>CM054113.1:70566499-73058999 GCA_028673005.1 Tanypteryx hageni
TTTACCAATAAATAGAACTCACTCACTCTATTTTAAGTTATTTTAATTGGAATCATCATTCATCATCAGCAAGAGAAATACTGGAAACTAATTTTTATCTGTAGTAAAGAGAGAAACTAAAGCAATAATTTTGTCAACGTATTACTAGATTTTTTCTTATATATTTATATATCCTATATATATATATATATATATATATATATATATATATATATATATATATATATATATATATATATATATATATAATTAATCCAAGGTAGTCTGTCTGTAGACAGGTCCGTGATTATTCTTGGTTAAACCTGGTTCTCCATATACTCCTATTTTCCGCTCTCCACTTCATATCTTGATAACTCTCTTTCCCTTTCAAATCGTCTATCAGTTGAAACCTTTCCCTTTTTCCATCTAGTTTTCCTTCTAACACGTCTTTAATCATACTCTCTCCTCAGGTAATGTCCAAACCAGTGTGTCTTCCTCTTTCTAATAGTCTGTATAATCATTCGCTTCTCTCCTACTCTTTGTAGCACTTCATCATTTTTCATCCTATTTGTCCATTTTATCTTCAGCATTCTCCTCCAAGTCCACATTTCAAAGCTTTCCAAGTATTTGATGTCATTTTCCCTTAGCGTCCATGTTTCTGCCCCATACAAAGCTATACTCCATACATAGCATTTTATGAACTTGTTGTGGATATCTTCCCTTATATTCCCCATAAGTAGGTGTTTATTTTTTCTGAAAGCCGCTTTTGCTTTTCCTATTCTAATCCTGATCTCATCCGTACATTTTGCTTCTCGTTATGATGCTTCCAAGGTATTTATAGTCTGAAACTTGTTCTAAAGGCTTTCCTAGAATATTTGTTCAAATTCTCTTCTTTGGCCAATATTCGAATGACCTTAGATTTTTCTGTATTTATTTCCATACCGTATTTTCTACCTGTTATTACTAGTCTATTTATCATTTGCTAGAGTTCCTCTTCCTTTTATCCTAGAAGTACTTGATCATCCGCATATTTTACTGTTCTTATAATCCTTCCTCCAATTTTGATATCTCCTGTGCCTTCTAACGCTTCTTGCATTAGACTTTCTCCATATATATTGAATAGGGTTGGCGATAGGCAGCAGCCCTGTCTTACTCCTCTACCAATATTTACTCCGCAGGTGTCCGCATTCTCCAAGCTGACCTTTACAACATTCACATATAGATTCCTGATCAGTCTTCTGTCTTTCCAGTCTACACCCATATCCTTTAATATCTTCATCAACATTACCCAATTTACTCTATCAAAGGTTTTCTGCCAGTCTACGAAACATACGCAGATATCTTGACTGTACTCTATTGCCCTTTCTGATATGATTCTAACTACCCCTATAGCATCTCTAGTTCCTCTTCCTTTTCTGAAACTGTATTGATCTTCCCCTAGCATTTCTTCTTCCTTTTTCCCCAGCCTTTTATTAAGAATCGTCGTGATGATCTTCGAAGTGTGTCACAGAAGGCTTATCGTTCTGTAGTCTTTAAACTGCATTGCTTTTGGCTTTTTCTTTAGAAGAATCATTGTTACTTCTAGGAAATCCCAAGGTAACTCTCCTGTGCCATAAATCTTATTAATTAATTTCGTGATCGCTTTTAGTCCTTCTTATCCCATCACTTTAGGTACCTCAGCCGGTATTCCATCGCTGCCTGTGGCTTTCCCTTTCTTTAGTTCCACTATCGCTTTTTCTAATTCATTCTTCATAATACTTGATCCTAAGTTGTCTTCTTCAATGTTTTCTGGTCCTATGTTGTCTTCTTCAATGTTTTCCTCATCTTCCAGTTCTATTTTTGCCGATCCTGCCTGCTTGCTGTATAGTTCCGTAATGTATTCTTCCCATGCCTCAACTACATCCTTTGTTTCTGAGACTATCTTCCCATCCATATTCATAATTCCTTTACCACGAATTCCATTAGTCTTCTTATCTTCTAATTCTAGTGTCCTAGCATACATCGTATCGTACCGTCCTAACTTCTCCATTTGCTGTATTTCATCACATTTTTCTTTTATTCAATTTTCTCTAGCTTTACCTGTTACCCTTCTCAACTCATTGTTTATACATCTATAGTTGGCTCTACCTTCTTCACTGTTAACATTTTTCCATTTTTCATCTCTCATCCATTTTCTCCAACATTTCCTTAGTGATCCATGGTTTTCTGATTTTCTTTTCTTGTTTTCCAGTAACTTTATCCAAGGTATCCTTGATATTGGTTTTAATTTCTTCCCATTACATAACCATGGTCTTTGGTTTGTTTTTCAAATTTCTTAGGCGATCTTCCAACTTCATGCTGACTACATCCTGCCTTTCTCTCAGTTTTCTAGGTCACAAGTCTGTCTTTCTCTTCTCATTTTTCTTATTTGTTTGAGCTTTATACTTGTCAACTATTAGAAGGCTGTGATCCTAATCGATGTCTGCTCCTGGTAATGTCTTGGTGGTCTTTATGCTGTTCCTGAATCTTTGTTTCACTAGAATGTAATCTATTTGGCATCTCATTCTATCTCCTGGGCATTTCCATGTGTATAACCTTCATTTATGGTTTTTGAACCATGTATTAGTCACTACAAGGCCATTATAGATGCAGAATTCTACCAGTTTTTCCCCTCCTCGGTTTCTATTCCCAAGTCTGTATTGCCTAACAACATTTTCTTGCTGTCCTTATCTGACTATGCTGTTCCAATCTCCCATTATTATGCAGTTTACCTTTCCTCTTCCATCTTCTTCGTAAATGTCATTAATTTGCTCATTAAATCTCCTCAATTTTTTCATCTTCATGAGCTGACGTTGCCATATATACCTGGATTATCAGCATGTCCACTGGGACTGCTTTTAGATTTACTGCCGTCATTCTATCGTTTGTTGCTATTGTCTTTGTCACGCTTTTCATCATATCTTTCCTAGGTACCAGAACTACTCCCCTTTCCCCACTATTTCCTCCAGAGTAAACTACAGTGATTTCTTCCGAGTTGAACTGTCCTTATCCTTCCCATCTAGTTTCCCTGTCCCATAATGTCAACTCTATTTCTTCTTTCAAGTTCTCTAGTTTTCCTGTCTTTTTCATAGTTCTTATGTTCCAAGTGCCTATTCGTAAATTACTTTCAACAAATGTTTTCCTCAAGGCAGTCCCCGCCCAGAGATCCGATTGGGGGACTATTTTATCTCTGAATTGTTTTACCTCGAGAGAACTCATATTTTTCAGCCATATAATCATTACTAGGGATTGTAATGTGGTAGTCTTCCTCTTGCTTTCCACATCATAGTACTATAGCTGTTCAAATTGTCCCGATCATGCCTACAGCTCTATTGCATATAGACCCAGCCAACATCATTTGTTTATGGCTCTATACCATACGGACAGTACTGCTGCCTACTGCCAGGCACTGATGATAGTTTTTTTTTAAACCTCCATTTGTGGGGTTTAAACCCCGGAACTTCGTAATGGGAAATATATATATATATATATATATATATATATATATATATATATATATATATATATATATGGACAGACAAACTGAATACATGAGCATTTCTTTTAGGAAAACAGCCACAAAAAGGGGGCAGAAAAATAATTTGACCTAGGGGCATGAAATTTCCAAATCCACCACTATATATATACAGTGCTTTTTTGTGATGGAATGCACCAGTATGGCATACTGGCAACTTTTTTTGCAGAGCAAAAAAAACAAGTCCAATACAGACGAGCGAGGGATGCAGGAAGAGATGAGGGGTTCGAGAGGCATTTTAAAATTTATCAAAATATGAGTACCAGCACCTCGTTTTACAAAAAACGCACTGCATATATATATATATATATATATACACACACACACATGTGTGTGTGTATGTAAACAATTTCGGCATGGATACATCATACAGATTAAATGTTTCACTTGTATCCAGTGATTCTAATTTATATCCTTTGTGATTATAGGGATGTATACATTGCGATTGTCAATCAGCTTCAGAATCAATGCAATGTGATGAAAAAACTGGAAAATGCAAATGTCGCTATGGAGTTACTGGATCAAAATGTGACAGATGCATTGATGGATATTGGAATTATAGCTCTAATGGTTGCATTCGTAAGTCATTCTCTAGATTAATTTCATCATAATGTAAATTATATTCTAAACTTAGCTTAATTTTTATAGTAGCAGCATTTTGTTAAAAATCAATCGATAATTATTTATTCCATTCTAAGAATGATAAATAACTGAACACAAACTAAAATAATTGTAAAAACTGAGTATCATATTTAAGAAAATAAAAATATTATAATTCATAAATTAAATACCCATCAATTTTAAATAAATCAGAGGCTTTTTGTCTTGTATTTACAAATATTTTCTGCATTAAGGGATGCAATAATTTTGCAGTTTATATTCCTAAATGAACATATTATTTTCAAAGTAATAATCGTTGTCCATTTATTTTATTCCATAGCTTGTGAATGCAATGAAGAATATTCTGATGGATCAACATGTGATGCAGAGACTGGGCAATGCAACTGTTTGGGTGGCTTGACAGGAAGAAAATGTGACTACTGTCCCAATCGTTGGGCTTTGATAGACAACAAAGGCTGCATTAAGTGTGATTTATGCATCCATATTTTACTCAATGAAACAGATAATTTAACTGAAATGGTCAGATTTGTTACATCATATTTTGATGTAAGTACACAAGAAATATCTTTGCAGTAGATAAAACAATTATTTAAATATTGTAATTCTATAAAAATATACTGCATTGTAGGAAATTTAGGTTGTTTTATTAAGAAAATCCAACAGTAATTTTAAGAATCATTAAATTTTGTTATGTATTTATGGAATAATTTAAGCATTTAATATATTTACAGGATGTAACAGTTTTTAATCACACAATCCAAAGATTAACTTACCTCAATAATACAGTTTTAGAGCTAGACCCATTGGTGGAATCATTGGTCCCACTACCTTACAACATTAAACCTATGGTATATGAAATAGAAAGTCTGGAATATGCATCAAGGAAAACTCAAAGAATGGTATTTTTTCACATTAAAAATTAAATATAAAATGGAAATATACAAGTTTTGAATAAATGTGAAAATGATCTCTTACAGTCTTTGAATGTGTTAGAGAGGAGTATTAAGGCAGAAAAAGATGGAAGCAGTATTCATGCAGAAGCATTGAAGGTGGAGAGGGTGATCAATGCAAATATTGAGCATGCCAAGAACACAGTAATGGAAATGAATGGCTATAACTTTCACATACTGGATTTTGGTAAAACTCAACTATTGCATAAAACTATTAATATATGCTTTTAAGAAATGAAAATGGCAATCTTGATTAGATTTTAATTATTATTGTTTACATTCATTACTGTTTATTTGAGTATATTATATATACATACAAAATTTGCATAATTTGTTTCAGGATCAAAATTTGAATCTGCACTGTCAGAGGCACAAGGTATTCTTAAGCAAATCAAAGATCAAAATTTAAGAGCTTACAAAGAAAATGCCATTGGTGAACTTGAAAAGTCTCAAGAATATCTTAATAAAGTTCAAGATTTTTCACATCCTGTAATGAATCAAACCCAAACATTTGAAATACTTCATAGTGAAGTTGTTACTGTTGGTAATAAGTTAGATGATTTATTTGGTCATAATAAGAGAGCAGAGGACAATATTAAGGAGGCAATTTCATTAATCAATCACAACAGGTAAGTATATTAAATACAAAAAAATTTCAGTTTGGCCATTTTAAAAAAAATCATATAAAATACTCCAAATATTCCTTCTAAGGTATTCTCGGTTAAATCAAAAGGTTGAAACTCTTATGAATATGTCAAAAGAAGCAAATTTTACTTTGGAAGAAGCAAGCAGCTATATGAAAAATTCCTCTGAAAATTTGAAAGAACTTAAAATTGGGATTGAACATTTAAGTAAGTATAGCAGTTTCAAAGCTCTTGTCTAAAAACTGAAACAATGAAGATTTTGATTTCACATTTTCACAGATGTGAAGAAAGCTTAGGATTTGTCTTTTGGAAAGTTAATTCAAAAGTGTATCGTGTCCTAAAATTTTCAATGTTAAAAATTGAACTCATGTCCACAATTATACTGATGAAATATGTTTTCTGTAAATAGTTTCTTGATCCATTTGTGTGGTTTGAGAAGGCCACGCAAAGTCAGTGCCCTGTACTTTGGAAGGGACATTAAGCAGTTGGCCCCCATGGTGCCTTTCGTATGAGTAATGCCAGCACCAGGTTTCCCTCCTCCCTTCTGTGTGTGCCCAGTTGATGACAGTGCAAAATGGCCATAGCAGTCAATCCACTTAAAAAAACAATTACAACATAGTTTCTTGTTTTATCTAATGAATCTTCTAAAAATGTAGTATTGTACTGACATCGCTATGAAAATGCTTGATTTGTCATCATACCCCATACCCAGGAACCCTTCTCCACATTCTATTTTCCTTTTCCCTACATGTCCTAGTGAAGTCATGAATACCATAAACTCATTTGAATATAAGTTCTCTTCTGGTCCTGGTGTACCCATGCCCATTTTCAAAGCATCTTCATATTCAATAGCCTTACCTTTTTGTAATATAATTAACTAGGTCAGTTTCCGTCTTTTCTCAAACTTGCCTGGGTTTCTCCTGTTCCCAAAAAAGGTTCTCTTTCTAATTCAGACAACTATTGTCCAATTTCAGTTGCCAGTGTCTTCAAAAATATTTGAGAATCGCATCTATGACTACCTTAAGTCCCACAATATACTATCAAATAGTCAACATACTTTTAGACCAGGTCAGTCCACTACCACAGCTACTTTCGAACCTCATTCATCATGGCCTGAACAGTAAACTGTATACTGTTGGCATTTTTTAAATCTCAGCAAAGCTTTCGACCGTGTTGATCACTACATCCTAAAACAGAAACTTGAAAGTCTAGGCATCAATGGTGCTGCATTAAAATGGATAATGTCATTCTTAAGTGAGAGGAGCCAAATTGTATGTTACTTTCAAAAAACCACCAATGGTTCAATAACAAAATATTCTTCCCAATTCAAATTACAAACCAGCATTCTCCAAGGATCCATTCTTGGTCCCTTATTCTTTATCCTGTTTATAAATGACCTTCCCAACTTCTTGTCAAAAAGCAAATACATCCTGTATGCAGATGATACTACCAGCCTGTTAAGAGCTGATAATCTACCTTCACAGTCAGTGAAATTAAGGATTGGTGTCAAAAATAATCTAGCTCTAAACAATGACAAAACCACATATGAACAGTTTCAAACTAAAAATTCTTCACTTTCTTATCAATTCCTTCTATAATAATAATATGCATGACCCAAGCATTTACCATTCACCATCTAAAGAGTTCCTTGGCCTGAATATTTCTGAAGATCTAGGTTGGTCTGTCCACACAAATGCATTAATTAAAAAAATCACTATTGGCATTTTTATGATAAGGCAATTGTCTCCAGTTATGTCAATAGATATTCTAAAATTGCTATATTATGCTTAAAGTGCACTCTGTCCTATTCTTTGGTATAATTTTTTGGGGTAACTTCAAAGTTTCAGAAAAGGTTTTCTCTTTGCAGAAGCAAGCAGTGAAAGCCATGCTTAAGTATCCAACCACACACTTGCCCCTTTTCACCTGGCTGAACATACTTATGCACCCTTCCATCTATATATATGCTTGTGCCTCTTTCGTTAAAAATAACCATGACAATTTTCCTGTCAATTCAGATTACCATAACTATAACACGTTTAAGAAACAACATCCATAGTAAACAGTACCATTACTCTCCGTGTTTAAAAGGCCCTCACCACTCGGCATCCATTATTTTCAATAAACTACCTCATGATATCAAGATCCTTGCTTCTACTTCTACCTTTCACAAAAAATTGAAATGTTTTCTTCTCAGTAAATGCTATTACTATGCCAATGAATTCCTAAAGGATAAATTCTTAATATATATATATATCATAATATTGTATCTTATTTTGTACTTTATGATTGCCTTATGCAATCACTTGCCCTGCTGTTACTGTGCTATTATAGATTAACATGTTATAATGTAATGGTTTCCTCTCTTCGAGATGAACTTTGCATAAACCTGTTTTGTGCTAGTGAGGTATCTGTGTTAATTTCCATATGCACATTTTTTGTATTATATACACTAGGGTGGTCCTTATTTTTAAGTTTTGGAAAACTGGAGGGGGCATGTTTTGAATCTGTTCCATTATGAAAAAAATAATTTTGGTATAATTAGGTTAGTTTTGAACAATATTTAGGGGTCGCTACCAAGATCTGAAAAATCGCAATATATCATAATGCTAAACATAGGTGCACTCATTTTAAAATTAGTTTAAATTTTAAACTTATTTGAATTGAATTATGAATTGTAGATACTTAGTATTGAAAATTGTGATGCAGCACTCATTGGTCAATGTTACGCAATACTGCAATAGATATAACCTTTCAGATGTATCCCTCAGAAATCCTGCATAAGTCCACTCTTTGTGTTATGTAATAGTCCATATCAGGTCTTTTGGAACAGTCTAGAACTGCCCAAAACATTATAGAACCTTCATAAACAATCTGAACTATCTGTTGTTGAAACTTTGGAATCTAGCAGAGAAAGTGAAAGGAATGTGTTTTGACTGCGTCAAATACTGGAAGAAAAAATGGAGCATGTCTTTGGATGGAACAGAAATTAGACAAGAACCTTCTCTACATTCCCTGCAGGCACCACATATTGGAGCTGGTACTGGAAGCTGTCTTCTCTGTCATCGTAAGTCCATCAGCGAGCCCAGAAATACTAATCTTCAAGCGATTTCAAGCTCTTTAGGTGTCCCTGGATAAGTCCAAATACAGAACTGCACTTGATGATGAGTTCACTGCCAGTGCTGTTGCTGATATTAAAGACAAAATAATCACTTTTGCTACAGACCAACTGAACCAGCAGCAACCTCGCGATGATTACAGAGAACTCCTGGAAATCTCTATCACCTTTCTTGAAAGTGAACCTTCTCGTGGAATTAGATTTCTTGCTTGCAATGCATAAGGCTCATTGGATGGCCAAAGCCATTTATGCTATCAAACTGTGGATGTTCAAAGGACAGTTTCCATTAAAGACAAAAGAGGAAGCTGGGATAAGGGACATAGCAATTTTTGTTGTGAGATTCTATTTGAAGGCGTGGTTTCAAGCTGCACTTCCAATTGTTGCGCCTTTAAATGACCTGATGCTGTTGAAGAACCTCCAACAGTACAAGACTACAAACTCAATAGTTGCCAACGCTGCTCTGAAGAAGCTTGCTCGTCATCTGTGGTACCTCAGCGAAGAGCTGGTTGCCCTTGCTTTCTTTGATAAAAAAGTATCAATAGACACAAAAGCCAAATTGATTCAAGCTCTCCAAAATGATGGTAATGAGGACCACTCAAAGAGAATGACTGTCGATCTGGATAGCTCTTGGAGAAAAATTTGGACTATTTTGTGTCAGCCAATACTTGGAGGTTTTTCGACATACTTGGTCTTGACTCGAAATTCACAGAATTGGATCCCGAACTTTGGGCTTCTGATGGAAGCTACATTGCCACAGAAAAGTGCATCGGGTCCATCAATTGCATTAACGATACGGCAGAATGCGGAGTTGCCCTGATCGAGGAATACAATCGATTACACATCCAGGGTGAACAGCAAAAGCAATTTCTTCTGCAGGTTGTCAGTGATCATTGGAGGAGATATCCAGACTTTGCGAAGGGAACACTTGCCACAAACAATTAATATACCACTGTGTCAGTATTGTTATGTTCATCATGTGACAATGCAGCATGGAAATTAC
Source organism: Tanypteryx hageni (assembly GCA_028673005.1). Taxonomy (NCBI): domain Eukaryota; kingdom Metazoa; phylum Arthropoda; class Insecta; order Odonata; family Petaluridae; genus Tanypteryx; species Tanypteryx hageni. The sequence continues at coordinate 70,576,362 of CM054113.1, forward strand.
AAACTCTAAATTTTATATGCTTTGTACTGTATTGCATTTTCTTTAAAATAAAGAAAACTAAATGTTTCAAACTTTGGTAGCAACCTCTAAATTTCATCTAAAAATTACCAAATTTTGGGATTATTATTTTTTTTTAATATTAGAACAAGATAGGCTGGTGCCCTATTCAAAATAAAACGTTTGTTTTTCCACCATTATAAGGACCACCCTAACATACACATTTTGTATTATTGTGACTTGTCTTATACAACGGTATAGTTGTCTCTCAGTCCAATAAATTTCTATTCTATTAATTCAATTTTTGTTTATAACCAATTTCTTTTTGTATAGTGAAATATGATGAAGATTTGGTGAAAATGACAAACCAAATAAACACTTCAATGCAGTCAAGAGAAAAGGCACTGAAAGATGAAAAAGAACATGTGAAAATGGCCGTTGATCATGCAGAGGAATTACATAAAAAGGTGTTAATTCATGAGGGAATTTATATTATTTTTTTAATAATTACTTCTGAAAAAGTCATCATCTTAATGGTGTTTGCCCTTTTCAGGCTCAAAAAATAAATAGTCTTTTTGCAGACACACGTAACACATCAGAGAATGCTGTAACGGCAGCCAATTCATACAAAAATATAGTTGCTGCCATTGAAGAAGCCATGACAGCTGCTAAAGATGCTGAAAAAGCAGCTAATGAGACAATATCAATGGTATTCTTTGATATGGTTATTCAATTCACCATAAAATTTTAGCAAATGAATTTAAATTACTATGAACACAAGTGTTTGAATATCCTACCATTGAATCATTTTAATACAAACGTAAACAAAAAGGTTTGCCTCACTGCATTTTTCATTTGAAAAGGATATCCTAATACCTTCTTAAATTTTAACGACTGACTGTTTCTTGCAGGGATCTCACTCTCAGTTGAACTGAATAGGGTATATATTTTAATAAAAACTTAAATTGTCATATTATTACGGAATATTAAACATATTTATAGTTTAACATATTCCTGCATCATGCCATGACCTTCTTGTCCTCATTAAGTATTCTACCTACTTAAAGAGGAATCAAAATATTGAGAGGGCCATATTCAAGACCCATAGAATATAGGCTGTTGAAATTTAAATATATAATCATGAAATATTCAGAATGTATAACCTTTCACTCTGTGAAAGATAAAAAAATTACTTGGACATTAATATCTAAAATTAAGCTAGTGTTCTTAAATATATAAAGTGTTTAATTATATATCTTAATAATTAAAGCTTTATATATTGAAGGAATAATGAATCTATAGTTGGAATTCTTGGATAATATAAAATTAAGAGATTATTTTAATAGAAAATGTTTTGAACCATCGTTTACCATACAATATATGTGCTCCTCTAATTTATGTTTTTAATTTTACAAAACAGTCTATGAATTTTTCTGCACAAACTGGAAAATCTGAAGAAAGGTCATTGAAACTATTACTAAATTCAAAGGATACATTGAATAGGACTCAAACTCTTTTAGCCCCAAATTTAGAGAAAGAAAAGAAAAAACTGAAAGGATTAATCAATCTAATTCAAAATTCTGAGAGTGAAGAGAAAAAGTTCAACAGGTAAGAATACTATCCTTCAGAAATGTTCATCAGTTACTATTATATTAAATTTGACTTAATTATGCCATTCATCCAATGATGCTCTTGACAAACTAAATTTCTCCAACAGTCATAAAAATATTGTGAAAACAAAATGATCTATAAGGTTTTAAAGCAGCCATCATCAGTGGTGATGTTAGATTAAAATACAAATCATCAGTGGTGATATTAGATTAAAATACAAATCATCACTGATGATGGCTGCCTTGTAATGAAAATATGCATTGTTTTTATGGCTATTGGAGAGTCATAGTTTAACATAATTATAGCCATGAGGTGAACTCAATACATATTTTTTTAATTAACCATGTTCTTGATTATTCACAAAACTGAGCAACTTTAATTTGTAGTAACTTCCACATTCTTTATTATCCCTTGTCTAGTGAGCAAAGGCTTCTTTGATGTATTATCCATTCTGCATACTATGTACATACCAATCATAAGTAAAACATTCACTTTGTATAAAATATTAACCATATTTCTTAATTAATGAGCTTAATGACATAAAAACGCTTATCTTATAAGCATTCAAATGAAATATAGCTCCCATGAAGGAGTACCTACTTAGATTAAGATGACAACTTTGTGACATCTTTGCCTTAATTATGAATTTACTTCAATCATAAAATTCTAATCTCATCAAGACTGCATAGATTAAAAAAGACATACACTAGTATACATTCCAATGAGAAGTATTTATGAATGAAATTCATTTTCAGCATGCTTCAAAACATTCCAAGTCAATTGGTCAAGTCATCAGCAAAAAATGCTACCAAAACAGGTCAAGAGGCAAGCCGGATTAGTGAAGCTACTCTACGCAGCATTTCAGATATTCCCGAAAGAACGCCTGAAGCTTTAATAGAAGCAAAAGAAATTTCAAAAACTATAGATGATACAAATGTAACAATTTCTAAAGCTCAAACAGAAGGTAAGAGTATGAACAATGTTTGGTTTGAATAAATAAATGAAAACTGATGATATCTGCATAGCACTATATAAAGAAATAGCAAGACTAAATAATAATAATTACAAAAAATCCTGCAATTGAGTAACAAATAATAAAAATATTAAATTTTACCAAAAACAAATAAAAATTCACATTTTATAAATATTTTTTACACAATATTTTCTTGTGGCTTGGATATTGGCACCCCAATCTTCATGCCCTTCCCTTGCTATTTGCACTCTTACTATGTATTGCCATAACTCCTATCTCTTACATTTCATCAAGCAGTACACCAGTAAAACTATCTTTACCATAGATCTAAATATATATATAGATGCTATGGACAAGAAATTTAACATGATGGCAGGTCGTTTAAGGTTCATGTTATTTCTACATCCTACCTAAAACATAGAAATTACACAGAGTATTCTGACGAACCAGTCATCAAAATCGGCATGACCATTCTTCTTTTGTCTTTATTTGTGTAGTGTCTGCCAGAAAACTTTTAAAAGATAGAGAGAAATTAGGCCTAATACTAAAAGTAGCAATCATTTGCTATGCTATTTTTTTGAGAAAAAAATGACTTGAGCCAGGGCCATCTTTAGGGGGGTCTGAGAGGACAGTTGCCCAGAGCCCCATGCCTAGGGGGAACTGCATCTGGGGTGCTCCATGTTTGAAGCTAGCTTACTAATTACTCTTTCTTAATACTCACAGTAGAAAGACGTAATGTGTGTGGAACGTGAAAAAATCACTCTAGGTATTTGCTATAAGCAAGTTATCATTTTTCAGTATGTGAGGTTGAGGGGGCTCCACGGCTGCTGCCTTACCCTGGGCTCTGCAGATCCTAGAGATGGCCGACTTTAGGCTGTTTTTGAATTCTCAGATTTTAAACTAATTTCATACTCTCCAATAGCTAAATATCACTATTATTGTCTCTCCACTGTTTCATCTAACCAATATGTTAGTAATGTACTGTATCTAACTATAGATTAAACTGATTTTTCATTGTTGGTTCTGTCATGGCCTTGACATATTTTTCTGCTTAAAATTCAAGGTAGAAAAGATATTTGACAAAACATTTCACACTGTAAGAGTCAAACTGACAATAATGGTATGTTAGCTACTAAAAGTTATTAATTGGAACAAAAAGCATTTAATTTTAGGAAATTTATTGAGTCTTTTAATAATAATAATTTACTTGGTTTGATAAGTTTATAATTTTTAACATGATTGAAAATAAAAGGAAAGCATTTACTGTATTTGCCAGCCTATAAGACATGCTAAAATTTTAGAATAAAATATTTATAAAAAATAGTATTATAAATTTAATTCATACTATTTACCAAAAAACAGTATTTTATACTTCGGATTTAAGGATGACAATGTTTATCTCACCCTTATAAATTCTAAACCAATATAATTCTGGGAAACAACCCATATGCCTATTTGATACAAAATGACTATTTTCTTTCATTTTACCAGGAATTTGCAACCTAAGTATTTATCAATAGTTTTGTAGAACCAATTTTTGTATTGGCTTAGGAGTTGTTCCTTTTCATGGAACTCTATGTAATAACATATTCTTAGCACACAGAATCGTATAGTGGAAATCTATCACCTGAATTGAAATGACAAAATGCCTATCTAGATCATGACATCTAGGTATAGATTTGCAGTGACAGTACTGTAATGCCACCCATACAAAAGAAATACCTGAGGCAGTCACCTCTTAAACTAACCTCATGCCACAGCCGTTAGTGCACCATAGAATTTTTAAGCTCTCTGCATAAAATCCTGTAGAATCACTTTTGTTGAGAAAGAGGATTTTTGTTGAGTAGTCTACCAAGAGCAAAGGCCAGTTTCTCCTACTGGTGATGACACTTGTTAAGACCTAACCTGTTCATATGCAGACTTTATGTTGCAGGTGATTTGTAATATATTGTCTATCATTTACTTGTTTCAGTTGAAAAAGTGAAACTACTAGTGCCTTCAGTTGCAAACCTTGAAAGTCAGGTCGAAGAGAAACAAACTTTCATTAGCGATCATCTAGCAGAGATTGAAAAGAAAATAGCAGCACTTAAGGAAATCATATCATCTGCCCAGGATAAGATAAAGAGGTAAAAATTCTATCTTTAAATTCGTATTTGATTTCATTTATTTATTATAACTTAAAAGTTGGTGTAAAATGATGTTGCTAGGTGGTAATGAGTATAACGAAGAACAATATATTTCAGGTTTTGTTTCACAGAAGTGGCAAAGATTTTAGCCATTTTTACTTATGAAGAGATATAGAAAGTGTTGTGATTATGAAAAAATTCAACTGCAGATTTTGAGGGATTTGTATGTTTTGGCACTCCAGAGTTAGAAAAAGTTGTTTTTGTCATACCATCTATCTGTAGTATAATCGAAATAGAAACCTTGAAGAAATGAGTCATACATTGCAACTAGTATTTTATTATTGCTGATTTTTTTAAATATCGATTTACTAGAAAATAGCTTGAATGATTTCCATTAAAAAATTCATCCAGCTATAGAGCTTGATGTCAAACAATACATAAATCATATATGTCTAAAATATATCTATATAGGGTCTAGTACTGTTAAATATATTGAGCTGTAAGCTCAGATACTGCCAAACACTCCCTAGCCCCTTTATATAATGTGATAAGCCTCAAGTTCAGCTGTCACATTCCCTATATCCACTTCTATCATTGACTCATTGAGTGGCCAACTTGAAGCATCATTGTTATACTATGAGACAAACTGCAGGAAAATATTTTGCATGCATAAAAATGTATTAATGCAACTAGTGACATTATCAAATGGAATAGAAACATATGGACATGAGAAAGTTTTTGGGATTTGCACTGACTTTTATGATTGTTACAGCATTTTATAGCTATCTTATTGGTTGGAAGTTTTCTTACTCTATGATAAACAAAAATATCTCAGAAATATACAATGGATAAGAACTTAAACTTGAAAATAATCCATCACATTTTATTATTTTCATTTGCTCTATTTCATCCAGTACAAGCCAAAATTTTGAGAAAAAACTACTGCAGTACAACAATGAATGCATTTTCTACATCTACAACAAAATCAATACTTTTACACATTGAAATGTAAAAGTCACTTATATTTTGATAAGTGGTCGTAACACCACTTAATCAGAAAAGTCCTGTTAACATTCCAGTATGTTCTCGAGATTTTGGCTTCAGTAATTATGAGCATATCAACTTAACCCTGGATTACTAAACTTGTCTTTTAGGGATGTGGTTACGAAGCTTTTATCTGAGACATTATGGAAAATTAGATATTTCTTTTACATCATCCAACTTTATAATAATACAATTTATCAAGCATAAACAAAAAGGTAATTATGAAAGTGAATTTGTCATAATCTTATTTCATCAGCAAAATCCACATGCAAGTTACCATGATGTTCTCTACACATTGCCTTTGAACATTCTGTACAGTAATATCTCATCGTTCTCCTCTTACAAGCCCAGCAAAATGGACAAATTAATTTGTTCTTAGGTTTAGCCTGGTGCTGATTCCCATGGATGGCATCAATACGCAGAACTTCTGCTATAATCTATTTCGTGAGCACAGCAAAATATGATATCCAAAAGGCTTCATGAGCTCTTCACTTATTTTTTCTTCAAATTTTCTTATTAAAATAGGTTTCTTCCTTCTGGAATTTCTGTTGTGACAATAGCTTACAGATGCATTTTCCAACAATATCTTTTACTTTAACTCATAAAACCTTTTAAATATTATCAGGGTAGAGGCAATAAAAAATTTACCAAGCAAAAACAAATTGAGTGCATCATTCAGTAATATTTACCTGAAAGGAATATCAGAAGTTTAAATAAAATTAAAGAGTGTGTCACAATGTAAAACTAAGGCTAAGCATTTGTCCCTCTGGTGTTGACAGCTCTACAACTCCAAATAAACAAACTACCACAGTTATAAGCATTCACACCATATCGATTTTAGACCACCGGAAGGTAATGAAAGAGCCAATCTCTTCTCAGAATGGAAAAGTGGATGAGCAAAATTCTCAGCACAAGCATTGTCTGACTTATTAATCCAGGGTTAAGAGCATGGGCATCTGCTGGAAGGTGGGAGGAGGCAAGGGGGGTGCTCCCTCTGGATCAGGCCTGTGTCAAGGGAAAACAACTATTAATGTCTGGTTAGGTCAGAAGATTAATGCAGTAATTTTTCAAAGGGTAGGGACTTCCTGCAATAGGCTTGAAACAAACCGTTAAAATATTGAGCCCTCCAAACCCTGTGGAAACTTGCCTATCCCCTTGCCTCCTCTGGAAAAGTTCCAGCAGATGCCTATGGTTAAGAGCATATTTTTCTTTAAGGATGACCCAATTTCATCTGTCAACATTTGAAAAAATTTTTACCTCTTTTTAAGTGACAAAAAAGGGTTTGTAAATTAATTCTCATTTGAAAAATACTAACCTAGAATAAATTGTGACAACTTCAAAAGGAGAAAAGTTTTTGCATATTGATATCAATGATGTAGTAGTGTACAATTCTGAGTTTGATTACTATAACTGGCTGATAACAACCAGCAATATAATAAGAGACATCTACTACACAAGATTTTAGCACTAAATTATAAGAAATATTTAGGTGGTACCATAAAATTGTATTATTTTAATGGTGGTACTTAAGTTAAAAAATTGAACTCTTTTTAATTAATTATTTGCAATTATGTTCTATCATTTTCTCATAATTGTATATAAATATTATATTATGGAAACTAAGAATTTTGGTGAAATCATGAAGAAGATATGCTGTCCAATTGATAATGTCGTGTAACTGACACAGTCAAGAAAGAAAAACATGAGGCAAAAATGGGTGAAATAATTTTATTACAGCAATATATTGTGCCCATTTTATTTCCTCAATTACTAATATAATATTGATTTTTATAGTCCATAAAATGTTCTGTTTGAAAGCAGAAGGAATTTTTTCCATAAAGGTCCACATTATAGTCTAACAAGTACTTCAATTAGTCTTTTAAAAAATGAGATATATCTTTTTCTGTAAGTCATGCTCTTCATGATAAAAATCATCTTTATTCATTTCAGAATTGAAGTTGGAGTGGAGATGCAAGGAAACGCAACACTTGAATTAAAGAACCCAGAGGGACTTTCTCTCCTGGGGACATCAGCAAAAATTTCTACATACTTTCGAACAAGTGAAAAAAATGGCTTCCTTCTGTATTTAGGAAATGAAATGGGAACAAAAAACAGACTGAACAGGGTTATTACGGTAAATGAATGATATATAAAAACCAGCAATGAAATGAATTCACATAGTTACACTACATGTAAAGCTATTGAGTTTAGAAAAAATTGAGTATGAATTGCTCAACATATAATCTTTGCCTTATTTAGGATGATTTTATGGCTATAGAGATTGAAAATGGGATACCAATTCTAAAAATTGATTTGGGCTCAGGATCTGAAAGTATAGTAAGTGATAAGATGGTTTCTGATAATACCTGGTATCAAGTTATTGTTGAAAGGTAAGCTATAATATTGTTTATACATGAAAATGACACTAGAATAACTAAATATTTTCACTAGTTTTGTTAATCGATAATACTAATAATAGTTGAGTGAAGGATAAAAGTCAACCAGCTGTTAAATGCAGTTATGCACACATTCAAATATTTTTTATTACATTAGAATTCATAAAGCATGCTTTTTCAGATTTGGAAAGAATGTGAAGTTGACAATTCGTGAGGAATCTGGAGATGATATAATTCCTCATGAGAAGGAAGTAGTTTTACCAGGAAATTATGCAATTCTTAATTTGGATCAAGATCTATCCAAACTGTTTGTTGGTAGCTATCCAGCTATGTTTAAAATGCAGTCTGCTGTTCAGTACTCTAGTTTCACAGGAGAAGTAGAAGGGCTATTAGTGGAAGATATTCCAGTTTCTCTCTGGAATTTCAATAAGGCTGAATATGTAAGAGGTGCCATAGAAAGGTAAAATATGTATACATTTTTTAAAATTAAGAATTATTAAGGGATTCAAGCATGGAGATAAATTACTGGAGCTTGATTTTAATAAAATTTAGTCATAAAGTTGTTAAATATTAACCATAACAATTTTACACATCTAAGTAAAAAAATTAGGGGTACAAGTACATACAGAACATTTTTGATGATTCACACATAAAAGGACTGCTACTCTCATTTTCACAAAAAGCATTTTTCTAGTGGCTTTTAAATGGCAGGAAGCTTTTTTTTCCAGAAGACACCGAGTACGATGAGATTAAGCTCAGATATTGTAAGAGATGATTAAGGATAAAAATATTGTTGTTTTAAGTGGCTAGTTGCACAGCTTTTTTAAAGTCAACTAATTTAAAGAGGGACAGGAGGGGAAATTTGCTTACAGCATATTTCCAACATAATAATTTGAGAGTTGGTAATGGTATTTTAGTGCACTAATTGGGCAACAAATGTTTGTAATGCAGTGCTTTTTTTCTAACAAAAATGGTGCAGGGACATGAGAGTGGTGAGTGGGGAAAAATAGGAACAGCAAAGGAATATGCGAGACTGTACAGTATGAAGAAAACATTAATGCATTGCAAATAACTTTGTTTTAATTTTTTTAAGTTATGCGTTTTAGTGTTTTCTTGCAATAAATGTTCTGGAATAGTGTTCTGACAAATAAAGCACTGACCAGATGTAATGAGGCCTCAAACACAGAGGTGAGAACACATTTTTCATAAGCCAGTTGTATTATATATTAAGCATTTTTAAAAGGGCAAGTAAAATGCTACATTATGAGCCCTTCTGATACCTGATGCCATTTATACATAAGCTACTTAATTACAGTCCATTCCCAGAATTAAAACAGGATCAGAAAGATTTAGAGATTATGTACAATGCATAATAGTAAAACTATCAACAAATTTAAGAGATCACTTTTTCAGATAGCTTAATGAACCAAGTAAAATCTTCAGCTTGAATGAAAACTGAAGAAACAAGGAACATTTACAGGCAGACAATGGCTCGATTCCGATAATCTACATGCCCTTCTCCTCTTCATTGGAATGGTTAATTGGGCATATACTGCATTTAACCTTGAAGTCAGGGCTGATACAGCATATGGGTCATCAGGGGCATTGTGTAGTTGATGAACAGATCCAACACCTATGTTGCAGAATGATTTGAATGCCAAAAAATTTTGGCCGGCTGAGAGTAGAAAAGGCATTTAATTTCCACAACCAACAGCTCTCACATTTTATGCGATAAAACTTTAAATAATTTGGCAGGTCTTAAAATTAAAATTTTTTATTTGAAATTTCGTTAATTAGTTTTGAGTTGATGAAACATAGAAGGCATAATTAAAAAACTACTGAATCTTTTATAGAGATATTCTGCAGGATGAGTCATCTAAATATGTATTTCAAATTATACTACCTTTTGATACTGTATAGAATAACTGAAATTTGTACTTATTAAATAGGTAGTACTAAGAAAACAGAAAAGAATAATTCACTTTAATGGCCAATATCTGGTAGAACTTGATGATAAATAAATAATATACATACGGAGGAAACATTTTCGCCAGTTTCTCTTTTCTTGCTTCAAGAAGTATATATTTTCTTCCTAGAAATTGCAGAGCATTGATCTGTTCAAATTGAGAAGGGGCCACTTTAATTTTTGATTTGTTCTGATAAATGAACAATAAATGAACTAGATGCACATATATCACTGAATTGCATATTTGACTATGTACATACACATTGTAGCATAGCAAAATAAGAATGACGAAGTTTGTAAGGTACAGTCAGACCCCGATTATTGCCCTGCATACTGACCATGAGTCATTGTGATCAGAAATTCTATTTTATGATTAAATAAAGCAAGCATATACCTCACTTTATCCCCACCCCCACTTTAGCACCAATGTCAGTGATGAACAGCTCTCTGCAACTGATTCATGATACAACAGAAAAATTAACTCAAGTGTAATCTAAAAGAGTTGATTTTTTCTGTTTTATCAAGTCTGTGATCAGTGACAGATTTGGTAATTTCCCACCCATAGGCCAAATTATTTTTCTTTCCTTTTTCCTAAAGGAACTACTCATGTACAAGGCTTGTCTATCTGCCTGTCTGCAGATCATAATAGTTTAATTCATCAAAAAAAGTCGGCATATTTTTTATTCCCAGCCTGAAATTGTTTTTGCTTCCCCAAGGTCATTGCCTACTTTGGCATTATTTCAGATACTGCCTATACTATTTTATTCTAAACAGCAATTAATTTCACTGCACTAAAAATGATTTGAATTTTTTTGTTGCTATATCTCAATGCCAAAATTTTGCTCTACTGTTGTCATATTTTTATATTCTTGACTAAAATATTATGATTCTAAAAAATTGTAGCTATGGGTAGATTTTCAATTACTATATCTTTCTTTAATATGCTTCACTGTTTTCTAAATTCAGCAAAACTGTTTGCATTATCTTCAATGCTCATTTCTTTACTACAGGGATAAATTAATCAACTTACAACCAAAGACTGGGTTCAGATTTGATGGTGACAGTTTTGTTGTTATGAATTGGACAACATACCATATGAAACAAAAATGTCTCATTCAGTTAAGATTCACAACTTATGCTAAAGATGGTCTACTTTTTCTAGTGGAAAAAAATAATTCTTTCTTATCCATTGAGCTGGCCAATGGTTTTCTTGTGTACCAAGTAAGTAAAGCAGGTCATACTTTATAACATTAATGCCTTAAACCAGACATCAGCATGTGTACAGACTTGATGATCTACTTTAATAATGAAGTATTTTCTCCTTCTGTCATGAATATAGCAATTACCAAATTGAGAGACTAAAGCCATGTCCACACCAGTGCAACATTGTTGGTAACACGTGTTGCCAACAATAATTTGTTTTCCATCACTTGTCAGTAAACTTCAAAGAATGTTGGCAACAAATGTTGACAACACTCATAAATGCGCAAACATGTAGTGTTGTTGGCAACTTTTCTTTCATTCAGTGTGCATACTCGGTGAAGGAAAGTAATATTGCGGCCGTCATTTTAATATTTTGTGGTTATTGTTCTGTGGTGGTCAATATGGAGTGGAATAAGGAAAATGTTATTCTGCTGATTGAGTTGTATCAATCAAAGCCAGTTCCCTGTACTTGGTGCCCATTCTGCTTATTTTCCACCAATTTTCTGAATTAAGTATTCGAAATCTGTGCTAGACATTCCAGTGAAATTCTTAAAACTTCCACTCAACGGTTTTTCAGAGAGCATGAAGCAACATCATCATGCTTAAAGTCATTCAACAAATCACTGCTATTATATTTCTTCTTACTTTGCAATGTCGGACACACCCAAAATCGGTGACGACATCAAGAAGTGGACGATAATACAATTGTAGCGGCTGCTGCCAAAACAGCGTCATTATTTGCTGACATTTTGTTGTGAACCGATGTAATTTCAGTGTGGACTTGCATGATTTTCACAACATTGTACGAACATTGCTGGCAACATTCATCTAAATTACTGCCAAGAATGTTGCGCTGGTGTGGACATGGCTTAACATAGCTACAACGAAAATGAGGTCTTTCATAAGGCATCTTAAGGTTGGACTAAAGATTGAATTTCAATATTCATTTTATAAATGAAAATTTTTCATTGTTTCAGTATGACTTAGGTGATGGTATGGCAACATTAAAATCTGAGAGGTTATATAATGATGGAGAATGGCATAATGTTGAAGCAGTTAGACAAAATAATGAAGCACTTCTTAAGGTAATTATTTTTTAAACTACTCAAATTTACTTCTGTGAATTGTAATGTAATTATATAAAAAATTGGACATTGTTAATTCATTAAAATAATCTGCATTACAAAAACTGTAACACATTTTTTAATTGTTCAATTATACAGATCGATGAAAAAGATGTTGACAAGGGTTCATCACCAGGAAAGGCTATCTATTTAGTTTTATCAGAGTTAATGTATTTTGGGGGATATCCAGGACAGCATAACTTGACAAATGTTACAAACAAAGGATTTAACGGATGCATTGACCATGTCCATATTGGGAGAGAGCCAATTGATTTAAGCGAAAATACAAAAGCCTTCAGGGTAACACATGGATGCCCTACAAAAGTATATTCTCTGCATGGCTCTCTTTAATTAGATGCTAATAGTTATCTATTTTTCTGGTAATAATTCAAGTTTTTTGCAGACCACCAGAATAGCATCATTTTTGGAAAATGGTGCAGAATACATAAAATTTCCAAATATAAAAGCAGAAGATTTCCTTCAGATAATATTCAAGTTCAACACTAAACAAGAAAATGCTTTGTTGTTTTATGCAACGGATTCAAGTCAGACAAATAGTATATCACTCTCTCTGATAAATGGTGCATTAATTATGCATGGACCAAAGAAAAAAATACGACTTTCCACTGCCAAAACAAACCTCACTAGGTATAATGATGGGAAATGGCATGTGGTAGTAGCAACTTATGAACCAAATGCCATGCATTTGCATATTGATGACTATTATTCATTTAAGTGAGTATTTAGAAGAAGCAATGACCAAATTTAATGTTAAAAACCTATAGTTAATGGTTTCAGGAATCACTTGGTGAAATTTCTTCATATTGTAGAAATAGACTTATTTGGTAATTCCACATAAACTTATTATATATATACAACTTAAGTTTTGGATCATCTGATGATTTTGCATTGCAACAAAACTTAGGTCATATATAATCAAGGTTTATGTGTAATTACCAAATAAGTCTATTTCTACAAAGTTAAAAACTTAATTTTAATAATTTTTTATCGACTGTTAACTTTCCAAAGTTTCAATATTTTTGTTTGATTGCTTCTTTAGAAAATATCTACTTAAAGAATTATTTATTTAATAAATTACAGATCAAAAGAGCATAATGTACCACTGAAAATCGTGGATGGAGATTTGTATTTTGGAGGAGTACCAAATCACTATGATATCATATACATGGCTGCACCAGATCTAATTCCATTTGTGGGTTGTCTTGGAGATGCTTCTATTAATGGAAAAGTAATTAAATTTGTAAATGTGACAAATAGCCCTCATATTGTCCTTGGAAAATGTTACACAAGTAGGCATGAGTATGTTAAACCTACAGGTTTGTATTAAAACATTTATATGCTTTGTCTTCTGTTAATAATGATAATTACTGAAACTTCACTGTATTGGCCTTCACTTGGTGATATTCCAAAAAATGGAAAGTAGTCTTATGAGATTGCCTCAGTGTCCGCCTCTCCCTAACATCATCTTCGTGAATGAAGCGATTTCAACTATATTTGGTACATAGAATCTTCACATAAACTAATGACCAAAATGACATATTTGGACCAGATCCACTCAGCAGGGATGCCACAATTGCAAAGTTAAATTTTTTGGCAATTATGAATTTGGAAGGAATTGGCCCAACTGATTTCAACAACATTTTGTATGAAGGAGGCGTGTAACAAGAAACAAAATCAAGATGTTTAGATAGATATAGGAATCAGAGCTGCCACAATACAAGAAATAAAAAAACATTCTTTTTACACATATTTGTGTTGAAATGTCTGCATCAATTTTAACCAAATTTAATATTTATAATGCACACGTATATACAAAACCATATTAGCATATTTAAACCAAATCAGCCAAGCAGGGGTCATGATTACAAATTCAACTCTTTCAGTAATTATGGTTTTGGAAGGAATTGGCTGAACGGATTTCAATTAAATTTTGTATAGATTTCTACAACATACCATAATTAAATCAAGACGTTTAAAGCGGAGCTATAGAGCAGGGCTACCACAGTAAAAAGTTAAATAATTTCTTTACCATGGGAAACCTGTGCAGATCCCTACTTGTTATACATTAAAATTGCATTGAGAGGAAAGCAGGCAGATTAGTTCTTTCCAGAACTACATGTCTCCTGTTAATAATGATAATTACTGAAACTTCAGTATTGGCCTTTACTTGGTGATACTCCATCTTTAAAAAATCACCAAAATTACATGTACTATACCACAAAAATTTATTATTATTAATTATAAATTTTTGTGGTCTACTACGTCATTTTTGTGTTTTTTTTATATTTACAGTTTAAGGTGAGACTTTCATAACTAGTTCTTAAAACAAACCCGTGTATTACATAAGTTTTTATATTTCTAGTGCCTTTCTAATTATAATGATAATGAAAAGACATTTTTATAGAATACAGAATAGCAACAGCATTGAATAAATATAAGAATAATCTAGTTCACCAGCTGAGCAAATTTTTCATGTTTGGCATCATTAGTGCTAAGTGAAAATGATCATTGAAAATTGTCTAAATCCTTCCTAATTAACAATAATTCTGAAAAAGTAATTTTGAATTTATTTTAAAATTCTGAACAACTCTTTTATGCATATCCTTACCATTTAATTTCATTCTTCAATGGACCTGATATCCTAGGTGTAAGTGAGAAATTATTGCAGCTGCCTCAACAGTCACATACCATTCAGAGAGATTCAAGGTGCTTTCTTCCTATGAACCCTAGCATTGACATAAATGTCACTGCATCTAGTGGTTTCAGATTTGGTAAGAACAAGTCTTATTACGGCTTTAAAAATTTTGACGTAACACAAAAAAATTCACCAAAACTATGTCAAGGCATGGCAATGTCTAAAAAGATCAGAACATAACTATGTCACTTGACATCAGCTACTGATGATGAGAACTTGGCTCTCAAAATATGTTTATAGCACTTTGTTCCTCTTCACTAAATTCCTTTCTTGTTATGGTTTGGAGTTGAATCTTCAATTCATAATCTAATCCACAAATAATCAGCAAAGTTTGAATCAATTCATTAAAATGCTAAAGACAATAAAATCCTCTCAGGCCTGGTCCTGAATTAATGTTACAATATTTTCCCATCATAACGGCATTTCTTACAGGTACAAAGCCTCATAGCTATCTTGAATATTACGAACGAAATATCCAGGTTAAACGTAATATTTCAATCGAGTTTAACACCAAAGAAAGGAATGGTATAATCTTTTACACAGCAGATGACAGACAAACAGACTTTACTGCTTTATTTTTGAAGGATGGAAAGGTATGTTTACTTTTAGTTAGGTATAATGAATTTTACCTCTAAGAGTAATCATTTATTAAAATTTGTCAATAAAATCAGTTTTTTTACAAAATAAATATTTCATTATTAGGCAGTTTTGCTGTATTTTATAGGTAAACTTTAATCTCAGATATTTGGTGTGAAGGATGCAATCTAAATTTTTATTTTTATAACCATGTCTGGCATTGAAAAATATATTAATATAAAAGCAGCACTAAATAACATAAATATGCATGCATTTACGTCTCATTTTTGTGAACTGCCAACAAAAACAATGTGTAATCATTGTGTTTATGCAAATCTAATGATATATACAGTCATACCATGCTTTGCATGACAGATAGGTTCCTGTAAATTTTACACTAATTAAAATTTGCTCCAAACAACGTCATAAACACATTATGTCTAGGAGGATAGGTTCCATGGATGCAAAAACTAGTGTAATATTAATAAAAATATGCCATTAACCTAAAAAGTAAAACATTAAATGAATAAGAAAACCTCCGCCAGTGAGGGGGTACACACTGCACACATCTAGGACAGACCCTGATGATATAGATATGTTTGGAAAAAATGACATTATTTTCATCAATATATTGAGGTTTTTCTATGGGTAGCATATTTGTTTTCTCTGATTTCTTCAGATAATTCCACTCCTTCAATATCAACTCCATCCATCAATGCGAGATGCAAATCTTTAATTTTTTCAATAACTTATCTTCATCAGTATTTTTTAAATTGTGCAGAAAACTAAAAACTTCATTATATTCAGCTAAAAGTGTGTATACTTCCTGAATGAATGAAATTCTAAATAAATCGGTGAGGAAATTTCATTCGGAAAGTCACCTTTCTTTAGAAATAATAATGCCAAAATAAGCATCGATTGAGTGATGAAAAGGGTGTACCATCCTGGAGGTTTCTTTTATAGCATGGGTGTGCCACATCTTGACTCTAAATGAGGATCCTTGGAGGATTTTACTAATATCCACAAGCCTGTAAAAAATGGAATTTATAATTAGTTTATGAACATACACAATTTTGTTTCGCTAAAATGAATTTGCTTAAAATGGGGTCACATAAAGCAAGATATGACTGTATCTGTTAAAATAAGAGGCCATCTTACTTGAAAGGACATTTGTTATTCCAATTCTCTGAAAATTATGCATCATCTAGTATTAATTTCTTGTTCTGCTATGTCTCATTGGAGGGACATAGCTGTATACCATGCCACAACCATTGTTACATGTTGGGATGATGGCATTAAGACAACACTGAATGGCAGATGATGCTTAATCTTTCTGAGACTCAGGTAATTTTTTTGAATGCATGTGAAACTTTGCTACTGAGTGTTAGATGACCTTTTATTTTGCAAGTAACAAGTGGTACAGTATATTATTTAGGATTTTTGGAAACACCTAAGTAAATTTTTTTGTTTATATTATATCCGTTATCCCTCCATTTTATAGATGAACTATGCATTTAGCTGTGAATCTGCTGCAACAGTAATAACAACAGCTGAACCATGGAATGACGGTCAGTGGCATTCGGTTGCATTTACACGGCACAAATCAGAAGCTAAGCTTTACATTGACCATTTGCTAGTTAATGATGACAGGACTACGTGTAAAAGGTTAAAAATAAACCACTCCATTTTTCTGGGAGGAATTCCAACCACCTTCACCACAGGAGCTCGAAAGAACCTTATGGTAAGAATAGATGGATGATATGGTTTTCATACGTCTTGCAATATACATTGAAGACAACTGGTACCCAAAATAATTTTGCTCAACTTGTAATGATAAGGTCATTATATTCACCTTTGATAAAATGCAGGCATTAATAATCAACAGGATAAGCAAATCTTTATAAAGTAATTTAATTCATTATGCTAAATATCATTATATTTCATATGCTTACAAAATTTGAAATAAGGATAAATATAACTGACGGAGTGAATCAACTTGCCATTTGTCCCGGGTCATTTCACCATATGTGGGTGGTGAGTTGTTGGACAAGAGGGAGCTGAATGTGACTCATAAAGTTGTAACCTGTCATATCAGATTTCTATCAAGCAACTCCCTATCAACTTGAAAAGTCCCATCAAATGGAATTGGTTAACACCATGAAATTAATGTGATTAAATTCTAGGAAATGCCTTTCTTATTGATAAAAACTATACAAGTAATTTTCTTCAAGCAAAAAAAAACAGCAAAATATCTACAAAGGCATGGTTGAATTTATTTTTCATTGGAATGAGAGAACTTTATCCTATCAAAGACACAAAGTTTCTAAAGAAATTTTGCTACATTTGCATGAGGGAAACATGGCTTCAAGTTTTGATAAGGCTTTTATTTCCTTCCTTTTCCTAAACCTGGGAATACCGTATTTTTGCGCGTAATTGCCCTACTTTTTTCAAATATTGTTATTGTATGAAAGTAATCACATCAGAAAAAATAATTTTCTCTTTTAGCAATATTTGATGGCAATTTAAGACTTTTGCCAAAAATTAAATATAAAAGTTTACAAATTATTTTATTTTTAATCTGCCATCTACTCATCCCATTTTCACTATTAAGGGTCAAATTAGCAGTTTCTCAGGCTGCCTTCGAAACTTCATCATATCTGGTAACATGCCACTACAGCCTAAAGTTGCACAACATGTAGTCCCGTGTTCAGATAACATGGAACCTGGAGTTGTATTTTATGGTGACGGTGGATACATCAGAATTGGTAAACAATAAAATTTCAAGTAAAATATGAATTGTTTTTAAAATACTCTTGGTGAAAAAATTAAATAATTTTCTTTTCGCAGCTAATGAATTTAATGTAGGAACTAACATAACAATTGCGATGGATGTAAAACCTCGTAAATTAGATGGTCTTCTCGTCTCAGTCCATGGGAAAAGGGACTTCTTGGTTCTTCAGATGTACAGTGGAAAAATACTATTCATTGTCAACAATGGAAAAGGTAGCATTTCAACTGAGTACAAGCCATCAGATAGGGATCTGTTGTGCGATGGCAACTGGCACCGTATTAAAGGTAATTATAACAGCTCTTGTGAGAAACATTTTTCTATGAAAATATCTTACTTCTATATAGAAGAAATACAAATAGTCATATATATTTTGTGAGCAAATACAAGCTATGAGTTCATTATGAATATAAACCAGTGCTTGATGTGGGACAGATGCCATACAAGTTCTTCTCAGAAGGGTCAGAAACCATCCTGCCACCTCGTAATAGACTTTAAATCATCCTGATACTTGGTGGCTGCATCAATTCTTGTGTCTTAGTACTCAAAACTCTTCCCTAGAGCAGTTTGTAAACACGATAGGAAGGTGCATATTTGATATTCGAAGCCATAAGTTTCACAAAAAAACACTTTGTTTCTTTCCAGAGAAAAATACTTTACTTCCACAACCCAAGCCTCATTAAAACGTAACATCATAAGATGAAAATGTTACGGTTAAATGAGGGTTGAATAATGTAAATATTTTTCTACGGAAAGAAACAGTGTTTTTTCTCCAAGTGAAGACTTGTTTATTGATAATGTTGCTTAGGCTGTGCAATGCGGCAGAGAAGCATATTTCATATGCAAATGTGTATAATAAGGTTGTCAGATTTCTTTAACCTACTGAAACCAAGTAAAAATGCATAAAATGGGAAATAATTATATTTTTATGGATTTAAAAGTGTAAACATTCAAGAGGCTAATATGCCCCCCTTAATATCGTACCATGCCCTGGTTCGACTGAACACCTTCAATTCCCTATAGCTACACACCTGCATATCATGTACGAGTTAAAATCTATGTTCAACATTTTGTTGTTATCACTCAGAAAAACAAAATTGCACCATTTGTGACAAAAAAGGCATATTCAAGTTATGGGCCTGTGAGAATGACCAAAAAAGTTAAAATTTTGACAATTTAATAGTGTGTGCCAAACTGGGACAATTAAGCATCCTGAAATCTCTCTTTGGGTCACCAGGATGTCTGGAAACCCTTGGCATACAGACATTATATGCAGTACAATGCAAAGTATTCGTTTTGAAAATTGTTATAAAATACAGCATAACACAAGTACTATGATATAAAAACAGTAAATTCATAAAGGTATTTATAAGATTTGTTTCTTGAACAATGATGATCAAAGATACTGGAAAGTTAAATTCTAGATTATCATGAATTTCTAAAAATATACTCTTATAGTAACTTCACTTTAAACAAATTATAACAAGATATTAAAGGTGTTTTTTGCATTGCAAATTTTAAATGACTTTCTGTAGAAATATAATTTAAAAATCTGGAATTATTCGTAAAATTTTACATTTGAATTAGGAAAAATATTGAAAACTCAAAATTCATTAAGCGTTACTTTTTAACAATTTACACGTTAAATTAGAAAATAGTTTTCATAAAAGAAAAATTAACCAAAACCTTGATTCTTATAGCAACAAAAAACAAGAATATGGCAATCCTGCAAGTTGATGGTGAACAAAGAGATATGAAAATTGGACCAATTGGTGCATCATCCACAGATACATCAAATCCTTTGTATTTAGGTGGCCATGCTCATCTCAACTCACGGCTTAATGGTGTGAAGACAAAAGAACCATACATCGGATGCATTCGCAACATGACCATAAATTCAAATCCAATCAAGCTAATTGATAGCAAATCAGTAGGAAATGTGGCATTTGATACATGTTCCACAATATGAATGTCATTCATAATTTTTTCGTTAAGCCACAGATTTTAAAAATGTAATACATTTTTTGTAGAAATTTGTAAGATGAAGGAAAAGTTAAGCCAATCCATTAGATGAGATTTTTGTAATATCAACATGAATGCTACTTGTGTACCAATATTTCATATTTTAGTGTACAATTTACAAATAAAAATTCAATTGAAAATATATCACCATGTCATATTAATGCAACTGATATGCTACTTTCGTTATAAAATTTGCACTTATGCTGAATGTTTTGAATGGAATACACTAAGTTGTAATTACGAATTATAAAATTTTATAAAAAGTGCAACCATGTCGTGGGAAAGATAATGCATAAATCTTTGAGGAAATACTGAAATTGAATGAATGAATGTTACATAGGAACATGAAGTGGATATCAAGTAAACATCTACTTTGCTGAAATGACGGAAATTTTATAATTAAAAACATTAATCTAAATGGAAAGTTTGCTCCAAGTAAGCAAGCTTTAAACCTCAACAACTATTTTACACTACCCAAGTATCTTGTTTTAACACCATAATAATTCCCATAGAAAAGTTGATAAATCAACAAAAATTAATATAAATTCTTCTAATACGATTACTGAACAAGGTGAAATAATCTTCAACTTTTAACAATAAATCAGATTTGAAACTTTTTACAAGTGTAGTAATTACCTTTAAAAATATACCAACTTTCCACATTTCTTGAAATACAATCAATGACAAGAACGATACACTGATTTAATTTAATTTCGAACTCCTAAATTCATAGCCTATCCTAACTGCGAATAGCACAACACGTGAATAACATTGTAAATTAAAATCCGCTGGGATGATGGTTACAACACCAGTTAGTCTTCAAAGGCTGATAGTATATACCCAACGTTAAAAGAATTTGGAAATTCATCAGCTAGGATGATGCTAAGGCTTAAACATTAAGAAACCAATACTAAATTATAATGAAAATTAAATTATAGCATTCATCATACTTAAAACAATTAGTAAATATTTTGAATGAAACTATCCTTCGAGGGAACGACGACCGATTAACGTGTATCACAATTAAATAACAAACAAGACCTTTTAATCCCACATTCGTTTCTAGATGATTTAATGAAAACGTATTTAATAAAATGATATGTCAGACTGAAATTAATAATCACGAGTTCACAATACCAGTAAACTAACAACCTAATTAAAACCAGTTCAACACTTATAAACGAGTGTGTTTTGTCAGGCTTAAAATTATGATGGCGGGAGTTCTGCCCTTGGAATACCCTGAACATAATTCAAGTATTTATCAAACGAATCGCACAATGTCTGCATAAAATTTGATCGCTATTTCATTACTAAAGATCACAATGAAATGCAACTAAAAAACTAGCAAAAGTATCCATTACGTTGAAAGGGCAGATTTTCTGCAGCGCGAAATCGATACTGCGCATGCTCGATAACACAAAACTTCGATCGCCATTTTCAATACCAACGCCCTCAGACGTGGAATTCGGAGTTAGGGAGGTAAGTAATATTAATATATCTGCAGGGAAACCAAAGACAAATGAATACATTCATGCTGATACATAATGACTTTGTGTAGTTACTAAGGTGTTCAAGTCGCAAATTTGAGTGAAATAGCTTAGTTGGAGCTGTAATGTGATTCGAACCTGAGCAAGCCAAGTAACGGCTACGACATCGCCTCCATCTTGATGACAGCGCCAACTGTGCCAATTTTGTGAAATTTTTGTCGTTAATGCCCCCTGCTTTCGAAAATTGAAAGTAAGAAATAGTGTTAGAACCGTGCCGGCAGATTGCGTAGTGTCGTATCAATCGTAAATAAATGTATAACATCCCTAAAACAATATCAAAGTACCACCCTCCATCCATTTTGAACCCCCCGACATGACTTAATCCAGCATCCCTAAACGTCCTGGTCAAGCCATCACACTTGGCGTTTTGAGCTCTATGTTATAGCTGTGTGAGGGGGCGCTTTTGGTGGCCCCAAATTTAAACATGGTTTCCTAGATTGGAATGCTTCGGTGCGTCAAAATTCTCGAGTGTTTCCCTTAAGTTAAGTTCTAATATCGTGTGAATTACTATCATGAATAACGGCAAGTTTATGGCGCAGCAATGGCCGTTGGAAAGTATAAAATTTTGCAAAATGGCTGCCAGATCATTATGTTTACAAGATAAAATGTATTCGAAGATCCCTATGCTTCTGGAAGAGTTCACAAGATTCTTAACTTTATCGTATTTTAAAAACATTCCAATCCTATCAAAAACGTATAGCAGCAGCTTGTGCCTCGGTTTAAGAGAGATTGTGATGGAAACGTAGAGTTAAAACTATAAACATCAGCATAGTTTTTCTACAGTTATTGGTATGCCGTGTTAGTATGAGCATATTATTTTATCTCTTCTAGACATGTTCATCAGTACAATGGCTTTACATGCAACAATTTTATAGCACATTAGGAAGCTTGTGGAAGCCTCTGACCTGATGTTACTGACGTAATCAACTCATTATTTCTAGGTGTCAATAGTATCCCAACATGAGTCAAGGAAAAAATAAAGCACAAGGTATGTATTTTTTATTATTCAAATATTTATGGCAATATAGCTTTCGATAAATTTGCAAAATACAGGTAACCACATTCGTCATGTTGGAATTAGACATTTCATTCTTCTTTTCCTGATAAATTTCCTAAGGTTAATTTTAAAGATTTATATATGGTATTATATGTAACATATGGAAAAGGATTATACATTTTCATGTTTGAATTTAATACTGTCAATTGTGCTTATGATTTTAACCTATTTCGAACTGAAGGACAAGTTCTCGTTTAGGATGTTAACATAATACTAACTGTATTAAGAATTATTTCCTTTCTAGTTCTAGCAACTTGTACGAGTCCTTCCCAGACATTCACTACAGCTCACATAAAAATGGAAGGACAAGACGGAGAAACCATAACTGAAATTCAAAATTATTTGGAAACATTCAATAAAGAGATTCAAGGCGGTGATCAAAGTGGACAAGCTTCAGGTTAGTGACATTTCTCTAATAATAAGTTTAAAAGAATGACTATATCCAGTAGTTATGAAAGTAATCCGTAATGCAATGTTCTGGTATTACTGCTTCCTTTATCAAGCAGAGATACGTTTTTATTAGTTCTTTCTACTTTTTGAGCTTAATATTATTTGTGTGGGTTAATATCTATGTTGATGGTGAGGGAATCCGCGTTTGATTTGTGAAAATGTCAAATTAAAAAATATTTTATTTAATGCTATAGAGAAACATGATGATATTTTAAGAGTTAGGAGTGCGTCTAATGTCAAATTTGAATGTATTCAGCTAGAAGTTCTCAGTGAAATTTGCGTGTTTTACTTAACATTTTCTGGTCGCATAATGTCTCAAAAAGGAGAAAATTAATTAAATAATTTGGAATCTTAGTGTTGGGTGACTTTGAAATGATAATGAAATATCTCAACTGTTGGTGGTGTAATATTATGGAATAATTCCATAATATGAAATGTTTGTATCATCGAAATTTGATAATAGTGATTACAAAATTAGTGTTTTCAGTGATATAGACTTAACTTACAGAAGTATGGTCACCTGTTTTAGAAGTGCCTATGAAATGTAAAGCTCGACGTCACTTACTTTTCATGTTGGTGATAGTAGAAATGTTGAGTTAATTAGCATGCGATAAGATTTTTGTGACTTATTATGGAGTTTTGGCGATCACTATCACTTAGATTAGATTCGTGGAAAAAATACGAAATTGCTTAAGGCTAAATTTAAAATTTAAAGAGAAGTATGAATAAGAGTAACTGTGGGACAGTGTTATCGAGTTTTTTCTCTGTGGCCGTTAAGCCTGGATTACTGCATTGCTTAAGAAATCAATCCTTTACTACAGTTGGTGGAAATACACTCACCAAAATAATGGACAAAATAGATATTAGCACTCATGCAAAAGTTTTAAATTCGTCATAGCTGTTTTTCACCCATTGTATAATTCTAGGGCTAAGCAGGACAACTATGATTGTGATTATATGGCTTGTTTTCATTTCTTCAAAACACCTATCAGGCGAAATTTAAATTTAGATTTTATTTTTATTTGTTTGTAATAATGAAAAGTTACTTTATTATTGGAATAAATTCCCAATTCTATTGTCAGCATGTATTTGTTGAGCATGTTAAAGTAAAGTTTTGTGTCTGAAATTGCCAAGAAAAATGGACCAGATCACGTTTTTGCTGTTACAGGTACATGTAAGTTTGCTTTTGTCTAAGGGTGTTACTATATTAAATTAAAATTTACGAGTAATTATTAATTTTCATTTTCCTTCCAAAGAATTTTGTTACACTAAAAATTAGTTTTTTTTTACAAAATCAGTCTTGAAGTCATAGTTTTGCAATTTTATTCCAAACTTCTTTAATCCAGTTTTCATGTACAACGTAAATGTAAAATGGTATATCTTTTAGATAAATGATAAAAAGTGAGTAGCGAGGTTATTATCACTTTGCGTTGAACTAGGAATGGGTATTCAGGTATATTTTATTTGTAGGTGATAATAAACTGAAAATGTTACATTGTGAAGATAATGTGTTACGTTGTCGTCCATTCAATTAGTATAATTGAAAGATCTCCATTGTTAAATTTTGTCTTCATTCCTCTGCGCATAGCTTGAATCATTTCATATGCAATGTACCACAAATTTGTTATTCGACAAGTTGGAAACGTAAAGATTGAATTAATTACGAAGTACAATTATAAGTTTTTATGAATAACTTTTCGGAGCTGTGATTGGGCAGACAAGAATAACTCGATGTGTACCGCATAATATGGGCTTGTTTGAACCACTAGTATTTCTTGAATTTAAATGAGGAGTTATTTACCGTTCGCATTTGTGCGATGTTACTCTCCACATTCAATTTTTCCGCCGGGAATCTCCATGTGCTTGTACGGTATGTTATTTTCGCCAAGGCGTCACAAAATATTTTCTTTAGTTTTAATTAGATTTTTTTCGTTTTTGTTAAAAAAGTGAATGCTAAGTTATGTATATTCGTTATCAATCTACTGCGATGTTTCAATCAAGACCTTCGGTCCACCCCATTTATTATACATTGTAATTACGTGTTGAATCCACAATTTTGTTTTTTCCTTAAACGTGGTTTCTATAAAAATTCTCAGCATACGTTAGAAATTTTCTTTTTGACAGTAGCAGGACGGCATTGCAGTATGCACAGTAGAAAACGAGGATAATTTAATTTACAAACTTGAAATGAACTTTTGGAATATTAAAGCATAAAGTTATGAAGTCAGAGTTTTCACGAGACATGACGATCCGTAACATTTTATCAGTATACGTTTATATGGAAAACGGTCTATTGACGTATGCTTTCATTTTATTAATATTTTGTCTTTTGCGCGAAAATTATTAATTTCATTATATTTTATAGCTATTGGGTATGTCTTCATCATTAATATGAGCAATGCCTCATGAAGACTGACCCAAAAATTACGTCTGTGAAGGAGATAAATATGGTTACCCTTATTTGAGATGGCATTGTCACAAGTGAAATTTCAGATGAATCACTATTTTGACGTATGAGGTGCAGGTAACTCCCGCACTAACGTGGTTTCACCGCGCGCGGATTCGCACTAATGGGTAGAAATACGTGCGGCATGGATCGCGCCATACCCGGCCAAAGGTTCGCAGTAGCGCGGTATATCTGACTCAGTAGTGCTATCTTATTAGTACATAGTTGTTTATGCGCGGTTGTGTTTCTAAAGAGTCTTCTCATTCAAAGCGACTTCGTTATCAGAGGCAGCTGTGTGGACACTCGGAAGACTCTTGATCAGTCAAAATTCAGCCCCTCTCTACATTGTAGCTACTTTTTTTATTACAAGGTGCTTTTCTCGAATAGCCTCTTTTAGCTCAGCAGTTCTCAGAAAGTCCTCTGCCTCATTAGTCGACTTGAGTCTTAGCTAGTGACAACGTCAGTGTTGAGAGTTGAGTAAAGTTATATTTTATTTCAATAGTAACCCTAACATAATGCCTTCAAAACGTGCGTCGACATCAAAAAGTGATTCAGAAAAGAAAAAATCAAGAAATTTTGTCATTGCATCAGAAAATCTTTCAGCGCTTCACTTGTTTCTCGGTCGTCTTCTTAATACTTTCCGTTTCAAACCTTGCAGTTGGCTCCCAGTCACTGTTGAAACAGGTTGTACCCCTGACGATGCCCACCTTGTGGGCGAAATGCATTGGGTTTTGTAGCCCTCTAGTTGTTTTGGCTAAAGGAGTATTTCACCTTTGTTATTGCATCAGAAAATGATTATTTTGGGAAAAATAGATCAAGGAAGAACATATGCATCTTTAGCTAAAGAATATAAGTGCAACGAATCATCGATGCGAACAATTAAAAAGTGTGAGGACAAAATTAAAGCAAGCATTAAGTTGACAACAATCTCTGGAAGTTCAAAATCCACTTTTGTCAGTCGACGTGATATGCGTATTGAGAAAATGGAACAGTTATTGAATGTTTGGATCGAAGACCAAAGGAATAGAAATGTGCCTCTCAGTTTTAATATGATTAGATTCAAAGCCCAAAGTATTTTTCATCACATAAAGTCTCAAACTGCTAGTGCAGATGGTGAATCAAGTTTCAGTGCATCCAAGGGATGGTTTGATAGATTTAAAAAAAACAGCAAATCTGCACAATATTAAAGTTGTCGGTGAGATTGCTTCTGCCGATGTGGAGGCAGCAGAAAATCTTGAACTGGAATTGAAAAATGTAATAGAAGAGGGAGGTTACACGCCAGATCATATTTCTAACTGTGATGAAACTGGGCTTTATGGTGGGCCACAGAGACTGCCCAATTCTTGTCTTTTTTTCTTGACAGGCATATGGCCACACCATTTTCAAGTTGTACCTGACAAAGTTGGCAGAACACGGTATGACTCATGCAACTTGCATGAGTCATACCGTGTTCTGCATAGTGTTTGGTTTCTGGCAGTTGCTGACAACTTATTTACTTGTGTTTTGTAGCGCGCTTGATCCCCAAAAGCCAGTTGGGCCGCATGGCGAAAAAAGGTGAGGTGAGGGATTTAGTGATATAGTGCAGGAAGAAATTATAGAACACATTCATTCCCATCAGGAGGAATTAAAAAATGAGCTAGGACTGTTGGACTCCAATAAAGATGTTTGTGAAGAAGAAGAAGAAAATTAAGAGCAGAAGAAACCTGAACTAACAATCAAGGGAATATCAGAGATTCTAAAAGCAGCTGATTTCCTGAAGGAGAAGATTATGCAGGAAGATCCTGACTTTCAAAGAAGTACGAAAATTAGGAGCGTTGATGATATTGTGGTTTCTTACATTGACATGAGAAAGAGTATGACAAAACAGAGATGAGCCAAAATTACAGATTTTGTGAGTAAGTCAACTTAAACGTCTGAAGAATGTTCACCTAGGTTTCTATTGTATCAATAATTGAGTTTTGATGCTTTGGGGGTTCTGTTTTCTTTCATCGTGTTTTCTTTTAACATAGGGACCCTTTTACATTTACTTTAGGGGTGCAAACTCGCTGTCACTCTGTTGGATCTCAATGGAATGTGTGAATGCTTTCTAGATGAGAGATTACATGGGAAGTCAGCCTCGTTGTTCAGTTTTTAAAACCCCATTCTAGCAAAAATTGGCAGAGAAAAAATATTACCTCCATATATTTTATGAAGTTTTTAGTTGGAATATGTTTAAAAATATGGAGTGAAATTGTTAATCTTCTTGTAAAAATAAACTGTACAATTTGTAACACAGCTTTTTGGTTTTAATTTCCTGCATAAAAGGTTTCAGAACCTAACTCCCATTTTTCCATAAAAACAGTAACACGCTGAACGCGGAATCACCGTGTGCGGACATTGGTCGGAACGTAACCCCCACTGAGAGCTTACTTAAAATTTTTATGCCTACTATTTTGGGTTGTAGTTTGTTTTGTATGCATTGTCCTGTGTGATTATGATTTTTCATTGGTTCCATCTTTCTGATTGGATTGCAAGTTGAGGTTCTGATCAGAAACTAAATGAGCACACACACCATACCTATATATCATTATATATATATATATATATATATATATATATATATATATATTATATATATATATATATATATATATATTAACTTAAGGAAAAGAAAAGGTAGTGGTGAGGTTGGCAACAAGGTGTTGAGGGAAGCCCAGCGGACACTTACCAAGTTGAGGACCAGGCTGCTGGGGGCGTCGAAGAGACGTGTGTGTGTGTGTATATATATATATAGTCTGCTAGACTTCCTTCAACACCTTGTTGTCACCATCATCACTACCTTTCCTTTTCTTTAAGTTTGTATATGTATACACACACAGACTAGGGGGCAATCCCCCTGCTTGCTTATGCTTGCCAACCTCCCTCCTTTTTGCTCTCAGTTTCTTTGTTCCTACCATGTACCTATTGGATTTAGATAAGTTTCAAGTGAATATGTTTTGAATATGGGTATTTTATACAGAATGTACATTTGGTTTCTAATAACAATTTAACAAAAATGATAAATTTAAATGACATTTAATTTAACTCTTCATTATCAACTACATTTTTAATTATTTGATTTTCTGCTCTTATCATTTCCAGTTACATATTTGTGTTTTCACGCTCGAATGTGAGTTGAATGAATGTATTTTTCAGGGATGTATATTTGGTTTTAAATAAATTAAGAAAATTAGTTGAATAATTCAATAAAGGAGCGAGACAACCAAAAATAGGATTTTAGTAATATAGATAAAAAATATAAATAACATGAATACTTCAGCCGATTTATTTGCATTTGATTCATATCTTCGGTTATTTCGAGCATTTTAATCTTATTTTCGATCTTTAAGACTTGATATAAATGCATATACACTGAAATTACCAGGGACAACAATGGCTATAACAATGGAATCTTAGTATTGAAATGTTAAAATATTTACCTAAACTTGAGTATGAATTCAAAATATGAGAAAATTTGCATAAGATTGAGTATTCGACGGTAAGAATCCTCATTCATTTTGGCGTTTTTTAGCATCAATTTTGTGTCGAAAACAATTTTAAGATACAGTGGAACTTCCATAAGTCAAATTTCAAGGGAAACAAAAAATATTCGAGTTATAGAAAATTCGACTTATGAAAACTTATGAAACAGCGGGCAAAGGGGGGGGCTGGTGAGCGTCAGTAGCAAATTTTGTCCTCCACCCAAATAAAATTTTTAATCGATACCTTACAGATCATATAAGAGTGAACCTTTGTCAACACACTGTCAAGGTCACATTTTGGCTAATGCATCAAATTTCAAGGGAAACAAAAAATATTCGAGTTATAGAAAATTCGACTTATGAAAACTTATGAAACAGCGGGCAAAGGGGGGGGGCTGGCGAGCGTCAGTAGCAAATTTTGTCCTCCACCCAAATAAAATTTTTAATCGATACCTTACAGATCATATAAGAGTGAACCTTTGTCAACACACTGTCAAGGTCACATTTTGGCTAATGCATCAATTTTGAAGAGAGCATTGTAGCGTGCCTTCCACAAACTCCGTAGATGCACATGCCTCTCTACCCTCCCCATTGTCTCTCTCTCTCTTCCCTGCTGCTCTTCCTCCTCCTCTCCCTCTCCTCACCTTTCTCTTCCTTTCCTCACCTTTCTCTTCCTCTCCTCACCTTTCTCTCCCTCTCACCTTTCTCTCTTCCCAACCTCTTTCCGTGTGTTCCTTTCATCCTCCACTCATCTTGTGCTCACTGATTGGCTTCAAATGGTAAGCAAGATGCTTTGTTCTCCACATGTACCAAAATGCTTGCAATGCAAGCACTTTTTACTATATATACCATTAAATCGTGTGACGTTTCATATTTGGGATTTTTTCTTCAGTGTGCTACACAATACGGCCTGTGTTTTTTTATATAAAACAGTCTTTTACGGCATGGTATTTCTTAATCAAAAATAAACAAAGTGATCTGAAATGCTTGCAGAATGCGAGCACATTTTACTAGTTTTTATATAAAGCTGCTTTTATATGCTTGAGACCTATCAGCGTATATTGAAACCATATCTTTGATTCTTTAATGAATTTCATTCAGCATTAGTCAGAATTGTCTAACTGCATTTGTGAAATTTGAATGTTCTTGAAATTAATGCATTAAACTAAAATTTTCTGCAGATGGCCATCATGTGGGTAGTTCAGCAAGTCCTCCAGAGGGCACATATTTTGTAGATCAGTCTGGTCAGTACTACTATCAAGCAAGCGGTGACCAGCAACAGGTTATGACTGTTGTATCAGGTGAGTTAGATATTTATACAGTAAAACTCCTCAAAGGCAAAACCCAAGGGGCTAATTATTTTTTCTACCTTTCACAGGTTTCCTGCTTTTCACAAGTTGTTTTTTAAAAATGTGAATTAAAGGAAAAGATTCTCTTTTATTATTTATAATGGTATTTATCCTTTGAAATAACAAGGTCCAAAACTACCATTAAGTACCAAGGAGGGACCATTTTGGTCCATACTTCATTTATATATTTTTGCTACGTATAGTAGACATTAATGAAATAAAACACTTACTATCTATTTTTTACTCACAAAACATTAATTTTATTTCAAAAATGCTCAAGGAAGTTATTACAAATAGTGGAAAATGAACTTTTGCATTATCATTTTACTTTCTCATGTACGTAGTATATTGAGAAAGTATTGTTATTGTGAAAAATTTGACTTCGAGATTTTGATGGAAATACACGTTTTAGGTGTCCCCGAGTCCATAAACGTGGTTTTTTGCCATGCCGTCTGTCTGTTCGCCGAGCTAGGGCCCAAACGCATACATGAAATCGAATGATATCTCGTATTTGTGCAATATATCATCTTTTGAAGACCCTTTTTTCATAAAAATGATATTGCACAAAAATAAAGGGTAGTTTATTCTTGGCGATTTTTTGAAAAATGTGATTTACTCAAAAATGGCATCCGAGAATTTGATTAAAATCAATCCAATTGTAGAGCCTGATGTCACAAATAATACTATGTAAGCCATATATCTCTTGAACTCTATATGTCGTCCAGTGACATTACAATGTATGCTAAGCTACCTTACCTAAGCCTTATGACATCATGCCTCTGCCGTGATCCATTCAAACTCTTATAACAGCCTTACGGTTAAACTAAATCAAATGATATGTCGTATTTGTAGATAATATCATTCATAAAAGACATTCTGAAGAGATGAATGATATTACGCAACAATTAAGTGTACTTTATTCTTGGATATTTTGAAACTAAACTCAATTAACTCAAAAATGGCTCTAAGGATTTCGTTTAAAATCCATCCAAACATACAGCTTGATGCCACAAATAATAATAACTATGCTATATGTCCCAAATAGTTACTATATATCGTCCAGTGGCATTATTTCTGTACAAGACGCTCAGCGCACACTTCAGAGGGGAGGGGAACCCGGGGATTCCCTTGTCTAAAATTCCGTATTTCACTGTTAACGCCACTCGCTTATTAGGGAGAGGTATAAGCCGTGAGAGGTTGATGGTGTCAGTCACTTTGGTTCTGTTGCTATGCATTATTAACATAATTGGCAGTGAATTTCCAAGCACACAGTTAATTTCGGGGCAAAAAATGTAATTTTTTTAGTGTTACAATTGCGACATGTAATTTACTTTAAGTTACTACATGAATGATATGTGTGTCAAGTCAAATCAATTTTCTGTTTTATCGCTAGATGTTTCTGAAAGCGAAAAACCACAAAAAAGAAAAAATAAATGTTGTTAGTTTTAAAATATTGTGTAAAGTAAGACCAAGGGGTGACTTATCTATGAATATGGGCAAATAAAGAAAAACCCTGAGCATGCATATGAGAAAAAGATATTTATTTGCAAAATATAATGTATGTAAGTCAGAAATAAACCAGTATCTATGACATCTATATCCCAAAAAAATATTTAAAAATTGATGCTTGGACCAAAATGGTCACCCCTTGGTAATTCAAGAGTTATTTGCTTAAAATTAAAATGTATAATCACATATTTGTGTATTCAACTACCTATTATTATAATAAAAGCTCAGGTTCTGTTGGTACCTACGTTTGTCTGGAACACTATATACAAATCCCCATAAGAGAACACTTAAAAATCCCTTTTTTCACTTGCAGGCTTTTTTCTTTTGCAAAATTAAATTAGAAGTAATTGACTTACTAAAGAAAAATAAACAAATTCTTATTCTTATCGTCGATTTTTGCCTTCAGTTTGAAATCGCTTGAATTTTGCTTAAGTATTCAATATTTCATCAATATATTGCATTTTTAGTAAAAGGCTACCATGAGGATTGAATGGATTGTTGTATTCAAGACCCTTATTGACAAAAAAATTGTTTATGTAAAATTTAACATCTTTAAAAATTGCAAAAAATTTATTTTCTCCTTCATCTTTAGCAATTTTTTCTAAAACTTTAGAACTTTTCAATGCAACAGATTTTTCTGAGGCATCACTTTCATGGTCAATGTCAGCTGTGCCTATTTCAGAAGATTTTCATCATTTGTTTATCAAGAATTTTTTCTGAACTATTATGCCGATTTCATTCACTTCAGTGAAAGCATCTATATCAAATTGATGAAATCGGTGACTTTGAATTTGTTTTCATAAATCGCTCAGTCATATTTTGTACTTCTACAATTTTATTTCCATTTACGCTGGTTTCATTAAGTTCTAAATCTCTCATATGAAAACCAGTTTTGATCAGTTATTGGTCACTCCTACTTGTTAGCTTCACTAACAAACGTAATTATGCCCAACATTTATTTCTTCATTCAAATCTGAAACTTTTTCACATTGCTCCATTTTCAGCTATAATTCATTTAAAATAAGTTTAATGTACTGTGTACAATAAAAATTCATAACTAATTCTGGCAGAATCATTGATTCATCATAATGTCAATTGTCGAATTATAGAGAAAATAGCTTTACTTAATTTTAAACTTCTTACTCAGTTTTATATTTCTTATTCAGTTTGTTCAGTTTTAACTATAATATCTTTGTGAGAAATGAGTAAGATATCATAAGGTAAACTGTTTGACTGCAGTAGGTACCTTAAATTTGGAAAATTCTGAAATACTTGATAGTGATTTAAAAAGTGAAGTGTTCAGCTCTCCTTTAGGCTTGATTCCAATTGATGGTCAAGGTAACATGCGTAGCTATGACAAAGTGTGTTGCTCAACCGTTTGTGATTATTTGAGTTATCTTGATCATCTGATGAAGTTATTGTAAATTTATCTTTTGGAACAATCATCTCTATTTTACTTGAATTTAGGTAACTATAGGATCTGAACATTTTTTATCATTTTTAATACACAATTATCACTGTAGACTAAAGACGGCTAAAAAAATCCTGGTCGCCATGACGCCTAAGATTTTCATGCAAGTGCTTTCTATCAGTACCTTTTCAAATACGAATTTGAGTTGCATTTTAAGCAAAAATGTTGTTTTGCCATTGATTATCTAACTTTGCAGTGAAATTGACACCTGCTGATTAGGGATGGATTGTGAACTGTGGAAGGTATGATGATATGGACAGATGGCATTATTGCTATCGGCACTAATGTTTTGCTGCATGATGTGTCAGAAATACTAAATGTGCATGACTTAACTGTTGTTGCAGATTCATGTCTGAATTATTATCCATTTATCTTTTCATACGATGATAAAAAGATATTCGCCAAAATTATGTAAAATCTGAGCTGGCTTCTAGGTTTTGGAGCAGGTGCATAGATTTCTAGAAAAAATTTCGAGCTCTGGACTAAAGAATTATGTGGATGTAAATTTAATGGATGAGGCCGAGACTTCATGGAATTCCGTTATCAAAAGACATGAACATTACTATATGTCTTCTGATATGTGGATGTTGTTTTTGTAATAAAAGAAAAATATTTTAGCTTCAGTTTGATTTCAGTGATGTTGAATTTTTTAATCTTTGTTCTTTGTGTCGATTGTTGTAAGAGCAAATGAATTTCAAATCTTAAAGACTATATAAAAATTTCCAGATCCAGATGGCAGTGGAGTGACTTCTGCAGAAAGCATATCAATATCAATTCCTGGAGGAATTGGCGATTCATCAGATGGGACACAAGAAACAACATATGTAGCAATGCAGCCTCAGGATGCACATAGTGTGGATGGCACCATGACTACATTAGATGATGATGTTAGTGCTTACCTCTTCATATTTGACTTATTAGTTAGAAATTTGTTAATTATTTGAAGGTATCATCATTTTGTGCTGCTTATGTTCTTAACAATTTTCAGCGTAACACTTCTTGGTATTAGTTTCTATTGCTATTTGACTTATGGCAGCTGCCTACTCTATAAGGTCATTTATTTTCATGATTGTTTCCAAACTTTGCCAAGGGAATTGTATTACTTTTGAATTTCCTGAAAAATGCTTGTGTTCAAACTCAGAGTCTGTCCCTTTTCTCAGTAAAAAAATAATGGGAACCAGTGCAGGATATTATCAATTTGTATTTTTAATGCTGGCAGTGGTCACAAGAGTTTTATAATGAGTTTTATTACGGTAAAAATATAAACAAAAAAACTTCAAAATGTTGCAATATGAATGTTTTTTTGTAATTCATGTTATATAAATATTTTTCATGTGATGAGCCCATATTCGAGAAAATTTAGATGCTATCATTATAATTTTTATTGGCCAACTCGAGTAATGAGGATGATAGAAAGCTACGATAGCTATGAATTCCTTTGGAAGTACAAAGTTTTAAGAAAACATCCATAAAGTAGAGAACAAACACTGATTTGATTCAGTAACTTTCATAATCAATTTGCTATATTGGTGCACGAGGGAAATGGCATGTATTTCTACCACATAACCTGCACTTCACCATCATAAAAATAGGATTTGTGCAAATATTATCATTTGGCTATTTTCATTCCCATGAATGGTATTGATCTTCAAATTCTTTTTCAGGCAGGAGGTTCTGATGCAAATGGCCAAGTTATTTTGAATACTGGTGATGCTTACCAAACAGTTACAATTGTTCCATCTGATACAAATCCAGGAGAAGTAAGTTATGTACTTATTGTCCAACAGCCAGATGATAAAGATGACAAAGACGACCAAGATCTTACAGTTTACGATTTTGATGAAGGGGAAGAAGGAATGACAATGGTGAGTTTGGTATCACTTAAAGTTTAAATGAATTCTCATAAAAAATAGCCAATGCTAAAAGTACTTATTTTGTTTCAGGAATCTGGAGATGAAGACGACAAGTCAAAAATCATAAAAATCATGCCAAAGAAATCTCAAACGGTTACTCAGGCTCACATGTGCAATTATTGCAACTACACAAGTCCTAAGAGGTGAGAATAGCTTTTTTTGTGTATTACTTATTTGTCACACTTAAGTATACCGGGATACCCTGCTTTATGTACACTCGCTCAATGTACTTTCACTGTAATATTGATACGTACTTAGATCCCCATACATTGTACATACAGGATGCCAACCTCATTAACCCCTCAATGCCTTCAGGCGTACTATTACGTCATGCAAAAACTGTCTAATCGGCCGTCACTCGTACTATTACGTCATGCGGCAGCCCTAATTTATTTTATCTTTTGATGCTAGAGACTTCTTTAAATCTAAATAACCTATATATATTTTGAAAGAGGAAGCTTTGTACTTCCTATCTATGTTTGTCCTGTATTTTTTCTCTATTATAAAATAAATAATCAACGTTGAATTTTGCAATAGAATTTTCAATTTTGCTATGATATGATGGTGTTTCTCCATATAAAAGTCGCTTTTCAATGCAGCAAGGAAAGGTTCCTTGGTGTTTAAAATGCAATGTAGGAACTGTGTATCATTTTAAAGGAGAGCAGGTTTTTTCTCCTCTTTTTTCCTGGTGGAGATATTTGGCTTATGTCATTCGACAAAGGTCTTTGTCGGTATCTAAAGAAAGGAAGGAAAACATCTTATGTCTGTCTATGCACAGCTTATTACAAATGTTTACAATGCAATTGATGAAGAATGGAATTAGTTTGAGTAAAAACATTTCTGTAAAAATTCCCTTCCATTACCGCGCAATCCTTCGTTCATCGCTTCATAGGAGAGCGTCAACGTCAAAACAGCTGATTTCAAAATCCAAAGCCGACATTCTTCCAATAATTTAGTGCCACGCCTCAAAGATAGGCATTTTGTGAGAAGGATAATATCTGTCATATAATTTTAAAGACCTTTAGAATTTTATTTTAATCTTGACGAAAATTGCGAGGAATTGAGTATATCTATTTGTAAGTATTTGTTTTCATATAATATGCGTTTAGTTTTGTGATAGAATTTTAGTTTTTACCACGGACCTACGGATTTTCGGTTTCTAAGTTGACCCATAAATACCTGAGGAAAGGGAACCCACCAAATTGGGTTCTTTTCCTTTGACATTTGAAAGAAGACGAGGTCTGTTTTCCTCTTCAGATAAGTGCTTCGCTGTTGTGCTAGCAGGGCCAAAGCAGCGATGAAGTGAGTAGGCAAGAAGGGGACACGCCAGCAAAAATCACGAAAAGCTCTTCCATATATTATACAATAGATTACTAGAAGTGTTTAGTAAGCTATAAGGCATTTCTTGCTGAATCCAATTACGCACGTGTAAATTTTCTGAAAATATTTGGGAAGGACCTATAAGCTAAAGTTTTCCGTGTTTTATACAACATCATGGGTTCTTATCCAAAGGAAAGGGCGGTATATAAAACAATCGAGTTTTAACAACCCACCAGGTTCATAGTATGATTGCACGCTACAGCAAATTCATTTTGATCATAATTTCCAACAAGTTCTTAAGATAACAACACCGGTCTTATTAGAGGTTTTTACAAATTCTGACTACACTAAGCTTCAACTCTTTGTTTTAATTGCTCTTCTTGGTGCTGCAATCGATTTAAAGTTCAGATGTAGCAGACGTCGTAGCTTTTACGGATCATTTAAATGGCAGGTACGTTTAAGTTAGGAGCCGACAGTATAAAAGAAGTTCATATTAATTTTTCTTTTTTATTTTATATTTTGCTATAGCCATTGTCATTTTTGTATGCATGTTAAAACCCTCTTTCATAGAATGTATTAAAATTGCGTATACTGACTAAGCAGACGATATCGTCTGCTTAGTCAATTCGCAAAATTCGATGACGACTTTCGATGCGCAACTGTTTGAATTCCGCTAACATAAGATACGTCTGATTCGAAGGTGTGAGCAACAGCGTTAACTGTAATTCATCTGATAATTAACAGCAATAATAAAACTTGGAAACCTCTTTCATAGAATCTATTAAAATTGCGTATAATGACTAAGTAGACGATCACACCAAATTCGATGACAGCTTTCGATGCGCAACAGTTTGAATTCCAGTAAGATAAATAAATATACTCGCATTTGATTGTAAGGTGTGATCAACGGCGTTGACTTTATTTATAATTAACAGTAATAATACCTAATAAAACTTTACATGGAACGTATATAATTATATAGATGTGATGTATTCTAGGTTGTGCGTGCATGTCTGGTACACTTTAGCATAAAATTTACGAAAATACTTTTTTGCCAAAAAATGTTGGAAAATTTCGTGGGGTCGGCTTCTATTCGGGCAGATACGGTAATTGTTTTAGATGGGTAGACTTGAAGAATGAAATAGTTACTAATTTGAGCTATTTTTTTATTAAGATTGCACATCAATATATTCTATAGATTTTCGGGTGCTGAATGCTATATATAAAGTGCCAATGCATGCCGGAAAATTAGCGATTGGTGTACATTCTCTTCCACTCCAACAATCTTTGTGTGTCAAATATTATACGCAAAATAGATATTTACAAATTTCATGTTTTTCATAAATCCACAAAAAAATTCAGAAAAATCAAGAGAAAACTTCTCAAGTTATGATTATTTTAATATTTTCGAACATTTTTGCAACGCAATCGTGAAACTTTAAAAACCTCATCCGGCCGTACGGGTGGGATTTAAAAAATCTCCTCCGGGCTTGAGGGATTAAAGCATACACCAATTCCGAGTCAAATTTTGGCCAATCAGAAGCTGCATACTGTGTGCTATAGTAGATTCTGTTTACAATGCATTGTCTCTTAGTTTTCAGTTCTGTGCAGGTCATTATGATTTCTGAATATATTTTACAGATTTAAGCCATTAAATAATTAAAAAAATTTTCTAACAAAAGGAAAAGTGTTGGTGATGCCTCTAATAGTGAGAAGAAAGTGTGGAAAGCAATTACCTGAGAGGATAAACTAAGTATGATTAGAAAATATGAGAGGCATTTTGATGACTGAAATTGGAAGGTCTATGGACTTTTATAAATCAACTGTGAACACAATACTGAACTGACATTATTTTGGAAAATATTAAAGGATCGGTGCCAATGTTGTTGAAATGCATCAGGTCTAGGGTTTCCATTATGCTTTTCCTGCGATATGAATCAATATTTTATATGATTATACATTGATCGAGAGATAATATCAAACCAAATATGCAAAACGTGGAAATTTGTCATTGCTGCGCAAGACTCGCTTGGTAACACAATCTTCTGTATACCGCCTTTATGTGAGAATGCATCTGGTGGACTGCACTTGTTTTTGGAGTACTCATGTTGCCAAACCACTGTGAGTAGTACTATTTTTGAACTTTTATTTTATTTCCATTCCATTTCTCCTCTACTATCAACTTTTCATCAAGAATTTTGGACCAAGGATTTCAAAACACTCAAATTTTTAGCAGCTTGAGAAACCAGCCAGCCATGAAACAACTCCACAACTATCGCGACTTTCTTTGCATTTTAAATTATTTTATGAATTGTTTTATGCATTAATTGATGCTTTTAGTACTTTTGGCAAAAAAACTCATGTTTAGGCTTGATTCTGGAACCTAACCCTCCCTTTAACATGTAATTCCTATACTCGCTTAACGTACTTTTGCTTTACATACCAAAACCCTGGAACACTGTACATTATAGCGGAGTATGCCTGTAAATGGTATAGGTGATTCCTATAAAGAATAGAATTGTGTCTGTGCCCATCATATTTTGACCAGTTGTCTAATAGGGTCGTAGTTCAATGCATAGCATCAATCTGCTGTGGTGAGCCAATAAAGTTGAATGTTGAACTGCAATTTTTTTGATGTTGGGGAGTATCGAGCAATGCATGTTGTATAAAATTTAGTTTTAAATTTGAGAAAACAGCCAGTGAAACTTTCGGTTTGCTCAAAATAGCATAGGGTGATGCTGCTATGGGCCAAACTCAAGTTTTTGCTTGGTTCTGTCGGTTAAAATCAAAAGTGATCTGGATGACCCTCAACATCAAAAAATGATGAAATTGTTGCAAAATGATGGATGTCTGACTGCTCGTGAGATGGCAGAAGAGTTCAGAATTTCAATATGCCACTCAATTTCAAAGTAATCCTATTTTTAAAAAATAGATTTTCCTGTAAATATTGACTGATGCCAGGGCCGCCAAGAGTAATTTTAATTGTGGATATTTTGAGCAGTAATTTGACATTACTAGTCAAATGTGCATCAATATTGTGTTATACATAGCAACAAATGACAATTTTTTTACTTATTGTATTTTCATGGTGAAAAGTGATTCCAAGTATTTTTCATTGTGGAAATAATTTTTTAAAATTATTCACAAGTGTAATTGCTGATAATTGTTATTAGGAAGCTGTTGTCGAGAGCATCTTTTAAATACTATTGCAATCGTATTCATTACTCTGTATGGAGAAAGACATATGCTGACCACATCAGATTTTTTCATTCTATTAGCAAGCTAGTTTGTCTAATTGATTTTTAATTGCATTTGCAGGTATTTGCTCTCTCGTCATATGAAATCTCATTCAGAAGAAAGGCCTCATAAGTGTAGTGTTTGTGAAAGAGGATTCAAAACTCTGGCATCATTGCAGAACCATGTGAACACTCACACTGGGACAAAGCCTCATCGGTGTAAATTTTGCGATAGTGCATTTACAACGTCAGGTTTGTCACAGAGCATAAAAAGTTTTTTGCCTCAAGCATCCATCGTGTGATTTTTTTAAGATAATAAATTGATTCTTCTTTCCAGGTGAACTGGTTAGGCATGTTCGCTACAAACACACACACGAAAAGCCACACAAATGCACAGAGTGTGAATATGCAAGCGTGGAGCTGAGCAAGTTGAAACGCCACATGAGATGCCATACAGGAGAAAGACCTTACCAGGTGAGTGCATAGTTTACTTTTGGAAAACTTCTCAGTAAGGACACATTTGTTCTTTTATTTTTTTAAGTGAAGAGCATGAAGTTATTCAGTGTGATGCGCAATATTTCCTAACAAACCACAATCACAGGTGTAGTATAGAATAGTGAATTTTATAACTTTAACAAATGTATGTTATTGCAACTGGTGATCTAAAGAGAATTATGGAGCTTATGAATACAGTGTGTCCAAAAAGTCATTATGCATTAGATCATTGGTGTCCAATCTGCAGCCCACTAAGCAACTTTATGCAACCCACCACCAGTGTTAGGTACATAGTTTTTAAAAATTCTCTATTTTCTTTCGATTTACCGAATATTATTTTTTATCTGGAAAAACTTGTTAAAATATCTAGGTATAAATTTGGACCCCTCAGTAAACATTTCTCAATTCAAATAAGTTCTTTTAAATCTTGTTTTTGATCTTTTCTCCAAGGTATTTCTAAGATTGAATTCCATCATGATTTTTAATATAGAAATGTTAACCCTAAAAATCTAATTTTAACTTGATTTTCACTCATATGATACCTAAGAATCTCTAGGTAACTTCTGATTTAACTTTAATCCATTGTACCAAAGCATTGGCAATTTCTGATGCAGCCCACCAAAGGATTCACTGCCACCATTGCTGCCCACCTATCAGATAAGGTTACCCACCCATGCATTAGATTATTTAATTTTTGTTGTTATTACATGTGAGCCAGGTGTACGCTGACTTTTTGAACACCCTGTAGAATAAAATTAATAAATCATAAAGGTTGGAAAAGCAAGGTTCAAGTCGTAGCTAAAAAGCAGCCCTCGTCAGTGTAGATATGGTAATAATAGATTCTAAAGTAGAGTATATGCATAGATGAAAGGTGTTCAGCTCACAGGGTGGAGGGGCATGATTCATTTAAAAGTTGTTGAACTTGCCTTCTGGCTGAAATCAAATTAATTAAGTAACTTATGAAAAAAGACAAACTCATGATGATGCCAAACATTGAATCCCAGGTAGTTGTATGAATGAATAAATATTGGTACCATCATTTCAAAATTAATTAACTATAGCTTTTCAATTGAAGTTCTATTTTGGTATCGACTATATCAGTAAATCACCACTGATGATGCTACTTTTGAATCAAAATACATCTGGTTTCTATAACCTTTATATTGCTATTGGAGAGGTATATTTTAACCGCCGGTATTTTATAAAATACTTGTATCATAAGGCAACAAAAGTAGTTCCATCAGCTGTTTAAATGTGAAGGAAGATTGTTGGGGAAGGGAGGAAAGGTGAAAGGATTTGTTAATTGTTTTGGGTAATATTGTAGCGAAAGGGGATGAGGGAATGGGGTGAAATGTCAGTGTCGTGCGGATGACCAAAATGTATTCGTTACAATGAAATTTTGTTACAACGAAACAATTTTAAAAATTCAGAGGAAGTGCAATATATCCTCCCCCTGACAGTAGCGCCAAAAACAGTAACTCTGTGAACTACGCAGTGCTTAAGTTGTCATTGTAATCATAGTAGAAAATGGAACTTGTAAAAATTTAGAAATAGTACGCGTAATATATTGATATAAAGTGGAGATGAAACTACAACAACCCAACCCAAATCCATCTTAACAGAAGGTTTTTATTGGAATAAAAAGGAAAAGATTTTCGATGTATAAACAGTGTGTATTCATACACTACTCTCCCGTTATCCGTGATCTGAGTGAGTATCTGCGAGTTGGTTTTATCTCCCATTATTCAGTATCTGCGAGCAAGGTCTCGCATATCCACGAATCTCTCCAACATGTTATTTTACGTAACCTCTTTTAAGGACTGAGTTTTTATAAACATTTTGTTATTAGTGATTAATAAGTAAAAATTGATCGTTTATGGTTATTTATTGTACACATAAGAAATGATCAAATAAAAATTGTAAAAATAATTTTGACTTTTCCAATTAAAATCATCATTATTAAGTTTAGTTTTCCATTTTCTTTTGATTGACTGTTTGCTTTCACTATCATTATTTCAGACATTAGAAGGAGTAGAATTGCTTTTGGTAGCAAGAAAATTACTACAAATTCTTCTAAATCTTCAAAATCGTATTCACTTCGACTGTAAGAGCTTAATTTTTATAAATTCAAGAATTTGATATTCTTGCCATATCCGACTTTTATTCAAATGTCCCATGCTATTTACTACATATGCTGTGACTTGGCAATAAATATGCATTAGGAAACCTTTTTACTTTTGATAGCAGCATCTCTCAGATAAGCGGTAATCGGTATATACTTATAGTTTCTGAGTCGTATTCTTTTACAGTACATAATATAGTATTTAATATGTTAGTTTTCCTTTTAGAATTACGAACGTAGGTAACAGTTTGTAGTTCTCAAAGGAAAGGTAAAAATAACGCAGATATGCAAAGCTATTATTTCTTTTATCCCCAGTAAAATACGATGCTAATAGTAATTTACTCAATGTAATACGATTTATTTCATAAAAAATGGACAAATTCAATTATTCTTCTTTAATTACTGTATGAGGATCCCCAACCTTACTTGAGACAACCCGGAACGAATGTAACTGATGAAATATTCTTCAAATTCATATAGGTGATATTATCTAGTACTATTACCAGTAAAAATAAGCCTAAATAGTGCATAAAATTTGTTGAAGTTGCTTCTTTTGTATGGTGACCCTATCCTAAGATATAATATAAACATAAGGCCCAGTATGCGTGAATTCGGTATCTGCAATATTTTTGCAGAACGCATCCCTCCCGGGTATTGGGGGAGTAGTGTACGAGAACATATTACTATAGGACATAGTTCTGTATTTGGCCATAGTCATTTGCGGCGCCACACTTAAGGGGAACATATTGCACTTTAGCAAAAATGTCAGAGTGATGGTTACATATAACAAAATAATTATAATGAAAGAAATCATGAATTAGTGTTTACTTCTTAAAAAAGTCCGTGATTTTTTTCTGACTGGTCCGATAGATATGTGAAGAACCTGCCTATTGGTTGCTAGTCAGGTAATCGTCCAATACCCTTGCCTGGACTGAGATTTCACCAAGTTTAAATCATTGCAGCATTGTCAGATGCTAAAAACCAAACCCATTCAAGATCAAAAAGTGTACATTGTATTGTTTAAGGAATTTCTTTTTACAAACTTCGTTATAATGATCGTATCGTATTTTTTCGTACCAGGATGATTTTTTATTGCGCTAAACATATTTTGGTTTGATATTCGTTAAAATGAAACGTTTTTACATAATGTTACATAGTAAATAGGCAGGTGATTGAAAATAATTTCATTTTACTGAATATTTCGTAAGTTCAGCGTTCGTTAGTCTGACATTTTACTGTATAATAGCAAATCCAGTTGTAATGAAATATTTTATGAAGAATGTTATCAAGTTTCTCATTTTGTAATACAATGACGAGCTTAAGGTTATTGATAATAGTCACAGATATATGGCATTTTTGTAATTTTTCATTATTTGTTTGATTTTCATAATTTTTATTTTCAGCAAATTGTATGCATTGTTTTTAGGAAGGGAAAACATGTTTGTCTTGCCATTCCTTGATGTTGCAATGCACAAA
The DNA here is from genome assembly GCA_028673005.1 of Tanypteryx hageni. Classification (NCBI taxonomy): domain Eukaryota; kingdom Metazoa; phylum Arthropoda; class Insecta; order Odonata; family Petaluridae; genus Tanypteryx; species Tanypteryx hageni. The sequence continues at coordinate 70,620,795 of CM054113.1, forward strand.
GACTTGTGATGACATCACTTGCACAAGTGATTGAATATCAAATGATATATAGTATCAAGTAATGCAGTTGCAAGAAAGGCAGACTAAGTAGTAATAATTTTTTCACTGCCTATTAAAATATAGTATAAAATTATATAATCTTATTTTGAATTATTTTGCTTGAAAACAACTTTCTCATAAATGTAGTAATAATGCAAGTATTATGTTGTCAAGAAAGTAATGTCGTTTTTTGGAATAGAATTAATTAAGCTCTTATAACCTTCAGAATTTGTTCTGGTAACCAATTAAACATATCATTTGTGTAAATAGGATGTTGATGTTTTTTGTCCCAGGCAACGCCTCATATTCTTGTTTAAACATGACTGCCAACGAGGCACACATTCGGCATATGAATTCAAAAAGGAAATAATGCTACTGTAGCCACGAAGAATATCCGAGAAGTTTTTTGGAAAAGTTCTGGATATCCGCAAATGTCAGCTATGGTTCAACAAATTCCGTTGTAGAGACCTCAGCCTCGAAAATTGCTCTGGTAGAGGCTGCCATATTGAAATCGACATCGAAGCTTTGAAGGCGCTCGTGGAGTTTTACCCTCAGCAACACACCCGTGAAATGGCGACAAAACAATGTCTCTCATGAGACAGTGCAAACACACCTTATAAATCTAGCCAAAGACCTTAAAGAGGGTGTTTGGGTGCCTCACAAACTCTCCAACGAAAATCTTCTCCAATGTGTCAGCTTTGCTTCTTCTCTCCTCATGCGCCAAACATGTGAACCGTTTCTGGAACGGGGATGAGAAATGGATTCTTTACTTCAATATCAAACGTAAAAAACAATGGCTAAGCCATGGGCAAAAACCAGTTCTCATCCCAAAACCTGGACACCATTCACAGAAGATAATGCTTTACATTTGATGGGACATGAGAGGAGTGATTAACTTTGAACTCCTGAATCCACATCAGACACTGACTTCTGACCTGTACTGTCAACAATTGGATCGATTAAACCAGTCTTCATCAGAAACATCCATCACTGGTCAATAGAAAAGGTGTTCTTCTCCACAATAATGCTCGTCCCCATGTGGCACGTTTGACTCGGCAAAAAATAAGGGATTAGGATGGGAAGTCCTTCCACACCCACCATACTCTCTAGATTTGGTGCCCACAGGTTACCATCTGTTCCGTTCGCTTCAGCATCATTTGAGTGGAAAAGAATTTGAAAATGAAGAGACAGAGAGGACATCAATTTATTCCTTCGATCAAAACCACCCGAGTTCTTCAAATGGGGAATTGAAAATCTGGTCATGAGATGGGGGGCTATCATAGTTAATAAAGGAAATTATATCATTGATTATACTTCATTTCTTTTCATTGGAATTGTTTTCTTTTGTTTAAAAAAACGACATTAATTTCTTGACAATCTAATAACTCCTAGAGCTGTAAACAAGACATAAAGCATGCCTGCAGATTTTGCCGACTAGTTTGCCATCATTTTGTGTAATATAATGATCCTTGATCCTAAAAATAACTTTTTCATGGGTTTTGCTAAAGTACATGTCACTCATCTGCTTATTCATGGCATAAAAGATTTCTTAAAGATGGGTAATGTATACAAACTGCTGAAACTATTTATGTGGACAGATATTTATCAGCATTTATATATGAGCTGTGGACGGATAGGATGAAAAACGATGAAGTGCTACAAAAAGTAAGAGAGAAGCGAATGATTATACAGACTATTAGAAAGAGGAAGGCAAACTGGGTTGGACATTACCTGAGGAGAGAGAATATGATTAAAGAGGTGTTAGAAGGAAAACTTGATAAATAAGGGAAAGAGGTAGGAAAAGGTTTTAGCTGATAGACGATTTGAAAGGGAAAGAGAGTTATCAAGATATGAAGAGGACAGCGGAAAATTGGAGTATATAGAGAACCAGGTTTAACCATGAATAATCACGGACCTGTCTACGGACAGACTACCTATGATGATGATATGAGCCTAGATCTAAACAAATAGCATCCCATGCTTGAAAGGGAAAAGCATTAACTGTTTCCCCTTGTACTTTTTTTGACAAGAAGTGACAATATTCTCCTTTTTTAGCTACATATCAACATAGAAATAGTTATATACTTTATGAATAATTTCTTTATACCAAATATGAAATGGCAGCTTTTCATGCTGTAATACAGAGATTAACCTGTGTGTCATTTAACCTAAGCAAACTGTGACGGCTTTGATTGATGTGATGAATTACCATTTTGGATATGCCATAATTGGATTGTGCCTGTGATAAATGCCTCTTGGAGTTATGTACATCATTTATTTGATTCTAGCTGTAAGTTGAGCTCTCTGATTCAACATAATGAATTCATTTTACAAAATTTTCCTCTCATTTCTCAGTGCCCACATTGCACTTATGCCAGCCCAGATACGTTTAAGCTGAAACGGCATCTCCGGATACATACAGGGGAGAGGCCTTATGAGTGTGATATCTGCCATGCCCGTTTTACCCAGTCCAACAGTTTGAAGGCACACAAGTTGATTCACACAGGTAACTTTTCCATGAAAGTTTTTACTTTCCTCTGCTATAAATTTTAGGTTAGAAATTCAATAACTGATAAGCGAGTAATGTGAATCATAATTTTGGAGTGGCAAAAGTGTCATTTAGTTTTGATTTGAATTTAGAAAAGAACTTGTGTCTATCCAATTTTTTCAAGAGCTATATTTTAAGATTGCAGTAAGATTTGTTTGTCTCCGAAAGAATCAAATTATTCATGATTCGTCATTAGTATCAACTTCGACCTGTTGATTGTGTTAATTTCTGGTAAACATACATTTAAAAGCTGAAAAATCATGGTCTGTTTTTTTCATTTGAATGTTTTAAGAAATAACTTTCATTAAGGCAATACCCTGTGTATGAGCTGTATATGGCTGTATTATTGAACCGATTAGAAAATTTGACATTTTTGTTTCAAGACATTTCTTGTCAGATATTTTAAATCGGCTATTTCAAAATAATGAAAGAGTGAGAGTAAGGGAGGAAGAAGGGAAGGTGGGCATGATTTGGAATAAGCTGGTGGTGCTCATTTGTTACACAGAGATGAAATGTTGCATATTCTTCAAGCTTACCAGATGAATTGCATGGTCAAATTTGACATCATAGGTTTATAGTAATTCTTTCAAATACAGACAAACCTTGATTTAATGGACTAATTGCAGGGGAGGGGTGTCCATTAAATCCGAAAGGCTACTGTCACCCAAGTGTGTAACAAAGATGTTATATAAAACAGGAGTGCTTTTCACTAAATTTGCCGAAACATCTTGATTTTGTTTTTTTTTTAAATCACTCACCTCCATACAAAATTTCATTGAAATCGGTTTGGCCAATTCCTTCCAAATTCATAATTACCAGAAAGTTTTATATTGCTATTGTGGCACCCCTGCTGAGTCGATCTTGTCCAAATATGTCATTTTGGTCATGTATTTATGTGAAGATTCTATGTACCAAATTTGTTTTAAATTGGTTCAGCCAATTCTTCCCTGATATATGCATATGGATGGACGAACATCACGAAGACAATAGTGCTTTTCAGCAATGACGAAAAGCACTAAAACATTCTACTGAATGTATACCAAACATGTTTATGTACAATATATGTGAAGATTATTTTATTTCTTGAGATATGGGAAATATCTGTCATTCTTGACTGAGGCCACGTGACTTGAGAAAAACCTAGAGATTCACCGCTCCAACTTTTTGAGCTTACAAATATTTACTTTTAAGGCAAGGCAATCTCATGCTGAGACAACAGAGTTGGAAAAAATCACAACAGATGTCAGAACCCTACAGAATAGAGTCATACCCCGCTTAACACTGGGGATACATTCCTGAAAACGAAAGCACCAACTGAATCAGCGTTATGCGGGGTCATTTTAGTATAGCACTTACGGAGATGTGTTCTTACAATCATATTTTATTACCTATTTTTAAAATATGTATTAGTATAGCTGCTCATCTCTCCAGTACTTTAAAACTGTACTGTAAATATAATCCTTAAATGCTCAATGGCAGATCTGCTACTTTCCAGAAATCCCTCAATATAACAACTTTTGCAGCCTATTAGTTATTTTCTCGCACTGTAACGGAGTCCACACACCCTCCCCTTATAATCAGTGACCTATACCACCAATAGGTGCCCAATTTTGTGAGATATGTAAACAAAACAATTCAAAAGAGGTATTTGAGAAAAATGTCAAAAATCATGCGAGTAAACCTCCACTTCCAGTACACCGATTTTAACCAACTCTTGCCCCTATAATAAAAATGTTAAATATGAAGTTTAGTGATGATCCGGTAATTAGTCTTGAGTTAGAGTGCCCACAAAAATGCTTGCAAAAAGTAAAAATTGGTCTGAGGACAAAGAGCGTTATAACGAATCAGCATTGTATGGAGCAGCATTAAATGCAGCATTACTGAATACTATCGAAGAAAGTGCATCTATAAACTGAAAAAATGATTCTTTTTTGGTGTGCGTCTATAGTCGCTGTCCCTGCATAAGGAGTTAAAGACTGGTCCAGTTGATGAAACTTAACGCCAAACTTTCCATCAAACTTTGAAGCGTGTGCTAAGTTTGATCGTTCTCAATTCAAGTTGAGAATTCTCTATCCTAATATCTAATTACGGTGTCCATTGCTTACAAATTCCATTAAGTCAAGGTTTTTCTGTAATATCCAGTGCAATTTAGGATGAATTGTCTAATGCATCTCTTCAATACTGTAACATCTAATAAGGACAGTTTTCAATGAATTTGGTGTCCACATTTCCAGAATTTGGCCATCAATTTGTGTTAAGGTAATACAGTAACTATATTTTGATATTACAACAACATCAAGCCAAAACATTAACTTATTTCAGCATTCAACAGCCATTAGACCTGTATATTAAAGAGGTTCTAACTGGGGAGCTGACGTATTTGTTAGATACTTTATTTACTGTTTATAATCGATTGTAAGCCGACCTTTTTTTTACCTTTTTACCTTCCTAGAAATTGCCACTCTGCTTAAAATCAAGTGTCTTAAAATCAGTGAATGAAAGAGAAAGTAATCAATGCATTAAGGGGCGTTTTCATAAGAATGGTAGTACGGAATGAGCAGAAAGTTGGTGTTTGCAGAAGAACGCACATGAGAAACAAATGAATATGGATGAGACAGTTTCGAAAATCATTTTGACATAGATGCATATGTACCCTACTATATTATGTTCTGATATGTTCAATGCACTTAGGGACATCTTTAATTTTTTTCTTCTTTATGCAGTGAATACCTTGCTTACCGCGCACCGAAAGGTGGCAAAATGTCTGTAGTTACATTATAACTCAAGATATAAGTGTATTAAAGTGGAAGTAAATAATCTACTTAAAATGTATGAAAAAAGAATCATAATGACAATACAAAAAATATGCAAAAAGTATGTCAAAGTTGAAAAATCGTGGCGATACCTATCACTCGTATGCGTAAGAAGCTGTATGCTCTAGATATGTACACAATGTTTCATTTTACTTTTTCAAAACATTTATGTTGTTTACTATGTTGATTCAGTGTGTCTAGCATGCGCATACTGGGATTTCCTGAGCAAACCGTCACTTCCTCGTGCCTTTGCAAGCATATATATCAGTCCTTCAGTGTGGCGAGATTTTCAGTTTTTTTAAAATAATCCCATTATGAGACAAATATTATTCTGTGGAATTTAAGAGGAGAGTGATCGCATTTGTGAAAAAACATCTAACCTTGCTGCACAACGGCGCTACAGGATTGACGAGTTGAATATGAGATGCTGGAAGAGAGAAAAAGAGAAGCATTTATGCTTTTTAATATTTTTTATGCAAAGGATCCATGAAAACCAAAACGTCCCTACACCTACAAAAAATTTTCTGTGTGTCTGGCTTACAAATGGTATCAGCTTACATTCGATTATAAATGGTATCTGAAGAAAAAGCAAGAGGCATGAGTTTGGAGATTATGGATGTACAGTAAAACCTTGATTAACTGGCCTATATGGGTTGGAGGGTCGGCCAGATAATCCGAGAATCCGGTTAATCCGGTGGAAAATCGATATTGGCTGCCTTAGTGGGAATGGCACCAAAAAAGTTCATTATTTAACGCTGAAACGGTTATCTTATAATTATGACAACTTTATCGGCTTATTTTCTAGTGTTACTTCAACATAACGCATACATTTCATTCCTTTTCACATAAAATTCGTAATTTGTTATGTAAAAACTGCCGATTATTTGTCGCAATCAACATTTTACTTTCTAACTCACAGAAACATTCAACACAGCAATAGGAAAAATTGTCAATTCAGCTATCAAAATATTTTTGAGACAAAAGTCATCATAAATACGAAACAAATTCAGAAATGTAACACATTTGCATTTTCCATGGTGCATGGTAGGAAATCTCTCTCAAAGTCATGGCTTACTTTGCTACAGCTATATATCTCGATCTATCGATAATAAAAAATCACTCTTCGTAATTAAGTAAAAGCAATGTAGAAAAAATGATCTTACCAATCAATCGGAATTGCTGTCTGTGAGTAAATCTGGGTCAGGAGTGGTATGGCAACTACTTGTTGAGTGCTGAAACCCACAAAAGAGGGTATCTGATGAGGTTATGCCTTTTGAAGTTCACGGCTGAGGATCCTCAAGATCTTGAGATATGCACTGGGGATGTGAAGCAGGCTTAAAGAAACTGTCAATTTTCATTTGCTTTGCACTACTTCATTGTTTCCCAAAGATTAAGTCTTTAAATTCTCTAAAATGTTCATAGTAAACTTCAAAAGCCGGATCGGAACTTGCATTGATGAAATTAATCACAGTCTACATGGTCCCTAACTACAGAGAGTGTTTTTGGAGCTTGTTCTTCATGCTCATCTTCGTCATCATCACTTGGATCTCCTAAATCAGGGCATGAAACACTTGTCGCAACTTCCTCCTCCGTGAGGATGTGATACCCAGGGTCTCCTTCGTCGGCGTCTAGTCACTCCACATCGTATATTGCAGCATTTTTTTCCCCTGCTAATAAAAGAACCCTTTGATAGTCCTCTGGTTCAATCCCTCGGAAATCAATGTTTATGTCAGTGTTGAGTAAAAGTTTCTTCTACCAGTTCACGAGGGTTAGGCTTTTCACCACATCCCAAGCGCTTGCCCAATTAAATATTGCTGACTTAATGCTGTAATTTTTTATGTTCTGCAATGTCCTATGTCCTCGGGTATCCTCTTCATTGTCATCATTCTCCAGCACCACCATCACTTCATCCGAATATTTTCTCCTATAGTATCTTGGTAGCCATTATAATGCCCTGATCCATTGGCTGTATTAAAGATTTGTTCAGAGGAAGAGTAAGGCACTTGATTTTTCTGTCACTACTGAAGAGATTTTCGACGCTGGGGTGAGAGGGAGCATTGTCAAGAATCAATAGAGCTTTGACATTGTCGGGAGCAATCTTCATTTCTTCTATCTGAAATTTTCTAACTTCAGGTTCGAAGTGATGAAGAAACAAGTCTGCAGTGATATCTTGGGTGAACCAAGCCTTTGAAGATTTGTAGTAATGCATAGGAAGTTTGTTCATTGCATTTTTAAGAGCACGGGGGCGCTTAGATTCACCCACAACCACTGATTTCAGGCGATGACTGCCATCGGAATTCGCGCCGAGAAGAGCTGAAATTCTTTCTTTTGACAGTTTTCGGCCAGGGGTTGAAGACTCATGTCTTGATGACAGTATTTTCTGGTAATGACCTCCAGAAGAGTTCCGTTTCATCATCATTGTAGAGCTGGCTAAGCTGAAGACCTGTACTAATTAAGAGTTCCCTTAACATTTGTCTAAATGGCTCTACATTCCCTTCATCGGCACTTCAAGCTTCACCTTGTATTTTTTTATTTCTAATCCCGTGTCTATTTTGGAAACATCACAGCCAACCGCTGCTTGCCTTAAAATTGGGCACGTTCAAATGATCAGCAAGTCTTACAGCTGATGCTTGAATCTCGACACCACGAACACATACACCGCAAGATCACTGTTGCACGTATCACTTGTAGACTGTTTCCTCCACATTTTTATCGCTCAGTAGTTTTAAAGTTTTGCGAACGGACACGCCCCTTTTTTTCAGTGGCATTGAATTTATTCGTGAATTTCCTAATCCTTTCTTTGTCTCTCTTTATGTTATTCACTGTTGATTTTCCGTTTATGTAATCCAAGGCAATGTTTGCAGCTGAAACCCTGGATTCTAGTTTCAATATTATCTCTCATTTATCTGTAATGCTGAGCACTGTATGCTTTCTTTTTATTTCGACTCTCTTCGGAGGCATTGTGATCAGGTGTAAAACTACACAAGTATCGACACTATTCAGCAACATAATAATAAAACCACAACCGGTCACAATACACACACTCATGAGGACAGAGGAGAAAAGCAGCCACACCACGAGCCTACTTTCAACGTGAGTCATCAATTTTATGGGTGATCAACATTGCCACCCTGAGGCAGCTACTCAAATCCTTAGCGCACAGTTTTTCTCTATCTAACATTGTCTCAAATTTCCAACTACCTTGCGTGAGACCCTCTCTCCTTAACGAACTATGCAATTTGGCAACAAGGCCATATCACCTCTCATCACATGAGAGAGGATAAACAGCACCTCTCAATTCGAGTCATCACTTCATAGACTGTGAGCGTAAGCACTTTTGTAGCATTGAAACACTCTCAACAAGTCACGGTGGGTGTATTCATTTTCCCTGCTATATTGTCATTTTCTTCTCAGATATCCCATTACAACTCCAAATTTAATTGAGTAACATATATTTGATACCAACTTCATCAGATTTCATGCCTCCTACTTCTAATGCATGATATATCTTTACGAAAATTGTCTTACAGGAAGCTTTATTGACACGAATGTAGTCTAAAATTCTGTTATCATTTTTAAAAGTGACATATAACACCCCAAAGGTAAAATGTGTAATTCCATTTTTTTTCAAATTCGCCTTAAAAAATAACACAACGGGGCACTGTTGATGAAAACGTCTTCACGGCCAACCACCCGGTTAAAGCGGGGACCGGTTAAGCGAGGGCCGGTTAATCGAGGGCCGGTTAATCAAGGTTTTACCGTACTCATTAATTTCTTTACAAATATATATAAGTAAAAAACCAACTTAACCACAGTAAAATTATTATTCATACTCAGTTATCAAAATACATACAACTCCATAAACACTAAGTTATTGTTGTAGAATTATAATTGAATGAGTTCATAGCGCAAAAAATTTGCAGCTGTTAATGGATAAATTTGCTTTCTCATGCTTTTATTGTGTAATAAATTGATCCATCACTATTGCCTTTAGATCGATTTTTATGCAAATAAGTTAATAGGAAAATTGATGGAATAATATGATCTAAAGATCCTATGCATTTAAGCATATGCTGTAATTTTGGGAATAAATTTGAAATGAAAAAATTCCGCTATGGCTTGGAATCTAACCCGTCTCTTCCACTTGCCGGGCGAATATTCTACCACTGAACTACCATAGCAGATAAATTTTCCTGTTTCAGAACGTGGGTGTTTTTCTTAGTTGGGTCATGTTGAAACATGTATTTAAACTTTTAAGATTATCCTTATGTCATATATAACTTAGTGCATAATATAATATAGCAGCAGAATAGTTGACAAAAATAAGTGATGTTATAATGATGGGGAGTGATAAATAATGTTTCATATGAATTTATGATTCGCAGGTATGAGTAGTATATATTTATTATTTAGAGTAGGGGTCCCCAAACTATGGCTCATGGGCCACTTCTGGACCACTCGTTGATTTAATTCGGCCCACCTTAACTCAACTTTTAAGACGTGCAAATTTATAAGATATTTTTCGAGTGTGTTTGCAGTAGTCTTTTAATATACATACACGTTACACAATCAAAAATATTCTCAAAACCAGCTCTTTGAAATATACACGCGGTTCGATCAGTTTTTTGAAAGGTCATATATGGCCCACACATTGTTATATAAAGCATCATGTGGCTGTTTTAGTAAAAAGTTTGGTAACCCCTGATTTAGAGTATATTAGTGCAATAAGCATTGTATTTGAAATAATACCGTATTTACTCGCATATATGATGCACTTTTTTCCTAAAATTTTCATCTCCAAAACAAGAATGCGACTTATGAGCAAGGAAACAATCTGAAAATCCAAAAATGTGAGATAATCATTGAAATTCACTATGACTTTGCTAAATGGCTGGGTAATTTATTGTACTTTTTATCCTGCGAAATGAATATATTGCTGATTGGTTACAAATAATTCACTGAAATACTTAATCATCATTACAAACAATACCAATGTTTACTGATATTTGTGTACAGCTAATGCTACATATTAGTAATTACCCAGAATGTTTTATGCATAATCGCGATTTTTGAAGTGTGGCTTATTTTCAGAAACTTTTTTCCGTAGATTGTCTCAAAAAACCAGGGTGTGGCTTATATGCAGTGGCCTCTTATATGCAAGTAAATACAGTATTTACCTGAGTATAAGATGACTCAACATAAGGTGATATTCCTAATAGAACTACTATTTAATGATACTCAGCTTTTTATAACAATAATATGGAAATTCAAGAATAAAAATTATCACAATAAAAACAATTATTTTTTGTTACTCTGGTATAACAAATAATGTTATGTATTTTGTAGATGTGTACGTAAACAAATAGAAATTGATAATTTAAGTAATTTTTAGTGGCTCCCCTAATATGGATGGAGAGACTGTGCTCTCTGTAGGCAAACCTATGACACTAAATTATCTAGCACAAATTGCCAAATGTAATTTTTTATGCTAGTACAGGAAAGAAACCTAGTCTTATATTTGGGTAAATGTGTTAATGATTCTTAATATATCTAAGTAGGTCTGAAAAAATTCATTACTTTTTAAATATTGGTGATGGTTATGAATGCAATACTGTTATGTGGTTTTTAATGTTGTTTTCTGTGTTGACATTTTTTTCAGCTGGTAACAAACCAGTATTTCAGTGTGAACTCTGTCCAACAACATGTGGAAGGAAAACAGATTTACGGATTCATGTGCAAAAACTGCATACATCTGATAAGCCTCTCAAATGTAAAAGATGTGGTAAATCGTTTCCAGATAGGTACACATACAAGGTAAGGCATCTTTTTTTCCTAATCATTCCACGGGAATGTATCCTCCAAAAGTTAGCGATATATTACAATAGTGGGTCTTCTCTTCATTTTACAAGAGGGAGTCAATAAATAAGGTGATTTTTTAGAATAGCTGGCAAACTGTTTATTCCAGAACATGAATATACATTATTTTTCAGTGTAATTACCTCCTAACTTTAAATGTTTTCTGGCTGTATGGAAGAAAATCTTTTTGGCGAAGAGTGTAAACAACTGTATTCTACAAGTCTTATCTTCATACCATGTGGCCATTTCTGAAAAATTCTAATCACTTGTACAAATTTTTCAGTACTAAACAATTCTCATATTTGTACACATTCTTTACGGTAAATTTCACCTATTTTAACTCCATTTAATATAAAAAATCAAATGAAACATTGCTCTATAACAACAATGCAATCTGAATGATGCGCCATTTGGAAAATTCACTATCAGCAACAATATTGCATTCTTTATGTCATGGAAAGTGCAATTAATCCATTAATGAGGTATGGCAGTAAGTGTCTAATTGATACAAAAGGTCCATAAAAAATGAAAATTCACTTTACTTATTGACTCATTCTCATAATGTGTTAGTTTTATTGTCCCTTGATGCAAAATATCCAAAGGTCTAAATCACAACTGCTTCTCATTTCTCTGGCACAGCTTTGAATTTCATTGCAGTAGTTTGCTATATCTGGATATGGGACCATTCCATGCATGAATTATCCTTAAGTCTTTCTTATGAATTGAAATCTTATTTTGAATATCAAAGAATAAAAATATGAATTGATCTTTTTATCAGTCGTATTATATGTTAAGTAAGCATAAAAATGTACCTGATAGTTTTAAAACCCTGTTTACTATTCTCTGAAGGACAAAGAAGGCTTGATGGCACAAACCATATGCATAAATCATGCAGAAACTCGACATCACAGCCAATTTTATTGACAAAGAATGTATAGTGATATTAGATTTTCATAGTGCTGGTGGGTTTTACTTATTGATGAACATTTTCAATCCGTTTGTAAAAATATTGTTACCATCAGTATATATTGTTATTAGGAATTTTTCAGTTTTCCTTTAACATAAAACAGGCTAAAAAGATGTTATGCTATTTCTAAATATATGATGCTTTATGAGCTTTGCATTTTAAATTTATGATAACTTGTTGATTGCTATGTCATTAGCTGGACAAATACATCAGATTTTAATGCTATCACTTGCTGTCAGTGCTTTATTTAGGATCTACTCTGTTATTGGGTGCTCATTGACACCAACCAGTTGTAGTTGGTATTTATTTTGAAAAACTGGCTGAAATCATATAAGATGTGTATGTTTCTGAAGTAATTTAGGTTGGAATTCTTAATCTGATATGATGATAAGATTTGAAAGTTTTTAAGATCCTATTTTAGTTCCTTTTTCTTGTTCCTCACCACAATATATGACTGACGTTCAACTTTCAACATTCCTTCCATTCGGTGATAAATATGATGCTAATGGTTTGTGACATCTGCCTTAGAAAGTGAGTAAAATTTTGATCATCTGGGTAATTCTACTTTCTATTTAGGCATATCTCCACATTAATTTTTACATCCTTACTGTAATCTTGAATGGGATTTGGTTCAGCGATATCCAATGCAATTTTAATTTTGTCAACTATTGAGTGTGGAACAATAAAAAATATGGACTACTTTGGTGTGTTGAGTTCATTGATATGTATCATCACAAATGAAATAATGAACAAAAATTGATTTTTCAAGGTTAACATTTAATTAACAAGATTAACATAACTCTTTTGCATGTTATTTGCTTTTACTCTGATTTGAATATTCTTTTATTGTGAAATCCTTAAAAAAAATCTTTTTCATCTGTTAAATACACAACATGGAAAATTTTGTTCTGAAAGTGATTTTTTAATACTTTACAAAATAATCATATTAATATGCTTTTAGCAAGTGCTATGCCATGAATTTTTTGCTGTTGTTTCATCAAAATGTGAAAGTTTTGTGTATATTGGTATTCTTTTTTAAAGAGTTATTTTGGTTTCATGTTGGATTTGTTTGGTTTTGTTTGGTTTTTAGGTCCACAATAAGACCCATGAAGGGGAGAAGTGCTTCAAGTGTGATCTATGTCCATATGCTTCAATTTCTCAAAGGCATTTGGAGTCTCATATGCTTATCCACACTGACCAAAAACCATTCCAATGTGACCAGTGTGACCAGGTAAGAATTAACCATAACACATTGTTTTATTGAAAATAGATATTATGAGGACTTTTGAATCTTAAGTATAAGTAAAACGTCAATTGTTTAAATCATATAAATTAACATGTATGCCTATGCCCTATGTACCATATTTGCTGGAAAAATCGCCTAAAATTGACTTGTGTCTTATAGGCTCTGTTTGTTAAGACAATAAGAACTGGTTAGGTCTGACGAGTGGTGCCACTAAAAAGAAAAAACTTCTCTTGTTAGGTTTCATGGTGTAAAATCACTTTCTTGCAACAGATGTAGAATTTCATTAATATGAGGTAAAGAAAAGATGTAAACAAGATCAAAATTGTTTTAAGAAATAGGAGTGACTTTGCATACATAATGTTTGAATTGGATATACCTTATAGTTCATTTCAAGTTAAATATTATTTTGTTTTTATATGGATTAATAGCTGTTGTAAAATCCTTTCTTTTTAGTCCTTCCGCCAAAAGCAGCTTCTCAAGAGGCACCAAAACCTGTATCACAATCCAAATTATGTTCCTCCTCTACCACGAGAAAAAACCCACGAGTGTCCTGAGTGTGGACGTGCATTTAGACACAAAGGTAACTTGATTCGCCACCTGGCCATCCATGACCCTGAGTCATCAGCACAAGAGAAGGCTTTAGCTCTCAAACTTGGCCGACAGAAAAAGATTCAGGTAATGTGCATAATCTTATGTCATTCTCTTACATTCCTTCATACATATTTGTTTTCTTTCTTTCAGAAAATGCTTTGAATGCTAGATATTTCATGTGTTACATATGATTGTATTGCAAGAATTAGAATTTTTTAGGTAAATTTTTGTCTTTTTGTAGAAGTAAATTAAAATTAACAACACAATTTTGGTTCAACTGTTGCTTCTATTAGATCTCTACAATTTTGGTCGCTGGTTGGAATAATTTCTATTGCAAATCCTGTCAACACAGAATTAAAATTAATTGTTCAGATTTGTTTCATTTGAAGTACTCAAGCCATTCATATCCATTTGATTCACAATATCAAAGTATTAGAAGATGATTGATGTGTTTCATTGTTTTATATCTATTATAAATAGCAGATTCTTGTATGTATTATATGTGCCAAATTTGCAAAAAGATATCTTTTTATTAAAAAAGGAATTTTTCTACCATGGCAACAAGTTCAAGGCTTTTAAATGAGAATTAATACTCTATAGTATTATGGCATTGATTTTATGCTTTAAATGGAAATTAATGGACTAATCATAATCAGAGACTTGAACGGAACTGCACTGATTTGTTGAACAGCAAACCAAACCACAAGCCAAGCATTGACTTTTTACTAGAGCACAAAGTGATTTGGTTCAGTTTGAGAAATTAAAAAAGTATAAAATGCATCAAGTTTTCCATCAATAATAGAGTTTTGTCAATTACTGGAAAATTTATCAAGAAACAAAGTGGCAGAAAATACTTCAGTATTAATTAGATCTCAAAAAAGATTTTCAGGTAGAATCTTTGTTGAATTCATTTCAAAATGTTTCTAAGATTAAATGTTAGTTATTTTTAGTAAATGCTAGAGAAATTTGATTGTTACTTTATGCAAATTACTCGTTTTCTATTTCTAATGACTAATTTGCATGTTTTATTTTATAAATGCTTGCAGTGGCGGATTTGGAAATTTTCTGTCCCTAGGCCAAATTATTTTTCCACCCCCATTTTGGAACTTTTTCCTGAAAGAATTGCTCATGTATTCAGTTTGTCTGTCCATCTGTCTGTTAACAGATTAAAATAGTTTAATTTATCAAAAATGTGCATAATATTAATTTTTTTATTCACACCCTGAAATCCCCTTTTTATTGCTGCCCCAAAATCTCACTGCCCCTAGGCCATTGCTTACTTTGGCCTTATTTCAAATCTGCTACTGTGCTTATGTTTTCTGTCTGTCCATCTGTGCAATCAATTAAATGGAAATAGCAAGTAAACGGTAAGAGATAGAAGACTGAAATTTGCAGGGTGTATGTGATCTATGATGGCATTTATTACTCTGTCAAAGAATTTTTTGGAGAAATCGATGGGCTGATGGGGTTGATCAAAATTTTCAAATTAAGATTTTGAGCAAATGATTATAGATAGAAAGTTAAACATTTTGAATTAATTATTTAAAAAACAAAATCCTGTCTATGTGACAGAGAGGAATATATTTACATATATATTATTCATATGAGAAATGAGACAATAAAGGGGTCTTGATTTCGTCAATGGCATGGTTGTTAAGGCAAATCCTCCTGAAATCGATAAATTTTAGGAAAATAAGTCATTTAAAGGTTACATTCGAGCATGTAGGGAGACAATCGACGATAAGAGTAAGAAACTTTATTTTTCTAAAACATTCCCAATTTGAAGGGATCAATTTTTCTAATTTTTTTAAGCAAAACAATGAAAGCTTGCATGTCATGAAATTGATTTTTACATGCTCTCTTATGGGAAATAAAAATTATCTTCTGGAGTTGAACCGGTCTCTTTTGGAGATTTAAATGGCATTTCTATAAGAATCAAACATTCCTACCAAATTTCAATCTTCTACATACTCAGAAAGTTTGTTAAAAGTAGCATTACAGTTTGTCGTAAACAGTTCCTGATTCTCCCTCTCTATTATAAAGACTTTTTAAGAGCAGCGCCACAGTCAAGCATTACACCTGGCACATAACCAAGCAAATTATATAGGGTTGATTACTTTGTCATCATTATATATCGACGACTCTTACAGAGGAGGATATAAAATATAGGAGGATACTAATGTCCAGCCCAAACTACAAGAGCTAGAGAGCTGAAAGTTTTAGGTTTTGTAGATATGATGGAGAAACCTTCAGATAAAATGAGACTTCTCACCTAAGTGACATGAGTTCGACTCCAGAAATTCCGAAAGTTGCGTTTTTTTCTCATAAGAAAAGCATTGCACCATTTTTGTAAATTAATTATGGGCACACTCCGGTAAGCTAGAAAGATGAAATTTTCAGTGTTGCTATATGGCCGCAATATCTATTAGGAATTATTGTCACTTTTGCTTACAGTGTCTTGGGTTCAACTCCAGAGGCCCCGGAATATCTCCCATAAGTTAGCATGGGAAAACGCAATCCAGTGTGTAGACCAATCTAATAAGTTAAGGAAGCTGAAATTTTGCAAGATTATAGAAATTTTCTCATAACCAACTATAAAAATCGAAAATTTTAAAATTGTACATTTTAGGGGTTGTTTTAACCCCATTTGAACATTAAAGTTTAATAATTTTTTAGGTACTACGGGATGAGCTAGGAAGCTGCAATTTTCAAATTATTTACAGAACAGTGTATTTGCACAAATAAACATTTCAATCTCTCCATATATATATTGCGGCAACCGTTAAAAATGTTTAAATTTTAAACAATTAGAAAAATATTATTTTACTTCTAAAAGTGCTACAACTTTAAAATTTGGCTCAAATGTGTAGCATTAGTACCCCATAATGTAGAAAGTGTAAAATGTTTAAAATTGCAACATTTGGGGATTGTTTCAAACTATTATTTTTACATGTGGGAAAAACGAAAATCGCTGCGTAGGTGAAATCTTTAGAATTGAAAGAATATTTGTAATGATGAAATATCTGTCTGAAATATTAATGTTTTTTCAAGGTGAGATGAAATGCTTGCAGTATGCAAGCACCTTCTTCTAGTATTATTATATTACTAAATTTATAAAGAATTTTAAGTTTACAATTGTAAATAAACCTCAATAAATAAAACGCACTTTTTCATATTGCTCTAGCAAATAAAGCCTCCAATTTTTTGTAATAGTTTTTACAGTCCGTGTGTCATCTGTATTATAGTAATTTAATAGTTTTTTGCCTCAATTATTTAATTTTTTAAATTGATTGGAAAATTGTCTCTCTATCAATTTGAGTTTTATTATTTAAATGGTCCTAGTATGGAACTTAAGTTATTTTTTTCTATTTGTAGTAATAATTGAATATTGTCTAATTTTCCATTTAATTATTTCTCTTAAGAGTTGTTTGAAATCAATTACAAATCATAAAATCTTTCAAAAAGATATTAGTGACTATCTGTATGTATTGTTTTTTAAAATAAATAACCGGAACCAAACAGAAAACCGAAAAAACATTATTTTAGCTGGTGTGAAACAGAAACTGAACTGAAAAAAAAAAAAATATTTTTCTAAACCCAAACTGAAACCAAAAACCATTATTTATTTCAATCATTTTTTTCGGTTCGCATAAAGAAGGCTTTTTCCTTTGCTTTAATGAGTCTTTTTTGATAGCCTCACTTTTCAACACTGAATTCTTGAGAATACATGCTCATAAGCCTTTGGAGACATGCATCTTTGTGATGATATCTGTCGGTTCAACGGTGGTTTTTTCCATGGGCATCTCAATACACTCATCCCTCAATTTACACGGGAATAAGTACTGTTGGAGTAAATTGATTATGATAATAAGAGTATCTGCTTATATTGGAATTGTAAAATAAAATAAATGTTGACTTTTGAAAGAATAACAACGGTTTTGCATCAAATTAAAGACTAAAAAATAAATAAAATTTTGAATAGATTTTATACAAGCTAAAAAGGAAAAAAAAAATAATTCCTATAGAACAGATTTAGACAAAAACGTATAAAAGGAGCTTTTTACAAATTGAATAACGAAAAAGTAAGAAGGGAATTCAGACAATGTTTTACTGTTCGTTACATGGTGGGAGAGGGTGCTTGCGGGATGTTACGTGCGGATATCTATTTTTGTCTTCTTGACTTGCAATATTGAAGACGTATTTGGTTTAAATAAAAATGACTAATTAATATAGATTATTTTGAAATTCTCTTGAAATTTTCTCAAAAAATTCAAAGTTAGAGCAAAAAAACCGGTTCGAACCAGTTCAATGGTGGTTACTGGAGCGAAAAAGGTTTTGGTTCGATGCCCTGGTTCAAACTGGTTACTAAACCCATATATTTTCTAAAGCAACTGAAATGGAACAAAAACACCGTCATAACCATTGAACAAGATCAATATTTCATTGGATCCAAGTCCCTGATTATAATACCATTGGCTTTAATTTTAATCATCATGTAAATATATGTCATAATCTTAGCACATTAAGTATCCTATTTATTAAAAAAACCTACATTTCCCTTTTTATTTTGTTAATGTATGATGGTTTTGGCAGCATTTTAATTATTATAAAAATATAATTGAATTTTCAGATAATTGATGGACAACAAGTTGAAGTAATGCCTGGAGAAGATGATGAAGATGATGATGAAGATACTGATGGAGAAATGATGGCTGTTGAAGGACAGGATGGTCAGCAGTATGTTGTCTTGGAAGTCATTCAGTTGCAGGTATGTCTGAATTGAACAAATTGTATAGCAGAAATTATTTCTCTGGAGGATGGATAACCATTTTTGACTTCTTCCTATTTTTTTTAGGATGGGGATGGACAGGAGCAGGCTGTAGCAGTTGTGGCGGATGGAAGTACTCATGGAAGTGTGGAAGATGCTGTTGCTGCTCTTCACGACGATGATGAACTCCTCGGAGAACACCATATCACTCCAGACACACGTTAGTATAATTTGATCTGAACATAATCAAAAATATTTTATTGTATTGCTGTCAATCTCTTAACAATACCATTTAACCACTGTAATTAATGGGTTTTATATGCAAAAATTTAATTCATGAAATTCATTTTGTCAACTTGGAGAGTTTTGGTTCAGTTACATTCCTATCAATTACCATATTAACCCGAAAGGAAGACTACTTCCAATTTAAGATGACCACAATAAGAAACAAGGTCTATTCAGTAAAAAACTTTGTAATACCACTTTTTATAATTACATACAGTGGAAACTTTGTGCCATCCGCAAACACTGCCACCTTTACAGTGATGCACATTTTTTTATTCCCCGAAGTTTTTATAGTGACATTTTTTGTGCCTTTTTCATTAACTTTGTAATTGGATGGCATGCCAAAAAACTAGGTGTCACATCTGTATTATCCTTTTGGCTCAGAAGGTAATCGTGAATTTTCTGCAACGCGATTACATGCTCCCCAAAAGCAGTAAGTTCATCCGTGTAGTCAGATGGCTGTGAACTCTGAACTTTTTGACCCGGGTTCGAGTCTCGCATCTGCCTATTTTTTTCATCTCCTATTTCAACTTTTTTTGTTATTTTATCCTAAGCAATTACGTTTTATGCATCATGCTTGAAAAAATTTACAGCTTATATTTAAGCATTTTACCGATGTGTACAATCAAGAAATTACGCTGACTCTGTAACACACAAGAAATATGTATATTATATGCATGTAACAATATATTATATGTACAATGAAACATTACCCTTGATATTATCATAATTTTCTGCAATGAATTACATTAGTAGAGCATTTGGAAAGATGACAATTTTGCTGTCTCATTCCGCAGTTTCTTCACCTCTTGGGGTTAGGGTACCAAACTGTTAATTGTCGACTTTCGGAAATTCTCACGACTTTCACATTCATGTCAGAGCAGGGGCTACTGAAGGGGTTATAAAATATTGAAACGTGGTGGCCGCTAGGTCCGCGAGACTTTAGCCGAGAGAGGAGAAAAGAAAAGGAAGCGAGAAACTTGAATGTGAAATGCAACTTCACAAGACAGCTCACCAGGAGGGCCACTTCCTATTTTGACTTTTTTTGTTGTAACTTGATCCTAAGCGCTTGCGTATAATGACTTCCTTTTAAAAATAAGTTTTTGTTTAGTGATTATACCGCAACGACCCAGTCGCCATTGCCTCATTTGTAAAAACAGAGCACACCACGGGAAGGTTGAGGATGACGTTTGGATTGGAGTTGGCTTTGTGTTTCGTATCACTATCCCTTGTGCCCACCTAACCTAACTATTCTGTCTAACAATATATTTACACCTATACAATCCATCGGAATGCATTTTAATTGTAAGATGGCGGGTTGTGGAAACACATTAATGAAGAAATTACAATAATAACTTCTAATTTCTAATGAAGTACAATTAAGCAATATTATAAAAGTAAATTTCAGGCCTAAACTACGTTTAAATTATTTACATCTACGAAATTTGGATTTCCATCGTGCATTCTTTAGGATGATAGTTATCCTAAAAACATTGGAAACACAAAAACTCTCTGCACCATGAACACTTTATAAATGCAACTTTACTGCAATCGCACTTGTTATTATTAATTTCTTGGGAAAAGCCACATCATTGATGTTAATAAATAACTCGCGGTGGTCCGATAGCTTTGCAGCAAACCATGTGTATCTTACCATCTTTTCGGAAATTGGAGCCTGCAGTTGATGTTGGACTATTGACTGTATTTTAATTGTGTCACTCCTGGCACTCAAGTCCCTTTCTTCTGTCATAATAACCGGACAGTTTTGGATTCACCGTATGTAAATTTTTTCCTGGCAGTAGAAATACCCGTCACATGGTTGACAAATGCCTGTGGTTTTGGGTGGGATAACACATAACATACATGTAGGTATGCTGTTTTCGTCGAAAAATCTTGCGTCGTACAGTGTGGGAATCACTTGTCCACCCACACCAGTTGAAAAGTAACAAATGTTTAAATTGTAACAAAACATGCATAGAATGCTGGCAATCCTAGTTAGTGTAGCCATTTTCAATGCTGTGTGTATCAAATTTCCTACCCTGCTGATTACAAGTTCTGACGTAGGTTTGTCATCATTCCTCTTCCACCAGTACCTACAAGGTGGAAAGCCTCTCGTTTGCACATTATGAACTTCAAGAATATGAATAAATGTATTGTATTAATAAATTAAATGTAATGCATTGTGTATATATAAATAGATGCATTTTTGTGGACATTGAATTGGCATCTGGATGTTCCATGCAGCGTTTTAAAACTTTGTACTTGATTATAAGATGTTCTGTACTTTTTTTGCTGAAATTTTTAGAAAAAAACCTCGTCTTCCTTTCAGGTTAATACAATAATTCTGCAGTATTCGCAAATTGTAGATTTGAAATTTTTGAGTGGTTAGTAGTTATATGTTTTGTTGCAATTAGTATATGGGTAGCATATTAATCTTTAATGGAGGGCAAATGTGTTCATTATTAGCTGAACAGTCCCTTATGGAACCACAATAGCATCTGTCCATTCTGAGCGACTTATCTTTACTTCTATGAGGAGGTTTTGTCTTGCTATTCTGTAAACATATTTAAGGAGGCTTTCCCCTTTATAATTCTAGCTATAGACTCTCACCAAAGCAATAAACAAAAGAGGTAATGGGGATATACCCTCATAGAGGGATTTTCCCTCCTATTTACTGGTGGAGAGGCCTTGGAATCCTGAGATTTAACCTCATATTCAATATGCAGTTGTTATAATTTTTTATTTTGACTTAGGATTTGTATGCATATTCCTCCAGCCATCATAGGTTACTGGGGATTTAGAGTCCATATATTTAAGGTTAACTACTCAAGATTGTAAATGATTATGAACACTGAACAACAAATTTTGAACTTTTGTATTTTGTTGCATGAAATAAGGTGGCTCTTATTAATTTTGATGTGCTGAATTCAAAACTGAAGTCGGATTTTACCTAGCACCCATAGTTTCTGAAAAACGCAGGTCATTCTATTAGGAGAATTATATTCAAATTTTAACAAATTACAAAACCCTTACCATTATAATCATTGTCAATCAAATCTTTTTGTTTGCTCTTCCTTTTGTAATTATCAAGTGTCTCTTTTATCAGTGTCCAGCAATAATCTGCTAACATATTAGGGTTCCACCTGCCTTGATAAGGTTTTTCTATGGTAGCAATGTCTTGATGAAATCGCTCCCCGTGTTCATCACTAACATCTCCGAGGTTATTTGGGAAAAATTCCAGGTGCGAATGGAGGAAATGTATTTTAAGTGACATACTGGAACCAAGATTTTGATAGGCCTACAATAAATTTTGAATCTAAACTTCATAATTTTCAGTCCTATGATTGCCCAAAAAAATTTCAGTAACTTTCTTATACAACTTCTAAGTATTGAATTGTTTTTCAAAATATTCATCTTTCATTAACTCTGATCTGTGGGCCAATGAATATACCTTCCTTAATCTTGGAATCACTGATTTGACGAAATTTCAATTTTAAATATTTGAAGTCGTCTCCATTATTGCCCATGGCTTTCACGAAGTTCTTAATCAATCCCAGCTTTATGTGAAGTGGGGGCAACAGTATGTTCTTTGGTTCAGCTAATGGTTTATAGGTGGCATTTTTTCCCCCAGGTACAAAATTGCTGTGAGGAGACCAAATTTTAGTTATGTAATGGAACTGCTTGGCTCTACTGTCCCATTCACATAAGAAGCAGCAGTATTTTGTATATCCAAGTTGTAGACCGAAGAGAATCCCAATCCCTTTGAAATTTCCATAAATATGCCATTTGTATTTGTTATATTGGATTTTTTTAGAAAAAGCTCCATATTCTTGTAAGATTTTTTCATGTGGACTGCATGATCAATTGGTATAGATGAATATCTGTTTCCAATTTGTAGCAACACAGCTTTTAGACTTAACTTTGAAGAATCTATAAAGAGTCTCCATTCTTCTGGTTTATGGCATTGTCCCATGGCCTCCAGCAATCCATGGACATCATTGCAATAACAGTGAATCATCCATCAAAAAATACAAGCGAAATTCTTTGTTGAGTACGAAATACAGAGATAGTTGTGTTTTTTCCAGCAAATTCCATCCCTGAGGTCTAGATCCTAAAATTTCTTCCTGTGTCTTTGATAGATTCTGATCATGAACAAGATCATTTAACTCACTTTGGTTGATGGTGAGGCTTATTTGAATCTGGCAACTCATATTCTGAATCAGAACTTGTCAGAAATGTTTCCATTGGCTCATCTTCTTTCTCGTCCTCCAATGACCAAGTTTTAGGAGGAATAGGGACTGGTAGTTGATCACTATAACTAACTGGCCTTATAGCAGATGGAATACTGGGGTATACTATGTTTTTCTGTCTTTACCTTTTTCTCCCTCTAATTTAGTCATGCAAAAGTAGCAGTCATTGACATGATTGGCCGGTTCTCTCCACACCATTGGGACAGCAAATTGCATTGAAACTTTGTATTTATTCTTCAACCAGCCTCTGAGATGCAAAGCACAATTACCACAACATACATGAGGAGCCCTCTTTTCGTCCTGATCTCCTAACAACCGAAATAAAGGCCATATGTCTTTTTTATTCGAGGCGTTATACATCGACTGCTCAGAGGATTTAATTGTGTAATCACCACACACACAGAAAAAAGTATCTGATGAATAAATGCACTGTAGTGATTTTTCAACACTAGTTAATTGTTAATGAAACCACTAAGTATAAATAAATATAATACAAAATCAAAGATTCATTTAGAAAAGAATGACGTTGCTTTTCACAAAACAACAAGTTCACTGCTCAACAGCCGCTTTGTCCAGATGCTTTGCTTTTGACGTTCCAAAAGCAAATGGCATCCAACTGACTGTTGCTCTGTTGCCAGCTATCCAGTGGGTATGCCTTATTTAACATTAAATTGGCAACTGGGCTACCTTATGTAACATTGTTGCGATTAGTTGTCTTCCAGATTTTTTGCTCAAGGAAATTTACAAATACAAATATACTTTGTTATGGAATATCTTGTGATCTGAGGGTGCTAGAAAAAACAAATTACATATTCGGAATCAGTGTTACAAAATGCATGTAGGCCACCCTATTTTGTTCAATAATCACTGTGCAAATTATATTAATACTTTTTTTCTTTAGATCTGGCAGATGATGATGTTGTTCACTCCATAAGGACGAAAAGAATGTCTAAAAAGGATGCTTTAGCGATAAAGAGGAAGCTTGAAACGCAGAAAGATATGCAAAATTGTTTTGGATTTGATGTGAGTAAATTGTGTCAAAAATGTTATTTATCTCTTACTTTGGTTTGAAAATGGAATATTTTCTGCAATTGCTAGACCATACGCCATCAATGTCATCATCTTAGTTTTAAACTTCTTTTTCTTTTAAAATTGCATTAATATTTTTGTCATGGGTATTATTTTTCACTTAATATAAAAACACTGAATTAATAACAATTTGTATTAAAATTCTTAATTATCCATTTTGTTTAATATGTCATTATTGAGTTATAAATTCAGAGATCCATTTTATTATGAAAGGTAAACATAGTTTATTATATACCCTCAAGAACAGTCTTATAATTGATATACTTACTTCTTCACTTTGATCTCTATAGATTTTTTATTGCTTGTAAAATTACTAAGGTGTTTTGTTTATATCCAGGATGATGAAGATGATGATAACCATGGAGAAATGGATGATGAGGATGATGATGAAGCTGCCAAAACAGCAATACAGCTCCTAGAGTCGATCAATCAGTAAAATGTGGTCATTGCTTTGTTGGATTTAGCAACTCCAGTGTTACAGTAACGTGCAGTGAATATCCATCCTAGAGAGTGCATTTAATTGCCCTTATGTGTTGTCCCAACCAGACTTGTTTGGAATAGAGACTGCCTATTCCCTTTTCAAGTGAAATGTGTTGTATAGATAATTTCTTTTGTTTACGTTGCAGTGAATTGTGAATTTGTGTAAATTCCAAATCGAAGAAAGTGAATTATTGCTTTCTTAACCTAAGGGAGACTACCCTGTCAGTGTGGGTTGAACATTGTGATGCCGTTTTCTGTGGCAGTGTACAAATTGTGTTATTTCTTCTGAACAGTCGTATTAAGAACTGAGAATGTTTGTCATGCGTGTTTTGCATGCTACATCTTCATATTTTTATTCCTGAAGAATGTACAAGTCTTAGTAAATATTTCCATTAGTGTCAAACAAAACAAGATGGCAGTTTTTTTTAGAAAACCAAGACAAAGAAGAAGCAATAGTTATTGGGGCTAAAGAGCCCAATACTCGTACTTGTGAGAACCGATGCAAATATGTTAAATGATTGGTATTTAAACAAAAAACTGCTTGTGAACTCGAAAAGAACTTTCCTCATTTGTGTGAGGATCTTATTTTAATTAGTAATTAAATGCCTTCAACTACATTGTTGTCTTGTTTAATGTACATTACATTTTTTTACCTCAATATAATAATTGAAGCATTCACTGTTTCACTTTTCCCACGATATCGGCTCAATTAAGATTAAGTTATTTAGGAAGTGCTTGGACAACTTGTGGATATTGTGATATCCAAGTGTTTTAAAGAGGTGAAGTCTTAAGTTATTTAATTGTGAACACAGTTTATTTTTTCTAGAATTGCCATCTATATGGTAGCGCATGTATACATTCAAATTGGGTGCACTTTATACAAAAAAATTGCTGTCTTATTATTTCAACTCATGTCATTACTTCGTTGAGACGTTTTCAATGATTTGTGAATAAAGTTATTGGCAGTAATTCTATATTTGAAATGTCTCTCAGTGGGCGGACAGTGGAATTTTGCATGTCATCACTGGTTATTGTATTTTCAGGTAAGTTGTTTAGTTTATTTGCTTAAAGCCAGCCCAAGATACTAGCCTGGGCCAGGGTCCTGAACTCTCAGGGGCATCTTCCCTACAATCTCTCCATAGATTGTTTTTCAGGTAGATGAATATTGGCTGAGAATTTATATTGCCCAATATCTGAGTTGCAGCATTTCTTTTATGAATTTTTCAATTTATTGCTTTAAATTCTGTAAAGCGTTTACCACATCAATAATTTAAATAACATCCCCATTTAAAAAGTTTCTATAAAATATTTCAGAAGTTAAAGAAGTGCTAGATTGGACCCTTGTTCAGGTTGCAAATATCACTTGGGTGGGCCCTTTTTGCACTTGATCTTAAATGGAATTCATTTTTCCATCTAAAATTGAGTACTGATTCATCATCATCATGCTTCTGTCCGAAGACAGGTTTTAACTGAATCGCTGCCTCCATTTCTCTCTCTCCCTAGAAGCCTCTTTTATACCTCTATAAGTAGTATATCCCTGCTTTATATTATCTAATATTCCTATTCTTTTTCTCCCTCTTCCTCTTTTTCCACTAATTTTTCCTTCTAAGATCGTCCTTTGTAAACACTGTCTTCTCAATATGTGCCCTATCCAATTTGCTTTTCTTTTCCTGATTGTTTTTATTAGCATCCTTTCTTCTCCCACCATTTCTAATACTTCTTCATTTCTCTTCCTCTCTGTCCATTTCACTTTCATCATTCTCCTCCATACCCACATCTCAAAACTTTCAAAATATTTTTCCTCCTTCCTCCTTACCGTCCACGTCTCTGCACCATAAAGAGCTATGCTCCATATGTAGCATTTTGCTAATTTCTTCCTTGTTTCTAAATTTATTTTCTTGCTTGTGAAAAGCTCCTTCTTCTCGTTAAATGCTGCTTTTGCCATTGCAATCCTACTTCTGATGTCCTGTGTACTACTTCCATCCTGTGCTAAAATACTGCCGAGATATTTGAAACTACTTACTTGTTCCAATTTTTGGCCATTTACCATTATATTTAATTCTTTATGTTCCTTTGAAACCACCATGACTTTCGTTTTTTCTGTATTGATCTTCATTCCATATTGTTGGCCAACCTCAACTAGTCTGTCTGTCATCCTCTGAAGTTCTTTCTTGCCTTCTGCTATTAAGCCCTGATCATCTGCGTATTTAATGGTGGTAATACTTTCACCTCCTATCTTAAATCCTTTCTCTTCCATCAACGCTTCTTCTGTTATTGTTTCTGCATACATATTAAATATCGCTGGTGAAATAGGACAACCCTGCCTCACTCCCCTCCCTATTGAAGTACTTTCTGTTTCTTCTCCTTCAACCCTGACTCTAATCTTTTGATCAAAGTAAAGGTTTTTAAGCAGTCTTTTATCTTTCCAATCTATTCCTATTTTGTTTAAAAAACCCAGCATTTTATCCCATTTCACTCGGTCAAAAGCTTTCTCCCAATCTACAAAACAAAAATACATACTTTTATTGACTTCTAGCGCTCTTTCTATCATCATCCTCATACATCCTATAGCATCTCTAGTCCCCCTTCCTCTTCTAAAACCAAACTGATTATCTTGCAGCTCCTTTTCTATTTTACATTCAATTCTTTTGGTTATTATTCTGGTTAGAACTTTAGCTGTATGAGAAATTAAACTAATAGTTCTGTAATCCTTACAACATTTTGCATTGTTCTTTTTCTCCGGTGGTACCATCACAACATCTAAAAAATCTTCAGGCCATATGCCAGTATCATATACTTGGTTAAAAAATTTTGTGAGTTGCTTAACTGCTTTAGACCCCAAAACCTTAAGAACTTCCACGGGTATATCATCACTCCCAACTGCCTTCCTTCTTTTCATGTCATCAATTGCTCTTTTAACTTCAGACTCGAGAATACTTGGTCCTAGCTGATCTTCTTCCACATCCTCTTCTTCATTTAATTCAATATTTCTTGGCTTTCCTTCTTTGTCATACAGAACCTCAATGTATTCTTTCCAGACATTCTTTACATTGTCTGGCTCCGATACTATTTTACCACTTTTGTTCATGATTCCTTTACGTCCTATCTTTCTTGCTTTTTTCTTGAATAGTTCCCTTGCTTTGCTATACATGAGGTCTGTTCTACAAATTCTTTCACATTCGACAATCTGCTCGCATTTCTCATTTATCCACTGTTCTCTGGCTTTATCTGTTTCCCTTCTTAAAGCATTATTTAACTCCTTGTACTTTCTTTGGCCTTCTTCAGTGTTTATGTTCTTCCACTTTCTCCGCTCTTCCATTTTTTGCAGCATGGCTGCTGTGATCCAGGGTTTTTTGTTTCTTTGACCCGTTATCTTTCCTACCTTCTTTTCCATTACATCTTTAATGTTGCTATGGATGTATCTCCACTCCTCATCTACACTCTTCCTATTTTCTTCAGCTCTCTCCCCCAACCTTTCCTCCAGCTCAGTCATGATAGCCTCCTTGTTTTTAAGGAGTTCCTCTAAGTTCCATTTCTTGTTAACTCTTACGTTTCTCTTAACGCTCTTCAGTCTACATTGTATATTTGCCACCAAAAGGTTGTGGTCAGAATCGATATCTGCCCCTGGTAGTGTTTTCACATTTTTAATGCTATTTCTAAATCTTTCATTAACTAGTATGTAATCTATCTGGTATCGTCTCTGGTCTCCTGGGCTTCTCCATGTGTAAAGTCTCCGCTGGTGATGCTTAAACCATGTATTAGTTACAATTAATCTATTTCTATGGCAGAATTCCACAAGTTTATCCCCTCTTTCATTTCTCTTCCCTAGTCCATATTTTCCCACTATGTTATCTTCCTGTCGCTCTCCGACTACACTGTTCCAATCTCCCATTACTATGGTGGTGATCCTTCCTTTTCCCCCCTCCTCCAATATCTCCATAATCTGTTCATAGATTTCATCTACTTCGTCGTCGCCAGCATTAGTCGTTGGCATATACACTTGAATTATAAGCATTTCCACTGGCTCCATCTGAAGTTTTACGGCTATTAATCTATCATTAACTGTCACTACCTTGCTAATTCTTTCAGCTATCTCTTTTCTCATTATAATCCCCACTCCCCTTTCCTTTTTCTCCCCTCCTGAGTAAATAATCTTAAATTCGTCTGAATTTATCTCGCCTTCTCCTTCCCACCGAACTTCACTAAGACCTACTATACCTACATTATTCCTTCTCATTTCCCTTTTTATGTTCTCTAGTTTACCCCCTGAATTCATAGTCCTAACATTCCATGTGCCTATTCTTAATTTCTCACCACTTGCTTTCCTATTAATGTTAAATTTCCTCTGTGCATCCCCTAGGGTAGTCCCCACCCGGAGATCCGATTGGGGGACTATTTTACCTCCGGAATATTTTACCCCAGAAAGATCCATAGAGGTATTTCAGCTTTTCAGCCTATCATGGGAAATATAATGATGTAGTTTCCCCTTGCTTTCCTCATCGCAGTTTCACAGAGTGATTACCCATCTGTAGCTGTTCAGATCCACATGATCACCACCTACAGAGGTACTGTGCAAGCTGCTGCCCTTGCACAGGGGGATGTAAAACCCCCAAGACTGCTTCTTAGTCTGACTCTTCCCCTCAGACCTTTCCGGCTTGGATGGTCCTACCAGGAGAATTATCTCCCGCCGGCATAGCTCTTTGGTTCGTAAGAGTACACAAACCCTCCCACCTCTGTAAGGTTATGCAGTCCTTAGGGAGGGGAGTACTGATTATGTGAACTATTATCCAGCAGCTATCCAATTACACTGATCAAACTTGGAAAATTAAAAGTTTATTCTATGAAGAAAAGTTTATTTGTTTTCCTTGATGGGTATGTTTTCTTTAAGTGCAAGTTTAATGAGAACGTTGCAAAAAAGTAATTCATAGAAATACACCACAAAAATTACCATTTTGTTAATATTCGGGTGAAGATTATGATCACTTGCTGATAATTTTGAATTCTTGTCTTAACATCTTTTAACAGGCAGGAATATGGTGAATTTTTTAAGGTGCTTTCTGAAACAAATATTATTTGAGTGCAAAATGTCATCTATAAGTCAACTATAATCATTCAGTTCTTTTCATAAATGAACTACAATGTAGAATTTACACAAACTTTTATATATGTGTTCAACTTATCTGAAGTGTTGATTATCTGAGCCTCCTATGGTTTCAATTAGTTTGGCTAATTTAAACTCGGCTCTGAACTAATTATAATAAGATACCTCAGTGTAAAAAATTTTGAATATAAATTTACTGAATTAACTTTAAGTGGTGGTACGTGCATGTATAAAAGTTAACTAACTTTTTGCTTGTTGACTCTGGTAATTTTCTTTTTCTATAACCAATTTGAAACAGTAAGAACATAGGTTTCATTTAATAACATAAAATATCCAAGTGTTTTGTGAAAGCTAACAGGAGAAAAAAGTTGCCTAGACCAGGGCTTGGCAAATATATGTGCAGTTGGATGTTGGGAATGCTACTGTGGGGGACTGGATTGGTAGTTGTGAATGCTTCTGTAGGCCACATAAATAGTGCATATGGAAAGTTGCATAAAGCTTATGTGGTCTCGCATGCATAAAATCAAAAGTTTTATATTATATATATATTATAATTTTTATATTCAAGACTTTTTATCATAATGTCACTTAACAAATATGAGATTGTCTGTGTTAATTTTAATGGATCAATTTTTCATCCTTGTGGCATTAAAAGCTATACAGGGCTGCATATGGGCTATGGTTTGTTGACTCCTAGTCTACTCTGCAATTTGGCGAAGAGGAAACAAATAAGATAATTTACATAAATATGGTTTCAATTTGAAGCAGAATGTTTTTATTTATTTATTTAAATATAAGTTGATCTTTTAATTATTTGTGAAGTATTACCGAGAAGAATGGAATTGTAATACTAATTTTTTATGAAATTTCAAAGTTATTTTTGATGAGTTATTCAAAAATGGATTGTGGTTTTGATAAGAAACATGAAGTTTGAGTAAGTTTGAAATGCGATTTACTACATTGTTAAATTCACTGAAGTGGGAATTATTTTCATTTGAAATAGTATTCTCGTGAAATTGCCATTCTTAATTGTCTATAGTTTTTGATTATATGTATTTAATGTATGAAGAGTTATTTCAATACCTGGTAACTTGTCATTATTCATTTCTTTTTGTGTATTTTTTCTTTCTTGGGTTAAAAACTTGGGCTAACTGTCTGCCTTCATCTTCTTTGAATTGAACTTTTCTCAACTACTTGTAATTGTTTTCTTTGCTTTCAATGTTTTGCTGCATTATTAATCTCAAGGTAATGCACTATCAGATTTTTCTTAATTTGCTACTAAGGATGTCAAGTTTCTCCCAAGAAAAAATATTCTCCTTTTTTTATTTCTGGCCCTGGTAATATAAACTAGCCAAATGTCATAAGTGATTTACATAGTTTATTTCATTTAATTGCTTTTGTTAACTGTAAGTGAAGTATAGCTTGGATAAGTGGTACCTATGTTTCTTCTAGGCTAGTCTATACAAAAGTTGTAGTATTACAGCAAACCCTCCAATAATGCATGTTTAAGCCTAGGTTGGAAATTACCTTTCTTCACATTTTAACAATTAAATATGCATTTTAACTAAGTTTCAGCGTTTCAATAAATATTTTGTCCACCTCTTTTTTTGACAGAATTGTGTACATTTAGCAAATAGTAATAGAATAAACTGTTAGGTCAATGTGAAATTTTATATTTAACATTTTAATAAAAGTCATAAGAACTGATTAGTTTTTGGTAAAAATCAGTCAACCATAAGTGGGTGTTTACTCTTGTCACTTATCCGTTATTTTGAAATATTTGCTTTAATATTTGATAAAGTTGTAGGAAATGTCATTTTCTACAATCTTTGTTTGAAACATTTTTCCATATAATGCATTGTTTTCGAGATATCTTACATTTTTAGCTGCCACCACCATGCCACCCACCGACGACTTTTGTTAACAATTGACGCTTGTTAGCTAGTGCTTTTCGTCATCGCTGAAAAGCACTATTGTCTTCATTATGCCCATCCATTCGTACGCATATATCAGGGAAGAATTGGCTGAACCGATTTCAACCAAATTTGGTACACATAATATTCACATAAATTAATGACCAAAGTGGCAAATTTGGACTGGATCAACTCAGCAGGGCGTGCCATAATTACAAAGTTAAAATTTTCGGTAATTGTGAATTTGGAAAATATTGGCTAAACCGATTTCAATGAAATTTTGTAGGAAGGAGGCATGTAACATATAAAACAATATCAAGATGTTTAATATAGATATAGAAAACAGGGCTGCCACAATACAAGAAATAAAAAACATTTTTAAATCTATTTGTGTTGAAATTTCGGCATCAATTTGAGCCAAATTATAATATTTATAATGTACAAATATATAAATAATTATAATAGCATATTTAAACTGATCAGCCAACAGGGGTGCCACAATTACAAATTAAATTCATTCACTAATTATGGAGGTGGAAGGAATTTGGTATATAAGCTTTATGCAACATACCATAATGAAATCAAGATGTTTAAAGCTGAGATAAATAAATAAAAAGTAAAATAATATTTCTTTTACACGTAATTCTAGAGAACTGACGGCATGGATTTTAACCAAATATGATGTATATAATCTTTATATAAATAAATAAATAACAAAATTATTATATTTAAACCGGGTCGACTAAACAGGACTACCACAATATCCAAGTTATAATTCGTCTGTAACTATTAATTTCGAAAGTATTGGCTGAACGGATTTCAAAGAAATTTCGTTTGTAGGGAGAGTATAGAATGGCAAAACAAAATGAACATGTTTAAAACGGATCTAAAAAGCAGGGTTGCTGCAATATAAGGAAAAAATAATTTTCTGATTTCAAAGCAAATATATTATACGATTATACTACGGCGAATTTAAAGAAAAGCACTTCTGTACCACGGGAAACCCATGCACAGCCCTACTTGTTCTTTTCTTAATTGTAGCTATATCCAATATCAGAAGGTTATGGTTTGAGTTTATTTCTGTTCTTTGTAAAGTTTAACCCTTTCCAGCCCACATTATGATAAACATTTGAAAAAAATTTTTTTTTCAATCATTCGATTCAAAATGATCCCAAAAATACATAGGATGATATTTTATGAAAAAATCATTTCCTGAGGGAAAAAAAATGTTGGGGCCAAATGGACCCAGTGGGATGAAACGAGTACTATTTACTAAATCAATTAGTAATAAGTGTATTATTTAATTTTATTTATATCTGGAAATTATTTCAATAACTAGAATTAACAAATGAAAAAGTACTTTATTATACATAAATGGTTATGTGATGATCCTTGAAACTTTTTTTCATGATTAACAAATGAAGAAGTACATATTTTTACATAAATTTTAATTTTTGATGGGATAAGCCGTGATACATTTTTTCATGAATTAACAAATTAAGTTAACATGGTTATACATAAATTTCAACATATATTTCAGTCCTGTAATAAACCACTTTTACTTGTAAGAGCAAACACTTTTATTCCCCATTTGTGGGGCTTGTTCTTCACATACTGCTTGAGAACGGAGTGCCCCTTGAACGGTATTATTATTTCATCAATTGAAAGATACTCTTCAAAATCAATTTTTTTTAGGTTTCGTTTTAGGGAATTCAGAAAAGGTCTAATTTTGAACAGACGATCATGATTGGGGTGTTCTTTTGGTAGCATATCATCATTATTTACAAAGTGGATGTATGTTCTCAGTTTGTCAAACCTATTACAAGCCATGATGCCAGCAATTTTGTCATACCGGCTCTGTTCCATCCAATATGACCTATAAGATGGAACCCTTAATATTCCACTCATCACATGGATGCCAAAAAATTGTTCCATCTCAGCTTTGCAGGTGTTGACACTTCTACTACATTTCTGAACAGAATACAGGTTGGTCTGTTCGACTATCAATTCCAACATATCATCAGAAAAAAATATTTTGAAATATTCCAGTGGAGACATTTCTTTATGAGGCGGCTCTGGAAAATGTATATCACATGCAATGTCTTGTAATGGATCCAAATCTTTCGACGTTCACTTTACTGGCATCCTTTTTTGGGTCCTTCCAAGTCTTTTAGATATAACAGATAATGGTACATCATCATCTGACTCACTATCATTTGATACTCTCGAACATCTATGAGTATGATTTGTGACAGCAGAAGGTTCTTCAATTAAATCTGAATCTAATTCTACAGAGGACCGCTTTTCAGAAGCCATCTGAGTAAAAGATGTATCACTCACTGACACTACTGGTTCACCAATAAATTTTAAGACAGCATTCTCAATTTCTTCGGAATCTGAATCCTCTTCAAGGCCATCAATGTCAGAGAGCTCACCATCCATTAAAAGATTCAAGATTTCAGTATCTGGAATAGCTGCCATCTAAAATAATTAAAAAAACAACAGGGATATAAGTAATGTTACTTACATCAGTTTTGGTTACGTTTTGTAAACTCACTCCCACTGGGCCCATATGGACCCAAGATTTTATTCTTCAAATGTGAGTGTAACAATAATTTTCACGAATTGTAATCATTTATTTCAGTTTCAGTAGATTAAACTAGTTATAAAAATATTTTTATAGGAGCATTTCATTGCAAACTTACCTTGATATAATTAAAAAAAGACCCCTTTCACAGCAAACGACATCACCAGCCGGCATGCATGTGTTTACTTCCATGTAAACATAGATGCCTCTATGGTTTCCCAGCAACTGCTGCACGCTATAGGAACTCATTCAGTGAGGAAAATAAATAACGTATTTCCAATGGGTCCATTGGTCTGGAAAGGGTTAAATTTTTCTCGCAGTTTCTTAAAATATTTATTATTTTGTAACCAATTTGGAATTTTTAGAAATATTACAGATATGGAGAAAGTCATATGGTGGCCACATCAGATTTTTATATTATAAAAATAATTAAATTTTTGCTACGAATACCTAAATGTTTACAGAATGTGAATTTCATATTATCTATCTGTAAGTTATACTTGATTGAATAAAAATATATAATTTTGTTCCCTTTTATAAATTTCTTATTTAGTACGAAAGTGTTATGGCCAATACAACGCAAAAATCCGGGCGAAAAGGAGAAAAGAGTTGGGGGGAGGGGGGGGGCGCTGATCTCGATTTCCCGCTATGAAATTGCTTCCCAGTCCAACCCTGCGTCAGGGGACAAGATCAAAGGAGAGGCAAGAAATATTGGAAACTATTCAGGAATATGATGATGACCAATTCACGGAAAACTAAACTAATGCAAATTAAGTAAATATTCGTTTTAATAACTTTTAATTAGATTGAAACGACAATGACAGCCAGTAGATAAAGTCAAGATGAACCTAATAGTACGACTAGAGAATTTATCACTTGAAACTTGCTTATCAGATTGAATTATAAAAGTTCCTGATAAATGATAAAAAAAGATGAACTCATAGGGAAAATTTTCCGTTAATTTAGTTTAAATATGCCAGTAATCTTTTGTATTCCCCTTATAAAGTAAAGGGGATCCAAAAATTGCACCCGACTTCGAAAAGTGAGGCGCGGTAAAGTTTATAGGGTGTTAGCACTCACGTCTTCACTATACGTTCATTAGACGTAAGAGCTCCCCTAGACAAGGACTAATGCGGCATAAGAAAAAACCTTGCCCACCTAAAAGACCCGTTTTTGATTCATCTGATAATTAATGCCGAATGAATAAATTTTATAATTTGTAACGAATTTGAAATACATTTTTTTTCGTTTTTTCACAAAAACACAATATTTTTCTTATAATCATTTATAAATATATTACTTCTAATATACTACAAAGTCGCAATAAGACAAAACTACCGATTAAATCCTGTGTTGTACTTAGTGTCACCTACCGAGGTTATTCGGAACTAGTAGAGGCATTGTCGTTTCTTCACTTCAGTCACTAATTACGGGAATGTAATATTTTTACTGGATTATATGATAAGGTTCATTAAAAATTTTTTTAAAAGTTTTATTCCTGCTATCGAATAAAATAAGTAGTTATTTACTGGATCAACATGGCATATCGATTAAAAATTCATCATACTCAAGTCATGTATCACGCAATCGCCGTATACCCGTAATGTCAGAAGTTTCTAATTCATACATTCACCTTTTGCTATATAGTCGCGCATCGGTTTTATTTTGTTTATCATTCCCATCTGTTTTAAATATCGATCGCAGCGTGGCGTTCATATGTCCATTTCCGTTTGCATTGATATTATTTACCGCCTTCGATGTATTTCACTGAAATTTACAAGTCATTTTTACTCGACTTTGTGGGCACTTACATACGTTTTGGAGGATATTTCATTATTATTTGGAGTTAATATATGGTAAAGATGATAATTGGACATTTTCGTGCTTGCGATGTGTTTAAATACTTGAATGTATGTATACTTGCATTCAAAGCAAATTTCTGATTTTCATAAGAAATCATTTAGTTTCTATGAAATGTATTAATAACCAATTTCTTAAGAAGCTTGGTTAAGTAGAGGTAGATGCTTCATTGGTGAAATGATTTTTTCAAGCATTAAGCGATTTTTATAGCATTAGCCTTTACGTTATTAATGTGTACATTTATTCTTAATAATTTCATGTTAAACATGCTAATTGAATTTGTTTTCAGTCCAAGGGAAAAAATATTACTTGTGCGTTATCTAATTGTGTTCTGTAGCATAGAGGTGCTTGTGTTAAGTATAGAAGAACATTCCAAATGTAAAATGAATTTAATGCTAGGATTTAAGGACCGCCAAATGTGAAATTAACAGCTTTGTGCTACTTCATTACTTTTTCTTTAATGTATCTTTACCAAGCCGCTCATATCCTTAATATTAGTTCATAAAGGATAATGAAAGATATTTATCAAATCCTAGAGATGTTTTTGTTTTAATTACGATGAGAATGTCATGTTTTTTCCAGTGTAAAGAAAGCTTAACTTTGAATATAAAGATCATATGATTATTTAATTTTCCACAATATCAATAATACATTCTTTGTACAAAGTTTCATACATTGGATTCCCTAGGGTTTTCATTTATTTTATAATGAAATATTTCTTTACAGCTTAAGGTTATTTGGATTGACGTAAATTTATTACTGAAATTTTGAATAATTCATTATTTCTTGTAAAAACCATTTTACATTTTCATAGTAAAGGTCAGCTGTTAAAGGCTGCATGTGTTATATTTACATCTTAAATATTTTGACTTCATATATTGTATGATTGTTTTTAGTACATTTATTCATTAGAGAATTACTTCATGGGTTATAAGCTTGATTCATTTGCAACATTTATAATTTGTCTTTCTGTTGTTTCATAGTTAAGAATCTGTGTATATTAGTATTTTTTGGTTTATTGGTTCCTTTTCTAAAATCTTCGAGTTGTGGCTTTTCAGTCGGAATTGACCATCTTGTTTATTAAGTTGGTATATTTAATTTCCATTGCCATTAATTTCTCTCTTTATCTATGCTTCAGTGTTATTATGTGTATATAATTAAGGCTTGCCAATGTATTTAAACATTAAAGTAGTGATATTTGCTACATTTTTAGCCAATTTTCCAGAATGGAAATTGGCTAATAGTTTATCCGTTGTGTCAGTCTGTCGTCCCCTATTAACTTCTGAACCAATAGACCGATTTTCATTACACTGGAAATCCCTTTCGCTATTGGGGCCAAGCTCCCGAGGATAGTTTTTGTTGGGAAGATTGAAAGTCCCGGATTCGATTCCAGGAACTATCCTTCCCATTTGATTTACATGGGAAATTATAAAATCCATTTTGCTGGGTAATTTTCTCTTGAATATTAAAATATCTTATAATTGCAATATCGTTGTACTATTCTCTGAGGAAATGAATCGAGATTCTAATTTTTATCGTAGAATTTTGCTTATTGATTGTATTTCTTAGACTTTTACGTAAATAATGGTGTTTATACAGTTATTTTCACTCATTATGAGAGGTGCATTGCAATGATTATTGTTGGTATAGTCGAGAACAGGCGTTCTCAACCTTTTTCATTTTCGTACCCTACCAAATCAAAAATGAAAATGTTGTGTACCACCATTATAGGCAAAACCATGTGGTTTTATTTTTTTTCACATACCACATTGCACTTGCTCATGTCCCACTTGTGGTATGCATACCACATGTTGAGAATCCCTGGTCTATTACATACACGCTTTATTTTTGTCACACAAATACACGTGTTCAATTTAGTTTTCCACATGAATGTATTTGTAATATTTTATAATGTTATTTTCAATATCCATCTACACATATATTTATAGATTGCTTTTTTGTCTTTTAACCTAATATTTCATTTTATTTAGGAGTTCATGGTAACAGACTAATGTGCTTTAGATTAGTCTGGAAACAATATTGCCAGTGTCTTTTGGAGGATTGGTTTTTATGTCAGAAGTGTTTTAATTTGGAGATAATATCTTTATTTCCCTTTTCATGTACATATTTGCATTGCATCTAGATCAGAATATAATAAAAACCTTATTCTCTTGGTCATTCTGTCTGTATTGTTCAATATCTCAGCCGTTTCTTCAGCCAGTTCAACAAAATTTGGTAGGATTCTATAATATAGTTTTATAATAAAATTGTCTAATTTCCTTTTGTGTTGTTTGTTTTCAAAGCTTGTTTTAAACGGGCTAATTCATCTAGTAGCTATATGAAAGCAAAATTGTATGTTTTTATGTCTGCTAACTCCTCACGCTGTTTGACCAAACTTGGCAGGGTTATTCGTATGGTCCCTAGAAGTAACATGGAGGGATCAAAATTCCCACCAGGTTTCTCACAAAAAAAGTTGGAATTAGTTGTCTCCATTTAATGGAGGGTTTTGTGCCATCTGTGCATGAGTTTAACATCCCTTTGTTCTAGGGATGTAACTATGACTTTGGGGCTCCTATTCAAGTATATTTTTTGGTGCTCCCACCTATGCAAAAAAAATCTTGGTAGTTGTTTTTATATAATTTTAATTTTTGATTTTTTCCTCATTGCAATTCTGAAATTTTCTCTAGCAACTCATCAGTGTTCATTTTGCATGCTCTTTAGTTTACCGAAAGAAGTGATAAATACTTTAATATACTTCTGGTCATACAAGTGTGGAGGTAGCTTTTTATTAACCGTAATTTTGTAAAAGATCTTTCATTTGACGACAGTTACTGGTAATATCAAATATATCACTCAAGCTTCATGCATATTGATGCATCTGTATTTAATCATTATTAAATCCAATATTTCCTCGGTGTCTATGCAGTTTTCAATCTCATCTTTCAAAATAGTGTTTGTTAATAGTGAGAGAAGTTTGTCCCAAAGGCCTTGATCAATGAATTTCATGTAAAGTATTGTTAGTATTCAATAATTGGGATTCAAGAGTGTGGGATGCATCAGTGTCACGGAGAAATGCGACTACGACCGGTAATCAGTGGCATCAAACATGCGTGCAAGTTGAAACAAAGGAATGGGGAGAATGCGAATGTCCAGCGGAATACATGCTATATTCATGACCATTAACTAGATGATAATATAGCTTAAAATTTTATTCAATAATGGTTATATCGAAAATTACTCCATACGTAATATAGGATCAAGTATTATATTCGTGAAAAAAAAAAAAACCAAATGCAAGATTTCAGTGGAAATACATGCACGTTTTGATGTCCTCTAAGTATATTTTCACTATTTTCTTGTGTGTGTGTATATGATAAGAATTTTGTGGGCGCTCTAACTCAAAGACTAATAAACAGTACAAAACTTGGTTTAATATTTTTATTAGTAATTCAAGGTCTGAAAAGATTTTGGTTGAAACTGGTCAACTGGAAGTGGAGGTTTATTCTTGTCATTTTTCTATTTTTTCCAAATATCTCCCTGAGAACTAAATTTATGTAAATATTTGTTATTATCAGTTGCAGAAAATATAATTGTCTACAACTTTTGTTTGAAATATTTTTTCATAAAATTGGTTTTTTTAAAGGTATGTTCACACTATGCAAGCACGAGCAAATGAACACGAACGTTCGTTCGTGTGCTCGTGGAAGGAGCGTTTACACTAAGCAAGCATTACTGCGAACGAATTCCCTTGCTTGATTCGCTGGTTTCCGCCCTACTACCATTTGTTTGCTTGTGTTCGTCCGCTCGTGCTCGTATGGTGTAAATGCACCTTAAGAGATATTTTGATTATCTATATTATATGACCCTAATGTTTGCTGCTGTGTGGGCAAGCTTGGTTGCTGATGAATAGCAGCCCTGCCTCTAGTGGATAGCAATTGAACTATATTATTATAAAGAAAACATCCGTGTTCAGAAACGAGAGAAAATGTTCTGCTACGATAGTTCAGGGGTAGAATATCCGCCCGGCAAGTGGAAGACCCAGGTTCAATTCCCGGTCATAGCAGACTTTTTTCTCGTTTCAAAAATTGTTCCTATATTATTATATGATTAAAGAACCTGTGACATGCATTGCAGTCAGTGCC
The DNA here is from genome assembly GCA_028673005.1 of Tanypteryx hageni. Lineage (NCBI taxonomy): Eukaryota > Metazoa > Arthropoda > Insecta > Odonata > Petaluridae > Tanypteryx > Tanypteryx hageni. Next base: position 70,661,330 of record CM054113.1, read on the forward strand.
AGCTAGGCCTGATTCAAAGTATGTGCAGAGCCGCATTCGTGTCAAAGATTTTTACTTTCTCCATATGCAATATAGGAGAAAGTATTGTTTTTGTAGACAGTCAAATTCGAGATTTCGTTGGAAATACATGTTCTAAGCTTCCCGGAGTGTTTTCACTATTTAAAAAAATATCTTCTAGGGCTTAAGTAAATATTTGTGATTATCAAAGTTGCAGACAAAATTTTCTACAAGTTTTGTTTGAAACTTTTTTCATAAAATGGATTTTTTAAAGAGATTTTTGTTATTTGTCTGAATTTGTTACGTGCATTGCTAAGTGATACCTTTGCTTCCATTGCTATGATAAAATTTTCTAATTGTTGGTAGCGATGTCTATGCTGCCAAGGGTAATTTTAATTGTTAACAAAATTATCCCAATGCCACCTAGAGTCATATTTTGCAAACAAATTTTCTTGTAAATATTGACATCTCAGCGATATCAATAGTAATTTCAACTGAGCATTGATATCTTGTTATTCATAGCAACAAATAATTTTATTTATTTATTGTTTTTTCAATGTTAGAAGTGATTTGAAGTGTTTTTTATTGTGAAAACTATTCAGTTTAAAAATTATTCTCGAGTGTAATTGCTGATGATTTTTCTTGAATACACTGATGTCGAAAGTGGCTTCTTGTTGTATTAGTATTTATTACTTAGTATGGAGAAGGTCATGTGCTGGTAACTATTTTTTATTGTGCTCAACAAAAAAAATGTCAACCGATGTAGAAAAATACAAAATGGCATATTTGGCTTTTTCTTGAATTTCTATCTTTGAAACCATGAGTTGTAATTGTGTGCTGACTTTTTTGCCTCAGAATAAATTTCCTAATCGGTGCTTCACAATCATAATATGTATAAGAGTTTGTCATACATTAAGTATGTGTATTGGATTTACCTGGGCAACACTGGATACTTCAGCTAGTGTACCCTATATAAGGTTTCTTCAAATTTTCGTAAATTAGTTGGCCTCCAGAACAGTGCACAGATGATTAACTACAGACATCGTAGTTTTGGAAGAACTACTTTTATGTACAGAGGCAGCTAAAATGTGGATATTTGTTAAAATTCTGAAGTTGAATCTCTTCAGAATCACAATACAGTGTAACCTTGGTAATCCAAACTAATTAATGGAAAGGGGTACTGTCATATCTCACTTTGCGCGACAGATTGGTTCCTGAAAATTTTACGCTAAATTAAATCTGTGCAAAATGAGGCTCCTAAATGCATTATGGCAATGAGGATAGGTTCCATGGGTGAGAAAACTAAAGGGAAATATTAATAAAATTGCTTTTTTAACAAGAAACATTAAGTGAATAAAAACACTATATATTGATGTATATTAATGAATTTATACATAATAAAATTATTTATAATCCCCCTGCTGTGAAGTTCCTTGCTTGGTTCCATGGAAGATGATGGCTTCGTGAGGAAGGCATCAAGCATGAGTTGCCTTGTCATCCTCTTCCGGTCAGGCAGAATTTCTTCATAGCAGGGGATGCCTTGATCAACAATCTTTGTGTCAGTAGAGAATTACTCATTGTCCTTCTCATTCTGCTCAAGCCTCTCGAAATGTACAAAAGCCCAAATCTGGTGTATTTTCTTTGGTTACTGGCAAAGGTATTAACCTCAGAGCCAAAAGAAAGGAATGGTCAACTGCAATAGCATCCATAAACTGTGCTCATGTGGCCTTCCACCTAAAGGTGTAGTGCCTAAAGTGGATGGAGCCTGTTGCCAGGGCTGGCCAAGTGGGGGGTGCAGCAGATGCATCCGGGCCCCGATTTTTAGGGGTCTCCAAATCTTGAGCATAAATAATATATTTACATCTTTAAACGAATTTTTGCTTTTTTATTAAATTCTTTATAGTTACTTTATAATTATAAGTATGTCCTCTCTCTAAGCTGTAATATTGATGTGTACAAAATGGCAGGTTTTTTTTGACATAGGGGGACCCCAAAAACTTGCATCCGGGCCCCGGAAAGTACTTGGCCGGCCCTGCATGTGGTGTTGGTATTTTCACAAATGATAGCTTTCAGAGGCATTTGGATGAGGGTTACAAGGCAAAAAGAGATTCCAGAAAGCAGTATCCAACATTTTAAGGTCAGCAGGCAACTTCAACTAAAGTATTTCAAAATGAGGGCAACATACATTATATTTATTTTTTTCAACGTATAAATATTATTAAAAATGAAATGTATCTAAACTTAAGAATATTCTTACTTTAATTTTTAAAATCTGACATTTAATGTTATCAGCTAGCTTGGTGTATAAAGAAACATTTTGTCGAAGCTATTCTCATACTGCCATTCAAATCTTGTCTGCCAGAATTTTACTGCAACTTATTATTTAATAATTTTAACGCTAAATAAGCATAAGATTTACTCAAATTCATTGAAACAAAACATGAATTCAATCTGATTGTGAAAGGCGTACATTAGAAGTAGAGTTTCTTAATACCTAAGTATGACTAAAGACAAAATGATTGTGAACTTTTGGGAAGATCTGCCGCGCAGGCAATATTTTGCCCATGAGCTACTGGCTGAACAGGCCTGCTCTTTGCGCTTCGAGCATTGAAGCTTGTGTGTTTGACCTTATTTGAAGTTTTTAGTGCTTCTTTTTGGAAAAAAATGGGTTTTGTATTTGTTTTGTCTGTTCGGTCAATATTTTTTGAATCCTGCTACTTGAGAGCCCAAATTTTCAGGGTACGGTGGTCTACATGAGGGCTACTCATGGTACAAATTTGGTGGATCTAGGATAAGCTGCTGAGGAGAATTGAGGTTTTTTTTTTTCGATTCCCTTAGTTTCAATTCTACCCCATATTAAATCGGTGAAGGGTATGATAAATTGGCATTTTTAAATAAGTTAAAATTAAGGTAGGAAGACAAACAGTTCTGTAGCTAAAAGACAGGTTTATGCTTTTGTAAACAATTCAACTCTGTCTTGAATGACAGTGAAAAATTTTTTCTATTCCAAAAAAGAAGAAAAATGTCCATTTAAAAAAAATGGAAACAAAACTGCCATAGCAAAGAGTCTTCTACTTTTAACACTTGGATGCTGAACCTCGGGTCACAAAGGACCCCGTTCAAGTAATTTTAATTTTTTATGAGTATAGCTTGTATCTACAATTTTGCCTTGCAGCTAGTATTTCACAAATTATCATGTGTCAAAGTGAAGATATTTTTAATGAGAAGTATAAAAGTATACTTTGTATTCAACGCCAGTTCCTTCCAGGCTCCCGATAGACCCAGCTCCGTTGTTTGCGTTCTTTACAATGCATTGTGATACATATTTATAATAAAACTAAAATAGTTGTAGAGATACTTGATAAGTTACCTAGTTCGAGAATATTTGTGCATGAGAGCGGTACGGCATTGGCATCTGGCATTGTTCTTCAATTTTTTTAGACATTTTGGCATATAATGCTTTTGTTATTTGGTGCATAGAAAATAAATATTTCATTCCCGGTAATAATGCAGAGGCCAGAAGAGAATTTATTATTTTTAGAGGAATTGGGATTGCTGTTTGTGCGTCCTAATATTGTCAAAGTTAAGGGTAAATACTACCAGAAACACGTTGTACATGCTGTCACATCCATAGGTAGAGAAATCGTTCCACAGCAACAGACTTCTTCAGTGGCAACTCATCAAATTTGACGGAAGAAAAGAGAGGTGTTTCTTGTGTGCAGGGGAAAATAAATATACCGTATATACTCGTGTATAGTTCGAGTTTTTAAGACCAAATTTTTGTGCAAAAAATTGGGGGTCGAACTATACACGAGTAATACTTTTGAGGGCTTAAAATCTGGGATCTAAAAAATTATCTTTTAAAAAATATCAATAAAAATCAAGATATTTTGTGGTCACCCACCTTGCTGACTTAACTTCTATGATATAGTTCCAAAACTTCCTATTTACCTTTAATTTTATCGATTTTAATTAGAACTATGTTGTTTTTCCTTTTTTTCTTTTTCGAAGACTTATATACCTGTCCTGTATTATCTCAAAATTCTGATTTGATTGCAACCCAGTAGTATTTTTCATTATTTTTTTATAGGTTCTGTGGTGAGTTATAGTGCATTTTAACCAAAATTCGTAATGTAGTCATTATACTGACCTTTTGTCGTCGTAATGTTGTTACGTGAATACTAAAGCCTGTCTCATATTCACCGATTGTTTTCTTGATTTCTATGCATATCTTTCTTGCATCTTATAACAACAGATGAGTTGGAATGAATTATATTGAAAGTGTCATTGACGACGCTACTTTATGGAACTTCAACAACTTGGAGTTAAGCATGCATTATATTTTATGTAAAGAATTTCTCTTTATTTTGTTATAGAGCCGTAAGCCATACCTATATAATAACTCCATTATGTTACTCCAATATTGTTAATTCCAAATGATGATATCAATGCATAAATTCACAAAGCTGAAGAATTAAAATGAGTTTATTTCATCTTGTTCAACTATCATTCATAACTTTTATTAAAGGTTTTATGAGTAATATGCATCTATTAATTTTCGTTATATAAGCTTAATTTTTGTCTATTTGCTAGAAATTCTGCCACCATTCGTATGTCACATCTCGTAGTTAAAAAGTAATAAATATTTTTCTTCTCAAGATCGTGCAATAGGTTTACGATGTTTACAGTTTATTATTAGTATAGTATTATGATACTAAAAGCTGTTGAAAACCAAGATCGTTCTATATACCTCGATTGTGAGCTTCGAGATATCAAAACGAAAAATGTCGATGATGGAAATCTAGGGTAAAAGAGTTAGTAGAAAGCTAGGGTCGAATTATACTTGAGATATATGAAAAAAATCTAATTTTTTTTTGCCGAGAAGTCGGAGGTCGAACTATACACAGAGTCGAACTATACACGAGTATTTACGGTACTTCAAAATGTGATGTGCATAAAAATTTTGTATGCAGTAGACATTTGGATCAGGATTTGAAAATAACATGTGAAAAATGTTCCACCAAATCTGATGATTCTGTATAATTTCGTAGAAATTTTTATGCTAACATTATTTTACTTTTATGGATACACTTTCCACATTTATCCTTGCATTACTTCGGAGACCTATAGGTTAATAACTACATTTTAAAATTTTTTGCTTATTTTAAATTCAATTAAACTTCTTTTTGAAATCTGGATAAGTTATTTTACCATTAGTTTGGTTTAATTATAAATATTTATCAAAAATTATAAATTTGTTTTAGTTAAAATTTAAAATTTGAACATGCCGGCCTTGGTAGATGGGTGGTTAGCTTGTCTAACTCCCAATACAAGGGTCGCGGGTTTGAATCCTGCCGAGGGCATGGTCGTATGTGCTTGTCATAAATCTATTATAATGCATGTAATTGGGGAAATCTGTCTGCGTTAAAGAAATTATTATTATGATTATTTTATGATGATTATGTTCGGTGTGGGAGTGTTAAATGGGAAACATATTATTACATACCATTGATATAATGCTTTTGAAGGAAATTTATACTATTCAATATTCTTAGGCCATTGATTTTAACCTAAGATTTAATCATATGATGATGTCATAATACTAAAATGAAAAGCACCTTATCTAATCTGCATTGTAATCCTTCTCTCACTTGTTTCATTTTAGTTTTATGAATAAACATTTATGGGACGGACATATGTTCATTTTTAATCTGCCACTTCTAGACCTTCCCCAGAATTCATCAAATGACCCACTATTTTCCAATTCAATGTAAAACACAACATGGAAAGAGTTGCAGTAATGGTGAATCAGATGGATCTTATTTTTTTTTAATTCAATCCATATTGCAGAACAGTATAAGCAAACATGAACTTTTGATAATTAAAGTCACAACTGAATTGGATGTCTTAGGTGCTTCATATACGAGAAGAAGTAGGTTTATGGGGCTGGACCTGGGTGCGTGTGGCTCACGAGCCAGAGGTTGCTGATCCCTCCCCTACATTATCATTGGAAGTGTGTTCTCCTAACCCTCTATTTCCCATAAGCACTGGGTTTTGCAAACGTGTTTTCCAAGAACGTAACACCATGGGACTAGTGTATTATCAAAGGTTATAAATTCAGTAAGGCCTTGTAAATCTGTTATATGTCAGTAATCATTGATCTACTTTCAACCTATTAGAAAAAGTAATGAATAGTAAACTTTCAAACTTGCTTAGTTTTACAATTTGTAATTATTTACAAATTGTGAACAAAAATGGCATTGTTTTATTATAAAAAACATGGTGTAATATTTGCTGCAATAAGTATGAAAGAAGCAATTTTTATGGAAGTATTTGGCAGAAATTTCTCTGACATGAGCCTTGTTTTGGAAAAGTATGCCTTTCATTTAGCATATTTTATTCAATTGAATTCATTAATCGTGCTATCATAAGCGTTGGTTTGAAATTTTATTTGAATTAGAGTTAGGTTTTCGACTAGTAAAAAAAAAACTTTTCAGTCAATTGGCTGATCAAATATTGTGAAATATATGCCAAAAACAAAAATGGTCAAAAATAGTTTTTTTATGTTAGTAAATAAACACTTATGGTGTTTACTTTGATATAATAAGTATCTTGTGTGTACATACAAGAACACTGCCTGGAGTTTAGGCCAAAATAAACATGAAGGTTCAAAATAATGACTATTATTCAAGCACTATTCCTCAGTCAGAGCAGCAAACCGTCCCAAATTTTGGAGCGGTTTGGTTTGTGGTTCTGTTCGCAATTTTTAAATAATGGTTTGGTTTAGAAATGAGTTCTGAAAATGGTTTGGTTTAAGCTAAATTTGATTTATGTATTATTTACTTACTCATCTTTGTACCAAAAAAATGAAATTTAATAGGCTTTTCTATGCGGTACAATTAGAAATAATTCCCTTGCAATAGTATAAATAGATCAAACAATCAAGGGAAAAATTACTGAACAAATTATATGAGGCGCTTTTTTCTTTTAGGATTATTTCATCTTCATATGATTACATGTATGGTTAAGATCGACAACCACATAATCATAGGTAGTCTGTCCATGGACAGATCCATGATTATTCTTGGTTAAACCTGGTTCTTCACATACATACTTCTATTTTCACCATTATTTATATCTTGATAGCTCCCTTTCAGGTAATCTATCAGCTGAAACCTTTTCCTGCCTCTTCTCTTTTTCCTTCCAGTTTTCTTTCTATCACATCTTTAATTATGCTCTCTCTCCTAAGAGACCTAATGTCCAATCCAGTTTATCTTCCTCTTTCTTATAGCCTGTATAATCATTCTGTTCTCTCACATTCTTAGTACTTCCTTGTTTTTCATCCTATCAGTTCATTTTATCTTCAGCATTCTTTTCCATGCCCACATTTCAAAAGCTTTCCAACTATTTTATAAGATTTTCCCATAGCATCCATTTTTCTGCCCCATACAAAGCTGTATTCCTTGCATAGCATTTTATTGACTTCTTGCAGGTCCTCCTTTATTTTCCCTGTTAGTAGGAGTTTCTTTCTTCTAAAAGCGGCTTTTGCTTGTGATATTCTAGTCCATATTTCTTCGGTACATTTCGCTTCTCCCGTTATGATGCTGAAACTTGTTCTAAGCTTTCCTCCAATACTTATGTTCAATTTTTTTCTTTTTTCGATATTCACATGACCTTGAATTTTTCTGTATTTATTCCCATTCTATATTTTCTACCTGTTATTACCAGTCTATTTATCATTTTTTGGGGTTCCTTTTCCTTTCTTGGTAGAAGCACTTGATCATCTGCATATTTTATTGTTCTTATAATCCTTCCTCCAATTTTGAAATGACGAGAAGAAAATGGACAAAACAGTGGCTTTTGAAAAGAAAAAAATATTCTCATGAATTTATAACGAGTGCTAGAATTCAATCAACCTTCAGATTTCAAAAATTATTTACGAATGGCAAACCGCACTTTCTGTCAATTACTAAGCGTAATAAAACCACTCACGCCTTCCGAGCAATACACAACTTTTTGAATTAATGTCATATTACTTTGTAACTTCTTCTTAATGACTGTATTCCAATTATCTCATTACCAATTCTATATTCTCCCTCCTGCCTATTATTCGTTTATCCCTCCTTTCCTCCACCCTTTTCCCGTTTATATAGAACCCTCTGCAAACGAAGCGGAAACTTACAATAATTTTCTTTATTTATATTATGGAATCTTTCCACAAAGTCGAGCCTCCCCAAGTGGAGTTAGAACAATACTCAATATACTGATCGGACATCTGTGGCCGCTGCGTGTTTGTCAACAAGCGCATAATCTGTCTGCCAACACGATCGGCGGTCGACGGATCGTCGCGTCAACACGTCAATCGGCTTACAAACAGCGCCACGTGACGATTTGGCCGTAAACTCGAAAAGTTTGTCGACAGATCGTTGTGTGTATGGGGCTCTTAAGGATTGACATAACAATAGGATTTCGAGGTTTAACAATGTAATTGGTTGGCAAGGCAACATCCCGCTAAAATGGCAAGGTTTCCCCAAAATATGCGATTCAACGTTTAACACGAAGGATTTAGAAGTAAGTCGAAAAATCGATTTTTACGATTTTTTTGTAAATAGCTTTTACTATAAGAATCAAACATTCCTAGCGAATTTGAATTTTATACCTACTCGGAAAGTTTGTTAAAATAGCATTACAGTCAATCATAAATACTTCTCGATTCTCCCGATCTTTTGTAAAGCCTTTTTAATAGCGGCGCTACAGTCGAACGTGAGGGACAAACGTAGCTTATTATATAACTAGCGGAAACGCCCGGCTACGTCCGGGAAAGTTTTCTTTTAAGTCGCAAACGATTTTTATTATTTATTAATTGTGGAAGCTCTGCTCTTAAGCTCCGCTTTAAAAATCTTGATTTCATTATGGTATTTTGTAAAAAACCACATATATAAAATTTAGTTGACATCCGTTGAGCCAATTCCTTCCAAATCCATAATTACTGATAGAGTTTATTTTGTAATTGTGGCACCCCTACTTAGTTAATCGGAACAAAATATGACATTTTGGCCATGATTTTCTGTGAAAATTCTATGTACCAAATTTGGCTGAATTCGGTTAGGCCATTTCCTTCCACAAGCATGACTACTGAAAATTTTATTTTGCAATAGTGGCACCCCCGCTTGGTCTATCCGGTCTAAATATGTTATTTTGGCCATATATTTATGTGAAGATTCTATGTACCTTCCTAATTTGGTTGAAATCGGTTCGGTTCGGACATTGCCGAAATTTGGACCGACCGTTCTATGGGGACCCCCCAAAATCGTGGAATTTGGATCGACCCTACATTACGATCCTTGACCCCGTAGACCGATTTTATCCGTTTTAGGCTCGAAAATGTATCTCATCAAAACATTGATATTATTGGAGAATTCATCAAAATCGGTCAATTGGTTGCTGAGATATCTTAAAAAAACCGGCATTTGGACCAACAATGGAGACCCTCTGGCCCCCGTGGGCCGATTTAAATTATTTTGGGCACTATAAATCTCAGGATCAACATAAAGCTACTGCCAAATTTTGAAGCTCCTACGTTTATTTTCTGAAGAGTTATGTCTGCCACAGACAGACAGACAAACAAACATTCTCTTTTATTCATAGGATAAGATGGAATTAAAATTAACTTTGTTACTTCGGTAAGGTCGATAGTTTTGCCGTGTCTATTGGGCATATAAAATACTACATACCATTCCGAATGAATTGTTTAAAAGGTTTATACGACGATATTTTCGGACACAATTTTTAACAGGACTGTAATGAAAGACATTTTATGAACTTCAATTGCCATTCATTTCCGAAAAGAAACGAAATCAACGAAGATGTGAAAAAAGAATGAATATATAAGAATCTTTGATATGCAGACAGCACAAGGATATCATGGTGTACGTTACATTTGCATTCGAGGTTCACAGCATAAATTATGGACGTGAACGGAAGAACAAATGAACGAATGAAATTTTATTTTTAATGATAAATTTGGTTCTGATATATAACGTTAATGACTATTGTTTTCTTTGTAAAATAAATAAGGATTTAGTTACTTTATGCTTCTATATAGAATCAAAATTTTACGTTTAAAGATATAGTGTCAAAGAATAATATGTGCGAAAATATAGTTTAAACCAAGTATAGTATAGTCCAAACCATGACTAATGCAGGCTGGTTTCCCAAAATTGACGTACCGAATCGATTACTTATATTGACAGGAAATGTTTCACTATGTGTTAGTCATTTCAAGGAATTCTCGTGCCATAAATACCATTTGTAATTCACAGTTTATCCCTTCCTCTCTCCCTCCCTTCCCTTCTCCCTCCCGTCCTCTCTCCCTCCCTTCCCTTCTCCCTCCCGTCCTCTCTCCCTCCCTTCCTCTCTCACTCCCTTCCCCTCTCCCTCCCTTTACATGGATTTCATTATTTCAGCAGTCCTTATTTTTCCCACAAAATTACATCTTTTCTTTTCCAATTATTGTATTTTTATTGTTACTTGTATTTACATAAAGTGCTATGTATTATTATTTATGTTTCATGACGAGGGGTTAGGTGGAGGATGGGACTTCTTAGTCTCAATCTCGCCCCAAATAAAGACCACATCTATCAATCAATCAATCCCTTCCTCTCTCCCTCCCTTCGTCTCTCCCTCCCTTCCTCTCTCTCACCCTTCTTCTCTCCCACCCTCCCTCTCTCCTCCTCTGCCTCCCTCCCCCTCTCCTTCCCTCCCTCTCTACCTCTGTCTCCTTCCCTTCTTCGTTCTTCTTCGATTTGCTTCTTCAACAGATTGATTGGCTCGTTCCGCTCTTCTTCTCGCATTATAATCAGCGCAACGTGTTGCTCTTGAAGCAATTACTTTTATTCTGAGCAAACAGTTTAAATATTAATTAAATTAATTAATATATAGTTGCATATAAACATTATCTAAATGGTTTTAACTTTATATTGTATTTCAATGCGATATACAGAAGCTGTTTATCACGTTGCTAGATACATTGAGTAAATAAACATTAGACATTGTTTATTTGGTTGCGATATTAATACGGAAAAATAATATCATGTATTACTTCTAAAGTGGTATAAAGTGAAGAAAATAGTAGTATACTATGATGACAGCTTTAAAAAGGAGTTTGTTAAATAGGATTTTGAATTTTATAAAACGGTATTATTCGATGGAATGTGCTTTTTATTGTCCAAAAATGTTCAATACAAAATTAAATTACATATTTCTCGTGAAAATGCAGCGTGTCGAAGCAATGAGATATTATTTCCTATAGTTGCTTGACCAGCTATCTCGAATCCCATCCGATCTCCACCTGGAAAGGAAAATTTTTTATCGTTATTTTTTTTCAGAACTATACAGCATGAATTAATTAAATTAATTGAAATATAGGAATTAATGTTGTTTATTTTACAAAGTGCTGCTTTCAAATAGATTATAAATTAATTTTTGTCACCAAAGTTAAACGTAACTCAACAGTGATACCTTTTTATTGCTCCAAGTTGCTTATATAACAATAGTCACGATGTCTACAATTCCATCGACATTTTTCGACAAACAGATGTAATTCGTTGCGTTGTTTATGAGCATTAGGATTATTTTGATCAACAAAACGAAGTCGGGAATAAATTTGAACAGCGAAATTATTTTGACTAATAATTTCGTTTCCAAATTCCCCATTTATAATTTATCAGCCCATGTTTACGGTTATCGAAAAAGAATCGACTCGCGAAGTTGAAGTTTACAAATAATTTAAATTGGGCTAATTAAATTTTAACTGATTAGTACTTAGCATTTGATACCTATATATAAATACCTACTTTATAGATATGGTGGTCGTTTCTTCTAAAATATAGGTTCAATCGTCCTTACTCCCTATTGAGTCTTTGGTGGGTCGGGTTGTCCCTGAAATATAAACCAGAATTAATTTATTGCCGGGAAAATGTTACATGATATTGGTCAAGTTTTAATTGGAGAATTATAAATACCAAGTCCAGCTACTTTCGCGCCTGGTTCTTGATCCTTATTCGTAGGTTTTGAGTTGTCAAGTTTTCCTCCTTGGTTCGAGGTACCTGTTGCAGAATACTGGTCCGTTGGTTGATCTCGCCTAACATTGGAAAATAAAATATGATGTTATTTTGCGCATTAAATGACTTGGCGATATATACATACATACATTAACAGCCCTCAAGAATGTTTCGCAAACCGAAATATAGTAAATCATCCTATTTATATTTGACAGCCATTTAAAAATACGATGTTGAAAATAAAAACTGAATTAGCATGAGTAATCTTTTAGTGATTTCGAAAGAATGAAGTACTCTGAAGTTTAAGGACCCTGAAAATCGATTAGTTTTCAGCTTGTATTTCCTTGCTCTCGAACATGTTTTATTGGTGCAAACGAATATCATTCCTTCTATACTTCAGTTCATGGAAACTTCCTTGTTTAAGTGAACCCAAAAGAATATGGTGGCTTCATGTTAAATATACCATTCGTCAAAACAAGTATTACCGTAAAGCGCCTTGTGTCGACGAAGCATAGATTATTTCGACGTTTTTGTTTGTCGACCTAATGGAGAATTATGATTATATTAGCGTTCCGACTGATGGGGGAAAAAGGTCAATCTCAAAGGAAGCTATTAATATATTAGATTAGAGGGCACGTTTTTAATTAACAGTGAGTGATCGGAAGTGCAAAAAGGAGTTAATCAGATCGATTGCTCATAGCAGAGGATGTCATCAAGCGCAGATAATCAGTTATTATATAAACAGATTAATAAATAATTGACAACGATAAATGGAATAAAGATAGCGAATAAACGAATAAATAATTAGAAAATTAAAACGAGAAATAAATGAAGATTGCATATAATCCACTAGTGAAGCCTTAATTTTGTGCAATTCCATACTCCGGAATAAATAATACAGCAAGCTTTGTAATAATTCCGCTGTATTTCTCAAAAACACGACCAGTTTTCAACGTAACTACCTGATGAAGACATGATGATGACGTAGTTACGTTGTAACCAGGTAGTGTTATTGTGTAATATAGTGGAATTATCACATAGTTTGTTGTATTATTTATTCCGAACATTCAATAAAGAAACAAATAGATAAATAAATGGTAAGTAAACAAACAAATACATTTATGAAAAGAATAAATAAACGTACAAATTATTAAATCTATCTATTAAATATTCACTAGCTTCCACTTACTTTCTCCTTGAATCTTCGTCGTCGCCATCGTCGCTATCGTCATCTCCCTGGTCGCCGGCATCGTCGCTGCTGTCTTCTTTCGAGTCTTCCTCATCTCCAGCTTGCCTCCTGTTGAGCGATATGCACATGAAAGGGTCGCAACTACGTGAATGAATCATTTTATTTGCCACTGATCGTAATCTTTTAAAACATTTTCTCTCACCTATACAAGGTCTTTGCGGTAGTCGAAGACGTCTTTTCGTCGCTTTCCTTAGAATCCTTGGATAGGTCGGTCCTGTGCAACATATTAGAAACGGATATTGTCAAATCAGAAAAGAAGAAGGAAGTGAGCTTCTTTCAGCTTGGATAACTATAGTGTTTTTGTTATTTTGACTCTGGAGACGGATTTTGACGTATGAAAATCAGAAACATGTAGTCAGCGTCTGATGAAAATTTAATTCGAAAGAAAAGAAAATCAAATTGACAAAATACAGAAACCATTAATGATTTGTATGTGTGTATATATATATATATATATATATATATATATATATATATATATGTTATCATAAAGAAGCATAGCGGACTAGTTGGAAGATGGGAGTTGATAAGCTATTATTTAAAAGGATAATTAGCAAGTTATTGTAATTATAAATGGAACACTTAGGAAAAGATAAGCTGCTAATAAAGTCCTTGCTGATAGCCCAGTTCCATATTATAGTTTACAAGTAGAAAAATTGATTGCACGATGTAACAATACATATGGCAAATGAATACGAGAGCGCCTATTCACTTTTTTCAACAAAACGTGCCGAGCTGTGCTAAAAGAGATGAGATTGAAATGGTTTTGGTTTATGCATTTAGATGCTTTTATCAGTCTGTTCGGACTGTTCCATGAATAGCGGCGGCGATAAACTTGAATATGATACCGTGGAAGCAGGTGTATAAAACTTACAAAGGATGTTTGCCGAAGTCGGAGAAAGATCCTGAAGTGGTGGAAGGTGCAGATGGAGGTACGGGAACTGAGCTGGATGTATAAAAAGTAAGGCAGTATTAGAGTGGTTATCCAACAAGTTCAGCCTATTGATATAGATGCACGATTAACACAAAATACAACTAAGTTTCACTGATATATTTGTCTATAATTGTTTTTAATGCATCTCTTATTCCTAATATTCAAGGTTCAAGTACTTTTAAAGCGATATCCCAAATAGACTACCATATATTTTTCCGTCCAACATATTGTCGACATACATTTGCCAGTTGTTTCTAAAAATTTGACAATGTTTGGCGAATTTTGGTAAAATTAATAAATTTTTTTGGAATTTTTTATCGCTGGATCTCTTAAACTATCCACCACGACTACGAAATGTGGCCGCGATAAAATGAGAGCATCGGCTTAAAAATTTCTGTAAACTTTTCTTACCTTGTATCGTCCTTCGATGAAAGATATGTACTCTTCGCAGTCGTCGCATCGCCTACTGGATGCGAGTTTGCGGAGATGACCGCCGCTAGGAAGATCTATCGAAAAACATCGGAGAAAATATATTGTTAAGTAAATTCAAACTCGCGGAACCAATATAAAACACCCCACATATAATATATGCCGAAAACCCGTAGTATCCTGTCTTGAGTGTTGCACAGTTTTTATTTTAATTTTAAAATAGGTTGGGGTAGAGCTAGGAAGTCAGAATAAGGACGTTAGCACGATTGAAAAAGCGTAGTTAATTTTTTTGGAAGAGAAAGTTCGAATCTGCTTTGAGCAAGCGCAAAAATCTGTTTGTAAACCTGAAGAACGTTAATTTTCCATGCCTTTAAAAATTTTGACTTATGATTGAAATGGAAAAACAATCTTCCAGCGTAATACTGTTTGCGCTTGTTAATGTTTTCATCTAAACAGGACAGCTACCGTTGAAATAAAAAAGTTGATGCATTTTTTCAGAAAAGAAGAATCGAATCAATCACGCATGAAATATTCCGTCACTTTTAATGCAGTTAGGTTTTAACTATCGGGTCTGTTGTTTTTTTACGATATGTCACAGTGTAAACTCGGAGAATATCCATAAATGCTTTGAAGAACGCTCACACGCATCAACAAGCAAAAGACTGCAAGGTATCTAGATTTTTATCGGGGTATCAGTGCAGGATCTATGCAACTTAGAAAATGAAATAAATGCAAGCTTGCCATTCCGACTTCAAGAATATGCCGTGCACGCTTAAATATTTCGTTTGCCAATTCAATAACTTCTCTATGACTTAGTTTGGGCGTTTAAGTCAAAACTCTCCTTAGGATGCCACCCCAGGTCTGGTGAAACGGCATGGCTTTTAGAGGAATGGCCATTAAGAGTGATTTGCGAGTCTACATGTATGTATGCACGTTTGCTCCGAAGAAGGTAAAGATTATTTGCGAAATTTTTTGAAAAGGCTGTAAGGCTATAGAAGTAAGCTGGGCGGTCGATCGAATGAGTACTTACCAATGCGCTACAAACTTTCATGTTTGCTCCTTTGTGATTCCTGGTGTTCACTTGTCGCTGCCGGAGAAGGGTCTGATGCTTGGTGCTTAATTCCTCGATCTTATATACGCGTACCCGCATGAGTCACGGGAGAGATGTGAGATGACGGTTAAGATACTAATTTGACCGTTTCTAAGGTTGTGTGTACACAAGAATGAATGAATTCTCAATCCTCTAAACGATGAGCAACCGGTTGTCGCTCAAGGGCGTCGCAATTGTGACGGAGGTGCCTGGCCGTCTTTTATTCCGCCGAGTTTCCATCCCCCCACCTCTTCTATAGGGCGCAGTAAGGTGTAAGGGTTCTAACGAGTCCTTCAATCCGAGGCGTAGTTACCAATCTGCTTCCGAGAACAATTGCGAGAGACATCCGATCCTATTGTCGAAAAAAAAGGAACGAGAATTATTTTTTTAGAAGCGCCAATAAAAGTCGAGAGACAACGTCGCCGCCGAAAAAGCGCGATCGCGAGATTTTTTAATTTTTTAATCCTTATCTCAGACCGCGAAGGGCGCGCGATGCATGGATAGCTTTAAAAAAAAGCAAAGGTGGCAGGAGACCGGCGCTTAAAAAATAAAAGAAAATCATTTTTAACGCCAGGGACGGAAATCGAATTATTTTGTCGTTTGGAAAATTCAATCGGTCTTTTGTTTTTAATCCCTCGCTTACCTCAAAATGTATTCCGGTTTAGACATCGACGATCGACTTAGATCATAGGAATAGGACGTGGAAAGATTCCAGAATTAGAAAAAAACGCAAAATGAATACCGAGAGAAAAATTGCACAGAAATTACGAAAGGGAGGGACGTAATAAGCCGCGATGCGCAAAAGTGGATCGCGTAAGAATATTCCTGAAGGCTTCGTTATACGAGCACGGCTCGTCCTTTTTCCTTCCCTCTTCCGTAATGCGTCGGGGATCACGTGTTGCGGCCGTGATGAGCGCGTTAGCGTCCAATAGATCAGATACCATGGGTTTGATGAGGAAGAAACTGTTTCGAATTATCAATGATAGCGGACCTGTAGACATAATGAATTATGTTTGCATGTGTGCGCACACGCTCGCCGAACTTGTGTGCATTGTAGGTCTGGGTTGCATATTGTTTAGGATATTTAAAATGAAAATGTCACTAAAATGAAGGGGATTCCAGAATAAGCAATTAAGTTTGAAAAATTGAAAAGTTAGGCTGTCTTAAGTATCTCCAATAGTCATAACGAGGTTATGAAAAACCAGATGCTCATTTCGGCTACAAAGCAGCCGTCTTCAGTGGTGAGTCGCCGAAAGCAAATTCTAAGAGAGAACCAAGACGAGTATCACCTAATTTTTCAAAATTTGATACTTAAGAGTTTATTACGGAATTATTTTTAAGCCATAAAACGAACTCGGCAACGCTCAAGTAAATAAAATAAAGGACTGTTTGTTTTTATTTTATTTATTTTTGGCGGTTGGCTGGTAGTCCACAACGATTCGAAGAGCATTATGGAGTTAAATGGGAGCGAACACGGACGCCATTTTGCGGTTACGGGAAGGAATATAGACTTTTCATAAGTGACGTTTTAAAATTGGCGCAGATTGGTTGCATTTTCATTGGTGATTGAAGTTTACAGATCCTGGAATTTCAGCGGTTTTTTACGTATCTGTATGTTTACCTAGTTAATTTTTATTTAAATCTGACACTGATATTTTTCCAAAACAGTTTCGGTTGATAACCATGAGGATCTTTAGGTAAACAAATTCATTTTGAAAACGAAAATTTTACGTTTTTTCAAGGTGAAAATCCTTTATCGTCAAGGGAAACCGCGTTGCAGCTGATTTCGCGAAATTTCGTACATTAAATGGAAAGCGAGGAAAAAATTCGTCTGTGTGTCGTCAAAAGGGTTTTCTACGAAGATTTTACTTTCAAGTTTACATATATATTGTTGAAGTGGTGTAAATCAAATTTTAATACTAAATTGAACATTAAATTTAAATCAGTCTTCGATTTAACTAAACAAAAGAGAAATCCATGCTGAAACATTGTTGAGGAACTGTTGTCAAGGAGGAAGATAGGTAGGGAGTGAAAAAGGGAGGGAGAGTAAAAAAGGAGGAAGTGATAAGAGGAAGGGAAATTGAAAGAGAAGGAGAGGGATACGGAGATAGAGGGAGATGGAGGGACAGAAAGGGAGAAAGAGAGAGGAGGAAAGGGGAGAGAAAAATTTTGAATCAGGTGCTTTTATAAAATACTAGTGTATTGCCCGTCATATGACTGGTGTCAGTTGCTATATGGTTGAAAAACCCGTCGTAAGACTGGTAATCCTACTGAAACCATACATCTTAAGTAAACCCTACTTATAATTATGGATAATCACATAATTAGTTTATTTTTCTAGTGTAATTGCCCGTTGAAATTCAACGGGGAACTTAGAAATGAATGACAACAGCTGTAATTATTGAGCCGGTATAAAATTTTCCAAAATAGAGAATCGGAAGAATTTTTTTCATTCTTGTTTTCTCCAATGATGAGCCCCTTGTCAAAAATGAAGTAATAATAATAAATAAATATTAATATTCCCTCCCTACCTCTCGTCCTTCCTCTCTCCCTTCCTCTGTCTCTATCCCTTCATCTCTCTTTCCTTCTCTCTCTCTCCCTCCCTCTCTCTCTGCCTCTCTTTTGTCTCACCTCCCCCCTCTCTCATTCCCTCCTGTTCCAATCCATAGCTCTCCCTCTTTATCTCTTTCCTCCCATCCTTTTCTAATTCTATACCTCCTTTACTCTTTATGTACCTTCCTTCTATCTCCCTCCCCACATTCCCCTATCTCTTACTCTACATCTATATATGTAGTCGTTTAGATAAGCAAAAGAATCCAAACTAAATCCCAGTCCCATTAGGATTACGTATTTTCGCAAAAAATCCTACGATAATCTAAGGCAGGCTATGCACTCGTATAAATTACACGTATGCGGGTTGAGACAACAATTGATTCTTGAAGAAGACATAAATAGAATAAGACACATCGTTAATTTTCCCAAAACATAGTTCAAATTTGAAAATTTCACGTCAATTCTTTCTGATTTTAATTACCAAAAGAATAAAAGCCTGCACTTTTAAAAGTCGCTTTTTACGTGTTATCTTATAGGAAATGGACATCGCTCCCCTGGAGTCGAACCCGGGTCTTTTTCCGTATTTTTTTGTTATTTAATTTTTATATCTGAATAAAACATTCCTGCAAAAAATTTGTTAAAAACGCGTTAAATAGTGACATTGATGACTTCAGCGTTAGGCACAGAGTAAGGCTTTTATTAATAGAGATGATTATTTGATAAGTCGTTTTTTAAAGTTTCACAAACAATTTTAGTCTTTCTATTTAAAAATCAATCATCAGAATAAAAAATACTTTACATTTTATGTTCAATCATTTTCGATGGGAATTTTCGCTAGTAGTATATTTATTTTAATTTAATACCTAATTCATGACCAACCTTCATCTTTGCCGGAAAAATAGACTGTATAGGTAGGTGTACAAAGTTTTAATTTTTTAGCCGCCCCTACTATCGGCCTTCTTTGTTTCTTTTAATATCCTGAACACCCGCTAGTCGTCGGCGTGGACTACACAGATAAAACATTCTGTAGCTGGCGACCAAAGGGATATAAATTGAAAAAGTTAAGAATGATTACTATAAAATCAGTTAATTTGGTTTAAAATGTATAATAATGCCCCGTTATACGCGAAGGATGCGTTCCTAGAAAAGACTCGTAAATCGAATTTCGCGTATATCGGTGCCGAAAACACATGTATAGGGGATAGGTGTTTTTTTCGCGTAATTTACGAGATTTTTATTACAAATTTAAGGGATGTCGCCAGTTCTGTAGAGTTAAATAATAATAACAATGATTAAAAATTAACAAGATGCACTCTCGTAAATCAAAATGCTGCTCCTGTTGTCTAGCGAATTAACTTTTCGCCCTCTGCATGGTTATAGTAATCTGACTGAGTGGCATACGCCGTTGATTCATTCCATTCTCATCGATAACAGCGATTTCATCTTCTCCATTAAATTGCTTCTTTGGTGAGTGAATTTTGTTGCGGATAAAGGAGTTACACTATGTCCTGCTTCTATTATTTTTGAAAATGGCAGGCATAGTTGTTTCACTCAAACCCAAATCGCATGTAACTGCTGTGGATCCTGTACCTCCTTCCGACTTTTCTAGGACTTTTAATTTTATAGATAAGTTTATTGCGTTTTACTTCTACCAGCACTGACACTGCATTTTTGGGACCATAATGTAAATATTTCACTTTTAAATCACTATAAATATATGCAAATATGTATATGAGGGAAGGAATATCACGCGTAGCAGAGAAACGCGCTACGCGACTTGCATTTAGGTATATGTAAACAAATGCGTTTATTGGCTGAGAGCCCTCTCGAATGCTGATTGCTGCTGATTGGCTGGAGAAGTTGGCGCCGCTTTCGAATTCCTTTAAACATTTTTACATTCTTTTTCAATCTAAAAAATATATATTTTATCAAGCGCGTCGCGTAATAACGAATCCGCGTATATCGGGGTTGTGCATCTCGAAGTATTGCTGTATTTTTAAGTTTTTAGTCAAAATTTAATTCGATTCAACATTGATTAGTATCAAAATATATTCACCGAAAAGGACTTAATTCAATTGGAGATTTTGGAGCTTATAACAAATAAGCTTTTAAATCAAATTCTCACTTCTTAAGTCCCACTTATCACTTTCTGCCCCCAAGCCATGTAATTACACAGAGTGGTTGCGCGGTGCCGATCTCCAAGGCCGAGAGTATTATAGCGAAAGAGCGTCAAGCAAAACCGCGTTAAGCGAGGTCTGCCTGTAACGCGGTTTCTCGTTCGATGTTCTTCTAAACTCGTCGCTCAAATTTTCGACTCTTTCCCCCTTCCCGTTCGCTCGAATTATAAAAATTTCTCCGAGTTGATACCTATTGTTCTTAGTCTGGTTCGATGAATGCCTTGAGATTAATTGGCGATTCTCACGGCTTTTGAGTCCCGAAGCTTTTGAGGGTCGCGTTTCTCACCGGCTGTGTTGCCTTAAGAGGCCGTGCGATTCATCGACGGCTCTTTACTCTTTAAGGAGAGTATTTATGGACATGCGACCTCTGAAGACTTTTGTACGTAGTCGGCCTCCGAAAATATTGTTTCGTTTCTCTATTATGTGCCAGGAGAAGCACCTGCGAACAAGTGATAGCAGGGACAAGGCCCTCGACCTCACAACACCTTCGTCATTGTTTTCTCCTCGCCGCCTCCGACTCCATCTCATCCTTTTGAATAAGATAGAATTAAAAACTTTTTAATTATTACGGGGTGGCCAAAAGTGGCATCAAGTTCGGATGGGATGGTTGGTAAAAATGAGCATCCACTTGAGAAAACTCGTTGAAAAATTCCCGAACGCGAGGGGTTGTAATTTGAGGATAATAATCAAGATTGGTGACTGGATAATAACAAAATATATATGAAAATATAGTTTTTCGCGCAATACAAGAAATATAAGAAAAGAAGAAAACCAAAACAAAAATTAAATAATATTGGGGTTGAGAAATTTAAGTAAGTAAATTCTTATAATTAGTAAAACGAGAGTGATGAAATAAATGGAGTTAAAATAAATAAATATGAGAGGGGAGTAGAAAAATATTTTCTTTATTATGAATAATTCGTTGTAACGGCGTTCGTTGGATTGATATTTCACTGTACATTTCTTGGTATCTGACTTGAACGCTGTTGACTAATACCGTTGTCATAACAGCAACAAAACACAAATTAAAATATAATAAGCTGATGTGGCCACCACATGACTTTCTCCATATTTGTAAAATTTCTAAAAATTCCAAATAGGGTAAATGATAATAAATATTTTAAGAAACCGCGAGAAAATTTTAGACTTTACAAACAGAAATAAACTCAAACCATAGCCGCCTGATATTGGATCATCATCATCATGCTTCTGTCCGAAGACAGGTTTTAACTGAATCGCTGCCTCCATTTCTCTCTCTCCCTAGAAGCCTCTTTTATACCTCTATAAGTATTATATCCCTGCTTTATATTATCTAATATTCCTATTCTTTTTCTCCCTCTTCCTCTTCTTCCACTAATTTTTCCTTCTAAGATCGTCCTTTGTAAACACTGTCTTCTCAATATGTGCCCTATCCAATTTGCTTTTCTTTTCCCGATTGTTTTTATTAGCATCCTTTCTTCTCCCACCATTTCTAATACTTCTTCATTTCTCTTCCTCTCTGTCCATTTCACTTTCATCATTCTCCTCCATACCCACATCTCAAAACTTTCAAAATATTTTTCCTCCTTCCTCCTTACCGTCCACGTCTCTGCACCATAAAGAGCTATGCTCCATATGTAGCATTTTGCTAATTTCTTCCTTGTTTCTAAATTTATTTTCTTGCTTGTGAAAAGCTCCTTCTTCTCGTTAAATGCTGATTTTGCCATTGCAATCCTACTTCTGATGTCCTGTGTACTACTTCCATCCTGCGCTAAAATACTGCCAAGATATTTGAAACTACTCACTTGTTCCAATTTTTGGCCATTTACCATTATATTTAATTCTTTATGTTCCTTTGAAACCACCATGACTTTCGTTTTTTCAGCATTGATCTTCATTCCATATTGTTGGCCAACCTCCACTAGTCTGTCTGTCATCCTCTGAAGCTCTTTCTCGCCTTCTGCTATTAAGCCCTGATCATCTGCGTATTTAATGGTGGTAATACTTTCACCTCCTATCTTAAATCCTTTCTCTTCCATCAACGCTTCTTCTGTTATTGTTTCTGCATAAATATTAAATATCGCTGGTGAAATAGGACAACCCTGCCTCACTCCCCTCCCTATTGAAGTACTTTCTGTTTCTTCTCCTTCAACCCTGACTCTAATCTTTTGATCAAAGTAAAGGTTTTTAAGCAGTCTTTTATCTTTCCAATCTATTCCTATTTTGTTTAAAATACCCAGTATTTTATCCCATTTCACTCGGTCAAAAGCTTTCTCCCAATCTACAAAACAAAAATACATACTTTTATTGACTTCTAGCGCTCTTTCTATCATCATCCTCATACATCCTATAGCATCTCTAGTCCCCCTTCCTCTTCTAAAACCAAACTGATTATCTTGCAGCTCCTTTTCTATTTTACATTCAATTCTTTTGGTTATTATTCTGGTTAGAACTTTAGCTGTATGAGAAATTAAACTAATAGTTCTGTAATCCTTACAACATTTTGCATTGTTCTTTTTCTCCGGTGGTACCATCACAACATCTAAAAAATCTTCAGGCCATATGCCAGTATCATATACTTGGTTAAAAAATTTTGTGAGTTGCTTAACTGCTTTAGACCCCAAAACCTTAAGAACTTCCACGGGTATATCATCACTCCCAATTGCCTTCCTTCTTTTCATGTCATGAATTGATTTTTTAACTTCAGACTCGAGAATACTTGGTCCTAGCTGATCCTTTTCTACATCCTCTTTTTCATTTAATTCAATATTTCTTGGCTTTCCTTCTTTGTCATACAGAACCTCAATGTATTCTTTCCAGACATTCTTTACATTGTCTGGCTCCGATACTATTTTACCACTTTTGTTCATGATTCCTTTACGTCCTATCTTTCTTGCTTTTTTCTTGAATAGTTCCCTTGCTTTGCTATACATGAGGTCTGTTCTACAAATTCTTTCACATTCAACAATCTCTTCGCATTTCTCATTTATCCACTGTTCTCTGGCTTTATCTGTTTCCCTTCTTAAAGCATTATTTAACTCCTTGTACTTTCTTTGGCCTTCTTCAGTGTTTATGTTCTTCCACTTTCTCCGCTCTTCCATTTTTTGCAGCATGGCTGCTGTGATCCAGGGTTTTTTGTTTCTTTGACCCGTTATCTTTCCTACCTTCTTTTCCATTACATCTTTAATGTTGCTATGGATGTATCTCCACTCCTCATCTACACTCTTCCTATTTTCTTCAGCTCTCTCCCCCAAACTTTCCTCCAGCTCAGTCATGATAGCCTCCTTGTTTTTAAGGAGTTCCTCTAAGTTCCATTTCTTGTTAACTCTTATGTTTCTCTTAACGCTCTTCAGTCTACATAGTATATTTGCCACCAAAAGGTTGTGGTCAGAATCGATATCTGCCCCTGGTAGTGTTTTCACATTTTTAATGCTATTTCTAAATCTTTCATTGACTAGTATGTAATCTATCTGGTATCGTCTCTGGTCTCCTGGGCTTCTCCATGTGTAAAGTCTCCGCTGGTGATGCTTAAACCATGTATTAGTTACAATCAATCTATTTCTATGGCAGAATTCCACAAGTTTATCCCCTCTTTCATTTCTCTTCCCTAGTCCATATTTTCCCACTATGTTATCTTCCTGTCGCTCTCCGACTACACTGTTCCAATCTCCCATTACTATGGTGGTGATCCTTCCTTTTCCCTCCTCCTCCAATATCTCCATAATCTGTTCATAGATTTCATCTACTTCGTCGTCGCCAGCATTAGTTGTTGGCATATACACTTGAATTATAAGCATTTCCACTGGCTCCATCTGAAGTTTTACGGCTATTAATCTATCATTAACTGTCACTACCTTGCTAATTCTTTCAGCTATCTCTTTTCTCATTATAATCCCCACTCCCCTTTCCTTTTTCTCCCCTCCCGAGTAAATAATCTTAAATTCGTCTGAATTTATCTCGCCTTCTCCTTCCCACCGAACTTCACTAAGACCTACTATACCTACATTATTCCTTCTCATTTCCCTTTTTAAGTTCTCTAGTTTACCCCCTGAATTCATAGTCCTAACATTCCATGTGCCTATTCTTAATTTCTCACCACTTGCTTTCCTATAAATGTTACATTTCCTCTGTACATCCCCTAGGGTAGTCCCCACCCGGAGATACGATTGGGGGACTATTTTACCTCCGGAATATTTTACCCCAGAAAGATCCATAGAGGTATTTTCAGCTTTTCAGCCTATCATGATATTGGATATAGCCACAACATTCCAAAAAATAAGAAAAGAAAAAGAAGCGTTACTAACAAGGGGAGGACCCGTACGTGGGGTCACAGATTTGGCTGAAACTTGGTAGGTACGTAGCGCTAGACGCCATAATCACAACCAACCCCACTTTTGGGCGTATATGATCAGTAGTTTTTATGCAAATTGCGTTCAAAGTTCGCAATTTTGACAGGCGCCGGATAAAGTCACTTACGACGGGTAAGCCGTAGCCTTGCGCTAGCGAGCTGGGCTAGTAATTCCAAGGTCTTGTGTTCATTACCATTTTGGGTCACTTTATTTTCCTCGCTTATTTTATTATTCCTGTTTTCCTTTTTCGCGGTTAAGTTTTACTCGGTATCCACAATCACTTTTTAATTTTTTTCATCACTACATTTTCGTTCTCGGAATTTTTCACATTCTCTTGTTCACCGCATGACAGACATGCTAGAATTTACTGTCAGATCAGATCTTCTTTCATTGTATACGTTTTAACTAATATTTATATTCATAGTAAATGGTAAAAAAATCCATAAAATATTTTTGCGAACACTGTAATCGATGCTATTAAAGATCCATAATTGGTGAAAAAATATCAGCCATAGAATCATTGCCAATCTTTTAAATTAACATTTGTTGTTGTCTATTTTTACTTTCTCCATATATGTAGTATAGGGGAAAGTATTTTTTTAATGAAAAAAATCGACAGATATTTCAACGGAAATACACGTTTTGAGGTCTCCTGAACACGTTTTGACCATTTTATCGATGATGTTTGTGTCTGTCTGTATGTGATAGATTATTGTGAGCGCTCTAACTCAAAAACTGTAATCAATTCTACGCAAAATTTTATATTTAACATTTTTATAAAAGTTAGATCTGATTAGTTTTTGGTAAAAATTGGTCGACCGGAAGTGGGTGTTTACCTTTGTCACTTATCGGTTATTTTGAAATGTTTGCTTTAATATTTGATAAATGTTAAAATGTATTGGAATAAACGTTGTAGGAAATTAAATTTCCTACAACCTTTGTTGTTGTTGTTGAGGTCTCCTGAACACGTTTTGACCATTTTCTCGATGATGTGCATGTGATAACTTTTTTGTGGGTGCTCTAACTAAAAAACTGTTAAACAGATCAATGCAAAATTTTATATTTAACATTTTTATAAATGTCAGAAGAACTGATTAGTTTTAGGTTAAAATCGGTCTACCAGAAGTGGGTGCTTACTCTTGTCACTTATCCGTTATTTTGCAATATTTGCTTTAATATTTGATAAATGTAAAAATGTATCAGAATAAACATTGTAGTAAATTTATTTTTCTTCAACCTTTGTTTGAAACATTTTTCCATATAATGCATTGTTTACGAGTTATCTTATATTTTTAGCTGTCACCAACACCACCTACCGACGACTTTTGTTAACAATTGATGCTTAGTTACGTCTTAGTAACACTCCTTATTCTTTTCTTAATTGTTGGAGCTTTGTGGCTATATTCAATATGAGAAGGCTATGGTTTGAGTTTATTTCTGTTCTTATTAAAGTCTTTAAATATTTCTCTCAACTCCTTAAAATATTATCATGTAACCTATTTGCAATTTTTAGAAATAACACAGGTATGGAGAAAGTCATGTCGTGGCCAAATCAGACTTTTTCATTAATCAGTTATATTTGAACTGCGGCAGAAAAAATGACATTTTTTATTAAGATTATTTTGTTGTTTTGAAAAAAAAAATTGTTGTTGTTGCTACTCCGAAATAATACTCTGTTGACAATCGCTGCACTAGAATGTTCTTTAGACTTCAGTAGGGCATGGGTGGGGACGAAAAAAGTATAAATACCGAGACGCTGGTAGCCCCATACGAGTTAAAAAATTTTTGAAGTGAAAAAAGTGCGGTGAAAATAAAGTGTAGTGAAATTAAAGTGTAGTGAAATTAAATGTTATATGCAATTGGTTAAGCATGTGAAGATTGCCTTTGAAATGACGATCAACGAGAGACAAGACCAAACACTGCGATAAGTCAGAATTAATTTGCCTGCACCGGTCTTTTCGCTTGGCCAACTCTATGTCGCCTTTTCTCGAGCTAGATCATTCTCCGGCGTCACACTCAATATCATAGAAGGACCACGGCAAGGACTCTTCGACAATAAACTCATAACATCGAATGTAGTTTATAAGGAGGTTCTAGATTGAGGTATATACACAAATGTTATAAGGACGTATCTCTATAGCGTAAGAATAAAGTATAATAATATTTTTTTAAAATTAATCTGTCTTCGTGCGAATTATTTGCACGTGCATCACCTAGTCCAATATAATCTTCTTGTGGCTACTGGAGATATCTAAGATAAGTACTTATTCAAAAATCAGACGAATTCTGTCGGTTTCTGTCCGAGGTTAGCGCATATTTTATTTGTATTTTAAAACTACATTAGTATCGATCTATCTACTCGGAACTATGATATTCGTACGCTATAGCATATAAGAGAGGTAAGAAATAAAATTGAAATTGGAAAATGATTGAAATCAAGAGAAAACTTGACGATTTTTTCAAGTGTTATAATTGGAGAAGTCTAACTTGAACTTAAACAACCGAGAAAAATAATAGTGGAGGGGGGGGGGGGCTGTAAAAAAAGGTCTCCATCCATTCACTGACCAGCGACGTTGCCACATCACGCACAATACCTGTTTCTGCCTTCCCACCAGTCCTGTGTAGTGTGCGATTTGGCAACGATGCCCACACGCCTCCTCCATGTCAGAGCTCAAGTTAGAATTCTTCTTCTTTAGCCATTAAAATGGTTTTCGTCTGAGGATTTCTGTTTTACGTGCGGAATTTTGATAGACGTCAGTTTTTCTAAAGTCGCGTCCTTGCAACAGAAGGCGTTTCGAATTTAAAAAATATCACTGCATTTTTAATAGACGGAAATGAATAGAATTGCCATATGCTGGTGTAAAAAAGTAATTCCAATGGTTAATATTTCGCTCGGTATCTACGAGAAGATGATAAACCCGTCGCATGTATTGTGAAGACTACGTCCGTCTCTCACTGATTTATCGCGTCATAAACGGAGAAGAAAAAATAAGAAACTGATACCGGATCTGCCGTGTGTCACAATCGCCTTGTATTGTTTGCAGCAGTCTGAAAACGATCTATTATCGATTTGAAACGTCAAAGCGATTTCCTGTAGGTATCTATCGACATATTATATCTATAATATTGAGAAGATTTTTACAGTAAGGTCGGAGGAAGCTTGCATGGCTGCTGTTTGATAAGTCTCGTACTAGCTGTTGGTGTTTAAAACCACATCATTCGTTTGCACTCATATGTCTGTAGGAGACGTTTAGGAAATATTTCCTGGCATAAGAGAACTTTAAAACCAGAGTATTAACGCTCTCGGAGGAATGCAATTATGGTGTGTGTGGGAAACGGTTGTGGCGATAGATGAGTCCCGTGGATACGATATTTGTTGTGTCCATATATTTTCTTCGGATCTTTTTTTAATGCTGCATACGCTTTGTGGTGAACATAACGCGACCTTAACATAAAATTAATCGCATTTCTATAACCAAGCTGTTTCGATGTGGACGCAAATGGCAGATGTTATTATTCAGCGCAAATGTTCATGTTCCTGTAAGCGTGTTCAGCAGTCGTATTTGGTCATAGGACTTTCCAAAATTCAATAGAAAAGATTTTGACTGGGTGACGTTTGTACCCTAAGTG
Organism: Tanypteryx hageni; assembly: GCA_028673005.1. NCBI lineage: Eukaryota > Metazoa > Arthropoda > Insecta > Odonata > Petaluridae > Tanypteryx > Tanypteryx hageni. The sequence goes on from CM054113.1 coordinate 70,689,779, forward strand.
GTGTGCTCTGGTGACAAATTGATTGTTATGTATTTTCACATTGCAACATCACCTCTTGCTTACATTTCTGAGAATAGTAATCTACACTCTGAACGTGTAGGTAGTCTGTTTTTTTATTTTGCATTTTTTTGCAGAAGTGCCTTTTGATCGTAGGTAATAAATATAGAATGAGTTTTATCATTTTCAATGGAACTATTAATTATTTGGATTATAATTACTAAGGCTATTTTATGGTTATTGATATTCTGATGGAGAAAATTTTTATGAAGTTACATTATTTTGAATTAAAATCCAGTGTCATTATAGCTAATAAGGAAACAAATGAAAAAATCAAAACTGTTTTAGAGTAAAATTTGCAACTGTTGCTCTTAAATGGTTAAAATAATCTGAGAATAAACAATTTCCGTTTTTGTTCTTATAACAATTGCGTGGTATGTTTTTTATTGCGGTTCATGATGATAGCCATTCGTAACGAACCGTTATGTGACGCGAAAGATTATCTAATGCCATGACACGGAAGCATAAAATTTTGAAATTAAAATAATTTTAAAACTTTTTGGCGAAAAACATAAAAGTTGTCCTCTAAAATTTATTTTTATGATTTATTTATTTCTTTTGATATTTAAGAGTATGGGTTTGTAAAATGCTGATATTTAAGTAAGAATTAGTTATTTATTTTTTTTAAGGGATAATACTTTATTTCAGGCTGAGTAATGTAGAAAAGAATTTCTCAGATCGCGTGTTGTTATTTTCCGTGGAATCAGAATCTTTTGGAGTTGCTTTTTTATCACCTCAGGAAGTTAAGAGAATTTAAGAAGCAGACGCTTACGCAAATTTAATTTAATCCTCTCATGGGGGTATCGGATTAGCTTTCTTATCAATATATCAGCCTTATTCCTGTCGTTGCGACTTATGTGGACCGGTAGATTTGATAAACAAGTTGTGCTCTTTGCTATCATACGAATATAATTTTTCTTTCAAAGATAGGGTGAAAAAGAAGATATGTGTATATTGTGAAAGTTTATTCCATTAACGCATGCTAGATGACTCAAAAGCTTGGCGTAAAAAATAGAAACAAATAAATAGATCTTGTTCGAGTAAATCATAGAAGTAATTGAATAAATGTACACAACTAAGTGTATATAGTATGTATATATTGCATTTTCTCTTCATCGAGTCATGTATATATATATATATATATATATCATTATATATAGACGTTTCTTACGGAGGAGGAGGAAGAGGAGATAACATATAACATATAGGAGGATACTAATGTTTAGGCACTTCCAGATGAGATGGAGATTCGAAATTTTTTTCTTGGGTAATATTTTGTGCAAAACTAACTAGAAAAAACGAAAATCTTGAAAATGTGCAACAATGCGGCCGCTAAAAATTTGCAATTGTTTAAACAATTTTTCAAGGTTTATGTATTTCCAAAAGTGCGACAGAGCTGAAATTTTTTCTAGAGGTAGGAAACGTAAAAAACGAAATAGGGATTACACAAATATTGATATTTTAATTTGTTTGGCAGTTAAAAATTCTTAAAGTTTAAACAAATAGGTAAATGTTTAGATACTACGGGGCGAGTTAGAGAGCTGAAATTTTCAAGTTATTTAGAGTTTAGTCTATTAAAACGAATAAACATTTCATTGTATCTATGAAATTCTTATTGTGGCCGTTAAAAATTATTTTAATTTAAACAATTAGATGAATGTTATTTCACTTCTAAATGTGCTACAAATTTTAAATTTGGACTAAATGTGGGGCATTATTAACCCTATGTGGAAAACGTATAATATTCATAAAATTGCAAAAGTTACCAATTGTTTCATTCTATTATTGTTCTTTAAGGAAAAAAAGAAATTTGGTCCCTAGGAGAAATCATTTGAATTAATGAAATATTTCCCATGATGAAATATCTCTATAAAAAATTAATGTTTTTTCAAGGTGAGATGAAATACTTGCAGTATGCAAGCACATTCTACTAGTATATATATATATATATATATATATATATATATATATATATATATATATATATATATATATATATATTAACTAAAGGAAAAGAAAAGGTAGTGATAAGGGTGGTAACAAGGTGTTGAGGGAAGCCCAGCGGACACTTACCAAGTTGAGGACCAAGCTGGCAGGCTGCTGGGGGCGTCGAAGAGACACGTGAAACACACGAACACAAAAAGACAAAAAAACATGCAAGCTTATCGGGCCTATGCCCTTCTTCAGCGAAAGAGTATCTGCAAGTGACACACTGGGCGGGGAATGACAGGGTGATGTGGGAAGGTTGATGATTGGAGGAGGTGGGGAGTAGGAGGGATATATATATATATATATATATATATATATATATATATATATATATATTAACTAAAGGAGAAGAAAAGGTAGTGATGAGGGTGGCAACAAGGTGTTGAGGGAAGCCCAGCGGGCACTTACCAAGTTGAGGACCAAGCTGGCAGGATGCTGGGGGCGTCGAAGAAGTATATATATATATATATATATATATATATATATATATATATATACATATATATATATATATATATATATATACTAGTAGTTGGTGCTTGCATACTGCAAGCATTTCATCTCACCTTGAAAAAACATTCATTTTTCAGACAGACATTTCATCATTACAAATATTCTTTTAATTCTAAAGATTTCAACTCCGCAGCGATTATCGTTTTTCCCACTTGTAAAAATAATAGTTTAAAACTCCCCAAATGTTGCAATTTTAAAAATTCAAATTTTCAGGGTTTAGGCATTTCCGAATGTGCTACGGAGCTGAAATTTTTTTCATAAGTAGAATTCTTAAAAAAAACGAAATAGGGATTATACAAATTTTGATATTTTAATTTGTTTGGCAGTTAAAAATTCTTAAAGTTTAAACAAATAGATAACTATTTAGGTACTACGGGATGAGCTAGGAAGCTGAAATTTTCAAATTATTTACAGTATAGTAAATTTACACAAATAAACATTTCAATTTTACCATACATGGCGGCCGTTAAAAATTATTTAAATTTAAACAATGAGAAAAATATTATTTTACTTCTAGAACTGCTACAACTTTAAAATTTGGCTAAAATGTGTAGCATTAGTACCCCATAATGGAGAAAGTGTAAAATGTTTAAAATTGCAACATTTGGGGATTGTTTTCAACTATTATTTTTACATGTGGGAAAAACAGAAATCGCTGCGGAGATGAAATCTTTAGAATTGAAAGAATATTTGTAATGATGAAATGTCTGTCTGAAAAATGAATGTTTTTTCAAGGTGAGATGAAATGCTTGCAGTATGCAAGCACCAACTACTAGTATGTTATATCCTCCTCCTCCTCCTTTGTAAGGAACGTCTATATATAATGATATATATATATATAATGTGTGTTTGTGTGCGTGCTTACACACCAAAAATCACAGATAAAGAAGCGAATTGTACTTTCGAGTTTTTTTAGCTATATAACTATAGATAGAATTATTTTATCCTAATCGAAATCAGTATTTAAATTTCAGCGTGTTTTTCTCATGAAAACTTTCTTGTTAAGATTTATTTTATTTTTCCAACAAGAAAAAATTTATCATAATAGCATGCTCTCATCCTTTTCTTTTGAGAGGGTGCTTTTTCATGCCAAATTATTCTCAGCTATCTTAAACAAATAAATGCACTCAAATAAACTTAGCATGCGTCATAAATGTGGAATTCTTCACCAAAAATTATCGATATCTATTCTTAAGAAGATAGTGCCGCAACGAACAGATAATCTTTCAAATTTCGAAATTTATCGGAATTACCTGTATCTTGAAATGAACCCTCGAGCAGAAACGACGGTATCGACACTTATCATAAAAAATCATCTCATATTGTTGTTTATCATAATTAAATATTGTGCATTATTTTACCTAAACGCAAATGGTTTTCGATCTCCGAATCTTCTTGGTCCTTAAAAAAATCGGCGCAACATATTTTGCGCCGACTTTCTCGTATCCGTACGCTTCTAATCTCTAAGTTTGTACAATTATGTCACTGGTTAACTACGTCGCATGAACAGCTTGACTGCAGATGGGCGTAAAATTTGGTACTTTATTATAAAAGTACACATTTAATAGTTATTTTTAGGCATACAGCTTTTGTAGCATTGCTTATGACATCAATCTCTATATATGGATAAATTTTAATTAAAGTCGGAACAATTTTTGAAAAGATCGATATTTCCCGGAAATCGATAAGAATGAGCCAACTTCCATTATTATGCGACACGGTTAATGTCGAGAAGATTTATATCCCTGTCTAAGCACGAGATTTCATCAGATTCTATTGTTAAGCACATAAAGCCGCGCATATCGCATGCTACAGAAGACAGACTAAAGGCAACTGACGACAGATTACAGACGACAGACTTCAGACAAACGGATCAGCAAAACTCACATTTCTGGACAGAGACACTTAAAACGTGCGCGTTCGTCAAAATCGCATAGTGGAATTTTTTCATGATCACACTTCTTAAAGATAAAAGATAACGATTGAGGCGAATTTGTCGTATGGTGGTTGTTCATTCCTATCCTCATCCATTAATTCGCAAATTGTCATGTACGTCGTAATATTCAGAAAATAAATAAACTAAAACAAAGTAAAAAGAAGTAAATACAGAGCTGCTGAAGCACGCAGTAAATGTCGTATTTTTCGCAAAACATTTTAGAGAGACAGACGGACAAACCGAGAAAACGTGCACAAAGAGAAAGAATACTGAATCGTTTGGCTAATAAACGAAGTCTCGAACTGCTTTTGTTTAAGAGGAGTTAGCGCGTCAGACAGACGGACAAGACAAACGCGTAAGCGGATGTTTTTGAAAAATTCTCTAAAAATAAAGAAGAAAGGTTAAAATTTAAGCAAATATTCACTTCACAACTCGTTCTTCCTGACTACATAAAATGCGCGTTGAAAATACGGGCTGGTGCAGGTTAATCCGTAGATGTGAGGGTTCTAAGCCCATTTTTCGATTATGTGGAGTATCTTTGGGGACTCCTAACTCCCCATTTCGGCGATGAATTTTCTGTATAGAGCTCATTGTATGGTAAATGGCATAGCTAATACATTTTTACCCAAACCGTTGCCAATCACGTGGCCTACAAAAAATGCCCTGCAAAGTCCAACCAATTTTCCACCGTACAGCAGTATCCTGAAGTGTCACTGTTATCCTCTAAGAAAATTAACTGCCACCATGCGCCACCTTTCAAGATATTGTCCTTTATCTGCAGTCCTGCATGCGCCACCGATCCGCGCTGCTGCTGCGCGGCGGCGCGCCGATGCATCTCAGGCGGGGCTAGTGGCGTGCGGGTTTTGAAAGGTATCTCTCAGACAAGCAAGTGGCCCGCTGAGTGAACGGAGTTGATGACGTTTGGTTGATTTGCTGCAGTAGTGTGATTCTAAATAGTTGCTCGCGCTCAGATGTCCTATTGCTTACCGTGTCGCCATGATCTCTCTCACAAGGCGGGAAATTTACAATCTCTTGATGGAAAAAGGGATGAAAGCTGTGATAAGCGATATTTACATGTTTATTTGAACGTTGAAAGAGAGCTTCATTTAGACGCCAAGGATGATCGATGTAAGGAAGTGAGGAGGTCGTTAATGAGACACTGTGAACACGTGCGGACGAGATGGGACGAATGCAAGTTAACAGAAGCCAAATTCTTGCAGAAATACGAGCAGTGGCTAGAAAAGAATCATAATTTCGTCTACAGGTACTTCAACCTCAGATTCCATGCAGAGCTCATCGCAAGGCAAGGTTCCAAATAGATGTGCGATGTAAACATTAGAAAGATAATAGAAAGAAGTATTCGTTGCTGACTAGCGTTCTATTTCAGTTGGGCGTCCGTTGATAGGATTCGATGACAGTTCCCTGCGTAGCAAAAGAAAGAAAACTGAGCAGCTGAGGTAGTCCACTTCGACTGAGGAGCTTTCATTCGCCCCTACGATGAGTCTCCGATCTAAAGGCAAGGAACAAGTGGCCACACTTATCAACGAGGCGCAGCACACCACTCCTAAACGGGATACAAAATTGCTGCTGCATGGAAGTCCTCACAGAATAGATTGGATATACGTCTTAATTAATCTGATGAAGCTTTAGCGCTCATAATACAGACCGATCTCACAAAAAATGCATATCAAATTATAAGGATGCAAGCTAAGGATCGTAACGCAGATATATAGCCATCGTATAAGCTGTTACCCATCTGCAGAAAATATCACTGTAACGGAGTGCAAGTCTGAAGTCAAGCTACAGGCACTCCTGGGCCACGCTGCGAGCCGCATAGTTACGCTTCAGAAAGACGTTGTTCAAACTCTGCCCCAAAATATACCAAACTGTGCTTAGTTTCGAAATGGGATTGTGATGGCAGCAGCGGTAATTCACTTTATAAGCAGAAAAGTGCCGTTAAGGATTTAAAAGACAGTGATCTATTTCTGACTTGTCTCGTTCCTCTTCAACTGTCCGCTACAGATAATAAAGGTAAAAAGGTTGTGATCTGGCTAAATCCTCGACCTTCCTCAACCAGGTTCTGCAGACCTGTGAAGCTGGAATTTCTCAGGGAAACTACTGCAGTCATACAGAGTAAGAGAAATAGTATGCTTCAACAAATTGAGTGTCTTGTTCCCACTAAAGTGCCAAGTTTTGAAGGTGTGTTAACCAAATGTGTATGACAATGATAGACGGGAAGGTGTGTAATGCCTTAACGGAGACATCATCAGCTCAAAGGTGCTACATATGCGGAGCTCTTCCAAAAGAAATGAACAATATTGACGATATCTTAAAGAGAGAGATTGATAGAAGTACATTAGAATTCGGACTTTCTACTCTACATGCGTATATCAGATTTTTGAAGTGGCTACTTCATGTAGCTTATAGACTAGATGTAAAATTATGGCATAAGAAGAGAAAGTTTCGAGACAAAGTTATTGAAAGATAGAAGGATATTCAGAGTAAGGCTTGCTTGTGGATGCAGTTAAACAGGGAAGAGGTACTTCGAATGACGGGAACACTGCGCGTCGATTCTTTCTATTCCAACCCAATCCGCATCAATCACAGGAATCGACGAATCCCTCACATCCCGATGCGGTGTAATCCTTAGAACTTTGTCATGTGGATACGCGGTGAATGTCACTGCTCTTGACCCCGCTTGGTTGTATGTTGAAAAGTATCCCTGGTATCCAATGCCAGCATCAGTGCACAAGATACTGATATAATTACTGATGTAATTGAAGTCAGTCTCCTACCAATCGGAATGCTAAACGAATAAGCCCAGGAGGCGCGCAATAAGGACTTCAGAAGGTATAGAGAGCATCACTGCAGAAAAACGTCCCGAGATGCGACCAATGAAGATCTGCTTCACATAATGTTGGATACCTCTGATGCAGTTATTTCATCGCTAATAAACATTTTCCCGCCGAAGAACGGAACTCTCAGCAAGCAAATAATTGCGCTTCTTCAATGCCCGCAGGTTGATTATGAGGATGATGATGATGATTAGATGTGAAATAAATCGTCTTGCACCACTTCCAATGTTGATTTTTGTCACTCGTTTGCCATTGTTGATTTTTGTCATACCGGCGCCCCGGAAACCCACCACGATTTGAATTTGACACTAATCAGTATCCTTAAATATGAAAGCCTTCATTCGGTCTGCACCACTGGTAACAAGGAGGCTCTACTGAGCCTTCAAACCACGAAAAATGAACTCTCCGTCCCAGAAAACTCTAGAGTACCCAATTTCTGGCCGATTCCGGTGAGTCCTGAATTTTGGCCAGACAAACAGGGGTTTGGTCCCACTGTGCGTCGTAAAGAATCCTGCACGATAAGAAGAAAATTCGGCTTTATTAAGTCCAGATGTTTAGAGGATAAAAAACCAGGGCGGCGGGGATTGATAAGGAAGGAGAGCGTCGTCAGTTGTGATTCAACGGGGCGAGATAAACGATAAGGCCCGAGATGGCAATGGCTGAAGGGTAATGCCGACTTTCATGACGAAGAAGAGCCATATCGCAATTGAGGTGTGCGTAAGACCCGTTTAAGTCATCGGTCGCTCCATCCCTCCTTCCGCGAAGTCATCTCGATTCCATCCTAGCTTCTCTGTAAAAAAAACTAGTCTTTTCTTATCCGCCTAATCTTTGTTCTGATGACGCACTGCCTCCCTTAGGCCGGTCCCTTTGAAAATTGGATCGTCCCGCACCCGAATTCCGCCTCAAAATCTTACCAAAAAAAGAACCTCACCCTCTTTATCTTAATCGCCTCGATTGAGTCTCTACGTTCTCGAACAATACCCAACATTTTCTCGTAAATCTTCTTATTGGACGACTCGATTGCGTGTTTGCCTGGTGATGTTTTGGAAGCTTCTCATTTAATTCTATTTCATTTTTCATTCTCTCAATTACGAAGTGGTATATAGGAAATTGTTATGAGCGGAAAAAATTCGACTTTGAGATTTAGATGATTATGCAAGTTTTATATGCTGCTGTGTGCAAAAAATGTTTTTTTTTTTTGCGATTCCGTCTGTCTGTAATTTTTTGTCTGTGCGTGGATATAGGGAAATGGTTTGCAACCTGGTGCTTGTGAGCACCGCCGTGCTCTTTGGAAGTCTTACTATGCGCTTCTACGATGCTTAAAATCACCTTTTACAGTGCAATCTCTATAATCCGAACTAATTAATGCAAGGGCGTGTTCGGATTATCGGGATGTTTGGATTACTGGATTCATGTAAAATAACGAGGAAAAATCTATTATGTATTAAATTTCTGTAAATGAAACACCAATTAATGTACTTACAATTCACTATAATGACTGTGAGAGATACGCGTTGATGGATGGGAACATTGTACTCCACACTGTGCCGCGGCAGTAGGAATGAGCTACATCGACACGGCCGGCCATGCCGATATCGCTCATTCCTTTTAAAACAATGTTTCAAATAATCTATATTCAGCCGCAAGAGGCATTAGTAGTGGACATCTGTGACCGACTTTGTTACAAAATAAAAGCTTCAAATTTCACTTTCCGACGCTCGCTTCGTTTAACCGACACTTTACACCTGATGTTGAGAAACAGTTCGGATTACTGAGAGTTCGGATTGCCGTGGGTTTGGATTATAGGGGTTGCACTGTACTAGCACCAGTAGTTTTCTTTCTAAACGTACGGAAGGACAATGTTAAGGACTCTGACGTTGGTTTTGATTTTATTTATAATCATTTCTATTTTTGCAAAAGTATGGTGATACTCCTGGATATTTAAAAAAATAATTTGGAGCTCGCCACATTGAAAAGGTTAGGAGTCTAGGGCATAAACGGATCAAAAGGAACCTGAAGACATCTCGTGTTTGTGTAGAGCAGGTATGTCAAGCTGGCGGCAATTTCTGTGCCATAATGCGGCCCTAATTTGAATTTTTGTCTCAACTAAATCGTTCGAGACTTTATATAAATACCTTATTTTCTGAAAAGAAGAAAAGATTTTTTCTTAGTTATTGAGGTGCAATAGAACGCGATTTCAAGATTTTTTCTACAAAACAGACGTCCTATCTAAAAGTCTATTTTTTCCAACTCTAGCCTTTATTAAACAACTAATTATAATGCGGCCCTTCCATAAGATATATTGCTTCAATGAGATCCTGATGCCTCTTCGTGTTTGAAATATCTGGTGTAGAGGATCAGAAGTGAAAAACCTTGTTGAAATGAGCCTTATCACGTCTCCATTTATTTTTGTCAATATTCGATTTATCCAGAGATGGGCACATGCTTTCTGATTATAATTAATCCAGTTATAGAGGGTATGTTATAAACTATGCGCAATGAGCTGCACGTCTTAAAAATAACTATATAGCGTCTATCCATATCATAACATGTCGAGTTTTGCCTCTTACTACCCTGAAGATATCCACGTAACCATGTAACAAATGGTATTATTGTATAGTACGTATAAAACCGCGCGTAAATGTAAGAAGCGAAATTATTTTAAGGATGTGAGAAGGTTTTTTCGTGTGTGTTGCAACTATTTTTAAAGCCCGCATCATTTAAAGGTTATTGCCCGCTCCCAAAAAGAATGACTTTGCGGTGTTCGTGAAGTCGCAGAAAGTTTGTGCCAATGCGAATATTCTTACCGTGATAAAGCACCGGATAATCTGGTGCCCATGTGCATTCGGGTAGGACTTAGTATGTGGAGTATGAATCAAAATTTTCAGCAAGTGACTGGTGACGCTACTCAACTTCACTTCTTCCTCCTTGCACGAACTGCTTTGGAAAGTATCTTACGGGATTCGCATGTGAATTACCACAAAGTTCTATGTCGAAGCTGTCGTTATGAACATCCTCTTTGTATGAGTGTAGGCCGAACTTGCAACTTCTTCCGCGCAATCAACTGTATCCAAGAAAAATCGCTTTCTGCTGCAAAGAAGACGATAGTTCCTGGTTAAGCAGCGATTACGTTATGAAAGAAAACACTAGCTGTTCGCTAGCTGTTCATAACATAAATTTTGTACGCATATGTTGTAACTGAAGATTTAGTTATTCAGAGTGGGAGTAGAGTAGATGTATTCGTTCACATTCTTCCACTCCAGAGCAGAATGAATGGAACATTTTTGAAAGGAATCTCTTATAATACGTACGTTTTTATCCATTAATGAAATATGCAGGTTCAGCCTTTAATTTGCTGAGAAGACATTTACATCTATGTGTACGTGTATATACGTGTATGTGCGTATGTATACACTCACACACACACACATACATGTAAAGTATGCTAAAATATAATGGGGTGTATGTGTCCACTCATATCGAGAACGCGTGATTCAGTTTTGACCAGACTTTCACTAAGATAATGAGTTTAGAATATAAGAAAGAAAACACCGTGAAGCCTTGCGACAGGAGCTCGGTCTCACCTTCGAGTTTTGGGGAATGTGACAGCTTTCTCTCTAAGCGTTAAAAGAAAGTCTTTCATTAATTGCTCACGAGTTGAGCGCGATCAGAAGTAACTAAAGGATTCAATCGTCCCGTCCACATTTGGCAGCAGCGTATCGGCAAAATTGTATTGCTGTTCGTTTAAGTATTGATTTGAGACAAAATAATTTATGTGCTTGTAAAACGACAACAGAATAGGTACAGTGCTAATACAAGCACATGGAACGCGGGATTGGATACACGTAACTCTTACAAGAGAAGGGCTAACGGATATCGACTTGACTAGCGGTTTTAACTCTCCGCCTGAAAGTCGTGTCAGCGTGTGGTAATGCACGCATTTATTCATGTGTTTATCATCTCCTTGCCCACGACACCAATACGGGCTTTTTTCAAACGGAGCGTAGGCCAAAAGCATCATTGGCATATTTCTAATAGGTATTGTTAGCATCGACGGAGATTTCTGACACACAAGGCATCGACGGCAATACAAACTATTTCTAGTAAACTATTATTGTTACAATTATTATTACTATTATTATTTTATTTCTGCTAATGTGACCAACACATTACGAGAAATCCAGATAGCTTGCTGGTCACGCTGATCCAGTATATACAAATAAAAAAATGTAAAATTTCAGACGCTTGAAGACAAAAAATCGATTTACGGCTTTTACATTACACTAGTGTTAATATAAAAGAATAAACATCAAAGTCGCTCCCCTACCACGCTCCATTTTGCCCGAGAAAGAAGAAAATACTTGAATCATGAAATGAAATGGAACATAGCTGAATCACGTAACCAAACAAGTACGTAATCGAGGTATATTTCACAAAAACGAAATGATTGAGGATTCGAGTAACAGTCAGCCTACTTCCCACAATCTACGGAATAATTATACTAGCATAATGCCAACCATTAAAAATCGATTCAATTCGACCCAGCCTTGCAAAGAATCCGAATTTCGCAAGGAAGATAATACGATGGATCATATACAAGTCGTCAGAGAGATTATCAGTCTCACAAACCAATGCGAGTTGCCTATCTGTACGTGTTCTTCATCGATTACGAAAAATAGAGTTCTCACTGGCTGCCATTACCTAGGGCGTTTACAAAAAGGAAAAATAAAATCACTCCTCCCGTGAAATAAAACTTTGCTTAATCACACAGAATGTGACACACGCATACGACCATGGCTTAGGGGAGCTCTGCATCCATTAGTACATCATTCAATTTCGATTATATTTTATTTAACCTTATTTTATAAAATTATGAATGATATAGCTTCTGTGCTTTCTGCGAAAAATTCAAGGCGGGGAGAAACTGACCCCATCTTGCTTCTTCCTTCCTCCTCCCCTTGGTCCCCCATGGTCCCCCTTAGCCCCTCTTGGCTCCCTCTTAGCTCCCCTTTGGCCCCCTATTGACTCCCTATTGGCCCCTTATTGGCGCCCAATTGGTTCCCTATTGACTCCCTATTGGCTTCCTATTGTCTCCCTACTGGCTTCCTATTGTCTTCCTATTGGCTCACTATTGCCTCCCTATTGGCCCCCTTTTGGCCCTCTCTTTGCTTCATCTTGGCTCCATCTTGGCTCCATCTTGGCCCCATCTTGGTCCCCTTTTGGCCCTCTGTTGACCCCCTATTGGTTCCCTATTGACCCTCTCTTGGCTTCTTCTCGGCCGCCTATTGTCACCCTCTTTGCCCCAACTTGACCCTACTATGGAGGCCGATGGTAGCCTTTTAAAGTCTTCGCAAAATGTATTGTTTCGGAACCTTTTTTGGAAAGACTGTTTCTGGCATCAAAGTAATATGAGAGAAAGAGGAGTATCAAAGTCACTATTAATTCTTTCGCGGAAATTATTTCGTATTTTTCGCCTCCCCCATCGTACATATCCCCACCACCATCTCCCTCCTACGAAACCCAATGAGATACGAATCGCGTATCTTATCGCAAAGGCGCAGCTGTCCCAGATAAAGATGCGTGCTCTCGTGATAGTAGTGGCGCATGATCTTTCACGAGTGCAGGTGATTTTGATGATCTCATTTAGGGATTTTTAGTGTGAGAGATATGTGCGTTTCGCGATGCGGAGCTCTATTTGCCGGCATCTTCTGCTTGGTGAGTGTAAAAAAAACTACACTGGATATTCGCCATGAAAAGTGAACTTTTCTCTGCCGGAGTGCACGGATTACGGGGAGAAGTGGGAGAAGAGAGGGGGAGAGAGAGAGAGAGAGAGAGAGAGAGAGAGAGAGAGAGAGAGAGAGAGAGAGAAAGAGAGAGAGAGAGAGGCGAGGCGTGTCCGTGCGTGTGCTAGACGCAGTGTTTCTCAAACTGTGGCCCGCGGACCCTCTGGTGGTCCGCAAGACCACCACAGGGGGTCAGCGGAAAAAACAAAATACTGCTACGCCCCGCAAATATATTTGCCGAAGTAACGAATGCGTATAGAATTTCACAAAATTTAAGGTGTGAACGTTAGAAACGATCGCTGAGTGCATAGTATTCCTTTGTTATTACGTTAGGTTTCCATGTGCAACGGAATGTAAATAAAAACCATTAGCATGATGTGGTCCGAGATATATTTATAGGTTGCATAAAAAGGGGTCCGCATACTAGAAAAGATTGGGAATCACTGTGCTAGAGGAAGGTGAACTCCGTGCGCTTTAGAGAGGAGGAAGAGATGGGTGTCAGGAAAAAACCGCATTTGGAATCGTGACGGGGGACTTTACGTCTTTATCCTCGTCGATGCCATGAGAAAATTACGGGCGGTCTTTTCCGCTCTAACGGGATTCAATTATCGATTTTACGAGCGTGCTAGGTATTTAAGACCCTTTTCTAAGAAACCGGTTGACGGCGGACGTTTTCGCGTGACGCGACTTCGCGGCGCGCTCGCGTCTTAGTTATTTCGATTGGCACTGGCAAAAACGCAGACGGGATGGTGACGACATTTTCGCGTCGAACGCCGCCTAACAGTTAAAAATCTTTCCATTTTTTTTCTAAGGATGCGAGGCTGGGCGTGGAAATATGCTCCGCGCGTTTCAATAAAAAACGTCGTCCTTTCTCGCGTTGCGGAATTTAAAATGCGGTCCAACTTCGAACTTTCGATGTGTCAGAGAAGATATTTTTCATGCTGGCGGTCGAACCTCTATATCTCGAACTTGGAGGGAAAGCGTATAAACTTTGAGTTATAAAAATTCTATCTGACACGAGTTAAACCCTCAACAGACTTCACATTCGCGACTTATGAACTTGACGACTGTCAGATTTAACACGCGGCGTCATGGGTAAGTTATCGCTTTCTATACGTGTGCACTGGAGTAGTTTTATTTTATACGATATCCATGCGTGTGTCTACGCATTGCTATTCATATTTTTTACGTGAAGGCGACCGTTTTTTAAGGCGAACTTTACCTTTTGATTTTTCTCTCGACTCAAGGTCTTTTTGTCCTCGCTTTCAGGTAAAAACTTTAGAAATATTATTTAATATATCGCCTGAACGTGTACTTAATAGGAGGATTGTGATGGAGATGGCTCTTCTCAGCTGTGCATATAGGGCGATGAAAATGATCTTTTCGATTTAAAAAATTTATTATTGAAAATCGACAGAGATGCAATATAAATCAAGTTTTACTTATAAAGAAAAACTTCATAAAGGTGTTTTTTCCATTCTATTGAAGTTCAATACGTGCTTGGTTCGGCAGAAATTGAAACAGAATACTGTTCCCTCTCTACATTTCGTAACACACCATTCTGAGCTTTTCCAACAGCATCACGCATCCTTTCCTTCAAATTATCCAAAGTTGTTGGCATTGGTGGTACGTAAACTTCATTTTTGACATAGCTCCATCGGAAAAAAGTCGAGGGGGGTTATATCGGGTAGAAAAGCTGGTCAAGGAATGAGTCCTCCACGCCCGATCCAATGATCGGGCAATTGCTCATTCAGGAATGTTGTAGAGTTGTAATTATCAATAGTTTGAACAATTCTTGAGTTTATCTTTGCACGTGTAGTTTGCCTATTACCGCATCCTTGTTAGTTTTTCATAATAATTTTTTTTAATTGGGAAGATCAATTGTAATAACCCTACTACTGGTTGAGAGGGTCTTCTATTGTTAAAATCTTTTATCGTGTTGGATATGAATCTAAATTTTGCATTGCAAGAATGTGTCGTGTCTCGTCAGCGCATCAAAACAGTTACATGCATGTAGTTCAATATCGTCTTTATTATAATAGCTTATAATTATCTTAATTAACGGCCGTTATACATTTTTATTTGTATTAACTCACAAATTAATTATAATTTTGTACGTTTGTTCTTGTCAGCCATTGACCTACACCTCGGTATCCCAAGGAGGGTTACACCCTTTTTCCCTTTTGGTTCGGACATTCGCTGTGATTTCTAGGAACGTAACCCCGGCGAATGTTGAATACTAGCCTGAAAATTTATGTAGCCTTCGACTCATCAAAAATTCGAGTTATAGTCATTCATCTTATCGACGTCAAAATTAAGTTCCATAATTCGAAGTTTCTATGACTCAAACTATAATCTCGAAGTTCGAGTTATATACGTTCGACAGCAATTTAACGGCGAAATTTGAACGCTTAAATTGCTACGGAACGCGCATCGGTATCAAAGTAGGTAATCCGAATAAACATTTTCGTGAGAAAATTAGCATTATGTTTTTTCCGCGTTTCGTTGCACCATTTTGGCAGAATTTGTCACAGATCATTATAAAAAATTAGGCTTTTTGCCGCCAGCGCTTTCGTCCTTATTTATCGTCTTGGTTACATTATAATGCAACCAAATCTACTATATCCATCTTCGAAAGTCGTTTCTTTGCGTTCATCATTCAAAAGTGTTTCGACATTAAGTTATCTGTAAGTGTCGTCCATGCCTCTTTCGTGATCGTCACTTGTTGTCGAGACGGCGTCCATCTTCCAGACGCTTATGACAGAAATAGGGACTTAACTAGCCCCCCAACTGTGGGGGGGAGGGTCGGCATGGACGACTTTCAAAGTATCTGGAGGGGAACACCAATATTAAAAAATACAATGAAAATAATAATATAAGAACTAACGAAATTAATGGACGAGGCCGAGACTTCGTGGAATTCCATAATGAAACCAAAATTAACAGTACGAAAAATATTTTTAATAACTTTGACTAATTCCACACAGCTGAAAAAAACACGACTGGTTAATAATTAATGGTGATTATTCACCGTAATCGGTCGTGTTTTTGTTGATTTATGCGGAATTAGCCAAAGTTATTAAAAATATTTTTCGTACCGTTAATTTTGATTTAATCAGAACTGACGTTTTAACTAATTTTTACTGCACTAATCACGCAAATAAAAGTTAATTTTTATTAAGAAAAAGATATAAAATACTTCATTAATTCGTATTTTAAAATAAAATATTCAGCATGAGGGCCAAGGGGAGACCGAGGGCTTATAAAGGGGGAGGGGGCAGGGCCCACCCAGGACCTCTCCTAATGACGTCCCTGGACAGATAGAGTGCACACACTTACTGAAATTCAAGCGATTATGTTTTCTTGTCCGTTTTAAAAAATCCTTTAAAAATCTCTTCTGTGTTTGATAAAGAAATGGGCTGTTGATTTTGCGTGATATAATTTTACGAGTCTGTCAATTTCAGTTCTTTCGGGAGATTATTTTTCATCCTCTGTTATCCTAATGCCTTGAGAAATGGGAGGAATGCGTACATTTCTCAAAATTCAAGAATCTAAATCTGGAATTTTGCGTGATTTATTACGTTTATGAACAATTCATGACATTACTATTCAAACCTCATCCAGAATATTAAAATAAAAACAATTTCGGTGTGAAAAATGGGCGTGAGACGTTCTTCGAATGGACAGGAGTCGAAAAATGTATAATGAGGAAACTGAAAACTTGAATTAATTCCTAGTTTTTGCTTCGTGAAAAATGTAAATGTATTTTTACTACAAACGGTGTCCGTCTGTCTGCCCGTCCTTTCTTCTGTCCGCATGTTTCATCTCCGGAACTATTGGGTGTGGTTTCATGAAGTTTGGTACTACGGACTATATGAGAAAAGGGCAATAAGAAGATGATATATGATGGTTTAAATCAGTGGTTCTTAAACCTTAAATTGTCGCAGCCCCTTTGAACATCATGCGGTCCCTTGAGGATTGAAAATAGAAAAATAAGAAATTAATAGAAATTCATTTATATAATGATTGATAATTTTTATAACATCGCATTTCCTAAAATTTCCTCATAAAATTTCATTATCTGTGAGATTTTTTTTTTTTGCATTTCACCTTACATCCAAGATAATGTTGCGGCCCCCAGTTTGACAAACACTGGTTTACCTAACCAAAGCTGGGGTACCACCCTCCTATGAACAAAAAATTAATTGCTCTTCGATATCACTTCTGATGTTTCATCTTGCGGTGTTTCGACATCATATTAGGCCATTAATATTGTCCTTTTTTTTAAAATTCATGTTTACATAATTCGTAAATAGCGCCTCTGCCTTGCATGTACGCACGCATGGGGTTCGCGTCTTTCCTCTCTTGTCCTGACGCCTGAAACGAGCATATAATCGTCGAAATCATAAAACGTCGATTTTTTCACAATAATTTTCCCTTAAACTTTGTGCCTGAGAAAGTAAAAAAAATCACTTACATCTCCTCATTTATATTTGCTTGCTACAGAGGTGGGAAGGATGTCATATTGTCTCCTAAGAGACGAGCAATCGACCGGCCATAATCATCCGTGCATCGGTTGGAGAAGCTCGCGGGGACGTTCACTGACTCTCTGATTAGGACCAAAGCGATAATTTTAATGGTTACTTCTTAAGCGAGTCGCGTTTGCGCATCTCGTCTAACATAACGAGAGAAAGAGAGAGAGAGAAAGAGATTTCATACGGTCGAAACAAAACAGCCTTCAGCCATACGGATTGTGGATGCATCTCGTTTAAAAATTTTCTTTTCCTTCACCGTTTCAACTAGAGCCTCATCCTTTTCAGATCGAGGCCCTCGCATGGCTGAGTCTATCCATAGCTGGACTGTTGACTCATAACTGCCACATCCAACCGTCGTCCGATATAGCAGCCATTATAATCGGCATCTATTTCTACAGTAAGTACAAATAAAAGGGGTCAAGGCTCGACAGAGCTTTTTTACACGCGGCGAAGTTCGACAAATAGTGATGCAAAGTGTGGTTGTCGATGTGGTCGCTGCATGATGCATTTTTGGGGTGGATCTCTTTCGTCTTTGAGAGTGTCCGACTTTCGACGGTGAAGGATTTCCCAGCTCGCGGTCATTTTGCGCCGTGCTGCGTTTTGGGAGGGTAACGACCCCTGAAATTGAGTCCGTCGATATGCAATTGAAAGCAGTGGTCCCCTAACTGACTTCCGCGGATGATTTTTAGGGGTGCCGTGGCGAACTTTATTTAGTGGATAAGACAGCGATTTGAATGCGTCGATAGGTAATGAGGGAAATAATTGTCCTCCTTATAAATTGATTGTGGCGTGCTACAAAAAATGGATGCGTCCAAAGGTTGTAATACCCGCATGTAAAAATATAAAAACCTTGTTTCAAGGCTGGGGTGGCGCGAAATTCTGTTTGTCTTTGAAGGAGTGCCGCGTCTGCAAAACGGTTTGGAACCTCAAGTGAATTCCATCAAGGAATTACTTAAATGCCATCGTTGGGGTTTCTTCGGTGGAAAGTATCCAAAAGGTGGCGCTGAGACGCTGGGGGTGACGATGGAATGGCTAATTCAAAGTCTTGCCGCTGAGCGTGATTAAAAAGAAAAGTTGAAACAGAGATATGGACGCAATACTGAAGTAGAAAAGAACGTGGTCTTTTTCCAATTCCTTTATTTCAATTCTATTTCCAATAAGATACCAGTGCAGGACATTATAAATTTTTATTTTTAAATTAATTAAAATTAAGATAGGAGCTCGGGACACGAACAATTCTTTAGGTTTATATTTTTTAAAAACAGAATTCAAATTCGTGTCATATGAAAGCGAAGAATTGCTTTTAATCTAAAAAAGTGAGAAAAATTTCTGATTTTTAATAATGGGAAATAAAGCTACCAGCAACGAGTCCACTGCTTTTAAATGGGAAACATATTAATACACAACATTGGTATACTGCTTTTAAAGGGAATTTATAGAGTATATTACAAGGCCGTCGATTTCAACCAAAGATCTTATGATGTTATAATCCCAGAACAAGAAAAAAGCGCCATATGTAATTTGCTCCGCAATTCTTCTCTCACTTGTTTCTTTTTCCAGATGCTCGTTGTCCTCCTCCTGACTTTTTTCCAACAATCCCTAGTTACACAACTCCGGAAGGTGGCGCCGATTTCAAGATTCCTCCCATAACTATTTGCCCCGGTCATACCATTCGCCCATCAGGTGACGATTTGCCACCAGCATGGCCCGACGTGGTCGAGCCAGCGGAAAGGACGGCACGATGGATGTTGGCGTACGTCATCTTGAGCGGAATATGGATTTTTACATCTCTTTTGTTGATCAGTAAGTTTACCCTCAGTTCGGAGAATTTCTTGCCAACCTTTGACTTTGTCAACCGTTGACTTTGTCACAGACGAAGTATAGGGGGAAAGTTCTGGATCGCGAAGAAATTCAATTTTTAGGCGCCCATGAGCCCGAAAAAGTAGGTTTTTGCTTTGCCGTCTGTCTGTATGGGATAGACGTTTCGACAGATTCTTATGACATTTCGCATTTGTATAGGGCAGGGGTGCCCACTATTTTTGGGTATAAGATCTGCTTTTCATATGGTCACCCGGTAAAGATCTACTTTTCCTACAGTTACTCAGTCGGGATCTATTTTTTCCCACAAGTGTAATAAACAGAAGATATACACAAGAAATACTTTTAATAACTTTAATTAAGCAAATAATCAAATTTACATTTTTAATTGCAAACAATAATAATTTGTACAGAAGATTAATTTTTTGAACTTCCAGGTGTTTAATAATTTATGGGGTTGGATGCGCACCCCTGGATGGTGCGGTCTTGCACCAAGGGCACTGTGCTAAATGCGATCAAACCGCACTTGGTCGGTTTTTTTCGTTTTGCACTTACCTCAATCCGGCCCTGGGGGCTAGGAATCTATATTATTAGTTTTTGCTATGTAAGGCTTTAAAGTTTAACTTATATAAGTTTTTTTAAATTTTTGATTAGAAATTTCATATAGTTACTTTTTGAGTTTTCGATTGTAAACTAATTATTTATTATTCCTCTCGACATCCACCAAAATCGACCGGAACATCGCACCCCTGATATTGGGAATTACCTGGAGTAAATGATTCCTATCACGCCATATTGTCGATATTCACAAAATCTCGATTTACTCAAAAGTGATTTCGAGGATTTTGGTTTAAAGTCTTGCAGTTGTAGAAAATATTACTTAATTTATAACACGTAAAAATTGACTTTTTGACGTGCATGCATTTCTTCTTATTAAGATTAAAATTAGAAAAATGGACTCACAACCTTTAGATCTAGAACATTTTAAAAATAATTATAAGGTTTCTTATTCTGTTTATCGTTTTTTGCCTACAGTTCGAAATTATTCATGTTAAACGTTTTATTCACATATTTTGGGGAAATCTTGCCATTTTAACGGTGTGTTACCTTGCCTACCAATTACATTGTTAAACCTCGAAATCATATTGTTATTCCAATCCTTATGAGTTTATGCGTGCTTTGAAGGATTTTAATACGAGAAGTAGAGAAAGACGGAAGGAGAGGGAAATGATTTTCTGCAAACAACATTCGTTGCGTTATTTACAAGAAGGAATATAAATAGCAGAAATACTATCCAAAAAGATTAAAAATCATAATAATGAGCTAAATTCAATATTCGTGAAATAGAAACGGTATGATAATCTAAGGAATGTACTGGATGATTTAATAAACAAAACGAGCGTGTAAAAAATGTATAGAGCAAGGTATAGAGGCGATAAGTTACGGGAATTAGATAGAAGAATGGACGACTTGAGAACGGTTTGGGAAATTGGGAGAGAAAGAGAGGTTTAAAAGAATCAAATAATCACAAAATAATTGTTATCCTTTTGTTGGCCTGAGTGTAAAATTATTGCAACGTGAATAACTCGATTAAGTATGTATATAGAAAATTGAAATTTGGCAGAAATTTATGAGGCAATCAGAATTCGTTTATTTAGGGTTGACATGGTAATTAAAGAAATAAACGCCCGTTTGTGGCGCTATTTTGAGGGGAGATATATTGCAATTATCTCGAATAAAACAAATAAATTTAATTTAATCAAAAGGTATTTTATGCGGACTGAAAATTAAAAAATATATAATTCAAATTATACTATGCTCCAGAGAGTTGAATTCTATTCTTGGCCTCATATTCATGCTTAATAAATTCACCATTTTAGTGCTTTAATACGGATCAGACTTTTATACACTGGTATAACACATACTAAAACTATTAAATAGTTAGATGGAGGAAAGAAAAGGGAATGGAAATGAGCAGACGTAGCATTTGCAAAGGATTAAAAGGAACTGCGGTACAAAAACTATAATCAAAATTATAATTCATTCTAAAACATTTTATACGATCGAATCATGCGCCATTGCCAAATGGTGAGACTTCATAAAACTAAATATAACGTTATTTTTAATGGATTTCTTTAAATGATGATACAGCAAATATTTTGAACCGAATTTTTAATAGGGTTGAAAAATAACGTTTTATGACTTTTATTTTAAAAATTCTTTAAATAAAGCCAATTTTCTGAAAAAAATTCAAAACTACTATAGTTAAAAGAAAATTGCGATCTTAACAGAGGGTGAAAGAGAGGAAGTGAGAGACAAAATTAAATGTTCTATAAATTAAAAATAGTTTTGGGCAAATAAGAATTGTATAGTGGAATGTATTTATTTGTCATAAAATTTCAATTCGCCTAAAACTATTTTCACTCTCTGGAACACTCAATTATGTGAATTTTATATCCATTGATTAATATTTAGTGCATATAAAAGTTAGTTTCATTAATATTTTATTTCAGTTTTATTTTTACTTAATACTTAATTCACGCATAGCCGTCATATTTGACAGGAAATCACGCTAGTCTTAATATATAAAGAGCAATCCGTTTGTTTGTGCGTCCGATAACTCAATGTAAATCCCCCATAAAAGAGCACTTACAAATCCCTTTTTTTCACTTGCAGACTATTTTCTTCTGCAAAATTAAATTAGAAGTAATTGACCTACAATATTCGGATAGGGACCACTTTAAAGAAAAATAAACAAAAATTCTTATTTTTGTCGTTGAATTTTGCCTTCTGCTCGAAATCCTTCGAATTTTGCTTAAGAATTCAAAATTTCTTAAAAATATTGCGTTTTTAGTGAAAGGTTCCCTTGGCGACAGAATAGATTGTTGAACTCGAGATCATCATTGTTATAGGAATTTTTATATGCATTTATACAGGGTGATATGGAAATACCTCCGAAAACTTCGGGAGCTTGTTAAACGGTTCAAAATACAGAGAAAAGTTCATATGATTATATATAGATAAACGCACCGTTTACGAGATACAACTCCATTTGTTCCATGCCGCTGAGTGGGAGTTGGGGTCATAGAAGGAATAAAAGGAGAAGCATTGTAGTGCGTAACTTTATTAATGTTCTCAACAATCCTATGAAGTACTTAAAAATCATAATAAATGTTCAAAAAGACCTTGTTCCGAACGTATGCACGCTTTAGTCCTTCGTCTTAAGGACTTCCTGATACGCTCAAAGAGGACAGGTTGTGCTGCAACGGTTTCACAAGCATTTCAATCCTCTTCCCTTTATGCTCGCAATAAACAATACATTTCAAAAGGGACGAAAGTTTGAGTGCTCTTGTTACCTATAAATAGCTCAGTGTTCCATCAACGTCATTCAAAGAAATAATAGCAATAATAATATTTTATTGGTCCTGTGGATTTGCAAAACAAATATAGGATAAGTCACAAGGGGATATCAATTGATATGATACATGATACACATAACATGGGATACATACTATTCTAAACCCATAAATTCTTCCACTGAATAGAAAACCTTGTCTACTAGATATTCTGTTAGTCTTTTTAAAAAAATATTATTACTGGATATATTTTTTAGATTTGCAGGCATTCTATTCAGAAATTTGATTCCTGCATATGCAGGGCCATTAATGTACAATTTTCATTTATGATTAATAAATCTTAAGTCA
Source organism: Tanypteryx hageni (assembly GCA_028673005.1). NCBI lineage: Eukaryota > Metazoa > Arthropoda > Insecta > Odonata > Petaluridae > Tanypteryx > Tanypteryx hageni. Next base: position 70,712,969 of record CM054113.1, read on the forward strand.
TGCTTTGTTCTTGTGTCATAATCATGCACATCTTTATTTTGCTTAAGTTCGAAAAGGGATGGGCTTTCCTTAACAAACAGAATTGTATGGAAAAGATAAATTCCAGGCAATGTAAGGACATTAAGTTTTTTTAAAGCTGTTTCTACAACTGGATAGCTTCTTTAATTTGTCCATAATTCTTACTGCTCATTTCTGAAGCTTAAATAGTCATTGTGTGTGATGTGAATGTCCTCAGACAACTATACCATATTTTAATCTACTATAAATATAAGCATAGTACACTGATTTGGCAACATTTAGATTCATTAATTGCATTAGCCTTCTCCATAGGAACTTTGCAACTTTTGAACACATAGAGTTTACATGAAAGTCCCAACTGAGGCATTCATTAATGTGAATGCCTAGAAATTTGCTGTTGTTAAAGTTTTTAGTGTGGTATCCAGAATTTTTAGATGTGGTAATGAAGTTATTTTTTTCTGGGAAGGGTGAAACTGCATAAAGTTTGACTTATTATTGTTGATGACAACGTTATTGTCATTACACCAGCTCACCATGGTATCAATAGTTTGTTGGGTAGAGCAATGCATTTTGTTAAGATTTTGTAGTATATGACTGGTGTCATCTGCATACATATAGAGATCTCCATAGTTTAAATAAGAAGGTAGGTCATTGATATAAATAAGGAAATGTAAATGTCCCAAAATTGATCCTTGAGGAATGCCTCTTGATATGTTGAGGTAACTAGATGAATATTTTATCTGATGAGATGAAGAATAAATTGAGACTGCTTGCTTTCTATTGGTAATAAAAGATTTAAGCCAGTTATTAGCTAGTCCAGAGATTTGATAGTTATATAATTTATTTAGTAGAATGTCATGATCAACTGAATCAAAGGCTTTAGATAGGTCAAATAAAATACCAATGGTACTTTCATGTCTATCCAGGCCATTAAGGAGCGAGTTGACAAACTTATATATTTCAGTCTCAGTTGATCTTCCTTTAAGAAAACCAAATTGACAATCTGAAATAATTTTAAATTTCTTAAGGAAGGAAATTATTTTGTACTAAATAGAACACTCAAATATTTTTGAAAAGATGGAATGTACGGAGATCGGTCTAAAGATACCCATATCATGGACATCCCCACCTTTAAAGATAAGGACAACTTTGGCTGTTTTTATCTGATTAGGAAAGATTCCAGATTTAAAAGATTCATTAACTAGATGAGTGAGAAGAGAAAGAAGGTAAAATTTTACATAGCCATTAACTATAGAGCAAGGAATATCATCATATCCAGAAGAATTTTTAGTACTTATCTCTTCAAGGATTGTCTTAATTTCCTTCCCATCTGTAGGGTAGAGAAAGATGGATTCTTTACAAACATGTTGTATAGGGAGGGTTTCTTAAGATTTTGTTGAAGGCAAATTTTTTAATAAGTGGTTAATAGACTCAAGGAAGTGATTGCTAAAACAATTGGCTATTATACCTGGATCTGTCACAGGCATATAAGAGATTGTATCAATCGAGGAGTAACTTTTTGTTACAGAAGCAGAGTTGTTTATAATTTTCCAAGTGGTCTTGGTTTGATTATTTGATTTATTAATTTGATCAATATTATAAATTTTTTGGACAATGCAATTTGTTTAGAATATGACTTTCTGCACCTTAAATAATAGTTTTTATCTGCTTCATATTAGGAGACTTGAGCAATTTTAAATAGCTGTCTTAGTTGGCCAGATAGTGATATAATTTCAGGGGTCACCCAAAGATTAGTCCTACCTTTTTTTCTTTCGACACTATAGGTTTTGAATGGAAAACATTCATTAAAATGATGTAGAAAAATTTCTAGAAAATTTTTAAATTTGTCTTCAAAATTCATTGTGTTGAAGACATTATCTCAACATTCATACTGCATGAGAAAGTCAAATTGTCACAAGCAGTTTGAGAAAAACGTCTTTGTGAGTATTTATAAACCTTGGACTGAGGTATCACAGATAAAGAGAATGTAGAAATTTGGGCCATATGATCTGAGAGACAGGTGTTAAATACAGAGCATTCATGTGCAAGTTATACTTGAGAATATATTATATATGGTGGAAGTAGAATTATTGGCTATTCTTGTATATTGAAAAAATAGTTTGGGACATGTTATAGGCCAAGAAAATGTCAATTCGGTTTTGTGGTCAGCGTTATTCATCACCATGCGTTTCGGATATAATTTTATCTACGGAAGTCTTAGTCTAACTTGAGCTCTAAAGGTCATGATATATTTGCAGGAGAGATTCCAAAAAGGGTTCCAACCTATCCTTTAACGATAACGTTGCCATATTGTGCGTAACCGCTACTTTTTCCTTCGTTCCCAGACGGAGATTTTGGCAACATCGTTTCTCCCCACTCTTTTTCCGTCTTATCCTAAGCTTATCGAGGTTAAATGTGCTTTGAATCGAATCGCTTGGAAAGCAAAATTTGAATCTTAAATCTTTTCAGTGAGAAGTCTTGAGTAATTTTGGAAGATTGCGCATGTGGTAACTCTTGGTTTCCATTAAAAGTTATTTTAATGAATATTTATTGTAGCGAACCAGAGGTAACCAAGAATGATCACGGACCAGTCTATGGGCAGACTACCTATGTTGATGGTGATGATATGAAATTAATACTGTATATTCGTTCCAGAAAACATGACTTCATTCTCATAACACTTCTTATTCTTTCTGTTGCGGTTCTTCTTTATTCACAGCCACAAACTCCCAATCAGAGCATTTCAGCTATTCGTCATATCTAATAGTCCTGCGAATAGGTATGAATAGAATAGTAATTGGGGCAATTTAACATTAGTGAGCATTTATATAATACGTAAATCAACTGAACGTCTATAGATAGGGTAAATAGGGACCTTGATCAAAAACTACACTGGAGGGAGAAAATTGTTTGATATTAATATTTTTTTCAACCCTAATGACGTAGGCACGAACTACGTAGTGTGATTTTGCAGTCTGTATATCGACCAAATCGAATCTGTCATCCTGCTGTTTCTCTCTTTCGATTGCAGTTGGCGCTTTGTTCGGAACCAAAGGTTGCTGGTCAGCTTTTTGCTACGTCCCTTGGTTATTGACAACCTTTGCAGTTATTGTGGCAGACTCAGTAGCCACGGTCATATATGGTTTGGACGTATCTAAAACCCTGGTAAGAGTCTCCTGAAACCTCGTCAGCGCCTCTGCACTAAAGTAAACATCAGTAACGAAATGAGGTTCCTATCTACTAAAAATAACAAGACTTTATAATAAATTAATATTCTCGATTTTACATAGAGGGCCTCAGTTCTTCCAATCGCTATATTTCAGACGACAATGGACCTTTTAAACTTCGTCAACATACAAAACCTCGAGTTTCTGGAAGGTTGTGAAGACACGTTAAGAATACCTGGAATGGATGGCTTATCCGCTGTGCCCTCCGCCGCCATGACTGTCATCTTCGCCAGGGGACTCATTCTCTGGGTATTCAACATCGTTTTCCTATTGACAGTCACGCTTGCTCTAAAGAACAATTTGAAGAGATACAGAGCTGAATCCGTGAGTGAAGTGAATATTTTCACACGTGTGATAAGCAATTACTGACTCACCCTAAACGACCCACTACTATTAAGGCAACATTTTCTTTTTTTGTTATTTCGAGTTAACGCCGTTAATACTTTTGCTCTAAGTAAGCGTCTTTATATATTTTTTAAATCTTAATATGGTTATGTACCCGAGAGAGGTTGCTACTGTAGAAGAGTAAGGTCATTTTATTCTCATCGCTGTACAACGGCAAATATTGATTTAGAAATCCTGATAGAACTAACAACAAACAATTTATGATTCAAATTCGAAAATAACATATTTACTATGAAACTAAAATGTCTTTGGGTACATACCTCAAGTAGAACTTAGAGAGACATGCTAATGTATCTCTTCCACCTACTGAAAGATTACTGAAAAAGAGAAGGTATCGATAACTTCCATCGCTGCTTCAAATCAACATGTTCTTGACGATTTTATTCTCCGGTAGCTATAAGATACTTCAAAGCGACCGAAGTAAGCTAATATTTAAGTTTCGTCTATCACTTAGCGTTCTGTAAAGGGTAAATTGCATTTGACCCTTGTGCAGTTGTGCGGAATGATTAATTTTATTTTGTATTCTGTAAATTTTTTTACGGTGTAATTCAAAATGGATCGAATTTTAAAAACTGCAAAACCGCAAAAAGGTGGTGATAGTTTCTTCATAAAGCCAATGTTTCAGTAGTAAAAAATTGATATTTCTGCGGTTTAGTTGTGAAACCACAATAACTAAAATGGTTAAAAGTCAGGACGGGGAGTTGCAACGTATAAAAAAATTTCATTCAAAATTTGAAGTGAATTTCATTTTAGTGAGCAGTATTTTTTGAAGGGTTTTAGTTTGGCAAAATTCAGTTTCCGTTTCTATCTGTCGCTAAGTTTAACAAAGGACCGCCCTGTTAATGCGGACCACGCATAATTAATAAAATACTGGTATATACGTATTATTTGTGACTGAAATTTAACGACAGGACCAATAATGTATATTGTCATTCGTACTTTCTTTGTTCCCCTAATTCATAAAATACTGGAATATACTTATTATTTGTAACTCAAATTTAACGACAGGACCAATAAGGTATATTGTCATTCGTATTTTCGCTTTTTAAGGTAAAAAGTGATGCCTACGTAATCTAAGGCTATTGGATTATTTCGCCCACAGTATTATGAAGGGATGAGAGAGGCCTAGTCAACGATTGATGACCAAGGATGGTTTTGGAGATGTATATATAAGTATAGGAATGGTTAGCAAGTTTATCTCTCACGATCTCCAATCCTGGCGACAGGACATCTTTGTCATCATTGTTGAGCTTCTTGTAAGAGGCCAGTAAATGCTGTTCATGAGCTAGTTAAAAATAAATTATTAAATAATGATCAAGTAATGAATTAAATAAATGTTAAAATAATTTAATAAAATATTTTAGGATAAAAGTTGGATCAAGTTCGACTATAACCGTATATTTCAATTGTTTTGAAACATATGAGATCAAACTTAAGCAAGGAATAAATATTTCCAATCTGTCTTATTCTTAGCATAATAAATCATGGCGGAATGGCAGTAACCTTTGGGTGTCAGCACCGACGCCGCGCAGAAAGGATTCGACTGAAAGCGACGGAGACTGGGGATATTCACGCAACCAACCGAATCCTCGGCAAAGCCCTCCGAGAAACGATCCCCCGCCCGTGAGAAAACGCACCAAGGAACCCGACCATAGTTTCCAAGGGATCAATGCCAACCCGGGCGCGTTCGTGAGGTAATAGATCGTTAAACGTCGTAAATATTTACTTAATGGGGGTGCCGGTGGTGTAGTGGTTAGGACGCTGACTGATACTCGCCTGCTGCTTGAAAAGGCAGCGGGCACGAATCCTGCGCAAGTAGGATTTTTCCAAGATCGCCCGGCCCCCTGTTTGTGTGGTTTGAGGAGAACGCGCAAATTCAGCTGTTCCGACGTTAAGCCGTTGGCCCCCTGGTGTTCTTCGTAAGAGCAGGCAAATGCCGGCACCGGGTTTCCCTCCTTCCTTCCCAGGCTATTCATTGCACTACCTCTGAGATACCCATTTGTGCAGTAAGAGAGGCGAATTGGCTGGGCACACAAACAAACAAACAAACAATATTTACTTAATCTGCCTTTAAGCTACGGGATAGTAATTTTAAGACGAGGCGCAGGTGTATCCTCGAGAAGAGTATGATCATATCTCCGATCAAAGAGAAGGAGGTACTCGCCAAAACGCGAGCTGGAGCTACGTTTGGGTTCTATGGTCCAATACCCTCGAGATGAATTCTACGTGTTCAAAAAGTGGTACTCGTTCTCCGGAGATAAGTTGTTCATGAGCGTGGCAGTTTTCAATGGATGTTAAACGGCTATTCTCATTCAAGAGACCTTGGGATGAAAGGGGAGGGGTGCGAGACACGGTGAAACAATACAATAGTAAATAAACAAAAACTCCTTCACCGTAAAAAGTAAGAGAATACTCACACTCACGCTGCAGGTTGCTGGTAAACACCGTCGCAGGACCTAAGTCAAAAGGAGACACACGCACACGCAGAAACACACAAACGCCACTCACACAGTAAACTCTAACCAAAAATTAAAACTAGACACCGATGTTTCGACAGCTAAGCTGTCATCTTCAGTACTGAAGTTGCAAATAGTGGATTATAAGCGTCAATGGATGAGACGATAAATTTCAGCTCTAAGACTGATACATAGTCATAGATGACGAAGAGTGAGAATTAAAATTATTGTATACACTATAAGGTATAGCCTCGAAAATCCGAGGTAAACAGGGCCAGAGCCAACTCGAATTATACGGAATAATAAAATGTGATAACGTAAAAAATAAATGTATTTAGATATATTTATTATTAAATACTATTACAAAACAAAATATAATCGTTCTTGGGGAAATAACACGTAATAATAAAACAGCAAATTAATGGCGAAAAAATAATCGGGAGGATTTTGTTTCTTTGCCATACATATTTTTTCGCTGCGATGTCTCTGAGAACACGACCTCAGATTAAGCGGTGCTCGAATTATCGATGCTGCCCTATATACTTGAAGAAACCGCTACAACGAGAGAAGGAGCCATCAAGTTAAAACTAGATAAACAGTTAACAGGAATATCCAGGATGGATAAAAAGAAGAAGAGAAACGAAAAAAGATCAACGATCCCCAAGGAACGAACCACCTGACACAGCGAAAAAACTATAAATCAGAGATGTACGGGAACTTAATCATGAGTTGATGGAGAGATGAAAGCTATAAAAATGAAGAAACGGCTATCGATCGATAAAGACAATTGATGTCATCGAAGCTGGAAGACGTTCACCCGTCGTCAGAAAATCGATTTCAAAACGAGCGAAAGGATTTTACACCATGCTTGACGAAGATCAACCATTTAAAAATAAGGTTCCTAACTCTTTTTTGCCAAGCTCGAGGAAAAAAAACATCCATAGGTCGCAGAACCACGCAATGATTATCATATTGCGCGTAAAAGTCAGCAAAATATATTCGAATAATTAAGCCCGAATAAGCCCTCTCCACCTAACATCGACGAAATAATCATGCGCATTCAAAATCAACTTGATCGTGCCAAAGCTATGGAATAAGGTGGATTATAATAAATGGGACCACGCCTATATTGTAGGACAAATTACCAGCCGAAGTAAGGAGTATGCGTTATCTCTTTGTTTTTGTCTCATCGACTACGAATAAGCGCACGAATTCTACATAAACTTGTTGGTGATAATTCGAGGAAAAAGGATACAGAAGAAATATTAATTATATAAAAAAATTGACAACGCTGAGACAAGTCTCTCAATTGCATGAAGATAACGTTTATTTTAAGGCCGAATTTGAATTGAGGCAAATAGACAGTAAATCATCGATGATAATGAAAAACGACACTTGAATGAGTGTTCAAAGAAATAAATTTGGAGTAAAAATGAAATGATTTTTTCATTTTGTTCCTACCGTTTGCAGGATTCCCGGTGATGCTCCACGAAAGAACCAAAGAACTGGAACGGTAATGCTGAAAGGCTGGATTTAAAATGAATATCAATGCATTTGCAGTAATGTTATTATCCAGCAAGTTGCCAGTAGCGTATGGCAGGGTGTCATTGCTCTAGTGAAGATCTCTATTTGCCTGTCTAATCGAATCGGGAAAAGTTATCTTCATAGTACTCGTATTTTTCGATTCTAGCGATTATTTCAACGTATTTTCTCGTACACTTATACATAATAGTGATGAATTATTTTACATAATGATCCGTAGCATTTTTCCTAATATGTAATACCAAAAGGGGTAACTGAACTATTCATTATAGAAAAGACTAAAATAATTGGGTTGAAGTAATTGAATTTAAATTAACGGAACCAATTAAACATTCGAAACAGTACATAGCCATATTTATAAGCACCAAACAGTTATCAATTATTATTACCATACTTTAAGAGATATCATCATTACTACTGCTGTTACTACTACTGAGTTTTTTGTTTGTTTATAGTAATTTGTTGTTGAGGGCTATTATAAATAAAAATTTTATATTTTATTTATAAGTATCAAGGAATAATTTCTTTCTTTTAAGTTATTTTTAGCAAATCCTACTACAGTAATCTAAAGGCGATTAGTTATGGGAAATTTCCTTTAAATACCTATCGTAATTTTTTTATTTAAGATTTTTCTCCTTTACTTGAATCCGATCCATTATGAAAACTTAATCCCTCGAATTCAAAAATCATATTATGGCGCTTATTTCACTTCTTATGCTCCATGGAATCCGAAATATCCGCGTAAAATTATATCGAAGTTTTCATTGAAAAAAGGAGTCTACACTCAACCTGCGGCCCACCGCCAGTGTTTCACAGTTCTCAAATCTTTTTCATTTTTCCTTAGATTTACCTACCAAAAAGTATTATGTTTTTATCTAGCAAAATCTGTTATAATATCTATCGCTAAATTGGGACCCCTTTGTAAATATTTCTCAATTCAAGTAAGTTCCTTTTTATGTTGTTTTTGATCTTTTCTCGAAGGTATTTCTAAGGATTGAATTCCATCATGACTTTTAATGTTAAAATGTTAACCCTAAACTCCTATTTTTAACTTGATTTTCGCTTACATGGTGTCTAAGAATCTGTATGTAACTTCCGATTTAACTTTAATCCAGTCCGCCGAACCATTGGCAATTTCCGATGCGGCCCACCGAAGGATTCACTGCTACCAATGCGGTTCACCATACAGAAAAGGTTGCCCACCCATGTCTTAGAGTTTTTTTAAACGGCCGCCTACCCACAGGCACATTTTAAAGCGATAATGGGATGAATAACGCTAATGTTAAAAGGTTATAATTCACGGTTTTTGGCACGATTTTTCTGTTTTGTAGCGTATTATTAGTCGTAATATCTCAAATTTTGATGGATGAAAGATAAAGTAAGAAGAAAAATTATAATCTTTAAAACGGTCGCGTAACCCTTTGTGATTCTGGACGTGACCCACTTGAAAACTCCTGATTCTAGGTGTTTTCCTAAACAACGACGGCTTCAATAAAATGCCACATTTCATTCCAACAGGTCGGACGAACATCTGAGGTCTTTCCTGAGACAAAACGGGATGCCTCCGTCGGAACTGCGCAACCAGGTCCCGTGGAACTACTTAAACGAGGAACTTTCGCGACCCCCTAAGCCTAACAAGCTCGCCCAAGGACCCATGCCTCCTGTACCCCCTCCGGATTACACCTTGAAGTTTCCGCACCTCGCGAGAGCCGGACTCGAGGGACAGCTCGGGAACAATTACAGGGCTTCGTTGGACAGCGGAAGGGATATCAGTAATCCCCCCACTCCATTGACCGAAGGGATACCGTTCAGGATGATTCCTCTCATTCCTCCCCCCGACTATAACAACCGACGCGTGCCTCCGAAGGTGCCAAGCAGGCAAGGTCGAGTCCAACCGGATGACGGAAGCGGTTACACGAATCAAGGCTACGTGAGAGGTGAAGGCGGCTACCCGGAGCCTCATATACCGCCTCCGGACTACAACAAACCTAAAAATAGGGGGGATGAGGATGCTAGCTGGAAGCTTAAGCCACTTCACATGGCTCCACATCTTATCACCAGAGCACCAAAACGTCCCAACGAGCTAAGTACGTGAGGTCGATTTTTCAAAGAAGCTCTGGTTAGAGACATATTTTGGATCATTTCAGTTTTGTCGCTTTATATTGATTCCCAGATCATATCTGACGGACTCGGTATTCTTATTATAAGAAAAAGAGAAATATCTAGAAGTTAGTCGCCAACCCCTCCTTTTATTATTTATCCAGTAGCTCATGTACGCTGAATCTCTCGAATGCGTAATTCTGTGGTACGGAAACACCCCTGGTTCGGGACGATTCCGGAATTTTGAATACTACGGAGAAACGTCCTAGGTTCGGGAATATGGCGTGGACGACGTGCCAATTTTTCCGTTCTCTATTTCCACAGCATAAGAAAGAATTTTTAAAACTTTAAAAACAAATCTAACCATACGGGTTGTCCCCACCCCAAAGAGAGAGGCAAACCAGCACCCTGAGAATTTTTGTGAAAACGTGCTTCCACCTCTTACTTTAGCAAGGGTATCTTACTTGCTTTATATTATTTTGTCTTTCCACGATTTATTTATCAATATTCTTGCGTTAAAGACAAAATTATGGCTTAGGTCGTGTGTGCAGTAACAGTACACACGTGGTTCGGAAAAGTCTACATTCCGGATCACCTCCGGTTCCAAGCTTTCCAAATTAGAGGAGTTCAAACTGTATTTTTATCCCCATGTCTGCATCAATTAATAATAGATACTTCTTTTTCATTCTCCAACTAATATGGAATGTTTTATGGGAGTTGAGAACGTTTAGGCGGTTGCAAACGACAAATTCGGAAAATGACATCTTCATCAAATTTTGCATTGTGTAGAAAGGCTGAGTAAACCAGATGCGGATACAAAGTAGCCTTCCTCAGCTGCAAAAATCTTTTATCCCTCGTCTCCTCTCTTGTACGTCTCCAAGGAAATCATCACGGGATGGGGGCTATCTTTTATTCGGCTTAAACCAATAAATTTTGTTTTCCACTCGCTAAAAATCCATCCGTTTTTTGCTGAACCTTTTTCAGTCCAACCTTTTGCCACCAGAACCTCCGTCGTTTCTCGCTCGGTGTACTCTTGATTCCATCCGTAACTTCTCGACTTAAAAAAAATCTTCATTCAGAGTGCTGTTGTTGACACGGAATTCTAAGACGCGATACCAATAACGGGAATCTCAGTAAATGTGCAGTTAACCGAGACACTTGGAAGAACCACGAAAACCAAGCAATGGCCTTGTGAGGCGCGCGAATTTTGAACGGCAGCATGGTTACTTCTCTTTCCCAAAATCCATCTCTTAACTATGGCATGTCAGCGATGTAAAACAAGCATATAAAAAGGTCAGATTTTTTAAGATGACGATATTTTCATGAAACTTCAAACTTTATAGGTAAAATATACGCACCTTATATTCACGAGTGTACGTAATTATATATCAATAGTAATCTTAATAAATGGCATCGGTAATTTTAAAGTATAACCAGATTCAATGCAAATATTTTTCCTCGATTGAAAAAATGGGAAACATTTGTTATTTTGGTTGCATACCAATGAAAATGTCACATTTTACATGTCGAAAATGTCGTATCGTATTTGAGTTTTTGTCTTAACATGCCCCTAATCTAGGAAAATGACTCATTTTTGTAGTAGTAGTATAAAAAGCCATAATGTATGAACATTCTTTGTTTTTTTTTTAGTCTTCCAAGTCTCAAGTAGGCTAAAGCCAGGTGGCGACTATAATATTGAACCCATAAATATCTTAAACATACACTAATTAAAATTCTAAAATTACACATTTATACAATATATACACACAATAATAACTAGGTTATCCATAAAAATATAATAATACATAATTTAAAACTAATTCAATGCAGTAATAACCTCTTTTCATGGAGTTTAGTGGTAAAGATGGGCCTACTATTGGTACAGAAGCGGTTAAGGGGCTCGCGAGGGCCCCACCGGACTTCTTCCCAGATAGTATTCCTTCACTTCCTCCAACTTCATCGTTATCTGTTATAATTTACAAGATTCTCTTTTATCAAACTTCCTTTACTCTTAAATCTTTTAACATTTTTGTAAGGGTTTGGAGAGCAAACATGTTTCAATCCCCGATGACCATATTAAGAAAAGAATATTTGGCAATATTTGTTTTTTTGAGACCTCAATTTAAGTTTAAACTCATGTCCGTTTTTACAAAAAAACCCTGAATTCTCTACCCCACTCCTATGATCTTTCCATGCCAAGTATCTGGAATATACCCTCTAATCTACGCATTAACCCCCTTCCTGTTCTTAAGCGTTTCCCAATCCAACATTTAAATTATTTTGGTGACGCCATCTCTCTTCTTGTATCATCCTAATTAATCCCTCGATGTATTTCTTTGCACATTTTCTAATTTCTTTATTTGCCCTATATCGTAACGTTTCCACATATTTGTAGAGTATTCTAATATTAGCCTAACCAATGGTTTATATGCTAACTCCTTTGCTGCCTTGCTATTTCCTTTTAGATTACGCATCACATAATGCAAGGTTTTATACGCTTTTGGTACAATTTTGTAAATGTGTATACACCATTATAGGTATTTTGCTTTGCGAACGCTTAGGTGTGTGCAATTATCGAGTTTTTGTACCGTTATCGTATTAAGCGTGTAGCGAAAAATTGCTCTCGGTCCTTTTATTTGTGAAAGGATGCCTTTTCAGTTTGTTCCATTAGTACTAATTTTGTTTAACCTAATCCAATCTGATACTTGCTCCGTACCTTCCTAAAAAATTTCCTGATCCTTGTCTGTTCATATACGTCTATAGACAATGCAGTCATCTGCCAAAAGCAGCACCTCAGACTTGACGTAATTAGGGAGATTGTTTAAATAAGTCAGGAATAATATGGTTCCTAAGACACTCCCTTGTGGAACTCCTGACATGACACGAATTTCATCCGAGTAACTCTGCCCTACTTTAACTCGTTGGGAGACATTTCTCTTTTCTATCATTCTATAATTAGAATAATATGAAGTTGAGTTTTTTTGGGAGGAGTTTCGACAAGTTAGGAACCTTTTTAATTGTTTCGGCACGTCCAAGAATGTTTTGCGAACAATTAATCCGAAAGGTTTTGCGGCTAATAATGTTTGTTAAAAGTTGAGAGAATTCTTTAAAGTTGGAACAGTTCAACATGCATAGCAATTTCTATTTCAGTTCAGTTAAAAAAGTATAAATTTTCTAGTTTTTCAATTAGAAGACTCAACTGTTTAATTTTATTTTGTTGATAATTACATAAGTCCGGCGGAAAACAATTTTGTGTTATGCGGACAAGAGGGTTTTAACATGTATTTGCCACATATGTTTTTCATATTATGTTTATTATATCACACAAATGTTTCATGTCGGTTTTTCTCGAATCAATTTTAATATGAAAATAGCTTTGAGTGGAATACTATTTCTTTCTACCAGGTACATTTGTGTCACTAACTTAAGAACTTATTGAAACTTAGGTGCAAACAAGCGAACAGAAGAACGTAAAAAAACATGCACACATCTCATGCGCCTGCTAAACTGAAACAGAAGAAGAAACTGGTGCCGACGCTAGTCTTCTATTCACGAAATGTACCAGCGATTCACGCGGCTTATAAAAAGCCATCGAAACAGCAATTCTGAATTAGGATACGCGTAAAGCCAAATATTTAAGTTTAATTTTATCGTTGAAAGAATTAAGCGGCGGTAATATGGTGAAGACATCGTCATAAAATTTGAAAGGTTGACATTTGGATATTTAAATAACCATCCACGGTTTGGCTTCGAAAGGCAAGATATGCTCGCTAACTACGGACATCGCGAACACTGAATACATATTACCATTACATGTTATCATATTTAGCGGCACAGTTGTCACCACAGGTTATTTTCTAAATATTGGTATTTTAGGGGAAGATAAAACTTTTGAACAACATAAACGACATGAGCATCCTTTTAAAAACCATTCAAATTAACTACTTTTTTGCCATTTCAGGTCGGAGTGGAGAGCAAGTGTTCTATTAGCCTGATCGTGGAGAGGGAGAGTGATTCACGAGTCACCACACGAGAGTCCATGACAAATGCCAAGCCAGCATTTCATTGCAAATGTCTCTCCTTTGAAGTCAATAAATAATTGTGTATGATTACGAAAAATGATTGTGACTTCGATACCTAACTCTTGGAACAGCAACAAGTCGACTGACGTTTAAAGTCTAATCCAAATTAAACTTATTTATTTGTAGCGTTCCAGGGTAATTAATTCCCTTGCGGACTTATACGTAAGTTCTAACTGGCCGCACAGAAGATTATATACACTTTTAATAAACCACAACATCAATAAACTTTAATAATTATCCATGGATGATAAAAGGACACATTTATTATTTGTACTTTTATTTATTATATGAATAAATATTTATATTTATATTATTAGATAAAGCACAATTCATTCGTCTAAGAATAGTATTGCTTCATTATCTTTCCGATGGTATTTACATTTTAGACAGCGTCGCCTCTCACTTGCTATTGTTAGAAAGGAAGATATAGTGAAGCTGGTTATTTTATTGTCTTCTTCTTCATCTAAAGGCTAAGCCTTGTCGCTGCAACCATGATTTCCATGGTTGCTACCCTCGGGATATCCAATAGGATCTTTAATGGAGTGGTTTCCTGTTGCCTTCTCCATCCTATGCCGTTGACTATCAAAATAGTTCCTCCGCCTTTAGGGGCAGTTTCCCACCCCAAGGGCAAGAGGGTGCCCTACCCCTCCACCTTCTCATCCGCCCCTAAATAGGCCGTTGGCACTTGGTAGAGGGGGGACTCCTTATCCCGGGAGTCACTCGGACGCCAGAGCCTCGTCTGTGAAGCAGGGTGCACCACGTGCAGGTGAGGTTGACATTTGAGTGGGAGAGGCTATATAATCGCATCCCACCCCAAAACACCCCTATTTTTTTTTTTTTTTTTATTGTAGAAACTCTAAAATATCTTCCGAAAAAATATATTGTTTGTGAGGATTTATATAAAAAAACGGAAAACAGCAAAGACATATTTACCTGTTATAATCTACTGGTTATTATCTCTTTAACTGTGTCAGACATGGTATCTTTACTTTACTGATTTAAAAGATATTGCGGCCGTTTTTATTTTCTGCAGAGTAACAGTAGTTTTAATTTTAAAACTCCTTAGATTCACGAAACAAATGCATGGCCATAGACAAAGCGTTACGTCATTAAAGAATTTGAATTAGCTTGACGATCGCAGACTGAACGCTAAGTTGATGCTTATGGAGAAGTATGGGTCGAAAGGTTTAGCTGAGGAGGTGCTAAGGCAGAGCTGGTTTGGAAAATCGCGGGGCCCGGTGCAAAGTGTGCGCGCGGAACCTCTTACGATTCAAAAAATGTTAATAATAAGTTTTAATAAATAAGGCAATTTTTTCTTCCATTAAGAGTGTTCGAAATATATTCCCGATATTTAAAAAATTGATTTCACATGTAGAATAAACATTTGGCACCACCATCAAGCCATCCCTGGTCATAGGAATAGTTGAAATACGTGTATTGGGAGACACGACCAGGGAGATAAAATACGCGAGATCGATTGTAGGGCAGAGCGTTATCGTTCTTCGTTTTCTTCTAGGACAGTCAGAGATCATAACAGGAGATTCAAACTTGCGAGAGAAAATTAAGAATATTTTCGTACATTTCATTCCCTACCGTCCACCACTTCGGCGAATTTTAGGGTAGCATGTAGAGACAGACTTTAAATGGACACTTAAAAACTCAAGATTGTTAGTTTAGTAAATGTGAAGGTTTTTTGTACGATGGTATACTATAATTCAGAGCATGCATATCAATTCGTTAAGATCGAGATTAAAATGTCGAATGTTAATTTTTCCTCTCAGAGTTTCTGAAGTTTTTTAAGTCGGTCAAGTGCCAAACCGGTTATATTTTGTAACTTATACAAATCCCTCGATCTTTTCAGTGTGGCTCCGCCGACATTTTATGTAGATAATGGTTCCATGATAGATTTAATTGAAAGGAAGCTAATCTGAAACTTATCTCTCCCTTTAAGCAGTTATCTTCTGCTCACTTCGAAAAATGTAAAAAACCTTTATCGAGATTATATATTCTGTTCCAAATCCGCAAGGCCTTCAGCATGTATGCTTGCACTATAATGGGTTTTTAGCACTTTTTTAATAAATAGCTTATGTATGCGGTTTGTCTGTCCGTAAATTTGTTCGTGGAATATCTCTGGAATCCTGCAACTTGCAGAGACCAGATCTTCAGGATATGGTGGTCTAAATGAGCGCTAAACATGTACACATTTGGTGGATCAGCGATGAACGGCCGAGGAGTAATAGATGTCTTTTTCCAATCTCTTTTTGTCAATTATACCCTCCATAAGAAAAGCATGATATCGGTGCAGAGCGTTGTGAATTTGCATTTTTAAATTATTGAAAATTAAGATAGGAGCTCGGGACATGAATAGTTCTGTAGGTTTATGTTTTTTAAAGGCAGAATTCAAATCCGTGCCATATGAGAGCGAGCAATTGCTTTTAATCTAAAATAGTGAGAAAAATTTCCGATTTTTAATAATGCTAATAAATGCTAAATGCTAAATGCTAATAAAGCTACCATAGCAACGAATCTACTGCTTTTAAATGGGAAATATATTAATATATAACATTGATATAATGCTTTTAAAGGAAATTATAGATTGTTAATAGGCCGTCGATCTAAAGCAACGATCTTATGATGTTATAATCCAAAAAAAGCGTCTTATGTAATCTGCTCTGCAATTTCTACTTGTTTTATTTATAACAATTAGGAATTTCAAATGTTATAAATCATGTCATCATCATGCAGTTTCTGTTTGAATGAATTCCATCAATTCGAATCTTATTCTGGCATCGGTGACATGTTTTTAAATTAATGGCACTTGTCACAAGTGAAGCATTGAAGTTCGCTGGAATAGCATTGTGTGCTTTTTGCGATTCATCATGGCTTTTCTCTGAAAAGCGTTTGAACTAGAAATCCAGGATTGTTTTCAGTTTCGACGGATAGTTTTTCGGTTTTGAATAGCAACCCATTTAAATGTATCATGAAGTATATTTTCATAAAGAAAATTTCGGTAACTTATTTTTTAGAAGCAGAATAAAAATATAAACAAGCTTTAACAAGCATGCAATGTTTATTAAACGAAATTAAATTCGGTTTGATTCCTTCTTCCTTCTCCAAAAGTCTAAGATATTTCTACTTAAAAACGCTCGGAGTCGGACGGACGGACAGACGCAAAGCGAATACCGAACGAGTGCCGGGAAAGCGGTAGTTTTATTCCCGATAAAATTCGGAAAAAAATATAACTATCCGACTCTCATTGCCAGAACTCAGTCGATAAATCAGAGAGCTCCAATGGCCATTAAAAACATTGGGAAAACCAGTTGCTTATTTTGAACACAAATCAGCCGTATTTAAGTTGCGTGCCACTGATTGTCTTTAGAATTAACTGTCACTGAATGAACATTGACGACGGCTCTTTTATATCCAAAATGTGCACCAATATTATGAAAATACTTTGATGACTATCTCAATCATCTTGATTGGAAGTGTTCACAATCGGAGTTCATTTGACCTTTAAAAGGAGCACTCCGCCATGAAAGTATAACAGCTTAAAATTAGACATTAGCGAAAGGAAAGAACTTCAAGGATATATACGGAGACCATAACTGTTCCCGTCAACTAACGAGCGCAAACATCACCAAACCCATCATCTACTGTTTTATCTCAATACTCGATAAAGACCTCCCCAGCGTCAGAAAACACGCACACGCACACACATACACACTAGCGACCGCTTTTCTGAAAAATAACACGCACCCAACTCAATTACTCAACCGCCTATCCATCAAATCCCAACGGATTTTATCTCCCTTTGAATTCTTTATAATTCTTCATACGATGCCGTTCTCCTCTGAAACGGACAATTTTCTACGGGTGCGAAGATTAAAGGAAGCAAAGGAAGTTCTACGTCCCGCAACGTCCGAAATGGTGATTCACTCGCTGCACGTCAACACCGAGGAAAAAAGGAATCGAGAGAAGAGAGAGAAAGATATGGAGGGGAGGATATGAGAATGGGAGGGGATCAAAGCTTAGGTTTCGATCGCTAAGAGATAAGAATGCTCGACTGACGTTCGTTCGTTCTGAGTTTGCCAGATACCATAAGAGAAAAGAGGCGCCCTCGCTAGCTGCTGGGAAAGGCCGAGAGAGATGCGGTACCCGACGTTGGCCGCACCTTCCTTCCTGCGCCCTGTCGCCATCTTTGCCTGTATCACAAGTCTGGTGAGCTGTCATTCCGCCGACGTCCGTCTTTTGCCGTTTTTATGGTTTATCTTCCAGAGAAATGGCCTCCGCCGAATGTGCTCGCCTCAACGTGCTTTTAGGCAGGCTGTGATGGAAATTTCCAGTTCTTGATGAGTCGTGCGTTTTACCGATTCAGTCGTGTGCGAATGACTCTGTGGGAGACTCGGCGTGGTTCCTCAAGTAGTGACAAAGGTTGTGTCCTCCGGCTCGCGTGGCGATGTCGCTTTGATAGAAAATGTGATTGGGAAATGTTGAAATGAATTAGTCCGCGTGCCTTCTACGTTGGTGACAAACTGATCCATTTGATGTGCCGTTTCTTGTTCTGGGGTGATGGTTTCTTTCAGTATAATACGACCGAGAAAAATAAAACCCTTCGCCAGCTCTGACAGTATCGATATTTTCCCCACTTTTGCGGATCCTATCTTGTGCTAAATTCCTTCATGCTTAACCGCCAACCTTAGATCCGTAAGGGAAAAGAATTCCCTTCTTGCTGGAAGTTTTCTGGATACACACATGCATCCAGGACTAGGTTACAGATAAGCTTGGATAACCATGCAACCAAAGAGATACGTCCTTTTTGTTTAAGAGTTGCTTGAGTGTGCAGTTTGCCGAATGAGCTGTGACTTTAATCCACGTTCACGATGTTATGTAAATAAACAATAATGGCTTGGCTTTTTGGAACAGCAGGGTTTTGTTAGTTAATTCTTGTTTCTTCCTTTCGTTTCCCCTCCGAATACTTTCTCTCTACACTAACCCACCACCCACCTGACCTCTTTCTTTAATCTTGCTGGCTCAGTCTCTTTCCAGTGCCTGATGGCGACGTCCTATCTCGTAACCGGTTAACAGTTTTGTGAAATAAAACCCTTTAGTTAAAAAAATCGGTCATTTTTGTTTATATTTGTGGTATCGTTCCTTGGGCCATTTCCTCCGACATTAATAGGCAAAAGGTATGCGCGATTCTCAGCTATTGTGATCATAACTGAGGCATCTTATCAATTGTTCCCGATTTTTCGATCACTTCTATTGTTCATGGGGTATTTTTATCAGATACCGACGTAAGCCGGTTAAATAAACTTTAAGTCTGCAGACAGAAACCGATAAACATAAACGTCTTTTACGAAATATTATTTTTTGGTTTCTGACGATTTACTCGTGGCAACCGCGTTTGCTTCATGTTAAATAGCTTAGAAATTTTCTTCTCCTATAAATGGCATTGTTAGATGGAGGAAAACGCGCCGATTCCATTTGCAGCAGAAACAATACGAAATAATCTATTTATCTGGTGTCGCGGATTAACAGATCTCTATCCGGCTTTTCATTTCTGTAAAATCTCTTGTGACGTATTTACAGTGGTCGAAATGAAATGCTTTTCAACATCGCAGAAAGCGACATTTCCGAGAACCTCTATAAACGCCGACGCGCTGATTATCGCTCCATAAATGCGAGCTGAAAGAACGTGCGAGATATCTTTTGCGAGATTAGTCAGTACTTTCAAAACCTTTTCGTCTTTTAATGAATCCTTATCGCCGCCTCTGCGAATTCATCTGTCTCGGTGGCGGCACGCGTTTGCGGTGGGTGGGATAGCTCCGTTGCGAACATTAGATAGTGCAGTGGTTCTCAACCTTTTGCCTCTTGAGTCCCATCTATCACCTCCTCAAGATATCCAAGTCCCACACATAAAGAAAACCTAACTTTTTCTTATAGATGTATTTCTACATTTATAAGTATATAAGTGGCATATTAATGATTGGTAGACATTTTTAAGGATTTAAAAAATATAGTCATAATTTAAAATGATTTTACTTCACGAATATGAAAGCATAAATATATGGAAATACAAATAAAATTCTGACTTTGACAGAAATATGACAAATGTTTTATTAATGAGAAACCTGAGATTGTACTTCATTGACATGCATGTCAATTCTTGGCACAATACAGGAAACGGCAAGTCGAAGTGCTGGTTCAAGTTGGAGACGATTTCTTTCCTTTGTTTTTACAGTTGCCATGGCAGAGAAACCCGTTTCACAAAGATATGTGGAAGGAAATGGAATAAGTTTCTTAACTGCTTTTTCACTTAGTTGTTCGTATTCTGTTTTAACTTTAAGTCAGAAGGTTTCCAAAGGCAAACTCCTAAATAACGCTTTCAATATAGGATCACTTGCTAATTCAATCAGGCTATCCTGCTCTGGGTCTGAAAGAGATAGCTTATTTGTCTCAGACTCATAATGAATGAATGAATCTAGTACCCACAAAAAAACAATTGTTGCATCGTCTTCAGAAGGAAAAAATTTATTGAATTCGATCTCCAGTTCGGAAACAAGCTTGGAAATATTATAAATGCCACATCCTCTGTTGTCTACAACTTCAGAAAAGCAATGAAAAATATATAATATTCCTACATCTACCCTATTCTTCCAAACAATTAATTTCTTTTTGAACGCTTCTATCGTAGTTGCGAGGTGGAAAGTGGAAGACTTTGGGCCTTGTAATAGCAAATTTAGTTCATTTAGAAGTGAAAATATGTCTGCCAAATATGCCAATTTCGAACCCCAATTAGTGTTATCAAACAACTCTGCTAGTTTTGATTTCTTTAGAATCAAGAAACTTCTAATTTCCTCTCTGAGTTCAAAGTCATAACATAACATAACATCTTTCCACGTGATAACCATCTAACTTCCGTATGTAACAAAAGAGTCACATGTTCTGCACTCATCTCATCACAAAAAACTTTAAATAATCAACTGTTTAGTGCATTGGCTTTGATAAAATTCACCACTTTAATACAATCAGACAACACTTCAGAGAGTTTCGAAACCATAACTTTACCAGCTAGTAGTTTGCGATGGATCATACACTGGGTGACTTGAAAATCATTATGTGCAACTTCGCGAATTTTTGCTGCGACTCCGGAGTGCGAACCTGTCATTGCAGCAGCGCCATCTGAACAAAGACCAATTAAACATTTCCAATATAGGCCCTTATTTAAGAAGTAATCATTAATAACGCGGAATATTTCTGAACCTGCTTTTGTCTGCAAACTACAAATCATTAAAATATCCTCAAATAATTCGTCTTCATAGATATATCTAACATATCCCGTTAAAATGGCAGTGCTCGAAATATCCAAAGATTCATCTAACCGAAGAGAAAAAAGCTGTGATTTTTTTCAAACGGTTAATGAGTTGAACCTCGATATCACAAGACATGCTTTCAATGCGACGCTTAATTGCTTCGTTTGAAAGTGGGATTGCAGTAATCTTATTTACTGCTCCATCGCCAAGAACCTTTCTGCAAGCATCTATCATCGCTGGTTTTATTAATGTTTCACCTATTGTGTATGGCTTTTTACATTTCACAATTCGCAAAGAGACTAAAATGGATGCGCAAAGGGCGGCAGAGCCAACATTTGAAAAAGCAAACATATCTTTTTGTTGAACTTTCATTGCCGAATTAAGTATTTGGAAATAATCAATAGGCTTTTCTTTTAAGTGCGTATGTTTTCCCTCCAAATGCCTCTTCAAATTTTGAGGCTTCATTCCTGCATTCGTTAATGTTTTTCTTCTTCAGAGTTCGTTGTTTCCAATGAGATGAATCCAAATCTTTTAAGTCCTTTGTTACTCATTTTGTTTCTGAGGGTAAAAAATGGAAATATATAGCAATAAGTGAAAATGAAATTGGATTTAGAGAATGAATTGAAATTATTACTACCATTACACTAAAAATTAAGTCGTATATCATCCAAAGAAAATATTCTTAACTACTATAAATCATTAAACAATTGTATAAAAATAATAAATAAAATATGGAAATACAAACAGGAGAAAACATTATCTCATTACACATGGTCTAAGAAAAGTCAGTGATTGTTTAGCGACAGTAAGGATAAGAAATGGCTCTAGATATTCTGTCGTAACAGCAATGCACTAAATGTGTATTGATATTTTAATAGAATATAATTACAATGGTCTCAATTAGATGAGATTATTAGAAGATTAGAGAGGTTCCGTTTTACTCGAGGCGCATGAGAAAAAATTTGGCATAGAATTGATTTGAAAATCTGTAAATGAAAAGTGTAATGTTCGATATAATGGCATCAAAGTTGACTCGTATGTATGGCATGTTTCCCGGCATATGTGTTTACAATATATGCCGGGAAAATAGGTGATGGAGTTCTTTAATGATATTTTACATGAAAATCGGAACGTATTTTCTGATTTGAGACGTTTCTTATCATCTGATTTTGATTGTCGGAAATCGGTGCAGTCCCTTCAGCTTTGATTAATCAAGACTCTGGGGTAATATAATGTTTCATGTTTGTGGACAAATAAACCGTTCAATGACTTTTATCTGGGGGAATAGTAAAACATTACAAAAAGCAATATACGCAATAAGTCAGTTACAAAACTAAAGTAGAATGGCGTTTCTATCTGTGTGAATTAGTGGTACTGATTTCATTAAACTTATTACATTAATATAAAAATAACTCACCTTTTTGGAACAAAATGGTTTCCCAGGTTGATGTTTCGCTGGCTTATATTCGCAAAAGGACCGAAAATAGGAATATGGAATAGGTTTTATGATTGGATTTACCTCATATCATCGGTCCCTGTCATTTGTTTTCAATTGCTTCTCTGAAACATTTTCTTCGATCCTTTTCATAGATAACAATATACTCCCAGGTTACCCATAGCAGATTGGGCTACCAAAATATCTTCAAACCGCTCGAGTCCCTCCTAGAAGGCTTTCGAGTCCCACCAGTGGGACGCGTCCCACCGGTTGAGAAATACTGATTGTGAGATAGTGTTTGGATGCAGATGCTGCCATGGGAACACGTAGTTTAGAAGTGGTTAAAGATCAAATGCACGCGAATAAATTGCCGTCAATAAATTTTGAGGAGGAAATTTTTGAAGAAGGTCAAAGCAATAGATAATAGAGTTGAGAAACGAGGTTTTCAATGAGGCGAGGAGGTACCATCTGTTAAAAACTTGGAAATAATTTGCACAAGGAGTGAGAAAACAATGCCATTAAGAGGTATTGGGAACGTAAATGGTCGTGATGAATGAAGCGGCGCACAGTGGTTCAAAATCCAATTCTACATGGACAAAAATAGTGCATCATGTTTTTGGGAAAAATTGTTCCTAATTTTAATCTTTTAGTTTAATAACACACAATCCATTAATAAAAACCCATTTATTTTCACCTGCATTACAATATACACTCGATAAAACATGTGGAGTTTACCAGTTGATGTGCGATGAAGTAATGCAAATTATATTGCTCAAACCAGAACATATTTTCTAATAAATAAATAAAAAGGTTTAAATACATCAAATTTAACTGAACATTTAGTGAAAAATAATCGTACCTTCAATTTTCCTTCCAATATCCACCATTTTGCTACTAAAAGTACCTGACTCAACTCATAATTTCTAACTATTTTGTAAGTAATTCCAAACCGTTAATTCCCTCCCCATTTCCTTGTCCACATCTATTTACGTTGTTCAATTACCTCTCCCACCTTTACCTTCAATTATCATTTACTTTGTAACCTATTTTCCATCAGTTTCACCTCCTCACCTCAGTCATAATTTGTTTAAGCTTTTCCACCTCCTCCCTCACAACCGTTATATTGTTTTTGCTAGCAGAATCTGACGATTACTTTATGATTTGAAATATTAGTCGTTCGAATAAATTACATTATGTACACAATGTATAATTAGTTGCTATGTATACCATCAGAATCACACTCAACGTCACTATCTACACCGCACATATTAGATTCTGGTATTTTGATTAGTGACATTATTTCCCCAGATAAAACACCACTCTTCTTATGAGGAAGTGGTCTAATATGTGAAATTATGGGATCGGATGAAATTAAAAACACATGAAACAAATCTTCGTTCGTATTTTCCGGGAGAACTTCCGGGTATTATGTTCTCTGTAGCATTTCACTTCTTTATTTCGAGCTTCCTGTACCTCCTCTGACAATTGTCCAATGGGCAGGAGTAATGTTTTTATAACCTTTTATAACAATTGTCGGAATTGGATACCAATGGTACAAACATATAATTTCGCGGTTTCATATGCATATTCATCGAATGCTTCCGACTTTATATTAAAACTACAAGATAATGTGCGCAATATGGTCGAACGTAACAATTTTTCATCAATGCCAGTTTTGTCAGCGGACAGGGCAGGATTTTGAAAAAATCGTCGCGCAATGTTTCCGTCATTAGTCGTACAGAACCCTTGTTTGGGAAGGTCCACCAATAAACCCATCTTCTGACGAAATATTTGCATAATACTCGGTCTCTTTAACAAAAACTTTTCTTTACCGGTAGAGCCACAAAACCTTTTAATGCCAATCTTATAAGACATGTGTAATGAACAATCAAAGAACCGGATGTATGCATAAAGAATCGATAAGTCAAAGTTAAACGATGATGTGTCACAAGGCCGTTGTTTTACTTTTTCTAAACTGTTCATGTCTTTTGGCTTAGCTTTACATATATAACATATTTGAGTTGTGGTATTTGACATCAATGAGTTACATGCCTTGCCATCAACCATAGTTTTCAATAATGAATGCTCAACAAATAGTTCCCGATTGCCAATAATCAGTCTTGTGAGTTGCAGGTGTTTTATTTGCTCCTCAGTATATGCAAACTCTCTCTTTATTATGCCTGGTGTCTCTTTTATATATTGGGTAGGCCTACAAAAGCGCGTTGAAGAAGATCGTGGCTTTTGCCACAGTACTACTTTTTATTAGGCAAACTCTTATCTTCACAATAAATTTGTAACGGAACCACCGACGTAGTTAGAACACTAGAATCGTCACAGGTTTCACCATTTTTACTTAACAACTTCTGTTTATCGGGGTTTAGGCCACCACCACCATCAGAACCCCATTTATAAATCATTGTTAAAGATTTAACAGGAAATTCAGACGAATAACACAATGATTTTAAAACGCCTTTTTGAACTTCAGCGAGGCGAGTGTCAGTGTGATTCAATAAAGACTGTAGTTTCACTTTTGCTAATGTGTCACTAACTCGTAAAGATTCTGAGAGCGGACAACACTTTCTTTGTCTCTAATATTTTACTATACAATTAACTTTTAACGAGGCGAAATTGCATGGACAGTGCTGTATATTATAAAGCTTTGTTGAACTAAACAATTAATCTTTTTACATGATATCGAGAAATATTCATTGTGACGAGTTTTTGGCTCTAGGAAATGATATACGCGTACAATTTTGACGTTATATCATTCCAACTCGACCCTTGTTTGTTGAAATATTTTCAAAGCACATGTTAATTTATTCATCGCTCTATAGCAGCAGTCAACGCTCCGTCCTTCGGAAGGGACGTTAAACAGTTGGCCCCCCTGGCGCTCTTCGCAAAGAGTAGGCAAATGCCGGCACCGGGTTTCCCTCCTTTCCTCTGTGTGTGTTCGGTGTGGAAGGGAACGGGAAACCACCACACCATGTATGTATATTCCCTATTCAAACCAATCAATGATTGGTAGGACCCAGTGGCGTATTCAGGGGGGGGGGGGGCAGAAGGGGCATATGCTCCCTTTAAAAAATTCTAAATTAAAAAAAAGAACAGGAGGCTTGACGCTTCTTCTCTAGTCTCTCAAGTTGCGATTCCTGTTCGGTCTTAGTCTACGAAGAGCTAACTGAAAGACAAAATATCGGGAAAACAATGATTTTTTTATGACTTGAATATCGGTGAGCTATCTTAAAAAAAGGCGGCGTTTCTATTCTACCACAAAGTAATGTGAGACACTAAGCGTCTATTCCTCTTTGCATCAGTGAAGTGATCGTTTTTTCTGCGCGTTCAAATTCTTCTCATTGTGTCACTCACCATTGATTACAATATATTCTGAGCTTTGGTTTTGGGCACAATGAAAGCGCGACATGTTGGGTCATTTTTTATGTTAGTCAGAATTTCTGTTCAGTGTGTCGCACCGCATTTGAAACCAACGTGTTCGGATGTCGAAAAATTACACCGTTCTTTTTCAATCGCTCACGTTCTGCGTAGTTGGCGGCCTAAATTTAAAAAGAAACATCACCACGGAATTCCATAATCATCTTGAATATTTACTTGCTTTCCGAACACCTCTAGTCTTGCCCACGTGGAACACTAATAAATTATTACATTTTTTTATCTGAAGACGAAATAGTATTGCTCGCTCGCGTCGCCTGTACTGTGGACACGGGATTAAGTGAATGTGAAACCACTATAACACTTTCGTCTCTGCTCGTATAGTGTTAACATTTTTCAAGAGATCGTGTATTCAAAACAGGTCAACTTTATTCGAAATGGCTTATCGTTTTTTAACAGGTTATTAGTAATTTTTATTTATTATTCAATTACCGTTATTTATTTTTAAACTTAAACAATGTACTTAGTTGTATTTTCTGTTTTCGCAGAGAGAGGTCAAAAAGTACTAATTGCGCATTTATTTTGCTTTTCAGCTTAAGATGTTGCTCGGTCCTTGTTTTAAGGATTAATTGTTGACCGCTGTAGTTATTATTATCATTCACATAAACGCTACAATTGGGAGCAGGTCCCCATCACAACTCAATGCATAATACCCAAATTACATAATAAAAATTGGGTTTACTTAATACAAAAATATAAGTTTTTTGATACCATTTCCTATAACGGTATGGTCATAGTATTCAATGTGTTTATTGCCAAATCTTTGAAAATTATATAGTATCTATTTTCATTGTGCTCTGATAAACACGTAAGAATTATTATTCACAGGCTTTCCTGATATTCAAATAAAGAAAACTCAGTCAAACATTATTTATGTCGTGTAAGTCTTCCTAGGTCTATCTTCAGAAAAAATAATTGCTCAAAAACCTAGTCCTTATGCCCCCCTTTACGATGATATCTGGATACGCCCCTGGTAGGACCTGTCGTAAGACAGAATACTATAATGAAATGAAATATATTTTCGGATTTTACCCGATTTTGCCTGTTTTTTACCCCGACTCGATTTTTAAAAATTCGGTTACAATCAGAATAAACCGGGAAATGCTACACTAGCAATAAAATAATTAATATTAAACTAGGGGCTTCGAAGTTTCGGGCATGATTTTCATATGGAAATGTTTTACAATTTCAGCTCACGTCTATATTAAGTTTAAATAACCTTCATTGAATTGGCTATATTTTTTTTAATCACGAGTTTACCATTGAATTAAAACTATTTTAAAAACGCAGTTATCGACAGAAATGGAGACGTAATTAATTCATGCGGCCATTATATCTTCATGAGATAAAACTTTATCCTTTATCCTTTTTATCACATATATGGAATTTCATTTACCTACACGGCACAACATCGCATTCTTTGCTGTTTTTTAGGATGATTGAATAGCGGCAACAATCAGCAAACGCCCATAAATGTATAACGTGTACTGGTTAAAAATTTTATTTCTATTAAACCTGATTTAACTCGAATTATTTAAAAATGTAATTGCTTTGCTTTCATTAAAACTAGATTTTACCCGATTTGTTTAAAAAATTAAAAAATTTATTTTTAACCCGAAAAATATATTCCCAGCTTATGCACCTGGTTTGATGATATTCTATTCGAAAAATCTCAGTTTTTGTAATTACACGTCAATTTGGTTAAAGTGACTATTTAAATCGATGATTCTTCATCACAAAGTAAAATACGATTGCTATAAGCTTTTGAACCGATACATTTTTTATACAAAAAATAAGTAATTAAAGTCTCCGAGCTTGGTCCTGTACACGAATTTAGATTCTAAAAATGTGATGTATTAATTTTATTTTCAGATTCAAGCGACGGTGTATATTGTGCTCTCAACTTTGGGTATTCTGGTCTACCAATGCCACATCACGATACCAGATACACTGCCGAGCTTGGAAAGATGTTTCGTGGAACTGTACTTCCATAGTATGTTGAAACAATGTACTGTCTTACATGTTTGAAAAACCGCAAAACAATGACATATTTTGCGAGATATTAGAAGACCCCTTACGGAACCAGAGGGTGCTATTGTTGAGCGCCGAAAAACGTTTCTGCAAACACTAACCAGAACCGAAATCCTTTATGATTGTTAAAAAGGTCCTCCTTAATTACACATTTTGGAGATAGACTAACCAATCGATTTGTTGAGGTGTACAAATAAATTTATTTCAAGCTTTTGAGTGCATTTTAAAAGTATATATTTTAGAAAATTATTTTTTATTTTATTTATCTTTTGCTTTTTACTTTTAAAAAGAACTTAATGACAACTTTAAGTTACATATTGTACACAAAATTCATATTTTGGATATTTTATTATAAATACTGTCAGTTATGTCGATTAGTAAACAAATTATATGGTGGAAGAAGTCTCATAATCACCTATAAACTTCAGTATTAGAGATGTAGAAACAGACAAACCGATTTTAATGAAAAATAAAGAAAAAATATATGTTGTATTAAAAAAATAGGCAATTATAAGTAGGCAAAGAAATACCTAAAAATACATTCGCAAAGACAATAGACGGTAACTGGCCATGAAAGAACTGCCAGTATACCGCCCCAGCCCTACCTTTCCCTCCTTCCCTAATGGGTCGAGAGATAGCTTAAGGGCCGAAGAATCCAAGTCGGCTGCCAGACCCTTTTGAAGTGTTCAAACAGAGAAACCGATTTCTGGTAAGTTATAGGAAAAGTCGATGAAATGGGCTGCAGTCAATCACTGAACACCAAAGTTGCCACAACATCCACAGCTTCTGTCCCTGCCTTTCCTTCGGCCTCTTATGATTTGGCAATCTCGCTTCTCTCCAGTGCTTTATTTCATATCTCTGCTTAATCTTTGGCTGCTCCTAACATTATTATTTTTTAAATAAATAATAGTATCTCAATTTTTGACATATTCTATAAGCATATCTGATCGATTTTAAGAAACTACAGATTGCATTTACTTTTCCCGTCAGAATAATTCCGTTGTTTTTAATATAAACTCCTAAATAAAAAATACCTGAGCGTTAATCAATGCCACCGCGCAAATACGAGTGCAATACTCGTAGTTTGGAACGTAGCAACATTTTCCCATTACGTACACTTTTTTAACGTCGACAATTTTCTTTTTCATTTTCAAAGAATCAGCCACGTGCGAGCCTCGGGATGCAATTTTCCAAGATTTACTTTCACCGGAAACGATGTTCGCTTGGATCGTCTCTTACTTGGTCGTTGACATCGTTTGGTTCATCATATCAGCCGTCGTGATCGCCAGTAAGTATTTTTCCCTATTCTCAGTAAAATGCAAATAATCCATTTAGTTTCCTTCGAAAATTCTTCTGAAAGACGTGCTAATGTGATCACTAGACCGCGGATCTTTAGGTAAAAACCTATCTTTTTCCTGAGTAGATATCTCAATATACAATTGTATATATACGTTTCATGAATAATTAACCCCGAAAACGTATATTTTATAGTGCCTAAAAATGCCTATTTTGACATTAATTTCTAAAAATGCCTATTTCGACGTTAATGCTTATTTTTGTCTTTTTCATGCAAAAAAGCCTAAAAAGGGCTAATTTTCTAAAATAATCGACTATAAAAGCAGATTTTGGTATTATTCATATTTTTTGAACTGACTGTACAATGTTCAGTCATGGGTTGGAAATGTCCTTCACACCACGGTCACGATCAAGTGGCGAACAGCAGCTCGGACCTGTCTCGCGTTCGGCGGGGTTATTCTGTTTCCCAGTGTCACGTGATATGACAATGTAACAATGCCTTTAATCTGATGTTGCGTTTATTTCTCGTTGTTACATTGTCATATCGTGCGACACGGGAAAACGAGAATAACCCCGCAGTCCATCTCCAGACTGCAGAGGGTAAAGGTGAGAAGTGTGAACGTGAAAATTGTGAAAGTGCAATGCCTAAAGTATCAAGTTTGAAAGCTTATTTAATACGTCAGTGGTTACAAGAGTTCCCGTACTTCACAACGGATGGAAAAATTATCTTCTGTCAAGCATGCAACAAGGAGGTAAGTACATTGTAATGCTGGCTTGCAACGAATTATTGGCCGTGAATTGCTTGTCATCTTTGAGGCAAAAACCATACACATATTTTGTTTATACGAGCCATTTTATGGTAACTATAGAAGTGGTTATTCAAAATGTCCAGCAATCTAGCTGCGGACCTTCGTAGCTGTAAAGTAAATTTTATATTTTTGTCCCATTTCCATATTTATTAGATTATTTCCGTATTTTTAAGTTTAATTATTTCTTCATAATTTTTCTTTATAGGTTTCAAGTGATAAAAAATCCCACCTAACTCAGCACATCCAAGGAGTGCTACATAAGGCAAATGTTTAACGCAAATCTAAGATGAAACAAATGCTTTTAACAAAAACTTCTGAGGGATCCAGCAAGAAGAATCAGTTTTATGCAGATTTGTGTCACGCAATTGTGGCAGCCAACATTCCATTCAAAACATTGGAAAATCCAACATTCAAGGAGTTCCTAGAACGATACTGCCATCAGTCGGTACCTTCCGAGTCAACGCTACGCAAGAATTACGTGCAACCCACGTACAATGACGCAATGCGCAGGATACGGGAGGACATTGGAGAATCACATATTTGGATATCGGTCGATGAAACCACTGATGCTCTTGGCAGATACATGGCCAACTTGGTTGTTGGGAAATTGGACCCAGATGCGCCATCCAGAGCCTACCTCATCTGCACGAAGCAACTTGCCAAAACAAACCAGGAAACAATAGTACACTTCGTGAACAACGGACTGAAAGTGCTGTATCCCAAAAATCTAGACGAAGAGAAAGTGCTGCTCCTATACACAGATGCTGCATCGTACATGGTTGCTGCCATGCAGTTGCTCAAGGTGTTCTATCCCTCCCTTGTGCATGTGACAGGCCTTGCCCATGGTTTGAACCGCGTAGCAGAGCAAATAAGACTGGAATTCCCCAAGGTGAACAAATTGATCTCCACCGTGAACAAGGTCTTCGTCAAGGCACCAACAAGAATACAGGCTTTTCGAGAAAAACTGCCCGATGTCCCTCTGCCACCTGAGCCTGTGCTCACCCGCTGGGGCACATGGCTGAAAGCAGCTGAATATTACAGCGAGCATATCCTTCATGTCAAGGAAGTTGTGACAAATCTAGCCGAGGATGCTGCCTGCGTCACTTCGGCAAAAATGTTGCTAGATGATCCGTCCATTCCCAAGGATTTGGCGTATATTAGATCCCACTATACATCCCTTGTGCAGATTATTGCTGAATTAGAGGGCTCAGGAAAACCCATCTACGAAAAAACTGCTATGCTGAATGAAGTGAAACAAAAAATAAAGGAAGCTCCAGGTGAAGTGGGGGAAAAAGTAAAAGCAAAACTAGAAAAGTTGCTACAAAAGAACTCAGGACTGCAGAGCCTATGTACAGCAGCAGATATAATGGCAGGAAAATCCAGTGAAGTTGAGTGCAAAATTCCATTTCAACATGTACCCAAGTTGAAGTTCGCCCCCGTCACGTCAGTTGATGTCGAACGTTCTTTTTCTGCTTACAAAATGATATTAACTGACAAACGCCATAGTTTTGTGGTAGAAAACTACACTCTGCGTAGTACTTAAATATATACTTGAATAGTGTTTTCAGTCAGTATTACTATATGTAATGTAGATAGTATTTTCTCGGTAACGCATGGGATATTAAACATAAGAATAAGTTTCAATGCATAGTAGTAAAATATTTTTGTTCTTTGAAAAAACAAATCAATAATGTTTCATTGACTGGCAATTTTTGCGTGCGTGCATGTTTCAGTCTCTTTTCGTGAATTAAAGTTGATAGTTGACAGAAATGATGTTGTTTTTTACTGGACATAATTTTTGGAAGTAGTTTTTAGAGCCTATTTTACGTTTTATAAAGCCTAATTAAGGTACTTAAAGAGCCTATTTTAGTCGCCTAAAACTTAATTTTTAGAACCTAAAAATCCGCGGTCTAGTGATCACTCTATTTCTGTGGATAATCAGTTTTTTCTGTTTCGAAGGATATCTATAAAATCTTTTTGAATTAAACAGCTCTTACCAATCTATGAATTTTCCACCTATTGACTTATCCCGGTAGTTCATAGATTTTCCGTAAGGTGACTTCAAAATCGGAAAATTCAAAGCTTTGCAGCCAAACAAGTGAAGTTTTCAAGGATGGGATGGTCTATAATCTGTTTCTACTGCTCGTGCGGCCGAAACTCGTTCCGCTCGCGTTCGGGTTATTTCGCTTTGGCTACGACTCTATGTTGCCAAGTTTCCAATTTCGCTCAGTTCATCGGTAGCTGCTGACGAGTGAAGTTCTACGCTCCAATAGATCCGGATGAACTACGTTTGCTTTCCGCCGTCGCCGAAATACGATTGGAAAGTGTGAGCAATCGTGTCAACAGCGCTCGTCAAGAAATTTTGATGGGAGAGGGAAATTTACGACCTCTTATTGGCTGGTATTTTCTTCCCCTCACGGGCCTAACTGTAGACACGCCTCACCCGCGCAAAATGCTGGAATGGACTATAGTAAGGATCTACATCCCAACTGTGCGGGTTTCCCCCTCCCCAAATAGAAAGACAAACCAGAATCCTGAAATTCTTTAAGAAAACGTACTTCCACCGCTTGCTTTAGGAAGGGTATCTTACTAGTTGTATTTTATTTTAATGGCATCTAATAGTACTGACTTCAAGCTGAAGATAAAATTGTCATAACCCATCAATCAGAATAAAACTAACAAAAATAATCAATCTTAGAATGATAATATTCATTATCTCGACCAGCTTGGCGTGAAATTGACAATACAGTCAAAGGCATCTATATTCGCATCTTCCAAAACCAAGGAGATGAGAATGAGGTTGAAGAATACTCTTAGCGATGAATTGTTAACGAAGAATAATTTACAGAACCATCGAACAAATTGATAAGGGCAGAAGATCTGTATTATTTGTTACAGAAAAGAAGGAAAATGAAAAGCACGGATTGTTTTATACATAACAAGAAATCAGAAAGTGTTTATAGTATCCAGTAACAATATTGGAAATTCGTGGAAGTGCTAAATGCTATGATGATCACGCCTATAACCTCTGTGGTTGCTACTCACCTGCTGCTCGATATGGCAGCGGGCACGAATCCTGCGCAAGTGGGATTTTTCCGAGGTCGCCCGGCCCCCTGTTTGTGCGGTTTGAGGAGACTGCGCAAAGTCAGCGTTCCGTCTTTCGGAAGGGACATTAATCCATTGGCCCCCTTGGTGCTCTTCGTTAAGAGTAAGCAAATGCCGTCACCGGGTTTTCCTCCTCTCTTGTTAGTGTGTTCGGTGTGGAAGGAGCTATGGCTATAATAGTCCAATAGGTTGATTAGCCAAAAAATACACACACCTCTGTGGTGTTGAGGTTTCATTGTTGGTAGAATCATTTCTGCATAATTGAGAAAATCTTTGAATCATGTCCCTACAGACAAAGGTTGCTTTCTTGGATCTTATGTAATACAACATGAAAAATACAAGTTTGTATTTTCTTTTCCAGAAATATCCCATTTGTAATTTTATCTGCTCCTACCGTTTTTTTCCTTAGACTTTATATCCTCCATAGCCTTTTCAATAATATGGGGCAATATCGTCGTTGTAAATATCTTCCTCCTTTGCTACCTCAATCGATTCTGTTTTTAGATCTTTTCAATAAAATCTTCTTTAGATGTTTTATTTTCATCCTCTGGCTCAATTGAAAGTTTATTCTGTTCTTTTTTCTTTTAGCTTCATTCTTCTAATTGGACCCAGAAACCATATATTTTCTCTTCGCTGTAGTTACTTGGAATATAATTGAATAATATCTAAAAATTCTTCATTCCGCCTTATCTTTCACTTCGTTATATACATAGCTGCTTCTTGTACTTATATATAGGTTATATGATAAAAAACCTAAGGTACTTCTAGAAGTGCTACAAAGCTGAAATTTGGCGTTGGGTTCAACATCTGGAAAAAATCCGAAATTCCAGAAAAAGATATATTTAAGGGATATTTTTAACCCCAGTATTCCATTTAAATACCCCATAAGAAAAGCATGGGATTCAGTGCAAGGCATTCTGAAAATGCATTTTTAAATTATTCAAAATTGAGATACGAGCTCGCAAATAAAACAGTTCTATAGCTGAAATAACGGAGTTTTTAATTTTTGAAGGCAGAATTCAAACACAGAATTAAAGTAAATATTTGCTTTTAATCGGAAAAAAGTGTGAATTTTTCTACTTTTCAGAAATGAAAATCTTTAAATACCATGGCAACGACATCAGTGCTTTTAAAAGGACCTGATTTTATACGTTACAATAGCATTGATTGCTTTTAATGGGAACTAATGACGTCATAACAAATTACAGCGGAAGTTACATAACTCAAATCTCAAGGGAAAGTACACATTATTTGAGTTATAGGAAATTCGAGTTATGGAAATATATTTTTCCTCATTTTTCTTGAATTGAATTAACATAAAGTTTATTCCCTTAAGCATATAAGTTAACTTACTCTAATTTTAAATATCACTCATATTATGAATACATCATTACATGTATTTTCCTCCGATAATGTGTAGGATTTTACTGTATCCAAATCACTAATTGCATCACGTACTGTAATTAAGGGTAGCATAGATATTTGAAATTCTCAAGTACTACTGAAAGCACAAACCTGAAGATTTAATTTTTGGATATCGGCTGTAGGATGGAGCGGATAGATTTGTTTTACTCTATGACTATCAGGGATCACTATAGGAGAAGCAATCATGAGAGTGGTGACTTTAGGAACTGCCTGATGCACTGCACTCCCTCATAAAATCCTAATGTTACTTTCGATATGAGCTGAAATGCTTGCTTGTAACTCAAATAATCATTTACCTGTTCCGTGTTAATAACTCTTTGTCCTGCTTTCTTTTCTAAAACTCATGATACTACACTAATCCTCTGATTTCCCATATTATATATTACTCTAACATTTTCGTTCCACCTAACTTTACTATCTTAACTCTCTTAATTTCTAATTTGATATTGTGTATTTAACCTTTCCTAAATACCGTCCAGACGTTCCATGTTCTCATTCTAATTTACGAAGTCTTATTCTTCTTCATCGTTTACATGTTATGGGCTATGGTTGGCTCGGGGTAGTAATTGAGGCGGTTTCCCGTAGCCTTCCTCAACAGTGATTTCAACGCGACGCATCGCTTGGTTAAGTCGCACCACTGGGCACAGACTCCTTCCTCTCTGAGTTACAGACGCTGAGTAGACTACTCTCAGTCTGATCCCTATCTATTCACCTTAATGGCATAGGTGAACCTATCAGATGGCCTAATCAATAGAGAATTCAAGGTCTACGGAACGCACCAGCACTTCTACTTCTAGTCCAAAGAAGGTTTTAAATTCTTAGGAAAAGAAAATTTATCGGCCATTATATGTACCGAGAAAGACTATGCACTTTTCTATAGCGACAGATGATGTTCCAAAAAGAACAAATGTATCGCCAATACTCAAACTTATAGAAATGAAACCTATAAAAATATAGAAATACTAAGGGACTACACCCTCGCTCGCTCGCTAGCTTCGATCACCAACCCCCGGCCACGCTCGCATTAGAATTGTAAAACAGTTTACGAGTATATTTGAAAATAAATTTACATATTTATTTATTACATAAGCATTTTTATTGACAATTACTTAATTACATTGTAAAAATCTTTAAACGCAATATTTGTAATCGTGTTGCTTTCTTCAGTTTTTTTTTTTTCACCGGTTATGTGAATTCTAATGCAGGACATACTACGGCACCGAGATAGTGATAGTATGATTGACCGTGACTAAATATCGGCTTCTCTTCTTTGTTGCCGGTTTTGTTGTGCTCTTTGACGTTCAGCCTGCCGGTTTTCTCCTACTGTAGAACGATTACGCCAAGATTCACGATTATTAGTTCGTAAAACTTCACGAATATTTTCATTTAATCTGCGATTATGTAGATATTCACGTTGATTTGCCCGGACTTCATTTGCATGAAGATTGCGTTCTTTTTTGCGTAAAACTTTCAGGTGACATTGGCGATATCTCTGTTGTCTATTCATGGCACTTAACTAATAAAAGGGTCACGTTATCTCTTTGCAGATTGAAAATACAAAAATTATTAATACGTTTTGGTGTCGTGTCAAATTCTGCTTTCCAATTACTATTTACGTTCGTTATTGAAATTGTTGGCAATTAGGCCGTATCCGTGATCTGAATAAATTTTCCCGCATTAGGTTGTAGCCGAACCACGCGTGAAAAATTAATCTTGTAGATGTTCTTGCGTATTTTACGGACGATATATCTGTGCGATTTTTAGAGAG
Organism: Tanypteryx hageni; assembly: GCA_028673005.1. Classification (NCBI taxonomy): domain Eukaryota; kingdom Metazoa; phylum Arthropoda; class Insecta; order Odonata; family Petaluridae; genus Tanypteryx; species Tanypteryx hageni. Next base: position 70,749,428 of record CM054113.1, read on the forward strand.
TATCTTCTCTTTTTCAGTGGCTGTTCGGTTTCGGAAAAAGACCATCGTTCCCAGTCTTTATACGTGGAGTATCTTCACGATGGGAGTTTGCTGCATGGATTTGGCTGGCACGGTTTACTTTGCCTTGCAGTTACAGGCTACAACAGTGAGTCGTTAAGTTTTATACAACCTTGGTCAGTATTTATTGTTAGTTTTTAGTGCGTGACAGCGGATTTCGTTACTTTATTCAGAGTCAACTTATTGCATTTTATTTCATCTAGAGTGGTAATACACGCCTTCAAAAGCCCATTCTCTGAGCCCAGTTTTTGTTTCGCGCCGCTGGAAACCGGCAACAATGTTAATCACTAAGAATGCGTCAAATTCTCGTATTAATAACGGTTATCTGGTGACCGATTCAACGCGTATTAAAAAATCGATGGCAGGAAAACAAAAGTTCGCTCTTTTAGACGTTCGTTGTTTCAAGTCTCGAACCCTTACGATGATTCTAAGTGATTTTAATATATTAATGTTCTACATTCAAATGTATTTCTTCTCGCATTTAACGCAACGAATGTTGTTTACATTGGTTGCTATGAAAATCATTTCCCTCTCATTCCTTCTCTCTCTCTCTCTCGTATTAAAAGCATTCAAAGCACGCTTTCATCCATATGGAATGAGATGACAATAGAATTTCGAGGTTTAACAATGTAATTGGTTTTAAAGGCAACTTTCCATTAAACGTTTAATATGAGGAATTTCGAACTGTAGGCGGAAAAAGATGAACAGAATAGGAAATATTATATTTTTTAGCCTGATTTCAAGAATGGAAATAGGCTTATAGTTTTGTCGTTGTGTCTGTCTGTCCGTCCGTCCCCCCTAATTACTTTTGAACCAATAGATCGATTTTCATGAAACTTGATGGAAATCTCTTGCTACATGGGCCGAGCTCCAAAGGATAGTTTTTGTTGCGAAGATTGAAGTCCTGGGTTCAATCCAGGAACTATCCTTCCCATTTACATGGGAAATCTGGAATCCATCGTGCAGGGCAATTTTCTCTTGCACATTAAAATATCTTAGAATTGTAATATCGGTGCGAATTTTGTACTATTCTCTGAATAAAGGAATGAAGATTCTAATTTCTATCGTAGAATTTTGCTTATCGATTGTATTTCTTAGAATTTCGCGTAAATACTGGAAATTTTGAAGTTTTTATCACTCATTACGAGAGTGTTGCCATTGCAACAACTATTGTTGGACTCAGATTCGGTATAACATACACGCGTTATTTTTGCCGCACAAATTCGCATGATCAATTTAATATTCCGTTCGAATGTGTAGTATTTTATAACGCTGAATTATGAAATTTGTGAACACAAAGAGCTACATATCCGCGATGACTTTAAAGCTATTAAAGCCAATATAATTATTAAATAAATGATTAAATGGAAAGTAGGCATCATAAGTTCTGTTTGGATAAGCTTGTTTTCTTTAAAATGGTTTAAATCGGATATCGTAGGTTAATTCTTTCTAATTTAGATCTCAAAAAGAAGAAAAATCTGCACGTCGAAAAGTCGATGTTTACGTGTTATTTATGGGAACTGGAAATGTCTTTCTTGGAGTCGAACCCAGGACTTTTTTGGAGTGTTTTTGGTCATCACCTGAAAATATGTACATCGAGTGTTTCTGCTAAATTTCAAAAATGTATCTCGATTTTTTATCGAGTTATTTGCATTTTTATAGCGGAGCCACAAAGGGACAGAAGAAGGATCTTATGTATTTTAGATTGTTTTTAAACCTCTATATTTACGTTGTTTCAATAATAAATATCATGTTTAAATGAAAAATGATGTATTACATATTAAAAATGCAAAATCATTCTTATACCAGGGCTCCCGGGATATTTGAAAATCTAATTCCCGTTTCCAGGGAAAAAAATATCGCCGGGAACCCATAACTCTATAGACCCTCAACATTCGCGGGGGTTACATTCCCAGAAATCGACAGGGATGTCAAATACGCGAATTTAAAAAAAACGCTTGTGGGAAAAATAGGGTTTGGCGCAACACTCTTACGGAAACCCTGGTTTAGGATCATGACTGATACAAACAAATGTATGAATGCGCTACTAATTTGTTAGTTATAAAAATACAAAATATAATAGGGCAGTAATTAGGAAAAGGAATGAGAATTAAATGGAAAACTGTATTAAACCATCGAGAAAAAGAAATCCACAGGGTTGACCCTGACTTCATTCTTGATATTTGTATTAAACCACTTCCGTAAGACTGTTTTTGTAGACTGGGGAGGCACGAATTATTCTTGCAGTGCAAAACTCAGATAGATATCCAATACGTTAAAAGTTGTGTATAAAAGACGAACCTCTATGCCAGAAATAGATATATTAATTTGAGGAAAACCCTCTCTATGAAAATCCTAAAGTACGCGTTCAAACGACGAGTTAAACGGTATTTCTAAAGTTTTACCGTTACGCTGAGAGAGAAAGACCGTAAGCCAAAAGATAAAATATAAAGTTAACCAATAAATAAGATCTTTTTTACTTAAAAAGAAGAAGAATTTACAAAAACATGAATATCGCGAGAAAATTAAAGAATTTCACTACTCGTGCGTGCAACAACTTACGAATCACGCTGTTGGCTAAATCCGATAATATTTAATCAAGTTTAAATGTCACGAATGTGAAATCGATGTGCATAAGAATATCTCGCGAATAATCAAAACCGTGAATGTTGAGTGCTTATTGTCTAATGGGCTGCCGTGTTCTTTTAAATAGAACTACATAAATAAAAATATTCCATTGCAGATATTTTTTGTCGAACTCCGTGAAACCTTTCGCGATCCCCTGGAAAACACTACCCTAAGGAAACGCAAGTTAAAAAATATCAAATCAAACTAAAATCTTCTGAATTATCCTATATTTGTAACTCTTCATAAGTCTCCCGACTTTCTTCAAATTCATTCATAAATTTGTAATCGAAACCATTGCTTTTTGTTCGAAGTATGAGTTGGCTACCTCACAGCTTAGCACTGAATAATTCAGTCAAGTTCTATCCTCCTTGTACCTGACTGAATTAATAGAATTAGCAGCCACTTTCACACCTACATAAATAACTTCTCTCGGCATTTTTATCATCTATTCACCATAAATATTAAACAGCCATGGAGAGAGTGGATATCTCGTGTGTCTATTCACGCGCTTACGCTTGTGTACACACTTGGACGCACATAGGGCAGCATCTCGTTATAAAGTTCGACCTCATTTATCTACTTTATACCGGAAGTAGGTTATAAAGAAAAAAAATTTACCGAACACAAAATATAATGCAATATACGGAAAAATCATCATATTTTTATCATCGATGCATTCTTATTAATAGGTGAATTATTTCTACAACATCATATACGAAGTGTATAGGGACAATTGTGAAAAAGTTACATTTCGAAATTTTGATGACTATTCACTTTTTATGTGCCCCTGAGCACAAAAACTGTAGTCTGAGGTCACGCAACAATGGAGGGCCGTTTATTCGTATAGATTTTCATAATACGTCGATTCATTCATGAAGTAATGAAAGAATTTCGACCAAAACTCTTGCAGTTATAGAGCTTAATTAGAGTAATGAGGGAAAGACAAGAAATGGGTGGACCAAATTTTGGGAGGATACGGCCTTCTGAATGACGTCATAGAAGGAAGAAAGTTAGGAAAGTGAGAAAGAGATAGGAGGAGAAAGCGATATTAGATATATTAAAAGAAGGTATGGGCATGTAAAGATAAAATGAATTGCCTTGGATAGTACTGGTTGACTTGGGGGTGCCTAAAACCTATCGGACGGTACAATTACGATGAATGATGAAGAAATCATAAATAATAATATAGAAGCCATTTGTCTAAAAAAATAACTATGCTGCTTCCAGTGCAGGGCCGTCTTAAGGCGTTTGGAGGCCATGGGCCCTAACTTTTTGAGCCCCCCCCCTCCATTTGTAGAGCACGTCTTATTAATCAAGTTTTTGCATTGATTGTAAATTGTTATGACGCGGTTACACATATCTGATTTCATAGAGAATAACAATATACAGTATTACGCTATTAGGAGGTGGATGGCTTGGGGCTATAAAGAAATACTGGAAAAATTAAAATATTTAACAAATAAAAAGTATAAAGTAAACCCACGATTTCATATTATATATATTAAAAAATCAATGTAAAAAACAAAATAGGCTATTTTTCTATTTCTTTCCTCATGTCTAATAGTTCATAAGTATGTACCAATTTCTGACTTTGGAGTCTGTTTTATTTCTCCTCTCCAAATTTTGAGGCCCCCTCTACAGTGAGGCCCTGGGCCAAGGATCATGTTGCCTCCCCCTTAAGACGGCTATGGTCTAGTGATATATATATACATATATATATATATATATATATATATATATATATATATATATATATAAACAATTAGCTACGTCTGTTACTCGGTCACATTCAAGTACTACAAGGACCGCTGGCGGTATAATACCCAGGGGCATATAAAACACTATAAATGATGAGTTGTTTGTAGTTCCGTCGTCCTGAAGGAGATGGCTAAATTTTTACGGGAGAGTGAAAGGGAGAGAGGGAAAAAATGAGAGGGAGGGAGAGTGAGTGAAAGGAAGAGGGAGAGAGCGAGAAGAAGAGAGAGAGAGAGAGAGAGGGAGGAAGAAAGGGAAGTGTTTAAATATTTATTTAACGCTTTATTCATACATACCCTTAATTTTTTGCGGGAAATTACAATAGTTATAATATAGTGAGTTTTGCGCTCAGCTACCGTCAAACTCGATCCTCACCAGCACCAGCATCGTTACTACGATGCAATGCGATTGCGAAAATATTTTCCGCCTGTAAATACGTGTGTGGTGATAGAGAGAGTGCATTAATTCTTGATTACTGCAAGTATAAACTGAATAAAAAAACGCTCATTTTTCTCTATAAATAGCTTTAAAGATGGTACAATAAAATTTAAATCAACCTTCTTTTATTAACTATAGCTTAAACGCACGTATAATACGAGTTTGCGAAATGAAAAATTACTGTTGATCTGGCATTTTATCAACCAGCACTCCAGATATCGCTGATTATACTTCATTTTATTGCATGTGCCATTATTCTCTCAAGGAGGCTAATTTGCTATATTTATTGACTGTAATCCATACATTAGTCACGTATTTAAGCATGCCATCGAATAAAAGTATCTGCTCTGAAACTTATTTTAACAATTCCCAATATCTCCGATTGAACTTCGCCCTGCGAGAACAATATTTATCCGAAACATATCCGTTTTTCAACAACTGCGAAAATCAATAATTTTTATCATATTAATCCATTTTTTAGTTTTAACGTTCTAAATTTAAAAAAATAGGGGATACAGACAATACTTACGTTCCAGCTGCTTCGTTGTAAGAAAGAAGAGCTGTGTGCCCTGCAGGTATACTTCGCTTAACGACACTTCGTTCAACGATATTTCATCGTAACTACACTCGAAAATCTCCATAAAAATTCTGTTCGCGGCATCCCTCAACAAGTTAACAACGACACTTTAAAAATATAACAATTCCCCTTACAAAAAAATAAGCATCTCGCCAACGAAAGGCAGCGTTCGCGTAAGGACATTTCGTTCAAGGCGACCAATTTACGAGGAACCTAACCCTCCCTTTAGACGAGGTATACCAACGCATTGCCAAACCGCTACCTCGTACCGTCTCGGAATTTATTTAATCCTTATTTTTTTACTCAAATGCTATTTTCAAATCTTATCCCCAGTACATGGCCTCGAAGACCATCAACTCTCCCGACTCCAAGAGAATCGAGGCGATATGCGACACCGTCGAGGATATACTTACGGTACCTGGCCTCCTAATGACGATTGCCGGGCGGTTTTACCTCTTCTGGCTCCTAAACGCCGCCTTTGTTGCCATCCTTGGTGTCTCTGCAGTCGGGATGACAAACAGGAACTGGGAGGATCAGGTTGGAACCGGAGAATTCCGTCACGTTGTCCAATAAATGTTTCCGTTGTCACATGGGACACGTCGTTAATAATTTATTCCATTTTTGATACCGTGTAATTTTTTAATAACCCCTTTTTTATTGTGAAAGTGTTTTAATAAAGTAATTTTCCAAAAAAAATCTACCTGACGAGTTCTTTCATGAGAGAATGTTTTGGGTGGCTCGAGCCGAATCGATTGCTATGCCGTTCAAAATCCTCGCGAGTGTGTCTCGTCCAAAGAAAAAACGAGAATAGCGCTCTGCAAAAAAATTTCGTTGTCGCACAGGTTTTGCCTCGCGACCAAGTACTCGCTATGCCGCGGTACCTTTTGCATTATAGGAAAGAGAAGAATAACGCTGTGCAATGCAGGCTCGAGGCACCAGTGAGCTGGGCGGTTGCGCGGGGCGCAAAAATTATATCCCTAACGATTTCTCCGTTTGTTATTTGTAAGTACGTACATAAATTTTATCATGCCTTAGATATCGCTAGAGGCAATGGAATTTTTTAGTGTTTTGTCTTAATAATTCCCAGTTTAAACGCCGTTACAGAGCAGCCATGTTGATAAAACAATTCGATTTAAAATAAGCGATCATATGCAACCGAGATTAATTTTTTTACCTTTTTTTAAAGGAATTCTTCGATAATTCTGGTGCATCTCCTAACTGTTACGACTCTGGAGAATCTGTGAACTCCATGCAGTTCGACAGGTGAGCCAAAGTATTTTTTACTTCTTACTTTCATGTGCAAATCTGATTCTAGAAATTTTTTTAAATTCAAACGTGAACATTATTTACTTTCCGATGATATATTGTGCGATGATTTTCACGGGCATATCATCACTGAAAAACCATGTCATCTCGGAAAAAGTATGTTATTTTGCTAAAGAAAATGTTTTTACCCATGCCTAATCAACTAAAGTTCCAAATATGGTTTATTGGTTTATTGTGAGACTACATAATTCAAATTAATTGAATTATTAATATGGATAAAATTGGAAGCTAGCGATACAACCGCGGGGTTGTTGCACGGAGAGACCAGGGGAGGAGCAGAAATTAATATGCAATTTCCCGAGAGAAGTTCCATGTAGCAAAATAATTAAGATAATTCAAACTGGCCTAACTTTCATGAGGAGAAGCGAACGCCGGAAAATGATCGTGTCAAGAAATGGGTCATAGCTAACGTCAAAAACATGCGTTTGATTTTCACAATAACCAACCTGACAGCACGCGTATAAAATGTCAAGTCGTTACATAAAATTTTCCATCGAATAAATGGACATAATTTTCAGGAGGCTATCCGTTATCGACGCATGGAAGGAATCGTGGAAGGACGCACCTCCGATTCACATCCCAAAAATCAAAGGAATAAGAAAAGAGCCGTTTTCTTATCCGAGGTCTGAGACGGGGACGTCGTCCATACCTGAAAATCGCTATTTTGCGGAACCATCGGATACGTCCCTTTCCTCGCACACGGAAGAAGAAAACCAGCATTCCGTATCTCCGCCCCGACCTTCCCCGCCTCCGGTTGCTCCTGTAGAACCCGTCCCTTCTTCATCTCCCGCCCCTAAGAGACGCCAGCCTTCGCCCCCTAGGCGACGTCCACCGCCGCCACCGGATCTGAAGCCGCTACGGCCAGCCTTGAAAAGTAAGTGTGACACGAAAATTGAGAAAGTTACCGAATTTACCGGCATAATCCTTGCCATTGCGTTATCCTCGCACGCTGATTTTTTTAATATTAAAAGTGAGAAGTTATAATCCTGGCATAACACATACCATTCTCCTCGCAATAGACAGCTTCAACAAAAATTGCCAAAGAAGGAATTTCGAGGAAGGAGAAAATCTGAGTAAAAGGAACGCGGCAACATGGCTGCAGGTCGTAAATTCACAAAGTTCGATTTCAAAGGTTTGAAATACATCTTTTTTGTGCGTGGAGATCACGAGGTTGGAAGCGCTTACAATTTAGTAGATGTTTACAGCTAAAACACAAGTTTTGGCACTAAAGTACTCGCTTCTAGTTGCCAAATACACGGCGTGACGACGAAACGAGGTTTTTTGTCTTTACCCATCTTGATATATTTGACTGTAAATAGTACCTACCTGTTCAACATTACCACATATTTTTTCTTATTTCTTGTTGACATCTTTTACCATACATACTGTGTTAATAATGACTAAATTTTACTTTTTTATTTTAGGTGATATAACTGTTTAAAAAGGGCATTTCGTGATATTGATATGATATTATCTGATCCCATATATTTTCCATAAAATTAACAACTATATTGTGAATAGGCAGTGTAATAACGATGAGAAAATCCTGCATCTGGTTGGTCCTGGCATAATCCTTGCACCTAACGATTTCTGATCGCAGTACTCTGAAAAAGTGGGAGGGTTTTGCCAACAAATGCGATGTTTATATCCATCCATGAAAGATTCTGCGTCTAGGGTAAAGCTTAAATAAGTCTTCCGAAAAACAGTCCTGTAAAATATTATTTTTCTTGACTTGTAAAAAGGAACAATTGCATTATAACTTGAATAAAGGCAACGTATAAATACCAACTTAATGTTCATTTAAACGATTAGGTATTTTTGGAGCCTTTTGTGGGAGGTTTGCGATGCCCATGTTGAATGCCACATTCGCTACACCATATTTATAGCACCGATATCCGCATTATGTCATGCATATGTAATTTACCGCACGCATATCCGTGTGCTTGTTCATGAAACCCTCCTTGAATACTTGGCCGATTAAAATGAAAGCAAATATCAATAGGAAGAAGTCAGGTTTGAAAGTTTGCATCTAGTGATAACAGGACAGGATTCAGCAATTAATTGATCGAGATTATCAACGTTATCCCTTTATCCATGGGGAACTGTGATACGAGTTTCTTTTTTTCTCAATCTAGCCGGTGCGCTTCGTCGCGGCATGGAAAAACGGCGGTTCGAGATTTATTTCAAATTAATCCTTGGCGAATCTACGAGAAAAACTCTCAACAGGAAGAGGTATTTTGTGGGAACGACGATTAAGGCGATGTGCGGGAGGACTGTTAGATGGATTTTAAGCGAGGGTGTTTTAGGACGGTTGCTGAATTGTGTGAGCAGAGGGAGAGAAAGAGGGAGAGAGAGAAAGAGACAGACAGGCAGAAAGACAAACGACTTTGTTAGGGCGAAATTGAGACTAAGACAAACGACTTTGTTAGGGCGAAATTGAGACTATGTAGTCCCTTCTTACATTTAACCCTTTCGTCATATAAGTAATTACAATATTTACAAAATAAGAGAAATTAACTGCATACAGATTTCGACAAAATACATATTAATTACAAGTCAATATATTTGTTAGTAGATAACAGAGCATTACCAAAGAATGTTAGTTTTGTGGGTCATAAAAAACTGTGTATCAGTTATGTTTTAAAACAGAAAAAATTCCCACTGCGGAAAAACACCTACGAAGAGAAGAGAGGCGTAAAAAACCGCGAAAATTTCTAAAATAGTTCAGGGGAAGGAAAAAAAATACAATAATATGAGAAAAAGAGAAAAAAAATCATTCATAAATACAAACATATGTACATACATTTATATCCATATAAGGGAGGGAGGGGTGAGAGGGGAATAGGGATTGTAGGGTATGCTATGCCTGGTTGAGGGGGGAGAAAGAAAGAGAGAGAGAGAGAGGCGGGGAGTTAAGAGACGTAAAGACGGAGAGGCGCATTGAAATTCAATCTATTACGTTCTGAGCACCTTCGACTGTTCCAAGCAAAACTTATCGCTACCGTGAAATCCAACGGCGACGACGGATTAAATCATCGGGACTCTCGCGCTAGTGGAAATATCCCGCTCATATACATACATACGGAATTTTACCCTACAATTTACCAAAGTGGTGGATAAAACGTACCAAAATATCTCTAACGATTTCCTTTCTCAGGCTTGACTCTCCTGTCATGATTACTGATTGCCCTAGAAAAAAACGAGCCTCTATGTCGTTCTGCCTTGAATCGTCATTAAATATTTGGTCGCTATCTCCTCTACCAGAGATAAAAGAAACGATTCGTACGACATTAGAAGTGAGGCCCTGCGGATATCCGATTAATTTTAACAATTGAGAGAAAGAGTTCCACCACGACGAAAATCAGTCAGAAAGAGCGAATTAGACGGACCATTGGAAGGTAATTAAGCTGAAAGAGTTGATCGGAAACGTGATTATTGAGAAGTTAAGCGGCGTTGAGCTGCAGAATCGACTGTTCGTCATTATGAGTTTTCTGCGTTTCGGATGGCTTTATGCATACCCGCCCCACCTGTGTCATCCAAGAACTTTCTCATCTGTTCCATTTCTATTAATAAATCCAATTTTCCTTTTCGCTTTCAACCTCTTTTCCTCCCTCTTAGCACAGTCCCCTCCGTTACTTCTTTGGATTGACAACCGGCTCTAAGAATCTTACCCACCCATTTCTTCTGTCTTTCGCTTATCGCTCTAATTTAGTTTTTCTCTTCTTCTACTCTATTTAACATTTCCTTATTGTTTTCCTATCAATCCGAGAAATTTTCTCAAGTCTACATAATATCCACATCTGATAAGCCTCCGACCTTCTTTTCACATAGCCATTGTCTCAAAACCGTTCATTGATGCATCCCGTAACAAAGTTATTCACCAACCTCTTTTTAATATCTTCATTCTACATGTCAGCAACTGCCGTCGTCTCATAAATGCTTCCTTTGCTCCACTCATTCCTGACCATATCTCTTCAGTTCTTCTACCATCCCGAGCCAGAATACTACTACCTAAATCAGTCCCTACATTTTTTTGTTGGCGACGCTCTTTATCTGTAATCAAGATGTTTATCCACCAAGCGTGCCACCATTAAAGTTATTTTATTCGTAGATTTTAAGATAAGATATTCTGAAAGTATAGCATATGGTAGTGAATATTTGCATTGGGAAAAGAAAGGTAGAACTCGTTCATCAGTTCAAAAATATGCATTTATTGAATATTTCTGTGAATTGCCGTTACACTTTTAGGCATGCCACGCTAACAATCCCCTTGCCTGGATTAGCTCCTATGACCGAAATTTTATTGCTAAAAAAAATCTGCGTGTAAGTTGCGGAGTAGCCAACCTCAGTGGCAAAGCCCATCATTAACTCTCACGATCTAGCAAGCTCATCGCTTCTACTTCAAGGTACGTTTTAGACAACATGCACTGTGGTGGCTTTGTCGCTTTGAATGGAACGATTGCGCCGCCAGAAAAGTTACTGACGGGCGCAACCGTCTCCTGCTAATCGAATTCATCTCGCGTGTCAATTTGGGCACGCGTGTCATACGCACGCTATCCATGTTACAGGGCTTCCGCATGTCATACAGCTGGCCACGAGGGGGGAAGAGCGCCAGGAGAAAGGGAACACTTCAGTCAGTCTAAAATATTGCGCAATTTATATATTATTAATCAAAGGCAAATAGGATGAAAAACGATGAAGTGCTACGAAGAGTAGGAGAGAAGCGAATGATTACACAGGCTATTAGAAAGAGGAAGGCAAACTGGGTTGGACATTACCTGAGGAGAGAGAGAGTATGATTAAAGACGTGTTAGAAGGAAAACTAGATGGAAAAGGGGAAAGAGGAAGGAAAGGTTTCAGCTGATAGACGATTTGAAGGGGAAAGAGTTATCAAGATATGAAGAGGACAGCGGAAAATAGCAGTATATGGAGAACCAGGTTTAACCATGAATAATCACGGACCTGTCTACGGACAGACTACCTATGATGATGTTGATGAATCAAAGGCCAACATTTTTTATATAGTATTCGGCGTACTACATTGGCTTAAAAATGACGTGTCGATATCCTTATAGAATGACAATAACGACAGGGGTGGGGCGATATGGTGATGAAAATGAAAGGTTACAACGGACTTATAAAGATCGTAAAGTGTAGAAACTCATTATTTTATCTTTTCCGTCATTGAAATTCCGCCACCGTGACCCAGAATACTTCCGACACCATCTGGGAATTCCTCTCTGCCTGATGTTTTCATGGCTAAATTCTTTGTATCGTCAATGGCATATAAGACTGTACAACAGTGCTGGAACAAGGGAAATAGATGCAAAATGAAGCGATAGCTCTGTGTTATATATATGTATATATATATATATATATATATATATATATATATATATATGTATATATATATATATGTATATATATATATATAACAACTTACGGAAAAGGAAAGGTAAAACAGATATATGGATGTCAACAAGGTGTTGGGATGAGGAAACCCAGTGAGCACTCACCAATCAGACGACTTCAGGTTGGCGAGGCCCCGGGGATGTCGAAGCGACACACGTAAAATAACACAAAAACACAGAAACATCACTTCTGAAGAAGGAGTAATTCCGAAAGCTTCTACGTTTGTGATGTTTCTGTGTTTTTGTGTTATTTTACGTGTGTCGCTTCGACATCCCCGGGGCCTCACCAACCTGAAGTCGTCTGATTGGTGAGTGCTCACTGGGTTTCCTCATCCCAAAACCTTGTTGACATCCATATATATATATATATATATATATATATATATATATATATATATATATCTTACATTACGCTCAAGATTAAATGAATATATAATACTTATTGCCATAAACCGTTTGAGTAAATGTGATTTATCAACTTTTTATGGCTACTAGTGGTACCCGCAAAAAATTATGCGAAGTCAGTCAGAAATCTGCATGCTTAAAAGTAATAATAGCCCATTTCTCCTTATAAAATTGGACAATTGATATTTTTAATGTCATATTTGTTTTTATTATTTATATGTGCAATTTTAATTGTCTCTCCCATACGACAAAGGTCACATTCCAATATTGAAATAAAGAAAGAAGATTTTTTTCTTTTGGTCAATCATTAAAAATACCCACAGCTTACACGAAGTATACTGAATAATAATAATCTTTAATTATTAACGTTGCAATCTATTTAGTTTGACATTGCTACAACTATAATTTAGATTCTTCATAAACAGCGTGATGCGGATAACGCAATTATTTTGTCTATTTGAAGGCTTAATAGACACTAATTCAATCGGAGGCAACAATGTGCGTCACCTTGGCAACACCCGGAAAGAGTACGAAAAAGCCATAAAATTTCGAAAAGAAATGCGTGTTTCTGAGAAATTATTCTGTGTAACAAAAAAAATCGCAAGAATACGATATTTTATGGTTTTAGGCGTCGAATAAAGCAAAAACGGAGAAATTCGGCCCCTATGTACGTATTTTAATGAATGAAAGAAATAAACCTTGAACCTTGAAAAATCCAAACTCCTGTGTAAACATATGGAAGAATATAATCGTCTCCCGGAGTCGAATCCGGGACACTTCCGTAAACGAAAATAGTTTTCCTGAGGTTACTTAGTTGGCAGAAACTAAATGGCGTTTACAGTATTTATCTATGAAAAACTGTCCAACAGATAAAAGGGAGGATGGACGGACAGGCGGACAGACATTGAGTAATTATATATAAAGATAGGAGTAATCTATATGTTTTATTTTATGCATGATGCAAGCTGAGATAAAAAAATTTAACTTGCGATGTTATTCTAATGAGTAAACTTCTTAAGAACCGTCTAAATAAAATAAAATAGGATCTTTAACGTAACTTTACTATCATTCCCAAATTTATTGCAGTTTCTTTATTGTGATATATTTTCCATTCGCATTATACACCTAATTCAATAATTCAAATAATAGTAAACTAACTTCATTAAATTATTTATTTAAATACGATGTTGCTGGTAACAAGACAAGGCTAAATTGAAAAAAAAATAATTCAGATGAAGATGAATGGAACAACAGAACCTCTGTGACAAACAAACCGATTTTCACACCGTAATTTTTGTGCGTATTCAACTTTTATTTTCAGCATTCTTTGTTCCCTCGATAACCCCGTGTTCACGTGCTAGGCCTGAACTTTCGAGGGAAAGGTCAAACCAATAAAAACGCTCAATCAATCTCTACCTCTTCTGTTCTTTTCAGGATTTTGATGCCTCCTCGAGGTCTCGCACGCAAGGCATTTAAGATTGGGCAAGGCGTCCCTGGTGTCAACCTATCACGGCAGCTTGAACTCTTCGCACGGAACAAGAGGATCTCTATCTCTTCTCGTCGCCATCACTTTTTGCCTTCTTTATTTTCGATGTGTATAGCTAATTAAACGTTGCATCGATGAATCACTCCTCATTCTCACGACTCTGTGGTTTCATTCACGTTTTTTTCATTAAAACGTTTATTTTTACCTCACTTGGTCGTCCGCATCATCCCCCGCATCTACTCACGTTGAATTGGTACATCATTATATTTAAGTGTTGTGTGTCATTTTTACCAGTGAATCAATAAATATTTTTCTAGCGAAAGAATGACCGTCTTTTCGTGCTCCTCTTAATCAATTCCGCGGAAGGATCCACCGTTTTAAGCATTTCGTGCCGATGCTATTGCGAAACACGCGGAGGTGTCGAAGAGGTTTTTCGTCGCGTCAGGCATGACGCCTCTTAATTTCTGTTTTGGATTCCAAAATCGAGTAACGGAAAATGCGTGTTCCATCGCGCAAATCGCTTTGCATTTCGATGAAATATTCGCTCGGTGACAATTTCGACTTATTGTACGAAACAAATACAACAGTTTACCTGATTTCCTACACCTCCACTTGACGGAGTAAATATTAACGAATTACTTCCTGGAAAATAGGAGGTATAATGCGTGATCCTTTAGACAACGGCTTCTGGCATCCGGTCATTTTCTGATGGCGGACGTCCCTGTGATTCTTATCGGGCTGTGCTCCTAGCGCGATGTGATTCGATCTCGAGTTCAAAAGGGAAGATCTGTCTTTCTAAGGAGAATTATCTAGCTCACCTATTTAGTCTTTGTTTCAATTGTTACTCCTGAATATCGTATCGTATTCTTTACGCCGGTGGATTGATGTAGGCAGCAGATTACAATGGTATATCCTGGATGCAGTGGGCCCAAGTACAAGTTTAACATCCAACCTTATACATTCAAGGAACACGACGCAAAATGTAATTATATATATATATATATATATATATATATATATATATATATATATATATAAGAACGACAAGAATGTTGGTGCAAAGCGTTCTTTATGCATACGCACCACATGAAGCAAGTGTAAAAAATTAGCACATGTACTCGTCGGCCTGTGTTCACTGCACTTTGCAAATTTGTACGATATGCCCCTGCCTGTAGTTGAAGAAATAATCCTATTATTTATAAAATTCCCAAACTTACATCATGAAGAGATATTTTAAAGTTTCTACAGTCGAAGAGGAAATTGATAGTGAACTGTCGAACTCACCTTCTGCGTGAAATCTGACAAACAATCTCTCTCCACACCCATAAATAGGGCGGAAAACCAGAGGCACATTTCGGCTACATAGCAGCCTTCATCAGTGACGATTAATTCTTATTTTAGAAGCCACCAACGATGAATCGGTACTGGTGGCGGTTTACTTTTAGTCGAAATGCGTATATGGTTTTCCCAACTTAATTTTGTAGTTATTGTAGACATGTATTATAGTTTGTCAATGTATTTGATCTAAGTTTGGCCACTGCCAGAAATTCGCCTGTTCGATTTTGTGATATCATTATAATTGGTCCTCTTCAAGTCCTACCAATAATAAACAAGAAAAACGATAGGATAAGAAATTCATTCAGAAAATTGCGTTACGAATGATGTATTTTTCGAGGAATAATGCAACCGCCATCAGGTAGAGTCGGTTAGTTTTTCATAGTTTAATATTGAGAACGCGAAATTCTTTACTTCCATAACACTCGTTTGGAGAAAATGTTAATTCGGACTAATTAAAAATAAAATATACATTTCTCCGCGTCAATATTACCCGCAAAGACTGATTCCGTATCTAAAAATAACATGGTTGAAAAGTATACTCTATAAATGGAATACATATAAAGATTTTTAAGGCGTTATTTATGGAAAATACGTATAAAAAGGTATTGAAAGATCTTGAATTTTACTCTCCGAAACTATTAGTCGTAATTATGTGGTCCCGCGGACTTTTTGTGGTCATTGTTGTTCTCTATTCGAAAAAAACTTTTTAGTCTATAACTCACAGATCATATACGTGCTCGGGAGAGAAAAACCTGGTTTCGTTAGAAACTGGATTCTGATGCCATGCATCAACTACCCATTGTTGTTTGATACTTGTAAAAACAGCAAGAATTTTTAAAAATCAATAATTTCCTTTGTTTATCGTTTAACAAAGCAGACAACTGCCCTTTCAAGGGAATTTTTTATTTAAATATCCTTAAGATTATGAACAGTTATTTATGTATTTTTCATGATCCGCTTGTAGCATCGCGAAAAATTTCCCGATGAATAAAACCCGATTTCAATTATCGGGGGAGATCGCGAGCGCGTTTCAAGACGCATACGTATCTAGAATATCTCTAATAAGAATTCCACCGCGATGGTGAGAAAAAAAAACAAAGAAACGCGATGCCCGTCATGTTTCTCGCGTCCGCATCCTTTCTCTCCTGGAATTCCGCATCGGCGGACGTACTGTCCCCTCTTGCCGCAACGCCTTCCATCATATTGAATCGGAAGGCTTCTTGCACGAGAGGGGGGAGGAGGAGGAGATCGGGGAGGGGGGGGGGGAGCAAAAAATGGAGGGACGACGCCTTCTGAAATGGCGGTACGTTCCGGAGGAGGGCTCCCTCACGTATTCCCGGACGCATTTGGATTCCGTGGGTGCCGTTCCCCTTCGTCTGATGCGATGTGGAGTAACGTGTGGTGTGGATCGTTCGCCATCGTGAAAGTACGAGAGGAAGGAAGGAGATAGGGAGAGGGGGGGGAGGAAGGAGAATGCGTCTGGGACAACTCATCTCGCACCCCGTGTACGACAGCGGAAGGAAGGTTGGATGTGGTTGCTGACCACGCCAAACGACTCATTTGGGAGGGAATCTTATAGGTGTGGTGGGGGATGGGATGGAGAGGTCTCCGGGTCGCTAGGGCCCATATCCAAGGCACGTACTTTAAGGCTCGAGAAAGCTCATAGTGCGAGGGGGGGAGGACTCAAGGCGGGGGAGGGATGAAAAAAAGGTTTGAGAGAGACAAACCTTAAACATGTATAAAAGGGGAGCCTTTGTTTGACGACAGTATCAAACCTTCAGCCTTCGCTCAAGTATCGATTCCGGCAACCATGGAGTTCTCGAGCAAGCTTCTGGTGAGTTGTCCAGGGAGTGTGCGGATCAAGGGTCGCAGGAAAGTTTTGTCGGGAGTTATCTTAAGCTTAAGTTTTTAAAACGTTCCACATCTCGATAAAATCCATGCGATACTCCACTAATGGTAAACCTGTATTTAAAAGTTGTCAAGAAAAAGTCCACAAGCGGTAAAAGTTTGCTTTGTTAATAATGCAGACGGCCATAAAAGCAACAGAAAAATGTTTTGCTTTGATTTTTTTGATAATTAATAATTTTTTCTCTACTATCAAGTCACATGGAATTAATTTTTACTGAGGCTAAAATTCTTCTGGAAATTTATAATCGCAAAAAACTAAGTTTCGGAAATATTCGATATACTATATTCATAGCGAAAGTCAAAAAATTAAGTTTTAAATCATATTCTGAGATTCTGTAAAAAAAACTAATCAGCTCCAATAGCAAAAAATAGGAAAGAACCATATTAGCATCTCGACTATAGAGATGCCGTCATCAGTGGTGATTCATGGATAGCAGATTCTAAAAAATGAACCGCGGTGTAGGCGATCTTTTTTATCGGATATTGGAGATAAGCAATTTATCGGCCACAATAAGAGCTCGATCATTATCCTTAGTATATTCTGAGATATTTAACATACAACATATTTATGCACGTCATTAAAAAACTGGAAACATTTTGTCGGTCGAACATCATTTTTAGAGTATAGGTTGTTTAATATTTTATTATCTAACTCAGGTTTAATGCATTTTTGTATAAACTCGCGTAATTTATTTCAATTGAAAACGAACAAATATATTTAATAAGTTACACTCGATAGTCTTTTTACGCAAAAATCTTAATTAGTGTTATTTTTCTCCATTATCATATCTACTCGGGAAAATTGGGAAAATGGACAATAATAAACAAGCGATAACTTGAAGTGTACTGGAAAGACTAAAGCTTTACTTTTCGAAACATGCCGTTACAGATCTTCATTTTAACGTATACGAAAGCGAACGAATAAAAATGTACGTTTTGGTTAATAAAAAATTCGAGTTATCGAGGCTCGACTGTAATTTGTATAATTCAGCAAATATGTTTTTAGATGATTCTTTATAAGTATGGAGCTATGTTGGTTACATACTGTTTTGTTAAGGTATTGTGCAGATGGAATCAGCATGTTTAGCTTTTTTGAATAAGTATATTAAATGAAGTGCAATTCTCGAGACATATTATAGTTATCGTAAATAAAAAGTTGTTTTCAAACCAGGATATTGGAACAATTTTTGAAACGAGAAAAAAGTCTGCTATGACCGGGAATTGAACCCGGGTCTTCCACTTGCCGGGCGGATATTCTACCCCTGAACTATCGTAGCAGAACATTTTCTCTCATTTCTGAACACGGATGTTTTCCTTTGTGGGACGGGAACTAGCCAGACTTTTTTCTCGTTTCAAAAATTGTTCCAACTTTCACAGCTTATGCCTGTCTGCATAGGATCTTCGGATCATATCATTCCATCAAAACCAGGATATGTCAGGATCGAGGATAAAATTTCAGAATTCGAGGGAGGATATTTTTAGGACCGGGTATAATTCGTTTTTTTGGCTCGGCTGCTTTGTCTTTTAACTGGAGCACATACTTAATCATCATTAGTCTTGTCATTTTTCTCGTGTAATGTAATGGCAATTATAATTCTTACTCTTCCAAAGTGCCCTCTGTGAAAAACAAGCGCACTGTATCTAAAGTCAAAGAAAAATGATGCTTTTAGAAATCATTTAAAAAATCCCGGCATGCGTGAGAACGGAGGTAATGGCATTTTTATTCAAGACCTTAATTCCGTTCAATGAACCGGAATAAATCAATAAGCTCCGTTGGGACGAAGAATACCTGGGTAAAAAATAACGGTAAACCTTAACATACATACGCTATGAAGACGCAGGATTGTTTAAACGGAATCATTTCCAACGAGATTATCTGTAGAACGATAAGACCGCAAGGACAGAAATTACAGAAATATTTTCATCGGGATATAATTTTTAATATGAAAACGGAACATTTCATGACTCCTCTTGTTTTCAGTTCCTCTTCGGTATGTTGGTGGCCCTGATTTCAGCTGGGGACTCCCTCTTCTTGAAAAAGAAGTAAGTCGATGGTTTTCGAATTTTATTAATTTTTTTCCGCGATTCAGCTCCGAATCCAACCATTAAATCGAATTTCGATTCGTTTCGCAGGGTGATCGTGCACCACGTCCATCCTGAACCGCACTACCACCATCCTCACCCCATAGTCTACAAGACCTTCGTGAAGAAGTTCCCGTGGTTCGATGACGACTTCCATCACGATCACGATCACCACCACCACCACCACCACCACCACCACCCACACCACGACTGGCACCACCCATGGTGGTGAAGAGGGGAAGCACCTTCCGATGCGAATCATCCTCCGGTTCGACGCGCCAAGATAGGGAAAAAATGCAAACACTTCTTTTTTTTAATTCCTTCGGAGACCAAGCGGGGACAGTTTCGCCACCAGAAGAGAGAAAGGACCACGGATATATGAGCGGAAATAGTTCGAAGATTGCTTCGCGGAGAGGATGCAAAAGGGAATACCTTCAAGGGACAAAGTGAACTCGACCCAGTCGCGAGCCGTGTGCAGTGGGAGGCTTTGATGCAAGTTTTCTAAGGAATCCGGGTGCATCCGAAATGCATCGCCCGAAACTGGTTACCCGGGAGAGATTGTTTTTTTCCCTCGCTCCAAAAAGTAAACAAATGGCGAAAAAATTCGCGGGTTTGACCTCGGAAATATTTCGGTAGTCGCATCGGGTGGAAAGCGGCACATAATCTCCTCGTAGACGAAGAATTATTGCTGTGCTGCGAATAACAGTGGGACTGCCTGTAGAAAGCGAGGCTCTCTAGAAGATATATCGAAGGTTTTTCCTCTTCTTTACACGTTTCTGTGGTTCGTTTTTATTTGAAAAAATACGGGAGTTTTTAACAGGGTGGTGGGAGAAAAGAGGCGAAACGTCGATCTGGGAGGTCCATGACACTAATACATAAACAGTATCCAAAGAATGGTAGCAGATGTCCGGGCACTAGTCGTTGAAGACGCACTTGATATTCACTACAAATGTAACAAATGTATTATCTCACTCTTCGGCAGTTCTAAATGTTTAGCGGAGATGTACTTCTTGATTTTTAAATGTTGTTTTTATTTTTTATATCGACTGTTGTTATCTTTCCATGTTAATCATCTATATCGAAATCGACCGTGTTAACTACTACGCACGGGTCAATAAAGAATCGATTGAAAAGTATGTCGGCTTGGTTTTTATTTTTTTTTCAAAAGAATCAAAACTCCTGCGGTGTTATCCCTAAATCTGTCGTTCGTTCTCATCCAACTTGACGAGCGGCCGTTTATAAAATTTTTGTCAACTTCCCATCGAAAATTCAACCCTAAAAAAAGTACACTACTATGGTCTAATAATCTGTTTGCAGTTTACATGTGCTATGAAACCATTCTGTTTCCTGTGCTTATTCACATGCCAATAGCCAGTATTTCCGACGACCATCTCGAATTTTCCAGGAATAAAGGATTATTTTGATCACGAAAGATTCATCGTTACACTAATATTAACCCTAAAGATAATAATTTTACAACACCATCGCTCTACGCGAGCAGACATTCGGATTTTTTTTCGGCTCGATAGAAATTCAAGATAATAATTCAATTTAAGGGCGCAAAAGATACAGGGAATTTGCCTCCTCGCTGACGAACTCTTGGTTTTCCCCACGTATGGCCGGCTAAATTTAGAATGAAGCATGACATAAATATGAAGATCATTAACATCACACTTTTTAATTCAATCTGCCAAATGGGCAGGCCAATCACATTCGACCCTCAAGGACGGTATCTGTTCCAATTCGCGGTGAAATCATCACATTTATATTAACGAGGTGGTTCTTTAATGATTTTTACGCGGACTGTGAGGAAATACGAGAGGCTTTTGAGATGTGGGTTTGGAACAGACCGGAGAAAATTAGTTGGATTGAGAAGATAACAAATGAAACCGTTTTAAAAATATACTAGAAGAAGACAGGAGATTAATTAGAATAATAAGAAAAAGAAAATAAATGGGTGGGTCAGATTTTTAGAGCCAACGGTGTGTCGAAAGAAGTCATCGAAGGGAAAGAGGCAAAGAAGTAGGATGAGAAGAGGAATGTTAGACGTTTTAAAGGAGATGGGTATGAGACGATAAAGAGAAAGTCTTTGGATGGGACAGATTGGCTTGGCGGAGCCTAAAAGGTATACCGAAAGATGGAACATTAATGATGATGATTAATTAATAAATAAGCCCGGAGCGCAGATTTCCAATCAAGTAGTGTATATATAATAAGATTTTCAAGAAATAAAAATCTAAAGCTTATTAAATAAAGGAAAATTACTGAGGGCGTAGCAGTAATCGTATAGACTCGGACTGTTTAAAACACGTACCTACGTGTACTATTCGCGCCTGATGGAAATAATGCTCGGTCTAGTTGATATATGTTTCCTTATGAAAACTTTTAAATCCATTTATTTTTTTATTGGCTTAGGTGATCAGTAATGTGAATTAATAACATACAACGAAAAATTCAGCGAGACTTTTAAATGCCCTCTTTTAAATTTTATTTGGTATGACGTCATTGGCTACCAATTAGTCTCGTAGAGTCAAGGAAAATATCAATTCCTTCAAGAAGGGAGTGAAATGGTCCTCCGCCTTTTTAGCGTATTTTTTGACACGCAGAACGGTGGAACGCTGTTCACTGCGCCTTAAAAAGGACGGGGCAGCATAAAATGCGCTGCTTAACTCGAGTTTTAGAGTGCTGCATTGTCGAGTTAAAAACGTCGCACATTCATGATCCAGGACCTTTTTAGTCATATACCAAAGCAAGGAAAGTTTGATCTAATTGTAAGTTTAAAGTTTATCTACTCATAATTGTGATAATTTTCTTTGCATATCCATCAGCAAAGCTATTTCCTTTATACTGCATATGCTAAGTTAAAGGTTTTTTAAAAGCGTTGGTTATGGTTGGCGGGAAACATTCACGTTCCACCATACATTTGGGTCTCTCTGCTAAAATCGTGACCAAAATTCGCTACCAATTTTGTTCGATTGTTTTAAATTCGAGGAAGGTAATCTAATACCCCCTGAGGGAGTATGGTGTTTGATGTTTTGCTCGTAATAAAATGGGTTTGCCTGACTGTAACGATCGAGCCGCTTTATGCAGGGACACTTTTAATGCATTCTAAAGCGCTTCTGCAGCCAGTGACCGGAACGTTATCGTGTTTCCTCACGGCGACCCTATTGAAAGGTCGACTGGCTGGACAAGGTTGCTCCCATTCAAATGTGTATTCTCACGGAAGTCTTGCTTAACTATTGAAGGTTGTCTTTAGCTAACGGCGATGTTGACCACTATAAAATCAACTTCACCGGTAAATACGAGTAAATCATTTTTTTGGAAGCATAGCTTGGAGTTCAAAAATAAATCACCTCGATTACGAAGAATCATCGAGGATTTTTTTAAATAGGCTTGGGAAAAACTGGAAAACATAGGAACCCTGAAATAAAAATAATAGGAACTGTGTGTACAGTCAGACCCCGATTTAGTGCCCTCATACCTATATAGTGCCAATCCGAACACCGCCCATGAATAGTTGTTAACAGAACTTCCATTTTATGATTACATAGCAAGCATATAACTCGATTGGAATGGCGTTTAAGTAAGCCACTTTTACATCCAGTAATGAACGATTACAATACTTTCTCAATATACTACGTATATGAGAAAGTAAAAATTCGACTTCGAGATTTTGATGGAAATACACGTTTTAGGTGTTCCTGAGTCCATAAAAGTGGTTTTTGCCATACCATCAGCCTGTTAGCCATTCTATGGCCCAGACGCGTACATAAAATCGAATGATATTTCGTATTTATGCAACATATCATCTTTTGCAGACCCTTTTTTGATAAAAATAATATAGCACAAAAATTAAGGGTTAGTAGTTTATTCTTGGCGATATTTTGAAAAATTCGATTTTCTCAAAAATGGCTATAAGGATTTCGATTAAAATCCGTCCAATCGTACAGCCTGATGACACAAATAATACTAAGCCATATGTCCCAAAAAGTTACCATATACCTTCCAGTGGCGTTATTTCTGTACAAGACGCTCAGCGCACGCGTCAGAGGGGAGGAGGAACCCGGGGATTCCCTAGTCTAAAATTCCGTACTTCTCTGTTAACGCCACGCGCTTATTAGTGAGAGGAATTAGATGTGAGAGGTTGATGGTGTCAGTCGCTTTGGTTGTTGCTATGCATCATAACATAATTGGCATTGAATTGCCATGCACACAGTTAATTTCGGGGCAAAGAATATAGTGGGACCATAGGTATGTAAGAAAGTTTGTGAAATGTATATTGCGCAGTTTATTTCAAGATTACAATACTTTCTCAATATACTACCTATATGAGAAAGTAAAAAAGGAAACTTTTAATTTTCATTATGAAAATCGACGTCATTCAATCACGTGTGAACGCGTGTTCGTATCGTGATTCTCAGTCGTGACGATGCCCTGCAGTCGTTCAATTCCTGCACGGCCTCTGCATTTTCCACGAGGAACGATTTTAATCTCAGAGTCCAACACGCAATGGAAATCGATATCAGCTTGATTCCACAGCATCAGCGGATTAAAGTAGAACGGGAGCGTTCGTGATTCGCGGCCTCGCGTCACTTTAGAAATGATTGGAATATCCGAACGAGTAGAAATCGTTCTTTTTGTGGACGCCGCCAATGCCGTAATTACGGTATGGCGAAGGTAGCATTTGCCATAGGCGCCGCTTGCAAAATTCGCCAAACGTTCCCATAAAAATGCCAAGAGCTTATTTTCCCATTAATAAATATTAATTTAATACTCAAATATTTAAGTTATTGTTAATAAAAACGCTCTTTCTTTATGGATATGTAGTAAAAATCATATTCTACGTACACAAGATGTTTCCTTAAAATTTTGCCATAGGCGCCATACCTCCCAGTTACGTCTCTTGACGGCGCCACCTAATCTCATATCCTCCGAACGACTCATCTTCATCCTTACAAATAGGTACATGGAATAATTATTTTTTTAAAAATTGCAACTCAATTCTGAATACTTCGGTAATTCATTTACCAAATCTTTAGGTAGGTTCCCAACCTAAGTTTCGCGACACATTGGGGTGCCGCAGCTGGTTTTTAGGGGTGCCGCAAAAGCTCGGTTTAGTAAATAAATCAACGATTTGGATGTGACGTTAGATAATTAGGACAATTATTTCTCCTTTAATAAATTGATTATGTTGTGGTGCCAACAGATGGATGGGTTCAAAGGTTGTAATACCTTTATGTAAAAATATAAAAACCTTGTTACAAGTTAGGGGTGCCGAGAAATTCTGTTTATCTTTGAACGAGTGCCGCGCCTTCAAAAAGTTTGGGCATCATTGGTTTAGGTCATAGGCCACATATTTTCTAGCATCTTTTATATCAAATGGTTTGTCTAAAATTTGCACATTATCATAATAATGTATCTAAATGTTCATAAACATGGGCATACTGAATGATCAACTAGTCCAGGGATGGGGAACCTTTTTTCATTGTAAGGCCAAATGTTACTAAACGGAGACCTCATCAGGCCGCACACATTGCGATGCACGTTGCATACATTCTCATTTATCAAAATTGAAATAATAAAGAGGCAAACGCAATTTAATGGCTTTTTAATTTAACGAATACAGATTTCAATTCTTCGTATTTACTAATATTTTTAAAAAAACTTTAAAGGCTTTAACACAATATAATGACTTTTTAATCTAATGCAAAAAATTTAAAATTTTCATATTTGCTAGTATATTAATAAACTTTAAAGAAGTTAAAACAAATTAAGGACATGTAAATAAAATGTTGCATTCAATCACATTCATCAAAATAAGAACGCAAACAAAATTTAATGACTTTTTGTGAATCTTTGTTGTGAGCTAAGAACTTGATATTTGGTTCCAGCATTGTTGTCTATAGCTTCAATTGGTCTTCCAGGTGAGTGTTTGTCATCTGTGATCTCAGACACGTCTTGATTTGAGCCACATGTGAAAATGTTGATTCACAACAATAGGTTGTACCAAAACAAGAGAGTAATCGACGAGCATATTGACGCAGTTGTGGGTATTATTCAACTGCATTCTTCCATATTTCAATGGGATTCTTTTTACTGTCAAATAGAGGCTTCAGAACGTTATCTTCTGAGAGCTCAATCAACACCATCTGCAAATCCTCAGGTGCATTCTAGACATCAACCAGATGTGGCTGAAAAGCTAACCTCAGTGTGGCATCATGTTTCTCAAAATCTTTAAATCTGTTATTGTATTCTTTAATCAAGGAGTCTAAAACACCTATATATTCATTCATATTTCAATTTTGCAAGTTTTTATTCATATCTTGTTTATCAATTACCTTTGCCAGTTCAGGAAAATGCTAATCTGATAAGGCCAATTTTAAAAAAAATCAACTTCCGAAATGCCTGAATTTGCTGCAACATTTCATATATGGATTTAGTTTTACCTTGTAGAGAAGTATGCAAATGATTTTTTTTGCAACATTTCTGCAGAAATCTTTTTTTCAAAATTTCACAATGTTCATTCTGTTCTTTGAAAAACTTCGTGAATTGTTTTCGCAAAGCTAAAAGATTTTCTAGTACTTGACCTTGTGACAACCAGCTCACTTAATGGTATGGAAGATCTACACTAAATGATTCATCGTCATATTGAAGCACTGGCGATGCCGTGAAGCATTTGCTCGAATGTAGTTCACAATACCAATAACTATACGTAATGTGTCATTTAAAACAAGATTTGGCTCAAAGATTCTGTTGATGCAAAATACATATCATTTGTTTGTTCCTTCTGTAACTTTCATGCTAAAATCATATATGAGTTTGAGTATGTTTAGCCAAGTATGCAAAAGGCCGCACTGAGGATCACAAAAGGCAGCATGCGGCCTGAAGGCCGCCGTTCCCCACCCCTGAACTAGTCGAATATACCCATCCCTTGAATTGCACGGTTTTGCCCTACGCGTATTCGGCTTAGCGCGGTTTTATTTTTAGAGTAGTACCTCAAATTGCACGGCTATCGATATCGCTTTAGCAAGATTTGTAAACGGTCTCCCAGCATTTACATTTATAAAATGTTTCAATAAGAAAGAATAAAGGAAGCAGTCCTGAATAAAATAATGCTAAATAAAATGTACCATGTTAAACTCAACAGGGCCCTCAAAATGTAATCTCATGTGTTACTATGGGGAAACATATCACTTTTACACTGTTTCTTTTTACACGATCTTTTCTAGGAACGCATGTGTCGTGCAAAGCGAGAGATTGGTTTATTTTGAAACGGTAGCGATAAATATCATTATTTTTTATGACGAACGTTGTTCGTATTAATCGCCTCGGACAGCGAAAAATGAAAAAAAAAACGCGGTAGATAATCGAATAAATTCGATAAAGAGACCAATAGTTCCAGCGACTAAGGTGTCGGTAATTGTCGATAGAATGTGATGATTAATTTGAGGAGATTTATTGCGGTTTGTCCGTTTTTATCGCCTTCCATTTCACGCGAAACCACCTGATGAAATCCGCTCTCGCATATGATCGCCAGTCTAGGTTCTTGTATTTACACGTAGCATCTGATTTTTACCCACGTTCTCTAGATTTATGGGACCGATAAATCTTTCAGCGGTTGGTGTTTTTAGAAATAAATTCTTTTGTCGAGATACAGGGTAGGTTTTTCATCTTAAATTATTTCATTTAAACTATCTTATTACTCATCAAAACACTCTCAGTGTCTTCTTCATGTTCTGTTTTTTCGATTAATTCCTGAATTTACGTCCATAAAAGCATGTTTGCCGGTCACTTTATCGCTAACCCTAGGAAAGAGGTTGAGTAACGTCATGATAATGCGACGAAATCGTCAACCGTTGTTTTCGTGCGTTTTACATGGTCCAAACACGCGTTTTAAAAGTAATTTTCGATTCGAATTATCGATAATAACATTACACGCTCTTTCACTTTTTATAACCTTAATTTTCGATGATTTCGGTACAAAAAACTGCGCTTTTCATCTTAATCCTTAAAAAAATCGAGCCGTTGTATTACTTTGCAATTCTGTTGTGCTTAACCACTCATATTTAATCAGACAACACTCGGATAATTCTTTCATGTGTTCTATTTATAGTGAAGCATTGGCAAGAAATTTGTCCCGACTAGTGCGCTCAAGTTCCAGAGAGGAAGCATTATCTTATTCAGTTCTAATGCAAAACAGTTCTTCAATACTTTATGAGGATGTCGAGGTGATTTTGTGCACGAATTACGAATAAGCACCTTGAATAATTAAAGGGTTATACAAAACTGGTGACCGCATAAATATAACCGTAACTGTGGCGTTGAAGGTATTGCGAAACTACGATACTTTCAAGTTCTTGGGTAGATGCGGACGGTATAATTATATCTAACTCGCTAACGCATATCCACAGGTCGTCTATCTTGTTTATTTAAAAATTCATTTAGTAAGGGCTGGTCACCGAAGATTAACACGTAATGAACCACATCGAAAGTTTTTGGCAGTGGAATTAAAACCGTTGGTTCCCTTTGAATTACCTAGGAATACAGTTATGCTGACACGAACTCCTTAACAACTCCACCATAGTCAGGTTTAATGTGTTGGTGACGAATGGGAATATTTAACAGATCGAATCACAACTCGATATTTTTCTTCGCGTCGCCCACTTTCGTTTAGCATTCGTTTAAATTTCAATGAAATATTAATCATCTTTTTCAACTACAGGTGATTATTCTTTTGGAAATATGCCAATCTTAAATTTAAAATTCTAATGACGAGACAGTGGTGTAAGATCCACCAACGCTGAGAATGCGATAATTGCATTTTTGCTTCTCCTCGCGAGATACCATTTGTGTAGATTAAAGTTCTACTCGGCTGTAGCTATAAATAAACGTATATCGGGTGGCGTGAAAAAATGAGTCCTATTTGAAGAACTGGTGATCTATTAACCTATTGGTTAGAGATCTGAAAAATAATAAAAATAAATAAAAACAAAATTTTAATTCTAGGAATTTTTTATGCATGTAAGGTACAGTCAACCCCCGATTTAGCGCCTCCTATATAATTCCACCCCCGCATATCGCCCATTAATCGTTGTGAACAAAACTTCCGTCTCATGAATACATAGATCTAGCATATACCTAGATTTACCGCCACCCCTGGTTTAGTGCCAATGTCAGTTATGGACACACAGTGGCGCTAAATCGGGATTTGACTGTAGTTACAAAGGAATTTACTGGCGTTTAAACTTAACCCTCGAGTACTCGCGTATGGATTGAATCGAACCGGACCAACTTTAAATGTTAATATCTTTTTACTTAGATATGTGTCTAGCTTCATTCTTCTAATAGCTGAGTTTGATGATGCTTTAGATGTGTTAAATTCCTTCATGGGTCCCGAACCAAAAATTTAAAGATGCAGAAGAGCAAATAACTTGGAAAGGACACGCTAAGCGCAATGTAAATTCGCACGTTAACTGGAAAATATCAACCTGGCCACAATAGGGAAAGCCTGGGAACCTCCCTAAGACCGCCCATAAATAACACCTAAACATCGACTTTTCGACGTGCAGACTTTTCTTCTTTTTGAGATCTAAATTAGAAAGAATTAACCTACGATATCCGATTTAAATCATTTTAAAGAAAACAAGCTTATCCAAACAGAACTTATGATGCCTACTTTCCATTTAATCATTTATTTAGTAATTATATTGGCTTTAATAGCTTTAAAGTCATCGCGGATATGTAGCTCTTTGTGTTCACAAATTTCATAATTTAGCGTTATAAAATACTACACATTCGAACGGAATATTAAATTGATCATGCGAATTTGTGCGGCAAAAATAACGCGTGTATGTTATACCGAATCTGAGTCCAACAATAGTTGTTGCAATGGCAACACTCTCGTAATGAGTGATAAAAACTTCAAAATTTCCATTATTTACGCGAAATTCTAAGAAAAACAATCAATAAGCAAAATTCTACGAAAAAAATTTAAATTTTCATTTCTTTCCTCAGAGATTAGTACAAAACTCGCTCCGATATTACAATTCTAAGATATTTTAATCTGCAAAAGAAAAATTATTCTGCACGATGGATTCAAGATTTCCCATGTAAATGAAATGGGAAGGATAGTACCTGGAATCGAACCCGGGACTTCAATCTTTGCAACAAAAACTATCCTCCGGAGCTCGGCCCATGTAGCAAGAGATTTCCACCAAGTCTCATGAAAATCGGTCTATTGGTTTAAAAGTTAATAGGGGGTGTACGGACAGACAGACACAACGAAAAAACTATAAGCCTATTTCCATTCTGTAAAGTAGGCTAAAAAATGGCGTTCTGCCTTGAGACATTAAGTTCAATTACATTCAATTCAATTTATACCGAATCGGTTTAAATAAAATTATGCAACAGAAACAAGTTTTAAAACAACAGTAAAATTTTGTGGGAAGTTAAATTGTAATCTTGATAAACGTTATTTAATATCAAGGGTAACGCTAGCCACTTCGCAGGCATAGTCATTCACTATTGCTAGCCGCCTTAGCAATGCCTCGGTTGGCAGTTTGCTGAAACGATTTCAAGAGAAAGGATGGAGGACCAAGTGACTGGTTACAGGATTTACAGAGAAACATGGAACTGATAGCACTGTGTATCTAGAATGCTTAAGGCTTTGAAACAATGAGTTCTCGTTCTAGCCGACAACTATTTTGTAACATTGCACACGCACTCGAACGTATAGAAGATTATTTGGGAAATAATACTACAATATCAAATTCAAGGTGCCATTCCAAGGAAATAAAGTATAAAGAAAGTGATTAATTAAAATGGTTGTCATGTTCCATTGATAGCGTCTGTAAATTTTTACATCTCATTAAGGAAAGCTATTGTTTTTAATGTAAAGTTTACACAGCTGCAACTATACTTGTAACTAAATTATTTGAACAAAAATCTTCTGTAATCAGATTGTATATGTTCTTATTTAATTGCAAGAATTTCCGATCCCTACCTATTATGTTAACGGGACGCGTTTCTTGCGTGCCACCCGATATGTATGTATGCATCATCAATACTATCCAAGGAATGGGAATATAATTTGCAAGTTAAATTAAATGCCAAAACAAGTTGTTTCCATGATAATGCATGCACCACCACGACAAAACATCCTTTAAAATTTTTATCGCAGTAGAACTTTACTCCCTTTATAATAACGGAATGTTTTCATCTTGTTATGCCTTTGGTTTCCTTCTAAATTTAAATTTCCCCAACTTCGGGAACGAAAACGATTACAACTAATGATAGCGGTAATGTATATAATTTAGGATTAAAACAAAATCAATTATTAATTGATTGAGTAATTAATTTCATTATTCTTAAATTAAACTAAACGGATTATAAAAATAATTCTGAAGGTCATGTTATAGTATCTAGACATCTGTCAGTCTGATGAAATCAAGCCATTTACATTTTAATACATTTAATTTAAAAAAATGAATGATTGTTGGTCACCAAAGTATGACTGAAAATGTGTAAATGGGTCGTATTAACATTTGAATTATACTTTGAAAGTATAGTCTGTGTTTATAAAATTCAACCTTTTTCTCTACATTTCGGCGGTATCCTTTGGAGACGCAAATTAAATTTTCACCTTGAAGAACCAGCGCGAACTTTTTTAAAACGAGAAAATCGATTTGCCGGCAGTTTCTCTCTCGAATTAATATCGAAATTGCGGGTAAAGATACACCGGGCGATGACATTTTTACAAAGTTCGTTCCGTCCTCCGTGAACTTGGATATTCTTTTGTCTCCGTATCGAACAAAGGTCGAACGACGATTCCGCGTATTCGACATTTGAAGCTCTTTTTTCTCCTCTCATTTTTTTCCTCTCGATCTCTCTCTCTCTCTCAACCTTTTCCTCTCCTTCCAAACCATTTGTGATATCCTCTGTCTCGCGAATCTCTCCCATGTGTCTCCTGAAATTCTTCTTCACTTCTACCACCTTTTCTCAGGTGGTGTTTAGCGAATCCCTTTGACACCACAGTTTCACAAACCGGGTGCCGCAGCTTTTTATCGAGGCACTGCCAAAAATCTGCTTGTATAAATAAATCAACAATCTGAAATGCTGATAAGGAAGTAGCGTTTCCTTCCATAAATCGATGATTTTAAGTTCCGACAAATGTTAAGTGTTGTGATACCCTTACATATTAATATGCAATTTTGTTTCCAAGGAGGGGGTGCCGCGAAATGCTTTTTTTCCTTGAAAGTATTTCGATGCGACAGCAATGCAGGGAACCACTGACTAAAGGTTTTGCGAAATGTTTCTGGAGGTTCGAAAAAAATTATCCACGGTGATGGATTTTTATTTACGCAATTACTTTTTAAATTTACATACATGTTAGTGAATAAAATATTATTTGATGGGTTTTAGGTAAAAGAGAGACTGTCTCCCTTGCCTCTATGGCTGATTAAGAAAGATAATTATACAGAAATGCATTTATTATATAAAATATTATTATATAAAATATATAATGTTGTTTTGCAACTTTAAGGTTACCACAGCATTTCTTTATTAAAAAAATTGAAGTCATTTATTTTTTAAAGACCAAAATAAAAAAATCCATGTATTTGCGATGATAATCGTTCTAACCACAGTTACAGTTGCGTTAATATCGTGGTATATTCTGTGGTTCATTTTGTTTCATATTTAAAGCTAAATCTAACGTGGTGTTCTTAAAATAATTTATTCCTAAAAATCCAAGAATTGAAAATAACAAGGTTTAGGCCGAATTACATTCAACCTATATTTTTAAATGCATAATTTTGGTACTGAAACCAATTAGGAGGTTAGAATATTTAACGTTACGTAAGATAGCTTACCCTGTTTCGATGAAATGGATTAATTAAAGCATATCTAGGAGTGGGATTCAATCCTAAGATCAGAATTATTAAGTAAACGAACAATAAAGATATTTTATAACTTTTTATCAATTAAAAGACGTCATATCAAACAGGCAGTGCACTCAGGACATTGTTTCATAAGGTTGTTCGCGACAATTAAAACACTGAGAAAAAGGGTTCGCGATGTGAAAAAGTTTGGGGACCACAGATTTAACGTGTGTGGGCTCAACGCTATAAACTGGCTTCTTAATTGGTATAGAAAGATAAAATAATATCTGTCTCTCTCCATCTCTCTCTTTCTTACACACAAACAAATTTTTTCCGCTTCCCGCCTTTAAGACGCGCTACGAAACGACAGCATTTGACATTGATTAATAACAAAAACATGAAAAATTTGTTCTCGAGATAATCTTTTTTGAGGCGACGGTGGGTGTAATACGCGCAAACTGTAACCGGCAAGCGAACCGTGAAATTTTATGCAGAAATTTTATTCATGAAAACTCACCGTGAAACGCGTTCACAACCCGAGTTTTTACGCTTAAGAACTGTTACCGACACGCTCTCTCTTTTCTCACGCGCGCGACTTTCGAAACGCTTCCTACCGATTCCATATGTTGAATTTAATCTGCGTCTCGGGATCACGTACAACTTTTACCGCGAAGGAAAGGATTGCCGTCGTTTGCGCGATCGATTTTTCACACCGAGCGAAATGGAGTTTGATCCTTTGCGCGCACATCCAATGCAGATATTGCGAGAATAACGTCCACCTCCGAAGTTCCCTTCTCCTTAGAGAAACGGATCTTCAATGAGGTAAAGATTTACATTCGGAAGCGAGTTTTCTCCGTCATATATCTGCCTAAGCCGAGGTTAGTACGTGGCGAGCGTCAGGATGCACGATTGCATTTCCGTAACTGCTTTTGGGGACCGCTGTTTTGGACGACCGCCCGTTGAAGAAATAATTGTGCCGGTGGCCGGAACTGTTACAAGTTTCGCGACTGCTTAGAACGGCAGATCACGAAGGCGAATAGTCCCTTGGTCTCTAGTATACTCTCTACGGCTTGAATCCGATCGACAAATACTAAGCTGTCTCGGAATTCTTTTATCGACCGACAAAAATCTACTATAATAATAGCGCTATTCCTTCCTTCATTCGTTCCGCTTCGTCGCCCCGGCAACCGATAAATATTAATCCGATATAGTGAAATCTTGATATGGAAATCACGAAAAGTTGGAAGTTAAGTAAAAAAACAACAGTAAGTATTGTACTATTACAATATTTTAATCACATTATACATTAAATTATATACCTAAATTTGAATCATAAGCATTTGTAATTTCGTTTCTTTTTCGATTTGCAACGGAAGCTTTGGTTTGAAGATACAATCTGTTAACATATGAGTTTTAGCGAAATTATGTGCACTGCACTTGAATTCTAAGAAAAAACTGTAAATAGGAATAGTTTTCATTTAATTCTTTAGTCCTGCCTACTCGTCATTTTGACGGGAAGTTCCACCAGTATCCCGTATTTTCTGATCCTTGAAGCACGATGTCGCATCCAAAATCCCATTAGCATCCTCGAGGTTTGGAAAGGTGATACGACTTTCACCCGGTCCGACCACCTTCCTCCCCTCTCCTCCACCCCACTCACCCCCTCTCACTCCTCCCTCTTCCTTTCTTCCACAATCTACCTCATTCCCCCTCTCCTCTCCTTTCCCATCCCGCTCGTAACCATGTTACGCTCCCAGTAAAAGAGACTTTCACCTGGGGCATCTCTTGAGCGTTTGGCGGGCATCGGGAGGGAAAGGGGATGAGAGGGAAAGGGAAGGTTGGAGAGAGAGAGAGGGAGAGAGAGAGAGAGAGAAACAGTAAGAAGGAGGGGAGATAGATGGGATGTTTGAATGAAGGAGGAGAAAGATCGAGATAGATATTATAGATAGAAATAAGTGTTTCAGACACAATAAAAAGTGTGAAGAGTCGGGTCGCAATTTTTCATCTTATGAGGAAGAGGGTTTCTCTCTCTATCTCTTGCGTGGACATATTTCTATGTTTTTATCAAGTAAATATGTAAGTATTAATGGAGTATATACAGCTGAAATGATGACCGAGTTCTGAGCGACGCAATTCGATGCTCAAGTGCGAATTCCGTTAAGTTTGACCACGCCTCAGAGCAGCTGGTTCGCATATAAAGGGACTTCCCGTCGAGGATATGTTTGACCTCAAAACAAATCTAAACTTAGGGGCATAAGAATTTTGTTAACAAAAATTTTTACTTTTGCCAATGTATCAAAGAAAATGCTAATAAAGAAATTATGAATTGAAATTACCGAATAGAATTGAGGGGAGGTCAGGGAGCCTATTTCAATATATAGGATGTCCCAAAATCCCTCTACACTCAGTTTTTAAGATTGATTAGCAGGAGTGAAACATAATCCTATATTTAAGAATAACTCTGGTCACGCATCTTCACCCTGAAAAAGCGGAAGTATAAAAAAACGCACCAAATCGCAATTGCAGCTCACTGCACTCTACTGACGTTTTTAATTATTAATATAAATAATTGTGGCTGCTTATTGACCCATAAATACAACAATAAATGTAAAAAATAAATTCAACAAGTATAACGTGTGTATTTTATGCATGCGCTACCCAATTTTAATACCTGGAGGTAAAGGGATTTTGAGACACGCTGTACAATAAAAATTGGCAACAAAAACAGTTACTGAAATAACAATGCCCACACTTTACAAGACGAGAAAAAAATGCGTCGGCCGGGAATCGAACCCGGATCAACTGCTTGGAAGGCAACTATGCTGACCATTACACCACCGACGCATCTGGTTTAAGAATTGGGACGCATGCAAGCATTGGAAAAAATGCTGCGATTTATATTGACGAAAATGTAATTGTTAATTGTTTCACTTTCCCATAACGTATCTTGGGATAATGAATAAGTAGTAAATAATTGAATCATAGATAAATTGAAGTGGTTGCTCTACGTCCAATATTTATCGAAATACGAAGCTGCTCTGCATATCGCGCATGCGTAAAACCCTTCTTTTCACTCCCCTGTAAATGCTGTCCTGAGCCTCACACCTGTTCCACGAGGTAAGTTTTTCATTTTTATCCTCCTGAAGTAAATGTTCAAACTTGATTGAAATTACGCATTGAATATTAATGTTAATAATGAGATCATGATCCATTACATTGTTTGATCGTACACACATTATGAATGATATTTTTACGCACTTTAGAAGCCTAGCCTTTGCAATGGGCAGTAGTTTAAGGTGTTTGAGATCCCGACTCGATTGACATTAGCCGAGACAGGATGGAATGGGACTGTCTAAATGCAGGAAGTATGACCGACTCGCATCAAATAACCCAACCAACTTTACTGGAAAAAATAAGTTCTTGCTTCAACTCTTAAATTAATCCGCGAAAATTATTCTTTTAAAAATTATAGAGCCGAACAAAATGAAAATTTCTTGTTACTTAAATTCATCTGATAGGATGCCTGATTTAGATTAAAACGAGGTTAAATATTTTCAAATTCATTTGTAATTGAAATAAAATGATAAATGCAATGAGATAATGCCGTATTTGAGATATTTTGCCCTGTCAGGGCTGCAACGTTGCTGGAAATAAAATTCTAACATTCGATTCATGCTGTTTCTTGCGTGCCTTAATTAAACTTATGTATATATTTCTTGCCTCATATTTCTTCAGTTATCTTCTACTACACGTGTTTCCATTCACCAGGCTCAGCATGACCTTTTCTATTGACCTGCTTATATTAAATATAGTCTCATTTAGAATGACCACTATGCCGAATGTTTTTCACTTGATTTGAAATTGCGAAATCTCTCGTTTCTCTCTATTCCAAATGTCCAAACCTATTCGGATTCGGTGGTATTAATTTAACTACGCCGATTTAAAAAAACAAGTATGGCGTCTTCGTTACTAAATTTTTTTATTCCTTCTACTCTCTTCTCATCATCATAATTAGTGTTCTGTCCACAGGCACCACCGTGATTCAACATTCCCGGCAACCTTCTTTAAATTCCTGGTAACTCTTTCCCTACTGACTAAAAATCTTCCTTCCTATTGTTATTTTGCCTTCAAGTTTTCCTTTAATCATGGAATCTCTCCTCGGGAAATGCCCAATAAAGTTCGCCTTCCTCTTTCTAAAAAATTGTATTATCAATCTCTTCCATTGTCTTCTCGTTACTTCCTTATGCGTCACCATTCGTCCTCCTATTTTCATCATTCTTCTTTATTCTCACGTATCGAAGTGTGGGGGTGGCGGAGTGGTTAGAGCATTGGCCCTACTTGTGTGATTTGAAGAGATCGCTCAGGTCAGCGCTTCGTCCTTCGGAAGGGACGGTAAGCAGCTGGCCCCCTTGGTGCTCTTCGTAAAGAGTAGACTGATGCAAGCACCGGGTTTTCCTCCTCCCTTGTTTGTGTTCGGTCTGGAAGGAGTAATGGCTATAATAATCCATGTCGAAGCTTTCCAAGTACAGGCAGCGTCCGCGTAGCGTAAGTCCGGTTAAATTACATTCACCGATGCGTACGTCGTATAATGATATCATATGTCCGTACGTATGTACACACATATTCCCGTCTGAAGCAAGTTATAATTTGACTACCTTATAATTTTTTTACTTAGATCTTATATATGTTCTTTAAGTTGAAAAGGTAGGAAATAATAAAACATATTTATGTTCATCGTAGAAACTCGGAATTTGAACAAAAACAATGCCTACAAGAATAGATGTTTATTTTCAAGCTGTCGATTGTCGAAGAGACATCAAATCGAGACACAAATTTGTTTTGAACACGAAATTAGATTTTTTAGCTGAAAATCCGGCGCTCATGGCAGCCACAAAATACGCAAAAATTGGGTAGCTAGCTGAAGAGAAACAAGGTATTCCTTTTTCTCTGAAGCACCAGGGTTCGAGTCCAGGTGCAATTTTCCTTCGTTTACAGGAGTTGCGTGAGAAGCAATCTTGGGACATTCACGAATTTTTATCTCACATCAGAGTAAGTTTTTTAATAAGTACCTCTGGCAATTTGCCAGACGAGATTTGGAGTGCCTTCTTGCTTTACTTTCTCGTCTACGCTCATGACTCAGCCTAAGTATGCGAGTTTAATTTAATTTGACATAAACAATTATACCTATTACGAAGTTCCACAAATTGACGGCCTATTCAGTGATTTTTATAGTTCTTAATTGTTTTTATTAGAATGTGAACGTATTCCGAGAAGTGTGGATTATTCTCCGACAGTATTCTTCTATCAGTTTACGTGTGATTCAACATGGTATTTACATTCACTGGACGCATAACTACTGTCTTAATTTGCGATAAATCAAACTCTTGCCGTTTATCTTTTATCATTGTTCTGTAATAATAGTAGTTTCACTGTGTTAAATGTAATGTATCATTCAATCTAAAATGATCAGCTATGATTGATGTGCACTAAAACTTGAAAAATACAATTTGTTTTAAGTGGAAATTTTACCAGGATTCATAATCGCAGAAAAAATAACTCGGTAACTTCCGCGATGTTAGATAATTATTTTTCTATGATTGTAATGGGTAAATTATACAAAGTGGAATCTGATTTCATCGATGTGATTAAACAAGCTTCTCTATTTTTATATATTCTGGCTCATAAGGTATCGAAAGAGATTTTGAATAGTTATTATATGCATTGAGTACCTACAATTTAGTGGCTTTCACTTGACGATATAAAAGAAAAGGACTGAGGAGCTAGTATTTATTCCCTTCTTCCCAAGACTTAGTTATTGATTAATTTGCCTCCCAGAGGATGTGACGTATTATGATTTGGCGGGATATTTTTGCTATGCTTAGCTCAGTTTTATTTGAGACGTGATTGTGTTCGGTAGTGTCGAAGGAAGTTGCCGGTAAGCGATCTCCGTTTCGAAGAGAAGGCGATGCAGTCCCTCAAGACTGAGTATTTTCCTCACAGCAGTGTATAATTAGCAAATTATTCATAGATGTAGAAAATGAAGAGAATTAAGTGATAAATGTTTCTGTTTGTAACGTTTCATTAAAAATATTAAAGAGATAAAAATCGTCGTATTGTTAGCAAAATGTTTATTTATTATTCGTTGTTAGAATTAAATCCTTAACTAGGTGGGAAGAAGCTTTTCGAATGATTTCGCTTGCGCTAAGTTTATTTAAAATGCCACTTATTTTATAGCGTTAAAGCACTACAAGTTAGTTTCGTTTCTTTTCCTATTCCAGGTGTTGTGAATCCCTTCCTTTTCCTTCATTTCCAAAGTCAAATCTTTGCTTCGTCAGCACCAAAATGCTTTTTTATTCCTCCACTTTTTAATGTTTGCACTGTGTGATGTGATATGGCCATTTTGTGGTGGAGTGCCGTGTGTGCGCAAGTTTGAGTGTGACAAGAGGATTTTTCATCACGTGAGAATGTCCTCTCCCACCGGTGGAAAATTTGCACCGCATCAAAGGTAGGGAGACGTCGTTTTTTCGGACCAGAGCCATCCGATTCCCCTTTTTATTTCCAGCTTCGGTTTAATGGCATTTAGGTCGTCGCAGCCAAAGGCAATCAACTGGAACTAATGTCGATGTACCTAAAATATTTGTCAGAATGTCATAGTTAGAGATGAATTGAAGAAGAATAAAGTAAACGTAAGTCTTTAGCTAAAAATGGATGAAAGATTTTTGAAAATTTACACAGAAGCCAAGTGGTCATTCATATCTTCGCATTACTTGAAATAACTCCATCCATCTATCGGTCATATTTTGCATAGCGACGCCAATTTTTTATCGATTGCTACATGTATTTGCGCATATTTTTTCTGGAACCAGCATGTAAGCAAAAAATTTATTGAAATTCTCCATTAGGTGGAGAATTACTGTATGTCGTTGAGCGGCTAGGAAACTCGTAAGATTAATAATAATACGTTATAACACTGAAGTAGCGAGTGTGACTAGAGCTTTACGAACTTTACACAATAATACCGTGCGTTGAAACTTAATCGGCAATTGTAATTTTGTCTGGTTTACATATTATGCAATTGAGAGAAATTTAACCAACTATGTAGTTTAACTTTATATCTTTTAGTGCTTTTCTTCCATTTAATTTGGGGTAGCTGACTAAATTTAGGTCATTCCTAGTTTCGCAGCCGTGATATGCATATTATGGCACCCGAATTCTTTTTATATCATTTTTGCGACCATTACTTTATATGAAATATATTTAATTTCGACTAGATAATCTCTCACGTTTCCATTTTACTGCCGCTCGCCCTCCACAGCTCGACCGCATTCCATGTTGGCTGGTATTTTGCAATATGTATACTGCTTCGTTTTTCATGTTTGCTGATAAAACATTTATATAAATTTTTTCAGTCATATTTTCTTCTAGATAAACTAAATATTACATACTTTGTAAGGTACTTTGAAGATCACATAGAAAGAAAATTTACACTATCTCTCATATAGGTAACAAAATTGGCATCACAAATTCACAGCAAACATTCCAACAACTTAGACTTTGGTTTTTCTGTTGTGATTCGGGTCTAAATATATTTTACAACTCTCCCTTATTTAAAAAATGAAGTAAGCAGTCCGCAGAAGTATTTTTCGTAAATAATTCTTTCAAATTATATCGTTTAGTAAAATTTTTAATTGGATGCCTGGACTTTAATTTTTAAATTTGCAAGCCAAACTTGCCTTGCTTTACTGTTTTTCACTCAATTTAAACTACTTAAGAGGACTTGGGATCTACCAGTATGCAGCTATATGCCAGCCTCTTAATGCCTGTAGAAGTATTCACCATATGTTGATAAAGGATTAAATTGGTGAGCTATAATTTTGAAATTAAATTTCATAGTTCTGTTTAGCAACAATTTACCTACAAATATAAACTTTTTGGAGAAATATAACAAAATTTTTGTTAAAGCTTGGAAAAATCTGCAAACGTACCTCATTACTTTAATCCTCATCAAATATTGACTATGAAAGGTCAAATAAAAACGCTATTTTCGAATTGAAAGTGTAGAGTTTTGGGGCCTTGGTATAAAAAATTGGTTCTTTTTGCTCGGATACTAACTGGTTCAATGACGATAAGCCCCTCTAGTAAACACTGTTCTCGATCAGACGATCCACTCGAAAATGTTAGCACTTGGACAGACCAAAAGAAGCCAAACTGCGAAATAACTCGAAGAAAATAAAATAAATCTCACAACAAAGGCTTTTACGACAGCATAAAGGCGAAAATGAAACAACCGTAGACCCACTAATTTAGCAGATCTTAGAGAAATTTTTATGTAAGGCTGGCGGATGGTATTGAAAACACATTGACTATTTTAGACAAAATATACTTAGTTGCTTCGATGGAGGGGTAAAAGTATCCTCCTAGATCGCACGCACTGTCTCTAAACGGGATTAGGTATGACAAGAGTCGAACCAAATATTTAAATTTTCGACGAGTCTTCCCGCTCGCTCTCCTAACCTAGAAATGCATTGGCGGGCGCGACTAATCGGTAGACAAACGCTTTGATTTGACTGACTACTAGGGTACGGCGCGAGGAAGACAGTAAATGTGCACTCCAGCCAGAAGGAAGTAATGGTTTGAGGAGCTGCTGTTAAGCCCTTCGAGAGCCACATGAAGCCCAAGAAGGGGCATGTTGCCGACTGAATTTTAAAACGAGCTGGAAATGTGACGGACTTCAAACAATGAAAATAAGTTAAATATTTTGAAGGGACCGGATGCTCTGCGTGTGCACGCCAAGGAATTCCGTTACGATAATGCTGCATCACAGTCCGACAACAGCAACAAGTGGTAATCTAGGAATAATGGAACGGTTATGGAAAGATTTTCATTGCGGTCAAAGTTCGGCGCCCCTTTCGAGAGGCGCCTTGGGCGGTCGCTTCGCCGCCTCACCAATCGACACGGCCCTGCTCTCCGCTGATGCATACTACTTCGTACGAAGGCGGGCTATATTGTTTGGCGTTCCGCCACACGCACAATGTTGCTGCGTGATATACGGTCGGTCAACTTGACTTCTTGGATTTTTCTTCTGCTTTTAAATTTTAAACAACTTGAGTGAAAAGTTAAATACTAATGGATGATGAAATATATAAAAGCGGCAGTTCCTCGATCAACTCCCAAATAGCCACCAAAATCAACCACTGTCTCCTCCTGAATCTCCGACTAAATCGTTTTCATATGTAAGTCTCTGTCAACAGCCAATAATTTTTCTTTTCCGCTCATAAACTATAGCAAGGAAATGGAAAATATAATTTCATACCAGAAATTATTTTAAAAATCAGTATTAATTCATATTTATGATGTCTATATGCTTTAATTTATTGTTTACATGCCCATATTTAGTGTTTGTTACTTTATAAATGCAGTGGTGCAATATTCCAGCTAATATAATGGGAGCGCATCTATATTTATAACAAGTATGTATATGGTAAATCGCCGTCTTCTTAACGTATGCATTTTCGATAACGTAACCTGTACGTTGAGCGGAGACTGCCTGTATTGTATACCATTTCTTCTAAGACTCCGTTTCACCATTCAACACAGCATTTCATAAACTTCTTCCTTGGTTTTTTATTTATTCAACTTGCACGCAAGATGATATATTTGACTGCATTTCTTTAACTGATATGGCACGCGAACTCGTAAACATTCACCATCTCAGGAATTAAAGAAGATGCAGAGAGTGACAGCACGTTCCTAAGGGTTGGGTCGTAAAATCTAAGATCAGATTATGGCCGCGGCAGACATTCCTGCGCTGGATACCTCCCCAAGAAGAATGCCACGTGAGGAAAATAACGAGGTGAATTAATGAGAGGGAAGAAAAATAGGGCTCATAAATAAAGTAGACATTGGGACGAGTTGCCAAAGAAGAGAGAGAGAGAGAGAAAAATGAGAGTCATCACAAGTGGTGGCATAGTGGCAAGCGTACTGGATTAGCAGTCCATAGATTCAGGGTTCGACACTCTGATGTGGTAATTTTTTAAAAGAAAGATATCAATCGCCATGACTTTACACTCCCAAATTGTACATCTAACAGTGGTATCAGTACTGTCGATAGATAGTAAAGCCATAAACAAATAACGTTGGCTAAAGCTATGATAGCTGTAGACGTGATCGGAGTGACTTTAACGACTATAATACAGCGATGTAGAAAACAAGGGGAAAAATACTACAATATTACAACTGGAATTTTCTGTACATATGTTGAGGCGTAAATATTTATCCCAAGGTAGGATAATGAGAAAAACTCCGTTTATAAAATAAAATTTTACCTGTCTGTGCATAGTATTTTAATAATAATGAAAACTGTGCTTTATATTTTATGGGCTATGTCCGAAGTTGGCTAATACTTGCATTAACCAGATATCAGCGGAAAATACAGAAAATCTTCATCCAACGCGAGTTTCCGTAAAGCGGTTTTCACTATACGCGATTGAAGAATTATGAAATTTACTTACCCAACACTCATAAAATTTATTCATATGCGCACCACACATTTATACGAGGCGACTACACGAAAACGTGTATGTTACCGCTTTAAGTTTACGCAACGTGGTTCTGCCCAACGCAGTATTTTATCCGCGTTGCCAAAGCACTATTGTACACATTTCGGAAGTTATCATGGTGTCTTCGAAATGGACCGCATAGATCCGGTAAATGTTGAATTGGTGGACCTTAGCTGTACTGGACATGCTAACGTCATATCGCCTTCGGTTTTGATGTAACAAAAAACTAACAGCATCAAATAGAAATAAATTTTTTACTGAACCCAACAGACGACAGC
Source organism: Tanypteryx hageni (assembly GCA_028673005.1). Classification (NCBI taxonomy): domain Eukaryota; kingdom Metazoa; phylum Arthropoda; class Insecta; order Odonata; family Petaluridae; genus Tanypteryx; species Tanypteryx hageni. Next base: position 70,792,554 of record CM054113.1, read on the forward strand.
ATGTTATTGCAATTAATTTTACTAGGGTGGAGTATAAGATTTGGAAAATAGGATGGTTTTGCAGGATTCAAGTTGCACTTTACATCCTAAGTTGCCGACTTAGCTTGCAAAAACTCCAAGTTTATTAAGTAAGTACGAACTGTTAGAACCTCATTTTTAATGCATGTGGATTCTGTTAAAAATTGCTAACCAAGTCTAACAGGCCAGTTAGGGCATTAGTCAAAGGAAATTAGTCTACAATTCAACAGATTATTTTTTACCACGCAGCTGCCGAAATTATACGTCGTCTTGTGTTCGACCACCTCCTATAATTGAGCCAATATTATTTTCATACCGTGCTGGTTGCAAATTAATTGCTGGCGCCAGCATCTCATTATACTAATTGTCTTCGCGCGCCTTTTCGGCAACGCGATGTAAATTGGTTTGCATAACTCAAGGCGCACGTAATTATATTTGTTGGGAGAGAGGAAACTGATGGCATGAAGGTCAGTGGCGGATTTAAGGGGGGTCGCACATGGGGTGCGCCAGGGGCCCCGCGAAGTATGGGGCCCCGTGACGCATGGCAGTGTTTCTCAAATTGGGTTACGCGGAACCCTACGCGAAAGTTTGGGGTTCTATGAGGATCAGTGAAAATGGGGTAAAAGGCAAGATTTCGCTACCGCTCATTTACTCTAAATCTTGAATTTCTTCCTCACACTCGGAGACGGATTTAAGAAGGGGCCCCGAAAAAATGTCCGTGTATATAATCTCAGAAATGTTAAATGTCTCAATTAAAAACCCAGTGGAACCTCTCCATGATTCTATAGAAAAACGATCGTTAAGAGGTGCCACAAAGGAGGGTAGCCGTTAGGAGCGGTTTCCCTATAGATTTTTAATTGCAGGGCCCGCGAATGCTTATCGCCAGGGGCCCCCAAATTTTTAGCGCCAGGAGCACCAGGAGGCGTAAATCCGCCACTGATGAAGGTCAAGATGGAGCGTTAGAGGAAAAAATGAGAGAGCTAAGTTTTGAGAGATATTTAGGGATATTTTGAGTTAGTAACTAATATATATTAATAGTTATATTAACTAATGCATTAGAATTCTTAATAAAGTTTATTTTTCTTTGAACCTGGAGTATGGGTGGGCAAACCTTTTACGAGGCGGGCCGCATTAGCAGTTGCGAGTGCTTAAGCAGGCCACCTTAGGAGTTAATAGGGGTATTTCGGGCCACATTAAGGTTCACTTCGGATGTTACCTTAGAAATTGCGAAGAATCCTATTATTAAACTTCAAAAATAAATAATTTTTTAGAGCCAATAACTTATATAAAAATGGGTTTCCTTCCATAATTGTAGCTATAAATTATTAAAATATTCGAGCTAAATCTCACGTTTCACTTTAATAATGGCCTCGTAGGCCGCATAAAATGATCTCCCGGGCGAGAATTGATTTTTCGTAAACTTAATATTTTTTACAGTTTATCTCTGAAAAAAAAGGGAATTTAGTGCGCACTGTAACTCAAAAATTACTTATTAAATCAACACAAAACTATATATTTAAAAATTTTATTAAAAAACAAGGGATTTATACGATTTTGGCTGAATTTGGTCAACCATAAGTATAGTTTTACTCGTAATTTTTTTTCAAATATCTCTTTTAGAACCTCATTAATGTAAAAGGTGTCAGTATTAAAATTGTAGACAATATAACTTTGGACAAGTTTTGTTTTAAACATTTTTTCATAAAAATGGATTGTTAAAGATATTTTGATTTTCCGTCGGTAAGTGATACCTTAGTTTCCGTTCCTATGCCGACGGTAATTTTAATCACGCATCGACATTTTGTTATCCACAACACCAAATAATAATTTTGTTTAACTATGGTTTTTTAAATTTGGAAAGTGATTCGAAGTATTTTTGATTCTGAAAATAATTCAGTGTTTGAAAAGCAATGCAATTTTATATTGCAAGGCGACCAACTAAGTATGAAATATTGAGAATCATATCCATGCTAAGCAAAAGGGTAGACTTCGTTGGAGACTTCTGGCTAATACGGATGTCTAGGAAATTCTCAAATACGTAGTAACATTTTAAGTTTCTTTCTGACGAACTCATATAAAACAAGGTGATGCCAATATGATTGTTGTAGAAAGTCATTAACAAGTGCTAGAACGTTTTAAGCTGCGTTATATGAAAATAATTAGATTAAGTAGCACTGAAGAATTCAGAGAAAATAATTTAAAAGTCTATTAAATGATAAAACGGAGAAAATTACTGATTGATTGGCTTTAAAACTGGACACTCGTCCGCCTTGACGACAGTTTTCTTCACGTTTCGATCTAAGCGCCTTTCCTCATTCATTTTTGCTATCGTTTCAATTTCGAAGACAATTTTTCAATTTCCTCCCAGCGCTAGAAAAAAAATAAAATTTCGGAAAAATCTATTTTATATTCATGGGCGTGTTTTGAATAGCTTAAAATAGAAACGGAGAAAGAGAAAAGAGAGAAAGACAACCGGACGTTTTATAAAGAGAACACAATAGGATAGAGTGAGAAATGGGAGAGATTTCTTCCGTTTGGGATTGAGCCGGTGCTTTTTATCTGACGCGCGCTGCCGGAAGACGGCCGGGGTCCTTGTCGCGCTAATGGAAATGTCCTCTGCGCGATTGGTACCGTTCCAAATGAGAGCGATCCCGATTCGGATAGCGTGGGGAGAGAGAAGGGAGGGGGAGGAGAGCTATCGTCACTGTCCCAATTTCCCCAGACTGGTCCTTTTGTATTAATCTTATCGCATGCATGCATTCTGGGGCGTATAAAGAAATGGCGAAGAGAAGGGAGTTCGGGGAAAAAATATTAAAATAGGAAATTATATCATTTTATTAACTTGTAAGATATTTTCCTCACTTGATTGTTAATAGATATAGAAAATAAAAAAAAACAATTAATATGTTGATTACATATAAAATATAAAAGATCGATAAATAATTTACGGGAAAAATCAAATAAAAATAATGATAAAATCATACATCAATCATCCATTGAAATAAACTCTGATAATATTAAAAGAGCTGTATATATTGTAAATATAGGGTATGTTAGCATTTAGTTTAAGATCAGTATGACGTTGAAATTCGTGCAGACAATCGTAATTGTGAACTCAAGCAAGCTGGTCGTCACAAGAGACAGCTCTGAATAGCACAGATTCCACCCTCACCTTTTCAGAGGTCAGCAATCAACATCGACGCGAAGCAGAGATTTTTTTAAAAGCACCTTTGAATTTACTTTTCATATAGTCACTGAGCTCAAACTTGAAAAGGGCAGCGCGTGGACGGTTAGCACAAATTCTCGAGAAATGTGAAATATTCGAAAATGAATTTCAGGTCAAATTACATAAAGTTCTCTTTGGAATAAACCAAGCTTTGTTTTTTCACCGAATTTAAAATACCTTTGAGTTGTGATTTCAGATATCAATGTTTACGTATTGTAAATGCAAATTGATAATATCCTACACTTGTAGTTCCCTGTAAATCTAAAAAAGAAAGAATCTCCTTGAATCTGAATCTTTGGTAGACGATGACCAATCTAAAAATTGTTTCTTCAATGGACACAAAACGTTTGGGAAAACCAGATGAACATTTCGGTTGCAACGCACTCGTAATCAGCGGGGATTACCGTTAATACAACTGATGACTGTTTTTAACCGAAATGACTACCTGGTTTTCCCAGACATTTAATGGCTATTGGAGAGTCTTTTAATTAGATTTCATCTATAATGTTAGCTCGATAATTCCTCGTTGGCTCTAAAATCATTAAGGTTTGATGTTGAGTAATCGACAATTATTAGTCGAAAAGGAAGCTTCCGGTTTTATTCTAATTCGTTCGTACTGCCGTTCCAGCTTTGCGTTGCAGAATGATACGTAATGCTCTTCATAGGTGCCAGGGTTGCCGAATCTAACGTTGCGAGGTACGCTCTTCGAAGCAAATGCCGGAGGTAAAGGCGCTAATAATCAATGTCCTATTTTTCCCCGCTGCAGCGTAATGGCGGCGGATGGAGATAACCGTTTCACAAAGTGTCGTTTTTGTGGTATGCATCGGATGAATTTTTTGTTTGGAGAGAGAGAGAGAAAGGAAAATACGCCAGCGAAGCACTCAATTCTTCTGCAGAGATGTAGGTTTTTGTTTCTAGTCGTATCTAAAATTACGGAGGTGGATTTTTCGCCCTTTTAATGCGTGAGTGCGAGTGTTTTAGCGCACGATTTCCTAATCTGCCTGAAGAAAGCGATAGTCGAGAAGTTTGCCAGAGTTTCTGATGACTTTTCCGCAATAAAATATTCAGTTTTTTTCACATCCCAATAAAAGATAATTACAGTAAAGGTGTTAAAAAAAGACATTTCATTTCTCAAATCTTTAAATTTTCTTGCCGTCGTACTCGTGACATGGCGACCTACAGCTGGCCATGTGCAAAAACCTGATTTTGTAAGAGTAATCCCGCCGTATCAAATGTTTGGCCATGGCTTTTATTAATCGTCATGGCAAAGTCTAACGTTTCCAGCCTATTTTCTATTTCGTGCTTCCTAAAAACTAAATATTTGACAAGACAATAGGATAGCTGAGAAACTCAATTGATTTGACCGAGATTCGGTACTGTAGCGATGAAATGAAGCGGAGATTCATTAACCTCTGAACGCCGGAGGAATTAAAATGAAGCATTACTTAAAATGATAAAGTACATACTTATATGTGTGTGTACACATTATGGAGGATAGAAAAATATGCTATTTATACAATAATTAAATTACGAAGTTTTTCTTAGAACAACACGAATACATTAAATGTAATTCTTCAATGAAAATCCATAGAAGTTTTGTCTGCTCTGGACGCACAGGGTACGTCGAACGGACTTGAGGGTCTAATATTATTATCATAAAAGCGATTTAAAGAATATGCACCTAAATTTAGAAAATAGATAAAAAATAAGTAAATTATCATAGGTATCTGCAATAGCCATAAAAGGTTATGGAAATTATTGTTTTTTCATAACCTTGTTTTTGATATTGGTGATACCTGAGAGAAGTATTTATTATGTCAATATTTGATATTTAAGTACTTTTCTTTAATTTGTTTTCAGCCATTATAATTGTATGTATATATTATATAATTATGCCTAATTTTGTAATTTAAGTTGGTGTATAAGTTAAAGATACTCAATATTGTACCAGCCATAGTCACCTGGCTTTAGCTTATTTGCGATAACGAAGGATAATTAAATAAATAAGACGAGCTCGACAATTCTCTTGTGATTAAAGGTGATTTTATGGACTAATAAATTGTAAGGTCACCTTAAACGATTTGTTATGGTTACGCTAATGCCGATTTATCGTCAATGGGCAATTAATCGACATATTCAACGTATGTGCAAATCAGGTTTACATTCCCACGATAATGAATTCAATTCAAGAGCAACAAATGTAACGATCAAATACTACGGCCGTTTTCACTTCCATCTCCTATGCGACCATTTTACCCAATGGGAAACTTCACTACCATTTTGTTTCTTTTTTTACGCGGCGCGAGCGAAAACCGCGAGCATCCATGTGAATTTCGAAATGGGTAAACGGTAAAGACAGTCGGTTACGAGCCCTCGTATTGTTTTTATTCAGTGCGGGGAAAAGAAAGCACGCCGAGTTTTTCATTTGCGGGAGGACGACTTTCCAAACTGCGCATTCTTCGTTCTCTTTGTTTTTTCTTCAACGAGTGAGAGAGAGAGAAGATTTTGCAGCATTTTCAAGCTTCTTTCCTCGCAGCGTCGGTGAAATGATTTAAGTGCATACGTTCATTCTTCCGGTAAGTATGGGAAGAGCGTGGGAATATTTCGCGCATGCGCGTAAATCCAGTAAATTATTGAGGCTCGCGGTTGTCATGGCAACGTCACGAAATGACCCCTCTCGAAAATAGTGTTAATCCCGCCTGTTTGCGATCTCCTTCGAGTTGGACCGCCAGTCTCATTAAAGGCAATCATCTTGGGGAGCGCAACCGCGAATTATTATTATTTTTTCCCGTTTCGCGGTCTGGTTTCCTCGGTCGTTCGGGGTCACGTGACGACCGAGGGAGGAGTCCTATATTTTGGTTTTGCTAGGAAAAAAAGAATAACTCGATCCGGTTTGGTTAATTTAATTTTCTATTTCTCACAGCTTATCTGTTTCGATTTCGATCCAGAAATAGAGATTGGTTCCTTCCAACTTCTTTGATTTTGTTTTGCTTTTGCAATTGTTCTTTTTTTTTAAATTTATCTGAAAAAGTAGCCGCGATTTTTTTGAACGAGTATTTCTCCGCCATTTTTATTCTGACGCTCTTTTTTGAGTTCACGATTTAAAGAAATCCATTCTCTTAACCCTTTCCGTCACCATGTCCCTTTTATGAGCATTAAAATCATGTTATTTTAATAACTTCTGATGGATATGGATAGTAAAAATATTGGAAAGCGCATTGCTTATGGCCTAAAAATTTTTGGAAAGTAACTACTAATGTATTCAGACTCAAGATGCGATTGTAAAAAAATACTCTCCCAGTAACATTTATTAGCAAAGAATTAAAAAGAAGAATAAATAATTCCAGTACGCCACAGTAATGAGTAATGAATAACGAGAATATTTCTGATATTTCTCGTCCTATCACCTATCACTCAATCAAAAAATGCTATGAAAGTGCTGTAGTTTATCGAAGCGTTTCTCATACGTTTTTTCGCAGCTAGAGCGATTATTAAGGTCGAACATAGCCGAGAGGGGCAAAAGCGGCGAGTAGTTTTCTCTTAATGTTTTCTTTTGCGTCCTGTGATTTAATTTTTGAATTCGTTTTGTATTAAAGCAATTTTTGGCTACAGGATGTGTGCTCGTTAAAATTAGAAAATTTTCTAATTAAATGGATATCAGGTGACGAGCGATAATTTGTTCGCGTGGGTTTAAATCCTAAGTTATGGGCAGAGATAGTCTATAGAAATTATAGAACTCTTCTTAAACTTTGGGAAATTTTTAACGCAGGCTGTGATATTTTAATTATCCTATATGTTGCAACAAACATTCCCAACTCGTTTCTTTAATATAAAAATGCAGGTATTATAAATTTGAAATTTATGGCTAGCAACATTAGGAAATCAGCGCAATAAGTTTGGATGATATATAATTCTAGTAAATCAATGATTCATTGAAACGAATTATGTACTAATAAAAAATATAAACCTTATTAAATAACGTAAAAATATTATAAAAAGATCTCATTTTGAGAATTGCATTCCCGTACTCGTTTCTTTATTAAATGTGAATTTTTTGTCTGGATTTTCATTATAGCTAAATCGTAAAAAATAATACATAAAACAAAGGGAAAATAATTCTAACTTGAGCGCTGCTTAAATCCCAGCTCCACTTCCTGGTTCACGGAGATCCCGTCACGCGGCGCCGACATCGAGATCTCCAATCCAGAGCTCCGATTGACAAAAATTCGCCACCACTTTCTCACTCGCAAACTACCTGCACTGGCTGACGAAGATAATATTTTATGGCTCCTTTTAATGAGGCTTCTTGATCCTCGTTTGTTTGAAGAAATAATTATCTCTCAGTAAAGCAAAAAAAATGCCTGGGAGATAAGTCCCTGCATTGGAATGAAACGAGCTTATTCCATATATTGAAGTTAAATTATGATACAATTTATTTGATCATTTCTACTTTAAAAGTTAGCAAATTGTCCGTAAATCACTCGACACGGAATTCTGACAGGATCAATCACATTGAATGCCTTATCCGAAAAAATTTCCATTTTTACAAATTTATCTTTTATAAAGATAAATATTTGATTCCGTTAATGACTTGTAGAATTCCAAAAATTGACTTCAACACTTATAAAAATTACAATTGCAACGGCCAATCGAGGATTATTAAAAAAACTTAAAAATCTGCAGACGTTAGTTTACAAGTCAAGATTCTACAAGGATTTATTTTTAAATTAAGTGACACGCAATCGCTGCGAATTTTTTTGACACCTCGGAAGGTCGCTAAAAAAATCGATTGTTTGCGAAACTTTTGGTAACTTTTTTTGGAGGAAAAAATAATTCTCAATTCTTTTGTTCCGCAGCCCCGAGACGGAAATTTTTATTTTATTTTGAGTTTGTCCCCCTAATCTCTTTTTCTTTCTCTCTCCCTCTCCTCCCCTCCGCCATTTATCTCGGGACGGGCCGCGGGGAAACTCACGATTTCGAAATGTCTCTCGGGATTTTAAAAAGAAGGCCCCAAGTTCATGAATGCGACCTCAGGAAGAACCACGCCCCTTTTGAGACCCTCTCTCCCTCCTCCTTTTCTCCCCTTCTCTCCGTCCCTCATTCTCCCCTTCACGGGCCCCTTGGATTAGAAAAAACCATCTCCCACACGACACGCTGACATCGACTCCCACCTAAATATCTCCCATTCCTTTCTCTCTCTCTCTGTCTTATTTCTCACCCTACCGGTATTTTCCCTCCTCCTAATCTCCCCTCCCCTCCTTTTAGCTCTCTCTTTCTCCGTCTCTCTCTATCTCTCTCTCTCTGCCCTTCACCTTTACCTTTTAGTGAGCTGCCCTATTGTCTGATTTACTGTTATTCTTCGTCATCGGTTTTATTTTATCTTTTTTCCACTCTCTCTCTCTCCCTTTCTCTTGAGGAGATACAAAAGTCGAAATCCAATTGTTGTCCGGGAAAAAATATAGGGTTATCCAAGCAGGAGGCAAGTCGGAAACGAATGAATATTTATTGTCAACTTTTTTGAGGAGTGAATAAATCAGTTTGTTTGAGCTGCCAGAGAGCGGGTTTGTTTTCTGGCGAGTAGTTTATTGGGGACGTGAGTATGAATCGGAAACGTACCGTACATGGGCCGCATGCGGCTCCCGAGAGAATTTCATGCGGCTCGAAAAGCCACGATAATGAAGCGATCCGAGAAATTTAACACAAAAGCGTTCGTGTTAGGACATTAGAATCGTGGTCTTATGACTTTTTCTGTCGAATTTTTTTCACACAAAGAAATTATTTAGATTTTTCGCTAAAATAATAATAAACAGAAAATCCGATTATTTCCGATATAAAAAAATACCCACCCTTCTGAAGGACTTGAAACTTCTATTTCGCTCACCGAATTATTTTACTATAATAATCCAAGAGGTTGATTAGCCAAAAATACCAACACACATGAATTATTATACTTGTAGAAAACATTGTCAGATCCTAGTTAACAACATAAGAATAAAGTTTGAAGCCGTTTAGGTAAAAATTCCTAAGATAAACAATTTTAAAATTTTAATACGCAGTAAATGGTAGATAAATAGTGTCTGGAAGCATTCGGTTTCCTCCTCAGGCCAGAAGTTGATAGAAAAATTAATTATCGATCAAATATGTAGGTTGCGTAAGTGTATGACGTTCTATTGGAAATGCTTTGAATAAGAAATTAATGACGACGCGCATTTAATGGAAGAATTCTATTTCGAAACTCCGGTTCGTCTTCAAGCCTCTAAGATGACAAGAAAAATAGCCAACAACTGTCATTTTTATTTATTTTCTTATGAAAAAGAATATAACAAGACATCTGAGAACAAAGACAACAACAGTACCGAGGAATTACATAAGAAATGGTATAAATCTGAAGTGAATTGTAAGTACATAATTGTAGAGCTAAAGAGGAAAAGGTTGTTATGGAGGATCACACACCGAAGATGTTGTTGGAGAATCTAGTAGTATCAACAAATTACATCCAACAAAAAGAGAAAAACCGTAATGTTACCATTCTTCGAGCTATGAAAGATAGATGGAGATTGTTGTAATTTTAATTTTTAAAATAACTTAAGTGCCCATCAAAATGACAGGAGATGAATTTAAATGATCTTGAGCTAAATCGTAATGTATTCTTTTGTACGTATATTACGATTGAGACAATAGAAGCTCGAACATGGTTGCCAAGAGAGCATTCGTTTAAAGGCAAATTCTTTTCATAATATGTGATTTAAGCGATAAATTTGAGCGATTTAGAATTGCTTGCAAATTTTGATGGTAAGAATAAGAAACTTTATTTATTTTTCTTAAAATTAATCTCAATTCGAAGATCGATGGTAAAATTTTTAGGCTTCCTTTACTAAAAGTAAACAAAGAACGCCTTATGGCAGGGGTCGGCAACCTTTTCTGCATGGCGGGTCACATTTGCAGTTGTGAATGCTTCCGAGGGCCGCATTAGGAATCAAAAAAGCCTCGGCGGGCCGGATGAACGAATAAATCAGAAGTTTTCTAGAGATTCTGTGATTTCATATGAACTAAATCAAGTCTACACAATTTACTAGCGTTAAAACTTCACCCGAAAAGGCTTTGAGACCATAATTTTACTCAAAAAATATAAAATTGCCCATGAGAAATTTTCCTGATCACTTTTTCATTATAGCTTTGCGGGCCGCATAAAGCGTTCTTGAGGGCCGCACGTGGCCCGCGGGCCGTAGGTTGCCGACCCCTGCCTTATGGTCTGGTCGTGTCCGTCCGTCCGCCCGCCCGCAGGTTTCATCTGAGAAACTACTGGACGGAAGTTCATGAAATTTGATATGATTGCATACATCGTAAAGAACGCCTCTGCCTCGCACGTATGCACGCATTGTGTGTGCATATTTCCTCTCTTGTTCTAATTTTAATTTGCAAATGAAAGAAAGCCTGCACGACGAAAAATCGCTTTTTACGTGTTATCTTACGGGAAACAATTTGTACCCTGAAGTGGAACCCGGGTCATTCCTCGAGAATTTTTTGCGTCATTGATTTTTAAGGCGTGATTAAGCATTCCTGCCAAATTTAAATATCCTACCTAGTATTGATGTTTGTGAAAAACACGTTTAAAAAACGTTATGCAGAGTGACAGAAGAAGCATTTTATATCGAGGGATGAGTTGCCTTGGTAACTTATATCGACTGATATCTTTAGTTGATCTTAAAAAAATACTTTAATTACTTTGGAGAAAATTTCTCGTTCAAACCTGCAGTTGCATTTTTTAACCCGTTTTCGCAAAGAATATATTATCGGAATCAGTCTGCTTGTGCTCTACTTGTGTCTAGATTCATGACCATATCCTTCCTGTGCTCTCTTTCCGCTGATTATCGAAAGGAAAATGTCGGAAACGTGCGTCATAGATTGCTCTACAAGTAGCAAAGAAAAATTTGGAACTTTCCAAGTTAGCTTTCCCGTAATTTTAGCATCGGATTGATCCTCATATGCGATATCTGAACCGGAAGACGGTTCACGCAAAACACGCGAGAGTTCAAGGGACGTGATTTTAATTTATTTTATCAAGGTGACTGTCGAAATGAAGGTCGCGACGCGAACGACCTTGATTTTATTCGGGTGTGATAAACAAATCGACGCGTTTAAGCTAGAATGAAGCAGAAAACAGGCATTGTAACTATTATAAAAATAACCAGGAAATCTAGGCATGTTGAGTGTGATGTAAAATAAACTGTTTTAATGAAAGACAACCTGATTTTCGAAGTTTATCTTCAAAGTCGAAGTCAATAAGTTTTTATTTTAAAATGAAATTTTCTACTCTAATTTTGCTCTTATATTATATGGAGACGCATAGATTTGTAACAAGAGAAACGTGGCAATGTTATTAAATTTTATCTTGATTCATTTTCTAAAACTTCTTTATCCTAATTATGAATACAAATAATCACTTTTAGAGGCAGAAGGAAAATTTTTCAATATAAAATTCCCTCGTCTTTAACATTAATCTAATTATAATTTTTACATAAAAGAGTTTTTATACATTGAAGAGATTGTATTTACTGTATTTGTTTACATACAATTGCTATACGGGAATTATTTTTCATTTTTTCTACTTTATATTCTAAATTTAATCTTAATTTATTGCGAGCCATGTTATAGCAATATTTGTTTTGGCATTTTTGATTTATTATTATGTCCAAACTAGTTTTTTATTAATTAGTTCAGGAATATTTGTGCAATATGAAGTTTGACATCGCACAGACTACTTTCTTTTGTCAATTTACTCCTATACAATGCAGTCGATAAATAGTTGCGAGGGAGAATGACGCAAACACAATGACATAGTCTAACCTCGATTAACAATCAAAAGTGACATTGAAGTGTTTTAAAAACTCGACAACTTCCCTTTCATTGATTTTTGAGAGAATCAGTGAAAGGGGAACCTTGCATAATGTGGGAGTTACATTTTTGGAAAAGGCCGTTATGGGTAAAAACGTGATGCGCGAACTTTGTAGGGAATGGAAAATATCACCTGTGCGTATGGGATACGAACCTTCTCGTGTATACGGTACTCGTGCAACTCAGTGCGGCATAAAATTAAATTTTATACGTGTTGGATAAATAACTGCCACATTAATATGGCCATGTATAATCGAATACGAGTTGGGGAAAGTCGCGTTACATACAAATGATAGTAATGGAGCAATCTCCAACTCCTGGGTAAGAAATATAATCCATCTTTCTTAAAATATTATTTGAATTCATGTTTTGTATTCTAGGTAATCTGGTAATATTTTGCAAATAAATTAGTAGCGTATAATTATACACTGTATATTGATTATGAAAAGAGGCGTTATATTTTAATATAGAAATGTATCAGTAAATATATTTGTTTTACTTACCCCCAAAAACTGCTAGATTACATCTCCTCCCGATAAGTACATACATATACAAATCAGTGTGTGTTCGAGTTTGAATGATAACTAAAGGGAGTGAAAATATCCCACCAAATCCTTCATACACACACATCTTCCCACTCTTCCGTTTCTTCTTCCCACTTCTTTTGAATTAAAACGGCGATAAAGATTTCTCCAAGCGAAATCGTTTCAAGAACGCGCATTTTGATGGGTTGGGCAGTGGAGTTAAACAGACGAGTTTTTAGGTGTGACTTCTCTCCCCTCACAAACCCGCACCTTACGTTTCCCGTGTGCGTGTATATATGTATGTGTATATTTTCTTTTCGTGTCCCGTTTTTCAAAACCCGAGTCGTCCGAAGAAGAGGTGCGACCCAAATGAGACCAACTTTAAAAAAATTAACTGTCCCTTGGAGTGAGATTGTCCCATCTCAACCTCTTATGTCGCGGGCGGACTCGTGATGAAGCGTTTTGCGTGGGAAATAATTAGGTCGCAGAATAAAATTTCCTTTCGCCGTTTTTTTTATTTCCTGCAATTTCCCTCCGAGTGACGCTGCCTTATCCGAAATGTCTAAAGAGTGAGAGAGATCGATTTATTTTTCGCTTGCTAAAAAGATCCAAGAGAAAGAGGAATTTTGAGTGTTAATGCGATGGTCGTTTCTGGGTGGTGGAATACATATGCGTATAAATCACAAAAGAGGACAGTGTTCCTTCGAGAGTGCGTTCCTATGTGTAAAAAATCGTTATTTATAGATTTTGCGTTGAAAATGTTTTCGTCCTTTTTTATTGTTGCGGCAAAGCGACGCAAGGACGGAAGATGTCGCGAAAGTGTCCTCAAGTTATGATGTGATTTTTTTTAGTTTCCTCAAAAAAAGGTTGGGTAAACCACGTGCGTATTTCGTATGAAAATAGGTCGACGTCGATGGCTATTCACCGATAGTATGTTCTAAATTAGTATCTATTCTAAGACTATCACCACTGATGATGTCTACTTTGCAGTCCAAAGGCGCATATGGTTTTCCTGACGTTTATTTGTGGCTATTAGAAGAACATGAGTTTGCTTTTGACCATAAGGAGAGATCGAAAAGTTTAAAAAAATAGTTTCCGGTTAATATTCCTTAATTAGGAATTTTCTCAAATCGTACGAAAGATATTGCCCGCTTGGTAAAAATTAATCTTTTACTTTCTCTAACTCATCTTCGGAAATCAAAAGATTACATTCTCGTAGATCTTAAAAACAGCAAATAGGTTAACTGAATGGATTAGTAAAACTAGTATGAAAGGAGTAATTTTAATCCCTCTTAAAAGTATCGTTTTTAAATGCAGAAAAATCCATAACGCACATATGTATTTTTATCAAGGATTAACGCCAAAGTAAGAATAAAATTAACTGTTTTTTAAAGTGTATATTAGTTTTTATAGCTTTTGCATTCAGTTTAGTAGGATAGAAAAAGAAAAACATAAGCTATGAGGATATAAACACTTAAAAATAACTGGGAAAAGCTAATTTACAAATTCTGAAATCTCTGTTTTAGAGCAGCTTATATTTCCCAAGACTGGCCGTCAACGCCATTAGTGAATGCAAACAGATTCGTCGGAATTTTAAGTGCAGAGGTCTTACTTTGGCTGCCCGTCGACATTTAATGTAGTTATACAGGTATTCTGCAATCTTCTTTTAAAATAAAAAACTCGTCGAAAACATTAAATAGCTATCGCTAAGTAAGGATACATTTAATTCTGCTTTCAAACATCACATTAAGCAATCTAACAATACCTAATTGAAATTATTTACAACTAGATTTAATTCGTGACGAGACGGAATACTAAAATTAAATAAATATTTTATGATGAGAAACTCTACTAGAATAACGTTATATGTGCATATTTTTTATTAATTTTTAATAGGTACTGTAAATTTTCCTGGATATCCTTTACAACTGATGCTTGTTCAACTCACTGCTGCATTTTAAGAAACAAATGCACAGATAAAATTAGTTTATGGAAACAATCTCTCACTAAAACTTGCTTGGAATCCTTACCTCACAGTCACGTTATATAGTGCTTATCCGTACATTTGCGACTGTATATTTTTGCCCAAGCAATAATCGGGACAGATTTTTAAAGACCAAAAAGGCGTCATTTATTATTTTTAATAACCGAAATGCTTCATTTTATTTAATGAGATACTATATGCAGCATTGAATTCTATAATATAAAAATCGACACAAATTCAAAACTTAAAGTAATTCAAACTGAAATCTGAAATTTAGAATCTGAATTTGGAATGTGAATCAAATCTTGCAAACATGCAGTTGGACGCATTTTGCGACACTAAATATATATCAATACAATGCCGATCAGGACACAACTACTTCGAGAAGGGAATAATACTTGCCATTCAGCGTCAGTTGATGGGTGTAAAAGCATGACCATTTTCGGATCCGTTCCCTCCATTCTCTGCGGCCAATGCTAATTGAGTTGCAACCGAAAGAGATGATATTTGTTCTTCGTATGAGTTCTAAAAAAGTACGATATGCCAAAAATTTGCGGAGAAATCTTTAGATTTTCGATGCACAAACTAGTTAGGTAAACATCCGAGGTATTAATTGCCTCCCTACTTATCCATTCCCCCCCCCCCCTCCCCCCCACTCCGTTCTTCCCGAAACACACACGCGAAGAAACGCTCGCTGCGCCTTCTGGACTGCAAAGGTAGAAACGTATTCATTACCAATCTTAATTTATTTATATGTATTTACTAATTAATGTTCCTCTGTATGTATTACCGATGTTGGTACATTTTACTAGCAGTAATTATTTTTTTCAATATTGGCTCGGTAAAATAAATTATATATGTAAATCCTTTGACCATAAAACGGTTGATCCTATATAGGCATTTAATAGTTCGGCTAATAGCTTGTACCAGAAATAATGAAACTCGTAAAACTTACAAGTGCATTTCCCGTTTAGTTTATGGTGCGCTCGGAGATAGTTCAGCAGTCGCTAGTTGCTGCTACGGCAACTTTGTAACCAAACGTGCACCATATGCGAGTTTATGGTACATATTTGATTAATCTAATGGAGTAAAAGAATGTGTTAGAAAATTAGATGCGCTTGAGATGTGGGAATGGCATAGACTAGAGAAAATCAGTTGGGCAGAGAGAAAAACAAATGATGAAGTTTGAATACAGGAGAGAAAGATAGGAGCTAAATTAGAGTAATAAGGGGGAAACAGATGAAATGGGTGGGTCAAATTTTGAAGGAAGTTATAGAAGAGAGGATGCTTGGAAAGAGGTAGAAGGAAGAAAAATATTAGATACGTTTAAAGAAGTGGAAAGAAGACAAATTGAAAGGTGGCACAGATTGTACTGGGTGAGCCATAAACCTACCGAAAGGTAGAATAACTATGGACGAATGACAGTAGTGGTTGCACATTTTGAGCGTCACCTATTTCACTCGTTTTAACGTATCTTTTAGTAAAATAAGCGTTACATTCTGTGCTCTTAGCCTGAGCCAGGACAAGACATTTTTGCGCCCTAGGCAAGGTTTGAAAATTACGCCCCCTGCTAATTATATTATTCAGTGCACAATTTTATCTCTCAAAACTAGTTTATTTACACTCTAGAGGTAAAATAAAAATGTAAAATATATTTTATATTATAAAACGTTCCATTTAAAAGTTCACATTGTAATTTGTCGCGCCCCAAATGTGCTGCGCCCTACGCGGGTACCTCGCTCCTCGCCTAGCTCTTGACCCTGCTCTACTCTTACTTCTCAAGTCGTATTAGGAGATGTAATATTCATTAAGTTTTTTTAACCTTTCAAGCATGTACGACAACACATGTCATCTTGTGCAGCATCAACTTTTACAGTTCCTTTATCCTTTGTGTGTTGAGTCTCTGCCAAAAGTCACAATGTATGTAGGCTAGTTGGATTGGCGAGCCTTTCTATATATACGAATATTTTCGCTCTGTTTTAATTAAAATAGGTAATACAGATTGCATTTTTTGGTATTTGAATCGCTGAGGAAAAACTTTTTAAATCAGGCTTTAGGGCAGTGGCGAGCAACCTTATCTTAATTCGCGGTTGCGAATTCTTCAGGGGGCCGCATTGCAAGCTGTCAATACTCGCATTGCAAGCTGTCAATACTCGCATTGCAAGCTGTCGATACTTCGACGTGCCGGATTAGACTTTGAAGCGGACGTTAATGATATATTCTGAGGTATCATCAATGAAAATAAAGTCTACATGAAGTTTTAAGGGTGAAGTGTTTTACTGTCGTAATTTTAATGTGTATATATGATATGAATTTGTGTGTTAAATTTTACGGGTTACTTTTGAATCATAGCACTTGGCGGGCCGCATAATACGCTTCCGGGGGGCGCATGCGGCTCACGGGCCCTAGGTTGCTCACCACCGCTTTAGGGGTTATTATCGTTACGAACCTCTAAAGTTTTGAGTGTTATACGGGAACCACGAACCCCACATGCTCCTTCCGAAAAAAATCGTCATAATCGAACGTTGCCAAGGTTTTTTTCTTTCTGCTGATCGCGCGGCGAAAACGATGCACCGTGCTCCTAAGTTTGACGACTCATCACGTGGTTTCGAAATCGCTGTCGCAAATGATATCACTCAAACGTCAAGACGCGGAGGCCTCTTGCGAAGAGAAGAGTAAGCGTACAAAGATAATGTTTCTTTACGCTCACGCGGCGAGATGCCCTCAATATAACCCGCTTTCCTCCTTTGTTTTTGCTTCGTGTACACGGAAAATATTCTGTTTTTTTCCGCAGTGTCATTCTCGCATGGCCTTCCGAAACGGAGGGGGAAAAAATCTTTTCTCATGAAGATTTTCGCTCGCGAGAACATTTGCGCGTCCGCGCTCGACGCCTTTCCTTTTTTCGCGCCCTCTCTCTCCATCAGACGTTTTCTCTTTCTCTATCCTCGCTTTTTGTCACATGACGCATCGATTACAAGGGTTGAAAATGAAAACGTCTCCTCGCGCTCGGAGCGCGGAAAGTGACTCTATGGCAGTGTTTCCCAAAATGAGTGCCGCGGTACTCGAGAGGTTAGGGTTGCCGCGAACAATTTTGTTTGGTAAATAAATCAACAATTTGGAAATTTTTATCGGTCGTTAGGGCAATAATTTTTTAATGTAATAAATTGATGATGTGCGGTTCCATTGTGATACCAGTAAGTAATATAAAAACTTGTTTCGAGGCGAGGGTGCGGTGAAATTCTGTTTATCTTTTGAATAGGTATCGCGTCTGCATAAAAGTTTGGTGTTGTAAAGTTGAAAAAAAAAATGTTTTTATCCGATGGCTGTAAAAGGGATGGGAAAACCTGATGCGTGTTTTGGCTACAAAGCAGCCGTAAACAGCGGTGATTCACCGATAGGAGAATCAAAAAAGAACGTGTTGAGGTTTTATTTTTGTTTTCGTACGTGTACGATGGAGGGAAGGACTCTTTTGAGTCAGGCGTCCTTTTCTGGAATCTGGGGGTCGTATTTATTTTTGTCGCTTCGCTTTAATAGGTGATCAGCGATAGTTTTTGCCGTTTGACCGATGCATCGCAACAAAGGGATTAAATAAACAGGTTCATATCCGTTTTAAGTGGTATAATAGCTATCGTGTCGTCACAATAATGGTTTGCGATGTGCTAGTACTATGAAACACGAAGATAAGAAATGAAAGATGTGGTCATAAATATGAAGAGGAACCATACATCAAAAGCTTTGAGGATTCCTGTCCATCCACAAGAAAAGTTTCGAACTCATCTAATGGGTGAAATCAGAGTGAAAACCGTTTCTCCAATAGACATTTTATGTTCTTCGGAGAGTAGTTTGCCAATTAACTATTTATGTTCGCATTATGTCGACCGCCACACTTTCACCTATTTGTTTTAGCTAAATCATTTCCGTTCTCAATGAATTATTGGCACGTCCAACGAATTTATCCTCCATCCGAACTATTTCAACGGTGGCACGCAAGCCTTGTTTTATTACAGAAGTGCAGGAGTGCTCGCTCATTAACGTCCAGATGGAACAAACGTAAACTGGCCACATTTCAAGTCACGCGGAGGGAGCAATGATCGCGAAACACGACCATAGCTACTGCTTCTTAATAAAAAGGATGAGATATTTGCTTAAGAAACTCTATACCCGTCGGAAGTGTGTGCGCGTGGTTCAATCATCTAAGAGAGTTTAATCACTCTTGGAAGCGATCCAACTAAAAAAATCATCCTGTAATCCGTAAAAATCAAGGTAAACAACCGCATGGGTGTGATTTTCGTCGGTCGTGAATAAGTGGTTTCATAGAAGCCGTCATATTAGCGATACTCTCGGCGGTTCTCTGATCTTGTGAGCGGTTGCCATATGAAAATACTCATTTTCGTTGTATTATCAATCTTACGTTTGTAATCGATCTTAAAGAAAGAAAAATTGAAGAGAGAATTAGTAATTCTGAAACGTTAATTTTTCAAAGCTTATTAAATCGCTTACTAAAACTCCGTATGGCACTATAATTAAATGTCTGACTGGCATGTGTTTATGAAAAGAGCAACGAAAAATATTGATCTAACCGTAATAAATAAATGTGATAGACCTATTTTGAAGATGTGAATCAATTGGAAAGTTCACTTTCAAATAGGATACGGATGATAATTTCGGCATTAACTGAGTACAAGTTTCCTTCGTGACTTGTTAAACTCTCACGTTGTTATATAAAACTTAACGTGGTGAATTTTACTGGACGAAACTAAGCGATACCTTTGGCATATCTATATAACAATATATGCCCGTTTCTTTTGATAGGTAAGTTGAATCACAAGTAGATTTATTTGTAAAAAAATACTAAATGTTTGTAACGAAAACATTTTTTCCCGGTGGTAAACCGGTCGTGTCTCAGTTACCACTGCGGAAAAAGTTTTTTGCAATAAAAATTTAGTATTTATATGCATATAAATTTATAGCGGATTTCCGCCAAATATTGCCTTGCAGCATCAATAATAAAATAACAGATTATATATTGACCGAAAAGAGATCCATTTCGTTATTAATTTTATTATCTTTTGCGGGTCTACTGGTAAAATATTTCCGGGCAGAGGTGCTCTGCTTTAATGACTACTTTTCTTTTTCTCTGAGCAAAAGATGCTTTGCAGAATACCACTGGTACATTTTGGCAGAAAAGCGAACCTGGTTTAGTCAACGGTTTTATAGCTGATGGAGTTATCTTGATATTTGAATAATGCCATGAGGAAAGCTCGATAAATCATTTATTAATTACTCATTTTTACAGCAATAATTAAAAAAACGGACGCAGCTCCCCATTTCGGTGGGCTCAGCACTTTTCGTGTTACCATACAGATTATATTAGCAGAAACAAAATTTAACATAGTAAAATGTCAATGTTTTTTCCAGTATTTATGAAAGATTCCATCAAACCGAAAGAATCACTCAGCACTGCCGCGAAAAACATCGTTAATTAAATCGATGATTTGGAAACGATGATAGGCCATTAGGGCAATGACATTTCACTTAGTCCAGGGGTCGGTCACCTTTTATGCACGGCGAGCCACGTTCGCAATTGTGAATGATTCAGAGGGTCGCACAATAATTCACGAAAGCTTCGGCGGGCCGGATGAGCGTTTACATCATGGGTTACCTAGAGATTCTGTGATCTCACATTGGTATAAGTCAACTTTAAATAACTTACTAGCGTTAAAACTTCACCTCGAAAGGTTTTGCGACCATAATGATTAATGAAAAATATGAAATTGTCTATGTTAAAATTTACTGAGACCACCTTTTAATCATAGTTTCGCGAGCCGCATAAATCGTTCGCGGAGACCACATGAAACCCGCTGGCCGTACGTTGCCGGCCCCCGACCTAGTGAATTAATGATGGCCTAGTAACAACAAATGAATATGTACAAACGTTGCGATGACAGTATAAATAATAAAAACAGCCTTGTTTCAAGGTGAGGGTTCTGTGGAAGTGTGTTTATCTTTTGAAAGAATGCCGCGCCTGCCGAAATGTTGAGAACAATTGTACTTACTCTGTTAGCAAATTGAACGGCGACAGCCATTACGGCTGTCAATTGGTTTCGCATCTCGAATGGAACCTTGAAAATGAGTATGGCTTTATTTCGTCCCGAAACAATCGAAGCATACAGACCGCATGTCGAGTTAAGCCCAAGTCAAACTTCACGAATATGCGAAGCCGCGCGCTACGTACGGTGGATCCGCTAACCTACTGACTCAATGGCCCGGGACGTGACTGCAATTAAACGGCCGCCTTGAGGCGTTTAGCGAAGGCGAGGAATTAAACTTTTCTTTCTCCCTTTCGTCGATTTCTTTTCTCTTACTCTCTTTCTAACGAGTAGGGACTTCCCCTGAGGGAAACATCCAATCGGATACGTGATATCTATAAAAAATACACAATATAGACGTGAAAGTAAAGATTTCACCAGCGGCACTATTCGCTTCTCTGTTTTCCATCTCTCTCCCTCCCTCTCTCCTTCACTCCTTCCCTCTATCTTCTCTTCCTTTCTCTCTCCTTTCGCTCTAGCTTTCTCTCCCCATCCCTCTCTGCCACCATCTCAATTCCTCCTTCGTTTTCTCTTTCAGTTGTTTAATGCCCCCCCCCTCCCTTACGTTGTGCGTTTGTTAAATGTGTGCCCCATTCTAAAACAGAGACCTTATCGGTGAGAATTTGATTATTACATCAAATCGGAGCTATCTACTTGTTAAAATACCACGGCATAAATCTCCTGCTAGAGTTCCGTTTCATCTAAAAAATCAAGCAGCGAAAATATTTACAATCCTCTGTCGACTTCTCATGGTGGCAGTCCTCTGGAAATCATTACTTTTGCAAAGTATTTCATTTTTAAATTAATTTTACTACTACTACCATGAAACTTACTCAAATTATTTTCGCAAGTTTCTGCGGTGTATTTTTACCGATTTTTTACTCGGGCATTATCTCTCGCTCCGGCCATTTTCTTTGAGCTTAATCTTTCCATCTCATCTTAAACTGTTATCCCATTCCTTTTTTCTATATTTTTGGTTTGTCGCTTAGTTTCCTTTTATATCACCTCACCTAATTTTTAATTTACATAACTTCCCTTTAACCGCCTCTAATGTTTGACCTTTTAAGTTCTTACAAATGTGTCTATAAATGTCGTTCTCGTTGAATAATAGTTCGGTGTGGAAATACGGTGGCCGTACTTCCGTGGTATTGGATTCACGCGCCTCCCCTGCGTTCCAGCGCCCCGTCTCCCGACTTTACTTTCTCCCTCACGCGTTTCCTCATCTTCTATTTCTTTTCCTCTTTTATCTCTCATTAGTTTTAAACTCACCGTATCTATCTATCTAACATATAAAAATGACTTCGTCGTCGTCGTCGGTGGATGGGATAGCGGAACTCTAATGGTGTTTTAACAAACTTTCCTAGTAGCTATAAGATTGATATTTAGTGAGAGTGTTTGATTCTTAAAGTAAAAGCCATTTACAAAAAGAAATTCCCAAAATCGACCCGGGTTCGATTCCTGAGAATGATTTCCATTTCCCATAAGATAACATGGAGAAATCGATATTTTTACCGGCAAGCTTATTTTCTTTTGCTCATTAAAATTCACATCTTTGACCTTAGATCTCCGAAATAGAACTGCATTAAAGAAAAATGACAATATTTTTTTATTCTTATAGTCTTTTATCGTCTTCGAATCGAAATCTCTCGAATTTAACGTTTTAATATAATATTTGACAAAATTTAGCATTTTTAAGGAGAAGTCGCCTTGCCAATCGATTGCATTGTTGAACTCGAAGTTCTATTACTCTCACATGTGCTCCCGTCCCCTAAGGACCTCCACGGACCCCCCCGGCCCAATTCATCAGCATCAGAAATATCTCAGAATTAGTTTTTAAGCGTTCTTTACCAGCGAAGCGGTAATAGTGGAACGTCTTATGGGCACGTCTAGACCGTTCGTCCATCGTAACTTTCATCTCCTAAACCGCTGGACGGATTTTAATTTAATTACGTATGAGTGATTTTTATTAAAAATTATCGCCCAATTGTAATTTTTAACTGAGTCCGTCAATTAGAACTTCCACTTTACATAATTACTTCAATAAGTGTCTCGTTAAATGGCATCCGTCAATCAACAATGAAATATCAAACTTTTATCTCCCTAGCTTTTATATGATCTGTAAAAACATTATTCGGATAGAGAACAACATTTACTACAAGAAAGTCCGCGAGGCAAGGGAATTACGAGCTATGGTTTTGGAGATAAAAATTCGAGAAAATCCCGAGCAAAACATCGCATATTTTGTTTACATCGATCGCGAATAGGGTTCTCTCAGCAAACAACAATTAAAAATCCATATATTTCTCTTCCATTCTCTTATATGATCTGCGAGGTATAGATTTATAGATTAAAAAATTTATTCGGATAGACAACAACATTTAATAGAAGATGGTCCAGAGACCACATAATTACAACTTATAGTTTTGGAGATAAAAATTCGAGAAATTCCCGAGCAAAACATCGCATATTTTGTTTACATCGATCGCGAAGATGTTTCTCTCAGCAAACAACAATTAACAATCCATATATTTCTCTCCTATTTTCTTATCTTATCGGTGAGGTATAGATTAAAAAAATTATTTGGATAGAGATCAACATTTACTATAAGATAGTCTCCGAGACTATAGTTTCGGGGATAAAAATTCGAGAATCACCTAATCTTTCGATATTTACGTATTTCCCATTAGGAACGCCCTTGAAATATTTGATTATTCCATTTATTGAGTATATTTTTCCATCTTGTTACTTCATCCATATACGCAGTATAGAGAAAGTATTGTTTTCAGGAAAAAATCCGAATTCGAGCTTTCAACGAAAATACACATTTTGAGGTTCCCTGAACAAGTTTGGACTATCAATGGTTTTAAAGGGGTCTGATATTATACGTTACGATTGCAGAGATTTAATGCTTTGAATGGGAATTAATGCCATCATAACGAACTTCCATAACTCGAATCTCAAGGGAAAGTAAAAATTATTCGAGTATTAGAAAACTCAAGTTATAGAAGTTTATTTTTAAATATTTGTATATATACAGTGGAACTTCTATAACTCGAATCTCAAAGAAAAGCAACAATTATTCGAGTTATAAAAAAATCTAGTTACGGAATTATATTTTTTTCATTTTTATTTAATTGAGTTAACATCAAGTTAATTCCCGTAAGCATATAAGTTAACTTATTCTAATTTTCAATATCATGCATGTTATGAAACATCATCATTAATATTTTCTTCCGATAATATGCAAGATTTTACTCTATCCAAAGCACTAATTACATCACGTACTGTGATTGAGGTTATCATAGATAATTGCAATTCTCACGTACTACTGAAAACACAAACATGACGATTAAATTTGGGTTATCGACTGTAGGAAGGAGCGAATAGGTTTGTTTTTCTCCAGGGCTATAAGGGATCACAATCGGAGAAGCAACCTTGATAGCAGTGACGGTAAAACATGAAAAGTATTTTAATGTTGTATTTCGTAGTTTTTCGAGAAATTTTAACTCTTTTCAATTGTTAAATATAATGGCGCCATACCTATAACTCGATATTTTTTATCCAAATACGCGCTAAAAGTATGGATGATGATGCCATAATCTTAATAGAAAATATCCTAATTTTTCCATAAATTTAATGTATAGCGTATTGTCTTAATGATGATTATTCTTATTGCTCATGCAGTGCGATCTGAGTCACTAAACTTGAAATACGAAAACTTGGACACGAGCCGATTGCCAGAGAATTGGGAAATTACGGATAGTTGCCTTAATTTCACGGAAATTTATTGCTATTATTCATGGAATTTATTATTTAATACATATAGGCTCCACGTGACTGAAGTGCTGTTTTCCTGGAAATCGCGTTGGTTTATTTATGAGTTTAGATCTTGATGTACGGTGATTTTTTTAAGCGCTTGCAGTATGCAATCACCAACTACTCGTATATATATATATATATATATATATATATATATATATATATATATATATATAACTTTAAACGTGCCTATTACAAACATCTATATATATATATATATATATATATATATATACATATATATATAACTTTAAACGTGCCTATTACAAACATCTAAACTCGCTTCAAAAGAATTACGGTACAGAAAGTTCCTTCGTTCCAAGTACTGGCCGAGAACACTTCCACATAAGAAATCTTATTAGTCCTATCAAATGTCATAATAAATTTATATTTGTGTACATGTAGATATAAGTATGTATGCGTTTATATATGCATCTAAGTGTGTCAAGATCATTATCTATTTGAAAATTATACTGCATTTCTAAATGACAAAGGGTTTGGTGGAAGAGGAGACTGTCTCAATCTCGCCCTAATACAAACGTTATTCAATTCAATTCTCTTTTATATGTTCTTTCTTCTGCGATTTGGCTTCTTAGATTCTTTATTTTGCCTATCGTAAGTACACGTATGTTTTGCTTAAAGACGCTTCGCTGAACGACACTTCGTTATAACGACACTCCAAAATAATCGCCGAAATTCGGTTCCATCAACTCGGTACCACGACACTTGAAAAATCCCAATAAAACTCATCAATCGCACCAATTGTTGTAACTATACTTGGTAGAATTCGACGTTAATTTTTTTTAAATCGACGTTTATTTTTTTTTAAATCGACGTTTATTTTCCCGAGAGATTTTTGACGAATGCCGACGCTTAAAATTACTACTTACGTATATGGCTGGCAGTATAAATTTATTTTTTATTTCAAAATTGGACGTGTATATATATATATATATATATATATATATATATATATATATATATATATATATATATATATATATATATAAGAATATTTTTGCTTGAAAGTTTACCTCTTCAAGTAACAAAACATTGTTGGTGCAGAAAAACTTCATTGTGCGAACACGAAACGATATTTCTTTTCTTGTATTTTTCTCCTTTCTCCTTTTCTCCTTACAAATTTTGCCAAACGTTATGATTTTGACAACCAACCTATGTGAGAAAACATACATTAATAATTAATTCACGCCTTTTACTAACTGAATCTTGAATCTTAAATTAGCATTTTGCATATCGGTCACGAGAATATTGTTCTACGACACTGAAACTTAGTATATATTTGATCTCAAATATCGTAAACTGGTATTTCAAATCTAGATATTTTTGATTTCGTACAATTCTTCCAATCGCCTCGTTGACAAATATATTATATCGCGAATGCAGATAGTAAATTATGCTTTATCTCTTTAAATAGTTTAATGAAAACTATAAAACGTTTCACTTATGAAATTCGAACAATATGCTGTTGCTTTTTCTGAAAAACATTCTTTAAAAAAATTTGCGAGTTCAGCTTTTCGTTGATGCCAATTAAGGTCTAATAAAGGAAAAAACGTTAATGATGTAATTATATCAATACAATTTTAGCCGTCAAAATAGAACTATCTAATACTTTGTATCATTTGTTATATTTCATCACTGTACCAAATATTCTCTTTATATAACATAAAATATATAGAGAGAAAAATTAGACTTAATTATTCAGCGCTCGATCACCAGTCTTACCTCAAATCCTGATTAAAATGTTTTTCCAATCGGAAAAATACTTTACAACAAATAGTTAATAAATATTAATCCTTAATCCCTCTAAAATTTTTAGTATCGATTGCTAATTTATCTGCATTTTTTAAAACAATTAAACATAAATTGAAATTTACTAACCTGTAGCAAAGGATGAAGGAGCCAAAAGCAAGAGAGCGGAACGATCTTTCCTTGATAACTTTTAGAGAAAGACTGCCAAAGTGTGGGTTCATTGCATACGAAGATGTGAAAGTGCATACAACAACGTCCATCTATTGGAAAACCCTAGCAAGGAATCGAGGAACATTTGTTCCAGGATAACACGCCACGGGGTAGATGCGTGAAAGGGGTAGCAAAACAGTTAGTTTTCAAACGACCACCGAAATTCCTTTCTTTCGAACCTCGTTTAACATGGATCGAGAAAGTCTCAGCAGGACATATCCATGACCTTATCTTGATAGAGAGGATGGTAGAATATTCCAAAATTAGGTTGGCAAATATAATCACAAAAACCTCAAAAGGTCTAAGAAACACGTGTTCTAAAAACTACCCTAGGACCTTGCGGTTAACTGATTGTTCAGGGTAGAAGCGTGAGCATTTCAAAAACACGCATATTTGAGTGTAAGGAAATACCCCTCTTTCAGCTCCACTGTTAATGTAGGCCCAGAAAAGGAACGAAATC
Organism: Tanypteryx hageni; assembly: GCA_028673005.1. NCBI lineage: Eukaryota > Metazoa > Arthropoda > Insecta > Odonata > Petaluridae > Tanypteryx > Tanypteryx hageni. Next base: position 70,819,549 of record CM054113.1, read on the forward strand.
GTAGGTAGCAAATAATATTGCGACAATTGTAAACAAAAACGACCTTAATATTATTATACAGAATAGGTTTTTAGACGTATACTTTTCCATCTTGTTGAAAAATAGACGCTTATCGACGACTATTCATTTTCGTCGATTTTGAAAAAAAAAATCGACGTTTATCGACGTTTTTCGATTTAAATCGATTCCTACCAAGCCTAATTATAACACGGGGATAAATGGGAAATGGCTATTTGTCTGACGACATTTTGTTCAACGACTCGTTTACGAGGAGCCGAACCTACTGTCGTTAAGCGAGGTATACCTTTCGTGAATTTAGCATTGGTTATACAACAAAAAGTCATTGCATCACTTTTCTTTAACACACGAACACATACGCGCTCACCCGCAACTGTTCAGCTGATTTTTAAGTAAATAAAAGCGCGCTGCGGATTCTAATGCAAAATGCTTATTTTCGATATATCCTAAAGATGTGCCCACTAACAATTCATAAATATCCACAGGTTCGTGAAGTTATGGAATAGCGGTTTCTGGAAGAACATTACATTCAGCTCATGTGACACCAGTGGTGCAGCCAAGGGGGAGAGCTACCCGGGCGCTCTTCCCCCTCCTCCGCCCCCCTCCCCCCAACATCGCAAATAATTTGAGCCGCGACTGTATTCGCATTAATTTCTAATTTAACTTGAAATTAAATATATTTATTGAGTGACTGTTATGGCATTTTAGTATCATGGCAATGTTTATGAGTTACTAGTGGAAATTATCGAAGAAATAAGAGGGTAATCTCCTTATTAAAAAATATCTTTTATTATTGGCCACCCCAAAGCAAATTCCTGGTTGCGCCACTGCGTGACACTGTTGCGACCAAAGACGTATTATTACGTTCTCGGTGTTTGCCAGGGATTTTTTTATAGTCGCTACTGTAATATTCCGTGTAGAACCAAATGTAATAAAGATTATTTATTAAACGCGAAAGGTGAAGAGATGCGAATTAATGTAGAAGCTAGAGTGCTGTATCCCAAAAACAACGAAACCATAAAGATGTTAAAATGCTAAAAATAGTTGAGCGTTTGCTGAAGGGGACAATATTTCACGAGGTAGCTTATACGATGCAATACATTTTGAGCATCTTTTATGAATTATTAACGAGAAAGAGAAAGCTAAACGTTTCTGGCTTCCTTGCGCGTACACATCGCCTCCGTGAGAAAAATCCACCTTCCAACGTCGAATTCAATTTCAGATTACGTCTGACGATACTCGCAACGAACAAAGGGACCGACGATACTCGCTAATCTCGATTTTTTTTTCGACTGCTTAAAAGTCGGGAGAAATACCGCTCTCATTCTTTACACTTCACGGCGCGTCGAGACGACCGGTTCCTCGTACCTATTTCTTTATTTTCGCATCTCGACGTCTTAAAACTCTTTTTTCTACTGTTTAAAAGACGGGAAAAATACAGCTCTCATCCTTTACACATCGCGGCCAGTGGGGGATTACCGCAGAGACGCATGAGGCGCTCGCCTGGGGCCTCGACACTCATGGGAGCCTCGACGCTCACGGGAGCCTCAAAACAGTGAAAACTCGATTTTTTTTATATATTTAGTAAAATGTTTCACAATCAGTATAATCTATTACTTACGTAAACATCTTGTGTTTTTACTTAGGTTTGTTACAATGTAACGGTAACATTGTAACATCCCTTGCATCATTTGCGAACACATCTCACAGTTGCCGCTGGCGTTTATATAATAAATATTAAATTATATATTTATGCATGTCTGTAATTCAATTTGTTTAATCTGCTGCTTAACACATTTTTTCAATTCGTAAGTTATAAAAATTTTTGTACCTTGAGACCCCCCTCCCCCCCTCACGGAGAGTTAGGGGGCCTTCCAAATCTTTTGCGCCTGGAGTCTCCAGGTACCTTAATCCGCCACTGATCGTGGCGCCTCGAGACTACCGGTTCAACGTACCTATTTCTTTATTTTCATCGTGACCCAATCACCGCCTCATTACTCCGTCCAGCCGACTGTGTCATCGTTGCGTCGTTTTGATGAGCGAGGTCTTTTAGAGGAAAGTCGGATGAGGTAACCCTTTTTTCGGTCCCCTTTAATTTCTGGGGAATGAGGGAAAGGAGAGGCGCCGGAGGAAAAGAATGTCCGCGTCATCCATCCTGAAAGAAGAAGAACTTTCGCTCTCTCTTTTTTTCTCTCTTGCTCGAGTCGAAAGGATCGTCTTCCTTCGTTCTCCGCGCTCTCTCTCTCTTTTATTGAACTCCTAGAGAGAGAGAGAAGGAGAGAGATTATCTCACCACTCCTTTAATCCGCCCACTTCTTTCTCTCCGACGGATGGGAGCGGCAATTCATCTTCCAGAATTCTCGAGGCTTTTAATGTCTGCCGCTTGGTACGATCGAGTGAGATTGGGTGAGCTTAAAAAGATAATGGAATCCCGATATCCTGTGCGGGATTTTAATTAGGTATTTTTAAGTAAATGATGCACGCATGCGCTTATAGCCTCACAATTGTGGAGTAAATCAACGATTGCTATATGAAATATTTTTAATTATTAAGGCCATAGGTGCTATCCTTGCCATTTCTTCGACGTATTGCGCCAGTTGGACTAAGCAACTTATGTTTTCAAAAGTTATGTAGGTGCACATAAATAATACACACACATTGCGCCAGTTGTTTTCGTTTTGTTTTCATTTAATTTAACAAATTCCTACGCACTCTACGCCGTCACTGCAGATAATTGCAAAAGGCCTCTTAAATTTCTGTTAGTAAAATAATATTTGAGCGATAACTATTCAAGAATTATTAAGCAAGCGGGGACCTCAAAGAGGACGAGCCAGCAAGTGGCGTCACCTATAAATAGGGAAATATTTCACCTACTGACCTCATAGGTGCAGAAGAGTTAACGCTACCTTGGCGGCTTAGTGTGCCGAAATGTACCTAATAAATGATCCTGTCCACTTAAATCACGACATCTTGCAGACAAAAAGGAATGTTCGACAGAAATATCCCGCATCGTCAGTTGGGCACAATCCATAGTCGGAGATCTAAAATCGAAGTGGAAATGTAACCTTAGTATTATAAGTAATGAGGTCAGGCTCAACTCTGTGGAATTTACTCATATTGAAAAAAGAACTTTGTTATTTCCACAAATTTAATTTAAAAACGACCGGTTTCACTACGATCGTAGCATCATCAGGAATTCGTTTTCTTTGTAACCCCTCCTGTCTCCCTCTCCCCCCCCCTCTTTTTACCCTAAATATATGGAACGATTTTTATATTTTATCACCTGATGATGCTACGATCGTAGTGAAACCGATAGTTTTTAAATTAAATTTGTGGAAATAACAAAGTTCCTTTTTCAATATGTAACCTTAGTATTGTTTACTTGTTAAAATAAAATTTAATCTTGCTCATGTTCAACCCTTTTACTGTGGCGGTATGATCTCTACTGTAAATTTTAAACCTTCCTACGTATTATTTTTCTATCTAACAACTCTTGCCAGATTAGCGTCGAGTTGAGGTTAGGAAACGGCAAGAGTGTTAAACTATTAAAGAATATGAAATTATTAGCCAATAAATTACTTGCGGAGATATTTTCCATTTGTTGCGCGTTAAAAAAGTTGTTTTAATCAACAATTTAGAAATATATAGTAAAACCTGTTTCACTTTCTTGCTTTAGGGGGGAGAGGTGAGAGAAATTTGAAAGCCCTCCGGCGCTGAGTTTCCAGTAACCAGTATGCTCCTAAATCACAGAAGTCATCTAAGCGGATAACTTCCACTTCACAGCGCACACTCGTCCGACGTTTTCGAATAAATCTTGGTGACGCAAAGGGGAAGGGAAGAATGAGGAAGTCGTCGATTTTCCGGAATTTTCTTTCCCGATCGAAAATTAACTCGCGCTCCGTCGATCCATGTTGGCACCCGGCTGCCGACTGCGAAAGAAGCACGCAAATCCATATGTTTGTTGTCGGTCGGTATTTGTAAAGATCCAGTTGCTTCGTTTCGAACGCCCCAAGTGTGAGAGGGGAGGAAAAAAAGGAAGAAAAGAATGATTTCTCCTATTCATCGCCTTAGCTGGACGAAAACCAAACAAAACACGTAAAATTCCGTTCGCTTTACGAATTCTTTTCCCGTCTTCAGAACGAGCTCGTGAGCGAAAGTGTTTTGTTTTTCTTTCGCCTCCTTGTGGGTTTTCTCGCTCGGTTTCTGTTGGCTCGCGATCGCTCACGCGCCTCTCTCGCGATTTTATGGGGAAAATGAACCGTAAGAGACGAAACGGACGCGAAGTTTTGAAGGATGAGAGAAATCGTGCGCTTCTTCGAGCGAGTTGTACGGAGATCCATTCCGTCCGATAAAACATACGTAGGACCAATAATGTTGACCATAAACCAATTTCTGGTCAATCTTATAGTCCGTTGAGATTTGGTAGATATCATAGGGAACGTGAAAACTATAATTGGAAATTTAATTCCGTATCAAGGATAAGCAACTTACGGCCTGTGGGCCGTATGCCGCCCCCGAGAGCTGTGATGAAAATTGATCTGTAAAATTTAGCGCAAAAATTCATATTTGTTAGCAAAATTATGTCAATAAAACCTTTAATTTCAAAATGCTATACATAACAAGTAGGGATGTACACGGGTTTCCCGTGGTACAGAAGTATTTTCCGTCAAATTCGTCGTAGTATAACCGTAAACTTATGTATTTGCTTTGGAATAAAAAAAATTATTTTATCTATATTGTGGTAGCCCTGCTTTTTAGATCCGTGCTAAACATGTTAATTTCGTTTTGCCATTCTATACCCGCCCTACAAACGAAATTTCTTTTAGAAATCGGTTCAGCCAATACCTTCGAAATTCATAGTTACCGAAAAATTCTAACGTTTACTGTGGTAGCGTTGTTTAGTCGACTTGGTTGAAATATGTTATTTTGGTTATTTATTTATATGAAGATTATATATACCATATTTGGTTAAAATCGATGCAGTCAGTTCTCTAGGAATACGTGTAAAAGAAATATTATTTTACTTTTTATTGTGATAGCTCTGCTCTTTAGCACCGCTTTAAACATCTTTATTTCATTATGGTATATTGTATACATCTTATATACAAAATTTAGTTGAAATCCGTTCAGCCAATTCCTTCTAAATCCATAATTACTGAAAGAGTTTAATATGTAATTCTGGCACCCCTGTTTAACTGATCCAGTCCAAATATGCTATTATGATGTTGTATATTAATGTACATTATAAATATTTAATTTGGTTAAAATTGATATGGACAGTTCAACAGATATATATGTTAAAAAATTTATTACTTGTATTGTGGCAGCCCTGATTTCTATATCTATGCTAAACACCTTAATTTTGTTGTTTTATGTTACACACCTACTTTGAACAAAATTTCATTGAAATCGGTTTTGCCAATTCCTTCCAAATTCATAATGACCGAAGAGTTTAACTTTGCAATTGTGGCACCCCTGATGAGTAGATCCGGTTAAAATATGTGATTTTGATGCATTTATATGAATATTCTATGTATCAAATTTGGTTAAAATCGGTTTAGCCAATTCTTCTCTGATATATGCGTACGGACGGACGGACGGACATCACGAAGATATTAGTAATGACGAAAAGCACTAAAAACCTCCTTCAGAGTTGATTTTCATTAAGGATCTCTAGGTAATTTCCGATTTAAACTCTAATACGGCCTGTCGAAGCATTGGCAACTTCCAAAGTATTCGCAACTACCGATGCTATACGCCGTGCAGAAATGGTAAATGGTGCTACTTTGTTATATTTTCGATTATTTATTTTTAAATTCTCATTAGAATCCGTGCGTTTTATGAGCTATGCAAGTAGATATTGTTAAAGCATAGGTACCGTTTGTTAGGTAGTCATGAGGTTATATTATTTCTTGAGACGTTAACGATATTTACGGGTTTCTCTGCTCAACTTCGTTCACACCTGCTTGTTCTCTCGAGGTTTCCTTTTCACCCAATTTACACACGTCGAATGTTTGACAAAAAATACGCGGAATACTTATTTTCGGAGCGCGGAAAATTATCGAAATTTGCCTTCCGCTTGCTTTCGAAGAAGTAACTGGTCACTTTCACAACCCACCTTTCGCTGTATTAAGGTCGAGGTCAGTGTAAAAAACAGCTGCACATAAAGTAATTTTTTATGAGACGAGTTTAAAGTGGGTATATAAGAATCTGCTAATATAAACTCGTCTCATGAAAAATTGAAAGGACCATCGGATTCCCTCGTTTTTAACATGGATATTCGTTCGATGGCTGTCAAGAGGTTTATTAATTGTGTCTCTTCCCCTTCATCGATTTTTGCAGGAATCATGACTCAATAGCTTATTCAGTTATGATATGGATTTGGTGATTTATTTTATCCCACGAAAATAATTTCAGTTCTCTTTAAGTAATCACGTTAACGACTTCCGTTGAAAAAATCCAAAAGACCAATTTACCAAATCTAAGTATTGTAAATTTATCTTTCGAAGTAAAAAATTAGAGGCAGCTTCTCTGAAGCAATAGAAGCCAAAAACGTTTTATAGCTAGCGAGCTATTCGGAAAATTACATTAGTTGTAACAATAACTAATAATCTCTGAGATGCCTGTCTGCATAGGATCTTCGGATCACTTTATTCCATCAATCTCTGAGATGATTCATATCAGAAACATTTTTCGAAATGATTTCTAGAAAAACGTGATTTTTTCCCCCTAAGATATGAAATTTTCACCAAGCGTTTTTAACACCAGTCTTTTCCAAAAATGTAAGCTCCCCTTGGTGGCTATTATATAAGTAGTGAAAACTCATATTATAAGACTAATTATCACAAGTGGAAGTTTAGAAAAATAGAAGAAAAATTATAAACAAACACTGGCAGGCATATGGAGAGACGCCGGAGCAGGCAATATTGATGAAAATATTTTATGGTTTTTCAATAAAACGTAAGATTATTGCAATGTTCTTTACCTGTTAATACGTAAAAATACCATAGAAAGACCGTGTTTTATGATAGTAACTTAACTGTCACTCATGATCTCGAGTGACTGCCGTTCGGAATTTTTTCTTCGCGCGTGAAATTTTGGGAGAATAAAACAAGAGGGAAATATTATCCCGTTTAAAATAAAAGCTTAAAATTTTCCTCCGAATCAGACCTATTCGACAGAGATCCTTACCTCGAATGCTCGCCACGAAATTCACCTGCTCGTGCCGTGTTGTTATTTCCATTCAGGGGGTGCCGCGCGCGTAAAATTAAATTATGTCAGCGCCACGCGTGTCCCTAATCCTATAATAACTCGTTTGGGAGTCATATCGCAATGCAGGCACGATATAGGAGGGAAAGACATTCGGCTGTGTGCACGGCAGGAGAAAATCCAGTTTGTCTGCCAACATTCCCACTATAGCTGGCACGCAATGGAGACGATATTCCTTTATTGCGTCTTCGATTTTACGCAACGATAAAAACCTGCAGATCTTCTCTATAACCTTCGTGTTGCGAAAAAGCTCTTTTCATAAATGTATATGTACCTACATTTGTAAGAAAAATATCATCGCAATGTTTTTCTCGATTTCTCTCGTTGATGCTCCGCGGTCGGAAATACAAACAACACCTCGATAAAAACACAATGGCAATTAATCAAAGAATTGGTCCTTTAAATGATGTCACCTTTCAAATTATTTACATGGTTGGCAACGAAAACAATCTCTACATCCTTCCAAAACTAGAAACAATAAGGATATGCGCAATACGTTCGGTCGGTAGGAAATGTATTAACAACTGTGTTGAGCTGCGTATTTTTGCCAATACAATGAGTAGAAGAATGTTATTAAAGAGAAATCTGACAGTATATTTTTTATGAGAAACTAGGAATTAAGGGGAAAATTCTGGCATGGCCATCCACGGCGGAATTTTTCTCCTGATTACACTTTCTACTATATTCCAGCATATCCATAACGCATAGGGGTCTATGATCCACACTTTACATTAATTACATTTTTTGCTTTAGAAAGATCAGAATTTCTTTAAATTTCATAACCATGCAGATAAACTTTATTCTTCTCTTTTAAATGTAAATGCTCATGTGCAACTAGATGAATTCATCTAAGAATATTTAGAATTAATAAATTCAGAGTTAATGTTTATGTATAATCGTTAATTAGATTTCGGGAAATGCACGGCCTTCAGATTTATGAATGGTGTCCGATTACCCTCGATGAGAATTAAATTTTGGAGCCCAGTCATGCATTTAGTTAAGTCTGAACTGCTTTAATAAAACATGAAAATTCAGTATTTTTAGTCTATAAGTTCGACTTTCCAACTGATGCGGTCATAACTTTCCCGAATCTTTTACGTCAAGGAGATGTCCCCAGGTAATAATTAATAATCCTGCACATTCTAAAAAATTTGCGTCGCATCAGACCTCTAAAAAAGATACCATCAATTTCTTCATTTTCCGCTTGAATACGAGGCAATAATTTTCAAATAATCCACGCGAATCCACTAATTTCCCGCGGCGAAACCGAAAGGGACAGTTTTCTCAAAACAAACGATGGGCGACGATCCAAACCGGTGAAACTCATCATCCGATTTCGAGCATCCCCGCTTTTCCTAGCCCCCTTTAATATGTCCGAGCTTTCCTTCCGTCGCCGCCAACTTCCGGTCCACCCCCGCCTCCCCCACACGAGGCAGTCCCCCGACACACGCACGGAAAATATAATCGTAATCAACTCGTATTTGGATCACGTCCGTGATTATTAAACCTCGCCCCGCTGCACGCGCTTCCCCGTCGTCCATTTCCCCCTTCGTGACGCAAGAAAAAAGGAAAGAAAACGGTACGACGCATGCGTCGCGAAGGACGGTTTGGCGCGCATTCGCGCCTCGCCCGCGCACTTCGTTAGGACGATCGTGTGCGGACTCGAAGCTTCTCAAGTACCTAGGCGAAGGGCCGAAGTGGTCTGACCGGGGTTTCTATTATTTTTTTACAGGGCGAAAGTTGGAACACGCGTGACCAAGCGCGCCTTCTTTTATTCCGTCGCTTCTTCTTTCACTCTGGAGAGTTGCGTAAGATAATGGGGGGAAGGCCGCTCCTCTTCCTCCAACGCGGTCACAATTTGTTTTCACTTTTGTTTAGGCTGAGCGACAGTTCCCGGTTGTTTCACCAGGGGGAGCCCGCGACGAGGTTGCGCCACGATCGTTCTCTTCCCTGACTGCGGTCTGTGTGAGTTCGGACTACTCTTCTTCCTTCTCAAACTCTTCATTCCTCACGGCCGAAGAACCTTAGACCCAAAGAGCGTCTTACTCTGCTACACGTTAAACGCCTCGCCTATTCCGATTCGTACTCTGGCGCAAGGCGTCCGGGCAGCACGCAAAGGGTCGTGATTTGGATGGTGGAAGAAAAAAATGCAGGATAGCCGTCGATTTTCTAAACTCCGTCTCAAGAAAGGCTGCGCAGTTCGACCGTTTCTTTTTTATTTTACCGCCTGTTTTGAGTGACCTCGTGGTTGTGGTCTTGTCCGTGAGATTATAGCTAAGTGCGTTGTTTTCTTGAGATGTATTTTCCAATTTTTTTGAAATTCATGGAGGGTTATTTTTATTTTAAAATTTGACAGCCGAGGTGCGGTCTGTAAGACGCGACTTAAGTTATTTGTAGTGTCAAAATACCCCGCTACTTTCCGCTTGTTTATATTTTACAAAGTGAATATTAAGTTTTTTCTTTTGTATTTGGAAGAAAGGAACAAATATTTAACTATTTATTTCACGACCGGTTTCGCTAAATAAATAGCATCATCAGCTACATAGTTTTTCTTTCTTCTAACTATTAAATATCTGTTGATTTAGGGAAAACGGCCGTGAAATAGATTTGTGTGAAATTTCATAGTTTCTTCTAAATATGATTATCACCTGCCCCAAAGTTGAGCCGGATTCCTTAGATTATATTTTTTCTTTTAATGAACTCTTGAAGTTTATTATTAAACTCGCTATTAAACACGGAAAATCTAATTGCCGATGTTGCTAGTGAGCAAATATTAATAATAAACAATAGCAGTCTGGAGGAGCACCCCTCGGATTCAATATGAATAAAATTCCACCTCAGAATGTAAAGGTTAACTAAAAAATATATTTTTTCTAGTTGACGACATTGAGACGCAAAGCCCCCCGGAAAGAGTGAAATATATATATATATATATATATATATATATATATATATATATATATATATATATATTTCGTCTCTGTTATCGTTTATATGCTAATTTCTAAAGGTCGCGCTTTTTACGAGTTATTTAAAATTTAGGCGAATAAATAAATCATTGTGGGCATGCATAAAGAATTAATATTCGCCTGTCTCCTGGTGGAACCTTTGGTTTGGCAGAAGTGCTGGTACAACTGCGGACGTGTGGGTATGTAGACACATGGCTCACGCACTCTCCCTCACGAAAATATTGAGAAAATTCTCAAAAATAATGTAGTATTTGGTTTGAAACGCGCAATTAAATCTTTATTCTAATTCCAATACCCTTTTTGCGGTAACATAAAAACCAGACAAGAGGCGATAGTTATTCTCTTTATTAATCATCCTACAGAATATTGTAGTTCTCTGACATTTATTGGTGTAATTATTCAGTGGATTATTCCGAGTAGTTCGTAGCATTTGCTCATTTTAGCTGTTATAATAAGTAATACGGAGATAGAGAACTTTTAAAAGTACGCAATTTAAGTTTGTCATTTGAAATGTTGAATATTTTCTCCGTATAGTCATTGGTCCACTATCAGCCATTAATGCCCTAATGGGCGAATAACTGACTTTATAAACGTTTCTTTGAAGTTATCTACATTAATTTGATTTCTGCATTCGGTCCTATTATCTACGACCTGATGGAACCGTGCATTAATCGACGATCGGAAGCATTTTCACCTTTTCACGACATCCGGGTCACGCAACGGGTCTTGGAATCTAAACCATTCCTATCGACACTTCCCTCATCCTGTCGTCGCCGTCTTCTTACGTGCGCTCATACTCGCCCAAGAAATCGTTCTCTTTTCTCTCTCTCTCTTTCTGGAGAGAGAGAGAGATAGAAAGAGAGAGAGAGGTACATACTGCACTTTCAATGTCTCACGCCGCCTTTTATTCATTTTCTAATCTCGAAACGCCGAGTGAAACATTATCAAGTGCTTTCGAAGGTTAGCAAAGGTCGGGGGATCTGCCTGTCAAAGCGAGACGTCTCTCCTCTCTCGCAATTCGGTCACGACCTCTCCGTATCACCTCACAGGAAGTGCAGCCAGGAGGAGGGGGGGGAGTAGAGGGCTGACAGCGGAACGAGGGGGTGAGGAAGAGGTAATGGAAAAAGAGGGGATGAGATCGATGGGAAAGAGAGTGTTACGTATCTAGGATGCGACCCGATTAAAAAAACGGGAGGAAGACACACGACACACAATCTCGGCTGAAGAACAATACCCCGAGCCAATCGACCTTTTGAGATTGATTGAACGAGGTAAGGGCTGGAGAGGAAGTTGTTTTCGGAGGAGATAGGGAAGGAGACGAGGAGGATCGGGAGGAGAGTGAGAGTGTTGGATGCCGTGGAAAGAGGGAGGGAATGATGGCGTTCTAACGGCTGAGGAATTGAAGATGGAGAGATATTCGGAGATAAATTTGAAGATATGGTTGAGGGATAGGGAGAGAGCGGGAGGATTCAAAGAAAAAGCGGAAGCAGGAAGTATCCGATCAGTCTGGAGAGAGATATCTACTCCCGATTTACTGTATGTCTTGGGACCAGGCCTATTCCAGTTGATAGGGTATTTTGGTCGTTTAATATGTCCATTTACACGTATTATAGAACACACAAGTGAAAGAATTAAGTAAATATTAAGATAGTAAAGAAAACAATCACCGAAAAGTACTCTAACCCTTATGCGCGAGACTACGAGTATACTCGTCGTCCCGCGCTTAAGGGTTAAGAGTTAAACAACTCAGGTAATACTATGCTGCGTATTAACCTTTACAAGGTCCAGGACAGGTAAATACCGTACATATGTACGCACGTGCCATGTAAAAATTTTCAAGTTTTAAATTCCGGTCAATCAAAATTCCGGGTAATTGATACCCGGTTAATTGGGAGTTTAGTGTACATAACTGTTTTTGCGTGTAATGTCACAGATAATTATTGAAAGAGATATGAGGGAGCCAGTAGACCCTTACTTAATAGTGATGTGGTCCACGGCAATAGTTTTTCGAAGTAGGAGCTTTCAGTCATTCTTCTGTTCGCAACAAGTAAGCATGTATCTATATATTTCGAGATGGCCAGGAAGAAAATTGGAGAGATGAAGAGCGTGAATAGGAAGGAAGGTGTAAAATGGTGTAATAGAGAAGGGTTTAGTTGGATGTGGAAGGGGATCAGATATCGAAGTGATTGAGGAGTTGAGGAGGAGAGTGGGAGAGAGAGGAGGAGGAAGAGGAAATACTCGTAGATGGAAGGTGGCAGGAAGGAGGAGTTTTGTGGGTTTTGGGGTCGCGTCTGTTTTTGAGGAAAGATGAAGCGTTGGGGGAGAAACCTATCGAGGAAAAAGATTCGCAAACTTTACTGGAACGCATGGATCTCCGCCACACCCTGGGAAACCTTATACATTTCAAAGAGAGGAGCAGTGAGAAGAGGAAGGTTGCACAGTCGGGGATTTTATATCCTTTTCCCTTTGGAATAGGACGGCGAAGATGTGTTTTCTTATACTACGATCTGTTCGATTCGACGGCTCGATATCGATGAAGTGCCGCGCGGTGGATGATACGACAGAGACTATCCTCCAGGAGGTTGAAACCTGAAGAACGAGAAAAGGGAACAATTTAACTTTTTGAAAGAGATATGAATTCTCGCCGATGTCTGAAAATTTAGAACTTAACGCAAAAGAGAATCGATAGTTTTAGTGGGTTACGTTTCCAGAGAGAAAAGTATAAATATGATAGATATCCATATAGGAAAGTTAAAAAATAGATTTTGGAGAAATTCTGGACCTCGGTCGCGCCTTATAACAAGTGACAGTTTTTTTTAATAATTGATTGTAGTTAAAGGGAGTTTTCTTTCTTATGTAAAGAAAAAATTATTATCTTAACTGTTTCATACCTCAGTCTCAATGAGTGATCCGCCATCACAATTTGGGTGACCCAAAAAGGTAAACATGTTTAGAAGGGTTTACGTTTTGAAAATAAAAGTGTAATTCAATTAGTAATTATAATTTATATAACCATCCCAGTTTAATTTTTCTCTTCATCCAAAATTTTCAATCGTCCTATCGCATTATCCAAATCCATCAATTGCCCCACCGTCAAGAAAAGTTTCCGATCACTGGTACAAAGTCTACTCGGATCAACTGTCTCATTTTTAGAAATTAAGTATAGAATAAATTTTGGATTAACCGGATATTGAAAAACGGGCGTTTTGATTAATCGGAATTTTTATAAGCCATAACATGAAGGTGTTATTATTGCATCACGTACGTACATATGTAAGGTATTTACTTGTCCTATAGCTAGGCTTGGTAGAATTCGATTTAAATCGATATATGTTGATAAACATCGAATTTAAAAAAAAATAAATTCGACGAAAAGAAATTGTCGTCGATAACTGTCGATTTTTCACCAATACATATTTACGACATTATGCGTCATGATTGTTAAATTTGGTTTTTCGAACTAAAACTTACTATATTTTAAACCAAACATCCAAAACGAAAGAGAAAGTCATTATTTGTCATACCAAGCGACCACACTACATTCGAAATCCACGACATTTGTCTTTCTAATATCACTTATGTCACTGTCTTAAGGACACATACTGAGCTGCCGCGGGATCCAAAGCCATGGTAAGGGACAAAACAATATGATCGGTTTATTGCGTTCCGTCTTTGCTTTCGATCAGATCGGATAATCTCCACGCACTTTGGACTCAATTTATCGCAAAGTCGGGGGACGTCTATTGTGTGTTCTTTGCGACGAGTTCTGCCGACCTCCTTCAAAAGGCGAAAAAGAAAGGTTTTCCCGCACTGAAAAATGAGTACCGATTGCCAGGTGTCACGGTATTTTCAAAAGCACCCTGTCATAAAATTGATATAATCCTTCCTCCGAGAGAGAGAGAGAGTGACCCCCGTGCTTAGCTTCTTATGCATTGCTGTCGAAGGAGCGTCGTTCCTTATACGCAATCGGGGATTTTTTCTGCGTTCATAGTCGTTTGTTACTTTTTTCTTCAAAACATTCACTCGTGCATTTGGTTGCACATTAGATTCACGTCACGTTAATTGTTCACGAATTATTACGATTTCGTGAATAAGGAGCTCAAATTAACGAGTAAAACATACTTTCTGATTTATTCCGAAAAATTAACCGTTTCAGGTTGGTGGTCGAAGTCAACAACAACACATTCACAAAAATTTAGATAACAACAAACAAACCAGTATACAAGAAGTTTTATTTTTACACACTTTTAGTTAAGCTTAATTAGAAAGAATTCAATTTATAAAACTTTTCTAGGTAAATAATCGATAAAATGTATTAAAATTAACGTAGATATTATTTATCGATTTTTAGGAAAAATAAACGTTGATATTAGTGATCGCTTTCTAAGAAATATAAACGTCAAAATGTCAAAAACTAAAATGTATACAAATTAACGTCGATGTTCGTCGTCGATTTTTAGGGAAAATAAACGATATAAATGGTCGCTTTTTAAGAAAGATTAACGTCGAAAACTACCGGGTCTTGTAAAATGTATTAAAATAAATGTCGTTATTCGTCGGCGATTTTTAGGAAAAATAAACGTTGAAAACTGCCAAGTCTACCTATAGCGTATTAATAAGTCGAATAGTACTACTTGAACTATTACTATCTAAAATAACATTACGTTAGACTATTCTTTATTACTTTAATGTTTTGTTTATTTTTTTGCCTGTGCAATGATAGGTGTAAATAGACTTATCGGTTAACCGGAGTATTCGACATCAACCGGAAAATGCTCGGTAGTGAGGCATCCGTAAAATCAGGAGTTCATTACACACACACAAGCAAGATGTTTTAGAAAGCCCAGTGGACGCCAACCGTGGTTGAAAGGCCGCTGGGGGTGTCAAAGAGACATACGGTGAAAAGATTTTCGGCGTTCGGGATGCCCTCTTCCTCAACTGCACACACACACACACACATTGTCAGACAGTAATCAAAGAATTTTAATGGAGAAAATGATTTGCAGTCAGCTTCAGGATGTTGCATGTCTGCTTGTATGGGATTTTTTCTGCATTTCGTTGGGCAATGCAGAAGTTATTATTTACGCGAACAATTTACTTTCACCCAGCAACGGACAAAGCACGGAAATCGATAATCGAAACTCTATGACGGTTTTTATTTCCGTGAGAGCGTTTACACGACTCCTCGTATTCGCATCATTACCACGTTTTATAAATGCTTTTGGCATCTATAGAACGAACACGGAATGGGGCAAAGGTGTTGGAAGCATTGATTAATACGCATCTCTTAGTTCGGTTTATTGCCGAAGGACCAGTAAATCGCCTTCCTTCATGGAGCATTCTCCTCATGGACTCATTTTGTTACATGGCCGCGTTACACCAAGAGCGATATGAAAAGCGTCGCTACCGACAAAAACATGTCATGCTACTGTTATAGACGATTCGGTTTCACCAAAAGATACGTATGTCTGCAATTGCATTTCAGATTTTCTCACCATCTGTAATTCAATACATATTTGTATATATAAGTGAAGTGTGTTTATCCTACACAAATAACAAAATAATTCTTTCTTGGCTCACACAGTGCTCTAAAAATATTTTATTTTATATACTTGACTGACGAAGGCTTGACTTTGTGGAAAACCATTATAACATAAATACATAAATCGTTATACATGTACATACATTATAATGTAAAATTTGTAAAATTATAAATTTTATTGCATTGTAATATTTTCTCTATACATTTCGAGTCAGCGTCTACTTTGGAAAAAACATAAATCAATAAACTGGTTCCTTAATTGCCACTGAAACTTTAATCTTGTTGCCACCTTCACTCTCAAGTGATATCTTTGTTAAGAGGTGGCACCCGAAAAATGGAAGTTTAATAATAATACTCAATGAGCCCTGGTAGAGGGTTGGCTAGGGCGTCTGGCTCCCAATGCCAGGGTCGCGGGTTCAAATCCCGCCTTGGTCATGAATGTTTGTGATTGTATATGTTAGAGTTATTAATAATTCTATTAAAATACATGTAATTGAGGTTAACCTGTATGTATTAAATAAATTATTATTATGAGAACGTTTCGCGGAGTATGGATTGAGAAATGGTCGTACAAGTTGTACTAGAAAATTAATCAAGATCTTTTATGACCAAAAACCAAATAAAGTACAATTTCCATGAGTGGATATATTTGAAATACGATCAAAAAATCAATAAAATCTGGTAAATGGAATTTTTCAGATATAATGCAAATTATTAGGTTTATTTTTTTGTCTTCTTAACCATCTTAGTCTTACAATTTTTTGTTTTATGGTTACATGTATATTAATTTATTTATACATTTATCTATACCAGGTGTTGCCAAACTGTGGCTCGCGAGCCGTATGCGGCTCTTTTAACTTAACATGGGGCTCTTATTAATTTATACTCAATGGCGTATCAAGGCTTATCACGTAGGAATGCAATAACGAGGTGCGACTAACTAAGAGGTTTTGGGGATGCTTAATCCAGTATTGATTCGAATACTAGTAACGTTTCCTGCTCATACTATGTGCGAAAAATACGCGTCTTGCGGCTCTCGAACATAAGAAGATTATCATATGCGGCTATGAGGGTAGCCAGGCTTGGCCACCCCTGATCTATACTATTCCTATTAAAGTAATCATTTTATTTTATTATTAAACTATAGTTTAATAATGTCAAACACCGAAACGCAAAATTAATATAACATGATATTGCGTGAATTTTGCCATATGCTGTATTTCGGTGATCGTATGCAGATGTATCGAATTAAAATTCCATAACAATTTCTCCAAATAATAATCGAATTATTGACATATACTTCTTCATTGGATTTTTAAATATCTTAAAATGAAAATACGAAGTCGGGACTTTGACGTAGAAATGCATAAATAATTGAAGTTTTGTTTTCTTATAGTCGAAATAAATATCGCATCTAATTAGGCTTGTAAATTGACAAAATAACCCAAAAATATTGGAATTTCTGATTGTTCAATAAGGTAAGAGAGGACAGAGTATTGACTTTTAATCAAATGTGCGGCGTTTTATAAGTTTCATTCAAGCAGATATTATATTATATGTTTATCTTTATATTTATGCAACGAATTATTCCAATCAGTTCGTTCTGGGATACATCGACAGAAATCCATCAGCTTGTCTGCACTCTCTATCGATGAAAAAAGTCGTATTTGTTCATACCGCAAAATTCGCTAGCATGTGGGCGCCACAGAAATATCTTGCACCCGGGCGTCAGACACCCTAGGCGCGGCCCTGCGTACAACGTAGCCTCCAGATCGCTACAACCGTTGACGCGTATGAAGTTATTTATGTCATGCTTCAGGATTTCTATCTCGTTTAATTGAGCTAATAAACGCCTCCAAAGAAATTGATGGCAGCAGTGAACGTGGAGAAAATCAATAACCCTGCTCTTAGTTATCGACGAGAAAGCAATTAAAGTTCAGAGATATCGGAAGAGATTCGTTCGGAATGAGAGTATATATGTACACCCATCCCTCGCTCTTCGCTGTAAACCCGTTCCGAGAAAAGACCACCTAAATAGAAACCGTGAAATGTGTGAAGTTAAATTTGTGCGACATCTTGAGCTCAACGCGCAATAATTGAGTCGCATTGTTAAGGTTAAGGTCTTCTCTTCTAAAATCTGACAAGAGTGAACTGAAACATTTTATGCTTTTTAATGGTTGGAGACCGTGTCAAAACCGTGTTGAGGCAAAATCGACGGTCGTGCAATTCGAGGTAGTTTATCGGAAAGAAAACAGTGCTGGAATGAAAACGTTTAAAGCGAGACCGTGCAATTCGAGATATAAATTTATAGGCCGTGAGATCGAGAAACTGATGTTACCTTTTATTCGCGCAAATCTTCTCCATTTTGCGCATCCGAGGAATGAAAGAGGGAATCCCAAAGAGATGAAGAGTCTTTGGAGGTGATGGTGAAAGTTTTGCTTCGTTTTTAAATTATTGATAAAAATTTCTTAAAGTGCGCTCCAAAAATCTTTAACTGACTATTTGTAGTTTCGTTTATAACCGCACTATAACGCCAAAGGTAGCGAGAGACGAATTTTTGAAATAGCGGCTTTATCTCTTGGTGATTTCCATTAGGTGTTAATGTCTGGTGTTCGTGAAAGCACGTCGGAGAACGCGACAGAATGGGATTTATGAAGTGCCCGACGAATGAAAGGAAAGCGGAATGTTTGGTTATGATGATTTTGATTATCTTAAGTCAGAAAAATTGCAACTCGATTGGGATACATAGGTCGTTGGAAAATAAAAAAAGAATCGAATTTCGGGTATTTCATATTGACAGAATTATTGTCTGCGGAAATTATTTTTTATTTTTCATCAAACATACAGTAGTAAAAATAGTTTTATGTAAATTATCGAATTATATGAGGTTTAGTTCAGCCCCCTGCTAAAAGTTTAATGCATCAAAGAAAATGCTAAATTGTGTTGACGTTTCATTTTCATGTAGGTCAGACTTCGTCATCACAAACCATCAATGTTTTTTAAAAATAAATTAAAGAAATAATTATCGACCTCGTGGTATGGCAGTAATCCAACTGATATCTTGATATTAATCAGATAGCCATGAAAATGTTGGGAAAACCGGATGCGCACACCGTCTACCAATCAGCCATCATCAATGGTGATCCAACAATAGTTTATCATGATGAGGAACTACTACTGATGGCTGCTGCTTTGAAGATGAAGTGCTCAGGTTGTTTTTTTTACCTTTTAATAGCTATTGGCTCAAAATTGCCTATTTTAAATCTCTTGAATTGACGACATTTTGCCGTATCCAAAAGACCCGTGGGTTGAAACTGGAAAGCAAGGGCATGAAATAACTTTCCTCTCTTCCAAATAATTCCAGTCCTTACGCTAAGCGATTCCCCATCAAGCGGTTCGATTCCACGAAAGGTATGCGGCAGCAGTTTTCGAGGCGATTGCACTTCAGTGCACGTTCAATATATCAGTCGCTGCAGTTTAGGGAGTGAATTGTAAGTTCATGTCACATACGGTCGTCAAGTCACCGCGACGCATAAGAAGATGTAGCCGTGTGCCGAAACCAGCAATCGCCACATCGAACAATTTGGCACGAGAAATGAAACATCGCGATACAAACAGTTTGGCAGGTAATGGCTGAACGCAGCATCCGAGGTATTTTCGCCGGCAATTAAGCCTTTAATCGTTAAAAAAATCTTGCGATTTATATTGGAAGAATGAAAATATCAACAGCGATGGATTTTTAGAAAGAATTTAAATATCCCAAAATAATTTACTAGTTACAATCAAGGATATTCCTAAGAGTTGAATTAAATTGACGCAACAAATATCGATAACTAAAAGGATTCCGGATCACGTGCAGTAGAAATCAAGATAGAGCGAAAAAGACGCGAGGATTTTATTTTCCTTCTAATATGTTGGATTTTCTTTTATACTTAAATTAAGAACAATTCTTAACCTCTAAAGATCCATTAGGTTTTCAAGTAATTGGTACTTGTATGTTAAATATAATTTCCACTATATCACTGATGTAATGCGTGGAAAGCACATTAACTAAATGATACAATTAAACCTATACATGCTCATGAATATAAATCGCCAGAAAACGGATCATTTTGTCGACAAACACCTAAAAGACACGCACGGTTTCGTCCCACTCTCTCGCAAGTACTAGCGCAAAGATCTAAAAAAAGGCATAATGATTTTCATACCATATTTCGAAGAAATTTATATACATCCAACTAAAATTAAGACCTCTTCAAAGTAACATAAATCTCAGCTGGGCCGCCGGACAATGCATCATCGTTCCCTGTTGGCCTCGAGAGTTACTCTAATAAGTATAGACTTCTTCAAATAATAGATTCATAACGTTTACGTAATAGACCTGAGAAAGAGACTCGATGAAATGAGATCCATAAACCTCGATCAAAGAGATAGTAGAATTACGACCCTACAACATAAACTTGGGAGAGACGGTTACTTACAGGACCAAATAGTCGGCTATTATCCCGCGTCCCTGAGAGATAGAAAGTCGAGAAGCCTTAGACATTAAAAAAAAAAATTCGAACCGAAAGAGCCTCGCTTCGATTACGACATCTCCTCCTAGACGTGTTTATCCGTTGATAATTACGTGAACCGCCTCTCTTCTCCTTGTCAATTAAACTCGGTCGATAACCCTTCATATCCAGGATGGCCCTGTTGAATAATAATTAATTTGGGGAGGTGAAAAGGAGTTTTTCCCCAAGGATGACTTCTTCTTCCTCCTTCATGATGCAGTTGTTTAGTGCGCTCACGATTTTCAGAACACGAGCGACGGAAGAGACTTTCTATCTTGATAGAAGAAGCCCATCCTGCGTCATTCTTCGATCATTTTTACGGAGTGAGGTTCCATGATTCTTATTCTTCTCGGATCTTCCACATATAATCCTGATGCATTTCCTCAAAATTTTCCTGAGATAGCGTTTTTGACTGCGGCTGGATTATCTGACGAAAAATTAAATTTTTCCCTCGGAGAGATTTAACTATCAAGCAGTTTTATATCGCTGCTGTGGATTGAAAGAATTATTTATACTTGGCCAAGCAACTCTCATGAGCCTCGTATTTGAATACAACATTATTATTTAACATTGCTTGAATTATGATATTAGTTGAAAATGATGAATTAACTGTTACAATTCTTTCAGTTTGAAAATCACACGCCATAGAATGTATTTTTATACGTATATATGTGTATTTACTTACGTTTATATTTATCGGTTACGCTTTTGATGGAAACATTCTTTCTTCCTTACTTACTTTAATTTATTAAATATAGTACCATAAATTTATTAAATAATCATTTCTCTATTTTCGAAGATTTATTAATGGCATCGAGGAAAGTCATCGTTTACTTCTTTCATATATTCTTTAATATATTTGTAAAAATGGAATTTTGTTGATTTCCTTAATATTTCACAACTTATATTTGCGAAAAAGAATCCTCCGTTGACATTTTTCCTTTACTTTCCCTAACGATATGTTGTAGGATTTAACATGAAAAAACTCATGCAAATGTGCACCGGATTAAATTCAAGTGACACACTTTAAGCATGAATATTTAGTCATAGGAATCTCTCTATATATAATTATTTAATATTTTGTAAGCTAGTTCCCGTCCCACCAAGGAAAACATCCGTGTTCAGAAACGAGAGAAAATGTTCTGCTACGATAGTTCAGGGGTAGAATATCCGCCCGGCAAGTGGAAGACCCGGGTTCAATTCCCGGTCATAGCAGACTTTTTTCTCGTTTCAAAAATAGTTCCAATAAATTTTCCAATTAAAGGTCGTCAAGTATTTTTTCATTTTATGGAAGAGGAGCAGTGAGGAAATTTCATTTTCGCGATATTAACACCGTCTGACCCTAATTAATTTATTCCTTGTTAAAGGTAGTGTAATTTTTCAAATTTTTTTAATCAGGTTAATATTCATTTCGTGCAGAGCGACGATTTTTACTTGTGCTACACAACGAACCGAAGCTTCCGAGAACGAAGTTTCCATAGTTTCACAATGGCGCAACGTTTCGTCTTATTGAGTTTGGTGCGTAGGAGATTAAGATAGATTTTTGCGAATCACTTCCTCACATCTCGGCGTGTTTTTTTCACACGTGACTAACACGCTTTTGTGTAAGCCGTTTCCTGCATTCCTCGACCGGCTTGCCATATATATCTTGCCACCTTTCATTTTTATCTCTACGCCCACGCTCTCTCTCTCACTCCATCCTCCCTCTCCTCAGCCTTCCTTACCCACTCCACCAGCACCCATATAATTCTCCCATTTAACGCGCGCCCATCCTCACTCGCATACCCTTCATCCACCGTGCACTTATACCATATTAATAAAAAAAACAACCACGGTCCGTATATGATCGCTCGTCACTTTCTCCTTGCCTAGAGCGGAGGAGGATAGAGAAGGAGGGAAAGTTGGAGGAGTGGGAGAGGGAAGATAGTGAAAGGAATGAGAGACAGAGAGAGAGTGAGGGTTGATGTTTTTTCCTCGGGAGAGGTGCAGACCCGCAAGGCCAACCGCATCGCTCATAACACTGGTTTGGGCTATCGCTTTCTTCCACAATCCACCAACGCGTTTATTGCCCTTACCCACAAGATTATTCGCTTCTTCATCTCTCTCTCTCCAATATTTTCTACCAACTTTCTTCCCTTCCTCTTCCATTCCTCTCCTTCCTTCTTCCCGTCTTACCTCTTTTCCTCTCCTTCAACGGTGTGGATATCATTCGGGCAGAGAGGAAGGGGGTCCGGGGGTCCGCTACAGGTTGGTGAGGGGGCGGAAGAGATTAAAAAAGAAAAGCCTTGAAAAACATCTTTCCCTTGGGTTCCCTCTCAGTCTTACTTAGTTACCGCCACCACTATCTCTCCTTGTTACTACTCATCTTCCTTTTTCTGTCTTTTCTCTCTCGTCTACCTATCATATCTATATATTTTCATACCTTCCTGTCCACATTACTCTATCTTTAATTATACTATTATTAGTGTACTAACCATTACTGTTTAATATTTATTGTACCATACAGGGGGTTGGGGTAAATATCGGTAGAGGAGTAAGACAGGGCTGCTGCCTATCGACGAACCAATTCAATATATATGGAGAATGTCAAATGCAAGAAGCGTTAGAAGGCACAGGAGATTTCAAAATTGGAGGAAGGATTATAAGAACAGTTAAATACGCGGATGATCAAGTACTTCTAGCAAGAAAGAAAGAGGAATTCCAGAAAATTATAAATATACTAGTAATAACAGGTAGAAAATACGGTAAGGAAATAAATACAGAAAAATCCAAGATCATTCGAATATCGGGCAAAGAAGAGAATCTGAACATAAGTATTGGAGGAAAGCCTTCAGAACAAGTTTCAGACTATAAATACCTTGGAAGCATCATAGCAAGAGAAGCAAAATGTACGGATGAGATCAGAACTAGAATCGGAAAAGCAAAAGCGGCTTTCAGAAGAAAAAAACACTCACTTACGGGGAATATAAGGGAAGATATCCGCAAGAAGTTCATAAAATGCTCTGTATGGAGTATAGCTTTATACGGGGCAGAAACATGGACTCTAATAAAAAATGACATCAAGTAGTTGGAAAGCTTTGAAATGTGGACTTGGTGGAGAATTCTGAAGATAAAATGGACAGATAGGATGAAAAACGATGAAGTGTTACGAAGAGTAGAAGAGAAGCAAATGATTATACTATTATAAAGAGAAAGGAAAACTGGGTTGGACATTACCTGAGGAGAGAGAGAGAGTATGATTAAAGACGTGTTAGAAGGAAAACTAGGTGAAAAAAAGGAAAGAGGTAGGAAAAGGTTTCAGCTGATAGACGGTTTGAAAGGGAAAGAGAGTTATCAAGATATGAAGAGGACAGCGGAAAATAGGAGTATATGAAGAACTAGGTTTAACCACGAATAATCAAGGACCTGCCTACGGGCAGACTACCTATGATGATGATGATGATAGGGGTTTTACATGTATTCAAATCGTTGTCACATATGTACATAAGCACACTGTTTGTATAATCGGTTATCATTATTCTTTGTACACTATTACAATTCTTACATAATAGTATATTTCATGTACTTTTTATTATTCATATTATTTATATTATTATTCTAATTTTAGCAATTTAGTTGTAGTTTATGCTGTTTTCTGCTCATTCTGCTCAAAATACCAATTCAACTTTGTATTGTTCGGTGGGGAGGAGGGTATTTCGCCTAAACATCACAGTGAAGACATTTGTCTTTTTTTCTCTATCCTTCTTCTCCTGCCATCTCTCTCTCTCTCTCCAGCTCTACCTCTCTGCCACTCTTACTCCGTCTCCTTATCGTCTCATCTATTTCTCTCTCTTCCTCTTACAGGTTTTTCTCTCTTTCTCTTCTACTTAGTGGCCAACGCCACGCCACGTTCGACGCTCCGATTGTGGACGTAGGTTTCCTCATTTGTTTTACTTTCTGCCGTCGTAAGGCCCAAGAAATCGTCAGTATGACGTAACTCACTTAAACTCCTCGATTTGTTACCCTTACGCTGTCTGTATCTTTGTGCGGCGAAGAAAATAAGATGTGAAGCGGTCTTTTTTTTTAGCCTTAAGGGGGACCTTAGGTTTCCCCATCGTGTTATTTGTTTCCACCGCTCGAGGAAAATTAGCTTTAGGTTAGCAAATTTCAGTCTCTGGTGTGAAATGAAAGGAGTGAGATTGTGATTATATGGCCAGTAGGCGATATCACAATAGCCATTGATACGTTTAAATGATTTTATAGAAATAATTTTAAATTAACTTTGGAATATAAAACAACACCGGCAATAAGTCTTCTGATTCACGTAAAGGAGTTAATTTCGATATTTAAAATGAGGCCACTTTAATTAATTGATTGCACTGCAATCGGGAACCTATTTTTAAATTCTTATTATATATAAATAAGTATAAGTAAATGATATATAAATCATCGAATACAAATATAAGACGGTATAAATGCATCATCAGGCAACATACACTTAAAACTATTTACGTCACAATATTAAAAAATAACAATTAAGAGAGGCGTAAGTGACAACTCTAACAGAGATTTATTCTATGAATGGAAAATTACTAGATTTCTAAAAGAGAATGCTAAATGAATTCAATAAAAGTTAAATTGATTCTCACAGACAGTAAAAAATAATGTTTTATTTTGTTTCATTTAAATTTGTATCAAAGAGTTGGCCGATTACTTACGACCAGAGCTTTAAACGATATTTATTTACATGAATGAATAAGGAAGTAAAAATAACCAACATTGATTAAACATTCAGATACTCTTAGAAAGCAAAGAAAAGAAGAATTTCGTAACTTGCAGCCGAAAAGAAAGTTAGATTTAGGGGGGAAAATATTAAACCAAACTGCAGTCATTTGGGCAAATGTTCCCAGCCTTTATTGGGAGGAAATCTTTTGTAGTATGAAAACGAAAGCGGGCCCTTGGGAACGCGGTTGGATGACCCACAGAATTTGTAAACAGGATACGGTTAAGGAAGCGATGTTGAAACCATCAACCTATTTGGTCTTCGCGGATGGACTCAGTTAAACCTGTTATCCACCACGAGCGAGAGATTGAAGATTTATTAAAATTATAATACGATTTCTCTCATCATACGTAACAGAAAACGATAAGCAAAAAGGTATTTCATGAGAAATAGAAGTACATTTTCCTTCAGTTCCTTTTCCTCTAAATTGTTCCTTGAATATAAAATTTCTAAGGGTTCGTTTTAGATGGAATTTAAATATTTTTCCGTAAATCGGAATTTTGAGCCGCAGAGGTTCCATTCGGGAATTCCTAATCTTAACTTCGAATTTGAAATTTATCTCATCCGCGTACCATACAATGCTCTACTCTTCCTGTCTTCATGAGATTTTGCGTTTATTATAGCTTTTAACCTATATTTGCATTATAATTACATAGCACGTTTTTGTTTTGTGAAGAAGAATCCTGTAGCTAAGCGACGTCTTACGACAAATCGAAAACTTCGAGCACTGCGACAAGTGTATCACTAGAGGACGAGACCTCAAGAATGATCGAAGAAGAGTTTGAAGTCATTCATTATTATGTTTTGTTGATCCTAGTCAGGATTTAATTTTTCATTAAAATAGCATCTTAGATTTTTATCACCTTCAGGGTGGGTTATTATAGTGGTCGGCGTAATTTAACTATCCGTTATTTAGCCAGCAGGAAAATTTTCAGTGTAAAGATCCAATATAAGCTGATACTCACGTGAAGGCTTTCTGTGCCCGTCATTGAACATTTTTCAGCAGGATGATATTTCTAATAATATCCATCAAATTTATCAACCATAGGCGTTTTTTTCTTCCATAGGAATAACTTTTCAATAAAAGTGCTACGTATTTCTTCTTCGTGCTTAACGCAACGTTAACAGCACACTTAATGACTGTGAGCCACATCGGTATGCATATGTGGAAAAGCGATCAAACCGGTTCGAGTTGATGTTTACAAACTGTGGCATTGAAACACTTGTTTTTCCCTCAAAGAAACAAAGGCGTTTCTTAATACAATCGATTCGCATGAAGGTTACTTGTTGAAGATATTCGTTTATTTAAGGAAATAAAAATACCATTGTATCCTGATGAGTATCCGATTATACAAGCCATTCGGTCAGCCGAGAGTAAAAAGATTCCATCATTCGGAATCAAAACCCGTGAGCATTAAATAATATAACCCCAATCGGGAACAATTTTTCATGACGCAAAAACATGACCTAAGTATGAAATTCAAACTCCTGTTTATAACAGGAACTGATAAAAAGGCATGTCAGACCATCTTACGATTTAGCCATTGAATAGCAAGCCACTCTAGCCATAATAACAGGCCTCTTTTTTTCAAACCCGTCTAACAGACGGTTAGTTACAGGCTGTACACTTTTATTGAGGTCATCTCGGAGACGGTTAAGTGCGTCGATGGGTTCCATGAGGTGCAAAACGAGCTAAGTTATCGGCAATTTCGATCCTCCTATGCTAAGGTTAATGTATGAAAGCCTCGAGCTAGGGAACCATGTTATCTTCCTCAGTCCTCATTTAAGCAAAAGAAAATTACTTTCACGCGAGAGCGAAATGATTCATCAGTTTTCTTTCTGTAATAAGACTTTAACAGGAATTTCTCGAAGTTTCTCTCAGTCATCGTCGTGTATCGGCAAGCTTTTGATTATTTCTAATGGTTTCTATTATCTGTAAATTTCCTCAGATTGATCAATTTTTCAAAACTCTTAAATATCATAATTAAGATTTATAGATTAGCTGTTGTTTTTCATGTGGCATCTTAACCTATATAACTACTGTACTCGTCAAATCATCGAAGCGATTATATGCGTCACCGCACTTTGAAACATACGCAGAGAAAAGAAAATACAGCCATTAGTAAATCGATTCTCTACAATTAACAAGAACAACATCGACTGACCGTAGCGAAACTCGTGATTCTAGTATTTTTGTATCTCTCCAGATGTCTCTACTCGTTACGAGCGCGATGATATGTTTTCAGTCGCTGCATATATAACGCAAAACCGATCATGTGTAAAAAAAGACAAAAAGTTGAATCTATCGCAGACCTATTACGGGGACACCTCGGTAAAAAAAACCTCTTAGATTTTAAAAGAAATCGACGCGTTATTCATTCAAAACGAGCCCGCGCGTCGCACTTTGTTTTGTTTTCGTTTCTTCCATGCCGTTTCGACTTTCGATCGATAAACTCCTTCATCTCAACCATCGTTCCTTAGCCCTCCCCTCCTACCTCTCGCGTAATGATGGGATTTTTTTCCTTTTTTTTTTAAAAGACAGCCACGCTTGGGCGCTCCTTTATAAGAGATCTTTACAAAATTACACGGCGGAGTGCGGAGAAGAGGCGCCCTCCGTCTTTAGCAGAAGAGCGCTCTCTCCTTCCCAGCTCAATGGAAGGACGACGATACGTACGCTCTGATTAGCCTTCATTGCGCGCTTTTAAAGAGAGCAAGGCCATTGCCACGCACGGGCATATGCTTCCAAGGGAATCGAGAGGAGGAAAAAAAATAAAATACGAGTTTTCCGAGCGGTTGGGGACGAAGAAAGTCTTCGCCGTACCGAATGACCTTTATTAAAAAGAACAACAAAAATGTGGTGCCGAGATTTACTTTCGATCCTCGGCCTTCCGCCAGTTTTATTTTTCTTCTGGGTTATAAAGCGGCGCGAGGAGTGAAAGGAACTTTCGACCGACTTTACCGAACTACGCCGCGCGATCCTTTCCATTCATCGCGGAGTCGGAGCTTTGACACCTGGAGTGAAATGTTCGGTCGGAACGATGGCATTGCCAAACAACTTTATGACAGAATTAGTATAAAAATTTTGAAAAATTAAGTACTCGTCATGGGCACCTCCAAAGGCTGTAAGGAGGTTATAAAAAATAAGATGCGCATTTCGGCTATGAAGCAGCCGCCTGACGGACGATTCACCGAAAGTAGATTCTAAAATTGTTATGGCTGATGGAGATGCCTATGAAAAGAACTTAATTTTTTTAATATTTGATAATTTATTTACAGCCTTAAGACGAGCTCGGCGATTTCCTGGTGAACCTAATATAACAGTCAATTTCCTCAATGTCAGTCACACTTTGATTTGTTATGGGACGGATTTCATCTGTTTGTCTTATAGCCATCCCTTTCACACCGTCGTTACTTAATTCCGTGAAAATGCGTCGTTGTGTGAAACGTCGTAATGCTAGAGTTTGAATCCCAAAGGCATAATGTTATATTGCGGTCACTGGATAACCTGGCTGATGGCCCTCAGGCCATCCATTTTGAATCAAGAGCAATAGCAAAATCACTGCATCTTTTTGAAACGTAGTAAATTAATTTTAGAGCAAAACTAAAGTAATTATAGCTAGTGATTCACGATTTGTACTCTAAACATGGCGGAAGGCAGGGGACGCAATCTGCAAAACGAGCCACTAATGCATAATATTTTTGTTGTACTTATCGTCGTACTCGAGAAACGTCGTTGTCCGAAACATCTTTACCTGAGTGATTTCTGTACTTGTAACTCTCACAGTCAGCCATCATCGGCTGACAATCTTTCCGTCAATTTTTCCTCTATTTTCTTGTATTTTTGACGACTTGGGTGGGAGATCGGCTAATGGACCTCCCAATACTGAGGTGTCGGATTCGAATCTTAGAAACCTACCTTGTTACTATTTATATGATCTTTAATAATAGCGAGGTGCTGTTTAGGATCCGAAGAAATATAAATTGAAATTTTGGAGCTGTATCTAAAAGGTAAAAAATATGACGATTACGCATCAATAAATCGATGTCTCCCTGACATCGGTTTACTAATATATATATATATATATATATATATATATATATATACTAATATATATGTTTAGAATTATGAATTGGTTATGAGTTATGACTAGGCTTGGTAGGATTAGACGTTTATTTTTTTAAATCGACGATTAAAATCGGCGTTTATTTTCCTGAGAGATTTTCGATTAATTGCTTCAAATTTCTACTTGGTAGAATTCGACGTTTATTTTATTGAAAATCGACGTTTATTTTCCCGAGAGATTTTCAACGAATATCGACGCTTAAAATTACTACTTAAATATAGGACGCAGTTTTCTGCCTTTCAATTCGATGATTTAAATTTACTTTTTACATCGAAATTTTACGTAAAATTTACGTTTATTTTGCAATACTCTGATTATTTATTTAAATTTTTATATTATACTAGTAGTCCATGAAACAGCTACGCTTGTTTATGTTTAAAAAAATATATAAGTATACGTTTACGTTTTTAACATATAGTTGGTTGTTCACATTGATAAGTACATTATTATCTTAATTTTTTGAGAATATTTTTTAAATCAAGGCAACATGATTAATAACATTTTTGGTTATGTTATGGATTATCAGGTAAAGCAAACCTGATATTTGCAGGGTTATTGACTTTAGAGGCAGCAACATATAGTTGCCCATGTGTAAACACAGGTAAGCTTAATGTAGGGAATATCCCCACTTAATATATAGTTCTCGTTTTCCATATAATCCAGTTAAATATAAGTACCTAATTTCGCTAATCCCGCAACAATGCGGTCGTCATTAACAACAAAAACGTTTCACGTCTAAAAACGTAACATTTTCAAGTTAAAACTATATTTCTGGACCGATTTGACCCCCACAGGAAAATCGACGATAAGAATAAGAAACTCCGTTATATATATATATATATATATATATATATATATATATATATATATATATATATATATATATACACATACATTTATATAAGCATATTATCACTTGAAAACTTACCTCTTTAAGTAAAAAGAAATAGCTGGTGTAGAAAAAAGTTCATTGTGCGAACACAAAACGATATTTATTGTTTTTGAATATTCCTTCCCTAACAAATTTTGCCAAATGTGATTATTTCGGCAACCAACCTATATGCGAAAACATATTAATAGTTAATTCATGTCTTTTACAAACAATCTTGATGATTAAACCAAATTAGCACCTTGCCTATTGATCACGAGAATAATATTGTTGTTTTACCACACTGAAACTTAATATATTTTTAATCTCAAATATCGTAAGCTGGTATTTCCAAATCTAGATATTTTTCATTTCGTATAATTCTTATCGCGTCGTTGACAAATATATTATATCGCGAATGTAGGTAGTAAATTATTATTTACCTCTTTAAGTATAATGAAAACTAGAAAACGAGTAATTTATAAAATCCGAACAATATGATGTTTATGCCGAGAAACATTCTTTAAATAAATAATTTTCTAGTAAAGGCTTTTAGACATTCGTTGATGCCAATTAAGGAAAAACCATTAACGATATAATTATCACAATAATATTTTAGACGTTAAAAAATCACTATCTAATAGGTCGTGTCATTTGATATATTTCATCACTGCAGTACATATTCTCTTTATTTAACATAAAATATGTAGTGAGAAAAATGAAACTTTATTATTGAGCGCTCGATCAACAGTCTTACCTCGAATTCTGATTAAAATGTGTTTTTCCAATCGGCAAAATATTTTACAACAAATAGCAAATAAATATTAATATTTAATCCCTCTTCTATTTTAGTAACGATTGCTAATTTATGTGCACCTTTTTTAAACAATTATATATAAATTGAAATTTACTAACCTGTAGCAAAAGACGAATGTGTCATAAGTACGAGAGAGGAACGATCCTTCCTGGATAACTTTAAGAAAAAGACTGCCAAAAGATTGGGTTGTGCATAGGGAGAACGGGTGAAAGTGCATACAACAAGGTCATCTATAGGAAAAACCCTAGCAAGGATCGAGAAACATTTGTTTCCGGAATATTCTCCACGGGGTTGATGAGTGGATGGGGTAGAAAACGATTTGCTTCAAACGACCACCGAAATTCCTTTCTTCCGAACCTTGATTAACAGGGGTCGAGGCATTCTCAGCAGAGAATATCCATGTCCTTATCTGTATAGAAAGGCTTTTGGAATATCCCACCATTAGGTCGGCAAATATAATCTCAAAAACCTCAAAAGGGCTAAGAAACACGTGTTCTCAAAACTATCCTAGGGCCTTGCGGTTACTTGATTGTCCAGAGTAGAAGCGCGATCTTTTCAAAAAGACGCATATTTGAGTGTAAGAAAATACCCTTCTTTCAGTCCCACTGTAAATGCAAGCCCAGAAAAGAAACGAAATCGTAGGTAGGAAATAATACTGCGAAAAAATAAACAAACGACTTAAATATTATAATTCAAAGTAGATTGTTAGAGGTATACTTCTCCATCTTATTGGAAAATCGTCGCTTATCGAGGACTATTCATTTTCCTCGATTTTAAAATTTTAAAAAAATCGACGTTTATCTACGTTTATCTACGTTTTTCGATTTAAATCGAGTCCTTCCAAGCCTAGTTATGACTATTAACAAGCAAATGGTCTTGATAGAAGGAAATATAGAAAGAGTATGTAATCAGTATGGAATGCTTTTATGTACCACACATTCACAAGTTTTATTGTTCGCTCACTTGGAAAACTTTCCCTCAGTAAAATGTTGTATTTTAGTTTCCCTAAAAATATCTGAAACATTTATGTACTTTGTGTAATACATAATACTTCAATGATTAGGTCGAACTGAAATGACTCGTAATTTTTCATAATTTATGATGTTATTCTTGCAAAACATTTCTGTGTGCATGGAAGTTTTTTCGCCTTTTAAATTAGGATCAAGTCTCTGGTCGTTTTTAACTTAAATTTATGTATTATCTACTTATTTATCAACCTGAAACTTAAATTTTTGCCTAGTTGGGAAGAACATTGGCCTCCTGAAGCTACATTCGTGGGTTCGAGAACCGACTTGGACTAGATATTAGTGAGAAAGAAGAGAGAGTAAATAAGGAAATTAATTTTCATCAAAAACATAAAGGCAATTATCAACAAAACGGAATGTAGTTGATAATTCAGGCAGCTCTAATAGCCGTAGAAGTGCTGGGAAAATAAGATTTAGACAACAAATCAGACCTCGTCAGTGGGTATTCACGGAAATTATTAGAACCGATTATTGGTTAAATGCCACTGGCGACAGCAGCTTTGCATCCGAAATGAACATATGATTTTCATAATATTTTCAATTATCAATTGCATTCATACTATGAGAGGAGCTCGAAAACCCAATTTTGAATCAAAGAGGGGTTATTTCTTGAACAATTCACTTTAGCCATTTCGCACAGGATAGGAAACGTCGTTTACGCTGTGATAATTCTCTTTTCAAAGACTACAAAAGAGGTTGAATCCTTTGTTTCACTTTCTTCGCATGAAAGGAAATATCTTTGGAGAGGATATGCTTCCACATGCTTATCCGGCCTGTCTCTTATCTCTGCCCTGGAATGATACGACCTACTTGTGATGCGATGGCCATAGCCTAGAAATAGGAGAGACGTTGATCACCAACAATCTCGTTCGATGGCCACCACGCCAGGATCACTAGAGAGATATTAAGAAAGATTCCAGTTCTAAACCTTGAAAATATTTGCCTAGAAAATAGATGGAAGTGATTTTTGATAATAATAGCACCAGATTCGCAGAAATTTAATAAGAATACTTCAACATTTCTGAGATTACCACAGCAAAAGCTATAATTCTTTTTTTTTAGTATTTTAATATTTGTCAACACATCTGTTGGTTTATCTGCACGCCTATTGGTCTGCATACAGAAACAATATGTAATTTAGCATTCCAGAATGATTAAAATGGAATGCGCGGCTGATATCAATGAACTAAGTCTACCATTCTGTGAAAAACAATTTATTCGCTTCGACACTTGAAATATGCACCAGTACAAAATAAATTCCTTAGAATTTCGCGCAAAGAAATAAACCACGTACTTAATGCGACACGTACATTTTACCATAATTTAATATTAAAAAAAGAATGTATTCCACAATGGTGTGGCTGCATCATATTTGGGCCCCGGCCAAAATACTACTGATGATCTCTCCTCGTGAGCGACAAATAAAGAATTCACTCAACAATAGCGTTTGATTATCATAGGAATACACGTTGTTTTATTGGGAATAATTTTGAAAGGAGAATAAAAGTCTGCTATGACCGGGAATTGAACCCGGGTCTTCCACTTGCCGGGCGGATATTCTACCACTGAACTATCGTAGCAGATCAATTTTCTCGTTTCTGAACGCGGGCGTTTTCTTGGTTGAGACGGAACTAGCCAAGCTAGTATCAAACTGCCCCAACGGATGTCCTCGAAGAGATACGCCGAAGAAAACTCCTCCCTCTCAAATGGTGAGATTGCCAAGTAAGAAATTGATGAAATAAAGTGATCCGAAGATCCTATGCAGACAGGTATAAGCTGTGAAGTTGGGAAGAATTTTGAAACGAGAAACGTTGTTTTATTAATAATTATTTTGATATTATAAGAAAATCAAAATATTGTCCTGTTTATATACATTCCCCCGCCGCCTGTGGGTCCCAACGAAAAGCGTGGGCAGCTAAGATTTTGGATAGCGAAGCTAAAAAGCCCATTAAACGTGCTAACGTCTTGCTTCACGGAGAGAGGGCGTTTCACCATCCGACCAGCATTTATGAACGGATGTCCTCATGAATTTTATTCCGCACTGCTGGGTTCAAAGATCGTTCACGAGTCGGGGACCGCATTCCAGTTTACCAAATGGTTCGAATCTCACCCTGTGTCGCCGGTAGTTTCAAGAATAGTAGTCGGTTTTTTCATTAAAAATTCATTTTATTGGTGTAATACTTTTCTCCATTGAAAACTACCTTTTCGTTGATAACGAAGAACCTTAATGTTTATGTGTGCTGGAGGATCCTAAATTAAAAGTCAAGGTTTTCATGATGTCCGATATCCGAAGAATACCAATGTTAAACCCCGAAGTCCGTGTTTTGGTAACGAATGCTATTATAGGATACATAAGAAAACAAATTAACATTATTATAATGGTATATCAATCTTACCATGTGGGTAGGATCCAAATGGTAATGTATCTTACTCCATTATTCACAAAACGATAGATAAACTTTATCTTATAAATATTTTAGAGTGTATGTGTGTATGTTCTTTATATGTTTTAACACCGTTGCACACTGTAAAACAGCGAATCTAGCGGGACACGCATGCAGAGAAGGAAACGTTCGTAGAAAAGTAGGCTACGAGTTCTTTCTGGAACTCCTTGTTTTATTTTATAATTGTTTATAGGACATTCTAATGATAATAATATATTTTACATGAAAAAATGATATAACATACATAATTACAATAAATACAATATTTAATACAATATTAATTTTGCTTCTCTTACTTACAAACAAAGCTGAATCTAACGGATTTTGTTACCCTCAGAAAACTTTTGTTTATATGTGCTGTGTCTGGAGCTCCCGTAACACCCCCATTTAAATATTATGGTAAACGTAGGTGTTGTTTTAGAAGAGCCTAATTCCGGATGCGAGAGGATTTCATATTGAACGTTAATGAGTTGTTTTACTGTTTGGTCAATTAGGGCCTGTAACTGTATTTTTGCCGATGTGTCTGTTATTGCAATGGCTTCTTCTGGAGGATAACACAACTTTTTTGCAGCGTTTATTAGGTGATATGTCGGGTAAATGTTTGCAACTTGAGATTTTGTAAGACTGAGTCAAAATGTTTTGGTGTGTAGTAAGTTTTGCTTCAACTATAATTGACAACGATTCTTCTGGAGACAAGAGGGGTTTAGTCGACCCAGTTGAAATATGAAATTTTGATTATTTATTTATATGAAGATTATATATGCTATATTTGGTAAAAATCTATCAGGTCAGTTCTCTATGAATACGTGTAAAAGAAATATTATTTAACTTTTTACTGTGGTAGCCCTGATATTTTGCGTGACTTTAAACATCTTGATTTTATTACGGTATGTTGTACAAATATTGTATAGAAAATTTAATTGAAATCCGTTCAGCCAATTCCTTCCAAATCCTTCATTACTGAAAAAGAATAACTTGGCAATTTTGGCAGCCCTGCTTAGTCGAACCACTCCAAATATGCCATTTTGGTCATTAATTTATATGATTATTCTATGTACCGAATTCCGTTGAAATCTTTTGAGCCAATTCTTCCTTGATATATGTGTACGGACGGACGGACATCACGAAGAAAATAGTGCTTTTCAGCAATGACGAAAAGCACTAAAAATTAACAGCGTGTGAGGGGGGAGGTTGTGGCTTCTGCTGTTTATTTGTTCATAATCAGCAGTAATTGTTGCGTATATGGAAATAAGTTAAACAGCCGGCACGCATGGCGTTTTTTTTGTGCATCTCTCCAAGCTTTCCGTAAGCGCTCTTTTTCTACTTTGACTACTTCATGCATTCTTAGTCGTATATTTTTACTAATTAATGGTAAAAATCATATTATGTGTGGTAAAAATAAAGAACATACCTTGATCCATTACTTCCATTGCGTTAAGTTATAACACGTGACCCAGAGTTTGTAACAGTCCTCTCTACATAGAGCAAAATTCATCACTGCCGCGAGCATCTAGTGTCGCCGATAAAATTTGACACACTTGCGGCATTGCCAGTTCGATACCGAGCTGCCAAGCTGATTTTTGGGCAAGGATTATGTAACTACGGTCATTCAAGGTGCATTTGTGACGAAAACAATTGAATTTCATTTACACGTGGAAAATAGCTTTCGTCCCTAGATTCGCCATTTCACACAGTGTGCGTTAAAGCTATCGAATTCAAAAGTTTCATGGGCTATCCTATGGACTAAAGGAAGAACTTGGTCTAGGTTTGCAGACCGTGGGGTTTCTTATACCCCATTGGGTCAACAAATACTGTTTCCATAAGAATGAATGGGAAATGGTGTGGAGAAGTCCCAAAATGCCATGCAGCCCTTCACTGATGTGGATATAAATATACCTAAATATTAACTTACGATCACGGGAAATGGCTTATTTTACGCAAAAAAGACTGAATATTTTAATTCTGTTCATAGTTTGTCGTATTACATGTTAAATTGCTCGAAATTATCCTTTAAGCGCAAAATTTATTAACATTTTCCAGGCGGCAACAAAGCTAAATTTCTTAATTGTTGTCTTCTTCAAAGGGAGATAGCCACGTAAATATTAATGTAAGGAAAATCCACGCCTTGGCGCGCCGAAGAGGAAGAATAGCCAACGCCAAAATAAAGGGTACAAATGGGTTCATGCCTAAATATATGAATATTTTTAAAGTGAGTCAAATGATTTTTAAGGAATATTATAACATTGTTATCTTTTACCATTAACATTGAAAGATTTATGTCCACATAAATCGATACATCTACTTACGTTTGTTCGGTAACCAAGTTGTTGTTTATTGTTTACGTTTTGGTTAATAGTATTGGCATAATCCACATAATTTTATTGCTGCTTTAAAGGCTTCGGTGCATCTATCCATGTTAATATTAAGTAAGACGTTAATGCGTAATTATATTAATGTTAAAACTTTACAATACAATACATAAAATAGTAAATGTTAATGTAAACATCGCTTGCGTAATTAAGGAATGGGGAACGTTTGGATCTATTTTTGTGAGGGCTCCGCCCCCGAACCCCAGAACCCCCGAACTCCCGAACCAGAAATTCAAAACTTGGGGTATCCAACAGCAAAATAAGTAAATTTTAACATTTATTGTATTATTACTTTCTCCATATACGTAGTATAGGGGAAAGCATTGTATTCATGAAAAAATCGACTTCGAGATTTCAACAGAAATACACGTTTTGAGGTCCCCTGAACATGTTTTGACTATTTTATCAATGATGTGTATGTGATAGCTTTTTGTGGGTGCTCTAACTCAGGTCAACACGAAATTTTATATTTAACATTTTTATAAAAATCACAAGAAATGATTAGTTTTTGGTAAAAATCGGTTAACCGGAAGTGGGTGTTTACTCTTGTCACTTATCCGTTATTTTGAAATATTTGCTTTAATATTCGATAAATGTAAAAATATACTGGAATAAAAGTTGTAGAAAATGTAATTTTATCCAGACTTTGTTTGAAGCATTTCCCCATATAAGAGATATCTTATATTTATAGCTGTCACCACCACGCCACCTACCGGCGACTATTGTTAACAATTGACGCTTAGTTAAATCTTAGTAACGCCCCTTCTTCTTTTCTTAATTGTTGGAGCTTTGTGGCTATATCCAATATTAGAAGGCTATGGTTTGAGTTTATTTCTGTTCTTTTTAAAGCCTAAAATTTTCTCGCAGTTTCTTAAAATATTTATTATTATGTAACCTATTTGGAATTTTTAGAAATATTACAGATATGGAGAAAGTCATGTGGTGGCCACATCAGATTTTTTTTATTGTAATATGACATAAAAAGTGATATATCAATAAAAATAATAAATATCGTTTGTTATTTACAAGAAAACTTTCTCGAGCGAAGCCGGGCTTTTCAGATAGTTAGCAAATATTTTTGGAATATACTATCCGTGTATTGCCAATGATAACGGTTAGTTATTAGCCGAAGTGCGGACCTGCTTTTCTCAACGTTTCTACGGTTATTAGAATTAACTAAACTATCAATTAAACCTTGTTTTTATGATAATACTCTTTATACTCTGCATAATGTTGATTAATTCCATTTCCTTCTCAATAATATCTATACCACTTGGTTTTATCAACCGTTTTGTGGCTGAGTTAAAACCACCATCGCTTGTACAGTTAACATGTTAGATCACCAGTATTCCTGAACCATTGCCTTTAAAATTTCATCATAAATAAATGGAAATTTTGAGCTAATTAAAAAATATACCAGCACGGAAATTGTATTATAATTTTTGTGCCTTTTGAAAAATTTAGAATCGGACAGATAAGACCGGGTTAGGTTTAAAGACGCAAAATCGTCGTATTTATCTCTAACGATTTTATAAAAGAATTCAATTGCCGTCTTCAAGCGGACCCAATCATTTCATACCATGCTCGGGGGCAAATCTATCGGCGACCACATTCAAAGGCTAGGACTTCCATTGACCTGAAATTGGACGATAAGTTTATGACACGGAGTGATTCAACGGCCTTGATGGGAAGGATGAAAAATATTATCGCCTTCATCACATTCATCATCATTTTGCTAAGGAGACGAAGAATTAGTCGAGACGTGGCTCCATTGGAGACCATGTCAAACTTTGGACGTCCGAGTTAAACGTTTTCCATCAAGCGGATTCGATAAAGAGGATTAGTGTGGTGGAGGGAGGCTGCGTGATAAGGGAGGAGAATGAGGAAGGATAGAGAGGAGGGAGAAATAGGAATATAGAGAAGAAGGAAAGAGAAAGAAGGAGAGAGCGGATGCGAAGAAGGGAGGAGAAGGAGGCGGGAGAGAGGATTAGGAGAAAGAGGGAGAGAGAGAAGAAGAGAGGAGAAATAGGAGGGAGATGGAGAAGGGAGGAGAAAGAGGAAGAAGAAGATGGGAAGAAGAGAGGAGAAATAGGAGGGAGATGGAGAAGGGAGGAGAAAGAGGAAGAAGAGAGAGGAAGATGGAAGAGAAATGGGAGGGAGATAGAGAAAGACGGAGGGGAGGATAGGTGGAGGAGGAGTGGGAAGGAGGCTGGGGGGCGAAGAAGAGAAGAAGAGGGAGTAGTGGGGATGAGGAGAGAGAGGGAGGAAGAGGACATGGAGCAGGAATGAGGAGGAGGCAGTTGTGGGAGAGAGAACGATAGAGATTGAAGGAGGAGGAGAAAGGAGGAGAGGAGGATGAAGAGGAAGGGGTGAGGAGGGAATGGGAGTGAGAGGGTTGAGGAGGGGGGAGGCAGGAGGAGAAAGATAGTAGGAGAAAGGAGGGTGGAGGGTGCCTTTTAAAAGAAATCAATACAATAGAGTGCGCTTTCTTTTTGTGCAGCGAGGTAGGTTTACGGGAGGCTGTTTGGTAGGGATGGAGGGAGACAAATGGCCGTCTCGGAAGGCTGACATTGGACGAAGGAAGCCTCTCAAATTGTGACCGGGAGGGATGAAAGCCGCCGGTCAGTCGGCGCCTCCGTGGTTTTTTCTCCCCAGTATGGTCATCATCAAGGCGTTTCCGTCCGACTGCCCGCGTTGGGTTAACCGCGATGGGATATTTTGTGGATTATTAGAGGTCGGTGAAGGAGGGGGACGAGAGTGTAAGAGGGAGTGAGGGAGGAGGAGGGGGGGATGAGAAAGATTTTTTTAGAGGGCGTAGAGAGAAGAGAGATCCAGGTCCTTACTTTCTCCTCACTTAAAACTCATCTTCGCTGTCTACCTCCTCGCTTCCTCTCCAAATTAATGGATCGAGAAAATATCGGCCAAATAGACTCAACAAGGACGCCGGGGGAAAAGGGAATTCGCAATATGCCCTCGCGGGGGAACTTTCTCATATGGTCTTCTCGGTAAAAATATAGAACTTCCCTTTTCCTCATAATCGAGTGCATGGTGTATCAGCTATGCGGCGAAAGAAAAGGACAATTCAAGGATGACAAATGAAATAAAACCACGATTTACCCTGATGATTGGATCTGAGGTGTGGCCGAATAATGTGAAAACTCGGATAACCCGAAAATCCGTTATTTTAAGGGGAAACTTTTAAAAGTATATTTTTAATACCCGAACAAAAAAATTAAGTAAAGAGCTAGTCACACACCCCATTTATAAAGATTATGTCTATGCAGAAAGTTTATTACCCGATTGAACATTGGGATCCATGTAACACAGCATAAGTTGCAGGCATGACATAATTTAAGCTCGTTTTATTTGGTATTAGGATAGTGTTTATGACCAAACGATGAATAAATAAATAAACCTGCAAATGAGCAAGAAAGCTTGTGTATTAAAGAGAAAGCTCTGAATAGATATCATCAGGAAAGATTGTAACTTACTTCACAACGGACAGCCCGTCTCCCAGATAATCCACACAGTGATAATTGGGCTTTTCCTGTAGTATAATTGGTAATATTTAGACTTTATGTTATGATATTTGGTATTACTTTCAGCCGTTTGAGTCAATGGAAATAAAAGTGAAATTGTGTTGAGTTATTCACAAACTATTACCTTTGCCTTGATTATGTAATATCTATGGTTTTGGCATCAGTTGATCGTCTGTGTTTCTCAAGAAACCTTATGGTGATCTCAAGTAGATTCTAAATAAAAATGTGGATTAATGTTTGCATAAAAATCAACAAGTATTTGTGCCATTCCATATTCCTCGACGTTTTAGAGGCGCGCGACGTATTGTTAGCTCTAGCTCTTGCGAACAGGTGACGCTGGTCGTCGCACTGACTACTGGAGGGTTGAAATTTACTTCGGTAGAAATTAGTTACCTTCGGTATGTATCATGGCTTTACTGCTTCTTAACTCAACTCAATGCCTTTAAGGCGCATTTTAATTCATCGAATATGGAGGAGATATCTTATTTTTCCGATATCTTTCGACAATTAAAGAATAGGATCGTATAGCGTGTTTTAAAAAATCAGATGGAGATGGAGAAAGAAAGTAATTCCTTTCTTCCTAAATTTTTTAAACCGACCAGCTATTCATTGCACTATCTCTTAGGTACCCATCGCGCGTAGGGAAGAGGGAATCAGCAGGTCGTTAAAAAAAAGATTACATAATATAAATGATCTAATACGAGTTGTCGGTGCTTGCATATCGCAAGCATTCAAAAAATCACCATACACCAAGATCGTCATCATCATAGGTAGTCTGTCCGTAGACAGGTCCGTGATTATTCTTGGTTAAACCTGGTTTTCCATATACATACTCCTATTTTCCGCAATCCTCCTCATAACTCTCTTTTCATTTCAAATCGTCTATCAGCTGAAACTTTTTCCTACCTCTTTTCCTTTTTTACATCTAGTTTTCCTTCTAACACGTAAATAACACCAATATATAAACACGTAAATAAACCTACGCGACAGAATTTGAACTAAACAGAGCCCATTTATATAAGATAATAGTTTTCATTTTCTACGAAAGTAAGGCATCTATCCAGAATTTCTAAATTCTCTGGCAATCGGCTTCGTGTCTATGTTTTCCAATTTCAAGTTTCATGGCTCAGATTGCCCTTTTTAAACAATAACTATTATAATCATTAAGACAATATCCTATATGTTTCACTAAAGGTTATGTAAAAATTAGGATATTTTGTGCGTTAGGCGTCATTATCCGTGCCTTTTAGTACGTATCCGGATAAAAAATAGTTTAAAATGTTACGACATCATATGTATATGTCGTTGGCTGAAATCAAATGGATTATAATGCAGTCTAAGCATTAAATCAATGATCTTGAAGTATGGAAAATAAATTCCCATTGGAAGGCATTGGAGTCGTTGCTATGGTATGTTTCATTGTTGAAGGCTGAAAAAAGTCAAAATTTTAAGATTAAATTGAAAGTTTTATACAAATTCAGCATGGATTTGAATTTTACCTTCAAGATAAATAAACTTCATTCTTTCTTCCATAGTATGGTGAATGTTTCGACTTTGTATCTTAATTGTAAATAATTTAAAAAGCAATTTTATATAGCCCTGCACCGTTTTCAATGCTTTTCTTATGGGTTTTTAAAATCGGACATTGAGGTCAAAAACACCCCTTAAATATAACATTTCCTGGAATTTAGGATTTTTTCCAGAAGTTGTACCTAATGACCTATATTTATGTCAAATTTCCGCTCTGTAGCTCTATTAGAAGTACCTTAGGTTTTATATGATATATACTATATATCCTATATATCTAAGAAGCAGCTATTTATATACGAGTAATCGGTGCTTGCATACTACAAGAATTGTTGCCCTATAATAACCACACCAAATTTCATTCCTCCTACTTGGTAAAAATTACCGTAAATTAATTGCCAAATAATCCGCAATGCTATTTACTCATGAAAAACTCAAATGTTGGAGTGCCTGGAGTCGAACCGAGGAATCCTACAGGAATGGTCTCATATTATCCGAAGGCCTACTCATGACATCTAGAAACCCTGAAAATTTCAGCGCAATATTTCTCTTAGTATTGTCTGCGCACCCAAATATGTTTTCCCTTTGCTTTTAAATGTCACGGTCTGAGAGTGACGTCATGGCACTAAGCTACTTTTCAGTTCGTGGCACTAAGGTCTCGTTCAGGTTTATTAACACGTAAAATAAATTCCCGAAGAAAAGCATTGTCTCGTAGTCATGACAGAAATATTGGGGCATTATTATAAATTGTATAAAATCCCGTTTTTATGGAGTAAAAATCGAATAATTGGACTAATTCGGCACGGA
Organism: Tanypteryx hageni; assembly: GCA_028673005.1. Taxonomy (NCBI): domain Eukaryota; kingdom Metazoa; phylum Arthropoda; class Insecta; order Odonata; family Petaluridae; genus Tanypteryx; species Tanypteryx hageni. Next base: position 70,862,182 of record CM054113.1, read on the forward strand.
TTCGTGTTCCACTTTCAGGAAAAATAATCTTCGTTCTTTTTCCCGTCTTCTATTTTAGATCGGGAGTTTGTACCTTAATTAAAAGTAATTTAAAAATGCTATTATAAAAAGGCTTGTACGGAATTAAATGGTTTTATAATGGGACCTGAAAATGAACGTTTTGGGGAGTAAGGGAAAATTTTGGAATTAGTATATAATTTTCCTGGTGGTTTTGGACCAACACCAAGGGTCCCTCCAAATTTCAGCTCTGTGGAATATGTAGAAGTACCTTAGGTTTTATATCATTATAATATATAATATATCCTCCGTAAGAAGCAGCTATTTATTATAGATTATAGATAATGATATTATAACCGCTGTGACTCTGCGTGCGTCCCTGCCTGCCTGCGTCTGAAGCCTTCCGGCATGAACGCAAATAAACCGGAAACGGTAGGCTCGATTTCGACAAATCTTTCGCCCGAATACTCGCCCCGAACTCCTACAGGTTTTAAGTGAGTAGTCATCCCCCGGAAAGAAATGGGTTCGATACCAGGATAGTTTTCCTTTTTTCATTTGATTAACACATAATCGGCTAGAATACGAAATGTAGACCTTTATTCTTTAACATTTTAAAATATCTTAAGATCGAGACTCGGACTCGACATTTATACCATTTCACGCAGAAAAAAATGAAGATTCTTACCGCTGATTTTGTTGTGTAATTCGTGTTTGCTCATATTTCAAGTTTATATTCGATTTTCTCCGATTTTCAATATTTCAATTATTGATCTCGGATTTTTAAATTGTTAGACTCGGGCTTTCAAGATCATTTGCACTAGGCTTACAATGAAACAAACGCATCAAGGACAATAACCGATTGAAAATATATGTGAATAGTTTCGTGTAAATATAAAACATATGAAATAGATAGCGAAGAAAAGTAACGATTCCAATGCATTGTAATAATGGACAACTTAACATTTCAAATAGAAAGATATTTCACGCATGCATTGAAAATATCGTTTCGTTTGCAAGTTTTATTGTGCAGTTTAAGCAAATTACTATATTGATAATGTTTGTGATTAATTTATTTAGACATTGACGCGTGGCCGGTGCATTGATTACTACATATTAAACACAACATAGACGATATGCTGTACCATGGGAAGTATTGAACAAAACAAAAAAATATTGTGTACCGGTAGTATAAATCATGTAGGTATGTGCTTTTGGTTATGAAAATGGTGTGACATATATAATTATTTAAAGAGGGGCAATAAAAGTGGTTCAACTCTTTGTAACAATTTTTTGTCATAGGAACTATCACATTGGGTCACTTCACGCAAGGGTCTCTAGATGTTTGCAGGAAGTACTGCAACGGGTCCCCAGTAATTACTTATAATTGCTATTTATAGATTATAAAACTACTATATATAGTATGTATATATATATATATATATATATATATATATATATATATATATATATATATATATACACACACACACATGTTTCTTGTCGAAAGCTTGGATAGGACACAATTTTTTAAAATAGTGGAAACGTTGAAATAATTTTATATCTATTTCATTCTTTTACTCATCTGGAAAAAGGATGATTTTTCCTCCACCTTCCTTTATTTAGTATCTAATTGTAAGTGGCAAATATCATTTAAAGCGGGATGTTTCGAATTTGGCTATGGCGTGCCACAATGAAGGCAGACATGGCCAAAATGTGTTAATTTAGCTAAAAACTGAATGAATTACTATTATCGAGAGTACCTGAAACAGTTCGTCGATTTAACCACGGTTAAATTTTTAAGCGTATGGCTCTTCAACCGATGTATAAGCAGCCTCGGGAATCAATTTTTCCCCTGAATGAACGCTGTCTCACGCCGAGAAAATGGCTTGCTGTCAACCTCGTTGGTGGCGCATCCAAATTCAAGAGTAGTTATTAGTTTCATTTCTTCCTTTGCCCTTAGCCCGTCTCGAATAGCAATGCATTTCCCACCGCATACCACACCTGCGACCTACGCTCCATGAATCTCAATGCGCTGAATCGTGCCAACTGTATTGACAAACAGCTTATCTCTGGTATTATACCGATGTCGGGAGATGTTTGCCAAATTCTCAACTTGCCAACATGTTCAGAAAAGGTATATTACTAGGTAGTTGATGTTTTACTCTAGCCGGGAAGTTATCTTACACCTAGGGTGTAGCGTAGCGCCTGTAATATCGTTTTTTATACCTTTGATGAACACAGAAAAACCTAAATGACGCCACCTGTAATTATAAATTGTTTGAAATATTTTCAGTATCGTAATAATTCAACATCCCATAGATTTTCTGACGCACGTAATAATATTAAAGTGAGTCAAAATTGCACGTTTCCCGCAAATGCAGGATATACGCTGTCTTAAATAAATACATAGAGCTACAAATTCAGTTATCACGGTAAATATTTTCTCGTAAGCTGTTAATAAAACATAGAACTACTTTTTGTTATAAATATCAATTCGAGCGAATCCTAAACTTGAAACTACATATATTCATGGTGGATGAATTTTTCATTGGTACGCAGTCATTTTCGTAAAGGATTTTCGTAGCTTGTTCGTCGATAAAGAAAGTGAAGCAGTTCTTTGCCACCCCGAGTCTTGTGCAATAAAGAGCACGTGCATTAAACTTTTTTTCCGTATGGGGAGGAGAAAGCTTTCTCCGAGTGTATCTTGTCAACAATGAGAGCAGAGGTGGCTCGTGATTGCAGAATAAGTCGCCAGAGGGTGTGAGCGAGAGCTAGCAAGTCTTTTGGCGGTTTTCTCGGTCTGGTTTATCAGAACGACTTTTTTTGCCACATATTCCGGGAAATGGTTTGAGGCTCGCGCTGCGTGTTCGGTAGTGCGTGGTTTTCTAAGAGATAGGACTAACTTTAAGTGATGTGTTTCAATCAGCGAGGTCCTTTGGAGAAAACGCAACTGGGAGCGAAGTAGGGCTTGTCCTTTTATTCGTTTTTTTTGCTAACGCGAGAGTTTCGACTCCAGCAAATGGAGTTCTCACATAAGCGATCGAAAATGCGTTCGGAGAAATCATTTGCGTTTTTTTATGAGACGGTGAATGATACCTTCCGAACTTTTACTGGCATATCAAAAACACACGAAACTGAGAAATGGTGCCACCAGGTTGTACAGGTATTTTGTAATTGCTTATGTTATTTCATGGATCAGTCGTACTTCGCTGTTGATTAAAATTAGTGCATTAATTTCCAAAATTAGCGCATTGAAAAATATATTACTCGATAAGAATCTTTAGGTGCAATTTAAAAACCAATGATCAATCTTTCACCACACCTCAGTAAATAGCTGCATTTAAAGGATCCATCCGTTTATTTGTTAACTTAAATTCCACTTCTATAAACTTGAGGACTGAGTTCCTTGGAAACTTTACATTCAAATTGAAATTCTTACCAATATAAATTATTCTTCTTAAGATCTGTATTTAAAATGTTGTGTTTGAGGTGCTTATTCAGATTAACTTTGTATTCTCTTTGGATTGTAAGGTGCACTCTAATATTAGCAAATTTTTGTACTATACATATTAATTTTCCTAATGGCTTTATTTATCCTTGCAGATTAAGGTACCAGTATGATTAAATTATAAAAAGATGGTTAGAAAACATAACTCCTTCATTTTTAGTGCTTTTCGTCAATGCTGAAAAGCATTATTATCTTCGTGAAGTTCGTCCGTCCGTACGCATATATTAGGGAAGAATTGGCTTAACCGATTAAAACTAAATTTGGTACGTATAACATTCACATAAATTAATGACCAAAGTGGCATTTTGGACCGGATCGATCTAGCAAGGGTGCCACAATTACAGAGTTAAACTTTTCTGTAATTATGAATTTGGAAGGAATTTGCTGAACCGATTCTAATGAAATTTTATAGAAAGGAGGAGTGTAACATATAAAAACAAAATCAAGATGTTTAGTATACATATAGAAAGCAGGGCTGCCACAATACAAGAAATAATAAACATATTTTACGCATATTTGTGTTGAAATGTCTTCATCAATTTGAACCAAATTATACTATTTATAATGTACACATATATAGAAAACCATAATAGCATATTTAAACCTAATCAGCCAAACAGGGGTGCCACAATTACAAATTTAATTCTTTCGCTAATTATGGAGTTGGAAGGAATTGGCAAAACGGATTTCAATTAAATTTTGTATATGAGATTTATACAACATACCATAATGAAATCAAGATGTTTAAAGCTGAGCTAAGGAGCAGGGCTACCACAGTAAAAAGTAATATAATTTTTCTTTTACACGTAATTCTAGAGAACTGACGGCATGGATTTTAACCAAATATGATGTATATAATCTTTATAAAAATAAATAATAAAATTATTATATTCAAACCGGGTCGACTAAACAGGGCTACCACAATATCAAAGTTAGAATTCATTTGTAACTATTAATTTCGAAAGTATTGGCTGAGTGGATTTCAAAGAAATTTCGTTTGTAGGGGGAGGATAGAGTGACAAAACGAAATGAGCATGTTAAAAACGGATCTAAAAAGCAGAGTTGCCAAAATATAAGGAAAAATAGTTTTCTGACCTCAAAGAAAATATATTAGTACTTTTACGATTATACTACGGCGAATTTGACGAAAAGCACGTCTGTACAACGGGAAACTCGTGTATATCCCTAATTATTTAACTATGAAAATCAAAAGCAATAAAAACGCACAGGAGAGAAAACTACCATTTTTGTAGCTCTGAAATTGATTTGAATCACACCTTTTTAATGGTGAAATTCCTTATATAGGAATTTCTCGGTTTTTCATATTTTAGCTTGTTAAGTAAAATTCTAAAAATGCACGCGGATATGAATGGTAAAAACTTCGGTTTTTTCGTGCAAATAATTTTGATTCATTATTTCACTGATCTTAAAAGCTTACCAACGCTCGACAAACTATCGGTCATCAATTTAAACGCTCTTATTTCCAGATTTCTCTATTAAAAAACACCTACCATGGAATCAGTCCCATTGTCCTACGTCTATGGCAGATCAAAACCCTTCTCCCCCCGATCAATTCCATTGATCAAACCTCGGATTTGTCCAGTCAATGACGTCGGAATCAATTAAGCGATGACCGTCCGCATTTTGGTGTCGTTATGAAAAGACCAGGTCGAAAATCAAAACGGGCTTTTGTGATGCGAGAGAGCCCGAAAATAAAAATATGGCGGACGGACACGGGAACAGGATCTGATTGGGAGTCCGGTGATAATAACGCGACGGATGGAACGGGACGGAAGAGATGGAGTTGGAGAGACCGGATGACTGATGGGCCGTTTCTATAAGCACTGCGTGGCGTCCTTGCCTCTGCTGAAGTTGCAACACGTCCTCCTCGCCGCTCGGAGGATGCTCGTGTCAGTGACCGGAAACGTTCGTAGCACGTGAGATGTTCAAATAGACGAAATAGGTTTTTCGTAACGTTTTCATTGGGTATTGGAGATACTCAGGTGAAGTCCTTATTTGCCTATTTCATGTTTAGGGCCATATTTTTCGATTTAATTTTCCCCATAAGACGAGCGCTATTATTCTCCGTTTGAAAAGAGATACATATGTTCGATTTTTGAGTCGTCTATGTTGATTTGAAAAGGAACCGTCGATATGAAATGGATGGGTGATTCTCAAAGCAGTAAAAGGTTGATTCAAATAGGTTCACCTTTGAACTGCAATATAACCCTGATATTACAGTCTCAACGGACGATGAATTCCGACCTAGGATCGCTAATTTGTTGTTTAAATGCGCATTTAGCCCAATGAACAATTTTAATGGTTGTATTCATTACATATTTGATTTATTTCTACACCATTTTAATTTCAAAGCACCCTAGAAAATAGAAATATACATATTTTCAAATAACGTAATTGCATACGCCCCATGCACATCTAGCCAGATTGAGAAATAGTTTAATAATTATTACATTTAAAAGGTATAATATTTTAACGGAGCATGGGAAACTACCAAACAAAGACACTCCTCTAGGAGGTAATGCTTTTCAATGCATGCACCAGGAATTCCCAACCTGGCACTCGCAAGCACCTCCGTGCTCTTTAGCAGACCGACAGTGCCCCTCGACGATAGTTAAAACATTCTTTCCCTGCACCATAATGCAAATAGTTCTATCTTTTTCTTTGTAAACATATCAATGGACGCCATTAGTATATTTGACGTTGGTTTGATTTTATCTATGATCATTCCTATTTTTTTGAAAAAGCATAGTTGTATCCTAGAAAACAACTCGGTGCCCACTGCATTGAAAAACCCTTGCTCTAAACCGTATCCATTCATTCCTGCTCATGCTATCTCTAATTCTCTAGTCTCTTTATTCTTGCTGTCGCCAAGGCCGTATGGTAGTGGAAGGTAGACCCGACAGGCCAATGGGGCGCCATGGGGGGAAGAGGGGGGGGGGGGGAGGAGAGATCGTTAGCGGAGAAAGGAGAAGTCCAAGGGGAGGGCGGGGTGCGTGCGTGCGAGTGCGTGCGAGAGTGCGTCTCGAGAAAGTGCCATGGAGGAGGGGAAGGGTACTAGCGGCGCGGATGGTCGGAGGGAAAGGTGCCTTCTCCCTCACCTTGGTTGGAAGCGCGATGCCTGTTACTTTCTCTCCCTCCTTCTCCCTTTTGGAGCCACATTCCTCAGAGTTTTATATTGAGTGCTAGGGACGGTCTTCGCATCGATCAACCTTACCTCCCCTTCCACAATGGAAGCTCTCCGCACTTTTACGTTCTCTCGGGTGAATTACCTTTCCTTTAAAAGAGTTCGGATCTGGAGGGAACGTAGCTCGAGGATGCTCCGTGATGTTGTTATTCTAGTTAGTAAGTCGTCTCGTTCGGTTTTGCCGTCTTTGGGAGCAGAGGTCAATGCGCGCATGTTGCAAGCGATGACTGTGAACAAGAAACTCGCTTCTCAAGGTTTCACCTAGTTAATGGTCTTTATGATTTCCACACAAGTTTATTTGCCGTCGGAACTATATAAAACTTTTTTTTAGTTTCCCTTTCTAGTAAATGTACGTGTATGCATTCAAAACGGTCAAATGCGCCACGCTATCATGGCTTTTTTAAAGCTAGTAGGCGTTTACAGATTTTCGCATCTTTCTCAAACCTTCTTCTGCACAAGTACCTTATTGTTATTTCATTTAAAACCAAATGAAATGTTTTTATTACTTTACTTTTGATACATTATTTAGGCATAACAATTTAGAAAGCAATGTGTTTTATAAGTAAACTTTATATTACATATAAGTCTGTTCCGGATTATTATTGAATACGTATATTTTGGTGGTTTATACATCTTAGTTATAAAATTGTTTCATCTGGCTTCAGTTGTCATGATAAATTTTTAGGTAAAATCTTTCTCTTTAAGAAATATATAACGATAGTCTAAATACAATGCTTAAGACTAATTTACTGACTAAAAGAAATCACATGCAGGATGCGTATTCTTTTAAATTTTAGTTTACAATAATCATAGTTTTAAGCCTGTGAACCAAGCTCTAATTAGAGATGATGGGGTATCTTATATTTATATTGATAAAGTTGTTTATTTTTATTAATTATTCATTCACCTTCCATCAAATCATTTTAATTTTATAGATTTTAAGAATGTTAAAAAATTAGAGCAGATCGTATGATATATTTTTGGAAAATAAGCATGTTTTTTGTTAGTTTTGATGTATTGCAACATTTGTCTTTTGTTGGGATTCCTTTTAATATTTTATTTTTTTAATGTTTGCATTTTAAATGTTAGTTTTGATAGTACATATTACCAACGTTGGAGGAGACATTATTGGTCTTATACTGGTTTTGTATGTTAATAATGTTTGGCACTTAATTATTTTGAATTTTAACTTATTAGAATTGTGCCGGTGTACTACGCTTTTCTGACATGAGAGTAAAGTTTCCCATTTTAGTCTAATGTAACTAAGACTTGTAATATTTAGGATAGCGCATGCTAGAAATGAATGGTCCAACTATCTCACGAGCAACTGCATATGTTTTCGCTCAGTCTTCTTGACCTTGCACGAAAAGAAAAGTTTGGGGAAGTACTTGAGAGGGTTACAGCCGGTTGTGATGTTTCCAAAAATTTTACCGTGTGAACTTTGGCCAGGCAACCTTGGCGTTTTCATTGAAATTGGGATTTGCATTTTATAACTTTCTACGGTGGATTTATTACTTGTTATTTTTCCCGTGCTATCAATGCCATTTCTATCAGAATTATCATGGATACCTCTAAAATATTTATAATTACGATTAGGACGCTAGTTATGACTTTATTAAATTGTAACCATCGGTTTTTGTTAATCCGATGCAATGCGTCGCAACCATAGCACAAGCATATTATAGTATATGAAGAGAAAATAGTTGCGAAACAAGATGGAAAAGTATACTCCATAAATGGAATATACAGAAATTTCAAAGGCATTCTTTATGGAAAATACGTATGGAACGGTATCGAAATATTAGGTGATTCTCGATTTTTTATCCCCGAAACTATAGTATTGGGGACTATCTTGGAGTAAATGTTGTTCTCTATCCAAATAACTTTTTAAATCTATACCTCAAAGATAATATAAGAGAGAAATATATTGATTTTTAATTGTTGTTTGCTGAGAAAACTGTCTTCGCGATCGATTTAAACAAAATATGCGATGTTTTGCTCGGGATTTTCTCGAATTTTTATCTACAAAACTATAAGTCGTAATTATGTGGTTTCTGGACCATCTTCTATTAAATGTTGTTGTCTAACCGAATAAATTTTTTAATCTATATCTCGTAGATTATATAAGAGAATGGGAGAGAAATATATGGATTTTTAATTGTTGTTTGCTGAGAGAACCGTCTTAGCAATCGATGTAAACAAAATATGCGATGTTTTTCTCGGGATTTTCTCGAATTTTTATCTCCAAAATCATAATTCGTAATTACCTGACCTCGCGGACTTTCTTGTAGTAAATGTTGTTCTCTACCCGAATAATTTTTTTACAGGTCATATAAAAGTTAGGGAGATAAAAGTTTGATATTTCATTGTTGCTTGACGGATGCCATTTAACGAGATACGAGTATAAGTTTATTAAATTAATTTTGTAAAGTGGAAGTTCTAATTGACGTATTCAGTTGAAAATCACAATTGGGCTATAAATTTTAATAAAGATCACTCACACCTAATTAAATTAAAATCCGTCAAGCGGTTTAGGAGATGAAAGTTACGACGGACGGATCAGACGATAAGGCGTTTCGCTATTACCGCTTCACTGGCAAAGAACACCTAAAAAAGGATTACTATTTCATTACAAAGTTTGACTTTATGATATTAAAAAAAACATTAATATCATTAAAATTTATTAAAATTTAAAAATATAGAAATAAAAAAATCACCTATGTATCTTCCACAATTTTAATATAACACAACCGGTTTCGCTACGATCGCTAAAATTATTAAAATTATGTTTATTAATTTTAATTTTATTCTAATGTAATTATGAAGTTGAAAAAATAGGAATAAGTATTTCTAAGGACCTTTTAAAGGCGCGGTGGTACTTCTTCAGTTCAATTCTATTGGGTGTTTATATTTTTGTTCAATTACTTAATATATTCGCGTCTTTGCCGATAAATTCTTATGTTTGTGTAGTCGTTAACGGAATTCTCCATCAGCCAACAAAAATATCCGCGCGGAATATTAAAAAAATAAATATTGTGTGGGAAAATGCTCTATAAGAGAATGGGAAGAAGTTACATAAAAAATCTTCTCTCTTCGAAACGGTCGCAAAAAAAACCCTTGTTTAAAAAAATGCGCAATATTTTATTTTTTTAATAGACGCGATTAAATGGCATCTAAGCACCGCGGTATCTTTCTTCGTATCGCACTCGCGGAGTCGTTAAAAATCGTCCGCTTGGCATTGAGAGGCCAGAAAGGGATCTTCACCTCTCGAAATATACAAACGGCCTATGCAATTCTCCATTGTCCTCCAATCATACGACGGGGATGACATCTCTTCCTCTCATTGTGCATCACGCGAACGGAAACGCTTGCGTGCGGCGGACGTCTCTGGCAGCATGGACGAATGACCTGGCGCCGCCTTCTCTTGTTTCTCTGCAACAATACAGATATCTGTCGCAACAATGGCGGAGTAGACGAAAAGAAGTAGGCAGCAATTATTGTTGTTTGGACGAAAAGAATTTCCTTCGCATCTATCCCAGTGTTAGTATCATTATGACTCTGTCGCTTCTCGTCAAAAATTAGGATAAAAAGTTCTATTTTCAGCAGGAAATGAAATGCAATTCTCTAAAACTTCCTTGAAGGAATTAAATTCTGTCATCCTGTTTAGCTTATGCGCCGTAAACAGAAATGTTTCACAAAAATAGAGCTTGTACGAAAAAAAATAAAAATAAAAATGATTAATAATGATTTTTCTTACGAAAGAGGATTGGACTGTCATATTTGTGATATTCTGTATGAGTCTAATAGTTAGCATTTAATAAAAAATCATTAGATCGACATTTTTGTAGTTTGAGGCGAGATAAATTATTCTTTTCATTTTATTTTGTAGAGAGCTTTTAATTTATTCCTGTCCATAAAATGATAGGATGATTACTATGGACATTAATTTGCTGGGCCATATCAAAGAAGAATTTTATATAAGAAAAAAATCATTTCTAATAAGAAGCTAAAATTAAATGTTAAAATAAATAAAGACCTTTTAACTTTCACCCGAATGGACTGTGAAAAATGTAATATCACTGATTTCATTATTTACTTTATATCCATCGAAAGGGAAAGCGCTCTGAAGAATTCAATTAACTTAAGAAAAATAATTGTATCAAATTTACTATTGAAGCCTCTAAAAATTATAGGAATGAATAAATTTTTTCATTTAATTTCAAAGCAAAAAGTTGAGCAATCTGATCTATTATTTTTCTTGAAAACTTCTAACAATTCTAAGCCCTTCGCTTGTTATTCTAGGCAGCGTAGTGTTAAAGAAACGGTTTTTCAAACTTATGAAAGACTTCCACGAGTAATTTTATCAGTGACTCTAACGAATATGCATGTATACCCAAACATGCGTGTCCGTTGAAATCTCAGTATTTCACCTCCCATAGGCGAACATTTCTTCACACCAATGAGCTCTTTCCCGGCAGTTCGAGCATACGTTGCATCATAATCTGGCAATCAACGGTCATGTAGCAAGCTTTAAACGACATCCTTGTTTTCTTTTGAAAAAATATTGGTATATCTCGGATGAACAACAATACCCGCGGTTGCCTCTCTCGTTATTGCCTCCGACAAAAACGCGATGCTGCGTTCCTGCCCGCATTGTGAGTAGAAAAACGGTTGAATGCGTATCGCAGCGGTTTTTGCATCAGAGCGGCGACACGGGAGTAGTTTATCAGTAGAATTGGCTCTAAATAAAGGAAACAACGCGATGTAACACGGCGCGTGGGAACGAATTGATGAAGACGGAATGCCGCTAGGCTATTTTGCAAAGCAAAGGAGAAAAGGAAGAACTTTAACGGTCTGAATCTTTAAGAATTCTTTGCGCGAATTGGCTTTCGATATTCGAGGGAAAGGGTAATGCTACGCGGGATAAATGGCTCATATGTGCTTGGATTCGTCGAACGTTCGCAACGTTGAATTTTATCTCAAATTAGAAATAAATGGGTTCTCTGTCAATTCCCCCTTATTGCGCATTAAAGTATTGAGATCTGAAATAAAACTTGAGTCGATTGCTTCTGATTCAGCTTTGTAACGTTTATCCAAAATTAAACAAAGAAAGTTTATTCTTGGTTTTCTTTTGTTGAGAATTGTTAATTTTGATTATTCTTTTATAACTTTATTAAAGTATGCGTGAAATTTTAACGTCACCAAATATTTTTTGCACTTTATCCCACTGATTGGCATTTTTTATGTTGTATGCAGGGTTGCCTGATTATAGTTTTGAGAATACGGGTCACCTTTAAAAGGACATTATTAAAATAGGAGACCGATTCGGAACATGTAAAAGTTTCGAAAAAGTCCAGTCTAAGTGTATACTTAGCATATTAAGAATTAATAAACAGAGAAAGAAAATTTTTATGTATGTATATACTGTAAAATGAATGTTATATATTCAAACTTTGATCTCAAATACGGAATACACCATTTTGGGAGGGAGAAAAAATAATTGTTAACTTTTATTGCGAAAATTTAAAGAAGACTGGAACAGTTATTGTTAATTTTTGAAATTATATTTCTCTCGGGCATTTTCGTCTCTCTGCAACTTGTAGTTTTAAAGCGAATCTCGCTGTATACCATGAACTGCAGAATTGACTCCACTGTAGATATGTCCAGTGACTGGAGTTGTTATCGTTTCAACTGCTTTAATCCAGGATGGATTTGTAAAACTTTTTTGTATATAAAATGTCCCGGATTTTCTCCTTCAATACTCATTTAGTCCCGGTTGTGACGATCAGCACCTGGTCACCCTATTCACATGGGGTCTCCCATTCGAACATAAACTGGAACATACGGAGAGTTGCGATAAATACGGTAATAAGTTGACCATTGATCTTTAAAGTCCATTATTCTTATAGCATTTAAGGGGCATGCAAAAATTTAGTGTCACATTTATTATGCGGGACGAAATTTAAAATCATGGTAGTTGGAATGGGAACATAATAGTGTCAGGTCACCTCGTGATATATAAGATCGTTTAAATGCAGCAGAAACCGCGGGAAACAAACCACTGGGGTGGTACTTCTGGGCGAGAAATATCAACTTTCTTAATATTCGCCGTAGAAAGTTGTTTAAAAGACGCGCATAGTCGGGAAACTACATACAGTGTTAAACAGAGATGCATTCTCATCAGAGAGGCATTAAAAAGTTTTGATTAATTCGTGCTTAATCATCCCTGAGGTCAGGAGATACTACGCTGGGAGGGGTGAGCTCGGTAGTCGAGGAAGGGTTCTCTCAGCCGAGAACTTTAGGGATCTCGCGGACTGATGAGGGTCCAAGGGATTGACCGCCGCAAGGTCCTCGTCTATCTACTTTTAACAAATTATTTATTTAAATATCGACATATTATCAAAAGGTCATATGATGGGGTAAGACAAAAATTTAAAATTATTAAAATCAAAGGAATAAAATGGCAGTATCTTGGAAAAATAAAACTTACTGCGTAAATTTTGACATGTTAATTAACATTTCTTATTGTAAGGTTAGCAGAAGGTTTATATTTTTTTAAGCTATCTTATCGATTCTGCGGAATGACAATCATGGCAGCAAAAACCATACAAGTAAAAAAAAAGACGATCGACCAGCGCACAGGATCCATTCGTACGAATATGGAAGCTTCCTGCATCGAAAATGAGAAAACATTGCGTCGAAAACGACACGCAGGTCTCTTTTTTTTAAATCGCCTTTCGCCGTTTTCAATTCAAAGGCACGGATACAGGAGAACACGCATCTGGGACGCGAGTCAGATAAAGGAGATTTAGAATGTTAGAAAGTGGAAATCCAGCTGCACGGACAGATAGGGGTTTTTAATAAAAAAGAATGGTGATAAAGAGGAACGTGAGTTAGGATTAGATGAGGCTGAGGTGGAGGCTGAGAGGGAGCCAGGAAAAGGAAAGATTTAGGAGAGTGTAGGAGGAGGAGAAGAAAAAAGGCGAAGAGAGAGAGAGAGAGAGGGAGAAAAAAGATAGAGAGAAGATCGGAAGATCTTACTTATAGTACGAGAGTAAGAATTATGTGTAGGAAAGCAGTTGCCTATGTAAATGCATTTATCGTTTCCGGCTTTATCTTCAGCAATCCGTACCTGACACGCGATGTTTCCGATAGAAACGGTATGAATGAAAGTTCGAAGCGACCTGGTCAATGATCCTATTTTTCGTTGTCTAGTAAATCGAGGTTGTGGATGTCGGACTTATTAACGAAGCGAAGCGAGACCGTTCAACTTTTCGGATCATTAAAAAAAAATGTGAGCGCAAAGGCACACACACACACGCACACATATACGAGGCCAAAAATATAATTTTCAATTATTGTCGCAATTGCGTCAGAAGACGTGATACGTTCGCAAACCAGAACTTTTGGAAAATTCATGCTCGCGGAACTCCACTACGTAATGGACCAATGTGTGGCATTTTTAGGAAACGAATTAAAACACGTTAAATTCTTTGCTTGAAAGTTTACGCCATCTGATATATTTTTAGCTAAAAAAATGCGCTTCACATATTTAGAAACAGCGTTGGCATGGATTTTTTAAAAACTAAATTATTTAGCTGTTCACCTTAAGGCTATTATTGCCCATAATAATTTTTACTTAAATTCTTCCCTTACAGAACATTTATCGGGGCGTTTTATAGCTGCAGGATCTAACTTTATCACCTTAAGAAATTCTAACAAGGCAATCCGCCTTATGACAAGTTTTAACAAGGCCATAGTTGTGCTATTGTTATACATTAAGATCTTTCTTATGACCATACTTAAGGAAGATCTTCATCTCCACCCCTACACACGTCAACCCCGTGCCTTGCTCCACGAGGCGAATTCGACCGCTGACCGTGTGCAACCCTGAATCTCCCCTTTTGGCGTGTATTTCATCATCATCATGCTTCTGTCCAAAGACAAGTTTTAACTGAATCGCTGCCTCCATTTCTCTCTCTCCCTAGAAGCCTCTTTTATATCTCTATAAGTATTATATCCCTGCTTTATATTATCTAATATTCCTATTCTTTTTCTCCCTCTTCCTCTTCTTCCACTAATTTTTCCTTCTAAGATCGTCCTTTGTAAACACTGTCTTCTCAAGATGTGCCCTATCCAATTTGCTTTTCGTTTCCTGATTGTTTTTATTAGCATCCTTTCTTCTCCCACCATTTCTAATACTTCTTCATTTCTCTTCCTCTCTGTCCATTTCACTTTCATCATTCTCCTCCATACCCACATCTCAAAACTTTCTAAATATTTTTCCTCCTTTCTCCTTATCGTCCACGTCTCTGCACCATAAAGAGCTATGCTCCATATGTAGCATTTTGCTAATTTCTTCCTTTTTTCTAAATTTATTTTCTTGCTTGTGAGAAACTCCTTCTTCTCGTTAAATGCTGCTTTTGCCATTGCAATCCTACTTCTGATGTCCTGTGTACTACTTCCATCCTGTGCTAAAATACTGCCGAGATATTTGAAACTACTTACTTGTTCCAATTTTTGGCCATTTACCATTATATTTAATTCTTTATGTTCCTTTGAAACCACCATGACTTTCGTTTTTTCAGCATTGATCTTCATTCCATATTGTTGGCCAACCTCCACTAGTCTGTCTGTCATCCTCTGAAGTTCTTTCTCATCTTCTATTATTAATCCCTCATCATCTGCATATTTAATGGTGGTAATACTTTCATCTCCTATCTTAAATCCTTTCTCTTCCCTCAACGCTTCTTCTGTTATTGTTTCTGCATAAATATTAAATATCGCTGATGTATTTAAGGCAGAAAATTATATCTAGCCCCATTTTAGGACTTTATCTTAGTAGACGACACGTTTAATATTACATTCATTTCTCTGACAGTTAAGGGTTTGCTGACTTACAATGACTTTAATATATAGAGAGATATAAATTAGGAACATTCATTAACACAATATCAATGAATAATGAAATATTTTTTATTAATATTTTCGTTCCATCGCATTTCTTGTCGTTCTCTATGTATTGTTTAAACTTCAAAATAGCGTCAAAATTTCGTGAATATGTGGACAGATGCGAGGCGAAATTATAATGCCAGTCAATCATACGCAATTACACGAAACCGGCAACAATGCAAATCACCTAGACAACGAAAGATTTTCACGTAAAAAATAGTCATTTTCGCGCTAAAAACTAATTAGGTAATTTACCGATACAAAAATCGACGGCAGGAAAATAAAATTTCGTTTATTAGGCGTTTGTTGATTCATGCCTCGAACTCCTACTATGATTGTAAGTAATTTTAAATTGCAAATGATTATTATGTTACACTTATCCCCGTGTTAATTTAATGGAGAAAATAAATGCTCCTAGAATCAGCCCCATGACTTCAATGTAGACCGTGAGCAGCTTAGGATTTAAAAGGGAAATTAATTTCTTATATTACATAGTTTGCTCAAAAAAGATTGAAAGGTATTTTGGGTTATAAACAGATTTTGTCACTTGATTAGGCTATCGACCGATAGACTACGATTTTAATATATATCATATATATATAATATATATCATATAAAAATGTCCATATATTCGAACTTTTTAATGCTAATGTAGATGAAATTTTTCAAAAATAAATTGTTTCATTGTAGAATTATTGAGATCGTATTATGGCTAACTACAAATTCAAGTATGAGCACCTCAGCAGGACCGTCCCTAGTATAGGGCGAATCGGGGCGACAGCCCCTGGCCCCGCGCTTAGATATCACCGCAAGTAAAATTTGGTGGTAAATGCTAACAGGGTCCCGCAAAAGTCGGTTTTCCCCGGACCCGCACCTCTCTAGGGGTGACCCTGCTCTTAAGTACATATCAAAAAATAAAAACTTAAGTATTTATCTTTTCAATTTTTTATACTTAGTGTTCTTTCTTTAGTTGCTTGCCCATAAAATGGTTTAGTTAATTTCTGTGGCAACAAAAAACGTACTGGGGATATATATGGCTACTGGAGGTTCTTTAATCATATGATGAAATTATAACCATGAGGCACTTAACTGTGTGGCCAGTTTTAACATGAGCATCACTGTAAAATAAATCATTTTCGTTTGTCATTAATATGCTCATGATACGAAACAATTTCCATATGACTTAAATATTAAATGCTGAGTGAAATGTGTTACGCGTGTGTGGTGAAACTCGTGTGGCTAATCTCTTTTCGTTTCACTGGGACCCATTTACGCCAAACTTCCGTCTCTTTGAGGAAGGTGCTTCATAGTCTGCTATAGTCTGTTTCATTTATCTTTGCCACTGATATTTCGTACGTACTCGGGACCACTCGTGTGTTTTCGCTGCAAGGAGGTGGGGAGACATCCCCCCCCCTCCTAGCGATGAGACGTCTCCTCGCTGGAGAACTCACACTTGGCGCTGCCATATCTACTAAACTGGAATACGTTGCGGAGAGCTCAGAAGAAAGATGCCAGCGGTGAGCAACTGAGATGGGGGGCTTGACTGTTCGGACAACGAAGGCGTTAGCACGTGGCAACACAGCACTCATAGCTCGATGTATGCACAACGGAGGCCAGAGAGAAAATGTACTCTCGACGGGAAGGCTCCGCCTACTTCATTCTTATTGATTCCCGTAAGATCACGTGCTGGAAAGCTCTCTTCGCTCTCTTTCTCAGCCGCCAAGATATATGAAACAGGGTATAGGACGTCGGTATCTACAAATGGTATCGTTTTATCCAAGCGTGATTTTAGAACGAAGTTTTATATGCAAATTTCCTTTCTTTTTGGTAAATTGATGGTATTCTAAGCTAGTCTTGCGTTCCGCCCATATCTCTCATCTTCTTTCCTTCCTGATAATATAATTGCTTGTTAAATAGCTTCTTTCGCGTCGTCTTATTCCATTACTTCCTGCTACCTCTAGTACTTTCTTCTTTCTTCCATCATATCATTCTCCGTTTATCCACGTTATACATTGGTATAATCCATTGCATTTCTTAAATGTAGGTCGACGAACAAAATGAACAGTTTTCCTCGATTAAAATGTTATGTTTTTAAAACAACGTTGTCTTAAAGTTAGCGCTTATACCTCATTAAACGATTTTACAAATGTTTTTTTCGAACATTAGTAAAGTCGGCGGATTCTAAGTTGAGCTCTGAGAGCCGAGAAGAAATTAACAGCGAAGAAGCTGTCAAAAATTGGTCCAGCCTCTCAATGAACAGCCACGTTGACACATCTTGCACAACCGCTGTCCTTGCCTCTTTTCCTGGTCTCTTCTAGTGCGTGATTGGGCAACGTCGCGCCCCTCCCTGCTTTATGACATAGCTAATGTTAGATTGCGCCAGCCTAATCCTCCTTTATAGCTCTCTACACCAGTGGCGTCCCAAGTTTTCGGCTCGAGGGACGCATCGCACACTTCCGCACTTATTGCGACCAAATTTACCGTTGAAGATTAATTTAAGGAAATTAAAGGGTTAGGTTCAGGTCAATATTGCATAATTGGTTTTAAATGCGTTTATTTATTTTGGGAATAGAGAGAAAAATAATTTTCGATCTTCATTTACGTTACACTGTCTCCTGAAAATGTTAAAGTTTAACTCATGGCGGGTCGGATGTTTGCAAACTGTAGTTTGGGCATCATTGCTCCATAAAAAATGAATTTCGAAACAAACTCACTGATCAAAATCTTGAGGCGGCATTGCGATTTGCTTTGAAAGAAAGGAGTGCAGGCAATTTTCCTTTTAACAAGTTACCATAGTTTGTAATTATATTCGTTTCTTTCGTATTGTTACGCATGTTTAGTTATTGTAATTTTATATAGGTAGTATTTTTCCAAGATGATCTTTTGAAGCGCGATGTAAAAATATCAATATAAAAATTCATAAACATTTTAGTGCATTGTTGTTTTACCACGTTGAAATTTAAATTTTATGATGCGGCCACTGCTCTACACTACAGGGTGTTTGATAAAAACCCTAATGTTTTGCTTATAACTTCCGAAGATTACAGTTCTCAGCATACGATGCCGTGGTATGTACATCCCATTAGAACTACTGACGCCGGCTGGTATCTAGCGTTTTATATTTCCCCCGTCATATCCTTTCGTCTTTCCTCTCGGATAGTTCCTCGTCTTCCCTATTTCTCCATTTTTACGCTCCCATTCCTCGAGGGAATGATCCCTTTCTCTTCCTACTCCATTATCCTTTCGATCTTGTTCGCATCATCCGCCTCAGAGATACTGTCTCTCCCTCTTTCGAAAATTTTCGTCTTTAGTGAGTTCCTCCCGCACGACGTGGGGAGCGTTTGACGGAGGAATGTAGCGTGACCAGGAGGCAAGTGAAAATAGCCTTTGGGGTCACGACTGAAGGGGAAAAAGTCACTGAGCATGGGTGGGGGAGAGGAGGATGTGGGAGAGAGAGGTGTGTGAGTCGGAGGAGCAAAAGGAAGCAGGATTCTGCCGTGGTCGATGAGTTTGCGGGAAATAGGATATTGAATAAAATTGGTCGCCCCTAGGCGGGAAGTGTGGTTTATTCAGTTTCCCATGTGGTTTCGCAGCAGGTTTTTCTAAGCCCACTTCGATTATTGCGTCAAGAGAGAATATTGCATCATCCCTTACGCTAATAAGATTCTGGGACGGAGTAGAATATTCTTAATAGCTCTGAAATATTAAACCTTTATAAAGAAAAAAAGCAATTTAAATGTATAGGGTAAAAATGAATTGCTATGTTAATTTACGTTTTCTTTACCAAATGGGGCCATTACCTTTACGGAAAACTCCTCAGTGACTTAGATAATGTATGTAAAATGATGATAAGATCATCAATTTCGCCGTAGTCTCCACCTTTACCTATTTAGATAATGTATAATATAATTTATTATATGTTTATCCTTATTATTTCCTTCTATGATTATTTATATATCTACTTGAGGTATTCTAATCTTTCCTTAACCCAAAATTTTCCCTCCCAATTTGGCTGAATGGGTTTAAAGGCTTAATTTTATTTTTGGTGCAAGATAAATGTGAATCGTGTTTATAAAGAAACATGAAACATGTCGGTTAGCCTTTGTTAGGAATACCATGGGCAGGCCCGTCCGCGCCAAGTCTAATACCCATAATTTGAAATGATTTGTGCTGCATTTTATTGTGACAGCGCACGAATAAGTGTTTTCTTTTTATCGCGGCTCGTATTTTCTCGTCATTCAACTTGAGAGACTTAAGATATACAATCTCGGCTACCCTCTTCGTATTTCTGGCATAAATTTGCACCGGAAGACGATTTGAGTTGCTTAATAAATAGTCAGCAGAGTGCTTTGTGTGAGTTGTTCGTTCAAGATAGGTAACAGAATATTTTTAATAGAAGATATAATTTACTCTGCAAAAATAAACAAAAATTCCTGGGGAATGTTTTGAATCGGCTGAAAATTCTAAACAAATAGATCCAACAGTCTACTGCAGCTCTACTTGCCTCTGGCTATCAGCTGAATTGAAAAAATGCGGCTCTCCTCGTTCGTTCGGTTGTCGAATCCTCCTCCATACCCAAAATTTCCCAATTATGCAAATATATATATGCAGTCAAACCCCGATTTAGCGCCACCGTTTGTCCATCACTGACATGGTGATAAAGCGAGACTAGCGGTAAATTGAGGTATATGCTTGCTATACGTAATCATAAGATGGAAGTTCTGTTCACAACGATTCATGTGCGGTAAGAGGGAGTGACACTATATAGGAGGGGCGCTAAATCGGTGTTTGATTTTACAAATAGTATTGCTGTCGATAATATAAGTTTATAAACAAATCACTCAATCCATCCAAAATGTCTCTTACTCTCTTAGCAATCTGGAATCCCACACCGACAAAACCGCATTAATGCAAACCATAATCCGCGATATCTCTATTTTTGGAATAGTAACCAAACCGTGTTGTAACAAATCCGCGTTACTGTAACCCGTGTTATTGGAGAGTCAGGTGTACTGAATGACCTTTCTACCCCGTCATTGACTCGCACTACCTCTGCTAGAAAGGTGATGCGCAGGAAAAAAGTCGTGTCTGCGCGAGTTGATGGAAAAGGAGCGACAGGAATCGATGGGAGAGAGATAGAGAGAGAGCAGATGAAACGCATCCGAGGGAACGTGGGAGGAGGGAGAGGAGTGGGAGAAGGAGGAGACATTGAGAGTTGGTCCGGTGAGCAGCTTGGGATGTGGGAGGAGGGGGTGGTAGAAGGAGAATGAGGAGGCGAGCACCGTCGGCTGACACCCTTTGATGACGAAGTTTGTTTACCACGCACAGCTCTGTGCTTTCTCCGCCGGAAAATCAAGGCTGTTTTAATATACGGGAATTTTTTCCATTCCTCCCGAGGCGGTTCAACTTGATCCCTTTCACTCCGAAAAGGCTGAGATGGCGCTGTGAAAACTCCTATAAAAATGCTATTCGGCATCTTTTTAGAGAGTGGATTGATGAGCAATTAAATATTTCTATCGGATTCGAAAGGAGGTATAAAAATTATGGTAATTAGTCTAGACGGGAAATTTTTCGTCTGTGATTTATTTATATGCCTTGTATTTGACTAAGGCCATAAGATATGCTGAATTTTTGAGATTTTCAGTCGAATCGATAATCAAAATAACTCCAGCTGAGAAAATCAGCTGCAGTAAAGCGGTCAACCTCAACTCGCCGATCCAAAATATCACACAAAAGGCGATACATTTGTCTATTGCATTGTTTAAATAAAAAAGAGAAAAATATCGCGAAGTCATTTATCAAATTTCGTCCTAGATATTTAAACCACTGAAAAATTCCTAAAAAATTTTCGGACGCAAAAACTCAATCCGATGATAAATTTTCCCGCGTCTTTTTGTGACTGGGAGCAACTGACTGTCATAAACGATTTTCATTTATACGATCGATCAAGGCGTATTATTGAGAGGTCGGTAACAGACTGGCAATGGCTCGTGAGACGGGGAGCAAAAACGCGAAATATATTCATTGCTCTTTCGGAGAGATTTTTACGACGACCAAACCCACGGATGGAACGGATCCTTCTGCGCGAGCCGTCGCATACGACCATCCAAAGTACTTTATAGATTGTATATCGACACCCTGTCGGGAAAAAGGCAGAGAGAAAATAAAAACGACAGATGCTCGTGACGGAGCACTTTAATCCCGGGAGACTTCGATTAATCGCCGTTTCATTTATCTCGTGAACGCGCCCAAAAAACAAATCTTCTCCCTTTTCCCTTTCTTCCTCTCTCTGCCACCGAAAGTGAGATAGAGGAAAAAGGGAGATCGGGGTGGAAAGCAGACACTTTAATGAGGGAAAAATTGGCTGAGATTCGGACCATTCATTTTTGCCGTGCATATTTTTTTTTAAACGGCAAGGATAAGCACGCCGGATGATCGACGGTTATAAATATGGAAGATCTAAAAAAAAAATAAAGACCTATTATCAACGCTTTGGGGATCAAGTACTATCGGATGAGGTCGAGAAGATTTATTTAGAGGAGTTTCCTTTTCGGGAAGGAAGTTGTAATGATGCGGTGAAAGTCATTTCGCTTAAATGCAGGCGCGCAAAACGGAGAGAGCCTTTGTCCGCGTTAACGGGGCTGAGGAAATGTGGCGAGAAGGATGTCTTCTTGAGGTTCATCCGTGAACTTCAAAACGACGCTGGTTTTAAGGAGAGTTTCTCCGCAAAAAAGTACTGCTTTACCGTAGAGCAGCGGTCCAAAATCTGGGTTTGGCGAAGACGGGGCAGTGTGTATGTGATAGTTTCGAAATCTTAATATTTTAGTCTTAATTTAATTTCATGTTTTTTGTCGAATTATTAAAATTAACACCTATCCTGATTTTATCTAAATATTACGTTCACATTTTATTAGTTGGGTTAAGGTCGGCTGCATTAAGAAGGGTAGTCACATACTCATGGTATCTGGGAACCGCTATCCTAGAGATAAAAATTTTCATTTTATGTTTGAAGATATTAGCGGGCTTTTGTATAAATCAATTAAACCAGTTCAAAAATGTCATTATCATCTATTCGTACCCTCGAAAGGATAAGTGTTAAAAGTATTTTGTCAGCCCTGAGAATGTATTGGATTAACCGGAGTCTGAAATGAATCAAACCTCGGTTATCCTCCTACGGATTAACCGGGAAGCGGATTATTTTGGATTTTTCTCCGATAACACTTATGCAGGGCTACATTTTGGTGCATACATTTTCTAAGTTTTAATTATTTGTATATCGTGTGCTCGAAAACAGCACTCTAACGCCAAATTCGAGTTCAATTATTTTATTCTTACAAGTTTATCGTATCATTATCGGCTCTTAATGTTCAATAAAGTAACAACTTCTTTTCTTCGTAAGCGGCACCTTCATTCGGGCGAATAAAGTACCCTGTTTTTAAATACATAATTTATTAACGTGCTTAACAAATATTTTAAAGAAATTTTCCTTTTAAATGCCATCTTTTGTACTACACGTGTTTTCCCTTTTTCCATGCTTACTCCTCCCAATTATAACGAATAATCGGAGTTTTATTGGGCTCGTTATCAGTTTCATTGAGATAAAATAGCCCGTATTATTCATTTTATAGAAACAACAGCTGGTTTAAATCAGCAAAATGTTATAAACTCCTCTGTTTAAAATATAATATGAAACCATATTAAAACTTTTGCCGAACTTCAGCTACAGTCTTAATTAATTATTTTTTATTTTTCTCTATGATATTCTAACTTAAAACGTCATTTTGCTTTGATATTAGTGCGCGAAAGCTAATATTTGAAAACTAACTTGGAGCCTCAGTCTATGATCATGACTTTTAAAATCGAAATAATATATAAAATTAATTACGCAAGGAGATCAATGCAGCGATTAATAATGCGGCTGTGTTATGATTTTGATAATGTCATATAATTAATAATTGTTCGGGATATACTGAATTGTTTCGAAGCGAAGGATCATTCTCATAATCGAGCTTTACAGCAAGTAAAAGATCTTTTCCTATCGTTATATTCCGTATGTAATGAGAAACTTGCTTAAATCACGCAACCGCAAGTTATATATATATATATATATATATATATATATATATATATATATATATATATATATATATATATATATATATATGTATATAATTTCTATTTAGACAGAATCATTGTCCGAAACATTTTTAAAGAGTCGTCTTAAGCCACACTGTATTAACTAACGATTAGGTTTTCAAAACAGAAAAACATAAAGTAATAAAAATATAATCAGATAACATTTTTCCCATTCGGGAATTTTTGTCGCGAAAACAACTGAATGCCGCACCGCGAGTTTACGCAGATGTTAACCTCGGAGCGTATTGCGTCGTTAACCACCAACTCCGTCAACGGTGGGTCAGCGAAGCTCGATCCATTTTCATCGGATACCAAGGTCCATTCCCATTTACTCTCCACTGGCGAAAGCCAATGAAAACTCAACCATTGAAATCGTTCCGGAATTAAAAAATGGGAGCAGGAAATAAAAAAATATCCTCGTAGAGAGCGCTGCTCGTCAGACCGCAAAAGAATTACGAAGGAAGGAAAAAATGCATCGGTAACTCAGGTTGCAGGAAAAGAGAGTACGGGAAAAAACACCCGATGGTCGACCTCTTGTGCCTTTTTTCCCGCTCTCTGCAGATTTGTTCTTTCTTGCCCTTAGGTTATTCGAGCGACGATTTTTACATATATACGGTACTTCGAATCAATGATCTTCCTCACTGGGCCGATTCCTCATTGCTTTTATCATCGACCCCGAAAGGTTTCCGCGTCATAACGGGACCCAGTCGAGTTTTTTCGAAAACCGGATCTTGAAAAGAAAGGGAAAACCGAACTTCTGTTCGATAACAATCGTCGAAGCGGGATGCGAAGCGGATGAAAATGGATCTGTTGTTAGCGAGAAAATGCTGTAACCATCTTTAAAGATGCATGCGTGGCTGGTTCTTTTTTTGGCACCTGAATGAATGGCGTGTTGGATAATTCTCGTAATGGAAGGAATAACAAAAAAGACACGCCGGTGCATAACCTGAAAGAAATATCTGGAAAGGTGGCATCACTACCTCTTCGCGTGAGAATGAGTTTTGCTTTCACATTTCGATCCACGTTTATAAAGTGCGTCGAGTCTCGGATACCGCCATTTTCCTCCTATCTAATCTTGTATCGCACACACATCTTTTGTTAAAAACATTTTAAGTTAAAAAATTATTTTAGAAATCTGCTCCGGTTAAATATTTAACCAAGAGTCACAATAATATAACGGGTTTCGCTCTAAAAGAAACTTCAGTCGAACTTTGTATGTAACGCTTGATTTCATTTTTCGCAAAAATTGCGGTGATCAGGTCATCATACTCGCCACATGATGTAGAACAAATGCAATGTGCAACATTAATAAAATAGTTTTGAGGACGTTAATCTAGGTTGACAGTGTACCCATTAAACAGCAGTAACTCATAAATTTTGAAAATTTCACATAAAAGAAATAGAGGGTATATTAAAAGTGTGGTTAATATTACTATGGTTGAAAATTTTAATTTCGACATTTTCCGCACGCTAAAAAATATAAATTTTGAATAGATATGTATTTTCAAATTAGAAGAAAAATAATATCGATGAAGGGCCCCAAGTCACCACATGTGGCTAGTGGTGGACACTCCGTATATATGTACATAAAGTAAACCCTCGTTAACGCGAACTTCAAAGGAAAACACAATCTGGTCAATCAAACGAAATAAATTAATATAAAAGTTCATTGCACAACAGAACAAAAAATAAAAATAGCTATAATATAGTAAGTAAATAGTTTAGCTACTTACATTAAAGTTATTCTCGTAAAAAACAACAAACAAATCTAGGAATGTAATTCTTGGTAATACTCGGCAATTACAAGAATTAATAAAAATAAAACTTTTTTCTTGTCCCCAGAGGCTGTATGTAAATAACTATTGATAATATGTTCCCTCATTTTTGGGAGAGTGAATTTCATGCAGTCGTGTGTTATTTTCCCTAAGGAGTGCATGAATAGGGGCAGGGTCGCACCTAGAGAAATGCGGGGTCCGCGGCAAATCAAATCGGCTTGTGAGGGTCCCTGTTAACATTTACCACCAAATTTTACTTAGGCTTTTCTTGTGGTGATATCGAAGCGCGGTGCTCCCCAAAGTGCGTGGCCCGGGGCGGTCGCCCCGATTTGCCCCATCCTAGGAATGGCCCTGAATAGGGGATCAACGTTCGTTGTATCTGCAAAGCGCCGAATTACAGACAATGCAGAGATCACTTTATCTCTTGAAGTTCATTGTAATACATCATCTTGACTGCTGTCAAACTACTCGTGAAACGTTTCTCCTACAGGCATTGGGTCAACTGGAGGAGAGCAGCTAGCAAAGTCATTGAAGAAAAATTACGAAATGTGAGGTTTGAAGGTGGCAGCAGCATGTTTAGTACTAACTACCACTCTTCAGTTCCCTCGATTTCACTCATTTCAGTTTTTGCAGCATTGCCTAAGTCAGATCTCGTCCAGGCCTTCCTTAAACAGTTTTAAATAGTTTTGGCTCTCACACTATCCCATGAAATTGATATTTCTTGCATGGATTGCGGAAAATTCCACTTTGGTTTGCCCTGGTTTTATTTCTACCACTTGAATGGTAGCCTTTACAAGACGTAATCTGTAGGATCTTTTTAGTGAAGCTATGATACCTTGGTCGAGAGGATGAATTCTGCTTTTGGTGTTAGGCAAAAAATACTACTTTCACGTTCATAAAATACAGACCATCAATTGAATGTGCTACACAGTTTTCAATAATTAATACCCGGCGATTCTGTGCTGCCATCCTACCTTGGAATCCAATGATCCAATCCCGAAATGAAATAGAATTGATCCAGTCTCACTTGTGGTGGCTGTAATTATACGATCAATGATGAGGGTTAAATTTATTTAAACATCTTGTTCTTGGATATTCCAGTAACCCACAATTTGAATTATTCTGTGCCATTGGCATTGGAGCAAACGACTAGTAGGTCACTCCTTGCGCTTTTTACCGCCATGGCATGGTAGAGCTAGGGTTGAAGACAGTTGATGGATTGCCCTTCGTAGGACCCCACTATATCCGCGAATTGAACTTTTTACACTCCGGAGACAGTCTTATGGCTCTAAAATACTTTTGGCTAAAACAAGTGTTCGTGTTAACCGATTACTGGAGTTCTTGGTTCCAGAATCTTTTTCGGAGTTCGTCTAAAGCAAGTTTCGTGTTAACTAACTAACTCGCATACATTAATTCATGCATTCAGGGCCGGGAAAAAGATTTTTTCGTGAAATTCGAGTGTTCGTGTTAGTTGAGTTCCTGCTAACGAGGGTTTACTGGGTGTGTGTGTATAAACAAGGTGAGCTACTTAATCGGTCACCGACACTGGCATCCTGCCTGCATACTTAAGTATCTACGCTTTATACGTGCGATTGAATTTCGAAAGATTTCCGCGTCGAGTTAACGATTTTTTCGCCCCCGAGGTCTTTCCTGTGGGATTATTCCGCGGCGTATTAACTGAGCGCATTAATCTCCGCCTGTGCTTCCGGTTTCATTTCTGTTCTACCGGAAACTAGTGTTCTCATTCAAAAGAGCTGCGCCCAAGATAATGTTTAAATGAATGACCCGACACAGTAAGTTAATTCTTGAGGTTAAAAAAACGCATCAATTAATTAGCCCCTTAATGTTGGAGAAGTCTGCGATGAATTCCACTCCTCATCATTCGAGAGGAGAAACTGTGTCCATATGTTTACATCCTGCACGTTCCCGGCGAGATGAAAGAAGTGCAATTTCCTGTTAATCTACGGGTAATAACGCGTTTTGTTGTGGTTGTGGTGTGAAAACGCAAATAAATTAAAATTAGTAATTTTATTAGGGCGGAACAAAACACGTTTCCGAGAAAAAAGAAACGTGACGGTGGTTGTCCTTTTCTTCCAGATTTTAAAGGCCTTAAAGATGAACCACCATTGCCATACATACTGTCAGAGGGACAACCTTACAGTGAAAATGTTTGTTTTAAATTTTACGTTGGCGTCCACAGAAGAAAACGTATGGACGGATATGAATAAAGTAACTATTTTCCGAGATATATCCATAAAAATAAATTTTAGATAAACATATAATATGAATAAGTTAACATGAACGCCGAGAGGATGAAAAACCATGTGACAACACGAGCAGTTTCTCTAAGGAAACGTAACATAAAGAGGTATATAATGTCTTATTTTTAAACTTTACCGTATGTATCTTATCAAGAAAACAAATGAAAAATAAACCCGAGCGACAAAAAGAGGAGTCGCAATTTTAGTATCAATATAATATTGTTAGCAAATACCCAGATGAAAATAAAGGTTGCCCCGCCACTCTTGAATCTTGAATTACTTAAGAATTTTCATGAAATGTAATGACAGTAAACCCTGACGTGCATACTTAGTTCTATAAAGTAATTTATTTCAAAATATGTAATTTAGGAAAGTTGTATCTGTTTCATAAAATATTTTTGTTATTATTATTTTCATTTTTGTCTATTTTTATTTATTTTATTCTGAAAAAACTACTGAAGCTGAAATTGACAATATCTCTAAAGGAGTTAGAAAACCAAATTTTCATTTCGGCTACAAAGTTGCCGTCATCAGTGGTGATTCACCGACAGTAAACCTTTGTAGCCGAGGCATCTACCTGATTGTATGAACACATTAAAGGTTATTAGAGAGACGAGATTTGTCAGTTCAATTTCATCCATTAGGTGAGCTCGATAATTTTTGCAGGGATCCTAATAATCCTCTCTATAAAAAAATTCCAAAAAGTCTATTCTCTCGGAAAGATAATAGGTATATTATACTGCAGTAAAATAAAAATTAATTTTAAATAGCTATTAAGTTAGCTAAAATTTGCGGCCTTGTGTAAATAAGTTACGGATATTTCGACCGAGGTGAAGAAAGTCATGAGAAAATCCAGTTTAAGGAATCTGATCGTGCGCTCTTGAGGTCTATTAAGTAGGAAGACACGGAGAGAAGTCGTGCCTTTAACATAGCGTGTGAAATCCTGCGATTGGGAGGAACATACGCTTGACATTGATGTTACCCACGGTTGAAAAAATGAAGATCTGTGGGTGCATAAAATAAAACACCTCTTCTAGAGATTCCGCTCTCACTCAAATCTCCCGACAGCAAATCTCCACCACCCCATTCTGTATCCCTTTCTCCGAATCTCTCTGTTAGTAGATTAAAACGGTAGCTATCTTATACTACTGCGGATGAACCAGTCCGGTCACTTATAAGTCTCCTTCGGTTCCGGTTTAAGGCAGACATAGCTTTCTCTTCTTTGTCTCTCTGACTCTCTCGCTTTCTTCAATTCCCTTGATTGGAGCTTTCTTAATGATCGAGATCCGTCGCATAAATCATAACATGGGCGCAATTTTAAGTCAATCAACTTTTACGTCTTAGCTGCCTTTAAGTTATCTATTCATTTTGTATAACAATTAAATAAGCCATATCATTGCAAACCACCGTCGCTATTGCCCTTGTTAGAAAAAAATTTTTAAAATTATCATGTACTTCTTGTAGTAGATACTATTTTTTTAAAAGAGCTTTATATTTAATTACTATTTAATTGATGTTACTTACATTTTATTTGTGAAATATTCCCCATAATTTATCACTTCGATCTTTTATTTAGTGACGTACGTAAATATAACGTCTATGAAACAGCTTTAATGGCCCATTAATAAATACCTTATTATTATTACACTATATCAATCGTTCCACACAGGAAAAAAGCTTCACTTCATCATTGAACTCGCATTCTGAAAAGAATTTTTCAGCAAAGGTTATTTCTTACGTACTATAAAAATTTGCAAAAAATGCGATGACGTGAAGTTAGAAAGTGTTCTCAATCCCTCTCGCCACCACATGGCAAGTATTTTAAACTTGAACTTGACATTAAACGAGTTCAGAGACAAGACCTGAGCATAAAAGAAGTAAGTAGTCTGTAAAGATAATTCTTATCTCGCTAAGGATAAAATTACAGTTATTTTTAAGATATTAAATAAATTTCTAGAATAATTTTTACATTTTTCCGGGGTTTGAAATTATTTTATGCTAATAAGTTATCCACATCGGGACTCACTGCACCAAATTGTTTTGAAAAACTGTAATTGATCAAGTCGAAAATTAAAATTTTATATTTATTTATTTATTTATAAGCAATCGGCTTACAGCACGAGGCCAAGTACAGCTGATCGATTAACAGTATATAAATAACAATAAAAAAGACAATCACAAACAACCATGACCAAGGCATGATTATGTTAAATGATATTTAGCATATTTTCTATTTAGAACCGCAAATATTGTTAAAATTTGAGATAATATTGGTTAGATTGGTCATAATGCCATTTTTCCTAAAACATGCCACAGATGAAATTAAAATAAAATAATATTATATTGCTTCAATACATTGTATAATTTTTTCCTGTTTTGAAACAATGTGCCCTTTAAAACAGCGCTACCCAACATTTTTGTAGGCGCGGCACCCTTTCAATGATAAATAGAATTTTGCGGCACACCAGCCTTCAAGCAACGTCTTTTTATATTCACAAACGAGTACTAAAACCTTTGGACATATCCATTTTTTGGTATCACACCCTAATCAATTTATTAGAGATAAAATGAATGTCCTAGTTACCTGTGAACACATCCAAATCGTTGACATATTTATAAAACTAATTTTATCGCGGCACCCCTAAAAATCAGCTGCGACGCCCCAATGTGCCGCGGCACCCAGGTTGGGAAGCAGTGCTTTAAAATCATAAATTATTATATTTTTTGCTTAAAATCTCCTTATGTCACGAACATTTAAATTTAATTTTTTTCTCTATCAAAACGCTTTTGAGTCGAGAACGTTATTTCCGGTTTGAATCATACTTTACGGGAGTTACTTGGCTTTATTTATCTCTTTTAAATTTTAGATTTCAAAATCTACAGTAACGTCATGAATTCAATTACAAGAGCGTTTCCTCTGTTATCTGAATAGCATAGGAAGAGCTGAAACGTATTGTGCAGGCCTTTTTTCTTTATAATTTTAAAATTACTTATAGTTAAAAGAATAACAATTTTTTTCCTACCATCGATTTTCGAATGCGCGTGGAATCGGATCCTCAAATTCGTTTTTAACGCTAAAATTTCACGTTTTTTTATGGAAATATCGTTCGCCGTCATGGCAACATTCATTGTTGAATTTTTCGCGAAATTACGTAATCCTAACGGGACTGGAATTTACTAAATTTGGTAAATTCTAACTACGAATTAATTGCGAGCGTAGCTGCAACTTGCATGTCAGCTATTGTTAATTTATTATTGTTTACAAAACTATCTATACACGCGTTTGGCTAACAATAATTGTATAACCACGAAATTGAAAATCATTCCAGCAGATGTCGGATGGAAGATGTCAAAATATCTAAAAAATACTCTAATTATGGATTTCACCTATAGTAATTCAAGTTTAATGATATGGTTTAAACTATTTCTTAATTATCGTAGAGTACTAAGAGCATTTGTGAAACCCTAAATTTTGTAAACTGTGAATTCATTTCGATAATTCGGTTGAATTCATGATAAACATAAAATGGTAAAGATTACGAAATCCTTTAACCAGTCTATGGTCGTTAAAGGAAAAAAATTCAAAGTTAAATAGGAAATTCAATATTAGTTACCAATTTCTCATAGCTCGTTTTTTCTATACTCTTTAAATGGTTTGTATTTCGCGAGAAACTTTTGCAATCGATTAAGAGAAACTTGGGATAAAATTCCATTCAAATTACTGCAAATTTTATTTGATGTCATTGTTTCATCCTTTTATATATGTAGCTCAGTCTTAAGAAGTTTATTCTAAAAAAAATAGGCTTTCTCGCGAAGCAAAGCCTCCCTGAAGATTTTTTACCTCAGGTTTCCTGTTCGAATTTGTGTAATCTCAAAGTCGTTCTATTTTCACACTTCTGCTACCGGATAATTCTTAACGAAGCAATTTTAATTAAAGACAATCGGCAGTTTATTCCCCAAAATCGATAATTCCGCCAGCCATGCCTGCCCGCGTGTTTAAAAAAAAACAAAGCAGTCGGTTTATATATATAAAAAAAGAAGAGGATGCCGTGGGAAACTTTCGCGTTTGCAATGGGATCGGCTTAAAAAAAAATGGCGCCTTGTTGTCGGATCCTCGAGATTGCGATTCGAGCGGAATGCTCGGAATGCGGTCGCTGTTCTTCTTTCGGGGCGATGAATTCCCCGTGGAGCAGTTCCAAAAACGCTTATCCGTAGCCACCATTGTTTCGCCGTGAAAGGGATCGGCGTCAATAGCCGGTATAGCGTGGAGACACGGATCCCGAAATAGAATTGTCTGAGTTATTGTTCCGAAGAATAATGATTCAAGGGCGAAGAAGGTCTTATTTCATTGCACACGGTTTTATTCCTTGATCAAACCTGCGCATTGGTCGAATGCCCAGAAGGACCGCCTGTAAACCGGATTGGGAGAGATTATATAAAATGTGTATGAAAATAATTTTTTTTATAAAATACTTTTGCAATTTCCACTATAGTAATCGAAACGATCGGTTTCAATTAATTTTGCGACAATTGCAAAAGTTTTTTATTAGAAAATCTGAAGGGGACACCACATGACTTTCTCCATACCTGTATTATTTCTAAAAATTCCAAGTAGGTTAAATAATAAATATTTGAAGGAACTGCGAGAAATTTTTAGACTTTACAAAGAACAGATATAAACTCATACCGAGGCCTTTTGATATTGGATATTGCCACGAATCTCCAACAATTAAGAAAATAAAAAGTAGCGTTACTAAGACGTAACTAAGCGCCAAGTGTTTACAATAGTCCCCGGTAGGTGGTGTTGGAAGCTAAAAAATATAGTTTTTAAAATATCTCGTAAACAATGCATCATTTGGGAAAATATTTCAAACAAAGGTTGTAAAAAATTAAATTTTTGACAATTATTATTCCGTTACGTTTTTACATTCATAAAATATTAAAGCAAATATTTCAAAAGAAACGGATAAGTGACAAGAATAAACATCCACTTTCGGTCGACCGATTTGAGCTAAAATCTGGTTAGTTTTTGACTTTCTAAAATAAATGCTAAATATGCTAATTAATGTGACGTGAGTGTAATGCATAACCTTATGTATGAATGAATATTTTGATGAGTAATAATCGACTATGAATGCGGAAAAAAGTCCCGAGTGCGTATATGGAACGATGCTCCTTCGTCAGCAATGCGAAAGAAACTAAGCACGGGGGACACTCTCAGGTGGATTACATAAATTTTATGACAGTGTGCTTTTGGAAATGCCATAAGGCCATCTGACGATCGGTACTCATTTTTCAGCTTGAGGAAACATTTCATTTCGCCTGTTGGAAAGAGGTCGGCAGATAATGTCGCGCAGAGGACCCAATAGACATCCCCCGACTTTTCGGTAAATGGAGTCCAAAGTGCGTAGGGATTGTCGGATCTGGCCGAGGGTAAAGAAGGAGCGCAATAAACCGATCATAATATTTTGTCCTTTATCTTTGGATCCCATGGCAGCTTAGTATGTGAACTAAAGGCAATAACATAAGCGACAATAGAAGCAAATTCCGAATGTTGTGTAGCCGTTTGGTATGACAAATACATACTGTCTCTACCGTTTGGGATGTTTGATGGTAAAATATGTTAAGTTTGAAAGCGGATAACAAGATTTTAAAATAATGGCGCATAAATTTCTTAGAAAACGTAGTGGTGAAAATCGCCACTTATCGACGACAATTCATTTTCGTCGAGTTTAAAATATTTTAAAATTCGATGCTTATCGGCATTTATCGGTATAGATCGAATCCTACCAAACCTGCTTATAATATCCTCGTCAAGACATTCTTTCATAAAATATAAAATGCGTAGAATACGTTACAGAGTGATTTTCATCGCGTTTGATTTTCCATATTTTATTGATACAACCGAGGAGGCACTTCAACACAGCCAATTTCTGTCGATAACCGAAAGGTGAGGGATTTTCTCCCGAAACTATTTCAAGGTTCGGTCTGATTCGAAGGTCTCCTTCGGCCGCCTACGATGCGAGTATTGGCCGTCGTTTTTCGGTCCATCGGCACCAACCGCTTTCCCGTCTTTCCGCGCAACACGAGGAGATGATTTCTTCCCGCAGTCTTTAATCGATGGACACGCGCGCCCGCGCGCGTCGCACGAAAGCGGCGCAGTGTTTTTTTTTTTTAAAGAGAGACCGGATGGACCTGAAATATGAGTCGTGCTGGACGTCCCGTAAAACATTCACGCGTCCGGTCACTGCTCCATCCAGACACATCGGTTCACGGTCGTCGCTCTTAGACTTTCCTTTTCTAACTTGTTTACCGACAACGCTCCCGATGATATCCACGGCGTTTTTCGAGGTGAATTTCAAACGTATTTAATATGACCATCTGTTTTGGTTGTTTTTTTTTTACCCTGCGAATTTAAATTCCTAGAGAAATGCGATCGACCGAAGGTTTGAAAAAGACTACTTTAATTTAACTAAGTAAGTAAATACTTTTATATTTAAACGAAAATAGGTAAATTCGAGGTTATTTGTCTCGAATCGTGTTAAACTGTTGCTAAAGCTCTGTTTAGGTATTATTACCTATGCTAGCGTAATTGCCCGTCGCTTATGACGGGATTATCGTTAGAGTATTCCAAATATATATGATTTCGATATGAAAAATCAGTAAGATATGATATGATCTGGTTTGACTTTCATGCACAATCAAATCAGTGTTTTTGAAAGTTATCTTTGTTTTAATTATATTGCTTAAATAATTATTAGTATAGAGGTCAAATGATTATCCAAATATTTGCTGAAAATAAGAGGAAAATCGAAATAATAGGATATAATGCATAAAGAAGTAGCTGAAATTTACTTGAAATATTTGAGCAATTATAAGTTATTTAAAACGTATAGAATTTAACTTAATAAATGATTTATTTTACTCTTATTAACTCGTAAAAAAATAGGATAAAATGTGAACGAACTGTCAATTTACCATCGAAGGAAAATTGTGTAGTAACTTACTTACTATTAACTAAATTTCTACATGAACTGCAATGAGTTTTAACTATATTTTAAGATCGCAATTTTTTTAACTATATTATTTTTGAAAATTTTCCAGAAATATTACTTTAGTTAAAAAATTTTAAATAAAGGTCATAAAATGTTATTTTTTCAATCCTATTTGAAATTTGGTTCGAAATATTTGCTGTATTATCAGTTAAAGAAATCTATTGAAAATTACATGACCTATATTTAGTTTTATGAATTCCCACCATTTAGCAATGGCGCATGATTCAATAGCATAGCTAACATTTTTATAATCAATCTAATATATTATAACCGCTGTGTCTCGGCCTGCGTCTCTGAGTCTCTGCGTGCGTCCCTGGCTGCCTGCGTCTGAAGCCTTCCGGCATGAACGCAAATAAACCGAAAACGGTAGGCTCGATTTCGACAAATCTTTCGCCTGAATACTCGGCCCGAACTACTACAGGTTTTAAGTGGGTAATCGTCCCCCGGAAAGGAATGGGTTCGATACCAGGGTAGTTTTCCTTTTTTCATTTGATTAACACGTAATCGGCTGGAATACGAAGTGTAGACCTTTATTCTTTAACATTTTAAAATATCTTAAGATCGAGACTCGGACTCGAGATTTATACCATTTCACGCAGAATAAAATATGAAGATTCTTACTGCTGATTTTGTTGTTTAATTTGTGTTTTCTCCTATTTCAAGTTTATATTAGATTTTCTCCGGTATTGTTCATTTCGGATTTTTGCATTGTTAGACTCGGGCTTCAAGAACATATGCACTAATTGTAAGATTGCAATATAACGCGTGAAGGACAAAAACAGATTAATCCTCGAGTGACGTCACCTCCGAGTATAAACGCAAATAAATGAAGAACGGTCGGCTCGATTTCGACAAATATTTCGCCTGAATACTCGACGCGAACTCTTGCAGGATTTAAGCTGGTAGTCGTATTCCGAAAAGGCATGGATAGGTTATCAGGAAAGTTTTCGTTTTTGCATTTGATTATCACATAATCGACTAGAATACGACCTTCAGTCTTTAACATTTTAACATATCTTACGATCGATTGACTCGAGATTTACGCTATTTCACGTAAAAAGAAATGAAGATTCTTATTCTTACTTTCAATTCTATTGTTTAATTCGTGTTTCCTAATATTTTAAGTTTATATTCGATTTGCTCCGATTTTCAACATTTTAATTGTTGATCTCGGATTTTTACATTGTTAGACTCGGACTTTCAAGTTCATTTGCACTAGGCCTACAATGAAACAAACGCATCAAGGACAATAACCGATTGAAAATTTATGTGAAAAGTTTCGTGTAAATATAAAACAAATGAAATAGGTAGCGAAGTAATGAAACGATTCCAATGCATTGTAATAATGGACAACTTAACATTTCAAATAGAAAGATATTTCACGCATGCATTGAAAATATCGTTTCGTTTGCAAGTTTTATTGTGCAGTTTAAGCAAATTACTATATTGATAATGTTTGTGATTAATTTATTTAGACATTGACGCGTGGCCGGTGCATTGATTATTTCATATTAAACACAACATAGACGATATGCAGTACCATGGGAAGTATTGAACAAAACAAAAAATATTGTGTACCGGTAGTATAAATCATGTAGGTATGTGCTTTTGGTTATGAAAATGGTGTGACATATATAATTATTTAAAGAGGGGCAATAAAAGTGGTTCAACTCTTTGTAACAATTTTTTGTCATAGGAACTATCACATTGGGTCACTTCACGCAAGGGTCTCTAGATGTATGCAGGAAGTACTGCCACGGGCCCCTAGTTATAATTTATTATTGTTATTTTTGTACTGTAGCTCCTTTTAACCCTATCCATTTCTGCTCATTCCCAGTCTCTTTTCCTTCCTCCCTCTAATTACTTAATAGATTCATTAAATAAGTTATACCCATGTATAAAAGTCTGATCCGTGTTAAAGCACTGAATTGGCGCATTTATTATGAGGCCAAGAATAGAATTCAACAATTGGTATAACAGTGGCGTGAAAAATCGTATTAACGCGAAATATTTGGAGATTTACGAATGAGATTAAAATTTTTCTCTTCGCATAACTAAGTCAAATACCTCATCCTTGAAATATTTTAAAATGTAAACGAAAAAGTTCTGCATGTCATGGAATGGCTTTTTCGTGATTTATATATGCAATGCGAATTTATAACTCCGGTTAATTATAAGATGCACTACAAAAAACTATGAAAATAACTATAAAAATAGTAAATTACCAAAAATTTCAATAGGAACTTAACTGAAAAGAAATTAATGAAATACACGATTTATATATAAATAATTCGGGCGCCTTCTCTCTCTCTCTCTCGTGCTAAAGCATTCAAAGCACACTTTTCTTACGCATATAGTATAAGGACGACAATACGATTTCGAGGTTTAACAATGACACGGTCGGCAAGACAACGTATCCTTAAAAAGCTTAAAATTTTCCAATAAATGTGATTTAAACGTATAGCGATTTGGAACGGAAGGCAAAAGTCGACGATAATAATAAGAATCTATACTCCTTTTTATAACGTTTTAGTACAGCTATGAGGATTACATACACGTTAAGCTTTTTATTTTTAAAACTAGTTTTACACCTTAGAGTTAGATTTCTTTTTTATTTTATTATCTCTTGTTATATTTTATAGATAAGAGATTAATTTTAATAATTTTAGTTTAGAAAACAATGATGCAATATGCGATTAATTTTGTCTTTGATTTCACAATATATTACTTCGCATTTCATTTTACAAAATTTATTTAGTAGGCATTTTTGTTCATATTTTTTATTGTGTGTTCTCGTTTTAAAACGAAACTGTTTCTTATTGCTTCAACTTATTTTTATTGTGTCTTGTGAACAGCATTTCAATTAATCGTTTGCATTTCTGCAGGTAAGAACTCCACATTTAACCAATCCTTATGGATAAATTATTTAGATGCTGATTTTTGGGAATTTGCTTACGATAACAATATAACACTGTATCATGAGATAAGATTTCTCCGATTACTAAACATTTAAAGTATATCAAAAATGGTTATTTTATATGTATTCGACCTGTACCGTAATTACATTTAATTTAAATTAGAAAATACATAAGATTGAACAAACATATTAATACTATCTCTTAGATGTGGTTGGAGTAGAGGAGGATAAGTTAATCTTTTAATTACTATGGGAACCTCGTAAGACCCATGACCGCTACTGCAACCATGAAGGCCTCCCTTGTACCTTGAAGTCAATAACTCTAGAGGTAATGTTTATGCGTTGTTTTAGTGCGTATTCGTATATGCATCTTAATTTTTAGTGTTAAATTTTTCATTCACTCGTGCCTCCATGTTGCAAAGAAAACTATCTATTCATTAAATAAGCAATAATAGAAAGCGCTTTAATCTAAAGAATAACATAAAAAATAAAGTACACCGTTAAAAGACTTAATTTGAAATGATTAGAATTCAATTTGAATACCTTGAAAAAAAGAAAGAAGTTCTTGCCGATGGCTTTGTCCTGTCATGAAGAGGACACATTCTTTCGAGCAAAATGATGGGAAAAGTTCCCTAAAGACGCAATTCGTCAGCTGAGCTGCAATCAAACACACAAGGGTATTCTCGGTTGTGTCTGGAAGGCCAATACCGTTACGACCTTGCAAAACATTTATCAAGCTATTACAAGGTCTTAGCATCGTTCGACACCTGCTTAGATACCACTTCTTATGGGAGACTATTGTGAATTTATAAAGGCGATATAAAATACTGCGTTTGAGTTTAGGTTTTCCAAAGAATGGTGTAAAAGAAATCCTAAATGAACTCGGCATCCATTTGTTTAGTATTTTATTTTCTATACTAAACGTCATCTTTAGATACCATTACCATTCGCTTGATGTAATTTTACCGAAAAAAGTAAAAACTTCAGAATACATTTTTCCCAGAAAGGAATTAATTCGAGAAGAAGTAGTTTATAGCGTTTTATTGAGCAACAATGGCGTTAAAACATTAACCATTTAGCACTTGCGTGAGAATTGACAAAATTTCCAGTAGCAGCAACATGTTTAGTGGGATGGATGAGAAATTCATAGTTAGGTAGATCATTAGTGGGAAAACATTTTCAACTTATCATGGTGATATTACAGCAACAATATGCGTATTTATCGTAATTATTATCGTGTATTTTTTAAAATTCATATTTCGTTGAAAAAAATCTTGACTACCGCGATAATAATTGATATCTTTTTGAAATTACGTCGCAGGCGAAAATAAATTTCTTCCTCTCTCTCTCTCTGAGTGTAACAGTTAATGTCAAATTTTTAGCACTCAGAGCGATGGGCGTTCTTAGGGAAATACATATTACAATACTCCCTTAAAAATTCCCACCTCCGTATAAACGTGCCATCGATCAAGCTTGGGTGACACAACTTGAAACGCCCTCTTGGGGTGATCAATCAGCGTGGCTTGGTGGAGCGCGCGAGTCGACTCGCGCTTCTT
Source organism: Tanypteryx hageni (assembly GCA_028673005.1). Taxonomy (NCBI): domain Eukaryota; kingdom Metazoa; phylum Arthropoda; class Insecta; order Odonata; family Petaluridae; genus Tanypteryx; species Tanypteryx hageni. The sequence goes on from CM054113.1 coordinate 70,901,544, forward strand.
TGCTTCGAAATCTCCTCCGCCCAAGAACCGTCCCGATGGGGATCACTTTACCAGAGCAATGAGGTTCTTTTACACCATTTGGTGGTGAGAGTTGTCTTCTGAAAAAATGAATAAATCGCGTCCGGGAAGAGACATGATTTATGGCCGTGACGGGCGCATTTTGCGCGTCGCGTTTTTTCCGTTGTTATTAATGCCTCGTTCGCTTCGCGGTCGTTCTGAAATAAATGTGATCTCACTCGAGGGGAGTTCATCTTTTTACCCATTAGAAAGGAGGTTGTCGATGAAGCTTCCAGGTGTCGCCCCTGTACCCATCACTATAACATGCTCCTCGAGAGACGAGCAAGCTTGATAGCTTCGAGAATGTTTTCATCTATTGCCGCAGACAGAAAGCGTTTATGAACCTACAAGCGGTTGAAATAGCCTCGGATGCCGGAGATAAGAGGCATGTCTTCGGTTTTGGATTTACTGACCTCTGATCGTGTTTACCTATATGATTACAGGTTGTCGTTCGTTCTGCAAGTCCATGCGCCAAAGTAAAGCCAAACTAAAATCTGGATTCGCTAGCGAATTATCGGGCTCGTCTCATGGCTGAAACCAACTCAAGAATAAGCACTTCTACTTTAGGTGAATCATCGCTGAAGACGGCCGCATTGTAGCCGAAATGCGAATGTTTTTTGATAAACTTATTATGGCTATTGGAGATATCTAAGAGTACCCATTTATTTCAACTTTTGGTACGCAATTACTTATTGTTGAATTTAAAATCCGAAAGTTAACAAACTTCATGATATAAGGGAGTCCCGTAGTTACTAAATGGCTCCTATTCCCGTTACCATTTGGAATTAAGCTGTATTCTAGTAAGTTTAATCAGCTTAAAAACGAACGAATTTTGGCTTAAAGAAGAGACGGAGATGGATATTATAAATGCTTATTTTTTCAAACTTAGCGCGGTCGATTTCACTGGAGACGTCAAAGTATCTAAACGGCAAACCAACCTAAAACCAGATTATTTAAGTCATAGCTTATTGAGGTCACTGCTTTAAAATATCATTGGTTTAGTTTAGTGTTATATTTCATACCACTAAATAAGTCTAACCTCCTTGTCAAGCTTTTCTTTTGCGATCGTCGACCTTACGTTAATCGCATGAAGTTGAAAACTATGAATGAAAGTATGACTTCCATTCCAAAGTAGCGGGGGACTGATATCTAAAAATAGGAATGCCTTTCTCTCCTCACATTTATCTTAGACAATAGACCCAACATCTATTTTACCTACCGAAGTCCATGTATTATGTCGTAAGCACGATGTCCTGTCACACGACCACGCTATAACTTCGAATTTTGTGCACGTTCCTTTGAAAGATATGACACGTGTTCACGGTGACTCCCACCTGCCAACAGAATGGAAACGACCGAATCATTGAACACGTAGCTAGTGAGTACGTGGCAGATCCTACGACATCATAGCCCACGTCTGCAATCTCTTGGCATAATTAAAATCCGCAAACTTTTCCCGTGGCCTTGGACGGAATCGAAGATTTTTTCTTGCATCACCAACGGTCTCTCGCAAAATTCTGGACATCGAACCGATCCGATGCATGCCCAGCCATTTCTCCCTGTTTCAAGTACAATCAGTATAGCACGGGTTTCTTCAAATCGCACAGTCATCAATTTCACGCTTTCAGAACGGTCTTCGTGCATTAAAAAATCACAAAATGTTCCAATTCGACCCGCAGATTATAATAAAGGATGCAATCCTGAATGCAATGTAGGCAAATAGTTGCATGTTGAGCACAGGATGCGCTGAAATGCAGCTTCATGTTTTCTTACGGGTAACCCTTTTACGCGGTTGCGCTTAGCGCGATCTTTTCCAGAAACGCATTTATCGCGCAAAGCGAGAGGTGTGTATGTGTGTGACGCTTCTTCTTCATATCCAGCTTATGTTAGTCTTGTTCGCGTAGCATTTAGAAGGCTTGCAGCTTTTTTCTCCCGCTACGTTTCGTCCTGCAGTAGTTCTTCCAATCTGTCTACGGTTCGATACAATCGCCCCGATACGAGCAGCATCGTTAGGTCGCTCAAACTCGTAACAGAATCCCTCTCTGTCTGGCGGGATTAATGTCGGTACATGCCTAGCAGAACCGGTTTCTAGATTCAGTAAAGGGTGGGGATAAGTGGCTTAATATCAAGGGGATCGGAGCATATGTAAACGCTATCGGTATTTCTCCTGGTTCTTTGCTCCTTATCAGAAAAATTGGGTAATTTTGAACCGAACTAAGTGATTTTGTATGTTGGTCAATAAATTGGGAAGCATTAATTAATTTGGAAAAGGTCTATTTGACAAATTAAAATTTTTTCTTTCTTTCTAAGATTGACACAGTAGGTATCTCCAACATCCATGAAAAGGTTATGGAAACAAGGAGAGCACTTTGGCGATAAGGCAGTAGTAATTAGTGGTGATTCGCCAATATTTCTGTATTTTTATAATCTTTTTTCGGTGAATCACAACTAATGACGGATGTTTTGTGAACATAATGCGTATCTTGTTTTTATAACATTTTATAGCTATTGTAATCACCTATTATGATAAAATCTTTTCTGGATTCATTATTCGATATTTTGCGTGCTCGTGACTGATTCCAGTCAATTTTTCTCAATCATGGACACATTTAACTAAACTTCAATTCCTTGCACCCACGCGAATCATTACATCATATGAATTTCGATTGCTTTATCCTCTTAACCACCACATAACACGTTCGTTCTCAAGTGCTGGTTCCAAAGTCTTCGATCAAACAGCGGTTAATTAACAGTTATTACCTGTTATAAACGGTTGTTTTTTCAACAACGGTTCCTTCATAATAGAGCGCATTTTTCAATAAATTAACATTCCAACATGAATGTTTTACTTTTCAAATAGAATTGTTTTTATCATTCAAGATAAACATGAAAATTAACAGCAATGATATAGTTAATGGTTTCAGGCGTCACTTGGTGGAATTTCTTCATAATGTAAAATAAAGAGACTTGTTGTAATTCCACATAAATTTATTTAAAACGACCTAGGTTTCGTTGCAATGCAACATTGTCAGGTGAATAAATTCAAAGCCGGCAGCAATTTATAGTAATAGGTACAATGGGTGGGTGGGGGAGGGTGAGTTGGGGAGAATGAAAAGGATACAAAATATCATTTAAAACTTCACAGTTTTTTGAAGCCACACACTGTATAATTTCAAATTGTTCCAGAATATGAAGCCTGGGTCCTTTTCTTTCATAATGTAGGATTTTGGGAATAAAGTCGCTGTTGTGTCCATGTTCTACTAGATGTTTGGCGAAGAGAGAGGTTGTTTTACTGTTTATGAAGCAGGAATGATATTCTTTGATTCTTTCTTTGAATTTTCGTCCCGTTTGTCCTATGTATACGGTAGTACAATCTTCACAATGTAATTTGTAAATTCCACTTTTTTCCAAATTTTTAATTTTGCCTTTTGTACGGCATAAAAGGTTGTTTAAGTTCGATCTATTGTAAAAAGAGGCTCTAAATTTATTTTTGGGAATTAATCTGTTAATTTTGAGGGATATATTACCAAGAAATGATAGTCTTCGCCATTGTGGTTTCAAATCGTCAACAGGGATGGTACCGTATATTTGTTTCATGGCTAGTTGGGATCGATTCCTATCGTATATTCTGTCAATTAATTTTTTAGGGTAGTCATTGTTGACTGCTATTTGTTTAATAATTTGAAGTTCTTTCCTGACGTTGAAATCTGACAAAGGAAGGTTCAATAGCCTATGAAGCATGAAATGAAATACGGCAATTTTTTGTGAGAAATGGTGTCTTGAATTGAAGTGAATAATTTGGTCGGTGTACGTGTCTTTCCTGATAATGGCGAATTCTAAATTTCTATTTATATTGATATGGTGATGTCTAGAAAGTTTAGGGACCCGTTAATTTCTGTTTCACATGTGAATTTTATTGCTATATTAAAAGAATTCAAGAAATTTAGGAAGATATCCAGTTGTCTCGATGATCCAGACCACACAAAAAATATCATCGACATAACGAAAACAACAGAAAACGTTTTTGACAATAGGATTCTCTGAAGAGAATAAATTACTTTCAAAATTGTCCATGTAAATGTCTGCAAGTAGTGGCAACAAAGGAGAGCCCATGGCTCGGCCATCTTATTGTTTATAAAAACTTCCATTAAACTTGAAATAGTTTTGAGAAACGCACACTTTAATTAGGGAACTCAATTCACTGATCATTGGAGCGGGAACACCTTTCTTGGCGAGGGTAATTTCAGCTAACTCCAAAGCTTCTTTGGTGGGAACACTGGTGAAAAGATTACACACATCAAATGATACTAGGGTACACTTTGGGGGAGAACTTTTTGTGATAAGGTATTTGCTAAACTGGGTCATCGAGGCAACTGGAAATCTTCCTAAATTTCTTGAATTCTTTTAATATAGTAATAAAATTCACGTGTAAAACAGAATCAACGGGTCCCTAAACTTTCTAGACATCACCATATCAAAGGTAAATAGAAATTTAGATTTTGCCATTTTCAGGAAAGACACTTACACCGACCAAATCATTCACTTCAATTCAAGACACCATTTCTCACAAAAAATTGCCGTATTTCATTTCATGCTCCATAGGCTATTGAGCATTCCTTTGTCAGATTTCAACGCCGGAAAAGAACTTCAAATTATTAAATAAATGGTGAACCAATCTTGTTTTTTCTCAATTCACGCATTTCTTTGTATTTGTACTCTATGAGGCTGTTATGAGAATTATTGTAAATTATGAAATAAGCATTTAGAATAACTTCAATATCGTGATAATTCAATCCAAGTGTCTTTCTTTACTCGCATTATATAAAAAAATTATAAGGGGCTAAATGTTAGTAGTTTAATGAAAAAAACATTTAAGCATATTCATTTTATCGTATGTAAATTGATTTCCTTCGCAAAATATCCAAACTATTAATTTTATTTCCAAGTCTAATGGACTGCAAACCAAATGGAAAACAGTTAAGAAACGTACATTTGGATGGTAGGCAGTCTCTGACATCGCAGCCGTTAAGGTACATACAAATGAACGCGGTAATGTCGCAACATATTTTATGTGGACACAATCAATAAAACTCCACGGAAGCACTGCGATTATTTTCAGTTGTAACGTATTGCACATTATCCGCTTCGGTAGAGTTGAATGATGGATAATAAATATGGATAATTTTTAATTTTATTCCAGAAAAATTTTAGCCATATCTGTTACCATGTCCATTTCCATGGACATTGAATTAACTTATTTTAATAAATTATGATATATAATAGCAGCCCGTTGCAGCTACGCTTTCGATTAATTTGTATTAATCTCACCATATCATTTTAGTGGTGCACGCGCAAAAGTTTGTCAGTCAGAAGCCTGCGCGTTTACAAATTAACTTAGATAGGAAAATAATGATGCATAGTCTACCTTGGCATGTTTTAATTTTCTGTGATTTTACAGCAATGTATAAGAGCAGCGCTTCCCAACTTTTCACTTCGCGAACCCCTTGAACTAACCTATTTCTCGTCGCGAACCCCTTGGATATAAATATCAATAATGAGGTCAGGCTCAACCCTGTGGAATTTACTCATCATGAAAAAAAGAACTTAACTAAGTTCTTTTTTCCACAAATTTAATTTTAAACGACCGGTTTCACTACGATCGTAGCATCATATATATATATATATATATATATATATATATATATATATAACTTTAATCTTCGCGAACCTCTTGAGTTGAAACAGTTCTGCCGGCGTACACCTTATAATGGAGAGTAAATTTTGTAATGTTTATATAGCACATAGTATGTAAACGTTCACAATAAAATCAGAACCTCTGAATTGTCATCAGTTTCTAGTTAGTACGCTGTAAAATTAAAATATAATTCTTGAAGCGTAAGAAAAAATTTAAAATAAAACCATGCAACTAATTTAAAAGAAATTAAGATATATTGGCAAGAACTGTAGAGCCAAGAAAGTGAAAAAATACGCCATTACCAAATTTTTCTCGCGAACCCCTCAGATTCATTTCGAGAACCCCTAGGGGTACGCGAAACGCTGTATTAGAGTATATAATACCGTCGTCACAATGTCACACAGTTACTCAATGTTAGTCTTATACATATCACGGTATATTCAAAGAGGAATAATTTTCAAATCTACCTTACCTTAATTCCAATGGTTATCGTTGCACAGTACTTTAGAGAAACTCACAAAAAATCACGTTCTTTCAAGTGCCCATAACAACTGCTTTTAACTTCTTATTCAAAAGGAAAAAATTTTAAATTCTACCTTGCCTTATTTTCAGTGATTATTGCTGCTCACTTCATTAAATGTGAACTCACAATCAATCACGTTTCCTCAAGTATCGGACAACGACTGCCATTAACTTCTAGTATATGCAATGTTTTTCATATATAATTAATTCAACCATTTATTTCATTTTTTACTCATGAATTGTTACCAACACGAATTTTTTGTGCTTCACGATGTGTTATTTTTCATTTTTTAATAATAGCCCATATTCTCTTTATCATCAAATTTCACACTGATGGGTAGTCCTATTTGCGTTAATAAACATTAAATATGTAGAATATAATGATTTTACTTACGAAAAATATAATATTCCAGTATTGAAATAAAGAAAGGAGATTTTTTCTTTTGGTCAATCGTTTAAAACGCCCTCGGTCCACACGCAGTTTACTGAATGATAATTATCTGCAATTATTTACTTTGCAATCTATTACGTTTGACGTTGCTACAACAATAATTTCGGTGCTTTATAAAAAGCGCGAAGCGAATAACGCAATACTTTCGTCTATTTGAAGGCTTAATAGACGCTGAATGAATCGGAGGCAACAATGCGGGTCGCCTTGGCAACACCCGGAAAGAGTACAAAAACTCGTAAAATTTCGAACACAAGTGCGTATTTCTGACAAATTCTTCTGTATAACATCTAAACATTGCAAGCATAAGATATTTTATAGTTTTAGCCATCGAATAATGCAAAAATGGAGAAATTTGGTCCATATTTACGTATTTTGATTAATGAAAGAAAACAATTTTGCATCCTGAAAAATCAAAAATCCCGTGTAAACTTATGGAAAAATATAATCGTCTTCCGGAGTCGAATCCGGAACTTTTTCCAGAATGTTTGATTTTTCTAGGGACCACCCCATAAGAGTTTAACGATTATGAAAGTTTCAGCTCTCAATTCCATTGTGAAATGTCCTAAAGTATCGTGACAGACGGACACTTGAGAATTATTATATAAGGATATTATAGAAACAATTGTGGATGGAAAAGATATTGGAAATTGCATGGCCTATGAACCAAAAATTTTGTAAAAGACTTACTGATGTATTCAGAACTAAGATGCAATTAAAAAAAAACATTTATTCCCCAAATGACAACCATGACTGAAAGCGTTAAGGCAGGGATCTGGAATTCGCGGCCCGCGTGGTGCATTTTTGCGAAGTTAATTAGTTTGTACGCACGGATCATACTCAAATTTATTTACTATTAAATATTTGACGTAAATCTTCGTAAGCAATCTAAGAAATTTAACTAGTATATTTAATAAAAACTTTCAGTTGCTAATTCCCATTTATAACGGCATCCACAGTTGGGGGCACAGAATAAAGTTCTTTCCCCTGCCAGCGTATTTTGTAGGTGTCCGAAGGTCCTAACCCTCGACGCCGATTATTATCTTTATAATAAATGGGTTTAAGACCTCATCATTTTGTTGGGGCGATTTTCCCCTTGGGTAAGGGGAGAGTGAATCTGCAAAAAATATAAAAATGTAAGAGGACTGGGAATACATGGAATGCTGCCCGCGGATTTTGCACGTTGCCTTAATGCTGCCGGCGGATTTGCTGGAAAGCCCTCATGCGGCCCTGGCACCGATGTGTTTGAAACCCTTGGGTTAAAGTATAGATTTGATATCCTGGCTTGATACCAGTGAACATTGAGGTATAGATTAAGCTTAAACCAAAAACTCAGCAGCAAATATAGGATTTTTTTGTGACTTAGAATATTAGAATTAAAAAATATGTAAAATGTAATGTTCGGTATCTTCTTTAATGTGTCATACGTGAATTTCTTTCATCGAAATTCGCAGCTCTTTATCGATATAGGTGTGCGTAGTTGTGCAGTGTGTTCCTAAACGATTCATAGTGAAAGCTCACCGATGGAGTCAAAAGTTTGGGATGCTTGATTAATGATTTCATCTCAACACAAGGTGATGCGTGCCTTAAATTATAGCTTTTACACCTGGTGATTAGTTTCTAAATAAATGTCAAAATTGACCTAAAGAATCGTATATTCCGTGATTGATGATCATGAATTCCAAATTAATCCTCAACAAAATCATCCAAACAGAACTTACGATGCCTACTTTCCATTTAATCATTTATTTAATACTTATATTAGCTTTAATAGCATTAAAGTTATACGGATAGGTAGCTCTTTGTGTGCCCAATTTTTATAATTCAGCGTTATAAAATACTACAACTACATTCGAACGGAATATTAAATTGAACACGCGTATATGTGCGGCAAAAATAACGCGTGTACATATTAGAATATACCGAATCTTAGTCCAACAATAGTTGTTGCTATGGCAACACTCCCGTAATGAGTGATAAAAACTGCGAAATCGCCTTTATTTACGCAAAATTCTAAGAAATACAATCGATAAGCAAAATTTTACGATAAAAATTAGAATCTTCATTCTTTTCTTCAGATAATAGTACAAATTTAGCTCCGATATTACAATTCTAAGATATTTTAATGTGCAAGAGAAAATTACCCTGCACGATGGAATTCAGATTTCCCATGTAAATGAAATGGGAAGGATAGTTCCTGGAATCGAACCCTGGACTTCAACATTCTCGACAAAATCTATCCTTGGAAGCTTGGCTCAAGTAGCAAAAGAATTTCACCAAGTTTCATGAAAATCGGTCAATTGGTTCAAAAGTTAATAGGGGGGACGGACAGACAGACAGACGGATGGACAGACAGACAAAACGACAAAACTATAAGCCTATTTCCATTCTGGAAAGTAGGTTAAAATCACCGGTAAAAAGATAATATGCTTCTATTCATTAAAGATATTTCAAAACATTTAAAATATTTTCACTGCAGTATCTTATTTCCAACATGTTTCTATTCCAAACAACGCGTTGCTTATAATATGAATTCATACAAATATTGTGATTCCATATGCATAAATGTTTCAAGGCGGGTGTGCTGCGAAAACGTTAATTAAGTGGATACCTGCTAACAGCTTGTATACCAGTAAAGCTCAATAAAATCTAAGCGCTGGTATTGTATCAGCAGCTGTTCGTTTGAAAAAATACTCCAGAATAATTATGTAGAAAATTCATTGCTGATATACAAAAAATATCGACCCTCACTGATGGTTTATAACTTCCGTTCGAATTTTGAATATACACTAATTCTACGTTTGTCTAAATTATCACATTAAGTCGTATATTACAAAGCCTGCAAGAACGTGGAAAGAATTCTTTCTTAAACGTAAATACAATACAGTATTCCCTCGCCAATCGCCGGGGTTACGTTCCTGTCTTATCGTTAGTCTTAGTCCACGGTTTTCAAGACCGCGGTTGATGAGGCGATACTGTTAATAGAGAATCACGGGTAAGGTGAAATAGGGAGGGATATTAAAGGATAGGGAAAATAAAGACTTGTTCACGGAGTAAAAAGAGAAAAAATCTTATAAACCTTTAAAATAAAAATACACAGGTTTACGGCTAGCAATTTCTCGCCATATGTAAACCTGAGAGTATTTTTTCTTTTAAGGATCTCAAGGTTTTCTCTTTTTTCCTTTGTGTGCGTATTTTATTGGTACTATTATTAAACATTTCTCTCTCTATCGCCTTCCTTTTTAATATTTAAATTTAAGGAGCCAAGGAGGATTTCTTTCTACGTTTACAACTTCGCCGTAGTTTCCAAAATTAATTTTTAATTAAGCCTGAAAGAGTTGATTGAGGAACTTCCACCGTGACCAGGAATCGAACCGAAGCCTTCGAATCAACTAGCAGGTACAAATGAAATACAACTATGCATCTTCCACAGAATTTTAATGCGAGACGACCGGTTTCGCTACGATCGTATCATCACCAGATATTCCACCACCGAACCGTAGAGGCAGACTAACTCTTGAAGCGTGGCATATTCCATCGGGAAGATGAAAAACAAGATGTCCACTTTCCATCGCGTGTGATTTCTAAGGGTAATTGAATTCTAAGAGGGAAGAAGACGGGTGGGCTGCGTTAATCCAACGCCGTGATTAATAACAGTCGAACAATGCCTCCTATTAGGCAAAAACACTTTCCCCGAGGGCATGACAAAGAGAGGGATATGTATATTAGGAAAGAGTTTCGGTTTAAAGCGTTAAAGTCGGGTGAAAGGTGAAATTGCTGGAGATGCGAAAGTTGCGCGGACAAATCGACCGATTCCGAGCGAGCAAAAGAGGAAGATCGTCCTCCGAAATGACACACACGACACGGAAAAGCAGGTTTCCGCATGATGCATGAGCTCGGTTCCGTGAGATACTCGTCAGCATCCCGGTGGAGCCCGACGCATCTTCTCTCCCGGAAGGGAGAAAGAAAGAAGCTTTTCGGAAAAAAAGAACTCGCTTTCTTTTCGCGCGTCCTTGGGGTGAAATTGCGAGGAAGTGTGAGCAAAGGAATAAGAAGAAGAATAAGACGGGTCATCCCTATCCGATAAAGGGGGTTGAAATAGGGAAAGTATAGTGCGCTGAGGAAGGAGGAGAGGTAGGGTCACACGAGGGAAAGGGAAAGGTCATGGGAATCTTCCGAGGGGATTAGGTTCGCGGAAGTCACGCAATCGAATCGAGCTGGAGAGATATTGTCCTACTAATGTTGGGGAAGAAGATGAGCGCCTCTGATAGCATCCTTCAAAAGGAGGTGAAACGTACGGGCGGGCGCCCTCTAGATGGCATCTGTTTTGCTATGGAGCGGTGTGAATAGGCTTTGGAAGGTAAAATTTTTCCGTCTTGTCCGGTTGCGATTTTAGCTCCGGGGGTGATATCTGTGTTTTAAAATTCTCGTGTGCCTTGCGGCTTACAAGAAGTTATTTTTTTGTTTGAAAGTGTTGCGAAACGGAAAAAAATACAATTATCGGCAGCTTTCTAAACTCCCTTACTAGGTCCTTGGTTCGTGCCTCCGAAGAAAGTGAATTTATTTCCTGTTTTTTTTTTTTGTTTGCAGATCGTGTTTTTCAGAGAGTTGCATTACGCTGTTGAATTTACCAAGAGCTGAAAACCTGATGAAAAAAATCTACTGCTTTCTACCCTTCCGCAATTCCTTAGCTTCTTCCCCTTTGCCCTTTCAAAACGTTCACTCTCTTATTTTTTCATAAATATTTAATATCTCCAAGGGTTTTAATGTGCCTTTCTCACCATTAATATGTCTACCGCTTCAAATTACGGTTTGTTTCCTGGTATCTATCACGACGACAACGACAGCGTAATATTGGATTTTCTTCCCGCCCATCTTTCTTCTTTCAAATAATCCTTCAAAGGGAAATTTACACCCGATAAATATTTCTCGCTTCTGAGAAGTTTTAGCCCTTTTTCGGACTTTTAAATCATAGTGCATGATTTTTCTGGCTGAATTTTTCGTAGTTTATTGCAGACATCATGGCATAGTGTTACTTAAAGGGGAAAAATTAATGATCCTAGAAGCATGCATCAATATCAAGAGCCTCTTAAGACGAGATTTGACAACGAATTCTGTTATGAAGTATTTTTGTCGATTTCTATATATTCTAATTTTATTAGTATATTCTTAAGTAGCTGGCGCAAACTGGAAAAAATATTCAGAAAGGAAAATATTAGCTAAGAGTAAACTATTATACCGAAGCAGATTAAAGATTCAATACTTGATATCAGGGTATGCAAAATCAATAATAACATTTGCATCGATTAGTTTTCACAAATACACTACAAATATATTACCTACATAAACAATTAAAAATATTAACCTCAGACAATAAACAATAAAGTCAGTTAAACTTATTTTTATTGGAATAATGGAATAATTAATAAGTGTGATAGATTAACTTCCTCTTCAGTTATTAAGAAATACATATTCTTTTTTAAATTAAATTTTGTATTAATAATAAAAATAAATATAAAACTTGACTCCTTCTATATATATATATATATATATATATATATATATATATATATATATCAATTAAGCTGTAGCTAAATAGGGCGATATCAGAGTAATATATCATGCCAATTTTAATTTCGCATTGTCAGAGGATAAAAAAATCGATTTTTGCGTCATATTCATGAAAGTCCACATACTAAAATCCTAATAGCGAGTTCGCAGCCCGATTCTATTCTATTTAAAGGCCAAAAAGGTATTTACTACTCTTAAAAACTGAGTCAGAGTCCATCTTGATTTATTAAATATATGCCATGTAGTATGACGATATCATCGGGATTGACGTGAGTTTTTGTACGTTTCCAGTAATCCAACAAAAAAATCCATGGTGAATGAATTTTCTTTCTCGCGACCCAGTATTTAAATTCTAGCAAGAATTAATTTCTGAAAATATGCGGAAAATATGTGTAACTTATCTTCCAATCTAAGTAGAGAGACGACCTACCGTCGGAGAGAAATTCCAAAAGGAATGAACCGATGTTTGCTCCTCAATAACAGAAGGTAATTGGAGAGATTAAATCACGTGAAATTTTTCGGCACCCGAATAAAAGAAGAGGATCGGTCGTTGAACCTTTCACGAAAACTTTTAATGAACCCGGAATTAAGAAATTTCCTGTATGTGGTGGATGTTTAGGTCTGAAGGCAAAGAGATAAGTATTGGGGTTAGGCGGTAAAGCTGGTTGACTTCGTTTCATCGATGAGGGAATTTCCATTTTTAGGACTGGATGTTCTCGAAAATTTCCTGCTTTTGAATAAAAAGATACTCAGATGGGCATGAAGAAATTATCAAATTTGTAATAAAAATAATGTAAAATATGAAATTACATATATGTTTTACTCAAAGCTATATTGTATCTCTCGTACTTTTACAATGATGTGCTGCGGAATACTAAATACAAAAATCTATCACACATACTTAAACACAGATATTAAGATTTATAGATAACAATTATCACGGGTGAGTGTAAAATTCTTCTCCTAATGAACCAAGATTTAAAGTCAGCTACTTATAAAACGCCGTTAAATTGCTAAATCTGCGGAAACGTTTTTAAAAAAATTATTGGCAATTACAAAAGATTTATTTGAGTTTTCTCGAGTGGCCGAAAACTCTTTTTCAAAACATAAAAACGAAATTTAATTACACATATGAGCGCTCTCCTAATCAAGGATTTCTAAATATGGATTGGAAAAACAACTCTCATGAGTTTTACGACGTCCTTTTTCTATAACTTGCTAGTGTCTCGTAATTCCCTTTTTATACAATTTACCAGACTATTAAGTCAGCTAATTTTTTCAGCCCTTTCAACTGTAATAAATCAAAACAGTTTGTGCAGATTGTTATAGAACAATAGGGTAATTTTTCCGGCAGACACGTACCGAACCATAAGCAAATACCAAATCGATGCAGTGGATCTAAACTAATTATGTATAATCCGTGTTGTGATTTTATGAAAAGCGATTTGAATCATTTATTTACACAGAGTTATACTGAAAAGCATTACGTTATGAGTCTTAATTCGATTTTTTTATGTGACTCACAGTTATTGGATTGAGCTTGGGCTGAAATCATCTTTTTAACATATAATTGGTGATAACTCATAAAACCAGGTTTATTTCGGATAGTCATACATAATTATCCAAATTCACAATGCATTCTTGTAAAAAAGAAACAAATTTAAATTATAAAGTATCATGGACAAAACTAAAATATCAATGAATATTTTTTGACAAATACAACTACTTGTAATCCTCATAATATTATTTTGCACTTTTACTTGATCCATACGTAGTATTGTTTTCATGATATGTAGTTACTAAAGGCATTAAATATTTCAAAGCACGTTTTGAAATATCAGGATATTCGTTAAAAGTCTGAAGTCAAAAATTCATATTTTCTTCTTGGTGAAACATAGGTACTTTTTAATGTGGAATCAACTGAAATATCAATTAACTGATCTTTTTATTTTATTGGTAATTCATTTGTACCATCAGATACAAAAAAGGATTTAAAACCCAACCTTGCTATGAATATATATAACTGTATATACGATAAGTAAATATGTTTGTTTGAACAATATTATCATATTTTATGTATGGTTTTATTACTTGTTTCTATATTAATTTTTTCTTTAACCCGTGAATCACTTCGCGGAGCCCCTGAAAAGGATCCGCGGAGCACAGATTGAAGAACACTGATTTAACCTATTTTGAGTTTTTAGAAATATTACAGATATGGAGAAAGTCATGCAATGGTCACATTTTATAACTATCAATGTATGGCGATTTAATTTTTAGTAATTCGGAATATTTTCACTTTTTTACACAATTTTAAATATATATTATTGTCATTATCGTCACTTAAAATAAAAGTACCTGATTATCCATAACAATTGACATTTTTTGTCTAGCGAAACAAGTATGATCCGCAGTGGGGCAGTGGAGTTCTGCGACGGAAATTCGTTTGGGTTTATTTAGACACCAGGAGTGGTATTAAAAATTTTTATCCCAAATTCGGTAAAATATATTTGCCAGAGAAGTCTCGTTTTTATCCGCCATGTAATTGGAGAAAATTCAACCCAAATCATAAACAAAAGTTACTTTGCCCGACCTTGGGAGCCGCAGACATTTACGTGAAAAACTATCGGGATGGCTATCACAGGTCGTCGTCAAAATTACGTCCCTGAAGCGCGTGCCACGCGAAGCCCGTCGCAACGGTTTAAAGACGGCTATGCACATGCAGCCGAGGCATTGACCCTGCTCTCGGGCCAGTTTCGCATTGCGGAGACGTGCGCCGAGCGAGTGCAAGTTAAAACTTGGAAGGGAGAGTGGTATTACAGCTCTTGCAAAGAGAGGGAGATCAAGTGGTGACCGTTGAAAAATATGCTTTTCATTCAGACGAGGCATGTCAAACTCGAGGAGACATCGGCGCCGCAATAGGGTTAGAGTTTTTTTAACGACGATCAGACTTCATCGAGAAGGTTGGGCGTCTGTTCTGCAATTAACAACGATAATTTAAAAAACGCGTTCTATTTTATCTCAGTAACGAGAACCTGCAACTCCTTGTAATCCTACACAAATGCTACGTCCTCTTCCTCTTTCTCCATTTCTGCTCATTCCCATTCTCTTTTCCTTCCTCCCTCTAATTACTTAGTGGGTTCAGTAAATAAGTTATACCCATGTATAAAAGCATGGTCCGTGTTAAAGCACTAAATTGGTGCCTTGGTGCATTTATTATGAAGCCAAGAGTAAAAATTCAACAATTGTGACAGCAGTAGCCCAATATAAATAAAATACGTGAAAACGTGAACAAAAAATCGTATAAAAACGTAATTTTTGGAGATTTGTGAATGAAATTATATTCTTCTCTTCGCATAACTAAGTTAAATATCCCATCCTTGAAATATTTTATAATGTAAACGAAAAAGATCTGCATGTCAAGGAATGGCTTTTTGTGTGGCTCATATGCGATGCAAATTTATAACTCCGGTAAATTAAAAGATGCACTGCAAAAAAAACTGAAAATTACTATGAACATTGTAATGTGAAGTTTAATGAAAAGAAATTAATGAAAAACAAGATTTTAATTATAAAAAATTCGGGCGCCTTCTCTCTCGTACTAAAGCATTCAAAGCAAGCTTTCCTTACGCATATAGTATAAGGGCGACAATACAATCTCGAGGTTTTTCATTGACACGGTCGGCAAGGTAACATATCGTTAAAAAGCTTAAATTTTCCCAATAAATTTCATTTAAACGTATAACTTGAGCGATTTCGAACCGAAGGCAAAAATCGACTGTTTGAGTAAAAATCTATGTTTAGTTTTCTTTAAAATGGTCCTTGTTCGAAAATATTAGATAAATTACTTCTAATATAATTTTGCAAATAAAAAAAGTCTGCAAGTGAAAAAAGGGATTTTTAAGTGTTCTCTTATGGGGATTTGTATAGAGTATTCCGGCGGACGGACAAACTGACCAACAGACCAACGGACGAAAAGACGGACGACAGACAAACGGACGGACAGACGGACGGACGGACAGACAGAATAAGAATATTATGTATATAATTAGATACAACAGTGGTATATAAATCTATATGTTAAATATAAAACAGATATAAGAGAAGATATATACACTAGTAGTTGGTGCCTGCATTCTGCAAGCATATCATCTCAACATAAAAAAAACATTAATTTTTCATATTTCATCATTACAAATATTTTTTTAATTCTAAATATTTCACCTCCGGAGCGATTTTCGTTTTTCCCTTATGTAAAAATAATTCAATAAAACAATCACAAAACTTTGCAATTTTAAGAATTTTATACTTTCTCCATTATGGGGTACTAATGCTACACATTTCTGCCAAATTTTAAAGTTGTAGTAATTCTAGAAGTGAAATAATATTTTTCCTATTGTTTAAATTTTAAACATTTTTAACGGCCGCCGCAATATGTTTATGGAGAGACTCAAATGTTTATTTGTGCATATGCACTTCTCTGTACATAACTTGAAAATTTCAGCTCATCCCGTAATGTTTAAACAGTTATCAATTTTTTTAAATTTTAAGAATTTTTAACTGCCAAACAAATTAAAATTTGTATAATCCCTATTTCGTTTTTTTACGAATTCTACTTACAAAAAAAATTTCAGCTCCGTAGCACATTCGAAAATTTGTTTAAACAATTGCGAATTTTTAGCGGGAGCATTGTTGCACTTTTTCAAAATTTTCGTTTTTTCTAGTCGGTTTCGCACAAAATGCGACCGAATAATAAAATTTCGAAACTCCAGCTCACCTGGAAGCGCCTAAACATTAGTATCCTCCTATATATATATATTATATGTTATCTGTTATATCCTCCTCTGTAAGAAACGTCTATATATAATGATATATATATATACTAGTAGTTGGTGCTTGCATACTGCAAGCATTTCATCTCAACATAAAAAAACATTCATTATTCATATTTCATCATTACACATATATTTTTAATTCTAAATATTTCACCTCCGCAGCGATTTTCGTTTTTCCCCCATGTAAAAATAATAGTTTAAACAATCCCCAAATGTTGCAATTTTAAAAATTTTACACATTCTTCATTATGGGGTACTGATGCTACATATTTTAGCCAAATTTTAAAGTTGTAGCACTCCTAGAAGTAAAATAATATTTTTGTAATTGTTTAAATTTAAATAATTTTTAACAGCCGCTGCATATCGTATGTGGTAAAATTGAAATGTTTATTTATGCAAATTTACTACTCTGTAAATAATTTGAAAATTTCAGCTTTCTAGCTCATCCCGTAGTACCTAAACAGTTATCCAATTGTTTAAACTTTAAGAATTTTTAACTGCCAAACAAATTAAAATATCAAAATTTGTATAATCCCTATTTCGTTTTTTTAAGAATTCTACTTACAAAAAAATTTCAACTCCGTAGCACATGCGGAAATACATAAACCATGAAAATTTGTTTAAACAATTGCGAATTTTTATCGGCCGCATTGTTGCACTTTTTCAAGATTTTCGTTTTTTCTAGTTGGTTTTGCACAAAATCCTACCTAAGAAAAAAATTTCGAATCTCCAGCTTATCTGGAAGTGCCTAAACATTAGTATCCTCCTGTTATATGTTATATATATGTTATATCCTCCTCTGTAAGAGTCGTCGATATATAATGATATATATATATATATATCTAAAATTACGAGTTGTCGGTGCTTGCATACTGTAAGCTCTAAAAATCACCATATACCAAGATCTAAACTCGTAAATAAACCAATGCGATCTCCAGGGCAACAGCACTTCAGCCACGTGGGGCCTTTATGTATTAGATAATAAATTCTATGAGTAATAGCAATACATTTATAATTTTCCGTGAAATTAAGGCAACTATCCGTAATTTCCCAATTCTCTGGCAAGTCGTGTCCAAGTTTTCGTATTTCAAGTATCGTGACTCAGATCACGCTGGATGAGCAATAAAAATAATCATCATTAAGACAATACAATGCAATATGAAATTTTCTGATAAGATTATGGCATCATCGTCCATGCCTTTAGCACGTATTTGATTAAAAAATATCGAGAATTGGGTATGACGCCATTGTATTTAACAATTGAAATGAGTTCAAATTACTTGAAAATTTACGAAACACAACATTAAAATACTTTTCACGTTTCACCCTCACTGCCATCAGGGTTGCTTCTCCGATTGTGATCCCTTATAGCCCTGGAGAATAACAAACCTATTCGCTCCTTCCTACACTCGATAACCCAAATTTAATCGTCGTGTTTGTGTTTTCAGTAGTACGTGAGAATTACAATTATCTATGGTAACCTCAATCACAATGCGTGATGTAATTAGTGTCTTGGATACAGTAAAATCTTACATATTATCGGAAGATGAGATGTTTTCATAATATGCATGATATTGAAAATTAGTATTATATGCTTATGGTAATAAACTTGATGTTAATTCGATAAAAGAAAAATGAAAATATATATTTCCGTAACTCGAATTTTCTATAACTCGAATAATGTTTGCTTTCCCTTGAGATTCGATTCATAGAGTTTCCACTGTATGTATACAAATATTCTAAAATATATTTCCATAACTTGAGTTTTCTAATACTCGAATAATTTTTACTTTTCGTTGAGATTCGATATATGGAAGTTCGTTATGACGGCATTCATTTCCATTAAAAGCATTAAATCACTGCAATCATAACGTATAATATCAGATCCCATTAAAAGCATTGAGGTCGTTGCCATAGTATTTAAAGATTTCCATTGTTGAAAAGAGGAAAAATTAACTCTTCTTTCGATTAAAAGCAAATATTCACGCTAATTCGGTAAGTATTTGAATTCTGCCTTCAAAAATTAAGAACTCCGTTCTTTCAGATAGACTACGGTTCTTTTTTCGAGATCGTATTCCATTTTTAAGTACTAATTTAAAAATTAACTTTTAGAAAGCCTTGTACTGAATCCCATGCTTTTCTTATGGGGTATCGAAATGGAACATTGGGGTTAAAAGACCCCTTAAATATTACCCTTTTTGTGATTTTCGATTTTTCTCGTCGGTTGTGCCACTCGACCGACCAATATTCCTAATTTCAGATTTTTAGCTCTTCTAGAAGTACCTAAGAGTTTTGTGTCAGTGAGTGAGTGAGTGATGCACAAGTAGCTATATTATTATAGATGTGATAGAATGGTATTGTCTTCTATATATATAAAAATGTCCGATTCCTGGTTCCTGATTCCTGGTCTTCTGATTCCTGGAATATACTAAACGCGAATAACTCGATCAAATATGCATATATAAACTTGAGATTTGGCAGAGATAATCTACTCCAATTTAAAAATACTATGGCGAAGGAAAATTTACGAAACACATCCAGAGGGACCCCTGGAATGGGTATAAGATGAGGAGGAATGGGGATGTGGCATATTATCTCGTGCTCCTGCAGAGGGGTGTCTGGGTAGTACATCGGAAATGTGCTCACCATGAAGCTATAGTGGTTATAGGTATGCCGCAAACATAAGAACATGCACGGACTTCCGCCGCGCACGGAGGGGAAGTTCCCTCGGTCATCTTGACTATCCCCACCACACCACTACTCCATCCTTCTCCTCCTTAGGTTGTCAGTTCTCACGGTTCTCACTGTTTAAGGTTGACTGCCTAGACGAAGTTTTGCGAATATTTGGCATAGCGATAGCCCGAGTGGTAAGGAAGGGCGATAGGAGAGGGTGCCAAGTAGAATGAGGAATTTGTCCACACCCACAGTACACCCAAAATGTTCTTTTGGTTGCGGTAGACCTATAGTACTTTGCGTTGTGATTGGACATGTGTTTTGCAGAAAAAAAATAGAAACCGCGTTCCTTTGCACCTCAATGATTAAGAAAAAAATCTTGTCTACTTTTCAGAAAATAAAGAATTTATATAAGTCTCGAACGATTTAATTGACAGAAAAATTCGCATTAAGGCACAGAAATGGCCGCCTATTTTAGACCAAAGGCCGGTAATAGCTTCGCTTGCATTCCCTCTTTCCCTCACCATTTCCCATTTTTTCCTCTTCCCATCTTCCAAGATTCCTCCCTTGCATCCTAACAACCCTTCATCAAATCTCATCCTTGCTTTCGGACGGCGCCTGCGAAACGAGAAAGGAATTTTTTTTAGATTAGACATCTTCCTCCCTCTTTGACCCCCCTCTCTCGTTCATAAGGCACCATCCCGAGAGCGCGCTCGTTCCCGCTTTCTCTGTGGATATGTGTAGATCATAAAAATACTTACGGACGATGGAAGTTTGACCTTCGACACCGTTGTTATGGTCTACCAGTTGAAAGGCGAACTTATCGTGCGCGCGTTTTACGTTACTCGCAAGAAAGTTTTGCGAATAATGCCTCCACGCATGTTTTCGATAGTTGCTTCATTAGTCATTCCGGGCAGCTTTTAAGATTTTGAAGTGACTATATCTCCTGATGGAATAATAAAATCACTATGTTTCTTGTAGTCTTCATGAAAACAGACACTGAAAATATATTATTCTTTCGGTCTTGCGCGCGAGACTCTGATATGAAGCATTCCTCATCTAAACCATATAAGCACAGTTCTCACTGAGATAGTTCAATAGGAAGATCAAACTATTCCGTTTTTTTAATTACAAATATACTTATTTTTCAATCTTTTATTTTAGTGCTTAAAATCATCTAAGGAATGTTCGAACCTAAATTTTTGTTTATTTCTCATTAACAAGATTTTAATCGCGGAATTCTCTCTGCAGTTTAGAAATATCGTGTTTTATATTGCCAGTTACATCAAATACTCAGTATAGACTTAAGATTGTGTGATAAATGGAAGTGACAAAATATAATGCTAATAGACATGAAAGATTTCAGAGCGGCGCTTAATAAGATCTCTGTTTGAAATGTTCACCAAAAAAACTGCGAACTCAAAAGAAGTTAAATTAATAACATAGCCAATATAATAATTACGAGGGAGCCTGTGACGCTTCGCTATCACATTAAGTTGATTTTGATTTTTTTAAATAATTCATTTGATAAGACATTTTATTTATAAAAGATGTTACAATGAAGTATCCAACGGTGTCCAGGAAAATCCAGTATTTCGATACAAGTTTGAAGAAATTATCAACAGGTTTTTCTTTCTTATTTATTATTAACTTGTATGGAGATAAGTTTAATTTAATTTTTCTTTAATATAATCTTTTAATTTTCCAAATGATGAAATAAATAAAATTAACTGACCTTGCTAAATTCTTTTAAACTTCTTCCCTCGTAAACAGAAAAAAGTAAACACAAAATGACGTAATATCGTCAAGGAGCTCGAGAGTACACAACAGAAGTATTCTGAATTTTTACAAATTATGGACAACAAAAATAGTTCAAACAGTGGTCGAGATATAAGCTTCCCAAAATTCTATACAAACCTATAAACTAATATGAATGTATTGTTTCATTAATCTTTCAAATAAGAACACGTACAATTAATCGTTCTTTTTAGGTAAACATACATGTAATCAAGATATATAAACAATAACGTCCCGATCTCTGAATATCTGGCCAATCAACCAATAAAAACCTCCCAAAAAGTTCGCCGACGACGATTACGGCAATTGGCCCAGCGCAGCGAGGTCTCTCCTGTTGAGTCCCTGTGCATTTTGTTTGTTTTTCCGTTCTACGATAACTGCTGTCTCGGTCATCTGATTTTCACCAAACTTCGAGATCATGTACAAATAACTTAGAGTCGACTGCCTTTAGCTTTTCTAGAACACCACCCTTATAGTTCCTGCGCAATTTGCGTTAGCGCATTGCGCTAATTTCTAAATCTTATCCAATGAAAACGAAATTTAGCATGCATAAGAAAAACATCAACCGATGAAGTAAACGTCAAATAAACATTTCTCTAAAATGTACAGGGAGCCTCCCAGAGGCGCGCAATTTGCGTTCGCGTGGTCTCTCCTGTCGAGTCTCTGTGCACTTTGTCTGTTTATTTGTTTGTCTGTTCTACCATAACTGCTGTCTCAACGAGGAGACAAGGCTCAGGTTCATTTGCCATTAGTTCCTTATTTGGTGCGTTTCTTAGATATACATTTCTTTCGTACATATTTTACTGCTAAGGGCAGCCCTTTCAATTCTACCCACCAGTCCTAAGTGGTCTGAGCGAGGCCGAAGATCCCGCGGACCCCCTAGTATAATGTAAGATGTCCAAGCACTATGGTTAAATAAATAAATAAGGGTATACTTTACATTTAGTATTGATGCTACATAAATTCAACGTTTACAACCGAATAAAACTAATGAGAAAAAGATCAAATTCCTGTAATTCATTTATTAAATGAAAATTTCACTTAACTTAGCTCTTCACAAGTCCCTGGTTTCGCTGCACTGCAACATCAAGTGGAGAAACGAGACACATCTATCGGCAATATAATTCAATGGAACGACTTCCCATTCTCCCCTTAACCAACCTACAGTTGCATTTCAAACTCTAATTCCTCTCCCCGCTATTACCCCCCTCTCCTATCTATCTATATCCTCTTCTCCTCCCAGCCTTAATATATTACCGATTCATGTCCCATTTCTCCACCTGATGATGTTGTAGAACAAAAAAACCATCGTAGTGTTAAAAGCTATGTCAATATGGTGAAATTGTCACAAAGTGTGTTTTTCCATTCCTTTCGAAAAGTTAACAACTGATTTGGAAACTTTAATGCCACATAAGCGTGGAATTTAAAAAGAATTGTCCAAGTGGAAGTACATATTTGCCTTTGCTTTTCTTCATACAATGTAAAATCACCGATTTAAGGCGTCTAGTGAATTATACGCTTTTAACTCACATTTATTATCTCAAGTGGTATTATTATACGTTATAAGGCGAATTATAGCGGATCAACTGTAAACGAGGTTCTAAGGCTTAAAAATGGCGATCCCTTTTCCTCTGCATTTTTTAGGTTTATTTTCCCGCGCTAATGTTAGTAATTTACAACTTTACACTCCGCATTGTATGTATGTTCTACATACAGCATTTTATAATGTGCAGTGAAGGTTGCATACACCGCAGGATAACTTATTTTATGCTCCTATGATTATTTATTTAATTAATTTGTATATTTATGACTAGCTCATAATTATTAATGGCTTTTTAAAACGAGCATATTCACAACAAAAAAGACGGGAACACGCGACGATGCGCATTCTTGAGGATTCAAGCCCGCGACCTGTTACTTTATGAGGACCACTCACTAACCAGGAACGTTAAGTGGCGCATGAGATCAGTAAAGTTTAACTGAAAACGGACAAATTTTTTTCGATGTTTTCGTGCTTCCATTTATCGCGCGAGCAAAATCCGTTTGAGTGAAATGGCTTTAACGTGCCCTTAAATCTTTAAAAGCGACCAACGACAGCAATTTTCTCCTCGGCGTAATTCGTACTCCATCCCCCCTTTCATCCCTTTTTATTAACCCTTTACTTGCGTCACCGAGCGTGCGAGCACTTTGCGGAGCTCTCCGCCCTTCCGAAGACTCGCATTGCCCTTTTGACGCATTCGATAGCATAGCAGACCATTCGCAGGGTTTTCTCTCTCCTCTTCCTCTCCGCGGATGCGCCGGCGAAAAACAGCTCGCGAATAACGCTCGTTTCTGCGAGCGAACCGACCTGCTTTCGGGTCGTCGATGTAAAAACAAAACAATAATGCGGAATCGAATGTTAACGAGCCTCGTACCGTGTCTAACGCGAAAAAAATATATGCGTGCGCGCTGATGTTTTAAAATAATGCGCTCTTTCCCCGCCTCCGAGAACATACATTATACATTCCCCACCCCCGAGCATTCTCTCGAGGAAAAAAAACTACGATTCCCCGAGCGCATCTTCTTAAAAGGAGCGTTTAAAGGTAATGAACCAGAGGGTTTGCGTCCTGAGAAAGTCTTTGGATTTCTATTCCGCTGCTCGGAGAGAGTATTTTCAACGGCGAGGCTGCATTTTTAGGCAATTTGGGGTAGGGAAGAATAATGCAAAGGGGGAATTTCTCTTTGGAAACCAATGGACAAAAAGAGGAACGCATTTTTCCGAGGCATTCGAAGTGAGGAAAATTGAGAGACAATCGGCTTCACGAGACGGCTTTCTCGAATTTATGGTTGCATTAAGTTGTAGAGTGGAGCAGGAGAATTTCTACGCCGATAGGTGCAGCGGATGGAAGTGCCCCGTTTTTTTACCTTAAGAACACAGTGGTACTTACGTCCTGACAGCGAAAAGTAAATGACCGTGAAATAGTTTTTCTGTGAATTTTTTCACAGCAGAGTCCATCTCCATATGAGTACGTTGTCGGTCTTTTCAAGTTGATTTGAGCAGGTTTTTTTTAGTCTGCGCCCTCTACGGTGCAGTAAATAAGATAACGACGACTGTGCCCCGCCAAAATTTCACCTTCTGAAATATTAGATATAAAATGACTGTGTAACGCATTAATATCAAACTTTCTAGATAATAAATGATAGACTTATCGTTCCAAATCCAATTTTGGGATATTATTATCCCGGATAACATCTCAACGGGATGAGTGCAACAAAAGTTTATGGAAATATTTCCGCATTGTAGGAGCCAATTTTGAATGTCTCGCTGCTCACGGAAGGGCTTTGGCCCGTGCACTAAAAGATTCTGGATCGGATCAGAATTATCAGGCTAAGGCAGGGGTGGGCAACCTTTTCTGCATGGTGGGTCGCATTGGTGGCAGTGGAACCTTCAGTGGGCCGCATTGGAAATTGTCGATGCTTCTGGGGACGGGATTAAAGTTAAATCGGAAGTTACAAAGAGATTCTTATGCACCATTTGAGTGAAAATCAAGTTAAAAGTTGGTTTTTAGGGTAAACTTTTTAATATTAATAATCATGATAGAATTCAATATTAGACATATCTTTGAGGAAAGATCAAAAATAGCACTAAAAATAACTTGTTTGAATAGAAAAATGTTTACTAAGGCATCCAAATTTAACGCTACATATTATAAAAGATTTTACTAGATACAAATATTATTTGGTAGTTAATTTAAAAAAATTAAAGATTAAAAAGTTTGAAACTCTGAAACACTATCGATGGACCGCATAAAATTGCCCGCAGGTTGGACACCTCAGGGCTAAGGATATATTCAAATTTCATATAAAAAATGTTTTTCTTCAAAATTAAAAGTTGTGAATTCAGCTCATGGCTTATATAAAAAACGCTATATAAGGAACTTTCATATTTAAAGAAATTACTGAGTAAACCATATGCGCATTTATTACGCAAATAAGTCAACAGCGGTCGTTCACTAACCGCTGAGTTTGATAACAACATGGAGTACATCTCGTAATTTGAATGCGCAAAAGGTTCACTAACTTTGGTTATACGAGATAGTTTATTTTCTTTAATTTGAATCACCAAAAAATTCTGATAATGACGACAATATTTTTAAGGATTTTATCACTTGGACGCGATGAGGTAGTTCAAGCGCATAATGCGAATTTTTTGCTAACCTTCTTGAAAATTTATTCCATGGATTGTTGACCTCCAGGAAAAAAGAAATCGCCAAATCCTCGGAATCCTCGGTGAATTCAAATCGGATTTTTGTTGACTTTGACACGCTAAATCCAATTCACCTAGCATCCTATTTCTCTCTATCTCTCTCTCTTTCGCCAATGCGGCTGCGAGAACTGAAGCGTCAGCTGTTTATTTAATTAACCCGATAACCTCGCATGATCAGGGGTAAATGTGCCACTAGCTCAGTGAAGCGTTGAACTGCTTCGCCATCTGATGTGGATAAAACGTTTTCTAACTGTCGTACCTTTTCGAGCCATTAAAAAATATCTTAGAAAACAGCAGTTTCCATTATGCGATGCCTTTTAAGGGTAATTTTATCGCCAACGTGATAAATTTAATTATCCCTCAGGTCCTTTGAAAATTGAAAGGTGGACTAATTAATTTTAGCGCAAATTTAGTTTTTTTCTTCAAAGAAAAACGTGTGCTTTCAGTCGATTTGGCGGCAAATTGAGCGGCGCGTGAAATTTTGTTTCTATCTTGAAAAATAATTAAGGTTCTTCATTAGGTTTTCAATTTATCCGATGAAGCGGAGTGATTTTCTTATTGGGTAGAAAATAAACTTCAAGCTCAAGGTTGCGAGTCAAAGAGACCGCAGTCAGCGACTCGTTTCGTAATGTTAGCCCGTCGATTAGCCTCTCGATGTCATTTGAATCGTAAATAAGTTAAAATTGTCCCGTCATATTCTCGCTCGTCCGAAGATTGCTTTCTCCCGAGATTGAACCCCCTATCGATTGAATTCCAGTTCTGAAAGTATTCGACGATCGCGATTGGTTTAGGCTTCTTAAAATTTTATACTGTTACATATCGAACCCACCAAAATTTTAGGAATGATTTTAGTCTTACTTAGTATGCTTAATCCAATGTGACCTATTTTCTGTGTGCGCATATCAACAAATTCGCTGTGAAATTTTTAGGAAACAATGCTGTTTAACTCTGACGAATAAATTGTTGCACCACAGTCAGGATGTGCGTACGATTTAGAACAGTGTTTCGCAAATTTGGGACCTCCAGAGGGTCTCAAAATTATTTCGTATGTAAGGTGAATTGCCGAAAAATAAAATTGTCACGAAAAATCAATTTTTATGAGAGAATTTTAGGGAATACGCTGTTATAAAAATTATTAATAGTTATATAAGACGAATATATTTGTGTTAAAGTTTCTTATTTATATTACTTTCATTTTAAAGAAGGCCGCATAATATTCAAGGGCCCCGCAACAATTGAAAATTTTAGAGCCATTGATTTAGAACTAGAAATTAATAGTCTATCTTTTTGTTTTTATTAGTGCAGCGATTCAAATGAAGTCTTTTTTATTAAGTGTCATATTGTAAAACATTGCTATTTTTTGTATTTTTGTGGCATTGTGGATTTCTGTGGAATTATTTGGAATTAAGAAACTCGATGAAATCCTCTTTTATAATGCCGTTTGTCTTTTGCTTTTTCATATACAAAGTGTGGGGAAAGTATTGTGATATATACTTACAGTTAAAGATAATGATGTCGTAAACAACGGTACATAAGCTGTATTCTTCAAAATCTTATTACATAGTGATATTATATCGAGTTTGACACCCAACTACCACCAAGATGTTCAAACAATAATACAAAATAATGATGTTATTGTATGGAGCTGAGTAGTACAAATATGAGAAAGTTTGTGCGATGTATGCTGCAACGTTATCGTGCCAGCGTAAGGATTTTTTCGTGGAATAACTCCGATTTTTAGAGAGATTTTATTGGATCCTCTTTTTGTACCACGCCGTTTGTCTTTCTATGGCACATCTCTAACTGTCTATTAGTTCGACATCTTCCATTAAGGATGTCATGTTCTCCCGACATATCTCTCCTCTCATCTGATACGTGTCTTGTCCTTCTGTCATCCTTCTATCGTCCTTCCCGTTACCTTTCCGCCCCATCCATTTCCATTTCTCGTCTAATCTTCTAACGGGCAGACGACTTTCCCTCGCCGTACGACTGTTTTTGAAGCCATTGTCTCTCTCTCTTTCTCTCTTTTTCTCTCTCTCTCTCTTCTTAACTCCCGTGATGCTCGTCGCAAACCGTTAAGAACGAGGCCATATCATTTGCATTCACTTAAGTGCGAGGAGATATTCACGGGAAGAAAATTGGAGGATGGGAAAACAAAACAAACGGGAGATCATCTCCAGAAATAATTATAGGGCGGCACTGTCTCCTCGCCTCCGGACAGACTGAATTTCGACGCAGCTACGCAGCTAAAAGACCTAGTCTCTTACTCACGGGTACGGTTTGGCGTTGAAATACGTTCGCTCCTTGTCAACCGTTTCATTTACTGCACCCTGCTTAGCTAAAGTGACTGTTCGTCCTCGTTAAATTAGGAGAAAAAGGCCATTTTACGTTTAAAAGGTACGCTTTTTAATTAATTAAATAATGAAATGTAGCAAGGATTGATCGATGGAATTATAAAAATCCTTTCGCGTGATAGAGATTTTATCATCCTTGAAAATGTTTTATTAATTCATATGGTTGATTATCGTCTGCGATACGGTGTTCGCGTCGAAATTATTTTCATATAATAAAGCACAAAGATTTTCCAAGACTTCGACTTCTAATAAATATAAGAAAAAAATAAAACTGTGATTCTTTATTTTATCATTTACGAATCTCACGGAATCCAAAAAGAAAAAAAATGTGTTTGCGCTCGACTAATCAGCATACAGGGTGAATCAAGAATGAATTTGACTGTAACTTAATTGGAGTGTTTCACAAATAAACTTGCGTCTGTGCCTATCACGTTATCAAGTGTAGCCCTTGACTCCTTTGTCGAATAACGATTTCATTTCAAGTTATTTTTATTTTCAGCCCGTATTTTACCTTTCATCACCTCTCATTCACTGTACATTTTAATGAAGAATAGTTAATCTATCAAGTATTTCAATGATTCTTTGTAGGGCCGCGGCGCGGAAATCTACCGCCGCAGGCGAACAGACAAAATTCCGCCCCAGATCAAGAGAGATTAGGTGTATGAATCGGCGGTGGCATTGCTATAATGCGGCCCTTAGAAAAGTGCCGCCTGAGACCGTCGCCTCATGTAGCGGCGCTGATTCCTAAGCCGATATGTTGTGTTATCAGCAGATTACATTAACAAAGACGAAAAACGCCGTAAAAATCCACGCCGAGATCCGTTTAATTTCAGTTAGGAAGTGCAGATCTTCGAGTTCCAAGATGGAAGCTGCGATCACTTTTCTGTTCTTCTCTCGGATTTGCTACAACATTTTATGCTGTGCAACCCGTCCATCTTAGCTTCGTCCTTCCTTTTTCTTCTCCATTTGCGTCGACTCCTCCGCGTGACAATGCTCCCTTAGCGACCTTTGCACCCGATGTGCCGCAAAGGATCGGGACTCGCGCTTCGGATATTAATGTACGAACGGTGCGCTCGGTGCAGCGCATGCCTGTAAAAGCGGCTGTAATCCGTCAAGCGCTTGATACGTACTATTATGCCACCACTCTGGCGTGGCGTACCGTGAAACTTTCCTTTCAAGACCTTAGGCGAAGTATTATTTTTTCGCCGAATTTCTAAACCTTCCGAATTCTTTTTATTTTTTAGTGTACTGTAATTAAATGGCGGAGATGTAATCGCGATTCGGGACGCGGGCTCCGAGCATCATTGGCCTACAAAAAAAACCGAAGGCACGCTCCCGGTAAAAGTTTATTTTCCACATTAACTCGGTTGAGGAAGAGAAATTCGCCGTGGATTATCCATCTCCTGACAGGAGGAAAGTTTAGATGGAGGAAGATATATTTCGTTCTAATTTCCGCCTTAGTTACAGTGTTGCGCGTTGCCAAGTCCCACTTTTTGTTTGGTCAGTTTTGTTAATTTCCAAAATTGCATCGCGTGGCACGCCTGTTTCGCTTTTTATAGAGTTATTCCGGTATGATAAGACTACGGCAGGATTTTTCGATACACTTTCCCCTTTCGTATTGGTGTGTCGCAGTAAACGGAATGTCACACTTGGGCGTATCTTAAATATAAATAAGCACTGCTGGACAAAAGAAGGCGTACTGTCGCGATTAGCAATTAAAAACTGTGACTTTGTTTTTCTGTTATTTTTTATCAATGCATTACAGTCACTGAGAGAACAATGTTTTTTACATAGTATGTACGACGTATATGTGATGTATTTAGATTTATATAACTCTGATTCTAAATCGCATAGCATTGAAATCTGCTCTGGTGCCTAGATTGCGGAAGTGACTCCTAGATTTGGACCAGATTTTTCCAGTCTTGTTAATAATTACAACCATTTCAGTCACAAGCTTTGGCATATGAATCTACATTTTTTTATTACGCTATAATTCGCCAAAATGATGGGTGGCAGTATGTGCAATTCACCGAAATTCCCATGTAGATTTTCTCTCGCAGATTTAATTCTCGTACTATGACCCTTGATTGTAATGAAAAAATGAGACTCGATATTGCTCTATCCTACAATCGATGCATGTATTGTATCGTAGTTAATGTATCCCAAAGTACGTCGGTTTGTTTGCTGTTCTTATTATATTAACTACCTATACTTCTCCAGAAGTCTTAAACGGCCGTTTAGTCCACGATCTTTTCGAGATACCCAATATTATTTATTTGTATGGTAGCACTTTGCTTGCAGCCATAGATTTTTTTCAATAATCTAGCTGCCATGGGTTGAATTTTCTAAGTGAAGTATGTGGCTTTTCTCAAAGTCTTTCCTCGTATGTTTAACCATTCTACCTCTTTATGCATATGCCATTTATCTGAGCCAAATCAATTGCGATGAATATCAGAAGGAAAAAATATGAAGACTGTCTTCGTGAGATGGTCTTTCAAAAATTAATAATTCCAACAATTATTTATCGAGCCAATCTCTGAGATGGATCCAATCAATGATCAAGGTACACTTTAAAAGCCATAATATGGTCTAATAAACAAGATGCGCATCTTGTTCTCTCAACTACTTTATGGCTGTAAGAAGTTTTCTTGATCATTAATAAGATAAAATTTATTCAAGTGGCACCATAATATTTTGTAACACCCAAAGCTATGAATATTTCGTTCCAAGTACTCGTGTAACTCATCTTACCTCCAAATTTATCATTGCGAGTGTTAAAAAAATTAAATGGAACACAGAGTAAAATTCTGATTTCGTCAAGAATATCTATGGATACGTCATCACAATGTTGTCTCGTTTTTTTTATTTCTATAAGCGTGATATTCTTCGTGTCCCGCCCCGTCACTCATTCCATTCTCCACTTTCACCCGTTATTCGTCGCTTCGGAATTTCTCGCCGACCGCATTCAAGAGAATAAAAAAACGGGCGTTCATTTCTGCGCATATTTCGACCGGGCTGAGGTTACGGCAAAACCGCGAGAAAATGTTCGATGTTTTTTGTGCGTCGAGCGATACAAATGAACGGGAACGATCGATTCAATCCGAGGGGACCCGACGGCGAGCGAAACGTTTTCGAGGGAGAAATTGACGTTAACACTTTTCCCTCCGTCCCCTTCCCCTCTCCCGCTAGACCGAGACCCGACTAGACAAGTTGGGTCAGCGGCTTTCGTTTTTTATTTATTTTTTTCGGCCCGAAAAATAGAAAATAGATTAGAGGAGTAAGGGAAAGGTCCCTCCTTTAGAAATGTCGGGTGGCGTGAGAAGCTTCGGACACACGAAAAAGAAGACGACGGCGCTCCGTGACATCGTTTTTCATCTCTATCCCTCCGAGTGTTCGTTCTATGGACTCCTCGTTCTTTCGCTTAGCTGCCCGAGGCTGAAAGGGAAAGTCTTTCACCTGTCTGACATTAAATCTCTCCCTTTCCCACTCTTTCACTCCGAGGGCGTTCTTTATTCTTCTTTCTTTCTCTCGGACGCAATGAGTGCACTGGAGAGACAAGTGTGTCACTGCGGTGGAGGAGAAGGGGGAGAGGGAGGAAAAGAAAGACTGGCGGGGGGCGCTAGACAAAAGGTTGTTTTATTGAAATTCGCCGGAATGGTCCTTCGCGCTAATTTGGGAATTTTTTCGGAACAATGGCGGGCGTTGTGATGCGGAAATATTTTTCGAAAAGAATACAAACGGGTTTAACGAAATCACCTTTTGCAATAATTTTTTGGGCTCGAATTTATCCGAATTCTTCATTTACCATAGGTGCCACGGTGTTTATTAACGCATTTTTTTACGAATTATGCATGCGATGAGTTACGATATGCATTAAATGTTTGGAAAATCGTGTCTATAGTTAAGTTAAAAGGCGGACGTTTTTCATTGCTACAGAAGTTACCGAAGTTATCCATCGTACTCCATAAATCGAGGTACTTTTTTCAAGTTGTCAATAAATTTGTGATTGATTTTAATTACGTATAACAGTGATTTCTTTGAAATAAAAAATGACAGGCTTTCATATTAATACGAATATACGATACATTTTTAGCCTACTTTCCAAAAAATGGGAAGTAGTCTTATGAGATCGCCTCGGTGTCCGTGTGTGTCCCTAACATCTTCTTCATGAATGAATCGATTTCAACTATATGTAATACATAGAATACGCACATAAATGAATGACGAAATTGACATATTTGGACCGAATCGATACAGCAGGGGTGCCACAATTGCAAAGTTAATCTTTTTGGTAATTATGAATTTGGAAGGAATTGGCACAACCGATTTCAACGAAATTTTGTTTGAAGTAAGCATGCAAAATTGAATAACAAAATCAGGGTGTTTAGTATAGATATATAAAGCAGGGCTGCCACAATATAAAGAATAAAAAAATTATTTTTACGCGTATTTGTGTTGAACTGTCCACATCAATCTCAATCAAATTTAATACTTATAATATACACTTATATAGTAGTAGTGGCTAGCGTATCGACTTCCCAAAACAAAATTCCGTGGTTCAAACCCCGCGAATGGGAGTTTTATTTTTTTTAATCTATCATCCGTGCCTGGCAGTAGGCAGCAGTACTGTCAGTATGGCAGAAAACAAATGATGTTGGCTGGGTCTATATCCAACATAGCTGTAGGCGTGATCGGGACGATTTGAACGGATACAGTACTACGATGTGGAAAGCAAGAGGAAAAATACCACATTACAATCCCTAGTAATTATTATATCGTTGGACAATATCAGTTCTCTCGAGGTAAAACAATCCGGAGGTAAAATAGTCCCCCAATCGGATCTACGGTCGGGGACTGCCTTGAGGAAAACATTTGTCGAAAGTAATTTACGAATAGGCATTTGGAACGTAAGAACTATGAGAAAGGCAAGTAATCTAGGGAACTTGAAAGAAGAAATGAGAAGAAATATAGTTGACATTATAGGACTGGGCGAAACTAGATGAGAAGGAGAAGGACAGTTCGACTCGGAAGAGTTCACGGTGGTTTACTCTGGAGGAAATAATGTGGAAAGGGTAGTAGCTCTGGTACTTAGGAAAGATACGATGAAAAGCATGACAAAGATAATAGCAACGAACGATATACAGATGGCAATAAAGCTAAAAGCAGTCCCAGTGAACATGCTGATAATCCAGGTATATATGTCAGCGTCAGCTCATAGAGATGAATAAATCGAGGAGATATATGAGCAAATTAATGACATTTACGAAATAGACGGAAGAGGAAAGGTAAACTGCATAATAATGGGAGATTGGAACACCATAGTCAGAGAAGGACAGGAATAAAATGCTGTCGGGCAATACGGACTTGTGAAGAGAAACCTAGGAGGGGAAAATTTGGTAGAATTCTGCATCAATAATGACCTTGTAGTGACTAATACATGGTTCAAAAACGATAAACGAAGGTTATACACATGGAAAAGCCCAGGAAATAGAATGAGATGCCAAATAGATTACATCCTAGTAAAACAAAGAATCAGGAACTGCATAAAGAACGCCAAGGCATTACCAAGAGCAGACACTGATTCAGATCACAGCCTTCTAATAGTTGACATGAGTACAAAGCTCAAACAAATAAGAAAAACGAGAAGAGAAAGACGAACTTGGAAGCTAGAAAAACTGAAAATAAAGCAGGATGTAGTCAGCATGAAGTTGGAAGATTGCCTAAGAAATTTGGAAACAAACCAAAGACCATAGATATAGAATGGTAAGGAATTAAAACCAGAATCAAGGATACCTTAGATAAAGATACTGGAAAATAAGAGAATAAAATCAGAAAACCATGGATCACTAAGGAAATGCTGGAGAAAATGAATGAGAGACGAAAATGGAAAAATGTTAAGAGTGAAGAAGGTAGAGCCAACTATAGACGTATAAACAATGGATTGAGAAGGGTGACAAATAAAGCTAGAGAAAATTGGATAAAAGAAAAATATGATGAAATACAACAAATGGAGAAGTTAGGACGGTACGATATGATGTACGCTAGAGCACAGAAATTAGAAGATAAGAAGTCTAATGGAGTTCGTGGTAAAAGAATTATGAATACGGATGGGAATATAGTCTCAGAAACAAAGGATGTAGCACAGGTATGGGAAGAATACATTAAGGAACTATACAGCAAGCAGGCAGGATCGAAAAAAATAGAACTGGAAGATGAGGAAAACATTGAAGAAGACAACTTAGGACCAAGTATTATGCAGAGCGAAGTAGAAAAAACAATAGTGAAACTAAAGAAAGGGAAAGCCACAGGCGGCGATGGAATACTGGCTGCGGTACTTAAAGTCATGGGATCAGAAGGACTAAAAGCGATAACGAAATTAATCAATAAGATTTACGACACGGGAGAGTGGCCTTGGAATTTCCTAGAAGTAACAATGATATCTCAAAAGAAGAAGCCAAAGGCAATGCAGTGTAAAGACTACAGAACGATAAGCCTTCTGTCACACACTTCGAAGATCATCACGAGGATTCTTAATAAAAGGCTGGAGAAAAAGGCAGAAGAAATAATAGGGGAAGATCAATTCGGTTTCAGAAAAGGACGAGGAACTAGAGATGCGATAGGGGTAGTTAGAATCATATCAGTATATCTGCGTATGTTTCGTAGACTGGCAGAAGGGTAATGTTGATGAAGATATTAAAGAATATAGGTGTAGACTGGAAAGACAGGAGACTGATTAGGAATCTATATGTGAATCAAGTTGTAAAGGTCAGGTTGGAGAATGCGGACATCTGCGGAATAAATATCGGTAGAGGAGTAAGACAGGGCTGCTGCCTATCGCCGAACCTATTCAATATATATATGGAGAAAGTCTAATGCAAGAAGCGTTAGAAGGCACAGGAGATTTCAAAATTGGAGGAAGGATTATGAGAAGAGTAAAATACGTGGATGATCAAATACTTCTAGCAAAAAAGGAAGAGGAACTCCAGAAAATGATAAATAGACTAGTAAAACAGGTAGAAAATACAGTATGGAAATAAATACAGAAAAATCTAAGGTCATTCGAATATCTGGCAAAGAAGAGAATCTGAACATAAGTATTGAAGGAATGACTTTAGAACAAATATAATTAAGATGATGCTACGATCATAATGAAACCGGTCGTGATATATTAAAGTTGTGGAAACCACAAAGTATTCG
This sequence comes from Tanypteryx hageni, assembly GCA_028673005.1. Classification (NCBI taxonomy): domain Eukaryota; kingdom Metazoa; phylum Arthropoda; class Insecta; order Odonata; family Petaluridae; genus Tanypteryx; species Tanypteryx hageni. The sequence continues at coordinate 70,936,939 of CM054113.1, forward strand.
TTTCATTACCTTTAGAACAAGTTTCAGACTATAAATACCTTGGAAGCATCATAACAAGAGAAGCAAAATGTACGGATGAGATCAGAACTAGAATCGGAAAAGCAGAAGCGGCTTTCAGAAGAAAGAAACACCTACTTACGGGGAATATAAGGGAATATATCCGCAAGAAGTTCATAAAATGCTTTGTATGGAGTATAGCTTTTTACGGGGCAGAAACATGGACTCTAATGAAAAATGACATCAAATACTTGTAAAGCTTTGAAATCTGGACTTGGAGGAGAATTCTGAAGATAAAATGGACAGGTAGGATGAAAAATTATGAAGTGCTACGAAGAGTAGAAGAGAAGCAAATAATTATACTATTAGAAAGAGAAAGGCAAACTGGGTTGGACATTACCTGAGGAGAGAGAATATGATTCAAAACGTGTTAGAAGGAAAACTAGATGGAAAAACGGAAAGAAGAAGGAAAAGGTTTCAGCTGATAGATGTTTTGAAAAGGTAAGAGAGTTATCAAGATATGGAGAGGGCAGCGGAAAATAGGAGTATATGGAGAACCAGGTTTAACCATGAATAAAAACGGACCTGTCTACGGACAGACTACCTATGATGATGATTATACAAAACCATATTAGCAAATTTAAACCGAATCAGCCAAACAGGGGTGCCACAATTACAAATTAAACTCTTTCAGTAGTTAAGGATTTGGAAGGATTTGGCTGAACGGATTTTAATTAAGTTGTGTACCTATATAAGATTTGTACCACATACCATAATGAAATCAAGGTGTTTAAAGCGGAGTTGAGGAGCAGGGCTACCACAGTAAAAAGTAAAATAATATTTCTTTTACACGTATTTCTAGAGAACTAAACTAATGGATTTTAACCAAATATTTAATCTTCATGTAAATAAATTACCAATATGTTATATTTTAATCGGGTCGAATAAACAGGGCTATCACAATATCAAGGTTAAAATTTTTCTGTAACTATGAATGTGAAAGGTAATGGCTGAACAGATTTCAAAGAAATTTCGTGTAGGGGGAGTACATAATGGGAAAACGAGATGAATATCTTTAGAACGCATCAAAAAAGCAATCCTAGCACAATATAAGGAAAAATAATTTTATGATTTCATAGCTAATAGATTAGTATACGATTATACTGTGACGAATATGACGAAAAGCACTTCTGTATTATGGGAAACCTGTGTACACCCCTACTTGTTATATATTAAAATTGTATTAAAAGGGAAGTAGGCAAATTAGTTCTTTGCAGAACTACTTGTTATTCAATTGATTCATTTAAGGTGACGGATAAAAATATCAATATATATACTTTATCTCATTGAAATATTTATCTCTCCATCTTTAACTTGTACTGACAATTAAGGATAAAATGGTGTCTTTTTTATTTGTTCAGTTTGCGCTTATTTAATAATTTAAGAGGCGGTCTCGCCGATTGTTTCTTTTATATTTCCAAAAAATCTCACAAAATAAACAATATAACAATACCTTCATATAAAAAAGATATTCTCAAGACTTTTTAGTGTCCATTTTTATAATATTTATACGCGGAAGTCTGTTATCCGAGATTCCTTGAGATTACTATCTTGTTTGGAATATGAATTTAATTAAAGTTGTACTGAATCAAAGATTAATATTACATCTAATTTTCGAGGCATACATCAGCATTCGTACTTGAATGTAATATATTTTTGGCATTTAAAATAACATTCCTAGCAATAAAAAAATATTTTTGTACATTGTGCAACAATTTCCTAACACGAAGGGGTGGAGGGATGATTCAGATATTCTATAACAGTATCCGGTAAGACATTTGTAATAACAGTATGGAAGACATAAATATGCTGTTATATATATATATATATATATATATATATATATATATATATATATATTCGTTCATACTCTCTTTATAAAGAAAAACGTTTAGAGAATATAAAGTTTCGATAAACACCTTCAGTATTCCCAACCATTCCTTGGGAGAATAAAATAAGGATCACATTAATCACGAGTCATACAATTAGACGACAGAGGCGCTAAAACTTCCAATTAAGCCTCCCATCGCCATTGAGCGAGTAAGACCGACCAAACATCCGTGAGAAGGGAGCGTGACGTATGCGTGAGAGACAATATATATCATTATGGTTCGCCCCTTTTATTCGCACGCTCTCGGGCTATTTACGCTCCACCGCTTTAACACACTTCCCTTGAAAAAAAAAATTAATTCGAAAACGGTGAAAATATTCTCCCATATACCTAAATATTTTTTCGACGGACCCGTCGAGCTTATCATTCTATTTTTATCAAACGCTCTCCTCGTTCAGATGTTTATCGAGTACGGAAAATCCTTTCGCGGAAGCGTAATAAATCATTTTTTTAAAGAGGCGAAGAGGTAATTTGGGTATGGAGAAATTTAGGTGCGTCACACATATTCCGAATTCTTCCCATTGTTTCGATGGTAATTAAGAGGAAAGGAAAGCGGAGGGGGGATTTAGACTAATTGGATGCGGCTATTCGGAGTGAAAGGTGATGGAACATCGCGAGGGCGGGATCCGAATCCCAGTGAAGGTAGCAGGAGACAATGGCGTAGATAATGGAGGATAGAGGGAAGGAAAGAATGTGCGCGAGAAAGCCGCGAAGACTTTGACCACGAGAGTGAGAAAGAGATTCACTTCTCGTGTCAACCAAAGTGTGGTACGGAGGATGGATAAGTGGTCACGTCGCAACCGCAAGACTGTTTTGTTTTTGGCCCTCTCCGGAAGCGATTCGCGCTTAATACGCTCAGAGCTCCAGGAATTTAATTTGATATATTATCCTTCTTGATGAATTAAAAACATTAGTAATAACTCCGACAATGTTTTGTTTTTATTGACGATGTACTAATTTTCACAAAAGTGTAGTAGTCCTCTTTAGATGCTCTTAAAATAACTTCCCACTCTTCACGATGAAAAGATTTGGAACCTCTGTTCCAGATCATGGGTGTTTATGGATTAATAACAAAATTATAATTGCTGCTTATTTACTAATAACTGAACACGCTAAAGATAAGAAAATTATGATTTAGGCTGTTGGAAACTACCAGTCTCACACAGTGGCGGATCCAAAGGGGGGGGGGGGACGATCACCCTCCCCTTGGACGATCCCATTGCCCTCCACTCGGTGCATTCTTAAATTCATTCCGCGCAACATTCCTTGTTTCTACACCAAAGATTAAGTTTGTATGGCAAGGGAAAGAAAGATTCTGATTGGGATAGGGATTTTCAAAAGGTATGGTCGTCGGCAGTGACGGAATCAAGAGGGAGAAGGGGCAATTGGGGCGATCGCCCTCCCCTTTGGGAAGTTTCTGGATCCGCCCCTGGTCTCACATTGTCCTTGTTGGTTTGCATAGGGTAGATGTAGATGCGTAATGCCTCCGAAACTTTGTTCATCGTTTTAGTGTCCATTATATGTTTTCCCGGCATATTTAATTTTAACAATCAATACCCGAAAGGATTTCTTCCTAACGATATTGATTTACTCAATGGCGGCGTATTAAAATATTTAGAAACAAACTGTATAGAAAATAAAATGTCGGGACCTATTATCGCAAAAGCTCTTAATTTGGCTTAAGGAAAGTTCACAGGAAGCTGTTACGTTTTCATTTGTTAATCCATCCTTTAAAATTTCATTTATACGGGAGACACAATCCTCATGTTAAAGTTAAAGTTATTGTTGTGATGTAGAAATTGCTTTGTTTATTGAGAGTTTTAATGTATTGGCAGTGTACGAGGGGTGCTCAAATTTGATATGGACTTAATTTTTTCTGAACGTAATTGAAGAGCAACATTGGCAGCCGTGTAGAGTTTTTAGCGCGTGTATGTTGGATACCCGCACCAGCAATCTTCACTTGCTTGCAGTAGCAAAATACAAGCGCATTCAACATGGAAACCAGTGATGTACTGAACTCTGTTGCGCAGCGCATTATTATCAAGTTTTTCTGCTTACTTTAACGAACTAAATAACATGTATCCAAGTCAGATAGAAGAAACTCGGATGTTTACGAAAGCTCTTGGCGTCACAAGGACCGTCTTGTTTACCCATGGATTCTTCGTGTGACCACTTCATCATGCATTTATCCTATCGCCTGCATTTCTTGAGAAGCTTAATATGACGTCACCGAACGTGCTATTTGTTACTCAAAATATATTTACAAATTAAGGAAGTTAAGTTGTAACTTACTGCCTAACTAAATATTTTTTATATTCAAGTATTTAAAGTTTTAAAAATTGTTCCTATTGTACGTAATTCTTGTGATATCATATATATATATATATATATATATATATATAGGTACATAATGTAATTCTTGTGGTACCATGTTGTGTTCCTTAAAAAATGTCCATTTATAATATATTATAAAATTATTATCTGAAATATACCTAATTTTCTACTATTTAAATTTTTTAATTTTCTTCCTCGCTACCTCACTTGCTACTGTTTTAATAAATACTACATACAACCAGGCTATCAAGTAAGTACTCGTTATCTGCCGATACTTGGTTCGATGGCGTTACCACTGTCACCAGCTTCACCAGCACAAGGTTAATGCAATGAAAAAGGCACCCGTGACTCAAGTAACAGGTACACGTCATTGGAACAGTTTGTCACTGTGACAGAAAAATTTCACAGACCCCAACTTTACCCGGAAAGCAAGTTGGCCAGCATGGAATGGCGATATTTAGCCTCGCTGCGACCGATGAAGTTCAAGACTCAGCGCTCTGCGGGGAAAGTAATGGCCACTGTCTTCTGGGACGAGGAGGGACCCGTTTTCATTAATTTTTTTGTAGAGCAAAGAACAATGAATGCGGCTTATCACAGCGATTTGCTCACAAACAAAGTAAAGCCAGCCATCAAGTCCAAAAGGCGCGGTCATGTTAAAAAAATAAAGTCCAGGTGAAATTTGAACATCCCTTGTATTAACTCACAGGTGTTAAATGCTATGTGCGTGCGCGTATATGTGTATGTGCGTATGCGATCAACAAATCAGAAAATGGGAAATTAAAGTAAAGATGAGATAATGTCAGCCATGCTCCGCCCCATGACTCTTGGGGGGTGAGGGAGTCAGTGTTGCCAAATTGAACATTTTGAGATAACTGAGAGTAAAAAATATTCTTATCTATAAAATCTAACACAAAAATCATTCTCAGAATTATTTTTCACAAAACATAAAGTATTTTCGTTTAAAAAATAATATATACTATTATCCAATTTTTATTACTCGCTATTATTTATCACGTAATTTTGGAATAGTGGTCAATGAGGTTAGAAAAATTACAGTATATTACTTTAACTTAATAACGTAGTTTATTTATCGTGTATACATTGAACCAGTAAGAAGTTAAAAAATCTTTTAACTGCGTTCAACGCAAATTTTGAGCTCAACACCGTGAAAAAGTAGCCTCTTGCTAAATCTTGTTCTATCAGATTTATATTACCCAAACATCTTGCGTGTGAAATATTGGGTGAATATCGAATATATATTTAGGTAAAGTTTCCTCCCGATAACTTACTCGAGTCACTAGTTGTGGGTTTTTGTAATAACGTTACATACATTTTGACGCAACCCTAGCGAATTACGCAGCGTTGTCAATGTTAACCGACATTATTTTTCCGTCTGATTTGAATATAACTCATAAATACTGTTATCACCATGGCATGCTGCATAACTGGGATCGCCAAAAAGTAGCATTCAATCACTAAGACCCTAACAGACATATTCAAGCGACCGCTTCAAAATGATTGCTGTGGTTATGATTTTAATTTAGATAGGTGCGCGGGGTATAGCATTAATGAGAACGTTCGTTCAATAACACCCAAATAAATTATTTGTTAACTTGATTATTTCCAACGCCACGGCAACCGCTACCACCCTCACGAGCAATCACACGTTATCTCTCTCTCCTATGTAAAATCAGGCCCTTGCGACAGTAATCTTTTGAAAGAATTTTTCCAGTTAAACCTTGGTGCCAACTGCGGATATGTAGGCTCTATGACTCTTTGGAGCCGATTTTGACCCCTCTCACCCAAACGGCATCGTTTTCATTCCCCGCTTCTGGGTATTATTTGGATGGACTTTCGACAAAGAATTCACACTCTCGAAAGGACCCTCCAAAGAAGGACGGGGCTTTCGGTAAAATGCCTCTCTTCCCTATTGTTCATCCATTCCCGCTCGCTTTCCTCAACAAAGAGAGATAGATAGAGATAGATAGAGAGAGAAAGTTACTTTACGGCAATTAGCACTCATCTCTGGAATAATCGCCTCTTTCTATTGACTACGGCTCCCCATCCCTTCTTGGTGCTCTTAGTTAAGAGTAGGCTAATGCCGGCACCGGGTTTCCCTCCTCCCTTGAGAGTGTGTTCGGCGTGGAAGGAGCTATGGCCATAATAATCCAAGAGGTTGATTAGCCAAAAATACGCACACACACAGAGACACATTCCCCATCCCTTCGATCGGCTATTGGGCGGAGCATAGCTCATGTTGTTCCGTATATAGCGAATCGACTATAGCGAATCATACTCGCACTTCCTATGAGCAGCGGATAAGTAGGAGGTTTTAATCGGCATTACCAGTTACTCTGCAGAAAATCGTGCGGTGTGTACTTATCTAAAAGTCGGCTAATATCTCTAACGTAAGATCACACTCTCTACTTCTGGCTCTCGACCAAATTCGCCTGTGAGAGCCGCGAAGAAAAAGTGACTATCGCTAACTTCGCTAACCACGCCCTCACGCGCTTTACATTTTCTTACTCAGAAGTAAGATCCTTGCCAAACATCTCCTATATGCGAGACGAAAATTCAATTAGTTGCCTTTCCGACGCTAGTGTAAAACGTCTCGCATGTCACCTGAAACATTTCTTTCACGCTCACGAAATTCGTAGCAATAATAATGGGCGCGTTTTAACGTAAAATCTCATGTTCATAAAAAAAATTACATTTCATTTCTTTACTTTCCCTAGATTTCTATGATTTTGTCTATATATTCACGCAAATGTGTAGTGAACGTTGACATTTTTTCATTTTATTTGTGTTTCTTGGGAAAACCAAATTGAACATTTTCTTGAATAAATGACCGTCGTTGAATTTTGAAAATTGATCACCCAATAACCGATTAAAATGATTGAAAATGGAATTGAACTTGCCAAAGAAAGTAAGGATGTGTCTGGCCGTTTCACCGTCTGTAGTGTGACATCTGTTGGACGCCATTGTAGTGTAAATGGGTCTACGGTGCGGTACACAAAGGAAAAATGAGGAAAATAATCGGTCAAGCGTTGCAGCAAGTGCGTCCGAAAGTCCTAAAGCATCTTTTCATGCCCGTGATGCAGCTCTCGAGAAAACGGAGAAAGCGCTATGTTTATGGATTGTAGAACAAACTCAGAGAATCGTGCCTTTGAGCGGTCCTGTGATAAGGGAAATGGCCAAGCGTCTCTACTATCATCTCTTTGAACCCTCCGGAGGTGAAGGTAGCAGTGCTAACTTAGCTGCTCACAGCTTTAAAGCCAGTAAAGGTTGGTTTGATAATTTTAAAAGACGCTTTAACCCCCACAATGCGAAACTAGCGGGAGAAGTGGCGTCGGCTGACCATGGTGCAACAGAACTTCAATGCTGGTGAAACAGAGCTTTTTTTGGAAGAGAGTGCACTCGCACTTTCTTGTCCAAGGAGAAGAGGTCTGCGTCGGGATTTAAGGCGAGTAGGTACCGGCTAAATCTTCTCGTCTGTGGAAATACAGCAGGCAAATTCATGATAAAGACGATGGTGATATACAAATCTATGATGAACCCCAGGGCCCTCAAAGGAAAAAACAAGGATCATATCACGGTGCTCTGGCTCGATAACAGGAGGGCCTGGATGATTGTTGAGCTGTTTTTGTAACTGTTTCATGGTATATGAATTGCAAAAGTACCTTGCGGCCAAAAACCTAGCATTCAAGGTCCTTCTGATCTCAGACAATGCGCCAGGCCATTCTGAAAGTCTGTAGTTTTCCCACCAGAACGTTATTTATCTTTCATATAAAACATCCATAGTGTTTATATTTATTTTTATTATAATAAACATGGTTATTACACAATTACAAGTTAATTCTTATTAATCATTAAAGATCACCTTGATTTCCGTAAGAAAGGTCCACCTAACCCCCTTTTATCATGAGGGTTTGTTGGTCTAAAAATTTTCGGTTTTGATATTCGCGGCGATTTCCAGGATCGTATCCCCCGCGAATATCGAGGGTTTACTGTACTGCGTATGGGAAAAGTAAAAATGTTTGACGGGAATGCGACCCCACGCGCACTTAGTAGAGGGCCCAGTAATTTTCCGAGCCGGTTCTGACTGTGAAGCATGCCTGTCACAGGTTCTCCATAATATAGTTCAATTCCTTGGCGTTAGAGGCAGGGCTGTTTGGCAACCAATCAAAACGCTCACCTCGGCCATGCAGCAGCAGACGTTAGGGTAATATAATATAGATAATAAAAATATATCTTAACGCTCCTTTTCATGAAAAAATGGATCAAACAATTATATTGCCTACAATTTTAATAACAACAAATTTTTACATTAATTAAGTTCTAAAGGAGATATTTGGAAAAAAGGAAAAATGATATGGGTAAACCTCCACTTCCGTTTGATCAGTGTCAGCTAAAACCTTTTAAGACCTTGAATTACTAATAAATCCCTTAAACAAAGTTTTGTGGTGATTTGATCCTTAGTTTTTGAGTTAGAGCGCCCACAAAATTCCTATCACACACACAGACACACACAAAAACATCATAGAGGAAAATAATGAAAACGTACTCAGGGGACCTCAAAACGTGTATTTCCGCGGAAATCTCGAATTCGATTTTTTTCACGAACACTACGTATGGTGAGAGAAAAAAGGAATCGGTCGCCGACGTGATATTTTTGGATATAATAATTATCGATTTAAATTTGAAGATTTATTATCACCTGATTAATAGACATGAATATAACATGTGCTCCACTGGGCGTTCGCATTCCCTCCATTCTTTTGTTTCAAGTCGCACGCGCGTTTGACGCCACTGATTACCGGGCGTGGTCGCATTCCTCCGCGACAATGAAGCGTCCCACCCTCTTGAATCCCGATTATGTCTCCTTGTCTACGTCTGTTACAGCGAAACTGAAAGTGTATCATCGCCTAGGAAGCGCCATCGGAATAGGCCTTTGAAGTTGCGGCTCCAAGTGTCGAGATGTCTCTGTCATCGACGACTTTTATAATGCTTGGTTACGCGCGCGAGAGAGCCTGTAATTTTATGAGGCCCTGCAGGTTAAGGAGGAGGAGGAGGTCATCCCATTGTTGGCGGTTCCAGGGAAGAGAAGCGTTGCATCAAAGCCCTCGGGCAATAAAATATTTCGCGATATCGCTTCTTGCAGGAAATGATGGGAACGGGTCTCCTGAATTGCCAACTTCCGGTCGGAGAGAGGGAAATATTTTCTGTTATTTCCATGTTTGGGCATTGTTATTGATGCAATAATATCGCGGTTTATTTTATGCAGCTGAGGATTTAAAAAAATGTTTTATTTAAAGTCGGGAGATTTTTGCTCTCGATAGAATAAATGCTCAAAAACTTGAATTGGTACTTTAATTACGGATACAAACTCGTTACGAAAAAAATAGTAAATAAAACTTTGTTGTGCGGGTCATTATTTCCGAGTAGGATGCATTTAATCGTGATTGCTATATTTGCGTACTGATAAAAACAGTTTTCTCCCTCTCTACATATGTATAAGTTTTAATCTACCACTTGTTCTCCATCGTCGCTGCTTCACTGCCAGGAGGATGTTTGAAAAACAATCTTGTTCCGAATGTCACGCCGAAGCAGATAATAGTCTATGCGACTACACCCTACTCCACGAACAGGGGCGAGATGTATTAAAAACTCAACCGTTAATGTCTCTGGAAAGATGGGTATTATGCGAGTAATGCGTTCTCCTTGCCGTCCTTGCTGGAACCGCGCGCTGCATTTGTTTTACTGCAATGCCAAACATCTCATTACATCGTTTCCTTCGGCGTCTTTCATTCTTCGTAACCGAGTTTTAATCTCTAGGAGCGATCGGAAAATGAGGGACGGGGTGCGCCGGAAGGGAGTGGGTGGCCTCAGACACGCCGCGGCAGCAGATGGAATTATGGGAAACAAAAGAAGTGGGAGAGTGAGAGGGATGGGAGGGAATAGGAAGAGAAATGAAGACAGGTTCGGATGGCTGTGTGACTCCAAATCAACAATAATATTATGGTGATCTCTCGTCTTTTCACCATCGACTAGAGAAAACGCTAATGAAGAAATTAAAATCAAAATTTCAAAAATTCAATTTAATATTATAATACGATATCTTCATTGATTCTTAAAAGCGTTTTTTTTTTAGAAATATGTAGATTTGGTCTTATCCCCGTTTTGTCAGACTATCAATTAGATATCTAAGTTCAGAATTCATTATGCTGTATTGAGCCTCCTATAGAAAATATTTCGCTAATTTTATTCAAATTTCTGACGTACGATATTAAATCAACCTCTTTCCGGATATACCTATATAAGATAAGTGGTGCCCAAACTACTTCCCGCGGTCCAAATGCGGCCGGCCATGAGTTAAACAATTAAAGGGCACAATCTAATAAAAAGAAAACACAAAAAGTATAACATATGTAAAAGAAACAATTTTTCTTCCAATTTAAAACAAATCAGGTATTATCGGCCCACAATTAAACTCTTTAGTTTCCTAAATTTATTATTCCACTATATCAACTGGGTATGGCCTACGAAGAGGGCGAAAGTGAGCATGTGGCCTAGCGATTTGTGAAACAATGGGTTATATGGTCCCCGAGTCAGAAAGTTTGGGCGCCACTGTCTTACATTATTGTTCAAATTGATTAAAATCTAATGTTAAAACCTTTCACGTAAATATACACGACGTATTATACATTCATAATCAACTTAAAAACTTCAAATTTTTAGGAAAAACTTTCAGCATGGGTCAAATATGTTTGAAAATTTTTCTTTATCATTCACATTTACCGATTTTTAAAGTTTATTTACAAAATAAATACAATTTAACAACATGTACAACAGCACTTTTGTGGGCTATGATCCATTCCAACGCCCTCTTTATTTCATCAAAGCCTGACGATAATATTTCAATTCATTTATTGCTGCTATAAAAACTAAACAAATGCCATAGATGATGGCTGCACATTGAGCGATATCCATCGCATGCCAAAATTTGTCTTTTTGCAAATAATGCTTAAAGAATTTGGTGTCCCGGTCATCTGTCCAGCTCGCCGCTTTCTCGGACGGCTCGGAAATTTCCTGACGATGCAATAGTCTTTATGTTACTCTACAGTAACAATAAACATAGTTGATCGTGGGTGACTTCTGGGTGACCATCATAGCAATTCTAACCTTCATGATTCGTTGAAACGATTTTAAGACAACATCCGCTTTTCTTACCTTGAAATTTTTGATGCGCTTGAACTCTCACGTCTCCTTCTCTGTTTACTCGCCGACCTAAATTCTAAAAAAATAAAATAATACCGGCGAAGTTTAAGAGATAAATATCGTGTAACTAGAATATATTTTATTTGGGTAGTTTCAGAACTTGTTCTCCGACCCACGCTTACAAAAAAAAGGAATAGACAAGAGAGAAGGGAATTCATCGCCTGTAAAAATTCGCCTCGTTTTTACATTGATGCCGGTGCGTAAAAGTTTTACGGCGTTTTCTCCGAATGAAAAGATAAGACGGGCACTTATGCTCAGGGAATGCGAAAAAAATCACGAGAGATTCTCAACTCATCTCGCTGGCTCTCTCTTCGAGGATGAGAATTAAGCGGCGGCTTCTTTCCGCCAAGTTCTAATCAGGCGGTGGAACTACGGATTAACCTCGTTGACGACGTTTGTTTATTTTTCAAACTTATCAGAAGGCGTCCATTACATCTTCAACTAACTTTGGAAAGAGGGCTTGAAATTCTTTCGAAGATGGCTAAGAATTGTGCGGATCTTTTGCTTAGCCCTTTTTGTACAAAAACGTGCGGTGTGGTTCGCCTGTTTAGATAACATACGCATGCGGAATTTCTGAAGCTATAATAATGAAAGTTTGAGTGTGTGATACTCGATACCAGGGCTTCTTGATTTTATGCAGTCGCTTACGACTCCAAAAAGCATGTTTGGTGCAACATGCTCGCTAGGTAACACTTCACTACGACTGGAAATAAGCTTACAAAATTTGCAGAAATTTATATCTTCGAAACTAGTATTTGTGAATTGCCACTGATGACGGGTGCAATGTACCTGAAATAATTATATATATATATATATATATATATATATATATATATATATATATATATATCTCAACGTTTTTATGGCTATAGGAAAAAAGGTTTTCATATAGCATATATTCTATTAATACAGGAGCTACGGTGTTGGCTTTCCTACCGCCGCGGCGCGCCGTAATACGTACTGCAATCATAATAATTCAGTACGAAACCACACTTCAACGTGAAAGTATAAAAAAAATCACTTCGTTCACACTTTAACGGAAATTATAGGTAATTTTAAATAAGCCGACAGCGAGAGACCTTTTCGACATTTTTTCAAGCAAGAACGCCACATTTTTTGGAGCAACGCTATAGACAGAAAGTATCGATTGTGGTCCCGGTTGATGGTGGCTTTTTTCAAGGGTAACCCAAAAAAGTAGTCTCTGATCGCGTCCGCGGAACCAGTTGATGTTCCGAGGCGTACCAAAACTGGTACGCGCACCTCCGTTTGGAAATCTATGCAACACACACATCATCTTTTCGGATATTGTCAGACTTGCATAAACAGAATTTTGGAAACAATAAGCTCGGTATGGAATGCACTTATTTTCCTCGCTTTCTGCAGAATGTCATGATTATTTGCCCCACCGAAATCCTGATTCGTAAATCACCGGAGCAGGAGGTTGCGCGTGGGGAAATTACCGATCGGTAATGTTTTTGGGCCAAGCGTCGGACGCCAGGCCTCGGTCTCTGGTCAAGCAACCACATGTTTCACCGCAAGACACGTTAAAGTGGTGAAATGGCCAGGCTGGGGAAAAATAGAAATAATTCTAAAAAAAAGGTCCCTCCACCAAAAACCACTCTTCCTCCTCGGTCAAGAAATTGTATTGATGTCGCGTAAAAGAGGCCGGAGGAGGAGGTTGAGAGATGGGGTAGAGGGAGGAGGTGGAGAGAGAAAATGGAGGGAGGAGGAGGAGGTAGGAGATGAGGCGAAAAGGTGGAGGGATGACGAGGATGTAGGGGTGGATGGATGAAGCGGATGGATGAGGCGGAGGTATGAGGCGGAGGTATGAGGCGGAGGTATGAGGCGGAGGTATGAGGCGGAGGTATGAGGCGGAGGTATGAGGCGGAGGTATGAGGCGGAGGCATGAGGCGGAGGTATGAGGCGGAGGGAGAAAAAGAGGGTTGGGCGACCAGATGAGTGTGTCCAGAGGCCGATGATCACCGCCTCGAGCGAGGGAAGGGTCTTTCTGTGGGGTGAGGAGAGAGGGTGCGGAACGTAAAAAAAAATAATAATGAAGACTTTTATAATGCATTGGAATGATGCGGGAAGGTGAAAGTGTTGCCGATAGAGAGAGAGAGAGAGAGAGAGAGAGAGAGATCGAAAGAGAGAGGGAAGGGGATAGAAAAAGAGAGAGATGAGTGGAAGATTTTGACGGTGAAGAGAAAGGATGCTGAGGAATGGCTTGTGGAAAATGAGGTAGGCGGCCTTACCTTATAGCATGCCGGTGTGTGCTCGCAGAACGTGTTCCACGAGTTCCTATATGCACGTCTCTTTATTTTCCGTCGACTCTTCGAAGTCTTCTTCGGGTATGGGCGACGAATTACGGACTTCTACCTCTTTCTCTCTCCATTTCTCTCTCTCTCTATCATCTCAAATCTCACGCCTTGAACCCTCGAACATCCTTGAGAGAGGGCTAAGGCGAAGGTCTTGGGCTTCGAAGCGGAGAGCGAATGGGTTAATGGAGGTGGGGGAGATGTTTCTTAAGTTTGAATAGAACGCCGATGTAAATGGATGAGTTCCTCCTCCGCCTGAGGATGTTGCGGACGCTCGAGTCAACCTCTGTGAAGTAATTTATCCCTCTTACAATTAGGCAAGTCTGAACAGACATTGACAGGTTATTCATTTTTTCCAACAATATTCGTGCTTCCATTAACGCTACATTTATGAGATGGACACAGTTAAAACACTTGAAAATCAAACTGAAAAAATAAGAACTACTTTCTCGGTTGCCTACAATAGTCATAAAAAGGGTACGAAAAACCATATGCTCAATTCAGGTAATAGGCAGCCGTCATCAGTGGTATCCACCGAGACTACATCCTGAAATAACATTCTGAAATAACACTTAATAGGTAGGCAAAATGCTTGTGGTTTTTTGTAACCTTTTTTTGCTATTAGAGACTTATTTTAATCTATTTAATTTCTTAAATTATTATTTTGTGAATGTCTTTTTAGCTATAATACGAGCACTATAATTCTCTATTGAACTTAATTAATGCATATATTATCGTTGAAAGAATTTTTTACATCCCATCATTTCGTTTCGGCCACCCGCCAATCGGGTCAAGATCGTTATAAACGGATCGGATTCAAAAGGGTTTGAGATAACGGGTTGAGATCGATAATACGCATATAGAAGTTACTCTATCGGAGAAAAATGCGATAAGTGGCCGAAAATATAGCCAAATGTTAAATATCAAGCTCACGTTATGGAATCCAGTAGATAATTAAAGGCGGGCTTGCACGGTTCAATTCGATTTAACAATCCGGTTAAATCATCCAAATTGAAAAAAAAATGAAAAGTGTAAATAGGAATTCAATTTCATTGAGCAATCGCATTGAACATTGATAGAAGTAGGGTCTAGCTCCACTTTTGTTCAATTCCATGGAAGCAATGGGAATGACTCATCCACATTGAACGATGATTGGTAAAGAGAGAATTTCAATAGCATTGAAAGCATTTTCGCCTCGAGACATCACAGATGCTCTGGTTTCAAACTGTGAATGAGGAGTGAGCTGAAGAAAGCGAGTTGTGTTGGATCGTCCCTCGAATTGTAAGGAAGAATCATGGTTTTTAAATGGAGAGAGGACCATACACCGTTGTTTTTGGACTTGCTAAAAATTACGAGTGCTTGTGGAATAGCAAAAACAGTGATTATAAAATCAAGAATGCCAGAGAAAATGTTATTCAAAATTTAATTTCTTACTTAAATTTACCGGGAGTGACGGAACAAGATGTGAAGGCCAAGATGAAAAGTATTCGGCTGCGCTATGCATTTGAACTAGCAAAAATAAAGAAATCTGAGAAAGGTGGAGCAGGGATAGATGATATTTATGTACCAAAAATTTTTGATATTATTTTATAGCACTCATATATTAAATGATCACAAATAAAGCGTATACCCGCACCAACTATTTCACTTGGCGCCATGTTGAATTGAATTGGTGAAATCAAATTCATTGATTCGTGTAAACAACCTCTATTTCAATGCGGAAGTTCAATGCTGCAGATTCAATCGGATTGCTGAACCGTGTAAACGCGCCTTAAGATAACTCTAATAGACGAAAAGCAGCTCCGAGAGCCAGATGCCCTTTAAGGCACTGAGATACGCCAGACGTTTTTGAAGTCACGAAAGTGTTATGTTTTCTTTGTAAAGCTATCATAAATAAATATCGGTGTGAGATTTGCCTATCCCGATCCATCTGAAAATTAATGTTTTATATCTATCAATATAATCATTTTAATGGGATAGTTTTCATAGAGAGGTTAGATTTCTTGAAAACTTAAATGTTTTATGCCACTTAATAGTGCATTTAATGAAAATTAATTAATATGACTCTTGAAAATGTTGTTTATAAACGTTTCTTATATGCATAAAAACAACAAAACAAAGAGTTTTGTATTTAATATATCCTAAATGAAAATAGTGTCAAGAAAAGGTCTATCTAGAAATTGCTCCAATCTATCTAATAATAGGATAAGAAAAACAGCACTCAACACGCAAAATTTCCATAAAAGGATTAAGTGGAGGACCGATATTGTTGAATTTTTACATATAACTGTTGAAAAAAATACCAATTCTTTAACCCTTTTCATTTGGCAACATAACTTCACAATTGATCTAAAATTTCATTTTCTTCTCAATTCTTCAAACGTTGGAAGCATTACTAGTTCCACACATCATTTCATGTGATTTAATTAAAGAAGTTATTGTAACCTAATCTAAACTGCTGCTTATGCATTCTCGGTCTGTGTTTTTGCATGAGGTCCTGAGTCTTGAGTTTAATTCATTTATGTATTCTCTTTATACTTGTTATAAATGTTTTCCTCTAATACTTTGATCAATTGTGTTACAAAAGTTCTTCAAGAATTTTTTATCATCCTTTGAAAATTTTGGACTGGAGAGAATTAATTAATAAACAAGTATCAAACATGCCAGCATCAATATCTTATGGTAAGGAAGAACTAGGACGTTCGTTTACGAACGCGATTAGTTTGCGTCCCCAACTAATTAACCTAAATTCTTTTCGCAGTGATTATGCGGGTGAAAAAAAGGAACCGGAGAAATTTAGCAACAATTGACGACGCAACCGGTGCTAAATTTTTGGTCGAATTAGAAGAGCACGATGCGATTTTAACACCCACGCTCTCTCTCTCTCCTTCTCTCTCCCTTTCCGTCTTCCTTCCATGCCGCATTTCTCCCGCTTAAATAGGGACAATTAATACTTCCCTCGGGATTTCCGTTTAGCAAAGTTACTTAACGGATTCTGTCTAAAATCCACTAATTATTCAGCCGCTTGCTTAGAAAGGCTTTTTCTTCGCTCTTTATTAATCTCTCCCTATTGCGAGATGTCATCGCCACCGTTCAGGATTTTCCATTCCTAAGAATACATACGCAACCTGTTTGTTCCTGATATTAGCGAGGATGTTGCCTAAGCGTTGAATACCGCGATTGCGCCATCGCGTGCGTGTGTGGGAGAAAGAAAGAGAGAGGCGGAAAGTGGTCTTGCGCGAAGTGTGAAAATGTGTCTTTTTTTGAGATTGTTTGCCACAAAAGAGAATTCTCGGTTGAATTTTAAATTTTTAGCGCCTTTCATTTTATAAGTGCGCTTATGTTTTTGCTCTGTCTGTCCGTCTGTGTAACAAGCAGTGAAATTAAAATAGCAAACAAAAGGTAAGAGATAGAAGACTGAAATTTTCAGGATGTATGTGATCTATGATGCCATTTATTGGGCTGCCAAAGAATTTTTTGAAGAACTCGGTGGAGTGCAGGGGGCGCCTTCAACATTCACAAATTAAGATTCTGAGCAAATGGTTATAGAGAGAAAGTTTGAAATTTTCATTTATTAAATAAATTACTTTATATCATATAATCCTATTACTAAATTCATAAAAAAATTTAATTTTACCATTTTGAATAAAGCTTAATAAATAAAACGCGCTTCTTCATATTGCGTCAGCAAACGAAGCTCCAATTTTTAGGCTTGCTCCCAAAGGAAACAAAGCCTTATGAAAAAGTCCTGTCTGTGTATATGTGTGATCCCCACTAACAACCTTTGCATCAATGGACCGATTTTCATGAAACTTGGTATGAGACTCGTGCTACCAGGGTCCACTTTCGGGCTATATTTTATTTGGCGAAGATTGAAGTCCCGGGTTCGAATCCAGGAACGTTTTTTACCTATTTGTTTTGTGTAGGAAGTCTCAAATCCATCGTGCAGGGATGTTTTCTTTAATACTTTAAAATATCTTAAAATTGTGATATCGGAGCGAGATTTGTACTGTTATAAGGGGAAAAGCATGTAAATTTTAATTCTTATCACAGAATGTTGATAATTTATCGAATTTTCCTGAACTTCTACTAAAACATTTGCGTTTTAAATCGCATTTTATCGGTTTGTTGCCATGGAGACGATTATTACCTAACTCGGCTTGAGCATAAACGAGTGAACAAATGCGTTATTTTCTTTTCCACTCGACTACCCTTTAGCAATGGACAGTTGATCCATACTTATCTATTACCGTATAAACAGTAACATTTATAAATTTGTTTATTTAAAAAAATACATGCAAAATATAATGGCAGAAAGAGATTTTGACATTGCTTTTAGTATTTTAAATCTGCTAATGCTATATTAATTTGTTTTCAATTTTTCTCTATTATTGATAAACTATGACTTACAAATGGTATTTATGGAATGAGAATTCCTTTGAATGACTAACACATACTGAAACATTTCCTGTCAATATAAGTAATCAATTCGGGACGTCAACTTTGGAAAACCAACTTGCATTATTCCTGGTTTTTACTTCTTGTTTTCTTATGGCCCGTCCATCTCTCTGCGTGGGAAATATACTATTAGTCGAATAAATCTCAATTACGACGAGCTCGATGATACTGGGAAGTCTACGGTGTGTCTAAAAGTAGAGATTTGCCATCCTCGTCGTCTCAGTTCGTAAAAACGTCAACCTAAGAATGTCTTTTTTATAGAATATAATGAGAAAAACAGACGATTGGTGGTGTAGGGTGTGATTACTGAGACAAAACCTTTTTGCGAAAACAGTTTAGAATTCTACAACCTTGGATCTTGTGCATATGATGTCAATTTTCATCAACCACTTTTTATACTGTGATTACCAAAGTGTTAAAAAAAAACTTCGTTGAAATTTGGCGAGTTTATGGTGTAGCAGAATAATAATTATTTGGACCTAATATGATTTGATACCAAACGAATTGAAGAAAAAAGTGATAATTTTGGGAAATTTAAATTATAATACTCAATCCACATTACTCTTTGACATATGGTATTAATTTATGATTTAGTATCATTATATCAAGAAGAATGTCTATTTTTGTAAAGCCAGGTGGTGAACGTGCGCCTTCAAGTAACCTTGTAAAAAACCTAGTTACCTATCGCTGAAAATGTTCATGTACGAGTTACGGTACATTAATGTAACAGTTTCTTGCAATTTGCGTGACATATATTTTTACTTGAACAAATTGGTTTTGCACCAGATATCGTGATGTAACGATTTAACGAAGGCAGTAAATTGTCATGGAAAGAGATCAGTGGATTAGTGGAGCCGTGGACTGCAGGAAATGGTGAAGCTTCTCGCTTCTCTCATTAATCTTTTACTTCTTGATTATAGTTCTATTCTGGCCTCGGTTTCAATTAGCTCAGTCTTGAGTCCAGTTTACTAATAAAAAATACTCCAAATTAACTTGTGATTTAATTTATTTCTTACTACAGTTACTCACTTCCTAAACTGTACATTGCATAATTCGGTCGACTTATTTTGAAAGGAAAACTTAACAGCAATTACTCTATTAAATGTTAATATTTTGACTTTATTTTTCTGCAACTGATGAGAATTAAAAACCACAGAAAACTGAAATTGTATTTTAATTAAAATTATTTATTTTTACATTTCATTTTTACCATTGAAGATGGATATTTCTTGTGAATTTTACAAG
The DNA here is from genome assembly GCA_028673005.1 of Tanypteryx hageni. NCBI lineage: Eukaryota > Metazoa > Arthropoda > Insecta > Odonata > Petaluridae > Tanypteryx > Tanypteryx hageni. The sequence goes on from CM054113.1 coordinate 70,956,517, forward strand.
TGCCGATCTCTTTAAAAACTACAATGAATATTAGCTTTCGAATCTGGGCAATCATAAACATAGCTTATCATAGCTGCTACCTTAAATCGTTTGTGAAACGAGGCTCATACACATTACCTGTAATGAATATATTACGAATAGTTACGGATAAAATATTAACTACAAATTATTCTGGCGAAATATGATTACATACATGTATGTGTGTATATAACGGGGATCAAAAGGTGTAGATAGCCCAGTGGACACCGTGGCTGGAGAGCCGCTGTGTGTGACGGAGAGACGCACTTGAAGTTACGTAAGGTGAAAATATTTTCGGGTAAGACCCGTCTTCAGTCGCCGAGAAGCTTTTCACCTTACGTTTCTTCACGCCTGTCTCTTAGATCCTCTCAGCGGTTCTCCTGCATTAAGTATTCCGCTGACTTCTTTGCTGCATTTTAAAGCAAATTTTTTCAATAATTTTTTAGATAAAATCTTCCAGCGTAAAAGATATCTCTTGAAGGTACAGATTATCCCACCCCTACCCGAGCGCCGCCGAAAGCCACGTGATGATACGATGAATGAGTTCCACGCCGTTGTTGTTCCAGTCTTGTGCGAGTCTATCTTTCATTATATGCATAATTTCTGCGATTATACATGCTAATATGAGACGCTAAATGCATACTGAACATCGCTTCTTGAGAGGTTGTCCGAAACAAGGAATCGAATCAACGTGTGGCCATGGAAACAATTTAAGCACCTCAGACAAAAAGCTTTCTGTTTCCATCAGGGATAATTTTTTTGGCATAAACAGTAACCAATTACACCGATCCAGCAGTCGGTTGTTCATCCGTTACACATGTGCGAGAGTTTTTGAGTAGTTCACATGACTTGTACACTTTTTTCGACGATTAAAAAAACGCTCTCGTTTTACACACATTCTACTGCAAACTTGACTTGTTTTTAACTCCTCTCATCAAAAATCTAACGATACGTTTGCAGTTCAACAGCGTTGCCATCTGAAAGGGGACCATTTTAAAAATTGACCGTCTGCATTAATATCGCCAACTTAAAATCTCGAAAGCTTCGATTACTATATCTTCAGATATGCAATAATGGAGATATGCGGCAATGAGTACATGATGTTTTTAACAAATGTCCATGAAAAACGTACATTCACTGTTCCTCTTGATTCACACTCATATTTTACTTTAAAATGCATTAGTTTGATATAAATCCATTTTAATTGGAAGGAAACTATTCTTAGCTATGACGCAGGTAAAATGATATTTTACGTAAGTTTTTTAGAGATTACTTCTGAAACTTCAGCTCTAGGCGCCATAGCCTTGGATAAACTCGTCGAAAAAATGCAGCGTGTTACGTAAGGTCCACATAATATCTCCACACGCGTGATTTTATTTATTTTTTATTCCTTTTACCAGAAAAAAATCGCTTAATGATGGTATAGTCGAAGTTCCGAGATTTTTGTTTCCCACCGCCCTATCGGTGGCTCCAGTGTTCAAATTTTCTCATGGATATTAAAACAGGCGAGTCAAGGGCAGTGAAAGCGGTCCACAGATGCGTGATGGACGGGGGAAGGGTTTTAAAACGTGCGAGAGAGGAAAAGTTATCGGGGAAGAAAGAAAAAGGAACTTTCTAGGGAAGAGAAGATGGTGATGATGAACTGTTAGGCCGTTGGTAAGTTATGCCGCTGAATTTTTCAAGACGTCAGTCAGAGCCTCCTCTCTCTCTCTCTTACTTTGTAAACGGAGACGCCAGTAAAAGTGAGAGTGCGCCCGCCTTGTTTCTTCTTTTTTCTATCTTTAGGTTCTCGAAAGTAAAAGGAGATGAAGCTCCATAATTCATAAACCCTATGCGAGGGACCTTTCCAAATCGGGAAGCCAAAGTTGGCAAACGCGTGGTCAGAAATTTTGAAAGAATTATGTACACACAGAGAAGAGATTTAAGTTTTAATTTTCTTCTTTTGCAATCGAAATTATGCATCGGATTGCAAAGGAAACGTCTTTTTTGTACTGCCAAGGCAAGGTTGGACAAATTACGGATCACGAACCGCATGAAGCTTTGGAGAGGATATAATGTGGCTCGAGAATTAATCACTAATGGGGTGCGTAAACTTTAATACAAGTAGGTTGAAATTGTTTCTAGCAAAGTTATGGCAATGAAAAATTATTTGTTATCAATTTTCTCTGGTAGGTGCCCACACAACATTGCCATCTCTCGAGTAATTCTTGATTTGAAATTCTATGCGGCCCGCTGAAGCATTCGTAACTAGGTATTTATGCGGTCCGCTTTGTAAGAAGTTTGATAATCTCTGCGGAACGGCTTGAAAGAACCATTTAACTTTACTGTATTATTTACCGGAAGAAAATGATAAGCTTCTCGTGGACAAGAACAACGAAAAGTGTCGTTATTTTTACGGATATTGAATTTTTTCCACTCTTTATTATTGTTAAATGATAAATCTATATCCTTAACCGTAAAGTTAAAAAAATAGAGACACAAATTTTTAACTTTACGGTTAAGCAGATTGGTTTCTCATTTAACATCAATTTCGCCGTAGTCTCCACCTCTATCTATCAACTCTTTATTAGCTCACTTCGTCTTCCACGTTAGTTCATCTAAGAAAGATAACAGAAAAATAGTAGAATCGATGTTGTTAAGAAACGGTTGAATTACGAGTAGGATATGAAATTTTCATATCCGTGTAAATATAAAAATTCCTTTCTATTCTTCAAATATTGCTTTTACGTATTATTTTTTGGTCTCGCAGTCGTAGAAATTTGTTATCCGAAATTGAAGGAATTCCGACGATTTCATTCGCACTAAATATAAACACGCGATCATTCCCACTGATTTAAGAGTTTACTTTGAGTTAATAATGCAGCGAGACCTTTCGCACTACTCATTAATAGACCGTAAACTTTTGAATGGCATGGCTCATTCGTGAGGCTATAGAACAATTTTATGCTATTTCCTTACGCATGCAAAACATACTTATCAAATGTTTTTGCAACAGATTTCAATGAAAATAAACGGCGAAATATACCTACATTGCACAAACTTTCTCATATACAAATATACATTTGGTTCACTGTGTACGCTTGTAAAAGAAAAACGCTTATAATTCAAAGTTAACCGTAGTTTAGCGTATATTTTAATGCCATTGATCGATATTTAGGAATTTTTTGAGATATATGGCATAGCTAGTACTATTTTTGACATCAGGTTGTACGATTGGATGGATTTTAATCACAATCCTTATAGCCATTTTTGAGTAAATCGAATTTTTTTCAAAATATCCAAGAATAAAGTATACCCTTAATTGTTGCGCAATATCGTTCATCTCTTCAGAATTTCTTTTATGAATGATATTATCCACAAATATGAGATATCATTCCATTTAATTTAACCGTAAAGCTGTAGTAAGGTTTTGAGCGGATCGCGGAGGGGGCGTGACGTCATAGGGCAGCTTAGGTAGCTTAGCTTAAATTTTAATGTCACTGGACGCCATATGGTGATTTTTTGAGAAATATGGCTTACGTAGTATTATTAATAACATCAGACTCTACAACTGGATTGATTTTAATCAAAGTCTATGGAGCCATTTTTGAATAAATCAAATTTTTCTAAAAATCGCCAAGAATAAACTACACTTAATTTTTGTGCAATATCATTTCTATGAAATTAAGGTCTGAAAAAGATGATATATTGCATAAATACGAGATCTCATTCGATTTAATGTACGCGTTTGGGCCCTAGGACGGCAAACAGACAGACAGATAGACGGCATGGCGAAAACCACTTTTATGGACTCGGGGACACTTAAAACGTATATTTCCATCAAAATCTCGAAGTCGATTTTTTTCACGATTACAATACTTTCTCAATATAACGCTACGTATATGAGAAAGTAAAAAGGTGTGTAGGAAGGTCTTCACCAAATTATTCCAACAATCACTAAAAAACGTTTGAGAAGCTGAAAGCTAATTTATGCTTATAGGTAATTTTTATTAGTACAATCTGAAGATGTAGACGTAGAAAATGAGCGCTATATTTGCTAAAAGAATGGGTTGGTTGTGAGGAAATGAAGAAAAAGGCCTTTATGGGACAGATTGGGTTAAGCCAAGCTAAAACCTACCAAAATTTATGGCACTTTTGACGACCATACGTTTTTCAACGATACAAATGAGTGTTATTTGTTATCTAATATATAAAATTGAATGTCCGTTTGTCTGTCTGTCTGTTCCCTATACATTCCCACACCCTTTGACCTATCAGGACCAAACTTTGCAAAGTGACTTCCTATGACCCTACGGGTAACATAGGGTACCCGGAAACCCCGAAAACTACCCCGCACAGACAGACGGATATACAGCGGGTCCTCATATATAGATTTGTTTTCTTTAACTTATGTGAATTAAAAGAATTAATAATATGAATTAATCATAATATCGTAGTTCGATTTTTAAATTTTCAGAAATCGCGATGTTTTTATAACCTGTTATTAGAAGCCCAAGCAACGCCGGGTACTTAAAGTTAGTGTACCTATAAAATACGCCATGCGTTGCCGAATGGAAAAACATAGCGTAGCAGCGCTGAATTCACAGGAGAGGCGATCGAGCCCCTTAGATTTGCCCTTGGGCCCTTTTCGTACGAAACCCCTAGATTGAATGTTGCAACTTAGGTCCGTGAAATGACGAAATATCCTCAGAAATTTCAGGATCAGCCCATGTATTATTGTTTACTTAGGTAAGCCAGGCTACGATAGAGCGCTTTTCATTAAGAATGTTCTTATGACAATAATACAATTTATTATATATTCAAGAATAAGCACTTCACTATAAAAAAATTGAAATGTAAGTTATTATCATAGGTGTCTCGAACAGATATAACAAAGAACCTTGTTATAGCTATTGGAGAATCTAAGATAATTACTTTTTCAATTTTTTCACATTGAAGTGCTTGTTCTTGAATTTGTTTCCTGCCATAAGACGAACTCGATAATTTTATAGTGAATTAATTTATTACACAATTAAAGTAATTTTATTTTAACATATCTTATCTGATTATTTAAAATTTCCAGTGGAGCGCTGCATTTGAAAGTGCGTTGGAAGTGAACAAATCTGACGCGTTCAGGCAATAAACCATATTAGCTGAAAAAAGATCATGCATTTATCGTTCTGGTAACCGTTTAAAATAATGCCTGCTCGAGAATAAAATTACTGCGCATTTTTCAGGCAGCTTAATGTTGAGGTTTCCATCCCCCGCCCTCACCCTACACATAATTAGCGGATTAAGTTTTCAGAGTTGTTAACGCTCGTATCAAATCACGTACAACGTGGTTTCGCCTTCTTCGTCCTTCCTCATTGCTTCCGTTCTTACGCCCCCTCAAAAGGCAATCTATCATAGCGGTGATGATGGGATGTGAGTGGAACCTCTGAAAAGAAAAAATAATCGCCACTTCCGTTCCTTCCCTTTCGCTGAATTGATGGGGAGGTGTATTGCCGGGGATGTTTAGTGTTATCGACGAGTCTTTCAAGGCCGTTTTCCCGTTCTCTTTTTTAAGCATAGGCCATAGAAAAAAACTCAAATGAACACATTAGACGGTTGTTCAGATTTAGGCCCTTAGAATTGTTTATTCTCGGAAAATTTGATTGCATGTAAGGTTTTGGCATTAAGTAATGAAGACGGAAGTACAGGGTAATGAATTATATACGTGTAAATTAACGCAAATGGAGGTCGTTTTCTACCAGATACTCGTACATACGTATTTGACAGTGTGTTTGAATGTATGTATATACAGGTGCATAAATAATTTCATTTTTTACTATGTTATAAAGTTATCAGATGACCGAGTACCACTAGCAACCAAAGAACATCAAATAAAAGAAAAAGTTAATTAGCAACTGGGATAAATATTATTATAAGCATGATTCAGTCGGGCATTAACATAAGGTCATCCGTTCTTAACGACTTATGGAAAACTTCCTCCAAATGCAACGGTCTGTTCACAATGACAGCGTTTAGAATAAATCAACATGCGGAGTGTAAAAAAATCCGACATAAAAAGAGGTCAGCAGGAGAGCCAAGGTTGAGTTGTACATAATAGCAACCATGAAGCCGAGGAAGTTAAAAATTACATTAACTCAACCGTTGTCGATCCTCGGACTATACACAGTATACTAGTAATTAATCGTATCTCTGCGCGCAATTTTTTTCTGCATAATTGATATTCATTGTTAACGAAGTTGCATTTTCTGTCAACCTTTCATAAATTTAAAATATATTTGGAAGTTTTTGTTGTTGTTGTGATGTTTTTATAGACGCATATACAATTCTACCAGTAGCGCATGTGACGGGCGAAAATTTACTTTCTAATCACATTGGAATTTTATATAATAGTAAATATTGTACGGCTTTATTAACCTAGGCTATAAGATTGTTCGAGGCTATAGAAATGCGTGCGACAAGGAAGTAATATAAGAAAATAAAGCTCTCTGGAACGTTATACCAGCCTTACTTTAAAATAAATTCGACTCACTCATAATTATGAAAGACATTTTTATACCCGATATTCCGTCGAGTACAGGGCTTACCAACCAGCCATTAAGCCGTTAAGATCGAAGATTACATCACAACGGCCGTGGGAAAGGAGCTCGACGCAGCTACATTTCAAATTCCTTTTAATCGGCGGTAACCGTAGACGTATTGTCCGAATCAAAATCCTCTTTGGCGGAAAACCCTCAACGCGCTAATCCAATTCGGAGGACGACGCCCTCTCGCGTTCCTGACCATCTTTATCTCTGTTCGGATCTCGGAGAAAATGCGAAAAAAATGCAATCTGCGTCGCGGGCATTTGAGCGAAACTTCGCCATTGTTGTTGTTGTTGTTGTTTTTTCCGTCCGTGTCGCTTCATCCCTTGATGATATGCGAGATCAACGACGCTCGCTTTTAATTGCGGTTCCCACGGTTACAATCCGGGATTATTTTCGTACTGGCCTCAGCCGTCGGCTACGTTTTCACGCCGGTCTGTCTTGAGAACATCTCAATTGCAAGGACGGAATCTTTTCGGACTTCCGGCTGCGCGGGGTGGGAACGGAGGCAAGACCCGCGCTCTTGGTGCTCGACGCGTGCAGCGGATGCGCGCCCACGAGACGGCAGCTGGGTGCGAGCCGATGCATTAAAACGAGATTGCGGGGAGGGAAACAATGGTTTTTCAACGTTTGGATTACTAGGAGACGACCTACGCCAACCGGTTGACGACGTTCCTGAAGTAGCGAGTCGTGTCTAGAGGATGGGATTTTCTAATCGTTTTTTCTTGTAAGGCGTTCGGTTTCGTCGTGCGCATGGCGAAGATCAGCTTTTTACAAATTTTTTCGTAAATTCAAAAAGTCCTCGCTAATAATAGGTTAAACTCTAAACAAATTTTGGCGACCTTGTACTGTTCGCTCATAAAGCAAAAAATATGCTGTTCTAAGGTGCGAACTTTTTATGGTGCACTCACTTAACAATATAAGGTAACGTTATTTTAAATAAAACAATATGAGGCTGTTATGCAAATGTTTGTCGGTTCTACAATTCCATTCAATAAACAGACTAATGCTTTGAAGTTCTGTTGTCCACATCATGTGATAAGAGAAAACTACCACTGAATTCCACTCTTCCATTGTTGTTTTTATCAAACATTATTACCCCGTTTTACTCATGTAATTTAACGATATACAAATGTATGCATATTTGTTACGGGGAAAGTGACAATAGTTGGATTTCTTGATCCACGTGAATGAATTTTATTGCTCGCCGCTTTTGCAGTCATATTATTACGTCATCTCGAACGCACACAACGGAATATTATAGTTTTTGCTCGTCATATGGCACACTAGGCAAGAAAAAAATGAATTATTTTGTGCGATAACATCATTCTACTCGACCTAATTTAATAGACGTATTGAGCACACGATAATTAAAAGAGAAATTCCGATTAATCGCCATGACCGAGAAACTCAAAACCACAACTAAGAGAAAAAATATGAAATTTTTATTATATGCATTCAATTACAAACAAGGGGATATTTTTTAATATAGTGAATCAATTAAACAAAAAATAAATGGACTATTTTATATTTAAGGGGAGGTACTTGCCATATTCAAGTATACTTATATCCATTCAATATGAAAAATAATCGAAAATTTCTTTACGCATAAATCAAATATCACGTATAATAACGGCTATCTGCATAGTTAACAGAACTTCGGATATTTATAAAATCTTTTGGACTTCTGTCACAATGAAATGACACCTAATCGTTGACATTATACAGGATTCAGCAACTCAATAGTGAATCACAGCTGAATATTGCTGCATTGTTGCCGAAATAGGAATATTGTTATAACCTAGTGATGGTTGTTGAAGATATCTGAGATAAGTACGTATTTTTTCAAGTGCTTATTCTTGAATTGGAAGATTTAGCAAGTCAAGGTAAAATTACACAGAAAAGTCATCAATGTCGGCTTAGTTCTGACGGGTTTTTTTCGTGGCGAATGAGAAGGAATGAATAAGTATTCTGAGAAGCGAAGAATATCTCGGGGGTGAACGAGAGTTGGAGACGTGGAAGAAGCGAATCGAGGAAAGGCGGCCATTTTGACCCCCGACCCCTCTCGCATGCCATTCAATTATGGAGAGAGATGGACTCATATGGTATTTCAGCAAATAATCCATCCTCTTGAAGTTTGCTTCCTCTCGACAAATCGCGTAAATTAAATCCGTCTAACAATGGAGAATCGTGTAGCGCAGCTCGGGAAAGTTGGCGAAAAAACTGCGAACTCATAGTGACTCGAATCGAATGCGATACCTCCATCACGAAGAGCTTTCCCGAGTCTAGCGCGGAAGAGTGCATGTTGTTGGTAGGATCATTTGTTTGTATTAACGAGACATGAGGAAGTTATGACTGCGTTCCATCTTCTATTTGAATTGTAAACAGTTTTAAAATCCGATGAAATGTAAACTGTGCTTTTTGTGTTTTGTTTTTCAGGTACTACACTTTTCCTTCCTTATTACGGAAAAATGAGAATGATATCTGTTATGAGAGTCTGTCTGTATTGAGAAATGACATTCGTTGGCTAAATTAAAATCATTTTAATTTATATTATTATCTTTTTCGATTTTTTTGGTGCATATGAGATGCATTCGCAATAAAAGGAGGAAATTTACTGGAAAAATTGAGTGATTTCCGTAAAATTAATATTTTTCCCATTACGGAGAAATGAATTAATTGCTCTTTTTTCTTAATTTTTATGTTGAAAGCGTACCAAAATGCAAACAAATGGTATATAACTCGTTCAAAATTGCAGTTTCTCTTCGGTCCAGTTTCAAGCGTCATAGTAACTGATTCATGCACGTCCGAAGTCTTCTAATTCAACAGTTGCTGGAACACTAACCTTGTACCTCGCCGCTTATATCCCGCTCGAGAACGCCGACAAATAGCCGCTTTATCTCGTCTTCCGAGAAAATTTGCCCCTTATCATTCCCGTTATATAAACTCTTATCTACTCTCGTTAATCTTTGTTATTTTTTGCAATTTCATTAGCCGCGATCCAATTCGCTCCTGACGTCTGACTGCGCAACCATCTGCTCTAGTTGGTCAACCTCGTATTCCACCAAATCAAGGAAAATGAGAGAATTGTTTGAAGGTATAGACATAGCGTAGGCAGACCTGCACTGATCATGTCGGTTACCTTCTCCATTTGCTTATACAAAAATTTGTAAAATTTACTAACGAATAACATTATCTATTTTCTTAGTTTCATTTTTCTCGGCTTTTATATTTTAGCTAATTTAATTTTGTAAACTTTAAACAAAGACTAGTTTTTGCTATCACAATGGCACCTACTGCAATTTTATCAATTATCTAGATTTATTTATCTCAAAAAACATTTCATAAGGAGCACGCAGACTTTTTACATTAGGCATTGAATATATTCATTTAGATAATTTATATTTTCATTTTTTTATTAGTTTATTTTTATTTCAAACTAAAATAAGACAAAATCAATGTGCTTTCACTATAAAGTTTGTAAAAATAAAACCTATTTCATTAATGTACCATATAAAACATTTATAACAAAGTTGAAAAATAATAGGTATTCAAGAATTCAAATGTTCGATTTCAATATTCATATTTTATATTATTTTTCATGTACTATTTTATGTCAAATATTATATTATATTTGATATTATATTTGTTATATTTTATCATTTTTCGATATCACCCTTCGTTATCAGAGACCTCAGTCATAAATAATGGTTCAGCTCCGGCTTCAGGAATATAAGCGCCCCTCGCAAAATGAAAGTGGGCCTACTCACTTAAGATAAATGTCAATATTGACCCACTGGAACACTTTATTTAACCGCCTCTTAGTTTGGCCAACCCATGCAACTCGACGCTAGCACGAGCACTGAAATGATTCGTCAGTTTTCATAAATTATTTGTCCGATTCGATTTAAAGCGTTTTGCTCATCAATTTATTTGGATCCAAAACGTATTGAATGACAGACATTTCAGTTTATTTACACTTTTGACATGTTATTTCATTAAAATGTATCTCAACATTAATCATCCATGTGTATTTATCTTATCAAAGCATTAATAAAACATTCCAGGAAAATAAACGAAGAATGAAATGCATTACAAAGTTGCGATCTCGCAACCTCTGCATAGCGATCACTCAATTAAATCGTTTTATTTATTGGAAGAAAAAGTGATTTGGGACCCCTTCGTGGCTTTAATTGGGCACGTCTAAATCAATAACGCCGCCTTTATATTAAAGTGCGACGCCACTGAATTATTGCGGCTCGTTTATGCCGAATTATAATTATCGCGTAGCCATAAATATCGCCCGCCTTTTTCTTCGGTAACCGCCTTCCTCCATTGTTGCGCGCTCCGTAACATAAACGCAGCGGGAGACGCTCTTTATGCGAACGGCGTGCAAATCTCCCCTATTGCGTCCTAAGATTTGTCAGGTTTGCCTGACGCCTCGCTCGCTCCATATTGCCTCCGCCTCGTATCGTATCCATCTAATCCCCATCACTCGTCGCCATTGCCGCCTTGAAACGTTGGGGAGGAAAGCGCAGAGTCCAATAGGGAAAAAGAAAGGAAGGGAAAGGGTGAAAAGGAGAGAGTGCGTAAGGCACCTTTTGTGTTCGCGGCACCTCGCTTCCGTGAGATTTAAATCTTTTGGAGAAACGAAAAAATCCTAAGGATTTTTCAGGAGAAATTTTTTCACGAATTCTCCTATGGGGACATTGTTCTAATGCAGTGAAAATCACGGGCAAGTATTTTTTCCGTTTTTTGTTTTCTTTGTTTTTACTCTTCTGTCGAAATCTGGACGCCTTTCATTGCCCAAATTTGGACTTGGTGTTCACTCTTTATACACCTGTATCGCCAAAAAAAATCGCGATTCGTTTTTTTTTAATTGTGGTTTGAACCCTCGGTAATTCATTCTCGGAAATTATTGAGTGGGTTAAATTTCTCCGGCAGTTTCATGGTGAGCTCCTTTTCCCAGGTTCATTATCTATTTAATAGTTTCCTTTGAATAGTTTGTTTTTAAGAAAGAATCACCGAGATCTCGTTTTGACTGAAATTGAATTGAAAATTGGTTTATCCAATAGCCATAATAATTTGGAAAAATCGTATTAACATTTCGGCCACAAAGCAGTCGTCATCAGTGGTGATTCGCCAACAGTAGATTCTATTTAAATAATCTCAGCTGAAATGCGTATACTGGTTTAACAATTTTTTGGCTATTGAAAAAACGCATACCTTCGATTTTACTTCTTCCCCATTCATCATCGCTATTCATATTGAGTCTCATTTATCATTTAAAAGTTTTGTTCTAATTTTCCATTCTCTTTTTCATCGTTTTATTTTGCCTTCAATTTATTCCAAATACTGTCTCTCACTGTTTGTTCTTTGAACGTCTTTATATTAAACTATAGCTATATTCGTTAATGATACAATCATTACTGTATATTTTAATTCAAGTTTATACCTTTCGTGTAACCATTTTTCACTATCTTCATCCTTTTTTTAAATTATAATTTCCATTTTAGTCTTTTTCTCTCTCCAATGAAAATACTATCACTTAATAAAACATCGTTTATAATAACACTCATTACAATGTCGCCCGAAAATTGAAGATACCATAGATTATCTTTCTAAGGATGACAGTCTTGAGATCAATCACTCGTTTGCTCTAATCTTCTTTCTCTTCGGAGAGATCGCATTCTTTATTAGAGTTTAAGAGTCAAATTATAGATTCGATTCGCGTTGAACCAACTACGCGCTTGATTCATTGACATTCATCTCCCAAACAACTTGATTAGTGTCAAAGACTCAGCCTTTCCTCTGCAAGTTGATAACTTATTTTGTATGGCTACACCATTTTATGAAGAAACGATAATGAGTTTAAAGATTGGTTCAATATACATCATAGTAATTATTATTATTCGGATATCTTCATTTTATGCATGTTCAAATCTTTATTTGAATCGGGGTGGGTTGGTTGAACTGGGTTGGGTTGAGGTGGTTGTGTTGGTTACAGCACAAACTTGGTGGCCAAATATATTAACAGAATAGGCCAGAATTGTTACTACGACAAGTCCTTAACTGTTTCCAATACAATCCCGTCCCAGAAACTCTTAAAAGCTTGGTATTCCTGGGCGTCAAGAATATATGTGAGCGTGAATATCTTATTATTTATCATAGAATTACGTTTAGAAGACGCTCTTAATCAGCAGATTTCTCGGATTCGATGCTTGATTTACTTTCTCACTAATATAACATAATAAACATATAACATAATAAAGTTTAAATTTCAATGCAAATTATTTGGTAGGCTGAGATCACCTGCTGCGAGGGGGCAGCTTCCTGTGCTCAGTTTCGGGACGACAGTTATGGATTTGCAAAGAAGTATTCTTGCGGCTTCTGGAGAAATATAGATCGGAATGTCTAAAAGAAGAGGTTGTAGGAATAATTGAAGCACCAACGTATATAGGTATGAACGACCATGACGATAAGATACGTGAGATCGATTGTAGGACGGAGCGTTATCTAGGCTCGTTCTTTCCGAGGACAATACGAGATCACAATAGAAATTTTCAACCTGCGATAGACAATCTTTGGGTAGGTTGTGGTGCATTGCACCCCCTGCCACCAACCAATTAGGTGAATTGCAGGGTAACATGTAGATGTATTCCTTAGTGGTAATTTATCGGTCATTGATTCAGATTATAATTATTCTAATAAGTATTCAGGATGGCTTCTTTGTAGCTGACTTGTGAATCTAGTTTACTTTAGAGGTTTATAGCAACAATAGTTATCCGAATAACCAACTGGATCCAAGCCAAGACCTGGGCTAGATTATAAAATGTTGAGCTTATGATTTTTTAAGGGACAGAGAAGTAGTTTTCAGGAACATATTATAAATTTTTTATTGTTTTACGTCTCTCAATTATTGATAATATTTAATGCTATACTAAATATCATGTTGCAAAACTCCTGGAGTTTGGTTGCAAGTATGTATTGCAATTTTATGGCTTTAAGGTGCTTTAAAATTTATTAAAAAATGTAATGACTCATTTTACTCATCTCTGCCATACTGTTACTATGTTTTATGAATATTTTTTTACAAATATACATCACAATCAATATTTATTTATATGATTAATTGCGGATTATCGCCTCGTTAAATGCATTAGCAACGGACAGAATGAAAGATACGTAATGAAAGATACTTAGAAATATCAGAAAAACTTCTTTTCGACATTAGAATTAATCTGGGCATGTGAGTTGATGGAGTATCCGGGAAAAAGTCATCTAGTGTTGCTTCCGTAGCCCACCAATGGAGACGGATGGAGAGTTCAATGGATATCATTCTTTAGGATTCAAAAATGAGTCTAAATCGCGTAAAACTGACACGTAAACCATATAAAACCACTACTCCAGATAGGAATGACCAAAATTTGGAGCTACATTTCCAGGATTGATGCAGTAAAAAAATCGACAGGTGCAAACAATAACTTTTCCGGGGCAAGAGAAATCATGGTCAACTTGGAGAAAGAATGATGCCATGTTTCGCAAATTGGATGGAACGCAGGAGAGTCCAGGGGTCAGAGACGAAGCCTTGAGGAGAGAATGAGAGAGAGGGACGTCTGGGAGTTGCTTTCGACCGGTTACTTGCTGGAAGGGCATGGCCGCAATGAGTAAAGGATGGTCATTCGAACGCGTGTACTTCCTGGAGGAACGGGTTTTGCTTCGGTGTAATTTTTTCCGCATTTTTTCTCGCCTGGATGTTTTACTAGGCTTCTCGCATGAGTAGGCAAAAGTACTCATTCATGAAATGCATTGCGGAGGAATGCTACTGGAGCAGTTCTTTTCACGGTCTCCTCAATCTCTGCGTGGAATGCATTTTTTCAGACTCTCAGATCCGAGCCTTTTTCACTATCGCTATTCTTCGAGAATGCATGAGCGTGTACATTTATGGATGCGCACATACACGTGTAGGCATTGAGGTGCGTGTGTATGTTTGAGTACGTGGTCTTTACTGTGGAGAAACCCTATGGAATGTGTGCGAAATATTTATAATAATAAAATTCTCCCTCCACAAACGTCAGAAAATCTTCTCTGCGAGTTGCTTTTAGTGTATTTTCAAATACAGAAATACGTATGGTATTGGAATATATGATTATTTGTATAAAGAGTTATGGGAATAAATTAATTCGCAATGCTTCTTAATATTGAATACAAACCTCAGCCTGAGCGATAAAAATGCGAGAAAACCTGTCTGGTAGGCTAAAGAAATGTTATATTATGCAGCGAACACAGAGCTATGGTATGAATAATTTTAATAATAGCATTGATTTAATGACACATAAAATTTCCATCCTGATGCAGTACAACCTCGTTAGTATAAACTTTAAGAGACTTAATATTTCATGATTTGTACTAAGGTTTGTAAAAACGAGTTCGTTATAACATGAAAACCTAGGTTTTTGCAGGGGAATGAATTACACTACTTATAGGTAGGGTTTGGATTTTTCGGGTTTTATCCGATTTTTACCAGATTTTTACCCTCCGATTGCCTTTTTTTAAATCCAAAAAACCCGAAATTATTAGTTTTCTTTTAAGACAATTTTTTTTTTAATTTTTTTATGGAATTTATATCCTGTCGCTTTTAGGCACCTCAGCACCCGTGTGCAGTTCGAGATGTTCGTGATCAGTCTGTTTATTCTCTTTGTAAACAATTTATTCGTAAGCTTACTTTGTAACACAACCTTAATCTCCTTGATTTGCTCGCTCCACGAATAGTCAAGGACGCGCCTTAGCTAGTCGCTGTTAGATATTTGATAGGATAAGGAAAAAAGAGCCCAAGTGTCTGTTAGTTGAAAACACTACGAAAGAAAAATTATTTCACTTATATCTGGTGTTTTTTCAAAAGAAGTTGAACGGGAAGCAAGATGTATGTGCTGCAGCCTGCGAGGTGTTCCTCTCCACCTGGAGGCGTTTAACACAAGACACACTCAACCATACTTAAGGTATAGTAAAAAGTTTTCATTGTTGGTAAAACTTTTAAATTGTCAAATAAGATTTTTATTTAAAAATCATTTTATCCGAATTACAAAATAATAAAACCCGAAATTTACCCGAGATTGAACTTTAATTTAAAACCTCGAAAAATCTGTAACTTATTTATACCCGATTTTAACCCGGATGAAAAGGAAAATAATAAAACCCGATATTTACCCTCCGAATGAAATTTTTTTAACCCGAAAAATCTATACCCTATTTATAAGTAGGGAATATATTTTTCGAGTAAAAACTAAAATCGTAGTCGGGGGTGAGTTTAACTTTAAGTTTTAAAATTTTTAAATAAATCAAATCGGGTTTTAATGAAAGAAAAGCAATTACCTTTTTAAAGAATTCGGGTTGAATCGGGTTTAATGGAAATGAAATTTTTAACCAGTACACGTTATATTATACACGAATTATACACGTTATATATTTTTGGGCCTGAATTGATTACACATGTATACTGGTAACACAACAACGTTTGAAAGTGTTGTTTATTGTTGCCGCTATTCAATCAGCCTAAAAAACTGCGCAGAATGCGATTTTGTGTCGTGTGGCGTGCAAATGAAATTCCATATTTGTGACATGGTCAAACGATAAGGTTTTTTGTCTCGAAGAAACTTTTCGTCAGTCTTCTTTTCCGTGAGATGTAACGTCCGCATGAATTAATTACGTCTCCATTTCTGTCGATAAATCTGCGTTTTAAAAATAGTAATAATTAAGTGATTAACTCGAGATTTTAAATCAATTATAACCAAATCAATGAAAGTTATTTATATCAAATGTAGACCTGAGCCGAAATTGTAAAGCGTTCGCATATTAAAATCATGTCCGAAAGTTCGAAGCCCCTTGTTTAATATTAATTATTTTATCACTATTGTAGCATTTTCGGTTTTACCCAATTTTTTCAAAATCGAATCGGGAGATAAAAAACGGGCAAAATCGGGGTTAACTCAAAAAATATATTCCCTACTTATAAACAAACATTTTTTATTAACCGAGTTTGAATTATCAAGGTTTA
Organism: Tanypteryx hageni; assembly: GCA_028673005.1. Taxonomy (NCBI): domain Eukaryota; kingdom Metazoa; phylum Arthropoda; class Insecta; order Odonata; family Petaluridae; genus Tanypteryx; species Tanypteryx hageni. Next base: position 70,973,161 of record CM054113.1, read on the forward strand.
ACTGCTCCTCATAATTCAGCCGTAGCATTCTATGATTATTATTGTAAGAATAAACGTTTAAAATTTTCAAAATTAAGTCTGCTATTTATCAAACTTGGAAGAATCTGAAGGAAAAATATAGAATGGTTACTTGACCGATATTGATTTTCATCGGGTAAATAGGAAAAGATAAATCTGTCGATGTATGTGATGTAAATTCAGTATTTTCGGGAAACCAAACCATAGTCAAAAACATTCTTTCTTCGCATGAGCGTCGAATTATAACAGAATTTGCCTTTAAAAATGACTGCGAGCATAATGATATGCCGGATCTTTATTGAGCCAAAGTAATTCTCAAATTTTGTCGTTTATTAAACTCTCCGAGGGTTGAATACGATAACTGATCCAATTAAATCGAAAGAATCTTCGAGATACACGGAAAGCACCTGCATCAATGCCATTGCAGCTGGGATCAGTTAGCGTACGGAGGCAGGGACATTAAATATTCCCGTCAACACCTATACTAATATTTTCATCAGTTCTTCAGGGTTCGTTTTCAATAGGCGGATCGTTTGTAAAGTTCGAAACGACCAATAAATCACCTTCTTCAGAACCCTCGAAGAAGACCTCCGGCGTTTCTTTTTAAGAGGCACCCACCTTCCTGTAAATCCAACATCGCGACCGGGTTTCAACTTAACACCCCTGGTGGGAAAAACGGGGTTTTTGTCGTTTTTTCATCGCTCCTAGGAACTCTAGTCATCTCTACCTTCCGCGTTTCCTCATCTAAAGGCCGACGGAGGAGGAAGGGAGTGCGATGAAGCAGGTGAACAAATTAACTGTCTACTTCTCAGCTGACATAAATCCAGCAAAGGTCGGTTCGGAAAGGTTGGAGGATGAAACCGAAAGGATACTCGGGAAGATATTCCAGAGAGGAAGAGGTTTCGAGTGGACATCATGGGAGGAAGAGACGGAAGAGAAAGGGAGTGAGATTGGGAGTGAGGAGGACGACGGTCCATAGAAAGGGCCTCGTATGCTCGCCTCCCCGAGGCAATTTCTTAAGTGCGATGGCTGCCTGAGAGAAAGGATGTCAAGTCGGTCGGTGAAGTCTTTTAAAGGTAGTGCCCATGAAGGGATAGGAGTGAATCCTCATCCTTCCCTCTCCATCTCTCCTTTCACCTCCCTCACTCCATTCCTTCCCCTAGGACGTATCGGATTTTCGGCTTTAAGAGAGAAGATTTAAAAAAAATGGAAAAGGAGTCGCCAATGAAATATAAAAAAAGGCGGCCCTTTTGTGAGAAAGTATACGAGCGTTGCTTTTTGTATTACATATTCCCTTTGTGCCAGCGGGACTCATGTTGTCGTCACGGACGGGACCGTTATTTATATGTGGTTTCGCCACAAGAACCGCAAGGCGCCTCGAGCGAGGATTATTAAGCATTTAGTCGCGGGAGATTAGACATATCCGAAAGGAAAAAAATTAGCGCACTATTTGTCGGTTTCCTGTTAAGATTCTGCTATATCACGGCTCAATCCGTGTAGATTTGATTCCTGTGAATTAAGATTGACTTGATAGCTCTGCGGAAAATTGATTCATATGTTGAAAACCGCTTTCTCCATGAGATGATTCTCGATCATTTGTGCCAGCGAAATCAATTACTTGACGAGTGTAAATATTATTTTTTGCAATAATTATATTACGCTAAATTTACGGTTGTGTATTAAGTTTAGCATGCCATGTATCGGCGATATTTCAATGTAATATTGATCAAAGTTATAGATCTCAACTTTTTTCCCTCTTTTGCTTGGTCCACTACAGTAGTCTTATATCACCTCAGCACTTGTCCCTCCCTAATTTGTGTGCACTGCCGGCTTTCGACTACCAGATGTCCATTAACATTTTTTTCGTATGCTCAAAAGGCATGACTCGACGTTATTCATTTGTTGATGTGTTCGTTAGGAGGAATGATGGAGAGACGATCGAGGGAACGTGACAAAGCCATAAATGACTCGGGAAAGAGATATTCGACGGAGGATTCCGGCGCATTCGACGAGTTTGCTATGCTTCTCTCCTGCTTACCATTGCGGTTACTTTGGTGCAGGAAATTCAGTGAAAACGAGCGACGCGTGCAGACGATACGAAATAAGGCCAACCGTTGACTCCTGGCGGCGAATGCGCTGACAATGCCTTGATGGATTTCCGCCGCCGCTGAACGCTAGCATCCAAATATTTGTAAAAAAGAATCCATCGTAGTGCTCGCTTTTTGAATAATGCTATTCACGCAGAGTATCTAGAGCGTTGCGAGGATGATTGTCGGAAAGGCTTACCACTGTAGAATTTGCCATGGGGAAGATACGAATCCTAAACTCCGTTTTCTTGCAGCCACTATACCGATATCTGCATCTCTACACATTCTCTTTTCCTTTCTCTTGTATTATCTCTTTTCTTTCTCGCACACTTTTTCTATTTTCTTCTTCTAAATTTTTCTCATGTCCTCCGCCTACACCTTTCCTTTATCGGCAATAAATCGATAACCGAGTCATGTCACAGATTTTGTCCTGAAAATAACACCTGCATTAACTTTTGCCTTTCGTACTTCTTCGATGAGTCAGTCTGTGGAATATTAATTCAATTACAATAAATAACGTATTTACTCGCGCAATTGCCCATCTGACCTATGAGGAGAAAATAAAACACTATTTTTTCTGATGTGGCCAATTTCATAAGATAGGAGAAAACCGCGTATTTGCCCCACCCTTGTTTTACTGTAAAAAAACGCGCGATAAAGTGGGGAAATTATGCGAGTAAATACGGTATTTTCGTTAGTATAAAGATATTTTCTTATCATTGTATCCTTTTAGCACTTCGGGCAAGGACCCCTTCAAGCGCCCTTCAGCTTAAAAAAGGTTTTTATGAAAGCATTTTTACCTACGTGTTATTCATTGAAAAAAGTAATATACAACTTAGAGAAATGCCATGGCTATGCTCCGACTTTCTAGTGATTGCCATCCGACATTCTCTCACATTCAAATGATCGACACCGTCGAGAGGGCGACACCAAGAGTTAGGCGCCCTGGGCTAACGCCCTACTCGCCGGTGCCTCTGGCCGGCTCTCTGTCCACCTATCCCTCCTTCCAACTCTCTCACTCTTTCTCTCTATCCTTTTCCTTTCCCACCTATAATATTCCTTTCTCGTTTTGCTTCTTTGTCACTCAAATGCAAACAAATTCAGAATGATATATAGTCATGTTAGTCGATTTCAATCCCATTGGAAAGTTGGAAAGAATCTTGTCGAGGAATCTGTATTATTTTTTTTGGTCAATAAAAAATCACCCTTTCCGTTTTACAAGTACGTATTTAAGAATATATCATCGTAGGAGTTTCTCTTCTCGACAAACCCATTCAATCAGATACGAGATCTAATCTGAGTGTTATGAGCTCCAGACACTTCTATTCCTATTCCTGTCATTCGTTTCAGCCCACTTTTTTCTCACGCCGAGGTAAACGTTGCAACCTAGCTGCTAGCTACTATTAACTTGGCAACAGCAGCAACCGGAGAGTTTTTTCAAGATCGCACACACTCACACACACTTGCGTGCGAGACTCAAGTGCTTAGAGGTGAAAACGCGCGTGAAATTTCAGAAGAATGTTAAAAAAGAAATTCTGATGGCTCGCTAGAGAGAGCATTTCTTGCATTTTCCATACTCGAGGGCTTTTTTGCAGCGGCGGCGAAAGTATGGGCAATCAACATGGCGGATATATTAATAAACTTCGTCGCAGATCGTGCGAGGAGGCGTGCGGATGACCTCTGGAGAACTCCGTCCTCTCCCGACCGGGTTATTTGCCCACGCGGGTGCCGATGATATATTTTTCATACTTAAACGAAACACTTTTGTTCTCCTCCTTGCAGCTACTGAAAAGGATTCGATGAGAAAGACCGGTCGGGTCGTCCAGCATACTTGTCTGAAAAAAATTCCTCCCCGGTTAACCGGTGATAAAGTATGTGGCGTTCACATACGTTCTAAAACATACTAACTTTCCTTAGGTAAATAAAGAAGTAACAGCACATTTTTTACGAATCCCTCGCATTATTTCTAATATAAACAAACCAGCAAATATACGACGTTAATAAAAAGAAATCGAATTTTGGAAAAATGACCACGAGCGCACGAGAGTGTTATTCGTCGCATGACCAAAAGACGGGGAGGCGAAGCAAAAGCACGGGAAGGTTACCGTATTTCTAGAAAATACTAACAAATCATGCCGAAACCTATTGCGGGAGAACGTTAAACTTCTCCCCAGAATCTCAAACGCGCAAAATTCTTCGCCTCTCAAATTAATGCTACTCGTAGAAAAATGCCGCTACGTGACCTTGTGAAGGATCCGTCTTTTGGCTCCGTTAAGACGTCGGACCGACGTATTATGGGTAAGGAACGCATCTTTCCTCCAAAAGATGGAAAGACTCTTCTTATTGCATACACCGACACAAAGAGAAACGTAAGTTGAAAATCTGATAGCGGACGAATGCGGCTGCCAAAAGACGTGACGCAAGTTTGCTTGAGAATCTCGCCAAGTGAGTGTCATTTTGAAACGTCGAAGCGTGGTAGTAAACACGCGGCCTCACGATCCATTGACCCAAAGACGTGGAACATAGAGCGGACAGCAACGAATAGATGGAGAAAGATTTTGGGGAGAGATGACCGAGATCGTAACAGAGGACGAGATATTGTTTTTGATAGGGTCGCTACAGAGGGACACTGTAGAGTTCGATACCTTTATCGTTTGTTTGGTTATATGGAATTTCTGGCTAATCGACCTCTTGGATTATTATAGCCATTACTCCTTCCACACCGAGCACATACACTAGGGAGGAGGGAAACCCGGTGCCGGCATTAGCCTACTCTTAACAAAGAGGACCAAGGGGGCCAACTGCTTAACCTCCATTCTGAAGAACGGAGCGCTGACTTGCGCGGTTTCCTCAAATCACACAAGTAGGGGACGATCCGCCGGATTCGAACCCGGGACAGCTTCGTGGAAGGCCAACCCTTTAACCACTCCGCCACTACCACCCCCGACGTCTTTATCGTGATGACTGTATATCACGCATCGTCTGCGTGTGAATTTATGTTTCTCTACTCAAAGATATACTAGAATTTCGGTTTATCTTAATGTGACTCACGTCTCTTTTGTCAGATCGCATATAATCCCTTTCTGTAAATTCAAAATTGTTTCATGTAGTTGCAGAGCAAGATAGGCTGGTGGGTGGTTTTATGACTACGTGCAAAAGTGTCTATTTTGGCACTCATCAGCAAAATTAACTATACATAGAGTTTAATGAGCACATTTTTAAAACGTCACGGTGTTTAGAGTAATAAAAACAAACAGAAATCTCAGATTTTTATATTAGTAAAGGGGTTTGGCAATGTAGATTTATGATATTTCTAATATTTTTGACATCTTCAAAGATTAAATATGGCCTACACCTTGAGTCACTCACTAAGATTTTTGAAATAATTTCAGTTGAATACCTTATGATGAGTGTTGTTCTTAATTAGTGAAGGATTCGAAGAGATATAATTAGCAAAAAATGGCGAAACAATGGAGTATTTCGTTTCGTTCGTTCACGGTCTCTTCCACAAGGGGCTTGTACACACAAAAAACAGCATTTACACGGTATAACCGTTCCGGCCTTGCTCAGAAGAAAGCACAGTATCATGGATTAATCTTCTCTCAGTATCTCAGTATTTCCAGGAAAAGAATAATTCTTTTTCCTCGATGGCTATCGAATTTCTAGCTTTCCGCATTTGCATTTTCCGTAAAGAATGTGTCATCAAATCTGGCCGACGATTCGTTGTGAAAACTATCACCGACTCTGTATGTTCTTGAGATAAATTCCTTTAAAGTCTATATTTCGTAACCACAACATGTGGCCGCATTTTGTAGCTCAATAAAAATATTTGACTTGCACTCTAGCATACCTAGCTATGTCCGAGGGTTTTAAGTAAAGTCAGCCATCGTCGCTACTTCTACCGTTGAAATCTCCAGAAGAATGTCATGGACATCTCAGATTTCAATGTCCCTCTCATTGCAAAAACTCTCTGAGAAAGTAAATAAAAATAAATTAAATGCATTTTATTATTATTAAACGTTTTGCAATAGCTGCAGTCATACTTTAAAGAATCGATTACTAGAGATTTCTTCATCTTTAGTTATCTAACGTTTAAAGACTTTAACACTAGAACCGCCGATGGGACTTTTTTGTCCCATTTCAAAATTCAAGTTTCTCCCGGCACTCGAATTTTCCTCGGAAGTATTTGAAAATTTCTGCCTTTTAATCATTTTGAACAAAGACCACCCTGCCAAAATTTCTCTCATATCAGATCAGTAGTTTTTGAGAAAATTCATGATTTACCTAAATCCGCCACCGGGACATTTTTGTCCCCTATGGTAAAACACTAAAGCTCTAGGAGTATTTCGGGCTAAGTTGCAGCTCTCTCGACTTAGTTTACTATGTTTAGGTGTTCTATGAGTCTCAAATGTCTTCCTGCCCTTCCCCCTCCCCCATCCACCCTCAAGCCACGTGACTAGGCGTCTACCGTGCACGTCAGGACTTGCGATAACTTCTTTACATCACTTTCTTTAGCAGAATATTTGAAGGCACATGAAAGGAGTTTAGTTGGAACAATCAACAAAATTAGAAGGGAAATACCTGAATGTATGAAGAAATCCCACGAAACGCTTTACAAAACAGTGGCTTTCAAAAACGGTGACATTACAGTCACTGTGTATCAGGGAAAGAAGAATAAGAATGTGATAGTATTGAGTTCGTTGCACCCACATGTGCAAACTGGTACAGACGCAAAGTTGAAGCCTGAGACTGTCTGCTTTTATAATGAAACCAAATACGGAGTAGACGTGGTAGATCAAATGGCCCGCAAGTACTCAGTGAAAGCTGGGAGCCGGAGGTGGCCTATTCACACCTTCTACAATATTTTAGATTTGGCAGCAATCAATGCTTGGGTCTTACACAAAGCAGTTACAAAATAGAAAATTTCAAGGCGAGATTTCATTCTTCAACTCGGAGAGGAACTTGCCAAAGATAACACTGAACGCAAGAGGCACAACCCAGCTCAAGTGGAACCCTCCGAAACAAGCAGGTCCCGTCGACGCTGTCAAGTGCGAGAAAATTGCAATGAGGGAAAAAAGTGCATATAAATGTGCAGAATGTAACAAAACTGTGTGCAAAAAATGTACTATTACAGTGTCGTACGTTTGTGCATCATGCAAACCTGACTCAGATGATAAAAATGATGATTAGAGTTACTTACCATGACTGTACCTGGTAATTTTAGTTGACTTTTGATCTTGCCTGTACCTTTTGATCATTGTAACATAATCATTAGATTACTGTACACTTTTTCTAACCATTACTTACCCGATTTCCAATAATGTTAATTTTTACTTCAATATTTTTTATCTTCATTTTACAAAGTGTGTATCAGGGAAAGAAGACTAAGAGCTTTACTTGTTTGTACAGTTTTATTTTTACGCTGGGAGTTTTTTTTATTCATTGTTCATGGCCGTAGTTGAATGTAAGGTTTATGTATCTCATCGATGTGTACTTAAAAGTGCGATATATTGCTTTAAAAAGTTGGGCTATGGTGATTACAAATGTAATTTTTATTCATCCAAAATTACCAATCCATGCATTGTTAATGTAATAACTTTTAAGTTTAATGATACACTGTCGTATTTCAATAAAGTATGGCTTATATCAGGAAAATGGCATGGCCAACTAATTTTTCAGCCATTCACAACAACAAAAAAGAATCTACGCCAAAAAGTGTAACTAAACCATATGGTTCTAGGGTGTACGAGAAGTCCGGCGGTTTTAGTGTTAAATATGCATCACGCCCTCATTTTCCGTGGAATAGATTCCTCCATAGGAATGCTTTAGCTTTTTCTTAAATAAAAGAGCATTTCAATATAATTTGCAACACCCATGCATAATCTCGTTTATGGTGATATGGAATAATATAACAAAATACACGGTAGAGAAGAAAATAATAAAAAAAATTTAAAGAAATACCAATATGTTAATGTAACAAAAGAGGAAATGTGCACACTTAATGCGTGCATAAAGGAAAGGCAGAGGCGTTCTTTACGTATGTAATCACGTTAAATAGTTAATTCCACAGCTTTTATTAGATGTCTTTTTTCTACGATATATAACGGAAAGTTTTGGTTCACAGGTGACATTCTTGCTTGGGTTATGCAAACAATTTTATTATTTTCTTATTGTCACTTTCCCAAAAAGTCCTTAGTACCAAACTTCATAAAAATCCACTCAATAGCTTCGGAGATAAAACAAGAGGGGAGACTAACTGCCCATGAGGCGTTCATTTTTTACTTTTAGCAAAAAACGCCTAATAAAAAAGTACGCGTACATATGGAAGCAATATGCAAATTGTTATATTTTCAGAAGTGCCCGGTGGCTAAGTCTAAGTATCTGTTAAAATGCGCAAGGCGACGCGTCGCATTTTGGTTTCCGCGCTTGGCAAAGGTAAAATTTTAGTGAATATGCAGCGTACGAACATCATCTGATGAAGACACTGAAATTATCACAGTAAGCGTACGATTAGAATTCGATGAAACGGTCAAAAAATATATGAGTGGCATAAGCGATTCCGTGAGGGACGTGAGAGTGTAAAAGATGATGATCTGCAAAGTGGCCGCCCCTCAGCTTCGACGATTAGTGCAAACATTGAGCGTGTGTGGAATATTTTGAGATGTGACAGAGATGAAAATGTGGAGAAAATAGCAGAAAAAGTTGGAATTTTAGTCTGAACGCTCGAACATGCATCGAGTTTGTCAGCATTTGACAGACGAAAAAAGTGCAACTCGGACGATTTTTATCGAGTTAACTAACCGATGGTGGTGACGAAACAGATTGGTTTTTATAAATAATTATCACAGCGGACGAGACGGTAGTTTTTTACGAGCAACAAACCGAATGACAAACGTCAGAGCAAAAATCGCCGACGTCACTGCGAGGCAAAATATACCGACGGAAAAGAGCAAAGGCGAAGTGATGTATGATTTTTTTTAGTTCATGCCAGAAGGGCGAACTGTAAATTAAGAGCTTTACTTTGAAGTGCATCTTTGTATGAGAGATGCAGTCAGAAGAAAACTACCGAAGAAATAGACACAAGGAAACTGCATTTTGCTACACGACAATATCCATTCACGCCGGTTCATTTTAGTTAAACAGTACCTCACTAAACATGAAATAGCAACGTTAGAGCACCGACCTTAACTCAGTTGATCTCGCGCCAAGTGACTGCTACCTGAGGGTAAAATAATTGCTGAAATGTTAACGTTCGAAAGACGCTGACGAGGTGCTAGTTGCTGCGACAAAAACGACAAAGTTAGCAGCGCAAAATAGTTTCTATGACTGCTTCAAACGACTATACATTCGCTTCCCAAGGTCAATGTTTAGAGGTACGTAGATTCACTTGTTTTCGAAAGAAGAAATCATTCCGGGAACTTTTAGAATATACATACCTCGTATATCTCCTGCCTCTGCGTCACTTCCACCAGCATGGGAGCCATTAACTTTCATTCTTCCCTTAACGCTCTCTCTCTCTCTAACTCATCCCTTTTACTCCAAAAGACCGGAATCGTCTCCAATCCGTCCGATCTCCTTTATGAAAGGCGATTCCTTTTAAATACATCTAAACGACCTGTTCCCACATTAAGCCGCTAGACAAGTCGAAACGGAAAGTACTGTAAATGTATACAATTCTTCCTCGATCTCGAAGGCGTCAAAGACATGCCATTCAAAAGGTATGCCAAATGGATTCCAAGTTACGTCACGTTAGATATCTAACATCCGCTCTATTCCTCCGGAAGAATCGATGCGTAAGGATCAAGTCGTCGCTTTAAGGGGCCTATTACGGCGAAAATGTGATTTTCTTAAACTAAAAAATTATCGTGTTCTTCGATATGAAGCTGTTACGCTTTTCCCTTTTCTCCCTAGCACTCACGGTAATCTCTGCCTTCCTTCAAACAAGTTCAGAGGTTCGCTCTCGGGTTTAACTTTCTCTGAGAAATTAGTTTGCATTGCATGCGGTCTTATTACGGAATCATCCTAAGAATATTAATCTCTGAACAATGGACGAACGTAGCTTGAAAGACCTCGAAGAATGAAAAACGACCCGTTTTCGTGGCGTGTTCGGATTCGTTCGGTTAACAAGACACCTGACTACTAGGCAATCGTAGGCGAGGCTGGAATTTTGCCAGTTTGCGATGATCTATTGACGCCTAAATCAACCCGTTGTTCTCTTAGAGTAGTCTTGGTTTGAATAAGATAATATTTATCACTATATTATATAATCATAAAGTCGTAGCTGATCAATTACTTTTATTGTTGATGGAATGAAATGATCATAATATCCTAAGCAGACAGACGTTAGCTATAAAGTTGGGAATAATTTTGAAATGAGAAAAAATTCTGCTCTGACCGGGAATCGAACCCGGGGAAAATGTCTTTCGTTTCAAAATTATTCCTACTTTTATTGTTGGACATGGTCATATTATACTTCCTTTATGTAAAGTATAACTCGATACAAGATATAACATAAATCCACTTTCATAAGAAAATAAAATGTAACAGAATTTAACGAGAAAAAATTTCTCATTATTAACTATTTCAGAGTAAATATGTGTCAACGACTGCGCGGGAGGCAATTTGAGTATAAGGTTTGACATTTAAGTAGGAAAAAATCCTGTACTTGACCGGGAATCGAGCTCGGGTCTCCTCACTTGCCGGATAGGTTCTTGTTCTTGTTGCAATTTGATTATGTTCTGTGTTAATTGGAAATTTGATTGTATTGATTTGTAATGTATAATTAAAACTATTTCTCCTTTACTTCTGTTATATATTATTTACCAATGAGAATGGACTCCTGTTACACTCTATATATAGAGTTATTATGATTTATACAACGCCGTTTTTACTATTACTTTATTAATCTACTTTTATCTGAGAGAAATTCTCTCTCTTTCGCGATAGTTACCGCAGTAAACGAGCTATTTTAGCCTACAGTAAGTAATGAAATGGTAAATTCATGTTTGGCAGAGATTTATTAACACAATTCAAACAAAAATCAATTATAATATGTTTAATCCAGTTCAATACTTGATTATACTTTTAGAAATTACCGTTGACTCGCGCTCATTTCTTGCTCATTTGGCAATTCAAAATTCAAGGGACTTCAATTTTCATGATTTGTAATGACGAGGTATGTAGTAACTAAATCGTTATAACAAGTGAAGATGTAAAATTGAATTTTTAGAAACAACCTTTATATAGTTAATACTTAAATATGAAAAAGCGCTTATAATATAATTATGATAACCTCTCTGCTTGCATGGGCGTAAAAAGTTCCAAAAGTTTCTACCAGCTGTTCAGTGATGTGGAGATCTCTATATTTAAATTTTAATATTTTTACAGTTGAGAGAATGGCAGGCAGAAGTAGAGAACTTAGTAGCAAACGTAAGAATGTTTGGTATATAAGCAGTAAGAAATTTGATAGTATCTTTTGTTTCATTAATGAAAATATTGACTTATCCATTCATATTGCTTAAAATCAACGAAAATATACTGCTAGTTGAGAGTAATTCAGCTTTAGATACTAGTAGGAGTGAAACTGTTGAATACTTCATATTTTAGTCACCTATCTTAAATGAAAAAAATAATAAATTGTTCTTTTCCTAACATCACATCAACCATCCATATAAAAACACTGTATAAGTATAGTTAGCTGAAGAATTGCTAAGCTACAACACAACACTTTAAAGTGTTTAATTTAAATATGTTTGTTTAATCTCGTTGCTATGACGGACGCTTGTAATTTAATCTATCTTCCAACGCGAATTCAAATTAACAATTATTGCAGCGCCAACGCGAGGATCTGGTGGCCGAGGTGACTAAATCACTCGTCATACGCGATGATTATGATTATGATGATTATCTCAGGGGAGGTGGTTCGAAGATCCCCGCAAGCAGCTTGGTTTTTTCAGATTAGAAGGGTGTGTGTGTGTGTGTGCGCGCGCGCGTGCGTGCGGGCGTGCGTGCGTGCGGGCGGACGGGCGGGCGTGCGTATATATATATATATAGTACTTTCTAGGTGTTACTATACTGTCATAATATTTAGTCATTATTAAAAATGTGTTTTTTTTTCAATGAGGTAGATCGTTTAAAATCGTGCAATCCTTAGGATGCAATGGGAAAGGTGAGAAATTCACGGTTAGTGGAAGATTTTAAAGGCTTTCTGGTACACCGCATTCTCAACGGAAGCAGAACTCGCTTGAATTTAACGAAGCTGTCGAAACTGTTATGATTCCTATTGGTAAAACATTATGGAAATTGACGAAAACCCGTAAAATGCTTCCAAAAGTCAAATCTGCGAAAGTGGGAAAATTTGACAAATTTTTCACAATATCGTGTAATTTTTCCGGAGTTGAAGAACTGGTGCTTCATCCATGTTTACTTCTCGTGATTCAGGGAAAGAAATTCTGCAAAAACACGCTCCAATTGTTTGCTCGCTGACTACCTCTTTCCTCCCTTTCTCTTCTTTTCACTCTCGCCTTGCAATCTCTAGAAAATTCGGGGTTAGCTATATGCCTCCGATAAACGCCAAATGAGTTTCGTAAGAGGAGATATCTAAAGGTTCCAATCTCCAGCGGTAATCTTGAGCGCAGACTGAGCTCCATGAGGCTGTCCGTTAGAGGAAGTGGGAGAACGACGGAGAGTGGAAGGGGAGGAGGCTGAATTGGAGGAGTAAGGAGGAGGCAATAGGAGGACGGATATATCTGGATATACCTGGATAAGAGCGTCGGGTGTAGAAAAGAGGGAATGAGAAAGCGAGAAAATAGTTTCTGGACGTTCTCACGAAATAATTCAAAGCGGTAATATTTTCCATTTTAATCCCGTAGTTATTTTGGGCAGCGAAAAAAACTCAAAAAAAGATACGTAATGATAAATTTTGAGAGATAAATAGAAAGATGATATATAAATGGAGCCTAAAAAACTAATATATGCAGGAGTGAAGAATTCTCAAAAAATACTTCAAAGCTACGATTAATGTTTCTTTAGAGATATTTCTTGAAAGGTAATCTTGAAATCTAAATATAAAGGCATTTTTAAAAACGGAAATCAATTTTTATGAGGATTACGCTAAATTTTTTTATGGTCAATGTTATACATACATACATACATGCGTTATATGCAATAAATGGTAAATTTGCAAATAAAATTTTGTGCAAATTTAATCAAATAACATTTTCCTCCATCATCGTAGGTTCTCTATAGGAAAGGTTTTTAGTTTTGGTTAAGATCCATTTTGTTCCATCCAAAGCCTTTCTCTTAATCGTCTGAAAGCCATCCCCTTCTTTTAATAATTACAATATTCTTTTTTCCTTTGTCTTTAGCTCTTTTCTAACATCCTTCCCTACAAGATTTCTTTCAACAGACCTTCTCCTCTCAAAATTAGACCCATCCTTTTCTTCTCTCTATCTATTATCATTCTAATTAATTTTATACGAATTCATCATTCGAGAAAACTCAAATTTTGGCTGTTTACTCAGCACAAAAAACATCCGTTCCGTATTTTGCAGATGGTGATAAATTCTGCAAATAAGGTATTCATCTGGAGTTGTTTACTCGCCCAATTTCCTTAGCAGAAGGGTTATTTTCGGTGCACTACATAAAAAAAACAGAAGAAAGTTTCATACAAAAACTAAAATACCTTTTAAAGAGAATAAAATGAACAGAAAAAGTTAATTAAGAGTGGATATGTATTGGAAAATGCAGGAAGCCTAATGATAGACGTTAAATCGGAAGGGGTTACATAAGTCTCCACTGTATATTCTTTCGCCGCTTTCAATTCAGTAATCAATCAGCCCACCTCCTACCTCTGATTTATCTCTTTATCTTCCATTTTCTTCATCACCTTCGGCGAATGAGAGGGCTGAAAGTCGGACGGAATGGAAAGGGAGTTAGTTGGTTTGTCGATCGTCTCCGTCCACTCCGCACTTCCACGGAAAAATTAAAATGAGGAAAAGATAGAGAGAGAGTTCGTTGATTGGGGCGACGATTATGAGGAAGCTGAGTGCGAAAAGAAGTAAAAGGTAATGGAAGATAGAAAAATAAGTCTAGTATGGGCTATATGCACTGAGAATGACACATTTTTTGGAAAAAATAAATTTCGTTTTACAACCCTCCTTAAGGACGATTAAACTTTAAATGAACTAAAGGAAAGCATCTTTGTCGTATTCATTGCGATAAATTGGTTTTATCAAGCATTGATGGGGTATTTTGACCTATTTATGAAGGATGTACTATCAAGAAAAACTGCAGAGTCACCGTTTCGATATTATTCGCGATGCCAAGGTTTGAACACTTTCAAAATGGGACAAACCTATTTTTTTATTCTTAAAGTATTTGAGATATTAATCTAAAATGAAATCAGTATATGTTTGCTATCGAATAAAATTAAACCTTAATATAAATGCACTAAAAAAGTGCCGAGCTCGCATTATAGTTGAAAATAAATTCAAGAATAAGCACTTTATTATAAAAAATCTAAAAAATAACTACTTATCTTAACTATCTCCAGTAACCATAATGAGTCATTTTTTTATATTCTATAAAAGAACTTTTTCTCTTTTGGAATTTCGATGAACCGGCACCGAAGGCGGCTGCATTGTAGCCGGGAAACGAACGAGCGATATGAAGTTTGCATAGATGGAGCAGTTTTTATTCGCGCGTTGATGTCTACCTGGCGAATATTCAGTCAACGCTCGACTTAGCGGGCTCCTCGGGAACCAGCCCATTCCGGTCAATCAGACATTCCGATATGATCGATATTCCTGCATGTATGTAACATAATGCACAAAAATTAAAAATTAACTAAAAATTTATAAACTGGAGAAAAAATTTAAAGACAGTAATTTTACAGGTCAAGTAATACTGCTCTAGGCATTGATACTTTTTCAAGGTATAGGACAAGAAAATACCGTACATATTCATGTACGTAAAGCAGTATGAAAACTTTCGAGTTTTGTTTGAAAATTTTCGGTTAATCGAAATTCCGGGGAATTTCCGGGGGCTGATCGTATCACGAAAAGAAATTTTGGCCCCCATTTCCATAATTCCTCACTTTTAAACCTTAAGATTTCGGCGTTCTCATGATCTGTAGCAGCTAATCGTCGGTATCATCGCACTACCCTTTACAGATCGAGAAAGTTTCTCTAATAAATTTCCGCTCTCTCCCAAACGTGTCACAGGCTCGGATCGGCTAACGAATTTCCTTCGAGGAGATGCACTTAATTTCTGCAACGACTGGTTTCTGAGAGAGCAAAAACATCGCAGCCGATATGAAACGTCAAAAGAGGAAGTAATGCCCCTCCGACAGGTAAACACGGAAATACTTTAAAAAAAGAAACGAAACCACGAGCGCTCGCGAACACGCTCACTCAAACACACACGCACATGGAGACATGCAGAATCTTACGGGCGAGTCTTTTTTAGGAAAAATAAGTCGACCGACTGGTTTGTTCTGTTCTCATTCCACGATATCACGAGACTGATTCTTTTTCGGCAACTCTTTCGTTCTCCGCTCTCTCCCCGCGCGTATGCATGCCCCTCTTTCTCGCACACCAAACTAACAACCCAAGAGGACCAAAAATGTTTTCTTCCTTCGACCGCCACCCACCACCCACCCCCCCCCCCCCCCAAAAATCTCAATTCTCCGCCCATCTTCTCCCAGTCTGGTAAAAGTTGTTCGGCCCTCCCACCGAATCCATCTCTCCCACCACTCGCATGTTTTTCTCCCCTTTCCGCCCTTCTCTCTCGCTCTCCCATGCGTCCACACTTCCTCCCCCTTTTCTCTCCTGGAGCTTCTGGAAAGACACACCCCTTTACCCGCTTGAAGAAACCGCCCACTTCTTCTTTCCCCCTTCCACCTCCCCCCCCCTCCTCCCTCCGCGTACCTCGACCGGTCCCTCCGATCCTCCTGCTTACACCAACAACCGCTAACCTACCTATACATTCAAGCAGCACGCGCTTTGCCCCAGACGAAATCCGTTCCTCTCCTTCTTTCTCCCCCTCCTCCTTTATCCCCCCTCTCTCTCGCCGCCTCCCCTCCGTCTTTCTCTCTCCACTCACCCTCACCCGTCTCTCTCTCCCTGTTTTTTTTACCTTACCACCCGACTTGGAGGAAAAGTAGGGAAAGTGAAGATATTCGTTTTTTTCCTCTCGAAACGCTCTCCCACCCCTCGTCCCACTGGCCCATTGTGGGTGCCCGCTTTACTCACTCCCATACTGACTCGGCTCTCCCCGTTTCCTTCTTCCCCCTCCCCTCCCCCACCTACCTCCTCTCTTCCTCCCCACTCTCCGGCTGCAGGTGGTTTCGAGTCGCCGTCGTGAATGGCCCCTCCGGGGCGCGCGAGGAGCGCGGATGATGGGTTCGATGGATGGGGTGAGAGAGAGGGTGGGAGGAGGAGGGGAGTCCGAGGGTCATCTGCGGTTGGCATCTTATGGGAGAAGGGAAAGGGTATGGGGGTTCCTCCTCGCCTGGTTAAACTTCTCTCCTCCATGGGTATATAACCCGGCGCCGAAGACATCCGAAGCATCAAACGCGGATCTGCAGTGTCTGCAGCAACACACACCGTTCGCTTCATCACCCCGAGAGGATTTCCCACTTTTTTAAGGAAGAGGAGCTTTTCTCCGCATAGAAGAGTCTCTGGGGAGATCTACGAGTCGTCGCCATGAGGAGCGGCACCAAACTACTGGTCAGTGCAACAACACCTCCTCGCCTTATGGATTCGTCTTAAGTCGTGCATAGGGCGCGTTCTCAAATTCGGACTTAACTTCCTTCGCAGTGATATATTTTTGTGGAGCATTAAGCGGCTATATAATGTCCAAAAATATTCTGTTGTGTCGCTCTCTGAAGTTTATTATTATTATTACCGAATAGAATTAGTATCGATTAAAACGGTAAAGATTTGTCTGTGTATATATTCAGTTGAATTAATTCGCGATGAATATTTCATATATTCGTTAAACGAGTTGAGACACTATCAAAAAAATTAAATTAATACTTTTTAAATATTCAGAGGATATTTCACAGGGCTATCTTTATTTTGCTATAATAATTTGTTCATTTGAACGAAAATGTTTGTGGAATTTTCAGTTGAAATTGCCTTTATTGATTATATTTTTCATAAATCTTTTTTATAACTTTCACAAACCCGGAATGAACGTAAAGAGATTACTTTTATAGACACTTATTATAATATAGAGATAATGTTAACATTATTATATTTACAAACGCTAAATTTGAGGATTTTGTTTCCCACTTTTTCATCCTAACGAGTGTCCAAAAGAACCGTACTATTAATTTTTTTGTCCTTCGAATAATTTTATCAATTTATCGTAATTACATAATCTTTTAAACAGACCTATATGGCAGAGATATTTTATTTCTATTTTAACTATCCTTCATTACCATTTAATGATTTGTATTTCAATCTAAAAATACTTTCATCGTATTCAAATTTTATTCAAAAGAAAAGCCAAGTTTTTGGAGTAAATTTCTCAAAGTTCCGGGACAACGTGGATCCTGGGCCGCATTGCTACGGATCTAGCAATTACACCCGCTCACTGAAACCTTCTATTTTTGCGTCGTACCACTCACGAATAAAATTACACGAATTAATAAGTTACACGGAAACGGAGAGGCGGAAACATATTCAAGGCTTATCATAAAACATAAAGGCTGGGAAGTTTTCCATCCTTCTTCTCTCAAAGCGTTTAAAGCCGGCGCGAACCTTCAAAACACGCGTCTTCCTCCAACTCCCCTCCCCCACCACCACCACAACCACCGCTCCCCAGCGTTCTTTTGTTTCGCGTGCAGTATCTCGATCTCGATCCCAGATTTTCAAAATCAAGGAAACCCTTATGAGCCCACGCCAAGGTAAACCGCAGCGGCAGCCGTTAACCCAGTGGCATTGAGAGTCTGCGAATGACTCGGTGAGGGTCTCACAAAGAACCGTTCTTTCGCCCAACTCCCTCTCTCTCCTTCCACACGCCTTTCCTCACGCGCTCCCTTCGCCGCCCATTTTTTCCGCTAATGCGCGGTTCCGCCGACTGAATTCTTCCTTCCACGCTAGGAGACGAGCGAACCGATAAAAGAATCTCTCTCTTTGCTTACCAGCCGTTTGAAAAAGCTCTCCATTTTTCTTTGCCTTTTTTTCGCTGACCGAGTTACATGCGAGCGTAAAACACAGTTTTTTCTCTCCTTTCGGTTGGTGGAATTTCTCGAATTCCTGGGGTGAAGATTCTTTTAAACAAAAATTATCGCATCAAAGGTTGTTTCCCTATAAATGAATAATCGATCTTGCGTCCTTTTACGTGCAAAAGGACGCGTTGCATTTTTGGTCATTCAACTTAAAATTTCCGAGAGATTCATTGAAATTATGTCAGAATTATTTGCAAGTAGAATTTATAATATTTTCATGAGCCATAAAATGCGATCATTTTCTTGGACCGTTATGTCTGGTGCAGTACTTGATAATCTCCTTCTCGTGCCAGGGAGAGCTCATAAAATTATATTCACTGAGAACTCGAGATGGGAATAATTGGAGTAGTATTATTACCGTCGTTATGAGAGAATTATTCCGTAAATATTCATTAGCAAAAATATATCCTTGGAAACCAGTCCGGAACATGTGTATGCCCATTCATTAAATTCCGCCCTTGAGGAATATAAGAAGCGACGCCGAAAAGATAATCGAAACTACCAGACTGAAAAATATTATTCTCTTATACAACTAAGATATATTTAAACAAGATGATCCAAACGGAATTTATGATGCCTACCTTCCATTTAATCATTTATTTAATACTTTCATATATTGGCTTCAACAGCCTTATAGTCACCGCAGATATTTTGCTCTTTGTGTTCCCAAATTTCATAATTTAGAGTTATAAAATATTACAAACAAATTCGAACGTAATATTAAATTGATCACGCGAATTTGTGCGGCAAAAATAAAGCGCGTATATATTAGAATATACCGAATCCGAGCCCAACAATAGTCGTTACCATGGCAACACTCTCGTAATGAGTGATAAAAACTGCAAAAACGCTAGTATTTACGCAAAATTCTAAGAAATACAATCAATATTCAAAATTCTACGATAGAAATTAGAATTTACATTCCTTTTCTTAGAGAATAGTACAAATCCCTTATCGATATTACAATTCTAAGATATTTTAATGTGCAAGAGAAAATTACCCTGCACGATGATTTCAGATTTTCCATGTAAACCAAATGGAAGGATAGTTCCTGGAATCGAACCCGGGACATTCAATATTCACAAAAAAACTATCCCCGGGAGCTCGGCTCCAGTAGTAGAAGATTTCCAGTAAGTGTCGTAAAAATCGGTTAATTGGTGCAAAAGTTAATATGGGGAAGGACAGACAGACAGACACAACGACAAAACTATAAGCCTATTTCCATTCTGGAAAGTCGGCTAAAAATACAGCAGGCCATTTTCAATGAAAACTTCAGTTTTTAGATTTTTACATAACGCAGATATTTTCTTTTACTCCATAATCGAATCGTTTCCAAAATGGATCGCCATGCACTGATGGATTTCCTACGTTTGTTTTCGATCAGGCAGTCGGAAACTGGTAATATTATCTAACGAATATTTTTCCCCAATTCCGGTGACGAAATATGCCAGATTGGTTATAAGTTTTTTAAAAGGCGAGCACGTGTTGATGAAAATCCTCCTAGGTTTGGAGGAATCTCAAATTCCGAACACGATTCTCAGTTCTCGTTTCACTTTCACTTTGAATAAAAGAGAACAGTTCTGAGGCCAATGCCAAGGATATCCAAAGCATCCGATATTGGGTCACGTTTTCGCGGCAAATGAATGGGCCACGAAGGAGTGAATGGGTAAAAGACTTTCAAATAACGAGGAAAGTTTATAATAGGCGGCGAATGCATCATTCAAAACATGTTAGAAACTAAAACATTCAGATTCAGGATTTCTTGCGCACACCTTCTAATTATAACCTTTGTTAAAGACATTAGCAGGTACGCCGTGCATCCTTTTAACTTTTTCTAGCTCATTCGGTCTTATATTATTCACAATAATTTTTGTCGATTCCTATGATTGAAAGTTTTCTTAAATTTGCTAAATTTCTGTTTTACAGTTGGTCTTCGCGGCCGCCACTGCTCTTGTGGTGACCGGTGCTGAGGAAGAAAATAAAGCGTGAGTATTACTTTTATACCATTGAACTATGAATTATAATTTTGAATAACTGTAAGAATCCTGGGAAAATATTCCTGAAAACACAAATTTAAAATTCTATAAATGCTCCTTCTTACGTAACTGAAATGTGCCTAGTTACAATCGCACGTTATAACTTATCGTACTACGTAAGATATTCAAATTCCAATTTGCTTATTTTTATTTTAAAAAATTAAATAATCGAAATCGTAACGACCATAAGTCATATTTACAGCTCGATGACGAAATTTATATTTCCGCTTTTATTCTATTGCGCTCACTTGAAATTTTATAATTTCGATCACGTATTCTACAATTATTGCCTCGCATTGTGGTCCAGTTGCGTAGATTTAAAATAGAATTTTAAAATCAAAATTATGAGATTTCGTGAAATCTGCGAGTAGCATGGGAAGTCCAAAACAAAATTTCCTCAACTTAATTTATACTGCCCTCTAATGTTGTCATTAGTAGAGTTTGAATGAAATCGCGGATATATAGAAATCGACCCAATTACTATTATCTGCATCCTGTAAAAATAGTTAAAAGGATTCTTTCACTCTAATCTTACAAAAGCCGTCGCTACACGTCAGATTTACTCTCGATTCCTCTCCCTGACGTTTTAAAAGCTTACAAAAACATCGGCGTTCGCAAGAGTCAATGTGTTAATCGTGAAATCCGTTTCGAATACCAAACGCACTTTTCTTCTCCACGTCTTCATCAGATCGGAAGTTGTTAATACATCTACGGAGACAAGCCGATGAGGCTCGTCCTACATATTAAATAGCCATCAATATCCTTTCCCTCAAGATTTCGTCCCTTTAACAAGGTCAACCATTGTTCGGTGAAAGTAGTAATTTTTCATTGGAGATTCTCTCACTTCAAACTTCCTCTCCCCCCCACCCCCTAAGCTTTCTTACGGGAAAAATAATTGCGGGCAATTGAGTGGGCGCGCGTTAGAGAACCTCTCGGATCGATTGATCTTAAGAGGAATCGATAAACTCGACTCGATCCCGACATGTTCGTGACTTCGTTTCTTTCTTTTAGAAATTTTAGGTTTTAGCTTGGTCACGACAGTTGAATTGTTTACTTGATTATGATTTGTTTTATTTGTAATGAATTTTTGCGGAATTTTCAATTGTATTTAAGCGTCACTCCGACTCATTTTCTGTTTATCTCTCTCTGCAGAAATAATTGCTATCTTAATGTTAGATCCTCGAAAATATTTTCCCAACATATTTTTCCCTCTTATTATTCCCCTCTCGAAAATCTTTTCCCTGCTGCTTTTTAATGAGGAATTTCCATCTCTCTCTCTCTCTGCTTCATTAGAGTTGGCAAGGTGATCACCAAGAGGGGTGATGTAGGTGGATACGGTGGAGGCGGTTTCGGAGGCGGTGGAGGCGGCTTCGGAAGCAGTGGAGGCGGTGGAGACTTCGGGGGTGGTGGTGGAGGCTATGGCGGAGGGGACAGTGGATACGGAGGAGGCGGTGGCTACGGAGGCGGCGGCGGAAGTGGTTTCGGCGGCGATTCCGGCGGCCACGGAGGCGGTGGTTACGGAGGAGGAGGAGGAGGCGGCGATTTCGGAGGCGGTGGCTTCGGCGGAAGCGGAGGAGGTGGATATGGAGGAGGAGGAGGCGGATACGGAGGAGGAGGAGGCGGATACGGAGGAGGAGGAGGCGGTGGCGACTTTGGAGGTGGCCACGGAGGAGGAGGAGGCGGTGGCGACTTCGGAGGCGGCCACGGAGGAGGAGGAGGCGGCGGCGACTTCGGAGGCGGTCACGGAGGCGGAGGATTCGGTGGTGGAGGATTCGGTGGTGGAGGATTTGGCGGTGGAGGCGACATTGGTTCCTATGGAGGAGGCGGCGGGGGTGGCTATGGAGGTGGAGACGAACACGACCACCAACCGGAAGGAGTGTGGAAGAAGAAACTAGTCTGGAAGGAGGAATGGAAAAAGATCTGGAAGCCAGCCACCAAGCTAATATGGAAGCAGGAATGGAAAAAGATCTGGAAGCCAATCTGGAAGGAAATCCAAGTCCCGGTGTGGAAGGACATCCAGATACCCATATGGAAGGAGATACAAATTCCCGACTGGAAGAAGGTCTGGGTCCCGGAATGGACCAAGATCTGGGTTCCCATCCACCACGAGCATTCGGACTGGGATTCCCATGGCTGGGAGCACGACCACAAACCCAAGGGAATCTGGAAGAAGAAGCTCATCTGGAAACCCGTATGGAAGAAGATCTGGAGGACGGATAAGAAGTTGATCTGGAAGAACGACAAGAAACTGATCTGGAAGACGGACAAGAAACTCGTATGGAAAGAGGAGTGGAAAGCAATCCAGGTCCCAGTGTGGAAGAAATACGAAGTTCCCGCGTGGAAGAAGGTCTGGAAGCCTGTGTGGAAGAAGGTTTGGGTGCCGATCCACAAGGAACACCACGGTTGGGACTGAAACGGTAGCTCTCTGGAGCTGCCTTAGCTCACCCATTCTCCCATAAAACATAAACTCCGTCTTATCCCTCGAGTCACAAACCCCTATGATTTCCTTCCCGTGCCGAAAACGCGTGATGCGTAAACAAAAACAAATAATCCAGCAATGAGGCCCTCTCCGAACACGTCGGCAGCGAGGCAAACTTCTGTGCCTCGCAAAAACCGAACTGAGAAGAATCCGAGTTGGGAAAAGATGAGTCGCTCATCGGAGAGGTCGATCTTTAGGGAAAAAGATCTCCCACACCAAAACGTATTAGGGACGCCTCCTCCTTCGGCATAGTTTTAGAAAAAAAGTTTTCCCAAGTGTTCTTTGTCTCCGCGTGTGGGTGAATGCCGGAAACCGGGTTGCAGTTTAATTTTTTCCATTTTATTTTTTGCCTCATCGGGGAGTTGTCAGAGGATGTTCGCCCATCCGATCATCGCGCTTTCGAAAAAAAGGAAACGAAAAGAAATTTGCGCATTAAGGCGGTCGCACATTTTAGCCTTGCGCGCCTTTGTTCGTCTTCTTTTCTCCCTTCTCTCTCTCTCTCCCTCAACGACCCCTTTTTGCGGTCAACCCAATCCCCTCCCCCTATTTTCGCATCGCAACGCTATTTTGCTTTTATTATTATTTTCTTTTTCAACGAACCCTTCTAGAATCTCACTCTTTCCCGAGTGACCTCCTCCTCTACCCTTCCCCTCCCCTCACCTCCCAGACATCTGCCTGGCAGTGAAAGCTCACCCACTTTGCCCTTCCCCACTCCTTGATTCCCTCCGGCAGCCAGATTCCCTCCCACTCCATCCCTCTTCTTTCTCCCTCATAGGTGAGATTCTCCTCCTCTCTCTTCTTCTTCCCACCCACCCTCTCGGCCCCATCATCATCTCAGATGGAGAACTGCTCCTTGTGCATCTCGCTTTCCTCAGCTTTCACCATCATGTGCGCGTGCGTATGTGTGTGTGACGCCTGCCTCTCCTCCTCGCTCCCTACTCCTGCTTCCACCTCTAACCTCTCTCCAGGCTCCACCCTCTTCGGTATTACGCTCCCTCCCCTCCCCAATACTGGGTGAAAGCCCATTTGGGTCCATCCCATCCGCAAATCCTGAGCCTTATCATAAAATAACATTCCATTTCATCTCTCCGTATTTCTTTCAAATCATCTCACTTCGATCAATCTCTTTTAATCAAGCATCTTCTCTTTCGTTGAGCGATTTCAACTTGGTTGGATGCAGTGCTTCGAGGTGGCGTAAAACTTCACACACACGCCCAGGAATATATTTCCTGTTGATCCTTAAAAGGTGTTATGGCCATTCGTAGCCTTTGCCTCACCGAATACTACCAAAGGTAGTTGCGAGGATATTTGCTCCTTTGGCAGTTCGTTCATTTATTAATAAGGTTTCGGAAACACCCTCGCCACGCGACGGAGAGCAAAGATTAAAGTCTAAGACTAATTCCCATTTTTTTTCAAACACAATAAATTATACAATTTCTTCTGTTTTCAATCGAGGGAAAAGATGTGAAAAAAACAACACTTTCAACGGGTCCGTCCTTCCTTGTCTCCGGGCGAAGAGTCGCAGACCATCGGAAAAGCGTCGCGACGCTTCTCTTAACGGGGACGAGTGCTGCTGACATGTTGCTTATTTTTAAAATGTTTTTATAATATTGTAATACCTATGTATATATACACTGACGCACTTTTTATAAATCTGTTATTTTTGTTACGATGAAAATGCTGTACAACGTTTTTTTAGAAGTAAAGCAATTTTTTACTCATTCTAAGTTTTGGCTTCTCATTTAGAAAACTCTGCCGTGACGTTTTATTTTTTAAAACATCCTGATTCCAGTTCATTTCGTTCTTGTTTTCTCCTACGATGCAAGCGCAAACACTGACCCCAAGAGCTGAGGAAGACTCCTTCACGAGAGTTGGGCAACTTGAAGGAAAGGTTGCTAAAAGAAAATATAGAAGCTTTCCATTCCTCATTTTGCATCTTCTCATAATTTATCATCCACACGTCCGTGTGATATACTCTCTCTTCATATTTCTCCGTCGAAAAAGAACTCTTTCTTTTTTCCCGTCCAATAAGAGCTATTAGTCTACCATCTATATTTCCTTTCTCTCTTTCCTAGGCTTTCCCTTTCGTTTCCTCCCTAGCTGGCACTCGGGTTCCTAGCGGTTAGAGTTACTAGAAAGAGAGAAAGGACGACATCCAATACCGACACAATCGAACGAGGAGGAAAGAGTGGGAGCGAGGGAAAGCAGAGAGCGAGGATGAATGACCGGAGGAGAAGAAGAGGAGGGGGTCTACTAGTGCAGGATTAGAAAAGGAAAAGCTAGATCAAACGGCGGAAATACATAGGCGCGAGTTTACGTAAGCCTTTACGACGGTCTGGTCGAACATCTGCCTAGTGTGTCTTAAAATCATCGCCTTTATTGAGAAAGTGGAATCGGAAAGAGCTTTCCTTTTCCACAAAGGCGGTACCAAATTGTTTTCTAACCCGACTCGGAATCCTAGTCCGAAGTCCTTTACTCACACTCTCGCTTTTACTTCCTCCTCGACCATCTCCCTATCCATCTGTCCTGTCACCCTCCAGCTTTCAAGTCTCATCCTTTATTCATCTCACGAGCGCCGATTATCTTGCTTTCCTTTCGTCGCCGAAGTGCTTGGTCACCCATCCGATCGAGCCGCCAAAATTATCCCACTCATTACTTACACCCGAATCTCTCTTGCTCTCCCCTTATATCTCGCAACAGTCACCTACCTAACACCTTTCTTTTTCCCTCTCCCTTTCCCTCTTTCTCTTTCAACTACCGCTTAACGCCATCTCGCATTTCCATACACTCGTTTATACTTTCTTTTTGAAACGTATAGCCTCATCTTTCTTCGCGGCGAAACGGCTGTATAGACGCCTTTTATTTATTTTTCTATATCCCACTTATCTCCCCGTCCTCATTTCATCAAATTTACTCCGTTGCGCATTTATCCATCAACCCTTTCTAAAAAAGAAGGTGCGCTTCTTCGGGAAAGATAAATTAAATAAGTAAGACACCCCTTTCTATTTTTGTCTCCTCGAGATCCTCAGCATCTTCTTTCTTCCCCACTCTCCTTCCCCCTCTTTCCACCCCCGTTCACTCTTTTCACTCCGTCCACTACAAGACGTTTCCATTCTTGCCTTTCTCCCGCCCTACTCCCCTGCTTCTCCCCCTCCCCTACCCAACGCTCTACCTTTTTAAATAATCCCCTATTTTACTTCTCCGATCCGTCCTCCATTCCATGCCTCACTCCCCTCTTATCTCTGTTCAAATTTTCTCCCGGATAGCGTTAGTATCTCTTTAATCTTCCCGCTCTACCTACCTTTCTCACCTTTTCCTTACCGGAACGGCCGGAGTGTACCGTAATTATTAAATGTTTCATTATTGGCTCTTTGAGGCGCAGTGGCACACATTTTGTACGATCAATTTTTTTGGAACTCGAAGAGTAGAGTTACAAGTTTTACGGCTTCTTTAGTCCATCAATTACATATTTTATTGAAAAACTAAAAGTTTTTCCAGTTGCACCTTTATTATGAATATATAGATAATTTATTTGCAAAATATTTAGAACAAACGCCAGATAATTTTCTATATTTTTTATCCACTATTGTGTTAATGATATGCGTCAGAAGTTATTAAAATAATCTAATTGAACAAATGGACATGGTTACTGAAAGGGTTAATTTCAAAATTTGTTTTAAATGCAAGTGGTTGATGTGAATGTTTATTATTTGTCTATTTCTATTCAACACCAACGCATTCGTTTACTGCTTGTATCTAATTCTAAAAAATTCATCGTCTCAAAGAGTTAATAAGTATATAATCGGTCGTTAAAGTCTCCAGGCCATTTTTTATTTTAATTTTGTATTCTATCTCTAAGGTCATTGCTTCCAGAGTTTTTTATCAAAAAGATCTTTGCTATAAAGTATTTCCTCGAGTTCATAATTTTTGTTCTCTTCCGACCTCATTCCGTCACATCTCTTTTTTTCATTCCCTCGGTATATTTCTCCAACTCCCTTACTGCAGACTTAAGAGCTCTTACCATCCCACCCTCCTCCAGAAGAGCTCACTCACTTCCAGTGCATTCACCGACTTCGAATTTTATGGGACAAGCGTGAAAGGAGATTTTCTCTGACGACCGCTCACACGCTGTAAACAGTAATTATCATTTACGAGCGCAAAACTTCGTTCCATTGCTCACCTAGCGCTTAGAGATGACTCTATGTTCATCGCCTATTTTCGCACTACTTCTTTGAGTTGTTATTTATGTTTTCGTTTGTTTGTCTCCCGCTGTCTCTGATCTACATAATCTTTACTGCTGCATTTATTTTCTTATAGGTGGTTTATCTACGTTGTTATGACCCATTAATCTTCAGATTTATTTTTATACCCAGCTCTACAAACTAGCGATAAGTCTTTGGAGCGCTAAAACCGATTTATACTCTCTAATGAATTCCTAAAATGATTTAAATTTTACTTGAGATTTTGTTTGCTGAAACCATTATTTGGTTTTATTAGTTAAAATTACGTTGTCTTTTAAATTTATGTCAATTACCGGTGAAATTCTCAGCTGCATCTCTCATACTTACGTTCTGTGTATACGTAGCCGTGTTAACTTCCCCTTTTTAAGTTTTCGAATTAATTGAAAGCTATATTTACCAGTTTCAAGTTCCTAATGCACGCTATCGCGTCTTCTTCAATGTCGTCTCCTCCTTACGATAAGTAGTTCCGGTCTATAATGAGCATGAGGTCAATTACTAATGTCTCGATATTCAATCTCATGAGAATTAAACGTTATTGTTCGTGAAGAGAGTTTATCACGATAAAACGACGGCTATGAAAAGGAACTGTTGTCCAGTACGAAGATGAGCCCTGAGCTCATTTTTCTCCGTTTGAAACAGAAGGGCGTTCTATATGTCTTCGAATCCTGAAAGCCACATGATAGATCTTTCTTTTTCGTTTTATGTTTCTCTACAACAGCGACATTATCTAGGTGGACCTTGCATATATTGTTTATTTACTGAAAATTTGGGAGGATTTTTCCTAGAAAGATGCCTAAACTGAAACTTAATCAGTTGTTACAATTGGCGTGACTGAGCAATAAGAATTCTATTTTTTATTGCATGGGGATTTTGTTAACTAGGTCAACTCGACTTTTACCGGCGTTAGCTACAGTTTGGAGCAGTTTTTAATCAAAACGCATTCCTAATTATGATAATGTATTGAGATTTGCGATTATCTATTCTGAAAAAATATTTGTTCTTACGCGCTTGTAGGAAACGATTGCTTTTTTAAGGAAAAATTAGATATATTACTACAAAACACAAATGAAATGGTGATTTTCCGCGACACAAGATCGTTAATTTACACGGTTATTAGAAAAAAACGATTAGTGTCAATAACTACCATTCCGATCCACCGTTGCACGCTTCTTTCTTCTTCTTCCGTTATAGTCTCTGAATTTCCTTCACCCGAATTTTTGTCGACCAATCTCTATTGTGCAGAAAATACGCAAACCAGATTGTTCCTTCCCTATTGAAATTCCCTTGGGTTTGCCTTTAGGTATTGTTTTGTAGATTTTTTCCCGATTTCAGCTCAATCGGCTTCGCGTACACGCGTCAAACATTGTTGTCTTATCTCGCGTTGGCGTTTTTGGCCATGCCTTCCCGGAAACGGCGAAGGCGTCAATGGGTGATAAATGATCTCTTCGGAAGAAAAATGGATGTGTATTTATCTCCATATTATTATAGCGACCTCAAAGAAAAGTTATTTTTTTTTAGCTCCTCTAGACTTTTTCTCATGGATGTGCAAGGTAATGGCACGAATATTCAGCTTGAGCCTAAAGGACGGGTATTGTTTCTCCAACAGGCATAATTGGGAGATGATTTTTCGGATAAAAGGAGCGTAATTTATAATCATCGCGATTCCGCGTCTTATTTTCTCCATCTTTCCCATAAAAGCCAACGTTCAATTGTTCTCTATCTCTGAGGCTTAATCTTTAATTAATTGACTCCTTGATCTCAAGTGGATTCAGAAACACAAACCAGTCGGCAAACTTAAATAGACACCGTTTCTTCCTTCAACACTGCCTCGTTGTAAATCATCGGGTCCAACACAAAGATTTACCGAGCTCAAATATATGAGGTGTTTAATTTCCTCGAACATCAAATTCTAGATTATTAATTCAATATTTTTTATATTTCCGCTGTCGAGAGAAATGCTGTCGTTGTACAAAAGATAATCGTTAAAATATGATAGGTCGTGGTAGAGGACATACTTCTGATACTAAGGTCACAGTTTCAAATCCTGTTATAGGCATCGGCTTCCGAGGTTTATAACTCATATCTCGCATAGACCTTGGAGAGCTATCTGAGATTTAACGATAAACAATTTAAGAATAATTAAATAAACTGCTCTCATTAGTTCACGTTAGTTTCTATATTCGAACTCATGCAGCAATTTCTCCAATCACGAAGGAATGAATTAAAACGTAGATAATTCAATTTTTTATTCATCTCAGCAAACTTTTGACTCTACATCTCTGCCTATTAAGCTCTCCTAAACAATTTGATGCGGAGCGCATAGAAATATGTAGATCGCGCAGTATAAACCGTATCCATGATACTACAATATACTGTGTCGCTAAACGTCTCTCACTTTCGCGGAAAATAGAAACCTAGACGTAGTACCCATGTTCAAACGCGTGAGGGCAGCACGGACGAATATGGAGCAGTTTTTTACTCCCAACTATGCCGAAAAGGAAGAAAAACTTTCCCCGCAATCAGAACCCGCCAATACCATCCCGTCCACTTCCTTTATCCTTAATAGATAGATCCGTTCTTATTTGAAAATTTGGTATCATGAGACTAAATTACAATAAAGTCCACTAGCAGAACCTTCCACCTCTTGCACTGAAATATGTTGATTCATCGGTTGTTTTTTGTGATTCGCGAGGGAATAAAAGGGATTACGCTGAGGCTTTACTTGAAATAGAAGAAATTAAAAGTTTTGACTTTGAGCTTTGAAGTGAGAGTAAAACCAACTTTAAAAAGTTTTATAATATTAACTTCGAACGTTAAAGTGCATTTTTTTTAGAGTTTTCGTCTGAATAATATAAGATATGCCGTTGTCTTTCTATTTTAATGAACGCGGATAGTGAAAGATTTTTAGTTTTGACCATTGAAAAATTTATCATTCGTGAACCAGTTTTTGGAAGTTCTTCCTATGCTGGTGGAGGTAGTTTTGGGGTCCTATTCAAGGTTAAATGTTGCTGTAAAATGTGATAGATTTCACAGAGTGAGAATAATAAGTATATGGCACCTCAAATGTCTCTGCGCCCTAGATCTTTCTTAGTCATATTATCTGTCCTTATCATGATCTATTTCGCTTATTTCATGTTTTTCTGCTTTATTTTCCAGAGGATTAAATTAATGTAGTGTCAAAAATTAAAATTTCAATTTTTTTGCGAAATATTACCGACCTATTTTGATTCCATTTTTTTATTCATTTACATATTTGAAAAAAGTCTCTTAAAATAATTAAATAATTTTTAAAGCAAAATCGGCAGATGAAATTGAGAACGTTTTTGGGTATTTTTTATTACTTCATCCCTATTGAATTAAACATAGAGCGTTCCATTATCATCCCTATGAACCTATATATAATAAACCTATATATATATATATATATATATATATATATATATATATATTAATGAAACCTAGAACTTGGAAGGAAATACTCTGTAAAATGCAAATATTATTTATAATTACGAAAATAAATAATTAATTTGCTTAATTTTTTAATGGTATCCTGGCTGAGTTAGTTGAGACCGGGGTAATTTAGTCCATATCCTATGTTTGTCGGACATGAAAATGTTGTGAAATGCATATCACGCATGCACAAGTCTTCTTTCCACTCTCCCGTTAATGGAGTTCTACGTTGCATAGGTACCTGCTCTAAGAGGTAAGAGTTTCTATGTTATTTTTGCTCCTTCAGTATACTTCCGAACTTGGTTGAAATTACTCATCTTTTTAATGGTAGTAGTGAGCTTATCAGCCATTATATGGTTGGACAGTATATATTTTTAAGCTGTTCTGAAATACGAGAACTGAGACAATTTTTTATATGTAACAAGCAATGCTTACTATCAATTTCGGTGTATGTTACGTATTGATTTCATTTTTGCAAGTTATCGCACCTATTTTCGGTTTACTGCTATTTCGTCACAGAATGTTAGTATCGGCGGATTTCTCTTCTTATTTACAGTATGCTATTTTTGAGAATTTTCAACTTTTTGTGCTAGAACTACCCAGTATTTTATCATCACCACCACCTGCCTCGTACTCATGTTTTAAAGAGACACTTCCAGGATTATCGCCATTGTTTTATCTAGTCTTTTATTACTGAAATCATAATAAGATGTATTTATACAAATAACACAAAGGAATTAAGTCAACAATTTGTTTCGTTCCATTCGTTTAATTAACTCATCACCTACCAGTTTCCATTTATTTGGGACGCAAATAGGTATGTTATTTTAATTTAATTTCCCTTTTGCTATATGGGAGCCTTTGTAGCTATGGTGATATCTGTTTACCTTCCTGTAATTGGATTAAGAAGCCGCAATGAATTTATCGTTTAAATTACCAAACCAAACGGATAAATAATAGGAAAAAATTAAACTAAAAATAGTTTTGCTATATGCGGATTCCGGGAAACCCCTCAACTATCCCAGCTCTCTTAAAGCTTCCATTTATTCGAAATTAACATGAGTCAGGAATATTATGATTATTATATTTATTGCTTTGATCACTCATTCCTCTACAAAATGAGAAATGTGCTCTTCATCTTTCATTTTAGTAACCTAGATTATCATATGCTAAAAACATTAAAGCACGACAGTTCGCTGGGGATATTGTTCCGCTAAAATCACCGCAAATGACAAGACCGTGAAACCCAAGACTAATTTGGCCTCGTTTTCGGCACTCTTGAAACCGATCCCTACTTTCCAATTGCGTTAAAATTTTTAGGACGTGTTTTTTACATATAATGTACCAAATAGCATAAAATGGATATAATTGTCAAAATGACAATATTTTGCTCGGTGATTACGAAGTCAAACTTAAGCACCTTGGGAGAAGCACGAGAGAACTAGAGAGAGCCTAAGCGGGAAAAATCCTTAGATCATAATTTTGAAATAAGATGTCGACGCTATTGTCATTTAACTTATTACCTAATGTGAAATTTTTCCTGCATTATTGTTTGTCTACCTTGTTGAATTCGCTAAAATTAAAATGCTCTAATAAAATCACATGCATAGGACGTCGCTCAATAAGGTCTGCCTTATTTCAGGAAATATTATTTGAAATCTCCACTCTAAATTCTTGTGACAGAATTTCGTTAAATCTGTTTTTTTTTGGTCGTCAAGATTTCAATCGTATAGTAACAGTCGTATCAAGGATACCAACTTAATGGAAGAATGGAATATCAAGGATGTCAACTTGATGGAGAAAAAATAGAATTTCGATTGCTAAATATACTTTGTTGGAGAAACGCTCCTTTTTATATGCTTTTCTCTTTGAGCGCATTACCCCTATTTGTCCTTATACTACATTGTCCGAGTGTTATCGCAATAGTTCGGATGCGACTCATTCATAATGAATTTCCGGCACTTGTCTATTTCATAAGCCTCCGAAGTGGGTCGCTCGTAATGGAAAATACGCCGACTTCTTCAAAGCGCAGTGGTGACAAAGCATTAAGACAAAAACTTTCCAAGTGCAGCGCGACTTGTGATCGTGACGCGTGGCGGATGTGGGCATTTGGCGAACTCTCTAAAATTTCGTGACAATTTCTGAAAGCGGCATCCATAGAGTTTCTGAGTGCGCTCATGCAAATGTGCCTTTTTTCAAGGTTCAGTGACATATTTCTGGCACTTAACATTTAGTCGTAAAATTTTGAAGAAATTTTTCATAGCAAAGTTCACTCCGAAAGTTGTGATGGGCAATTTGCGCTGTATCATATTCACCTGCATTGCTTGAGGGAAAGATTTAAGCAATAAAATATGTTAAAATATGGGAAGTGATCTTCATTTAGATTAGTTACTTACAAGCTCTGTAACATTAAAATAAATTGATACATAAAAGATTAATTTATAAATCAAAAAGACGGCAAATATTTTCCTAAAAATAAAAAAAAATGGTAAAAAATCTAATAGGTTAGAGAAAGTTATTTTTTCCACTTTAATATTGTTCATATTCTACTAAAGAGAATTATAATGAAACAAGAAGTCCAAAGCAGGACTAATGCAGGCTGGTTTCCCAAAGTTGACGTTCTCGATTGATTACATATAATGACAGGAAATGTCTCAGTATGTGTTAGTCATTCCAAGGAATTCTCATACCATAAATACCATTTGTAGTTCATAGTCTATTAATGATAGAGAAAAATTGCAAAACAAATTAATAGAGAATTGTCAGGTTTAAAATACTAAAAGAAATGTCAAAATCTCTTTCTGACATTATATTTTACATGTATTTTTTAAATAAACGAATTTAATAAATGTTACTGTTTATACGATAAAATATGTTTGGATAAACTGTCCATTTCTGAAGGGTAGTCGAATGGAACAGAAAATAACTCATTTATTCACTCCTCTGCGCAGTGGTGTAACTATAGCTTTTAGGCCCCTAGCAAAAAATCTCTCAGGGCCCCACTTAATAATTGAATATTTGTTAGTGTGTTCTGAGTGTAATGGATATTAATAGAAATAACACAAATATAGAATTTTGATAAACAAAGTATTTGTATTTATTAAGAATAATTAAATTTATAAATTATTATAAACAATGGATGCAAGGGTGAGGGCCCCCTTGGTCTTGGGCCCTTACGCGATCGCGTAACTTGCGTACCCATATTTACGCCACTGCCTCTGCGCTCAAGCCGAGTTCGGTAATAATCGTCTCCATGGCAACAATCCGATAAAATGTGATTTAAAAAGCAAAACGCTATGTTTTAGAAGAAATTCAGGAAAATACGATCAATTGTCAAAATTCTGCAATAAGAATTAAAATTTACATTTTTCCCCCTTATAACAGTTCTAACCTCGCACCGATATTTTATAGTATTAAAGAAAACATCTCTTTACGATGGATTTGAGACTTCCTATGTAAAACAAATACGGAAAAAACGTTCCTGGATTTCAATCTTCGCCAAATAAAATATAGTCCGTAGGTGGCAGCACAAGCCTCATACCAAGTTCAATGATAATCGGTCCATTGATTCAAAAGTTGTTATTAGGGGACACACGTACACACAGACAGGACAATTTTATAAGGCTATGTTTCCTTTAGAAACCAGCCTAAAAAAGAGTATCGACAAAGAATTTACCGAGCTCACTTTATGGTTGAAATGAAATTCAGAAAACGCAACTTTTGTATGACTAATGAATACAAAGATTTTCAATTTAAGGAGAGAATACTAGTCATTAAATGATGATAGTATAAAGGTTGGTTGCTTGATTAACTTATGGCTCGATTTATATAGGTGGGAAAACTCCTTAAGCCAACTAGTCAACTAGTTGACTTTCAGTCACTGTCGAGAGAAGTACGCCCTTGAAGATGCCCACTTACTAGTAGTGGGCGATATGCATCGGGTTTGTTATAAACTTTTATGGCTTAAGGAGTTTTTCCCACCTATGTAAATGGTGATAGTTCAAAATGTTGCCATAGTTTCCAAAAGGGACATATTGTATTTACGTTAATTGCAAGAAAATCGCATCTAAGATATGTCAGGTCTCGAACTAAAAAGCGAATTCCAATTCATTTACAATCAAATATAATTTTCGGTGAAGACTTTTATCAAAATAGACAAGCGAGCTAAACCGCCTACACAAAATTTCCTTCAAAAATATACTATTTTCAAAAATAAATTTCACTCTCTATTTACCCAAAAGTGAAACTGAAAAGCTCTTATTATGTTTAACAGAAAGAAATTTTGTATAAAAAACGTCAGATAACTGTAACATCCCCCAATAAGCTTCAAATTTCAATTAAAAAACCTATGTTATTATCTTGTCACATTGCTCTCCCGTTTGTTTGCATAATTTTAACAATTATTAGAAATCTCATTCTGAAGATATTTTGTATCATGTGAGCAATGCCAGATTAACCGGGACGAAGTTGCGCCAGGGTCCCTTAATCAGACTGGCCCCGGAACCTATTGTTCACAGAGGTGTGTGCGTGGTGGAGGTGGTTTGCGAACAATTGTGCGCCAGAGCCTCCGAGTCCCTTCCGGCCTTTCCTGTGAGCCCCCAAAACTAGGGTTCTTACATAACTTCAGCTTAACACAACTGTTTGTTGTTACAACTTATTATACTTTTATGTAGTAGTTCAGGGGTGCGCAAACTTTTCATGCCGCGCCCCAATTTTTGTTCAAAATACAAACTTGGGCCCCCAACCATGGCTAGCAAGATTTTTATCAAGATTTGGTATTTGGGAGGGGTTTTATGTCGATGATAATTTTGAGAAATAGTATGTTATAAAAAATGGTATATTTTATTAAAACTGAAAATAACAAAATAATTCAAGATATATACACAAAATGAACATTCTAATAGGAATAAAATCAAATATCACTAAATTAATGAAATTATACAGCAATATGAATACAAAAATAAATATCACATTTTAAAATAACAATAATAAAAACACAAAAAAAGAAAAATAACACTTGATTTTTGTATGTATACATTTAATTCAATGGGATCTGTGGGCTTGTCTCTTACTGGCAATTTCGTCCAGTCTCGGCTTAATTGATGAAATCGCCTCTCTCAATTCTGATTCATGGCGTTCTTACTGACAATTAATTTATTAAATTTATTTGTAAAACAATAAAGAATAAATCCACCGGTTCAGAACTAAACATTGCACATTTCGACGGCCTTCGTTCGACAACGTACTGCAGTATAGTGCAATAACCCGCACTGTAAACAAAGTCACGGTCACGCTGAATAGAGTGAGGGGATTCCCAGCATGTTACTCTCTTAAATACGAAAGATTACAGAAATATAACATTGTAAACAAAAAAGTTATATGAAATATGAAAAAAGGACTAAATTTTCTTACAGTTAAAATTAAATCGTGGCTATAATCGCGCCCCTCGCATCATTTGTCGCGCCCCCTAGTTTGCGCACCCCTGTAGTAGTTGGTGAAGGAAAAATTGAAGACAACATTCAACCTAGGATAATATTGCATCTAAAATTTAATTCTAAATTTTTCCTTAAATACAAACTAATTTATTTATTATTTCTTTTATTAATGTTTAAGCTCTTTAATATTGATCATCATCTTTATTTTAAAATTGTTGATTGATGGAAAACCGCAGGGAAAAGTGAGGAGACGAGGAAGACCTAAGTTGAAATGCAAAAAGAAAATAATATCCTTCATGAATGTTTGCAAATGCTGGAATATGAAGACCACCATACAGGACAGAACGACATGGAAAGCTGCAGTAGCCAATCTTATATTATACTTATACCTATACTATGGTCACAATATCGTATTCTCATGAAAGGTACCATGTCGCTTATTCTTGCATTGGTTAGCTGGCTGATTTTTTCCTCCTTTTTCTCCTTTGATGCTCGAGTTAATTATGGAGTATGCGATAACACGATAGCGTTTTTCGTTAACGGCGGCACGAAAAAGAGTCGCCCACCGACCCGAAGTACTTCCGGTTGCGAGGGCGCTCCAGTCGTCCTGGCAAGAGCGCTATCTGGCGTCCTTACAAGGAACTCGAATAAAAACGCCGAGGTTTACGATCGCGCTTCTTTCTTTTTCCCGACTTATCCGCGAGATAAAAATCGCCATCGCGTTCTCGACGAAGGAGAATTTTTACGCAGCTATTAGTCGATTGTCCGTGCACCTCCCCCTGATCCTAGTGTTATTTCGTAGCGTACATCAAGTTTCGAAAAAAACATTTCCACACCTGCTGATAATGATCCCACATCGTCTCTTTAACTTATTTTTGGAAGGATTTTTGCAGGGAAGTAACTAGCCTCCTAATTGTGGGAGGAGGAAGGGGCAGAAAATCAATGTTTTAACTAATTTTTACTGCGCTAGCCATATAAATTAAATTAAATTTTGTACCAAGAACAAAAACATACAATACTTTTTTATATTTTAATAATAAACTTTAAGTATAATATTAAGCAGGGGGTCGAGGACATATAAAGGTGGGGCAGAGCTCCCCCTTCCATAGGCCCTCCCCTAGTTACGTCCGTGGATTTATGGCAAAAACCATTAGATCAGGTATGGATGATGTTTCAGGGTGGCACCTTCAACCTCATCCAATAGAACGTTACCCTCTGTTAAAAAATAAAGTAAAAGATCTCTCGTCCTGCATCTTTCACTCTCGCCTGCATCCCTCCGCTGCGTTTCTTTCATCCCCCTTCCACCCCCTTTTGGGTCTCTCGCCTCTCCCCCTTTCCCCAGTGTCGCTGCAATTTTCACCCTCTCTCTCTCTCTCTCGATCTACCCCAGATCGTGTCGCTGAAAGCAACCCGTTATAAGGATGATAACATCTTTGCATCGCCCAGGAACTAGTTTCATCCCCCTCCCTCGATCACAGCGCTTTCGATCCACGCCGTCTAAAAGTATCGAAGGCTGTTTTTCTTTTTCATTTCCTTAGGAGATAGTCTCCGTTAAAGACGGTCGGATTGATTGATACGGTTTAATGCCCTTTGGCACGGATTCGCCTTTGATGCAATTTCAAGCCGTTCGCCTCCTTCTCTCGGGATGAAGTTTGAGGATTCTCCTGGATGCAGTCGAAACATTAATGCCGCCTTTATGGCCAAATAATTCGTCTATTTTAAATGCATATAGGCCATAAAAATTAATAATTACTTTCTCCTTTTTTCATAATTCAATTTCGGTTTGTATACCTATCGTTTTGAGTGCTGAGATGTAGGTTAATCAAACTTTGTCAATATTACATTAGTAATGTATGTTCGTTTATTTGGGTACATTTCTCATTTTTTACAATGAAGCGTCTCTGATTGATATAAAATATGCGTTACACAGAATTTCTTATTGTTAAGATGAAGTGACTATGCAGAGTACATATTGCCAATCGCTGTGAATTCCTCTTCTTCTATTCTCATTGGTTTACTGCCTGGTTTCTGTCTACGATCGGTGTAACTGCTTCTCTCCCGATTTCGTCTTTAGTGAGTTTCTGAGCCCGGCGTTATTCTATTCTACACAGTGAGCCACAAAAGAATAATTATATTTTTTCCTTTGGAGAATAAATAAAAAGCGTTAAAAATGCTCGATGGGGTGTAGCTTCTAAATAAATAGATAGTTATTTAGTTGTAGGAGATGCCACAGAAGGAAGAAAAATCTTAGATACCCAGAATAAATATTTCTTTACTCATAGTAAGGGAGTTTTTAAATTCTCGGTCCATTTTGAGAAAGACAAAGATTTAACTTGTAGATGATCAATTCGCGATACTTAATATCTTACAACGAGGATATCTGCAACAAGAGATTATATTCTCCATTTTTTTAACCTTAAGTAAGAAAGTGGGAAAAGTGTTGTTTCGTGAAAAGGTTTCCGTAGTTTATCCCGTAAGACCTGTTTGAGTTAACCCTTAGAGAAACCGAAATCGATGAAAGTGCAAGGAAAGTTATGAACGGTGAGTGTTATGCTTAAGAAATAATTCTGCCTAACCTCCTTTAACATTTGAAAGCATCCACGCTAACAAAAAGTCGGTCTAAACAGAGATTACGAACTGGGTGATTTCTCTGAATGTTCAGTTTCACAAACATATTACCGAAATTGGAATAGTAAATTTGTAAGATAAATCACCTGAAACTATGTACAAATCTCTTCATTTAAAAAATAATTAAATAGGAGCAATATTTATCCCTAGTGATTTTATTGGCTTTAATTCTAGATTTTGAATAGTTGGCGCTTATTGAAAGTTACTCTTTTATTAGTTTTCTTTCTAACTTCCAAACACTCTGATTAATATTTCTAGAAAAGTTAATTAAACCAACCTATTTTTAAATTACTCAACTACAGTTCACATCGCTACTTTCCGCTTCAAAAAAATGCGATTCAAATATTTCTTAAATATATCTTTTTAAATTAATTTTAGCACCACAGGCTTTCATCCGTATGGAATGGGAAACAGGTCTATAATCTTATCTCACCGTAATCTAATGGATTACACGACACGCTTAAATCCTCTATATCTTAAGCAAGCTTTGACGACATCAATGACCCGCGAACAGTGAGCTTGCACTTGGCTCTATTTAGCTTGGGAAAGTCGCAAGAGACATAATAACATAGTTGAAATTCGGAGGAGATAAATTTCATAGTTCACGAAATTTATTGGAAGCGTAAGCGTTACGAAGAAAAAAATCTCAACAGAATCTTAATGCTTTAAATATCGAAATTACTTTATTTTAGGAATTGATGCCTGAAAATGTTCAATATTTAAAAATTGTTTTGTGTTAGCTAGAACTGATGCCTTTATGAAGGCGAAAATAAATCGTTCCTATTCTGTAGCGTTATCAGCTAAAGGAATTTATTCTGCACGCACACACGCGCACACACACACACACACACACACATATACATATATATATATATATATATATATTCTGTAAATTTTTTCTTATAATCTTTAGAATTATATTGGATAATTGTTGAGGAATAACGGGTAATTCACCCAAGGTTCCATGTACTGTAACACCTAAATTGATTAAATCTTCGTATCATATTACTTACGTCATTTGTGGCTAGGGCATTACGCTCGATGGTTCTTACCGAGTGATTCTACCTTCTTTAGCTTACCGGAATTATTTCTGCTCTGAATGTTTCACAGTCGCATTAAGTTCATTTGATTTTCTTGAGTCTTACAATTAGTTACTCAATTGTGATTACACTGTGACGCGAATTATTTACAAAATGTAGATGAATGTTATCTAATTATGGTTCATAGCGTTCTTATTAAATTACACCGTTGTTTTTCATTAATGAGTTCAGGATCCACTTTGTGGAATTTACTCATGATACAAATGAAATTCAGCTACTATATACCTCCCATGAAAATTTCCGTGGAAGACATATAGTTGAATTTCATTGGTATTCTGATGTTATTTAACATTTTTATTAAAGGGTAGAATATTTAGCTCTTAAGTCTAAATAACGTACCTTCAATCAAATTGCATCAAATTCTTAGTCAAGTTAATATTGTTAGAAATCATCTAACTCATAAAATTGGGTAGCTCTAATAGCCGTAAAATGGAAAACGGGACTTCGACATCAAAGCAGCTGCCATCAGTCGTGATTCTAAGACTACCATTCAGCTCTACTAGATTATGAGAATTTTCTGTCGGCGAATCTCACTGATGGCGGTGGATTTGTAGTCTAAATTAGCAACTCGTTTGCCAATGAAGCTATTGGAGTTATCTAACCAAAAAAAATAGATTCCAGCTGCAAGGAAAGCTTGATAATTCTTTTAACTTTGCCTCTTTGGCGATTTTACTAGAGCACTACTGCGATATAGCTTCAGTGTAATAATAGAGCGAGGTTTACACTGATACCAAGCATCATCATCAAAACCATTTCCATGCATTTCGTGGTCCAGTATAAAATCCTTCTCGAGATGCCACACTTCAACTCTTTCAAGGTCAGTGGTGCACCCGATGAATCATAACCCCAGCCTCAAACACGTTCTTGCCCGCTCATTTCATTTAGATTCGTTTTTCCAACTTGAAAAATGAAGGTGAGGTGCGTTGGCGGAGCGGTTAGTGTGCTGTCCCGGATTCGAATTCTGTCGCTACACGATTTTCAACCCGGGCATGTCACGTATTTTCAAGGATCTTAAATTCGAGGTCGTCTTCGAGATTCGGTTATTTACGGTTG
This sequence comes from Tanypteryx hageni, assembly GCA_028673005.1. Lineage (NCBI taxonomy): Eukaryota > Metazoa > Arthropoda > Insecta > Odonata > Petaluridae > Tanypteryx > Tanypteryx hageni. Next base: position 71,013,925 of record CM054113.1, read on the forward strand.
TTTAGCAGCGAGGCGCGATTACATCGATGTGACCAATTATAGCATCCTTTTGTTCAGTAATTTGCAGTATGCAAAAAAAATTAAAATTAATTAAAATAGTGCCAAAATATGTCTAGTCTCCGCGCGCTTTTGGTGTCGTAGTTTGTAAATAATATATGCTAATATTAATATCTTCCGATGCCATCACAAGTGCAATGACGAGTATCAACTTATGGAAACGAAATATTTTTGTAACGGTGCATACGGAAACGAATAGGTAGTTCAGGTCGCTGTATCAATCATAAAAATAGTCCTCGTAATAAATAACTAAAAAGAAAACAAAAGTTAAAAAGTGCGTCGGCCGGGAATCGAACCCGGATCAACTGCTTGGAAGGCAACTATGCTGACCATTACACCACCGACGCGTTGTTTCCTTCAAGGAAAATTTCTCAAGAGAAAGTTGAACTTCCAATAAACCGTTCTCTTTGCATTAAAATATAGTAATGCGCATCGCATTAAACTTACGAATCGTGAAAAGAAAAATTCAGATGCAGTGGAATAACCAAAGAAGAAATTTTTTTCCTTAATTTTTAAGAGGATCGTTTCCACGTAGTTTTCATCGACCCGAGACGTCCCGAACCCAGGCGCAGGCGAACCTTTAAAATGGTCCTGTAACATCTCCCCCCTCTGCACGTCAACCAATAGTACTACACTCCCTTCCAAGGAAAGTCTCTTGATGCATAACTAGAGTTTTGGGTTCCCGGCGATATTTTTTTCCCGGGAAATGGGAATTAGATTTTCAAATATCCCAGGAATCCCGTGGGCACTGGTATAAGAATTATTTTGCATTTTAATATATAATACACCATTTTTCGTTTAAACATGATATTTATTATTGAAACAACGTAAATACATGTCTTTGACAAATCCCAGTGATACATTATTTGAGACAAACTGTTAGCAGATTCAATATTCAGACGTACTTTGAATTGCAAAACCGATCTTTCCTCGATGTTGACGGAGATAACAAGAGACCAACTACCAATGTATTCTATATTAAAATTCAAAGCTAAAACTGAGGGTGGAAAATGTATGAAAGAGTTTTAAAAACAATCTAAAATCTATAAGAGCCTGCTTCTGTCCCTTTGTGACTCCCTCTGTAACGCTATAAAATGCAAATAACTCTATAAAGGATCGAGATACATTTTTAAAAGTTATCAGGAATGCTCGATTTACATATTTTAAGGTGATTACAAAAAAAAACTCGAAAAAAGTCCTGGGTTCAACTCCAAGGAAGACATTTCCAATTCCCATAAATAACACGTAAACATCGACTTTTCAACGTGCAGTCTTTTCTTCTTTTTGAGATCTAAATTTGAAAAAAAATTAACATATGATATTCGATTTAAACCATTTTAAAGAATCAATTATAATATTTCTTATTTTATTCACCTTTTTCCGCTCACAGTTCGAAATATCTCAAGTTAAAAGTTGAATTCGCATACTTTGGGGGATTCTTGCCATTGCCAACCAATTACATTGTTAATCCACGAAATCCGATTGTCATTTAATTACTTATGGGTGAAAGCGTTCTTTGAGTGCTTTTAATAAGAGAGAGAGAGAGAGATTTTCATAGCAACAAATGTAAACAACATTCGTTGCGTTATATGCGAGAAGGAATATATTTGGATGTAGAACATTAATATATTAAAATCACTTATAATCATCGTAGGAGTTCGAGACTTGAAACAACGAACGCCTAAAATTATTTGTTTTCCTGCCATCGATTTTTGAATACGCGTCGAATCGATCAACAGATCAGTTTTTAATGCGAGAATTTGACGCATTCTTAGTGATTTGCATTGTTGGCGGTTTCGTGTAATTGGGTACCGTTGATTTGGATAATAGCTTCGCGTCGCATCTATTCACGAAATTTCATTAAAAAAACTTATCCGTTTAATTTCAATGGGCATCTTCCTAGTTTATGTATAATTCACTTTATCAGAGTAGCTAATTTGTACGATTAGGGAAGGAGGGAAAGACAGACAGACAAACGGCAGGGGGGGGGGGGGCGAAATAATAGGAGGGGAAGCGCCTAGTTTCAGATTCATGCAACATGTAGTCATTACTTTTGGACCTTTTTTTTACTAATGACATTCACTAGAGCGAGAAGAAGCCATTTTGACATTGTATTAGCGTTCCATTAAAATTGAATTAATAGCGAGAAACGCAACCTGATCCTTAATCTCAAACTCCTAATAACTCAGTTACTAAATAGCATTCACTGAAAAAATATTTAGTATTAATCAGAAATTTTATTTGTACAACACACATAAAATCAAAAAATCAAAACTAACTTGATAGCTTAACATTTGTGGATGAAATTCGGAGGAATATCTAAAAAAAACGGCTATGAAGGCAATTCTCGAAAAGCTTGACTCGGCACAAAATTCAAAAGAACAATTTCTGGGAACCATTAAAAATTTTCCCGGGAATCGAGAATAAGAAATATCGAGTAAATTGCCGGGAACCGGGAATTTCCGGATCTAAAACTCTATTCATAACGTATTCAAAAAATTTTCAAGAGTCCGTATACTTCCTTTCCCTAATTTAACTTTTATTAGCGGGCCAGCGAAGCATCTCCCTCTTTCGGTATTAAGGATTTGTGGGTTAGTTGCCATTAAAATTGTCCTGATATTGTAATTTAGAAGAAAATATATAAATGAAATTAATAAAGCGATTAAAAATTGCCCCAGAAGACAGTTTCGTGTATTTTTATAATGGATGTTATGGAATATGGATAGTATTAATAACGGAATGATAATGGAATAAAATAATTTGTTAGTCCAAAAATTGGTAAACCATACGGAACCAACTACTTAGTATATGTGTATAATTTTTCCATTGTGAAAAATACATTTTTACCAAGATATTTTGGAGATAGTTGGCGTGGAAGACGGTAGTGAGTTTTAAAAGCACGACTATAGGTCCAAAAATTGTGCGTTATTAATTTAGAAGTCAATCCATTATAAACTCTTTGGAGGCTCTGTATCTTGAGCTAGATGCCTCTTTGAGGTGATATGGGTGGCATTGAGAAATAGGCGCAGACCTATCAGTAAAAGCCAATATCCGTTTGAAAAGTATGGCCTTGTCTAACTCTTCCTTATCTCTGTCCTTATCTAACGAACACCAGATCAAGCTATTTACAGTGGGTTGTTTTCTCGACAAATATTTACGTGGGTTGCTTTTGATTTTATTTCCGCAATTTATTAAACAGATGTCGTGAAGTTTCTTGTAAAATTATATTGCCCTACCAATTGTTGGAATGGAGGATTAAGTAGCAAAAATCTGAACTTTATCTCCCGTCTATGAAATAAAAATCTCGAGTTTCTTCTTCAAATATATTTATTAAAAGTATGAATCCGAGCGAAGTTTTTTATAAATTAAGCCTTCAGATGCAATGTTCAATTTTCTTATAAATATTTTAGAGTGTGTGTGTATATGTGTATGTATGTGTGTATGTATGTATGTATGTTATTTATACGTTTTTACACTGTTGAAGCTATCGAATTTAAAAGTTTCATGGGCCATCCTATGGACCAAAGGAAGAACTTGGTCTAGGTTTGCAGACCGTGGGGTCTCTTATACCCCATGGGGTCAACAAAATACTATTTACATAAGAATGCATGGAAAATGGTGTGGAGAAGTCCCAAAATGCCATGCAGCCCTTCACTGATGTGGATATAAATATACCTAAATATTAACTTACGATCACGGAAAATGGCTTATTTTACGCATGAAAGACGGAATATTTTAATTTTTAATTCTGTTCATGTTTTGTCGAATTACATGTTAAATCGCTCGAAATTATCCTTTAAACGCAAAATTTATTAACATTTTCCAGGCGGCAACAAAGCTAAATTTCTTAATTGTTGTCCTCTTCAAAGGGAGATAGCCACGTAAAGATTAATGTAAGGAAAATCCACGCCGTGGCGCGCCGTAGAAGAAGAATAGCCAACGCCAAGATAAAGGGTACAAATGGATTCATGCTTAAATATAGTCTATGAATATTTTTAAAGTGAGTCAAATGATTTTTAAGGAATATTATAACATTGCTATCTTTTACCATTAACATTGAAATATTTATCACCACATAAATCGATACATCTACTTTCGTTTGTTCGGTAACCAAGTTGTTGTTTATTGTTTACGTTTGGGCCAATAGTATTGACATAATCCACATATTTTTTTTGCTGCTTTAAAGACTTCGGTGCATCTATCCATATGAATATTAAGCAAGACGTTAAAGCGTAATTATATTAACGGTATAACTTTACAATACAATACTTCAAATCTTAGGGCTCCCAACAGTAAAAGTAAGTATATTTAAAAATTTATTGTATTATTTTTATTGTAATATGACATCAAAAGTGATATATCAGTAAAAATAGTAAAAATCGTTTTCTACTTAAAAGACAACTTTTCCGAGTGAAGCCGGGCGTTTCTGCTAGTATTTAATACTTGGATGCATTAGGCATGTTGTCCGTAGACAGGCCGCCAGGCTGTCGTACAACTACTGTTTGTGGGTTACACGACACACGCGAACATGCGAATTCAAACACAATGGTGCCAGCATTAGCTTACTCTCTCCGTAAAGCATCAAGACGGCACACTGCTTTAAGTCCGCTGAGACCATTGAGACGGAAGGAATGCTTGCTTGCATGCCCTCCTCACGATACTCGAGTAGAGGACGGGGAAAGCTTGGGGAGATAATTTCAGCTTTCGACTCCGGGCCCGCTGCGTGGAAAGTTAAAATTCGTATCAGCACAAAAATTTGAAAAAAATGTCAGATAGTTAATATATCGGCCAAATTAGCGTAAAAGTAAAGATAATATGCATCGATTAAGCGCTGCTGGCGCATTTCCTTGAGGTTAGGAAAGATCCCATTAATTTGCAAAAGTACATTGTCCCCGCGTCCTTTAATTTGTATGAAGTAACCTGATTGTTATAACTTAAAGAACTAATACTCTAGGTCAGAGGTGGAGAACCTTTTCTCAAGCAAGCTGCATTAGAGTTTACGTCGACGTTATCTAAAGATTCTGAGATAAAATATGAGTAAGAAATGAATTCTAAATGAGGATTTTAGGGTTAATATATGTGCATTCAATTTTACGGATTTTCTTTTCAACGTAGCTTCACGGGCAGCATAAAATGCGCTCTGCAACCGCAAACAGTTCGTGAGCCATAGGTTCCCAAGCTTTTTTATGTGGTAATTTTGAAATATTTTACAACTGGGTTTAGGTAGTAGGGACAAATAAACCCCAACCTCGCACACATAAAGGCATTTGTCTGCCTGTCTGCTCTAGGTAGAGGGATATTTACAGTGGCGTAGCTAGATTCTCATTCGCCGGGGGTAAAGTCACAGAGATGCGCCCCTCTCCCTTTGCTACCTGTACAATTTTCCAGACAAATGTATGTGGGGAATGTGATGGAAGCCCAAGCATACTATACTAGCATTTTAATTCGGCATATATTATAATATTATTATTATTTATAAACAGAAAAATTAATTTTCGGTCCATGAGTTTGCACCCCTTCAGCTCTGCGCCCGGGGCAGCTGCCCTCCTCTGCTTTCCGCTCGCTACGCCACTGACAATGAGTAGTTAGCGTGTCAGTCTCAATTCAAGGATTCTCGTCTTGGGTGTGGTCGTTCGTGCTTATTTTTTTGAAATGTCATTGTCTTAAAATGTCTCGGAGTATTTTTTGATGTAATAAAAATTAATATCTAAGAATTACCCGATGCCTATCCATCAAAAATATAAATTTCGTATAATGCCAGAAAAAATGAATGCACAAGAAAGATATAAAGACGCTTTAATGTTTATGATTGCAAGATCAATTTGACAAATCATGCGTAATTACATACGGCATAAAGTTGCACCTCATGATACTCCGAAACTAAGAAAGAGCAAGTACCGTATTTACCTGATTCCAAGACGATCCCGAATCTAAGACGAGCTCCTCTTTTAGTAAACTGTCGAAACAGAAAAAAGATTTCATAGCCTAATTTTTCACTGAATGTATTTTATGTATATTTTGAACACACGTATTCAGTATAGATATACTATTTCGTTCATTAATTGAAATGGTTGGTTACAAATTTTTTTTTGAGAAAAAAATGCTTAATGTATTTTTTAAATTAATACGGTATTAATCAAAATATGGATATTAAGTTTGCAATGAAAAATTTCAGCAGATACAATTATTTTAACTTATGTTTCATTTATTTAAAAAACGATTAAACGCGTGACAATACCTCCCACCGTTCAACCACAGCTCGTCGCGGTCAGTTATAACGCGTCAATTTGTCATACGAAAAATTCGTCGCGCGTCAATGCATCGCACGACAAACTCATCGCGTGTCAGTTCATCGCTGGGGATGACTCCCAACCCAAGCGTATCCCGACGAACTAATGTCTCGCGACGAATTTGTCGGGCGATGAATTGACCCGCGATAAGTTTTTCTTGCGATGTAGTGACACGTGACGTGTATGGCATGTGACGAATTGATGCGCGAGGAATTTACTGCGATGTTTTGACGGAATATCACTTCTTACTCGAATTTAAGACGACCCTCGATTTTCGCAAACTGAAATCTAGGAAATCCTCGTCTTGGATTCGGATAAATACGATAATTAAAGATTCGATCATTTTCAAGCAAAATAGATTCCTAATAAAGGTAGTTGTTTTGAGTTAGACTTGAATCGGCTGACACTGTTTCGAATTTCAAATAAGCCAAATAAATAAGTACCACCGAAAATGATATTATTAAAATTTTTGAAAATATAACCGTGTTTATTTTAACAACCGATAGAAAACCACTCTCTCCACTGAACCTTTTATTGAGTCTAATTTCGACTTTCATCCAAATACTCCACTTTGGAGATGGCGACGCAGTCGTTCCCCTACAGCCCTCAAACGTGTAACCCTTCATGAACTGTTAATGGCAGTCCTTGAAGGAAACCAAGACGTGGAACATGTGGCCTACGTGAGCCTCCTCCTCAGGCCACGGAGATCTACTTCCAGTCCGTTTGCTTCCGTCTCTGTTCCGAGGAGGAAACAGGATATTAGGAGAGTGAAGGAGGGGCAAGGTCGGATTCCTCGAGGTGAGTGAGAGTGGGGTGAGAGCTGGGCTGAGGTGAGACGGGTGAAAGTGGGATACAGATGAGAGAACACCGATGTTCCGAGCTGTGGCGAATCTCTCCGAGAGACTTTATAACGCATACAGACTACTAATCGAGCAGCTCGGAAATTCGTCCGCCGCTATTTCGGGTGGTCCTGGACCAGCGCGGTTCAAACTGGAATGCTTTCTGCGACACTTCCCAATTCCGAAACCCTAGCACGTGGATGGTTTTCTCTTTCAACGAATAACATAACCGAGGTGTAATAAAACGTAGAAAGGACGCTTTCAAGCGCTGTGGTTTATTTTTACGCCTGAGTGTTTTAATGGCGTGATTTTTTGGGCTACAGCGTTCAGTTTTCCGTACTTTGGGTTTAAACGGGCTGATTCCTGCTTTGATGCGCTTTTTTATGGATGAAAACTTGATCCGTCTGGTTGATAATTTTATTGAAAATTAAACATTCAGTTTTAGCTCGTTGTGAGGCGTAATGAGCTTGCTCATCGCTTCCTTCCCGTCTGTAACCAACAGCTGTTAGTGTGGCGAGTTATTTTGGCGTTCTTTTCTCAAATTGCTCATTCCATGATAAAACAATGCTAATGCTTGGGTATAAAAAATTTGGACCTGCTTTTGCGATAGTGTTTTTATTGTTTCCTGTTGTAAATTTTGATGACATAAGAAGGATTGTATTGGATTATTCTTCCATCAGCGATGATTGCTAATCCCTCACCCCATATCCTCTAACCTTCATTCCTCCTTCATCTGGCCACATTAGCCGTTGAAGTATGTTTCGATCTTCCGTATTGTCGGCACTTCAGCATTTCTGTCCTTTGAGTCTTCCTTGCTTTTTGGGTCTTGTTGGCCTTTCGGATGTCCGCCCTTTGACCCAGACCCATGTCAATTGACTGATGGAGTCTTTAAATTGTTAAACCCTAGCGATCTTCAACAAAGTGTAAGCCGATAAACATTTGATGAAATATGATTTAAGACGCTCACTTTGTATTCGAAAAGCAAGTATGATTAGCTCAATTAATAAATATCATGTATCATGAATTTTTTCATGAATTTAATTATTTGAGGATAGGTTTATTTATAGATCTCTAAGACCTATTTATTTAGAGAAAATGATAGAGATGGATTTTCATAATAAGTTAACTGAAAGATGCCTATCGAATGATTTCGCAATAAGAGACACTGGCATGTACGTATTTACCTATCCAAAATGCGTAGTTTGATCCATCGGAGCGATATGAAAAGAAATTTGGGCAAAATCCCATTTGGCACTTTTTTGGGAGAAGCTTTCCTTACGAAACTGGGCTTTAAGATAAAAGTTGTTGCGGCAATACTAAGAAAGCCAAACACCCCAGCGTTGCTTAGTCGCACCTGCCGCGAATCCATTATTGCCAAGTTAAAAATTTCTCTCCACACCCTATCTCCCGCGACGAACGACTCCAACCAAACATTTTGTCAGCGCGAACCTCCGTTTTTTCTTATAAGTTAGCCCGTTTACTCCAAGAGGTATCGACTGCATCTCCTGGCAGTCAACTCATTTTCCGGCATTCAACGCTCGAGTACACATGACCTAGAGTAAAAAAGAGCCATTCAACTCCATGCGCCGTTCATTCTGCGCTGGAAAAAGTTCTCTTCGCCTTCGTAACTGAGTAATAAGATGGTCGTAATCGTTAAAATCACCGCAGAGCTTCGGATTCGATTAAAAAAACTGAAATGGTTTCTTCTGGGTCAATTGTTATCTTAAAGCGTGACGATTATCGATCTTATAACCTGCAATCTCGAATTCCGACTCCAGTTCGTTTTTTAAAGAAATGATGGTTTATTAACACCGAGATAGGGGGTAAGTATTCAGATTGGATTTTTAAAAATGGTATAATGTTATACAGCAGTCCATTGTGCAACGTGGAAGTTAGGTTCTTAGAAAAGGGAGCAAAGTTACATGACATAAGTTTGATATTTTGTTTAAAAAAATATCAAGCGTTCGTATGGTACATGCACTTTCTCACGTCACATGTGGTGCGCGCTCAAAACAGAACCGCGAGTAGTTTATACGTTCTGGGTAAATAAAACTTTTAACACCCAAATTTAACCGCGTATAATGAAATCCCTCTTGGAGGAATGAACGTTGGACAAAATTTATCGATTTAGATAAATATCTGAGGCAGGGCTCATTTTATCTTTTAACAAGGCTCCTCAAGAGAAAAATAACAGTACATTTATCTCCTAGTTTTAACATATCCTCGACATAAACAAGTCAAATTAATCATACTTTTGCAACCTGTCTAAATTTCTTCCGATTTCATAGAAAAACATCGCTCGTTAGAAAGGAAATACCTGTTTACATTTTTACGCTAGGTCAGGAGGAAATCTATTATATTATATTATAAATACGAGAAAGTCAGAGGGCAATTTTGCATTCTTTTATTCAAAATTCTGCGGCGGAGATTTCCTGGATGGTTGCTCTTATCGAATGATTGGCCTGTTATAATTTCCTTTCCTGGTAGAGGAGGGGCCTTAGGGGCATCCACCGACCCGGTTTTTCGTCCAATGTTTTTAGTTTTTTATAAGAAGAAATATCCTAGTAAGGTGAAAGCAGTAAAGCAGATGCGTGTTTTCCTCAACGGATTCACATGCAGCATCTCTCGAACCCACGAAACTGATTCTTAACGACATTGATAATGATCCCCGTAATTTCTCGCGAAGAAAGCGACAAAAACAATCTTCCGTGTTTACATATCGCTTCTGCTTGTCTCTATCCTTTTTGCTACCAAATACTGTCAAAATTGGCAAGATTATATTACAAAGAAAACAACGGCACAGTTAGGTGTCATTTTAACTTAATGTTTTAGGCGTAAGTGATGAAAAACAAGATGCAAAATGATAAACCCTTCCAATAAGATCCATGCACCCAAAAACATTTTCTGGTTACCGCCCGATTCGCCGGCTGAACCCGATTATTTATGCTCCATATTTAATGATTTTGTGCATTAGCAAAAACTAGATGTTATCAATAAACCTAATTTTGTTTTTTTAAATTATTACAAGCGTTATCTTCTGCATTTCCGTAAGCGTAATGCTCACCTCAAGAAGTAACGCCTTTGTTTTAGAAACTGGAATTCTGTATAGGAATTGAAATAGCTACATAACTTTCCACGAGATAACCATAGAATACTATGTAATTGATTCTATAACTGTGCATGTGTCATTAGTTAATCAGTATGTCAGTGTTTTTAAAATTGTTTGTCTGGCAATTCTGCAGGACTAAATCGAATCCCAAATAAAAGGTATAATATTTCTAAATTCCTAATAAAGTTCACTATAAAATCAAATAAATACCAATGATATTCTGAAAATATTCAGTAGTTATGCAGATAAGATTTTTAAAAGACCAGGTTGATTGTTTCGTGACGTAGACCTTTGTTGCGTCTTTGTCGCGTTTGAGAAACATTTCTTAACCGTTGATTTTTAGACTGGCTCCCAAAGAAAACAAAGCCTTATGAAATGGTCCTGTCTGTGAGTATGTGTCCCCTACTAACAACTCTTGCATCAATGGACTGATTTTCATGAAACTTGGTTTGAGGCTCGTGCTGCCAGGGTCCACCTCCGGGCTATAATTTATTTGACGAAGATTGAAGTCCAGGGTTTGATTCTAGAAAGGTTTTTTCCTATTTGTTTTACATGGCGTCTCAAATCCATCGTGCAGAGATTTTTTCTTTAATACTTTAAAATATCTTAACATTGTAATACCGGAGCGAGATTTGTACTGTTCTAAGGGTAAAAGTATGTAAATTTTAATTCTTATCGCAGAATTTTTATAATTGTTAGTATTTTCCCGAATTTCTTCTAAAACATAGTGTTTAGCTTTTTAAATCAAATTTTATCGGATTGTTGCCATGGAGAAGATTATTACCGAACTAGGCTTGAACATAGACAAGTAAACAAATGGGTTATTTTATTTTCCGCTCGACTACTCTTCAGCAATGGACAGTAGTAGTAGTAGTAACATAAACAGTAACATTTATTAAATTCGTTTATTTAAAGAAATACATGTAAAATATAATGTCAGAAAGAGATTTTGATATTGTTTTTAGTATTTTAAACATGATAATACTCTATTAATTTGTTTTCCAATTTTTATTTATCATTGATAAACTATGAACTACAAGTGGTATTTATGGTATGAGAATACCTTGGAATGACAAACACATACTGAAACATTTCCTTTCAATATAAGTAATCAATTCGGTACGTCAACTTTGGGAAACCAGCCTGCATTAGTTCTAGTTTGGACTTCTAGACTCATTTACGTGGAAAGAAATTGTATTGATAATATAAACAGCAAATATTTGTATCTCTAGGCATCTCTCTGTGTATTTATATAATGTACTCAAGTGTGTGTAATTTTTTTATATGAATATAAGTTCAAACATAATCCGGTATATTTAACTAAACTATCAATTCTTATTTGTGATTCCAACCTAAAATAAAGGCAATATTCTCAGTAATAAACAAATTCAATCATTTTAAATTGCAATGTCTAGGTAAACAGCTCAAAAAATTATCTGTTTTTTATTTATTCGTCATTTCAGAGAGATAAATTTGCAATACAAAGAGGAAATTATTCTTTTAATCTCACTTCATGAACCGTAGACTGACGACCATCAGAAAAATGAGGCGTGTCTAATGCATGAACGTGGGTTGCTACCTTCTTGGCGTTTCATTTAAAGAAAAAAAACCGTATGTGCTTGGCTCTGTTGTGTGTCCTTCCTTATCTGCTCTAGCCAAAATTAATGAAATAAATGAAACTCGAAAATTTTTATACCGCTTAATTTTTTTATTTTTAGACAAAAAGGAAGAGCCACTGATAGATTATTGTATTTTTAAGAATAATAAATTATTTATACAAATTTATGAGCTTTATTTTATCTAGTTTTATTGCATTTGTATTTTCACATGAGTGCGAGAAACATAGGAACATTTTCTTTTTTTTAGCCATATCCACGGAAATTACTTTCGAATCTCTTATTTTTGTTTTCGCAGTTATAACACAAATTCAACTTCAACGACTATTATTTTTTATTTACGATTAAATTAATTGAGTTTGAAAAAATAACTTTCATTCCATTAGAGAAAGCGAATCCTCTGAAAATTAGGTAAGTACGAGTCTAATATCCTGATGGATGGCGTTTTTTCGGTGAGATGAAAATTAAATTGTGCGCCACAAAAACAATATGTCTTTCATTTCTGCTTAAAAATCTATTCGTATATTGTTTAAATATCTCCATGTATAAGTGTTCTAAATTTTTGGTATGGAGAGACTAACGACATTTAAGGAAGAATCGACTTTTGCTTAACGCATGTGCATATGGGCTCTTTCCCATATTCGGTTTTAAGAAAGAAATAACTGTTATCGTTATTCGTAATCTAACCATAAATATTTATGAATATTTCATGAAAAACTCCAGAAAACCGTTAAAATTGCTATTTCTGGCTATTTGCATGGAAGGGAAAGGATGAACTTTCCATTTTTTAGATGGAATGTATAGAAGGCAATTCATTCATTGCTCAATAATTAAAATTCAAGAGATAAATATATCGTGCATATTATTTTTTTGGTGAATTTCCGGTGATAATGATCGCAGAATGATATATCAAATAAATTAAATTTTATATCACGGTTATATGCATGGTTAAACGCTACTGTCGGAACAATGTATAATGTGTATGTATATATAAGTGTAATGTATATGTAAATTATTTGTTTATATGTGAAACATACACTCTGCTCTTCTGTTGTCTTTATGAACTTAAGTATTGATAGCTAGTCGTTCGCATACAAAGCGTAATGCTTTTAACAGTCTAGGACTGGAGAGTTCGTAAACTGCTCCAAATGATTTTATTAACAGAAGTTCTTTTCCTAACTTTAACTTGCTCGATCAAAAAATAGTGATCATTATACAGAGTGTATTACGGATGACATGTAAAAGTTTTTGTTGAATTTACACATTAAGGGGTGATCAAAGGTCAATGAAACTTGGCCCACTCCTTGTCCTTGGTTCTAAGATTTGAACAAGGGGAATGAAAAAGTTGGTGTGATGCTGATTTTACCCCATTTAGGGGGTGAAATCAATTTTTGTCACGGAGGCTCACGGGCCTCCCATGTTAATTTTGGAAAAAAACTTTTTTTGGAATTCGCAAGAGAAAAGTTGAGGTCGGGGGTTTTCGACCCCACTGATTTCAAAAATGAAATAAGAAATAAGAATTTTTTTACAATATTCATAAAAAAAGCCCCTGCCTTAGGGGTGGGTCGGGGATCAAAATTGATTTCATTTTTGTAATCAGCGGAGTCGAAACCCTCCAGGAAAATATTTTTATGAGCATCGTTGTATTTTTTTCTCTTAGGAGTACATAGTCACCCCTGCCTTAATGGTTGGTCAGGGGTTAAAACTGATTCAATTTTTTAAATCAACAGTGTTGAAAACCCCCGATCTCAACTTTTCTCTCGCGAATTCCAAAAAAAAGTTGTTTCCCCAAAATTAACATGTGACAAAAATTGATTTCACCCCCAAAATGGGGCAAATCTGCCATACATCAACTTGGTATTTCCCTTGCTCAAACCTTAGAACCCAGTGCAAGGGGTGTGCCTAGTTTCATTGACATACAATCACCTTTTGATACGTAAATTCAGCAAAAACTTTTAAACATCATCCGTGGGACACTGTATGTTCTATAGATTGTGAAATGAAATCTACAAATAATAATGTATATCCAATACGGATAATTTGTATGGGTCAAATTTTAATTTGAAAATACATTAAATTCATACCTAGAATGTTTTTGGAGTTAACGTAATTGCCTTCACTTCACCGAAAGTATATTCTAAAATAACTTATTTTAGAATCTACTCTCTGTGAATCGCCTTTGAAGACGGCGGCATTTTAGCCGAAATGCGCATCTGGCTTTTCATAACCTTGTTGTGGGTATTGGGGATGTCTGGAGTAAGTACTTTTTAATCTTTTGATTTTTAAGTGCTTGTTCTTGAATTCAGATGAGTGTTTGAATTTTCAAATTTTCAGATTAAAGAAAATACAGTAGATCATCGATTATCCGGATGTAATTCGGTTTATTCAAATTATTGATTTTCTCGGATAATAGAAAATTAATCGAGAAAAAATTATCTACATTTGGATGCACGTTTCAAGTAATGCTTGAAATACAACAAACGTATGTAAAATTTTTATTTTTAAAGGATAATGATTTTCAGAAAGTTAAAGTACCGGGTAATTGAAGCTATACTGTATTAACTTTCAATTATTAACCTTAAATACATTGGAGCAATATCTTATGCAGCCTACCTTTTTACCCAATCCTCTTCCACTATGCAAGAGATTTCATCTTAATTTTAACGATCTAATCTACTAGTCAAGCACGACATTTATATCTCTCCCGTTATCAAAATACGCGAATCGCTTCGTTTCCAATTAATCGGACGCGATTAGCGCACACGATGGAACCCTCTACCGAATCGCGGCACGTTTAGTCACAATTCGGCGAAATATGTAGCGATGAAAAATTTCATTAATAAATACGGAACTTTCCATCAATTTTCCAATTGCTGACCTTATTTTCCATCGGCCTCGCCCCTTTGCGGATCGGAGGAGGAAATTTCTCCGTTTGCAATGGAAAGAGACTGCTATGATCAAACCGGATATGCTGTTTGCGATGGACGAGTTCAGGGACACAGGAGTAGGAAGAAGTCCAACCTGTTCCCCATCGAAAGTGAAGGAATACTTAGTGGGAGAAAAATAGAATATTTTTTACTCTTGCTTTCGTGCGAGAAGTATTAAAAAATCTGATGTGGCCACCACATGACTTTCTCCATACCTGTAATATTTCTAAAACCGCCAAATAGGTTACATATAAATATTTGAAGAAACTGCGAGAAAATTTTGGAATTAACAAAGAACAGAAATAAATTCAAACCATAGCCGTCTGATATTGGGTATAGCCACAAAGCTCCAAAAATTAAGAAAATAAAAAGGAGCGTTACTAAGATGTAACTAGGCGTCAATTGTTAACAATAGTCGTCGGTGGGTGTCGTGGTGGTGGCAGCTAAAACTATAATTTATAAGATATATCTTTTAAAATGTAATATATGGGAAAATGTTTCAAACAAAGGTTGTATATAATAAAATTTTCTACAACTTTTATTCTAGTACATTTTTACATATATCAAATATTAAAGCATATATTTCAAAATAACGGATAAGTGAGAAGAATAAACACCCACTTTCGGTTGAGCGATTTTAACCAAAACCTAATCAATTTTTATGACTTTTATAAAAATGTTAAATATAAAATTTTGCATTGACCTAATCAATAGTTTTTGAGTTAGAGCACCACAAAAAAGCTGTCACACATATCATCGAGAAAATGGTGAAAACGTGTTCAGGGGACCTCAAAACGTATTTCCGTTGAAATCTCAGAATCGATTTTTTTCATGAAAACAATACTTTCCCTTATACTACGCATGGAGAAAGTAAAAATTACGATTTTCATCAACTTTTTAAGATTTAAAAAAATCTCAAACTTTGTCCTAGAACTTGGTGGTCGATTGGAGAAAAAGAGAGCAAGTTTCCAAATTAACGGCAGATATAAATCACCCGCGTCCTCACGCAAATTTCAAGCCGATCAGACAAAAATCGTAAAACAATCTGATACATTGAAGTATACGCGCTATAGAAGTCGTCTTTTTCCACCAAGTGATCGGATTTGGTGCTTTTACGATTTTAAATTTATTACTTGCTTATTTTTCCAGTTTGTTTAGCTATATCTTTACCTTAGTTCGGCATCGAATAATTTTTCTCCCCTCTTGATGCTGTAACACGGCTAACAGTCAGGAATTTACGTCTAATGTCCCTGCTCTTGATTGAATTAATCGTACTGGATATAATTATTATCATTCGGGTTGAACCCTCCACTTTCTTCACAATGTACCGTATCGAAATTTAGAGGTTGGAATTTAATCATCGCCACACCAGAAAATTTTGTATTTTTTACAAAAAGATTTTAAATTTTTTCCAACACTTTCGCCAACGTATCATTTATCCCTCCGTTATCTTGAAGAAGCTACATATATCTCTGTCGGCGAAGAAAAAAAACACAAATGCTCTGAAAGAAGATGCTGACATACCTTGAATCGCTTGAGAGATTACGGAGAAGATCGCTAGATACAGCTTACTGAGGCCTGGCACAATTTGATTTTAAGAGATCGTATTTCCACGATAAATTACAACCGGAAACGTGCCATGAGAGACTCACTTGGAAAGAAAACTGGGATCTGCTACATCACAAAAATAAACGAGCATATTATGGAACGCTGCGCGCTTCTCCATTGCCTTAACACAGGAAGTTCAAGCAGGATGGCGAGAATCAGGTTGAGACCAAAACAAAAAAATCAAAAGATGATAAATGATAGATTTAACCTGATCAGCATGGCAGTACTCAAGGATTAATATGTTTTTAAGGAGCACATACGTTTCACCAAACGGTGTTGAGGAAGACGATAAATAAAAGGAAATAATGAAGAAAAGCAAGTAAACACAGTAAACTCCCAAATCTAACAGTTATCTTGGGGTCGAGCTTGTTTCGGTTAACCGGATATTCCGGTTTTTCGATGTGGCTATTCACACATTCCATGGTAAAAACATGAAAAAAGTTCATATTAAGGAAGTAACGAAAAAATAGGGAAAAGTAATATTGTACTCCGTATTTATACCATAATAATTAGGGGACAATTAAATACCGTGCATATGTACGCACATAATGCAATATAAAATACTTTCAAGTTATAAGTTTTAAAATTTCTCTTTATTCGATATTCCGGTTGCCCGATACTCGGTCAATAGGAAGTATGCTACATTAGGAAATTCTTCCTCTGTAAATGATAATAAAATAACGAATGATGATAGAATTTGTTGCTGCCTGCATGGTAATAGGAGAACCATTAAGAGTTGATTAAACAAGGAGAGCGTGGAATTTTGACAAAATTTAGGAGAAAAGAGAACCAACTCAAACCAGCTATATAAGAGAATTGTATAGAACGCTGTGAATTAGCGAAGAGGGATGAGTAGGAAATAATAGTGATAAGACATAAAATGCCTCAGAGAAAGTCGATTGATAAACTTAACAGTTCCAATAATCATTCATTATTGAGAAAATTATATGTACAAACCAGTCGCTATCATTTGATACCGAAATGTGCATAACGACCATTTTATTTCAATTGGAGCTACCTAATTCATCAATTCAATTCCAGCCGCAGGAAGAGATCGAGAGTGATATTTTATATTTACCCAGAGGAAGTAACCAAAATTGAAACGAACTTAACATGTCATCCTCTCAACTATCATGAAATAAAATTAAGAAAATTAAAAAAAACTGCTCTCAAATTTGCCATCGCATTCTAGGTCTTAACGAAGGTTCTGTTTTATACTTGTCTAGTATCCAAGGAAGATGAAAAAGAGAATAACGGCACGATGGACCGCATCCAAGATCTCGTGGAATCCTAGAAGTGTGCCAAAGAGTGCGGGCAGCTCTTTTGAATTGGCTTCGTTAAATATGGAAATACCTTTCACTTCTTGCACGCATATATCGGATTGGATTCAATAAGAAAACAAAGGGTGGCAGAAAAGGTTAAGATACTGTGGCGAAAGAGTACAAAAACGCTTTTGCTAGAATTAAACTTCAGCAGAGGTTTTAAGAAGTGTTCTATGTAAGAACTGAATGATAATAACTCATCGAAATTCAAAGAAAATAAATGAACCGTCCTTCTCCGTTTCCGTAAAGATTTTCGCTACGGCCGGCGAAGTAACTTTCTGGGGTGTAGATGAATATCAATTGAGCCCTTCTTCTATATATTGATATATATCCAATCATGAGATGAGTATTGGTGATGGCTAGAAAGTGAACGTGGTATTCAAGAAATTTAAAAAGCTCAGCAAATATCATTTGGCGGCCTTACCTACACAATTTAAAGATCAATAACTCGGATTTTTATCCGTTTGTATTTGTACTCTCCTGTGCTTTGAACTATAGCCGTTTCAATGTAAAGGAAGAGTTATCTGGGATAACGTTCAAACAGGCAGATCGAAAAAGCTTATTGGTTTTAATAAGAAACGATTGGATATAAGAGAAAAGAAAATTGTGTTTGTTGTAATTTAGGAGAGGTGTCATGAATAGAAGCTATTTAAGATACATAGTGTAATGCACCAACGACAAAAGCGCGAGGGCTGATCTCTAGCAATTTACATATTTGAATAAATCCCTACTTTAAACAAAAATAGTGTTCAAACCACGAAGTTTTATACTTACAAAAACGCGGAGTGACATGTGCTGGTCTGTAAATAACGAATTGACTTTAGGACTTACATTCAAGAAAATATACACCTTAACCATTATTCAACGTTTCCTTTCCTATTTAACATAATTAAACTGGTATTTTTTAAAACGTGATTATCATCGTCCCCTCGTTCAGCAACATGTTAATCCATCCGACGACCTGAATAAAATGGACGTAAAATGGATGTCCTTTAATTTATAGACTAAAGATACACCGCATTTGCTCTGACGTCTGATTATCACTCGTCTATCTAAAACCTAAAGGTCGCGCTCTCACGACATAACTTTCCTCGCACTATAAATCCTCTCCGTCGTTTTTTCTCCCTCCTTCGATCTGCTTCTACTGCACCATTTGGCTTCGTTCGACGACTGATGCCGTTAAAAGCTTCTCTCCCTATCTTTCTTTTCTCTATCACTCCTCTTATTCTTTCTTTGTAAGTGCGTTCCAACCTACATATTTTCATCTCCACTACTGTCTCTCACGGCATGATAGGGACCTCTTCTCTTTCTCCTCCCTCTACTGCCTCACAAAGCCACCTTAATTTCACTTTCCTCCGCGAACCTTTTCCTCTCCCTTTCTCACGTCTTCCCGCCAACTTCCCCGTCTCTCCTCCTTCCCTCCTCCCCATCCCTCCCCATCCCACCCTCCCCCGAACCCAACATGGTCATTGCACCTAGTCAGAAAACGCAGCGCTAAAAGAAGTTCACCGCGGGATAAAAACGCCTCGGAATCTGTATGCGGCGTCACATGGGCTTCTTGTAATGGGAGCTCATTTTTCTCCAGATAAAAAAAAGTTA
This sequence comes from Tanypteryx hageni, assembly GCA_028673005.1. Classification (NCBI taxonomy): domain Eukaryota; kingdom Metazoa; phylum Arthropoda; class Insecta; order Odonata; family Petaluridae; genus Tanypteryx; species Tanypteryx hageni. The sequence continues at coordinate 71,033,292 of CM054113.1, forward strand.
ATGACTCATTCTTCTCTTCTTGGAGCCCTTCAAAAGCTCGTCGGCGCAAGAGAAAAAATCCTTTCGAGTTCCTGAGCGTTATGACAAGGTCGGACCGTTATACGCGCAGAGACTTAGATGAGGGCTATATTATCGAGAGAAAGAGAGAGAGAGAGAAATGCCTTTTGCTTTCCAACCGAGGCGATGACTGCTCGCGTTTCATTTATTTTCGTCACCTCACTTAATATCTTTATGGCTGCGTGTTATTTCTCCTGAGCTATGCGGTATAATTCGCTTGCTTTTCTCTCCCTTCGGTTCGGATTATGGCCAATCGCGAAGTAATCGTGAGGAAATTTTTTCGACTGTAAATGTTTTCAGCGCCTATGCTCAGATACCTGAAAGAAATGGTGCCAATTTTCGAGAGGAGCTTTGGAAAAAAATTTCGAGAGAGTAAGCCTGAAACAAAAAAAAAGGATCCGTAACAATTTTCGTCGCGAATGTGAATCACCATGGAAGATTCGATAAAGACTTATTGAGCTCGTCTTATGGCTGAAAAAAATTAGGAATAAGCACTTGTAAAAATAAGTACTTATCTTAGATATCTCCAGGGGCCGTAACAACTTGTCATGGTTGCTGGAGTAACCTAAGATAAGCAATAATTTTTTCAAGTGCTTATTCTTGAATCGTGGAAGATTAACAAAAAATATTTTCAGTGCCACTGCAGATGAAATTCAGTACGTGGCACGAAATCGTTGATGTGCGCAGTTTCAAAAATATGCATGATTTGTTTCAATGACTCATGTTTCGTTCTAATTAATGATAATGCATTGAGTGGAAATTATATTTGGTTTTTAAATGTAAATATTGTTTTTTATTTGTCTAAACCCTTTTTCTGTTACAGAACTCCAAGTTGTTTTTAATAAATTCGTTTCAATTAAGTTTTTTGATAATTTTCTCATCCTCTAATTGCGGCAAAATTGACTATTCTATTCGGGAGTGACTTTCTACGCGATACAGATATTAGCGGTACTCTCTGTGAGTCGTCTAAACGAATCTCGATAAAATGTTCGAGCGGCTATAAATTCGTACATTAAAAAACCTGTTCCAAATGGAGAGGAAAACCGTTAACGGGAAATAAGATCGTAAGATCTTGGTTTGTAATAGTTATCATAATGAGGAATAAGATCAGTAATGCTTCTCATTTGGGAGAGTTCCAACCAAACTTACGAAAATTTCAAATTTTGGATGGTCAAAAGTTGACCATCATCGTCGTGTTCTAATCAACGTTTATTCAGTAATCATCCCAATTTGTTTGGATTTGGCAAAGTAACGACATAGAGACTAATTGAATTACAAATTTAATCTCTTAGAAATACAGAATGGGAGATCAAAACTAGCTGCGTCGGTTCGACCAGAGGTCGGCAACCTTTATTTCATGGCGGTCCACATTCGTATTTGTTAATGGTTAGGAGGCCCACATTAGAAGTCACGAGAGCTTCGGAAAGCTGGGTAAGTATTTATATAGGAAGTTACACAGAGATTCTTTGGTCTCGTATAAGTGAAAACCAAGTCTATATAATTTGCTAGCGTTATAATGTCACCAGAAAATGATTTGAGACCATATTTTTTTTTTAAATGCGAAGTTTTCTGTTAAATTTTGTCTATCACTTTTTCATCATAGTTTCGCGGGCTGCATAAAGCGCTCTCGGGGGCCGCGTGCGGCCCGCCGGCCTTAGGTTCCCCACCCCTAGGTTAAACGTTTTAATCTGGTGCGCTTTCTTGCCGAAACGATTCCCGTTTGAATCGATTTCGTAGTGATTTGATTATTTCGTCGTTGAATTAATCGCCTCATAATTGCTTCTTAACTATATGCATCAGTGTTCATACATCGCCCGAGTTAAATGAATAAATTAGTATGATAATTTTAAAACTTTTCAAAAAAGAAAAGTTGTTTGCAAAAAAAATCTGTTAAATTTGTATATCCTTTAAAAAAATCACTTATAAAATAAATATGACATTGAAACTTTCTCCTACTCAAGCTTTGGAATTATTGGTAAAGTACTTCATTTTAAATTGAATATTTTTTTCTTGTCCGATGCATGGTGCCACTAAATTTCTTAAGCGAGTTTTCGAACGCTGGGCTGTCCACATATGGACTTGGGTCGGTGCCAAATTCGATTTTTATGCGTAGCATGTTATACTTTTATTAAGCGTGCATAGGGATGGAAACAAGCTGGCGGGAAAGTTTTTTTTCTTTGGTTATAGAAATGTGTGCTCAATATGATATGGCTCTCTCATTTTCCGGTTTTGGGTGCTGTAGAATATCGCTCCCATTGTATAAAATACCATGTATTTCAACACTTCTTTTTAATCGACTTTTTATACTCTTCCAATGGACAAAAATTATCAGGTACGATACGTATCTTTCAGTCGTAACGCCGCTCTATCAAATGGAGTGGAGTAAGAGGGCCAAGGGAAGGGGCACCCATCGGCGACCAAGGCTCCCTATAATCAACCCGTTTGAGTAGTATTCCTGAATTTATAATATATATTTTCATGTACTGGCATTTATTGGAGACAACAATGTATTTTATTTTGTAGTTAGCAACGCTTTGAATTATATAGGAATCGTTCAGAAGAGATTGGCCCTAATACCAGACAAAGGTTTTCAAGATTTTAAAATATCTACGCTAGAAATGCATGTTTCGTTTATAATGAGGTCGCTCCAGCTGCTCATAGTTATGCAATCAATGTCTTCCTATTTACCATTTCAATTACTATTTTACGCCCCAGTAATAGTTTTTAATCGATATGACAATCAGAAAATGACTTGGAGCTCTTAGATTTGCCTGCAAAATATAATTTGGGAGCAAATATTTTTCGTAGATATAAGGTGCAATCACATACTATAGATCAGGTTTTTAATTGATAATGGGACACTTGATGGAAAGGTCACAGCAAGCGTTATTAATTATCCCACTTTAGGTGTAAATACGACCATTTTCATTTATTGAATTCGTTTCCTCCAATAAACCATGTAACCAATTCAATAAGTTACGATAGTCTTCACTTGCTTTGGGGAAATATGGAGTGATCATCAATAAATTTTTGCTGATAATTACACTCATTATCTCATAAAAGCAATCAGAGGAATTAATAGTCAGAACGGTAGTGTTCATCGACTCTCCACGATCCCACTATTTTTACCTTGAAGCTATCTCGCAAGTCAATGATGTCTTCGTATTTGGAAAGTGTCTCAAAATTCGTTATCGAACAATTTACGAGGATTTACCGAAATAGTTTGCCTTGCGAATTTGTAAGGAGCTGAATAGGGTAAATAGAAAACGGCCTAGTATTTCCTCTTGGAGCATGGCGGCAGAATTCCCGATGATTGGCAGCCGAGGGAAAGCAAAGACACGTGATACCGGTTCGCTTTCAAACGCGATAAGTGACGCCAAATCTATGCGTGCGTGCTAATGCGGATAACGAGGAGGTGTGAAGTATTTCTTTCGAGAAACTCGAACAGATATCCGCGTTTACGTGTATTTTTTTATAACTTGTGACATAACCGCGCGATTTTAAGGAAATGTTACCTCAAGAATTGTATTTATAGATATAATTAAGATTTGATCGAAAATCGATAATGTGTTTTTGTGAAATTATCGACGCAAATTCGTGCAGACTTAAAAACGTGCTCGATCACATTATTCTTCTAGTTGAGTTTGAGTGACTCTTTACATTTACATTTTTAACTGGGTCAAAGCGTCAACTGCATAGCTTATACCAAGTTGTAATTCAAAAATTAACTCTTTTGTTTAATTTATACTTAATACTGGAATCCGGAGTAAAAATGTTAAATTGTTTTCTTTAACGTAGGAATAAATGAAGCGAAATTTTCATTTTACCTCACGTACTGAGCAAAAATAGTATAAAAATTATAATTCATAAGTTTGCAGGAATTTATTCGAATACTATACGCATAATAAAAATTTCAATTTTATTGAAGGATCAGCTGTTGCGGAATTAAAATATATTTTAATTCCTGATAATATCAGCGATGTATTAAGAGTTTTTATGTCTATTGGCCATCGCAAAAAATATTCTAATTACTACATTTGGGAAAGTCTATTTCATCTAGATGTATTTGTCTAGTATCATTTCTTTGATGCAATATTATCTACTTGATAGTAATTCTCATTTCGTATTGTTTCGAACCCGTGTTATACAGATATCACTCCATTCTCGCCATAAATGCAACGCCAGCTAAAAGGTTTAATATTTCCGGCACGATATAGTTTTAACGGATTGAAGGACTGAAATGGATTTATTTCAAAGAGGTAGAAACTCGGGGAAAGGTAAAAACGCACCACCAATAAATTTTACTGGGTCAATGCGCTCGGTCGGTCACGAATAGCTTTTACAGATACCTGGCAACAAATCCCAAATAAAAGCAACCAGCTGGAAAGAACCCGATGACCTCGACTCAATAAACACATCACCGAAACCGGAGCAAGAGGGAGCAAAGAGATTGAGAGAGATGAAAACAGGGTTTAAAATAGTCGGGAGGGAATCAGAATCGTGCGTCGATGTCTCTTTCCCTACCTTCATTAGATGTCAACGTTTTCTCTCGAGTATTATTTCGTGGAACAGCGCGTATGAAGTCGTAAGGCAAGTGCGATGCTGTTTCTTCCAGTCGCCACGAGGTAGATCCCTTCACCTTCGTGCCCCATCTCAAACGACGTCCTTCACATTCAAACGAGCTTTTTCGTGCCATCGATGCCAAATGAGGAAATCGTCGCGAAAGAGATTGAGAGGGGAGAGTGAAACAATTTTTTTTATTCTGGCACGGAAGGATGATAGCATTCCGTCGCTTCTCGCTCTCGATTTCGTTTCGTCGGTCTTCTTCACAACTCCTCCGCCGTCTTCCGGAGGAGGGGGGAGAAAAGCGGGGGAGGCGGCATAGAGCGACTTGTGTCGCAACCATTTCCTAACCGAAAAGCACGTCTCTTTAAAGACGAGCCGGTTGGGGCGAAGGGGGCGTATGCGACCAGAGGGAGAGGAGGGTTTACCACTCTGCGTGGTCCTCTGCCCAAACTAAACGTGTCCGGAAGGCACGTCGTGACTGTTTCATTCTGTACGTTTTGACGCGCCCGTTCCTCCCTACTTGCACTCCACTTACTGCCAATGCCTCCTCCCACACCTCAACCTTCGCTTCGCTCCCACTCGTCCCCCTACTGACCGACTTATGGTTTGTCCTACACGTTGACTTCGCTCTTACCCTTCCGTTCTCCGTGTCTTTCACCGACCTTTCGTCGAGTCGCGAAACTCTTCTTCTCCTTCGAGGAATGGTCTTCTCGCTTGAATCGTTCTGGGGAGCTTTCTAAGTCTTAAATGTTTCTGCGATGCGATCGCTCGAGATCCTGTATCTTTATCTTAAACGAATTGTGTGTGCGAATGAGCGTCGCCGTGATCCGAGTGAAAAAGTTTCTCTTTCCGCGTATTAGCTTCAGAGTTAGAATCAATAATTTTGGTTTTCTGCTTTAGTGTTTCTTGGCAAGTAAGAACCATTTATTTGCTCACCTTTATATTGAAGTTACTGGCGATTGGTTTTTCCTTGCAGTCTTGTCATTGAAATATCTCAACAGTTTTTGATAGACACAGAAAAACTATTTTAATATGTGAAAATATTTGGATGTAGATTTTATTTTTTATTTCATGGTGTTTTGGTCCATACATTTTCATCATTCCTTCCGTATAATTCAATTATCAATTGTTTCTATCAGTCAATATTCTTCTATTAGTAATAATTGTATGGAGTGCCGTTGTAAGAAATTTTCTGATCCTTATATGACGGATACATTAATTTGGTGTTCTCTTGAATCCACTGAAATATTTCACATTTTATCGATTAAAATTACTGGAGCGATGTAAAAATACAGTTAGCCGTATTTCATCCGCTATTTTTAACTCTTGGAAATGCATTAATTTTACTCCAGTTTTAGTTAAATTACAAATGACGTTGATTCTTAATGCCCCGCAATAATTTAGTTTAACGGTTTATTGGAAAATGCTGTTATTTTTACACAGATATCATAAAAAGCGTTTTAATTATTAATAAGTTTATTCGAACATTTTAATTAGCTCATTACACCAACAAAAGAATTCAATTAATTAAAAACTTGTCCACATACCTAAAATAATTAACAGAAGTTTCCTTATATGATACAAATCTCCTTTGATAAAACCTCGTTCTATTTCACTAATTCTAAATCATGGAGACTCCTTTGATGTACAAGAAATTTTTTGTGTTAAGCGAAGATTTGTGCTGAGACAATTGCTATCCATTCTAATTAAAAACACTCTCGCGAATCTGAAAAGGTAGTGGGGGGCGCGCTTCTTCTTACAATTAGATATGTACAACGCTGAATACTTTTGGCTGCAAAGCGTTTCGCAGGGAATCTCACTTTCATTGTAGCTCCAAATTAGTGAACTCTTTACGAAGTTTCCCTTAGCAGGACGAGCGTCGACCCATTGGAGTTTTTATTTCCGTTTCACCAATCACAGAGAGAAATTACGAGGGAAGAGATGCCAAGCTAATAAGAAACATTCCAGAGACAAAAAGAGACCTAAGATATTAAGGCCAATGTGCAAGGCGTGTTACGAGACATAACGGCAACTTTGTAATTATCTATCTGAAGGGGGATTCCAAAGCTAAAATACTAGAGCGTGTAATTATTCGACATTGTTTGGTGTTGATGTGAAAATGTCAACTGTTATTTCATCAGTGGAAAAGGGGTGTTCAAAACTACAACGGGCAGCTGGTGACTTCAATACCTGAATGGCAACTATGGTTACCTTTACTCAATGAGTTAAATGATGGTGTAAAAGACCGCCAAAGAGACACATGAAAAATTTTGCTTTTTCGCTTGATAAAATTCTTACTGTTTATAATGAAGTCAAAAATTATTTCAGTTTTTTTTTAAGAAAATAATTCACCGTTAACGCAAACGCTATTTTTCTTTAATTTTAATTTCTCTAAAACCCAAATTATTCCTGCAACTAGTACTTTTAGATATTCACTGTGGTGGAAGCGTATCTCAAATAAAATCAATGAAAAGGAATCTTTACGGTGATTTAAAGAATATATATTCACCCTTTCATTCGCCAAGTTTATGGTTCACTTTTTAAATGCATCATTTAATAAATTTTCGGATGTTTGCATAGATTTACATACTTTTTCTGGCTATTACTTCTTCTATCGATGAATGCATGCTTCGCCGCACACTCGAGTTTGAGGAGACATCACAAACGGTTTTTCCGGAACCTAGGATGTATGCATTCCTATGTAAGAACACTTTCAGTGGGCATCATCCGCGTCCTTCACCCACTCATAATCCCCTTCCCTTTACGGTAACACGTCGAAAACACTCCTCTTCCCACCCTTTAGCTTTCCCCCGTTTTGCGTTAACCCAGTGAAGGGCTTGACCCCTTGCACTTACCAGCTACCCCTTTACAAGAATCACAACAACGCCACCGAGTCAACGGCATCCGCTATATCTGCTTTCTTCCAGGATTCCTTGCCATCCGCCTACTCTAAGAAGAGGGGGATATAACTTTCAACGCCAATCTTAGACCCTCCCACATATCCCTCCACCTTCCAATTTACCAACCCTCTTCCCTTTCCTCCCGACTCCTTCAAAGGAGATGAAATAATATGTGAATCTAAACCCATATCATGAAAAGATCCTGCGTAACGTCTTTCTTTACTGCCCCTTAAAAAAAACGAATAAACGGGTTAACATGCCCCCTTTCGTCCTCACGTATACAGCAGGGCTGATAATGAATATCGATGGGCATTTTTTGTCGCCCGATGTTACCGCAATCGGCGTCTCGCACTCAGAAACTTCATAACGTTAAAGAGGACCTCTCTTCCGTGACGACGCCGTTTTAACCACGTGGCTTAGCCGTCGAGACGGATGGCACCTCTATGCGTGGGTGGCGTCACGTTTTGTTTTCCTTTCGTCATACCTTTCGAGAGAGAGAGGGAAAATAATCAATCCACAGAAATGCGTAAGAGGGCGAAACCCCCTTCCCCTTCGGAGGGGAAAAAACATCTCCGCCCGTGAAAGTTTTAAAGTCAAAAGAAAACGGTTTCGGAACAACCCTCCTCTTGCCGTCATCGCCACACCGGCGTGCATGTGGAATGATGAGATCTGCGTGTCGTCTCTTTTTCCCCCTCTCCCTTTTCTAATCCCCCGCCTGCTACACTCTCCTTCTCACTCTCTCTCCCACCCCACCCCTCTCTCCTTCCGACGAAGAAAGTTTTGCCGCTCCACACGGTGAAGGTGGTGGAATGGGTGTACTTGGGCCGAGAGAAGCCATCTTCGAAGGGAATTCCCCCACTCTTAGACGGCGGTGGGCCCCATGGCGCCGGTGGGCGAAGCGTTGGGAAGGAGGGAGGGGGGAGGACCCCTCGCGGATCTTGCGGGGGCTGTGGCAGGGGAAAGTGAGCATCTCGCCCTCTACTCATTCCCAGTTCTTCTCTTTCCCACTCCTTTCTCCGAAACACCCCTTCCCGCACCCAACTGAAACCCACCCCTCTTTCTCTCCCTCTTTCGTGTGTATGTGTGTGCGCCGCCTCCCATGTCTTGCTACCATCCTCGGATATCCGCCCCAACTCCTCTGCTGTCCTATATAACCATGGGCTGTTGCCCACGGAGGACACAGTCTTTCGAGTGATCCCAGGCAGTGAAGAGATCCGGAAGGAGCCTACCGGAGATTCAGCCATGAGGACCGGCTGCCTCTTGGTCAGTGGAAGGTTTCGGCGGACGTCGACGCACACGGATTGTTTATTTTTTCTTACTATCTTCCTTCTACAACTTCAATCCTTCGTAGAATCTTCTAGGGAAGTGACTATTTGGACGTACCTGCGACGCCTGAACTAGTATTATCGCGAACCTATCCATCTTTATTTTTTTAACTGTTCTGCTTTGTCTCATGCGATGGATTCGTTTGGAAGTGTGGCCGAAGTGCGACGAACGATCTCTACCGTTTTGGGTGAAGGTCGTTCCCTTGACTGGCGTTCTGAGCCGGTCACAGCTTCCCAACGATTCTATCGTCTAAATAATTCGTTTCGCAAACAGGTCTGAAGACGGTGGGGTGGCTGTCTAACGGCACTGCGTCACCATGGACTTGACAAATGACGGTCACGACGTAACCATGAGTATCGACAGCAGTTTTTTAAAATGACGATTCTGCACAACACAGTCACGTTCTTTCTCTAACCTTCAAAACTCAGATCTTCTGTTTGTTCGACCCAATTTTAAGATTTCATTTTTGCCAAGTTTCCATTTATCCCATCATTTATGTTTTTAGTTACTTCTAACAGCTCATTTGTTTTTCGTAACTCCTCAAACTCTTCGGACAATTTCCTTTTAATTTCATTCATTGATAACGCTTAAATTTCATTTTTTAACTTTCTTTGATAACCCTTATTTCCGTCATTAATGCTCCTTTCTGTTGATTATATAATTTTGAAACGAATTATTTAATCTGCTCAGTCATTCACTTATTCGTATAAGTCGCAAGTTTTTTCATTAACCTCTTTTCACTCGTTGACATTGAATGAGTGAATATGAAATAACGATAAATCGTTATCGAAAAATCTACGAGAATTCGTACATTTATGTAAATTGCATAAATTCCGCCAAATTTTCAAGCGAATATTTTTCATTCCCATGCTAATTCAGTAACTTGAATCAGTTTATTATTTGTAACAACTTTCTTCACTCGGTCGTTTTTTCATATCCCTTAGATAACCGTCGAAATAACTTTTTTGTCTCTCTGTTATTGTTCAGAAAGTACTTTTGACCATGTCCCGTACTTTAAATTCGTTTTTGCTGTCAAAAATTAGGTCCTTCCACTTTTTTTGAGGATAGAGATATTTTTTCACGTCTATTTGCCAAAAATGGGAGATTTTCCTCCTTTTTTTTAATTGTCCCCGAAATGAATGAATTGCCATTCTAGCTTTCACCTAGGAGCTCGCGAGGGCGTAATTATTCCGCGTTTCACTCCATTCCATTTCGTGCTGCAGAGTAGCAGTGAGCGGTCACGACTAAACCAGTTTCCCCAAATCGCGCGCGCATCTTTGAAGATCAGGGCCACGGTTCCATGTATATTTCGGCCGTTGAAGTCTCCTTGAAAACGTGTACCCCCGAAGATACAAACTTAATTATCCTAATTTATATCATTTTCGAAGCAATATAAATGCTGATGATGATCTTATCGAGTCAGCGTTATTCTCTTGCGTGACTAATTAATACAATTAAAAAATATGCATTCTAATAATTTTTATATTGAATTCCTTTTCGCCTTTCTTTGGAAATTTTACTAACCTAATCTTAACTTGGGTTCGATTACTCGAAAAGTATCGGGAATCGTGCAACGGTGAATATCCATAGATCTATCTAAAAAATGTATAGGTTTGTTTACTTACCGCGGGATTTCTCTTCCAATCGATTCAACCCTGATTAAAAGCAATTTATTATGAAATGGATGCTAAATAAATTTCGTTTATATCAATAAATTCATTTTGTATTCAAATCCTATTCCAGGTTACCCTAGGGGTGTTACTATGCGCCTTTGTAGTGAGTTATGCATTGGAACCACAAACACAGTAAGTATTTTTTTCATTCCCTTTTCTAATCGCTCTGTTGTAATATTAATGCAGCACATCCAGCTATTTCGTCATCTTTTTCAGGCCTTTTCGTATTTTTCTAAGTACTGCTCTCGAGTCGTATCGTCCAGAATGTTTAAAATTTTCTCATAATTCAAAAATAGTTTAATTAGCAGTTTTTACATAATCGTTTATACAATTTAAAAATCTGAATAAACAATCTTTATATTGTATACAATCATTACAATTTCGTATATTTATGTTTTTGAGTTGATTGATTCACCACGTTTTCAGTCATTTATAGTTACATTTTATGCCATATTTTCAAATTATTATTCATCAATAACCACTGAAAATCAGAAGAACTTGATTCATCTTTTAATGACCTCCTTCCATAATCGACTCTATGAAAAATAAATAAACTCCGTTGAAGTCCGTTGAATATTAGAATGAAACGAAACGAATTTCGCCTTTCAAAGGCACATGACGGTACTTTTTAAGGCGACAACCGTTTTTCATTTACATAAGCAATATTTTCAAAAAGCAATGTTTGTTTTGCATCATTGATCAAATCTACAGATTTACTCTCTCTATATTAAAATTGCTTATAGTCTAATATCAAGTTAAACATTTTTAAAATTTGTAAGAGTGGATTATTTTGGGAATTATATCTTAAATGTAAACTATGAACTAATTTCTACTTCTTTACTAAACTAAATATTCTTTATCATAATTTAATTAAACTGAGTAGTTTCTTCAAAGGGAAAATTTAACTAACAAAATACTTTTTTAGAATCATTACCTCCTTTCGCCCCATTATTTTATTTTTTCCATGTTAAATGGAGACGTGCTCAATTTCTATTTTTTCTTGAGGCACATATTTTAATATATTATTAGTTCCGTATGGTTATATATTATTTCTTTATTTTTGTTATAAAAATAATATGGCCTTTTTGTTAAATGCTAAGCATATAGTTCTTAAATTAACAGCACACTGATAGTGAATTCTAAGAGTATAAAGAACGACGTGGATTTTATTATTTTTAACCTATATGTGCTGCGAATATTACAATTTCACCTCATTCTATTTTACTCCGCATTAAAATTTAGTTTTCATAAAACAAAATTCTTTAGATATGCTAAAAATGGATTTAATTGTATAACTTAAAACATTATTTTTCAAGCTACTGATTTTTTAATTAGGAAAATTTCCCAAAATGAACTTTTGATAATTTTACAATTATCACAGGTAATATATTTATCTGTATACACGGGATCGGATTAAGAGGCTCATGGGTTCCACGCACAGCCCGTTTAAGGCCCCATCCATATCGTAAATTTGTAAAAAGTAACAGATTATTGCAAGTTTTGTGATCTGTGCTGCAACGCTTGGAAAGGGTTTTGGCGAGACGAGACGAGATATGGTCAACCCAATGTGGGCCCCTAGTCCTCTGGGCTCTGCGCAATTGCGTGTTTGTGTACCGCTTAATCCAGCCCTGTGTATTCATGAATTTTCCAAATTCGAATTGGACTAAATCTATTTCTAAAATGTATGTATCATATTTTTTCAAAGTGTACCAATGTTTTACAGTGACTAATAGCTGAAAGATAAAAGGTGGATTTGAATTTTAATGTGTCATCAACTTGACGAATTATATTTATAATTGAATCTGGTTTAATTAAATCGGATTTTAATACATTGGCGTATATATTAAAATTGTGGGTTGAATATTAGGTTTATGAAGTTTTAAAAAATACTTCGAGATAATAAGAGATGTCGACTATTTTGAACTAGAACTCATATAGTAACATGGTCCAAATTTTTTTTAATGATAACAATCTACGCTTTTACTCTACCGTTGCATTATTTTTTTAAATGCATAGTCGGCGGAAATTTTACGCTTGCAGCCCATTATGTACTGTTTAAGGCAGAGGATTCTACCCATTAATCATTGAGGTTGAAAAAATACATGTTCAGCGTTTTTTATCAACAGTGTATACATAAGTTTAATGAGTTGCTTCATCAGCTAATGATCAAAGGATCCTCTTATTTATCTTGACCCTTAGTCGATTTATTTATTCGGTGTTTTTAGAGATCAATCGTCAGCGTGAATTCACTCTGAAATGAACGCCTGTCGTTCGAAAAAAGGACTCCGAAAAATTCCTCCAAAAATTTTTTCTCTTCCACCATAAAGGCTGACTGCCGCTCGGCCTGAGGAACAGCAGCTGCAGTCGGACGCAGATCAGCAACCGGCTGAGACGCAGAAAGACCCACAGATACAATCCCGTATTGGTTACGACGAGCACTATGACGATCACGATCACCACCATCACCATGAACCGGAGGGCTACTGGAAGAAGAAGCTGATCTGGAAACCGGATTGGCAAAAGATCTGGAAGCCCGGAAAGAAAGTCATCTGGAAGCCGGCATGGAAGAAGATCTGGAAGCCTATCTGGAAGGAAGTGTGGAAACCGGTTTGGAAAGAGATCTGGAAAGTCGAATGGAAGAAGCTTTGGAAACCTGTACTCGTCAAGGTCTGGGTACCCGGAGAAAAATCCCACGGGGTAGATGACCACGGATGGGAATATACCTCCCATGGACTCTGGAAGAAAAAGCTCATCTGGAAACCGTATTGGAAGAAGATCTGGAAGCCCGCATCGAAGCTCGTCTGGGTCAAGGACAAGAAACTTGCCTGGAAGGAGGCTTGGAAGAAAATCTGGGTTCCAGCATGGAAGAAGATCTGGGTCCCGGCATGGAAGAAGATCTGGAAGCCAGTCTGGATTTCCGAGTGGATCCTGATCCAAAAGCACCACCCTCCTCCCTCTGAAGAGATCCACCACGGCTGGGAAGAACCGCATCACGGCTGGGACCGCAAGGACGCCGATAAGGCTGCAGACTCTGCCGTGGCCCAAAGTGAAAACCAGCAGAGTGTGGTGTTTCCGAACGAGCACCTCACGCCTCCTCACGCCCTCTTGCCGGACACCAGGAGGAGGAGCTGGACCTTCCCAGAAACACCTCAGCAGCCAGAACAGCAGCAGCAGCCGGAACAGCAGCAGATGGCATTAGAACAGCAGCCTAGGTACCAAAGGTCTCTAGATCAGCAGGTGTCGACCGTTTTGTGGCCCGGTCCTGTAGTGTCGGCTGCGGGGACCGATCCTGAGCCCACTGCAGAACAGTCACAGCTGCAGGCGGAGCAGTGATCCCCCGCATCTACCGTGAAAAAGGCCTATAATACATAGGAGGACTTTCTCTGCGTATATATATATATATATATATCTCTACCGAAACGGAGTGTTATCTTCGACCGAGTCGCTCTCCCATCCGTCGTACCCCTGATACATTATCCCCTCGACCGTTGAGTGCCTATCGTTTCCGCTTACTTTCCGACCCCAAGGAGCCGGAACGATAAGCTGGAATTCTAGCACGAAAATAAGAAGATTTGTTTTTTTACGTGCTTTAAACCAAAAAATGACAAACAGTTCGGCTGTTAGTTTCACTGAAATGAAATACAAAATTTGTTTCCCTAAAAAGTTACCAAAAAGAAGAAAACTTGGCATAGGACTCGTAATACTACCGTTTAATATTGTCCTCGCGCCTTGATGGTCGCGACTTGTACATACCCGCCCGACTTCTTCGAGTACAAATATTTTTTGTATCATTTCCATTTCCCCTCGCTGATCGTTTCACATTGTTAATTCTTTTTGTATGTTTGGGCATCTTGCCGAATCTTATTTTGTTGAATGTATGCATGGGCGCCATTTTACGCGCCTATTTCAGCATTAATGTCGACTTCGTCAATAAATGTTTTTATGTATATATATAATTAAGAATTTTTATTTTTAATTCGCTTTAAGAACATCTACTGATAAGTTCACAAAACAAACTGCTATTGTTCTACATGGCGATGTTATTTCCTTGTTGAAAAGGATTAATGCTTAACAACAAATATACAAGATCTTGAAAATATTTCAAGTGGTATGATGAAAATGATTATAGCATATCTCATATAATAGCTGATCCATGTCGATTGTTATCTCTATGGCTTGAATGAATGCCATTCATATAGCTATCTGTTCGCATGAATAGTTTACATTTCAAGTTATTGCAAATTTTCGTCGCAACATGATGTTATACCTATATTTCAAGTGTGATCGTGTAACTACTCTCCACTGAAGGTTTACAACGTTTATATACTAAATGAAATTTATAGGTTAACGCTTAGCTTGTAAAAGCGATTGTTATTATCTGATCATTAACATAGAAATTTGAGATATAAAGTGGAAAAGGGCATCACTGAAAATATTGGGCGATCCCGATATTAATCTTAAACAAATTCGATTACTTGAATAAAATTTTCTCAGAGATTTAACTTAAAAGTGCCCTTGTTATTTATGTTTTATTCTTTGCAGAACAATGCGTTGGAATAGACCTAAATTAGCATTGTTTTTATTTAATATGCCACGATGATCGACTTTGCCCTTGAATATCAAAGTGGCCTTTTCTCCTCAGTTAACTTTCTATGACGTATATCTGTAAATAAACTTTTAAAACTATAATCTTACGGTAACCGATTCAGCTTGAATGATTCCCGAACCGAAAGATTTTACTTATTTTCAATCACCTTTACTCCAGATGCGGCTTATGTATACCTACAAGTTACAATCCATTGGAAATCCGGTATATAAAATTAGAAAATCTACGTGCGAACAGAGATCTTCGTAAAGGCCGTGCAGCGGGGATGTCATAAGCCGTCACTATTCCGTGCAGTGCACATCCCTCAGAATCTTCCCCTTCCCTCCCCTCCCGAACCCCCACCAACTTTCCAATCTCAACCCTTTCAACTCTTCCTCATCGCGTTCTATTGACTTCAATGAGGCTGTGCATACGTGCACGGCGAGCGATAGTTGGGCCTGCGTCGGTGGCGCTGCGATCCACGATGAAAGCGGTGAACTTAACCCGCTCTTCGCACATCTCCATAACACCCACGGAATTCCCGTCTGGGAGAAAGCTGCAACACAACCCGGAGATCCCCGCAAAACTTTTTTTTCTTTCTTTCCTCCTCTTTCTCTTTCACTCCTAGTTTCCAAAACTGTCGAATAAAGTGTGGGAGAAGATCGGGAGAGAGAGAGTTTTGAGCCATGCGTTATTTTTTCCGGAGCTTGCAACACTATACCCTCCCTTCCTCTGTATCCCTCCTTCGCGGATCTGGAAAGCTTTGCGTAGGAAGAGAGAGAGAGAGACAGACAGACAAACGACTTTATTTAGGGCGAAATTGAGACAATATAGAGAGAGGGAAGAGGTGTTTTCGGAAGATGAGTACAAATAAAAGTCGTTTTACTTTCAGAAATCGCCACCGTTTCTCCTCATAAAAGAGTGGGAGGAGTTGTGCACGGGATGGGAGAGAAATGGGAGTAAGCTAGGGTTATTTTTTTGTTAACGGAAGCGAAAATCCGCCTCCATCCCACCCTACCTCATATCCCTGCGTGCTCCCTCTTTCTCTCCCCTCCGTTTCACCTCCCTCCCCTCGACCTTCTCCACCCACCCACTCCCCCATCTGCATCCATTTACGTTCATGGTCGATTTCCACCGCCCCTTCCCCATCCCCCCCCCCTCTGGACGCCCAAACGTTCATCACTTTCTCCCTTTACCGCCAGGCCTTTCCCGCCTAAAAAAACGTTATAATATCGCTGTCGTGACGTGATAGGGAGGGGAGGACGAGGGGCGGAAGGGGAAAGAGAGGGGGGAAAATGACGACCTTCCGTCCAAAAAGAGCTCTCCGGGTACGGGCGAGAGATTCAGCCTGGCCGTGCATGCGAGCGTGTTGTGGTCGAAAAGTCATTCCTCCCAACTTTTGAACCTGTTCTTATTTTATATATACATTTCTACTATGTTTTTTTTTACCTTACCGCGTGCCAACCTCCTCCCACGGAGTAAAAGGTCCTTGGCCTTGCCAGGTCACTACCTTAAGACTTCCACCCCACTCCCAACTCGAGAACTCTCTCCCGTTCCCCCATCTACCTTCACCACTGACCTACATTTTCTTCCTACGGTCATCTCCTCTCTTTCTCTCTCTTCCCTTTCTCTGCCTCTCGCTCCCCTTCGAGAACTCCCTCCTCTCTCCCTCTCTCTCCACTGCACATACGGTCTCATTGTCATGCTCGCCCATGCCCTCGAGTAGCCCGTGATTAAGGAATAGACGGAGGGAGAGACGGTGGGAAGAGTGCGAGGAGATGGGCGGGAGAGAGAGGAGGAGGGTAGGAAAAAGCAGGGAACTGGCTGATTAAAGCGAGGGTTTTAGAGGGATGGGTTTCGAAAGGACGGTGGTGCAGGATCAAAACCAAGTGGTCTTGTTTGTGTGTTGCGGAGATGACAGTGAAAGCCCTCCCGAGTTCGCACTGATCTGATACAGAGAGAGAGAGAGAGAGAGATGCGAGAGAGGGGGATGAAGGAAGGAGGGAAGAGGGAAGGAGTCCATTCCACGAGCAACCACTCTCTCATTATCGTATTTCCGTCACGTACGCCTCGACGCAAACTCCGATCGGTTTTTGTACGACTCGACTTTTGTCCTCTTCTTTATCTAGGGAGATAAAAGTCTGAAGGTAGATACTCGAAAGGGAGCGAGATAATTTTTCTTTTTAGACTCGTTTTCTCGTTTTATCCGGATTTTTTGTTCGTCCATTGGTGTGGTATCTGTAGAGGAGATGTGTTACTGTGATTACGCGGACAATTTTATGCCTCATCACGAGTTGGCAAGTGTATCGCGGAGGCTACCGAAAAATGTTACCGTTGTTTTGTCGAGTCGAATTTCGATAAGGCGCCTGATAATATTTTCGCGTAAGTCGACGCATATGTTGCGTTCGGTTAATTGCTCTCAACTTCATTTTCCGCTTGATTTATCATCACTAAATATTAATTTGGTCATCAGCCTTAACTTTACTGTTTAGTTAGTACTTTTATTGACAGAAAATAATTAATCTGGTATATGGATATTTTAAGAAAATTAAAAATTACATTATTAATTTATATCTATTTATTTCTAGGATTTTACTTTTTGGATACAATAGTTCTAATTATATATATATATATATATATATAAAGAGGAAATGCAAATAATTGCAGTAGGATCTACATCGGTATAAATAAATCCAGTGGACACTTTCTCTCAAGCTGGAGATTCACCGAGAGTGGTAGGCTGGAAATATGAGGTGTTAAGCTTTATCGGATATAGTCCTTCTTCAGCGAAAGAGAGAACACGCATGAAACATATTAGCACTAGCAAATACAATCACTAACTCCCTTACCTTGGAATCGGAAGGCAAATATTCTACCACTAGCGCTGAATGATATCATAGGAGCGTTCTTCAAAATAATCTTCAGAATCTTAAAGCTTTTCCTCGAGTAATTATAGATTTAAATTCATAATTTATTTTTTTAAACAGTGATTTTTCTTTGAATTATAGGATACTAAGACAGAATGTTCTTCCACAGGCAGCGACAAATCTTTTATATATAATTACTCAATGTCTGTTCGTCCGTCTGTCTGTCCGTCTCTCCTTTTATCTCTTGAACAGTTTTTCATAGAGAAATGCTGTAAACGCCATTTTGCTTCTGCAACTAGGAGACCTTAGGAAAACTATTTTCGTTTACGGAGGTGTTCCAGGTTCGACTCCAGGAGGCAATTATATTTTCCCATATGTTTACACAGGAGTTTCGATTTTTCAAGGTGCAAGGTTTATCTCCTTCATTCATTAAAATACGTAAATATGAACCGAATTTCTCCGTTAAGACTATAAAATAAATTATTCTTGCGATGTTCAGATGTTACACGGAAGGATTGGTCAGAAATACGCATTTCTTTTCGAAATTTTATAGCTTTTTAGTTCTCTTTACGGGTGTTGCCTAGGCGACCCGCATCGTTGCCTCCAATTGAATTAGTGTCTATTAAGCCTTCAAATAGACGAAAGAATTGCATTATTCACTTCGCGGTTTTTATGAACCATCAGAATTATAGTTGTAGCAACGTCAAACTTAATAGATTGTAACGTTGATGATTGCAGATTATTATTATTCAGTAAACTGTGTAGACTATGATACTTTTTAAAGATAGACCAAAATTTTAAAATTATTTATTTATTCCAATGCTACCTTTTTTGTAAGGGAGAAGCGATTACAATTTCACATATAAATTATAAAAACAAACATGCAAAATGTCATTTGACTAATTTTATAAGAAGAAATGGGCTATTGTTACTTTTAAACATGCAGATTTTTGGCAGACTTCGCAAAAGTTTTTGCGGGTACCTCTAGTTCATTTTAAATCGACTTACGAGAATTAATTCTATCAATGAAATAAATCAATTAGGAAAACTTAAATTAACAAGTTACATTTGTTGCAGTAAAAAATGTTTTAATGTTTACGTTATTCTCATAACTCAATAGAGAATTATCGAGCTCTCCGTATGGCTTAAAGCAAATTGACAAACTGGCTCACCGATAGCCATGAAATGGTTAAATACCAGATCCGCATGTTGGCTAAATAACAGCTGTCATCAGCGTTTATTCGCCGATATAGTCTTTCCTAAACTTTACTATATAGTTTTCTCAACCTTTTATTAATGGACATTACTGCCATAATTTTAGCTCTTAACATTTATTTAGTACAATAAAAGATTATTAGAGCCCCAAAGTTGCATATAATAATTATATTACGTATAGCTATCATGAATTATATATAATTTCCTGCATATAATACATTCAATTCATATTCCTTGACATATGGTTTATAGCTATAAAATTTTTCACAATATTTTCACGAATCAATTTCAATTTCTAAACCTCTGTTCCAGAAGTTTCGCCACTTGAGACACCGGGATAAACATTTTGTTTTCCTGAATTTCGTCATCTTATGCGAACTGTCATACCACTCCAAAACGCCTAAGCTTAATTACAGGAATTAAACGAAAGTGTCTTAAAGTCTCGAAGCGAGCCTGGAGCTTGAATATCATTATGGAGAAACTTGTTGCCTTGGCGCTCCTTAGAAGTCTTGTTTAGGAAAGTGGGTTAACAGGTTCCTGACCCTTACTACGCTTTTTCCCACGGATCCAAATTCTTTCCCTCATTCAACCCCCAACACCCTGCAACGACCGTGAACTCCACATATAGCGAGTTGGCTGTTACTCAACCCCCTCTAAACGATGTCCTTGTTTGCTTTTCGGAGCAATGCAGGACAAGTGAATGACATTACCCCAAAAAAATTGGAAAGCGCATTTGCGCCAGTCTCGAAATTATCTCGCGGGCGCAAAAAAATAAATAAATAGAAAGAACGGAACCGTCTCGAGTTCGAAAATATTTGGCAGTCCCTTGAGGAGGGAACGGTATACGTTACCAAGGAGTTACATGGATTTCCATTGTTGAACTGGGGGGGAGATGGGATGAGGTACGTGTCCTGGCTTTTGAGCGACATTGGTGGAGCGGCACAAGCGCTGTATGCGCGACACACGAGATTGCTTCGTGAAAGCAGTAGTTGGCCGTCGAAGAGATGCATGCGGAAAAATAAAACGCGAAATGTCTCGAACTGGAAGACCTAATACAGTCTTGTTAGGAAAAGAGAGAGAGAGAGAACTCTGTCCTTTGGAAGACGGTATAGCAAGCGATACGATAGCGAGCCATTAATACCGATTTATATTCATGACAGTGTCTTTGGTTATGAATACAATTTGGTAACATCGACGATCCGATTAGATATTCTGGCACTCAAATGATTCCGAGACTAGAGCAGTAAATTTAGTGTTTTTATATTCATAGATTCTTATCTTTTCTTTTGTTTTAATAGAATCTTTATTTCCAAATTATATTGTACATTACATCAACAATAACTCAGGAATATAATACAGACTACAGTACAGTACAGTAATCTCATAAACATATTATTAAAAATATAGAGTATCAATCTGGTCCTGTTAAACTAATTACTGGCTTTTCAACAGGTGTCATGATTTCACAATTTCTTGCATTATTTGATACGATATATCTATATACAATTTAGTCATTATAATTAAATCTAATTTATTATAAACATAGTATAAGGGATTCAATGCTAGCATGCAATAATACTCCAGATTACCCATCAATACTCGAGCATTTTCTGGTATAACCATGATTTTGTCTTCATTTTGACCTCTGATATTTTACTTAGATTTTTAATTCCTTCTGGGAGTTAATTAAATAATATTGGAACAAATGCATTTAACTGTCTTTTGCCATTTAGGTTTACATATGTGGGCACAAAATACCTGATGTTATCACAAATGTCCATATTATGTGCACTTTGCTTAACGTTCTTGTACATATCCGAGAAAGTTTTTCAACAATTGTTATGTATTTTAGTAGTTCATTTATAGGTAATATATCTAAGTTTTTATACAATTTCATTTTTCTCAACTTAATGTCTAATTTATTAGTCGATTTACCTGTTTTAATATATTTTGTCGCATAATTTATATCAATTAGTTTAACAATTCTGTCCTGATTCCTTATAAGGATATTTTTATGACTATTACAGGTAGTCCCCCATATATTAATACCATATCTTAAGATTGATTCAACCTTAACTTTTTAACCTTAGTAGGAAATATATGCTTAATATGAAAAAGATGATAGGAAATTATCCTAAGTTTATTATTCAGGTTACTAATGTGCTCATCAAATCTGAAATGCTCATTTATTGTAATTCCTAAGTATTTGTAACTAGAAACCTGTTCTAGCATTGCACAATTACACTTTTTGTTTAGTCTTAAGTTATGCAAGCATTCATGCTCGTGTATCTTAATATTAATTTTCTGAACCTTTGGAGCTCTGTTTGATATTTGCATTACTTTAGATTTCTTAGCATTAATAATGAGATCTAATCATGTGCCAATTTCATAAGATTATCTAGATTCCCCTGCGTTTTTATGAGGGCCATTTCAAAATCTTTGTGCGCACTTACGATAACTAAATCATCAGCATACAAAAGTATGACACAGTTTGATACCACATTAATAATATCGTTTATATAAATCAAAAAAAGAATTGGTCCCATAATTGAACCCTGAGATACACCCTGCTTTATATATTTTTCTTCACTAATACAATCTTCCACCTTTACTTTCATAGCCCTATCTGCTAGATATGATTTAAACCAGCTCCAAATAACTCCTATAATTCCAATCTTTTGCAATATCTCTAATAAGATATCAATATTTATTGTGTCAAAGGCCCTTTTGAAATCTATGAAAGTCACTATTACAAAATTATTAATATTTAAGTTTTTGTTGACTATATTAGAGAAGTGCTCTAATGTGCATTTAGCACCCTTCCCATGCTGGAAACCATACTGTCTATCAGATAGGATTTTGTTTTTACCCAAAAATTTAATTAAATGATCTGCAATATAACGTTCTAGAATCTTCATCATAGACAACAGAATGGAGATTGGCCAATGGTTACTCAGATCTATACTCATGCCTTCTTTATAAATTGAAATTACTATTGCTATTTTTAGGTCAGAAGGAATTGTACCAGTGAATATGCTAGTATTTATAAAAATTTTTATCACCGGGATAAGTGCCTCACTACATTTTAAATCGATAAGTGTAATCCTGTCATGACCACGAACTTTATTTTTAAGTTTTTTCAAAATTTGTATCACCTCACTGTCATATATCTCTGGGATAAAAATATTATTTTTAAATGCTCTTTCAAAACCCTATGAGCTACAATTAAATCAGGGGTGGGCAAACTTTTTACGTGGCGGGCCGCATTAACAGATGACGATGCTTCGGCGGGCCACGTTAGGGTTCGCATCGGAAGTTATTCGAGATAATGCGAAGGATCCTGTTGGTGAAAATCAATAATAAATATTATGTTATCCCTACAACATCACTGGAAAAGGTTTTCCGGCCATAATCATAAGCTACAAATATGAAAATGTCTGTATTTTATATAACGGTTCGCTTTCAAATGGCATCGCGGGCCACATACGGCCCGCGGGCCGTAGTTTACCCACCCCTGAATTAAATCATAAGCAACTTAAACAAAATCAGCGAGCGCTATGCTATGAAAATAAATAGCAAAATAAACAACGGTTGGAGATCCGCGGGACTTAGTTTTTATCGTAATATCAATTGCGATTTCGATCATCACGAGCATAAATTCGACTGAGTCTGTCAGTCTTATTTAGGTGCTTGATGATGGCGTTCTACGTCGACACCGGGTAGCATTACTGTCGAAATAAAATCCTGTTATCCAAAGCAAAGTTTTTGCTCTTTACTTTCATAACGTTGTGGTCATGGATTACCACTAAGTTACGACTCACGGTTTACATTGTAAAATTAATGAGAGTATCTTTAATAAAAATTAAATATCTCGGATAATAAATGTTTTTAAAATCCTGAATGAAAAACCGATGTGAGGAAAAAAACATTCACAAGATATTGGCAAAATAAAAGTTATAGTTATCGAGAAAGTCCATTATAATGATATGCTCACTTTTGAATCTGTCAGATCTCTTATTCCAGTAGATTACAAGAGTTTAAGTCGGTTTTTTTGGAATTTCAATAGAAAAATACAAATATAATGATCTACACATTTAGATTTATCCTCAATGAAAACGTAAAACGTGAATTACAGTATGTTATTCTGAAGTTTCCAAATTTGTTTAAACATAAAAATAGGTCGTTTTTCTAAAGCATTAAAGTACTTTCCTACGTAGGCTTATAATCTTGAAAATCAAGGCTATTTCAACTACGATTAGTTTTATTCGAATTTCACTTCATTAATTATTCGCATTTCAAAAAGTGGAAAAATAGCAGAAACCTGCTCCTTTGATCTAAGCAAACTGAAATGTGACTAAGCTTGAGGGTAGAAACTCGTATAATGTGGAAAGTTCAATCGATCATTATGTCACGCTAATGAAACTAAAAAATTTCTCTTTGCGATAAAGCTTGCCGGCTTTTAGTTTATGTGTAAACGCCGGCAACCCAAGTTCAAGGTACACCTGATAAATTGTATTGCTTTTTCATTCAAAATCTATAATTATCTCCTTCCTTCGTACCTCTTGTGATTCGGTTTAACTTCCTCTGTGTTCTAAGTATGTAGATATTTTTAAGCGTGTTCCGGAAATTAAGCATTCAGATGACCTTTAAACTTCCTCTTTTCTTTGCCTACACCGTCTCGTTTTTTACTATCACCATGAAAGTATTACAAAATATTTCTCAACCCCTTTCTTCACCGCAATGTATTCTTCTTTGGCTTTACTGCATTAATGTTCTTAGTTTTTTCTATTCTTGTAAATTCCGTCAATAAATTGGCTTTGACGGTTAGACAAAAGAAAAGGCCCAGCATGAACCGAAGAAAGTTAAGGCAATAAAAATCTTTACTACAATTCAAAAAGATTGTTTGGGTGTAGGTTTGTATGTTTGTCGGGCTATAAAAATCCACACGGTTGTACCTAGAGCCACCAAATTTGGCATGCTATCTAATAGGACCAAAAGGAAAAGCGTAGGTGGAGTTTGAAACTCGTGGGGTCTTTGGAACCTCATGGAGTCCACAGAATAGCATTTTCATAACATTAACACGGGAGTAATACGGGAATAGGTGTAGTCATTTTGTAATTTGAACATTAAAATATGAACTCGTTGACATAGAGTCGTGAACTTTATACTGATTTACTCCTAATAGAGTAATATTATCCAGGTCATATAACTTCATCTCTTGATCGAAAACGATCAAAAATTACACTTGAGAACGAAAATTGCGTGGATTTTAGGCATGTTCACAGAATATCACCATAGTTACTTCTAATTGTTGAGGTTAATTTGTTTTCATTTTAATAGTAATACTTAAATGATTTTTAGATTTTCAATGCCACCCAAAAAAGCCACGTTTAACTGGGAGCAAATCAGATGCGCAATGAAAGGCTGCTTCAAGAGCATCAGAAACATCAGAGCTCAAAGAGAGACGCATAGAAAAACAGAGATTGCGACAAGAAGCATTTCGAAACTCATTTTCAAACTAGGACAGATAGGAGCTTAGTATGTTTACCTAGACTATTGTTAGAAATTTAAAAAAATATTTATAACTCTAATGTGTACACCCCCCTCGCGCAACGCCGGTTAATTCTGCTAGTTATCAATACGAAACAAAAATTCTTTCGTGTGGGATTATTTAAAAAAATTGATTTTCAATTATCAATAGAAACATTTTATATAAATGTTTTTCAAATTTTCGTGCGAATCACAATACATGGGCGAAATCTTATCATATCTGAATGTTAAACTTGGACCCATTACATAAAAACTCAATTATGGAAAAATTATGTTTATGAAATTTTTTATGTTGCAACCCATATTTGCACTTACATTGTATTTCTCTTTTAAATGTTTTTATCGGATAATTGTGCATTTCTGTTGAAAGTCATTTTGTGTAAGTTACGCCAAGCAGGATTACCCCATACTGCAGTCTCCAGTTAAAACTATTTTAAACGAAATTGCTATAGCATTATTAACTACTTCATGTGAATATGTTAAGTGTACGATTATATATTGACTCTGCACAATAAAGTCTTACAATTAGACAGATTCTTCGTTCATGGCAACGCGCTCGCGATAGTTCAATTATTAACCGATGGAGGGCGCATTAATCTCTCGTCGTCGCTTATTCCTCGCCAGTCGTTATCCGAGCTTTCTACTTTCATTTTTCTTCACCCTCCTCTTCCTTTCCTCGTTACTATTCTGTCTCCGAAAGGTTTAGGAGAGGAAAAGAGAGTGCGTGTCCACGAGCACGCACATGCGCGAGTGCGGTTCCTTCGTGTCCAGGGTCTCAAATGAACATCGAAGGCGGAAGAATTTTACATTTTTTCTTAATGGAGTCCACGTAAGATGGAAAAGCGGCAGGACTGCTGGACAAGCTTTTTCTTTTCCGAGAAAAAATAAAGAAATACCTCCTCCTATTCAAATAACGTAAATCATGTTTTCTGATGTTTTAATAGCTTAAAATTCTCGAGGATGAGGAGGCCGCTATAAATAATAACATGCACAGACGTTCCGTCCAACTGTCGCGATATTGGCCAGAAATCGGCAATGTTTACTACTACTCATGCTACTACGCTGCGAAAGAGAAATCTATTAAGTGAAAATTCCGCGCGATTCGCCAGCTTATAGACTGGGCGTAAAATGCGACATGACCTGGGTTTGAATCCAGATCCCGTTTGGCGGTGTTCTGCCTCAATAAGATAACAAGTAACGACGTGCAAAGCGTTCCTTTCTTATTAAGGTTTTTAGGGTTGATTTCCATTCGTGGAAGATTCGCTATAGGCGTTTTTTTTACTGCCATTGTTTTGATGGAGAAAAAAGTTTTACAATTTTACGGGGTCGTTAAAGACTGAATAGTATGGGAGATTTTTATCAGGTACACACGTACACCGTGTTCAGAAACGAGAGAAAATGTTCTGCTACGATAGTTCAGAGGTAGAATATCCGCCCGGCAAGTGGAAGACCCGGGTTCAATTCCCGGTCATAGCAGACTTTTTTCTCGTTTCAAAAATTGTTCCAACACACGTAATATAAAAATCACTCGAAAACCGAAAACTAACTCTCTATGTTTATACTTGAAAACTATTCATCTTTCATAGACGAAGTTACATTTCATGACTAACGTAATTAAATTCACATTACCATTACGTAAATTTGCGTGGATTAATTATAGGCAACTTCAATTTTTTGCGTTGCGTAGACAATTTCATTTCTTATTCAATTTTGCTATCGTTTTCGGGCAGTTCTTATTGTCTGAAATATGTTTTATGGAATAAACACTTTTCATCATTCATCTGTCTATCCGATCGAGTTTTATCCCTCGGCCTTTCCACAAAAAAGATGTTATCAATAAATAATTTATTTGAAACAAAAAAAACATACAAAAAGTAAGATGCTTGATGAGCATGATAAGTGATATACAATGATAAATTCCTTTCACGTGCGATTGAAGATTCATGTCTTCGCAATGGCGTCTTGCCCAACTGTCTGCGGTATCACCTGCGAAGGACGGAATTCTTTCTCTTTTGGAGTGTCAGACTTCCTGTGAACGTTGTCCGGGGGCAGGTAGGCGGGTCCGGGGGCCGGATTCGCTTGGCCCGGAGCCGAGTGTCTCCCTTCGGGAGGCAGATAAGCATTTCCCGGAGGATGATGAGGTTTTCCCGGAGGGAAGTACGTGTCCGCCGGGGAGAACTGGTGCACCTCCGGTTGTCCAGAAGGACCGTTTGGACCCGCTTGTCCGAATTCCGGCGCCAGGTAAAGTTTTCCCTGGTGCGGCTGGTTGAAATCCGGGGGAAGGTACGTGTTACCTTGAGCGCCTTGATTGAAATCTGGAGGGAGGTATGTGTTTCCCTGGCTACCTTGATTGAAATCGGGCGGAAGGTACGTGTTTCCTTGACTGGCGCCGTTGAATTTAAAAGAATCCCCTGAATTAGGGGGTAGATAGCTTGGACCGTTCGAGGATCCCAAATCCGGTCCCCCCGGAAACGCTCCGGGAGCGGGCTGACCGAAGTCTCCGCCCGGCTGCGCACCTGGCGAAGTCTGGACCCTGAGGTGCACGCTGTCAGCTGTGGACGGCTTGGGATGCGGCTTAGCGAGGGTGACCCACTCGTGAATCCACACAGGATCCCACACCTTCTTCCATATCGGCTTCCAAACCTTCGCTTCCCTCCATTCCTTCAACCACCTTGCCTTCCAAACCATTTTTTTCTTCCATATCCCGTGGGGATGCTCATTGTGCTCAGCGGGACGATACTCCTTTATCCTGGAAGATTGAATTGTTTTATTATCACGCTAACGTCACTCGACGTTTCAAAAAGCCTTGCGGAAAGGATGGTTTTTGGATGATTACTTAGGCGTGAAGGAAAGATGTGATGGGAAACATACCTACGTGAGTAATCGTCTCCAATTATTGTGACGCTTAGGAAAGTAATGAGTCGTTCATACTAACTCCGATAAATATTCCGCGGACAGGATTGTGCTGTCCGATTTTTTATACACAAATTCTTCCATACTTCAAATGATTAATATAAATATAATTTAAAAGGAATTTGAATAATTTTCGCCCCCGAAACGAATTGTGAAAGGAGCGATGTAGATATTGTTAACGTCGCCCAAATTGTGACCAAATGTTGATTACATGTTTTATGAATCATCTACATTGCGATTACATTATTGGAATTTTTTTATTTAACAACTTAAGATAGCTGATATACTTGTTCTCCCTAAAATAGTTAGTATAGAAATTAAATTAACGTGAAATCGATCAAGATAATTAAAAAATTAAGGTACCTATGTTATTTAATACTTTTTCTTGCCTATCAAAGTACTCTTATTTATGTAAAATATATATTCCGGACAATATAAAAACGATCAGTTAATTTAGTCGAACTCAATAAAAGAAGCTTAACTCATTAAATATTTCGCAAATTTATAACATTTTTTAGAAGCTGCATAGTTTTATATCCAAAGAATTTAACACGAAAAGTCTGAAAAAGAAAACTTTTTATGGAATTTAGTGCATGAGCTTATTTTCGGTAAGATGTTAACATTAAATGTATATTCGCGATTGAATATTTTTCCAGTCATATACTTTTTCTTTTCAGTGAAATAAAGTATCATCTAATATGGTAGTGCCCATTCTTGTAACATGAGATCCATAAATTATTCAAATATACACTTAAATTTAAATGACTATTAAACGAATCCTATATCATCGAATGACTCATTAAAATATCCAGTCAAATTGTTGACATTTTCAGCAAATGGCGACTCTAAACCAATATGAACCATCCTTGTAATCCTAGCAAATGGTAATTAATAATTTTTCAAGGCCAATCATTTGCGAGATGAAATGAATTTTTTGTTTCAACTTAGTTATAAGTTTATGGAGACGTATATTATGTCATCAATGGGAATGTTTTTCTATGGTGACGTGTAACTTATTCAGCTAGTATATCTAGTATCTATCTGTTCCATTTACGTACGTATCTGAAGTTTTATTTCTGATAATTACATACGAAATATATGAAAATAAATTCTATAGATTACGTCATCAACATACGTATTTACAAATTGTTGGAATAGTCCCGTCTTTTAAGAGTTTTTACCATATAATGTTATAAAGAACGCATCAAAATTTTTAGCTCATACCTACAAAACATTGACCGTTTTTATTTTGGTTAAAGAGTTGCTGATTTTGGCATAACTGAATACAACTTAAACAAATCTGACTGACACGTCGTCAAAAAAGGTAAATTTAAATTTTAAATGCATGTTTATATTTGTAAAATTAATTAACAGCTCAAATGATTGTCGCGTGAACCAGCCGAATTGTTTTTTATATACTCACAGCTTCTTTTTAAAAAAGAACGTGGCGTCGCACAGGCTCAGCACGACGGCCAGCGCTCCGAGCATCACCTGGAAAAGGAAGAGAAAAATATAAAGAGCGCGGTGAATAAGGGTATCGCACGGCGTGGAAAACGGAAATCGTCTCGAAGAATCCACCGTACCCAGAGCTTCATCTTTCTAAGGTCGTGTTTTCTTCCCTCGTTTCTCGGACAGCACTGATAGAAAAAAGAAACGCCCGCGGGTATTTATACTACAGTACACTTTCCACCGGACAGAAGCGAAGAGTGTTTTTTGGTAGGCGTCCATGAGGAGCAAAACGCTACGAATAATTCGTCGGCTTACTTTCTCAACTGATTCGGGATTCCTTCTCCGTTGTGACCTAGACCCTTGGGAGAAGAGAGAGAGAGAAGGCCCGAGCTCACCCTTGGCAAAAACCTATAAAGATTCCTGTGCGCTCTCCACCTACACGGCCTCGTTTCTATCGGAGCGGCGCAGGTTCAAACCTCGATCGGTATTAATCGGACGTGCGGCTTTGGCGAAAGGGAATTTCCCGAACGAGAAGCCCGTAGATGAATCGAGAGAGAAAGATTCCTTTGGTGGAGGGGGGAGTTCATCGTCGTTGGAAACGCGCGAGGAATATGTCCGGCCTGAGAAATTTTTCGATCATTCGCTCCGTTGCTCGAGGTCGCTTTCGATCTGCACGAGTGTGCATCGCTTTGCTCTTTTAGATCGCCGATGAAAATTTGCGAATTTCAGTGCAGGCCACGGGACAGGAAAAAATCCGACTCGCGGAACATCGTTCAAATGATACTTATCCGACTCTTTTTTTCCTATAGCCGGTAAAGGTAGGGCAGTTCCACTCGGGGGCGTCGTCGCCCGAGGTCGGTTACGAGAGAACGAATTTCTGCATGGCTCCGCGCGCAGATATGTCCGGACTTCCGCGGTCGCCGGTGCGGAGACGCCAAACGAACAAGCGGTGGATTATCGCCTGCATTTGGTGCATCGATTGGAGGAGTATATCTGGAAGAAGTGAGTGATGTTTTGAACTTTTCCTCTTTTGTGGCGTACTAATTATTCAATTCGTATTTGACGTGCAAGATCCTGGCACAATTTATGCCTCTCCCAAAGCCAAAAATTAAAAGGTTAGGAAAACGAGATGATCATTTCTGCTACAAAACTCCCATCGTCAATGGCGATTGGCCGAAAGTGAATTCTATTATTATTAGATCATTATTTAAATTTTCAACCTTTTTAATGGCTGTTGGAAAGACGCGTCGTGCCAATTTTATTTAAGCCATAAGGCGAGCTCGATTACTCGCTACTGAAGCGTATAAGATAGTAATAGGATCAAACTTCTTGCCTAGCTCAACAGATAAGTTTTATTGCAGTTTCCGGTAAATCCTAAATATTGGTTTCATTTTATAATTGGCACCCTTTCAGTATTTTTCGTTAGGTCGATAGATTGGACGAAACAGGAACAAATACCGCATTTACGTGACTATTAAGTGAGGTTTTTCTCTGTTTTTCATCCAAAGGTTTGGGATCGTTTAATATTCGCTAACAAAGAAATTAATAAATAATAAAATGGTAACAGTATTTATGACTAGTCTAGCATGGTTTGAATCGCATTTATCTTTGCACTGCACATTTGGATGACAATTTTGAGAGATTTAAATAAAAAATAACCAATAATTTGTATAATTTATTTGCTTCAGAATGTCTTGTAAAATATTTTTTCCTCAAAATTAGCTTCTGCAAACGGGGTCGTCTTATGTTCGAGTTCATCTTATAGCCGATTAATACCGTATATTGATAGCATTATTATTTAGAATACATATTGTAATAATTGGAGGGATTTCAGCAAAATTGGAACTAGGTTCGATAAAAATTTTGCTATAATTTTACAATAGTTGTTATGTCCTGCATATTACGCATTTTCATCTGAGTCGTTAAAGATATTAAATAATAGAAAGAGGAATTTCATAACCACTAAGGTTTTATTGACCTCGATCACTTGTTAAAATAGCTAAAATATTTTATATCTAAAGAGTTAAGTTTATCCTCAATAACACTACGACCCCAGTAGGAATCATATTACGGCATATAGCGTTTCTCTGTCCTTAGATTCGAAATTTCCCCATCGTACATAAACATGGGAACGAGAACAGGAAATTTATTTATTTTCGCAACAATGCGGAAAAAATTCGCACAAATCTCTTACAGGTGTTTTTTAAAACCATACACGTGTATCTTCCGTGCCGCAAGCAGGAAGAAGAGGCAAATCTTGAATAATGAACGTTTTTCCTGGTGATGACGAAATGATTTGAAAACGGGATCCTCAATAGCATGCTTATTTGTAGATGATTGTGAAAGTATTACCTTTCATTTTAAGAAAAAGTTGCATAGTGTAAATACCATGAAATAACTTAAAATATATGGGACAACATTAGCATGTTGCGCTGAAAAGGTTCAGGGTTCCGTGAGGTGCAAAAATTAAATTTAAGAAATTTTCGCGTTAGTAGTATTTTACGAACAAAAAATGTGATTAGTTTATTTTAAAAACTGTGTTAATTTGGTTCAGTCTTTTTCCGTTAATATTAGAACTTTTAATATATACTAAGCGTAATTGCCCGTCAAATATGATGGGTATGCGTGAATTAAGTATTAAGTTCAAATTTAAATAAAAATTAATGGAACCAACTTTAATAGGCACTAAAAAGTAAACAAACAAGATTCACATAACTGAGTGTTGCAGAGAGTAAAAATAGTTTTACGCTATACAATTCTTATATGCCCAAAATTATTTTTAATTTATGGAACATTTAATTTTGGCTCTCTCTCTCCCTCTCTGTCTCTCTCCTTTCAATCTTCCTCTCTCTTCTTCTCTTTCTCTCTCGTATTAAAGCATTCAAAGTACGCATTTCTTACGTGTATAGTATAAGTATTAAGGCGACAATGCAATCTCAAGGTTTAACAATGACACGATCGGCAAGGCAACATATCTTAAAAAGCTTAAATTTTTCAAATCCATAGATCTATAGATCTCGAGATTGTATTGTCGCCTTAATCCTTGACAATGACAAGGCAACAAATCGTTAAAAAGCTTAAATTTTTCCAATAAATGTGATTTAAACGTAGAACGTGAGCGATTTTGTATCGTAGGCAAAATGTGACGATAAGAATAAGAAACTATCTATTTTTCTTTAAAACGGTTTAGGTCCGAAGATCGTGGGTTAATTCTGTCTAATTTTAATTTGCAAAATAGTAAAAGCGTGTAAGTCGAAAAATCTATTTTTACGAGTTATCTTATGGGAAATGGCACCCCCCCTCCCCTTATCTTCTCCCACCGTCAATCAAAATTCTGACCCCGAGGTGCACATTCTGATGGTCCCATTAGCAAGTGTACCAAGTTGAAGTTTCTTGGTCAAGTACCAAAAAGGTATGTTCTTAAGCAGCATTTCTCAACCTTTTTTGATAACTAAGATAAAGTTACCGGGACCCACCTATATAACAATAAGTGAATACATATATAGGCAGGAAAATATTCTGTCATTGACTAAAAGTAGCAGGTTATTTATAAAACATAAAGCGATCTATTCAATTTTTCATTGGTTTTTATTGCGTTTGATTTTGACAAAATGAAACGTTTTCGCAATACTTTTGCAACAGTTTTAAAATATTATTAATCTTTCTTAAATTTTCTCAGCTCCTTTTGCTGCCCGCGGTCCGAAAATGGCATTCCATCGCACGAGTTCGCGCGTCTGTATTTAAAAAAATACATTTCAAATTTTCAAATTTGACACGGAACGAAAGCCACTCGGCAGCCAACGTAGTCGTGAACAGCTTTGACTAATTCATCTCATTATACTCGTAGTTACTGGAACGATCCGTGCGAAAGTGGAAACGAACGAGCTATGGATTCCCAGGGGAGCGCGGCGAAACGTGACACTTTTTAAATAAACCCTCGTTTTACGCGGTGCGGAATGGAACTCGTCACGCAACCGCGAGACCTCCTCGAGGGTTTTTTTTTATCCCCATCCCTCCTCCCTCCCCCTTCTTCGCCGACCCCTCCCCCGATCACTTTTCCCGTTATAATTGACAATGCGGTCTGCCGCTGACCGTCACGGTAAATTTCCTGAGAGAGAAAGTGATGCGGCTCTCCCGCATAGAAAGTTTACATTATAACACATACACACCCCCGCACGCTTCCAGACGAGGGAAAATCAACGCCAAGCGCGCGATTAAGAGAGGTTTTTGCTAGCCGAGGGTCGTTTGGAGGGCATTTATTCGCGATGAGTAATTAAGATAATTAAATTGACAGCATTAAGATCGACAAAATTAAAGAGAGCTTTATTTTCGTTGCCGAATCATGAGCAAGTGATCCGGTTCGACTCGGATGGATTTTTGATCGAGAGAAAAGATAACTGCCTAAATAACCTCGATAAAAGCCGTATCAATAAAACAATTTTAAACGTTATAAATCTGGTGGGAAATTGGCCCAATGGTGTTGAATTCAAAAGCCGCAGCCGATAATTGGTATGAAGATAATTTACATGAAGAAGTTGAAGATAAAGTGCCGAATCAGAAAATTTCTTGGAGCGGCGAACGATATACTTAAACGCATTGATAACAAATTGAAGTGGCCTCAATTAAACGTGCGTAAAAAGAAGAAAGAACCCGAGTTGTAATGATTAAAAACAACTGTGTCAACATTTAAATATCGTGTAAATATAAAAAAGGCACGGCGGCAATTTTTAAGGAGTTATTCAGAGCAAAGTCTGTCAGTTTAAAATATAGAACATTATTGCATTGCATTATTTCACAAAGACAGAGAGGTTCGTTAAGTAATATTGTTTCTGTCCTTGGATATATCAACATTGGATTATGTAGTCAAACGCAATTTAGGATTAATTTTCTCACATTTTTTGAGTTGTATAAGCTATAAATGTCAACAAAAACTCACAGATATGTACCATGTCGGCTGAGACCGTCTCCATTGTTCTATTCATTTCAGAAATAGGTCACGTACTAGACCGGCCAGATGCCATTTCAATTTAAAGCGGCGATGCTCACTTCTTTGAGCGCTTTCCTTCTAAACCGTGATCTTCGTAGTGAATTTAAAGAGGCTGCATTTGATGTAACTCCATTGAAGTGAAAATGCAAAAAAATGAGGACATGAAATTGAAAACGATAACCAAGATAAGAATCACTTTCAAGATTAGACAATAATATCTGCATATTAATTTAAAACTTAAAGCCGTTAAAACTCAATGCAAATATTTTTTTTATAAAAAGAAATGATTCTATACATTGTTGTTTCTCAATACACCTTGGTATCCTGTCTACTTGAAGCTGAACGGATTTTTTATGTATATGAGGAAAACCCCTTTTTCTGGGTCCGCAAATGACTATTTGAATTTTATCAGATTCAACACAAGAAATTAATATTTTCTTGAATTTAACGCAATATCAGTAACATACAACCTAAAAAATTATTGATATAGACTCTAAACCCAGGTAAAAAAGCGTGCTCTCTTGTTAAAAATATAAATCAAAGAGACTTAAAAAAAGCTATAACCAAATTTTAAATATAAAACATATCTCTCACCTATTTAATTCGCTGGAATGCTATGAAAAGGCATAAATGGACTATAAACGAAATGTTACGGCTTACCGGGAAAAATTAAAGAATTATTTCCCTTAATATGACAAGTCGTCTTCGGTTGCGATTCTGTTTTTTACTTTCTCCATATACGAAGTATAGAGAAAGTATTGTTTTCATGATCGAATTCGAGATTTCAACGGAAATACGTTTTAGGGTCCATTGAACACATTTTGACTATTTTCTCGATGATGTCTGTGTCTGTCTGCCTGCCTGTATGTGATAGATTTTTGTGGGCGCTCTAACTCAAATACTTTTCATCAGGTCAACCCAAAATTTTATATTTAACATCTTCATAAAAGTTAGAAGATCTGATTAGTTTTTGGTAAAAATCGGTCGACCGGAAGTGGGTGTTGACTCTTGTCACTTATCCTTTATTTTGTGATATTTGCTTTAATATTTGATAAATTTAAAAATGTACTAGAATAAAAGTTGTAGGAAATATTATTTTCTACAGCCTTGGTTTGATACATTTTTCCATATAATGCATTGTTTAAGAGATATCTTATATATTAGCTGCCACCACCCCGCCACCTGCCCAAGACTATTGTTAACAATTGACGCTTAGTTACGTCTTAGTAACGCTCCTTTTTTTTTCTTAACTGTCAACCGGAAGTAAATATTGACAACGATCCCAGAGCTAACAACATGTAATTTGCCATATAAATATGGAGAAATTCATGTGTTGCCCACATCAGTTTATTTTTCTTTAATCAGTGATCTATACATTGCCACTCTGTGGCTGAAATATGCGTTTGATTTTTTCGTCCTTTTTGTCGAATTATCAATTCTATTGGTTGCGCTCTTGACTTAACCCGCAGTTGGCAAAACCGTCGTTGGCGGGGAGAAGGCTTATAGAGAATTGGAGATTAGGGTAGGGTGAACCAACCGTCTCAAATTTGGAGGGACAGTGCCTCCTTTTCGTCACTCGTCCCGCTTTGTTAAATGTATCGACTTTTGACCCGCTTTTGGAAAAATCGTCATTTGCTTGCGCAGGAAGCTCTCTTGAGGGCAAGATATGCCCAACCTGATGTAGGATAAGCGGAGCCAAAATCTGGCACCCCCGCTAAAGAACCCGGCAGGAGTTGGGAGCGGTACAAGGCGCAAACAGAAATGACGCCTACAGCACCTTGGTCGTCATTTACACCCCCAACTGTCATTTAAACCGCATCGGGACGCCCTCACTGGTCACACCAAGCTGTCTGATATCTATTACATCTATCTATCTGCGACTGATCCATAGATAAATGCCATATAAATACGCCACTGTAATATGTCCCTCCTTGTAGCAGGTATATATTTGAAAATGTCCCCCCTTAGCTTCCTGAAAAGTTGGTCACTTGATTTGTGGGAACAATCCGTTAGAGACATACCTAAAGTTTTATACGTGCACTTCAAGATTCTAATATTCTATGCTTCAAAATCACTTATGAAAAACAAAAGAAACATGCATTAAAAGTACAAAGAAGTACTGTACAGTAATAATGCAATGGCTGTCCCTTCTGCCGACGCCCACATGGCCTTACGCTTCAAAGAATGCAAGTAAAACCAAAGCATCCGTGAAATTCCTCCTGACTAATTATTGGTCTTATCGGGAGCTGCAAATTTCATCTTTCTTATTTCTCTTCTTCTAGTAAAGACTAGTTAGTACGTAGCTTCATCAATTGCAAACAAAATCAACTAAAAATTTTTAATCGCGGCTGGCAATGGAGTACTGTATTTTTGAAATTAGGAGTAATGCATGTATATATTTTAAAATTAAATATTTTTCAGGAGTTGGAACGAGCTAGTGAATCGTATCATTGGTGTTATTAAATTAAAGGAGAATTGTTGATTATTGAACCTAGTACTTTGCATTTCTTTAGTAACCACATAATATAATTTTAAATTATTGCTTACCTTAGCCGTGATTGATATTGATTACGAAAAAACTTGAAGAAACGTTATTTATAGATACCGCAGTTCATAGATAATGATGATGATGATGACACAGGGAAACACGGGTAGAAACTACGATACGTAAAAGTAATTACTCCTCCGTTATTCATCGTGAAATATTGCACATTCAAGGGCAGCACCATCCATTTTATGACAGCGCATTTTACTATGGTACATTTTTTGCGATTTTGCTGTTGCGCATTGCTCTTCCTCTGAACAACAGAATGCTTCTGAGATAAAACATTTTTTGCGTAATTTATCCTTTCACACGCGCATACTACTAATTTACTTTCACAAATATAGGCAGATACAGATAGCTACAACCAGTGGCGGACTGGCAAATTGAAACGGCCCTGGAAATCGTTGCGAACCGGCCTCAGTTGCGGGAAAATGGAGTGTTGCTATGACGACGGTTATTGCCGATCTTGGTTTAAGTAAAGACGAGTGCACAAATGGGTTATTTTTCCAATCGACACCCTCAGCCATGTTGATCCATAAATATTAGCGGATAAAGAGTGACAATTATCAAATTCGTGTATTTAAAGTAACGCAAGCTGAAACATTTCCTGTCAATATAAGTAATCAATTCGACACGTTAACGTTGGGAAACCAGCATCTATTAGTCTGGTCTGGACTTCTTGTTTTATTGTACAGAAGTAATATCAACAGAACAAAACAATCGCTGGTCGTATTCGCGTTTTCTTTGTTGAGTTATCCACACGTGACGTCAACGCTTCTGCTCCGATTTCATGGAGCAGTAACATAGCGATCTCAACTATGTCCTCTCTGAAGCACCCACTCACGCGCTATAGCTTCAGTTGGCCGTGGTTTACGTCATTACCATAGGAACGTTTATGTATCGCGCAGGTTTTTTATATTTTTTATTAATAGAGAGATAAATCAAACACTAAAGTCAAAACAAAATGTACATTTTTATTAGCAAACAAAAAATTAGCCCATCAAATTTTTTTATACCTGGTGCTCTTTCAGCGACCAATTATATTAGATGTATTTAAATTAACTAGAATATCTTTTTCTATGCACATAAGCATAAACGCTTCTAAGTTGTCTTGGGATAACGAACTCCTGAGTCGGTTTTTTATTATTTTTAATTTTAAAAAACTTCGCTCATAGACAACCTGGGTACATGACAATGTAATGACGTGTGTATATGCCAAATATATATTGCTGTACGCCCTATAATATAAATTGACCTGTACAATACATTAAAACAGCAATAAATACAATTTTTACAGTACGATTTTTGAGTGGCGCACTTCACATCCTTACCGATTCTCTCTGTGTCAGACTCATCACCGGATTCGTCTATTTTATATAGGTACAGCTTCTATTGTTATTTTCAAATTGTCCCATTTTGCAATTAGATCTTCTAATTTCTCTCTTAAAGTTGCTGCCGTTGCTGTTTCGTGGTATAAGCAGGGCATTTAAATTCTCCAAAGAGTTTTTCGGACAACCATTTTCTTTAAAATTTTTTGGATCTAACACCAATATATCGGCGAATAATTTTTCATGACTTAGAAAACGTCGCTCGATTGAATTTATTGCACTGTCCATAATTACATTAAAAACCTTCACTCGGAATTGTTGTCTTATTGTGAATCACGTGGTCTTTGGCTATTTCACCAGGCATTAATTTTCGTTTTCGGATTCTCTCTTCAGGAAGATTTTCTTCTGCCACTAATTCACAGTTTGCTTCCTCAACTAATGTTCGGAAAATAATTTTGAAATTTCAATTACGTTACTAAAATCACGAGCTACGTTTTTAAGGAAGTTAGTGAACTAATAACCATTTCGTATGCTGTTAAATAATTTAAATTCCTGGTCTGCAGATATTTCGACAGCGGTCCAATGTATTGAATTTTTTAAAAATATATTGTTAATATTGTTTTAAATTTGAGTAACGATTCAATCAGATTTAAAGCACCTTGCCTAATTTGGGCGTTTAATTTTGTGTTAGATACCGTAGAATTTAGTGCGAGTAATAAATCTACATATAGTTAGTTCTGTTTATCCTCATAGTATCCAAATATTTTCCTCAGGGCCAATTCCTTTGCTGTCCATCTTCTTTCACCTATGATATTTAGCCGCTGGAAATTCGTCCTTCCACTTGTATTATGCCACATATCCGTTCGCTGATATGATTCCCTTAAAAATATTGCACTCGAATTAAGCAACAGGAAGAGAGAAATTCCTTCAACCACTGACTTTGTGGAATCCGTTACGACATGATTTAATACGTGCGCATAACACCACACGTGTATTTGGCCTGGCGATTTTTCACTTAGCCAAGACGTGAATCCATTATATTGGCCCCGCATATTTGCAGCTCTGTCCGTTGAATTGCCGATACAATTTTTTATGTTTAATCTACTAGTATCAATAAATTTCGTAATTAAATTACATAATCCTTGTCCTGTTGATGATGTACAATTTAAAAAATCAATTAGACCTTCATTGATTTTATCGGTTACATATCGCACAACTGAGCACTGATCCTTTTGGGTGATATCTTGTGTGGTATCTATTTGCAAAGAAAATATACCTGCTTCACGAACTTCTGGTATTATTTTGTTTAGAATTAACTTTTTAATTTCTGATATTATATGGTTGATTGTAGTTTTTTGAAATTAAAGTTATTAAATTGCCCCTGCCTTTGGAAGAACCGGAATTTTCTTTTCACTTCTTACTGGCTCTTGTCACACTTGATAAATGCAGATTTAGAACGGGGTCATATTTTGATTGCAATAAAATTATTTCTAAAAAATTTCCGTGATTCGCTTCTTTGTTATCTATATCTAACGACAACATGTATGCGGATTCAGATGTGTGAGCACAAAAAGCTAATACCCATTTGCCAATTAATAACACTACATCAATAATTCTCTCTAACACTTCCTTTCGTTCACGAGCATTTTTTGCCATATAGTTGATTCTTTTGAAAACGTTAAATTGTAAATGTTCTTACTTTTAACTTTTAGCATAAGTCTTTCCACATATTTTACATGCAGTCTACTTTATTCGTGTTTTTTAACACGCTGCATGGTATGCTTCCAGTCTTTCATGCCATTATTAACAAATGGCCAAGCATACGCGAGTTTTTTCCAAGCAATATGATAGTCACCTTCTATTTACCATATTCTTCCGATAAAGAACCAAATTTGGTTGAAATGGCAAATTAGAAACATCATAAGTAGACGCCTGACAAGGATGTCTTTTTAAAAAATCTTCAAAATTTTGAATTGCCGGTCTTGTGAAGCAGCTAACAGGCAGGAACTCAAAATGACTGGAACTAGGCTGTTCAACACCATCTTCATTGGTCGGAGTTGCAGATTCTAAACCAGTGTCCGATGCTTCAGTGGTATCAACGCTCTCTTCATTTAAAGCTAGCACTTGCTACATTTTGAGAGAAGCTGAGGCAAACATGTCAGTCAACTTGTAACTTTTGCTGGCCGCATCTTCCAACATTTTTTTCCGTTTCTCCCTCTCTTTTTGAGCGACTCCTTTAAATCTTCTGTTTTCCATATTTGATATTTCCTCTTTTTTAATATAGACACCGGTAGTCTTGAAATTAACATATAGACAAGTTTTAAAAACACGTAAAGAAACAAATTTGAATTAAATCTCTAAAATTATTTTTTAAATATTACTAAGGTTTTAAAATAGTTGTTGCACTATAGAAACAATTGGGAATGCAAATAACCTTACCTTAAGTAATTCAGATGGGTATAAATAAGTTAAATTGCATGTTAATTTGTTGAAGCAAATGTATTTTGGTGTAACGTAACGACATACTTGTTATAAACTACAATATGTATTAGTGAACCGCAGCAAGTGAATAAGAACACCTTTTACCGTACACTGAGTTGCAACCAAGGTAGCCGCAAAACAACTAGCGGCACCAGCTGCGGCTTTATCAATCGTTTGGATACAATGCCGCATCAGCCAAACAAAGTTGCACAAAAAGGCAAAGAATCAAGTCTGCACTCAGCATCGTATCATGTATTTCAGCGTAATCTATAAAACTCATTTAAATATATTTTTAATAAAATCCATGGAAAATGAAATATTTAAAAAAAATACGTCTCATTTACGAAAGGGTAGTGTTCAAATAAACACGGTGCACGAATACACGCCCACAAATAAATTACGTCCCGTAATCGTACCGCGCGATACGCCGTCGATAGGCCCAATGGCCCATAGATTTTAAATCTATTTTTGTTATATCCTCAATTAAGAAAGTCACCACATTTGACCTTGGTTCACAGCCCATTCATTACTTTTTAATTATTTAAGACAACCACCGACCACATAATCTTTTGTGACCGGCCCACCGGGAATCTCCCAGTGTCCCGGCGGCCCAGTCCACCACTGGCTACAACTACATTTTTAAAATTATGTAATTTTGCCTGTTTTTGGCGGAATTGTATGGAGAAGACAACTATGGTTGGATCTTTATATTTTGTATTAATTTGTATTTTTTCTTCTGGAAGAACCAAGAATATTCAGACGGCGTTACTTTTCCTCGATCCCCGCACAATCCTCTACTTTCCCGGGGTTAGCAACAGTGCGCGCTCTGGATGGTAATCTAGCTGGCTCGGATCCTTGGCAAGTGCAATTACGTACCATTCTGACTGACAGCTGTCCATCTGCCACCAAGATGTGTGTATTACCCGTCTGCCGCGGTGCAATTTGTTAGTGAGGCAATCTCGGAAATACGACGCTCCAATCACCGAGAAAGTTGCGACAAATTTTCCGCTGGAAACACGAAAGAACGTAAGAATACGTCTAACAATAAGTCGTCTGTCTGCCCCAATGCTGCGAAATTTTAATTTTAATAAATCAACGATTTGGATGTGTTGATAGGTAACTGGGGCAATAATTTATCCTCGTATAAATTGATTATGGTGTAGTACCAACAAATGGATGGGTCCGAAGGTTTTAATACCCATATGTAAATATATAAAAACCTTGTATAATGATTGGAGTGCCGCGTGATTCTGTTTATCTTTGAAAGGATGCCACGCCTACAAATAGTTTGGGAACCACTGGTAGCGCGGATTTTTCAACCTTTTTTTGCTGACATACCCCTTAGAGCATTTTATTAATGGCCGCCTACCCCTCAAGTATATTTAAATTGATAATGAAATGGATAAAACATGCATTATGCATTAAGATAGATAACTCATGTTTATAAGTTTAAAATTCAATTTTGACGCATTTTTGTTTTGTTTTAACGTAATCCTTAGTCGTAAAATCGTAACTTTTGATTTTGAAATCATTAGTGAAAGATGAAGTAATACTTTCGCGTTCCCCTACAAAACTCTTGACGTATCACGGGTTGAAAATCCTTGCCCTAGCGGTATTGATTCCCCAATTTTAAAAAATTCAATTTCTTTCTTCAGCACACGAACAAATATTTAAGGAAGTGGTTACAACGCCATTTTAATAACAAATTACTAGCATTGGTACAGTCATATAAAGATATGAGTAGGGATTAAAATTCATTTAATTAATACTTGTGGATTTTTGAACTTTTTAACAATAATTCTGAATTTTTAAATAATATATTGTAATATAATTTATAAGAAATCTTTGCTCAAACTCGCTGTGTAACTAAAATAATCCGTTAAACAATATAGTCTATCAAGAAAAATTATTTAAATTTCTTTATATGTACCAAAGAAATTGTAAATTACAACAGTAGCATATTTCAGCATAAATAATAAAGTTCTTTAAATACAAATGTTTATACTAAGTGAGATTGATTCATCATCTAACCGCAATAAGGAAAGTCAAGTATAAATCGAAAGCAAGTCTCTCACATTTCATTTTTGCCAAATTTGATAGCTAGATACCTTATGAATTTTTCACAATTACAATTTCTATTCATTTTCTCTATTTAATATGCCTCAATTTAGCGTATTACTTGTATTTCACTATAATTTTGGCTTCTGAATGAGCTACTTGTCCCAGGATCGCCTTAATGATGGTATTTTTGACAAAAACAAGCTTCACTGGCTTATGCATGGACCTTTTTTTTCCATTTATCTGTTAACTTTTTTGTATTTCTATTTTGTGGCCCATATATTTTTAGAATAAAAAACATTCCCTCATTAAAAGATCTTTGCAAAGTAATTTCCAAATGTTAATTGATGTGAAAATATAGTATTTAATATAAAATATATTGTACTCCGGTTTCACTTTATTACAAGCTATATCATAAACTTTGGAAAAATGAACTTTTTGATCTTTAAATGTAGCAGAATATACTAGGCTTTATGTAAATTGTTAGAGTTTTATGTTTTTAAAGTAAAAATTGAAGTAAAGTAAAAGAGTAACTATAAATAACTATAAATCAGACGATGATTATAGCCGCACAATATCTAAATAACGAAAGTGATTAGAAAATTTTAAGATCTTAGGCATTTTTCAGATCTGAGAACTGGGAGAAAGACACGAAATCAGCTACGAATTCGGCCATCAAGTCAGTATAGTAGTTGGAGCTACGTTAAATCTCTAAAAAGATTTTTAAATGTTTATGAACGTTATTGTATCATCAGAGTTATCAACAGTGTTAAACTTTAATTTAATGTAAAAGTTTTAATGATTATTTTTTCTCTAAATAATCAAAAAGAAACAAATTGAAAATAGGATAATGTTAAAGCGTAACTTGGGCTAAATTAACTATAATTACTTTCTTCCAACAATATCGATTCTGCCGCTATTATTATATAGATTTCAATGTAATGTTTCCTGTAATTCTGTAATAATACACATAAACATTTAAAATTACTCTAAGTAGTTTTTTTGAAAAATTTTCGGTAATATTTACAACATATGACGAAAAAATATTGAAGAAGCATTCGGATTGGATTTGAAATGGCGGCATTAATCACCTACAATTATGAGAAATTCAGCTGAAGCTTGCTGTGAGT
The DNA here is from genome assembly GCA_028673005.1 of Tanypteryx hageni. Classification (NCBI taxonomy): domain Eukaryota; kingdom Metazoa; phylum Arthropoda; class Insecta; order Odonata; family Petaluridae; genus Tanypteryx; species Tanypteryx hageni. Next base: position 71,076,922 of record CM054113.1, read on the forward strand.
TAAGCGGCAGAATAAAGTAACACTTCAACGAGTTGGCAATTACATTGAATATTTAGCATAGAGTATAAACAGTGTATATATTTTGTGATCATTTTTAACAGGCAAAATTCTCCTGATGCAAACAATTAACAATCTTGCACTGCATTTTTTGTTTGTGAATATTTGACTTCACAAAAGCGCAATCTAGAACATAACCTTCTGCGGAAGTGCCGAGTAATTACGAGTTTGTTTCTCAGAAACTGCTGTTTTGTCGCTGATGATAGAGTGAAAAAAATCACCTGAGTGAAGGAAGTAATTTTGAAATCAGTTTTTGTGTCTTCGAAATGAGCATCGTTGTTGTCTGTGCCATACTTACAGCACCTCTTGCTGTGAGGCTTATCATTGTACCAAAGCCTTCCTGCGAAGCTTGTTGATATCATTAATTACTGATGGAGTCTTGTAATTGATTCTTAGGACTCTTCGGAAATTTTCACTTTATATCGGTAGAATTCCTAATCTTGGATGTCTACCGATAAGTATTCTACGGTTTTGATATATTGCCTATAGTTACCTCGCAGTTAGACCAAAGTTGACTATTTTAGATTTCTTAAGTACTTGTAGTATTAATTATGGAGCCGACTCCGCAGCAAATACAGGAATTAAGAAATAAATTTCTCCAGAAATTGGACCAGCAAACTCCTGAATCAGGTAAGAAAGCTTCGACAGCGAATATGAATTATTTCTTTATTAAAATTCTCTCACTCACTTATATTTTTGTAGGAGGAGTTCATCCTAATGATCTGGCCAAAATAAAAAATGGAGATGCTTGGCTTAGACGTTTTCTAATGCACAATGATTGTGAAATGAAAGAAACGTTGGATATGCTTTGGGAGGCTGTAGATTGGAGAAATAAAGTTGGCGCCAATGGTAACTTAATTTTATGATAGTTTTCTTGCATTAGCTATGAAAACTTTTCATTTTGAGTTTGAACAAATTATCTTTATTTTGTGTATGATTCAGTAATACTCATCAATTACTCGCAAAATTTAGTTACGTGTTTTATTGTACACATTTTAATACCATGTAGTTCATTACGAGTTAATTTTTTTACTATACGCCATATTCTCCATTTATTATTTCTTTAAGTATTATAGAATTATTGAATTTGCTGCTCATCCTTAATGGGTAAAAACGTTATAATTTCAGACATAACTGATAGCACTGTCAATAAAGGTTTTCTAGAGGGTGGAGTATTGTTTGTTCGTGGGAAAGATAAAGATGGTAAACCTCTTCTAATTCTTAAAGTGAAGAGACATTCCAAGAGCCATGGCGATCCTGAAGGGCTTAAAAAATATGTTATATACTGGTTTGAGCGGTTAGAAAGGTATATTTGTTGTCTTAGAATTTCCACAATTAATACTTTTTGTATTTATTGTTCTATTTTAAATCTTTGTTTATTACAGATTCACTAAAGGGGACCAAATAACATTATTCTTTGACATGGCAGAAGCAGGCTTGTCCAACTTAGATATGGAGCTCATTAAATACCTTATTGGCATGTTTAAGACAAATTATCCTTATTTTCTTAATTTCATATTGGTTTTTGAAATGCCATGGGTTATGAATGGTATGATATCACTGTATATTCATAATAAAATGAAAATTTTGTTCTATCTGTCAGGATAGTCTTCGAAATTGATTTATTTTTTAATTTCAGCTGCTTTTAAGATTATTAAGTCAATGCTTCCAGCCAAAGGAGTGGAAAGGCTTAGAGTTGTGACAAAATCAACATTGAAAGAATATGTAGATGCTGATAATGCTCTGAAGTGCTGGGGAGGGAAGGATGATTATGAATTTGTTTTTGAACCTGAACAGTTAGCCCCTCCCAAACCTGCCAGGAGTGATGATGCAAGGAAAAAGGTTTGCTCTTGTAATTCTCTTTAAGTTGCTATTTTACCCACCTGGTCATAAGAAGTAATAATATATTTATTGGACATAAAAAGTAAAAGTTGCATATCATTTTCCCTTTTCTTATTGACAAGGTGACTTTTGCAGAAAATTCACATGATTCAAGTGGAGATTCTAGAAATGATGCAAAATCTGCAGATGCTGCATATTCTGGAAGTAAGATATAGTATATCTATTTCATTTTTTGGTTCTTGAAATTAAGGAGTATTTTTATAATGACAAATTTCTCATCTTTTATTTATTATTTTTTAGATAATTTGGTCAGTATTAATCCAAGTGACTTCCTTAATTTTATAAGTGATGGTTCAAACTTGTCTGGGACTATAACCCTTACAAATACAAGTGATGGAAGCATTTCATATAAGGTAAATTTTATATTGTATTGTTCATAATTTCCAGACTTTTCATAGTTCATTTTTCAGCTTCAAATCTATTGTGATATATCTATTGAATTCAAATTTGCACTTTCATTTGATAAATATTGTATAATAATATAGTGGATATATGAACAACATTATATATTTTTAAATCCACTTTTCATTTTACATTTTAGCACAATGCAGTAAAATTTTATGTATAGGTATCTAAATTTTTTTTTTAATTTCATTTTGTTTATTTAGATCAAGACCACCACACCTGACAAATTCCGTGTACGACCTAGCACTGGTATTTTAACTGCTGGTTCCACTGTGACAATCACTGTATTATTGCTGCCTGGCTGTCAAATTCCTACTTATTCAAGAGATAGATTTCTTGTGATGTGTTTACCAATCGATTCTAGTTCCATGGATGCTCAAGAACTGTCAGACCTTTGGAAGGTATTTATAGCCACAGTTGGAGGAAAATTGGTTTAAAACTTTTTTTTATTTCTTGGATTACATGACCAACTGGTGGATTTAATTTTAAAAATCTGATGTGGCTGCCACATGACTTTCTCCATGCCTGTATTATTTATAAAACTTCAAAATAGTTTAAATGATAATGAATATTTTAAGGAACTGCAAGAAAAATTTCAAGACTTTACAAAGAACAGAAATAGATCCATACTGTAGCCTTCTGATACTGGATATAGCCAGGAATCTCCAACAATTAAGAAAATAAAAAGGAGCGTTACTAAGACATAACTAAGCATCAATTGTTAACAATAGTCACCAGTAGGTGGTGGCAGGTAAAAAATTATTTTTCAAAATATCTCTTAAACAATGCATTATATGAGAAAATGTTTCAAACCAAGGCTGTAGACAATTAAATTTCCTACAACATTTATTCCAATATTTTTTTACATTCATCAAATATTAAAGCAAATATTTAAAAAAAACTGTTAAGTGACAAGAATAAATCCACTTGTGGTTTGACCGATTTTAGCTAAAATCTAATCAGTTCTTGACTTTCTCATACAAATGCTAAATATGAAATTTTATCCTGATCAGATTATTAGTTTTTGGGTTAGAGTGCCCGCAACATCCTGGTCACAGACATCATCGTGAAAGTAGTCAAAACGTGTTCAGGGGACCTTAAAACATGTATTTCCATTGAAATCTTAAATTTGATTTTTTTCATGAATACAATACTTTCTCCATACTTCGTATATGGAGAAAGTAAAAATGGAAGGTCATAGGTTATCAAAACGTCTTCTCTGCTGTCTTCCAACAGAAAAGAAAGAATTTCCCCGCGTTGCATTTAAATTACTCGTTTGGTAAGAAATTTCGGTAATTTAAAACACCGTAATTCAATTCCGAGTATATAGTAAGTATAGTATAGTAAGTAAAAATTTGGAAGCAAAAGAATGACACTAAAGAATTTATTGTTTAAGTAATTATTCATGGGTAAGTGTTATATAAATACAACACTAAAAGAAATTTAGCATTAGAGCCAAAAAAATTTCAAATGTAATTGTAGTGATCAGTAGCAGAACTACAACCTCTAGTCCCTTCCTCGTGAAAATAATTTTTGGGCCCCTTCACAATTTATTTAATAAAATATATAAATATAGATAGACCTACAAGGCTCCCTAAATCTATCTGCTCCCTTGTGGTTGCAGACGGCGGAATTATAGTTTTGCAACTGGCAGTGATGTAAGTTATATTTACATATAACTTGCATTCATTTTTAATCTTTTTTCCAGAATGAAAATAGGATTATAGTTGCTTTGTTGTGTCTGTCCATTGGTCTGTCCCCCTATTAACTTTTGAATCAATAGACCCAATATAATTGGCTGTGGCAGTTGGATTGTTACAAACACAAATATACATGGCCCATTTCCCACCATTCACAGAGCTGCTATCATTGACTCCTGTTGAGTCCAAAGAGAATGCTAAAAATTTTGCACAATGATCGCATGATTGTATAATTATCTTTAGGAATATTAGATAATATAAAGCAGGGATATACTACTTATAGAGGTATAAAAGAGGCTTCTAGGGAGAGAGAGAAATGGAGGCAGCGATTCAGTTAAAACCTGTCTTCGGACAGAAGCATGATGATGAATGATGATTCATGATAAATGCTATGCAAAATCCAATTACTCAATAGTTTTGCATGTCTCTTTAAATAGTATTTTTTGATGATGTTTTTTTCCTATATATAGGTAAGTGTTCGAATATTTTTATATGTAAATGAACCTTCTTCTCACCAATAAACTAAAATGTTACCAGAAAATAGGGTACTTATCCGTTTGACCTCCCACTCGAGTTTTTCTTCTTTTTTGTTTTGCTGTGCGATGTTCCTTTTTTGCTTGGGTTGATAACACTAACTAAACTAAATTTGAACTTGAAGGAATTACCTGAAGCAGTACTCCATTGTAATTCGGCTGGGCCAGGGAAGGGAAATTAGAACATGAAGGATCGTTTTAATCGGCCCAAATGGGTTGGGTAAGTTGGTCGAAGTGTTTTTATTCCTCCTCATGTTCACTGTGTTCCCTCCTCGGGTTGGGAAGCATTCATCTTAATATATACCAGTCGTGTTACGAACCCAAGCGAAAAAAAAAGGAACATCGTGCAGCAAAATGAAAAAGTAAAAAAACTCGAGTGGGGGGTCAAATGGATAAGTACCAAAAATAGTTGCCTGAATTATGCCCTCATTACTTTTCTCCAATTATTTTGTAATTTTGTTTTGGCTCCAATATTAATGAGTTGTTTGATTACATTTTTCATTACTATAGTGAAGGTTATTGTAGTATGTGTCGATGGAATAGATTTGAGTTTTCATCCTTTTTTCTTGGTTTCAAACTAACCTTCCATTCAACTTGGCATATAAAACTCCCAAGTTAACTATGTCTTTCCCTTTCTTCAGCATTCAAATGGAAAAAACGTGGAACAGCATCCATTAAGGTGTAATATTGGTGCTGGAGCATGGAATGCTGACTCTCCTGCTCGTGCTGGTGGTTCCCTCATGGCATCTAACTCATCAGATATTGAGAGGCAGCTGGCGACAATACTAAAAAGTGTAAGTAGATTCCGAAGTATGTGGTAAAACTTTAAGAGGTGAAGTCTTCTCATTTGAAAAATAATATTTGGCTTATGAAATGCTGATGGGATGTTATTCATAATTTGAATTAGGTGACTGATCTGAAAGATGCCCAAGATAAATTTCACAGGGAGATAAAGTGGACTAGGAGATTGCAGTGGTTATCTATAATCTCCATTATATTTTTTGCGTGTCTTGCTTATTTTTTGGACAAGAAACGCGAACAAGAAGATGTATGTTATCCTTATCAAGAGAGTAATTGAAAATTCTGTTGTTATGGTGCAAGAACAATGTTGAACGTCCTCAGTTGATTACAAGAAGCGAAATAAATTTGTGAGGCTATTTTTATATTAAAAATGTAATGTTAATTCTTTGAGCAATATCTAGTGTGCTTCCATTCCTTTGTACAATTGCTGTTTTTGATGCATGTGTATTAAAAAATATCCAGTTAGCGAGTTTCCAGTTAAGAATTGTTTATTTACGTAAGGCTGCTGGTTAAATGTCTTTTAATAAAACCATACTTAAAGTGTGTTAACTGGAATTATGAACATTAAATCTGTTCCTTAAAAAAAGCAGCTAATTTTTTTTAAAAAAAGCCTTTACTTCGTTTGCGTTCCTTACAGTGATATTTAATTAATCTGTTGTTTGTGATCATTGACAAAATGTCAATTAAATTATGATTTAATTCTGTTTATTTTCCTGCTTTATTTTCAGTACCAAGTAATGTTCATTTAAGTTCTTTGAGGATTTTATGTAATTATTATTAATAAATAATTTGTTTCTATGATTGAAATAAATGTAATGTGGGTGCATGAGTTGTACTTGTATGTATATGTGTATATATATAAACCAAATCATTATTATTCCATGCTCTGCTTTTCTAGTCTGCATTAAATTGCTGATTAAATGTAGCTTATCCAAACAACTGTGGTATTTGCCATTTAATCCAGTACATATCAAAGCTTAAAGCACAATGATATATTTTTGGGTAAATGTAAAATCCATTATACTGTTTTTTAGTTGGAATATATTTTTTCATGTTCTACTCTTCCTCTAAAGTGTCTTATTTTTAAATGTATTTTTTCACTTCTGTAAAAAGACATAATATATTCTGTACAAAATCAAAAAGCTATGAAGTACAAATTGTTAATAATATAAAACTGTTAATCCTGTTTGTTTTGTTTTTCTTTTAGTTTATGCTCATCATTTATATTTCATTTATTTCTTACTCTTTAACACAAGTTATATATGAATGCTTAAAAACAATTGCTAAATGTTCATTGCGAGTAATAGATAGTGTTATTCTTTTCATTTTGCTTTGAAGCATGGCATCCTTGATGTCTATAGAATTTATTATACTCAATTGAACATAAATTCCACCGACTATGTTTTTATGTGCTTGTTTATTCTATTCAATAGAAAACATTTAAAGTTGTCATTAGTTAATTTAAATCTTGCTATTACTATTCCAAATAATCGCAATCCAATACATCTGTCATAAAAATAATTTCTTAAATAAACTTTCCAGGCATTTTAAGCTATTATTCTTTTAATTTAGATTTCACCTAGGAAAATTTTTCTTGCATTATGCTATGCCATTATATGTTACACAAATTAATTCATTTTTAAAATGTGGAATTTGGTAGTTTTATGATATAATATAGTTTAATTATTTTAAGCCAAATATTGCCTATAATTGGAGTAAATCCTAAATTTTTATGTGGATATAAAACAATCTTTCATTCTTCATTGAGCCAAATGTTTATTTCAGCCTTCCTTGGAAATTCATCTATTATTGCTTCAAAGGTTCTAAGCAGAATAAATAATGTGAATTTCTTTTTTGAGGTAGTTTGGTCATCTATAAAATAAAATTCAGGTCATGGAAAGTTTCGAGCTCTGGAATTTCAATTAAAAGTTGAAAGTTAAAAATATCTTTTTTCTCACTGAAAATTCTATTAATAGATTATTGATTTATGGATGTTTAACTGTAAATATAACTAGAGAAATAGTTGTAGAATCACACAGTCAATGAGAGGAAGTCATAAATGTGATATTGATGAAGATATTTTTCCAAAGGGAAATTTCTCATTATCCTCATATTTGAGAATGCATGATTCCAATAACAATACTTGTGAGCATTAAACGTTATATCTCATTTCTTCTCTTTGCATTTCCTGTGTTAATTAAGATAACTCTTGGTCTGCATATTCTCATGTACAGTCAATCAGTTTCTATTTCCGAAGGTTTCTACTTCGGTCATATATGATGTAAAATCTGAATGTTTAGCCATCTATATTAGTTCATTTTAATACATATTTAAATCAATAAGAATTTCAAAACTTGGTATTAATCTGAACTGAAAGTTTATCTGTTATTGTTATCTATATACTTTCATTTGAGAAATTCCTGTATTTGTTGATAATGATTGCTTTGTTTGAGATAGACTTCCCTGTAAAATGTGCATAATTAATTTTGAGAATATCCCAAAACCGTGATTATATCGACAGTATTTGTGTGAGTGAATCTCTAACCTGTGTCATTTGCTATCAGTAGTATAAAGTAATAAATGTAGTTTAACTTTTTTTAAACTTGAAATCTAACCTTGTATCATTCTTAAGAGAGTAATTATTTAGTTGAATATCCTCACTACAATTACCAAGATAAATGTCCCTACTGAATGAAAAATCAAGTTAATTTTTAAAAACATACTTAAAGAAAAATATTTGAAGAAAAACAATTTTTGCATTCTAGGAGGTAAAAAATTAATTTTATAATTTGGATCTAGAAAATATTAGTTTAAAAGTTGAACATCTGTAAATCATTTTAAATAATGATAAAATACAGATGCCATTTCATTTATAATTAACTTTTTCAGATTCTCATTTTATTTGGCCTTATAGTACACAATAAAAATTATCCTTCAAAATGTTTTTACTTTCTCGTATTTTACATCTGTTTTCATTTTCAGTCAAATTTGATGGAATGTTTAGAATTTTTAATGATTCAGTTATTGTTTAAAAGGTTATTTTATCAAATGTGGTTTTTACGAGATTATTTGGAAAACTCAAATTCTAAGAATTCATCACATTATTTATGTACATATATTTAATGTTCATTCAGCATGTATAGCACTTGTACAATGGTTAATGCTTGAAAAGCCTTTTTATAAAAAATGCTCCACTAATTGTTATACAATGCAAACTAATCAAAATTTACATCTCAAACACAAGATGTTTTCTATGTCTTTGCAATTCCGTTTGTATTGGTTAACGCCTCTTTTATGTTTGATATAAACTGAACAAGGTGAATTCATTAACAATGTAAATGTATATTTGTTTACTTATCAGTAGATGTTGGAGATCTTTCATTATTCCAGCTGAAATGAAATAATAATGTTCACAGTAGCCATGGTTACTAAAACTCTCATTGATGAAGGAATGAAAAAATTTAAAATTTTCAAAGGGAAAATTTTTCGCTAATTCAGAAATGTATTTGAATTTCCATGACTACTTTATAAAATTTCATTCTTTCTTCTGCCCTGCTATTCAAGTCTCTAGTTCATCTCTTAAGGTACTTATGTATTTTCTGCATGACCCTTATGTGGTGCCGTGAGTGATGGAAAATGGAACTACATGGAGTTTTCTCTGTTTTGGGAGGTTGTTATTTTGTCTAACCGGGTTGGGTAACATTGTTTTGGTAGTTTTGTTATATTACTTTTTAAAAGTTTCAATAAAATGAAGTTTATTATAGAAAATAATGTTTGTTTTTTCTCAAACCGAGTTGGGTAAAAATGTTGGTTGGTTGGTTAGTTTGGTTAAATTCCCATAACAAAGTTTAATTAAATGAACACGTTATTATAAGAAAAATCTGAAACTGCTGCTTGGAGGTTGCTATTTTTCTCCAACCGGGGTTTGGGTAAGGTTGGTTTGTTCTATTTCCATTTTAAAATTTCTAATAAAATGGACACTTGAATTATAAAACTGGATTGGGTAACGTTAGGTTGGTGGGTTCATTCTATTTCCTGGCCTTAAATGAATGTCACCCTCTTCATGCCAGCAGGGAAATCCACATAGTTCCATTTCCCCTCATGGTGCCACGTAAGGGTCCTGCAGAAAATACGTAAGTATCCATCTTTAATTTTAACTTTTTTAATTGAATATGATAATTTTCTGCAGTGACCCCTATGCTTGAGAATTTGAATGTTCGGCCAGCCACTTGAGGCAACTCGCAAAACTGTCCAATAAATCAAGGTGTTTTTCAATAAATCTGTCCATACCATTCTGCCAGCTGTATACCTACCGTCAAATTTTTACAAATTACTTTATCTTCATGTTTTTCCCACATTTGTCTGTGGGAATGGTATCTACTGGTGATTGTGCTCATGGTGAAACTTTTGGGAATGTTCTTTTTAATGTAGATAGTGCCAACAAAAGAGTATTCTTTTACTAATGGAAAGTCTGTGGAATATATGTTGAAGTACACAGTAGCTCAGATGAATCAGATGGCGATTTGGTGAGGTTAGAAAAAGGGAATAAAAACAATCATATGGTCTTTAGGATGAGACTTGTAGAGTAACTGTTTGCCAAGTACGTTGAGGTTAAAGTCAGCAAAAAAAAAGGGAAGGCCATCTTATGTTAATTTAGACGCTAAGAGATTTTCAGGATTTCACTTTTTAGGACATAATCTTTCCGCAAGATAAAAAAGAGTGGGACTATGAGTGTGCACTCTTTGAGCCGGGAAAAGTGATAGGAAACTTCCTATCATTGTAAAAAACTATCTCAGAAATGTATTGTAGCATGTTATGAAAGGTAACATAATTTTCCATACTTGGTTCAGTTTCAAAGTAAGTAATAAATTTTTTATAAAATGAAGTAGTGATTGCACTAAGTTATATATTATATAAATTTCTATATTTTAGTATAATTGTATTTATTTATATTTTCAGAAATTTCTATTGAATATTTATTATGCAACTAACTACATTTGAAAGAATAGTAAGCTATCCTACAGGTGATTAAAATCATGCTGGGAGGAGAGATCTTCATTTTTAATCATGTTTTATGGGATAAAGCTGTAGTTAATATGAAGATGATATTGCACAATTTTTAATTTTTGTTCATCCTGCAGCTTTCTACATGAAAAACTGGCTAACCGAAGTAAGTTTTCTATAAGTTCATTAGTTTATTGCATTCTCTGTTTAGACGTTTTGTTCCTGTATTTAAAGTTATATTTTAAAATATATATTACATGAAAATACTAGTAATTTAATTTTATTCCTGACTGCTTAGGATCCTCATTGACTGTAGGTAGAGTGCATCCAAGCTAATAGAAGGAGCATATGCATGGGAAATGATAGTGCCATAATAATGTTAGCAGATTAAACTTTTATAATAAGGGTAAGTCTTTACCTTAAATGTCCATTGAATTTGTTATTTTAGTCTTTGTCTTTCATATTTTCATTCTTGCTAATTTACATGAACATAAAAAACCATCCAGAGCTGGCCTTTTATAATAACCAGCTAGCCAATTTCTAAATCTTGGGGTGCCAAGCCCTTTCTTCTTATGTCAAGTAGCCTAGGGGGCCCTGTATTCTTTTTTCAGTTTTCATTTAATATTTAAAATTTTTGCTTGAGAAAAAATATTTAACATATAATATACTTAAAAGAGTTATTCATTAGTTACTAAATTAATGGAAAAATCAACTTCAGCAACCATTTACATTTTAATCATGCCACAAGTGTCCACAAAATTAATTCAAAATATTTGTTCATTTTCTAACATCATCTTTCATAATGTTCAAGTTTTAGCACTTACCTTTTGCAGTAATAAGAGAACTCTGAAATTTTATTTACATACTAGAAGATTTACCCAGCTTTGCACAGGTTGCTGTTTAAATTAAATATAGAACATATTTTATTACTAAAATTTATATACTTTATTTAAAACTTTTCATATTGATTTTTGAAATACAAATTATTTTATTGTAATCCTTTTTAACCCTAGGACTACTGAGGAAAAAAGTCACGTTGTTTACTGACTGGGTTCAATGGACCCACACCCTCGTTTTTGTTTAATTAAAAAGTTTTCTTTATTAATTTCGTCCGCATTTTTAAACAATCTCTTACGTCATATAAATTAACAATATATACAAATCATTGTTGTTATTTAATTGTTGTGTAGTAAATAGTTATTAGAGTAGAGGAAAATTAAAAGGATGAAATTATGAAACAACTTTTTATTCAAGCGGTTTGTACTACAATTCCATATGTATGAAATAAGCATTATATATTATGCTGAATGTGGAGTAACATCACTATTTTCATGAAATCATTGCTCTTATTTTTCTTCCTTACAATTTTACAGACTTAAATGTAAAAAAATCACTTTTTGAAATTACACATAATTTCGGAATGTTCCTGGCATACATTTTTGTTGCATCTTGAACAAGTTTTACGAGTTTTTCTGTCTTTTTTAAAGGTACAAATAGAACATCTACCCTTCTTTTTAATTGTTTCACCATCGTCACTTGATGGCAGGCATTTCTTCTTTCTCGAAGTCCTCCCTTCCCCTTGAGGATGTTGAATGTGTAGGTAACATGCACTATCATTTTGACTGATCCCGGCTAGTTCTTTCCCAAGATGGATAAGAAAATTGCTACGTTTATATAATGTACTTGAGAGGTTTTGTTTCGTCAACTGATCCCAAACTTTATAAGCATTGATAGCACAAACATCAATCATGTTACAAAAAATCGCAAAAGGCCATCTTCGAGTCATTCTTTTGCAACTATAGCTGCATACCATTTTATCAAGTGTGTCTACACCACCTTTTGTGCTATTATAGTACAAAATTACTTCAGGTTTTTTTATTTTCAGACGTTTGGTCAATGTTTAGTTGATCATGCATTGTGCTTAATAAAGTGACTTTTTTGGGACAGTAAGACAAAATCATCGAATCTTTCTGAAATCTGAACAAGATAGTCTTAGGTGCTCTGCCTTTCACTGCTGTAAACTTATGTTGAAGCTCAGCTATATTTTTCCTAATTCTCCCTACAATTGTCAAGCGCTTGGATAGCAATTGGCGGCCCAAAGATAAACTTATGAAAAAATTATCGCATGTGATGTTTCGCCTGGAGTTTTTGAGTCCCTCAATCATATCTATCACTACTCTCTCCCCTTGATTTACACTCCTTTGCCTTGGATTTTTATGTACTTGCATCTTCCATGTATAAAAAGTATTGCTGTCACATATTGCCCAAATTCTAATCTCGTACTTCCCAGGTTTTGACGGTATGACCTGCCTAAATGGGCAGCGTCCACGGAAAGTCAGTAACTGTACGTCAACGGTCATACATGGCCCTGGTACAAATGCATCTTTTAGGTTTTCATTCCAAGCTTCAAAAATTTCTCTGATAGGCTGCAGCTTATTTTCACCCCTGTTCACTCTTCTTTCTGCTGCATTGTCAAAGCAGAGAACCCTCAGAATCATCCAAAATCTATCACTACTCATTATACTATTGAAAATTGGTCGGCCATCTAGTTTACTCCAAAGCTGTGAAACATTTTCATTTTTGGATTTGTATACTCCTATCAGTATTAGCAATCCAGAAACTTTTTTAGTTCAGTGTCACCAATTTCTTTCCACCTTGCTTGGTAGACCACACTGCCCTTACTATTTATTTATTTTCATACAATTTCAAGGATATTTTTATGCAAGAATAGCAAAAATGCAGAAGAAACCGAATCAACATTTCTTAGGGCATAGCGAGATGGACCGGTGTTCTGATGCAAAATGTTATGCCCTGGCATCCTACCTCTTTCTTGAATTATTGGATCGGACAACCATTCCTCTTTTTTATTTCGAGAAATGAATTTTCTCACACCTCAAGTAGTCCTATTGTCTATTTCCATGTCATCTCCATCATCTTCTGAGGAAGGCGATGAAAAATCACTTACAATATTGTTTGCTTCATCATCATCATCCGACTCGCATGATATCAGCCAACGTTGTATATTTTCTTGCTGGGAATTTCTTTGTGCCATCTTCAATTGAATTAATTCTGGATCTATGATGCAGGGTATCAAACCAGGCCTTTGGATGGATTGGCAATCAATAATAACAAGTGCATATTTTCAGTTTATCTGAAATGTAAATGTATGATAATAAGGAGGTATGTCCATGTATTCGCATTAGCATCATAATTTTAGATTCAGGAAATTATGACACATATTCGACCATATGTACAAGTAATGCTCGAAGCAGGTGATGGCGGCAACAAAGGTAATGTCAGAATTACGTCAGCAGACGTCACTCTTGTCTAATTAGCCAGACAAAGCCACACCTCCTGGAGGTGGGGAAGGGAGGGGAAAGCATTCGGGTATCAAAAAACTTTGGGGGAACTATTGTTAAGTAACTCATGATTATCTGTACTCACCATCCAATGCAGCAAACTCGGCAAAGTTGAGCGACGGTATCCAGGTTCTCCACAGTCCTTGATGTTCTAGTGAGTAGCGTATTGACTAAATGTATCTTGGTATAAATGGGAAATAACGAAAAAAAAAATAATTCAAAATATAGACGAAAGACTAATGAGTGGCACGGCCGCTCCTGCTGGAGAGCAACTACCTGGGCCAAGTGAGCGTTAGATGCACGGCTTGAGAATGGGTGGGGAAAAGAAGACATAAAATGGAAGAAATATAAATATTGTAATTCTCAGAGCTTAAGTTACTCAAAAGAAAGATAATTAGCGAAAATGCAGAGTAAAACCTTTTTTGTGGCATTTGTAACCTCCTTCAATGTTACATTGTACAACATGTGAAACCGAGTACCTATAAGACAATCTTTTCAATTCCTCATAAACTTGAAACCTAGTGTTGCAACTGATATTTCCTTTATCTAGATAATATTCCCAAAAATGGAAACACATGTGACGTAGATATAACAAATAGGGGGAAAGCATATACTCATTATAAGATAAAATGTATGACTGGGTCTATTGGACCCAGTTAGTAAACTATGTAACTTTTCATTATAACAACAAAAATAAATAAACCACATTTATGATTTCTGGATATTTTAAATGCAAGACAGAGATAGGAAAAGTCATAAAGTTCCATTAATTTTCATGTGAATACGCGAGGGAAACAACCTCCAAAATCTGATGACCGGGTCCATTGGACTCAGTCCGTAATCCTAGGGTTAATAGACAATATTTCTTGTTTTTCTTTCTTGTGCTAAAACATGAAGATTTTGAGCACTTCCCACCCTTGAGGTCACGATCGTGTGTGAAGCAGTCTGATCTTAAACGTTAAATTCAAATTTAAATTAAATAATATACTATATTATTACACCACGTTTAAGCATGGTTCACTAAATAAGAATATTTATTAAGGAACTAAATAAATTAACTGAAACAACATTAAGCCCTTGGACTTGAACATTGTCATTGTCGTCAAGGTATTTTTTGTTAAAAAATCAAATTTAGTCCAAATTAATGGGAATAAATGTGAAATTCGAGTGATTTTGAGTCTAAGATAATAAGAATAAGAAACTATTATCATTCTTCTTAAATACTGTGCAGGTACAAAGTTCTTAACGTCAATTTTTCGAATTTATGTAAGCAAATGAATGAAAGCCTGCACTTATAAAAGTCAATTTTTACATGTTATCTTACAGGGGAAAAAAATGTGAATAACTTTTTATGGGGAATATGTCTGGAATTTAAACTACCCTATGGCCTTTCCCTTGGTGCCTCCGATAATCGTGCCAAGTTTCGTTATGATACCTTTGAAGGCATGGATTTGTATAGCATAGCATACATCCAAACATTTGAAATTATAGTATAGATGGGCTTCCAAGAGTCAGTCAGTAGCATAATTTAATCAATGATAATGCAATGAAAACTTGCTATTCTTCAATAGCTATGAAAGGATTAGGAAAAACCTTTTCAGCTACATCATCAGTACTGAGTCATGGGTAGTAGATAATTTTTTAGCTCATTTTCAAAATGTAAAAAACAAGCTATTGTTATTGCTTTGCGATCCAATTGTCTGTAGACATTCAACTTTTTTCACCTAAGAGATAAATGAAAATTTCTTTTTTCATTGAGTAGATACTAATAAGATATTAAGATTTGAATTTTATGAATCCTCCATTAGTTTGAGCCCCCACCATTAGAAGGTGCTAAATTTGGACAATGAGTCAACTGTAACTTATATTGTAAATGGTCTAATACGTGCTATAAATTTGATATTTAGGTGATAGGGTGTGGTCAGTGGTGTCATTTCAATATATTAACAACCAGTTCACTTCAATTGCCAATCTCTTACATGTAAAACCATGGGCATCCACTGGAACTTTTCCGGGAGAGGGGAGGAGGAAGGGGGAGGGGGGAGGCAAGAGGATAGGCAATCTCCCACAGTGGGTTTTGGTGGGCTTAATATTTCACCTGCCTGACCTCGGAAAAATGAATGCGTAAATCCCCTTGCCTAACCAGACATCAATAGTTTTTTTCCCTTGACATAGCCCTGATCCAGAGGGGAGCAACTTACCTTATTTTATGAAGTACTTTCAGTTGTTAGAATTCTATGGAAGTTAGCAGAGGTATCTGAAGCTGTTATCTTTGGCCATGGCTCTGCAAAGTTCAGCTGTTATTGTTCCATTACTAACATATCTTTTTCATATGCAGAAAACTCTTGATTTACAAATACCACACATTCTTGAAAAGTAGTTCGTAAACCGAAAGTTCGTAATTCGGAAGAGATTTTTCCATAAATGCAATTCTAAAATCATGGAATGTGTTTGAAAACAAATTTTTTTCTCTTATACATGCATGAAAATGGAGAATGCAACAAATTATAACATTTTTAACAATTTCATTTCAATTATAATATAATCATTCATTGAATTTGGCATCATTTTCCACATTAAATGAAGATTTGGGATAGTGCTCCTATTGGTGTGAGGGCAGATTAGCAGGCATCTCATTTCCCATCTCATCTATGACATGGGTTGTCATATGGCCAGGGCGTAAGACTTTCTGACTAGCATTGGAGAAGATTACTAGATTTGTAGTTGATGTTATTGGTGTGGAAGTAGGTGCAGAACTTTCAATATTTATATTATTATTATTATATATTTACAATGCAATTGGGCACCTGGCCCGGTGGCAAAGTTACAAAAGTTTAACCTATAAACATATTAAAATTATATTTACAATCCACATCACATCCTAGTTACAATATTCTCTCCAAGAATCTTTCATATCAGGAGCTTAGAGTTTTCAAGGTTCTTGGCAGGCCTTCACAGCTACCGTAGCGGTCATGGGGCCCTCGAAGTCCCCACTGTACCTCACCCTACCAAGCAATCCATCTACTTCCTCCAGCTCCCTCGTTAATAATTTGTCTTAAAATACTAAAAGTAATGAATATCGTTTACATTAATATTTTTAACTCTAGATTTAAAAGTTTTAACATTTCTGGGGAAGGGTTGGAAGAGTTCCTCAGGTAACGTATTCCATTCCCACACCCCACGATTTATAAATGAATACTTAGATACATTACTTTTCTGCCTTCTTAGTTTTATTTTATACTTGTGATCATTTTTCCCCACAAACTCAGGTTTACTTAGTCGCCTGTTCATGTCTACCCAGCCATTATTATTTACGTACGCATTGTACATTCCTCCTAGCCTGTTAACACGCCTTCTCTCACTTAGCGTTTCCCAGCCTAACTCTTTAATCATTTCTGTTACGCTATCCACCTTCCCAAATCTCCCTAACACATACCGCGCTGCCTTCCTCTGAACCTTTTCTATCTTATCTGTGAGCCCTTTCCTATATGGATCCCAAACAGGCGTTGCGTACTCTAACGTTGGCCTAACAATGGAAGTGTAAGCTAATTCCCTTGCCGTCTTTGAGCACCCTCTAAGGTTTCTCATTACAAAATGTAAATTTTTGTACGCTTTATGAACTATATTATCAACATGCAATCCCCAATCTAAGTCTTTTGTCATAAGGACTCCTAAATACCTCCAATGATTCGACTTCGGTACCTGTTTCCCATTTATCTTGTAATCATAATTACTACTAACTCTCTTATTCGTAAATTTAATACATTTGCTTTTGTTCACATTTATATTCATCTTATTTAATTTTATCCAACCTGCCACCTTATCCAAGTCTTCCTGAAGAACTAAGCAATCATTTTCATCCGACGTCTTCCTATAGATGACGCAGTCATCCGCAAACAACCTAATATCCAACTTTATTGAAACCGAGAGATCATTTACGTAGATCAGGAACAATAAAGGTCCAATAACACTCCCTTGCGGAACACCAGAGGTCACATTTGCTTCTTTTGAAAATTTCTCGCCTATTCTGACCTTTTGCCTTCTACCCTCGAGAAAATCATTTACCCAGTAAGCTACTCTCCGATCGATATTCATGTCCCATAACTTTCTAATTAATCTATCATGAGGAACTGTGTCAAATGCTTTTGAAAAATCTATTACCACCGCGTCAACTTCCTCTCCTTCGTCTATGGCTTCAGCTATGTCTTGGCACAATGTAAGGAGCTGTGATTCACACGAGAAACCACTCCTGAACCCATGTTGGTTTTTAAAAAGCCAATTATTCGCTTCCCAAAACTCTCTTATATAATCAACTATGATTCTTTCCATGACCTTACACACGACCGAAGTTAAACTAATTGGTCTATAATTTTCTACATCTGTTTTATTTCCGCCCTTATGAATAGGCACTACCGTTGCCAATTTCCAGTCGTCTGGTACTTGGGAGTTTTGGAGTGATATATTAAATAATACTCTGATATATGGAATTTTTTCTTCTAAACCAAATTTTAATATTTCACTTGATATATTATCTGGCCCTCTTGATTTATTGTTTCCGATCTTCAAAATTTTCTTCATTATGTCCCTATCTCTTATCATGATTGACTTCACAGATGCAATCCTTCCATGTTTCTGACCTCTCGAGTGGAGATCTTTAGGAATCAAGTATTTACTTTCTTCCCCAAAAACACTAGCAAACCAGTTACTGAATTCATTTGCAATCCCTTCGTCATCTAAGATTATCTCCCCATTATTCCTCTTGATCATTCTAATTTTCTCCGAGCTATCCTTACGACTTCTGATATATTTAAAAAATTAGTATTATTTTTAGTGCTAAGCATATTAAGGAGATAACTTTCTTGAGCTCTTATTTTTTCCCTCGTTAGTTGTGTTAGTAATTTCTTATAATTAATTCCATATTCTTCCCCTTTATTCTTATCTTTATGTGCTTTTCTAACTTTCTTTTTCATTACTCTCACATTTTTATTATAATACTCCGGATCAGACTTTAAAGTTAGTACTCTTTTGGGAACAAATTTTTGCATTCCTTCAAATACTATAGTCTTAAAATTTTCCCATATTTCCTGCACCATTTTACCTTTCCCAGCCCAACTCGAAAAGTTTTCACATAAGTGATTCAAAAAACCCTCTCTATTGCCTTTTTTATATTGCCAGATAATAGTTTTTGGTACTATATCATGGGTTTTATAAAAACCCCATTCTAATTCTAAACATACTGATTTATGATCGCTTATTCCTGGCATTGTTTCTACACTTAAAAACAGCTCATTAGGTCTTAACATGAAAACATCCAACAAATTACCTTCCCTAGTAGACTCTTCTACTACCTGCGAGAAACCCTCTTCTTGGGTCAGATTGTTTATCAGTTCCTGTGCCCTCCCACCTCCCGCAGTTCCACCTCCCCACTTTCGGAAGATTTAGGTCACCCGCAATTAAGCAATTTGAACGACCAGGATTTTCTGAAAACAACTCGTTCAAGGTCTCTAACAGGTGCATATTGCACCCTGGACTCCTACAGGCTGCAATGATATCTAAAATTTTACAGCCCCTCGGGCCACTCAACCGTACACACATCATTTCACAATCCTTCCTAACCCATTCAAGAGCACTCGGTAAACCTTCCTTTACGCAAATGAAAATCCCACCACCCCTAGAATCGCGATCTCTCCTGTACGTCGTAAAATCTTTCGGGAATATTTCATTTGTCTTTATATCGGTTTTTAACCATGATTCAGTCCCAATTATTACATCCGGTTTGTATGCATCCAATAATCTTGAGAACTCATTTATCTTATTTAGCAAACTACGACAGTTGACCTGAAGAATTCTTATGCCCTTACCCGAGTCAATTATTTGCTGCCTTCTTAGCGGCACTACTAATTCCGCCTCACGTCTTCCCACAAATCACATAGTTTCACCTCTGGGAGCGTCAATGACAGTTCTCGCCTTCCCACATGCAATATCACCTCCAGTAACCTCTTCTAGTTTCCCTGCCCCTTAAATTTATTAATGACATCACTAAAAAGTTTTCCCATTTTAAACGATCCATTCCTATTCAAATGCAATCCATCTCTTGCCAAGTCACTCTCTTTGACCCAGCAATTTGGATCCACAAAGCAAACACCTTGCTTACTGCAAACCCAGTCTATCCCCTCATTGATATAATCAACCCTTCTGTTGGAAATATCCCTTCTTCGCACATTTCCACTAATTATCACCTTCGCATTTTTAAAATTCTTCTTCGCCGCGGTGCACAGGTCCCAAATCTGCCCCACAACGTGATCATCACTCCTCGCCCCTTTAATATCATTAGTTCCGACATGCAATAACACCACGTTTTCCTTCCTATCATCGCCCATTGCACGAATTTTGTTTTCCAGTTGTTCAGCTTTTATCCCTGGAAAACAATCCACCCTTGCTCCTTCTTTTCTACAATGCTCCCCACTAAATCTGACCATTGAGTCACCCATTATCCTAACTACAGGCTCTTTTTCCTCACGCCCCTTTTTTACAGCCTTTGCCCACTCACCTCCTTCAATTAATTGGGACTTGAGATCTTCATTTTCGTGAGTTAGGACTTTAATATTAGAATTCGCCAACTCGAGCTCGTTCTGCAGTCTAACAAGCTCGTTCTGCAGGCCTGCAATAATTGCCTTTTCCGTTAACTTCTTTTCATCTCCACACCCGCTGCATATCCAGCCATCTTCTACGCACTCCTCTATCTTGCTTTTGGAGCATTTAAAATGGTACCAGCAGCCGCAATCACCACACTGAACTCCATTCTTTAATTTCCTTCGACACACCTTACACTTCACCATTACAACCCCCACTCTGTTTTCCTGCCCAACCATGCCCTTAACTTTCACTTTTCGGAGCAGAGACAAACACGTCCTCTCACCTCGGCTGCCTCTGACTGACTGAAGATTGGTGCTACAAAGGAATGAAAAACGCATCCAAGGAGGTCTGACGCGAACAGTTTCATTTCTTCATATATAGTTGTGTAGCACTGAATGGATTGTTTCACATCTCTGCTATCTTTCATGCTCCTATCTTTATCAGGGTCTAATCTACCTAATCAAGTTGTCCTGCTTGGATCTTAGTTAAAAATTGGGACATTTTTTCATTGTAAGTTGACTTCTCTCTCTTATCATTTCCTTCCCTAATTCCTCCATGCTGGTTGTAGCGACCCACTGTTTCTCTAGCTGTGTTAGTTCCTTGTTGATGAGTTCTTCCTCATGGTTTTCCAGTACTTCTGCCACATCCTTTTTGTCCACCTCCTCAAATCCAACATCTTTTTCTATCATGGCAATTCCTGGTGAACTTCATGCACCGGCAGGTACTTGCCTCGCGTATCATTGAGATACTCTGGCCATATGGACCTCCAAACAGCATTCATAGTGGAGCTATTGACTTCAATACATGAATCTCCAATATGAGTGATAGTATTCAAGATATTAACCCATTTTCGGCCCAAGGTGCGAAAACACACAATTTTTTGTTTATTTAATAATAGCAAGTTGCCTTCGAGTTTTCGGATTTTTCTTTGCCTTATCTTTAGTTAAGATAGTAAACTGATTTTTAAAAGTATTTTACTTGTTATTTGAATTATAGTTTATTACACATTATAATTCAAAGTTGATAAATTTTGGGGTCATGAATGCTTTGAAGGGAAACATTTTTTGACTAGATAAAAAAATATTTTTATAAATCTTTGAAGACGTTCTGTAATACTCCAAAACTGCCTCTGTAATTCTATATAATATGTTCTTAATCAATTGTCCATTAAACGGAATATTTTTTAGTTTGAATGTAATGGTGCATTTTCGCACTTTTGGCATTCGGGGGTTTGGGCCGTCTGGGACCAGACATTGTTTGGCGCGGCATGACGGGACACTCCAGTTTCCTCAAGTTAGTTTATTCTCTTGGAATAAATCATAGCATGCTTATCGAGCATGAAAAAAAGTGTTCAGCTGAGTGGTTCTTCGTCGATAAGAAAGCACTCGGGCTTATATTGCTCTCCTTCTTTCTGCCTTGTCTTTTTGCCATCGAATGAAACAAAAGACGCCTCTGTAGTCTATGTATGTGCAGTGAGTATTGGCCTTATGCTGATCCAATGAGAGAGCCTCAATGACCCTTAGCCTATCTGTCTGTCCAATTGATTTTATTTCCAAATACCAGAGTACATATCTTTTTGCTGTGGAAATACTGTAATCAAGAGCATCACCAATAACTAACTGTAATAAGGTGCATATAACTCAAGATAATATATTAAAAACTTTAAATATTTTGTATTCGAGTGATGAGTCAAGACCTTTACATTGCTTTAGAGGAATCCAGAAAGCAGAAGGGCTTTGTCAGATCAAGAAATCTTGGCCATTTTGGAAGAAACACTTGATTCTGTAGACGAAGTAACAGATGTTGTGTATATACCACCGAACGTTGACAACCTAACTGATGAAGAAAACATCGACGACAATGAAATCAGAGAAGAGAATATCAACAATGACATTGTAGGAACTTTTGAAATGCATCGAAGCTGTGGTGCAGTGGATCACTCGAACATTGGACTTGAGGAGGAACAGAAACAATCAAGGTGCTCAAAGAAAGGTACAATTAAAGAAAGAAGGGTCATTACCAAAGTGGAAAAAAAATATTGCCACAAAATTTTCGTTGATTCCATGTTCAAAAGAAAATGAAGACGAAAAAATAAAAAATGAGCTAGGTGGTATGTCACCAGCAGACATTTTCCAGTTGTTTCTTGATAAAGATTTGAAAAAATTATCTTTTTTTTAAATATGCTGTTGACCACAATAGGCATGATTTTGATATTACTGTCTGATTTAAAAAAGTTTATTGGTATTTTGATCCTTTCTGGATATTATATACTCCCTCAACAGGATATGTATTGGTCAAAAGATGAGGATAAAGGCATAGAATTAGAACATCATTCCATGAGTAGAAATAGATTGAGCCATAAAGGAAAATATTAATCTTTCAGATAATTCACTTCTTGATAACACTGACAAATTTGCAAAATTAAGAACACACTTTAAAATTTTGAATGAAAAATTTTTACTTTTTGGTATGGACTCATTTTGCCTAGTACATAACGATTTTGATCGATATGACAATACCAAACTTCCTCTATTCTACTATCCATCACTTCCTCCTTTAGTTGTGGCCATTAAGACCAACCTTACGAAGACTATGTTTCTCTTATCCCATCAGCTTCAGTTTTTCTTCGTTTTCCCCATTCACGAATCATTTTTTTCAGTGGGAGGTGGATGAAATGGCGTGCTGGTACTCGGTTTATGTGCGTTTTTCCCTATCAAATCGCGTAGACATATTTTTTCACTTTTGTAGCCATTGCGTTACGTTAATTTTCCTTGATACGTATAAAATATTTATGGCATTTACACGAATTCTACTGTTCCGTTCCATTTATCGCGCTATTCCACGGACTCATTAGGAACTAAAACATCGCATATGCGCCGAGATTGTAATCAGTGTGAGCGAATATGTATTAAAGCGCATTAATGAAAATGCATCCTCGGAATTCACGTTGCATAAGGTATTACTGTATGTATTAACAAATTTTTCATTATTAATTATTAATAATGTTTATTTTATTGTTTTGGCGATGAATGACTGCCAATTATTCCATTTTGGAGATGAGTGTGCTCGTTAGTGTCAGTGTTGAGAACATTAATAATCTTACCTTCGTCATATTTGGGAGTAATTTTTCTGGAAAAAAGTGTCTTATATGCCGAGAAATATGGTACTTTTTTATACAGGCACAATTCAAGTAGCCATTGTCAACGGCATCTGAAGGATACAAATGGAATTTAAATAACATTCATAAATGCAAAGTTTTCGAATTTAGTCCAGTAACACTTGATACATATTTAAATTATACCTGCAACTATAATGCGCTAAACGTGATGTCATTGTTTCAATGTAAATTGATAGCTGTAACAAAATTGCTTGTACATATTAACACTCGTTCTTTAGAATATTAAAAGTGAGCTCTCTAACGGGGTTCAAACTTTTATTCCAAACTGAGGCTTCAGAAATAGGGAGGGGACTATATATTCAGGGAGGGACTATATTCGGACTAATACGGTACTATGAGTTTTTTTGGATTTCCACTGCACTGGAAGGTGTCACAGATTGAGCACATTCCATGATCTTATCTTTTTACATTTTCCTATCCTTATGTCTAATTACACCACTTACCTTCTTGTTAGGAGCCATATTTATGGGTCAAAAACAAAGTAAAACTTTTCAATTTATTAAATGCAATTCACTTTACCACTGAATTACATTGCAACAAGAAGGTATGAGAGAGACTGAGGGGAGGAAGGACTAGAGGTCCTTCTCCCAGTTGAAATTCTAGAGCTTTGTATGTAATATGTTGTAGGCACAATGCAATGAAAAAATCTTTTAAACACCCCTGCAGATGTTTACCCACTTTTACTCAAAGATGTTTACAATCCTTGTATTCAATCCAAAATGAGATTTTTTTGTCACAGTTGAGATGTACTGAATTTAATCCTGTGAAGTTTGGAAGGGATGGAGCATGATATTTCATATGACAGCTGGAGATGTACCTTGTGGAATTTTGTAGCCTACCAGTTCATTGAGAATGGGAAGGGTAATAATTTTAGTGCAGGAGATTGATCCAGTTTCATCATATAGAATTGATATTTTTACTTTCTCCATAAACAAAGTATAGAGAAAGTATTGTTTTCATGAAAAAAATGAATTTGATACATGTTTTAAGGTCCCCTGAACACGTTTTGACTATTTTCTCGATGATGTCTGTGTGTCTGTCTGTCAGTCTGTATGTGATAGATTTTTGTGGGTGCTCTAACTCAAAAAGTATTAATCAGGTCAATGCAAAATTTTATATTTAACATTTTTATAAAAGTTAGAAGATCTGATTAGTTTTTGATAAAAATCAGTCGCCCGGAAGTGGGTGTTTACTCTTGTCACTTATCTGTTATTTTGAAATATTTGCTTTAATATTTGATAAATGTAAAAATGTGCTGGAATAAAAGTTGTAGGAAATATCATTTTCTACAACCTTTGTTTGATACATTTTTCCATATAAGTTTAATATTCTAAGAGATATCTTATATTTTTAGCTGCCACCACCACGCCACCTACCCAAGACTATTGTTAACAATTGACGCTTATTTACGTCTTAGTAACGCTCCTTTTTCTTTTCTTAATTGTCAACTGGAAGTAAATATTGACAATGATCCCAGAGCTTACAACATATAATTTAATTTAAATATGGAGAAAGTCATGTGTTGGCCACATCAGTTTATTTGAACTTTGCTTCACTGAGAAAAATCAGATTGAATTTCCTCCTTTGCCACTAACCTTACGGATAAAAAATACACTTGTGAGGATTACTGTGACTTGTCAAGTAGAACTGCTTCTTGTGAGCTTCTCCTATAATGTTGAAGCTTTTAAATGAGTTAAGGATATATTTCATTGGCATTTTAAAGTTATTTAGTGTCAAGGTACAAATTTTGTATTTAAACATAAGGGAGGATTAAAGTATATCATTCATTTAAGTTAACTTGAAGCAATTCTGAATTATTCGAAGCTTTGGTTTGAAATCCAAAAATGTTTTATTTATTTTATGGCAAAAAAATAATTGCCATGATGACAGCATGCAAAATTTGAGATAACTGAACTTGCCAGGTAATTTTGTTATTTTCTTCCTGTTATTAAAAAATAACAAATATAATATATTTATACATGATTTTGGAAAAAGAGTATTCATGTGAGCAATACTTGAGCTAAAGTAATAAATTAATATTGAAGATAACTTGAATGAATATTGAATTGGCCATTAAATGGTATTTAAAAAAAAAATGCAATATTCAGAATGAGAGAGGTAATTGTTTTCTAATCTATATCTTGTACTTTTTTCACATTTTAATTAAAATGTGCACAGGAGTGTTGTCCCTTTTGATACCATGGCCTTACAAATTTCATGTACAGAAATCATTTTGTAGCTACAGTGAAACTCGGTTATAGCGAGATTCAAGGGACTGATGAATATTGCTCGTTATTGCCGTTACTCGTTATATCCGTTCATGTAAATACATAATATGTATTACTTGTACTTTTATCATGCACAAGTACATAGATGGAAAAGGGATAATGACAACAATGAATAACCATAGCTTACGAATAAACGAATAACAATATTTATTCGATATATGTATGCACTATGTAATTATTTCACTAGAAAAATAATTTCATCATTAATAAGTCTTGATATAATACATTTTTATTTTTTAAAGAAGTCTCCCAATGTCATTTGTTTCAAATTTATTTTAAGTTGAAATTTATGAGCAATGTCTTTCATTTTACTAAGATAAAATCTAAACTCGGGATCGATGTCATTGGTTTCATAAAACAAAGAAAGTATTTTTAAAGCAGTTTGTGCCTCTGCGCTCGACACTACATTAACTGGACACTCACCACCGTCTTCTTCCTCGCTGTCATCTTCGAAAGCCTTGTTTTCTTTAACAGCTTCGTGAATGTCCTCATCTGTTGGCATTTCGGCAGTCACGAGGTTGTTGTCCACAGTCTCGTAATCGTCCACACATCCCAACCTAGTATCCAAGTTGTGTTTCTTCAACCACATTAATAACGAATATTGTCATCATTTTCTTCGGTGTCTTCCTCTACTTCCATGGGCTTCAGTCCTGCCTTTTTACAACAGTTATTGATGGTCTTTGATGTGACCTTATCCCATGCCTTGCTCATGAATCAGATGGCATCAAGAACAGAAATTTGAATCTTTTCCTTTCTTTCAATAGATTCTATAGTTTCCAATATTAAAAGTTTTCTAAAATGGCATTTAAAGCTTCTAATAACACCTTGATCCATAGATTGGAGAACAGAAGTTGAGTTTGGTGGTAAAAATACCAGTTTGATGTTGGTTAGGTTGAGAAGAATGGGATGTGATGGGCAATTGTCTAAAATCAGCAAAATTTTCCTATCTTTTTTCTAAGCTCTTTGTCCCAGTTACGCACTTCTTCAAAAATGTATGATGTCATCCAGGCTTTTCTGTTGGCTCGGTATGTTACTGGAAGATTTTTAATGTTTTTGAAACATCTTGGATTTGCCTATTACTAAGAGTTTTCTTTTTTCAGTTCCAATCATATTTGAACAAATCAGAACAGTCAGTCGATCTTTGGATAATTTTCCACCTGTGCACTTCTCACCTTTAAACTTGTGGGTCATGTAGTGGGGCAACTTATAAAACACACCGGCTTCATCAGCATTAAAAATGTCACTTTCACAGAAACCTTTCCTTAGATCTTGCCACACATTTTCTATCCAGCCATTACTCACTTCTTCGTTTACATCACCAGATTTGCCACTTATCTTACCATAAACAATATTATTTCTTTTTTTTAATCTGTCAAGCCATCCGTTATTGCAAACAAAATCGGCATATCAAAGTTGATGAGCCAATTTTTCAGCTTGTAGTTTCAGTAGAAGTCCACTAATAGGAATGTTGAAATTTCTTTTCATTGTAAACCAACTCAAAAGAGCCTTATCAAGATCACTTTTGTCACACTTCCGCAACTTTTTCTCAATGACGCCTTTTTTGAAAGCTCTAGTAATGCTTTCCCGATTTTTTCAAATGGTTGACACAGTTGATGAGTTCAGTTTTAATTCTTTGCAAATGGACGCATTGCTTATTCCATTCTCTAAATCACTAATAATGTTCACTTTCTCTCTGATTGTCAAAATTTTTCTATTCTCCACGGCCATTTTTAGGTAAAAAAAGACCTGAATTTAACACATTACAACAAAACCTAAAACACTGAAGCAAAATTGTTTTTAATAATTCCAAGTGTTTCTCCCGAGTTTTAAAAAGACAGGTTCACTCACAAAGATTTGAAGTAGCACTGAAATCTTCATTTCCTCTGAGTTCGAAAGTTGAATGTTTCATACCGATACAGAAAATTTTCATTGGTTAGTTTGCCAGGTAATTTCCCATCCTAGGTCTTCTGAGAATCCATAACATTAGGGAAGAGACAGAAAAGAGTATTAAGAGTTTGTGGAAAGAACGCAAAAAGCTCATTGGGGACATGCACACGCAGCGTAGGGAATGCTTTATTCAAAGGAGGCATCTGTGTCACGGAATTATCTTTCCCCCCGCCACGGGTAACCATTGTAGATCACTAATCTTTTCCCAGGTACCTGAGAGGCCCCATAGGCCTTCAGCACCCCCGCCACGTGGGGTCTTCGGGGATTTCTGCTACCACACTGGAACAAGGACTATGCTCTTTGTGGGTAGCGTACCGCACTGAAAGAGATTCTGAGAACGGAAATCAAACTAAACACATTATGAATATTGACTGTAAATATCGTTAAAAGGGTTATAAATTGCTATCGGCAGGGATGTGGGAAGAGATAAGACAGGAGAATGTCAAAAACGGGCAAAGTAATAATAGAACTCAGTCCCTCGTTTGGCAGTTCAGCCACTGCTCGTTAAAATGGCCTGAAGATTTGCTCATTATACCTGTGAAGCTCTCAACTATCGTGATCGCTTTAACCGTAAAATGTTGCTCATTAAATACATCATTTCCAACCAACTCTTCTCTGTTTGCTCGCAATAGCCGAGATCTCGTTATAACCGAGTTCGACTGCACATATTTATATTTTTTCACATTCCAAAACTCGAGGTCTATCATTTTGTGACCTAATATATGGCATCCTCAAAGCATCCATCCATTTTAAATTGCCACAATTGCTTTGCCTTCTCTGATGTCATCATCAATTGATTTTTTTACCTTCATTAGTGGCAAACAATTGGAACATATTGTGTTAACTATAACAGTAGCAGTGTGGAGATGCCTATCATCATGCAAAATACAGTGTGTCCTCAGTTTAACGTTGCTTTGATTAATGTTGGTTTGCATTAATGTCCAAAAATTACTACCCATATTCGAAATTAATGGAATAAAGTGATCTGAAGATCCTATGCAGACAGCCATAAGCTCTAATGTTGGAAATATTTTTGAAACGAGAAAAAAGTGTGCTATGACCGGGAATAAAACCTGGGTTTTCCCGGTCATAGCAAACTTTTTTCTCATTTCAAAAGTATTCCAACACTGCTTATGCCTGTCTGCATAGGATCTTCAGATCACTTTATTCCATCAATTTCTAGCTTGGAAATCTCACTATTTCAGAGGGAGGAGTTTTCTTCGATGTATCTCTTCGAGGACATCCGTTAGTGCACTGTTAGTGCTGGTTAATACTAGCTTGCCTAACTAGGACCCAACCAAGAAAACATCCATGTTCAGAAATGTGTAAATTGATCTTCTACGATAGTTCAGTGATAGAATATCCACCCAGAAAGTGGAAGACCCGGGTTCAATTCCTGGTCATAGCACTTTTTTCTCATTTCAAAAATATTCCCACCCATATTTGAATTAATGTTGTTGATGATTCAAGTTAACATTGTCCTGACTCAGCGCTGAAATTCTGCACCAAAAATGCTTTGTAGATGACTCTCATGCACATATGTTGCGTAGTACTCCAGTTGTGGTGGATGATCTTATTTGAGCAGGAAGAGTGCGTTGGATTGATGTATTTTTATTATATTTGCATGGTGATATTTTGTAGCAATGGTTCCAAAGGGTGGTAGTAATGGCCTCCTTCTTGAAGTTCCTCCAGGCAGTCATTAACCCTTAGTCGTGTGAAAAATAGTTCTGTAATTAGTCACATGGGGTCAATATAATCCCAAAATGATTTGCAAATTTTAGGAAGAAAATATGTTTTATCTTTATCATACTGGAAATAAAATCACTTTTATACTATTATCCAATTATTTATTAATAATTTTGCATGAAATATTGATTAAAATAACATTCATAGCAAGAAAAATTTTCTTTTTTAATCACTTCCCCTGTCCCCACAGTCATAGCATTTCATTAACATATGCTCTTTGCAAATAAAAGCCCCACAATTGGCAAATCTAAATGGCACTTTATTGTCCTTAGTTCTAGGGTAAAATTTCCATCTTTCTCTGGAAGGTCCTGCTACAAAAGATGGGCCTTCTCTTGGTAAAAACTAACTCTGGGATCTCGAAATTTGTTGCTCTTTCACTAATTCTGTAGATAGTACTTTTAAGAAGTTTAGCCTCATCATTTCATTTTTAACATTTTGTTTATAGAGTATGAAAGCATTGATGGCGGCAACATTAAAAAAATAAAAAACAGCTAACGACTATCTTTTCGTTCTTCTGCCATTATAAGTCGCTTGTATCAACTCCCCCTTTTGTTGCATTGTACATTGTTATTATTTTGGGTTGTCGGAGATCTTGGGTGATGTTGTCAATTTTATCATTGAGATGCATGGTTGATATAAGTGTCACGGATCTGTTTTTCACTAGAACATAGGAGACTATGGTGATATCTTTAGTGAAACCGGAAATGCAGCTTCTAACGCTCCTGTCCCTTTTTGGGAAAAACTCAGGTGGGATTTCTTTTTTCATTTATAAGCAGAGTGCCTACAAGCGTCAACTTGAACTCCGACAGAATGACTTAGCTAAAGGGACACTTGTGTAACAATTATCAGTGGTAACATTTCTATTCGTTCCTTTTATTGGCAAAACTCAACGTTTCACTGCCTGATCAGGCTTATTACCGGTTGCATATGGTCCTTCTGGTTGAACACCTGCATACATTTCAAATTTCTGTAAATAAAATGTTTTCACGTCCAGTAATGCAAAAACCTTGATTCCGTACCTTTTCGTTTTTTTTCGGAATTTACTGGCGAAAATGGCACCAACCTTTGAAAGGAATCAGTTGCTCATCATATTCTGTTGGGATGTATGCCTTTTCAAAGTTTGCTGACAATATTTGAATAAGGTCCCTTATCAGAGAAAGCTTATCAGTTACTTTATGCACTTCTCGGGTTGTAACGTCGTCAAACAAAAATCAGAGGTACATTATCACTAAGTATATCACAAAAACTTTGTGATATACTTAGTTTTATGCGGTGTATGTACACTTTTTCTATTTGTCCACTCAATCTTGTGTGAAAAAATATTGGGAAAATTGTGTGGCTGTCAAGATTCAGGGGGGAGCTCTGCAGCTGTACACTATATAGCTATTTTTAAAAAATATATTGTTTATGTCATATTGTTCATGATATGAAGCTGTAGGTATATAGAGATAGATTTCATTAACCAACAAAAATGTACTTTTATAAGATGACCTAAAAACATTTTCCTTATACATTTTGACACCATTTGAGAAATTGCAACTAAACTTGGAAGGACATAACTTTTCGTCTCAAGGAAGGTTATAGGTAACTTTTCAAACCAAAATTTTATCATGTTTTAAGAGAAACGTGAAATAAACATTGACATGCGAAAGAACATTGTTAAAATTCCACTTATCTATTAGTAGATGTTTACTATTTTCTTATGTTAATGGAAATAAACTTATTTCAATAGTGCTTAGAACCTTCGATCAGCACAAATTGTAAGTTTGGGTTATTTTACATAATTCATTTTAGCAAGTGTTTTACCATTTATATCTAGTATATTGTACTTCTTTTTATTGCTTTCAGTTTTCATTGAATAATAATTGTTTCTTAAATATTCATTGTTTGTCATTGTGTATTCTCTAGAAATGTAATTGGTTTAGTTGTAACATCGAATCGTCGTTAACCGAGGGTCGCCTGTATTCAAATACCGTAAATACCCACGTATAATGCACACTTTTTCAAAATATTTGAGTTAAAAATTAGGATGCGTGTTATGCGGGGGTACATAATCTTCCTATTGTCATTTGACCCCATATTTCCACAATTTCGGCACATTAATTACTGCCCGGATATCCTCATAATTTTATTGGTGATTTTTACGAAAAATAAGAATAATAGTTAAAATTTATTAACTAATTCTACAACCATACATTAATTAGATATGAAAAGAATAATTTCAGTATTTATTCATTTTAAAAGCCAAGAAATACTTCATCACTGGACCATTCTTCAATGTTGTTATCGGAATCAGCATCTTACGCATGACGTCACCCTACACCGGCACCCGGCCTGGTGGTGAGGTACTGGTACTACTTACTAGAGGCCTGCATACCCGCAGTTTACCCAACCCACAGGTACCCGCAGCGAAAGTGAGGGTCGGGTATAGAGTGCTTCCATGCGGGTACGGGTCGGGTTCGGACACAAAAGGAACCGGTGCAGGTAAAGAGCGGGTATGAAAACTAGTTTAATTCCTATTCAATTTGTCTCATCAATGTAGGCACAGGAACACTTCACATGCCTTTTACTGCTAGTGAAGCACACCTTCGCGGTCAGAAGTAGCGTTATATAGGAAGATACAAATTTGCATTTTATGCAGGTCGGCAGATCGCAGGCTTTGTGTATCATGTGTCAAGAAAAGTGTCTGACGAAAAAACGATTCCTTTTATTATATAAATAGATACAAAGACAAACGATTGTCGATTACGTTTAGTAGAAGAGAATCTAGGGAGGGGGTTAGAAAGAGTGAATAGGGGAATTATGTAGTACAATGTAATTATGACGGATTGGTTTGTGGGAGCTCTCCCTTTTAACCAGTTGGTTTTGCCCATTCATGCAAGTAACATCTATCTTTGTGAATTCGCTTTTGAAGAGACGTGGTTACATATATGAGTGCCTATCAGCATTCTTTTTATGTTATTTAACATTGAAATATATAGTATTTTTTCGTCAAATAATCGCGTGTGAGTTGTATTATTTTATACTTTGTTTGCGAGAGAAAGGAACTACAGTTA
The DNA here is from genome assembly GCA_028673005.1 of Tanypteryx hageni. NCBI lineage: Eukaryota > Metazoa > Arthropoda > Insecta > Odonata > Petaluridae > Tanypteryx > Tanypteryx hageni. The sequence goes on from CM054113.1 coordinate 71,109,534, forward strand.
TTTTCTAAAATTAAACTGGTGTGTTATATGTGATCTTGGCTTTTGTGACAATATCAATCTACCACATCCTTAAAAGGAACCAATACCAGCTGATTGAACGGTATGTAAAATTGTCAGTTATAAGTTAATGCATCATTCAATTATAAATCAAAATTTTAATCGAAATATTACTTTTATCTGCCCTTCAGATTTGAACAATGAATACTGATCAAATAAGAAAGAAGCTTTTGAGTGTAGAGTGCACTCTAAAAAGAAAATACCTAATCAAAATTTTGGGAAATGTTCTGTAAAATTTTAGATGAAAAGGGAGAACTGATTTCAAATATAATCGCTTGCAGTAGTTATAAAATGTTTACCGTTATGATAATAAGAAGCTGGGAACATCAAGTTTATTGCGACAGAACTGTGAAAATAACAAAGAAGGCATGTCTAAAATTACAAATTTTCTTTTGCCGAAAAAATGCGATTTACCAAAATTATCAGCTGAAAAGAAAAAATAGGTTTTAGATGGCTGTGTCGAACTTGTAGTTAAAGATTTGAGACCTTTTGAGATAGTGTCAGGAGATGGGTTTAAAAATTTATAAAATTTCTGTTTTTCTTTACCCCCTTCTAAAGATGCTAAATTGAAATTAACTTAACCGTAAAATTGAATTTTACGGTTAAGTAGTTAATTTCTATTTAACATCAGTTTCGCTGTAGTCTCCATCTTTACTTATTTTCCCTTCTAAAGAGTGAAAATGTTAAAAACTGAAGTAAAGTATGAAATCTATGAGAAAGTTAAAGTAAGTATTGATGACATTAAAAAGGACAAGGGATATGAAATATTTATGGATACAGACACAGTAAATGATCATATTTCTTCAGATGAATTGACTGCATATATTGACTTAAAACTATCTGACGACATTACTAATAATTTTGATTTGATAAAATGGTGTCATAAGCAAAAGAATTGTTTGCCAAATTGAAGTATTTTAGCGAATTGTATTTTTGCAATAGGTCCCGCAAGTGTGGATGATGTCCTGTTTTTAACTAGTCATTTTAAATCTCTGGGTAGATACTATTAATTAATGTTTCCTTTTTTCAATGAAATTATTTTGTAAAATTTGTAATTTTTGTAAAAATAAATCGTAGATACTTTAAATACATTTTTTTCGATCTTAAAAATGATTATTAATGTACAATTGCATTTCATTTTAATTTATACAAAATAAATGACTGACTCAGAAATATTATTTTTTCACGATTTCTTGCTACAGATTTGTGTCTTGTTAAAAAATATGGGTCGGGTGGGACAAGTAGGCTTTTTGTGCAGCTGCTAGCCTGCGGGTACGGGTTAGTAGTCTGCAGGTACTGGTCGGGTACGGGTTAGTAGTCTGCAGGTACTGGTTAGGTACGGGTGGAAAATATCATACCCGTGCAGGGCTCTACTACTTACAATTAGAAACAATGGCAGCTGATGCGTTTGAGTATGCTTGGAGTTGATGCTTCTTGTAGAACTAAATCAAGTTATCATTCCCTACTTTTCTCTCAGCATTCATACGTGGTTTATTCTTGATTCTTAGAGTCTGTAGTTAATTATGGTTATTTGCTATCGTTTTTACGTGCTCCAGTGTGTTCTAATAAGGGTAAAACTGAAGGTTGGGCGAACCCGTCCACCTCAGGCGTGACTAAAACGTATGTAAAAAACTTCAACATAGGATTATCGTCATTCCTTCATTTTATTAGCTCAAACAATGTCATATGCCATACTATGAAATTAATATAACTGGAATTATTGTGTATATCCTAATATCACCTTGTAAGTAAACAGAGTATGTAATGATTGAGTTAGCTGACGTTCTTCTGGGACGTTATTAGAAAATTTCACACTTTCATTATGTTACCAATACATAATAGCAATAACTCGATCATTGCTTTAGACCACGTTACACCATCTACTTAATTCTGAAACGGTATTGCTAAAAAAAATCTGTTCGTGCTATATGCAGGTATATAGAAAAATCATAGATTACGAGGCTGCGAGTTATACGAGGCTGTGCATTATATTATATTTACAGTACTATTTTATGAGTAATATGTTGGGTTGGGTTCAGTTGGAATTGGAATATTATTGTATTTTAAAATTTCTGAGATAGAATTCATGTCATTACTTTATGTTCATAAGTAAGTTACGCTAGTTACATAAAATGTTTTCTAAAACCTACTATTCTGCTTCATAGAAAAATTACGTCAAAAATTTAATGCATGATAATATGGTGCTAAAAATTCACTGCCCAAAAATACACTGGCTGAAAATGTAGTCTCTGCAAGTTGCCCATTCATTGTATGATATATTATTTTGACTATTCGCCTGATAACATCATTGCTTAACTCTCATCTTTATTAACACTGAAAACTAATTGTTACAATGGACTTATCCACTTATTGCTTGGTAACATTCTGAGATGTAGGTATAATGAGTGGTGAAAAAGTTGTCATAATTTAAATTTCTAGAGAGTTAATAGTTCATCTTTCTCTTCCGGAGTCTTGTTTTTTAAAATGTTATAATGGGTGGCTGAAATCTCCTATTATGGATTCAGATGTCCTTTATGTAGTTTGTAACTTAGCATCTTGTAACTGTGAACACAGTTTCATAGCAGTAATCTCAGTAGTAGTAGAAGTAATAGTTATCTCAGGCAAATATTTGGCCTTATAATTGGAAACCCTCTGTTGGCATAGAGAGATTTGGGATAAAATTTCTCTATGGCAACAGAATTACAAGACCAAATAAAGGTAATCTACATAAAGTACCTCCTATACCAACTCTGTGCTCAGTACTTTTCAGCTAATTCTTATTATGCAAAGAACATTTGCTGTTTCAGGAAATCAGCTGCGTCAGGAAGTTGCTGTGAAATGAATCCTAGGATGGCAAGAAGAAAAATCAATTTCCTTTCATTTAAGATGCTAAATATCTTAAGTACTGCTGTTATTGTACTGTGCACTGTTAAAGAACAATAAATGAATGATTATCCATCATCTTTGTTTTCCAACTAATTACCTAATCCCATATCAAGACAAAAGGAGAGCATGGCAAATTTAGCTTCCATTCATTTAGAGAGCAAGGCAATATTAAGCTTCCTTCATTTATGAGAGCAAGGCAATATTAAGCTTCCTTCATTTATGAGAGCAAGGCAATATTAAGCTTCCTTCATTTATGAGAGCAAGGCAATATTAAGCTTCCTTCATTTATGAGAGCAAGGCAATATTAAGCTTCCTTCATTTATGAGAGCAAGGCAATATTAAGCTTCCTTCATTTATGAGAGCAAGGCAATATTAAGCTTCCTTCATTTATGAGAGCAAGGCAATATTAAGCTTCCTTCATTTATGAGAGCAAGGCAATATTAAGCTTCCTTCATTTATGAGAGCAAGGCAATATTAAGCTTCCTTCATTTATGAGAGCAAGGCAATATTAAGCTTCCTTCATTTATGAGAGCAAGGCAATATTAAGCTTCCTTCATTTATGAGAGCAAGGCAATATTAAGCTTCCTTCATTTATGAGAGCAAGGCAATATTAAGCTTCCTTCATTTATGAGAGCAAGGCAATATTAAGCTTCCTTCATTTATGAGAGCAAGGCAATATTAAGCTTCCTTCATTTATGAGAGCAAGGCAATATTAAGCTTCCTTCATTTATGAGAGCAAGGCAATATTAAGCTTCCTTCATTTATGAGAGCAAGGCAATATTAAGCTTCCTTCATTTATGAGAGCAAGGCAATATTAAGCTTCCTTCATTTATGAGAGCAAGGCAATATTAAGCTTCCTTCATTTATGAGAGCAAGGCAATATTAAGCTTCCTTCATTTATGAGAGCAAGGCAATATTAAGCTTCCTTCATTTATGAGAGCAAGGCAATATTAAGCTTCCTTCATTTATGAGAGCAAGGCAATATTAAGCTTCCTTCATTTATGAGAGCAAGGCAATATTAAGCTTCCTTCATTTATGAGAGCAAGGCAATATTAAGCTTCCTTCATTTATGAGAGCAAGGCAATATTAAGCTTCCTTCATTTATGAGAGCAAGGCAATATTAAGCTTCCTTCATTTATGAGAGCAAGGCAATATTAAGCTTCCTTCATTTATGAGAGCAAGGCAATATTAAGCTTCCTTCATTTATGAGAGCAAGGCAATATTAAGCTTCCTTCATTTATGAGAGCAAGGCAATATTAAGCTTCCTTCATTTATGAGAGCAAGGCAATATTAAGCTTCCTTCATTTATGAGAGCAAGGCAATATTAAGCTTCCTTCATTTATGAGAGCAAGGCAATATTAAGCTTCCTTCATTTATGAGAGCAAGGCAATATTAAGCTTCCTTCATTTATGAGAGCAAGGCAATATTAAGCTTCCTTCATTTATGAGAGCAAGGCAATATTAAGCTTCCTTCATTTATGAGAGCAAGGCAATATTAAGCTTCCTTCATTTATGAGAGCAAGGCAATATTAAGCTTCCTTCATTTATGAGAGCAAGGCAATATTAAGCTTCCTTCATTTATGAGAGCAAGGCAATATTAAGCTTCCTTCATTTATGAGAGCAAGGCAATATTAAGCTTCCTTCATTTATGAGAGCAAGGCAATATTAAGCTTCCTTCATTTATGAGAGCAAGGCAATATTAAGCTTCCTTCATTTATGAGAGCAAGGCAATATTAAGCTTCCTTCATTTATGAGAGCAAGGCAATATTAAGCTTCCTTCATTTATGAGAGCAAGGCAATATTAAGCTTCCTTCATTTATGAGAGCAAGGCACCTTCAGGTTCCTTCCTGACAGAATAGTGCAGGTCTTACCCGAGGCAACAGGAAGTTACCTTCTCGAGATACTCTCGGGAATATGACTACTTCCTGTTCCCTTGGAGTACACTGCCTAACTTCCGATAACAAGCCAATATTAAGCTTCCTTCTTAGAGGAGTGCTCTAATTTTTTGCATGCTGTAGATAACATGACTACTTCCTGTTCTTTCGGAGAAGCCAGTACTTGGAAAAAATTTACAGCTAAGCTTCTTATAGTATATATGTAACACACTAGATGCATTGCTGCTTGTAACAGTATACCTGCTCATCTTTTCCAAGGGAACAGGTAGTTTATTCTTGGGGCATCTTTTTTTCTATACACCTCTTATCCGAAGGAACAGGAAGCTCTCTTTCAGAGATATATTGTGAATATCTGCTAGAGTTTGACTGGATAGAGGTACATTGAAAAATTACAATTTATTTTAAATGAAATTTATTTCTAGAAAATTATACAATTTCTTTCACATATGTATATAATTATACATTTTGATGCTTAGAAAAAATTACAATTTATTCTAAATGAAATTAATATCTAGAAAATTTTATACATTTGGCATTTATATATCTACATAATAATAGTTACAGGAAAATTCTATTTTTTTATACTTATGACTTTGGAAGGTTTATTGTGATTATGATCTCTTAGAGCGAGACTGTCCATCATTCTTACATGGTCAGAATTGAAAGCAGCCTTGGGGTTTGTCCCAAGTATATCTCCTGAAACAAATAACTTCCTTAATTCTTCAATTGCACTTTACTTCAAACCAAAGAGATTCCTTCATTGTATTCAGATGTAAGTCCAAACAAAGTATCTAAATCAGTTGTCAGATGTATTGAAACATTAATCTTTTATTTTTAAGAGATATATTTTAGGCAATTTGGTCTATGTATCCAAAAACTAAATAAAAACACCATGTCCTCGAGATGAGTTGTTGCAGGGTACTCATTAACCTCTCTTCATATTCAATTTTGAAAATTATATTATTGCCATGAATAACTATCATAAAGAAATTACTATTAGCTCAGTGATATCGTCATAAGAGCAATATTTTAACCCATCTCTTTTATCAATATAATTAATTTCATAGCTACAAGTGTTGAACGTTGAGTGTTGTTTGCTACCTGAAAAGCGAAAACTGTCCTTTATTTCAGTGGTTCTCATCCCCACTGACCCATTATAGTCTGAGGATCCCAAGTTGAGAACCACCGCTATATCTCAGCCCCTTTTTCAGGCTATCTTAATGCAGGTAAATGCACGAATTACATTACTAATTACTACCTCTATCCAATGCAGATAAATGCACGAATTACATCGATCCTGTCCCTTTCGTTGGCTTCCCAACATTTTCGCAGCTGCCGAACCCTCATAGTCTGGGGACCCCATGTTGATGTTGGTAACTGCTGCTTTGCTGTACTACATCTAACTTCTTTGGCTCTATCTGTAGTTATATCTCTGCCCTTCTTCTCCCTACTCTCTCTGCTGCCTCCCCCTCCTTTCATACATGGCCACATGAAAAGTGAAATAATAGAATTGATTATTCTTTTCAAATACAGAGAAGTAATAAATAGTAAAAATAATTTACACATACTGTAGAAGCTCGGTTTTCTGTCAGGGTTTGAGAAATAGACTCGTAATACAGAGAGAATATCGGATCGGTTGGATCACCATTCAGTTTTGCAATCTATTTATTCATTTTTCCACATACAGTGAAAACGCCAATTTAAAGTGAAAAATTGTACACTCAAAGATTAAAAAAATAACAATAAAATACTGTACAAAACTGTATATGATGAAATTCAATGCAGTTTAAGCATAAGCAAAAATCAGTCAATAAAATAAAGTAGTGCGACAACATGTCATTCCATTTTTAATAAAAGACTCTGGACATTGAGAAAGGGTCTAAATTAGGGGAAAGTGAATTTAAAAGAGGGGGAAGACGAAAGAAAAGAGAATGTTTAGCAAGCGAAATTCTGGGGGTGGGGAAGTGAAATAAGAACGAGTAGATCTATTAGGAACACGGAAATTAAATTGAGCAAGTAATTCAGGACAGTCATTAATAGAATTTAGTATATTGTATATAAATGAAAGATCAGATTTAGTTTGATAAACAGCGAGATAAGATATTACTATTAGAGAGTTGATGAAAAGAGGGCACACGGGATTTAAGATTTAAGAAAAAATTGATACAATCCAAAGAGGCAACGTTGGAAACAGAAGACATAGTCCAAATAGGTGAACAGTAGTTAACTATAGGTAAAATGAAAGGAGAAAAATACATTCTAAGAGCCAGTAGATCAGTAATGTCCATAAAACGATATAAAATTCCCAAGAGAGAGATTGCTTTATTTTTTATTTCCAAAATATGATCAGAGAAGCAAAGTATAGTATCAAAGACTACACCAAGGTCTTTCTGTTTAGACACACTAGCCAATGGAACAACATTTAGTCTATAACTAAAATTTACAACACTTTTAAGAAGGGAGATGGACATTACATTTTTTTAAATTTAAGTTTCCAGAGATCACACCAATTAACAACCATAAGTTCCGATTGGAAAGACACACAATCAGCCATATTAGAAATCACTTTAAAAATTTTACAGTAATCAGCATATAACAATATTTCTGCTGTGGAATAAGGGTAGCCAGATCGTCGACATATAAGTTAAATAAATAAGACACTCCTGAAGTGACAGTCGACCAGTCTGAAGCAATTCCAGATAAGACAACACACGCAATTATTTAAAAAACTTTTTAACAAATTAAGAAAATTACCATTGACTAAGTTTATAAATCAATAATTTATGATCTAGAGAATCAAAAGCTTTTGAAAAGTCCAAGTAGACAGTATCTAACTGAGCCTTATCTATTATGGCAGCGGTGCCCAAACTTTTCTAATGGCCGGCCACATCAATGGTTGCGAATCCCTTGGCGGGCCGCATTGGAAGTTGTCAATTCTTTGGCGGGCCAGATTAGAGTTTAAATCGGAAATTTTCTATATATTCTGAGATGCCATTAAGTAAAAATCATGTCTAAATAAGGTTTTCATGGCTAACATTTCAATATTTAAAGTTTTATTATGAAAAATTTCAAAAATGTATGAATGTGTGTTAAATTTTTCGAATTGATTTTTCGCCTTAGCTTCGCAGGCCACAGTTTAGGCACCGCTGTATTATGGCATCAACAGCATGGTGTTGATAAACTGCTAAATTAGTTAGGCAAGAGCAGCCTGGAAGAAAACCATGTTGCCTAGTTGATAGGTGTAAAATAGTAAAGTCGGCAGGATAGATATAGGGCGGTAATTAGCAACATCAGATTTTGAGCCAAACTTATGGACAGGAACTATATTGGCAGATTTCCACTGAGAAGGGAAAATACCTAATAAAAAACAGTGATTAAAAATAAGACAATGGAAAAAAAAGAGAGGAGGCGCAGTTCCATCAGATCCAGGAGTAGGATGGGAAGAGATTTTACAAATAAATTCAGAAACTTCTACAGTGGTGGTTTGGAGTTGAGATAATGAATTTGCATACAGGAGAATTGGAATTGTCAGTATTAAAATTAGGAACAGAATTATCAGAAGTGGATAAGCAATCCGAAAAATATTTAAGAAAAATGTTCGATATAAGTGATCCCATTCCATTAGGAATTCTAGAATGGGTTCTACGGCCATTAATGAAACACCAAAATTTATTAGGGTTGACAGGAATAGAATCAGAAATATTTTTAACAAAATCTGAATAATCACGTCGAATTAAAGATTTGGAATAACGGTGCAAATCAGTAAATACTTTACGTGATTCATCACAGTATTCCACTCACCTGTTCGAGGGAACATGTAAGACTCCCCTCTTCAAACCATTCCCCTATACCTCCCCTCCGAAGGTCGCCGGCTGAAGGGAAAGTGAGTCCAACTTATTTCATACTCCCATACGTCGGCTCGGTTGGCGGAGTGGGTATAGTGACCTGCCCCCCAGTACCGAGGAAGCGGGTTCGATCCCGGCGGTGGAATCGTGCGCTCAAGTGGAGCTAGGTTGAAAAAAACTCCGTCGAGAACAGTGTTTACGTCCGCCCAGAGGACGGAGTATTTTTTCAGGCTATCGAATCCACCGCTGTGACCGGCCCGCTTCTTTACTGGTTGGGCAGTCACTATGCCCACTGCGCAGCCGTAGCTGGCCTCTGTGGCGGTTTTTGCATCCGTTTACTACATTTCTGTAAGAGTTTCTGTACTTTCAGCTACACTTTAATCTAACAGAACAATATTCAGCGGGCAAATAAACTTCTTTTCGTTTTCTTTGACATAAATCCACGCATGAAAAATTATTAACGGGTGGAAAAAATTATACGACTGAAAAACTAAATCGCCGAGAAAAATTAACCGCCGGGTAAAAAAGAAATCGCCGGGTAAAAAAGAAATCGCCGGGTAAAAAAAGAAATCGCCGTGTAAAAAAAGAAATCGCCGTGTAAAAAAAGAAATCGCCGTGTAAAAAAAGAAATCGCCGGGTAAAAAAAGAAATCGCCGGGTAAAAAAAGAAATCGCCGGGTAAAAAAGAAATCGCCGCGTAAAAAAGAAATCGCCGCGTAAAAAAAGAAATCGCCGGGTAAAAAATGACTCGCCGCGTAAAAAGGATATCGCCGATTAAAAAAAGAAATCGCAGGGTAAAAAAAGAAATCGCCGGGTAAAAAAAGAAATCGCCGGGTAAAAAAAGAAATCGCCGGGTAAAAAAAGAAATCGCCGGGTAAAAAAAGAAATCGCCGGGTAAAAAAAGAAATCGCCGTGTAAAAAAGAAATCGCCGCGTAAAAAAAGAAATCGCCGCGTAAAAAAGATATCGCCGAGTAAAAAAAGAAATCGCAGGGTAAAAAAAGAAATCGCCGGGTAAAAAAGGAAATCGCCGGGTAAAAAAAGAAATCGCCGATTAAAAAATGATTCACCGAGAAAAAATTAACCGCCGGTTAAAAAAAATTGCCGGGGAAAAAAATAAATTCGGGTAAAAAAGAAATCGCAGGGTAAAAAATAAATCGCCGAGAAAAATTAACCCCCGGTTGAAAAAAAATTGCCGGGTTGGAAAAAAATCGCCGGGTAAAAACGAAATCGCCGGGTAAAAAAAGAAATTGCCGGGTAAAAAATGACTCGCCGGGTAAAAAAGAAATCGCCGAGTAAAAAAAGAAATCGCCGGGTAAAAAAGGAAATCGCCGGGTAAAAAAGGAAATCGCCGGGTAAAAAAAGAAATCGCCGTGTAAAAAAAGAAATCGCCGGGTAAAAAAGGAAATCGCCGGGTAAAAAAAGAAATCGCCGTGTAAAAAAGAAATCGCCGGGTAAAAAAAGAAATCGCCGGTTAAAAATTGACTCACCGAGAAAAAATTAACCGCCGGTTGAAAAAAAAATAAATTCGGGTAAAAAAGAAATCGCAGGGTAAAAAATAAATCGCCGGTTGTAAAAAAATTGCCGGGTTGGAAAAAAATCGCCGGGTAAAAACGAAATCGCCGAATAAAAAACGAAATTGCCGGGTAAAAAACGAAATCGCCGGGTAAAAAAAGAAATCGCCGAGTAAAAAAATAAATCGCCGGGTAAAAAACGAAATCGCCGGGTAAAAAAAGAAATCGCCGAGTAAAAAAATAAATCGCCGGGTAAAAAAGGAAATCGCTAGATAAAAAAGAAATCGCCGCGTACAAAGAGAAATCGCCGGGTAAAAAGAGAAATGACCGGGTAAAAAAAGAATTCGCCGGGTAAAAAAAAAATCGCCAGATAAAAAAAGAAATCGCCGAGTAAAAAAGAAATCGCTGAGTAAAAAAAGAAATCGCCGGGTAAAAAAAGAAATCGCCTGTTAAAAAATGACTCACCGAGAAAGAATTAACCGCCGGTTGAAAAAAAAAATTGCCGGGAAAAAAAATAAATTCGGGTAAAAAAGAAATCGCAGGGTAAAAAATAAATCGCCGAGAAAAATTACCCCCCGGTTGAAAAAAATAGGGTAAAAAAATAAATCCGGGTAAAAAAGAAATCGCCGGGTAAAAAAATTAACCGCCGGGTGAAAAAATATATCGCGCTGGTGAAACAATAATTCGATGCCTGAAAAAATGAATCGGAGCGTAACAAAATATTAACTGGGTGAAAAAGTAAATCGACGCCAGAAAAAATAAATCACTGCGTGAAAAGAAAATCAGTTTTAAATACCTTCATCCAGTGCAGAAATTCCTCACATAATCGGAGAATTCCATGGTTTTAATGACACCCAATATGAAGCTGCATCTTTTATAATGCGGTAATCACCACTGAGACGAGATTCAAAAGATCCTTTTTTCCGAAACTGTTCTTATTCTGATTGAAACAGCTTTCGAACAGCCCACAGCCATGGTAGACAAAAAATTGCATTTAATAAAATTAACAAGATGATCCAAACGGAACTTGTCTATTTTTGGACCTTTTTTCATTCATGGGTGCGAGAAGAAGACATTTTGACATTATATTAGCGTTTCATTAAAATTGAATCAATAGCAAGAAATACGACCTAATCGTCAATTTCAAACTCCTCATAACACAGTTACTATAGGTAAATATCTTAATTCACTGAAAAAATATTTAGTTTTCATTAGAAATTCTATTGTTACAACATGCAACATGCACTGGTGGTGTAGTGGTTAGCGTGTCGGCTTTCTATTGCAAAGTTCGGGGGTTCAAACCCCTCGAATGGAGGTTTTATTAAAAAAAAACTATCATCAGTGCCTGGCAGTAGGTAGCAGTACTGTCAGTATGGTATAGAGCCGAAAACAAATGATGTTGGTTGGGTCTATATCCAATACAGCTGTAGGCGTGATCAGGACGATTTGAACGGCTACAGTACTGCGATGTGGAAAGCAAGAGGGAAACTACCACATTACAATCCCTAGTAAAGATTATATGGTTGGACAATATGAGTTCTCTCGAGGTAAAACAATCCGGAGGTAAAATAGTCCCCCAATCGGATCTCCGGGCGGGGACTGCCTTGAGGAAAACATTTGTCGAAAGTAAATTACGAATAGGGACTTGGAACGTAAGAACTATGAGAAAGGCAGGAAAGCTAGAGAACTTGAAAGAAGAAATGAGAAGAAATAGAGTTGACATTATATGGCTAAGCGAAACTAGATGGGAGGGAGAAGGACAGTTCGACTCGGAAGAATTCACAGTAGTTTATTCTGGAGGAAATAGTGGGGAAAGGGGAGTAGCTCTGGTACTTAGGAAAGATATGATGAAAAGCGTGACAAAGATAATAGCAACGAACGATAGACTGATGGCAATAAAGCTAAAAGCAGTCCCAGTGGACATGCTGATAATCCAGGTATATATGCCAACGTCAGCTCATGACGATGAAGAAATAGATGAGATCTATGAGCAAATTAATGAAATTTACGAAGAAGACGGAAGAGGAAAGGTAAACTGCATAATAATGGGAGATTGGAACAGCATAGTCGGAGAAGGACAGGAAGAAAATGTTGTCGGGCAATACGGACTTGGGAAGAGAAATCGAGGAGGGGAGAAACTCGTAGAATTCTGCATCAATAATGACCTTGTAGTGACTAATACATGGTTCAAAAACCATAAACGAAGGTTATACACATGGAAAAGCCCAGGAGATAGAATGAGATGCCAAATAGATTACATCCTTGTAAAACAAAGATTCAGGAACAGCATAAAGAATGCCAAGGCATTGCAAGGAGCAGACATTGATTCAGATCACAGCCTTCTAATACTTGACGTGAATACAAAGCTCAAACAAATAAGAAAAACGAGAAGAGAAAGACAGACCTGGGACCTAGAAAAACTGAAAGAAAGGCAGGATGTAGTCAGCATGAAGTTGGAAGATAACCTAAGAAAGTTGGAAAACAAACCGAAGACCGTCGATATAGAATGGAATGAAATTAAAACCAGTATCAAGGATACCTTGGATAAAGAGATTGGAAAACTAGAGAAGAAAATCAGAAAACCATGGATCACCAAGGAAATGCTGGAGAAAATGGATGAGAGACGAAAATGGAAAAACGTAAACAGTGAAGAAGGTAGAGCCAACTATAGGCGTATAAACAATGAGTTGAGAAGGGTAACAGATAAAGCTAGAGAAAATTGGATAAAAGGAAAATGTGATGAAATAGAAAAAATGGAGAAGTTAGGACGGTACGATATGATGTACGCTAGTGCACTGGAATTAGAGGATAAGAAGTCTAATGGAATTTGTGGTAAAGGAATTATGAATACGGATGGGAAGATAGTCTCAGAAACAAAGGATGTAGCACAGGTATGGGAAGAATACATTAAGGAATTATACAGCAAACAGGCAGGAGCGGCAAAAATAGAACTGGAAAATGAGGAAAACATTGAAGAAGACAACTTAGGACCAAGTATTATGGAGAGCGAAGTAGAAAAGGCGATAGTGGAACTAAAGAAGGGGAAAGCCACGGGCAGCGATAGAATACCGGCTGAGATACTTAAAGTCATAGGATCAGAAGGACTAAAAGCGATCACGAAATTAATTAATAAGATTTACGACACGGGAGAGTGGCCTCAGGATTTCCTAGAAGTAACAATGATCCCTCTAAAGAAGAAGCCAAAGGCAATGCAGTGTAAAGATTACAGAACTATAAGCCTTCTGTCACACACATCGAAGATCATCACGAGGATTCTTAATAAAAGGCTGGAGAAAAAGGCAGAAGAAATAATAGGGGAAGATCAATTTGGTTTCAGAAAAGGACGAGGAACTAGAGATGCTATAGGAGTAGTTAGAATAATATCAGAAAGGGCAATAGAATACAGTCAAGATATCTGCGCATGTTTCGTAGACTGGCAGAAGGCCTTTGATAGAGTAAATTGGGTAAAGTTGATGAAGATATTAAAGGATATAGGTGTAGACTGGAAAGACAGGAGACTGATTAGGAATCTATATGAGAATCAAGTTGTAAAGGTCAGGTTTGATAATGTGGACACCTGCGGAATAAATATCGGTAGAGGAGTAAGACAAGGCTGCTGCCTATCGCCAACCCTATTCAATATATATGGAGAAAGTCTAATGCAAGAAGCTTTAGAAGGCACAGGGGATTTCAAAATAGGAGGAAGGATTATAAGAACAGTAAAATACGCAGATGATCAAGTACTTCTAGCAAGAAAGGAAGAGGAGCTACAAAAAATGATAAATAGACTAGTGATAACAGGTAGAAAATACGGTATGGAAATAAATACAGAAAAATCCAAGGTCATTCGAATATCGGGTAAAGAAGAGAATCTGAACATAACTATTGGGGGAAAGCCATTAGAACAAGTTTCAGAATATAAATACCTTGGAAGTATCATAACACGAGAGGCAAAATGTACGGATGAGATCAAAACTAGAATAGGAAAAGCAAAAGCGGCTTTCAGGAGAAAGAAACAACTACTTACAGGGAATATAAGGGAAGATATCCGCAAGAAGTTGATAAAATGCTACGTATGGAGTATAGCATTGTATGGGGCAGAAACATGGACGCTAAGGAAAAATGACATCAAATACTTGGAAAGCTTTGAAATGTGGACTTGGAGGAGAATGCTGAAGATAAAATGGACAGATAGGATGAAAAACGATGAAGTGCTACGAAGAATAGGAGAGAAGCGAATGATTATACAGACTATCAGAAAGAGGAAGGCTAACTGGGTTGGACATTACCTGAGGAGAGAGAGTATGATTAAAGACGTGTTAGAAGGAAAACTAGATGGGAAAAGGGAAAGAGGTAGGAAAAGGTTTCAGCTGATAGACGATTTGAAAGGGAAAGAGAGTTATCAAGATATAAAGAGGACAGCGGAAAATAGGAATATATGGAGAACCAGGTTTAACCAAGAATAATCACGGACCTGTCTACGGACAGACTACCTATGATGATGATGAACATGCAAAAAGTCAAAAAAATCAAACTAATTAAACCATTAAAAATTTTCCCAGGAATCGAGACAAGAAATATCGAGTAATTTCCCAGGAACCGGGATTTCCCAGTTCTGAAACTGTAGTGATGATGACGTCAATATTTCTCTTAAAAATTGTAACGAGTCTTTGGAGATAACAGTGAAGAAAGCGGCCTTTATTTATAACTGAAATTTTTGGCTCTAATTATATCTGAAAGCGGCCTTTAATTATACATGAAACTTATTTTGACAATGGCGAATATAATATAAGAGTAATTTGTGTTCTTGAGCATTTACAATTTTACACTTCATTCATTTTTGTTGTAGTATAATATCGTTCAACCATCTTATGGAAATTCTAATTCCTACAAGTTGTTCCTTATTATTTTCTGCAATTTTAAATATGGTTAAATATTTTCTAACTTGCCTTTTACAAAAGTTATTGGACAGTTTAAGTTTGCCCTAATTTTAGTTATTTGCAATTAAGATGTATTAAAGAATATAAATTTGTAAACAATTTATACTAAACCCAATTAATAAATTTTGAAAGTTTCAGATTCCATATATTAGAATTAAATTTTATACAAAATGTTCAGTTTAGAAATATCATGTCTAGCTGCCGTTTTCCACATGGTTAGTCGGAAAAGAAAATCTTCAGTAAAAGTAGGCAAAGTTTGACAACCGTATATTTGCAGTAGGGATTTTAATTCCGAAGAATATCTTGTAAATTATGGCATAAAACTTGGTATTAACTCCACTTCGATTCACAAAAGGAGATATCTGGCTTAAAAATGGTATTGGTGGCTTATAAACTGTATTGGTGGCTTAAACACTGCATTTGAAATTGAGATATATTGGAGAGAAACGTATCGTATATAGAGAAAGTAAAAATTCATATGAAGCAAATGATTTAGTGGAATTTTATTCGATTCTATGTGCCGCAAAACTTTCCAAAAACTAGCCGATTTGTCTCACAAATGATTACGATATCTGGATGCAATTACATTTCCGTGAAAAAGTTCTTACGAATGACATTTGTTAAATCTAATTTGCTGACGAACATTTACATTATGTTTTAAGAATTTTTGTGACAAATATTGCCGTTAAAATAACTTATCTCCCACAAAATCTGAAGGTTCCTAATGTTCGCATTGACATTTAATTCAAAATATGTAATAGCATTGTTTTTCCAATACTACTATTTCTTATTAGTTACTGGCAGGGCTGGACTTTGCATAGGCCAGCTAGGCAGCTGCCTAGGGTCGCCAATTCCAAGGGAGGCCCCAGTTATAGAGGCCTCTACTAGTACTTAGGTTAGATAATCATGGCACAAAGACTAAAAATAACAGTGACCGAGTGAATGGAATTATCATTAATTCTGCCTCACTTTCTCTTCACAAAATTTCAAAGCATTTCTTTTCTCACACATTCCTTCATGCTTATCTTACTGCCCCCTTCCCATAATCCAACCGAACGGTGACCAGAGGAGGAGGGAGAGGGTCTCGGGTCCCTTACTAGGGTCTTTCTCTTTTCTCTGCACGAATGAGTAAAAGGAAACGGCCCCTTTAATAGTTTCCAGATGTAGGAATGTTTCCAAGCACTTCTTGAAAGACAGAGGCTATTTCAGAGGATTAGTCTCATTTGGATTCTCTTTGAAACAACATCAGTAGTTTGAGTTCGTATGTTTCAATTACACTGAACACTGGATAATTCATTTGAAAATACGTAAAGGTGATTAAGATATTCTTCTGAAGTTATTAATTTTCATCTCAAGATTTTACGTTGACCACAAGTGTTACTCTACAGATGAAGGGAACAACTTCAGAAGTTCTTGGTTGCAGACCATTTCTTTTTCCCGGATACTTTTCCAAAATGACCACTTTCTACAGTACCCAATTAGCAGTATTTGGTAAGTAAAGCTAATTATTTTATGATGCGGAATTTTGTTTAATTTTCGTTGTTAATAATAATGTCCTTTAGGATACTGAAAGCCCTGCCATAATGTAACTGAATGATTTTGATAAAGTAATTTGAAGTAAACTTATTAAGACTTGAATAAAATTTTACCATAATTTTATTTATTAGAACACATTGAAACAACACCATTAGTAGAATTAGTAGTAATCACATCAGTTTCATCTATCTACTTAACAGAAACTCGGTTTGAAAAGTCAGAACCATGTGGAATTGACTGGAGTGATATTGGTCTATGGCCAATAACTCTGAATAATAATCAGCAAGTCTTTGTAATTGGTAAAGGTTCAAACAGGATTAGTAACTTTGACTTTCCTGTCAATGAGAGTATTAGACATTTTTCTGTATCATTGTACATTTGGAAACTTTTAAATGGTGAATTTGTCGATCGTCGTTGGCCAGTTTGTTCTAAAAAGCTTGACTGCATTTTCTGCTTCTGTTGCAAGTTGTTTTCTGATTTTAAAAACAAATTTTCAAATTCTGGATTCAAAGACTGGAAAAATCTTTCTATATTGATTATTTTTATTATGTATATTACATGCCAAATTATTATTTATGATAATATGAGTTTCAATTATTTATTATGCAAATATGTTATGCCATATTACTGTTGAAAAATAAATACTGTAAATTTTTATTTGAAAATATAACTATTATATATTTCAAAGGTTAAAATTTTTGCATAGTTTCAGTAAGCTGTGTCCAGGTGTCACGTTTCCATGGAATAGCCATGTTCTTATTCATTGAAAAAAGTGTGTCTCATTTGGTCACTACATTTATGAGATAAAAGTTCACTTAAAATTGTAAAATTAAAAGTTTTAAGCCAATAGCTTTAATTTTGCTCATGCTAAGTATTACAATCATAAGAAATAATTTATTCAAAAAATATTTACAGGGGTAATGGGTGATAAAAGGAAGTAGGGAATAGGAACGATATTCAAGTATTTGACCAAAAAACCAAAATTGGAAAACAGGATAGTCCTATCAAAATCACCCGAGGTGGGTGAAAACTTGCAGACTGCATCGAATAACACTACTGGAACATTAATTAAATCAGATATTGCAGCTTACAAGAGCTTACTTACAAATGAAGAAAATGTGGATGTTATACAGAATTTGTGGAAACCGGATGATCTTTTTCCATTTCCATATATGACTGAAAAAATGGAAAAGAAAATTTCAATTGCAATGGTTGCACAGATATGAGTGGCTTGCTTAGTCGAGACTAGATGTATGTTTTTGTAAATATTGTTGCTTATTCGTGTCAAAATAAATTGGTAAAGTAAATCCCAACCTTTAGGTCAACTCGCATCAAGTGGGTACAATAATTGGAAACATGCAGTTGAAACATTAGAAGCTCATGATCAAGCCTTATGTCATTCAAATTCATTATGTTCTTACCTATCGACAAACAGCTCGATACGGTGAGAATGAAACAAGTTTTTGAGAATCAGCAATGCTTGGAACCCATAATCATGACTATAATGTTATGTGGACAGCAAGGTATTGCACTACGAGGTCATGTGGATTCTGAAGAGTCTAGCATTGACAATAGGCCTGAGAAAAATGAAGGTAATTTTCATGCAATCCTTAGAGCAAGGCCAGATGCTGATGACACCAATTTAAAATATCACTTTAAACAATGCGGGCGAAACAGTACCTATTTAAGCGGCAACATCCAGAACCAAATAATAGAAATTTGTAATGATTAGATTCTGAAAAGACTTGTTCAAGAAGCAAATGATGCAAAATGTTTTGCTATTTTAGCAGATGAAACAACAGACAATTCAACAACTGAGCAATTGACATTATGCATCAGGTACATAGATGAGGAAATTAGAGTTTGTGAGAAATTTTTACAGTTTGTTCCAGTTATCGACACTAGTGGAAAAGGTTTGGCTTCTACGATTATAGATAGTTTACTAAAATTTGGTATTTATATTTACTACCTTCATGGTCAAGGGTATGATGGTGCTGCTTCCAGTGTATTCCCAATTGTAGGCATCTACAATTGAAGCAGATGTGTTCCACTAGATGGATAGTGTGTCATGATTCTGTCATGGTAATGGTAGAACTTTTAGATGCAATTTACTTAGTGCTCAAAGAAATAAGTGATTGGAATGAAAAAGACACTTCATCTACAGCACAGATTCTTCAGAATGCAATATTCCATGGAAAATTTTTGGTGTCTTTGTATAGTATACAAAAACTGTACAGTTACATGCTGCCATTAAGTAAAGTATTGCAAAGTGAAAACATTGACTTAATTTCCATAACACATGTCGTTGAAGATGTAACATCTACTCTAAAAAGTATCCGAGAAAATGCTGATACAACCTTTGCAAATATTTTCAAAGAAGCAACAGATAAAGTAGGAGATTTTGGGGTTGAAATCACAATACCGAGAATATCGACATATAAAAAAATAGAAATAATATTCCTACTGAATCAGCAGAAGTTTATTAGAAGCGATCTATGTTTATTCCACTTTTGGATTGTCTTGTGACACAATTAGAGACGAGATTCTTGACTCATTAAAGTATTTTAAAATACTTCATGTGCCTCCTTCCAAAAGGATGTAGTTCTACATCAGATGTAGGTAGCCTATCAACTTTGGCAAAATTTTATTCTCTGGATATTTACGATTCAGTCTTCGAGAGTGAATTAAAGCTTTGGCAA
Organism: Tanypteryx hageni; assembly: GCA_028673005.1. Lineage (NCBI taxonomy): Eukaryota > Metazoa > Arthropoda > Insecta > Odonata > Petaluridae > Tanypteryx > Tanypteryx hageni. Next base: position 71,128,902 of record CM054113.1, read on the forward strand.
AAATGGTACAAAAACAGGATACCTCCTACAAATGCATTAGAAGCATTAATGCAATGAAATCAAAATATATATCCAAACATTATTTATTAAAATATATTTGCAACTCTGCCGGTATCAACTAGCACAGCAGATTAAACATTTTCAACGTTAAGAAGAATGAAAATGTACTTGTGTAATTTCATGGGACAGGAAAGACAATGGTTTAGTACTCCTCAACATTTATAGGGAAATGGAATTTCTCCCCAAAGACATATTAAATGAATTAGAAAAAAAGACAGAAGATTAGATATAAAATTGTAATTGTGTTACCCAATTAAATCATTTTTATTTTATATTTTAGTAAACAAAATCTATAAATATTAATTTCATGTTTTGCAAAATCGAAATATTTATATTCAAATTCCATGTTAATCTACATATTTCTATGAGAAACTAAGAATTTATGTTCTAAATAACAGTTAAATAAATTTGTAACCAACATTGTTTTTCATTTTGTTTTTATTAATGCCTATACGCAGAGGCAGATTTATGCATAGGCGCTAGCTGGGGACCTCGTATTATTTGTTTTATGATAACTTATTTTTTGTTTTTATTTGTAAATCGACGTATTTTCTTTTGGCTGCAAGGGTACAAATGTTGTAATTTTAAAATTAAAATATATTTTATCCACAGGATATTAAATGTGTTATTAAAAACGTGTACTTTCATACACGAAATCAATGAGTTTCATTCTGAAGGGGGCCTGAAAATTTTTGCGCCTCGGGTCTATGAAAGCCTAAATAAGCCACTGCCTGTATATATGTTTGTTCATAAATAGGTGCATGTGTGTGCATGTTTAGATATAAAAATGTAAGTATGCAAACATGGAAATGAGTGTTTACCATTGTGGACCCCCCAAACAAAAATCCTGGGTATGCCTATGATTTCATATGATGTAGGCCAATGCGGAGTATATATTGCAAGACAATGTATTGCGAGTTTGCAAAGGAGTACAAGTATTTTTAAAGAAGTACAAAAGGACTAAATAATTTTTCAGGAGTACAAAGTGACTGAAAGGAGTACTGTACTCCCGAAAGGAGTATTCTTGGCCACCTTATTTTAAGAGGATGTAAACACCCCAAGATTAACCCTTTTGCTGCCAGCCTCCATCAAGTGGTATATGCGAAAAATGCCAGGGCTTTTTTGATGAATATGTATGTTTTCGGATAGAAATTTATATAAAAGCTAATATTAATATTCTGAAGCTAAATTTTATTATTTATTCTCTTTAAACATGCAGGATATAGAATACAATTTAATTATGTTGTTTTCACTGCGTTTAAATTTAGGAAAAATATTTTATTCATAAGTTTAATTATAAAAAATATCAACTTTCACATTAAGATAATAAAAATTGTGCATAGAAAATTGTTGTTAGTAATTTTGTTAATATTAGTTATTGTTATTAGTTATTAACCTGAAAACAAATTTTTATGCTTGTGGCATAATTTTTGCAATAATTACACTTAATTTAATTAAGCATTGTGCCCATCACCCACACACATTTTATCATGTGCACTTACGTTCTGGAAAGCATACACCCTGAAGGCCCTTCTCGCACTTTGAACACATCGTACGGATCCTTTTTCGCTTCCCTTTCTCTGTTTTACTTCTTTTGCTGCACATGCAACAGTCCTTTTCTCCAGGTAATGTTTTTAGTGACTTCTTGTCATCTTTTACTAGTTCCTCTGGTTTCCCAGCTTTGTTATTTTTCTATAGGAGTCACTCATTTCCAAGATCCTCAACAATACTAATTGTAAAACACAAACGAGAGATAGCTTTTTTCTCAGAAAGGAGGTTTTCTTTGTAAATTATGTAACTGTTGAGGATCATCCGCGAAAATATGTTGAAGCACATTTTTTTCCAGTATTTCACAGTTCGTCTTTTGTCGAGGTAGGTGTACAGCATCATATCTGATGTGTCGATTCATCCCATGTAATCATTATATGATTGTATAATGGATGGTTTCACTACCTCTTTATTCTGACCTCTACGTTTAAGAGGACGTTTACTATTTTCTGCTTTGGATTTGGTGGATAATAAGATGACTGGAAAACGTTGTGACTTCTTCTCCCAAACGGCAGCAGCAAGAATAGGGCCTTGACGGAAATATTTCTTCTCTCCTACAGCAAATCTTTGTGAATTCTTTGGGTAGAAATTTCCTGTTTCTACAAATGGTACCAGTAACATTAGTGCTTTGCTCATACAAGTGTTTTACAAGTGGTACAGACATAAAAAAATTATCCATGAATATGTGATAACCTTTTGTAAGATAATTCCCCATTTTCAATAATCTCATGACTACTGTTTATCCCAAGCCATTCTTTTGGATTTCAGTTTTATCTGCATCACTTTTTGCTCCTCTGTATATGAAAAATGCCAAACAATAGTTAACGACGGAGTCACATAACATCCAAAATTTTATCCCACACCGATGGTGACACTTATTGGGTAGATACTGCAAGAGTTGTGCTTCAACCAAGCTCTCATCAACACTCAACTGTGCATGGGGAGTGTAGTGATATCTGAACAAAATATTGGCATGATCAATGAGAGGTTGGATTTTGGCACATGGGTCATATCCAGGTTCCCCGGGTTGAGCAAGATTTTTTGTATCGGCCAGGTGGAAGAATTTTAGGATCAGCTGGAAACGGCTTCTTGGAAACATTTCACGGAACCATGGGAGACACTGGGATTTGTGAGTAAACCAGTATAATTCTATTGTTGGCCACCTATTTACGCCCATATTCACTATGCATGTGATGAACCCTTTCAGTTCAGGTTACGTTATATTTATCCATTTTCGTGCACGAGATTCCGGGGATAGATTTTCACATGACAAAAGAAAAAGTTTTGCGTAAGCATTTGTTTCTTTCACCAGTGTACTCAGAAGAGCATTAGTAAAAAATAAATAAAAGTAACTAATAGGGGCTGCAGTATGAGGGGATGCGTGTTTTGGTCCTGGTAGCTGTTGATAATCAAAATGGGATTCAGGCGGGTTACTTCTTCCCAACCATCTTCATCGGAATCAACTAGAGCTTCTCCTCTATCTAAATCTTCAGACACAGCACTCTCGGAGGAAGATACTCTTCCTTTTCGTGAGGAAGTAAGGCCAGCAGAATGGATAAGAGAGTCATCACTGCTTGATGATCTAATATCTTCATCATCGTTGTCTGATGGCAACTCTCTGTCACTCTCAGATGATACAAATAGTACACTTTTGATATTTTCATTTTTTAAGTGTTTGACATTATCGATGGAAGGTTTAAAAAAATATCCTCAAGATAAGAATTATATTTTCTGTAATTATATGTATTCTAAAATACTAATAAATTATGGTGTAGATTATATAATATATGTATATATTATTTATATACATTTGTATATTACAAGACCAATGAGAATATTTAGGCTCATCCAAAAAATATTTAAAACTTATATTAGTTTATTTGTGGTACTTTGCGAAAATTATTTTTAAAAACACGGAAATACAATACCTATTATTACTGGAAATGAAGTAACTCCTTTCCCGTATCCAAAAATCAAATATCAATTGGCTAAAAGTAACTATTACAGGCAAGATAAATCACTGTTACGACCTTTTCTAAGCAACACCAGATGAGCTACTGCGGAAAAAACAGCCGATGTTCTTCCAGTCGAAAAATAAAGCAAGTATTACAATTCTATTGAGATTTTTGTTGACAGAGATGAGTAAGCATCAGAAATAACAGATAAGTGTTTACGAAAGCCATCTGACTCACAGAGACGAGAGGGACAGAGCGTACACAAATGCGGCCGATAGATTGGCTGGTGGCAGTTTTCGCACATACCCCAAGGGCCAATATATCGGCCGGCTGGCAGTTTAAGGGTTAATACACATGGCATGAGCTAAGCCAACTGTAGTAATAAAATAAAAAAGAAATAGAACACCAAAGCTTGTTTTAACTAACAGATTTTCATAACATGCTCCATAGGCTTTTCAATAAAAATTTTACAATGAAATGGAACACTATAAAACTTATTGCAGAGAATAACACAAGATCCTTATATGCAAACTGCTAATTCAAAAACTGTAAAAGTTGACTTCTCTATAAAGACTGTTTTTCTTAGGGTAACTTTTATTTACTGTTGATATATATTATTAACTAACTATTGAAAATAGGTAATTTAACTCCAGAGAGAGGTGTTTTGTGAAAGTAATTATTACTGCAAACCACTTATGTTAAATTATTACATGACCAAATGTAAATATGACATATTGAATTCCATCTAATTTGTTGAGCATTAAGCTTCAGTAGTTTGTTTTTTAGAAAAGAATTTATTACTCGAAGACTACTGAATGTAAAATTTTCTAGATGTCATTATCAGCATCACAGTCTTTTTTGAGACATACAACATATATATTAATGTAACATATAATAGACATTGTCCAAAATGTGACGCTGATGTCATCAATGGCACGTTTTAACACATTTTTAACAAACTTCCATATTGGGTGGAAGGTTGAAATTTCACAGTAATGTTTGATTCAGATATAAAAATTAAATGACAAAAAAAAAACACGAAAAAAGACTCTGGTTCGACTTCAGGGGGACGACTTCCATTTCCCGTAAGATAACACGTAAAAAGCAACTTTTTAAAGTGCAGGCTTTTATTCTTTTGAAATTAAAATTAGAAAGAATTGACGAACGATCTTCAAATTTAAACTGTTTTAGGAATATTAATGAAGTTTCTTATTCTATTCATTTTTTTCTGCCTACCATTCGAAATCTCTCATATTAAACATTTAAATCACATGTTTTGGGAAAATAGCGGCTTTCACACAGGATGTTGTCTTGCCAACCACGTCATTGTTAAACTTCGAGAATCAATTGTTGTCTCAACCCGCATATGTGTAACATATACGAATGCAAAAATAGCCTTAACTTATCGTACGAGTTTTCGCGAAATTACGTCATTCTAATGGGACTGGGATTTAGTTTGGATTCTTTTGCTTATCTAAACGACTATATAGGTGTAGAATAAGAGAGAGGGGGATGTGGGGAGGGAGATAGGAAGAAAGGGATATAGAATGGAAGGCACATAGAAAGTAAGGATGGTATAGAATTAGTCTATTTTTCCAGAGAGGGAGAGAGAAAGGAGAGGGAGGGAGAAAGGAGAGGGAGGGAGAAAGGAGAGGGAGGGAGGATGGGAGGGAGGGAGGGAGGGAGGATGGGAGAGAAGAAGAGAAAAGGATGAAGAATGGAAAGTTCCTTAAATTTAATACTTAATCCATGTATACCCATCATATTTGATGGGCAATTAAGCTAGTATATTAATATTTACATTTTTCATTGACACTACAATGAGAACTTATCCCATCAATACTCTGTCAAGTAACTAAAATAGGGAAGTGGTTCACTGAGACAGATTCTGAAAAGACAACTCATCCATAAAATCCCAACTGACCGAAAAATACAGAAATAAATTACATGGCTAAAGATAATGGTTGTTACCTTCAACTGCCTCTCTATCATTGTGAACTGAATCCTACTGAGATGGTGTGAGCATATGTAAAGTATTATGTAAATATTAACAATACACAATTTATATTTAACATGCCTATTTAATTACTAAACTAATTAGGTAAGCTAACATTGTAATTCCAGTTGCAAGTGGTCAAATTTTCTGGTTTTAAATAAACAAAATTGTATCACGGTTGTTTTTTTCAATAAGCCTAAAGAGGGAAAGAATTATATGACTTCCTTATAGCACACCATAAGACCTAGAATGACTTCATGTGAGATGGAGTATAGTAACTGACACTAATTTCTGTTCACAAAATCTATAAATGAACTATTAAGCCCACCTTATTTCCAGAATCCAAATGATGATTCAGATATTGGATAGCAATATCTTTACAATGGTTGATAAGATCAGAGTTGCATATCAGCTACAAAATCCTTGGTGGCCATTCATCAATTCTTGATTCTATAATAGAAAGGAAGTTTCGTGAGTTTTCAGTGAAAGAGCTGAGAGTATTAAAATGCTACTTCAAAAGAGATCCACACCAAAACAAATATCTACTCAGATAACTAAGGCTGATTTTAAAATTTCTCAAGTACACAATTGAAAGCTCCAATGTAAGTTCTGATAACTTCAGAATAAGTATAGAGAGAGCAAAATATCAAGGTTTATAAGAGGTTACAGAATCTTCTGCATTCGTTGAACGTTAAGGATTCTTGTACGATTTCCTATTGGAGCTTTCTGAACTTTCCTCGGAATTACTAAGTCGAAAATGTACTCTGCTTAAAGCAAACAGAGAAGTAAACAGGGCGTTGATGACTTCAAATGCCAGATTGAAAAACAAGGCAAATTCTACACCAAAGCGAAGCAGCAGTTAAAAAAAAATGAAGTTTTATAATGCTGTACTTCATGTTGCAAAGTCCCCATCATCAACAGGAGGCAATTTTTAAGAATTCTGATAATATGAAATTAAGGCTACTAACTAAAGAAGTGTGAAACACAATTAGGAAATTCACGGTACTTCACAATAAAGATTGGCCGCAAAATTCGAATTTTAGAGACGGGAAGATAAAAATAGAAGAATTGACAGAGAATTTTCGATTTAATGGAAGAAGGTTAGCGAAAGCTTACAGAGAGTATAAGGATAGTAAAAGAACTATGATACGGGAGGATTTTGAAAACTAACAGAAAGAGCAAACATTATACTAGTCTCCACTGCAGAATGCCGACGGAATTTCAGTAGAATGAATTCGTGCATGTCCCCACAACGTGCACAACTTGAGAAACAAACCTTTTATTAAATTGGTCGGGCCACCTCTTTCCCAGTTTATTCCATAAGATTATGTTAAGTCGTGGGTTCTCCTGGCCATGCGCAATACCAAAGAAACAGCAACGTCGGAAAAAGAAAAGATCCGGCATGACGATTCAGAATATAAAACTTTGTGGGACATTTTATAAGTTATTTAACTATTAAGAACAGCTTCTGTATAAGTCACCCACGTCCGAATCACCGAGGTAAGAGGAAATTGAAATAACAAACTTGATATTACTGTGGATACAAATATAAATAGAATTCATATGCAAACTAAAACCGAAACATATAAATGTAGATTTTATTTTACAATGGGGGCTCCGCACCAAACCCCCACTTTCTTAAGGCCGAGCAAAATGTTCCTTTGAGGGAGATCGAAAAACACTTCTATCAACTTACCCAAACCGGTTAGAACGAGCAACATGTTCCACCATGCAAACATTTCCCAAAACAACAAAAGAAGAACGAAAATCGCCATGGGTTACTTATACTGAAGCTTAGCCAAGTATTATTATTTTTTAAATGTTATTCTGATCTCCTGTGCAAATGACCGGCAAATTATAATTATGGACCATACCCCATTTTTTAAAAGTCACTTTCATCACTGGGGGAAACAATTGATCGTGCAACAGTGCCCGGGTAAACAGCCCTCGAAATGAGGAAAGCGACGCGTCGCGACGTATTCAAGTAAAGAGTGAAGTTGGAGGTCATTGTGAAATAGGCCATTTCTAGATACAAAACAACTCATAAGATGAATCAGCGAGTTCCATGGAGCGTAATGATATTTTTAGATGTTGCGTCTGATATAAATATCGCAAGGCACGACTTAAAATAGAGAAAATTTAATATGACAAATTACTTACACATTAACTCTTCCTACTTGAGAACAAATTTAAAACCACGCCAGGTAAAATGAAATTCTTCCAAAAATCGGCTTTCACAGCGTTAGCTTAATGTAGAACTGAGGCCCTTCGTAAGCACGGCCAACGAAATTCAATGTCTCCGGCTAACAAGGATGCCGATAAAATTGGTTAGAATAAAAAAATCGCGTAGTCTTCGGCCATAAAAAATAAAATTATCGCAATTCTTTCTCAAGCATAAACGTGAAATTTTGCTACCAGTACTTGCTGCTTAATTGTTTGCATTTTAAGCGTCACGAAGATTGCATTTCAATGGATTGTGATGAGGAATACTGTACGACTAAAGATACGAATGCAATAAATGGGATATTAATCAACTCACATTTTCTAAATGTGGCCTGTGCCACTGTGAAATCTTATCAAAATCCCTCAGCGCCTCCACTTCTCCTCCCAGGCCCAGTCCCCTTTACCTCCCCTACCCTTTCACATTTGCCTCTCCTACTCTCGCCCCTTTACCATCCCTAAGAAGGCAGCCTATACCTTCTGGAGGGAGACTGACTCCAAGTTATTTCCCCTGGAGGCGAGAGCCATGTTTAACTCTCCTATATTGGTTTAAGATGGTTCGAATCCCTCCCGAAGCAATTGTGTGCTCCAAGGTAGAAAAAAATAAGTAAAAGTAAAATAGAAAAAACAACTTATATTTTGCACTAAAAAGTAAAAAATAAATTTTGATAGACTTGATTTATAACTTTTGTACATGTTATATAGGTTTGTAAAAGTGCAAGAAGGTTAAAAGCAATATAATTGAACAAAAGTTTTAAATGGAGTCTAATAAATCTAAACTTATTTTTTACATTTTAGTGCAAAATATTATTTTTTATTTTATTTTTTTAGTCTCAAGAAATAAAACTTTTCTTAAACAATTAATAATGTAGTAAAATTATTATTTTTAAATTGTATAACTTCTTTTCAGTTTTACATACTTTAATAATAACATTTCATGTATCAACTAAAGTTACATATTAACTAACATAGTAAATGTTTTAAATGTACACATATGCTAATTTTTCGTTTTAAGTAGCTCGACAATCTATTACAGCATATAGCTCAAAGAATGTTTTGTTAACAACATTTCCAATTCAGCTTTTGAAATATTTATCTAATTACTATTTGATGTGATATATAGTATTTTATAAGTCTTTGAAATCCTTGAGGACTTTTTACTTACAGATTTTACTCCAATAATAATTTACTTTAAGTATAATAAGTATTAATAAGACTTAATGGCTTACCAAAACTCCACATACCCAATTGTCCAGTGGATCCCAATTTTTTATCAACCAGTTTGCTAAAAATAAAAGGATTTAAATGCCAGCTAGGTAAAGGGGTAATAATTTCATCTGTCTCTTAAACCAAAGTTCATAGATTCTAATCCCACTTATTGCACGGATGCTTTGGTTCTTGAAATGGATTAAAAGATTATTACCATGCAAAATGATCCTAGCTGTTGATGCTCCAAAAAAAACAATTTTACTGCTTATATCAATTGTCGTTGATATAATTTAAATCATTAGAAGTACAGTAACACCCCAATTTATATTTTCCCCATTTATGTTGATTCGAAGTTACAATCAATTAGTTCCTGTGTACCAATTTACGTTGTTTAGCTTTGAAGTTACATCCTTTAGAATGCTGAGGTTTTTCAGATTTTTTGTTGCTATCTTTCTGAAGCTATCATAAGATTGCCATAGTGAATAAAATTTAAACTAACAAAAGACTTTTAATTATTCATAAATTAGAAATGGAGTTAAGTGTATGGGATTTTAGAATTTGGTTATGTTGGAAGAACATCACATTGAAGGCCAATGTATTCGTTGCTGGCGAGATCAGCTACAGTAGAGATCAGATCCAAAACTTTCTGAAGTCACTGAACTCTTGGACTATTATTTGCAGAAACCTTGGTTTCCATGGATCACAGTTTGGGAAGCCTTAATATAGATGATTGAAGTACTTTGCTATGCAGAATAACATAAAAATGTATGCAATTATGATACATAATTTTGTGAATAATCATATTTGTTAAAAAAATTCCTTTAACCATTAAAAACATGGCATTGTTCAAAATATATAATAAAAATGTATAAATGTGTAAAAAAATCCTCTAAAATCACTATGTAAAGATTTAGAGTTACATAGATGTAATAGCTTGAACATTCTCCATAATTGAAAAGGTAAATTTTAACTTAAAACATGAAAAGGTTTTTGAATTGACTTGATCAAAACAATTTATTTACAATGTTTTACATAAATCAAAAGTATGATGGTTAATCAGTAGAGTAAAAGATCCAAGTATTTTCTCCCTTAGATATAACTGAAATCCTGAAATTAATTGCCATCTTTGGGTTTGGAAACTTGCCTTTTTATCCAATTTCATAAAACAATTTAATGACAAGCTTTAAGGCAAAAATACCATATATGCTGGGGTCTAAGTTGACCTTGATTTTTCAGATTGTAAATACACGACTAGACATATATTCGCCGTATATATATATATTTTTTTTTCATTAAAAAAATTTTGAATGAAGAATACAAGGAATTTTATGGTTTTTAAAACCTAAATGTAACCTTTTCCAAAAAATGCAGTGTCGATTTTTGAGTTATTAAATCATTTGTTTAATTTAAGAAAGATCAATCATATACCATATTGCCATCTATTGGCGAAATGTATTTCTAATGATACTTCGTTCCTGTAATTGCAAATAGATCGTTTATATTTTTGAGGTTCAGTAATAAAAACAAAAGTTAAAATTTTAATTTTTATTAACTATTAAAAATAATTATCTTAAATCTTCTAAAATAAATGACAGAATATGTAAACAATGGAGCAGCTGATTCAAAATGGCAATCACCTACACCATAAGATCAAATTTTTTTGTAAATATCAATGTTTTTAATCTGTTAATTAAGGATCACATTTTATATTCAGCGTCCTCACTCATGACAGATGGGCGTCCAAATCGTGCGTCATCGTGCACATTTGTCCTTCCACCATTAAACAGATGACACCACTTTCGCACATTCCCTTCGTTCATTAAACCTTCCCCATACGCTTCCACAAGTTGGCGATGGATTTCGGCAGGGCGAATTTTTTTCGCGTTCAAAAATCTAATCACCGAACGCACTTCACAATCAGCGGGATTAGTGATAGACATGGTTCTTTATAAAGCACTGTGAAAAATCAACCAACTCACTCAAATGCTCAGCGCACACTGAGGACATGGCCGGGGTCCTAGAGAGAGCATTCAACCTTGAGACGTCTCCGGTCAATGATCTGCGCGGGTAGGGTGCGCAAATGGCTCTTACTTTAAAAATGACCCTTGTATATTCGGCGTATAAGTCAACCTTAAGTTTTCGGATTTTTTTTTTACTTATATGCTGGCATATACAGTAAGTTGATATGCAATATCTCTTCTTATCTTAAAGTTTTTTAAACAAAATTATTTCTTCTTTAAAATAAGATTTTGAAGAAAATTTTGACAAATTCAATTGGAAAAAATTAATCAAAAAAATATCCTTAAATATCTCTTTCTAGGAGTAATTAAGTAACTGCAATAACAAATGAATGAAAGCTTTGGAGATTTTTAGGAATATGAATATGGCAGATATACTAGTTTCCCTTCCACCTTGATCCATTACAAATGAACACCGATGACAGTTTATTGAGTCTGAATGTAATGACTGAACGATGACCCATTTTAAGAAGAGCAGTTTTATTTACCATATACTATCTCTATATTTAAGCCAAATTCAAAATTTAAATTCCAAAATTTAGGGTTTACATTTACATGGAGTATAAAAACCGGAAATACAGGCCAATGACTCCTGCCCATTCTCATGGCACATTCGATCTTAGCCATCTTCATCATGACAGATTCATTTTGTCTCCAGTCTTGCACCAGCTTAAAAATAACATAAATCCTTTGTTGTATCACAGTTATTTGACAATTTAACAAATTCTATAGCTTTTTGCTTAAATCTAGCTTCATATTTCATTGTTTTTTGGTTGGTATAGCCATGATGATGGTATTAGAAGTCAGTTTGAATAAATGTTAATTGAAATTTACAATATATATCAGAGAATGATATGACATGATGTCATACATTTCACATGAATGCAGCTGAATATTTCACATATTTCCAGATGGGAATTTCCTGATCATAAAATAATTAAAATTTTGATCATATAAGGTCTCAATTTTGTCAGAAAGTTCATGAAAAGTGAAAAAGAAAAGTTAACTTATATGGTGAGTATATGCATAAACATGGATTTCCATGCCCAAAAATTAAGTTAGACTCATATGCCAAGGCAACTAATTATCCTCGTCGCCAATTTGGCATGTTGCTGAGTATACATGCCACTAAAAGGAATAGAAGGTGGAAATAACTACAACCAACTCATAGTAACCAATGGTAGAGCAAACATGACAGGACCGGGGGCTAGGAACGACTGACTCAGAGCCAATTGGGGAATGACTCGGGACAGGGCAGGTGAACAGGTGACGTATAAGGCAACAGCAACTCTTTAGAATTGACCAACTGACGAACACTTGAGTCTAACTGAGAATGCATACCAATCAGTTGATCAATGTGACATTTCCATGCAATACCAGACTCTAGTTTTACAAGATAAGATACAGGGTTTAACATTTTTAAAACTATGCCTTCCACCCATTTAGTTTTCCCTCTATATTCTCTAATCAATACAGGCTGTCCTATAAATAATTGTCTAGTTTTACTGCCACTGGCATTGGCAGTTTGCTTAGCCTGCTTACTATGTACAGTCTCAGATAACGATGGCCTAAGTAAGTTCAGCCTTGTGCTATTCCTGTTAAACATTAACTTAGCAGGGGATTCATTAGTGGTCATATGTACACTACTCCTATAAGTCAATAGGAATCTACTTAAAGCTAGTTCTGGGTTTTCTTTAGCAAGTACTGCATGCTTCAGCCGTTTCTTAACCGTCTTTACTGAATTCTCTGCTTGGCCATTACTAGCAGGATGATATGACGGTGTAAAGGTATGTTTAATACCATTTAACCTCGAAAACTGGTTAAACTCATAAGAAGTGAAAGGTGGACCATTGTCTGACACACAATGTTCCAGCAGTCCAAATCTAGCAAACATAGGTCTTAATTTAGAAATTGTTTTCTTGGCAGAAGTCGAGCTGACCTCTTCCACCTCTAACCATTTACTGTGTGCATCTACTATCACCAAATATAATTTTGAATAAAATGGTCCTAAAAAATCTACATGAATCCTTTGCCAAGTTCGTTCAGGATAATCCCAAACGTGCAAATAGCTTTTTGTCGGATTTGGCCTTTCCATAAGATACAATGAGCAACTATTAGCTAGGCATTCGATATTGTTATCCATCGATGGCCACCAAATGTATGATCGTGCCACCGATTTAATTTTCACAATGCCCAAATGGCCACAATGCAGTTCATCTAGAATAGATTTCCGCAAAACCTTAGGGAACTACTCGGTATCCCCACATCAAAATGCCTTGCTCCACAGTTAGCTCATTTTGTCTTAAGAAATACGAACTTAATTTGCTGTCCCTATTATTTGGCCAACCATACAACACATAGCCTAATATTGTACTTAACTCTGGGTCCTTCCTTGTTTCCCTTTTTACCTCATTGAAATTCAACGGAATTTCACTTTCTTCCAAGCATTGCAAATAGGTACCCACATACCCTATCTGATCACATACTTCAGTAGCTTCTGTTACATTCAATGGTAGCCTAGATAAACCATCTGCATTACCGTGATCTGCAGATTTAATGTAGTGGATATCAAAATCATACCCTGATAAAAATAATGCATACCACTGCAGCCGACTCGCTGCATATGCTGGCAACCCTTTCTTTGGTCCAAAAATAGACAAAAGCGGTTTATGATCTGTAAGTAGAGTGAAATTTTGAGAAAACAAATATTGATGAAATTTCTTAACTCCAAATACAATAGCTAGTGCTTCCTTGTCAATAACCGAATAACCTAGTTCAGCTTGTGACATTGACCTCAAGGCATATAAAATTGGTTTTTTAGATCCATTTTTTTGAACTTGACTTAAAACACAGCCTATACCATAAGCCGAACAATCAGTAGCAATTTTAGGGGTAACCCTGGATCATAATGTGCTAAAATTGGTGCTGACACTAGTTTTCTCTTAACTAGCTCAAACGATTTAACACAAGCATCATTCCATTCAAAATTAGTATCCTTCCTTAACAAATGGTACATAGGACTTAAAAACAGTGGACAGATTGGGGACAAACTTAGAATAATAATTCACTAATCCTAAAAATCCTTTCAGTTGAGAGGCGTTTTTAGGAGTAGGCGCATTTAGAACTGCTTCTACTTTACTGGGTGAGGTATGTAACCCTTCTTTACAAATTACAAACCCAAAATACTCAATGCACTTCAAAAACAATTGACACTTACTCCTACTCACGGTTAAGCCATTTTCACTCAGTCTCTTACAAACACTTTTAAGTCTAGACAAGTGCTCATTTTAGTCTTCCCCTGTGATTAAAATGTCGAGGAAGCATACTACACCTGGTATACTCGATAAGACTTGCTCCATAATTCTTTGAAATAAACCAGGGGCAGAAGAAATTCCATATGGAACTCTATTATATACAAACAGACCCTTGTGTGTACTTATGGTCCAGTACCTTTTAGAATCATCATCTAATTTAACCTGGGTGTACGCTTGAGAGAGATTGATTTTAGAAAAGGTCTCGCCCCTCTGTAAAGAAGAGAACAATTCCTCTATCCAGGGAATGGGATGGCGATCAACTTCCAAATAGGGATTCAAGGTAACTTTAAAATCCCCACAAATTCTGATTTCACCATTCTTTTTAAGCACGGGCACAATGGGTGTACCCCAGTCACTACTGGTAACTGGCGTTAAAATTTCATTTTTCACCAATCGATCTAACTCGTGCTCCACCTTCGTTTTAAGTGAGTAAGGAATAGCTCGAGGTTTGTGGTACTTAGGAGTGGCATCCTCCCTCACTTTTAACTTTACCGGTTCTCCCTTATAATTCATTTGGGCAATTCAAAAGGTCGGCGGGTAAATGTTGAATATTCAAACAAGGGTGGAGTGACCGTATGCTGAGAAAGTAAAACAGGGAATGCATGCAATTTTCATTCTTGTATTTTTTTATAATTAACTGAACGATGGTATTAATCGCAGTATGTATGATCATTTGGTTAAGTATGTCGCAGAAATTTTTACATTTCCACAAAATGGGAATCTAACCTACCGATTGAGACCCTTGGAAGCCCCGTCAAAATTCAGGACGGTCTATCCGTGAATTAAAATTGCCCCTCTTTCAGTGGTAAAGACTGAAGTCACTGTTATTGAGGGTATGGCCATTAGCCCAACAAAATTTATCAGTAACGATCCACGTTGGCTGCGGTAACAGGTAAATTTCCACAAATACTCCTCTTACCGCGCTCTCCGCGAATTTTCTGCGCGTTCCTGTGCCCTCTTCAGTATACTGGCGAAATTTCCGAATCTAAGACTTCAATAAGAATTGAGCATTTTTCCTTTGAAAGTTCTATTTGTCATCAACCAAATGAACATGTGGTGTGGTGTTGGGGATAAGTTTTAAGCTCGTTTAAAATATGTCAGTCAACGTTTGATCCTGTTAGCAGGAATTAAAATTTTCATCCCTTCAGAAGGCAGTGATTCAAGAATTCCCACATAAAAATCAGCATTTCCCATTCCATTTTAATCTAATCTCGTTCCCCACGCCATTTCTTTTAAAATCCCAATTCCCCACAGCGAGGATGTGATCAATTTGTAAAACTGCTCCCACGTTCATTAACCTCTCAGTGGGCGCGTTTGGGTGGACCAAGACGTGTGCCCCCTCCTCCCTCCTCCCAGACAGAGAAAAGGAGTCCCCTTCCCTTCATCCCCCAACCCTCACAATGCCACACACCCCACGAACTCTTCCACATTCCTCTTCCCACGACACACGCCGATTCGCGACGTCTCATAACACGACCACGTGACCCCTTTACGTCCGTCCAGTCTCACAGTCTTCCGATCCGCCAATAAAAATCCAAATCTTTTCTTTTTCCAGCGTCTCGAACTCTACACTGCCTCTGCCCCTTCCCCCTCCTTCCCCCTCCTTCCCCCTCCTCCATCCCTTCCCACCCTCCCCCCAAATCACCACTCCAATATCCGGCGCAGACAGTTTCGACCACGGGTTCGAGACAATAAATCCTCCGAGCAAAAATAAGCTCGCGATGCACTTTGCTTCGGTCATCATCCTTTTAAACGCCTGAATGAACTATCTCTCTCTATACGACGATACGCAAGAAACTGCGAAAGCCTGACGAACAGAGCACTAGACTGACTATTAGAGTCTGAAAGAGTAGGGGGACATGCTACTCCGCTCTTGCATCACGAGCTTGTCGACCACGGTCTCTGCCGGCTTCCGAGGCAAAGATTCGACGGGGGTGGAGAGGGAGTGGGGAGCGAGCGTAGCGCGCGAGCTATATGATGCACAGTCGCGTATCAGCTCGGGGGCTGGTCATTTCCGTCTGAATCTGTCCTCGAGGCTGGACATAGGAGCGGTTCCGTTCTTATTCAAGGGTTCGTTTGACACTTTCTCGTTTTTATCTCTTCATATCTCTGGGGTGAGTGCGCTCGACCGATAACCCTCTGTTTAGACTCGACGGTACAAGGCACCGTAAGGATCTAGTCTCGAAGACGTTTCGTCGAAAGTATCGTCCGTCCTTAACGTCTTCGGGATTGATCGCCCTTAAAAGGTTGGTTGAGTGATTTTTTTCTTGAATTTTCTTCCGTTTCATTTTTCGATAATTTTTTTGCTGCGATTGTGCCCCGTCGCAATTATTGCGGGTGTTTTCATGGTAGTTGAATGTGTTCCGAGCGTAAAAGGGATTAATCTCGCGGACTATTGTGGTTCTTCCTTGTTTACAAGAATATTTTTCCTGCTCAGATAAAGGCGCAATGTAGCTCAAAGTGGCACCCGAAGAGATGCTACGTGATAACAATTACAAAAAACATATCAAAGAGAATATTATTTTTCACTTAATTTCACTCCGTATTGTGACTTTCCCGCAGCGTATCCAGGACGCTTTACGTAAAAAAAGTTACGCTTCGTAAATGCTAGGGATAAAGTGACAAGTGGCAGGCGTGGGAGTTATTCCTTTTTAATATTGGTAACGATATGCACTCGGCTGAAAAACGTTGTCGACCCTTAGTCTATACCCTAGTTTTCTTTGGTCATGGATTGTTGATCGTATGACGCTAACATCTCCATAGCACTAATTTTCGATTTTCGAAAAACTTGGCTTCTTATTGCGTTTATATCTTGTAGAAATACACTAAATACAAATAAGTGACAGCCTAAAATTGAGCTACGTCACGTTTCGTTTTACGTTATCGTCCAAGTCATTATGCATAGGTATATCACGTCAATAGCATACCGAAATTTGATTTATCAAACTTGTCATGAATGTAAAATACTCTAAATCACGGGTAAAATAAGAATAAGAATACATAACTTTAAGAATGCAACAAATCTTTTTGAAATAAGAATTGAGACTCTTTTTCCAGAAAATGAAGGTCATTGCGCTACCCTTAGTGTTTCAACTTTTATAAGTTCTTGATGGTTGAAAGTTGTTGCTCGGATTAGAAACTCACCTTGGCACTTATTTTCAACCGTTTCGCGAGAAATTTTTACACACTTGTACTAAATTTTCACTTTCGCGTTTGTGTTATAGCTCTACATATTACTTTTAAATCAAACAAAAACAATAGAACTTTAGAAAGCAAACAACTGACGTGATTCGAACGTTTAGCATTCAGTTTATTCTGAGGATACATTTTAAAAAATATTGCCATAACCAGTTCTCGAACCTAAATCTCCCCCCTCGAATGCCATCCTGAGATAAAGTATTTTTGGATTTTTATTTTGGAATCACCATTTATTTGTGCAATTGGAATTATTTTTTTCTTTTAATTCAGTCTAAAAAACAAAAGGGAATCTTTCAAAGCCTAAAGTCAGAGAAAAGTTATTCTTACCTGATTTAAATTTTTAGATTTCATTTAGTTTATTCTATCTACCATTTCTACCACAAATATTACAATGTACAATGCAACTAATGATACAAAAAAAAGTGTATGCATCTTTTCCAATTTTTTTAATCAATATTTTTTATGTATTTTTGAGTAACAAAGAAAAGCATCGATTAAAGTATAACAATCTCAAAATAGACGTACTAATAAGTTTCGTATTTGATATTCCTATCTCTGATGTATTTCGAAGCTGCTAATCTAGTAACGTTGAAGCACTGTAGCCGCTATTGATCAATGCCAAGAAGAAATAGCCGCTAAAAATTTTTATCTGCTGACAAAGTAAAGTAATATCGTAAGTTTTTTAGACTAAAAAGCGTTACGCTTTTGTATAGAGGGCGCGAGTCGCATGTACGCGGGTTTTGAAGGCCAAAACGAACACAGTTTACCGCACAATTCCTTATGGTATCTGCTTTAAGGTTCCCTATGATTGGGAAAGACGTTGCTTATCTTGTAGTTAGTGACCCCTTACGGGTGTTTATTCAGCTTGCGTTTTGAAAGGCCGGCCCCCTCCCTTATTGGAAAACTGTCACATACGTACTGAATGTAAACCTCTCGTATCGATTGTTCGCGTTAATTGACATCGTTTTCAATTTTAAATTACATAAGAAACTTATCTGCGAAGGATATATTTACAGCGACTCATATCGCGATAATATTCATATCAATAACGTCACTCGGAGAATTTATGAAATTTAATAAAATTCACTCGACGGAAATTATGGTTTTATGTCGCGACGATCTTTATTCGAATGAGCCATTAATATAATAAAATCAAAATTTTTTAACGATAAAAAATCAAGATACTCCTCCATAAAAATCGGTATCGGTGGAAATATAAAGACAAGTGCCATATTTTTAGACACTTTATGAGCGAGTTTGCAAAAAAATACTAAACTCGGAATTTACAAAAGTTATCTTAAAACGGACATTTTGATGCATGAAATTTAATATTTGCACATTGATTTAAAACCATGCTTCAACTCTCATGCGTAAGCGGTGGTAGACTCTCCTTCATTAGTTATTCACGAATGGCTCATCGATCTTCCTACTAGTAGTTAATTTATCATAGACGCAAGATAAGAGCACCATCAATAAGTTTCTTACTAGCGATAAGTTTCTTACTAGCGACCTTAACATCGGGATTCTAATACTCTTACCTACCTCACTGTCAAGGCCAACGATACGATTCGTGGAATTTTTCGTTGAATTGTTTGTTTTCTCAATCAGAGACCTTAAAATAGGTCAGTAATTAGAGATTTGTTAGTCAAGAGATTGGTCATTCGCCATTCAGATGGATCCGTTCAGTCAATCGCTGCCCGTCACGATTTTAATTGCGCGTGATTGGTTGGTCTGATTGAGTCAACGAGGTCATTGACCGACTTTTAGAAATTGTCCACTGGCGGAGGCTATTGTTTGGCAGAAGATTCACGGAGTGGGTGCATGATAGATAAAAATTATGTTACTACGAAAGTGACCAGTTGGGTTTGTTGTGATTCCTTGGTTTCGGTTGGAAGCTACGATCCTTTTCCATTATAATATATTGAGGAAAAGCTAAAAATATTTCCTCCTTTCAGCCAAATAGCTGTGCGCCTCGTCAGTTTCGCCAAAGGTCAATTTCGGAATTTATACGCATTTTTCCTTGTGTTTTGTGCAGCATCAGTATACCTCAACTATTTCCTTGTAAAACGCCGACTGAATGAAATAGATTGCTTCCATTGTCTGATATTATCAATAAACCTAATGTGTTCCCAATGAATCGATCGAATGACATTTCTTTGGACAATTTTTGCTTGAAATTTTTCGATTGGTTCATTACTACGGGCGCCTTTTTGAAAGCGGGGAAATTATTTTTTTATCGCATAATTGAATTCTATTAAGTGATGAATATTTTTCTCTGCGATATTTGTTATTTAATATTCACTCAAGATAACTTATGACGTAACAGAACGAAAGCCAGCAACATTAAATTTATATACAGGTATCCCCCGATTTACGCGTTTTTGCGTATACGTGGTTTTGTTTTTACGACCACTTTCCGATTTACGCGTCTCGTATTCGGTTTAACGCGATTTTATTCTCTCGGCCATTTATCAATATACACGTCGCGTATTTGCAATTATGCGATTCGTTATGCTCTCAGTATGTACTCTTAATAGTTTATTATTTATTAAATATTTCATGAATTCATGCCTGTCTACAATTTACTTTTATTGTCCCTGCACTGATACCATTTATTGAATCGTACGACAGAGCAAGATTTCCCGGTAGTTCCTACGGTAGTAGAATCTCTTTTCTTATTCTCTTTTTTGAGCAAATAACACATTTGAACCCACTTTTTTGTGCAAAAATATTCATAGTTGTGTAGAGAATATATTTGTATAGGAAGTTCACTGATCGAAGGATCTTCGATAACTATGTGATGCATGGCAGAAACTTAATGAATAAAAAAATTTAGGAATTGTAAAAGTGGACGCTGCACAGGACGCCATATCACGTCGAAAACGCTTTGTGTGGTTAAAACGCCCATTAAATCAAATTTAAAGACGTTAAGATAACTTCTCAGTAACGTAAACAACGCCTATTAATTATTTTCAGTGGGAAAAATATTTTCGATTAGCGCGGTTTCGCTTTACGCGATGATTTCCAGGAACGCAACTCTCGCGTAAATTGGGGGATACCTGTAGTGAGTTATTCCAGAGTTTTTCCGAGTGATTGTGCGTGTGTGTGTGTTTTTTTTTCCTTTGGGCTAGTTTTCTACAAAAGGTCCCTGTAGGCCATCGTCCTGTAAACTTGTATCATTTTAATTTTTTTCTATTTTCTCTTATTGACGTGTGAGTGCTCATCTGGATTATTTTACGGTTCGGGAGTTTTAATTTTAATTTTATTCGGTACACCGTAGTCTCCGTATTTCATTTTAAATATTAAATTTGAAGCAGCACTTATGTCTATTCCTTTTAACCCTCATTATTCTGCATCGGCAAAGAAATGTTGAAAGTAATGCATACATTAATTTAGATGACATTTAAAAAATACACCAGCCAGTTAAATTTTGATCCATATTACATTACGGATAACATTAACTTATAATATGAAATTTTAACAATTAATATTCGTTGAAAATTATTCCTTTCGGAGAATTTTTTACTTTTATTCAAAGAGTTTCCTCTCAATGATTATGAAATTAATCTATAACTCATAATTATAATACATATTATGGAAGAAATATGTAATATTTCAATATATTATTTGTTGATGATAAG
Source organism: Tanypteryx hageni (assembly GCA_028673005.1). Lineage (NCBI taxonomy): Eukaryota > Metazoa > Arthropoda > Insecta > Odonata > Petaluridae > Tanypteryx > Tanypteryx hageni. The sequence continues at coordinate 71,150,061 of CM054113.1, forward strand.
TTACCATGTTCACAACTTTACGAGAAGGTAGCGTACATATTTCCAAGGGCCCGAAAAGCTCCATTCCCGCCTCTTTTTAAACGGTTTGAATAATTTAAGAGCTTTTCACTGCATCACTATACTCTTGTTGTTGATATTCCAGGAAAAGAACTTATGATAACGTACGTCAACGGCTCAAAGTGTAACGGTGATCATTTATTTTTTTAACTCAGAGCATGGCGAGAGGTTATAGCATCTTATGAAACACGGGTGTTGTGCCATCCAACACTGAAATAACTACCATCGTACTAGGCTTAACAAATATCCAAATTTTCATGATATCTCCAGATTTCTTAATGTCTAACGCTGCCAAGGAAAAATTAAGAATAGGTACAAATCTTAAAGCGATCATTTTAAAATGGCTTTTAGGGTAATTAAGGAGAAAAGAAACACCTCTTCAATATATGTAGACCCAAGAAAATCTTTTAATGGTATGGGCGTAAAAAATCGTTGATCCTAAATTGACAAATTGTTTATTTTCCTTTTTTATTTAGCTGTAAATTATCGACTGCCACAAATGTACAGCGCAGTCTATCAATTCAAAGATTTCGGTAGCTTTTTTGCGTAGCTCGTATATTTTCGGGAGTAGGTAAATTTTTTGCATTTGCCTCGCGGTAAAACTGGGATCATTTACGGCGAGAACGAACACAATATGTGCATGGAAGAAAGCAGCTTCTGAAGCATTTGATAGCCGTTTAATTTATCTTAAAATGTTTTAATCGTATATTTTCCATTTTTACATGTTTTTGCTTTATCAGGCGTGGCTTAAGGTAAAAGTCATTGAGATATTTTTTTTTGCTTTTGCATGATTTTTCGGAAGAAAATTTTCAATCGCTATCTCTCCTGTCTCTGTCAAATGAGTTAATGCTAAATCTTCTCAAAATGTGTCGAAGTTTTACAAGGTTATCCTCAAGCGGTCAATTTTGTGTGTACGGGCTTTAAAACAACCTCTTCCCTCTCAATCAATAGGCTTTCCTATTAGCCGTCCTGTTGGCAGCGTGACGTCCAACGACTTGGAGGACAACATTTAGTTTGGCTTATCAAGGATAAAGAAAATGACGGTCCAGGCTGCAGGGTCTACTGGTGAGTCTTTCTTTTGTTAATAATGGAAAACATTTTGAATTTAAAGAATTTGAAAATTCTTTACCTGTGGAATGATTCTATAGTTCGAACATAACCGTACCAGTAAACAACAAATGTGCGTAAGCAATGCGCCGAATGTTATTTATATTATATAAATAGACTTCCGAATAAAATCTGTATTGTCTTCATCTCATGCCCCTTGTTTTTGCTAGCCAAATAATAAATGTAAGTATGGTTTACTAAAAATCCTAAATATAAAACGCTTATTCTGTCATTATGTGTGTAACGCTTTTTAACAAACTTTCCAACTAGGTAAAATATTGACATTCGGCAGGAATACTTCAATCATGCATTAAATGTCAATGACGAAAAAAGACCCAGGTTCGACTCCAGGATATAATCGGTCAACCAGAAGTGGGTGTTTACTCTTGTCACATCCGTTATTTTGAAATATTTGCTTTAATATGTGATATATGTAAAAACGTATTGGAATAAAAATTGTAGAAAATTTAATTTTCTACAAACTGTGTTCGAAACATTTTCCCATAGTTTATAGTAACGCTCCTTTTTATTTTGTTAATTGTTGGAGCTTCGTGGCTGTATCCAATATCAGAAGGCTATGGTTTGAGTTTATTTTCTGTTCTTCTTAAAATATTTTTTATCATTTAACCTATTTGGAATTTTTAGAAATATTACAAGTACGGAAGCCATGTGGTGGTCACATCAGATTTTTGTTTATAACAATTAAATTCATGTCCCGTCATTTTTGCCTGGCCTTTGCTCTATTATCAATATATTAAGTACAGACTGCCATGCACATAAATGAAATAAAAGTGAGTATAAAATTCAATCCCTTCGTTCAAACCTTAGATGGGAAGGATAAATAAATAAACTCAAAAAATATCTACAGTATTGAATGAATTGTAGGGATGGTAACATTCCATCCAGAGCCATATTGAAGCACGTCGCTCATCTGAATGAATCACTAGAACATCATAACACGCTGAAGTGCCGAAGTTTGTCTCTCTTCCCGCTTTTAGTTTTTGGAGGACAATTGACACCGATTATCTGTTATTTATCGCTTACTTATTTACAAATCCTTTACCCACTACTCCCCTTACAAACTTCTGGCGCTGGAAAATAACCTCCAAACACGAAGTCGGAAAATAGTACGCAGCTTGGATCCTGGCGAGTTTAGGATAAACTCGATAAGTGGATCGAATTAGCGGTTGAAAACTTTTACGCCTGGAAAATGAATTCGTTATGGGTGTATTTCCTTCCAAATACCAGGCTCCTTTTTTATAAATATCTCAATTTAAAACGAGAAACGTTGATTAAAAGCTTCATTTTTATAGTCCCATGTGCTGATAGAAATACCTTATACCACTTACGTCGAACTCATTGTCAGTGGAGTATCAGCGCGACATTAACGCTGTAGATGTTATATAATAACCGTATTAGGATAACTAGTAGCCTGTGACACAGCTACGCTTGTGCACGTTTAAAAAAAAAATATTTGGCTGTTTACGTTTTTTAAAATACAGTTGGTTGTTCAGATTGGTTAGTACATTGTTATTTTAATTTATTGGAAATTATTTTTAAACTAGCGTAATTGCCCGTCAAATATGACGGGTATGCGTGATTTAAGTATTAAGTTAAAATTGAAATAAAAATTAATGAAGCCAACTTTTATATGCAATAAAAAAGTAAGAAATAAATATAAAATTCACATAATTGAGTGTCCCAGATTGTAAAAAGAGTATTGGAAGAATAAAAATTATATGAGAAAGAAATACATTACGCTATACAATTCTTATACGCCCAAAATTGTTTTTAATTTATGGAACATTTAATTTTGTCTCTCTCCCCCTCTCTCCTCCTTTCTTTCTTCCTCTCTCTCTCGTATTAAAGCAATAAAATAACGCATTCCTTATGCATAAAAGAATTAAGGTAACAATACAATCTCGAGGTTTAACAAGAAGTCCAAACCAGGACTAATGCAGGCTGATTTCCCAAAGTTGACGTACCGAATTGATTACTTATAATGACAGGAAATGTTTCAGTATGTGCCAGTCATTCCAAGGAATTCTCACACCATAAATACCATTTGTAAGTCATAGTTTATCAATGATACAGAAAAATTGAAAAACAAATGAATAGAGCATTATCAGGTTTAAAATAGTAAAAGCAATGTCAAAATCACTTTCTAGCATTATATTTTGCATGTATTTTTTTAAATAAACGAATTTAATAAATGTTGCTGTTTATACGCTAATATGTCTGGATCAACTGTCCATTGCTAAAGAGTAGTCGAGCGGAAAAGAAAATAACCCATTTTTTCACTCGTATATGTTCAAGTCGAGTTAGGTAATAATCGTCTTCATGGGAACAATCCGATAAAATGCGATTTAAAACGCAAAAACGCTGTTTTTTGTAGAAATTCAAGAAAAGACGATCAATTATCAAACTTCGGTGCGAAGAATTAGAATCAAAATTCTTCTTCCCTTAGAACAGTACAAACCTCTCTCCGATATCACAAAGAGAGCCCTCAGTTCTACTTCGCTCCGATATCACAATTTTAAGATATTTTAATGTATTAAAGTAAACATCTCTGCACGGTGGATTTGAGACTTCCTATGTAAAACAAATAGGGAAAAACGTTCCTGGATTCGAACCCGGGACTTCAATCTTCGCCAAATAAAATATAACCCGGAGGTGGCACCTGGCAGCACGAGCCTCATACCAAATTTCATTAATTGGTGCAAAAGTTGTTAGTAGGGGACACACAGACGGGACTTTCGTAAGGCTGCTTCCTTTGGAAACCAACATAACAATGACATGGTCGGCAAGGCAACATATCGTTAAAAAGCTTATATTTTTCCAATAAATATGATTTAAACATAGAACTTGAGCGATTTTGTATCGTATGCAAAAGGTGACGATAAGAATAAGAAACATTATTTATTTTGCTTTAAAACGGTCCAGCTTCGAAGATTGTAGGTCAATTATTTCTAATTTTAATTTGCAAAAGAGTAAAAGACTGTAAGTCGAAAAATCGGTTTTTATGTGTTATCCTATGGGAAATGTCACCCCCCCCCCTCCTCCACTTCCCACCAACCCGCAAAAATTAAAATTCTGGCCCCGAGGTGCATACCCTCATGGTCCCAATAGTTAGTGTACGAAGTCTAAAGTCTCCAAGTTCCTTGGTTTTCGAGAAATGCTGTCCACACATAGACACGCCGCTTTTTATTAATACTAGGGTACTAGGGAGATACCCATTCTACGAACGGTTTTCATCCGGAAATAAAACAATTTTATACATTATAGCTCTTCTATTTGAATCATAAATAAAGTTATCAATAACAGTTAAAATTTTGCTCCCGTAAATACTTGGGAGATTTGAGAAGGTTTTCCTATGGGGAATAGAAATTATACCCTGCAGTCGAACCCTGGCCTTCTATTGGGGATTTTTTTCTTCGTTGCCTTTTATGCTTGTAATATTTGTCATATACAATATTATTATCATTACTTATACAATCAAAACAGAAAGGAGTTACTAAAATAACCGAGAATTAGTTTGTTTTTCTGTGCAATCATTGATTGTGTTATGTCAACACTCATAAAATCAAAAAAGAATTTATTCACTGAAATAACGTAAATAATTTTGATGTTTTTACAAAAATTCGTTTTCAGCTGTCTTTCAATATAATAATTTACGAATGTTGTTTACTTTGGTTGCTATGAAAATCATTTCCCTCTCCTTCCTTCTTTCTCTCTCTCTCGTATTAAAATCAAACTTACACCCATAATAACAATAGGATTTCGAGGTCTAACATGTAATTGGTAGGAAAGGCAACATCCCGTTAAAATGTTACGTATTATCTTAAGAGAAGTAGAAATTATCTCCAGGAGACGAACGCGGATCTGTGTCGGAACTTTTTTTCGTAATTGACTTTTAATGCATGACTGAAGCATTCCTACCGAATATCAATCTTCTACCTAGTGGGAAAGTTTGTTAAAACACGCTATAAGTATACTGTCTTGTGACACACGGCCAAACACACAATCTCCACTTAATATATAGGATAAGAGTTTAACGAGGGCCACAGTTTGCAAAAACTGGCTTTACTTTCGCGACTGGACTTTAATTTTGCTACTAAAAACAATGATTTAGAAAACGAGTTGTACTGTAGCTTAATTAATATGAATAAATCTCGTCTAAATATCAGAGTATTTTAAAAATTTATAACGATTAAAAATGAGCATTTTGTACTAACCAATTTCGTTTTATCTAAGCTTTACCGTATAGTGATGGGAGTAGCATTACATTAATAATGAGTTCTGATTTTATTTTTAAAAATTCATAAATGCTTAATGTAGTCTTCTAACGAGTTTTAAAGGGAGAACCACATTAGGGGGGGGGGGGCGTCGCCCCTCCATCCTCTTGAATTTACCTCTTCCGACGTCCCTATCAGAATCTTTCCTTCTCTTGCCATAACCTTCGGTGTAGAAAAAGGAATTTGCGCGGAAAGAATTTAAGAATGCAATATATATATATATATTGTTGGGATAAGGAAGCCCAGTGAGCACTCACCAATAAGACGACTTCAAGTTGGCGAGCTGCTGGGGGTGTCGAGAGACAACTGTCTCTCTCCTGTGCTGACGAACGGATCACCCCCAAAGGCTTCCTTGTTTTGGTGTTTGTTTTACGTGTGTCACTTCGACACCTCCAGCAGCTCGCCAACTTGAAGTTTTCTTATTGGTAAATGCTCAATGGGCTTCCTTATCCCAACAACTTGTTGCCATCCATTTATCCCATTTACCTTTCCTCTTCCGTATATATATATATATAACACGAGCACAGCGTTTTTATTTAGCTTTAGTTCGTTTAAAACATCACTTCATGATTTGTTCAAAAGATATTTTACGTTGTCTCACAATATCCAGACGGCGTCCATAATCGTCTTTCGACGACGAAGGAATCCGGAGAAACCGGAGCCAAGAAATCCGATGGGGGAGTGCAACTCAAGAGGGAACTCGGATTATTCAGTGCCATAAACCTCATCGTGGGAGTGATGATAGGTACAGTTTCTTCTTTCCCCTATGCAGCGTTTAAAAACCCATCAAATCCATCCACTTCAATGATATATGTGTGCGTGTGAGTTTGTGTGTGTGTGAGTTTGTGCGTGTTTATTGCTTTGCTCACGTCTGAGAGCTCCATCTCGTGCGTCACACGACCGACATTTTGACCTTACGTCACCGAACGGTTACGAAAAGAAAGAGCGTTTGTTAATGAGTTTTGTTTAACTCTCTCTTACTTCCTTTCTTTTGTTGGTTTTAGGATCGGGGATCTTCGTCTCACCTACGAGCGCGCTGCAGAGATCGGGTTCAGTCGGCCTTTGTTTGGTCATCTGGGTTGTATGCGGGTTCATCTCCCTCCTCGGTAAGTGGCGTAACACGACTTCGAATTAAGTGAAGTCAGAGCGCAGTCGCTTTTGAAAGCGTCCAACGCGCCATTTCTAGATTGTCGTGATAAACTCCAGTCGGCGTGTTTAAAAACATTTCTTAGTTTAGTGCACATTTATCAGTTATCCCAAAAAAAACTAAATAAAATTGAACGCATTTTTGGTGGACAATAATATTAGATGCTAAAAATTACCTTCGAAAACTGAATGATTTTTTTAGTGACTAGATAGTTTTTTATTGCAAAAGTTATTCTGTTTTTTTAGGAGCGTTTCGTTTCCAACGTAGGCCTATTAGCTTCGTTCTGTCCGTCCATACGCATGTTCATTCTCGGCTTCTAAGCAACGGATTTTCTTGAAATTTGGTATTTAATGACTTATAGGGAAATGCAATAATAAAATGATATAAATGGCTCACAAAGCCCAATCAGGTGTGCCACTTTATTGAAAACAAACAAGAGAGGAAAGATGCAAGTAGGGGTAGTAGTCTTTGGATGCAAGGCATCATGTGCGCATACATGCGAGGCAGAGGCGTCCTTTGCGATTTATGCAATCATGTCAAAAAAGATAAATATTAATGGCTTAGTATAATGTCTAAGAACTGAAAAATGATATGCTAGTAGTGATACCAAGGAAATATCGAATTTTTGATCCACCGATTTATTTCCTAATCAGGCGTAATTAATAAAACAATCGACAATTATTTCAAGCATACCTCACTCGAATAATAGTAATATAATCTTCTGTTCACGTTCTTTTCTTCGTCGTAAATTACCCATTTCTTTTCATTTACAAACTCTTTGTATACGTAAAGAAAATAGCTGTATTTACGTCCATTACTTCGTCGTAGATGCTAAATTTCCTTTCATTTACTAAATGTTTCGTGTGCAGGAAAGAAAATTGAACGTATATAGGTATTTATGGTATTTACAGCAGATATTGTTTACTTCAGTTGCCACGAAGATTGTTTTCGTTGACAACAATTAAAAAACACGGGGAAAATTTTTCAAGTTCAAAGTGAATTACGACTTTCTCGTTTGATTTTCTTGAAATCGGCTACTCCTTTAAAAATGTACTGAAAAAAGATGCTATTTTACTAGTACCAATTTTTGATTGAAGACTTTTTTGTTATAAGTAATATTTTACGAGATACCATAAAGAAAAAATCTTTTTTGTCACCAGTAAAGTGGCACTCCCGATTAAGCTACCTGAACCATTTATATCATTTTCTTATTTTCTTTGCCCATATGTCCTAAATACCAAATTCCATTAACATCCGCCCAGTAGTTTTGCAGATGAAATATGCGAACGGACGGACATGACCTGACCATAAGGCTATTTTTTTAAGAATGCCTAAAAACGAATTTATCCTCGTAAAATATTAGTTATATCGAAAGTTTTTTTTTCATTTGTAGAACTTACCAAATAAAATATTTTTTGTTCAATACTTATCTTAGGAGTAGCCGTTTTCAAGAAAATCAATTCGCTTTGAACTTACAATTAGAAAAATTCATACATGGATACCTAATTGTTGCCAACGAAAACAATCTTGTTAGTAACTGAAATAAATAAGATCTGTTATAACTACAAAAATTATTTTCGTAATGAAATTAAGCGTATTTTCGGAAAATACCCATAATTTCATTACTTTTGCTTACAGAATTTTTAATTAGAACGAAATGGGTTATCTACAACGAAGAAAAGAATGCGAACGTAAATATTGCCACTATTTAACTCGTGAGGTATGTTTTAAATGATTTTCGAATTGTTTGACTAATTACAACTGATTAGAAAATAAATCGGTAAATAAAAATTAAATAATACTATCGTACTCCCCACTCTCCAGGAAAAGGGATTGTTTGATATTGAAAATAGTAAATACATAGCAACGGTAAATACATAGCAACGGTAAATACATAGCAACATTTATCGTCTAAAGTTTACAACACTTTCCGCAGAGCTTATCCTGTAGATTGCGCCCGTGTCTATGTTCTTATGTTATTTTGCGTGGTAACGCATTCGAATTGTGATATAGAATTCTACCAGTTCATTTTACTTTTGAATGCTGATGTTCAGGTTTAAAAATTTTCTTTATATCTCTCTTTACAAGAGTGTTTTCAGAATTCCTCTATCATTTTTCCCCACTGACGAGTTTATTTTTAAAGTTGAAACCCAATTACAACCATTTTAATTAACATAGAGCTTAGAAATTTATTGCATTGCCTCTATTATATCTTAGTTCATCAGTGTTTTAAATTTCAAAAGATGTTGTTTAGTAGTTATTCGTTTATGAATTATTATATATGATTACTTTCGCGAAAGTTGGCTGCGTAGCTGGTTTTACGGGTAGTTTCTGTGTTTAACTCGCCGTAAAATTTTACATTTTCTTTTTTAAAATATTTGAAAAAATCAAACCTTATTAAGCATAAAATAAGCTTTCCTATGGTATTTTTGTATATTCTTTCCAATAAACGTAGCGCAAATGATCGCGCGTCAAAGTTGAGATGCACGTCTTTTTGACGCGGACAGTAGGTATATGTGGAGAAGAAGGTACGAAGGTCAGGATGGAGATCTTTTCCGACAATTTCTTCAGGAAATTAAAAATGTGTATCCCCCAAAAACTGGGGATTAAAGAGATGTATTTTGAAGGTTAGTGTTTCTTTCATATGTTAATGTCAATCTCCAACACGACTTCGTATGTAGTATACAAACGTAGTTTTATGCGTTTGCTCCGCTGGCGTGGAGGGTGACAATGCTGTAGGCGGACGCCGCAGGCGTCCTACACTCCTTCAACCTCCAACACGACTTCGCAATCTGCCCTTACCATGGAAGGAGAATTCTCCTTCCATGCTCTACTCCGCCTCTCCACGGTCTTGCTGATTGTTGATTGCAAGTGGTACAATTTCTCGCCACTCGAGGCGCCACCTACATCTTACGGTTGGAGAACGTGTTGTATAGTTAATCTAAAAACAGTTGGGGAGTTGATTGAAATAAAACTTTACAATACACGAATGGGTGTTTGGGGGCGGAGCCATCATTGAAATGACTTCTTAAAAAGGAAACATTGGCTTACCAATTGAATTACCCGTCAGACTTCCCCGATGCGATTTTCGATCTTTAGTTTTTTTGGGAGGAAATTTCAACATTAAGGAACATTTTGCTCGACCCCACCGGGTTGGGTACGTTATTTGAAGTGTTTTTGGTTCCTCCTCAAAGGAACATTTTGCTCGGCCAAGAATCATCTCAAAAAAGGATTTTTACTAGTTTTATTTATATTTCATATAATTGCAGATATTTACAAGTCATAACATTAATTTCTTTCTGTTGGACGATGCCTTTTCAAATCCTAGCAGAAAACAACAAAAGAAGATTGGAAATCGCATCGGGGAAGTCTGACGGGCAATTCGAAAGCTGTTCCGAAACATAAAATAACTAAAACTTAATTCTCATTTTTTCCATTAATTTTTGCTTATGTTCTTCTATAATTTCGTCCATCATTATAGGGCTCGTATTAACACTGTTTTATTGAAAAGAGTAAATACATAGCAACGATAAATACTTAGCAACATTTATTTTTTAAAATTTGGGGAGTACGATAGTGAACCTGTTCCAAATTTAACATTTCCCTGGCATCATTTTTCGCAATTTTATGGTGAGCGTTCGATCAAACTACATATATCTTTTAGTTTCAAACACTCCATTGCATGAAACGCGCCTATTTGTGATACACTGTACACTTTCCTAACTTGTTTTTTAAATTAAGCGTTCAACTAATCATTGAAGAATTATTACACCTGGAAAGTCAACGTGAGCACATAGCAGAAGGTGCGATCGGAATATGCCTTCTTGTTCATTAAACCTGTGTTAGCGCCTTTAGCAGAATTTGAAATATCTATAAATCCTGTAATACTTGCCAATTTTATTCGCATGCATGTATTTTGGGTTCTAATTGTTTGATTTAATAAAGCAGTAATTCTAAGAAGCGGAACTGATTGATTGTTGTAGGAATTTCTTGCAGGGGTTAATTAACTGAAAATCTGATTCTTAATATTCAAATACAGATGATGAAGCAGAAGAATCGCCCAAAAACAGAGCCAAAAATTACATTAGCTGACCTAGCATACCTTTTTTTGTTTACATTAGGGTTGCTAAGGAATTAATGATATTTGAAACTTTTGGCTTATAACGTCGATGTATCCTTGATATTAGCTAAGGTAGAGATAATTTTTGTAGATAAAATTGGGTTGGGTTGGGGGGCGGTGGATAGGTTAGGTATGGGTTTAGAGTTTCATACAACTTTTGCCTCTAGTTTGAACTCCTTAGCAACCTCACAAAGGTATGGTAGGTCAGTTATTCTAAACCAGCTCCAAAAACATTTTTAAACTTATAACAATTAATGGTGAATTAATTACGCAGGAGAATGTATTACGCAACCCACCGATCTCTCAACCGAAAGATCCGTCTAACTCGCAGCATTAATCAAATTGTCAATTTCATCAATGGAAAAACCGCTCGACGTGATCTTGTATACAACAAGTGAAGGCAGCTCCTCCGTCATTGCCATTTCACTCAACCGTCCTCATCTATTGAGACCTAATTTCGATTCCTTTTAACTTAACTGCCAAAGTAGTCACTCGATCTTGGATGAAAAATAGCCGTAGCCAATGTTTCATTCGGTCAAATAATTTAACCACGCTATCGCATGGCCCATATGCCTGTAGTCACAATTATGCGCTATATAATGAATTTACGTTCAATAAACAAAATGCATGATATTGTATTCGAGGTCTAATAGCCAAAATAATAGTATGAACGACGGGTTATTCACTAATAATTTTAATTATTACTTCATCTGAAGATACAAAAAATAAGTTCTTTTACTGTATAAAATTAAGAAATGAATTTAATGAATTAAACGCGTAAAAGCATTTCTAGAAATTTATAATCGTATTCGAATCTAGTCACTATTATTGCTGCATAAAGTTAACATGAAAATTCCTCTCTACAAAAATTAATTCGTCAAATAGTTTTATTTTAATGTCCACAGCAATTCTTTGCTAGAATTTTGCCATAATTCCGTTGTTGAATATAGTAATTCCTGCGTTGGTTCAGTAAACTAACCAAAAGCAATAACTGCTCGAAACCTGTGATAAACTAGCAGACTCTTAGCAGCTAGCTACATAAGTATTATTGCATGTGAAATTGCCATTGCAGTCACGTAGTAACCTCCAAGACACTCATTCGAGCTCACTGTCCATGACATAATTGAAATGACGCCAAATTCAGTGCAGTTCTTTTATCTCTTTGGCGACGTAAGTAGTTGGAAATGAATAGTCTTTATCAACAATTTTTCAATTGAAATGAAATGATAAGCGTTCAACCCTTCACCAAAATGGTAAAATTAACTTGACCTCTTTCTGTTTTCCTTACAGAAATAAAGAATGAAAAAATTAATAATTAACAAGAATATTACACAGTAATACTAACTAACCGGAACAATAACTGATTGTAAACTTTAATAGGAATAGTGATTAAAAGCTATGTTTATCACTTTTATTTATATAAAATATGATAAAAATATTGGAAATTAATTGAACATTTTATAATCAAGGTGAAGTAAAATGAACAGCAAATTTTATCATCTTGTGATTGTGACATTAAAGTGAACAAGCAATCTGGAATTACATTATTGTGGACAACTTATACGTTTTGTTTATGTTTACAAAAGTCTTGTGCCTCCAAAATGCCGATGGAAAAATAAGCTTGGCTTACTGAGGATGCTGTCAGTCATCTTGCGAGGCGTTACGTTCTTGTTGGCTAAAAATAAACGAGTAACTCAATTCATGATTCTGTCTCCGCGTAACAGAGCCTATTCGATCTCATTTTATCACACGATTTCATAGGTTTTGAATCATAAATTTAACTTATGACAGAATTCCCACATCGGCTAATTATAACCTCTGCCTATGTAAACAGTTGTCGTCACGCGTCATGTGCTGGAGTATCATACTATCGAAGGACAGTGATGCTTGCTTTCCAATGCGTCAAAAAACCCGCACGACCGTTACATTTTTCAAGGTGAATTTCTTACGCCACGCTTGCCACTGTTCAAACGTCTATTAAAACGATCTATTCGACGACATAAATAACAGCCTTTACTTGATGTAATTTTCAAAATCTCATATTGACATGTTTGTTTGCGTCTGTAATATATGTCCGTATCATTAGATGTGCTTGAATGGCTTTGCAGACAACTTGAATGTGGTGATTATTATTTAGGCGAGAAAAACTTGGAAGAATTAATTCACATAAGTGAAATGAAACGCACTAATGCACTTGGATGTAATGTAATGATTAATCTATTGTATCCTAACGGGCTTGGTTTTAACCATTGCGGAAATTAGGATTTCTTAAAATGGCAATTGAGATAATAAATATATATTTTAGCTGCAGAATGATAGTTGAGTGACATAATTTCGGTTTTGGATTTATGCATGAGTAGGAATTTTTTCAACCCATCTATTTTACAACTCAAACCCTCAAAGCTTTGTATCACCGACTGGAATGGTAACTGATTAGAATTTTGTTTCAAGCTTAAACTTATACGGAAAACTTTGAAGATTCTAAAACAAAAAACTGCAGTCTTATATTGGGATTCTGGGCATAGCAATATGCTACTTCGGAAATTTATCTCCTAATTACGCACGTAGGACTTGATTAATTTCACTGGAAACTTTCCAGTTATCACTTCAAGTCATTGTACGCTCTGCTTTAATGTTGATCTAAAGAAAGTGAAGATGACCTCTAAACCAAGTGAGTGTAATGCAGATTGGGTTCGTCAATCAAAAGATAAGTTTCGGAACTCGAGCGCTTTAGATTTATTCTCGGAGCGCAAAACAGAGAACAGCGGCGATTTAAACGTCATAACTGTTACACGCCATGCAAATCTATGCATAACACAACTCGATGGCTTATTTTTCAACCTATGACCTCTCTGCGTTCCACGTTTGCATCGTATATATAATGATACAAAACGTTTATTTTTATATGAAATCCCTGGAAATTCTTCCTTAGGATGCAAACCCTGCATCGAATTTGTTTGAATGAGGGGCGCTCACAAGGTGGATCCAAAGTCCCAAAATACTGTCAAGAAATAAACCTACACACAGTGCATGTATTTTAAATACCTATCATTTTTTTTGGCTTGCCCAAACCAATCTGTTACATCCAAGTCTTCTCTTCATCTTCTCATACTATCCCCTTCTTTTTAATATATCCAATATTACTTGATAAAAAGTAAAAAATCTCCAAATTCCGTAATAAAATTGAGGTACTCCACTAAAGTTAGGTAAGGAAAGAAAAAAGATTTGAAAATTTTTAAAAATTAAAAGATAAAAAATTGAAAACACAAAAATCTCACCCATACATCTAGACACTCCAGCTGCTGTTTAGTGGCTTTTTAAGTTCCTACTCCCTATCTTTCCTCTAATCGGCTTCACCGATTCTTTGTTTTATTTTTGTTTTTTATGCTTCTTGTTCTCTTCCGCCTTCTTGCGTTTTAACTTAGGACAAGGGTCACTGCACCCCCCTTTTCTCGCATACCCGATATTTTTATTCACTTTTAATTATTCTTCTTAATCGGCCTCGCCGAGGTTTTACTATTTTTTAATTTTTTTGACCTCAGTTTGCTTTATATTTTTATTTAAAAGGGTCTCTGCAGTATTTTTTTCGCATACCCGATCTGTGTGAATGTTGAGTGTTTGGAGGTCCTTGGCGCGGAGACTCCCGTAAACCTTGGTTGGCTGACCTGCTGTCCCTGGTGCTGGCCTTAAAAAAATCCCTAACAGCAGCTGGAGTGTCTAGATGTATGAGTGAGGTTTTTATGTTTTCAATTTTTAATCTTTTAATTTTTTAAAAATTTTCAAATCTTTTTTCTTTCCTTACCTTGCTTTAGTGGCGTACCTCAATTTTATTACGGCATTTGGAGATTTTTTACTTTTTATCATTGTATGTGTGCCGTTAAGCTCATTCCCAATTATACCAATATTACTTTTCTGTTATTACCTTTTCGCCTCTTTTCTAGCACCCTCCTTTCCATGACTTTTTCAATATACCTCTGCCTCTCAAAATTAAACCCACCCATTTCTTGTCTTCCGCTCATTACTCTAATTAAGCGCTTGTCTTTAACTACCGTGTTTAAAATTCAATTTATTTTCTCTAAGTCTCCATTTTACGCCATGCTCATATCTCAAAAGCCTTAATCTATTTTTACTTTTTAAATTTAATAAAGTTTTGACTTTTCAAATTGCTTCATTGTTCCCTTTAACGATTTTTATTGTATCAGCGCGGTTTATCGGGTGCTTTATACCTTCTGACTTCGAAGGATTCCACATCATTCTCTGTTCCAGCTTTAATGAAATATAACAACTTCATTAAATAATTCTTTCTCCCGCCGATGAATGAATTATTAGTTTGTTTGATTTGTAGCGATGGAACTTCACGCCATTTATTTACTTTTTCAGTTTCACGGAGGCCTTTCATTTGTGAAAAAATTAAAGTGTACCCAATCATTTACACCTGCGGAAATGAAAATAATTAACCCTTTCAGAGATATAATTTCGCAAAGAAGAAATATCATTCAAAGCTTTTTCGTAATTTTTGTAAGATAACATACATTTTATTCGTGAACTTCTCCCAATTGTGCATTCTGATCGTACATTCTTCTTCAGTTATCCATTAATTCGAAAATAAATTTACATGAATCTTAAGAAGTGGTTTTTTTTAGATCGAGGGTCCTCTTTGATTTGGACCCACTTGAACGGAGACCCCACTTAACTGCGCAGGTCTACTTCAAACGCGAAACGCAGCTTTCGCATCTCACACGCCGATTTCATGGCCCCCGATACGCGACAATGGCCTTAATAGCGCTACTAACACGCGTGACAACCCGTTCCGCTCTCCCTCTTTTCACATCCGAGACATCCAATACGCGACTGGGATGGCCTCGAGATGCAATTCAAATGAACGAGGAATTGAGTTCGCATCTTTCTTGGTAGATGAATTCAAGTTGCATAAAGGCAAGGATACGGTATGTTTGCTCGTCGGTTTTCCGCAGAGAGTGGTCAAGAATAGCATGCTTGTTTCGATGAATACGTTTATCGATCTCCTGACAAAATAATATTACATAAAAATTGCGTCATTATCATCGCGATACGGTGAAGAAAAGGTCATGCAATTTCGGTTGTAGACGGGCAGTAGATTCATACGCGAGTTCTGCATCCATATATAACAGGTGAACATCAACGAATGAATAACTGGCCATCATTTCATTATACTTAATACCATATTTTCTCCGTAAAACTCCTTTGTTTCCTATCCCATTTTCATTAATTGTAAAGTGGGTGTAAAATTATACATAGTTCCAAATAATCCGTATCTCAGTTGGTCCGGAAGCTATTAGCAAACGTCCGAAAATCTCATTAAAATTACCGTAATGACTCCAACTTTTCTATAGAATCTTTTTGTGTGCACACGTCATTTCTCAGGAAAAGTAATTTTGACTGAATTGAGTGCATAATTTATGAAATATGTCCAATTATTTTTTACAGTTAAACTTTTATTTTAAGCGATCGTTGAATAACCTGAGATGTTTTATATCCATTTATTGCGATGTTTAAAAGAATGAAAAAATCAAGAGTCCGAATGTATGCAGTCCATGAACCTTGGGATAGAGCGCAGCGATGTTCGATCATACACACATCTTTTTTTAATACTGTACAGATGGGATTGAGGAAGAGAGAATGGGAGGAAGAGAGAATGGGAGAAAGAGAGAATGGGAGGAAGAGAGAATGGGAGGAAGAGAGAATGGGAGGAAGAGAGGGGGAGGAAGAGAGGGGGAGGAAGAGAGAGAGGGGGAGGAAGAGAGAGAGAGGGAGGGAGAAGGAAGAGAGATCAGAGAAAGGGAGGAAGGAAAAGAGAGGGATAGAGAATGGGAAGGAAAGGAGGGAGAGAGAGAGAATGGGAGGCAGGACGAGAGGGAGGGAGAATGGGGGAAAGAGAGATAGTGAAAGTGAATTGGAGGAAGGGGGAGAGAGGTAGAGAAAATGGGAAGGAGAGAGGGTGAGGGGAGAGGGAGAAAACAAGGAGAGGGGGAAATGGATTTATTTGTTGTAAGGCATTGTAACTAAATGGTTTGTCACACTTGATCAATGTTTAACTATTCTTTTTCTCTGTCGTCTTCATTTATTATTGCTTTTATCATTTGTTCTTTGTTTATTATATTTTTTTATGTTTCTCAACATTTCCCACAGTATAACTGCGGGCTCTCTACTAGTATAGTTTAACTTTTTAAGTACTAGTCACTACTGAGATATAATTTCTTATTTGTTTTTATCACAAAAATAACTCATTTGTTAAAAACGATTTTTTATGTTCATAAGCTACAGAATTTTCTTTATTTTTTTAACAAAACATACTAATAAATTAAAACCTCCAGAACTCTTAAAATCAGAATAAAATCACATACCTTGGAAAAGAGTGGTTGCAATGTGCTACGGAGTTGAATTTTTTTATAAGTAGAATTTAAAAAAAAACGAAATAGGGATTATACAAATTTTGATATTTTAATTTGTTTGGCAGTTAAAAATTCTTAAAGTTTAAACAAATATATAACTCTTTAGACATTACGGGATGAGCTAGGAAGCTGAAATTTTCAAACTATTTACAGAGTAGTGAATTTGCACAAATCAACATTTCAATTTTACCATATATGAATTGCGGCGGCCGTTAAAAATTATTTAAATTTAAACAATTAGAAAAATATTATTTTATTTATAGAAGTGCTACAACTTTAAAATTTGGCTAAAATGTGTAGTATTAGTACCTTATAATGAAGAAAGTGTAAAATATTTAAAATTGCAACATTTGGGGATTGTTTTAAACTATTATTTTTACATGTGGGGAAAACGGAAATCGCTGCGGAGGTGAAATCTTTAGAATTAAAAGAGTATGTGTGATGATGAAATGTCTTTCTGAAAAATGAATGTTCTTTCAAGGTGAGATGAAATGCTTGCAGTATGCAAGCGCCAACTACTAGTATATATATATATATATGTACGTCTTCCGTGAGAGGAAAATGTCTGTTTTCAGTTATTATTCCATTTTAAGGAACATTTTTCAGATTCCGCACTTTGGCATTTCTTATAATCAAGGCCATGTTAAATTTAAATTTGATTCCGTGTTAAAGTCAATCATATTTGTAGTCTCGATGTTATTTAAATATAATTTTTGAACTTATTATGAAATACTATTCTTAAGTAATGATATTAAATCACACGAGAAATGATTTCTTACTTGGCGCGCATAATTCCAAACGCAATTTCTCTTGAACTAATCCTTTTGGGAAAGGTCATGCTGTGTAGAAGACGTTTACTGATCGCTTGTTTTCGCGAATCTCGATAATTAAACAAGATACTGTCGAAAATCAACTTTCACGGGGGCATTTACGTTAGATTAGTAAATAATAATAAATATAGATTTACTAAAAAATGGTTCAATGATTTTGCTTGATTCGTCCAGTTATCTTAAAAATACAACTTAAGCTGTCTCACGATTATATAATATTCAGTGACATTATAACGTCGATTTTAACCCCCAACTATCGCCGAGCTCTCCTCACTAAAAGCAGTGGGATTGTTGCTACGGGACAAACTGCGCGTACACTGCCATTTATGTAGAGTATGGACATGAAAAAGTTTGCGCAAAGTATGTTGCGCTGAATTTTCCCCGTACGTTGACTTTTAATAATTTATTCCTCAATAGCTTTCGTTCTTTAACCGAGCACGCTGAAACTGAGAATGAATAACAGTTATTAAACCGGCGTAAAGCACTTGATCAATTGCCTTCGGATTTAGTGATTAATCGAAGTATTTGATTATGATGTAAATATGACTTTGAGGAAATTGTAACTTTGAAATAAACAATCGTTTCAGATCCATGTATCAATGAGCCATCGATATGAACTTGAATTTTAACATTTGATGTTTCTCCTTACTTCACAGGCGCGCTAGCCTTCGCCGAACTGGGGACGGTTGTTCCGCGATCTGGTGCCGAGTACGCGTACTTCCAGGAGGCTTTTGCTGGCGGCGGTATTGCGGGTGGAGGCGGAGTCGTTCAAAAGGGCAGAGTCGCCCGTTGGGGCCCTCTCCCTGCATTCCTCTGCTCGTGGATCTACGTCCTAGCGCTCAGGCCGGCGGAGATCGCTGTAATTGTGCTAACTTTTGCAGAATACGCAATCCAACCGTTTCGGGACAGCGTCCACGCCGAATTAACCGGAGATTCTATCTACTGCGACGACACTGTCACCAAAATAATAGCTATATTAGCCGTGGGTACGTTGTCTATCTGCCAGGGACATGGCATCCGTTCTTCCTCCGAAAATTAAAAATATTGATCTACCAAATATTATGTAATGACGAAAAGTTTCTCTCCATATAGATTACTTTCGCGTATTTATTGTTTTCATTATGTTTTACAGCCTTGACTCTCATATGCCATATAGCAATAATGATAAGTCAGTGCTTTCACTTTGCTGTTTATTAATGCTTACTATTTCGTATTTACTAGGTCTAATGACATACATCAACACTGTCAGTGTTAAGCTGTATGTGAGAGTGCAGAATGTATTCACTGTCTGCAAGCTTTTAGTATGCTTAGTTGTTATTGTGGGAGGAATCTACGAGCTATGCATTGGTTTGTATATTTTTTTACGAATAGTATTTTACCCATTTTCATCTTATTTGCATTAAGTCTCTAAATCATTTTCTGTTATATATTCTTGAAACAAGCCATTTCTTCTCTCATTTATTTCCATACAGGAAACGTAAAAAATTTATCCAAAGGGTTTGAAGGCACAACAACATCGCCCCGTGATTATGCTTTAGCATTTTACAGCGGACTTTGGGCATATGATGGCTGGTAAGATTCTTAATATTACCTCAAGTATAATTAGACAACTGTTTCAATTTCTGATTTATAATTCTTTCAAGAGTTTTCCATTTATTGAAGTTAAAACTTTATATCTACCTTAGGTCTACTGTAACAGTTGTAACAGAGGAGATTAAGAGGCCTGAAGTGTAAGCAATCAATATTATTTATATATATAAACTCACACAGCCATTTGACTCTCACAGAACAAGCAATACAGTCATATCATGACTCATGAAGCAAGTGAAATTAATTCTTTCTTCTTTCAGAAATATTCCTAAAAGTATTGCAATCGGAGTTCCTTTGGTAACTTTAATTTACTGCATGATGAACCTGTCTTACATGACTGTCCTCACAATACCAGAGATGATAGAAGCACCTGCAGTAGCAATTGTAAGTTGATTTAGATCATAATTAATGAATGGCATTAATAAGAAAATTGTTCTTCCAACCTATATATCACTCCTTTTGTAACAGGCATTTGGAGAGAGGATATTGGGTGTAATGAGTTTCATCATTCCAGTGGGAGTGGCGCTATCTACTTTTGGGTGTGCTCTCGGCATTCAGTTCAGCGTGACGAGATTGTGTTTCGTGGCAGGCAGAGAAGGACATATGTTGAAAGCATTATCATATGTCCATATGCATCGTTTCACTCCAGCACCTGCTGTTATTTTACAAGGAATTATGACTGTGCTGTTTATTGTTGCAGGCAACATTGTTGAGCTTATTGATTTTGCCAGTTTCCTTGTTTGGATATTTTATGGAGGAGCCATGGTGGCTCTATTGGTATTAAGAAGGACGAAACCAAATGTACACAGGCCATACAAGGTGCGTATGGGATATTCATCCACAGATTTTTATCTACTACATGCACTTACACAATCGTCAGACAAAATATTTTATAAGAATGAAACTAGAAAACAAAATATACCTTTATATAATTGGCATTCATACTTTTCTGGCAGTAATTAAAACAATTAAAAGTGCACAATGCATGTTTGAATGACTACCAATTTTGTTATAATTGATTCTTTTGCACCGTTCAATCATGACAGTAATATAGTGGTGTTTTAACAAGCTGTTATGAATAGTATCTCATTGTTCCAACTCTGTAGCTTGATAATTTATTTTGCAAAGACAAGCTGCAACCTGATTTTCAAAATGAAAATTTTATACAAGCCCATAAGCAAAAATAACCTCATTTAAAAGACAAAATGTATCCTTTCATTTATATATGCTCAATACACCAATTTTCACTAAATATCATGGAAAGAAAAAAATTCGAAATATCTAGACCAGTGGTTCTCAAAAGGTGGGTCATGGCCCATTAAGGGGGTTGCAACCACTCTTTTCCAAGGTATGTGATTTTATTCTGATTTTAAGAGTTCTGGAGGTTTTAATTTATTAGTATGTTTTGTTAAAAAAATAAAGAAAATTCTGTAGCTTATGAACATAAAAAATCGTTTTTCACAAATGAGTTATTTTTGTGATAAAAACAAATAAGAAATTATATCTCAGTAGTGACTAGTACTTAAAAAGTTAAACTATACTAGTAGAGAGCCCGCAGTTATACTGTGGGAAATGTTGAGAAACATAAAAAAATATTATAATAAACAAAGAACAAATGATAAAAGCAATAATAAATGAAGACGACAGAGAAAAAGAATAGTTAAACATTGATCAAGTGTGACAAACCATTTAGTTACAATGCCTTACAACAAATAAATCCATTTCCCCCTCTCCTTGTTTTCTCCCTCTCCCCTCACCCTCTCTCTCCTTCTTCCCATTTTCTCTACCTCTCTCCCCCTTCCTCCAATTCACTTTCACTATCTCTCTTTCCCCCATTCTCCCTCCCTCTCGTCCTGCCTCCCATTCTCTCTCTCCCTCCTTTCCTTCCCATTCTCTATCCCTCTCTTTTCCTTCCTCCCTTTCTCTGACCTCTTCCTTCTCCCTCTCTCTTCCTCCTATTATCTCTCTTTCTCTCTTCCTTCTCCTTGCTAGTCTTTCAATAACTGAAACTGAAGAAATAGCTTGCAATGCCATCTCTTATTTACATGGATAATTAACTGATCTTGAATTTATTTCAATGTCATAGGCCTACAATATTGAGTTTGGTAACAATACTTGTTGCCATGGAAAGGAAAACTTTTTCATTAAAAAAAAGATATTTTTGTTTAAATCTCCATTTTGGAAAAATTTGATCTGTATTTTAACTTTCACCGTACGAAAATAAAACTTCATAATGTTCTTCGTCCTCAGGTTTAAGTGCTGATTTTGTAGAATGATTTTTAGTAATTTTATTGTACAAATGAAAAATAGTCTACACTCATCTCCATGTTTTAAAATAGGGAAAATGAAAACAGAAAATACTTTTAATAATAAACTAGTGGAATGAATCGGTTTAAAAACCTACGTACCACCCTATACATGTTATTGCGGTTAAAATGACACATTCCACTTGTCTCTATGTTGTGCAGCTTTTTAGTTATAGATACATACTTAAACTAGACTGGACACTGCCTCAGACACATAATTACTTTATATATAGTATGATTATGATATGCTAGTCTTTTAATATTTGAAACTGAAGAAATAGCTTGTTATGCCATCTCTTATTTACATGGATAAATAATTCATTTAATTAATTTCAATGTCAAAGGCTTAGGATATTGAGTTTGGCAACAATATCAGTCGCCATGGAAAGGAAAACCTTTTCATTAAAAAAACTAAAGATTTTGTAGTTTAAAGTTCAATTTTGGAAAGAATCGATCCGTATTTGAAATTTTACCATAGGAAAATGAAACTTCATTATTTTCTTCATCCTAAAGTTCAAGTCCTGACTTTGTATGATGATTTTTAGTCATTTTAATGTACAAATGAAAAATAGTCTATACTCATCTTCATGTTTTTAAATGGGGAAAATGAAAACAAAATATTTACAAATATAAATTTCTCGAGTGAATCTATTTAAAAACCAGCCTAACACTATACTCTTTATTGCAGTTAAAATGACACATTCAACTTGTCTCTACTTTATGTAGTTTTTGGCATGACCAGACACTCCCTCAGATACTCGATTATTTTTTTATATAGTATGATACCACATATTGTCTTAATGTTTTTAATACACATACATAATTGTAAATGATGGCCTTGACAGAGTGGTGGCTAGCGCATCTGACTCCCAATGCTAGGGTCGCGAGTTCGAATCCTGCCTTAGTCATGGTTGTATGTGATTGTCTTTGTTATCATTTCAATATTGTTAAATCGTTATTGATATTCAGTGTAATTGGCCTTGTGCTGTTTCTGAGTTCTTGCTAATAAATAAATAAAATAATTTTAGTACTAATCTTGCATTATAAAATGACACAATAAAAAACTCTTATTATTAATTTCCTTATCATAGTCATCCCTCTCTCCTATATAGAGAAAACTGGTGCTTTTTGCTTCTTGAATATTTTCAGGGGGTCATGGCTACCAAACATTCAGATGGGGAGTGGGAGGGTCACCTGATGAATATGCCTGAGAATCACTGATATAGACTTTACTAGATATATATATATATAATTATAGATAGACGTTCCTTACAGAGGAGTAAAATATAACATGCTAGTAAAAGGTGCTTGCATAGTGCAAGCATTTCATCTCACCTTGAAAAATCATTCTTTTTTCTGAGATATTTCATCATTGGAAATATTTCTTTAATTCAAAAGATTTCTCCTCTGCACCGATTTTCGTTTTACCTTTCCACATAGGGTTAATAATGCCACACATTTCTGACAAATTTTAAAGTTGTAGCACATTTAGAGGTTAAATAACATTTATCTGTTTAAAATCAAATAATTTGTAACAGTTGCAATAATAATATCATACAGACAATGAAGTTTTTATTCGTTTATGTAGACTAAGATCTAATTTATTGAAAAATTTCAGCTCCCTATCTTGCTCGGTATCACCTAGACATTTACCTATTTGTTTATACTTGAAGAATTTTTAAATGCCAAACAAATTTAAACATCAAAATTTGTATAAACCCTATTCGGTTTTTTATAAATCCTACCTAATAAAAACGTTTTAGCACCGTAGCACATTCAGAAATACATAAAACTTTAAAATTTATTTTTTAAATTTTGAATTTGTAGCGGCAGTATTGTTGAACTTTTTCAAGATTTTTGTTTTTTTGGTCAGTTTTGCGCATAGTTCTACCAATAAAAAAATTTCGAGTCTGCCGCTCTTCTGGAAGTGCCTAAACATTAGTATCCTCCTATATATATGTTACTCCTCCTCTGTAAGGAATGTCTATACACATATGATACTAGCAGAAGGTTCTTGCAATCTGCAGGCATTTCATCTCACCTTGAAAAAACATTCCTTTTTCAGACAGACATTTCATCATTACAAATATTCTTTTAATTCTAAATATTTCACCTCTGCAGCGACTTTCGTTTTTCCCACATGTAAAAATAATAATTTAAAACAATCCCCAAATGTTGTAATTTAAAATTTTTTACACTTTCTTCATTATGGGGTACTATTGCTACACATTTTAGCCAATTTTTAACGTTGTAGCACTTCTAGATGTAAAATAATATGTTTCTAATTGTTTAAATTTAAATAATTTTAACGGCCGCCGCAATTCATATATGGTAAAATTGAAATGTTTATTTGTGCAAATTCACTACTCTGTAAATAATTTGAAAATTTCAGCTTCCTAGCTCATCCCGTAGTACCTAAACAGTTATCTATTTGTTTAAACTTTAAGAATTTTTAACTGCCAAAGAAATTAAAATATCAAAATTTGTATAATCCTTATTTCGTTTTTTTAGGAATTCTACATATTAAAAAAATTTCAGCTCCTTGGCACATTCGGAAATACATAAACCTTGAAAATTTGTTTAAACAATTGCGAATTTTTAGCGGCCGCATTGTTGCACTTTTTCAAGACTTTCGTTTTTTCTAGTCGGTTTTGCACAAAATCCTACCTAAGAAAAAAATTTCGTATCTCCAGCTAATCTGGAAGTGCCTAAACATTAGTATTCTCCTATATATCATTATATATCGACGACTCTTACAGAGGAGAAGGAGGATATAACATACTAGTAGTTGGTGCTTGCATACTGCAAGCATTTCATCTCACCTTGAAAAAACATTAATTTTTCAGACAGACATTTCATCATTACAAATAGTCTTTTAATTCTAAAGATTTCACATCCGCAGCGATTTTCGTTTTTCCCACATGTAAAAATAATAGTTTAAAACAATCCCCAAATGTTGAAAGTTTAAAAATTTTACACTTTCTTCATTATAAGTTACTAATGCTACACATTTTAGCCAAATTTTAAAGTTGTAGCACTTCTAGAAGTAAAATAATATTTTTCTAATTGTTTAAATTTAAATAATTTTTAACGGCCGCCGCAATTCATATATGGTAAAAGTGAAATGTTTATTAAACCAAATTCACTAGAAAATCGCTGCTGAGGTGAAATATTTAGAATTAAAAGACTATTTGTAATGATGAAATGTCTGTCTGAAAAATGAATGTTTTTTCAAAGTGAAATGAAATGCTTGCAGTATGCAAGCACCAACTACTAGTATGTTATATATATGTTATATCCTCCTCCTCCTCCTATGTAAGAGTCGTCGATATATAATGATAACATATAGGAGGATACTAATATCCACCGCAAACTACAAGAACTAGAGAGCTGAAAGTTTTAGTTTTGTAGATATGATGAAGAAACCTTCAGATAAAATGAGACTTCTCACCTAAGTGACATGAGTTCGACTCCAGAAATTCCGAAAGTTGTATTTTTTCCCATAAGAAAAGCATTGCGTCATTTTTGTAAAATAATTTTGGGCATTTGCCGGTAAGCTAGAAAGATGAAATTTTCAGTGTTGCTAGATGGCCGCAATATCTATTTGGAATTATTGTCACTTTTGCTTGCAGTGTCTTGGGTTCGACTCCAGAGACCCCGGAATATATCCCATAAGTTAGCATGGGAAAACGCAATCCAGTGTGTAGACCAATCTAATAAGTTAAGGAAGCTAAAATTTTGCAAGATTATAGAACTTTTCTCATAACCAACTATAAAAATGGAAAATTTTAAAATTGTAAATTTTAGGGGTTGTTTTAACCCCATTTGAACATTAAAGTTTAATAATTTTTTAGGTACTTTGGGATGAGCTAGGAAGCTGCAATTTTCAAATTATTTACAGAACAGTGCATTTGCACAAATAAACATTTCAATCTCTCCATAATTAAAATTAATTAATTTTTAACGGCAGCAATAACAATTTCATGGATACACTGAAAAGTTTATTCGTTTGTAAAGAATAATCTCTAAATAACTTAAAATTTCAGCTCCCTATCTTGCCTGGTAGTACCTAAACATTAATCTATTTGTTTAAACTTTAAGAATTTTGAACTGCCAAAGAAATTAAAATATCAAAATTTCTATAATTCCTATTTCGTATTTTTACAAACCCTACCTCTAAAAAAAATTTCAGCTCCGTAGCATATTCGGAAATACATAAACCTTGAAAATTTGTTTAAACAAATGCAAATTTTTAGCGGCCGCATTGTTGCACTTTTTTTATTTTCGTTTTTTCTAGTCGGTTTTGCACAAAATCCTAGCTAAGAAAAAAATTTCGAATCTCCAGCTCATCTGGAAGTGCCTAAACATTAGTAAGCTCCTATATCCTCCTCTGTAAGGAACGTCTATATATAATGATATACATACACACACACACACACACACACACATATATATATATATATATATATATATATATATATATATATATATATATATATATATATATATATGCATACATACATATATATTCAGGCCCTTTGACATCAGAAAACTATCTTACCTTGAGCAGAATTCGAACGACCTCAGGCTTGTATGACTCTTCATGAGTCATGGATTAAAACAACTATGCCACGATGAGCATGACAAATAATAGAGGAATCAATCTATATGTGTTGGTCATGCGCTATAAAATCTATGAAAATCGAAATAGAGTCTAAATTTCACATGAATGCTTTATTTACATAGTAAATGACGAAAATATATTTGGAAAAATGACCTGGGTTTGACTCTAAGGAAGACATTTCTATTTTCCATAAAATATCACATAAACATCGACTTTTCAGCATGCAAGTTTTTATTCTTTTTGAGATCTAAATTAGAAAGAATTAAACCATGATCTTTGGATCTGAACCATTTTAAAGAAAATTTAGTTTCTTATTCTGTTCATCTTGAGACGAAACTGTCTCATTTTACATTAATCTCTCGTAATACTAAAAGTACTTGAAAATAGTTAAACGATACGATACACTGGCTAAATAACACGAAATATACTAACAATTATATTGCAGTGACAATACAAAGCAACAATATAGAATGTCCACTTGAGGAAACACAAATAATATGGAAGGAATTCGACTCACTGGGTAATCTCTCGCAGGTGCGTTCGCCTCTCTCTGAGTCCTCTCTCGTTCTCCCACTCTCCGTCTCTATCTCTCTCTCTGCCCACTCCTCGTCGCGAGGTTGTCGGATTGGGAATCACCTCTAGTTTGCGGTGAAGTTCGAGTAGAGGGCACTGCACTCGCGAACAGTAATTGGTTCCAGGGTCTTGCTAGTAGTGTCCTCTTCCGGGCTAATGTCTGTTGCTATAATAGAAGGCATTCTGTACGTACGTGCAAAGCCAAAGTACTCACATCTGCCGAAGTACGAGCATATGCCAGGGTACGAGCATATGCCAGGGTACGAGCCTATGCAGGGGTTCATCGTTTGCTGGAGTTCGTCGTTTGATAGAGTTTGAACACAAAAACTTCTGGTGAACACGAAAAACTGATAGGGAACTCGATAAATTGTCAAAAATAGAAAAATGCTGCAATCTTTATCTGCCTACAGTTCGAAATCCCACATGTTAAACATTCAATTCACATTCCATATTTACCCGAAAGGAAGACGAGGTTTTTTCACAAAAATGCCATTAAAAATATTAGGTATCATCTTAGAATGGAGTATGAGGATTTAAGGTGAGAATATACCCCTATTTTAAATGCACCATGAAACACCCAGATGTCAAGTATATGTCCGTTAAAATATTTATTATTTCATAAAGCAATATATCGTATTTAATTAATTACTACAATACTTTCAAAATTTAAGACCAAATTTCTTAAAATTGCTACCATAGACCAATGGTTTCACTTCAGCGGTAGGTGTTTAGAGCTGAACAGGTAATTGCGTGACAAGTTGAAAAAAAATTACTACAGCTGGGTGGTTGTGCGTAATATGAAACACGAAGCCATGTAGGAACCAATTAAGGTGTCTAGTAATACAATGTAAACAAGCCTGATACAATTTAAACGTATCTACTAGAATTTAAAAATGATGCTCTGCGTTTGGTATGCCAATGGCAGACGTAAAGTGGACATGAGTTTCAGAGTGTAGAAAATTTACAAGAGCACTTGAGTAGCACACGCTTTGCTGAGTTTTAAAGTGAAATAGTGACAAGTTATTATTTATAACTTTTAAATAAGATAGCCCAAACAATGGCAGATCGCATAGAGACAAAAGGAACTGCGGTAAGAGGGAATGTATCGAAAGGAATTAGAAGTAGTTACGACTGAAATTTTAAGTTAATGGTCGTGTGCTGTGCTGAAGAAACAAATAATTGTGCAGCAGGGAGGAAATACAATGTGACTGAAGGAAATGTGCGAAGGTGGAAGCAAGCAAAAGAGAAACTTGAAGGTGCTAACTCAACACAGAGATCATTTAGTGGACCAAAACGAGGCCATTTTCATTCCACACCAAGAATTTAAGGCTAGTAATGGATGGTATGTGCGTATGATGCATCGTAATGGTTTTAGCCTGCGACGAAGAACTTCACTTTGCCAGCATCTACCTTCCGACTTCATGGACAAACTAATAACTTTCCAGAGGCATGTAATTCGGTTGCGGAAAAGTCACAATTACCTTCTGAGCCAAATGGGTAATGCATATGAGACACCCATTTACTTCGACATGTCATCATAAAAACTTCCAGTAATGAAAAACTGCGCATTACTGTAATGCTGGCTGTATTAGCGGACAGAACAAAGTTGCTGCCGTATGTTATTTTAAAGCGCAAAACAGTGCCTAAGGAAGTACTACCTAATGGAATAATTGTTAAATGTCAAGGCCAAGGATGGATGTCAGCTGATTTAATGAAGGACTGGCTAAGCATAGTGTGGAATAGATGACCTGAGGCACTTTTAAGGCAGACAGCAATGCTCGTCTTAGATGCGTTCAAAGGCCACCTTACAGAGGAAGTTCAAAATACCCTTCATGATATGTATACTGACCTTGTAGTTATATCAGGAGGTATGACATCACAAATTCAAGTGCTAGATGTTGTAGGGATTAAGGATTACATAAAGTCATTTTATTCAGAAAGGCTTTTGGCAGGGGACCATGCATTAACTCCTACAGGGAAAATTAAGAAGCCCAGTATACCACTTCTCTGTAATTGGATCATTGCAGCATGGAAAAAATATATCCCAATCAAGAGAGTTTAAGAAATGCTGCATATCAAATTCCATGGATGATATAGAAGACAACTTGCTCAAATTTGAATAAATACGGTATTTTGAGGAAATCTGGCCATTTTAATGGGATGTTGCCTTGCCAACGATTTACATTGTTAAACCTAAAAATCCTAATGTTATTTCAACCCTTATGAGTGAAAGCATGCTTTGAATGCTTTTAATACAAGAGAAGGAAGGAGAAGGAAATTATTTGTTGCGTTATATGTGAGGAATACATACAACAATATCATATGCATATTAAAATTACTTAGAATCATCATAGAAGATCAAGACTTGAAACAACGAATGCCTAAAATAACGAAAGTTTGTTTTTTCACCATTGATTTTTTAATACATGTCGAATCGATCAACAGATCAGTTTTTAACATGAGAATTTGATGTATTCTTAGTGATTTGCATTGTTGCCAGTTTCGTGTAATTGCGTACCATTGACTTTGATAACAGCTTCGCATCGCATCTATTCATGAAATTTTAATTAAAAACTTTCCCGTAGAATTTCAATGGGCTTCTCCCTAGTTAGTTAATAAAGTTCATTTTTGAAAAATATAAAAACATTCATATATTTCACATTAAGACTAAAAATAAAAAAGAAAAATAAATAAAAATAATAATAATGCAGGCTGGTTTCCCAACGTTGATGTCTCAAATTGATAAGTTATATTGACAGGAAATGTTTCAGCATGTGTTAGTCATTCCAAGGAATTCTCATTCCATAAATACCATTTGTAAGTCATAGTTGATCAATGATAGAGAAAAATTGAAAACAAATTAATAGAGCATTATCAGGTTTAAAATAGTAAAAGCAATGTCAACATCTCTTTCTGACATTATATTTTGCATGTATTTTTTTGTAAATAAACGAATTTAATATATGGTATTGTTTATACGTTAATATGTATGGATCAACTGTCCATTGTTGAAGGGTAGTCGAGTGAAAAAGAAAATAATCCATTTGTTCACTCGTCTATGCTCAAGCTGTTTGGTAATAATTGTCTCCATGGGAACAATCTGATAAAATGTAAAAAGTGCTGTTTTTGTATAAATTCAAGAAATATGATCAATTATCAAAATTCTACTATACGAATTAGAATCTGCATTTTTTCCCCTTGGAACAGTACAAAACCTTGCTCTGATATCACAATTTTAAGATATTTTAAAGTATTAAAGAACACATCTCTGCACGATGGATTTGAGACTTCCTATGTAAAATAAATAAGGAAAAAAAATTCCTGGAATCAAACCCGGGATTTCAATCTTCACCAAGTAAAATAGGTAGGCCCTGGCAGCACAAGCCTCATACCAAGTTTCATGTAAATCAGTCCATTAATGCAAAAGTTGCTATTAGGGGGCACACAGACAGGACCATTTCATAAGACTATGTTTCCTTTGGAAACAAGCCTAAAATGTGTTTTGTTGTTTTTATTTTTCTTAGTGCAAATGAAAGTATTTATAAAAATTTATTATTTTCCAGCCGTAAATATGAGCAAAGTCAAATGCGCATTCAACAATGAGTTACAAAAAACGTATACGTGCTTTTCAATTAAAACTTCCAAATACGACACCCTTTGTACCATTTGCAATTCTGTCGTGTCTTTAGGAAATAAAGGAAAACATGATTTAATGCAACATTTGGGTTTCCAAAAACATACATCATTGGTTCAATCGGGCGAAAGCTAGAAAAAAGTATGTGATGTTTTTACTATAATTTTTTAAAAATAAACAGTAAGGTGTCTGTAGAAAGAACGCTGGCGTTTCACACGTTAAAACACCATTTCAGTTTTTGATCTACAGTTTGCACAAACAAATTATTATCAACTATTTTTGACGATTTTGAAATAGCAAAGATAATTTCATTTGCCAAGACTAACAATAAGAGCAGAGCTATTGCTAATAATGTTATTGCACCTTACTGTCTCCAGAATATAATGCAGTCACTTTTCGAAATTATACCTTATATCACTGTCAACGGATGGAGGTAAACAGGGGTCATACAAAATGCTATTATAGAGAAATAGAGAAATGGTTAATTTATACAAAACATTTTGTACTTTGGCTGTAAATCGCAATAAAAGTTGTTTTCATACCAAATTTTATTTGTCTTCTTTTGTCCTCTTTTTTCGTAATTTTTTAAATCATTTGTCCTCTTTTCACAAAGTCATAGTCTGGTCACCTTACCCCCAGTTTATACAGGATGTCCCAGGAGGAAAGGTCAATATTCTGGGAGGTGATAATATCGGTCATTCTAAGAAAAAAGTTCGATGGACAAGTGTCCTATTCCAAACAGTTTCCGAGATAGAGCTATTTGAATGTACAGTTGCCAAATTATTGATAAGAAAGAGATATTACGTACTGTTGCTAATATTTATTGTTCAAGTGAAAAGTTTGTTACAGTTTATACAATAGCACCCATTATGTGATCGAGCAGTTCATCTCGTGTATCCACTTTTCTTGTGTACACTTCACTCTTCATCCAACCCCATAAACAAAAATCTAACAGGGTTAGGTCTGGAGATCTTGGTAAAGGTGAAATTTTCGAAAATTTATTATAAACTGTAAAAAATTTTCACTTGAACAATAAATATTAGCAACAGTACATAATATCTCTTTCTTATCAATAATTTTGCAACTGTACATTCAAATAGCTCTATCTCGGAAACTGTTTGGAATAGGAAACTTGTCCATATGAACTTTTTTTCTTAGAATAACCGATACTATCACCTCCCAGAATATTGACCTTTCCTCCCAGAATATTGATCTTTCCTCCTGGGACACCCTGATAGTAATAACATTGTTATTGTTTTTTAAACATATTTAGTATTAATAAGCACAGCCTGTAGTTCTTGAATCTTTACTTCTTGATGTGGAGTTAAGAAAAAATACATAGTAGACGTAATAACGCACCCAATGTTTTATTCGCATTATTTTAAGGAAAAACTGCAAAAATAATTTGAGTAAATATGGCAGTTCACTTACAATTTAATGCATTCATAAAACACAATAAATAAATGATGACTCATATCTTTAATAATGGTGTTCATGTCCCTTTAATGATAATTGGGGCATTGGAAATGTTAGTTTGACGAGGCTCCCTCCTGTGGATCATTCATTGGCGATCGAACAGATGAATGAGGAGAACTTTGAGCATTGGCAGTGCTAATTTCGGAGACAGCATTTGAGCTTCTCTTAAAGTAGCGTGTGATTGGTAGCTGCTTCAACTTTTTTTGAAGGTTTTTGTAAACCTCTCTATTGGGATTCAGTAAATCTTCCATATCTCTATTAAATTTAATGCTTTGATCTATGACTGGGTCAACATCAAACACTGTATCCATAACTTCAGGCACCTGTTTCATTATCCCTGCCAATGTTTTCAAATTCAACTTAGACTTTGTCATCACATCCTCCTCCCCATCATCATTTTCATCATTAAACTGAACAAGTTCTTCAAGGTCCTCTTCAGTTAACTCTTCACTGTGCGAGTCTAAAGTTCTACTATCACTTGTGGTTGCAAATCCTCAAACCTCTCCCCTCCAATATCATGTGCCCTCTTTGCAATCATTTTCAATTCTACATCAAGAGAAGGAAATCCATCGAAGTTAATGAGAGATTCCTTCCACAATTTTCCACAACATGCATTTATAATCTAAGGTTTCACCTCTTCAATTGACTCTTTAATGTTTTGTATGCAATGTGCAATCACTGATGGTGTAGTGGTTAGTGTGTCGGCTTCCCATTACAAAGTTATGGGGTTCAAACCCTGCGAATGGAGGTTTTATAAAAAAAGACTATCATCAGTGCCTGACAGTAGGTAGCAGTACTGCCAGCATAGTATTGAGCAGAAAACAAATGATGTTGGCTGGGTCTATAACCAATACAGTAGGCATGATCGGGACGATTTGAACAGCTACAGTACTGCAATGTGGAAAGCAAGAGGAAGACTACCACATTACAATCCCTAGTAATGATTATATGGTTGGACAATAAGAGTTCTCTCGAGGTAAAAGAATCCAGAGGTATAATAGTCCCCCAATCGGATCTTCCGGCGGGGACTACCTTGAGGGAAACATTTCTCAAAAGTAATTTATGAATAGGCACTTGGAACATAAGAACTATGAAGAAGGTAGGGAAGCTAGAGAACTGAAAGAAGAAATGAGAAGAAATAGAGTTGACATTATAGGAATGAGCAAAACTAGAAGGGAAGGAGAAGGACAGTTCGACTCGGAAGAGTTCATGGTAGTTTACTCTAGAGAAAATAGTGGGGAAAGGGGAGTAGTCTGGTACATAGGAAAGATATGATAAAAAGGGTAACAAAGATAATAGCAACGAACAATAGACTGATGGCAATAAAGCTAAAAGCAGTCCCAGTGGACATGCTGATAATCCAGGTATATATGCCAATGTCAGCTCATGAAGATGAAGAAATCGAGGAGATTTATGAGCAAATTAATGACAATTACGAAGGAGACGGAAGAGGAAAGGTAAACTGCATAATAATGGGACATTGGAACAGCATAGTCAGAGAAGGACAGGAAGAAAATGTTGTTGGGCAATATGGACTTGGGAAGAGAAACCGAGGAGGGGAAAAACTGGTAGACTTCTGCATCATTAATAACCTTGTAATGACTAATACATGGTTCAAAAACCATAAACGAAGCTTATACACATGGAAAAGCCCAGAATATAGAATGAGATGCCAAATAGATTACATCCTAGTAAAACAAAAATTCAGGAACAGCATAAAGACCGCCAAGACATTACCAGGAGCAGACATTGATTCAGATCACAGCCTTCTAATAGTTGACTTAAGTACAAAGCTCAAACAAATAAGAAAAACGAGAAGAGAAAGACAGACCTGGGACCTAGAAAAACTGAAAGAAAGGCAGGATGTAGTCAGCATGAAGTTGGAAGATAACCTAAGAAAGTTGGAAAACAAACCGAAGACCGTTGATATAAAATGGGATGAAATTAAAACCAGTATCAAGGATACCTTGGATAAAGAGATTGGAAAACAAGAGAAGAAAATCAGAAAACCATGGATCACGAAGAAAATGCTGGAGAAAATGAATGAGAGACGAAAATGGAAAAACGCTAACACTGAAGAAGGTAGAGCCAACTATAGACGTATAAACAACGAGTTGAGAAGGGTAACAGATAAAGCTAGAGAAAATTGGATAAAAGGAAAATGTGATGAAATAGAACAAATGGAGAAGTTAGGACGATACGATATGATGTACACTAGAGCACTCGAGTTAGAAGATAAGAAGCCTAATGAAATTCGTGGTAAAGGAATTATGAATACGGATGCGAAGATAGTTTCAGAAACTAAGGATGTAGCACAGGTATGGGAAGAATACATTAAGGAACTATACAGCAAGCAGGCAGGATCGGCAAACATAGAACTGGAAGATGAGGAAAACATTGAAGAAAACAACTTAGGACCAAGTATTATGGAGAGCGAAGTAGAAAAAGTGATAGTGGAACTAAAGAAAGGGAAAGCCACAGGCGGCGATGGAATACCGGCTGAGGTACTTAAAGTCATGGGATCAGAAGGACTAAAAGCGGTCACAAAATTAATTAATAAGATTTACGACATGAGAGAGTGGCCTCAGGATTTACTAGAAGTAACAATGATCCTCTAAAGAAAAAGCCAAAGGCAATGCAGTATAAAGATTACAGAACGATAAGCCTTCTGTCACATACTTCGAAGATCATCATGAGGATTCTTAATAAAAGGCTGGAGAAAAAGGCAGAAGAAATGCTAGGGGAAGATCAATTCAATTTCAGAAAAGGATGAGGAACTGGAGATGCTATAGGGGTAGTTAGAATCATATCAGAAAGGGCAATAGAGTACAGCCAAGATATCTGCATATGTTTTGTAGACTGGCAGAAGACCTTTGATAGAGTAAATTGGGTAATGTTGATGAAGATAATAAAGGATATAGGTGTAGACTGGAAAGACAGGAGACTGATCAGGAATCTATATGTGAATCAAGTTGTAAACGTCAGGTTGGAGAATGTGGACACTGAGTAAACATCGGTAGAGGAGTAAGACAGGGCTGCTGCCTATCTCCGACCCTATTAAAAAAAATATGGAGAAAGTCAAATGCAAGAAGCGTTAGAAGGCACAGGAGATTTCAAAATTGGAGGAAGGATTATAAGAACAGTAAAATACGTGGATGATCAAGTACTTCTAGCAAGAAAGGAAGAGGAACTCCAGAAAATGATAAATAGACTAGTAATAACAGGTAGAAAATATGGTATGGAAATAAATACAGAAAAATCCAAGGTCATTCGAATATCGGGTAAAGAAGTGAATCTGAACATAAGTATGTATTGGAGGAAAGCCTTTAGAACAAGTTTCAGACTATAAATACCTTGGAAGCATCATAACAAGAGAAGCAATATGTATGGATGAAATCAGGACTAGAATAGGAAAAGCAAAAGCGGCTTTCACAAGAAAGAAACACCTACTTACAGGGAATATAAGGGAAGATATCCGCAAGAAGTTGATAAAATGCTACGTATGGAGTATAGCATTGTATGGGGCAGAAACATGGACGCTAAGGAAAAATGACATCAAATACTTGGAAAGCTTTGAAATGTGGACTTGGAGGAGAATGCTGAAGATAAAATGGACAGATAGGATGAAAAATGATGAAGTGCTACGAAGAATAGGAAAGAAGTGAATGATTATACAGACCATTAGAAAGAGGAAGGCTAACTGGGTTGGACATTACCTGAGGAGAGAGAGAGTATGATTAAAGACGTGTTAGAAGGAAAACTAGATGGAAAAAGGGAAAGAGGTAGGACAAGGTTTCATCTGATAGACGATTTGAAAGGGAAAGAGAGTTATCAAGATATGAAGAAGACAGTGGAAAATAGGAGTATATGGAGAACCAGGTTTAACCAGGAATAATCACGACCCTGTTTACGAACAGACTACCTATGATGATGATGATGAGATGGTTTCTACCTTGCTCCTCTCATTTCTTTTTAAAAATTTATTTACTCATATTATATGGTTAAAAAATTTACACTTGGCAACTCAGTCTAATACCATAAACGTTAGAATGTGTTGCGGGAATGGCTACCTGATTTTACCGAGGTCTTTGCATGTAAACAAACATTTATTCTTACATTTATTTTATGAATTATTGGTAATTTTGTGGATATTTATTTTTCTTTTCATAATGGAGGTTGAAAGATTAAATAGGATTATATGAGAACTTTATTAAATCTACATTCATAATAATAAGTTACTTAAAAATTAAAGGCAAGGCCTCAGATTGAGGTTGCAGGTAAGGCTACATTTAGAAATATGTTCAGAACAAGAGATGATTTCACTGTTTCAAAAAAATAACTCATGTAATTTGCGATCCCCTAAGTTATGGTTAAAAAATAGGTTTAAAAATGTTGCAAATTACGCGAGTATATATGGTAGTTCGGTGTGTACGAAGGGATACTGCGTATGGCGGCGGACAGTCGGGGCGGTCGGCATCTCCCATAGATGTTAAATGTATTCAAGATCTATGGCATCTCCCACAAGGTATTTGCATTACGCTCAGTCAACTGTTGCCTATCGGGAATATTACCGCCATTCACTGCTTACGAGGCTGGAACCTTTTGTGGTTACTGTTTTCCGAGTGAGGGATAGCACAGGGTCTAAATAATTTCCTTAATTTCAATGATTAGAAAGATTTTTTTCACAATGACTTATTAACTGTACTGAACTGTGTGGGCAAATTCCAACTTATGTAAACCTTGGGTTACGTAAAGGTTTGCGGAACGGAACCGTAAGTTGGAGAGTGGCAGTATATGTAGTATAGTATAGTAACCCTTGAATGCAGCAATCACTAAGGGTTGGAGAAGTGATTTTGTACTTGGGGGAAGAAAGATAACTTCAATGTTCGGATGTGCAAATTGAATACTTTGCAGATGACCGGGCGCATTATCTAAAATGAGGAGTTTACATGCCAATTTTTTTAAGCTAAATATTTTTCGACTTCATAAACAAAACGATTATGAAATCAATCCATAAAAATTATTTCGGTGACCCAGGCCTTCTTGTTTGAACACCAGAAAACAGGTAGTTTATGCTAATTTTACACTTTCGACGCACGAGGACTCAGTGAACTATAAATCAACATTGGCTTAATCATGCAATCCCTGGGCACATTGGCACAGAGGGGGGTAAACCTGTCTTTAGCTGTTTTAAATCCAGGCGCCGAACTTTCTTTTGTGGAGATGAATGTTCATGAAGGCATCTTCTTCCAAAACAAGCCCAACTTGTCAGCAATAAAAACTTGTTCGGTTTGTACCGCTTCCCTTCGATAAGCTTTTTAAGAGGACCTTGAAAAACTTCAGCTGCTACAATATCTGCCGATGCTGATTCTCCACTTATTTTAACATTATGTAAAGCATAACTTCTTTTAAATTTCTCCAACAATCCCTTACTTGCTGTAAATGATTTGGTGCTGCTTCCTTCAGTGGCCAATGTTGCTCTTAAGCGCCCATATAAGCGAAGTGCTTTTTCATGAATCACCTGGCTACTCAATGGAACTTTTTTTGTGTGTGATCTTCGATTCAAATATTTAGGGCATTTTCCATCTTCTTGATGACATGATCACGAGCATAGCAGGACACCTTAGCACTTTTAGGCGCACTTCCACTTACATTAGCCTGTATACTTGCCTACTTTTTTATGTATCTTACAGTAGATTCGTTGATGTTATATGCCCTACCAACAGACGCTACACTTTGCCTTGTGGCAGCTTTTCTAACAATTCAACCTTTTAACTTAATGACATAACTTTTCTTGCTCGTCTCACTCTTTTACTGACACTCATTTCACTTCCTTTGTGTTTTGGGGCTATGATATAAAATACTAGCAGAAGTACCCAGGCATTGCTCGGGTTTAAGGTTAAGAACAAATAATCAATGCAGAGTGTACAGAAATACTAAGTACGAAAAAGCTGCAAGTTATTTTACTCAATTCAACGTTGTTTGGGTTTCTGATTCAATATTGATAAGAAAATTATATTTGAGTGTTAATCATTCAACCTTCTATTACATAACAGTTCTGTAAGATTTCTGAAACTACAGATCCTTAACCATTTGTGGTCCTCTATAGGAATAGTTCCAACAGTTTTTTTCTGGTTCAGGTCCTGTGTCAGAACTATTCCAACATGACGTAAATATATTTTTTTCTGCTTTGAAAAGTAATGGCCGCTAGGGATGCCATGCATTCCCTCTTTAATGCTTCTGCTGCATGGTGATGTCATCTTGTGTGCAGTTTTTCAACTTTTTGCATGGTAGAAAAAAAATCTTTTTGCCCATGCGCTGGTGTTTTGATAAAATGGCATTCTAGTAAGCGTAACTTACATGCAGATGAAATAAGTGATGAACCGGATTATAGTGCTGCGTCTTTCATTGATGACAGTGATGTTGAAGTTCAGGATTATGATTCTGACAGTGAATCACTAGAATGTGAATTGGAAAAAAGTGAAAATAGTAATTCCGACAGTGATGATGCAGGTTTGATTGATGAGTGGATGCAGTACGGAGAGGACGATCAAGATTTTTAGAGCCATGCTCACAGTGATACTAAAGGTTACAAGCCTCTTACTACTGGAAGTAAGCCAAATTCACCATTGCAGTTCTTCCAACTCTTTTTTAGTGAAATGCTGTTTGCATGGATTGCTGAGGAGACCAACAGGTACATGAAGATAAAAATAAGAAAATGCTTGCCATTACCACAGTATTCTATATGGTAGGGCTTGGTTGATCTGAATGTTGATGAAATGATGGCATTTCATGGCATTCTGCTAAACGTTGCCAGGAAAAAGAAAAATTCTTTGAAGAAAATATTTTTGGAACAATGGATGGATTTGTCACGATTTCCAAAAGATGTTTTTTCATGAAAAAGATTCCTTGAGATAATCTGGGCACTACATGTGTCACCTCCCCCTGCAAGCTTTGCTTCAAATAGACCTATGCAATCAAGAATCAGTAAAATGGAGAATATTTCCCATTATGTTGGTAAAAGACTTCTAGAATTCTATAGGCCCAGCCAGTTTCTCTCTGCAGATGAATCTAAAGTGAGCTTCAAAGGGAAAGTAATGTTCAAAATGTACAAGTCCCAAAAACTAACAAAGTGGGGTCTGCAATTATATGTCATTGCAGATGCTATAAATGGATATATCTGTGCCCTTATTCCATATTATAGCTCTGTTACGACCAACAGTCTTATGTGTCCAGAGCTTACCTTCACCAGCAGAATAATCTTGGAGCTGGTAACAATTATACAGAATGCCACGCAAGCATCCAGTTACCACCTGTACACGGACAGGTTTTATATGAACATGGACCTCGCTAAAGAACTTCTAAAAAAAAGACCATTTGACAGGCACTGTAAACCTTCCAGCGCAGCTTAGAAAAAAATCTAAAACTAAAAAAGCACAAAGTAGCTGCATACTGGAAAGATAACAAATATCCGACTTTGGCGTAGAAGGATAAGAGGACTGTCTCCATGCATAGTACATGGTATAATCCTAAAATGACATGTAAAACGCATAACCAAGTCTGGAGAAGAGGTTTTCCTAAAACCTGTGGCAATAATAGATGACACAGTGAGGATGGGAGGGGTAACCGAGCAGACTACTACTGTTCCAGTTATTGTTTTGTCCAAAAGAGTTTGAAATGGTGGCGGAAATTGTATTTCTGGATTTTGGAGGTAAAAGGACATAGAAGAGAGAAACATTACTACTGTGAGACATGCCCAAGAAAACCTGGACTGCATCCAAATTCATGCTTTGCAAAATATCATACATTGAAAATGTATCGGTAGTTGTGTATTTGATCGTTTACTACAAAAAAACTGATATCTCAGTGCCTGTATAATAAATTATAATCATTATATTAATGCATTACTTGTTTTCCCACTTATTTTGGTGAAGTTACATGGACCTGGGTGTACAATCAGGAGAAAATAATTCGGCTGCAAAGGGTTCAAGGCTGGCGTTAAACAGCAATGGTAACTCTCTGCACCCAGGCATTTAAAAGCACATCGTTCCACAGTACTAATTGTATTAGAGAGAACATGAGGCTGCTAATAAAATGACTCACAGGTCCGAAGCAAATGCAGAAGATACTCCTGAACGATTTCTTTACGAAATGCGAACTCCCAGGGTGAATGACCACAGACAATCTAGGTTTGGCAACCGTTTCTACTTGGAAATAAAATCCAGGCCTTTTGTTAAGCAGGACAGCAAATATCCTGATTTTTTTTAATTTCACTTTTACCCTGTGATGTTCGATTTCTTTTGTGTAATCCATCGGAAAATTCCCTTCCTTCCCTTTCTCTTTTCTTCCCCCCATTCTAACCTACCTAATCCCTTTTCAAGTGGGTAAAAATTAAGCTTGTCTCATTCTGTTGGGTTGGATAAACATCTTCTTAGTCACCTGAATTATAGATAGCCAAGCAGAGAATAACTGAGTCAACACTCCATGGAATCTTAATCATAACATGATATTTTATCTCTCGCTTACAAATTATTTTAACGTAAAGATGTATTTCCAATACCTAGAGAGCATTTGGATGAATTCGGGAGTGAACAAATGATTATGATATTGTTATTTTTTGAGTGGTGTTTCAACTTACGAGTCATTTAGTCTATATTTTGTCAAGAACTGCATAATGTTAGCATTATTTTTTAAAACTTTATCTGTGCTCATAAAAATGGCTGATAAGATAAAATAAAGTGTTGGAGATATTTCAAGTTCTAAGAAACATAGAACCATAACAATGGATATGAAGATGGACGTAATTAAGCGCTCTGAAAAAGGTGAGACACCAGCCAGCATCGGTTAGGCCTCGGATATCCCTTCAGTAATTTTTTTGACTTTATACTTTTATATGATATTTTTCCAAGTCATTATTGCATCCCTATTAGAATAAAAGGATTTTTCTAGGCTTTATAAGTTATATTTACGAATATTTTTGCCCAAGTACAATATTATGGGTCATTTTATAAAAATGCATTATCTGGCCACTGGGACATAATGTAACCAAAATTTTTAACATTGCTCTTATGGGAAAATGCGCTTCAACTTAAGATGAAAGTTTCAGGAACCAATTGTGTTATGTGAGGACTGCCTGTACTAAAATTAACGTGATCAATATACATTATAAACACATAGCTAATTCTTGAATGACTTGTCTGATATTACTATATTGGAGCTAATCCATTACAAACAACAAATAATTATAGAGGGAAAACAGGTGATTTACTAGTTAAAAATTATATTTTTGTTGTCACTGGAATTTTGAGTTCATCAAAATTTCATTTAACACATCTAGATGTTATTTATTTTGAACAACTCTTATTCTAGTTTTTTATTTCTCATGAAATATTTTTCAGGTACCAATTATCATACCAATATTTATTCTACTCGTGGCGCTTTACTTAGCATTGGTACCAATCATCACAGATCCATCAGCTAAATATTTGTTCGCTGTGTTTTTAAT
Organism: Tanypteryx hageni; assembly: GCA_028673005.1. Lineage (NCBI taxonomy): Eukaryota > Metazoa > Arthropoda > Insecta > Odonata > Petaluridae > Tanypteryx > Tanypteryx hageni. Next base: position 71,191,756 of record CM054113.1, read on the forward strand.
TGGCATTGGAGTTGTAGTATATATTCTATTTGTGCAGAAAAAGAAAAGGCTATCATGCATGGGTAAGTAAATTATAATATTCTTTGTTCATAAACAATAAATTATAGCCACTTAAATAACACAACATTGCACAGCATATAAGCTGCACCACTAACAAAATGAATACAAAATCAAGATAAAAAATTTTCTCTTTCAGAAGAAATGGAGTATAACTATTTATCTGGTCTGGCTGATGAAAGAAACAACTTTATTCAAACAAAGAATGTGTTGGATAAGGCTGTTTCATAATAATTTTTCTATTTAGCTTAATGTCATTACTGAATGCTTCATACAAGAATAAATCGTTTGTTATCTTTTCTTTTTCAGACTCACTGTCACGGACTATCCAAATTCTGATGGAGGTTGTGCCTTCTGAGAGTTCTCAAGAATGACGTGAAGATTTGCTCAATATGAAGAACTAAGTGATGCTAAATGCTCAAAACAAAATAGAAGAGATTTATGGGCATAACATTTTGATAACATTCACATTGTTCCTTGATTATTTGTAAATAGGCAAACAAATTTATTTTTTATAAAAGATGTTGACCTGAATGATGAGTAAAAGATGTGTGATATTACATGAACACAAATGTTGCCACTTTTTATGTTCACTAACCTTAAATTAAAATTCAAATAATGCTCAACATGTTGGTTTGGAATAAAATCACTCAGGCATAAAATTGGGATCCAGGTAATTGTATCTTCTATAGAATGTCTCTGGCATATAATCTGGGTCCCAAATGCCAGTGGTTGTCTTGCCCAATCTCCCTCTTATTGGTCGCAAGACATGTTGAAGTGGATGTGGATTTGGAGGACAACATAATGGTTTAGGGTTCACCGAAGCAAATGGATTTTCAGGTTCATCCATCATATTGATGATGCAGTCCGTACAAAAATCCACTGATTCACCTGCAGCCATACATTCATCACAGTGCCAACGAATTCCCTTGAGTGGTTCTTCTTTGCAAAAATCACACTATAAAAAAACAACAGAATCCCATCAGGAATGTAGTAACTGGTAAAGTTACATTTATTCAAACCGAGTGTACTACTTGCTGCAATAATGGAATTATCGATCAGGTAAAAAAGGTTTAACCATCATTACATTTTGAAACCTATTTTTTTTACAATTCAATTCATGCACAGTAAGTTTTGACGTACAAAACCATCTGTATGGCATCTTCTATACTTTCCAATCTTCCACTATATCATACTAAAATTGGTTCCATGCGTGGTCATAAGCCCAAAACTCACTCATAACAAAGAAAATCTGGCAAAAAAATTGTAATATATTAGGCAAGAACTATCGCTCAATTACCTTTCTAGTTAAAAATAACTTATTAAAAGGCCGTATAAAATCTTCAAATTTCAATTACGGAAGAACTACGTGAAATGATTTGCCTTGAGTTTCTTTCCTCATTCACTCACACAAAAATTACAATATAAGCAGTAAATTCTCAATGAAATCTGTAGCTGTCATAATGCCTTGATGGTTCCTATTTGTTGACATTCAGTTAATTTAGTTTTCCAGCAAAGATTTTTCAGTTGAGTAATCATAAAAATTGGTCAGGTCCATCTTTCTTGATGCGAGTATTTGTCATGAATTTGGTCAAATACTTTGTCACAACGAATAAAGAATCATCAATCACATCAATAGATATCAAGCAGATAGATAGCAATATCTATTAACAAAAAAATCAATCAGAAGGTTCACTTATAATTTCGTAATGACCACTTGGCTGGATAAAATATCTATTAGGTAAGTGAAAAAGTGGATCAACTTATGTGGCAAATATTTGCCAAAACCAAATTTTCAACCAGAAAAATCGTAGTTGACATTTAATGCCAGGTCGACCTTTAAGCTGCAATATACTGTAATTAACTTACTTTATGTTGTTTTTTAACCACTGACGAATCTTGTCCTAATCCAAACAAAACTTTTAAGACTGGAAAATGGCCTTATTTTTAGGGGTGCATCTTATATGCCAAAAAATATTGCAATACTAATAATGATAATTTAATAGAAATTAGTTAACTTTGGTTCTAGAAGAAAATCATTTAATGAGACCAAATGCAAAGTTATTAGTACTCACCTGATATCCAACATGCTCAAATTTAGTTCCTCCCTTTTTTCTTTCCATTTCCTTTTTAATTTTCTTCAAAAGTACTAATTTACGATACTCGACAGATTTTCTAGCATCTTCATCAAATGTTGAAGTTTCTTCTTCATCCTTTTGGTAAAACATGCTTCTCTTAGATAAGGTTAAACTTATAAATCATTCATTAAATTTGTCAACTAAATCAATAGAGCCATACCGTCATATCCTCATTATTTTCCTTTTCCCTTGGTTGCTCATCGTTTCCTGGAAAAACACACTTTGGAAGACTAGATTCATCCTCAGAATCTGACATACTCATTGGTACATCATAAGATGGGAAAAATGTTGAAGGTTTGAATAAAAAGTGGTTATTCCGCTGATGCTTATGGAATTGCTAAAAAATATTGAATTTATTTCATTAAATGTTCGTTCAGAAAAAGATTGAAGATAAACTTAAGAATCTGCTATAACATAATATATCTATAATACTAGCATATTTTACTCTTGAGTGCAACCTCATAGTCTTCATTTAAGTGCATTTTTTAGCAAATATATCTATAAGCATATGTCAATGCCGCAACAAATTTTGATCTACCATGGTTCAACCTGCCCACATTCAGCATCTTTTTCTGTAAATAGTTATAAAATTTCATTGAGTATAAGTTAAGTCCCCACATTACACAATGTTTTCCTAATAACTGTGGTACATAGCAGAATTGTTTAATGAAACCTAATTCTCCTATATATGAACAGTATGCCCCCTATTGTTTATCATAGATGCATTCCTGGGGGTCACAACAAATAATGAAATGAACAATGGAGCTGACACATCCAAAGAGTTACCTATAACATATGGAAGATAGATTCCGAAGATCGAAATGTTTCTCTAGTAAACTATTTGACATAATTTTACTCATTATTATTACGACGATATTTTACAAAATACAATAATGAACAGTAATTTCTGAAAAAGTGCATAACTGTAGCCTAGACTAGGACTGAGTAATCAAAGTGACACAATGTCTCTCCAATAACCATAAAGAGGTTAGAAAACCAGATGCACATTACTGTTACCAAGCAGCCATTGTAGCTGAAATGCTCATGTGGTTGTCTAGCAATTGGAGAGACAATGCATCATTTCGACAAAAGAACTGTATACAGTAAAACCCTGTATGTACGTTTTCCCACTATTTACAACATTTTATATGGGTCCCATCAATTTTCCTATGATTCCAATGTAAGTAAAACTGTAATTACGTTATTTCATTTTAAGTTTTCCCGCTATTCACATCATTTTACGTTAGAATTTCCAATTTTTTTTTTACAATTTAGCATGCGATTCCCAACAGATTTTACTGTTTTTCACGTAACTTTGCAAAAAAATCAGAACTCTTTTGGGCGAAGATTTCGAAAACGGTGGCAGAGTAGGAACAGTGCCCCAAGAGGCAGAAATATGAACTATTTCTTTTCAAAACAGTACTCACTACTCACGGCACTATGTTGAGCTTGATACAAAAAGAGAGCAGGCAAAGAAAAAACAGCCAGCATGACTATTAGAACCCATTCCTGCAGTGCTCAAGGATAAACAAATGGAACCAATAACAGAAGTATTGAGAATAATTTCTGAATGTAGGCATCCCAAAGTTAACAATGTATTTTTCTTGTCTTAGATTGATTATATTCATTGGGGAAACAACTACATGGTCAAACAAAAGCATGGGAAGAATCATTTTTACATAATCTTGACTATCTACTCAGCTCTACATCTTTTACACAAAACATCAAACAGAAATACCATATTTCCTCGATTCTAAGATGCCGTCGATTGATTTAGTAATAACTTTTTGAAAAAAATAATAGTACAGTAAATGTCTATATTTAGACAAAACAGTATTTTATAACAAGTATTTTTATTAATCAACAATACCACATTCAATTTAACCATCATTCATCTATACAACTACCTATTCCCTCCAGTATTTTCTCTCTTTTTTTGCACTTCTACCTTATTTTGTATGATACTATCAATTTGATATATATTGCAGACCAAACAAATAAAACTGATATTTCAATCATACTGGTTTATTACCAATTTTTATACTAACTTCGCTTTTAATATATACAGTAAAACCTGGTTAATTCAAAATTCAGGGGGACCAAAGAAAAAGCATTTCGAATAACGTAGAACCTCTATAATTCGAAAATTTTAAAAATAGCGTGATTTATCAAATTTAAAAATGCAAATATAAATTGCAGAAAAACAAAAGAATGTGACACCATATTAAAATACAGAAAACAAAAGCATGTGTTACACATACATACCTCAAAATATTATGTTGATGAATAAAATCCAAATTTACGATTACACATTTAAATATTGAAACATATATAGCATACCTATAATTAAAACCCACTAAAGTTAAAAGTCTATCAGTCACTTATTTCAACTAAAAAGTAAATAAAAGAAAGGTTGTAACGAAAGATTAATTTCAAGTTATTTTAAAAAGTCATTTTCCAGTTTCAATTTCGGGACACTCCTTAGCACAATGTGTTGCATAATGGCATTACCTTTTTCACATATGTATCTCTATTGGCATGTCTGGTTCATTTATTTTTCTTAAGTTTTATTTCGAATTATGTCAACAAAAATACATTGATACTCTGAGAATCGGGCTAAAAATTATTTCAAATTAGGAGTTATAGAAATTTTCGAATTATTGGACCACATTTGTATGGAATTGGCTTTTTCGGTCTTTTATGTGTTAATAAATTTTGATTTGTCGAATTTCGAAAAATGGAGGTTCGAATTAACCAGGTTTTACTGTATATGTTTTGGAACGCGTCTACTCTTAAAAAATCCTAAGTTGCTGCTTGCAGGGTTCAAACCACCTCACCTGAGATAATGATTGCGTAAGATGAGTCATTAGTGATTTAGTCACCTCAGCCACCAGATCTTTTGTACTATATAAACTTAGCTTTCCTTTTCTGTATTTCTATTGTTGAAGCAAATCTGAACAAATTACAAGCGTCCATAACAGCAGCGAGGTTAAACAAACTATTGTCATTGTTTATGGTGTAATAGAAGTATCTTTATTTTAATGTGGATTTTGATTGATACGAGCATTCCTACGTTTTTTGAAGGGATATTTCTGCTAATAATTGTTTTTATTTATCGTAAGTAATATTGATAGTAAGTTTTTATTTATCTTCAAAACTTTTAAACTTTATTCATTTAAAATTATTCTGAAAACTGATTTCCCTATGAATTTTATTTTCTTTCCAAATATTCCAAATGATAATACACACCTAATGAGAAAGATTCATACCTAACTCAACCATGATGTACAAATGATAAAATTAATTCTATATAAATATCAGATCAATTTCTTTCTTATTACCTTTCTCAATTGACTATCGTTTTGTAGCCGAGGACATCGACCAGGAATGGGTAAGCCGGCTTTGTGAAGTTTGATGAAATACTTCTGAACTCTGCTTTGTACTTGTTTTACAGTTCGGTTTCCTTTAAGCAATGAAATATATAATAATTTTAAAATAAATCCAGATAAAAACTGAGTTGTTATAAGAATTGCATATTTTTGAGGGCACATTTAGTCAATTTAAGCATAAAGAAGGTGATTAATAAGAGATATTTTTAAAAATACTGCCAAGGAACATTCAATTTCAGAAATCGATATTTAAATATTCCATGTGTCGTGAGACTCAAATAACACCATGCTTAAAAGTGTAGAAATGGACTTTTGTATGCTCAGTTTTGACGTACCTAATGCTTCAGCAATTTTTTTCCATCTCCTGGTTTCGACCTCCTCCGGAGGATATTCAAGAAGTAATTCCTCCAATCTTCGTTGTTCTTCATTCGTCCACAGCTGCAAAAAATTGTTTCGATAAAAAAACAAGTTTCCTACCAGCAACAAGAGTTGGGTTACCATTACAAAGTACCTGATTGAATGTTTCTGGTTTACTATCATCAAATTCACGGCCACGAACCAGTACTTTGGGGCGTTTTTCCCGTTTATTCCAGCTAGTTTCCATTTTCCCGGGTGGATTTCCTGATGAATCTGAATCATTGCCTACCGTACTTCTATTCTTTGTTCGACCGAGTTCAGGAGGCTCAGGGAAATTGTACCGGCTCCAATCAATTTTTGGTATCTAAAGTACAAATAAAATTTTAATATTTGCTAATGTTTTAAAATTATTGTTGTTAGGAATGTTACCTCTGGCAATGTTTGCCTTTCTGGTACTCCAAGGCTTCCAGATTTCAATTTCTCTATTACACTCATAGGATCTTCTTCAGCTTCTCTTTTCAACGTAATAAGCTTCTGTATAGCCTGCGAATGATGAATAGTTAGAATACTTCAAAAGAATTTATTGGAAGCTGCGGAATATTTTTCTCACCAGGCCCGCATATTGCCGCTGAGCTTCCAAGATTACTATAGTTCTGAGATTCTCATGATAATCTCTGTTTCCTTTTAAAGCAAGGTGGTCGGTCTCAAAAAAGAAAACTCCAGAATCTTCTTCTACATATGACTCAGTATTCATTTCCTCTTCCTTAATTTCTCCATCAAATGGGCTTGAAGCATAATCACTTATATCACATAGTCCATCCATTTTTATACTATAAATTTATCGGCACCACTAAATCAAAATGTAATCTACAAATATACTGAACACGTTTTACACAAAAACCATATAGTTTCGCGCATGTGGACGAGAGATGACGCGTTCCACTTACAGTTAGCCAGTTAGTGAACGTAATAGTATATATTTTTGCCGCTGGAGCCCTAGCTCTTCTAGAGGCCTATCAGAAAAAGACATAAAAAAAGACCTAATTGTAAGTCTGTACCAAGGAATAATCTGTATCGTCTGTACCATGGAAGAAGAACAGGAAGCGCAGCTCCCGTAAGCCCAATGGTAATATATTGATGGCAGTGCAATCGAGCGACCAACCGGAGCAAAAGCGCGCCTAATTTAAACCCAAACTGCAGAACAGGCTTTGGCGGTATATTTGAATTAACAAGTTGATTACGTATTTAATACAGAGGTTTAGGATTTACCATGTTATAACAAAACAACTAAGAATATAATTTTTTTATTTATTACATTTAAAACATTTATAAAAATACATAAATAATTGTAAATAACATGTATTTACACCGTTTCCCGGGCTATTTTGACAGCTGTATCTCTTATTTTAACAATGTTTCATTTCATTTTGAGTGGTCCATTCTATTTTGACAACTGTCCATTTAATTTTGACAGTGGTCCATTCTATTTTGACATTTGTTTATTTAATTACATAGCAAATACTTGTTATGATTATTCATTAGTTATAACTTTTATTTTATGGACATATTGTTATATATAGTTTTATTTATAGTTTAAAATGCAATACAATAAAGTTGAGCACCAAAATACAATACAATATCTGCGATTCTTTTTAAAGATAAGCTGCAGTCTTCTTCTATCCATTGTTTAATAACTGATTGCTGTTCATCATTAAGTTTTTTTTCTCTGTGGCCACCTCTTCTAGATTTATCAGCCAACCCTTTCGTTAAGTATTTTTTAATGATTTTGTGAACATTTGTTCTTTTCACTTCCATTATTTTTGAAATCATGCTTGCCTTATTTCCCGAGAGATAAGCATCAATTATTCTTCTTCTGTCTTTATTAGAAGTCTTTATTTTTTCTCGAGTCCATTAAGTGTTTCTTTAATTCTAATGAAACTGGGAATAATATGTAAATACATAATTTATAATTATTAAAATTAATGCAAACGTAAATATTAGATACATTTTGTAACATTGCTAACCTATTTACATATCTGCAAATGCACCACAAAATATTGGCAAGTATACAGTTAATGTAGCAATAATAGAATGATCCAACGTCAAAATTAAATGAACTGTTATCAAAATTAAACAAAACATTGTCAAAATAAAATGAACCGTTGTCAAAATAAGATGACACAATGTCAAAGTTAAATGAACTGTAGTCAAATAACCCGGGAAACGGTGTAATTAGCTTAGGAGAGTTGTTGCTAATAATATAAGATACCAATTTACAAAAAGTATTTTTATGTATTATCATTTTATAACTGAAACTTTATAAGTATCAATGCTATAATAAAGAACCAGATACATCATTCTTGGAGGGATTTAACTCAGCCTCTGATATCCTAAGCCCATCTACAAAAAACAGAACGTAAGTTACAGCTGCATAAGTTAATAAGATCTGAGAAATTAGTACCATATAGGTACAAACAACATACCTATATGATTAAATACAAAGGTATTAATATTTCAGACATTTTGTTATTGGAAATATTTTTTAATTCAAAACTTTTCACCTCTGCAATGATTTTCGTTCTTTCCTTATGGAACAATATTGTAATAAAAGCAATCCCTAAAATTTTCCAATTTGAAGAATACTATACTTTTTCCATTGTAGCATACTAATGCCACCCACTTATGCAAAGTTTTACAGTTGTAGCACATTTGGAGGTGAAATATCTAATGGTTTAAATTTAAAAAATTATATTGGACGCAATAACAACTTCATGGATATTTTTAAATGTCTATTTGTGCATTTGCACTAAACTCTAAATAAAAGAAAAGTTTCAGCTCCCTAGCTCATCTCTAAGTATCTCAACATTTAGCTATTTGTTAAAACTATAAGAATTTTTAACAGCCAAATCAGTTAACATATCAGAATTTCTACAAGTATAATCCCTATTCGGTTACTTCACAAATTCTGGTTTTAAAAAAATTCAGCTTCGTAGCTCATTCATAAATACATAAACATTGAAATTTTGTTTAAACAACTGACATTTTTTAGCAGCCATATTGTTCAACTTTTTTGAGATTTTCGATTTTTTTTAGTCGGTTTTACACATAGCCCTACCAACATAAAAAATTTCAAGTCTGTAGCTGATCTAGAAGTGCCTAAATATTAGTATCCTCCTATCATGTCGATACTATAACCGTCTATATATAATAGATTGTATCTTATATCATAAGTAAGAAGCATCAATATTTAATAGATAAGAAGTGTCAATATATACCTAGTAGATGATATATAATACTTAAATTTGTTTTCCTACCTTCAAAAACACTAGGAACGATATTTACTTTTAGAAGGGAATCTAGCTAATGACCGGATGTATGCAGGCCAAATACAGTTCTCTCTGTGTCCATCGACAAGATAGTCAGGCGCAGGATGGAACAAAGTCTGGCCAATGCCGCAAGTGCCTTGTGGCAGACACTCTCCACTTGAAGCTTTCATAGAAGCCTCCTGTCCAGCAACACCCCAAAGTAGGTTACCTTGGGGCTCCAGGGAATTACTTACCCCATCACTGTCAAGTCAACTCCAGGTGGGGCTCCTCTCCCAGGGTGGAAAATGATCGCCTTGGTCTTCATTGAGTTCAATGCAATCCGCCACTGTCGATACCAGTAATCCAGATCATCGACTGCATTTTGCAGGTTCTCCAAGGCTGCGTATTTTTTGGAAGATCGTGTCAGAAGCACCACATCATCCACATACAGGGCCAGGATCATGCTCCACCCAAACTCCTGAGGGGGGTTGCAGGTGAAGATGTTGAATACAGCAGGCCCCAGGAATTCCGACCTGACCTGGAGCCAGAAAACCCAGAATCTCCTGCCATGTAGATAAGACTCTATTAGCCATACCATCCATGCAGGAAACTGGAGTTGAATCATCTTTGCCAGGAGTGCTGGGTGCCACATGCGGTTGAAGGCCTTTGAGATGTTGAAGAAGGTGCCTGCAACCACGTGGTTCCTGTTGAAGGCATTGGTGATGAAGTCAGCAACTCTTCCGAGTTGCTGGACTGTGGAATATCCTTCTCAGAAGTCGTACAGCTCCTCTGGGAGAATTTTCTTCTCCTGAAGAAGTTGCTGCAGCAGCTTCTGGAGTAATCTCTCGAAGATCTTCCCAAAGCCATCTAGGAGGGAGATCGACCACATGTCCCCTGGTCTGATCTCCATTCCAGGTGTCTTCAGAAGACAAGATCTTTGCCCTCTTCCAGGCAGACGGGAAGAATGGAATCCTAGTGCAGCCATTGTAGATAGGCGCAAGAATTTCTACCACAGCAACAGGGAGCTGATGGACGACGACATCCCCAATGTCGTCGTCTCCGGGCACCTTCCTGAATTTGAGGTGATGAATCACCTCAACCATGTCTTGTGCCTTTATTTCTGGAATATGTTCTTCCATCAGTAGGTCACGGTTAAGCGATGCCAGCAGCAGCGCAACCTCCACAGCATCTGACTCTGCTATGGCTGGATTGGAGCAAAATATTCCAGCCAGAGGCATAACTGGAAGATATGGCGACTATGGCAAAATTTTAAGAAAACACTTTGTGTATGTAGAATATGATTTTTGCTACATTTTTATAAAGAATATTACCATTTTTATTAACAATAACTTGAATATTTGAGTAGTAAATTAATATTTATATATGAGAAAATAAACTTTTGACATTTTTGTGAGAATGTTTGAGACTTTTGCAAGTGGTGCCTATGGCAAATACCACCTTCACCATACCCTAGTTATGCCACTGACTCCGTGAAGTACTCCTCTGGCAACACAGCAACAGAATTTCCCTGAAGGATCAGGGGGGTCCCGACACTGCGTAGCACACAGTGACTGCAGGTCTTCCAGATGGACTGGTCTTCGAGGGAGAGCGTGGACAGATGGAGTTCCCATGCCTGATGGTGTTGCGCCAAGTTATTTTCTCTCGTACAGATCAAGGAAGAGCAATGTGGAAGCCGCCTGCCAGAACTACCTTAGGGATTGTGGCATCCATCACTTGTCGGATTACAGAGTTGATCTGGTCAACCATGCAGTTGGCTTCTTCCGCCATCATCAGTACCAGAGGTACAATTGGCAGCCACTCTGAAATGAGAATGCGGAAGCACTGCCAGTCTGCCCAAGCAAGTTCTTGCCACTGAGTTGGAGGAACTCGAATTGGTGAGTTCCCCAGCAGCAGCAGTGTCAGGTTATGGTCCAACAGGTTAGTAAGAGACTACATGTTGAGCGATGCCTAGATGTTGTTGGCACTCATTAGGTCGAGGATATCGTTTGATAGCAGGTAGGTTGGGTCTACTGGTGTGAGCACTGTGATGCCCTCCTCATCTGCCAAGTCCTGAAGCTGCATCCCACATTGATTGTTGACTCTAGAATGACAGCTGGAAGGCTTGGCATTCAGGTCACTGAGGATTAAGGAGGAGTTCCCATCTCCAATGAGAGCTATCACCTCATCTGGTCTCCAAGATCTTCTAGGTGGATAGTATGCCAAAGAGACCCGTACCCATCCTGCTGTGGTACTTATGTCTGCTGACACTACCTCCATTGCAACAAAGTTATGCATTGGACAGGGTCAATGCTCGACGGATCTGTGAACAAACAGTGCCGACCCTCCATGACCCGGTCTGGCAGCCGGTTGGCCTGCCTTGTCTGCACGATAGATCAACCAGCCTGGAACCTTCCAGTTGTCATATGGCTGCAGGTATGTCTCATTGACTGCGGCAATGACGGCATTCTTCTCCTGCAAGAATGCCTGGAGTTCCTCTGTCTTCTCCTTAACACCCTGGGTGTTCCACTGCATGAAGACACAGCACCCCTTAACTGCCATTATTGGGTGATGATGTGCGCTCTCTTGCCAGCTCTTCTAGTAGAGAGAGGAGGAGCTGGCCTAGCATGGAGGTGATGTACTTCCTCAATGACCTGCAGATCACCGACACTTTACCAAAGGTCATCATCATCGGTTTCCCCTGACCAAGCAACTTCTGGAGCAGGGGCTCTCTGTTCCATTGGGAGAAGAGAATCTGCAGCAGGACCCTTAGGTGGGGCCTCTCTCTCTGCAGCTGGGCCCTCACGAGGGGCAGCTTTCTCCATGGCGGGACCTTTGGATGAGTCCTATCTCTTCTTGGTGTTTACAGAAATAGAGATGGCAGATGTTGCTTGCTGTTCCGTTATCATATTCTCTTTAGTTGCCCTTTGTCTTTCCTTCCATAATATGGAGGAAGACGGCCTCTAAGCAGCTGGCAACTGAAGTTCGGCAGAGGTGTGGGAGTTGGATCTGCTGGGGGAGGTGGAACAGCCATGGTGGGCTGTCACGCCTCAGCAACTTGGGGCTTTTTTTACAGACGCAGCAGTAACCTGCTGAGAGTTTTGCGGTAATAGATGTTTGTCCACCACCCACCACCGCAGCATAAAGACACAATGAATCTACCATCACCAAGGGAGTCACCTTCTTCCCCTTTAGAGGTGAGCCACCTGCTGCTTTTTGCTTTTGGTGGTGCCCTGCAGATATCTCTTTAGTGCCTCAAGGTATTTGGGGCACTGATGATAGGAGGGAAGGTGAGGGCCTCTGCAGTTAGCACAGGTGGATGCTACATTGGGAGGCTTTTTACAGTCCTTCCCTGTGTGTGGTCCAGCACACTTGAAATACCGCATGTCGCATTTACATGCCAGCGAGGAGTGACTAAACTGCTGGCAATTGTAACAGACAAGTGGTCTGATACTCCCCTTGTATGGGTCAATGGTAACCCTGCAGTTACAGATCTTTGTAATAGAAGAGATTACCAGAGCACCCGGCATCTTCTGCACATTCGCCACAAATCTGCCAATGGGGATCCTGGCCCTGTCTTCTTTAACTGTAATGACATACATCAGCTACTGATGATGAGAGCATTGCTCTCGAAATATGTATTTAGTACGTTTACCTCATTTTTAGAGATCTTGTGTGCATATATTTGAGTGCTTGCATGTGTGATTGTTTCATCTGTTAGGTCCCTGTCATTGCCGGAAGGCACATAAACCTACAGGCCGCTGTGTGCGATACTAGGTCCCTGGCGTGGTTGAATCTCCCGTAAACTTAGTATTATTTCCCCGTTCCTTTCCCCTTACCTCTTGGCGTGTATGTGTGCGTGTTTGCTTAGTAGGTCCCTATCGCGGTCATACTGACTCTCAAACCTTCTAGCAACGGCATGATTTTTTGGGTCCCTGGCACAGAGTAATTGCTTGCAAACCCAGTCCCGTTTACTTTCCACCCTTAGGATTAGTGCTTGTGCGATTGAGTGAGTGAATGTGTGAGTGACATCTGGTCCCTGGCATGGAGTAACAACCCCTAAACCTGTAAGTTTATAATTTTTATTGTCGTTTTCCTTTTCCTCCCCCTTTTTTTCTTTGTGTCTCTCTAATTTTGAATTTTACGGTTAAGGAGTTAATTCTATTTAACTGCTCCTCAGTTTCCAAAATCCTTCTCAATTGTTTTATTTATCAACTTATGGTAAATGTTGGATTTGCATTGCCAGTAGCAAAAATACAATAAGCTGATAATCATTCATGTAGGCATTGTATCATTTTTTGGCTAAGGGCACTTCGGGTTCATTCATAGAATCTGTTACAGAGCCCATAGGCTCCAATCTGGACTTATGTGTAAGGAAGTAGGCACCTTTACTACTACTGCATTCCACGAATGGATTGTTTCTTGGATCCAGGGAATACATTGACATTCTTACTCCAATTCATTGCCCATATGAGCTCCCTCAAGGCCCATGTCCAAGACGACTGCCCCAACCATGATTCCAATTAAGTGATCCAGTTATTAGCTGCCATATACCATAATATTTTCTGGTGTATAAGATGCAATCCTTTATATAGTGAACTTGGGAAAATAATGCAATTTTTTGGCTTAAAAAGTAGCCAATTATGGAATACCATTTTCTTTTTGAGTGATATATTTTTATTTATTATATTGAAAATACTAATGAATACTTCAATGAACTTCAAATCTATTGCTTCTAATGTTAAAATTTTAAAAATAGCAAATAAAGTCACTAGAAGAAATAAGAAAATGCCTTTTTGAATGTGAACAAAAAGGGGGTCCTAATATGGAATACCCTTAATATTTGCAGTTAATTATTTACTTGCAAAACTCACAAACGTAGATGTCCTTCTCGGCCCCACTGCATGCCTCATGGCACCACTCTTGACAAGAAACACATTGCACCCACTTTTCACCTTTTACGTCTTCTGAATACTTTTTGCAAAACAAGTACTGTGCATCTTTGCTGCTGACTCAAAGTCAAAATCTTCCCAAGATATGTCGTTCCTCACACTCATTCCAGATTTGGATGTTTCTCCTTCATCTTCTTGTGTTTTTTTCTTAGATTTTTGTTTCAAGCTGCTACAAGATGCTTGAGAATCATTGAAAAGACATTTTTTGATGGGTCTGGTGCCTTTGCCTCTGCTTTTCTTTGGCAGAGATGTCTTTGAAGCTGGCCTCTCTTCTAATGACGCTTTGTAGGGCAATGCCATTATCAAAGCAGCCTTTCCAGGCACCCTTCCTCATTGTGGCCCTTTATTCATCACAATAGAAGGAACGGGAGAAATTTCTTCAGGGCTCACAAATGCATTAGTGGGACATGGAGCAATATCTTTTGATACCTTGTATTAGGCCTCAACTGCTATGAAATTGCTCTCCTCGAAGACATTTCTATTGGGAGGGCAGATTCCTGTAACTTAAAACCCTTTCACAGTAATTGCACCAGTTTGTACTTTAAGATAGGCTCTCCCAAAAAGTTCTGCAATGTCGAACTGAGTAGCTGGCTTCCCTGTACATCTAATATGAGCTCTGATCTCCTCACTATAGTAGACCTTTAAAGGGCTCATTAATGTCTTATCGAGTGGTTGCATTTTGTGTGTTGAGTGGGGAGGCAAACACAAAATGCTTACGTGATGTCTTTGTGCTAATTAAAACACATCAAGGTGTGGGCTAAGAAAAATATCTTCTTTCATCTTACATCATTAATTCTTGGAAATTTCTGTTAAACATCAAAATCAGTATTTTTCAAAGTTTTTACAGAATTTTTCATTAAAATCAATTTGATGTGGAGCAGAGGCAAGAACACTTTCTGAGTGTACCAGGAATTGATGCACAACTTTTTCTGTCCTGGAACTTAACCTTAGTGAAGAGGCCATTCTTTAACAGTATAGTGGCTGTCTTTAACCCAGCTGCCCCATTCTCATAAAAAGCAGCAGCACTTTGTATATCCCAGCTACATGCCAAGAAGAAGTTCTATAACTTTCAGGTCACCACAGAGTCAAAATTCTTTTAAAAGAAACTATATTCTCATATGATTCTTTTATATGAACTGCATGTGTGATCAGAACAGATGTGTGAATATTACCATTATGTAACAGCACTATCTTTAAACAAAGCTTTGAAGAATTGATGAACAGCTGCCAGACATCCAAATTGTGTTCTTGAATATGAGCCACCATTAGTCTGTTAACATCATTACAAAATCATCAACTCCAAATATTCTACAACTTTCTGGGATGCTGCTCTTCAGACTGTTAAACTTTGATGCAAAATCTATCAACTCTTCTTGGTGTTGAATTAGAATTCAAGTATAAAACTTTGTTACTCAGTGCTTCAAAACTTAGTGATGGCAAATCAGGAACTTCGTTGAAATTTCTAGTATCAAGACATGGCATATCATCAAATATTTTCCTATTCAGAGAGAAACACTGTTCCAAGCTATTCCATCTTTCGATTTTTCTATCATTGATAAAATATGCTGCAGTACATGCTTCCTGTAGTGAAGGTTCAAGTTCCTAATTATGCCTTGGTCCAAGCGCTGGCAATCAGATGTTGTGCTCGCAGGTAAGAAAATTATTTTTATGTTTTCCAGACAAATTTGGATGGGATGATGCATTATTCAAGGACATCAGCCAGTCTGTCATGCAATCTCGAGCCATCCATGCTTTTTCATTTGCTCGCCAATCCATCCCAAGGAGATTGACATCAATACTCTTGAAACAGTGAGGTTTTTTGGCTCTTCCAATCACCAAAGGCACTTTAAATTCACCAACCATATTTACACATAGGAGTGTCTCTCTTTTGACAACTTTCCACGGGAGCATTACTCTTTTTTCAAGCATATTGTTTTGTCAGGAAGGGCTTAAAAGAATAACCCTGTCTCACAGGGATGGCTGCTAGCATAGGGCCATGGCCTTATCAAAATTCACAGAAAAAAAGCGCTATAAATAATTGTTTTTGAATAGATTAATTTCATTTTTGAGTCTTTACTAAGTTTAATTTGTCATGAAGCATCACAATAATCCGGTCAGTAAGAGAATTTATGGGAGGAGTGGGCGGTGAGTTCCTCCACTCCAATGGGCATTGCCGGGCCACCACCTAGCTGGCTCAGTCACAAGACAGAATGCATGTGCACTGCATGCTTTTCTCCCCCTCACCTGCCCTCTCCCTCACTTGAGTATATCAACCATTGGGGCCAAGTTGTTTGGCTTGGCCAAAGCTAGCTATCTAGCAGCTGAGTGTAGTATGAATGTTTCAATTCTCCGCAATGAATACGATAAGTGCTTTATTAAAACAGCCATTTTCATCATTGTCTTACGATGATAAACTCGAAATAAAATGAATGGGAAGACCTCTTCCTAATTTGAATTTATTTAAAAAGCAGCAGTGTGCCAACAAACAGGAAAGGTGTCATAAGTTTAATGCCGATATTTAGTAAAAGAACAATTGGCTGTGCTTGATGAAAAAAATGCATTTTTTTGTTTCCTTGTGTTCTTTTCCAAGATGTCAGCAGGTTGAGGAACAGAATTTCGGACTTGGTACACATTTGGGAAAAAATGACGGCTCACAAAAAATCTAAACAACATATGAACAATGTTTTGAGTTTATTGTTGCTGGATAAAACAAATATTGTCCATTTAACTCACAGTACTGGCTAGCTATATCTAAACAATGAACAAGTGGATAAAAATAGGTAAGTATTAAATTTTATTATAAATTGTATAAATTTTTGTGGGGCATTGAGAGGGCATGATCAATTGGATGAGTCACAAAATAAGAGAGTTTTTCATGAGTTAATCCATTTTAGTTCTGAGTTAGATAAAGACTTAAAAGTTCACCTTAGTCAATCAGTTGTGTTTAAAGGTACATCTAAAACTATACAGAAAGAGTTGCTGGAATGCATGTTAGAAGTATACCACGAAGAAGTTCGTAAAAAAATTCAAAAAGCAGATTATGTAGCATTAATAGCCGATGAAACTACTGATGTGTCATGTTAATTTCAGTTAGTCATTGTATTACATTACATTCTAGGCGGAAAACCGTTAGAAAGGTTCTGGAATTTTGTTAATCCTGATGGACATGATGCTCGTGCAATCGCAGACTGTATTTAAAAACAACTTGACCCCCTAATTTGCGACAGTCTGAATAAAAATATAGCACAAAGTTTTGATGGTGCTTCAGTTATGAGTGGACATTTAAATGGCATTCAGAAACTGATAAAAGATAAGTATCCACTTGCTAATTTCATCCACTGTTATGCCCACCAGCTGAATCTCATTATGTCCAATGCAGTGTCTTTCAACTGCCAAACCCGTATCTTTTTTGCACATTTATCTGAAATCCGTTCATTTTTTCTAATTCGACCCAAAGAACAAGTGTTGGATGATGTTGTACAGAGAAGATTGCCCCAGGTATCACACACCAGATGGAATTTCCATTCTCGTGGAGTCAGCACTGTTTATGAATATAGGAAAGAACTCATGATGAAAAGAATAAAGACGTCTTAGGAATAGTATGAAAGAAGAAAGTGCTTTAGGCATGCTATCGTGTGAAAAACTTTTGTAAATAACATATATAGCTTCAACAGAAAAGTTATTGATTTATTTTATAACAAGAAAGATCGCTGAATGGACTGTTTACAGCTCATTTTAGCTGCAAGACACTTTTTTCATCTACTCATTACTGTACATTTTTTGGTAAATAAAAAATTAAATACTTTTTTGTATTATAATTTTAGGTTTTTTTAACATATGTTGGCCATACCAGTTGAAACAACCACGGCCGCCACTGGTCTCATCACAATTATAAATGTCCTTTTCACCATAATCCTTGCACAAATCTCATAGTCTGGAAGCCCACTCTAACACAACATCATGGTCAACTGAAGCAGCTTCTCCACACACATTTTTATAGGAAATGTTGTGATGAGTTCTGAATTTTTCAAGCCACCCATTGGAAGCTTTAAACTCATCATACCCCACTTCTTTTGCTATTTCTTGAGCCTTTTCATGAATTAATGTCCCTAATATTGGAATGTTGAAAGAACGAGCTCTACAAAACTATTCGAAAGTCATGTTATCAACTGCCAGCCCCTCAGTTTTGGGAAACACTCATTCTGTCTGTTAGCAGAGGCATTTCCATGATGAGTCACTATAGCCAAAAGTGAACTTCAGGTATCTGCATAAATAATTTCTTATGAAATGATAAATTCATTTAATACAATGAAAAAGAGTATTTCCCGATAAAAAGTTACATATACCCTGGTTTAAATCTAACAACAAACTCCTGGTTACTTGTAGTATCTAGGGGATCCAAATTGAAAATCTGAGTCTGACATCCATTTTACCTGAATATAGATTAAGTAAACCCATTTAAAAATAATTCCTAAGATTTATCAAGAAAAGTTGGATAAACAAGATATTCAAAATAGGAAATAACAGCCTTTCTCTTAATAACTTCTTTTTTGCATTGTGTTTAACAATTCCACACCACATATACCGACTGTTAGAGGTAGCAGGTATGGGAGGATATCTCTGGAAAAAACCTACTGTTATATCATAAGACATTGGGAATTCGTGCATCTTCCATAGTACATTCTACAATATTTATATGCAATGAGTTTTGACAAAAGCATGGTTCAAAGGTTTAACAAGCTTATAGGATTAGAATTCGACTTTCACCTATTTCAGATTGTCTAGAATATCCTTGACCGGTTTTTCTGCAAATTGGCATATTTAATGTACATAGACTCTTCATAAGCTGCTTTTCATTATTCCAAGACACGGGCAAAAGTTTAGAAAATTTCTCCTGATTAATATTTTCCTCATCGTATCGTCGTTACAATATGGCATGCAATTAATTTTTTCAGCATAATTTTATGCCATAAACATGAGAAAGTTGAATTTTCTTTTAAAATGGCAATATTTACTAAATCGGTTACTTGTTTCGCCTCCATCTAACCAAAATTACACTCGATAGAATGAAAATGCTACTTAATTTTCAATCTTCCATATTTCACATTATTCCAAGAAATAGGACTTGGACTTAAATCTCTGTTGATTGCGACCGCCATTCTGCTACAAATGCGATATTTGAGAAAGCAAATAGAACTTTCCAAGTACTAATGCTTATTTATATTAATTTTTCTGTTAAATTATCTGGTAACTAATAATTAAGATTATATAGCAGAACTTCATATTTTAAACATATATTCAGTAAACTACAAATAAAGGATAAATTACTTGGTCTACCCAACTTGATCCAACTCCAGTTCGACTGAGTCACTGAGTTCGACTAATGTTTTCAAGGTTTCGACCAATTTCGACTTTGTACTTAGAGACAGTCGTCAGCTGATTGCGACGCATAATACAGAAGTTATTCTGTTCATCAAAGTAGAATTTGAAAAGAAAGCTTTTGATAAAATCGTCGTTTTATGCAATCAAACTAATCCAGTTATTTATGTCTGAAGATATGGAATCAAAAGGGATATATTTTGATTTGCAATGGAAGACGAAGACGGGAGTTTCTAGTGGTGAAGAATTTGCAAGTATTGGCATCTGGGAAGTAGATGACTCGTCACTGGATTGGTTGAATTTTAAGCCGTATTTGGTACGAATGTTTATAGAATTTCACAAATTTTAAAACCATTGTAGCTTATTTATTACGGTTGTATAACGGTATGATGAGACTTGCGTAGGCAGCAGCCCTTGAAACTACCGCTACTAGTATAAATATACACCTATTAATAGCTATAAATTATCTTCTAGATATTTATTTTTGTTAACATTTAATGTGTTTCCTTGAATTATACTTAAGTTAAGTGGGTGTAGGTGAGAATGTTATCAGTTATTTAATATTGTTTTTAAGTTACTGTATTATGACTTGTTTTCGATAACCATATTTTTTATTATTGACAGTGTCAGACCCTTGGAAACGTTGAAAACCTGTCTATTTCGTATGTAGACAGTGATGGGGACGTGGTAGGCATATTAATATTTTATTTTCAAGATCAGTAACTGATTTACTCTAATTAATAAACATATCGTTACTCTCTTACAGATTCCTATTGATAGTGACTGCGAATTTCAAGAAGCTCTGAAGGTAAGTTTTGAAGATTGTATATATTTATTTTATTATTTAACTTGAGTATTTGTAATATTTTAAAAAATTTTGGCTAATCATAAGTTGTGCTTCTTCCCCTTATCTCTCTCTCTGTATGGAAATTTATGTTTGCTAACCGTATCCAGCTCGATTCTGATGTTTTTGTTGTTGTTTAATAATAATATTAAGAATACTATTAACTTCGAAATACGCCATAATACAGATTTTATCTTCACAAACGAATTTTAGAATAATTTCAGTGAGATAGTTTTAAATTATTTTTTAGAATTTGAATCTTCTATTATAATACTATATTTCGTCTTTGTACCCTCCTAGGGCATATTTAACTTCCTGTCTTCTAATTGTAAACATTAGACTTTAGTTTAAGATTAACATGATATTCTATTGTGAGAATTAGCGTTTTTCCACGATGAAACTTGGACATTTGAGTTATACATTCAAGTGAATAATTAATCCGTTTTTTTTACTGCATAAAATAATACAATTAAAATTTATTGACTTGATTCGATCTTTTCAATTAAACAAATCGGAGTTGCCTAATCGTGCCCCTTGCTATAATTATTTATTCAAGTAGAATAGTTTTTCATTCTATATCAATCACTATAATATTTGTTTAAATTCTGATTTTTTAGGTGGCCCGAAAAATCGAGTTTAAAAAATCGACAATTTATAGATAACTAAAGCAATAATCTTTCTTTAATAAATTGATTATGGTGTGGTTCCAACAATTGGATAAATCCAAAGGTTGTAATACTCGTATGTCAAAATATAAAAACCTTGTTTCAAGACTGGTGCAATGAAATTGTTTTTCTTTGAAAGGGTGCTGCGCCTACGAAAAGATTGGAAACTACCGAACTAGAGCCTTGCAAATTTGAGTCCTCTATATTGTTCCATTTGAAATTCTCTAAAATCGGTTGATAAGGAGAAATTGGAAAAGAAAAATCCGACATTACCGATGTTTCCTTTTGACAATTTATTTCATTGTATGACAAAATCCATGGAAGATTGAATTTCATTGTACCAAATTATCAAGTTGAAATGTTAGGAAATTAAAAGGTTAAAAGAGTTATTTAATTTGAACTATAAGAGTAGATGCTTTTATTTGAGTATCTATGAATAGATAAGTATATATTATTTCATTACAATAGTTGGCACTGATTATTAATGTGTATATAAAAGTGAATTTATATACATAAAGCCATCATAATTTTATTTCCATTTTCTTCGATATTTTTAAATGTCAAAAATTTCGTAAGCATTAGAAAATGTAAACGCTATGAAATTTAGAATAACTGTAGAAATAAAAAAATATGCATGTAGTCGAAAATCAGAAAAAATCATTGATTTTACTAAGGAAGTTTATTTGTATCGTTTTCTTTTGAGTTTTCCACATCAATTCAAAAATTGTATCAAATAACTCATTTTCACCATTTATTTCTCCAAAAGTTTTTAGATGTAAAGCCTGTGAAGATTTCTAGATCGCCACCATCTTCTTCCCACTCTTCATTATCAGAATTGAGAACTATAATTGCTCTGGACTTCTACTCTATTTTTCTAACCAATTTCATGTCTTTGTAAATGCACTTTTTTCAGTATTTTGAAATGTTTTGCATTTACATTTCTCCCCAGTATTTCATACATCTTTGATCAAATTTGTTTTGGCAAGGTCTTTCTCACTAGACAGTTCTTTTAAATCACTAACTACATCTAAATCTTACCCACAGTTTTGAAACACTTTTGGATACAGTTCTAGAACATACTGGAGTGAAGGAGTAAGAAGAGTCATTGTATCCAAAACATTACTTTTAATTGTCAATCTAATCACCTATTGAACTTGATCATATTTGTGATGGGTTGTTTCAACACTAATTTCATTCGTTTTTTTATCAGATATGATTGGATTGATGTGCAAAGACTCATATTTAATTGATTTTGCCATAATTGTTAAAATTAATGATTGAAATTTAAGTTTGATTTTAAATGTAACTTAACTAATATATAGCCTTGATAAAAGTAAGAAGGGAAATTTTACTCATTGTTATGCAGAAGAAAAGAAGGTAAAAAGACTCGGTGATGCAATGTTATTAGAATAAATAGCTTAGACCAGGAGCTTTAAGGTTTCAAAGTTGTTTAATTCTTCTCTTTTGTATTGCAATAAAATACATCCATTTTGTAATCAATGTATTTCAATCTTAAAATTTCTGCTGTGGTGTCACACATTCTGTCACAGATGTCCTCTGTAAAAGTAATAAACAGTAATATCTTCAAATTCTTTTTTATGCATAGTATGCTAGAAGAAAAGCTGCAATGGGACAGAAAATGATTTTAAAAGTTGAGAAGTTAGATTCACAATCTGGTGGGACAGAATTATCAAGCAGCCCTATTTATATCAAGTCTTCTAATTTCATAAAAGAAAGATTTAAAATACATACCAACAATGGTGAAGAACAAGGTACATTCCGTGTCTCTACTGCTGAAGGGCCCATCAAAATTGGGAATTTATCCTGTAAGGTGAAGTCAAAGTCAAAAGCCAAGGATGTTCTTTGCCCTTTGCAAAGTTGCGATTCTCCCCCCATGTGGTTCAAGAAATATATGCAGAAGGTATTGGAATTTGATTTAGCTTAGGATTTTGAAAGCTACCAAGGGTTACTTCATGTTGCCATCTAACATTCCATGCTTGTTTTTTATAGATGAAAAGTGAAATAATATCAGAAGTGACAGCTAATGTTAGCTGTCAAGTTAAGAAGATGCTTGAGGATCTTGGACACAAAGGGCCTCCAATAGTTATTCCAGCTGGTTCACACATTCATTCTGGTTCTGATTTCACTGATGCCTGGCTTATTACCAAAACCAAGAAAAAAATTATTGATGATGATTCATCTGATGGAGCTCATAAGGTTGAAGTCAGGTGAATATGGCCACATGCTATAACATTTGCATGACAGGTGGTAAGGAGTAATTTCTGTAATTATTTTTTTCAATCCATGTGAGGAGATAAAATAATTAAATTTCAGGACTTGGTCTATAAATCTTGCCAAAATGATTTTTCACTGTTTATTTAAGTGAGGTTCACAAAAAAGCAACATATGTCTAGGAACATTCAATTTGAAGTATAAAATTTAAATTTTGAGGAACATGAGCAAGTACTGAAAGGAAAAAATTAGAGATGTGCAAACTATTCGACATTTTGAACAGAGTCGAATTTTATTTTAGAACTCAACTCAGTTCGGTCAGAAATAAAAAGTTCGAAAATTTCGAACTATCAAAAAAATGTATTTAAAAAACAAACATGCCTACTTGATCGTTAAAAAACTATTTCACAAGATTTATTAAGTTACAGCCATTGAAGTTGCTTTCCAATTTAATCCTTTATCATTGGTTGATTTAGATCAGTGGTTTAAAACCTTTTCTATCAAGGGGCCAGAGTATTTATTATTCCGAGCCTGAGATCGGGTTCGTCGATTATACCGATTCTGCCGAGCTTACTAAATAAAATTAACATACGTACATTGCGAAAATACTAATTATGAGTTTTTATTATGAATAAATTTAAGTGGATATATAAACTCCAACCATAACAATGAAACCATGCGATGTTTTGCAAAATATTGCATATTGTGTTTACATCGATCGCTAAGATCTCTCGGCAAACAACAATTAAAAATCCATAAAATTCTCTCCCTAGCTCTTATATGATCTATAAGGTATAGATTAAAAAATATTCGGATAGAGCTCTTCATATACTGCAAAGAAGTCTCTGAGACCAGATAATTATGAGTTATAGTTTCAGAGAAAATAATTCGAGAAAATCCCGAGCAAAACATTGAATACATTGATTATTTATAACAATTTCCTAAACTGTAGATTCATTCGGTTTAGGAATTTGTAGATTATCAATTTATTGCTGTAGTGCCGTAGTCTCCTTTCTCTCACATATCGCATGTTTTGTTTACATTGATCGCTAAGATGGATCTCTCGGCAAGTAACAATTAAATACCATATTTTTCTTTTCCTAGCTCATATATGATCTATAAGTTATATAATTTAAAAATATTCGGATAGAGGACAATATTTGCCATAAAACAGTCCGCGAGACCACGTAATTACGACTTTAATTTTGGGTATAAAAATTCAATAATCGTTCGATGCTGTTTTGTACGTATTTCATATAAAGAACGCCTTTGAAATCTCTGTGTATTCCATTTATGGAGTATACTTTTCCATCTTGTATATATTAATGCATTCCCAAATACAATCATACAACAGTAGTACCTACTATGTTATGAAAATATTTTTATAGTAAAAAAATGTTGAGTATAATTTTCGTTTTCTTCTTTTCTCGCTTCAACCTCTAGTTTAACATCTATTTGATGAAATATGTATCACTTCTTTTATTTATTTCATTAGCAACAAAATATAAAAAATTTGAAATAAAAAAACGCTTATAAAGTATAATTAATAAAATCGAAACCTGCGATCTTCCTCATATTGTAGAAATAATTTTTTTTTACTCTTTGATCCATCGGGCTTAATTTTTCAATTTTAGGTTTGTATTCTTTGTTATGAATCAATAAAAATTAAGAATGATTAATATTGAGTTAAAAAAGGATTTCAAGCACTTTCATTCTACCTAACAAAATCATTAAATATATCTTTAAACATAAGACTCAAACTCAACTCAAAACTCTAATTTTTCAACTACATTCGACTCGAACTCGTCCTGAGTTGAAAATTTGATGTTTGCACATCCCTTGAAAAAATAATGATTTATGCATCATATCTGAAACTTTAAAATTGTTCATGTTAGGTTTAGCATATTTTTCACAACCATAACATGTATAAAGCAGTGTTGCCACTTTTATTTAGCATTTGGGAGCTAGATTTCATGTTCTTGGTAGCTAGAAAGTAGCTAGGATATATAATAATCAATGATATTCATGGCTGCATAAGGAAACTAACCAAAAGGTTTCTCCATATAAGAGTATTGTTTTTGTTTGCATTTCATATAACTACAATATTTTTAAGCTATTATTGTCTTTTATACATTAACAAGAAGATGGAACCTTAGTCAACCAATTTCTACGGGTAATTAAAAACTTGATTTTTTTTATCTTTTTCCCAACACCACTCCATTTATTTCCCATAAGAATTGCATGAGAGGTATCTAGCAGGGCATACTCCAATTTTTAACTCGTAAATCAATGTCATAATTATCTGCTATTGCAGACTTTTTTGGTGATCTTCTCTGTCCGAATAAATCTTTTAATCTATACGTTACAATGCATATAATGGGCAAGAACAAAATGTGGATTTCCTATTGTTGTTTCCAAATCATTATATATTACGAATACAAACAAGTATAGTGGTCTTAAAAGCTTACGGCGGTGAGATGCACGAACTGTCACGTGACATGGAGGGGAATGGTCAGGGAATGGGTAGCTTAAGGGGAAAGTGAGCTGAATGGTGTTGACGCCTGCCAGCGTAGCCAACCCAAGAATGTAATACTAAGTAATATCCGGTCGTTTATCAACAATAGGTTGTGGTAATACGATTTTGCTCTTATTCATATCGTATGATACCCGCAATTTAATGGAAAGTCAGCTACAATAGAGGAAAGGATTTCCAAAAGAAAAATAAATATTTCAAAGAAAGGTTTTATTATACACATTCACATCGATACATTTTCATCAATAATATTTTATTTAGATGAATCTGTATCTCCGGATTCTGAATCCGAAGTTATGATAACCTCATTCACAATATCATCCATTATCATCTCGTTTTTTATATATTCAGCTTCAGTTTTTTTTACACGTTCGCATACATTCTGCCACTCTGCTTTCCCGATATCTGCACATTTTTCTTCCACTAATATCTTCACCTCATTTAGTTTAAAACTTGTGTTTCTTGACCCTACCCAATTCTTTAATATACCCCAAATATTTTCGATTGGGTTGAATTCAGGATGATACGGAGGCAGCCTAAGCATCGAATGTCCATGATCGGCTAATATTATATCCACAGCAAAAATTTTATGAGCTGGCTTAATTTTCTTAATTTTATCGTACAACTCGAGTTTAGTTTCAGCCGTTGAGTACTGCATTCCCCTTGTATCCAGCCATGCCTTCATTACATCTTTCCTGGAACTGCTGCACGGCGGGCGGTCAAGCTCCACGTTGTGGTAGGATGCATTGTCCATCACAAGGACGGAGTTCTGGGGTAAATTGGGGAGTAACTGGTTTTTCACCCATTTTTCATAGTTTGCACTATTCATGTCTCCATGGTAATCTCCTGTTTTCAGACCCGATTTAAAAATTAAAAGTGAATGCGGCACAAATCCAAATTCTCCACCTTAAAAAAATGAATGTATATCCTATCTGTAGTCAATGGAAATCATATAATTACTTTCACATGTACATTAATATAATAAATAACTCATACCTGCATGAATAATAATGAGTCGCTGACCCTTAGATACAGGAACTTTTAATCCCGTGTCATCCCCGCTCGACCATTGATATGGAGCAGAGTGCGTGGAATGAATATAACTTTCGTCAGTATAAACAATTGACTGTCCTTCCTCTCTATATCTCCATATTGCTCTTAAATATGCGATTCGCTTCAAACGAATATCACTCCGTTCGCATAAAATGCGCTTATTGGAATGACGAAAACGAATTAACGAAAAAGGCATAACAAAAACGAAATAACAAAAACGAATTAACGAAAAAGGTATAACAAAAACGAAATAACAAAAACTAAATAACAATAACGAAATAACAAAAACTATATAATAAAGACTCAAAAACAAAATAATCAAAACAGCGATGAAAAATAACGATAACAAAAATATAAAAGTAAAAAGTATAAAGCACAGAAGTTGGTACAAGAACTTGACCGCGTGGAGCTAACCCAAGCTAACCTCAGGAGAGAGTGAAGGGTTTTTCTCCACGCGAATGCTACCCTCACCCCCGCGGTTGTGACGTTTCACTGATGGACTCGTCCGGACTCATTTTCGACTTCTGCGCAGCCGCCACAAGCTTTTGAAAGATGTATAGTTCTGGAAAGAACTAATCCACCTACTTTCCTTTCAATACAATTTTAATATATCACAAGTAGGGGTGTACACAGTTTTCTCGTGGTACAGAAGTGCTTTTCGTCAAATTCGCCATAGTATAATCATATACTAATGTATTCGCTTTGAAATCAGAAAATTATTTTTTCTTATATTGTGGTAGCCCTGCTTTTTGATTCGTTCTAAACATATTCATCTAGTTTTACCATTCTATACTATTTTTTGAATCTTTACAGCAAAAATTCAATTCTTATGCCGTTGATCTTTCTGATCTGTTGGAAATTTATAAAAATGTCGGTATATGATTTGGTGAGTAATCTATTTTATTATAATTCTTTTGGAACACAATAAAACATCAAGTCACCACTAATTTCAAAATTGAATAGTTTGATCCGAGGTTAAGCCTACAATTGTTGAAAAATGAACTAGTCCATACACATAGGTAACTATGAATTAGTATATTTGTTTCTTATGATGAATAAATGGGAACATACACATTCTTACAGTTTCTAGGATTAATTCAGTAATATTTACTGCATGTTTCATAGGCTACATTATCAAATTTATTAACTACTCTGTAATATGTGCACATTTTAAAATTGATTGTTATGATTCCATATTTTTTAATACATTTTTAGGGACAGCAAAATTTTGAAGAAAATCGAAAAGATACACAAGCGAGAGAAGAAATTGGATCACAAGAAAGAGAAATTGGAGCAGAAATCAAAGAAAATTGCTGAGAGGAAAGAGAGGGAACATCTATCAAAACTTAGACTAGAGAGAGCTGGATGCAAGAGATCTCACAATGAGAGTTTAAGTCAAAAATCCAGAGAGACTGAAACAGTCTTGACACCAAGGAGGAAGCCTAAGGTTCCAGGAAACATTGAAATCCTTCCCCCACCACCTCTAGATCCAGAATGCTCACAAGTGGGAGTCGCTGTTCAAGTTGATGACAAACGAGCAATGGGTGTCAAGAGAGGTTCGAAGTTGACCAAAGTCTGGAACGTGATGAACACTGGTAATGTTCCATGGACAGATGAGGTAAGTTAACATGATATCGAGGGTTTGATTAAACCTCTCCGGTCTAAATTTAAATGTGCAGTATCTCCGGTTTTGAATCTTTTGATTTTTGACATTGCGTGCTAAAGACAACAGTTCACATAATGGACACTAACTCAATAGATATTTATCATAGTTTGTTTCAATTTATAGGAAATATTAACTACTTAATATGTTATTGTTAAACATTTTTCCTACTTTGAGATGGTTTGATTTTCCCTCTTCATTTTCCTGATAGTATTCCGAAAAGCATCCTATCGTTAAAAAATAATAATTTTTCCAGCACTCGGCATCTTAGAACATGAGAAAGGACTTTTTCATGTACAGCATGCCATGCCCATCACAGAGGAAGATCAAATTTGCCTGAAATGACGATGGTCTCTTTGCTATTTAATGTATTTCGTCACTTTGTTCCGCTGTAGTCATAACAAGTCATCACTGTGAGTTATTTTTTTCAGTGTGTTTACAGTGAGGGGACCTTAATATGAGAGATGAAAGAAGTGCATAGAGTGAGGGAAAACAGACCCAACACAGAGACATCATTCATAGCTCTCCAACAGAGGGAAAAAAAATCGTATTATGAAAGGGTGCTTTTAGGGTCCTTTTTATCTAACTGAAATGTTTTTTAAAAATGAATATTGACTTTTTACATTCATGACAAAAAGGATTCCATTATTAATTTACTTAGTTTCATGGCAAAAATATCTCCTCACTATAGCTTCATTAGGTCATCTAGGTCAGGGCTTGGCAAAATTTCCAAAAATCGAGGCGTCAGCTCCAAAATCTAGCAGCCAACGCAGATGTTACATAATTTTGGAAGATATTTTTATCATCATCAGAAAAATAAATATTTAACAATTTAGACATGAATCTGCTGCAATAATTAAGTCATACACATTTATGTCACATTATGTAGCAGAACATAATAAAATGAGCATTATACATCTGAAAAAGTCGAATGATATTTTGAAAACGCAGAAAAAAATTGCACTTATTTTCGGGAACTTGAATGCTTCTAGCAGGTATATTACCTATAATATACTTTGCTGCTCCTACAATATAATATGACTACAGCACATGACTACAGTGTAACCAAAACCTACCTACAGCATGCATATACAATATCTAGGTACCAGCATGAAAATTTTAGGTGCCATTGCAACCTGGTGCCTGGGATTTGTCGAGCCCTGATCTAGGTTGTGTAAAAATTTGAACATTTAGTGGAATTGGACTATTTATTACTTCTTGATCACACATTAGTTTCTCTAGGTTTGTCCCAAAACTCATTTTTCATTTATTTCATTGCGTTTTTTAAGAATAACCTATGATTTTTCTTCAGTAAGGGCTTAATATTGCATATTCTTTTTAAATAAGTTTCTGCTATGTTATAGCAATTCTTCAGAGATGTGTATTTTAATGCTATGCTTTTTATTCTAATCATGTGTTACATCTTTTTTAACTTTATTTTTGCTAAGAAGGGATGATAAGGTGTTAAAAAAATTCCTATTGACTTGCTATAATGATTCAAATAATATTCTGAGGAAGGTTAAAATGATGCAAGAAAGAAATTTTTAAAAATGCTTCAGAAATGGGATATAATAACAGTCAGATGTCTAATGGGACAGAAAAATTCAATACCCCAAGATTTTAGGGGTCAGGGCACTGACACCCAAACTTTTCGGTTCAAGGGCCACATAACCCCATTTCTGCATTTATCCCAGGCCACATAGCGGTCTTCGCAGAACATAACCAGTTGAAAGTAGGGTTGAGGAATAATTTTAGGAAACTGAAGGATTTAGTTGTTAGGCAGTATTGCCTGATTTATTTTAAATGTATTTATCTATTATATGAATAGAGGGATAAAGGCTAAATATATTGTTTTTATAATTTTCTATCTCGGTTTTATGCTACGTGGTGTCCTATAATTGTTAAACTCATGGCAGGCCAGATGTAGCCCATGGGCCGTAGTTTGAACACCACTATAAGGTCGGTCATGGCCCACATGAAGTAAGTTTGCAGGCCACAGTTGGCCCACAGGCCAGACTTTGGAAACCTCGGGATTAGGACATGACAAACTAGCATTGGTCTGTAATGTTGCATTTTTGATATATGTATCACATTTGTTTATTTGTAATATGCACCAGTACTTAACTTTCTCCCAGTCAAATTCAAATGTCCCTATTCCCCATAAAAGTCCCTATCATTTCATGAAATCTCTTTTCCTCAGTCATCACTTAATATATCTTTTATTTACTAAAAAGCTACATTACATACCTAATTCAAATTTTTACTGGATATCTCACAATATAAAATTAGATTTTGGTCAGTCTGTCTTATGTCTGTGGAGTTAAATGGAAGAATAAGAAAACCACTTTTAACTTGAAAATGTTTCATTCTTTTTTATTAAACATTCAGGATTTACTTGACAGGGCAGCTTTTATATTAAACTTCTTTCCATCAACATTGAAATCATGGCTTTGATTCTTGCAGCGTCCTTTCTCTCAATTTGATTAACATGGGGATGAGTGTAGCATATTAATCATTTGCATATTAAAATTATGTACTTACAATTATCATAGGAGTTTGAGACTTGAAACAACAAACACCCAGAGGTGAAGCGTCCATTAAGGCTGTAAGGCTCAGCCTACCCTAAAAATTATGAAATACTAAATTACTCTGTAACAGACTTCCATTTATCATTATTCCATTTCATCTGTTTAAATTTATACGAGATCTAAAGTTTAAACACTCCTCAATACTCGATCAGAGCCGCAGAGCTGAATGCATCGAAGTGAAGGCTCTCATTAGTCAGCCTGCCTCGCACAGTCTGGACATGTAGGGAGGAGGAAAGATCTAAGCTCGTGTTTGCCTGAAAGCCTTGCAAAAGCAGCCTTGCAAAGCAGCCTGAAAAAAGCTAGAGCATTAGTGGAGATGTTTATATTCGTGCGATCTGTGCGTTTCTTTGTAGGTGCATTGTTATGAAAAATGATTCGAAGTTTTTCAAAAATGGATTCGTCACAAGATCTTGTGGACGATCTAATCAAGGACAAAACTTATTTTTCTCGATTAACTTTTGAGGGC
Source organism: Tanypteryx hageni (assembly GCA_028673005.1). NCBI lineage: Eukaryota > Metazoa > Arthropoda > Insecta > Odonata > Petaluridae > Tanypteryx > Tanypteryx hageni. The sequence goes on from CM054113.1 coordinate 71,223,374, forward strand.
AAAATACAAATTAAAGGTAAGAGACCTACACCCCATGTAATGCTGCAGCAACAAGACAGCAAATTTGTGAGATGATTTCAAACGAAGTGGTATACCATGAATCCTTGGTTAACTGGTAGCTTGAAGCAAAACACTATTGTTTTTATTGTTTACTTTTTGGAAGAGAGTGCAGAATGGTGTGAATTAGGAATAGGAGAGGAGAGTTTAAAGAATTTTGCTGCGAAAACAAATAAACATGAGACTTTGACCAAGCACATTACAGCAGCTGTTAAATTCCACGAGCTGGGCAAAACTAGAATTGAACATGCACTTTCAGAAGTCGCTCGTCTTGCTGCCTTAAAATATAATGAGAAAGTTGATCAAAATTGGCTTATAAAAGACTGATTTCGACAGTTTGCTTCCTAGCACGGCAAGAATTGACTTTCTGTGGTCACGATGAATCTGAATTGTCCATGAACAAAGGGAATTATTTGGAAACTTTGGAACTTTTAGCTGAAGAAGAGTGTTACATAAGAGACCATTTAAACAGTACTAGTACTGTATTTAAAGGCACTTCTTCTGACATAAAGAATGAACTTATTCAGTGCATTACCGAAGTTGTTAATGAACAAATTTTGTTCAAAATAAAAAATAGTCCTTTTGTGTCAGTTCAAGCTGATGAAACAATGGATGTGTCAACTAAAAGTCAAATGAGTGTGATCTTGCGGTATGCAAATAATTCATCTGGTGAAATTGAAGAGAGCTTTGTTGAGTTCTATGACGTATCAAAAGACAGAAGTGCTCATGGCTTTGCAAGTGTGTTATTAAATGTTCTGTAAACTTGGAAAATCGACAAAAACAAGCTAATGTCACAAACTTACGATGGGTGCAGTGTAATGGCAGGGAGGACTGGTGGTGTCCACACTATTATTAAAGAGATATATCCTCATGCCGTATTTATCTGCTGTTATGCACATCAACTAAATTTAGTCTTGCTTCATGCTTGTAAACAAATTACTCAAGTAAAATTATTCATAGCAAGTCTTACTGGGTTCCATACTTTTTTCAGTCGTTCTAGTAAAAGAAGTGCGCTACTTACAGAAAGAGGTTTTGAATTGCCCAGTCCAAGAGAAACAAAGTGGAATTATCATTCACGGGGTGTTATGACAATTATTGAACACTATGCCGAATTGAAGGCAGCTTTTAAAGATGTTCTGGAAAAGGACGGTTAGGATTCTAATTCCATACACATTGTATTGGGAATGACCAGGAATTTGAATGACTGTACATTTGTTTTTTGCTGCATTTGTTCAACATCATTTTTGTGTATTTGAGTATTTTATTTGATATTTTGCAAAGCAAAGTTACAGACATTAAAAGGTGCAAAACTGAAATACAGAATTGCCTTAAATCTATTGGGAAACTAAGATGTGAAGAAGTGGTTCTGGACTGTGTAGAAAAATCTACGAATCTTTTGAATTGTGGAAACAGAGGAAGAAGACGAAATGGAGGTCCGATTCACAGAAAAATCCATAAATCAATTAAGAAGGCTTTCATATGAAATTCTTGATTGCGTCACTGTTCAGTTGGAAACCAGATTTAAAGATGTTGAAGAACTTGATTTTATTGAACTTGTTGACGAAAAAAGTTTGCATTGTACAGTCACCCAAAGAACTTTCCAGAAAGTATTTTCGAAAGCTTTCTAAGGAAGTATCCATTTTCCATAAAGACAAACTGAAAGGAGAGCTTATGGTCATGTATAGTAGTGAGAATAAATGGCTGTCACCTAAAGATCTCTTTATGATTTCATAATCAATGGATTAAAAGATGTCCTACCTGAGACTGTGAGATTACTTAAACCTTAAAACGTGTCAAAACGTATCTCCACAACACCATGATGAATACAAGACTCAAATTTGTCAACTGTAACCATTAAGAAAAGCACCGTTAAAACCTCAGCCAGGCTTCAGGAATTTATTTCAAGAGTCATCGATGTCTTTGCATGGAAAAAGGAGCGAAGGATTGAACTTGTCTACAAAAAAGTTTAAGGTAATCTTTACATTTTCATATTTATTTTTATGTTTCGCAATATTGATTTTACCCTCGAAAATAACAGTATTGAATCACCAATGTCAGCTCCAAAAGTACCTCTTTACAAAATACTAAATGGGGCTAAAATACTGAAATTTGTCGGATAATTGAGGCATCCCCTACAAATGTGCACGCGCATGCACACACAAACAATCGCTGATTTTCTCAGCCTACCTTTCACAGAAATCCACGCTTCACTACTGCAAACACCTAAAAGAAAGAAATTTTGTTTTCCTGCAAAATATTTTTGAATACGCCTCGGATCAGTCCAGAAATTAGTTTTTAACGCCATAATTTGACCTATTTTTACATGAAAATTAACCAGATGATTTGCATTGTTGCTGGTTTTGTGTAATTATGCATGATTGACTGGGATTATAGTTTCACGGTGCACCTGTCCTCATATTAAAAACATTCTGATGTTTTATTTTGAAGTTTAAACAATATCTCAGTAACGATAACCAATAGAATGGTAATGAAAAGAAAGAAATATTCCATTATTCTTTGAGTAAGTTTTTAATCTTTGTCTAAAAACAGAAAAATAAAATTTATTATAATTTATTTGAATGAAACAATGTTTTATGTGCACCAAAAAATATAAATTCCACATAATACAGTAAGGGATCCCTTGTCCAACAAGCTTGGGTTGTGCGGATAGCTGGTTTTTAGGATTTTCCAATTTTCAGGTCCATATCTTAATATATAAAGAGCAATCTGTTTGTTTGTCCATCCACTCTATGTAAATCCTCATCAGAGAGCACTTACAAATCCTTTTTTTTTTACTTGCAGCCTTTTTTCTTTTGCGAAATTAAATTAGTAGTACAGTAGAAGATCGTTTATCTGAAATGGCCGGGACTGGACCCCTTTCGGATAAACGATATTTTCGGATATTCGATATCTTAACCTTTCATGAGAAAAACATACTGAAAAAAAGTTTTAATGAGCTATGGTATGAAATAAACGATGTTTACGCACTTATATGCTTGAAAACTCTTTTGTTTAATGTAAATATCGTAAACATGGTTAATTTATTAAATAATTGACAAAATGCCTGTTGTCATCTTAAATCCGCCAAAAACCTCTGTGTTAACCTGTAAATTAATAAAATGGAATATTTTAGAAGTATAATCACTGGAAAACATTATTTAACAAAACTGTTACGTGAGTAGTTTATCGTTAAATACAATTTACGTCACCAATCTTGCATGGAAAATCAGCAAATTGTAAAGCGTAAGCGTTTATGAAAAACAGATAAATATCGTAATTTTAGAGTAAAATGATACAAAATATTTACCATAAAATCCTTGTCAATGTGGTGTAGTCCAGTTATTGCTGCTTAGAATTAGGCATAGCAGAATCTACCGAGCTCGAAGGGCAGGATGATGTGGATGCTCTGTTAAACATATCCGTTAGTGTTAGCTGCTTACTTCTATCGCGCCTTTCCTTCTCAAATTTATCTTTCAGCCTATATATTTGCAATATTTCCTGCTTGGTTGTAGATGTTTTTTGCTCCATAAAATTGATAATATTATCACAGCAGGAAATGGCCTCTGCTATTGAATTAAATGAAAAAGAGGATGTGGAAAAAGATCAGCTAGGACCAAGTATTCTCGAGTCTGAAGTTAAAAGAGCAATTGATGACATGAAAAGAAGGAAGGCTGTTGGGAGTGATGATATACCCGTGGACGTTCTTAAGGTTTTGGGGTCTAAAGCAGTTAAGCAACTAACAAAATTTTTTAGCCAAGTATATGATACTGGCATATGGCCTGAAGATTTTTTAGATGTTGTTATGGTACCACTGGAGAAAAAGAACAATGAAAAATGTTGTAAGGATTACAGAACTATTAGTTTAATTTCTCATATAGCTAAAGTTCTAACCAGAATAATAACCAAAAGAATTTAATGTAAAATAGAAAAGGAGCTGCAAGATAATCAGTTTGGTTTCAGAAGAGGAAGAGGGACTAGAGATGCTATAGGATGTATGAGGATGATGATAGAAAGAGCGCTAGAAGTCAATAAAGGTATGTATTTTTGTTTTGTAGATTGGGAGAAAGCTTTTGACCGAGTGAAATGGGATAAAATGCTGGGTATTTTAAACAAAATAGGAATAGATTGGAAAGATAAAAGACTGCTGAAAAACCTTTACTTTGATTAAAAGATTAGAGTCAGGGTCGAAGGAGAAGAAACAGAAAGTACTTCAATAGGGAAGGGAGTGAGGAAGGGATGTCCTATTTCACCAGCGATATTTAGTATTTATGCAGACACAATAATGGAAGAGAAAGGATTTAAGATTGGAGGTGGAAGTATTACCACCATTAAATACGCAGATGATCAGGGCTTAATAGCAGAAGAGGAGAAAGAGCTTCAGATGATGGCAGACAGACTAGTGGAGGTTGGCTAACAATATGGAATGAAGATCAATGCAGAAAAAACGAAAGTCATGGTGGTTTCAAAGGAACATAAAGAATTAAATATAATGGTAAATGACAAAAAATTGGAACAAGTAGTTTCAAATATCTTGGCAGTATTTTAGCGCAGGATGGAAGTAGTACACAGGACATCAGAAGTAGGATTGCAATGGCAAAAGCAGCATTTAACGAGAAGAAGGAGTTTCTCACAAGCAAGAAAATAAATTTAGAAACAAGGAAGAAATTAGCAAAATGCTACATATGGAGCATAGCTCTTTATGGTGCAGAGACGTGGACGGTAAGGAGAAAGGAGGAAAAATATTTAGAAAGTTTTGAGATGTGGGTATGGAGGAGAATGATGAAAGTGAAATGGACAGAGAGGAAGAGAAATGAAGAAGTATTAGAAATGGTGGGAGAAGAAAGAATGCTAATAAAAACAATCAGGAAAAGAAAAGCAAATTGGATAGGGCACATATTGAGAAGACAGTGTTTACAAAGGACGATCTTAGAAGGAAAAATTAGTGGAAGAAGAGGAAGAGGGAGAAAAAGAATAGGAATATTAAATAATATAAAGCAGGGATATAATACTTATAGAGGTATAAAAGAGGCTTCTAGGGAGAGAGAGAAATGGAGGCAGCGATTCAGTTAAAACCTGTCTTCGGACAGAAGCATGATGATGATGGTGATTTTCTTTTTGTCATCAACAACCACATCGCTGTCTTCACTATCTTCATTATCATTTGATTTTGGGTCTAAAACAGCATTGACAATTTCCGAGTCCGTTAATGTTTGGAAAACAGGAGCGCTTTTATCACATTCGATCCATTCTGTTAATTCACTTTCACTCAGATTCAGAGGTTCATCATTTGCAAACTTTAAAAAGCTGATCATTTCAGAAGGTTCATGATTATTACTTTACATATCAAACCTGTAAAATTCAGTCTCGTCATTTGAAACTGTTTCTGGTAAAATAACATGAAAACACCATTTCAGAACTGTGGATGTAACCTTATTCCATGCAGCTGATATATACCATACTGCTTCTTACATCGTAACCGTTTTCTTAAAATTATCGAAACTGAAAGGTCCCTCTAAATTCACAATTTTTTTCAGCATTTCACTACGATAATGGCACTTCATGCTCCTAATTATGCCTTGATCCATAGGCTGGATCAATGTGGTACAGTTCGGAGGCAGATACATAACAAAAACATTTTGACTGGACACGGTTTCTGCTGGTGGATGAGCTTGACAGTTATCCAGCAACAACAAGATTTTTGCATTATCTGGCAGTCCAAAATTCTTAGCATGCTCCCTTACTTCAGGAACAAAATGATTTGCAAGCCAATCACTAAAGATTTGTTGCGTTACCCATGCACGTTTATTTGACCTGTAAATTACGGGTAAAATTTTAATACCCTTGAATGCACAGGGTTTTGCATTTTTTCCGATGACCATTAGCTTACATTTGTGAGTGCCTGCAGCATTAGCACATGACAAAACAGTTATTCTTTCCTTGGATTCCTTTATTCCCGGTGCTGATCTTTCATCGCTGCATACAAAACTCTGTCGCGGAAGAGTGCGCCAAAACAAACCCGTCTCGTCTGCGTTGTAAATCTGCTCAGGAGTAAGGCCATGTTTCTCCATCAAATTCGAGAAATCCTTCACAAATTCCTCCGCAAGTTCATGGTTTGCAGACATTTTTTCGCCGGATACCTTCAAATATCTAATTCCATGGCGATTTTTGAATTTCTGTAACCATCCACTTGTATAATCACAAGGATCTTCAATTTTTAATTCCTCGTGGTAGGATTTTGCCTACTCTATCAACATAGGTCCAGATATAGGAACGCCTTCACTCCTACGCTGGCGAAACCACTTTGTCCAAACTAGTGTTACTGGGGCCCCGTAAGGTTTTTCTTTTGGAAATGCCTACCATTGAGTCAGCTTCCGCAACAAATTGAAGAATTTGGTCCTTCTGCGATTTAATGTCATATATAGTTGTCCGGCCAACCTTATACTCTTGCTGAAGATTAGATGTACTGACACCACGACCTAGTTTTCTTACGATGTCAACTTTTTGCTTTATCGTCAACACCTGTCTTTTTCTCTTGGTTTTGTCACTGCTTGTTCCAGCTACAAGATCTTCTGGACACATTCTCTTCTTTCTTTGTTCCATTATAAGGGGTGATAAATATAATGTATTTATATCTATATATACACACCAATAACAGAATACTTCGAATGTTTTTGAATGACGTTATAACGCACGTGGTAAGAATCTACAGGAAATAGCCGAGATAGCGGTGGTGTTCGAAACTACTATAAATCGATCCTCAGTTGTTCGTTGTTTGGATATTTCCATTGTTTGGGTTTTCGGATAAACGATCTTCTACTGTAATTGACCTACGATCTTAAGATAGGGACCATTTTAAAGAAAAATAAAAAAGATTCTTATTTTTGTCATAGAATTCTGCCTTCTGCTTGAAATCATTCGTATTTTGCTTAAGAATTCAAAATTTCATCAAAATATTGTGTTTTTAGTGAAAGGTTCCCTTGGCATCAGAATAGATTGTTGAACTCAAGATCATCATTGTTATATGGCTTTTTATATGCATATGCATATATATGGGCTTAATAGGAAGTAATCTATCATTCCTCATGCAGATGTAAGTGGAAATTACGCGACTCGTTTTAAGTCTATCCTGAAAGGCATAATTCATTTGTGAACTCAGCTATACATCGTCATTTATGAAACAAACCCCTAACAACCATAGTAATGTGATGATTTACCTTAGTTTGTAACTTTGTTTTGCATTTAACCATTGATGTTTTAAACTTGCGAATAACTTAACTCCAATCCATACAAAGACATTATACGAAAATATTTTTGAATGACATTCCATGAACACTGATGGACATTTTCTCAAAGATGATGTTTTTAAATTTTCCTCTTTATTAGGCATTTTGAACTTAATTTTTTGTTTGATGAATAATAACAAATCTTTCCGAAATAGATATTTTTGACAACAAATCTAATTACTACATGCTTAGAGTAATTTTAAAGGTATTTATTTTAAGAAGTGAAGGTATTACAGGGGGTCCCCAACTTACGATGGGGTTACATTCCTAATTTCCATCATAAGTCAAGTTCGTCGTAAGTCGGAACACATTTTCCAATAGGCCTAATGCTATAAATAGGGGTTAGGTTCCCGGACATCAAAAAATCTGCATACATATTAAAAAAAAATGTATTGATCAATAAAGACAATTTAAGAGTGATTTTATTTACCTTGAATGTTGGAGCTGCCTTGCTTATTGGAAGTGATGATACTTATGGAGAGAGAGGTTTAATTAGTAGAGGGTGATGAGGTAGAAGGTGACTTCTTTGGAGTTGCTGATTGGGATTTGGAGATTGCTGGGTCTTTTGGTTCATTGTCGTCACTTTCATGGGATGTTGATGGCACTGGTTTATTTTCAGACATTTTCTTAAAATAGGTAGTTAGAGAACTTTGCACAACTTTTTTTTCATTATAAATTTGTTTATAACATGCCATCTCATTAAGGACACCTCTGGAGACACTTGCGAATCTCTCAGAGTTGGGGTCTTGCTCTTCAGTCAAGTCAGTCAAGCATCCCAAAAGCCTCTGCCAATTTCTTGGTTGTGAATCATTTTGGTGGGGGTGTCTTGGACACCACCTCTGCAGCTGTCTCCTCTGGAACCTTTGCTGCCTCTAATTCAATGAGGTCTTCATTGGAGAGCTCCTCTGCATGCGAGTCCAACAACTCTTCTACATCTTCATCCTCCAGCTCAATGTCGAGTTGCTTTGCAAGTTCAACAATGCTTTCAGTGATCTTCCTCAACTGCCCATCAAAACCCTTAAAATGATGAACAAATTGAGGGCAAACTTTTTTCCACACGCCACTCATGTTGGTTTCCTTCACTTCATCCCATGATGCCCATGTTCTTGACAGACTCGTAAATGTTATAAACTCTCCAAAACTCCTTGAGGGTGGTGTTTGTTCCGTCTGTTGCCTCAAGTGCTTGGGCGAAGATACTACGAGTGTAATAAGCCTTGAATGACCTTATAACACCCTGGTCCATTGGCCGCAGCTTGGAGGTTGTGTTAGGAGGCAAAAACACAACCTTGACATTGCGATTCAGGTCATATAGGTAAAAGGGGTGGTTAGGTGCATTGTCTAAAACAAGTAAAATTTTGAACTCAACATCATTTTCTGAGCAATAACGTTTCACTTCAGGCACTAAATGATGTAAATCCTTACAGATATCTCTAGTAATCCAAGCCTTGGCAGCACTCTTCCACACAACTGGCAGAGAAGCTTTGATCATACCCTTGAAAGCTCTGGGGTTCTCAGAATGGTAGACAGTGAGTGGCTTGAGTTTGAAATCACCAGCAGCATTCCCACCAAGCAACAAGGTTAAATGTTCTTTTGCTGCTTTAAACCCAGGCATACTTTTCCTTGAATATGTATGTTCTGTCTGGCATTTTCTTCCAAAACAGACCAGTTTCACCCACAACAGACCAGTTTCATCCACAACAGACCAGTTTCATCCACATTAAACACTTGCTGAGCACTATATTTTTCATCTTCAATTATTTCGGCAAATGTTGTCACACATTCAGCTGCTCCTTTATCATCAGCACTAGCAGCCTCACCACTCACTTTAATGTTCTGCAAATTTACCCTAGCCTTAAATCTGTTGAACCATCCACGACTTGCTATGAACTTTTTCCTGAATGAGCATAAAGCTAATAGGATTTCTGGGTCGATTCTGGTTTTCACTCCACACTATTAATAGCTTTTCCATGTCAGATATGATAACACTGCGCTTCTTGGTTATTATTGTTGTATTCAGTGGTGTTGAACCCCTCACATGTTCTAAAATTCTAGCCTTGTCTTTGATTATGGTGCTGATTGTCGAATGGTTTACTCTGTACACATGTGCAATCTGTGTTGGTCTTTCTCCCTTCTCTAACCGCTTGATTATGTCAATTTTCATTTCCAATGATATTGCTCCTCTCTTCTTGGGCACTGCTGCACCACCAACAACACTCTTCCTCTTATCAGCCATGATTAAAGGTCTTTTTCCTCCAGATAATCCAAAAAATAAAGCAGCATCCACGATACCACACTGTGTTGTTGTCTAGTCGGAGAAAAACAGCTGACTGAGGAAGCGACCACCCCGCCATCTCTTGGTGGCAGTCGGTAATGTGTCGTAAGTAAGGTCACGGCCGTCGTAAGTCCGAGTCACTGTCAAAATCACTGCTGTCGTAAGTCGAGGACCCCCTGTACTCAATTTTGTGGCTTAATTATCAATATTGGAAATAGAATGTTGACATATTCGAGATCGAAGTAGATGTTTTTAAGTATGTGTACATACGAGAGCCGTGTTTAACTAAAATGATATACAAAGAAAAATCCATGGTCGTCTGCTGAAGGGAGCAATGGGGGGAGGAGAGGGGTGTGGGGGGAGGGGTGCACATATTTTTGATTGAATATTTTTGAAATATAAAGATTTAATTAATAATGATTACACAATAATTAACTTTTTTGCGAATTTTTTTCCACAGACTTTGCTAGTATGATATATATAGTATGCTAAAAGTACATACTGTATACATTGGCATATCCTAATAATCTGGCTTAGTTTATCACAAGTATTGATGCCTAGAGAGATGATTATTATCTTAAATACCAAAGGAACATTACCAGATGTCAAGTTGTTTTTATTATTGCATTAGTGTATTTCCTCATAAAAAATGACGAGTCACACCCATCAACTAAATTTTTAGATATCTGTATTTAGCACTCAGGAGTCTTCTTTAAATAACTCATATTTTTCAATCATGACCAGTTCCACGCATGCTATTAACGGTAAATAATTAACACACTGCTATAATGTTGTGCAGTACAAACAAAAGACAAAGAATGGCAAAGAGGTCATCAAAATCATATTTTTATTCACAAGTTATTTACATTAAACTAAGGGGCATGACAATGAATCTGCCTTTCATTAATTTCATTTTTGCAGCAATGAATTTTTAATTTGCCAAACAGTAACATTGTGCTAGCAAAAGATAAACATGAAAAAATAGTTGAAAACGTATTTTATGTCTTTGTGTTTCTTTCGTTAAAACATAATTTGCCTCAAGAGGTGCTGCTGTCAGCATAACACAATGAGAACTGACTTTTATCCAATTAGATCATGCTAGTTTTATTCAAGTAAACAGTAAAAATTAGTCTTTATATCTGAGAGGTTCTTTCAGTTCCTTGACCATAGAACTACCAAGGGGGAGCTTCCAAGACCCAAGACTTTCGTCTATTACTCTGCAAAAAAATTGCAAAAGTTTTGATAGGTTGTTACATTGTGGAGAGACTTATAGAAAACAATTACCCATAGTTTTCAATCAATTTTATACATATTCCCATTTTCTACAATTTATTGTGACAATGGCTGTAGGGTATGATACATGGATGGCCTAAATTTAGGGGCACCTGCTGGTCAATTAATTTTATTTTTGCAACCCCATCTCCCAATATTGCTTTTTCCAGGCTCTTTCTTAAGAATTTCATACTCTTCCACATCCTGCGTCGTCTTCTTAGCAAATTCATTTGCTTTCTCATGCAGCCATATATCGTCGTTGATAATGAAGGTGTCATGTAATTAGTCCATACTGTCAAGCAAGATGGTTTAGCTGTCACTTGAGCACGGCAAGAAGAAGAAGCTGCAAAACTGGCAGTCTCTTGAGACCTAGGATCCAGATAGCCAAGAAAAGAAAGTCCAGATGAATAGCATCCTAATGCAGGGCACAGACCATGCAGGGTGAAACAATGCATTTTATGGCATGCTAACTGAAGGCTTTTCCTTGTTATTATTTTTCCTTTTCGATGGAAGCCGCCATGTGCCGTCAACTATTGGGCCGAGTCTTTGGCATTGTTTAGAACACTCGCCCTAAAGGCAATATAATATCAGATTAATTATTAGAAATATTTATATTATGGTCTTTAAATATATTACAATATGTATAAAATATTATTATGACTTTTATTTATATCTTAGATAGTGGGCCTTTGAGTCCTTCCCCTTGGTAGTGCACAGGAGTGAAAATAACTTGGTAGTCCTAGGGTTAAGCCATGGACAATTACTGCCAACTTTCCTCACTTGTATTGTCTATGCATAATCCGGCAACTTGACGGCTGACCTTTTTATTCCAACCTACGAATTAATTCTTCAGTTAAAGCGATGCATCTCTCGATTGAAATCTTTTCCTGTTCCATTTTCTCTTTATTTTCTTCATTATCACTGACATGGCCTTTATAAGGATGGGATGCATTACCATGTCAACTATTTCACTGCCAATGAGTTGGAGGACAACTGGTGCATCATCAATTGCTTCTTCCTTGATTAATTTAGATTTTTCATGTGTAAGCCCTTTAGCATAGTTCAGCAACTCATTTACAATTACCTTTTCATAAGAAACATGAAAACCATGAAAATCCTGGGGAAACGTCATCTTTGTTGTCAAAAAATAACATAGAAGGCCCCAACCTTTGCCATCCATGTTGCAAAATTTACTTTGGTTACACTTTCCCATGCTCTCTTAGCACTCCATATTGCATTGTTAACATTAAATTCTTTTTGAAATGCCTTAATCCCTAAGCCACTGTGGCATGCATTAACCACTTTACACAAGAATTCGCCCTTGTGTCTGCACTTGAAGGAGTGCAAAATACCCTGGTCCATGGGTTGTATAAGGGAAGTAAAATTATGAGGCAAATAAAATTCGAATACATTGTCCTTCACAAGCATTTCAGCAGATGGGTGTGCTGAACAGTTATCCAGCAGCATCATGATCTTGCAATTACCTGGAAACCCTTTAGCCTGAGCTTATGGTATGAAATGGTTTTCAAACCATTCAGTAAATATTGGAGACATAATCCATTCTATCATATTGGCCCTATAATACACGGGGAAAATCTTGATTTCAGTGAAGGCTTCTGACTCTTTTCAATAATTAGCAACTTGCACTTGTGTAATCCACATACATTACCACAGACAAGGACAGTCAGGCATTCCTTTGAGTCCTTGAAATGTACCTACAAAAGAGCGATGTTGATCCATGTTGTATACCTGGTCTGGCGTTAATCCATCCTCATGATCCATTTTCAAAAATTCTTCAATAAAACTCTCAACAGCTTCAGTATCAGCAGAGGCCTTTTCACCACACACTTTTAGCAAGTGTATGCCATGTTGTTTCTTGAATTTGTTGTACCTTCCCATTGAATACTTGTTGGGAGTTGTTAGCCTTAACTCATTGTTTGCTTGAGCTTGCTATCTATAGGAAACTTTGCACTTCAACACTGTTTGATCCACTCTAATAACACTTGATCTAATTTAACTGTCTTCGACTGATTCAAAGTCTTTAGTAACTGTTCTTTTTGTTTCTTCAGATCGTAGATCGTCAAAATTCCAATACCATACTTTTCACTCAACTTCTCTGAAGTTCCCTTGTCTAATTTCATCAATAACTCTACTTTTTGCTTAATATTCAACGAGTGGTGCTTCTTCTTCATACACCCACCATCTTGAGAACTTGTTTCCAGGTTTTTTTTTACGTTTTTAAGGGCAAAGTACAACACTTTTTAGGGAATGACTAGCTAATAGTTGGCCTGGTGGCTATCAACACCTGGACCAGTATGCCACTAGCAACATCTTTTGGTGGTGGAATGAAGTTTTTTTCCCGCAACCATGGCAGCCTTTCTGTTTTTTGACCCTTCCTGATTTTAGGATTCTGGATATGTGGTCTCCCACTGTAGTATGTTCCAGGAAGTTAAATAAATAGTTTTGGGCATATTAAATTTGTCTAACATAATGTTTATCAAATAAATATTCATTCTGTATGTAAGATTTTAATATAATCCCAGGGAGGGAAAATTGGAGAGAAAGGAGGAATGAGGGGAAGGTAGAGAATGTAAGGGAAGAAGAGAATGGGAGGAATGGGAAAAAGGGAGGGAATGGAAAAAGTGGAAGGAATGGGAAAAAGGGATGGAATGTGAAAAAGGAAGGGAATTGGAGGGAAGGACATGAGAATATTTTTAATTTTAATAATAATATTCTTTATTCATGCATATCACCCATCTTTTTTGATGGTCAATTATGCTAGTCCTTATAATAATAGCCTAAGTCTGTCTGTTGGTTTGTTTGTTTTTTAGAAACGCTGTTGTCATGCCTCTGGTGGAGAATTTTGGTAGTGCAAATAACTCGAGAATGGCTTGTAGGACTTTGATGATTTTTCCATTATATATTGGGATCTACTGCTTGCACCTTTCAGACATGTCATCGTCTATCATAAGATCATGAGTTAAATTCCAGGACCATTTGTTTTCTCCATTTGATTAAAATGGGGTCTTGTGGGGCATATTAATCATTTGCATTTTAAAATTACTTTAAAGAATGGTACAAAATTGGGATTTGGATGGTTCATAGCTTGAAATACCTAATTTTTTTGGAAGAGAAAATTCAAATGTATGTGGAATTAGCATTAAAATATGTATAGAATCAGAAGAAAATGTGATTTTTTCAGGTTTTTAACAATGAGAAATGTCAGCAACCATGACAACTCCCATTGTTGCTGCATTTGAGAGTCCAAATTATATGAGGTATAGTGAAATGTTATGCATGCTTACTTTTTGTGTGTATTTTCCTTTCATCATTTGTTTTTTTAATGTCACTCTGTATGTAAGATTTAATATATATCACACTGAGAGAGAGAGCTATATTTTTGAGGGGAAACTGAGGGAGAACGAGAGGCAGGAAGGGAGAGATGGAAAATGTCATAATTTTAATTTCAAATTTGTCTCGGGTATACCTGTCATTTTTAATGGGTAATTACTCTACTAGTTAATAAAAACTTCTCATTGTTATTTGATGGGTGCTTTCAGAATGGAAATGTGAATATATTCTCCGATTTTTAAAAATTAATTTTATTGGTCTTTTTCCTTAGACTGAAGTGAGGTTGTCATGGGGTAGTGCCGGTTTGGATCCTGAAGTTCGAGTACTGAAATGCCCACCTCTTCCACCAGGAGAAACGGGGGAAATATCTATAAACTTCACTGCTCCAGGTCCAGTTATGTTTAGTGTTATTTGTGGGTTGACTGATGTATATAAATAGAAATTAATTTACAAATTCTATGTTACAGATTACCCTGGGTTGTTTGAATCCCACTGGCATTTTTTCCATGAGAATGTCAGATTTGGAAAGAGCATAAGCTTCATCATTTCTGTGGATCCTATCACAAACACAGAAAATGAGGTATTATTGTAGTGAAAAAATGTTGTTGAGAATGACTTTGAATGCTATAGCTTTCATTTGGTTGTTTTTATTGCAGCAAAGAAGTGATCATAATTTATCATCTGTCAACTCAGCTGAGTTTTGTATGATTCCGAGTACATCACTTGGAGTGAACAGTAAGTAAAAATATAATACCGAATGAAATACATGTGTTTAGAAATAAATTTGTGTGGAAGTTACATAGTTGTTCCTTTCTTCTGAATTTGATTATCACTTACCACAAAATTGAGCCAAACTCCTTAGATAATATGAAATATATATATGTGTAAAGGGGAGTACAGATAGCTTTGATTTGGGCTGTTCTTTTTTTTATCCTCCGGAATTTGTTTTATTTGGTGAAATTTGATCTTCAATTGATTGAATGATTACATTTATGTTGCCTATTTTAGCCTGTTAAATAGAAACCTTATATTTTTTGCTGGTTTTTAATTGTCCAACTGCTATAAATTTATGTTTTATGCTTAAAGTTCATAGCTAATTATCTCCATTTAAGCATTGGAGAGGTAACTTTTTGTAAAACCATTGGTTATATCCTGAAGGACTCAAAAAGATTTATTATTACATAAAGTTTCAATTTCAAAAGTAGTTAAAATTTGAATTCAACTTTGTATTTTCACCAAAACAGGTATGAAATTGTTTTTCATAACTATCACATTCATTTTGTATGAGACATATTTCTATCTATGTAAATGGTAACATTTTGCTTCATTTACATACTTAAAGGTGAAAGAGAAAACATGGAGGGAAATGAAGGAAAAAGTAGCTCCTCCGGTTCCACAGAAGAGACTTTGGCCGGTTCTTCTAACCAGGAAAAAATCCTTCCCGAAATAAGCTCATTTTCATCTACTTCTGTTCCAATGGGATCTATTGATGATCAAGATGACACCATTGAGAAGGAAGACAACTCTCTATCTGACAAAAGAAAGGAAGTGGAGTTTGAGAGTATCTCTACTGACGATTTGAGTGGAAGTGTTGCTAGCTTAGGCTCTGACTCAGATGACAACTTTGTGGTTGTTCCAATGCCTCCCTGTTTTAGATTTGATGTTCCACTCAATGCAGGCAAGTTGATTTTTTTTGGACATTTCAGTTTTTCTCACATATTAATAACTGCATTCATTCTTTATATTCGATAATTAGTAGCCTTCATGTGTTTGTTAATCATCCTACCAAGGTATTACTTAATTTTTCTCAAACGAGTTTTTCTCTTAACATGTAAGTCTGTGAATGATCTTGTAAATGGTTATAAAGTTTTTAAAAAATCTAGTTACTTCACCATACTGCATTAAAAAATATTGACGAGCTTATCACATGAATACACTTAGAAAAATAAATATATTCCCTAACTTTCTTGTGTTAGGTTTTGTTTGGTGAGCCATGTTTCCAGAAATTTTAAGGTTTCTTTTATGGGGACACTAGGGAAAAGGGAAACTACGTCAAAGGAGACCAAGATTTCATTTTCTTTGAGGCTTGATTTTTTAATCCGGTTAATGAAGTGGGTGTTGTTTTTGATGATCGACTCTTGTGTGAGGGGCCACTGCTTAAATTGTTCGTTGAGCCAGTGGGAAACTTTATATGTTGGGGAGCTGATTGAGGAGACTATGGGTCTGAGGGGTATGTCTTTTTTGTGAATTTTGGGTAAACAGTACATTCTGGGGATGATGGGGTTTGGGGGGTGGAGTTGGAATCTGAGCTGTTTAGTGATTAGGGTATTTAGCACCTCGTTCTTCTCACTAAATCCTTTGTTTACGATCAGAGTCGACTCTTCAGGCCATACTAAAAATACTCATTTGTTTATAATAGGTGTTGCTTTTCTATGGACCAAGACCATTGAGAAAAACATATTAAAACCCAACAAACAGTTGAAGTGTTATAAATCAATACATATTATAAGAAAACATTCATTTTATGGTTCTAAATTCAATATAAAGCCTATAACAATTAAGCAAAACAGCAATTAGTGAGGGATGCCTGTACCCAAAACATGACAATTACTTTAAGGAAATAGTTATAAACTTACATTTTATTCTATTTATTGCTCACTACTGTTACTGTTGCACGCTACTGCTGCATGCTACTGCTGCACACTACTATTGCACATGCTATTCCAGTTATTGCAAATGAGGATTATATGAAGTCTGAAACAAATAAAAATGTTTAAACTTCACATTTCACTGCACTCACGAGGCTATTACCTATCACAGTGTTTGTCAACCTTTTATAATTTTATGCATCCCTAGGCCAGGTTTTGAGAAACTCATGCAACCCAGAAGAAAAATTACCACAAATTTGTATGTTTAGTTAACCTTGGTGCTTTATTTTCAGAATTAACACCTTACTTATGTGCGTAGTGTGAATACCAAACTTTATTTGCACCCACAGATTATATTTAAATTTAAGCATTAAGAAGCAAAAATAAAATAGAAATAATAGCACACATTTTATACATAAAATAAAACAGCTACTCATTATAATAGTGTAAGAAAATAAAGATAAATAACTATCTAATCTAAATTTTAAAGCTAAATAAAAAAAGCTTAATGAATAATATTTTTGCTGAACACCATTCAATGAACACTATTTATTGAACATCTTTCATGCAATATCACTGGCTGTTGTCCTTCAGTAACAACAGCTTTGATTATTTATTTAACAAGAAGTCCAAACCAGGACTAATGCAGGATGGTTTCCTTAAGTTGACGTCCTGAATTGGTTACTTAAATTGACAGGAAATGTTTCAGTATGTGTTAGTCATTCCAAGGAATTCTCATACCATAAATACCATTTGTAATTCATAGTTGATCAATGATAAACAAAAACTGGAAAACAAATTAGTAATAGAGCCTTATCAAGTTTAAAATACTAAAAGCAATGTCAAAATCCCTTTCTGACGTTATATTTGGCATGTATTTAAAAAAATAAACATTTCATAAATCTTACTGTTTATACCCTAATATGTATGAATCAACTGTCCATTTCTGAAAGGTAGTCGAGTGGAAAAGAAAATAACCCATTTGTTCACTCATCTATGCTCGAGCTGAGCTTGGTAATAATCATCTCCATGGCAACAATCCAATAAAATGCGATTTAAAACACAAAAACGCTATTGGAAGGGGAATATAATCTTCTTATTAATAAAAGAGTTATTCTACCACAGACCAAATCTGTCGCCGAGTAGCTGAAACGTAGCGTGCAAGCCTTTTTTCGTTACCATTTTAAAATTGCTTATAATTGTACAAACTCAGGTCTTGAACCAAAGAACGCCTAAAATAATGAAATTTCATTTTCCTGCCATCGATTTTTGAATACGAGTCGAATCGGTCCACAAATCAGTTTTTAACGCATAAATCTGATGCATTTTCTACGTGAAAATCTTTCATCAGGGTGATTTGCATTGTTGCCGGTTTCATCTAACTGTGAATGATTGACGGCAATTATTAATTCGTGTTGCATCTTTTCACATATTCACAATATTTTGAAGTTTAAACAATACTTGGTAATGATAAACAACACAACAGCAACAAAAATAAATTACATTATTAATTGACGTTTTGCATATACGTAAGTGTTTTTAAGTTAGATATAGAGATTTAATTTGCTGGATTTTTTTTAATTTGGAGTAAATTTTCTGTGAAATGTGAATAATTTTTGCAATGGTTCACTTCTTTAACCTGTATATTTTGTAATATTTTTGTTGTTTCCCAATTAAATTTGTTTTCCAATAAAAATTTTTAAAATATCCAAGCCAAAACTAGAAAAAAGGTGGGGAACCCAGTGGAAACAAATTTGGACTAAGATTTTATATGAAATCTGTTCCAAAATTTCAGCTGATAACCATACATTTGTGTCTCATTAATGTTAGATATAGAACAAAAGACTATACTCAGAATGTACTGTTGTTGTTTGCAAATGAAATTAGTTTTCTATTCAAAATTTATAACATTAATAGGATTGTGTTTGATTTAATTGGGTTATATTTTTTCACCTTATTTTTTATTTTGACTCTTATATTGTAATAAATTTGGATGGAAAAATTGATTTCATAAAAAAGGACAAAAAATCAGTAGAAAATTGAACCTGTTCCTAAAAACAAAAATACAGTTTGTATTAAAAATAATGAAACAATCCTATGGTGCGTATGGGTGATGTATCATAATGGTTTTTGCCTGTGACAAAACTCTTTGTCAATGTTTAGCTTCTGACTACACAGACAAACTTACTGCTTTCCAGAAGCATGTAATTGCATTGTGAAAAATTCATGATTACCTTTTGAGACAAATGGGTAATGCAGTCATGACACCTATTTATTTCGACATGCCATCCAATTACACAGTTAACCAAAAAGGCACAAAAATATTATAAAAACTTCGGGTAATGAAAAAATGCATATTAACTGTAATGCTGGCAGTGTTAGCAGATGGCACAAAGTTACCGCTGTATGTTATTTAAGAAATTGGTATTGTAAAGTTTTTTCCTGAATAGACCTTGTTTTTTTATTGTGGTCTTAAATTCAAAGTCATCTTCCTTTCAGGTTAATACAATACTTTGAAACTGATTCATATGAATACTAATTTTTGGATTACGTTTTATGTACATTAACAAAGGGACTTTTGTTTCTTAACATGGTGCAGATCAAATAGCGGCCACTGAAAAAACTGAAGTGAAAGAAGTTCCTGAATCACCCAGTCACCAGCAGCAAGCCTCACCCCAAGATATTATTAACAATGAAAATGTTGAAACTGCTAACATCACTAATGGGTTGCCAACTCAGGAACGAAGTGAGGTATCTCATGATACTGGTGAAGTGATATCCATACCAGTAACAGCAACGAAGACACCTCTATTTGCTGGGCTTAGGCGGCCTCAAGTGGCAAAGCCATCAACTATATCTCCATCCATGCCAGTAACAGCAACTAAAGCACCTCTATTTGCTGGGCTAAGCCAGTCCAAAGTGGCAGAGCCACCAACCACATCTGCATCACCCAGGCAGAGCCCTGAACCCCAGGTGCCTCCCACAGCTCGGCCCCTGCAATCTCATTCCAGTATTAATGCTCCCAAGAGTCCTCCTCCAGCCAGCCCACATCCTCCAACCAGCCCTCGAGAAAGTCCGGAGAATTCTGGAATAAGAGGACCTCCATCACCAAACAGCATTCCAAGCTCACAGCAGAAACATGGATCTAGACCTCCATCTTCCTCTTCGACCGGCAGTTCTAGGCCTACTGATTTAATGCCACCTGTTGTATCTGAGGTATTGAATGGGGCTATGAATGCAACTGCATCAGCCCTCAACTCGGCTTTTGCAGCACTTGATAGCATACTTGTGAATCCCTCTCGAATGTCTGTAAGTATGTCTTGTTGCTTTGAGAAACCGGGTCAGGTATTGTTTTGTCGTTGTACCAACGTTTCTGTAACAAAATTGATCATGTGGTTGAGGACTTGTGATTTGCTTAGCTCCGGTAAGTTGTTATTTTGTGAGATTAAATACCTTCAATAGTAAATTTTCCAGAGATCATAGCAATTTGTACAATAATACATGTTTTATAGTGTATTATATTTACCTGGTTTTCTCAGTAATTATTATATCAGTTTTGTGTTTAATAAATAGTGTTCTGCATATCTGCAGGTTCAGGTGCTCCTCCTCCACCTTTCTCTATCCTGTGCTCTTCTCTTTATCTCCCTATACCCTCCTACCTCCCTTAGAATATCCAACATTTTAATTTTTCTTCTTCCTCTTTTCTTTCTTCCCTCCACCGTTCCTTCGATACGTCCTTCAGTAATCCCTCTCTTCTCAAAACATGTCTTATCCATCAAACTCCTTTTCTCTTCTACTCTTCTTAACACTTCCACATTTTGTGTTTAAAATTTTAATTTGTTAATCATGTTAAGTACCTATTTAAAATAACCTGAAGAGCGGTGATCTTGACCTCATCATATTCCATAGTAAACTGACAGAATTACCATATTTATCTGAATCAAAGACACTGTTTTTTCCAAATTTCAGCATGCGAATATCAAGGGTTGTCTTAAATTCGAGTACAAAATGGTATACTGTCAGTTTGTACCATGACAAACTTGTCGCACATTAATACATGACAGGACAAACTCATTGCATGTCAATTCATCATGCGTCAATTCATGGCTTGACAAATTCGTCGCAAGACAATTTCGTCGCTAGACATAATTCTTCATTTCAAACTTACGATTTGGATTTCAGTTAATACAGTATTAATTTAAAAAAATACATTTTTAAAATTGTTTTTTTCTCAAGGAAAAATTTGTAACAAATCATTTCAATTAGTGGACAACTAGCATGCCAACACGGAATTCATGTGTTGGAAATATATGCCCGAGTACATTTAGTGAGAAATCAGGTTAAAATTTTTTCTGTTTTCTGTTTGTTTGAGTTGTCTTGGATTGGGGTAAATACTGTACTTAGGCATGTAGTTTTTTTATTTTGACTTAGCTTTATTGTCGGGTAAATATACAGTCATGAACTGGCAATGTATAATTTTGATCATAGGAATTGGGGTGAGAGAAAGGAGAGGGATGAAGGAGAAGAGAGTCAAAGTTTGTTTCCTTCCACCACCTCTATACTCAACATCTGCATATCAACAACCTCTCTAGCCAGTAGTACAGTGAATCTAAAAAAAATCCTTCTAGTTTCTAAATGAAATGAGTTTGAATCATGTGAACTAATAATATTATGTGGAAATTATCAATTTTTTCATCTCGAGTTATTCATTGATAAAAATATTTTGCCAGGTTAAATGACAGCTCATTGTCGCTGAGCTCCTTTTTCTCTCTTATCAAGCAGTATTTACTTAAGGTGCTGAAAAAGACAATGATGTTTACTTTGTCCTGAATTTTTTTTCCTTGTAATGTTGCCATACCTCTTCATTATTCCATGTTTTCACTGTTTTGGGACAGTTTTCAAAAGATAACAACATACGATCTATAGAAAATTACAAAAATGGTCAATGGAAATTTTTAAAACATTCAAGAATGGCATTTTTCTACATTGCAGTTTAAAAACCATGAAATCCCTCTCCTTCTGTCTGTATCATACTCATAGAAATTGTTAAGTTCATCCTATGGATCAGATGTTACAAAAATGGGTTCATTGTCATTTGCAATTAATGAAGAGCAGGGCTAAAGTTTGTTTCCATTTTCTAGACCTTTTTCACGATCGTAGAGAAGTTGTGGAGAAATAGTTTTAAACTTTAAAAATTGTGTTAAACCAAAATCGTGTTGGTAGAATTTGTGTTAGTCGGGGACAGGGTGTACTCTTCACTGTTGTCTTTAATATTTAGGAGTGGCTGTATGTTAGGAATCAACCCTTAATATTAGATGTTATTTCTTGTTTCCTGCTAAGGACTAAAATGTTTTGTAACTCAAAACCCAAGTTAGGTCTTAAATATACTCATAACATGGTTATCCACTGTGACCGGCTGCGGCACCATGGGTTGTAGTTGACTGATAGTTCTTTTAGCAATATTCACACAGCCCGGCCATGGCAAATCTGCCGTTCACGGCACTGTTGCACCCACGGCTTCCCACTACATTCGTTCGGTCCCTTGATCGTGTATGGTTGTAGTGGACTGCGCAAGTGTATTCATGTCTTCATACGTCATGGCAATTTCCTGTTACTAAGGCCGGTTTCAGTCGGTTCTTCTTCAGACCTGAGTTGAAAGTCATGTTGGACACATCATGTAAAATATACATTTATTTAAATATGGAAAACTTGGAAGTCAACATCGAACTTCTTATATCTTTAGTACAAGAAAGACCTGTGTTGTGGGAAAAAATTTCAAATCATCCTGTCTTAACTCTTCAAACAACTAACAAATGCTCCCACTGTGTTTATTTGCTTGTTTAATGACGTACCCAATGGATTCTGTATTGCAGTCTTTTTGTCCATATATATAATAGATACAGACAAAGCAAACACCTTCTTTGATCTATTGCACTCCACGGTTTGAAGTAAACTGTAGACCGGAACAGATAGAGCGAGAGCCATGGCCGTGCACAGCAGGCCGTTTGTATTCACAGTAGAAAACCGTGATCTTTACGGAGCCGCGGCCGGACACGGCAGAGAACCGTGTTGTGTGAAAGAGGCCTAAGCCAGCTTAGTAACAATTGTGATTCACACTGGTCAATTTTGGGCTGATTTATCCTGGTAAAGGTGATCCCTGAATTTTAAAAACTGGATTTAATTTTTGATATTTTAGTATTTTACATATTTGAAATAACGTACTCAATTGAACTAATTATGCAAACAAATTCAAATATATTATATTGTAAAGATAAATCATATTTAAAGCAGTTATAGCCATTCTTTTTTATTTTGTTTACGTTGTTAGTTTTCATACATTAACTCTTTTGATAACAAAATTGTTTTAAGAAGACCTTTGAATCTGTTTCAAGCTAATAATTTCTTCAGTTTGAATTTACTTTTAAGCACACCAGCAGATTTAGATTTTTTGACTGGCAGGAGTACTAATTACATCTTTATGTTTACTCTGCGATGTGGAATGATTTCTGCTGGGTAATAGTCGTGATCTGCAATGAAAATTGTGAAAGGCTTCATGAAAAGTTCAGTACACCACCTTTTTGAACTTGGCGAATAATTGGTTCTGGAAAACTGATGCAAAATGCAAGTCCTATTTTCCCATAATCGCCATGTTATTACGAGAGAGTGGTTCCCAGCCAACCTAAAAAATTCACTTTTTTATCATAAATAATGCAGTTTAACAGAAAATAAAAGAAAACGTAACCGCAAATGAAAAACCTAGCATTATAAAGTTAAAAAAAATACTTTTAATTATCTTCAAAACCTTTATCATAAATAATGCAGTTTAACAGAAAATAAAAGAAAACGTAACCACAAATGAAAAACCTAGCATTATAAAGTTAAAAAAAAATACTTTTAATTATCTTCAAAACCTGTAATAGCAAACAAAAACCCAGCATAACAAAGCGATTACACTTCTTTCCGCACTTGTACAGTTTACCTCCACAAATTGCGTATGTGATTTTCGATTTCTTTTGTTCATCCTAAGGAAATGGTTTAATTTAAGTTGAACTACTTATATGAATGTTGAGTACATCATGCACAAATGTTTTACTGGATTCTGCAACAAACATTTCCAAGCCGCAAAAAAAAACACTAGCATTAAAAAGTGGTTTCATTTCTTTTACTAATTACGTTATATATTCATAACAGAAAATCAAAACCTAGCGTAATAAAGTTAAAACATTTCTTTTAGTAATCGCGTTCAAAATACGCGGCAGAAAATCTTACGTTACAAGATTATATCAATTCTTAGATTCACATTAAAAATTCGTAATAAACAATGAAAGCCTAACAAAACAACAGTGCCTTAAATTAAATTTAAAATACAAAGATATTAGCATTAAATCATGAAATATTTCGGTCAAAAACGAATATTTTCAATGTCATACTTGTAAAAATTGTGAAAAACTAAATACGCAGGATGCTTTTCCATTAGCCAATAAGTTCTAATTTGGCTGCTTAGTTTTAATTAAGTTGATGGCTATCACATTTGTTTACTTTAAAAACTGTTAATAACGAGCATTATAATATAATAATAATGTCCATTTCTAGGGTGCAAAAGTTTAAAATGAACTTAGAAACAAAAAAGTAGAGTGAGTTCACGCTTGTTGGTATCGTAAATGCATGACACGAAATGCAAGTAATATGCACGAAACACAAGTATTGGTAATAAAAAATTTTGTCGCGAAGTCCAAATTCACGAACCGCAAGCACGCCAAGTTCAAAAAGGTGGTGTATTTCTTTTTCTTCCTGGGGTCAGCAAAGCTTATCTCAAAGGAGTTAAGCAATATAGAAATTGCATTTTTAAATTTACAGTGACATTACTTTTATTTTAAATGGTGCATATAATTGAAATGAGACAATTTCTTCAGAATGAATTACTTGAAAAAGGTTTTTTTTGGCTTTGAAAGATGATATCGAGTCGAATATTGTTTGAAAGATAGAAGTTTTACCTTGTAAGCACGACTTAAGGTTGTTCAAATGAGCCATAATATCCATAAGGAAAGCCATTCCTCTTTCTTCAGAAGTCTGCAGTCTTCAGGCAGTTTACCCCTTTATTATAAAAATTTTTAAAAGAATCTCAAATGCCTTTCTCCTTGACAGCCAACAGACATCACATTGGAGGAGTAACTCATTATCATATTCTGAATCTGAATTTTTAAAGAAAGATGTTACAAATCTCAGCAGTTGAGTGCCCGAGGTCAAATTGTGTATATGCAAAGCACTGCTGGATTAAGCAAATAATGATAATTTATTCTTGCATGTGTTTCTCCTTAAATACTAGAGTGAATACCAGTACTTGTTTACTAATCAGAATTGCTGACAAAACAAATATTACGTTCACAGAATTCTTTGAAAGGATCGATAGTTTTGATTACGACTGAGCTAGTTGCTATTTTGTGGTGATATTGCAGGTTACTTATGAAGGATTGATAGAAAATAAAAATTGTAATTATGTCATATAAGTTACCTGAAAATTGGTGCATGTGATTTCCTGAGCTATATTGTGGAGAAAGAGGACATTAAGGGAGGCAGCTAAGAAATTCTGTCTTTAGAATGTGATGGTTGCAGAAGCTTTGAGGGCTAATAACCTTACATGAAAAATGCATTTCTTTCGAAAATAAAAATTAAATTGACCTTAATATTGACAAATTATGTACTCAGTCACATAGAAAACTTTATTTTAAGTATGACATTAATAATTTTATTTAATGTGTGTGACTTACTTTTAATGGAGAGAGATTCACTTCTCTTTCTCTCAAGATAAAACCTAATATTCAGAATACATAACTGTTTTAATTTCAATGAAGAATCCTATTTTAAATGCATTAAGAAGTTTTGTTTGTTAAAAATAAGGTTCATAAAACCTCATGTAATGTAAAAACATCTTTTAAGGCTGTGAATTGAACTTTACACTGAGGAATGATTTACATCATATTATTCACGAGTTTCTGTGCCTCAAGTAAATCAGTACTTGTTTTATAAAGTCATATCTTTGTAAATAATTTTCGTAAAAGTTGGTAATACACGAGTGATTTTTTTTCTTAGGATTCCAATGGACGTGTGTACAGAGAGCCTCCTAGTGGACCGCAGCAGCAAAACCAACCTCAACGCCCTTTGGATGTGACAATGATCAATAGTTTGTCAAAACTTGCCAACATGGGTTTCTGTAACCTTCAATTAAATGAAGCATTGTTGCGAGTTCACAGCCATAACATTGCTGAAGTGGTTGATGCATTGCTTGACCGAGAAGATACGGACCCACTTCCCCAAGAAATTGTTTGAATTTTTGTTGGTTGTAATGTCTTTGAATGCCCCTTAAATGAGTATTGATGTAATAACAATGATAATACTGCTTCTGCCATTATCATATTTTGGAAGAGGATAACTATTTTTATCAATCTTATTCCCTTGACTATCGTATTGTTTCTTATTAATTTAAATTCATATGAAACTGGATTATTAGTAATAACTAAATGGATTAATAACATAAAACTACTGCAGTGGTTGTGATTACAAAACTCTCCCTGTTGCCGGAATGATTGCCAACTATGCAGAGAAAAATTGCTTCATTGCAGTTTTTGAGTGCATTTAATGACAAAATTTGCACTTTTTAGCATCATAGATTAAAATTAGTTGTACATTGATACTGCAAAATGTAGTTATTCAATTTATCTTGCTTGGTGTGGGAAAAATTTATCGTAAAACATTATATTGTTTTAACCAACTGAATTTTCCATGTATTTGGGCATAGTATGCCAAAAAATGCAATATTAATTTTTAACTTGCAAAGATCTTAATACTATAGATAAAATTAGAGAATGTGATGGTCTCTATTCCATTTTAAGTATGCTTTAAATGTTACCATTTGACATGTTAAGCAGAAAATGAAACAGTTCTGGCTTATATTTTTTGTTTTTCAAGATTTTAAGATGTTCACCCAACATGCGATTGGTACTCAGTTGTTATGTTTTTTCTTCGATGTACACCCTGTATTTTACTTAGGTTTTCTGCATAGATGTGTCAAAGCTGCATAGACCTTATCCACTGTTTGACGTACTCCATCTGTGGGAAAATGGGAACTGTATCAATTCTGGTGTAAATAAAGTGTTAATTGCACTGCATTTTTATTTACTTATTTTTTAAATATATTTGTTGAATTAATATATTTTCATTAAAAAAGCGTGAACTAGGATAGGAAATTGTCAGTTTTAAGTGACTAACTGGGATACATATAATATGAAATAAATATAAAGATGACCAATACACTATACAGATGTAAATAATTAACCATGTCCTCGGTGATATTAACAATTTTATATTTGAGTAATTCATATTAGAATTATGATACAGTAAATTTTAATTGAAATTACATAATTAAATAGTGCAAATATACTCAACCGTTTTATAGTGATAACAGTATTTTTTAAAAATTATCTAAAATAGGTGGGTTACCAGATGAGATCGGAAGGAAGAAGCTGGCCATTTCCTGTTAATGATCTGAAATTGTTTGTAAATGAGGAATATTAAAATTTACATTTTAACATATATGTATTATATTTTAATATATATATATATATATTCATCATTAAACATCTTACTTCTACACAAAACATCTATAAACCTTACATTATGAATTTGGTAAACAAAATGAATTGCTATTTATTAAAGACAACATTTTAATTGTACATCTCCAATTAACTCATCTTCAAGCGGTCTTGTCTACAGGAAATGGTCAAAATTCTATGCATGTCATATCCATACCCATTTCTTCAGGTATTGGATACATAAGCTCAAGATACATTATCATTGAAACTGCTACGTTTTTCATCAAACTCATTCTCTTAGAGATGATCAAGTACCTAATTCTTTTACAATTAGTAGAATAAATGTGACTCAGCTGGCTTTCAAGCATACCTATAATTTTATCAAGAATACTTGAACATCTACAAAATAGTTGTCTTCTTATTAGATGGCACGGATTTTTCCCTTAAACACGCATCCAAAAACTACAAAACCAGAAATATGATTCACTGAACTCATCTGTAAACATTCTCAAAAATATAACTGGTGGTTGATCAAGTGACAAAAAATAATATTTTAGAGCTGGGTACATTTGAAATGTATGTTTAATATCAGAAAAAAACGTTTTCAAATGACGTTTTGAAATTAATGTCTACAAAATCACAGAATTCCATAGGTTATTCAGTCCAAACTGTGTACACAGAAAAATAATTGAAATTTTTTAAAACTCGATGTCTATTGGCAGTAAATCTGACCCATGCTAAATACAATGATGTAGCACATGAGCTGGGCATCCAACACCCACCATATTCCCATTTTTAGTTGCTTTTCACTTTGAAAAGACATTCCTTACTCTACCTCTCATGACTCCACCAAAGTATGTGCTACAGTTATCACCTCCAAATTCAATACACTTACACTCAAAATTCCTTTCTTACAGAGTGTCAGAAATCGTGCTTGAAATTGTTGTTGAAGTTTCATTTGAAACACTTTGAAGATAAAAAAATAGCATTTGCTTAAAATAGTGTGAATAAAACCGAGCTTTTGCCTAATGCTTTAAGCATATGCTTAAACTTTTTTAAGTGAGGTAAAGGGCCTGCTAAGATATTTTTAAGTACCTACTCTATTTTTATGATAATTGATCCTAAAGATAAATATGGCAGTTTATGGTGACAAGAAAGGTTAGAAAATACGAGAAAAGTTACAACAACCAACGGGTATAAAAATTTATATCGTTTCTCTTAAGAAAATGTTAAGTATATTTCAAATCTTTTACTCGGAGCACTGTCTTCCAAACAGAAGATAAAAATATTTTTAAGGTATTTAAGTGATCGCCAATTTCAAATAGGAGTCGGGGAAGATCACGTACAATGCACAACTGTATGTAAGACAGTAAAATTTGTGGCGTCCAAAATCAATATTGAGGCAAATGACTGAATAAAATTACTAGAATTGAATAAAAATGCACCCATGATTTGTGATATTATCGAATTCGGTTATATAAGAAATAGTTTAAAAAAATATTACCTACTCAATATATTTATATTTTTAGTTTGAAATTCAACTATGTATAACTTTAAAAGTAAACAAAAACAAATGAGGGAAGAGTTGCAAAGACCTTTCTTCCGTAAAATTTAAGCAATTGCTTAAAACTGACAATGCGTAGCAAATGCAGATCAAACATTTATTCACTCAATATGAAGCAAATGCTTTTAGCATTTGCTTAATTTTTCTTCACTCGACCCATTTTTTTTAGCCTTCATTCATCACAATATCAAAATAACCCATCTATGGGTCTTTCAGCATAAATAAGTACATATCAGAAATAAATCAGGACGGCAGGGCAAAGTTCAAAAATAAGGACATGCCCTGCTAAACAAGGATATCTGGAAACCTTAAATACTGGAGAACGAAACACTAATTATTGTTTTATTATTAACTAATCTTTATGAAGATATTTTAAATCGACATATTTTAACATTCGATTCGAAAGATGCTGAATTTTCGAATGATTATTTTAATATTTAATCAGGTGACAATTGCGTTTTCAGAATGACTCGATATCGAAGGGCTTCGGTAGCGATTTATTTTTTGGCGGTACGACTTACGTTAGACATTTTGATTACGTGATCACTACATAACTGCTTTATGGCAATAGTTTGTTAAGTTTAAAGTATTGGCGTCAAGTCTTTCGGAGTCCTAGTTTAATGTGATTAAGAGGTCAAATGAAAACATCATGTGTTGGGAGGAAGCTATAAGGTGAGCTAGAAATTTCATTTGATGATTTATTCAAT
This sequence comes from Tanypteryx hageni, assembly GCA_028673005.1. NCBI lineage: Eukaryota > Metazoa > Arthropoda > Insecta > Odonata > Petaluridae > Tanypteryx > Tanypteryx hageni. The sequence continues at coordinate 71,253,117 of CM054113.1, forward strand.
TTTTGAAGTGATATAAAAATGCTAATAGGATATAATTGCCGCCAAGCTAGGGATGCTTATGTTTTTTGTATGTTATGTTTTAAAAAAATGTGCTTGTAGGAAGTAATAGGAATCTTTCCCACATTCAACTACGATAATTTCCATGGCTACTTCGCACTCTGTTGCCCTATTTTAGCCGTAGAAGTAATGTTGCCAGGGCCGGTTTCAGACATCCTGAGGCTCCCAGCGCTTTCAGATATGCGGACCCTATAAATCTGAAGGGAATTCATAATAAATTAATTCCAGTGTGTAAGATTTAAAAAAAATTATTGGTAACCGTGATTTGATTTGGATTACAAAAAAGTTAAGTGTTAACGATGAATATAACTTATCTAAGTGTAACAGTCGACGGTTTAAAGCAGAAAATTTCCTAAAATTCCGGTAATTCTTCTGTGAAACACTTCCAACGATCAGGGTCACCCATATGGATAATAATATGGAACACGAGAGAGAATACATTCGGGGATTCACGAAACGAAAGGGGAGGAGCCAATGGATGTTCACTTTAGCATAGCTCTCTCAGGCCCGGTTGCATAAAGATTACGTTATGTAACCGAAGTATGAGATCCATAAATTTATGGAACTCATAACTCAAGTCGGTTTTTCTCTCCATAACTTCTGTCTCAATAGTAATTGGTCCAATAACGTGCTTCTCGTATAGCCGCTAGATGGTGAGACATATATAGCAGAAAATGAATAGATTTGGGAATATCGATCGTCACTTTTTTCGTTGTTTACTAAACGTGATACACCTTGATTGTGAAAATCTGTAGAATCTCCGAGAAAAATCTCTCTACTAGTTATAGAACCTTAGAAATATCTGTACAAGGCATATTTGAATGCTAAATTCTGTTTCAGCTATTCATATTTAAGGAATACTAGATATAGTAACTCTATTTTTTAAACTAAATGATAACATTAGAATTTTTGGAAATAGTAAAAATTTATTGATGTAAACCAAAGGAGCTATATAAGGAGTACATAATTGTAATTAGACTCCCCGTTGAGGTATTTGTTATTATTAATCAAATGAAATATTTAAGGAAAATCAGTGTTAGTCAGTGGTGTCTTCATATGAACATGATGTTTAATAAAGTTTAATCACTTAATTTTCTTTCATAAAATTTAATTTGAATAAATCATAATAGGGAAATGTTATAAACAATGTGACGTTTTTAAATCGAACGTATACAAAATCTTGGACAAAATATAAAGGAAAACATCTAATCACATATTGCATTAAATGGAAATATGCAAGCCGTTATATAACTTGAAGATAAGCAATTCTTCACTGCAGCCTTGGAATGAGCTTCTTCTGTTCCCAAATTATTCTACAGGACTAATTTTTTAGCAGAAATTGTTACAAATGATTGAATATAGCGTAATTTGTAGTATCGTAATTTCAGTTAATTTATTTCATTACAAATTGAAAAATCCGAGCATTTGTATATAATGTTTTCTTTAAAACATCTGTTGATTCAGCATATATGAGAGAAAAAATCTGAAGGAGCATAAAAATCTGTAGCTCCACAGATAAATCTGTAGGAACGGCAACATTGCGTTGGAGAAATGGCAAAGCGAGGGAGAAACTTTAACGACTTTGAAAAAAACCTCATAGTAGATCTTGTAACAGATTTTAAGGCCATAATCGAAAACAAGGAAACATGGAGTATCTACAAAAGAAAAATTGAAAGCATGGGAGGAAATTATGGAGAGATACAATGCTGCATGTCAGACAGGGCCAAGAACTCATAAGCAGCTTCATGCACTATATGACTTCCTAAAAAAGAAGGCCCGAACTGACCAGCACAATGATAACGTAAGTACCTATGTTACCGATTTCCGAATATTACTTGAAACCACTTGTCTCCTAACAGGCAAGATTAAATCTTTATTAAAATGTCTATGCTAATATTTGCAGTAATGAAATTGGGGTGTATTACACTGCATTCATCACCGTTATGATTTATATCGAATTAATAGATGTCATATTTGAAAGTTACTGTTTGGAAAAAATCTAAATTTGATAATATTTGCTTTTATCACGATATCATAATTGGTAATTATTATAGGTGGAACTCTACAAGACTGGTGGTGGAGTTTTTACCAGTAAGCTAGATAAAATAGGCGAAAAAATCATTTCTGTTTTGACGCCGCAGTTCCAGCCACTTGAGACAGCCTATGATTCAAGTTCAGCATTCTATGGAAATGGTAATTAAAATATATATATATATAAATATATATATATGTATTTTAGAAAGGGCTTCCATCTCTCCTTGATTCACATATTCTGCACATTTAGAACTAATACAATACATTACACAAAGTGTACTATTAGTAACACTGCTTAGGCCTTGGATAAAATGTTAAAAACCTTGGAAAATGGAATGGGATCTAAATACTATATAGTTGAAATATATTCTTGTAATAATCTTCAAGTTTACGTTAGTAAATAAAAATATGGGCCTAAAATGAGCATATGAACTTTATTTAGGTCCAGAAAGGTGTGAACAACATTACATACAGCAATATTGCCCAAAAACAATGATAAACAACATGTGCAACAGAAGTCATGTCATTTATTTAAAAAAAATTTGTATTGTTGTACAGTTAAAAAGTGGAAGAATAAAACAATATCTATTTAACTAGATGATATTTTTATGGTTTATTATCAAATCATTTTATATATTTTATAAATGATTTTATATTAAACCATACTTGAATTATTTACACATTTCTCTGTAATTCATTTCTTTGGGTTTCATTTGAGGGTTGGGTTGAAGTAAATGGTGGTTTCAACCTAAATAAAGCTCATATTTTTATTTTGAGCCCATGCTATAATTTATTAACATCATCTGTTAGATTATCTTCTTTGCAATAAAATGAAATTTTATTAGACAAAAATGAAATATAATGTATAGCAAATACCATAAACAATATTAGCCTAGCAAATTATTTTCTATTTTGGAAACATTTGTAATGTAAGATTAATAACTTCATTTGTCTGCACCCACACAGGAGATGTAACATTTGTAGTAGATGATGATGCAGACCTAGTAGTTGAGGGTACAAGCTCTGCAGGGGAATCTTCCCACAATATAAATAGTGTTTGTCATATAACAACTTCATCACCTCCTCCATCCACTAATGCTGTCACTCCAGCAGTTGCATCTGGATTTTCAAAAAAGGAAAGGAGGGACATGTCTGCATTACATGCACTTAATGCAACAATAAAAAAAAAGAAAAATGTCCAAAGATCTATTTCAAACAGATTCACGAAAAAAATGTAAAATTCTTGATTTAGAGCTGAAATTAAAGCAAGAAGTATACAAAAAAACAATGACATTAATGGAGAGAGAACAAGAAGTTAAAGATGTAGACCTGGAGACAAAGATCATTTAGAAGAAAATAATGGAAATAGACCTGAAAATAAAACTACTTCAATATAAGGAAATGAAAAGTTTAGATCACAGCAGTGAAGATGGAGATTAATTATAGTATAGAATTATTTTTACATTTAAGTGAATCTGTTATATATTGCTATTATATGAATCTTGTAATGTTTTTATTCTCATAATGAAAGTATTAAGTAAATGAGTTTCATTAAAATTCTGTGTTTTAACTACCTGCTTAGAAAATGTTATGATTAACTGCATACTAGGAAATTGACTGTTTCATTAGTTGCTACCTGTAACATTTCAACAACAAATATTTCATTGTTTAGTAAAAAATTTACCTTTAATTTATCAACTAAAATATGTGTTAATTAAAGCTGTTCGAGTTGCATTCCCTCTAATATCTTGATTTTGAAATCCATCTGGCACATCCGGGTCATGAAGTGGAATATCACCTTGGTCCTCAGGTAGATCATCTCCCTTGTTGTGAAGCACTGCCGTACCAACAATCACAGCTAATGTAGTTTTTATAGTTGTTCGCATCCCCAAGGCTAAGCAAGGAAACCTCCTCTTCCAGACACCAATGGACCTCTCAACAGTGTTGCGTGTATGAATATGAGCAGCATTGTATCTGTGCTCAGCTTCAGTTGCAGGGTTCAGGAGAGGTGTCATAAGAAAACTTCTGCAGATGCCCATTACCAAGTTCCCTTGCCTCAAACTGAGCACGAAGATAGGATGCATTAAAAATGGTGCTATCATGTGTTGATCCAGGCCAGCAAGCAACAATATCGCAAATTCTCAAGTCTGCACTGCATACTAGTTGTGTATTCAGTGAAAAATACCCCTTTCTATTCCTATACAGTTCAGCTTGATCACCACCAGGGGACTGGATAGAAATATGGGTACAATCAATGCACCCTAATACACCAGGAAATCTTCGAATGTTGAAAAACATGACTTTTGCATTTGTTGCCTCTTCATTATTCCTTGGCATGTATATATACTGTGGACGTAGCAGAGCTATAAAATGGGTTACTCTCCTTAAGATTCTGCATACTGTAGATTTATGGACATTAAAATTGTCTCCTATTACAATTTGGAATGTCCCAGTGGCATAAAACGTTAATGCAATAAGTAATTGATTACGTGCAGAGATTGACATGTTCCTATTGGTTGTTGGTTCTAGGTTAGGCCAAATTTCATGAAGAAGGCCCATTACAATTTCCTTTGACAATATAAATCGAGCCTTAAATTCATCACCATCATAGATTTCAAAAGGATTGTTGCGATTTCTGATATACCTTGGCATTGGTAATGCTCGAAAAATATTGAATATTTCTTCATCCGATGAAGAAGACGATGATGAAGGCAAGTCCATGCTGTAAAACGTATGAAAGTCAACAGTAAAAGCAGTAACTATTAATAGGTTTTTTGTTAGCCAGGTACTAGATACAACATTACGCAAAAAAACAATACCGCACAAATTTATATAGCAATAGCTTTGCAAGAAATAGAATACCGAACAAAACGTAATCTTTATAGAAATTATGAGAGAAACGGCAAAATAAATAACAATAATTTATAAAGTCGACATTAAAATAACCTAACCAATTAACTAAAACAAACGTAATTGATAATAAAGGAAATAACACACTAATGTAAATAATCACACTATTTCAGCATAGTATATCTCAAATTGTATGATTCTAACCTAGACAAAATCCTGCTATTGATTGTAATGTTGTAATTACACTGTTTCCGTTAATATGAACACTGTATAAACAATATTACAAGTAACAAAACATAAAACTTCCGCAATCTTAGATTTTTGTGGAACTCGTAATCTTTTAACCGTACGCTTACGTAGCGATAGGTTATGGAAAGCCTTATGGAACCTATAACTGCTATTGAACGTTTCAGAAACGGTTTTTAAGAATTTTTCGTGACTTATTGACTACATAGGTCTATCGATTCCATAACTCGCGTTTAAGAAACCGGGCATCAGTGATGGAAACCAGCTAACGCTTGCAATGTGATCCAAGGAGCGTAAACACTAGCAGGAGTAGAGGGAAGGATACCCTTGATACCCTATCTGTACTAAACTCAAAAATATTTGCAACACTAGGAAATTTGTTGCGAAATGTAACTGGAGCTCCTGCCAACGAGGCGACAAAGCTCCAAGGAGTGTTGTCGAGTTATTGAAATCTTTCAGAAACAGCTAATTTTTTTGTTTTTGTAACCCATTTCCAATTAAAGAACACTGAGCAATATTGTCAGATGTAGGGTTGCGGCCTCCTCTTATAGGAATGGGGGGATTGAATCTCAACCTTATTCGAAGTGCGTTAGCTGGCTGACTGTCGACCCTCTTTTTGAGGGCAATGATGTGGCTTAAACTTAAAATTACTCAAAACAATTATAGCTTTTACTCTACCGAAATCACGCGCACAGCATAAACGGACAAAATAAAGTACACCATGCATGACTCGTATGATAAAAGGACGATAGCATTTTTAGTTATATATTATTGAAATATTTTTAAAACCTGTCTGAAACATTAAGGTGTGCCCGGGTACCCCCGGCAAACCCCGAAGTTTCGCCGTTGTGCTTAGAATATAAGTATGTACGCAATCGGTAATAGCGATGCGCTTTGGTATACTCTTTTAGTGACAAAAGAAAAATTGTTAAATTCGTATATTTCTTTTAATATAAAAATTGTTAGCGTGTCAATTTTCCATCAAAAGACTGAGGCCTCTGGCGGTAGCCGGGTTCGCCTATGCGTTAAAACGGCAGTGAATGTTGCACATTATCTCTTGCGTTCATTTCAGCTATATTAAACACATTTATTTAAGTGGATTGCAATACTTATTAAAATTTAGTAAATATATTAAAATCGGACATCATTTATTGGTCAAGCAACCTTTTATTGCATCTCAATATAGTTATATACAGAAACTTAAGAAGAAACTGATATTGCTGCTATACCTATTTAAATAATATAGAAATAGTATTTTCTTTTAAATGTTTGTGGCCTTTATAAGTTATCATTAATTCCTGAGCAGAATTCCGAGTAACTTAATTTATACAGTGATTGACGAGTGTGAGGCGCTGAGTGATTAGTTCGTGAAACCAGAATTTTGTCGCTACATCATTTTATTTAGTTTAGGGATGCTTGGCCATCTTTATATTTTAGTTGCACGTATTAACTAATATGCAAGGTAGTTGAATTTCAGTCTCGAATTAGTTGAAAATTTAGCATGAAATTCGATAAAACAACTAGCTATGTATCTCAAAATAAGAAATTTGATTTACGTGAATATTTGACTCATTATTTTCGAATTTGGCCTCGGTACCTTATTGCTTCTTCACGCCATCTGTCGATGGACGAAAGACTTACTTATTTACACTCAACATTCCGTTGCTATGGAAACGGAGTAAAATATGATTAATTATGAACTCAACTTTCTCTGATATCAGCAAGAAACGGGCTGCAGGAGAGTTAATTTTCTGATATAAACGTAAACTATTTTAAGGTATTATTGTATGCATTTTAGAATAAATGAAATTATTATACGAACTAATGTATTTGAACATAGTTTCAACGCGTTATTGCGTTGCCACTAAATTTTATGCTAGTACTGTTGCTGACAAAAGTTCGTATTGGCTCTTTTTATATGGCAGCTAGGAGCCTTGATAGAAGATTTTTATAATAGAAGAAGTCAATTAATCAACAGTGTTTGGAGGTCCTTTGGTTGTTCTATAAAATTTTAACTTCCCCATTCTCCTGGGCGAATGAACCATTGAGAGAGGTCAAGCAGCAGTTCCCATGATCATCGTGTACGCGAGTCTTGTATGATTTGTAAGTATCATAATTCTCTTCTCTTTTCACTGCCAATTCAAGGGTATCGGGTTTATTTTTATGTTTACCATGGTGCTATTTTCATTTTTCCGTTAATTAACAATCGGTGAGAATGAAATCGCGAACTTGATTGTAACATTCTTAACCCTAAGTGTATGTACCAAGCTATTTTCACTCCTTTGCAATCTCACTATCTAACAAGATATAATAAAAAGTCATCATCATAGGTAGTCTGTCCGGAGACAAGTCCGTGATTATTCATGGTTAAACCTGGTTCTCCATATACTCCTATTTTCCGCTGTCTTCTTCATATCTTTATAACACTGTTTCCCTTTCAAATCGTCTATCAACTGAAATCTTTTCCTACCTCTTTCCCTTTTTACTTTCTCCATATACGTAGTATAGGGGAAAGTATTGTTGTCATGAAAAAATCGACTTCGAGATTTCAATGGAAATACAAGTTCAGTGGTCCCCTGAACACGTTTTAACCATTTTCTCGATGATGTCTGTGTGTATGTGAGTGTGTGCGTGCAGGTGATAACTTTTTTGTGGGTGCTCTAACTCAAAAACTATTAATCAGGTCAACGCGAAATTTTATATCTAACATTTTTATAAAAGTCACAAGAACTGATTAGTTTTTGGTAAAAATCGGTCAAACGGAAGTGGGTGTTTACTCTTGTCACTTATCCATTATTTTGAAATATTTGCTTTAATATTTGATATATATATATATATATATATAAATGTAATGGTATACAAGTGCTAGGAAATTTAATTTTATATAACCTTTGTTTTAAACATGTTTCCATATAATGCATTGTTTAAGAGATATCTTATATTTTTAGCAGCACCACCCGACGACTATTGTTAACAATTGAAGCTTAGTTACGTCTTAGTAACGCTCCTTTTTCTTTTCTTAATTGTTGGAGCTTTGTGGTTATATCCAATATCAGAAGGCTATGGTTTGAGTTTATTTCTGTTCTTTGTAAAGTAAAATTTTCTCGCAGTTACTTAAAATATTTATTATTATGTAAACTATTTGGAATTTTTAGAAATATTACAGATATGGAGAAAGTCATGTGGTGGCCACATCAGAGTTTTTAATCGACACCTCATAGATAATATAAGAGAATGGGAGAGAAATATATAGATTTTTAATTGTTGTTTGCCGAGATCGATGTAAACAAAATATGCGATGTTTTGCTCGGGAATTTCTCGAATTTTTATCTCCAAAACTATAAGTTTTTAATTATATGGTCTCTGGACCATCTTTTAGTGAATGTTGTTCTCTATCCGAATAATTTTTAAAATCTATACCTCTCAGATCATATAAAACAATGGGAGAGAAATATATGGATTTTTACTTTCTCCTTATACGTAGTATAGGGGAAAGTATTGTATTCATGAAAAAAATCGACTTAGAGATTTGAACGAAAATACGTTTTGAGGTCCCCTGAACACGTTTTGACAATTTTCTCGATGATGTCTGTGTGTGTGTGTGCATGTGATAGCTTTTTTGTGGGTGCTCTAACTCAAAAACTATTAATCAGGTCAACGGGAAATTTTATATTTAACATTTTATAAAAGTAAGGAGACCTGATTAGGTTTTGGTAAAAATCAGTCAACCGGAAGTGGGCGTTTACTCTTGTCACATCCGTTATTTTGAAATATTTGTTTAAACATTTGATAAATGTAAAAATGTATCGGAATAACAATTGTAGGAAATCTAATTTTCTACAAACTTTGTTTGAAACATATTCCCATATGCGATGTTTTGCTAGGGATTTTTTCGAATTTTTATCTCCGAAACTGTAAGTCGTAATTATGTGGCCTCGCGCACTTTCTTGTAGTAAATGTTGTTCTCTATCCGAATAATATTTTTAATCTATACCTTACAGATCATATATGAGCTAGGGAGATAAAAGTTTGATATTTCATTGTTCCTTGACGGATGCCATTTAACGAGATACGAGTATAAGTTTATTGAAGTAATTATGTAAAGTGGAAGTTATAATTGACAGATTCAGTTGAAAATCACAATTGGGCGACAATTTTTATTAAAGATCACTGACACTTAATTAAATTAAAATCCGTCCAGCGGTTTAGGAGATGGGAGTTACGACGGACGGACGGATCAGACGTGCCCATAAGGCGTTCCGCTATTACCGCTTCGCTGGTAAAGAACGCCTAAAAAGTCATCAGCCGCGGCCAGTTTGGATACTGGTTCAGCCATAGTCGGTCGTGTTACAAATTTTGTAATTGTTTGATTACCATCAAAGCATCGATATCGCTTGCTTTGTCTGGAACTGCTTTCGTAGCCGCTGGTACTTGGCTGACTATTGCTTTCCTCTCTTTTGAAGCCGTGCACACCTTCAAGATGTCTGCGAAGACCAATAGTCGCCGAACCTTTACATAAAGGAATTTTAGCACAAATATTGCAGGTTTCCGATTCAGTGTTGCTATTCTTCTTAAAATATTGCCAACAGTCTTGATAAGTCTTGCTTATGTTGATGGGCTGTATCTAAAAATTAAAGAAGTTCAATAAATATAACTGAACATAATAAAAAACAACCATTAATCACTTACACTGCAATAAATAGTGCAGCAAAGTCTCCAGAACTGACTTTAAATATTTATGTGTTGTTTAAAGCCCTCACCTTACTTCTAGTAGAGGTCAAGTAAATTTAGTTTTGAAACACAAGATAGCCGGTTGGTGTGGAATGGACATTGTTATATATTGGTGTTATTGATATTTATCATCGTGATATATTGATGTTATCAATATTTATGATAATCGAAATATGTTCGATATTATCGAATCGATAGAGAGGGATTGACTGTCGGGCAGTTGAGCATTGGACATGTAAAGCTCGTGTATGTTATGTACTTAGATCCATGACTAGTTATAATAAAATCCATGGATAAAACAAAGAATTCAGAAAATAAGAAATGAAAATCGCTGATGAGCAAATTTTATTATCGTTTTCTCTGAAATAAATTTCTCGAGAAATAATATAATTTTTCGAGAGCAGAGAAATTTAAAATTTGGCTTTTTCTCGAGAAATTCTCGAGAAGAAACACTATGCTCGGTATATCCTTGCATCTCTAAATTCGGATGGGATTTCACTTTGGGCTCAACAGGTGCGATAACGTCAGGCATAGATGGCTTTGAGTGTGTCCAAAATCGATTGCACGTTCACTATTTGGGATGCTATTGCATTTAGAAAATAAACTTTTTTATAAAGGAAATAAGCAAAAATTTCTAAACTCTAGTCCAGCCATCCTTTTTCATTGAACTAACTCTCGCTTTGTAGAATATATCAGTACTATTTTTAATTGAAGACTTTTTTTGGTATGACGAATATTTTACAAGATATGACGGCAAGTTCATTTTTTGTTTCTGGTAAAATGGCACCTCTGATTGGGTTATGTGAACCATTTATATAATTTCCTTGTTGCCTTTGCCCAGAAGTCCTTATTACAGAATTTCGTGAATATTCAGTAGAAGCTAAGACCGAACATGCGTACGAACAGAACGAAGCTAACAGGCGTTCACGCTGCATGCAAAATTCGTCCAAAAAGCAACTAATACTTTACAATGTCTTGTTTATCGCAGAACAAAACGCCTTACTCCTCCATGAAAACTTAACGTACATACACTCAGGCCCGGCCCAAGATATTTTGGCGCCCCAAGCGCGGAACCTTTCGGGCGCCCTCGCCGGTAAAAATTTTTGCAAACTTGTTTGGTAGAGATTGTTACCATCCAAATAGGTGATGAGATAGTCTTGTTTAACTATCACAAAATAATAATGTTTTCCAGTAATGAAATAGGCTACCGGTCCACGTACGTCCCAAAAAATAGTATAAAAGGAAAACAAATTTTTTAACCACAAAAATTCATGATCTTTCATTCTTCAATCTTAATTCTATTATTTCTTTATTGTTACACGTAGATTAATTTTTAAATGTTTATAAATAAAGATTAAAATACTTTCACTTGATAAATTATTTATGATTGTAAATGATCTCTTCGGTCTGAAATCTGTTTTTTTTTTGGGTTAAAAAATTTGTTTTTCTTTTATACTATTTTGTTGGGGAGGTGCGTGGTCCGGATCCAATGAAATATATTTACAGAGAATTTATTATTAAATTTTCATACATTTTTACAGGACATTTTTCATGCTTTTACTAAAAAAAATTAAAATTTGATTGTTTTGAATTTGTATCTATTTAATAATAAAAAGGTTTGATATAAAAATTTTTAATATACGGAATAATAAGATTAAAATGTTACTAATAAAAAATAACAAAAATGAAATATATTTACGTCGAATTGAATCTAAAAGTCACAAATATTTACAAGAATTTCTGTTTTCTGGCTTTTACAGATGCAAAGTCTTGAAGTAGGTCATCAAATTTGATTTTTTTTAGAACACCGTGCTCTATAGAAATAGTTGCCAGACCTGTCAGCCGCTCTTGAGACATAGTTGATCTCAAGTAATTTTTAATTTAGAGAAACTTCTTTCACACGACGTTACCGTTATTAGGAGAGTTAGCATAATTCTCAATGCAACTGCCAAATTAGGAGCAAAATCATTTGGTAAAACAAATTGCAACACATCTAATGGTGTCCAATCCGTTTTTATTAAAGGGGACAGTGCTGTTATTTCCTCTAACATTTCCGAGCCAACCAAATCAGTCTCATTGATATCATTTGAGTTTGTTAGTGCTGCTTGTAGATCCAAACATTTTTTTTAAAGTTCATCTTAGGAAATGTTTTTAATATTATTTACATCATATAGAAAACTGAATAAATTACTGTGGTTATGTAATTGCATAACTCTTTCTTCTACGGACATGATTACTACGTAATAGACATAGAAGTAAAAATCTACTTTGAATTGCGTCTTCAAATCAATTAGGGATTCATCTGGAGCAGGGTTAAAAGTTTTTCGTCGGGGACGAATACGAGTCTTTATGGGAAAAAATGGTTGGACTTCCAAATCAACAGCAATTATTTTTGCCTCTTCTAAAACTTCATCAAATGCAATGTCAGTCCGACATTTCTTTAGGGTTTCCATGGTTGATTTTAATATATCAACAACTTTCGAAATGCATATTTTTTCTTCCTTTGAATACTTGCTGGCTATGCCAATCGTCTTTAAAATATTATACCAGACAACAATACAGCAAATAAAGCGGAAATCTTTCATTTGATTAGCCAATGTTTCTGCTTCATGTTGAGCAATTGAATGAAAGGACGAATCTTCACTTATTTCATAAAGAGAATCGTAAATATCACCAGAATGAAAGGTTTGATCGCCTCTATTCTACTTTCCCATCTAGTTTCACTAAATGGTTTTAAAATTTACTTAGCAACATTTTTAATTAAAACAGACCAGCGTCTTATAGATTCACTCATAAAAACATAGATAGCTTTTATTATACTAAAAAATGAAACAGCGATATGAGATGATTTAGCAGCATCATTGATGACAAGATTCAAGGAGTGGGCATGGCAAGGAACAAAAAACGCTCGATTATTTACATCAAGTATCCTTTTTTGAACACCCGAGTGTCTGCATTTCATGTTTGAAGCATTGTCGTAACCTTGTCCGCACATATTATTCATGGGAATACCTAACTTTTCAAGTTCTATAAAAATTGCATCGGTAAGTTCTGATGTGCTCACAAATTTCTACCCCTTGTTTGATGTTGAGGAAACGTCTTATTATTGACATCTGTTCAATATTGCTTATGTCTGGTGTACAATCAACAATTATCGAATAATATTTTGCCTGCTTCAAATTTTCTAATATTTTATTTCGCACTGCCGTGGACATTAGCTGTATTAGTTCATTTTGAATAGTTTTCCCTAAATAGTGACTATGGTGTTCATTTGATTTTACTCTTTGCAGATGCTCTGCCATGACTGAATCAAATTTTGCCTGCAACTCTACTAATTGTAGATAATTACCATTATTGCTTTCATGCAATCTGTCTGATGAGCTCCTAAATGCGAGACATTGACGGCCGAGAAATTCGACTATAACAAATAGTCTTTCTAATAATCCTTGCCAATGACGAATTTCAGCACTCAAATTTTTTTGTAAATACGAATCTAATGTTTCATTACCAAAAATCCTTTTCTTGAATTCTATCAATTTTTTATGTGATTCAAAGTGAATTGGTGAGGTTTCATGTTCTTTAAGGGTTTGACTCAAATTTTTCCTGTCATTATAACCATCTTCAGTTATAGAAATTTTTGTCAAGCTAAAGAGTTTACAAAAAAAGCAAAACACTGCGTTTTTAATTGTTGAGTAAACAAGCCATGTTCTATCAATCTCCTCTCCATTTCTCAGCTTCCTTTTGACGTTTGCAACAGTAAATCGTCGGTTATTCTTATCTTTAGGGTAATTAATATCTGCTTTTGGCTTTGTTGGTCCTCTTAAAACTGCCTCTAATCTAAATGAATCTGTGATAACAGAGGGCCAGGTTGCAGGTTCCGAAATATTGTCAACAATTCCATCTCTACATTTATATCTACGATCAGAATTGATCGCACTATCCGCCACTTCCGTAGACCTATGCGAAGATGACTCATTTTTCTTGTCTTCGAGAACCACATTTTCTTGTATTGCGGATTCTCTCAAAGTCGGATCTTCTTTTAAGAATTTTTGTATAGACCCCGATTGCTTTTTAATTTCTAATTGAATCTCAGCTTTTCTCTTGCGATATTCGGCTCCCGATAATTTTTTACGACCAAGCGTCGTGTTTTTAACTGTAATGTAGAAATAGTATCTTAATTGTTTATAATATTTGTACCAAAATATAATATAAAGCTGAATATTATTATAATATTATTTGTTATTTTTACAGCAGTAATATTTACATTGAAATTGTAAATGGGAATCATCGTGATCCTAAAGATCGAATTTTGTGAATAACTCGATTAGAAATAAACTTAGAAGTCTGAAATTCCTCAGAGTATCATTGTTAATGAATATCTGCGTAATAATCTAAAATAATTTCGTGAACGATCACGGGTTCAAATACAGAGGATGAGATAAAACGTAAACATCACAGTTTTATTTTAATGGGTTTCATTTTTGTTTCCTTTAAAACATCTGAAAATCAAGATATTGTTACTAATATTTGCCTGAACCCACCTAAATTAATAGATTCTTGTCGTATTTTACTATTTCAGTCGAAATCGCTTTTATTGAATTTATGTTCAAGGTTTCCTAACTTTTACAAAATTTCCATGGTTACGTGTATTGTTGACCTCGGTAGTTTCAGTGCTTGGAAAATAAACTTTCTCGGAATTGAATGAAGTTATGGATTAAATAAAAATAAATTGGGTGTTACTTATGTCTTTTAATCTATATAAGACTAGCATTCTATTTTTGGTTGTCGGTCATATTTCAATGCTCAATCTCGGATATTTTAATCTCCGGTAATTTTTATTCCTCTAAGTTTATTTTTAACGAGTTGTGCAATTAATTCATTAAAAACCAAACAAATCCCTTATAAATTATTCAATTGAATTCATAAAATTATAATATTATAAATTATAATGGTTGCAGAACAGAAAATCAAATAATTTATGATGTTGTTTATAAGAAAAGGCTAAGTTTTCCCAGGAATTTTAATTTTTCAAGAAAAAGAATGAGATACAATGATAAGACACGAAACGACATGAAGACCTATGGGTCGCCTGAATGAAAGTGTACCGCCCCCAATGTTTCCTACCGATTCTCTTTGTTTTGCGCTCCAGGGATTTCCCCGGGACCCTCGGGAGAAATGCATTCTTTGAGCATAGAGGCACAGGTCTCACTTCCGATTTTATGACCCCCAGAATTTTCCTAGAAATTTCCTCTGGCCACCCTCAAAGATCATGCCAGGAAGGCGCATGCCTTTCCATGAAGGGTTGAGGAAGGGCTATTAAGAAAGGCTGCCAAAGAAAAGGAAAATCGCAGCCTCGCTCTCCTGCACAGCTGCACTTTGAAAACTGACCGTGTGAAATATTTGCATGGATCCCCAAGACGAGGGAATTTTTCGAGCCTGATTCAATTATTCGGTTTTTCCAATTTCCTTTTCGCCTTTCTTAGACCGATTTCTTCAAACGATATATCCGAACGTCTTCTCCACGTTACCAGCTGAATATCTTTCCTGATTTTTGTCAGCTGCCAATGAACAGAGTTAAGATATTTTCTAAATTCTTGTAAATCAAAATCTGCGCCCCCAAAATTTTGCCGCCCCAAGCGATGCTTCGTTCGCTTGTATTGTCGGGCCGGCCCTGCATGCACTGTCTTGCTTATTGTGCGCGTGCCTACAAATTCCCTAAATTAAACGAAGTAAATCGCCTTTGCGCATTCAACTTTACGGGATGCGAACTTTGCTTCGCTCGCAGATATCCATGCAAAATTTCGTGTTAGTTAAACTGAAGAGAAGGAGCGATTCTTTTTTTTTTCAAAAAAGGCTTAGCCGAATATATTTTGGTTGAGGCGGAACCGAGTTGCGGCGCGCGTGGAAAATAAACGAAGAACGAAAATACGTGTAATAAAAGGATGCATCCACCTCTCCCTCGCATGAATTTGTCTTCCGCCTCATAAATAAAAACTCTTACATGGCTCGTGTGTTTGTGGTCTGTCGTCCCGCAAAAAATTACGAGAAACGGAGCGATTTCAGGGCCCAAATTTATTAGCGAGTCGCGGCTCCTAATCCTACAACATCCCCGGACGCGCAAATGGCTAATTTATTGAGGAGTCGAGAAAACTGAGGGAACTCTCGAATTAATTTTAAATCAAAAAGATGGAGGTTGTTCTGTGTGTTTTTGCAGTGGGAGATGGCGAGGGAGAGTCTTTATCTCCTCGCCTTCCTCTGTACTACTCTCCTTCCTCTTCCTCATCTCCCTTCTTCCTCCCTCTCTGACTCCTTTTCCTCCTCGAATTTCTCGTCCGGAGGCCTCCGGGGGCTGGATTGGTAGCCTTCTCGGATGCCACTCTTGTTTATGGCGGCGACTCCGGGCACCCGACGTCTGAGTTGTGTTCAGCGTGAATCAGGGGCCGCCCCCACGTCCCGCATGCGGAGTTTTACGGGTGTTTCGCCCTCTCTCACCCTCTTGTCTTCCTGCCTCCCACTCTTCGCTCTCGTCCACGGCCACCCCTTTTACGCTCTTCTACCCCGTACAACCCACCCACGCTCCCTTCCACATTTACCTATCGTCTCTCCCACGTGACTTTTCACCTAGCAAAACCACTTTCGAGTGACAACTGCTCCCCCCCCACACCGCCAACCACCCCGTGCCTCTTAACGTGCGCTTGTAAAACCCAGCAAACCTTATTTTTCTCTTCTCCCCCGCACTTTATCGTCATTTTCCCCCTCTCTCCCAACAATCTTTTTACACTGGGCAAATTTCTTTACGCCCACGTTGAATATTTACTCTGCTACAAGTTCGTTTGTTTGCCGGGACCGAAGGATTCTCCCACTTAACAGCCTGCGCTGTGCAACCTTTGATATGTTTTTGTTCTTTACAAGTGCAAGGAAAATAAAGGGAATTTGAGACTCAGGATAAGACTTAGGTTGCTATTATGCTAGCATTGTTTACGGGCAAGTCCTGTGGAGCTGTCCTAATAAACCATTCATTTATATAAGTGCGTTTAAATGTCTGAGATATTCATTCATGTTCTTTTAACTTTTGTCCGCAAAAATTATGCAGTGAATCAGAGCAGATCAATTAATCAAGGGGCTTTGATTTATTAAGCATAGTTCATCAAAGATTCGATTATTTTTCAGCGTGGGAATATTTCATCTCCCGAGTATCAATACATTACATGCTTGTCTGGAGATTCGTCATAACTGGCGAAAAATCTGTTTAAAAGTATAGAATGAAAAATACTTTAGGGTAATAAATGGCGTTTTTTTAGATGCTAGAGATTTTCCAAAATATACATGATTTATTTTATAAAGTTTTAATTCATATATTGGTTTAGGTACTGTTGGCTTGTTGCGTGAACTTATATAGCAATGCAAATGTTGACTTCCTCTGGTAGACTCCCAAATTAGGTGTGGGTAAACAACGACCCGCGGGTCACGTCCGATTATGAATGCTAACAGTGAAATACAATACAGATCTCCATTTATATAATGGGCAGTTCGTAGCGCCGTTACGCTCTTAAGTAGCGCTGATAGGGGCGAATATAGGAAAGCAAAATACCAGATGGGTGCACGCAAGAAAACCAGATACTTAAGGTAGATTGATGCTGCCCAGGTAATGTTGACATTGTATATAATGGAAAAAACCACGTCGCCATTGTATGGGTAATATAATCTTCTTATCAATATTATTCCGCCACAGACCAAATATGTCGCCGAGTAGCTGAAACGTAGCGTGCAAGTCTTTTTTCGTTACCATTTTAAAATTGCTTATAATGGTACAAACTCGGGCCTTGAACCAAAGAACGCCTAAAATAATATTAATAATTTTCTGTGAAAGGTGAATAATTTTTGCAACGGTTCACTTCTTTTACCTGTGTAATTTGTAATATTTTTGTTATTTACAAATTAAATTTGTTTTCCAATCAAAATTTTTT
Organism: Tanypteryx hageni; assembly: GCA_028673005.1. Classification (NCBI taxonomy): domain Eukaryota; kingdom Metazoa; phylum Arthropoda; class Insecta; order Odonata; family Petaluridae; genus Tanypteryx; species Tanypteryx hageni. The sequence continues at coordinate 71,271,002 of CM054113.1, forward strand.
AAATATGTGAGCCAAAACTATAAAAAAGGTGGGAAACCCAATGGAAACAAATTTGGGCTAAGATTTGATATGAAATCTGTTCCAAAATTTCAGCTGATGGCAATATATTTGAGTCTCATTAATAGATATAGAACAAAAGCCTATACTCGGGATGTTTTGTTGTTGTTTGTAAATGACATTAGTTCTTCGATAAATATTTATAACATTAACTGGATTGGTTTTGGTTGGCTTAGGTTTTTTCACCTTTTAAATTTTGGCCCACTTGTAATAAAATTTTGGTAAATAAATAATTTCATATAAAACAGCAAATAAAACAAAAAAATTCAGTAGAGTAAAGAACCTATTCCTAAAATCAAAAATACCATTTGTATGAAAAATAATGAAACAGTCCTTTGTTTGCACAAAATGTGAAGTATAAAAGTATAAAATTCATATAAATAAATGTTCCAGAAAGCAAAAATAAGTTTGGTCATACAAAAGTTGTCTTAATTTTTAACAAATAAATCGTCACTAATATTTTTTCCACGCCAATTTTACATACTCAAAACAAATTTTACTTTGTGGAACATTCAATCAGATGAATTTTATATTTATTTTTCTTTTTTTAGTGCATCTATACTATCTATAGGGTAGGGTTATTAATTTTTATCTAAATTTTATTTTCATTTAATACTAAATTCATGAATACACGTCATTTTTGACGGGAAATTACACTAGTGACTTAATAAAAGAAGATGTTGTTTAGAATTTTGAAAATTGATAGAAAATTTGTTCTACGTTCATGTTTTTCTCTCTCATAGAATCTGATCTCTTTGGGTATGCGATATCTTTGTGCCCAACATAGAAGTCGACATTGGAGGGATTTGCACCACAGCAAAATTCAGCCTGTTTTGAGAACAATCATTCTTCAAGGAGTAACATAGAAAAAAATAGCTTGTTTTTATGTAAAAGAGCCACGTTATTAACCATTACAAAAAACTTCTCCAATCGTTTATATTATCTGGTTATTTGTCTGAAAACATTTTTCTTTTATTGGTCACGGCTATAATTTAACTATTTACCCTTTTCTTCATCGTGTTTAGACATGTTTTTCGAATCTGGATATTTATGCAGTAAATATTTGGGATTATATTTATGAAATTGGTTTTACATATGGGACAGTATTTTGTCTTGGCCTAAGTAAGTATGCCGTATTTCTTAAGTTGTGCAGATTAAATTTATGTCCCAATGAATGTCAACGGTACAGTTATTAGTGTAAGTTGTGACGAAAGAAATAATATATGTATTTCCGTCGGAATTTTTAAAAATATTTTCAAACTGTTGTAAAATAATGTTTTAGTTTAATTTATGACAATTTTAGCGTAATTAATTTCCATAAAAATCTGACTTAGTTTAGTATGCTTTTCCATCAAATTCCCCACATTACATTTGTTTAGAAAAATTGTACAGGGAGCAAAGGGAGGGGAGCGCATTTCTGTGTTTTCCCCCCGGGCGAAGGAGAACCTAGCTATGCCACTGCATTATTTTACTCTTTGAAATATTTTTGCCGATTTGTCGCGTCACTGAATTGAAATTAATGTCGAATTCTGTTTTCTTAATTTCTCATCTATAAAAGTCCGGAGGGAGAGAATGGGAAATGTTTTAATTTTAATTTCATACTTTATTCATGCATGCTCGTAATTCCTGACGGGCTATTACACTAATAATTTCATGTTTGTTGTTAAAATTATGGCGATAAAACCTTTTCTAGCGAAGTTATAACTCTAAAATATTATTAATTGTTGATTTTTAATAACAGGATCCTTCGTATTCTCTCGAGTTACTTTCGGTGTGAACCTTAATGCGGCCCGCCGAAGCGTTACAACTATTACAGCAATGCCTGAGCACATGGAACTGCCAATGAAACTTCCCCTTTCCTTGTCCCAAATGAAGACGTCGAATTCAGAAACATTTTTGAGGTAAAAATTATACAAAAACTGCAGAATTCCGCACGAAAAACTTAGCTTTTTTTCGTACCTTTTCAATTTTTACGGTGGTCTAATAAATTATTTCTTTGGAGTAATAAATGCTCAGCTTTGTTAGCGGAAAATTACTAGGATTGCGAGTTAAAATGAGGCCTAATAGTAAATATTTTACTGCCCACATTTACTGCACGAACAGCAAGTTTTCAAAAGTTTTGGAAGCTGATATTGACTTTTTTCAGAAAGAATATAAATATCTTATTTTGGATTAATAAATATTTCTGAAAATCTGCTGAATTACATGTTCGTAGAAGCAACATCGTCGTATATTTTATAAAAATTTGATCAGCGTTGATATTTTCATAGCCCGTTTAATAGTTTACTCATCTTTGGTTCGTTTGATTATAGAGTCGCTAATATGAATTCATACCTGGCGTGTTTTTTATGAACATAAAAATCAAAATTACTGGAACAACATTGTGTAACTATATTCTTGTTGCTCTTATTAAAAACTTAAGATTTGTCCATATGCACTTTTATTCACATAGGTCTTTTATTGTCCCAAAACGTTCAAAAAATAAAGATAATTAATGGAGAATTCCGATGCGTTATTAAGAATTATAAGACTGATAAATACTTAGATTTTGAGTGCCATTTCTTGTGCAAACGATTTCCATTCAATTGAATCAATGAAAGCGAATTCTTTGTTTAGACTTTTCTTCGCTGTGGGTATCATTCAAATCAATTCGCTTACTTTCCTCTATTTTCAACTACCATATTTGCAATATAATTGTTGTGAAGGTAAATAAAATTTTCTTTAGCTCTTTAGACTTTTCCAGCACCTTTGTTTCTGCCGATGGTGCGGATGTTTTGGCCTTACAGTGTGAAGTTTCTGATAATGAACGCAATTAATCGTATAACACCTTATGTAGCAATTTAATACTTCCTTTTCGAATAAAAATAACGTCTGAATACTCTTATTGGATAAAAAAATTTGATGAAATACAACAAATGGAGAAGTTAGGACAGTACGATATGATGTACGCTAGGGCACTGGAATTAGAAGATAAGAAATCTAATGGAATTCGTGGTAAAGGAATTATGAATACGGATGGGAAGATGGTTTCAGAAACAAAGGATGTAGCACACGTATTGGAAGAATACATTAAGGAGCTATACAGCAAGCAGGCAGGATCGGCAAAAATAGAACTGGAATATGGGGAAAACATTGAAATTTTGTATGAAGGAGTTGTGCAACATAAAAAAAAACAAAATTAAGATTTTTAGCGTAGATATAGAAAGCAGGGATAGCACAATAAAAGTAATAAAAATTTTCTTTTTACAAGTGTTTGTATTGAACTGTCAGCATCAATTTTAACCAGTTTATAATATTTATCATGTACACATATATAATATATATATATATATAAAATTATGAATACTGATGGGGAGATAGTGTCAGAAACAAAGGTATAGTGAGAATACTTCAAGAAACTATAAAGCAAGCAGGCAGGATCGGCAAAAATAGAAGTGGAAGATGAGGAAAACATTGAAGAAGACAACTTAGGACCAAGTATTATGGAGAGCGAAATAGAAAAAGCGATAGTGGAACTAAAGAAAGGGAAAGCCACAGGCAGCGATGGAATACCGGCTGAGGTACTTAAAGCCATGGGATCAGAAGGACTAAAAGCGGTCACGAAATTAATTAATAAGATTTACGACATGGGAGAGTGGCCTCGGGATTTCCTAGAAGTAACAACGATCCCTCTAAAGAAGAAGTCAAAGGCATTGCAGTGTAAAGGCTACAGAACGACAAGCCTTCTGTTACACACTTCGAAGATCATCACGAGGATTCTTAATCAAATGCTAGAGAAATAGGCAGAAGAAATGCTAGGGGAAGATCAATTCGGTTTCAGAAAAGGACGAAGAACTAGAGACGATATAGGTGTAGTTAGAATCATATCAGAAAGGGCAATAGAGTACAGTCAAGATATCTGCGTATGTTTCGTAGACTGGCAGAAAACCTTTGATAGAGTAAATTGGGTAATGTTGATGAAGATATTAAAGGATATAGGTGTAGACTGGAAAGTCAGGAGACTATTCAATATATATGGAGAAAGTCTAATGCAAGAAGCGTTAGAAGGTACAGAAGATTTCAAAATTGGAGGAATGGTTATAAGAACAGTAAAATACGCGGATGATCAAGTACTTCTAGCAAGAGAGGAGGAGGAACTCCAGAAAATGATAAATAGACTAGTAATAACAGGTAGAAAATACGGCATTGAAATAAATACAGAAAAATCCAAGGTCATTCGAATATCGGGCAAAAAAGAGAATCTGAACATAAGTATTGGAGGAAAGCATTTAGAACAAGTTTAAGACTATTAATACCTTGGAAGCATCATAACAAGTGAAGAAAAATGTACGGATGAGATCAGGACTAGAACAGGAAAAGCAAAAGCGGCTTTCAGAAGAAAGAAACACCTACTTACGGAGAATATAAGGGAAGATATCCGCAAGAAGTTCATAAAATGATATTTATGGAGAACTATAGTTCTGTACGGGGCAGAAACATGGACTCTAATGAAAAATGACATCAAATACTTGTAAAGCTTTGAAATGTGGACTTGGTGGAGAATTCTGAAGATAAAATGGACTGGTAGGATGAAAAACGATGAAGTGCTACGAAGAGTAGGAGAGAATCGAATGATTATATAGACTATTAGAAAGAGGAAGGCAAACTGGGTTGGACATTACCTGAGGAGAGAAAGTATGATTAAAGACGTGTTAGAATGAGAACTAGATGGAAAAATGGAAAGAGGTAGGAAAAGGTTTCAGCTGATAGACAATTTGAAAGAAAAAGAGGGTTATCAAGATAAGAAGAGGACAGCGGAAAATAGGAGTATATGGAGAACCAGGTGTAACCACGAATAATCACGGTCTTGTCTACGGACAGACTACCTATGATGATCATGATTCTTATGCAAACAATTATGTAGTAATGAATGACAAATTTTGATGGACTAGGCGGCATACAAAGAAAAGGTTGGCACGAAGAATACTGTGTTCTCCTAAAAGTGTTACATTGGAAAAATAAAGTTTCCTTTGAAAGAAAGCTAAAAAATCTCAGCATTTCCCCGAGAACGATTAGCCACTATTTTATACGAAGATCATTCTTATTTACCTCTTCGGTTCTCAATATTTATCCGCTCCTTATGCATTGATGCGATGGTCATAAGAATCTGGCTCTCAGTGCAATTATTTCCTTAATGTGGCCGGCTGCCCCTATTGGCTGCGACACTTCTCTGGAGAGAACATAATGGATTTTCGCCCTCTCGTAGCAATTTTCCTTTCCGATATCTCCTCTAAGAGGCGTCCGGGCCGCATTAAAGCGATGAATGTTATAAAAGGACCGCGTTGCAGCGATGGATGTTATAGAAGGGCCGTAGTTGTTTAATATTGACTAGAGCTGGAACGATAGACTTTAGCTAGAAGATTGGACGCTTGTTTTACAATTAAAAATAATAATATAGAAAATGCGTTATATTATAATTCCGTAACTATGAAAAATCTCGTTTTCTTTTCGCAAAAATAAAGCATTTATATGAAATCCCACACGATTCACTTGAGGCAACAATTAGCTATCGGGCCGCAGTAAGCCACAGAAAGGGCCGCAAGTCTGACATGTCATGCTATATATCAAGAACCATTTGGTGTTTTTCATTGGCGTGGATGACTCAGAGGGATTTTTAATTTTCATCACAACTCAAATGAAAGATAAACTAGGTTGCTTTTATCTTCTGATACTGAAACAATTTATTCTTGCCGCTTGTTCCGCCAACCTAGCAAACTTTTCTCTCTCTGTCTGTCTCTTCAACCCTTCCAAACCACTCCTCTTTCTCTTTTACCTCTCTTCCATCTCGTTCTCTCTTCATACACCCCCGCGAAGCACTTTTTATACGGGGACACAACACTTTTTACTGCCTTCGACCGCATTACGACTTTTTTATACGTTCCTTTGGGATTTAAGTCGATGTGGGTGTGTGTGTGTGTTAGATGGAGCAGGAAGGGAAGGTGGAGTGGCAGGAAGGGTGGAGGGAATGAGTGGGAGTCGCGCGCTTCCTTCCTCCTTCCCTAGGAGGGAAGCAAGGAGGTAGAGGCCGAGAAGTTAAACTGTCTTAACGGGATCCTATTTAAACACCCGGGTGAGGGTTTTTTTAGGAGACGTTTTATGCTCCCTTTTCAGTTTCTCCAGCGTAACTAACCGCTTTGGAGATGCTGCTTGCTCTCATCGTCAACGAGTATAAAGAAACTTTTCGTCCTCGAGGTACGATATATTTTTTATATCTGGATGGGTGTCGGCGCTCGCGCTACGGCGTCTCTATTTCCATCCGAAATGACGCGTACACTTTCAGATTCGTAATTGAGAGCGAGGTAGTTTTTTACTATGGAACTTTTTTGTGAGACATATTTTTCTCGATTGCGTATATCGTAATTCACTAGAGAATTGTCGAACTCGTCTTATGGCTGAAAAAAATTCTAGAATAAGTACTTGTGTATCAAAAATGAAAAAGTTCTTAAGTACTTGTCTTTGGTATCTCCAATAACGATACAAAGGATATAAAAACATGCACATTTCGGGTACAATACAGCCGTCTTCAGTTTATGCTCTGTTAGTTTATTTTCTGTTATTCTGAAATACGTATATAGTGGTTATGTTTAGCATGTTGTACCTATACGAAATCAGCTTGCTCATTTTGGCGAAAATGATTTCAAAGATAGCGAAGGATTACGTGGCACACTGAACGCCACTTCTTTTATCGCCTATTTGCGGCATACTTTTTGCGCCAAAATTGTTTTCATCTTCTATATAATATTTTTTTTAAATTTCTCTGTCACGTAACACTTCAATATATAAGATAAAAAACCTTAGGTGCTTCTAGAAGTGTTACAGAGCTGCAATTTTAAAGGAAGATAGATCATGGGGTACAACCTCTGAGAAAAATCCAGAACTCCAGAAAACTTATATTTAAGGGGCGTTTTTAACCAAAATGTCCAATTTTAAACACCCATAAGAAAAATATTTAAAACGGCGTAGGGCTTTATGAAATTGCTTTTTTAAATTAGTTACAATTAAGATACGAAGTCGAAACATAATCCGTTCTCTGGATGAAAGATTGAAGTTAAACGTTTTTTTAAGAGATAATTCAAATCCGAGCCGAATCAGTGTAAAAAATTGTTTTTAATCAGAAAATAAGGGGATTTTCTTTTTCAGTTTTCTTACAGTGAAAAATATCAACTACCATGGCAATGAGTCCAATGCTTATAAATGGGAACTGGTCAATACTTTTTAATGGGGAATTTCTAGATTGCATTATATACCCGTTAATTTCAACCGACGACGTATACATATGATGACACCATAATTTTAATACACGATGTATCGAATTAAATAAAAAACATTACTCCTTTTAATTACGGAGATTGATAATCTGTCCTTATATCTTATAGATAATTGCTTGGTTTGTTTGCTTCCGTAGCTCAACGTTTAGTGTATTGTGCTAATTACACGGGGGTACTGGGTTCGATTCTCACTGGAAGTATTTTTTGATTTAAACAAGAAGTCCAAACCAGGACTAATGCAGGTTGGTTTCCCAAAGTTGACGTCCCAATTTGATTAGTTATATTGACAGGAAGTGTTTCAGTATGTGTTAGACATCACAAACCCCGCACAGTTGATGCATTGAAAGAAAACATTACAAATGAAAACAGGCAAATTGACATCGCGATACTGAACGCACCACCGACAACATGCAGCGCCGCGTCCAGATGTGCCTGGAGGAGCACGGTGGTCACTTCCAGCACATGATATGACGTTACCTTGTTTAACTTGAAACAAGGCATATGTCCATTCAACATTATCATATTTCGTCCACCTGCTCGTGATCTACAGCCAAATATATGGGTTTTGTTCTATGTGAATCACTCTGTATAATAACAAAAGTGGAATACTCCTTTAGCCAAAACAACTGGAGGGCTGCAAAACCCAATGCATTTCGCCCACAAGGTGGGCATCTGTATAATGTTTAAAAGCTGAAGTTGACTAATTTCCTAATCAGTTTTAATTAATAAAACAATCGATAATTACTTAAAACATACCTCACTCGAATAGTGGTAATATAGTCCTTATGTTCACGTTCATTCCTTCGTCGTAAATTTCCCATTTCTTTTACTTACAAATGCTGTGTATACGTAAAGAAAATAGATGTATTTACGTTAAATTCTTCGTCGTAGATAATCCATTTACATTCTTTTACCAAATGTTGCGTGCGCACTAAAGAAAATTAAACTAATATGGTATTTACAGCAGATGTTGTTTACTTCAGTTGTCACGAAGATTGATTTCGTTGACAACAATTAATAAACAGAAAAATATTTCTAAGTCCGAAGTGAATTACGACTTTCTTGTTTGATTTTCTTGGAATCGGCTGCTCCGATAAAAATGTACTGAACAACACACATGCTATTTATCTAGTACTACACATTTTTGAAGACTTTTTATAAGTGATATTGTACGATATACAAAGAAAATTCATTTTTTCTCACCAATAAAGTGGCACTCCCGATTAGGTCACGTAAACCATTTATATTATTTTATTAGTTTCTTTGCTCTACATACCAAATTTCATCAACATCCGCTCAGTAGTTTCGCAGAAGAAACATGCGGAAGGACTGGCGGACGGACACGACCCGACCATAAGGCGTTTTTTTTCACTTAATGTAAAGAACGTCTACATTAGTTTCTGGAATCAAAACCGGAACTTCAATAGTAATCGCCAAATAAAATATATCCAAGAGGTGGACTCTGGCAGCACGACCCTCATCCCAAGTGTCATGAAAATCGGGCCGTTGTTGCAAAATTTGTTAGAGGTGGACACATACACGACCATTTCATGAGGCTGTTTCCTTTGGAAACCAGCCTAAAAAGTATTTCATAAGCCAGCAGTAAAGATAAAAACAACCGAAAATTATTTTATAAGATTCCGAATTTTGAAGCTGCGTAGCAACACACAACAATAGCACTTGCTATTCATAAAAATGTATATGATTATCTGCTGCTGTTGATAAATTACCTTGACGCTTCAACCTTTTCGAACTTTAATGCGTATTTAATCGAGATATTCAAGACAATCGGCTTTTCTCTTCATTGGTTTTTTCTTTGTACGACTATTTCTACGTTAAATAGAACCTCTCAGGGTTCTAAGCGGTGAATCTTATTGACTACAATAGCTTGGTGAACGTACTGCTGCGCTGTATTTAGATAAAATTTTCATTAATTATTATATTTAATCGAAGGTGTAGTAATTATGTCTAAGTAGCGTTACAAATTTATAATATTAAAATAACAAAAAATAATGTCAGAAAGATATATAATTAATATGTTGGTATTTTTCAATATATCATTCACAAAATTATTGTTCAAATCTCTGTTAGTTGGTGTTCGCCATGCCTTTTTTCGTTCTCCGCCCTCTTGTATCGGATAACTACTCGTCACAAAAAATATGAGGCCTGCAGGTAATTCATTAGAGTCGGTTTCGTCCCACAGAGGAATTTTTTGCACCACGCCCGCCTCCTCTATAGAGATAGGGGGGCGAGGGAGAAAGAGAGATAGCGAAAATAAAAAGAAATCGAAGTAATAAAAAATATAAAAAGGGCCCCGATCTAATTTCTCGGATGAAGATCGTTTCGCACGCCTGAATTCGCGAATCGAGTGCTCAATCAATCCTTCGCCCCGCAAATCTCTCACACACCTCAATTTCTCTCTCTCTCCATTTCTTTCTCTTTCTCCTTCGGGCACGCGTATTCCGATGTTCATCTAAAGCGATCGTATCGGCGGTGATTCCGCATGCGCATGAATTAATGCGACGTTTTCCTTTCTTATAAAAAAGCATTGCGCGCGTCTTATTCCGATTCGAAATAAATCAGAGGGAGGGAGCAAAAAATATCTTCATCTCTCTCGTGCGCTACTGGTGGAAAAAATGTAACGCTGCGGTCGAAATCGGACAGTTGTTTTATTTTTAATTCAGCATAAATGAATAACGAAAAGATCCCGCGGAATTGAGTTGTTTCTGGCTCGGAGATTTGCAAAAAAAAACTTTTTCTTGCCTTCTCAAACGAGTAATATATATTCCTGATCCTGAGCGAGGCGATATGTAAACAGCAGATGCTTTCTAATGATTAATAACAATTTTCGTAGGCGGTATTTTTATCATGAATATGTAAGATAAATTAGGTTATTAAACGTAATAACGTTTCGGATATAAGATTTTTTGGTCAGATTTGACGCAAATGATTGCTGTGATTATTCGTAGCATATACAATGAATGTGAACTGTATTATATTTTGTTGGTATGAAATTCACGTTAACATATCTATTCACGCCTTAATCAGTCTAAAACAATTAGTCTATAATCTATTTCATTTGAGCATTTTTCGTTTCAAAAAGCATTTTATTGAAAGTTGTGAACAGTCTCGAGTGATGAATGTGTCGACTCGATACACTTATTTTACCAGGTATCGATGTCATAAAAGTCCGGAGTAGTTAGAGACATTTGCAGAAAAGTATGGAATATGGGATATAATGTTCAGTTTTGCGTAATCGTCTGCACTATGCATTTTCTTAGTTATTCGAAGTCATCAAATTCCATCCTTCAGTTCTTTGCCAGTGCCTGGGAGTATTTAAATTCCAGCGAATAATGAGTTTTCTTGAAAGTAATTTCTATCACCCTATTTTATACAGATTTCAATACGGAATCAAGATTTTCCAAGTGGTTCTCCTTAAGAATTCCTAAACCCGGATGATTTAAGCAATTTTCCGTTTTATGTATAAAGATATTAAAGGAATCCTAATTAAATTCTTGTGATTGATCGAAGTGACAAAACGCCTTATCACAGCTCACTCCAGTAGGTTTTTTCATCTGTAATTTGGTGGTTTGGCCCATTTGACGGCAAGCCAAGTGATTCCGCCCTTATAAGGGCTTGAGATAACCGAGAGGGAGGCAGTTCAGGCTTTTCATGAAAACATTTCTGGCGGATAAAGTAACAATCGAACGGGACAGGGAGGTGGCGAGTAGACATTTCCGATTGAACTCCCTCGAGGCGTGCTCATCGGTTGTCTGGCGAAATCTTCCATTCTCTCGGAAAATTTTCCACCACCCTCTCACATTTCCTCGGTGCATTCTGCAGACCCTCTGGGCACACTAACGCCGACGCCGACTCCTCCTCCTTCCTTCACACGACCGTTGCGTAACCCTTACCCACCTCGGGGCGAGAGATTTCAACGATTCCCATGCCACAACCACCAACCTTAAGGGGTTTGAGTTGGTGCAACGACCCAAGTGTGTGTTTGCGTCTATGGGCGGGTGGAGTTGTAGTTTTTTCGCTTCGAGGCATGAGGAAGCTAATAAAAATGAGAGTGAAATAGAGGGTGGTGGAGGAGTGGGAGAGAGCGGTAGGATAGCGTGGGAGTTATATAGTGTGAGAGAGATGGCTCGACTGCATGAAAGGAAGTCAGTTTCATTAGTGTGGATAAGAGACGGCTATTCGATGATTCTTTTGTGTTTATCCTGGGGAGGCTGTAAGATTCCACACCTCTTCATACGCACGACGTGAGAAGTGCCTGTCGGCTTGTTAAAAATGGATCTCCTGTATTTATCGGTGCTTTTTCTGTTCTTTCTCTCTCAGTCACTCCCCATGTTTGCTCATAATATCGCACTATTATTCTTTCCTCTTACTTCGATTGTTTTACGGGCATCATTCTACATTTCCCGTCGTTAAATCTCCTAACAACCCCTATCTACCCCACCTTCCCACCGTAATTATATGCGACAATAGCCCAAGAAGCCAGAAAACGTAATTATATATATATAATTATATATATAATATAATATATATATAATATATATATATATATATATATAATTATATATATATATATATATATATATATATATATATATATATATATATATATATATATATATATATACATTATCTACAACCATTCGCCAAGATCTTATTTGTTTAAAAATATATGAATGCCTGTTTTTACGTTTGGTTCAGGGATTCCGATTTGGCTTCCCGAATGAATTTAAGTCGGTAACGTTGTTTTTGTTCTCATTTTCCCATTTTTTGGAGTATTTTTTTCTCTGTCACTTAAAATACATGTATAAACTAAGGATAATGGCGGCATAAGCAGTTACGAAAGTTTCAGCGGGCCACATTAGCAGCTGAGAGTGCTACGTTACACTTTAGAGTTTACATCGGAAGTAACTTGAGAGATTGAGGGAGATTATATTAGTGAAAATCAATAATAAATATTTCTAAGGAGCGGATATATAATGATCAACATTGAATTTCACGGACCGCATGAAATGCTCTCGCGGGCTTCATGTGGCCCACGGTCCGTAGCTTACCCATCCATGATATAAATCTTTTTTATTATTATATTCGGCTCTTTTTGGATTTATTTTAATTTAAAAATTTAGTGACACGTGTTTATTCGGATATATCAACTTAAGTATCATACATTTTGTAATCCGTTGTCGATCCCTATTTTTTTACAGCAAGTTATAAATTGTTCTCGAACCAATCCAGAAGTTGTAAATATAAGAATTTAATAATTGTTTTCACGCATCTCGCATATTTTTCTTTCGTCTTACTTCCATAATTAATTCTCTCGTGCAATCATTTCATTTAACAGCGTTCCATTATCTTCTTTTTCTCTTCAATTCCCCCATATCTCCCAATCCTCTTCTCGCTCCCTTCCTTCTTACTGCATCCATTAACATCAGAACATTTTGGAACCGACATTTCGATCTGCTACAGCGGTTCATGGTTACGACGCCTCGAGGGACAAGCAGTCTACTGGACGGCGAAAAGTACGACGCGTCGCACATACAGCCAAAATCCACTTCCTCGTCTTCCTATCTCCCTCTGCGTCTCTCTCTCCTCTTTTCGCTTCCCCTTTGAATGTTTCCCCAACTTCCTTTTATTCGCGCTTCTTTCACGTGCGCGAAAAAGCCTCCCCAATGCCCTTCCCACTCTTTCTCTCTCCTCCTCCTCTCCCACATTCTCTCCCTCTGTTAATCAACCTCTCCATCTTTCATCTCCACTACTCTGTGAACGAGTCTCAAAATATATTTTAAATCGAAAAAGAGCGTTTATCTCGTCTTCAAATAAAGAAAATTTCATTCCAACGTTTAAGATGTTCGTTGTGGCGATATTTGAGGCCACACAATAAATCATCGCATTTGTAGATTTCGCCGAATTAATGGATTTTATTAATATACGCAAGCTATGTGTAATAGGGGTGTCGGTGGTGTAGTGGTTAGGATGCTGGCTGCTACTCGCCTGCTGTTTGAAAAAGCATCGGGCACAAATATCTGCACAAGTAGGATTTTTTCCAAGGTCGCCCGGCCCCCTGTTTGTGTGGTTTGAGAAGACCGTGTAAATTCAGCGGTTCTGTCTTTCGGAAGGGACGTTAAACCGTTGGACACCTTGGTGTTCTTCGTTAAGAGTAGGTTTCTCTTCTCCCTTGCTATCCAGCTATTCATTGCACTACCTATTAGATACCCATTGCGCGTAGGCAAGAGGTGAATCAGCTGGGAACATACATTAGTATGTGACCATTGAGAGTATGTGAAATTAATAACACAGATTCTGGAATTAAAAGATGTTTTGATTAAACAATGTAGGTATTTTAAACTGTATTGCACGTTTCTCCCTCTCATTCTTTCTCTTCCCTACGTTTCCCACTCATTGCCGTAGCTACGACAGCGCGAGCCTCGGTGCGAAAGGTTATGTTGTCCCCTCTTAAATAAAGCAATTATGAAATGATAGCATTTATTTATCTTAGGAAAACAGGTAGCATTAACAAACATTATCTTGACACCGTAAAAAGAATAGTTTTGCACATAAACAGAAATAAAAATTAATTATTTTTGAATTCCTTAATGATCCCCTATTTCTCTACTCCCATCCTTCCACCCAATTTCACATTTTTCTTCTCTTCCACTCGGTCCTCACTTTTAATTCCCCTTCCTCACAATATTTTTATCTCCTCTCATCTTCTCTTCTCCATTGCCTCTTTCCGAGTTCTCTCTTCTGCTAATCTGTGCTCCCCTTTACTCTCTCTTTTTCATATATCCTATCTCCCTCGTTCCATCAGTTTCTCTGGACATCCGTAGACACCTGGTTATGATTCCCAGTCTCTATCATGAATTTCTCCCTTTTCTATTCAAAATCATTTTACCTTTCCGACTCCATTCTCTCTTACTTCTATATAGCGATTAAATCACTTGCTGAGGAGATTTTATGATCATTGAATGAGTTGGTATTATTTTACTGCGAATGTAATTTTTCTTTTCATCGTGAACGTCTCGTCATTTGTGAGATTATTTATTATGTGCGATTCAAGTCAAGGTATATTTCGCCTTCCACCTTTTCTATAATTCTATGAAAAATTTCTGTTGTGACAGAAATGTTTCCTGCGTAAATTTCAAACACGTGTTTTCATGCCGAATTAGCAATAGATACATAGTTTCTTGATCACTGACTGTTCAGGAATGGGAAATAGAGCAGCCACGGGTTTTAATTATCTCCGGGTTTGTGGAATTACTCCCTCGTCCGATGAGATCTCAGATACCCGCTTGAAACGCAAACGATCCTTATCCTTCAGCTGTCAGAGTGGCGTCCCTCCAAGGGAAATAAGCTTCCCTATATGTCTTTTTATGCTCGAGAAGCTTGGTTCCCGAAATATGAGTCCTTCGGGGCTTTTAAGCGGAGCCGATATCGGCGAGACACCAAACCCCGTTGTGAAACACACCACCAACAACCCCAAGAGTGTAGTCGACAACTCCGGGGCGACGAAGCAACACTTCGAAAAATGTTGCAATGGAAAAACTCAGGGTCAAAGGGTCTTTAATTCTCTGTTTTCCTTGGAAAATTGCTCTCTGCTAATGTACTCCTTTGGCGCAGAAGGTTCAATGTTCGGCCCATTGATGAATTTATAGCTTGTGGTTTGTACTTATACTAAGCCTGAATGTTATTAAAACTTTTATTGGTTATAATCAGTTTGGATTCGACTACCTATTTGCAGATTACTTTAATTAAGGGAATTGGGGCAATGAGAACGAAAAAGATGGAGATGAAAATTATTGTAATACTCTGAATTTGAAACAAGAAAATATCAGTTTTTAATTGTTACTTGATGAAGGTTAAACACGTCTTCTGGATTAAAAGCTTTAAAATCGTGAATAAGTCTTGTGATAGAATCAATTTTCGTTTTGTTAGATATATAGATCATAGATAAAAACCTATCATGTGATTATTTGGTTCTAAATCGTTCCTATAGATTACAATTAATCAAATATCCGCGTGCATTGATTTTACTTTCTTGAGTTAAATATATTTTCTCTCTTGTTTAATTTCCAAATTGCTACTATCAAAATAAACGAACGCAGAAGACAGAGGTCAACAGTAGTATTAAATTTTTTATACTGTTATTTAAGTTAAATGTATGGATTTCAGGGTTTCTGGAAGTCCTTAATACGTACCGAAGCGGTCCTAGGGCCCACAAAGTCCCCACTGTGTATCGCCCCAACAGGTTACTCTCTACTTCTCTCGCATAGGCTTACTTAACAAATTTTAATAACTTCATATCTAATCAATTAACTCTAATATTGCTTTAAAGTCTTGCCTTTAAGAGGTCTACCTCTAAAGGGAAGTGTTTCATGACTTCTGCAGGTAGATTGTTTCAATCCTCCATCTCCTTGGATAAAAATAAATATTTCCACAAATTACTTTTCTGCCTTGATGGCTGTATTTTGTATTTCCTATCCCATTTATCTAAGTAAATCGGCCTTCTCATCCTATAGCTAACGTCTTTCCATACTGATTTGTCGTATATCCCAGTTAATCTTGCTATTCTCTTCCTTCCAACCCAATTTATCTAACATTTCTGTAGCACTCGCATCCATATTAAAGTCACCTTACACGAAGCGATCTGCTGCTCTTTGCCCAATCTCGAGCTTTGCAATCTGTCCTACCTGATAAAGATCCCAAACCATTGTTCCATATTTCAGTGTTATCTTCTATAATTTTTGTCTTTTCCGTCAAATTATTGATCCTCTTTGGGTTCTTAGAAATCCTTGCTTATGAAATAACTTAGCGGAGCGCTCAAATTTGAACAGTATCATGAGGAAGACGGTTTCAGTTTTTAAGTTAAATTTTTGGATGATGCGTTCTCTCCCTCCTGTGTCGTTGGATTTTTTTTGAGAAGTTATTCGAAAGGAATGAGTGCTTTCCCATTGTTGAAAATGTTCGCTACGTTCCTCGACGACGTCTCATTTAAATCGACATCCATCCTCGGAATATTCCTCGTGCCCAGGGGGTGATAGTGTATGAAGAAAGAAGGCAGGGGGAGGTTAAGGCATGGAAGGGGTAAGGGGAGAACATAGGGGAACGAGAGGGAGTTGGCTATTATAAGGTGGGTAATGGTGGTGAACAACCAAGGAGCTGATTAGTTGCGCCGGGCTATGAAAACGTCGCAAAACCGAAATGCATTTCCCCTCGGGACATGTCTGCACTCACTCATTTGGTCGTGTGCTGGGGTAGGGGGGATGGAGATGGAGAGTTGGGATAAAAAAATGACTGATGCAGCAAAATGGGGTGTAGATTGACGTGATTTTTAAGATTTGGAGACGTCAGAAGTGGAGAGGGTGATAGGAAAACTTACAAGGAGGAATAACTATGTTTTTGCTTGGCTGTGTGGATCCTAAAGGTTCTTCGAAAACGTCATGTGAAATTAATTACCGTGTTGCTTAAAAATAATGTTGATGCTAACTCGTATACCCAAGTATGGCTTTTTTGTAGTAAGGGGTGAACGAGAGGAGCGAAATTGTTGAGGCTCAGCTTGGAAAAGTTTTTTCATAAATCTTCATTTCATTGATCGATACTACCAAACAACCAATAAATCAATTTTTAAATCTCTCATTTAGATTATGCAGTAATTGAAACGTATCTACTTTGGATTCATTTGCTCCAATTATGGGTCTGAATAACGGTATTTCCTCCGATTTCTCTGTGTTATATATGTTACGGTTGGTGGATGAACGCAATTCTTAAAAAAACAAGTCGGAAAGCAACTCTTCGAAAAACAATCCTTCAAAGAATATTTATTTTTAAGTTAGAATACATGAATTCTGGAAACTTGATTTTTTTGCGTTTACGATTGCAAAAGCATAATATGTAAATTAATTATTGTTTTTTCGATTATTTTTCGAAGTAGGTATTGATTTTGAAGAATTGTTTTTTGAAGAACTGTTTTCGAAAGATTGTTTCGTAGATTCGTTTTTGAAGAATCTTCTGTATTACAACATCACAGACACTTTCCAAGCAGTTTTTCAATCATGTTTTCAGGAAACATTTTACATCTCAAAAATTGTCACGGGCTTTGTAAGCATCTATGCATAAGGGTGTAGGATCCATTGAGAGCGCTTTTGAAATGCATCATCCTGTGCCCAGTATATTGGAAAGTTCATTTTATTTGTCGTAGATGGCTCCATCATCATCATCATCATCATGCTTCTGTCCGAAGACAGGTTTTAACTGAATCGCTGCCTCCATTTCTCTCTCTCCCAAGAAGCCTCTTTTATACCTCTATAAGTAGTATATCCCTGCTTTATATTATCTAATATTCCTATTCTTTTTCTCCCTCTTCCTCTTTTTCCACTAATTTTTCCTTCTAAGATCGTCCTTTGTAAACACTGTCTTCTCAATATGTGCCCTATCCAATTTGCTTTTCTTTTCCTGATTGTTTTTATTAGCATCCTATCTTCTCCCACCATTTCTAATACTTCTTCGTTTCTCTTCCTCTCTGTCCATTTCACTTTCATCATTCTTCTCCATACCCACATCTCAAAACTTTCTAAATATTTTTCCTCCTTTCTCCTTATCGTCCACGTCTCTGCACCATAAAGAGCTATGCTCCATATGTAGCATTTTGCTAATTTCTTCCTTGTTTCTAGATTTATTTTCTTGCTTGTGAGAAGCTCCTTCTTCTCGTTAAATGCTGCTTTTGCCATTGCAATCCTACTTCTGATGTCCTGTGTACTACTTCCATCCTGTGCTAAAATACTGCCGAGATATTTGAAACTACTTACTTGTTCCAATTTTTGGCCATTTACCATTATATTTAATTCTTTATGTTCCTTTGAAACCACCATGACTTTCGTTTTTTCTGTATTGATCTTCATTCCATATTGTTGGCCAACCTCAGCTAGTCTGTCTGTCATCCTCTGAAGCTCTTTCTCGCCTTCTGCTATTAAGCCCTGATCATCTGCGTATTTAATGGTGGTAATACTTTCACCTCCTATCTTAAATCCTTTCTCTTCCATCAACGCTTCTTCTGTTATTGTTTCTGCATACATATTAAATATCGCTGGTGAAATAGGACAACCCTGCCTCACTCCCCTCCCTATTGAAGTACTTTCTGTTTCTTCTCCTTCAACCCTGACTCTAATCTTTTGATCAAAGTAAAGGTTTTTAAGCAGTCTTTTATCTTTCCAATCTATTCCTATTTTGTTTAAAATACCCAGCATCTTATCCCATTTCACTCGGTCAAAAGCTTTCTCCCAATCTACAAAACAAAAATACATATCTTTATTGACTTCTAGCGCTCTTTCTATCATGATCCTCATACATCCTATAGCATCCCGGCTGTCAATAATTTACTTGGGGAGTATGAGTGGTTATTTCCATCAGATTGATAACTCTGTTATTGCCAAGTGATAATATCGGATGTTTTACGCCACTTTACTTAGCTAAACAAGCTGTTAGAGAAAATCGTACTCTGCTAAGTGAAACTGGTAAATATTTGCGTAATCACGATTTCACCGGTTGTGCTTCAAAGCGACGCTTTGTTTGCTTGACCTAATCGGTAGTGACGCGTGCCTATTGTGATTTATTCGTACAAGGATAAGAGTAAACTTTTTGCATTGTTGGAAACGAAGATTTACTCAGGAGTCATGGTGAAAATCGCAAAAATAACCTCTATGGAGGATGATAACATGCCCAACAAATGATATTTAAAATTTTTTTACAAGTTAGCAGATGTGTGAGATCATGGTACCAGAATAGTTCAGGGAGAAATGGTGAACATTTGTAGTCTATCTGAAGTTATTGCAAAACAAACGTCATGTTATTCTATGTTAAAGGAGAAATTCGCGATAATTTAACGGAAATTGTCCTTAAAATACTTTTTTACACATCTCAACCATTGTTTCGTACACTTTGACTTATGTAAAGCAACAGCGGTCTCTATTTACGTCTTTTTAAGGTTGCATCATTCTTGTTTGCAGTATCTTGTTTAAATTATTTTTCTTTCTCTTCTTTTTACGTTAAGACGTCTTCTTTCTTGTTTACTCTTCTTCACCCACCTCTGCCTTTCTCGTAGATCTCTTTCGCTCAATTTTCGTTATTTTTCTTTGTCTCTATTCCAGTTTTCCATCATTGTTATTTCTTTTCACCTGTCAGCTTTCATACCTGTAGCTTTCATGCCTCGGCATTCACTTGCATTGTTTACACAGGTTTATTCTTACAAGTATTTGTGTGATATACGAGTTGTCGGTGCTTGCATATTGCAAGCGCTTAAAATATCACCATACATCAAGATCTAAATTCGTAAATAAACCAACGCGATTACTAGAGTGATACATAATGGATTTGTATCACTCTAAAAATAATAATAATTTATAATAATAAAAGAAACTGTCTGTGTATGTGTGTGTCTGTGGCAGTCGTAATTCCTCACAAAATAAGCGTAGGAGCTTCGAAATTTGGCAGCAGCTTCAAGTTTATTATAACAGTTGCTGTGCCAAAAATAATTGAAATCGGCACACGGGGACCCGAGGAGTCCCCATGGTATGGTCGGTCCAAATTTAGATGTCTCAGCAACCAATTGACCGATTTTGATGAATGCTCCACCAATATCAATGTTTTGATTAGATACGTTTTCGAGCTAAAAATGGACAAAATCGGTCCACAATGTAGAAAGGTAATTTAATGTAAGGGCCGGTCCAAATTTAGTTTTTTCCTTTCTCCATACGTAGTATAGGGGAAAGTATTGTTTTCATGAAAAAATCGAATTCGAGATTTCAACGGAAATGTCGTTTTGAGTTCCCCTGAACACGTTTTGACCATTTTCTCGATGGAGTCTGTGTGTGTGTATGTGATAGATTTTTTTGTGGGTGCTCTAACTCAAAAATTATTAATCAGGTCAACGCGAAATTTTATATTTAAAATTTTTATAAAAGTTAGAAGAACCGATTAATTTTTGGTTAACATCGGTCAACCGGAAGTGGGTGTTTACTCTTGTCACTTATCCGTTATTTTGAAATATTTGCTTTAATATTTAATAGATGTAAAAATATATTGAATTAACGCTGTAGAAAATTTAATTTTCTACAACCTTTGTTTGAAACATTTTCCCATACAATGCAATGTTTAAGAGATAGCTTATATTTTTAGCTGTCACCACCATACCACCTACCGTCGACTATTGTTAGCAAATGACGCTTAGTTACGTCTTATTAACGCTCCTTTTTCTTTTCTTAATTGTGGCAGCTTTGTGGCTATTTCTAATATCAGAAGGCTATGGTTTGAGTTTATTTCTGTTCTTTGTAAAGTGTAACATTTTCTCTATTTCTTAAAATATTTTTTATTATATAACCTATTTAGAATTTTTAGAAATATTACAGGTACGGAGAAAGTCATGTGGTGGCCACATCAGATTTTTAAAAATATATCTCGGCAACAAATTTACCGATTTCGATGAAACCTTCAGTGATATCAATGTTTTGGTGAGATATATTTTCTAGTCGTAAATAAAAGGCGTGAACGAGTTTACTTTTTTCAGCCATCGTATGATAATTAGAAGTTTATCCTTTTCTCATAATTTTATTTATAAGTTCCTAACATTCTGAATAGATCTTCCAAATTAACTCCGCAACTATTATGCAGATTCAGGTTGATCATGAGATTTGCAGTGCCAAATATAATTTAAATCGGCCCACGGGTCGAGGGGTCCCTATGGAACGGTCGGCCCAAATTTTGGTTTTTTGAATGTATCTCACAACCAATTGACCGATTTTGATGAATCCTCCACCAATATCAATGTTGAACCAAGAAACGTAAAGACTTAAAACTTGGTACACATACTAAATAGACGTTGAGGATATGCACCACGGTGCCAAAACTTTGATTTATTCGGAGGAGGGAGGTATCAAATTTTAGTCTATATATATGTAATTTGTTCATATCAATTAAAGGGGAATATTGGTCACTTACCTTGGGAGTATAAGGGAAGATATCCGCAAGAAGTTCATAAAATGCTATGTATGGAGTATAGCTTTGTACGGGGCAGAAACATGGACGCTAAAGAAAAATGACTTCAAATACTTGGAAAACTTTGAAATGTGGACTTGTAGGAGAATGCTGAAGATAAAATAGACAGATAAGATGAAAAACGATGAAGTGCTACAAAGAGTAGGAGAGAATCGAATGATTATACAGACTATTAGAAAGAGGAAGGCAAACTGGGTTGGACATTACCCGAGGAGAGAGAGAGAGTATGATTAAAGACGTGTTAGAAGGAAAACTAGATGGAAAAATGTTAAATATAAAATTTCGCGTTGACCTGACTAATAGTTTTTAAGTTAGAGCACCCACAAAAAAGCTATCACATACACGCACACACACAGACATCATCAAGACGAGAAGAAAGATGGAAAGATATTTTTATTGCTATTTTATAACATAATTCGGTTATTTTTGGACTTTATCTGAGGAAAGAGAGTTTGATTAAAGAAAACTAGATGGAAAAAGGGAAAGAGGTAGGAAAAGGTTTCAGTTGATAGACGATTTGAAAGGGAAAGAGAGTTATCAAGATATGAAGAGGACAGCGGAAAATAGGAGTAAATGGTGGACCAGGTTTAACCATGAATAATCACGGTCTTGTCTAGGGACAGGCTACCTATGATGATGATCACCTTGAGAGTACGTTGAGTTAGAATGAAAATATTAGCGAGTAATATGTGCATGAAAAATTCTAAACTCTAAACCCGGGGCAAGGACCGGGTAATTATCTAGAATAGAAAGAAATGGAATATTTTATGTATTAGGATTTAGACATCACCATATTTTTACCTAGTTGGTTGACATTAACGATATTATGTTATATAGTCCATCGATTTCCATTAATAGCATTAAATCAATACTCTTTGAAGTATGGAAAATCAATTCCCATTTAAAGGCGTTGGATTCGTTGCTATGGTAGTTAATATTTTTACATTCTCCATATACGAAGTATAGAGAAAGTATTGTTTCCATGAAAAAAATCGAATTCGAAATTTCAACAGAAATACATGTTTTAAGGTCCCCTGAACACGTTTTGAGTATTTCCTCGATGGTGTTTGTGTGTGTGTATGTGATAGCTTTTTTGTGGGTGGTTTAACTCAAAAACTATTAATCAGGTCAAGGTGAAATTTTATATTTAACATTTTATAAAAGCAAGAAGACCTGATTAGGTTTTGGTAAAAATCGGTCAACCGGAATTGGGGGTTTACTCTTGTCATTAATCCGCTATTTAAAATATTTGCTTTTATATTTGATAAATGTAAAAATGTAGTGGAATGAAAGTCGTAGGAAATTTAATTTTCTACAATCTTTGTTCGAAACATTTTCCCATGTAATGCATTGTTTAAGAGGTATTTAAAAAATAATTTTTTAGCTGCCATCACCACACCGCCTACCGACGACAATTGTAAACACTTTTCGCTTAGTTACGTCTTACAATTAGTAACGCTCCCTTTTATTTTTTTAATTTTTGGAGCTTCCTGGCTATGTCCAATATCAGAAGGCTACGGTTTGAGTTTATTTCTGTCTTCTGTCTTCTCGAAGTTCCTTAAAATATTTATCATCATTTAACCTATTTGGAATTTTTAGAAATATTGCAGGTGTGGAGAAAGTCATGTGGTGGCCACATCAGATTTTTCATTGTTAAAAACGGAAAAACTTTTTATAATTTTATGAAAAAAATAAAATTTTAACCCAAATTCAACATGGATTTGAATTTTGTCTTCAAGAATAATAAGCTTTATTCTTTCATCCACAGTATGGTGCGTCTCGACTTTGTATCTTAATTGTAAATCATTATAAATAGCTGCTTCTTACATATAAAGGATATAGGATATATATAGGACTAGGGGCCTGTTTCAGTACTTCCTGCAAACATCTAGAGAACCTTGCGTGAAGTGACCCAATGCGATAGTTCCTATGACGAAAAATTATTTCAATGAGTGTTGAACCACTTTTATTGCCGCTCTTAAAATAATTATATAGCTCACACCATTTTCATAATAAAAAACACATACCTACATGATTTATACTACCGGTACACAATATTTTTTGTTTTGTTCACTATTTCTGATGGTACAGCATATCGTATGTTGTGGTTTGTTTAATATTAAGTAATAAATGCACCGACCAAGAGTCAATATCGAAAGAAATTAATCACAAACATTATCAATATAGTAATTTGCTTAAACTTCACAAGAAAACTTGCAAACCAAACGATATTTTCAATGTATGCGTGAAATATCTTTCTATTTGAAATGTTAAGTTGTCTATTATTTCAATGCATTTGAACCATTTCTTTTCTTCGCTTCGTGTTTCATTTCAGGTCCGTGGCATATCTAGAAGTACCTTAGATTTTATAGTTGACAAACAAATAAACAGCTTTGTCAATCTACTATGCGTATATATACAGTAGGATAAAATATGGTATTGCCGCATGGGGCTACTGTCATTATTCCCTGCGACTATTTAGACCCCGATGTCTCACATGCCCAATAAACCCTCTCTGCAGCTCCTTCTCCAGTCCCACAACCAACATCACCTACCCCATAACTTCTACCACCAACTGCACCACCCGCAATATCATTTACCTCCTTAGATGCACCCAATGTCCCGCCTTTTATGTTGGCCTCACCAGCAATCCCCTCAACATCCGCATGAACGGTCACCGCAACAGCGTCATTCTCAAACGACCGCTGCCGGTGGCCGTTCATGCGAACCAACATAATTTAAAGTTTAACAACTGCTTCACAGTGAGAGTCATTCGCGCTCTCCCCGAAAATGCTTCGGCTCCCCAACTCCGTCAGTGGGAGCTTTCGCATATCCATCTCCTAAATTCCGTCACTCCCCCTGGCCTCAACCTTCGATAGCTTTTCACTCCCTTTCTGTCTTCTCTCAACCCCCTACCAATCCCCAATCCCCTCCCTATCCTCCAATCCTCGACCTTTCCGCACTACCCTTCCACCCCCACGCCTCCACCCAGTGTCACTGCCATCAGTTCTCTCTCTGTAGCTGATGAAGGAATAACTCCGAAAGCTTCTACGTTTGTGATGTTTCTGTGTTGTTATAGTGTTATTTTACGTGTGTCGCTTCGACATCCCCAGGGCCTCGCCAACCTGAAGTCGTCTGATTGGTGAGTGTTCACTGGGCTTCCTCATCCCAACATCTTGTTGCCGTCCATATATCCATTTTACCTTTCCTTTTCCGTAAGCTGTTATATATATATATATATATATATATATATATATATATATAATAAAACCTAAGGTACTTCTAGAAGTTCTACAGAGCTGAAATTTGACACGAACATTGTTGATTAGTTACAACCTCTGGAAAAATCCAAATTTCAGAAAAAGTTATATTTAAGGGGTGTTTTTGACCCCAAAGTCCAATTTTAAACAGCCACAAGAAAAGCATTGAAAACTGTGCAGGGCTATATAAAATTGCACCATACTGTGGAAAAAGTATGAAGTTTATTTTTCTTAATGACAGAATTCAAATCCACGCTGAATATGTGTAAACATTTGATTTTTACTATAATATTATGAAAATTTTTTCTGTCTTCGACGATGAACAAGATTATCCAAACAACTTATGATGCATACTTTTCATTTTATCATTTATTTAATATTTATATTGGCTTTAATAGATTTTAAAGTCGTCGCGGATATGTAGCTCTTTGTGTTCCCAAATTTCATAATTTATCGTTATAAAATACTACAAATACTTTCGAACGGAATATTAAATTGATCACGCGTATTTATGCGGCAAAAATAACGCGTGTACTTATTAGTATATACCGAACCCGAGTCCAAAAATAGTTGTTGCTATGGCAACACTCTCGTAATGAGTGATAAAAACTGCAAAATCGCCATATTTACGCGAAGTTCTAAGAAGTAAAATCGATAAGCAAAAGCGTATGATAAAAATGAAAATTTTCATTCCTTTCCTCAAAGAATAATACAAACTCGCTTCGATATTACAATTCCTAGATATTTTAATGTACAAACGAAAATTGCCCTGCACGATAGATTTCATATTTCCCATGTAAATCAAATGGGAAGGATAGTTCATGGAATCGAACCCGGGACTTCAATCTTCTCAACAAAAACCATCCTCGGGAGCTCGGCCCATGTAGCAAGAGATTTCCACCAAGTTTCATGAAATTCGGTCTATTGTTTCAAAAGTTTATAAGGGGGACGTACAGACAGACAGACAGGCACAACGATAAAACTATAAGCCTATTTCCATTCTGGAAAGTCTGCTAAAAATATTAACTAGCATAGGAACGACTTCAATGCCTTTCAATGGGAATTGATTTTCCATACTTTAAGAGCATTAATTTAATGCTTAGACTGCATTATAATATTTTTGATTTCAGCCAAGGACGTATACAGATGATGACGTGATAATTGTAAATTAATTTATATATCCAGATACGTACTAAAAGACACGGACGATGAAACTAATCCTAACACAAAATATCCTAATTTTTACATACATTTTAGTGTAACTTATAAGCTATTGTCTTAATGATGATTATAGTTATCGCTTAAAAAAGGCGATCTGAGCCATGAAACTTGAAATTGGAAAATTAGGACGGAAAACCGATTGCCAGAGAATTTATAAATTCCGGATGGATGCCTTAATTTCGTAGAAATTGAAAACTATTATCTTATATAAATGGGCTCTGTGTAGTTCAAATGTAGCCGCGGTCGTGCGGCAATTACTTCTAATTTAATTTTGCAAAAGAAAATAAGTCTGCAAGTGTGAAAGAGGTATATTTAAGATCCCTCTTATGGGAAATCCCATATAGCGTTCCAACCAACAAACAGATTTAGACCTTTATATATATTAATAATAATAGAAACGGTATGAAAATCTGAGGCACGTGCTGGACGTTTTAACAAACAAACCGAGCATGTAAAAAAATTATGGATTGAAGGATTGGTCGATACGTTGCAGCAGTTAGGTAGAAGAATGGAGGACTTGAGGACGGTTTGGCAAATAGGGAGAAAAAGAGAGGTTTAAAAGAATCACAAAAATAATAATAAAAGGCTATGTTGTCTGTCTGTTGGTCTGAGTGTTAAACTATTAAAACGCGTATAACTCGATCAAGGATGTAGATAGAAAATTGAAATTTGGTATAAATTTATATAATGAGCTAATCAGAATTTGTTTATTAAGGTTGATAAGGTGCCTAATTTAAGAAATAAATGTCCGTTTGTGGTGCTATTTTGAATGGGATGTATTGCACTTTTTCCTAATAAAAATAATAAATTCTAATTTAATGAAACAAAATTTTATGTGGACTGAAATTTAAATAATATATAATTTACATTATAGTATGTTCCAGAGAGTTAAAATAATTTTGGCCAGCTAAAGTTGTCTAGCATAATGTTTAACAAATATTCTTTTTGTGTGTAAGATTTGTATCTACGTATATCATGCTTATAGAGATAGGTACATTTCTGAGGAGGAAATGAGAAGGAGAATGTGAGGGAGAAAGGGATTAGAACGGGAGGGAGGATGGGAAGATGAGAGGGTGAAGAATAGGAGAGAGAGAGGGACGGAGAATGGGAGGAAGAGAGTGGGAAAATACGAGGGAGAGAGGGAGAATAGGAGGGAGAGGGAGAATAGGAGGGAGAGAGAGAATAGGGGGAGAAGGAAGGAAAAGAATGGGAGGGAGTAAGAGGAAAGGGAGGAATATGGGAAGTAACTAAATTAATTTTATTACATTATCTGCACAAACCCGTCATACTTGACGGGAAATTACGCTAGTATGTGTAAGAAGTAGCTATTTATAATGATAATCGTGTTCTGTTAATGATGAAAGGTTATACGGAAGGAAAGAATTTATAACCTCAATTTCTTTTGTTGCACATCTAAATCTTACTATATCTATGTTTTTACGTCACCATTGATTCACATCTCCCATTATTTTTACCTTTTTTAATCCTCTCATCTCCTTGTCTTCCTTTCGTTTTCTAGAAGAGCTTCAGAGCGATTCTAGAGATAGAAGAAATTTTATTTTTCTTAACAAATTACGTAGGCATTTGCGGCAGATCTAACAAGTTTCAAACGGAAATGATGCTGGTTATTTTTTTAAAATTCTATTTTTGTCCGTACACTTTTCTATATTTGTTCGTGTGTGTATAAAATGTAAGTCGTAAATTTTCAATCGCATTCGAAATGTACAGTTACATAATTAAAATGTCTGAAGTACTATCAGAAGTTCATTCTGTATTTTCTCTGTAATTCCTCTATCACTGGTGGTCCATGAAGTTTTCCAAATTAAATTGAAATAATATTATTTTTTACGCGGTAACGATTGGTTACAAATGAATTGGAACCTAAAGGAAATGAACCGTTTTGGAGATTCCCTAACAAGACAGCGTGGTTACTTGCGCATAGTCTTACGCAGTGCACTCTTTGACCTTGATTTGTAAGAAAGAATATCTCCCATTCATTAAATTATCATCGCATTCCACCATATTTGACAATGTAGATTAATTTAGAAATCAGTGAAAATGGTCTTTTTTGGGATCTAATTATTTTCCAAAATTCCTCTGTTTTGGCTAAGTCAATCATAATTTCACGAATGAAAATTTTAAAATTGCACTGATATGTAAAAATATTTAACGCTGGAGCATCCCACTTTAAAATACGAATAGCGCCCATCTATTCGTTCAATTGTTTGTATTTTTCCTGTTGGCTGTTTCATCTTTTGGTTTCGAAACGTCATTTATTCTCCTCGTCCTTCCTTCCACTACCGCTTTTCCTCCGTCTTCCTCCTCGTCCACTCTCCCTCCTCTTCCGATACCTCTTTCCCTCCTGCTGAGAACCCATCATCCCAACCACGTTCCAGACTTGAAAATATTGCGGTGCATTCCCTCTCTTTCTCTCCCTCCCTCACCTTTATCTTCTCTTCCTCTCTTTCCGTTTCTCTAAACTTTCTTTCGCCCACTTCTCTTTCAACTTTCGCTTCCTCTCTATTTTCTTCTCTCTCCTTTTTCTATTGATCATCTCTCTCTCTTATATTGTATATATACTTTCCATATGTTCTCACGCCCCTCTCCTGCTCTCCATACCATCCTTATTTCCGATGTATCCCCAGCTCTATCTTTCATCTTCCATATCTATCTATCTATCTGTCTGCGTCTGTCTATCTATCTATCATCTTCTTCTTCCATCTTTTTCCTCCTGTCTCTCCCTAGCATCTCTGCCTATCATCTCTCCCTATCCCCTTTCCCTACCATCTCTCCCTATCCCCTTTCCCTACCATCTCTCCCTACCATCTCTCTTACCATCTATCCCTACCATCAATCCTTATCAACACTCCCTCCTATATCTGCCTAAAATATCTCCTTCCCAACTTTTTCTCCCTCTCTGTTTCTCTCTCCCTATTTCCCTTCCCTCTTCCTCCCTTTACTTTCTCCCTTCTTATTGTTACCTCTCCCATTATTACTTCTCCCTCCTTCCCTCTCTTGCCTCATCCATCTATCTCCCACTCTCACTCCCACTTTTCCCTCCCCACCCACCTTCCTAATCTCCTTTAATCTTCTCCCTTCTCCACTCCCCTATTCCCTTATCCGACGTCTCTTTCTTCCCTCATCCCCTCACCCTGTCTCTCCCCCATCTCTCTCTCTCTCCCGCATCCTTTCTATCTCTCCTTCGGGAACACAAAAGCCAACCCGTCACATAACTCTTTGTTCCTTTCTTTCGGTTTACCCTTATTCTCTCCGCAGCGCTCTTAAGAAGGCGAGGAAAGAGTTACATTTCTTTACCGCTCGTCGTAAATAAGCTCGCGCACGTCTTTCTTTTATTATTATTGGTATAAGTCTTGTTTATTTATTTTTTATTTTATACTCCTCCGTCTCTCTCCCTCCCTCTTCATTTTTCGGGGTCGGTCACCTCCTCCGAAATTCCTCCCACGCTGGTTACGCAACGCTTAATAGGAGGTCCCTTATGGATCCCCCTTCGTGATTCCGAGAGGATAGGGGAGAACATAATCGTTTCTCTTTTTTTCCTGTCGTGTCCTTAGCCGTGTCCGCGGTCGTCTCTTTTTTTCCACCCGCTTTGCTTAGCCCCATACGGCGAAGATTATTCCTTCGCCGGGGTCCACACTCCATCCCGACTCATTTCCGCGTCGAAGCCGACCGATTCCGCCGTGGTATCAAACTGAGAGGGACGGATGAATGGAGGACGTTACGGAGGGAATAAAAAAATGATGAATAGGATATCGGATGATGGGCTATTTTCGGTCCTCTTTTAACGTTTGTGTGCACGCGCTTAAAAGGAGTGCCGAATGTAAGAAAGGAAGGTTGAACATGTCCAAAGTACGTAATCTGGATCGGTAATTTTTACGATCGAGTCGTGGACGTGTTCATCGAAAGGCGAATCATCCGCCGAGTCGGATTTTTTTCGTTGCGTGTTATTTCGTTAAGAGCTCGCCCCATATAGATACATATAGTGCCCGGAAACCATCTATCTATAGCCGCGAAAGAGTTATAGTCTAAATTCTGTTCTGCTGATGTCTCATTTCGAAATGGATCGATTCTTTGAGATCAGCTCGTATATTGTTAGAAAGAAAAGGATCGTGTCGTCCCTGTTCTTTTGGTTCGAATGGCTCTGTTAATTTCCATACGTTGCCGTGAATGGATTTAACGAATTTATGATCTGCGGTCGTTAAATGGACGTCGCACAATTAAGTGACGTCATTTAGTACCAGGGACCTAAATGGACTACTACTACGGTAACCTCTTGTAAAAAAGATGACGACTTTCTGGAAACATCGATACTTGAAAATAATCACCGTTATGTTAGTCCTCAAATCGTGACGTACTGGAAGGAAATTGTTGTTATATGAGAAATGTCAAATGCAATTCAAATATGCGAAAGCTGTTAATATTATCTATCCAATAATGTAGGTTATCTATGATCTGTTTCATCAAATTTGCATAGTGTTCGAGCTCGACTGTCCTTGTCCAGAACGCCTGTTGTGCGCTTGAGTTAGGACCAATTTTTCACGAAGACAGAGCAGATGTATTTACATCCGACAGGAACAGAGAAAGATGTCTATAAAAATTCTAGGCCACTCGAAAAATAACTGAACCGTTCATTAGCGTTTTCAAGAAAATTGAGCGAAACTCTATAGTTTCGGCTCGGAGAAAATAATGCCTCCGCGAATAAGCGGCCCTTTAAGTTTTACGGCCGTCTTTTTTCTTTATTGGACATATTTCGTCCGCCTTAGCAGCAGCACGCAGTGCTGCATTGCCGTACGCTGGACATCAAGGGAAATATTTTTTATGGGCCGTAAATTAGTCAGTTGAAAGAGCTTTATTATTGGTCCTAAAGTATTCCGAGACGTCTGATATCACTTAATATTTTTTCCCGTCCATTTTGACTTTCCCCTCGACCAATTACGTTGTGGATTGTTTTATTTTCTTACCTCCGCTCCGCTCCGTTGCGTGCCGTCGGATTTGAACCCTGGCAACGACTCCGGCCGCTGTTGTTGTATGAATTACTTCAACGTTGAGATTGTTGCTCCCATGCTAATTTCTCATCCAAAAACGTTTTTTTACATCGAAAGACAAGAACGAGAGCATCGGTATAAATTCAGTCCTATGCTATGTTCATTCAGCGGATTCGGTTATGAAACAGTTTTTTCCTTGACTTGGTCTCGTGTTCTATCGTGGTTCTTTGTTCTTTCGCTGGCACCGATGGGACAGAACCGGTCTTTCTTTCATGCCCTGTCCCTATTTTGGCCTTCCTTTCAAGGAGTATAATAATGCAATAATACTTTCGGTAGTATTTTACGTTTTCATATCTATAGCAAAAAATTACTCATCCACCTATAAATTAAATGACTGATTTATAATTTTCGGTAACCATCATGTAAACATCTATTGAAGTATGTAGGTTTTATTTGAAACAGGGATGAGAAATTTACGGTCTGAGTGCCTCCGAAAGCATATAATGCGGCCCGCAAAGCTGAGATTATAAAACGATCCATGGAATTTAACAAATTTTATCTTAGCTGATTAAAATCGTGATCGTAAAACCTTTTCTGTTGAAATTTCCATGCAAAAAATCGTTACTTGGTTTTCGCTAATATAACACATATTGCAGAATCTCTAGGCACCTTCCGGAGAAAACACTTATATGACCTGCAGAAGCACTTGCAATTCCGGCTAATCTTCATTTGACACATCATAATGAATGGTACAGGACTGTTTTTGACGCCTCCCTTTGGGTCGCCTTATTTCCAGTCTTTGTTTTAATCCCTTCAAGAGTTCGAGGGATAATTAATTATGTTTCATCAAAAACCTTTCTTTCTCGCTTTTCATAAGACCTAGTTGAATTCATCATCAGCATGCTGCTTTCCGAATCAAGGTTCAGCTGAATCGCTGCCCTCATTTCTCTCTCTCCCCGGAAGTCTCTTTAATATCTTTATAAGTATTACAGTTGAATTAGATGAGGGAAGAAAGAGACGATGGAATGAAATAGAGCGGGGGTTTCCATCCTTGTTCTCGCTAGCACGGCTGTGCTCTTCGGCAGGCTTATTTTGGTCTTTGGTAATCTGACTGAGATCATCTGGGATGGTCAAAATCGCGTTTCTTAGCATCACACTTAAGTTTCGTTACTCTCTCTAAACGTATTTCAGTACATACAGGAAAAAAATTTGACAGTTTAATATAAATTAGGGCCATTCCCGTTTGTTCAAGAGTGTAGTGGTGCTCGCTTTATATTATGTGGTAGAATTTGGTGCTCGACAGGTTGAAAAGTTTGAGAAACCCCTGAGATAAAGGATACTGTAAGAATGGTGTCATTGAGAAGAGATTTTTAATGGCAAAAAAATTCAAAAATATCCCCTTTCCTTTTATGACGACGCTGTTCTGCAGGGTGGTGCCCTCAGGCGAAGAAGGGAGTAAACTCCTGGCCACGTCCCGCGCGTAAGCAACACATTTTTCTATGGAAACTGTAGCGCTCGTGTTTGAAAAAAAAATCCGTTAGGAGTGAAGGGAGGATCCGAAGATTTTTAAGATTCAAGCGAACAGGCGGAGAAATGATGCGTGGAATACTTGCGCCTTTAAAAAAATGCGCGGCGCCTTTAACTTTATGGTAACTGGCGGCACGAAAACACGGAGAGCCTCAACCCAATTCGACCCACCCACGCCACAAGGAGTGTAATTTAATATGCATTTCCCATCTCTCCCCATCACTGCCATCTATTCCTTCCAACCGGTTGTGACACCTGGCCATTAGATCATTAACATAATGGCCACCATCTCACGAAAGACAGTGAGAGGAAAAAGAGGGAAGGGCGAGGATGCGACACGCTTTCGAACACCTCTCTCTCCCCCCCTTTTTTCAAAATCTATTTCCGCGACTGCCCCTTTCATTTTATATTTACGTCGTTAACGTTTTTACGGTCTGTCTCTAGGAGGTAAAAGATTCATGAGGTCAGAAGATCAGATGGATAAGTCGACTAGTTTCTACTTTACTTTCTCTATTTTTTAGGAGAGGAATGATCTCGAATCGTGCGGTTTTTGTTTTTATTTCATTTCATGCCAAGTAGAGAGTTCTGTTTCTCTCCTGTGAGAGTGGGAGGAGGATAATTTGAATTAACGACAACCGCAATCTCAGAACCCATTGACTTTCATGTGAACTCGAGAAAAAACTTTTGATGTGACAAACTTGTTCGTTGCCTGTCATCTTGTTTGTAAAAAAGAATGCATACGAATATATCCATGAAGTAATACTTTTTACGCACTTCGTATACTATAATCGCGCATTTGTTGCTCGCGCCTTAAATTCAAGCTAGATTAAAATTTTCAAAGCTTTGACATCTTTTAAAGATCATCACTTTTGACTCTAAACATATTATGATGATTTAATTCACTGGTGCCCAAACTACGGCCCGCGGGCCATATGCGGTCCGCGAAGGGGTTTTGTGCGGCCCGAGAAGCTATGGCGAAAAAGCAATTTGAAAAATTTAACATACAAATTCATCCATTTTTTTAATTTTAATAATAAAACTTTAAATATTGAAATGTTAGCCATGAAAACCTTATTTTGACTTGATTTTCGCTTATATCGAACCTCGGAATGTATAGAAAACTTCCGTTTTAAAGTATAATCCGGCCCGCCGAAGAATTGGAAACGTTCAATGCGGCCCGCCAAGGGATTCACAACCACTGATGTGGCCCGCGATAGGAAAAGTTTTGGCACCACTGATTTAATTGATAGCTAGGATCCATTTTGTGATGTAAACGAGGCATTTCCGGCGTTATCTTCCAATATCTTTGCGAATATGTGAGAAATTCTGAATCTTTAAAGCTAGTGGAGCAATTGGATCAAACGACTTCGTTTCGTGCTACGTTAATCGATTCAAGATTAAGCACTTAAAATAAGAATAATTGAAAAAAGTACGAGTTTATGAAAAACCGGATACCTGCCCATTTCGGCTACAATGCAGCCGTCTTCATTGAAAATTCACCGAAGGAAGATTCTAAAAGAATTCATAACTTGCGGCTATTGGAGACACCTGAGACAAGCATATTTTCCAATATTTTGAATTTGAAGTGCTTATTCTTGGATTTTTCAGCCATAATTCATTGAGTCCCTGGTGACGTTAATTGATGGCAAGTGTTAATGTCATAATTTGTTGGGATAAAACTGGGAAACGGATAATTATTTAGTCCGCTCCTTATATTTTTTTCATTTTTAGTTATTAGTTGAGAATATAATTACTTTCTTTTAAAACAATATTTTTCGAGGGTTAAAAATTATTTTAAAAAATAAATCGAAATTTTAATATTGTCAAAGGGGATCCAATATTGGAGATTAAGAAACATTTTAATTGAAAGAGTAATATTTTTGAAAAAATGTAGTCCTTTTTTGGGTTTTTAAAAACTGAAAGTTAAATTTGTTTCCCAGGAAAATGGTTCAAATAAATTTTTATGGTTTATTTTTTTACTTATAGAAAGAAGCACGTGGAAAAATGCAAACTACATCAACTTTACGCAGAAGTTGATTTGCTAGAAATTTTCGAGTTGATTACTTTGAATTATACTTCAACCAAAGATTACCAGTTAGGTTTATATATCCCATATATTAGTATACACATGCACGGCGTATTTTTTGGCGATACATCCACGTTCCAAGAATGTTTAAAACTTCGCATAAAAATCCCTCATAGCATAAAATTTAGTATTTCAGGTAAAAGTTTTTTCTAGTCGCGGTGACAATCGTAGTATCAGCTTGTACTTTTTTCCGTTTGCTTCGTGGTCATATTAACCGATTTTATGCGAATAAAAAATATAACTATGTATTTTATAAAGTTTTGGTATCAAGTATAAGTTAAATCAGGGGTTCCCAAAGTGTGGCCTGCGAACTTACTCCTGCAATTCGCGACCAATTTAATAATGTATATTTTATACATGTATAACTCAGGTGTGCCCAAACTACGGCCCGCGGGCCATATCCGGTCCGCCAATTGTTTTCGCCCGCTACGCCACGAGTTTAACAATTAAAGGATACAATTTAACATAAAATGAAAGTAGAAAATTATAAAAACAATACCTTTTGTCTTTACCCCTCTATTTCCATAATAGATAGATATATTTAAAACAAATCAGTCAATGCTGACCCGCAACTAAACTTAATTTCCGCAAATTATTATTTAACTCTATTTTCAATAGGGTGTAGCCAGCGATGAGTGTAAAAATGAGCTATGTGGCTCTCGAGCCGAAAATTTGGGGCACCATTGGGTTAAATTTTACGATGCCACCTAATATGTTTTTATTGGAGATTCAGTTGACTTCATACCCGTCTTTAACCTGAATTGTAGCAAATTCATCGAAAATTTTCATATCTAGAAGCATATCAATGTTCGAAATTGTTTACTGGATAGTTTATGGCTTTGGAAAATTTGACTTCGTACCGCAGATCCATGCTCGTCATTCAAAGTTTAATTATGATGTTTCGTTTGCCACTGTGCCTAATTGACCGATTGTTTGGGAATGGAAAGCATAAGTAGTCCCGAGAAAAATAGCGTACACCTTGGGCAAATTTGCGTGGAACATGTGAGGGACGTGTTTGTGAGGCGCCGTGGCGGCGCTTTTGTGAGGGCGGCATTGTGGCACTGTCACCGCTGATTTGTACTTGTGTGTCGTGATGTGAGGCGGCACTTTGGTCTCTTCGCTTCGAGCGGTAGGTTTCCACGCTAGGCTACTGACTATTGTCAACAGGAACTTGGGGTTAATTTACTTCCACTCCTCCACTCTTCTCCTGGAGGGGGCCGCTCTTTGGCAGGAGGCGAACAGTTTAGTCAGAAATGGAACTCGATTTCGCTCGTAAACTATTTCGAGTGCTCTCCTTTTGGCTCGTCCCGGTAAATTGAAAAATCAACGCAGAAAGCTCGATCTCCTCCATTCCGCAGCGAATGCGTCAAGGTTTCAAGGGAGAACGAATAGGAGATAGGTAAAGTGAGACCATGAGATTTTCTGTGTGGCTTAAGAGTAGAACACGTTTTCATCTTAAGAGTCTTCATGACAATATGTTTGATTTTTTTATGACAATAAAGTGCGCATAATACCGAGAAATGAGAGACGATTTGAAAAAATTGCCTTTCTGTATTTTTCGAGCTATAATTCATAAAAAAAATCTGATGTGGCCACCACATGACTTTCACCATATCTGTAATATTTCTAAAAATCCCAAAGAGGTTACATAATAATAAATATTTCAAGAAACTGAGAGAAATTTTACACTTTACAAAGAACAGAAATAAATTCAAACCATAGCCTTCTGATATTGGATATAGCCACAAAGCTCCAACAATTAAGAAAAGAAAAAGGAGCGTTACTAAGACGTAGCTAAGCGTCAATCGTTAACAATAGTCGTCGGTAGGTGGCGTGGTGGTGGCAGCTAAAAATATAAGATATCTCTTAAACAATGCATTATATAGGAAAATATTTCTGTAGAAAATTTAATTTCCTACAACCTTGATTCCAATACATTATTACATATATAAAATATTTCAAAATAACAGATGTGTCAAGAGTAAAGGACCCACTTCAGGTTGACCGATTTTTACCAAAAACTAATCAGTTCTTCTGACTTTTATAAAAATGTTAAATATAAAATTTCGCGTTGACCTGATTAATAGTTTTTGAGTTAAGCACCCACAAAAAGCTACCAAATACACACACACAGACATCGTTGAGAACATGGTGAAAACGTGTTCAGGGGACCTCGAAACGTGTATTTCCGTTGAAATATCTATGTCGATTTTTTCATTAAAACAATTCTCCTATACTACATATGGAGAAAGTCAAAACAGTCTAATATTATAGAATTGGCTAGTTACTCATCTAGGCAAGTTCAATAGACTAAAAATTCGTAACAATTTTTTAATTTACAGGTATTCTTTTCAAAAAAGAATTATCGAGAGACCTTATCGTTGGATTCTAATCGATAAATTACCTAAGTATCTCCAATAGCCATAAAATGGTTGGAAAAACCATATGCGCATTGTGGTGACAAAACAGCCTCCATCAACAATGATTCGCCGATAGTTGATTCTAGAAAGACCACTGATGACGGTTGCTTTGTAGCCGAAATGCACATCGTTTTTTTGCTTGTTGGGAACAGGCTTATTGGCCAATAGTTATTCATATCTTCCTTGCAATATTTCTTGTGCAAATGGATGAGGCTTGCGTGGTTCCACGACTCTGGTATAGTCCTCTATCTTAAGCAAGACGTAAAAATCTTGCAGAAGATCTTGTTCATATAGTTATCTGTTGCCATGAATATTTCTACTGTGCTTCCATCAATTCCAGGTGCCTTTCCAATCTTCATGCTTTTGAATGCATGTCTTACCTCTTCTTGAAGAATATCTGGAACCTCTTTGGTGGGATATTTTCTTCTTCATTTATTTCCTCATTGGTAAATAGATCTTCTTACAGTTTCATGTGGAATTCTTCTACTCGTTTTAGAATCAATTTGCTGCTATGGGTAATCAAACCATCTTCTAACATCATTGTCACCAGCTGTCTCTTACCAATCGAGAGATGTTGCTTCATTTTCTTATAAGTTCTATTGCTTTCTATTGTTTTCTTGATCATTTCATAATTATATTTATTCACATTTCTTTGATGGACTTCTTCATAGTTTTGTTTAGTTCTGCGAAATGTATCGTTTCCTTCAGGTCCTTAGTCCTTTTCATTTCCCTTCTTTTCTTCATTAGCAGTTTTTTTTTCGCTTAACTTGAACAGTTATGTGTGCCAATTTTTAGTGTGGTTTCTCTGAGTATCCCTATTAACTTTGATTTTGCTTCTTGGTCTTCTAGTAAATTGAATTGAATATGGAGTTCAAGATGAAATTCTTCTTTTCCCTATTATTGCACTTGTACATTGATGATAGGTTTTGACTTCCTTACCAGCTTTCATCTTTCCAACTTACAATTAAATTTCATCTTAAATAGTACCAATCGATGGTTACTTCCAGTTTTAAACTGGTTGAGGATAGAACAGTCTTCTACAACATTTCTTTTATTGATGAATATGTAGTCAATTTCATTCTTTATACCACTGGGTCTCCATTTTCTGTTAGGGCTCCTCTTAAAGAAGGAGTTCATTATGTAGAGGCTGGTGCATTCAGCAAAGTCAACAATTCGGTCTCCTCATTCCTTTTTGTCTCCATAGCCCCATTTTCTAACTGTGCTGTCATTCTCCTTTCATTCTTGTATCTTTGCATTGAAATCACTGATTACCGCTTTTATGTGTAATGTAATGTAGTTCTCCAATTTCTTAATCTCCCTGGAGTTTCTGCATTTTATCTCTTGATTCTTCATGGAATTCCCTTCAAAGATGTTGAAATTCTATATTTGCTAAATATCTTTTGGATTAGATCCAACCTAAACTGCAGGTGCATATAAAAACCTTCATGTTTTTTATATATAACATATGAATTAAATGTTGTCATGTCTAATAATTGCCTAAATATTTTTTGATAATATTTCTTCATTAATTTTCTTGATGTACTGTACATTATCATATATTTGTCTGATAGATCTACCCCTCCCATTGCAACATTATAATAAATGCAAGCAATTTGTTTCTCCTTTGTCCCACCATGTTTCCTCTGCATAGGTCTCATGCTCACATCATGGCTACTGGTGAGCAAAAACTTCTTTCTTGTCATGCCGTTTCATTGCCATGAGCTTTTATTGGAATCCTGCAACTACTTCACCTGGCTTCAGTTTATTTCCCATATCGTTTTTAGGAAGGTCTTTCCAATCATTTCTCATAGTTCCAACTGTGTCAGTATCAAAAAACTCAGGGCTACTAAAAGAAATTGTCCATCTCTATCACAAATCTTTGTTTGAGGATCTTTTCTGTTAATGTGAGCCCTATCCTAGAGGGTCTCATAAAATTAGATACATTGATACTTTCCACATTTCTTATGAGTTCTGTATCTTTCCCTATAGATATAATCATGTTCCACACATACCCGGTTTTTGCTTCACATAGTTTGAATGACTTCATTCCAAACCGAGACTTCTTCTTTGGAATGTACACCTTCCATCCAATACAACCTTTTCAAAGTAAAACTTTCATCAACAGATAGGCAGTTGGTCATCAAAAGTATAGTTATCGGAAAATTTCTTTAACAAATGATCCAGGATAGGCTTTATCTTGAAGAGATTAGGCGAAATGTGCTCTTCTTTACTATATGCCTCATTATCGGCAAAATGAATAAATTTCAACAATAAAAAAATCATTTTTCAGACATCATCCCATAAAAAATGGGAGTTGCTATCATTCTATTACAAGAAAAATAATCTCCCAATCTTGACTTCTGCACAATTCCTTGTAGGAGAATAATACAAAAAAAAGTTTTACTTCTTCTATATTAGTGTCTACCCAACCTTTTTCATGGCTTCTTCTCCTCAATTTTCTCGAAAGACTTCCCATCTTTTTTGGCATACAAATTCATCTGGGTTGCTATAGTTTCACAGATGCCATCATCAAAAAAGTGTTCAAATAGGTAATTCAAGTGGATTTTTTTATCCAACAGTTTGCTCTTCAGGACTGATAACAAATTTCCCAGGAAATCTAGATTGCAGTTCACCCAACTCCACCCACTCTAAATCATTTGTCTTGCAACTTAGGTCTTTAATGATGTTTTCTTCATCAGAATCACTCTCACTTAAAGATTATTCTTGTAACTCCATCACTCCTTTTTAGTAGTGCTTTTGATTCCACTTTTACCAGGAATAGCTTCTATAGACACAATCGCTTCATCTTCACATTCGGAGCTATTGTCACTATGATTACTCTCTTCACTAATAACCTCCATGATACTAGCGAAATTATCATCTGAATCAATACATCTTTTTGCCATTATTGCTAAGTAAAATAAGATAAGATTTTAAAACATGTTAAAATGTCATACATCATCAAAAGTAAGGAGATACATCATTGCTATTTATATGCCAATGCCATGGTACCATAAGAAAAACTAATCAACAGAATACAGGAGATTACATAACAACCATTCTTTAACATTATTAATATATTGATCAGTTGGTTTCAGTCTGACTTTTCCAGGTAGAGCATTATATAACCTTAGACTCAGCCCAAGGAAACCATTCAATGTTTTAGCTTTCCTAAAGGAGGGCAGAAATAATTTACCGGATTGCCTAGTGTTGTACTCATGCACATCATCTACTTGTGTTAAGTTATCAATATTTTCTCCCATATATTTCAAACATGCCAAAATATACAATGATCCAAGAGTCAGAATTCTATACTTTGCAAACCACCAGTCATTATCCTGATGCAATGCTTATGAATTAGCATCACCAACATGAGATGACATGAGCCACCCCAGAGTGATATACCGCATGTAACAAGACCTTGAAATAAGGTCATATATATAATTATCAGAACTTCAAATGATATAGTATCACATATTTTTAATATTAAAAAACTTATAGATGACAATTTAGAGTACATCTTAGTAATATGCACTTGCCATGTTAAACCACTATCAAAACATAGCCCTAACAGCTTACATGGTACCTGGTTATTAATGAAAAATCCTTTTAGGATAAAAGTTATCTCCTGAGTTTTGTATTCATTAAACTAAACTATTAGCTTTGAACCAGTCATTTATTTGTGTAAAACTCTAATGTATCTTATGGCCAAGGATAATTGCATCCTGATTGCAACACATAAAGGAAGTGTCATCCACAAATTGCATCAGCTTAATATTTGGTGTCATAGCATAATGCATGTCATTAACATAAGTGATAAAAAATAGGGGCCCCAACAATGAACCCTGCTGCTCACTATATGAGATGCTTTTCAAATCTGAAATGTGGTTTTCCCAAAACACTGCTTGGTTGACTAGAAAACATTCACAGAACTGCAGGGCATTTCCCCTAATATCATTCCAATATAACTTCTTAAGTAGGCAGTCATATTTGACAGTATCAAAGACTTTACTAAGGTCACAACACACCATCTTCACTTTCTCCTCATTCTCAAATGCTTCATGTATATATTTCACCACATCTGTCAACATAACATTAGTCCTTTACCCTTCCTAAAACCATATTGAGTGTATGATAGGACCCCATGGACCTCAGCAAAGTCTTCCAGCATTCTTTTGAAAGCACTTTCAGATATTTTTGAAAGAATAGGGATTAAAGTTATGGGCCTATAGCTACCAGTGTCCTTGGTATCTCCTTTCCTTTTATAGATTGGAACCACTTTATTTACTTTCAACACTTCTGGGAAAGACCCTCACTGAAATGCCTGGTTTATCAACAATACCAATGATTCCACTAATTGAACCCAACAAATTTAATTAAATTTTAGCTCATACCATAGAAATCTACAGCAAACAAATTATCGACAGACATTTACATGTCATATACTTCAGTAGCATCTACAGGTTTCACAAACATATTCCTATGTACTTTATCTGCATTACCAAGGAAGTCTTTGAATACCATATCGCTTCTGCCTATATTACTAATTATTTCCTTAGGAGCATTTACAAAACAGTCATTAAAATGTTTGCAGTAATTTCAGAACATGTGACATTCTTTGTGTTTTCACTTCTAAATTCCTTAATTATGCTCCAAATTGCCCCGGACTAATTTGATGACTGCAGTATTCTGTCATTGTCCCTAGATAATTTGGCTTTTCTTAGTTCACACTTGTATTCTTTCCTAACCTTTTTAATTTCAGTACTCAAATTAACCTCAACTCTGTGAGACCTGAGGTCCAATAAGTAATGGAGCCTATTTATAAGGATCTATATATCCTGTATATCAAAATATATGGGAGAATCACTTAGAACACTTACTGACAATCCCACACTTGCACAGAAAAAATAAATCTTGAGCTCGTATGAAAGCATGGGAAAGGCAAGTTGGGTTCTATTTTTGGCAAACTCCTTTGAAACTTGCCTATTATGAGGAATAGGTGCTGCACATGTGTTTGATGATTCATTGGGGTCACACATGTGCTCTACTTCAAGAATTTCACTTTATCGGTTCTTATGTTATTTTTCGAAAATATAATTTTTCAATAGAAATCTTATGAATACTACCTATTAATTAAATTGAATGCAACATTTTTTAAATTAAATAATTTTGTTTTAAAGAGCAATCCATATTTTAGTTTCTAATGGCTTTGAAAGATTACTCAAAATGAGTGCCAAAACATCTCAGTACCACGACGAAATATAATGCATATGTGCAATTTCTTTGGGGACTATTGAGTTAAAAAATACAGTAGATAGCAGAAGGACCCAGGATAACAGAAATAAATAAAATAAAATTTTTGAAAGATAACTTTTATATTTTGTACTAAAAAGTAAAAAAATAAATTTTGATTTAATAGACTTAAATTAGAACTTTTATAAAAGTTTTATGGCTTTTGAAATGTGTAAGAAGGTTAGAAGCCATATAACTTTTACAAAGGTTCTAATTTAAGTCTAGTAAATCTACATTTATTTTTTACTTTTTAGTGCAAAATATTCAAGTTATCTTTTAAAAATGTTATTTTTAATTATTTTTTTTTACTTTTTAGTCCCAGTATGTAATGTCTAGTGGATATTCATATTGCAACACTTTTTCACAGGAGATTTCATACTGCTGCTACAAGGCAGACGGACAAAGTAACACTGAAGGATTAACAAATTGTGCAAATTTTGGTTTATTTTTTAATTTTATGCCTCGACAAAGTGAACTACTATGTAAAACTTTGTGATTATCAAACCACCTAGTCTTTGATCCATAAGGGTATCTTACTGGTTCTGTGTACTGTGGTTAACACTACTCTTTTGCCTTTCATTCTCGGAGTGTTTGGGGCAGACTTTAAGTGGAAACAAATATTTCACAAAAAAGCAAAAGAATATTTTGACACCGATACTACCGAACGACACAAGTAATCAAAGAGACCACGTGAGCGTAACATAAAATCTATTAGACGCGCCTTAAAATTAAAAATTATTAAAATAATAATAGAAGTTAATTAATAATTTCCGGTTATGCGAGTACACATCCGGAATGAAATTGGTATATATATATATATATATATATATATATATATATATATATATATATATATATCATCATCATCATAGGTAGTCTGTCCGTAGACAGGTCCGTGATTATTAATGGTTAAACCTGGTTCTCCATATACTCCTATTTTCCGCTGTCCTCTTCATATCTTGATAACTCTCTTTCCCTTTCAAATCGTCTATTAGCTGATACCTTTTCCTACCTCTTTCCCTTTTCCCATCTAGTTTTCCTTCTAACACATCTTTAATCATACTCTCTCTCCTCATGTAATGTCCAACCCAGTTAGCCTTCCTCTTTCTGATAGTCTGTATAATCATTCGCTTCTCTCCTATTCTTTGTAGCACTTCTTCGTTTTTCATCCTATCCGTCCATTTTATTTTCAACATTCTCCTCCAAGTCCACATTTCAAAGCTTTCCAAGTATTTGATGTCATTTTTCCTTAGCGTCCATGTTTCTGCCCCATACAATGCTATACTCCATACGTAGCATTTTATCAACTTCTTGCGGATATCTTCCCTTATATTCCCTGTAAGTAGTTGTTTCTTTCTCCTGAAAGCCGCTTTTGCTTTTCCTATTCTAGTTTTGATCTCATCCGTACATTTTGCCTCTCGTGTTAGGATACTTCCAAGATATTTATATTCTGAAACTTGTTCTAATGGCTTTCCCCCAATAGTTATGTTCAGATTCTCTTCTTTACCCGATATTCGAATGACCTTGGATTTTTCTGTATTTATTTCCATACCGTATTTTCTACCTGTTATCACTAGTCTATTTATCATTTTTTGTAGTTCCTCTTTCTTTCTTGCTAGAAGTACTTGATCATCTGCGTATTTTACTGTTCTTATAATCCTTCCTCCAATTTTGAAATCCCCTGTGCC
Organism: Tanypteryx hageni; assembly: GCA_028673005.1. Lineage (NCBI taxonomy): Eukaryota > Metazoa > Arthropoda > Insecta > Odonata > Petaluridae > Tanypteryx > Tanypteryx hageni. The sequence goes on from CM054113.1 coordinate 71,314,924, forward strand.
ATCTAAAGCTTCTTGCATTAGACTTTCTCCATATATATTGAATAGGGTTGGCGATAGGCAGCATATATATATATATATATATATATATATATATATATATATATATATATATATATATATACACACACACACACACACACACACATACATACATATATGTATGTATATTCTAAGTTTCTAAGCAATAGACGGAATGATCAAGTTATGCAGCACGATCTTATTGTTAAGCATTGTTAGTGGTTAGGTGGAAGATGAGACTTCCTTGTCTCAATCTCGCCCCAAATAAAGACCATATCTATCTATCGTAGGGCCCTCATCAACAAAATGAACGAGTTTAATTATGTTCAGTTAATTATTTACGGTGTGTTTCCACGAGTCCACTAAAAAAACCCTAGGTGATGCGACGGAATTGGAAGACGTCGGGTTCGTTTTCGGGAAAAGAAACAATCGAAAGCGATGTAAAGGAAAATGAAGGGTCCGTCGTATCGATTGGGGCCTGCCCGTATCTCTTCTTCTTTTCTCTTTCTCTTACCCTACCTTCTCTGCGGGGCACATAGATGGAGAGAAAGAAATGGTGAGGGAGATGACCAACCTCTCTCTCTTCTTTTCGGATTGGAACGGGATTTATGGACGTTGCGTGTTTGGCCCCTGTCGTGTGAATGCGGCGTGGGTGTCGGGAAGGAAAAAATAGGGCGGGAAGAGACGGTTTCGTTTTTTTCGTAGGAGGAATGTCGGCATTCAGGACTTACCTTTTTTCTTGCCGCCATATTTCATATTTATCTCGTCCACACGCGTATTTTTCATGAATCTGATTACGGGGTATTGATTACGTCTCGAGAGAGCCATAGTTAGTGTGGCCCTACGTCGAATTTCTTTGGAATTTTCTAAGGAAAGCGGGATAGAAAAGGAGGAAACGGAGGAGGGAGGGGACTGTGTTAGACCGAATCTCATGTGCTTCTAAAAATTCTATCCTCTTTCAATAACTACCTATACCATGCGCGTAGGAGAAGACTAATTACAATTTGCGCAGAATGGTATCGATGGAGATACTTTTCTAAGAATTAGAAAGCGTAAGAGTATAAAGACGGTGTGTTTGAGTAACCCCCACTTGATAACTTCACGTACCATGATTACATACACTTTGTTGTCGCCCAAAACTAGAATATAGTCTATTACAATTTGTTTGATAGACGAGTCCAAAAAGTTCTTGGTTTTCCATGCAAAAAAATGTTATGACTTCTTATCTTAAATATCTCACGAGATATTATTTTTTTTGTTCAATTAGAATCGCATGCTTCATGTACATAATTTTGAACGTTGAATAACATATGGACAAAAATTTATATCATGGATAAACTTTGGAATTATGAATAATATAATTACTGAAATTAAGCAACTAAGATTAAATTTATAATACTGTGTAGCATAAGTATAAGAGCATAACATAACATAACGTTGACGTATCTCATTGCCAATTAAGTTGAACGTTGAATAACATATGGACAAAAATTGATATCATGGGTAAACTTTGGAATTATGAATAATATAATTACTGAAATTAAGCAACTAAGATTACATTTATAATACTGTGTAGCATAAGCATAAGATCATAACATCAACATCCCACCTTTCAAACGTTGACGTATCTCACTGTCAATTAAGTTGTTCTATATTTTTAATACGAAAAAGAGCTGTATTTTGATAAGCAAATATAAAATCAAATTTTGAAATAAACTCGATTGAATGAAAAGCATTCAAACAATTCATGGCATTTATTAACAGAACAATAAGTTTACTTTCTTGGAAAAATTGTATAAACATGCTAAATTTAACTTCGAAGATGAAAGTACGATTATATTTTGGTGTCAGTCCATGCTCATATCAATATAAAGATGTTAATATCATTTTAAACGAATTTTCGCAATATTCTAGCATTATACGTGGAAGATATGATGTCATTTCTAACAGAGAAATATATGGGAAAGGTTTGGGAGTAGTATTTCTGTAACATTGATTTTTTTAGTCGATGAAGCAACTAAAATAAAATTATAGCGATAAATCTTTATAACATTTTTAAAACTGCAGAATCGTTCAATAATTTGTAATTGGAGTCATATAATACTTTAAAAAATCTACATAAATTATTTATCAAACATCTTCATTAGAAAAGATAAAAGTTATACAGACGGTTTATTTCTTTTAAATTGTTCACTGAAAACATTCCAAATCTCTAGAAAGATTGATATCAGTAATAATACCTCAAAACTCCTGTATGTTTGAATTTCTAATGGCCTTTAACTCGGATATCTCAGATCATAATTGAGCCTTTTATCTGCTTCTCCTCCCTTTACGCATAACCTTGTCGTCCGCTTCGATTCAACTCAGCAAAAACTCCTCCGCCTCCGCGTAATTACGCCACCTACTCATATCATATTCGCAAGAGATTACGAGGACGTTTAATTTATCAACACCAGATTTTAATCGATTCAGCGAAGGGACGAGCGATTTCAACATATAACCGCCTGATTGAATCTCGATCACATCCACATTCCCCATCTCTCCCCCTATTTTGTTTCATCCTCATCCCTTCCTCTCCTCCTCTCTTCTTGCCTCCCTTATCCTCTCCTTCTCCCCCCACCCTTGCATCTCATTCCCTCCCGTTTTATAGCTCCCTATCGCCCGATACAAACACCCCTATATCTCAACCCCTCTCTTCTCTTTTCCCTTTACAACCCTTTCCTCCCCCCTTCCCTTCCCCTGTCCAGGAGAAGGGATTTCCACCCACCCAATCGACCAGCCACCTGTTGGTTCACCCTGGTGTGTGGGAGCGGGTGAGTGGTGTTTCGAACGGAGTGGGTGGATGAGAGGGAAAGGGAGTGAGAGAAGATAGAAGGAACGAGAGAGAATGAGATTCGGGGGTTGGGTGCGGTGAGGGAAAGGCACACTTGTTGCATTGGACCGCGGGCCGTGCTGCCACCTAGAGGGCAGCCGCCTAATTTGGTGCTCGTGGGCACTTTTCGAAACTGCCTTTGTTGCCCGCGTCGTTTTTAGTCGACCATGTGTTTGCCGGCCTCAAGAATGGTGGAGTCGTCGACACGGTGAGACGGTAGGTTGTCGGGAAAGCTGGAGCAACTGGTCCATCGTTTAGGATTCGAAATTAAGGCCTCGTTAATCTCGCCCTTATAATTTCTCCTTAGGCTTTCAGAAACGGAGTGAAATATTCCGTCCTCGCCCACATTGGGTTGTTCGCACCAGGTTTGTGGTGGAGACATCTTGCATGAAAATATTGCGGACGAATGAAAAAGATGCGAGTGGGTGATCGTTGGCGTCTTATTATTCGGATTTTGTTAAGGCGCGAATACAAAGAATGTCTTTAAAAGCTTTCATGTTTATCGTTGTCATTTTCCCATTTATAAATGGTGGCCCATTACGACAGGCAGATTTGAAGGATTTGTGATATATTTATCTGAGTTATCGTAAATATTTCAATATATAAAGCTCTATACTTTTTAAAATCATTTATCGTATTAAAACGCGCGTAAAAATTTATATTTATCAATTCGATTGAGATTAAAGCGCTTTCTTAAAATTTCTATTTACCAAAATCGGAATAAATGAAACCTTGCTTTATTTTTCCTGTTAGCCGTTAGGCAATTATTTATTTTTCATCATGACCTCACGATTGTGTACCGAAATTTCCGGACACGCTCAAACACACGAGCACGCGCGCACGTGTTTCCGTGGGGACAATTCAACGAGAGGAGGGAGAGAGATGGAGCAGAATCGCCTCGATTCCAAAGTTAAAAGATAATGCGCAAGTAATTTAAGTCCTAGAAATTTCGAGCAAAAGAAATTCAAATCAACATATGGGACTACCTAGGGGAAAATGGTCTATTCGAACAATAAAATTTTCAAGTTATATAGAAGTTCTAGCTTTTAGAGTTTCGAATGCCGATATAAAGCCAATAACCGCAGGAGACCTTAAAAGGTGGACCACCTGATGAGAAACAGGTGCCACGCATGGGGAAGAAAAATTTTCGAGGGGCAGAAGGAATGGCAGGAGAGGCCAAAGGGATGGACTCGAAAGTGAGCCGAAGAAGCGCTTCTCTCTCTCTATTACTTTGGTTTTCTGTGTTGCATATGAATAATTACTTTCAAAATGTAAAAAAATATTTACCGTATTAAATATGTTTAAATTCATTAAAACAATTTTATTTATTAATAGAAAATAATGAGATAGTAACTAAATGCGTGCAAAACAGCTTTTTACAATTTTGAATTCCTGGATACAAATTAAAGTATAATGTTTATTATTTACTACTAGTATTTTCAGTTAACTATATAATAATAACAACAGCTGTATGTATGTGTATATATATTGCACATTATTCCAGTGACCTCAGGCCACGAATGCCTATATAAATAGATTACCTTTTGCACTGCGATTAACATGGCAGAAGCAACCTGTGTCAGTGTTAAAACCTGTAGGTTTACTTGCGCTTCCTGCGTGGGACTTACGTGATTATCAGGGCAAAAGGACTTTCCTGGAAATGCCCAGAATATGAGACATCATTCAAAACATTTTCACCTTAGCATATTGGAACAATAGGCATATCTCCTAGGCGCAAAGTTTATAAATAACGTATTTCGGGCCGCCAATATTGAATCTAACAAGAGAGGAAAGATGCACACATCATGCGTGCATATATGCGGGGCATTGGCGTTCTTTACGATTTATACAATCATGCCAAAAGATACATATTAATGTCTTAGTATAATGTCTAAGAACTAGTATGCCAAAGAAATATCGAATTTTTGATTAAGCGATTTATTTCCTAATCGGTTGTAATTAATATAACAATCGACATTTACTTCAAACATACCTCACTCGAATAGTAGCATATAATCTTCATGTTCACGTTCATTCCTTCGTAGTTAGTTACCCATTCCTTACCACTTACAAGCGCTGCGTATACGGAAAGTAAATAGACGAATTTTCGTTAAATTCTTCGTCGTAGATAATACATTTACATTCTTTTACCAAATGTTGAGTGCGCATTAAAGAGAATTAAACAAATATGGTATTTACAGCAGATGTTTATTTCAGTTGTCAAGAACATTGTTTTCGTTGACAACAATTTAAAAATCTGATGTGGCCACCACATGACTTTTCCCATATCTGTAATATTTCTAAAAATTCCAAATAGGTTACATAATGATAAATATTTTAAGAAAATGAGAGAAAATTTTAGGTCTTACAAAGAAGGGAAATAATGCAAACAGCCTTCTAATATTGGATATAGCCACAAAGCTCCAACAATTAATAAAATAAAAAGGAGCGTTACTAAGTCGTAACTAAGCGTCAGTTGTTACCAATAGTCGTCGGTAGGTGGTGTGGTGGTGGCAGCTAAAAATATAAGATATCTCTTAAACAATGCATTATATGGGAAAATGTTTTAAACAACGGTTGTAGGAAATTAAATTTTCTGCAACTTTTATTCCAAACATTTTTACATTTATCAAATATTAAAGCAAGTATTTCAAAATAACGGATAAGTGACAAGAGTAAACACCCACTTTCGCTTGACCGATTTTTACCAAAAACTAAGAAGTTCTTGTAAATTTTATGAAAATGTTAAATACAAATTTTTGCGTTGACCTGATTAATAGTTTTTGAGTTAGAGCACCTACAAAAACGCTATCACACCACGCACACACACACATCGAGAAAATGTTCAAAACGTTTTCAGGAGACCTCAAAACGTGAATTTCCGTCGAAATCTCGAAGTCGATTTTTTTCATAAAAACAATACTTTCCCCTATATTACGTATGGAGAAAGTAAAAACACGGGAAAACCTTTCTGTCCAAAGTGAATTACGACTTTCTCCTATGATTTTATTTAAATCGACTACTCCATCGATAAAAACGTATTGAACAAAACATATTTCACTAGTTCTACAATTTTGTTTGAAAACTTTTTTATGTGATATTTTACGAGATATAAGGAAAAGTTCATTTTTTTTGTCGCCAGTAAAGCGGCACTCCCGATTAGGCTACGTAAACCATTTATATAATTCTCTTATTTTCTTTTCCCTTATGTCCTAAATATCAAATTTCATGAACATCCGCCCAATAGTTTCGCAGATGAAATATGCGGAAGGACAGACGGACGGACACGACCTGACCGTAAGGCGTTCTTTCTTTGCTTTTAGTAATGAACATCTAATCCAGTATAAATCGTACGATCATTATGTGTTGCAATATTGCTATATTCCTGTTTTATAGTTATATAATATTAATAATTATGGATTCATTTTAATGCGGTTAACGTAGAAGTGAGTTTCTTTTCGCTTCAACTGAATTTTTTGTGAAATTAGAGCGTTCCAAAGTAATCTTATTTACTAATGTTATTTTTTATTTAAACCAGATAGGTACGTTTTCACTATTGCAAGTTAAGAAGACAAAAATACGTATCCGCACGCATCATTGCGCAAGCGCCCCCTCCCACTCTATGACAAACGATTAACTTTGTATGATTTTCCACTCTTCCATTTTGCGTCGCTTAATTTGTGAACGGCTTCTTATAAACGATTCGGTTTAGTACTGTTTTAAAGGAGTTTAAAAGTTGTTTTTTTTTCTTTCAGTGCATATAAATGCTATTGATATATTCTTTATTTATTTTTTTAGTCTTAAGTTTGAAATAAATTTTTTATTATTCTTTCAACAGTCAGCATTTATTCGATTTTATAAATCCACCATTCATTCCTTTAATATTTAAAATTAATTAAATCTTTATTTTTATAGCATTTGTTGTCTTTTAGTATTTAATTGAACATTTTTCAAATGTTCCTGAAGATGTAGATTTTGGACGCATGATATATGAGCACATTCTTGAGTTAGGGAAATTGTGCCAAAAGAAAATATGAATTTTGAAACGAAGTTGATAGGAAAGTTATTTTCCCCAATCATTAAATACAATAAACAAAAATTAAAGCTTTTGTTCAGACATGCGTTGCAGGTAATTTAAACAGGATGGAAAAGTATACTCCATAAATGGAATACACAGAGATTTCAAAGGCGTTCTTAATGGGAAATGCCTGTGGAACGGTATCGAAAGATTGGGCGATTCTCGAATTTTTATCCCCGAAACTAGAAGTCGTAATTATATGGTCTCGGAAATCATCTTGTGGTAAATGTTGTTCTCTATCCAAATACATTTTTAAATCCATAAGTCACAGATAAGGGAATGGAAGAGAAATATGTGGATTTTTAATTTTTGCTGGCTGAGAGAACCGTCTTCGCGATCGATGTAAACAAAATATGCGATGTTTTGCTTAGAATTTTCTCGAATTTTTATCTCCGAAGCCATAAGTCGTAATTTTATGGTCTCTGGAACTATCTTGTAGTAAATGTTGTCCTTTATCCGAATAACTATGCCTCACAGATAGATGGGATAGAAAAACATGGATTTTAATTGTTGTTTGCCGAGAGAACCGTCTTAGAGATCGATGTAAACAAAATATGCGATGTTTTGCGCGGGATTTTGTAGAATTTCTATCACCGAAGCTAATAACTCGTATGTATATTGCCTCGCGGAATTTCTTGTAGTAAACGTTGTTCTCTATCCGAATAATTTTTATAATCTATACCTTACAGATGTGCCAGGGAGAGAAGTTTAGTATTTCATTGTTGCTTGATGAATGCCATTTAACGAGATACGAATATAAGTTCATTAAAGTAATTACGTACAGTGGAAGCTCTTATAGACGGATTCAGTTGAAAATCACAATTTGGCGATAAATTTTAATAAAGATCACTCATACTTAATTAAATTAAAATCCGTCAAGCGGTTTAGGAGATGAAAGTTACGACGGAAGGACCAGACGTGCCCACAGGCCTGCTATTACCGCTTCGCTGGTAAAGAACGCCTAAAAATGGAGCCTTACGTATGTACAACTAGAGACCCAAATAATACGATTTTAGTGGATTTTAGAAAAATTATCAAGGCCGACCGGTTAAATAAAAAATGTGTATCAGTCTTTGATTATTCTCCATTTTTGCGAAATGTCCAATAAAAAATGATTGCTTCAAGTTTATCTCATACGTTTTCAAAAGTTTATCTGTCTGATAATCTAAAAACTCGAAAATGGAAAACTTTGCATGACGTTCTTTTATATCCAAAGAAAGAGGAAGATGCATATTTGCATCTCATTCCACGAGCAAAAGTTCGATTTTAATAAGCTGGAATCGGAAGATTGATTTCATAACGCGATCAAGAGTTTTTAACATCCTAGAAAAAAAATTCAAAATCCATATTGTCTCGATTAAAAAAGACAAAATACATCAATTCTTGGATTTTCCTTTTTGTGGCGGGTACAAAAAAAATGAGATTAGCTATTAAGAATCGGATGATCCAATTCATGAAGTGGTCAAAAGTTTTTAATGCTCTAGAAACCAAAAAAATCAAGTCATAATGCCTAGAATAAAAAGACAACGTTTAAGTCAAAATATGTCAAACTACAATAAAAGCAACATATATAGCAGCAGAAAATTCAGAATTCAACACCGGGTACATCAGTTATTATAATATATACAAACAAATAAAGAAAGAGCGGAGCGGAGAGCGAATGGCGTTTTTTTTATTTAGACCGATGGACGGACAAACCGAGAAAAAGTGCCTAACTAGGCAGAATACTGAATCGATTGGCGAAAAAACTAAGCCTCTGCTTTCGTTTAGGAGTAGTTAGCGCGTCATACTGACGGAAAAACCTAACGCATGAGCGGATTTTTTTGAGTAAACCGCTAAAAATTGTTGACCTGTAAAAAACGACGGGGAATACGCCCTTAGCAAAAAAACAGAACGATCCTTATTGAACAGCTAGTGAGGAAAGGCTATAATAAATTCACACAGAGAAGATATGAGAGTTTATAAAATTTACGAGAATCGAAAAAAGGAACGAAGTAAATAACGGTTTTCGGGATCAGAATTATTTTTTTTGTTCCGCTCCGGCCAAAAATATCGATTTTTTTGTTTCAAGTTTTCGATTCGGTTCCGGTTCGACGTCCTTGGTTTCGCGTCTGGTATATACTGGAAAACTCCTATGCACTACGAGGTGGATTTACGGCTTGTAGAATAAACGTCGCACTCGCGCAAAAAGAAAACGTAACATTTTTTTCTTCCCCGGCCACTAAATCAGTTTCGGCGAAGAATACGAGTCAGGAGGCACCGCCGATCGTAAACGAATGACTCATCGTTCGGTTCTCTGTCTTATTTCCAAGTGGATTTCCTCTTTCCCTTCCTACTCCTTTCGCTTCGAGGTCGGGGTTCCTCCTTTAAAAAAAATAGCAACAGCTAGATCTAATTTCGGTACAAACATTCATCTCCCGTTCGGGAAGAAAAAGATCGAAAAAATAAGAGAAAATGATGAGTAAGTAAAGTGGCGAAAAATATAAAAAAAACGCGCGGTCATTAAACTGTCTTTTGGTGGGACCGGTGGGGAAAAAAACGGTTTTTCCTCCCTGCTCGGAAATCGTAATTGAATTGTGGATGAACGTCACTCTTTTTAATAGGTTGTACCGGTGACTTTTAATGGGCAGGATGGCGGATTTTTTTACTAAGATTTACACGCGGCCGCGGAGGACACGAATGTCTTAATCTTTTTCTGTTTAATTGTTTTCCCCTTTTTTAATCCACCACTCGTTCTGTTTGCTCCGAGCCTCAATAGAAAAAAAATCACTCCGATCATATAGTCATTAAACGGAATATATATTTACGAGAATAGCTTTTGAGGAACGGGGGAATTTTTAAAAACAAATGCACTTATGTAGTTTTCTTGTAATGCAGTACCATACATTGATCGTGTTCGTGACTTTGATGTAGTTACGAGACCGGTACTATATCAAACGGCATCCACCCAAGAGTATCCGGTTTAAACCTTATGTAATACATCAAAGGTGGACAAAAACATAATTCAGAATAACTTTCTCTGTAGTAGTAACTTCCCGCAATTTTTAATGGCTTATTCTTATGTCGTCCATTCAGAACTTCTGCGTAGAGCAGTTCGACTTTGTTAGATGAAAGCACGTGGATCGTTACTAGGGGAAATTTGTTTTATTAACCCCAATTATATAGTCCCATAACTAATAATCTTTTAGAAAAAAAGTCTCAAAGTAAATTGTCAAAATTTAAAAATGTTACCCTCTTCCTAAAATGAAATTAGTGTTTTTCTTCCCTTCTCTCATTATGTCATCGTAAGCTCAGTTTCTTTTGCAAATTTTTAGCTAATTTTCAAAAATGCTAAAAACAAGCTATTGTTACCGCTTTGTCGTCCGTCCGTCTATAGATATTCAAATTTTTTAGGCATTCTTTACTAAAAGTAAGGAAAGGACGCCTTATGGCCAGGTCTTGTCCGTCCGATTACTATTGAAGTTCCGGTTTTGATTCCAGAAACGAATGTAGACGTTCTTTACATTAAGTGAAAAAGAACGCCTTATGGTCAGGTCGTGTCCGTCCGCCAGTCCTTCCGCATGTTTTATCTGCGAAACTACTGGTCGGATGTTTATGGAATTTTATATTTAGGACATAAGGGCAAAGAAAATAAGAAAATGGTATAAATGGTTCATGTAGCCTAATCGGGAGTGCCGCTTTGCTGGCGACAAAAAATGAACTTTTTTTAACTCGTAAAATATCACATAAAAAGTTTTCAAACAAAATTGTAGAACTAGTGAAATAGCATACGTTTTGTTCAGTACATTTTTATCGAAGGAGTAGTCGATTTAAATAAAATCATAGGAGAAAGTCGTAATTCACTTTGGACAGAAAGGTTTTCCCGCGTTTCTTTAATTGTTGTCAACGAAAACAATCTTCTTGACAACTGAAGTAAACGTCTGCTGTAAATACACATAAATACATAATTAGTTTAATATTCTTTAGTACGTATATGTCTTATATACCGTATATGCAATTATTTGTGTATTTTTTTAGACGCGCACCAACAGAATAATTATCATCGTAAGTTCCAACGAAAGAAATAATTGATGCCTTTGCATCGGAATTTAAAAAAATATTTTCATAACTGTTACATCAGAATTTTGTATGTATCTTATTTTATAACAAATTTAGTATTTTATTTATGCTGCAGTTTGAAAATAATTCAATTGCTACAAACAATTTCTTTTTTATTTTGTTTATATCATTCGTAGCTATTTATTATTACTAAATTTTTAGGTAGTTTTTTGGCTTACCTAGCCCAATCTGTACTATTCGAAGAGTATCTCTTTATTTTCTCATATCCATGCCATTCTTTTAATGCTTCTTATATTCCTTTCCTCTTCCTGCCTCATTGCCTCTGTTCCATGTATTCCTTCAAAATTTGACACACCCATTTCATCTGCCTTTCCCTTATTACTAGGCTGACCATAAGTCCCGTTTTCGGGCCGTTTCCAGACCGTCCCGTCGTTTTCGGCAAAAAAGTCATTTTTTCCCGTTTCAAAGCTTTTCGAGATTAAAAGTCAGACTTTCCAATTTTCTCAAAATATGGATAATATTAGATTATAACTGAGAATATTTCTCTGTTTAGGAAAGTGAGAATAAGGCTAAGTTGTCACTTTATAGAACAGGTACACATTTATTTGTCTGCCCGTTTCCGTGAGCTAGAGGCGAATCGGCTGGGCACTCAAACTCTAAATCTTTCAATGTTTAAGCTGTATAGCTAGTTGCATCTTTGTTGCGGGGTTAATCGAGGTATTCAAACAAATCACAGAATTAATGGTTCGTTCTAATTCGCTTAAAGAAATAATGTCTGTGTAAGTCTTTGATTCGGCTGTAACATTCTTCTTAGCTTTTCCCCGATCGTATTATCTTCGAAGTTCAGTGTTAGATGAAGTGAAGCAAGCAGAGGTAGTTGTATACATTGTGATAGTGGGATAAAATCAAAAGAAATTCCTGTGAAAGGTAAGACTATAAATTCGCTTATTTAGTGGCAATTTATGCTTATGAAATTTCATTGGAATTATTAGTACATCTTACTTTCTTATAAGAATGTACATACACGTAATAAATGAGAACCAGAAAATTAAATTACTATGAAAAACCACTTTTTGAATAGAATTGATTAGTTTGATTACATTATTGTCTTAGTGATCATTTTTTATCTTGCTCGATATTAAGCAAATATTATTTACTTTCATTTCGTAAATTACTTTTCTTATAAGTTTACTGAGAATTACAAGCTTTTAAAATAATTTTTTATATGTATATTTTTTGTAACCCATAATAATAAGAAAATGGCGAAGAGAATTTGTTCATTTAACGATGACCTGCAAAAGGAGTTTAAATTTATTAAACAGGACAGTACTTTTGTAAATGACAATTCTAAGGTGTACTGTGGAATCTGCGGTGTTCGCTTTTCTGTTGCTCATGGAGGTAAGAGTGACATAAATCAACGCCTGCGAAGCCGAAGACATAAAGATGCAGAAAATGTAGCAGGGGCTTGTAGAAGTATCAGCTCATTGTTTTCACCAGAGGATTCGACATGTGAAAAAATTGCATCCAGTGAAGCTCTTTTTGCATTTCATACAGTGCGTCACGATCAGAGTTTTAGCACAAATGATTGTTTGTCTAGTTTGATCAAAAAGATTTACCAACCTAAGTTTTCGTCTGCCCGTACCAAATCGGAAGCAATTATTTGCAATGTTTTGTCACCTTATGTATTAGAGCAAGTTTCCGTTGATTTAGTTAAATGCAGTAGTGCAACTATTAGTTTAGATGCTTAAACAAAAAAGAGAACTAACTTTTTCCTGATGTTGTTCGGTATTTCTTACCAGATAATGGTGTTCAACCTAAAATCTTCGAGTTTGCTTCTTTACCTGGTGGAACATCCGATTTACAATGCAACCTGCTAATTGACGTTGTAAATAAGTATTGTTTGCAAAACAAGATTGTAGGATTTTGTGCCGATAATGCAAACACCAATTTTGGCGGTTGTAACAGAAATAGTCAAAATAATATATGGCGTAAACTTGAAAAAGGACTTGCAAGGAATGTTATTTGAATTGGTTGCGGTGCACATATCATACACAACTGCCTTCAATGTGCTATTGACTGTTTGCCATTTGATGTTAAATGCTTTGCGGTTAAAGTTTACAAGTACTTTCACATATATGCAGTTAGAGTTCAGGAGCTCAAAGACTTTTGTAAATTTGCAGGAGAAGATTATTCTAAGTTATTAGAACATGGAAACACAAGATTTTTATCCTTAGGACCTGCGATAGACAGAATATTAAAAATGTTTAATGGGTTACGTTCTTATTTTCTTTCACAACAAAAGTGTCCAATGATTTTGAAAAACCTATTTGAAGATTCCTGCCTAAAATTATGGTTATCATTTGCGAGAGATCAAATTTCAACATTTCAGAAAGCAGTTGAATCTATAGAAAAAACAGATGTGTCGGCAACTGAAGTAGCCTTTGGTGTTAAATCTCTTAAAGGAGTCCTTATTGCTAGGAATGAAGAAAGTTTTATTACAACAGATGTAAGAATTCAACTTAAGTCGCTGGTGGAATCTGAAAAGATAAATGAATCCGAGTTGTATGAAATCATTTCAAATTTTTATTCTAACTCTATAGAATATTTGGAAAAATGGGAAAAGAGCTTTGGGGTATCTGATAGGTTTGAATGGATATTATTAAAACAGTTACCTCAGTGGAAAGAGATATATAACAGTTTGGAAGAAATTGAAGATAATTTCAGTCGCATAGGAGTAGATGAAACCCAATTATTTGACCAATGGGTTTGTATGAAATCCATCATAACTAGAAAGATAGGAATTTGGAACTCAGAACATATCTACCTCAAAAAAATGGGTCGAAATATTTTTGGAAAAGAAGATTTAAAAAAATCGTCGAATTGGTGTTATGTCATCCAGGAACAACAGCCTCAGTTGAAAGAATATTCTCTCTTATGAACAAAATTTGATCGAATGAAAAATCGAGAATAAGCATAGATACTATGAAAGCAATGCTAATCGTGCGTGTGAACTTTGACATGACGTGTAGTGATTTCTATGACAAAATTATAAAAGATAAAAATTTGTTAAAGAAAATAAGCTCGGCAGAAAAATATAACACAGCTTAACTACTAAACATTGATAAAAAGTAAAGATTTTTTAGTATTTTTTGCTTTAGTTGTCGTTTCTTGTTTAAACTGTATAAATATAATTATACTTTCTGTATTACTGAAATGCAAGAAATGTAAGTTTTTCTATGGTAAGTAAACAAGAATGAAGAACTTAGAAAAAGGAGGTTTTATGCAGTTCTTATCCTTCGATTTTTATTTTTAGTCAATAAAGCAAATATTTAATTCTACCAAAATGTTCCCTAGAATTAGCATGTTATTTATCTAATTTTTAAATAAATGGGTTTCTCACTGTTTGATTCTATTATATATATTGCTACCGAAATGAGATCAAAAGATCTTATCTAATAGTAATATTTAATTTAAAAACCCTATCTGTATCGTAAGTAAAATAATAATTAAAACTTGTCTTTTTCCTTCTAATAGACTTGTAAAGACTGAGTAGCGTTTCTATCTTTTTAGTTGAAACTTATCGCTCAACTTTTTAAAAATAATGTCAAGTTTACGATTAATTTTTATACACTAAAATATTTCGTAATTATATTAACCTTTAGAATATATGAAATAAAAATATTCGGCAACAAATATAAAAGAAGTAGTTTACTATTATATTAAAATTGAGAGCTAAAAAGGAAAGCAAACGTTTTCATAATAAATTTCATTCCTATTAGGATTACTCTTTCCTTGAAAAAACTAGGTTGACGTAGCGGAGAATATTTTTTCATTTCAAAAAAGAGCTTTTTGGAATTAAAAACGTAGTGAACTCATTTCAACTTATACTGCTGAGACCATATGAACGCATGAAGTATGGGTATTTTCTCTTTACTTAAGATAAATAAATAACTAAAGATAAATTTCCAATCTACAGAATTACTCCAATTCCTTCAAATCATGTATTTATTGGAGTGATATAAACCACCCTTTTAAAAATAGTCGTGCGAAAAAATTGTCCCATTTTCTTCATGGGAAATGTCCCGTTTCGCCTTGTTGGGATATGGTCAGCCTACTTATTACTCAACTTAAGCTTCTCTCTTCTCCGTACTATATTTAAAAATTCTTCATTTGTTTTTCTTTCAGTCCGACTAATTTTCTCCAGTCTACGCCATAATCACGTCTCAAACGCCTCTAATCTGCTCACATCTTCTTTTCTCATTTTCCATATAATGCTATACTCCATGTCAAAGTTTTCGCTAACTTCTTTTAAATCTTTATTCAGCAACTCTACTCTCAAATATCTCCTTTGCTGTTGCTATTCTTGCCCTAATCTCTTTTTATACTTCTTCCATCCTGAGTAAAAATACTCCCTAAATAAGTAAAAATTCCACCTGTTCCTGCCTTTTCTCATCCGCTCTGATATTGAGCTGTGATTCCCTGCTCTTAGTAAATCTCATGGCTTTAGTTTTCTTCGTATTCATTTTCATTCCAAATGACTTTACCTTTTCATTTAAGGAGCTAATTAATATTTGCCATTCCTTATACCAATTACTCACTATTGCTTTGCCATACCTATATAACTAAAATAACTCCTACCCCCGAATTGACATCTTCCCATAATAAATTTTTTATTGTAATTCCAACCGTGCTTTGTGTTATATTGTCCAATGCAAACAACCAGAAAAATTATGTACATTACTTTAACTAACCTAGCTAATCATAAAAGTATAACAATAATCATATAATTAACATTTATTTTATAAGATTCAATGAGTGCTGACAATGAGCAACGGGTTTCTTAACCCTTAGTTAGTCGCGTGAAAAAAAGTTCCGTAATTAGTCGCGTGGGGTCAATATGACCCCAAAATGATTTCTAAAGATAAGCAATAATATATTAATTTATTTATATTTTACTGGAAATAAAATCAATCTTACATTATAATACAATTATTTATTAATAGTTTTTACAATAAACATTGATTAAAATAAATTAAAATATTTTTTTGTATTTTCTAATCACTTTCCCTCTCCCCACATTCAATGCACTTCATTATCATATGGTCTTTGCAAGTAAAAGCTCCACAATTTCCACATCTAGTGGACACTTCACTGTCTATATTTCTTGTGCAATGTTCACATCTTCCTCTTGATAGTCCCGATCCCGGTGATGGACCTTCCTCCGCAAGTCCCTGTTGAGTGCATATGCGCTTTCGGAGTTGCCTAGATATAAACTGACTCTGAGACCTCAAAATCTGTAGATCCAATATTAATTCCTTCGATAATGATTTCAAGAAATTTCGCCTTGTTATTTCCTTTTGAACGTTTTGTTTATAAACAATAAAGGCATTTATGGCAGAAACGTTCAGCAAATGAAAAACCACAGCTAACGGCCATATTTTCGTTCTTCTGCCAACATTATAAGCAGCGCAGAGCTGATCGCATGTATCTACGCCACCTTTTGTTGCATTGTCGCATGAAGGTCGCGTTGAGGGCTTTATTAGGGATAGGACTATTTTTGCGGAGATCACTCACACTTGTGGGTTAGACATCGGTCGCGGCACGGTCGCTTTCCGACCCCCACCTACAGCATGAAGTAGTTTATGGCTGCCCCCAACTAGCAGAAAGATTCAAGCTCACTTCTGCTGTCACCGAGGATTGCCCTCGATGGGGCTTGGGACAAAAGTTGCCTCCTCGAGCGACCTAAGGGGTTCGTACCGAGGTCCAACCGCGTCCTCCCCTATAAGTGTGAACGTACTTGGGACTTCTCCATAGAAACCCCGTTGAAAATAGTATTTTCATATTTTGGTCTAAAACGTCCCAACCGTGACCGTCATGCGACCGGTAGGAGATCCAAAAACTTTGAAGATTGCCGATCTCATTCGTGTTCGTGCTTATTCCGAAAAATAAGGGAGAAACTCGTGCTAAAAAGGGTGAGCGGTAATGAAAGGCAAACAGCTTTCTTTTAGAGAGACCACGTGCGTTTGTTTGTGACTTTTATTGCGGGTAGAAAACTATGGGAAGAAAACGGTTGCATGTGTGCGACCAAAGTAAGAAAACACCCGGAGAATTCCGAAAAGAGGGAAAAGGGTACATTGGAGGGGGAGAGGGGGGGAGATGGGAGAAAGAAGGGTAACCAACCTATAGTGAAAATTAGTGAAGTAGAAATGTATCATAAGAGAACTAGTGTTAAAACAATGAAATACTGCTTATCAGGAAAATTATTTGTATTTCTGATTTGATAATAATAATCTGTATTGCCTTTAACCCTTCTAGACCAACAGAGAAAAAAGCAACAGGTAGAGAGATGTCAAAATAAAAGCAACTTCTTTAACCTCATATATACATAACAAATGGATACACACCAAAATAGCACATTAAAATAGTTTAATTTTCTCAATATTTACAATATTAATACTATATATATAAATATAAAAATATCAAAAATAACAAATTAATAAAAAAACAAAAATGCAAATTTCTCTTCTAGAATGTCAGTTTTGAAGGTAGAACAAGTTTGAGTTAGATTCTTAATACATTTCTTTAGATATTGACGAAAAAACATTGCTTGGGGTCATATTGACCCCACGCGACTAATTAAGGGTTAATAAACGTTGATATTTTGTATTAACGCTTAGCTAAAGTCTAAGTCTTGAACTATTTTAGCTTTAATTTAACATTTTCTACGTGCTCACCCGTTACTTTTGATGAGAAATTACAATAGTTATATAATAAAATCTAAAGAAAAATCTCATTTCGATTTTAATCAATCAAAAAATTCACATTTTATTTCTATTAATTTTTTTATTGGCTGGTTTTAATATATGCCAGTGAGTTTTAGAATATCTGTGTGAATAAATGAATATGTATCATTCAGATCAATTTGAATTTATAATTAAACAAAAGTTAACTTGTAGTGATTTTAATCTAAACTTTAGATCGAGTTCGATTTTTCACTCTGCGAGGTGTGGCAACGTTGTATCTTCTTGGCTGTCAATTCATCAAGCATATAATATCGCGTATGAGCACGCAAGGCCTCTCTTATGTCTCGTAAAAATTCAATTTTTATTTCAAACAAATTATAAAACCTAATTTATCGTTGTTTTTGCGCGTAATTTTTAATTGAATGCAATCATTAGCGACTAACTTTCAATTACGCAGAGAATGAATCAGAATCAATAAATTTCGAAATTCATTTAAAATAAAATCCACAGGGGGCAGCAGGGGGTAGCACGGCCTTGTGGCTTCCGTTCCAGGCTCTTCCGGGTTTTAGAGGCGTTATCGTCCTTGAAAGCTGCTGGAGATTTCAACGATGTGACGTGAGGCTCCCCGAAAGATTTGACGTTAGTGCAAGAAATATGATCAAACCAGGTAAAGATGTATCTTTTAAATCAAGTAATAACATTAAATGAAAATAATTTATATTTGTGACGTCCAATGAAATGAATTGTTTTAAATTCTGCTTACGTAGATCAACACCTGTGTACAAAAACTTTTACGTGGCTTGCTATATAATATGTTTTGTATTCTATTGTATTACATTGAGCTTTATGTAATCATAATAGTGGATAGAATGCAAAGTGATGTGAGTTGTATGAAATTATTTCTATTTTATGTGTTTGAATATCCTTGTATTCGTTAAAGTGCATTGTTCCGTGGAACTATTGTGCCGATGAATTCCGTTAAGTTGCGGTGGGTTTTTCGAATGTTAATATCCGTGTACTTATTTGTTTATATTTTGTTTGGTGTGTGACCTTTGCTGCATCTTTCAAATATTAACGTCGAGTTGTATGCATACGAAGTATCCCTGAAGTTACGTCGGGATACGTTCTTCGAAAATAGAACGTTCCCACAATTCCTTGCGCTTAGCTGCTGAGCTCGGTCTGGAAATCTCGGACAATGCCCAGGTGCCAGTAGGCCCGGGGAGTACCGTAGGAGATTGAACGTAAAATACACGAAAAAATCTGGCTATGGAGCTAGCGGACCCCAAGCTACTTCACCAGCTGCGTTATATATGTTTGTTAGATGGTAAATAATCAAAATAATTGCCAAATATTATGCAATGTGTGGCGTGGTAGCGAGTGAAGGGAGAAGGTGAAGCTCGTGCACCGAACGTGTAGAGGGCCTATCGTTTGCAGCTGCTTAGAGGGGGTATCGCTTGCAACTAACGGTCCTCGCGTATCATATTACCTACATCCAGTACCCTACGGATATTTTCTCAGGTTTATTTTTTTCAAAAATACTGTTCCTGACGTTTTTCTAAATTTAAGTGGCGAAGGAATTGCAGCAATGCTAGAAATCCAAATTCGTTGTACTGTGACGTATAATATTTTTAGGGTAATTTAGAGTCTTCACTCTTTCGAATGCTTTAACGCATTCGTTGCATTTCACGTATTTTAGAATAAAAAAAATGAAATACATATATATTTTTAGTTAGCTGTTCGGTAGACGATAAATGCCGAAAGATGCTAAATAAAACGTATTCAGGATATTCAGAAGAAAACAATCCAGCTCTTCTTATGGCTACCGTTAGATTGATAGACGTACGTATAGGTATTACTCCAGTGGTAACTGCAAATACGTATCTCGTCAAATTTCATTGCAGAGTAAGGTATAGCATCTTTTTGGGCACATTTCTTCTCTCCGTCTTTGTGTACAGTGGCAGCTAGGACGTTCAACGTGAATATTATTGCGAGGCAGATTCGAAATTCATAATCTCTGTTGGCTGCATCGAATACGATCAAATTTGAAGGATTAAGAGGTTTTAGATACGCTCTTGCAAATACATGTTTCCGAGAGATGTTTAGACAGTACACTCTCATCTAACGCGCATTCTTATAGTGCGGCAGAGCCGTCTTAGAAAATCGCGTCAAAATATTTTTAATAGTAAATTTTAATAAATAATCTCTCTCACTATGACACTGTTCGATAATTTTTCTGATTTTTTAAAATGCGCGTACTTTATTATAAGTACAACTATTTTTTAGAGAGCGCGGGCCTCTGAAGCGTGGGGCCCGTTGCAGTAGCACCTTTGGCGCCGCTCCGTAGCGCTGATATTACTTCCATGGGAAAAACATCCTAAACTTCTGTAACATTTAAATTTGGCGACCCTGAATGGATATCCACAAATGAACATCAATTTTCCAACTCAGCCCAGTAATTTTATTTTCCCCATCGTCTCTAAGATAATGTGTCCGAGTGTCTCAAAAGTTTGAGGAAAAATATTCTGTTTAGTGATTAAATAGTTTTTTTTGCGAATCCATATAAAAAGTATACTCTTCAGTAAAGTTTGGGAACATGCAATTTTACTGTTTTTTTTTGCTTCGTGCAGAGCGTTTTCGGAATTTAATGTATAGTCAACTCTCGAAGCTCGAGACGTTCATATTTGCGATTGATTATTCTGTGCACACCGAACTGACATAAAGTCGACTATTAGCTGATTAAACCAAGATTTAAGAAGTGGTTTTTGTCAGTGCATGAGCAGTGGAGTTGTGATTTCCAAGAACGTAACCCTCGATTATGTTCACGGTCTACAGCAGAGGTGGCCAACCGAATCCTGTTAAGGACTCGGAACTTACCGATGCACCTTACCAAAGAGCCACAGTAATATTTAATGATGTATTTATATTGCACATTGAAGATGTATTATTGCTAGTGATAAGAATAAAAGCTTACACTTTTACATAGTGGGACATCTGGCAAAACTTGCCTTAAAGAATTTCCTTGAAATATGATTTGAGTTCATTTTGGATCATACTTAGCAGTTCTTCAAAGTGTTGATCCGTCAAAAAAGATCGATACTTGGATTTTACATGCTTGTGTGTCGACAATAGAGACTTTCGGCACACTTATGTTCTGGTAATAAATTAATCCTGCGCGAATCTATTCATAGTAAGTTTGTTCGAAGATTCAAGGAGTCGTATATTGACTTCTTAAGAGCCGCATGCGGCTCAGGAGCCGTCGATTGTCCATTCCTGGTCTACAGAATTACAGAATTTTAGTTTATTTTTGCGTATTCAAGCAGTAATTGATGCTAGAAAATTCTAAATTTTAACTTTTATTTCTAAAATATAAACCCCAAAATCAACCATTAACAGTTGTCCTGAATGAAAAACTTGTATAAGTATTTGGAGCTGTACGTTGTAGTACTCAGTTACTTTTTACCTAGTCTCCAAAAGTCAATCGTCATGATTAGTTGAAATAACAATTAGTTTTCTCCGGACAGGCAGAATAGGCGTATTGTTACAATAAATCCATTACATTTGCTTGAATAAAAGTTGTTATTGGCGTAATTTCGCAATTCAGAGAAGAGTTTACTCATAAAGTACCTCCCCCGTTAATATCTGGACATATCCTTTTTTTTGGATTATTTAAATGTAGCTTAAAATACAAATCTCACCGTATGTGAAAATGGCTCAACTTCAGAAATTTTTACCATGTCTTATGTATGCTGAATTATTATTTTCTATTCCATTTTAACTAATTCATTTTCTATCATTTCTTTTTCTTTAAAATAGACGTCTCCTTGACGACGTGCTGTGACAGAACGATAAGAAAAATTGTCGAAGATGAAGTTTTATTTTCGGGGAAACCTTTGGTGAGACGAAAGTTTGGTGAAAAAAATACTGTACTTCGTGGAAACGGTTCGATAAAGCGCTCTGTAAACGCAATAAGGAGGCATATTTCCGTCTAACGACGCTCTCTAAATCCGCATCTCTGGGAGCAGCGAGGGAGGTTAGGTAAGTTCATTGGGCAATCCCCTTAATTCACTCTGGATTTTCCCCCCACTTCACTCTATTACCTATGGTCTTGCTTCATATTTACTCAAATTCCTTATTTTTCTCGAAAAGATTTCTGGCAAAATTTGTAATATTTTTTAATGGCAATCAGAAATATGTGGATTTTTCACTTTGGATGGCTTTTATTTATGTCTAGGTTTTTATTTTGAATGCAATCTAATTTTTTCGTGATGCTTGTAAGATAGTAATGTGGAGGATGGAGATACTCATTATACCCAAAATAGCATTTGATCGTGCTGAGAATTACAAATTGTTAAGCAGGAGGTTGGTTTGTACCAATTTGATAAAATTCACTTCTTGACTCATAAGTGCGTAAGTACAATTTCAAGTGCTTGGAATACGAGAATTGTTTGGGATGAAGGCCACTTGCATTCATTTAGAACTAACATTTACCCTAATCATATCATTTATTAGGTGACAGAGACACCTATCGATACCCTTGATGAAAATAAATTGGGTTGCCAGATTTTATTTTTTCGAATACGGGACACGTAAACCATGTCTTCATTAAAATACGGGACACATGAAACATACGAAAAAATCTATTCGATAGTATGAGAGCTATAGAAAGTGTATAGTTTTCATTTTAAGAATTAATAAACAGAAATAAACACGAGGAAGTTATATATATTGTGAAATGGATGTTATTCAAAGATAAAAAAATAATTGTTTACTTTTATTTGGAAAATTAACGACAGCATTTGAACGAAATTTTAAAAAGTAATGAAACAGTTATTGCTAACTTTAAAAATTATGTTCGTCTGAGGCCTTTGTGTTTTTCTGCAACAATAAGTAACATTTGAGCGAAAAAAATAGTTTTAACAATTATTGATAATAGTAAGTTATTTTTCTGAGGCCCTCTCTCTGCAATTTTTACTTTCGCTATATACGAAGTATATAGTATTTTTTTCATGAAAAAAACGAATTCGAGATTTCAACGGAAATACATGTTTTAAGGTCCCCAAAACATGTTTTGACTATTTTCTCGATGATGTCTGTGTGTCTGTCAGTCTGTTGGTCTGTCTGTATGTGATAGGATTTTGTGGGCGCTCTAACTCAAAAACTTGCACTTGTATCAATGCCAAATTTTATATTTAGAAAGAATACTATATAATAAAGAGCTGATTAGGTTTTGGCAACAATCACTCAACCAAAAGTGGATGTTTACTCTAGTCATATTTTGGTTTTTGGCACACAACTTTTAAATCTTTATAAATATAAATGTTGACTATTATAAACTTCATAGATAATGTTATTCTCTATAACGTTGGTTTGAAACATTTTTTGTAGAATGCATTGTTAAGGAGATATTCTATTTATTTAACATTTGCTTTAATATTTGATGAATGTAAAACAGTACTGGAATAAAAGTCGTAGGAAATTTAATTTTCTACAATCTTTGGTCGAAACATTTTCCCATATAATGCATTGTTGAAGAGATATTTTAAAAACTAAATTTTTAGCTGCCACAACTACACCACCTACCGGCGGCTATTGTGGACATTTTACGCTCCTTTTTATTTTCTTAATTGTTGGAGCTTCGGGGCTATATCCAATATCAGAAGGCTACGGTTTTAGTTTATTTATGTTCTTTGTAAAGTCATAAAAATTTTCTCGCAGTTCCTTAAAATATTTATTATCATTTAACCCAGCGATTCCCAAACTATGGTACGCGTACCACCAGTGGTACGCGAAGATTCTGCCAGTGGTACGCGAGTTTAGTGTCAGCATTCACCTATGGAACTGCACAAGTGACCACAGAGAGGGACGGACTATTGCTCGCACCGTCCGGACGCGTCCGCTGCACCGCTCATGGCTCACAGTCAACTGCCGACCTATCGTTACTCATCTGTTTGAGTTTTCACGTTGCTATTTTAAACAACATTATTCTGAACTGAATTAGGTGAGAAACTCGTTTGTTTCAATTAATTCCATCCCTGAAAATATAAACGTGCGGGAAAAAGACTTGCTGATTGATTTGGCTTGTGATGGAGGACTACAATTTGGATTCAGCATCTACAAACTCGAAGAATTTTGGTTAAGGAGATTAGCTAAATATCCCACTCTTTCTGGCATAGCGTTGAAAATTCTAATCCCATTCTGCACGACTTTCCTATGTGATACGGGGTTTTCTACTATGTTGGTAATTAAAAACAAAAATCGAACAAGAATGAACCTCGAACCGGACCTTTGCTGGAATTTAACTAACATTTAACCAAATATTAAAATGCTATCTACATATATCCAAGCTCATCCATCACATTGACTGATTTTATTTCTATTCTAAGTATGATAAATTCGATAAAATAAATAATGTTTCAGTACTACCTATTTTATCTGCCTACCTTATATTATTTTTAAAATGCCTCTTTCGTTAGTAAAGAATTTTTTTAAAGTTCATACTTACTATGTGGTACGAAGAAATTTTGCCACGTTTTCGGTGGTACGCGAAAAGAAAAGATTGGGAACCGCTGATTTAAGCTATTTTGAATTCGCAGAAATATTACAGGCATGGAGAAAGTTATGTGTTGGCCACATCAGATTGTTGGTTTTGTATAATGGTGAAACTCGCTGCACGAGATGTTCATGTTTACCAAGCACTGCAGAATTTACGCGACTGTAGATAAGTCCAGTGACTGGAGTTGCTACTGTTTCGGTCGCATAATTGCAGTCTTGTTTTCTAAAGCGTTTTTGTAATATAACGCGCTAGTTAAAAAATATAAATAAAATTTAAAACATGGAAAATAATGTCTCATGTAGAGTTCGTACGGGACGCGGGACAAATATTGAAAATGCGAAATCCTGTCCAATATGGGACAGTTGGCAATCCTGCCTAGGGGGTCTTCAATTTCCCATCCCTTTTCATCATAGGTAGTTATCCGGTTGTGATCTTATAGACAGTTCTAAAACTACGGACGCGGTATCTCTTTTCTTACTTTCCCAGTATTTTCCGCCTCTTTATCTTCCTTTCTCGTTTCCCTACGCCGACTGCGAGAATTCACAGTTCTTTTTGCGGCATCTTTATAACTGAAAGCCACTGTCGATTTCCTCTTTCTTTAACAAATTCCTGGCTTTCCCCTTGAGGCAATTCCCAGCGGTGGAGATTCCCGGATCGATAAGATGAAGAGAAAAAAAGGAGGATGCGGATTTGTTTAACGTATGTCCGCACTTATGCGTATAACTTGTCGAAGACGAGTTTATCGAGTAGCACCGGCATTGAAAAACCGAGAGTTTTTTTTATCATGCGTCGGGTCTCTTCCAATGCGTTGACGTCTTTATTAATTCGATCCGTCGTTGTTTTATCCGGGATACTTCGCGAAAAACAAGCGTAAGGGATGAGGTTGACAAATTGCTTTTTTTTATTCACGCGCACTTCGTGTATGCGGTAGTTAATTTCTTAACTTGAAGCATCTCTCGCGATGTTTCGGACGGGAGACGTAATAGGTAAGAATAGAACCGAGGACGCCGTTGCCGCGTCCCCGCAACCGAATTTATCGGAACCGTTTCCTCCTAAGAATACTATTTTCTTGACTCGTTATAAATTGGAATTATTGCGACTCGTAGAGAGACGGTAGATCGTTTTTTTTTACCCGCGATACGCATTTCACGGTTTTTAACAAGCCGGCGATCGACCCAGTTAACAGACGCAAACTTATCCTTCGGAAGCCCTTCAAGTTGGAATATTACGGTGCGTGCATGCGCGCTCTTCTGAATCTTTCTCAAATGCCGCGAGGATTATTTGTACGAGTTCGGATGGGATGGGAGAATGAGAAACGGAACCAAGGAAAAACGTTAACTCTGTGGTGGGTTGAAAAATTATCCCATTCCGAGGAGAATTAATGTGCTCGTAAAAATGTTTATGAAAGGTATCCTACTGTATTCAGCTTTTCCCAAAATGTAACATATTTCGGTAATTTTTTGAAACTTCGGTTGCATTTTCTTGTTACGTTAAAAGCTGGTTTTCACAATATGTTAACTAGGGCAGGGAATCTGCTCCGGGCGTAACTAAGTAAGGGGCTCAAAAAATCCAAATAGTAACTAATTATACTAGAGACAATTTTTTAAAGGTTAGGGGGCGCATGTATAGTAGTTCGTCCCGGGCGCTATTAAGGTGCTGAGTTTTCACATCTTTTTTTGTTCCATAGAAATATCAAATACCGTATTTATTCGAATAACCGTCGCCTCCGAATAAGAAAAGCGCCCCATATTTTTTAAAGCCAAATGATAAAGGTTTGATGAAGTCGATTATAATACATTTCATTCTTAGAAAGTATCTTTCTTAATTAGAATTTCTCTTATATTCGTTCCAAATTTGCCGCCGCATTTTCTCGCTTTAGCTATCGTCTTTTTGACATAGAAAATACGTTTTGGTTTTAACCAGTATTTAGGAAATTATTATAAATACACAAATCGATTTGAACCCGGATATCATATTTTAAAGTGCTGTTTCAAAAATTAAAAAAATGGCAGTGTTATCCGTGGGTTAAAACACACCCGATGGAAAAACGAAAAATGCTCTAATTTTCCAAGGCGTGAATTCATCACCGTTTCCAACTGGATTCTATTTTGTTAGACGCATCGGAGTCCTTTTAAAAAAATATGATTAAATTCCGATCGAACGCGGAAAAATGCTCATAGAGCAATCGGTTGGTTACATTTTAGAATAAACTTTCCGAACGAAAAGCTAATTAATGCACAACAAGACAGAGGAAGACAGAGAGGTGCACGTGTACATGCGTGTGTAGAGGAGTTAAATTGCATCGAATTTTACGTTCTGTTGGAGGACTTAATCAAATCCCCATTTACACGCGAGCCTCTCCGGCCATCTCGAGGAGAAAAGAAAAAAAAACAAAACAAACTACGAACTCTGCGGGGGTTTCTTGTTTCGAGAGAACCCAGCCTCTCCAGTCCACGCGAAACCTACAGAATGTAATTTAACGAGAGATGCAGAAATAGAGGGAGAGGCTTGGCCCCCGAGAGGGATATTGAAGTACGTGTTGCTGCATCCCTTCCCCCGTAAAGCTTCGCCGTGCGACGAGAACGAGTGCATCCCCTGCAGACTTTGCTTTTACGCGAATATAGAGTTTGCACGGGACGCTACCTAGAATAGTGGAGTTTTATGTCAAGGTTGATGGAGATGCGATACGTGGAGGAGGGGATTCGACTTGCGGAGTTGGGGGGATCCGCTGGGAAGCGCGGCGGTAATTTACGCGGACTCCTCTGCCGGAAGCCGCGCAGTCCTGCAAACCACTCATCACTACACCCTTGTGTACTAAGATATTTTTCCTTCTCATGCACCGTGTTTTGTTTGACTCTACGGGCGTCCTTTGGAATTATCAACCGATTCTTTCTTGCGCATCTCGTCCCCTTATTTGGCAACCTTTTCTCGTGCGTCTAGAGTGCATATTCTCTCCCATTGATTGCCGCTAACCTTCCCCTTAAAGGCGAAAAACCGATGGCAGGCCGTGTGACATGAAAAATTGGCCAAATGTGGGAATTTTGGGAAATTAATTAGAAGATGATAATTTATAGGTGATCTGCGATTTTAAGATTATTTAATTACATTTATTTATTGGCATAATTTCTATACCGTAAATCCTAAAAATCATGCGTGATTTTACAATGTGGGGCAGTGTAGTCTGGAAGACTTTCATGTGTTTTCCATGCAAAATAGAGGTTACAAATATAATGATGTATTTTTTAATCACTAGATACTCAAATAACGCATAATTATTGCCTAAATACATGATAAATTTGATTATTTAATAATTGAAATAATATTTATTTGCGTAATGTTTTCTAAAGTAAAATTCGCTGGGCTTCAAAATGATATTACTATCGCAATTGTATCGTACTGAATAAAACCTTTCCTACAGACATTTTTCTTTCCCCTATAAGTCGCTATTACTTTGATTTTTTCGGGAAAATAATAATAACGTCGCAGCTACATATTTTATCAAATGGATTACAATTCTCCTCTCTAACCAAATCCCACGTATGCTATTCCTATTTGGAGGAATATAGGGCTATGGCTGAAGAGTGTAATTAAGATTTCTTCCTTTTAAAATTATTATAACATAATTTCAATTAATCGCCGAGAATTCGATTTTTGCAGTAAAAATAGTTTTGTCAGTTCTAGAAAACGTGACTACTTCATATTAGTATATTTTTTGTAAATTTTCATCGCTTGCAAACTAATTGATTAGCGAAAGTCAAAACAATTGCAAAATCATATTATCGTTATGGCCGTTTTATTCTTTTAGAACGCAAGAAGCAATGTGGACTGACGAAGTTTTTACATTCTTTGCTGCTTTGTAACTGTAGCCTCGAAATGTAATTAAAAATAAATGCATTCTGCGGAAGCAGGAATAACACAGGGCGTATTCCACACCTCGTAGTTGTAGGGTATTGAGATAAAACGGGACTCCGAACTTTTTTCCTGCGCCCATGCAGACACGTGTGGCGTATTCGCGAAACCGTAGTTCGAGTTAAATCCCACAGGATTCCCCCTTCTCGCTTGATTACACGTGGAGAGACCCCCTGCCACTCACCTCGCGTCTGGGTGAAGCCCCATTTCATGCCCCGTCCCCCTTTTACACCACGCAATCCAATCCCATTTCCTACCTACCCCTTCATCTTCCTCCTCCTTCGCTCATCCCCCTTTTTTAATTCCCATCCGCGCGCACCCTTCCAGTACTGCATATATAAACTTTGAAGCCATTAAACTTTGTATGAGGGAGTGCGTTCGGAATTGGTAGTGAGAGGTAATTTACAGCTTCATTTGTTTCTCGCCTACATCCATCACAGTCTCTCTCTCTCCATCTTTCCCCGTTGGGGGAGACTACGGCAAGTGGAAGGTGTGTGTGCAAACCTACCCTCCAGAAGAACCTCCCCTCTTTCCTCCGCCCTACCCTCTCTCCCTCCGACTACAACGTGTGGTCGCCACCGCAACCTCTCTCTCCACCTCTCTCTCTCCACCTCTCAGCGCGTGTCCACGTCCCTGCTAATCACTCTGAGGGAGAGGTGGCGAGAGCAATCACAGGCAGACTTGTAGCTCGCAATTTATTTCACGGACCGTGCTCCCTTTTTTACAATGGTGTGGACCGAATGTTTTACTCGCGTAAATGAAAGGGTTCTCTCTCTCTCTTCCTTTTCCTCGCGTAGCTTCGTTAAATAGCGTAGTCCTTTAAATCAGCGAAAAGGGATACGTCTGGATATATTCGGGTTATGTGTGTAGGTTGGCGGATGGATCTATGACATGGCGCTTTATTTCAAACTCTCCGTTGACGTATATGGTGATATTGACGGGAATGTAGGATCAGTTTGTTACTACGCTTTCAAAGGTTCCTTAAGGTATACACGACCTAACATTACAGGGATTAATAATGTTTTTATGCTACTTTCATGCACGTAGATTCTACCACGCACATTTCTGTGCCTGAATGAAGTAAACGCTAAACTTTAATGCAAGATAATGTAGTTGCATTTTGAAATAGATTGATATTTACGTGGAACCTGGAATTTGGACACAAATACGACCGAAAGAACAGTTTTTTCTCTATTGATTTAATTTATTATTTTCCATAAAAGCCGGAAAATTACGATATTATTTAAAAAAGAAGTATGTTGTGTAATGGTTACATTGCGAAATTCGTTTTCCAAAGTTAATCTTGGCAGAAGGGAGGGTAGAGCGTTCTTCTAAGAACTAATAAGTCCGCGGGTTCGAATGCTGCCGTGGGCATGGATGTTTATGATTGTCTTTATTGACATTTAGAGCCTCTTTTAAAATAACAAAAAAGTGCTGCTCAAGAACCAATGAAAATAAATATATAAATATTATTGCCGTATTTTAGCCCTCCATCCATTTTACCTTAATTTTGGGTAGATAATTTTGTCATCTTGCTAGTTGAATGCTACGTAAAGGTAATATTATCTTGACAGATACGTTACCTTTCTAGATGATTGGCATGTATAGTATTGCTAAGTTAGGGCATATTTAGAAATGCTCTAAAGAAACTGCTATTTTTACTTTGACTGGCTATATAACTTTTAGCATCTCTGGAGTTCCTATCTTATAGCCGCTTGGTCTGGAAATATGATGTTGATTCATCTTAATGTTTCAAGTTTTTCCTATTCCTGTCAATAGAATTGAAGTATTGCAATCTTTCAAGAAAAACATATTTTACCATAAGGAAGTACATCTGGCGGATAAAATAACTTTAGGAAATTTTGTAGTCACATATTATACTAAGCTCTATTTCAACTGATCATCATTTTTATTCCATCATAATTAAATATTTCTACTCTTCTACTCTATTTTCAATAACTCTCACGTTAGCTTTTATTGGACGCGTTTGTAGTTAACTATGTAGATGATTTTAATTTATTGTAGCTAGCTCATAAACAGCTTCTGACGGCCTTTTACATTGATCTTAATAGCGCTAACAAAGATTATCAAATACTACCAAAGATTCGAACCCGCGACCCTAGCATTGGGAGCCAGGTACGCTAACCAATCCTATACCGAGGCCCGTTTGCATACAATTAAGGGTAAGATGTGACAGACTCATAATATTTAGACTACACAGTATAACTGTCAGTGAATTATGTATTTATAGTGGAGGTATTAGTACTTTAAAAAATCAAGTTTTTCGTTATTTATGTCTCTATAGACGAAATATGCTGAGATAATGAAGCTCGAACAACCAAATTTTCAAAGAGTGGTAGTTCCCTACATACTTTGTAGATTTGTTCCTTATAGATAAACAGTTTCCATTGGGGAATTTTTTTCTTTGGTTTTGTAAGATATTTACAGCCAGTTGGTCGTTGTGGAAAAACCCATCGGGCAATCCGAATTGCACATGCAATATTTTGCTTTTCCACCTGTCTACCCTTATCATCGAAAGAAAATCCTAAAGTAATTTAGTGATATTGTTTCATCACTCGTTCACTTACATATTATGGAATATATAAGGAGTTATTACTTATCCTCCTATATATAGTAAGCTAATTTTGTTGGTAACGCAATATGAAGAATCTGATTGGCTGCCGAAAAGCCAATTATATCTTGAGGAAGTTTAACCTTCTTTCCCTTGAACAAATGCGATAAATAAATAAGAAGTTAACATCGATAATGAGGTTAGGTTCAACCCTGTGGAATTTACTCGTCATGGAAAAAAGAACTTAGTTACTTCCACAAATTTAATTTTAAACGACCGGTTTCACTACGATCGTAGATGGTGCTACGATCGTAGTGAAACCGATCGTTTAAAATTAAATTTGTGGAAGTAACTAAGTTCTTTTTTCATGAGAAGTTAAATCTGTTTAATTTTAATATTTTAATCGCTATTTAATTTTAACAAATGATAAAATATATCAATTTATATGCCGCACCACAATCAGAATTTAGCATACATTTTATCACATGGTAACTATGTACAAAAATAAATAAATAAATAAGCATATAGGATAAGGATATAAATGGATTGCTGGATCATGTTCTTCGTTAATACATTTTATCACATGGTAACTAATAGAAACACACAATTATGCGAATTTTATATTTATTGCTTACTTTTTAAAGTTGGTTTCATTAATTATTATTTCAATTTGAACTTAATACTTAATTCACGCATACCCGTCATATTTGAAAAATTCATGCATAGCTACCTAATTGTTATCAACGTAAATAGTCTTATTGGTTACTGAAGTAAATAATATCTGCTATGATTACAAAATAAATTTAATTCCTTACGCGTGCATGAGAAAAGAACATAAAAGTAAATATTACAACTACTAAACTCAAGTGAGGTATGTTTTAAATAATTTTCGATTGTTTGGTTGGTTCAAAATGATTAGAAAATAAATCACTTAATAGAAATTGAATATTTCCCTGGAATCATTTCTGATATATTGTTTTGCAGTCTTTAGTCATTAAAATTACGTGATATGTTTATTGATGCACCAACTAAGGGGGAGAAGAAATTTTTAATAATAATAATTCTTAATGCTTTAATGCGAGAGAGATAAGAAGAGAGAGAGGGAAAGAGAGAAAAATAAATGTTACAAAGATTAAAAATAATTTTTGGCGTATATGAATTCTATAGCGTAATGTATTTCTTTGTCAAACAATTTCTATTCACCCAAAACTTTTTACTCTCTGGAACACACAATTATGTGAATTTTATATTTATTGCTTACTTTTTAGTGCATATAAAAGTTGGTTTCATTAATTATTATTTCAATTTTAGCTTAACACTTAATTCACGCATACCCGTCACATATGACGGGCAGTTACGCTAGTAATCATTATAATTGCTGTCACTAATATTACTTTCTATTGAATTTGATTGCTATTAATAAAATTGCGAGGAATTTGTAATTTAGTTGAGTTGCACATATGATTTTCAAGATTAATAGCATTTATTTTACAATTTTTTTTTTTAATTAAGCGGATTTACTGGAGTATCATTTATTTTCTCTATTAAACTAAGAGACTTATTTACGGTCGGAAGAAGAAAATACCCGAAGAATAATTCAA
This sequence comes from Tanypteryx hageni, assembly GCA_028673005.1. Taxonomy (NCBI): domain Eukaryota; kingdom Metazoa; phylum Arthropoda; class Insecta; order Odonata; family Petaluridae; genus Tanypteryx; species Tanypteryx hageni. The sequence continues at coordinate 71,347,329 of CM054113.1, forward strand.
GGCCACAGTTGCTAATTATTTAATAGTGAGCACTGTGAAAATTTTGGTGTATCTGCTGTCGTCATTAAAATAATTTCTTTTGAACGAAATGCTATCAAGCCATTGCAATCAATCGCAAGAGGAATTAATAGAATTTTTACACGTGCTCAGTGTAAATGAGTTTTTACACATTGGTGTGAAATACGTCAATCACATCCGCGATTTTTTGCACACGTTCGACAAAATTAGATTAAATCGAGAAAAAGCAAGAATTTGTGAGTGAATTGTTAAATTCGACTTTAAATGGAGTTTAAACATGTTACCAAATACGTCGAGAGCGACTCATCGCAAAGAGTTTTTTTTTAAATTCCCAATCAAATTCAAATTAATGCTCATCGCCATGCGGTTGTAGAGTGACAGGCGCACCCAGCATATTTACAGGCTTGTAGAGAAAATTAAAATAGGGAAAACTGACATGCAAATGGGCTTTTCAATGAGAGGGAGGGGAGATATAGGCGGGAACGTATTCTCTACTTGGTTTTACGTGGATTCGATCGTCTTTTTTTTGCGAGATCTTGGAGGTGAGGAAGTGAAGAGGAGAGGGGTTGACATTTGTCTCTGCACGTGCCTGTTTGATTGGTTCACGTTGACCTACGGCGTAATCATGCTTACAAATTACTTCGGCGTGCAGGAAGCTGCATGCATACATTTCGAGTATCGTGCTTCCATATGGAGCTGGTTCTCTACGTGTGCTAAGTTATTTGCATCTTAAGAGAGAGGGAAAGAGAAAGCGGCATGAATGAAAAGATGGATTAAGGTAATGAGAAAATTTTAGGAAGAGCGAAAGATAGATACAGATTCATTGTTAAAGGATTTTTATTGGGCGTCGCTAGAAGATTGCTGACTGAACTTTGAGCCTTAGGGAGAAGCTTAGGTTGAAAGGTTTTACTGAGGAGGTTGAAGAAATAGCTGAAAAGCTCAGTTATATCGGGAGGCACTATCAAGATGATATAATGCGCGAAATTGATTGTAGGGCACATCTATATCGAAGCTCTTTTTTCCTAGGGCAAAAAGAGAGAGTAGAATCAAACCAGCAAGCGAAATCTTTTGGTACGTTTTCGTAAATTGGACTCTTCTGCCACCCACCAGTTTGGTGAATTGTAGGGTAACAGGTCGAAGTAGAGATAGAGGGGTACATAACGGGAGAGACGGAGATGAACAATTTTGAATGTGAAGCGGTTATTATGCATGTACTAGACAAACGTTTTTCATACGACGGGTGGCGAAGCAGCGCCCGGATAACAAGGAAGTAATCGTTTTGTCATTGAATAGAGAAATTAGAAATAAATTGAAACTATTTTATCTACTAATGATCCCGTGTCTCAACTGTGTATGTTGTATGCCAATTTCTGTGCCAAGATATCATAGTAGTCGACATAGTTTTGGAACAATCTGAAAGTGATTTTGATGTTTACAGTCTCGCCGCAAGTTTCATACTTTCCTATCTTGGTCGCGGGGATAAAAAGTCCGAGAAACGTTTTACCAAACTTAATTTTCAAGCGGAGAAAGAAAAATTCTGGTTTAGACCGTGAATGAAAATTTCCACCATTTCTCGTTTTTAAGGCTGTGGCATTACCATTGCCACTTGGGAAAGTTTGGTTTGAGCTTTTTTAAGCACGTTAAATGTATATCTTTAATTTTTTTGTTACCATACCTTATTTTTGGGGAGCAGGCGTTTATTGATATAATTTTATTGTGGTAACAGTTCTTCCATTACCTTATACAATCACGACAGTCTTATTTATTGTTAAAGAATCAAATTTTTTAGGTAGCGCAGTGGTTTAGAGCAGTTTCCTTGGAAGTGGAAGACTTGGTTTCGATTCCCGATCAACGACATAATTTTTCTACCTCTCCCCACTGAATTTAATAGGAATATTATTATTATTATTTATTATTTCAATATACAATGCAAGTGGGCGCCTGGCCCGGTGGCAAGGTTACAAAATTAACATAAAAAAACATATTTAAAACATACTAAGAAGATTCAGTTTACAATTTTTCACATACCACATACAATATTCTATCCATATATTTTTCCTATTAGGAGCTTCGAGTTCGAGCTCCTTCGTTAATTAATTCATCTTACAATATTATTTAACAATAAATTAACTAAAAGTAATGAATATCGTTCCCAGTGATATTTTTTATTCGATTTAAAGGTTTTAACGTTTCTAGGGAAGGGTACACAAATGGAAACATCACGTATCACTCAAAAGCTCGTCTTTAGAATTACCCATAATTATTATGCATTTTGAATGCTATTTAACTTCGCTTTAAAGAGACCTACGCGGGCAGGGAATGGCTTGAAGACCTCTGCAGGTAATGCGTTAATATAAAGAAAGATTAAATGATAAAAGACAAAGGAAAGAGAAGGGTGGAAAATGAGATTAAAGTTATAAAGGGAGGAAGATCAGGAATAATGACGCTTGGAAATATGTACTGGAATGAGGAGGATGACGGTCTTCTCCGGTTAGGAGTAGATACGGGCGGTTTCGCCTGCGTAGGTCATGCGTACGAACCCCTTCCTCCTTTACTCTTTCTCTCTCCATCTCTCTCCTCACTCCCAAGGCCTCTAGACACGCTTTCGTCCTGATAGAAAATAAAAAAGAAGGCGAGAAGGGATGTGTAGGAGACGGGACTTTGAAGAGGAATCAGGTAGAGAGGTAGCGGAAAGGGAAGGGGAGGATGTTTCGCGAAGGGGTTTCGGGAGGAGAGAGGGAGAGAGAGAGCCCATGCACTCGCGCGTAATTACACGCAGCGAGAGGCAAATGTTTTGCCTCTACATCGAATCTCGTTACGGCGGAATTGCATTTCCATCCCGTCCCGAACTACTGTCTTAGGGACCCGAAGAGGGATTCTATTTCCCTCTCCCTCTTGTTATATTCTCTTTCGACGCCGTTGGGAGCTTGCAGTTGCAGGTCTGCACGTACGATCCACGCAAAAGCTCCTTCTCTTACCGTCTCTTCCTCAACTCCTAGCGCTAAAATTCTTTCAACCCCTCCCGTTCGCATCACGTGGTCATGGTTTCCTCGTTCCTAAGGATGCCAACTGATGTGGGAGAAATTGCAAGGAAAAGGGGAAAATGCTTAGGGTCCCGGCGGAACGCTGCAAGGAAACTGGCGATATTGCGTTACATCCGGAACGTGGAGCTATCGTATGTAGGTACATGCACGAAATCGCATTACGTTCCATTTTCTCGAAATTTTTCGCTTATATAGCTGTTAAAATTTGGATTTTTATGTATTGTTTAAATCTCTTTTAACAGGAAATATATCTACATTTTCAAGACAATCAAAGTTGATTTTCAAACGTTTTCCTAACTATTGATCCTCTAGGATATTATAAAAACGTTTAAAAAGCTTAGTTACGGCATAGCAATCACAAAAAAAGGTTAATAATGTTAAAATATTGAGGAATTCAATAACGAAATATAATAATATAGCTTGAATCTAACAGGAGAAGCTTTAGGTTTGCTCAGACATTTTATGGCGAAAGGTGTTACCTACTTCTTCTGTATAGTTCATTACTTTGCCACATTTTTTTCTTTAGCCACAATGAAGTAGCGCATTGTCTTGTATCTGCCTAGATTCAATTATAAGCAAATTACTTTTCAAGGTATTCAAATGAAAAACTTTTACTCGGAACACAAACGTTGAAGTGTTATCCATTCACGCGGATGAGTCCTTCTTTGTGAAAATTCTTTCTCAAAACAGGATAACACGATTTGTTGGTTTCCGAACATGTCGTGTGTATAGAAAAGTCATGAAGAATAAAAATCCCGATCTCGTAGTAGTTAAACATCACGAGTTTCCTAGTGAAAAATCAGCGAGAAGAAAACAAAAACCTTTTTCATTTTCGCAACGCAGTCAAGTTACGATTATTGTGACGAAGAATTGCACCATTTACGTTGAAAAACTAATTGTTGAAGGTGAAAATTATCCCACGTTGTGGGCTGCAAAATTTTTATCCACGCTGCGCGATCGAATATTTCCATTAAAGGTTTCAGTATCTCAACTACGAGCCTCAACATAACGATTGGATGCGTGCTTCTACTCTTTAATTCGACTCCTCTTTTAATCTTTCAAATGCGTCGTTAAAACGCTCCTTAGCGTTTCATCCGATTGGGATTAGTTCCGCAACTGCATTATTAGTTACCTCCGTCTCTTTCTAGGATAAGAGAGAACCTGTAAGACATTTAAGAGGTTAGAACAAGTCCCGATTATCTTTAAATTGTTCAAACAGAAATTGTTTAACTCAATATATCTCACTCTCTCTCTCTCTCTCTCTTACTTTCTCTCTCTCTAACTCTCTCTCTCTCTATCGCTAGATTTATGGTGACGCGTATTACACCCTACACCGCCATACAACCTGCAATAGCTGCACCAAAGGGACAGATTCGTCCGATAGGGGCGACAAACCTATTAGTATGCAGATGGCGTGAGTGTGTAGGAGTTGGTAAAGAGGATGAAGGGAGAGAAGAGAAGAGAGGAAATGGGATTGTAGTAGGAAGGGACGGTTAGAGGAAGACGGGGGCATAAGGTTGGGATAGATGGACGAGAGGAGAGAGAGAGGGAGAGAGAGAGATAGAGGGAGAGAGGGAGAGAGAGGTGGATAGGAGAGGGGTAAAGTGGCAGGAAGAAGACAGCGTTGTGGTGTGATGGATTCGGGGAAGGGGGAATGAATATATTATTAAGGAAGGTCGCGGGGTTAGCGAAGTTAAATTATCTCGCTGTAACAAAAGGCTCTTGTAAACACGTGGATTGAGATATGCTCGCTGGAATGTTTTGCGCAGCGGAGAGGAGGATTTGTTTTTTTTTTGTTAAACTTTTCGACTGAATTGCGTTATACTACGAAATCGAAAATTAACGAAGGTCAGTATTTTTCATTGTCGATATCTAAGTTGGTGATATAGTCAGTTGCTTTAATGCAATATATTGCTATAATAAATTTGTTCGACTGTTATCTCCCTTGCTTAGTCAAAAGTTTGGATTTATCATTTCGACGACCTCGTGCTGCTCAAATTCAATATAAAATATTTTCCATTGATGTAAAAAAAAGCAATCCGCTACACTAGGGACGATTAAAATTTTCGAAAAATTGAAAGTATTCCTAATTATGTGAAAAAATCACACGCTAGCCCGTTGGAATTCGTGGTAATGCTTTTTAAAAAACGTTTCTCACTCACTTATTTTGTTGTTTTATGTCACTGAATTAAGCTCGCGTTGCTGTGTACGAGAATCATCAAGAATAATTCTACGCCGTGCTGATGCCGGATATAATATAAAATCTTTATAAAAATACATTTAGAATTAAAAACTTTTTATTCTCTAAATGTTTTTGGTTACTAGTGAGTAGAAAATACCTGTTACTTTACTTCTTTGCTCTCTCAAATTTTAAATTTCGAGCCATTTATCATCTAAATACACCCAGGTCACAGATATTATTAACAGTGCGATATTAATTAGTATACGACGCAAAATAGAAAACAAAATTTTAAACGTGAAGTAAACAGTGCGTAAAATTCTTCCGGTATTATTGGAATCATTTGTCTAGTCCCACCGTTAGATTTTGTGCGGCTGCTGGAACATAGTCGCTTGACGCATTTCGCCGGAACAACATCACCCGTGGTAGCGAGCAGGGACTGTTGCAACGAAAGTAAAAAAATAAAATTTCTAAACACGCAGCAATATCCATTTAACGTTCATTTGTCTCGTTTGAAAGCACTTGTGTTCGCGGTCTTTTTGTTTTTTCCGCACTCGATGTTGTTCCTCCTTCACGTTGCCGTTGGCTTATTGAGAGGTACGCTAAAAAAATCGAGCGGCGGAAAGAGGGGGCATTAAAATCCGCTCGTGAGGAAACGCGTTCATGTTTCCAGAGAAATATAGGATAAATCAAATTCCTCTCCTTTAACGGCTTTGGGCGGCGGAGCATGGGGAGGAGGCTGGAAAAGACGCGGCAGACGCAGGAATGGAGGGATTAGATGAGAATGATGGGGAAACTGGCTCCAATTCTGTATTTCCCTTTAATGACTGCTGAGAGAATCGCGTCAGAGTTGCTTAGAACTCTCTCTCTCTCTCTCGGAAAAGATTGCAAATCACATCGGCAACGTTTATGTCGCATACAAACTACCGCATTCTTAGTCTCAATGCTTTTGTTTTTTACAGCTCGCGGAAAATATCGCGGCATCTGCCGTTTTAAAGGTACTTTTCTCTAGGTACTCTTCATCTACGGGTGTTAGCTGGTAAATGTACGAGAAATCAACTTCGTAGAGCCCTCGACTCTGTTGCTTTGCGAAGAAGATTCTCTTGATTGGGAGTGTAGAACGCAAAAGAAAACTTTTTTTAAGTATTAAAAAAAATTTATTGCCTATCTTTAGATTGTTGGCAATACGATGTGAAGCGAAGTTGAAGTGACAGCTGCAATTACGAAGAATTTACTTATAATAATTAAAGAACGGTATTTTATAACTCTGTATGTATAGGTGTTCACCCTCTTAGTAGTTTTTAGTCTTACTTCTCTCAGTCTATCCCATAAAAGGACCTTCATACTCTCACGGTCAACCACTTCTTTAAATAGATTTGATTCTTCTTAATTTAAAACTGTCATTAAGAGATCTATCAATATGCTCTTTCTTAAGTCGTTTAATTTAATTTGCTCGCTGGATTGCTAGATGTTAGATTATGTGCCATCTAAGATAAATATGTGGCATTTTAGACTTGGTGTAATCGTACAAATTTTCTTGTGTATTCCTATTCTAGTTAACGAGTTGCAAAAAGTGAAAATTTTATAGATTTACGTTTGCTCTATAAATATGGTTTTATTGGTAATGATTCATAGTCTACAGAGTATTTTATAATTTTCGAAAATAATTGGAAAATGTTGGCCAACATTTTTGGTAGAATTTTTAATGATAAAACTTGACGGTTAAGTTAATTGTAATCTTGTTAAGTTTCAAAATTAATTACGGAAAAATTTGTGATTCACAAACAGTAGATGTTTTTAAAAAATGTTATGATTCATTTTTCTCCATTTAAAGCTTCAGAAATGCAATGCTCTAAAAATGCACTTTCATTGAGGAGTCGATATTGTGAAATTTTATCTCCAAATAGTTCTTAGCGCCATGACACAAAAATACATTTTCCGGACAAATTTATAATGCAACGCATTAAACAACTTCGCTGTTATTTCGTGACCTCGTCGCGTTCCGGCACCATCTCCTAACACGAGACGAACGCAATCTCGTCTCTCCGTCGACTCGAATCGCCCGCACCTTTCTTAGCTTCTCGAATCCATTTTTCACCGCTCATTAAGGAACCTCGTGTTATTCGCTCTTACATCGCATAGCACAATGCAACGGAATAGAACAAAACGACGTAACGTCTGGAGTGCATAAACAAAGGGTATGCAATTTTTGCGGGGGTGTTCGTTATGAAAAGATCCCGCGAATGATCGATGGCTTAACGTATTCGAAGTTACCTGTCGTTAATGGTAGGATGGAGTGCTATGAGGGAGGTGGGAAGTCGAGATGCGAATTCAATGGAAGATAGTAGATAAGCTCTCTGTCTTTCTTAGACACACATGCATACCTATTTTAAGAGAGACCGAGGAACGGACAAGTGGCCGAGGATGAATATACACCATTAAACACGACTCCATCTTTCCCTACCTGCTCTTTTTCCTCCTTCCACGGATGTGAAATCATGGGGGTAAGGTCGCCGTCTGCTGGTTTTGTTTGCTTGGAGCTGAGTCACACTTCCATGGTCACTCTTCTTGCTGTTTCTACTATGGGTGATAGAGAGAGGGGTAGAAGGTGGGGAATACCCGACGGGTTGAAGTGTCATCGTTTTTTCCTTACACGGAAAACAAATCTTTGCCTACGGCTTGAATGCGTTGGTGGGAAGGGATGGTGGATATGCGAGGCTGTCCGGAGTTCAAGGAGAGATCTTGTTATTTTTGTTTCTGAGATCTACATAATTCAGATCGCTCGTAATGGCAGCTAGGTGATGTGATTTTGCGTCGAAATTTTTATCATTTATTGTCCTCTTTTCCAGCCTGAACAACTTTCATATGCACATGTGTTTGTATTCAAATGCTTCAACGGTTCCCTCACATAAAGACTGATAGCTAGTAGATCTTGTGATACTCAGCTCAGTCTTTTTGTGAATTGTATACTGAGAAGCGGAGAAAATAATACGCAGGTCGATGCCATCTTCATAAATTTTAGGAAAGCCTTTGATAAGGTACCTCACAGGAAGTCAATAACGAAATTAGAAACCTTCGGCGTTAATTCTAAAATCCTTAGTTGGATCCGTGAATTCTTAAATCATAGGAAGCAGAAGGTTGTAGATGGGAAATCTTCGAACTTAGTGGAGGTTGTCTCTGGCGTTCGGCAGGGTAGTATAATTGGTCCGTTATTATTTCTAATTTATATAAACGATATAAGCTCAGTAGTCACAAGTAAAATTAGGCTTTTCGCGGACGACACCGTTATCTATAGAGAAATAAGCAATCCGGAAGACCACCAATATCTTCAAAATGACCTAGAAGCTATTTCTGCATGGTGTAAGGAATGGCAGTTAGAGATAAACCAAAAGAAAAGCTGCGTCATCAACTTCTGGAGAACCAAGAGTATCTCGTTGGGTATTAATTATTCGTTGGACGGAGTAGAGATTACAGTTTCAGACTCGATTAAATATCTTGGAGTCACGATCCATCGTGATCTCTCGTGGGACACCCACATTCGCCGATTGATAGATGCCGCTAACAAAAAGCTGGCCTTTATAGGGAGAATAGTTCGAAATAGCTCCGAAAAAGTGAAAGAATTATGTTATTTATCCTTGGTTCGACCGCAGGTGGAATATGCTTCAGATGTGTGTGATCCCTACGAAGGGGAACTCACTAACGAGATAGAAAAGGTTCAGCACAAGGCAGCTAGATTTGTAAAGAGGAATTACGATAGTAAACAAAGCGCAACATCATTAATAGAAAATCTGAAATGGACATCGTTAGAGGAACGTAGGCTGCAGGCTAGATTTAAACTACTGAAAAAAATTATGTCGGAGGGACTAGCGAATGAGGTAGTAGGACTTATCAGAAGCCCGACGTATCTCGGAAGGTAGGACCAAAAAGGTGGATTGCAGGGTATCATGTAAATGTAATGTTAAGATTGCTAGGAAAATGTCAGGAGTGCGAGTACTTCCAAGGGTGAGAAAGTTCAACGGGTTGCCTATAATTAAGGACAAAAAAATCACGGTCTATTTACATTTTTTAATTCATAAAATTCCAAAGAAAAAATTTTTTCGGTTTAGTGTAGTTTGCGATCATGTCGATTTTTTTATGTTTGGTGTTGGTAATTTTTCTTTTTTTACGCTAATTTAGGTGTATAAAATGCGATTAAGTCACGGTATGATACAGGATGAAATTTAGTACCTACCGTTTTCATATCTCGAATACGCTTCTCTGGCGGGATGAGAATTTTGATTCAGGTTGATAATGATCACCCTCTACTATACACTTGCTCTTGAGACTACTATACCAATTCTACTAAGACGGGGATGTGAAAAATGCGTCCCTCGAGTCGAATTTGATCCGCTAAAGCATTTTATGCGGTGCGTGAAGCTTTGATAAAAATGCGATCCAGGATATATAACTATGGCAATTTTGTATTTTTTTCATTAAGAACCTTACCGATAAACTTTTGATGCTTAAAATTGGTTAGACTTGAGTATTTTTTTTGCTCCCAAATTATTATAAAACCCGCAAAGCATTCGCAATTACGTATGTGGCTCGCCACGCAAACATGTTGCATGCTTCTCTAATAAGGTTTTACGTATATATTTGTATTATTATAATTCATAATTTATATTGCAGATTTAGGATTAAAGTTAACGAAAGACTAGTCAAATTCACTCACCGAGTATCTGAAAGCAACGAAGGTTATTTAAAGAAAGATTTAAAATAAAGATAGTGGAAAGTTGTTGAATTCACAAAAAATATTTAGCGAAGAATCAAACGCATAACAGGTCATTTAGTATTAAATTATAGCATTATAAATTTTTCGAGAAGCATCGAGTCCACAAAAGGCTGATTGTAAAGAGCGGAGCGTACCGCGAAAGAAATTATGCGCTCGCGTAAAAAGATAGCAGTCCATGATTTCGAAGAACATTAAGTAAAAGCATTGCTGTTGGTTATGAAATGTATCGCATAATAAGAGCTTGAGTTCCTTATCTCTGTGGACGATCGGCGATCGAAAAATAAAACAGTAAACAGTAAGAGTCCTTGGCACGTATTAAAACACCTCGAGAATTACGAAGGAGTTGTAAGCATCGGGGCGACGGTGCAAGGCCACCGAGGAGACACGAGGGATTATGAGGTATCATGAGCGAATTCATGCAAATATGGTACTCGCCGTTGTTTTCAGCGGATTATAATCCAATACATGGCGGATTACGGTTATCAAGATCCGTGTGAGCTGGGGATAATGTAAGGGATTAATAGATTATTAAAGGGTACAAAAAGTATAGGTGATTCTGCAGTTTTTTATGACGATCGGAAGCTATTTAGAGGGAGGAATGAGTGAGCACATGCAGACAGGCGCGTCGCCCGTTCTGCATTCTGCCTGTGCTAAGTAAAAGTTTCGTTTTTCCTTTGCATTTTCATGCGTAACTTCTTGTGTGATCGAGGAATTGGGTAGAGGCTTATATGCACCAGGTGTACGGTAAGTTACGATCAATCTGGAAAAATATGATTCCTATTGTTATTTTATTAGTTAAAAAATAATGTTTCTTCAATAAGCATAAAGATGTTTAGAAATCCAGATACGCATTTCGACTACAAGGCAGCCGCCATCCGTGAAGATTCATCGATTATAGATAACCACTGACGACGTCTTTTGTAACCGAAATGCGCATGTAGATTTCCCAACCTTTTCATGGCCACAGTTTTTCAGTTTGATCTCATCAATAAAGTGAACTCGATAATTTTTCCTTGAATTTATATTAGTAACTGAGAATAACATTAAGAAATCCATCGTGTTATTTTGTTATTTTTTAATACCGCGGTAAATTTGTCCAACTCGCGAAATAGAATGAGAATAAATGCATACATTTCAAAGGATAAGTAAAGTGAATATTTCGTCCCTTGATTTAAAAACCATTTAAGAATATATTTCTTCGTTAATCGCCATCACAGCTTGTTTTATATTTTAAGTGCGAAAATCGTCACAGAAATCACGTGTCATTTTATCGCCAAATTCGGTGGAGATTTAAAATATTTAAATTGATAAAATTCTCCAAGCGACAGTAGATAAACGTAGGTACACGATATTTCAAATTGGCAAGCCATTTTTATTTTTGTTTGCATTTCATTTTAACATAATCCGATAAGAAGAACATTTTTTGCATTTAAACAGATAATTTATTTCTCAAATTCGTTCAGTGAGTGCGATCGTTTTTAAGGCTCGAAGTTATATAGGAATTGCTTTCATAAATCTGTACAAATTATTAATCTAAATTTCAATTTATGTCACCATCGAGAATCCTTGGTCGAAAGCGGTTTGCCAGCGAGTTTTTGCAAAGTCGAACAACTACCGCTAAAAATAAATACAGCTGCCATAAAGTTAAAAAAAATCTATTGGGATAAAGGTTGGAAATGTTTATGCTGTAGTTCTGCCTTTTAAACTAAAATTGAAGAATTCCGTCCGCCTCTCACTTACTGAGTTACGCACCAGCTCTCCCTCTCTCTCCGCTTTAACTTGTGATACACTCCGTTGGCCAAATCGGGACATGCGACCGAAGTGACCTCGCAGCATGTTACAAGCACGATAAACTGCGTCCACTATGAGCCGCTTTATTTCTCCCCTCCACGAATTAACCCCTTCTATGCGCTTTTCCACCCACTCGTACACATCCCCTCCCTCTACGGTTCTCTCACTCACTTCTCCCTCTCGTCTTCCTCGACCTACGAAGACTACGCACCCCCGCCTCATGTATCTTTCGGCAGAATGGAGAAGGGAGCGACGGGACCATCCCCACATGCAAATCGTCGGCGGTAGGGAAAAAAATGTACGGGTGACTATTGTCGTTGGGGTTCAGAGGGGATGTTCCGGAGGTAGTAAGCGGGAGGAGATGTGGGAGGATGTAGGAGGGAGGGAGTGGATTCTTTCCTCACTCATCCTTCCTTCCAGGGAGTCCCATTGTAAAGATTACAAATTTGTTCGCATTAGCGACGCCTTACACAGAAAAAATAGCTTGTCCCTCGACTACGGAACGAGGTTTTTAGTCGGTAGGGACTCTTGCGTTTGTTACGGGAATTGTTCCGGAAGGGCTGGAGGGGGAGGGGGAGAAGTTTCGAGACGGAGGAGGCGGGGGTGGGAGAGAGGATGAAACAAAAGAGGGTGACTGCGGCAAACAGTATACATAGACGTCACGACCGGCGTGTCGCCTGGGCGACGTCGACCATTTTTACGCCTTGAAAGGATTTAGTCAGGTGCGCTGGAGACTTACGCCCACGGCGAAAGGTTGTTACACACACACACACACGCACACACTCACTCAGACGTTTCGAGCTCTTTCTCTTTGGTCTCATGTCTATTGGAGGCAAACATATTCCCTTCACTCGCCGTCCCTACCTCCTTTCGCCTCTCCTCTTTTCTGTGCGCATTATCTTCCTACACGTATGCCTACGATGGTATTTTAGGTGTTTCTCATTATTCTTAGTGCATTGTCTCCAACTATCCTCAAAGAGAGCAAGCATTGTGCGGACGTTTGAAATCTTTTGATTATTCCCGCGGGAACATATTTTCTGACATTACCATGGTGTAATGTCCGCGCATGTCTCAAACTTGATGTGAATAATTTTGAATGTTATTAATACGGAACGCGAAATGTTGTCTTCATTGTTTTTATGAAGTCAGTAACTGTTTGCAGGGAAAGTGGCGACAGAATTAAGCATATAGGCATCGTCCTTCCATCAATTTCATTGAAAACATATCATAAACACGCTTTAAAGTATGTACATAATCTAAGGCTATATGTGCAAAGTTTATTCAAATAAATTTTCTTTTGCGTTGTAAGCCAGTTTTAAATTTCGAATCGTCTACGTCCTCCGTAATGGTTTTGGTGATTCCTTGTTTTAAGTCTGCTGTCGACCGGCGTTAATGCAAGTAAGTCAACAAGTGGATGCATTTAAAACTGTGCAGGGCTATATAAAATTGATTTTTTAAATTATTTAAAATTAAAATACAAAGTCAACACATGCACCATATTGTGGAAAAATGAATTAAGATTATTTTTCTTGAAGACTAAATTTAAAGTAAGGCTGAATTTGTGTAAAAATATGATTTTAATTATGATTTTTTTTCGGTCTTTAACAATGAAAAATATTTACTACCATAGCAACGAATCCATTGCCTTTCAATGGGAATTAATTTTCCATACTATTAGAGCATTGATTTATTGCTTTGACTGCATTATAATTCATTTGATTTCAGCCAAAGACGTAATACATATGTTGACGTGATAATTTTAATTTAATTTTTTTGATCCAGATACGTACTAAAAGGCACGAACGATGAAACCATAATCCTAACAAACGAAATGTCCTAATTTTTACTTTCTCTATATACGTAGTATAGGGGAAAGTATTGTATTCATGAAAAAAATCGACTTAGAGATTTCAACGGAAATATACGTTTTAAGGTCCCCTGAACACGTTTTGACCATTTTATCGGTGATGTCTGTGTGTATGTGAGTGTATGTGATAGCTTTTTGTGTGCGCTCTAACTCAAAAACTTTTAATCAGTCCAACGTGAAATTTTATATTTATCATTTTTATGATCAGAAGAATTATATTATATTATAATGCATTGTTTAAGAGATCTTATATTTTAGCTGCCACCACCACGCCACCTACAGACCATTGTTAACAATTGACGCTTAGTAACATCTTAGTTATTCTCCAATTTATTTTCTTAATTGTTGGAGCTTTGTGGGTATATCCAATATCAGAAGGCTATGGTTTGAGTTTATTTCTGTTCTTTTTAGTCTATAATTTTCTCGCAGTTTCTTAAAATATTTATTATTATGTTACCTATTTGAAATTTTTAGAAATATTACAGATATGGAGAAAGTCATGTGGTGGCCACATCAGATTTTTACATTAATTTTAGTGTAATATATAAGCTATTGTCTTAATGATGATTATAGTTATTGCCTAAAATGGGCGATTTGAGCCATGAAACTTGAAATTGTAAAACTTGGACGCGAAGCCGATTGCCAGAGAACTTAGAAATTCCGGATAGATGCCATAATTTCGCAGAAAATGAAATCTATTATCTTATATAAATGTGCTCGGTGTAGCTCAAATGCTGTCGCGTTGGTTTATTTACGAGTTTATATCTTGGTGTATGGTGATTTTTTGAACGCTTGCAGTATGCAAGCACCGACAACTCGTATTAAAAAAAATACGTAACTGGAGAAATAACTGTGAAAATTATTTAAAGATTTATGAAAAACTTACGAAGTTATGAAAAATTTATGAAATATATATTTTAATAAACCTACCATAAAAGTAATTCGTTTGGTTTGTGCTGAATATTGTATGGATAAATACAAACACGGAAATAGCTAAAGTTTCGGCAAAAATCGCTAAGTTAGTGACATGTCGCTAAGCCATAAAGAACGTCGCCAAACGGAGTAAAAAGTCGCTAATTCTAGCGACAAAGTCGCTAAATTGGCAACTATGGCTCTAAGGTGAATCAAGTTTTAATTCCGTTCGTTTCTGAATTTAGAATAAAGATATTTTACATCTCCGTAGCTGGTTGGATTTTAGAGTCCATAACCAACTTAATGATAGGTTTGACAGTAGGTCACTCCAGTCATTACACAGCCCCGGAGTTATCATGCTGTAATAACAGAAGATCAATGCCGAGGGATGGAGAAGATTTGGATGTTTTCTAGGCAAAATTGAACTGTCCAATTCTGAGAGCTGTTCGATGATAAGGTTCATCCAGCTACTGGAAAAAATGAGTCTCCGAATCTTAATTTTCAATCGTGGATCTTAGGGAGGAGAGAAGAGATGTTTTATTTTGTAGGACAGGTTGCGATAGTTGCTGAGTTGATTTTTTTCCTCGCTATCCCCAGTCTTTCAGCGATCGATTTATATGCTAAACGCTTCCCTCAACGGGTGGGATCACCCACCTCTCAGTTAATTTCGGAGGTCCAGACTTAAATTGCTGACGGCTTGGAATGGAGTTTGTAGTCGGCGAACTTTACGAATCCGGGACACATAACTCGGGATCCTTTTACGAGGCAATATTTTTGACATCCATAGACGTCTCTTGAAAGCTGAATAATTCTACCTCGATTCTTAGAGAGAAAATGCGCGGATTTTAACGAGAGGAACTTATGTTTTTCCGCCAGATATTACTTCCAATCGGGCCCGAAGCGGGGATGGTTGTGTGGATGTAGGGACGATTCTTATGTTAAACAGGAGGTCGGTGGGTAAAGTGATACCTTTTGAATGATTCTTCTGCCCGAAAGGTCCGATGGACTCGTTATCTCGCTGATAACCCAAAAGATTGGAGGACCTGAAAAACGTGCGGCAGAATTCAATCAGTCTCGACTTTGCGGGTAAAATAAGAGAAATAATTTTCTTTGTATGCAACCTACCGACCAGCATTGATGGTGTCTTGACTCATATTTTTCACATACGTGCCTTAGTTTTTATTTCAAAAACCCCAAAATTGTGCCTGGAAGTTTATGTTAAAACACGGGATTTTAACGACGCTCTGAACTGAAGACCAAACATCTTTTTCGAGTTTCTATTCGAAAATAAAGTCGTTTTTTACAGACTTATGCGAAAGGTTGGCGAGAAAAAAATAGATATGGATTAAAATCTTATTAGTCTAGATCCGTCTGTTACTTTCGTGGGGTTGAATAAGTGCACTCTTTAGATAGTGAGCCTACTGCCGCAGATCCGTGATCGATGAGACTAAGAGTCCTCACGTCGAGTGAGTTGAATGTAAAAGAACATTCTTCCCATACTACACGTTAGAACACATGCAAAATAATTTTACTGCCGCTTAAAGTTCAAATCAATTAGCTGGTGTTTTACGACTGTGAATAACATTTGCTCGCTTCATCAGACAATCGTAATTTCATTGCCCTATATAAAATTTAGGCACCATAATAAACAAGTTTAACTAATGGCGACATGTCGTATGAATTTAAATTGAATCGGTCGGATTACGTCAATCTTTGGTTAAAATTTTATACTACAGGATTGCGGGAATCTTAACGAAAGACACTGTGATTTTTAGGAGCACCTTAAAATTGTTCTTTTTAATTCTGGATTTTGGTTTAAATCTAAAATACAAGTTGCATACCCAGGTTATGTTGGCTTAATTGAAACCAACGATTTTCATCAGGAATAAATGTTCAGCCATAGCTAAGACGTTGAGACATCTGCTCTTTCGTAATTTTTACTGATGCACTGTCTTGTTATGCTAATCATTTCATGTTTTAATTGGCACAATTATTTTGTTTACAGTAAATTTTTAATACTTTTTCATCTGAAATCAGTCAATATATAGTTCAATATATTCATTAAACTCGAATAAAACTATACAGAAATCAACTTAGATTTAATTAATTCGATTTATTTAATTTTTCAATTTAATAACAGACTCCTTAGAAAAACAAATGAAATGTCTTTAAGAGGAAGAGAGGAGCTTAACTAGAGTATTAAGAGAAAAACAGAATTAATGGGTGGGTCAAATTTTGAAAGGTCTGCTGAAAGAAATCATGGATGGGAGGATGATAGGAAAGAAGGAAGGAGTATTACTTAGATCTTTTGAAAGAAGATGGCGGATATGAGAAGATGAAGGGAAAGGCTGGCTGGATGAGTCATAAACCTACTGAATGGTAGAATAACTATGAACAAATGAACAGACTAAAAAGGTTTCTGAGAAAATAAACTCCTGAAACAATTAATCTATTTAAATAATGCGCTAAGAAATCCGGTCACGCTCGACTAATATGAATTATTTATGACTGATTGTGATGCTATTTTTAACAAACATCCCTAGTAGATAGAAGATTGAAATTTGGTATAAATGTTTGATTCTTTTCGTAAAAGCCATTTACGAAAAAATCCCAAAAAAAGATCCGGGTTCAATTCCAGTAGATAATTTTTGTTTCCCATAAGATGACACGTAAAAATCGATTTTTCGGCTTACAGCCTTTTACTATTTTGCTAATTAAAATTAAAAAGAACTGACCTACGACCTTCGGATCTATACCGTTTTAAAGAAAAATAAATGACGTTTCTTATTCTTATCAACAAATTTCGCCTACGATTCGTAATCGCTCAAGTAACACGTTTAAACCATATTTATTGGAACATTTAAAGTTTTTTAAAACAATATGTTGCCTTGCCGACCGTGTCATGGTTAAACCTCGAGATTTTATTGTCGTCTCAATCCTTATACTATATACATAAGGAAAGCGTGCTTTTAATGCTTTAATACGAGAGAGAGGAAGAAAAAGGAGAGAGGAGGAGAGAGAGAGTGAGAGAGAAGAGAGTGGGAGGGAGACAGAAGGAGAGGGAGATAGATAGATAATGGTCTTTTTTAGGGCGAGTTTGAGAATAGGAAGTCTATTTTACCAGAGAAGGGGAGAGGTAGGGAGAATGTGAGGGAGGAGGATGGGAGAGAGGAAGGGAGAAAAGGAGGAAGAATTGGAAGTGCCTTAAATTTAACGCTTAGTCCTCGCATACCCATCATATTTGACGGGCAATTACGCTAGTGTATTTTATAATACCCGGGGAGCGCTATTAAAGTCTCCCCTTATTACACCTTAAGAAATGCCATATTGAGAAATAAAAGGCTTTCTTTTCGAAGAAAGGAGAGATGTTGTTTTGCTTCGCGATACCAACGGTGCATGAAGGTTGAAGCGGAACCACTAGCAAAAATTACTGTATATTAGAACGAAGAATCACAACATGATATGTGTCCATAAGCGTTCTATTCTCCGTTTTTTCATGTCCTAACCTCATTCTCGACAAACAAGGATGGCATTATGAAAAGTTGAAATCCTTAAAGGTGGACGCACTTTTAAATCGGTCATCCCTGGGGCTTGGCCGCGTTTTCAAAGAACGGTAAAGAAAAGAATGGAATTAGACCTCGCAAGTTGGTCATCGTTATTATTCCTGCCAGCCCCGTAAATATATCATGAAACCACGTTGGATCAAGGGCAATTCCATTTAAGGAGGAAATTAATTCGCGAAAATAATGCTCCATCGCGTATTTTTCACTGATGGTCAGACAGACGCAACGGGAGACGAACGAACGTCTTTTCTTCTCTTATTTCTTTCTCGTTCAGATCGATTTCTCGGACCGCTAACTTTGGTTCGTAAATGTTTTAACACGTAGCGTCCTTGAAGCGTTATCTCTCTGAGAAAGTATTTGCGGAGGCGGAAGAGTTCCCTCGGGGGCATGCACGGAATAAGAAACGCGGCGACGGAGGCACGACGAGTTGGTGTCATTCCTCCAACGCTACCGACACCACGCCCCCTCCTGGCGCGGGTGCCAGCGCCAATCCCCTTTCCCGTCAGCCATCAATCGTAACTCAACCGAACGCCACATCAATACGCCTATCTCTCTTCAAGTCCCTAACCACTCTCTCTCTCTCTCTCTCTCTCTCTCTCTCTATTCCGCCTTTCCTCATCGGATTCTCACGCGTTCTCATCTTCCCTTCCACAATCTCTTTTTCCTATAAACTTCCTATCTCTTCCTTTCTCTATCTTCGGATATATGCCCACATCCGTTCTTAGTCGCCCTCCTCTCAAAACTTCTTATAGAAAAGGAAAAATATCTGTCCTCTCGGATTAGTAGGGTCCCTTTTAAAAAAAATCCTCTTGCTTGTACTCACACGGTCGACGCTAAACAGTCTCGCGGTGAATAATTACTTGCGATGTGCAAGTTCTCCGTCTCTCCGTCCGAACGCTACATGTCACGTCCTTATCTTCTGTTCGGTTGGTACGCTTTCTGAATAGCTTTATTCTAACGAATTTCAAACGCTTTTTTAAAATAGCACTTCGATGAATCAGGTGGTGCGGTCGGGGATCGATGACCGCGAGGAATGTTTGTGTGCTAATTAGCCTCACAGATTGATAGGTTTCATTTCGAAAGCTGGCGTTATCTGTGAAATTCTTTCTGTCACAACTACGTATATTTGGTTATATCATTATTAATTTTAGTCTCCTGCTTGCAAATTTTAATTTCTGAGAGTCTATGAAGATCCTTCTTGAAATTAGAGATGGTAGAATTTTCTTTAGAATTTGAAGGTGGATCCTTATTTATCGTTTACTTCGATTGAGGTTGTAAAAATTTATTTTTGGCAATTCCTCGGAGTTTAAGGTTGGTTATTATAAATGCCAAATTGTTCATTTTTCTCGGTGATTAGTTATCTATTGGTAGGTGTAAATATGAAGGTTGGAAAATAATTCGCAACAATGTCATATTAGTAAAACTTCATTGAGTTGATTAAATTATTTTAGTTTAATGAGTTATAGTTTTTGCAGTGTCGTTAAAATAACAAAATACAACAGAATGCTCGCTTTTATGCAAGTGGCGTCCACCATATTAAATCTTTTGAAACAGAATCATTTTTACCTTGCACATTTGCTTTTATAAAAAATTCTTATTTTTACCGCGTAACTAGTCAAAATCTCTAACCCTGGATTTTGTAAAGAGTAAGAAATCTTGTTTCAAAGGAGAAAATTTTTTTAAAAATTTTGTTGTTGACGAACTTATGTTTTGTTAGTTTTTCTTCATTTTGGGGATTTATTTTTCACGAATGGAGCATGAAAACATTTTTTTGTGAACTAAGATCAAAAAAGTTCATAGGTGCTTAGTTTTTGACGAAAGAAAAGGCAGTTGTAATAAGCGCTGTTTAAAATTAGTTTGGCGCAAGAGCAATTCAATTTTATCGTTAAACCTTAACGATATTTTTCAACAAACTAAAGCTATGTGAACGCATCGAAAAATAAACGATCCAAGTTGAATTGTCACGCCATAGGAACCGATTATCTTACCACCAGACACATTATGATAGAAGATGTAAATGGAGAAACACGCGAAGTACTTAAGAAGGTTCCACACTCGTTTTTCAGTCCTTAGATCCCGGCTTGTCGTATTTTATCCGCGTTAACGCATGCAATCGAATATTCTGACCCTTTTTTTCTCTTAACCGTTCTTCTCCCTCATTCCAGAAACACCTACTCAATAATCCGGCTTCCTGCTCTCCCACCTCTTCCCCCAAATCAGTCCCTCGCGTCCCGAAACCCCTTCCTCTACTCTGCATTTTGGCCGACCTCTAACGCTCGCCACACATCACGTACTCAAGGGCGAATCGACGACCTTCCGCGAGCAGCCAGAATACATAACGCGCCTTCTCTTTCTCTCTCTCTCTCTCTATACCGCCCTCTCTCTCTCTCTTCCTCTCTTCTTTCTCTCTCTCTCTCGAACACCGCCCAAAGCACGGTTAGTATGAGGTGGAGTCGGTAAGGATCCGTGTCAGCGCAGATTTTTTGTCGTTATTATCATCATCGGCGCCCTCCTCCTTTTCTCTCTTTCTTTCTTCCCAACCCATTCCGGATCGGATCCTGCCTCGCGTCTTAAAGCCACTCCCTTTCGCCATATATCTCGCATTCGTTTGTTTCCGCTGTCACCTATACTTCTTCTTCCCACTCTCCTTCTGTCGCCATGGCGAAGTTACCCCCTCCTCTCTTCCTCCCTCTCCCCACCCAATCCCTAATATTCCCCGCCTCGCCGCCGACACATCGGCCCTTTTCCTATTCCGCGCGTTCGTTGTCGGTCGCTCGGGCCAACGATTGTCATATCGACATAGATCTATTTCTCCTGCGGGCGTTTTTTTTTTGTTCGTGCGACACGCTTGTTCCGCGTCACGTGCGGGAAGGATGTGTGTGTAAAAGGGAGCGTTAGCCAAAGGCCGCGGAGAGTGTGTTTCGCAAGAGGACAGATAATGCGCTCACGAATTATGCGCTGCTCTTTTGTTTACCCTTTTCGAGGTCGCCTAGATGCATGCCTGAGGCGGAGAGGGGAGAATAATGTTTGGGAATACGTTGTTGATTTAAGACTAATGCCGTTTTTAATGCTCGTTACATTGTTGGATAAAGATGTAACGGAGGAAAAATTGAGACACTCGCATATAAATATTATGTTTCAGAATGTAAATCAGCTAAAATATTTAATATAAAGTTTTTTCGATGTTTTTATTAGAATTTAAACTGAAACTTCATGAGTTAATCAAACAGTTTAACGGTTTCGCTTCTTCCGTTCTATCGTTCCGCGTTTATGGAATATTCAGTTGTAGAAAATCACCGCGTTAGCCTAAAAATATTAAATACAAATCAAATTCCGTAGGTAAAAATGAACGAGGATTCAATTTATATTAATAAAAGAGATAATTGCAACGTAGGAGTCGAGGTTTATCGTCATAATCAAGTACACAAGTAAGATCTTTGTAGTGGATGGCTATATTTTGTGGAGAAAAATCTTTATCTTATATTGTTATAATTTTGAAATTCTGAACAGAAATTTTTAATATAGATCATCAATTTATTTCCTTTATTATTTGTTGAGAAGCATTCCTCTACGAGGGTTAGATTAAAGAAGCGAATTTCTAGTTTTGATCTCGCCCTAATAAAGACATATCTATCTATGTTCGTAGTGTTATTGGTAACTTTAAAATGTGCAAACGGTTTTCTAAGTCAATTAATATTTTACTGGATTTCTGTTTGGCAAGTGGATTTAAACACCGGATCCTTAGTATTGTTTATACGCCAGTCTGCATCCACCTGGGCGGGCTTTGTTTACTAGGCAATTTCCCGTTAGTCAACAGTATGTGTTTACCCGAAGCATTGAACCATTGGTACGAAAAGACGAAAAAATCCTTGCGAGACAAAATTAGGTAATGATACAGCGAACGTAATTCCCTGCAAATTTTTACGACAAATTTTTGAGGCATATTTTTACGAGGATTCAAATATAACTGTCCTTCAGTTAAATGAAATCTTAATGGAAGGAATAAAATAAATACTTGGTTACTAGAAAAAATCAAAGTCATTTCAGTTGTTGTTTGGTGTTTATTGAAAAAATGTACCCGACCATTTGGTTAATATTTAATGTAGTGCATAAGCGGAATATTCAAGCTTTAGTAGACCCCAGCTGTATTTGTTAAATCGACAGTTGCTGGAGAACATATTTACTTTCGTGGTTCATTTCAAACCCTTGGAATCGTTGACCTGTGCTAGGCGAGCGTATGTTAGGTCTACATATATACTCTATACATTTTAGATTTTTTTCTGCATTTAAGTAATGTAAGAGTGTAACATGTAAATCATTTTTCGTTTATAGTTTCTTAAACATAAGGAAATGTTTTCTATAAAATTTGGGATAATATTTATCATCATCACGTAAGTGACTACCAGTACTACTATGGCCGATAATTAATTTACCAGTAACACATCTTTGAATCACAGCACTTACACGAAGCTAGAATGTATACTCCCGCTTTGATTAATTTATTATGCTGTATTTTTGAAATCAAGACGAAACACCTTGCTAACCACATAGGTTCTACAGCAAGAAAAATCCTTTTTTGACGAGAATGTCGTCAAAGGGATCTGAGGTGACAGAAATTAGTTTGATCTGTCTCAATTAAACTCGGAAGGTTATCCACTGCAACTAACACACGGGTGACGTATTAAAAATATTGCCTTAGGAGCAAGAGGAAAACCCACGTATTTGATATAATGTCCTAAAAATAACGAGAAATTACAGTCGATTTTTTATCCTGCATTATATATTGAAATTCATTAATTCATGTTTATTTAAATCTATACTATGTCTCACGAAAAAATTCCCGACATGCGTTTCGCTCAAAAACGTTAACCAAAAAAAGAAAATATCGCGGTCCGCAATTCTACCTAAAACTTCCCCGGGAGGATTTCGCATATCATTCTAAAAAGTTCGACGGACGGCATTTTTTAAAACTTCCCTATTGGTTCCAACGTGTCACCCATCCCTCGCAGTTTATTCTTCTCCTGTGTATAGCGACGACCTCCTGCTATATGAGAGACACAGAATTTACATAATCCTTACCTCGCTAAAATAACGGTCTTTTTTGTCTCTTCCTTTGTTTCGTTTTATTTATCCTTTCTTTACCTTTTTCGCGGAGCCAACTCTTTTGTTTACCCGTTCTTTCTCTTCAGCGAAGACGAGTGGGATAGAGAGCAATTACGCCCATCCGTACGAGGATGTTTTTTTGGGGGGGAGAGGAAAGAGGGGGTTTGGGGGAATCCGTTCGTTGAAAAAAATTAAATTCAATAAGCACGAGGATTTGGTGCCCGGCTTATGAACGCTTTTGATTGATCGTCGTTCGCTGGCATCGACGAGTCTTCGGAAGTTGTCAAGTGGTTTTAGATGGGGCTTTAAAATCCGCGCAGGGAACGGGAGTGTGGAGAGTCTTTTTACGAGGGCCAAAAGAAATAAAAGGAAGAGGAGGCGATGGGTCGTGGGGTTTGTCTACTCCCAATTCTCTACTCCTGAGGCTGCTCACAGGTGGAAAGGAAGAAGGGTAGGGGAGGAGGAGGGGTGGGGAGGAGTGTTGTGGTAGGAGGAGAAGAGGAGGTCGGTGACCGTGGGAATAGGAACCATGCCATTTTCAAGGTCCAGCAAGTGGATTCCCTGCGTCTCTCGCATCGCACTCGTCCTCTCCTCGTAACAATTGCCTCCGTCTGTTTCTTTCCACGTTGTTTTTTCCTCCTCTCTTTATTCCTTATTCCGATCGTAAACACAATTTTTATAACTCCCTTCCCCGTCGTTCTGGTATTTATTTCGCTTTCTCTCCAAATAGTAATGTTGTCGACCCTTTATTTTATGTTTATCCTTTCTTTAAAAGCTCTCTTATCTTTTGGTAGTGCAAATTTTCGTCATATCCTCGTTTTTATGTTTTCTTCTCTACCATTATCTTGATGCAATTCGGCTCATGTTTTTCCAATCTCACAGCTGTGATTCATTCTATTTTTCATAGGTCTATCATTTTATACCACATTATTGCATCATTGGGCGTTCCATGTACGCATACGATAGCGTATTTCACGCCCCAAATATATTACGTGTGCATAGTGTTGATATGTTTTTCATAACATCAATATTCGTACGCAATTTTCTGTATTTAGAAATATTACTTTTTTGTTTCCAGTTCTGTATATTTCGACCGTGGGTTAGGTAGAAAAAAAGAATGTTACATCTTTAGGTTAGCACCTTTCTTTTTTCCTACTTCCTTCTTCTAAAGTAAATTCCATTAACCTTTGCTTTCTTCTTATTCCGAATTCTCCCTTCTCGAGAGCGTCCAAGTTTCTCGTTCCTGTCTAGTATCACTAGCTTTCTTCCTCTCCTATCTTCCAACTTTCCCCCTTTACCTTTCTACTCCTTTTCCTCTCCTTCATCCTCTTCCTTCTCTACTATTTCTTTGAAACGGTGAAATATTCTTCCCTTTTGCTTTAGGCAATTATTTTATTTTTACATGCATTCGACACTTCTTTGGGGTCGTAATTATCTAAGGATTAATGATCGGAAGGGGATAGCGTGCATCGATATAGGAAATGGATTGCTGATCGTTTGCTATTTTATCATTTTTATACCAACATAAATTAGGCAATGAGGAAGCTAAAACGAATAAATCAAATTTCCGAATAAAATCTTATCTTTTCGATATTCCTTGTAAAAAATCGTTCATTCCTTAAAGTGACTAGATCTCTCGGACTATGCGGGACAGTCCCAAATGTTGACCAACCGTTCCACATCGTGTGTCCAGAATTGTGTCCTGCATTATGTCCGGCGTAGTTGTCCTTCGAACATACGCTTTGCCATTTGTACCAAAAAATTCTCTCGACCACACTGAAAATTATTTGTGGAGATATATAATGATTTATTTAAATAGTTGAATCAGCTAAGATTTTATAAACGCTGTTTAATTTTTACCATAATTATAATAACTATTTACTTTCGCATTTCAAATTGGTGTCAAAATTCCTACAGTAATTTAAATGATAATAATAATTTCATTTCTAATGATAATTTCATGACGTACGAAGTGGCTGTATCTGATTCCATGTATTGTTTTGCCCCGCATAGCAAGACTTATTGTATGCAGGTTTTTTCCAGCATTGAATCATTTGAAACCTGGTCACTTTATCCTAGACTTCATCGCGGTAGTGAAAACTTACGATTTTGAAATCGAAAGCCTTGTTAAAAAGAAGAGCCAACTTTGCCGCTTTTTCGTCACGTTGATCGGCGGGTTCTTGCCCGAAGCAGCACGGTAGCCTCTCTCTCTCTCTCTGGCCAAGGCCGAATTCCAAACCGAGTCATAAAGCGAGCGGCGTTGGCGCGTGCATTACTCGCACCGCTAGGGCAAAAAAATCTCGCGCTATTTAGAATATCTAATTAATTCAAGAACGCGAAGCGACCATCAAGCAGAGACATTAAAAAAAAGGCTTTTTTTAAGTCTTAAAAATGTGACTGGGACGGTTATTCTGTTGATGGCCACTATTACGGGATTAATAATATAACAGTCTCGCCAAAACACGATAACGTGTTTTCTTTCACATAGGAACGAAACAAATTCTGTAAATTGCATACGAATATTTATCTTCTACACCTGTGTAGTTTTTGACCTATTTTGTATTTATTTCCTCGTGTACAGCACAAAAACCTTTTTTTGGCGTCTTATAGCTTCTATTAATCGAAGAATATGTTTGCGAATTATAAAAAAGTTTCAATGGCAACGGACGTCATAACGAATTTACATTTTTCACGTTACAGTAGCTCCTTGGTTTATCCATTACAAAACTCTTCTGTTTAACTTCTGGAAGCTGTATAATTTCTTTAATCTCTTGCAAGAAATACAAATCTTAGCAATGATAAGATAACAAGATAAATGTACAAAAACGAAAATAAACAGTTTTGTAAATATGCTCCGCGTGTCTAATGAAAAACTTCCTTTTACTATCTCAGAAATCTGTTTAGTTAACTTTTGCGTCATTTTTACATTGGCTTGTGACTTATTCTGAACTTTCTTAAGTATTAACAATTCCATACCCGTTCACAGTTAGAGAGAAAAAAACCTTGCATGGATAAATATGGCACTTTGCCGCCGTAAATTCTACTCCCTCGCTTATTCTCACTCTCTGTCGGGGAAACAAATATTTTCGCCTAACCTCATTCGGCTAATTTCTCCGCAACGACAAAAGATGACGCTTCTTGTTTTCTTTTTTTTTTGACGTCACGACTCGGGTGCTTATCCGGGTGAGATGACCCAGCAACACCGGAAACAGAGGAAAAAGGGTTAGCGTGTGGAACCCAGGACCTACTCGAATGCACCGCACGGATTCAGCCACCACATCACCTGGCTGGGAGTCGGTTCCGAAGGGGGGAGGGAGAGGGTGTACAAGTAGAGTTGGAGAACCGGCGGAAGGAGAGATGATATTTCGCGAGAGTGGGAGGGAAAGGGCGAAAAAAAATTGCGGTGTGAGAGGAGACGGATCATTTTTTGGGAGAGAGGGGGGAGGAAAAGGATGAAAAGTTTTCGGACGTCCACGGCGTGAGAGAAGGGACGAGGAGAACTGGGAGGCGGGGGGATTAAGAAGGGGTAAGGATGAAGAAGGGAGGATGAAGAAGGGGGGGATGAAGAAGGGGGGGATGAAGAAGGGGGGGATGAAGAAGGGATGAAGAAGGGGAGAGGATGAAGAAGGTGGAATGAAGAAGGGGGGGATGAAGAAGGTGGGGGATGAAGAAGGGGAGGATGAAGAAGGGGGAGAGATGGGAGCCATAATGCATGGTAGTGGTTTATGGGTGAGAGGTATGACCGTGGGAAAGGATGCTTCCAAAAAGAGTCAGGAGAGGCAGGTTATCCAGCGTACCCTTCCCCCTCTTCTCTTGCGTCTCCGCGTGACCCTCCCCACCTCTCTCCAATCCTTTCCCTTCCTTTCCTTGCGCCGTGCCGTCCAAAAAACCCTCTCCTCCGGGCTACACGTGCATAAACCTCGAGGGAAGTTCTCCCACATATCCCACCCCCCTCGCCTCCTTAACTTTTCTCCCCCGACCTCCTCATTCTTTCTGTTCCTCCTCTCGCCGTCCGCCCCCACGCATCTGCCTGCCTTCCACCCCCGCCGGTACACCTGTCTCTCTCTCTCTGTTTCGCGAAATTTCTGAAACTTGGGAGAGAGTGCGTGACCGAGCAGAAAAAAGATTTCCTCTCCCTGATAGCGGATTGGGTAAGCTTAAGTGCGGAATGTACGAAAAAAATGACGCCGGAGTTGAAATTGCTCGTGTATAAACAATTATGGCACCGCTGTAAAGTGCCATAAGTGAACAACGGGAATCAAGCCGTTAATTTTGGGGGTTTCTTTTGAAATTTCCGTAATGATAAAGAGAAACGTATAATTTGCAAAATAAATCGATTCGCGTACGGTTATTCTGCGCAAATCTTAATTGGTGTATTCCGTCGATGAGAAAATTTCCTAAATACGAAATGTATAAATATTTCACCTAAAATATCTTTCAAACGTACAATTAGTCTCGTTTGAGGAAATTTTAAGTGAACCTGATTAGGTAATGTGGGTGAAAATCTGTTTTTCTATGCTTTCGGAAATTTATGAAAAGATCGACGTTTATGGCCAGAATTTTCTTTAAAATTTCTTAGGTTTAGTTTCTTTTGTTCATTTGTTTTCTTTTAATTATGTTTTAAAATAATTAATCATCCGTTGCATTTACTAGAGTAATTACCGATCAAACAACGTTCTCTCATCCGGAATACGTGCTAAAGTAGATGCAGGAGATTAGAAAGTTTTACCAGCCAGGGGTCCCCAAACTACGGCAAGAGTATTCACTAGATATCATTTATTATATTTAAACGACATTATCCGAGTGCTTGGGTGAAATCTACTTTTAATATAAGCAAATTACATATTACAGAATAAAAAAAAATCTCAAAACTTACTCTTTGAAGTTTTTACACGGCCCGATCAGTCATTTGAAATGCCGTATGTGGCCCGCACACTGCATCATGAAGCCTCATGTGGCCCTTTCAGCAAAAAGTTTGGTGACCTCTGAGCTAGATGATATAGAGGTAATTAAATGTTGTCTCATCCAATTAAGAATACCATTTTATACTACTTATTTAGCCCAGACACGCCTTTTCACTCGTTTTTACGACCATTTTCAATCATTAAAAAAAGATTTTAAAATCGTTTCGCGAACATTATTTTCTTGGGTCGATGATTCTTGCTATCTAAATTCAATTAAGTTTGAAAAAGATATATCTTCTATACCAGGGTTGCTGTGGAATACATATTTTAAAAACCAGTTACGTAGGCAAATAAATCGGTTTTATTTATGAAATTTTCCATTTAATACCGTATAGATTTCTTTTTTGGCCGAATTCCAGAGGGAAACTCCGTTAAGTCGTTTAAACAACTATCTAAAACGACGTCTATGGAGGCATAACCGCGATACAGTAACCATCTCTAGAAATCTCACTTCAGGTCTTTATTCGAAAGCGGATGATGCTGTCGTGAGATCGAAACGACAACTACGCAATATCATTCAGGAAAAATAACTCTGGGACGACCGTTGACCTCAAATAGCTCCGATCTCGAGGCTTAATTTTAATTTTTGGAACTTAATTCAGGAGCAATTCTTCAGAAAAGACACCTATATCTATTTGAATGTTACAAAATCCAGTAAAAAATATGCTTTCTTTCACAATTGTCGATGAATACCTCTCGATAAAATGCTATAGGCAAACCTTGGAAATGTGTGATAAAAAGCATAAAGGAACTCTTTATGTTATCACGATGAAATCTAGATAATTATCAACAACTGTGCTATTAAGCGGAGTTATGTGCTACTTCTACAGAACGGCTGACTGCCCTTTGTGCGAATTACATAGCTTTTTTTAGATGGTAAATCATGGAAAATCGACCCTTAGCAAATGGCTTTTGACAACAGCTAGTTTGTTTTAGAAATTTGCCTATTGTTTACTCGTTGTTTTATAGCTTTTCTCTATTCTATTAGATTTCCGCGATTTTAATCAACTATTATATCGGTGGATTGTTCTCTGGAAATGCATCGTCATGCAAATTCTATCCGAGTAGCAACTAAAGGACGGAAGATCAAGCGAGAGAGCGATGCTAGTCGTAAATGTACTTCTTTTGTTTGGTGTGACAAAGGCTAATGAAAGATGACGGAGAAGCTTGGAAGTTATGTCCTCACTGCACTGTGACGGGGATTTATTTTAAGCCTTTCTTCTTTTTTATCCCGTCACATCTTCGATGAACTCTTATATAAGAAGGGCATCTCAGCAGGAAGTTCGATTCCGATTCGATTCTCGGGATAGTCAATTGAATGTTTATGGGCGTGGCAACAGCTAGCCTATAAAATGTTGATTAAACAGTGAACGCAACCTGAAGTTGTCGCCAATCGCATTTTTAATAATTAATCTCTTTTATTTCTTTTGATCGTAAGTTATGTTTGCTTGTAATATTGCCTGGGGGTTTTATGGATTGGTTTAGGCAAATATAATTGTTTTTATCCGACGCTCAGTTTTTTAGTTTATCATATAAGACAGTATTGTGATCGCGAAAAAATTGGATCTCGAAATTATGACGAATGTCCATGTTTTAGTTGCCTATGAATCGGAAAAATCGCTCTTGTTGTTCCGTCTATCGTATGTGCGTTGCTCTAGGGACTATGTGGCTTAACAGAATCTTAAGAAATGCCGTATTTTCTTATGGAAAATGAATCAAATCACCCAAGTATGGATGGTATTAATTCTAGTCATTTTTCACAAAATATCGATTTACTCAATAGCTCCATGTATTTTTATTAAAATTCATCCAACATTCATGTAGCGTCAAGTGATATGACACCATATCGAGTTTTATTCCTAGCCGCCGCGAACCGAATCTGTCCGTACAACAATAGAACCAGTGACATCACGGTATGGACCGGTGCGTGCGAATGTGGGAAATTTTTTGCAATATACATTACTACGATTTATTTTATTAGTGTTTAAAATTGACGCTAGAGTTTTAAGATTGAAGTCGCGATATAAAATCTGAAAATTAATTAGGATGGAGGAAGGAAAGTGATGGAGATGAAAACCATTGATTTCTTTATTCGAGAAAAATAGCACAGCGTCAATAATCTATGTATTCGATCATTTTTGCATAAAAAAGGAAGCGTACGTGTCGCTTAAAAAAGTTACTCGAGAATTTTATCCTCCCTATCTCAGATCTAAGGAAGCCCAAAGGCGGAGTATCTGCTGGGAGGAACAAAAAATGGCCGTTGTGTACACAAGCAAAAGACAAAAGAGTCTCGAAATGAGAGAGGGCGTCACACGAGGCATTTTAGGGCTATCTCGCAAGAGGGGGAGGGAGAATAAGTGAGCGAGGTGTACTCAGAGAAAAGGAGGAGGGTTCTGCAAACATTCTTCGTTATTTTTTTCGAGCTTAAGATGCTCTTTCTTCGAAGAGAGAGAGAGCGAGAGAGATGGAGAGACGTGTCTCGATGTGAAATATTCATCGTATCCGCGACGACTCGCACGGCACATTCCTCTCCTTGCACGCGCCGTCTAAACACACAAACGCGCACGCTCATTTCTCTCGGAGACATCACCCAACGTCTTCTCCGGAGCTTCTTCCCGTAAACTCGACTGTTGTAGCGGCTCTTATGAGTCTCGCCCTCGCGCACTTTCGAACTACCCACGGGTAGTCAGGCGATCCTCCCTCCTGTTTTATTAAAAAAACACTTGCAGCCCGCGCGGTACGAGGAAAGTCTAATCAAGACACGCAACTACAGGGTGGATTTAATTGAATAAAAGATGTGCATATTGAAAGATCCTACGCACCGATTCCGATTAAAATTTTCAATCTGAAAATCCTCATTGTTATTTTGTTAACTAAAAAGACAACCGTTCATTTACAATAGAACGGGAATAACTTGAGTCCTTTTTTGACAAATGTGAACCCTCACATGAAGGATTGTTTGTTTGTATGTATTTCTGGCTAATCAACCTCTTGGATTATTATAGCCATAATTCCTTCCACACCGAACACACAAGGGAGGACGGAAACTCGGTGCCGGCGTGTCTACTCTTTACGAAAGCACCAAGGGGACCAACTTCTTAACGTCCCTTCCGATAGAGGTCACCTCACATGATGGCTTTGAGAGGAATATATCTTTTTCATGTTGCAATGACTTTGTCATTATTATTTGTGAGCGAAGGAGGAATTTATCTAAAAATCTTTCTTAAAACTTCATTAAATGAAATACTTATACTAATCCAGTGGAGAATTATCGAGTACTTAACTCAAGTATCTCCTATAGCCACAAAACTGTTGTGATAAACCATATGCGTATTTCGGCTACCATGTGCAATCATCAGTAGTATCTCCTTTCTACCTTCGGTCAAGACCACTGATAACAGTTGCTTATAAGCCGAAATGCGGGTATGGTTTTTCACCACATTTGTTTGGCTGTTGGAGATACCTTAGTAAATGCTTATTTTTTATTATGATTTGCAAGCACTTGTTTTGCGAACTAATCCTATGATTTATTATGAATTTAAAATATATGTGCGATGATTTTAAATGATTTTTAATTTTTTATTTGCATATACGCAAAATTTTTATTTATTTTATTTGGTTTTTTAGGCTCAATTACTGCTGGCGGAGAGAAATGGTATTTGTTGTAGAAAGGTGCCGGAAAGATGAAACCCATGCTAGGCTGGCTAGTCAAATAACTATTGATTTTCACCTAAAAGCGTGTTCTCTAACTTCGAATGAAAGAAGCTATCTGTAAAACAAAACAGTATTCAATTTCTTAAAGAAATTTAGATTGCTAGCGTAATTGCCCGTCAAATATGACGGGGATGCGTGAATTAAGTATTAAGTTTAAATTGAAATAAAAATTTATGAAACCAACTTTTAAAAGATAAAATTTACACAATTGAGTGTTCCAGAGAGTAAAAAATAGTTTTGGGCGGAGAGAAATTGTTTGAAAAAGAAATATATTACACTATACAATTCTATACGCCCAAAACTGATTTTAATCTATGTAACATTTAATTTTGTCTCTCTTTCTCTCTCTCTTTCTTTCTTTCTTTCTCTTTCTTTCTTTCTCTCTCTTTCTTTCTTTCTTTCTCTCTCTCTCATATTAAACCATTAAAAGCACGTATTCCTTACGCATACAGTATAAGGATTAAGCCGACAGTACAATCTCGAGGTTTAACAATGACACGGTCGGCAAGGCAACATATCGTTAATAAGTTTAAATCTTTCAAATAAATATGATTTAAACAGAACTAGAGCGATTTTGTATTGTAGGTAAAATGCGACGATAAGAATAAGAAACGGTTTATTTTTCTTTAGAACGGTCTAGGTTCGAAGGTCGTAGGTCGATTCTTTCTAATTTTAATTTGTAAAAGAGTAAAAACCTGTAATTCCAATAATCGATTTTTACGTGTTATCTTATGGGAAAGAGAAATTATCCATTGGAGTATAACCCGGGTCTTTTTTGGGATTTTGTTTAGTAAATGGCTTTTACTATTAGAGACAAACATTCCTACCAAATCCAAATTTCTATCTTCTACCTACTCGGAAAATTTGTTAAAAATTTCATTACAGTCAGACAGTGGCACGGTCTGATGGCGCGTGGTGGAAGGTGTTGCAAACGGAGTAAGAGATATATATATATATATATATATATATATATATATATATATATATATATATATATATATATATATATATATATATATATATATATAAGACTATCGAAAACCGTGCGAAAAATTCGCAAAAAAAATAATTATTGTGTCAGCGATATTGATTACATCTTTATATTTAAAAAATGTGAGATAGAATTATATTTATTCATTTGTAAAGACATACAAAAGCCTCCTTGTTTTCCCCATAAACGTTTATTACTCTTTCGATAAAATATATCTTCAAAATTTTTTCTGTGAGCACTTAACATTCACAGTCCACTAAGTCTATCTTTAGCCATTTTAATGTCTAGTTTTCACTCTGATGAAGTATTTAAATGATTACTTGATGTCACACATAGGTTTAGAGTTCTCTTAAGTAAAAACCCTCGTATTTCAAATAACAAAAACAATTTCAACATATCCAGGGAGAGGAAATTTCACCCCCCCATTGCTCCCTTCAGCGGACGCACATGAATTTTCTTTGTATATCCTTTTAGTAAAACGCTGTTCTTGTATGTATACATACTTAAAAACATCTATTTCGAATATGCCAATATTCTATTTCCAATTTTGATAATTAAGCCACAAAATTGAGTAATACCTTCACTTCTTAACGTAAATAGTACCTTAAAATTACTATAAGCAATGTAGTAATTAGATGTTTTCAAATATATCTATTTCGGAAAGATTTGTTAATATTCATTAAACGTAAAAAATTCAGTTCAAAATCTTATAAATATTTTTGTGTGCGTATGTGTGTATGTTCTTTTTACGTTTTTACATCGTTGAAGCTATCGAATTGAAAAGTTTCATGCGCCATCCTATGGGCCAAAGAAAGAAATTGGTCTAGGTTTGCAGAATGTAGGGTCTCTTATACCCCATGGGGTCAACAAAATACTATTTCCATAAGAATGCATGGGAAATGGTGTGGAGAAACCCCAAAATGCCATGCAGCCTTTCACTGATGTGGATATAAATATACCAAAATATTAACTTACGATCACAGAAAATGGCATATTATACGAACTAAAGACTGAATATTTTAATTCTGTTCACTTTTTGACGTATTTCATGCTTAACTGCTCGAAATTATCCTTAAAGCGCAAAATTTATCGGTTCAGATGACTATTTTCCAGGCGGCAACAGAGCTAAATTTCTTAATTGTTGTCCTCTTCAAAGGAAGATAGCCACGCAAAGATTAATGCAAGGAATGTGGACTGAAAATTAAAAAAATATATAATTCACATTATATGTATGTATGTAAGATTTGTATCTACGTAGTATATCACGCTGAGAGTGATAGCTACATTTTTGAGGGGAGATTGAAAAGGAGAACGTGAGGGAGAAAGGGAGGAGAATGGGAGGGAGGAAGAGGGAGGATGGGAAGAAGAGAGAGTTAAGAATAGGAGGGCGAGAGTAATGGAGAATGGGAAGAAGGAAGAGAGGGAAAATATGAGGAAGGAAGAGAGAAATGGGGGAGAGGGATGGAAGAGAATAGGAGGGAGGAAGAGGAAAGGAAGGAAGAATGGCAAGTACCTTAATTTTAATACATAATCTGCACATACCCGTCATATTTGAGGGGAAATAACGCTGGTATGCATATAAAAAGTCATATAACAATAATGATTTCGAGTTCAACAATCTATTCTGTCGCCAAGGGAACCTTTAACTAAAAACACAATATTTTGATGAAATTTTGAATTCTCAAGCAAAATTCAAACGATTTCGAGCCAAAGACAAAATTCGACGACAAAAACGAATCTTTGTTTATTTTTCTTTAAAAAGGTTCCTATCCGACGATTGTAGGTCAATTACTTCTAATTTAATTTTGCAAAAGAAAAAGCCTGCAAGTGAAAAAAGGGATTTATAAGTGCTCTCTTGGGGATTTACACTGAGTGGTCGGACGCACGTACAAACGGATTGCTCTTTATATATTAAGGTTATGTATTGCATTAATAATGTATACACAATCGATACAGGTGTAATTGGAGTATAATGAGAAAAATTTCGCTCTCAAATTTCACTTGAATTCTTGAAATTTTATGATTAGTCCAAAAAAAATACTTGATTAATTGGTTAATGCCGCATTGACTAGTCAGCAACTGTAGTTTGTTGTATACATGCGTTTTTTCAGCGTTTAGTTGAAAATTAAAAAACGAAAGATTTAATGGGCATAAGAGCATTGTTTTAATTTCTTCGTAACACACCAAAGTATCGTACTCATGGATTTCTGCCGAAATAATTTAAATTGATTCTTCCAATGCCTAGATTTATTCGATTTTCGAAACGTCCGCAGCCTGGCGACAGAATTATTTCACTATACGCTAAAAAAGGAAAGAACATCTCGCACTCGCCTGTGCTACCAACGTCATCTCCCACTCCGTTAGCGAAATCCACCCTTTAGCAGTTCCATTCCCGCCTCGTCCCTTCTCTCTCTCTCTGCCGCCCACTTCTCTACGCCTCCCCCTGAGGCTCTGCAGGACAGTTGCCATTCTTGTCTGACTCTTTCAAGCCCTCCGCTTTTTCTCTCTTCTTTTCCTCTTCTCCCCCCTCCCCCCTCTCTCTCTCTCCACCTGCCTTCCTCCATCTCCTTCCCCGCGCACTCTTCTTCCCTTTGTTTACATTATCTCTTCTCTCATTGTTAGTTTTACCTTCGAGTTTCTTTTTTTCAAAATCCCTGTCTTTTTTATGATTTTTATTTTTCGCTATGCCAATTATCATCCCACTTCGCGACATGTTCTTTCTCTCTCTCGCCGCCCTCCTCCCATCCCTCCCACTCCTTGATCTCCTTGCTCCTTTTTTCCCTACCCGCCTTCCACGTTCTCTTTCTCTCTCTCTCTCTCGGCTCATCCTACTGTGTTCTCTTCCTCGTTCCACACCCTCTCGAAATTGTTGTATGAATACATGTTACGCTGATTTTTTTGCCGTTTTAGCCTTTTTGTAAGGCCTTATCGACTGGTTAAAAAAATCAGTCGGATATTTTTCTTCGAAAGTTTCTTGAACCCCGATAAAAATAGCCGAGCTTCGTTCTAAAAAGGTGGAGGCAACAAGGTCGTGGTGGTTAATTTTCCCGCGTGTTACCAAGAAATATTCTTTTTGCTAAGGATATTTTTGATTTTCCTATGGAAGAGGTTAGCTTTCGTCTCAATGATTTTCTGTATATCATGTGGTTTCTCGGAATATTATTTAGAATTTTACATATTTGGCGATATGTTGAAGACGTTTTTAAGCTGAAACGATGATATATATATTTTTTCAAAATGAAACTCATGAATAATTGTCGTTCATTTCATAACTGTTTTGTTATCACAATGTATGTTCTGTGACTAAAATGTAGGAAATGAAATGAAATTATAATTAAAATACGAAGCATTAATAAAAATAGCCTTAAATTAATTAATTTTTTTATGGAGCAGGTTTTCATAGATCCATCATCTCAGATATATCAACTACGAAGCAGAAAATATTTTGGTAACAGCCATATCTTAAGGTTATTTTAATTGTTATTTTCAGCTTTATTTGGATGAACGAAAAGTTCGCTAAAGAGAATATTCCTTATAAGACTCCTCCTAAGGCGTTGTGGTTTTGATTATGCTATATTATATTCACTTTAATTACGCACTGTAATTTCAAATAATTTCCCAATGTCCTTTCCATGTACCTTCCTTCCTCTCAATTTTCTCGAAATTCCCTGGGTAATTATCTCCATCTCGCTCGCTCTCTCTCTCCCCCTCCCTCCTTTCTGCACATCATCTTCTCGCATCCTCACCTCCCGACTTTTTCAGAGCTATCCATTTTATGCATCCGAACACATTCTTAGCTCATCAGCATAGAATGGATGTAAGAGTCGTACCGAGCATAGCCACCTGCGGTTTTCTTCCAGAGGAACACTTCCTCAAACCCACATCGTTCACATATTCATACGCCTTCTTCACTCCCTCTCCTTCGCTCCCTACCCCCCTCTCTCCTTCACCCTCTCCCTCACCTCTTTCCTTCCACCCATCCGCTGCACCTTCATACTCCATATTCACATAGAGCATTGTGTACTTCACGACCTTCGCTATGGCTATTAACCTCCCTAATCATTATAATCACTGAATAATTCTCGAAGGTATTGCTTAATGTCCTGCGGAGATCACGACGCTTGAGAAAGAATGAAGAAATTAATTCTTGACCTCTCCCTCCCTCTCTGATTGTTTGTTGGAAAGGTTTTAGTGGGTACTCTTTAAGCCGTTATGAAAAGATAAAGGGATGGTTTGTGAGATGAATTTATGATGGTACAGCAGTCTTTTTGTCTCGGTTTTTGGCGATCTATTGATATTTTAGTTCTGAAACTTCGCCGTTAATTTTCTAACTTTCGGCAGTAATTAAGTGAATCAATTTTCTCATCGGCGATGAAGTCGAATATGCCATCATTTCAAATATTACCATGGTGAAAAAAATTATCGAGGACTTATTTTCATATATTTATAAATGAAATATCGAAGTAATAGATTTAGACGTCCTTGATGTAAACCTCTTGCATAAATTTAACAGAAAAGATATAAAATATTATAAATATATATATTATATTAAATAACACAAATTCAGTAATACATATACCGTTTAACGATGCCCCGTACAACGCTGATTCGTTATAACGCTCTTTGTTCTCCGACCTATTTTTACTTCATACTTTTTTGTGGGCGCTCTAACTCAAGAAATAATTACCGGATCATGACCAAATTTCATATTTAACATTTTTATTATAGGGACAAGAGCTTTATCAGAAGTGGAGGTTTACTCGTGTCATTTTTTCATTTTTCTCAAATATCTCTTTTAAGGCTTCATTAATATAAATATCTGTTATTACAAAAGCTGCATAAAATATTATTCTCTGCAACTTTTGTTTGAATTAATTTTTTTGTTTACATATCTCACGAAATTGAACACCCGTTGGTGGTATTGGGCGCTGATTATAAGGGGGGTGTGGATTCGGTTACAGTGTGAGAAAATGACAAAAAAGCTGCGACAGTTATTATATTGCAGGATTTTTTGTATGCAGCAGATCTGCTACATTGCGAATTTAAGGATTAGTTATTTACAATACAGTTTTAGAGTATTGGAGAGAAGAGCGGCTATACTAATATTTTGAAAATAGGTAATTACGATTTTAGGGACGCATCCCCCTAAGTACTAGTATACCAAAATGACCCCGCATAACGCTGATTCAGTTAGAGCTATCGTTTTCAGGAACGCATCCCCATCGCTAAACGGGGTATGACTGCATAATATATAAATTATTATTATCATATTATGTAACTATAATAAAATAAATGCGATTCATATCTAACATGCGCTCTGAAAGTTTAATGACATGGAAAATTATTGCATTATTTTTTCCGAGGAATACCTTCTATACATAAGTAATCAGTATGTTTTAAATTGATAGTCTAATGACAATTATTTGACGCGTATTGAATTTTTCTGACAAACTGTGTTTCATGGCATTAAGTTTTCTATCATGCAAAATGAAGTCGAAGTTTTCATTCAAGACGAGGGCAGCTCAAAGAGTTAACAATGGTAACTGTCGGAGGTACGTCATTGCATTCGGTAAAATCGTCTAAAATTAATTTGCTTTCTTCCCTCGTCTCGAGAATATTTCACCGCTGGTGCAGAGAGCGAACACGGAAAAAAACTTTTTATAATGGAATTTTCTGTCGCTAAATTGCGCCCGTCTCCTCCTTCTTTTGCGATTGCGCAACAACTCGTGCGAGGAAAAGAACGTGTGTGCGTTTGTGCACACGCGTTCCTCGAAATGCAGCTGCCGTGACGCGCATGCGCCGTGCGTTACATATTAGGCTCAGCCGTTTGAGTTATGACGGAGGGCCGGGCGTTTCGCATTTGTATCACGCACGTACGGGAACTTGGAACGGCCATTCATACTTGTTCTGAAAGGGAAAAGACAACGCCGAATTAAGGGAATCAAAAGAGATCCGTTCGTAGATTTAACTCCTGGAGAAATGATAAAAAGTAAGAGTAGTTGAATATAGAGCGGCATGACGACCTAGATGATTTTGGATCTGGTCGCTGATATTTTCAATAAGCAATTTTGGCGAAGTTTTTCAAGAAGCAAAAGAATATGTCCTTTTCTACCCTCACCTTTTTCTTCCCTAATTATGTATTCTCTGCTTCCCCCAATATTTTCCAAACTTATAAATAAAACTCAAATGTACCTGTGTCCAAAAAGCAATATAAAATCAGTCAACTCTTTGATGCATGATTTGTTAAGACTTCTCTCGTTGTTACTTTTAGTTTATTTTCATGAAAATCATGTTTCATACCTTCTCTGTATATATAGGAGAGCTAATTAAGCAGATGAGAAAGTGTATGCTTGACCAGGATGTGCCCTATTTCGTTTAATAAATATAAATTTCGTATAAGAGACGTCGCACTTTTTGGATGACGTGACGGGGGTATTAATCGACGAACCTCGAGTTGCAGCCAAGCTTATTTGTATACAACTGCTGACGTAATATTATTTGGTATTAAGTATTTGAAAACGTTCAACCAAAATGGTCCCTTTCTATAAAAATTAATTGTCATGACAAATACTCCATCAATGCCTATTCCGATTTTCCTGTTTGCTAGTTTGGTCAGGATGTCTCTTTATTTTAAATCGAAGATGCATTTATTTATTTAGGTATTTATACGAGTTTTTGGTACTTGCATACTGCAAGCGATTAAAAACTCACGATACACCAAGTTCTAATCTCGTAAATATACCAACGCGACAGCATTTAATTTACGCAGAGTTTTTATATTCTGCGAAATTAAGGAATATATCCAGAATTTCTAAATTCCCTAGCAATCGGCTCTCGTCCAAGTTTACGAATTTCAATTTTCATGGCTCAGATCGCCCTGTTTCAGCAATAACTATAATCAACATTCATAAACGCCTATATGTTACACCCGGATTTATGTAAAAATAGAATGTGTGTGTTAGGATTATGGCGTCATCATTCGTGCCTTTTATTACGCATCCGGATAAAAAACTAATTTAAAATTATCACGTCATCATATGTATACGTCGTTGGCTGAAATCAAAGGGATTATAATGCAGTCTAAATTTCATTCTTTCTTCTACAGTATGGTGAATGTCCTGACTTTGTGTATTAATTGTAAATAATTTTAAAATGCAGTTTTAGAATACCTTTTACTAAATCTCATGATTTTCTTATGGGATGTATAAATGAATATTAGGGTTAAAAATACCCCTTAAATATAACTTTTTCTGGAATTTCGGATTTTTCCAGAGATTGTACTCATTGACCTATCATCATGCCAAATTAAAGCTCTGTAGCTCCTCTAGAAGTACCTTAGGTCTTTTATGATATGTCCTATATCATATATATGTAAGAAGCAGCTATTTATAATGATAAGTACTATGGGGCAAGCGCCCTGCTCGCTGACGCTCGCCAACACCCCCCCCTCTTTGATCGCTGTTTCTTTGTTCCTACCATGTACCTACCTATTGGATTTAGATTAATTTAACGGGAATATGTTTTGAATATGAGTTTAATGAATGTATTTAATACGGAATGTACATTTAGTTTTTAATAAGAAATTAACAAAAATGATAAATTTAAAAGACATTTAATTTAACACTTCATTATAAACTACCTTATTTATTATTTGATTTTTTACTCTATTATCATTTTCAGTTATTTGTATTTTCCCCCCTGACGTGACTTTGCTCTAGATAAAGTAAAGTTGACCATATACAAAAATTTTGGTTTATATATAAGCCAAATTTTTCGAAACTTTTTCACGTCTACGTTCATTTATTTTGAATCCTTAACTCTAAGTCCAAATAAACCAATTTTGATTTCATTATAGAACGTTTTAATAAAGACGAGCAAATAAAAGCGAAGAGTCAAACGTCGAGAGATGATAGAACACCAAAAAACAACAAAAGAGCCACAAAGACGGAAAGAAATTAAAAATAAATAAATATGAAAAAATAAACACACTGGACAATAAGCAACAGTATAAGGTATTACGAACGAAGTAACGAAAAAATGTTCAGAGAAAAATGTTGAGAGACGAAACGCGAAGAAATAATACCAAAAACTAACAAACTAAACACAAAGACAAACCGAAATTAAAGAATAAATAACTATAAATAAACTAAAACACCAAAAAACAACAAATTAATCACAAAGACGAAAATAAATTAAAGAATTATGACCAAGGAACCACACAGAGCACACGTCAGGATAAACTAATCCTAAGAATAGATTAATATTGATAGCAACTATGTAAACAAATAGAATAAAATGGATAGCAACTATATCAACAAATGTCATTCTTATTAATTATATTTTCATTATTTATGTTTCAAGATACAGAATAAATTATTATTCACAATAATTAAATCGATATTACAATTTTATGACTCATAATAAGAGTTTTTAAAGATCTCTTTTGATTCTTTTAGGATTTTTACACCAGAGTGATCGTTAAGCATCATGATGACCATTACGATTTTATAATATAGAGAGATATAATGAATTTTGCGTAACCCATAAAGGTTGCCTACGCCTACTCGTTTTATGTTGAATTACCAAGTTCCTCACGTCTGCGTGAGAGAAGAGCACTGTGTCACTGAATGGGAAAATATCACCTCCTGCCTGAAATTTTAATTTGAAAAACAATATGTGGCATATATTACATCAGCACATGCTATTCTTGGTGAAGCTTCGACGCAAACGCTGCAGA
This sequence comes from Tanypteryx hageni, assembly GCA_028673005.1. Classification (NCBI taxonomy): domain Eukaryota; kingdom Metazoa; phylum Arthropoda; class Insecta; order Odonata; family Petaluridae; genus Tanypteryx; species Tanypteryx hageni. Next base: position 71,388,983 of record CM054113.1, read on the forward strand.
AATACTAATTCACGTTCAATTCTAAGAAAAGAATACGAAATACGTGTAACTGAGATATCCCAATTTCCCATTGCCGAGAATTCTCCATTTTATCGTTTCTCTGCGTTTTTTGCTGTATTTTTTCCCACTAGAAAATGTACCTATTTTTAATTTCTATAAAGGGTGACCATAAAAAAGCCTGTTTATTTCATATGAAATTGTGTTTAGTAGAAGACTAATTTATGCTGACTGAGAGAAGCAAAATTTATTCTTGGCTTCAGGAGAACGAAGAGGGGAAACATGAAGCTTGTAATATTTCTCCTAAAACTTGAGCTGAAAAAATATGAAGTTTAATCTTTGAAATCATCTTATTAGGTATGATAATTACTTTCGTGCCTCATTAAGTAATTTTCTTTCACATTTGATGTGTTTAAAAAATATTTAACGGCTCCAAAATAATGTGGAATCGTGGTATTTGTTGAGACATGCGGATGAGACTATGCTCCCTTGCCCCAGATTCCTTACGCGCCAATTAAAGGATATTAAAATGCAAATGAATCTGTAGTTTTTGTGCTTTATTTAAAAAAAATGCTGAAAGCATCTCGGCACATTAAAGACTTGTTTGCGGTAGCGTTCCCGTCCCGGAAACCGAAGTCGTCCCATTATGATTCCCGAGGAGTAGATCGACCTTTCCAATGTCCACGGGGTGGCCTGTTTAATTTAGGAATCGTGAGCATAAAATAATATTTCCTGGTTAAAGGGGCAATGTTAAACTTTAAATGAACTTTCCCGATTGTGTTTTATGCTAGTCTTGGGTCACTGTGTTTACATCAAATGATTCTTCTTATTAAACACTGAATTTCTACTTTAAATTCTTATAGTAAACGTTTCCTACGAAATATACGCGCGTACAGCGCGACTTCTCGTATAGTACGAATAGCCGCTCTAAAACTGAGTAACGAATCTATAGAAAATATGGGGAAAATGGTATAGGATACCATGGACGATTTACTACGATATTATGACGGTCAAGAGGACTTTGCTTGGTTTTTAATTTATGATATTAGTCATATATAAAGCTTTTCATCCAGATGACAAAAATGTGCCCATGAAAGAGCTGTTTTAAGCATTTTAATTTTCTTTATGCTTAAATGATATTTTGCTATCCACATTTATTATGCTGCAAAATCTCACATAACTAAACTTGATAAGACACGAATTCGCCAAAACGCTGTTTGCATTTATCTATCAATACTACCAATGCGGTGATTCAACTAGCCAAGACACGGTTTTGGCAATCAAAAGTTGACCTTTGAATATATCGTGAAATATAAGCGATTAAAATGTAAAATAAAATTATTTTTTAAATATTTATACACTGATTCTGGGGGTTATTATTTTTAATCTATTTTAAAATATAAAATTATGTCTAATATGTGCATGTGTATCATTGTTAACGCAAAAGTAAATAATAAATAATTTTTGAATTTTTTTCTCCTCCAGGTACAACCAGGATTGCTGTATCTTTTGTCGTCTAGTGAAAATTTTTCATTAGAGGAAGTAGGGTGTAGGTTTTGGCACATCCAACCCAATCTGTACTATCCAAGGACTCTCTTCATCTTCTCATATCCATCCCATTCATTTATTGCGTCTTATATTCCTTTCCTCTTCGTTCCTCTCTGCCTCTTTCCCAGCATCTTCCCTTCAGCAGACCGTTAGTCTTCAAAATGTGATTCACCCATTCCCTGTCTCTCTTAATATTCTAGTAATGCTTCTCTCTTTCCTACTATATTTAAGACTTTGTCGTTAATTTATCTCTCAGCCCGAATAATTTTCTCAAGTCTACACCATGATTACATCGTAAACGCCTCTAATATGCTCACATTTTATTTTATCATATTCCATGTCTCACACTCATATATCCTATACTCCATGTCTAAATTTTCGCTAACATCTTTTAAAATCTTTATTCAGACTGCCTGTGAACAACTCTAATCATAAATGCCTCCTTTGCTGTTGCTATTCTTGCCCTGATATCTTTTGCAATTCTTCGATCCTGAATTAAAATACATCCTGAATAAGTAAACTATTCCACCTGTTCCAGCCTTTCCCCATTTAAGTAACTTTCTCCAACTTTTGCCACGGTATCTGTATCTCCCTATGCCTCTTATCATTTCTTCAGCCTAAGTTTTTAGTGTCGGTGAGAGTGGGCAATCCTGTCACGCCTCTTCATACTGTTTCCAATTCTGGTTCTTCCTGTGCTGCCTTACCTGCGCAGTCTGTTTCATATACAGATTTTTGATTAAACGCCTCTCTCTTCAATCCATTAGATAACGCCATAAAACTCCATCAAATTCCCTTTCGAGATACACAAAGCACGCCAATACATCCTGGTTGTATTCAGTGTTTCCTTCTCCTAGAGTCCTTATTGTCCCTATGTCGTCTCTAGTGCCATTTCCTTTCCGAAAACCGAACGGATCACTCTCCCTATTCATATTGTTACGTATTCTCGGCCGTTCTTCCCGAGTATTATGAATAAGTAGAGAGACACTCGTAGAATACTCCTTTATTTAAAATGGCAGACCTCTTCCTACTCCAACAAAGCAAATCAACAATGTCACGTAAAACATCAAGATAAACACAGCAACTAATAACATCTTAAAGATCGGCACATTGCTCCCCCTCCCGGTGAAGATCGTCCCGATCTTCTGAAATTCCATTCCCATCGTAAGGGCGAAGACGATGTAGATGCACCACCTTAAATTTGGACCGACAGCTCCGGCATATGCGGTAGACCAGGTCGTTGATCCTCTTCACAACCGTGTATGGTTCCTCCCAATCCCTCTGTAGTTTTGGGGATCGACCCTTCCTTCGGGATTGGTTGAATAGCCATACCTGATCGCCCTCACTGAAACCTCCGCTGTTTGCCAGCCGGTCGTACCTGGCCTTTATGCGATCGCTCTCCTTTTTCACTCTTCTTCGCGCATAAGTGTGGTCTGTATAGATCCGTTCCTCTAAGTCCCTCGCGTAATCCGAAGTGAATTTTGGCTGGCATGGTGACAATCCAAATATTACATCTGCAGGTAATCGGATGTCCCTACCAAAAACCAAGGATGCTGGACTCCTCCCGGTAGTTTTGTATACGGCTGATCTGTACGCCATGAGTAGGAAAGGTATGTGGTGGTCTCAGTCCGCCTCGTGCTCGTTGACGTGTATCCGTAGATGGGTCTCGAGCGTCCTGTTAAAACGTTCGACCACCCCATCGGACTGCGGATGTAACGGCGTCGTGCGCGTATTCTTGATACCCAACAGCTTGCATACCTCGGAGAAAATTTGGGATTCAAACTGTCGTCCCTGGACTGAATGTAGTTCAAAAGGGACAACAAAGCGGCAGAACATAGTTGTCACCAGTGCTTCTGCTATAGTCGGAGCCTCCTGGTTTGGTACTGCTATTACCTCAGGCCATTTCGTGAAATAATCAATAGCAACTACTAAATATCGGTTACCCTTGTTAGTAACCGGAAATGGACCTGCGATATCGACGGTTACTCGTTGAAACGGTATCCCCACATTATATTGCCTCATAGCTCCGCGAGTGGGCAACTGCGGCCCCTTACTCGTCGCGCAGTCACTACACCTTCTACAGAATTCTTCAACGTCCCTTCTTAATGTTTTCGCGACTACAAAATGTCCTCCACTACATCCTGCGTGTAATTCACTCAAAATGTCTTCAACCATTGACCTAGGGATCGCGATTTGCTCTATCTGGGTCTTCCCATCGGGAGACTCCCAGATTCGTACCAGCAACCCACCCCGCAGCCTCAAGGACTTCCATTGCGCCCAATACGATTTCGTAGTTTCTCCAAAGGGCGATATTTCTTCCCAAGTCGGTCGTTCATAACTTTTCTCCTTCCAAGAATTATTGGGGCTAAATCCACATCCTCTCGTTGCTTCTGACTCATGGATGTCAGTAGTGCAGCGCCTTCAGCTTGGACGATAGTTGTGCTTCGCAAAGTGGCTTCCTTTGCATCAGCTCGACTGCAACTCCTACAGTCCTCAGGGCCCGGTCTTCTCGACAATGCATCTGCATTACCATGTTTCCCACCTTTTCGATGCTTAATTTCGAAATCGTACTGTTGCAGTCGCTCAATCCACCGGGCTATCTGACCTTCTGGGTTACGAAAATGCAGAAGCCAATTCAATGCGACATGATCAGTCCGTATGAGGAAAGCCTGACCATATAGATACTTGTGGAAATGTTCTATGCTCATTACAATAGGCAGTAGCTCCCCTCTGGTTACGCAGTAATTTCTCTCTGTTTTTGACAACGACTTGCTAAAGTATGCTATGACCATTTCTTCTCCCTCTTGTTCCTGAGATAATACCCCTCCAATGCCGGAATTACTGGCATCGGTATCGAGGACAAATTCCCTTCCGATCTCGGACAACTGAGTATTGGGGAAGTGCATAGCATGGTTTTCAGTTGCCCAAAGGCGTCCGCACATTCAACGGTCCAATGGAATTTTCCCTCCCTCTCCGTCAGTCTATGCAACGGCCTTGCGATTTCAGCGAATCCTCTGATGAACCTTCTGTAATATCTGCAAAGTCCCAGAAAGTTAGGAAGTTGGTGAATATTTGTGGGAACAGGCCACTTCTCTATCGCCTCAGCCTTAGACGGATCCGTGCGCACTCCTTGCGTGGAGACGATATGTCCCAAGTATTTCACTTCCTTACGGAGAAACTCGCATTTTCTTGCGTTAGGTCGCAAATTCTCTCCACTAATTCGTTGAAAAATTTCTTCCAAATTATTAAGGTGCTATTCAAAGGTTCTCCCAATCACAATGATATCATCTAAGTATATCATGCACGTCTTCCAAGTAAGTCCTCATCAAACCTCCTCCATCAGCTTTTTGAAGGTAGCAGGGGCGTTGCATAACCCAAATGGCATAACTTTAAATCGATATAAACCAGTCCCTATTGAAAACGCTGTTTTTTGCGATCTTCCGGTCTAACCTCAACTCTTCAAGTCCAACGTGCTGAACCAACCAACATTCGAAAATGTGTCTAAGGTATCATCGATTGGAGGCAGAGGGTGTCTTTCTTCGTCCACTCGTTTACCCTACGATAGTCCACACAGAACCTTGTCGTGCCGTCTTTCTTTTGTACGGGGACAACCGGCGACAACCAAGGGCTTGACGAATGTTCTATTATATCTTGGCGCTGCATTTCCATAATTATGTTCTCTGCTTCTTCCTGTTTTGCTAAAGGAATCCTTCTTGGTACCTGCTTAATCGGAGAGCGGTCTCCTGTATCAATTCGATGTTCAATCATCCGCGTCCGCCCGAGTTTTCATCCTTCACTTGTGAAGATGTTCTGGTACCTGCAAAGTAATCCTTCCAATGCAGAGCGTTGCAGAGGGCTTAAACCACTGACCGCATCTCTCAGCAATTTTTCTAACTCCGGGGGCAATTTTGGAACCTCATTCTCTGTGGACTCGTTGACCCGACACTCCCTTACCAACGTAATCGGTTCGAAATACGCTACCGTTGTCCCCTTATTTATCTTCTGCGGACTCCCTTGAGGATTGATGACTCGTAGCGGCACCCTATTTGAACATTTCACAAGGCTCTTCCCAATAAGCACGCCTTTAATGGCAGCATCATCGAACGAGGGTTCAATGATTCTAATGCTCCCTTCAGTCCCTGCTTCTACCATAGCCGTTACTATCTTTTCGTTTCGAGCAGGTATCGTGACGTCATTACTCATAACCACTCTATATTTGCTGCCAATTCCCTCGGAAGACTCCAAGACCAATTCTTCTTTCCCTAGTTTAAGTGGCCTTTGTGTCAGATCTAGCTTCGTGCGTCCATCTAAAATATCCAGCCCTAATATTTCTTCGTCTATTATATTAGCAAAGATTACCTGATGGGTAAAGGTCGTACTACCGATTTTTATGCCCACCTTGATCTCTCCATGAACAGGAACACTTTCTCCTGTGGCCGTTAATAGACGGTATTTATTTGGAATATTGTTCCATTGGCACTCTCGAATGACGTCCGGTCTCACAATCGTCAGGCGGCATAATCTTCCATTTATGCTCCCTAGTAGAATCAGTCTTTTTCCACTTCGTTTAAGCTGTGTCATCAAAACATCCATCATAGGGACTGGCGAAGTGAAAGCCAGCTTACGTCCCCTAAGTCTGGTGGAGGTTAGTTTAAAGGTTGTGAGTTATCATGTTTGACATCATTACGCGTTCTTTGATATTCATTGCCCATAAGTGCCCTATCTTCCCGCAACCTCAACATCTCATTTTGCGTCCGGAAGCAACTTGGCGTTCGTCTCTTTCCATCATCGAGCTGGATGCACTCTTTTCAATTGTACTGCTGTCTTCACGTTCGGTTTCTTCAAGATGCATTCAGTAGATTCTACCGCAATTCCTTGCCGGTCTTGTCGTTTCAAACTCATAAGCATGAGCCAGCGTTTCATTCAATCCTGTCGGCCTCATCAATCTAACATTATGAAGTGTGTCCTCGTCGTAGATTCCGTCGACATATGTCCGCACAGCAATGTCCTCGACGATTTCTTGTGGGTAGTGTGAATATGCTAATCGGACTAACCGGCGGGTCTCGGCCGCATGCCGCTGTAAATTTTCTCCTGGTGTTTGTAATTGGTGTTTGAGCTGTGCTCTATACACATGTTTCAGGTGAGTGTCCCCTTAATGTAATTCTAATTCGGCGGTAAGAATCTCAAAATATTGCCACTTTTCCTTCGGCACGGATTGCAGGACGCTAGAGGCCTCAGCTCTAATAAATTTGTTGTCTTAGTTTGATTTTACCATTTGTTTACGATGGCTATCGCTTCAAACTGATCCTTATACATATTCCAACACGTTTTTCCGTCGAATGTAGTTCTCGATAGTGATCCACTTGCGGCCGAGGTGTCGCCAGAGTGCGGTATATTATTTTGCTCTTCGACCGCTGCCAAACGGTCTATTGATGGCGTAAGTTCCACCCTTAATTTTTCAATTTCACGGCTTAATGTTCCTATTTTATCGTTAGAATGACTTTCTAAGAGCTTCAAATGCCTCATTACATTGTCATTAATAAACCTATTCTGCTCATCAACCGCTATCTTTATCTCTTTCACACACGCCATTATCGTAGACAATTGTTCGTTCTGTTCTTTTTCAGCACTACGCTCACCTTCATTGTCGAACGAAATAACGTCTTCGGCTCCCGCTGCAGCAAACAGGAATGTTTCTGGGTCCTTCCCTTCGTTGCATATTGCTTCCCGTAACTTCGCAATCAGTGAAGCTTTAGTACCAGACGTCGGTTAATTCCGTTCTCCCAACTCCGATTTCAGGCGCGTTACTTTCAGGTCCAATAATTTGTTTTTTCCACTCATCTTCTTTTCTACCGATGGAAGTATCTCACTTCTGACACCAGTGTTACGTATTCTCGGCCGTTTGTCCCGAGTATTATGAATAAGTAGAGAGACACTCGTGGAATACTCCTTTATTTAAAATGGCAGACCTCTTCCAACTCCAACAAAACAAATCAACAATTTCACGTAAAACATCAACAAGATAAACATAGCAACTAATAACATCTTAAAGATTGGTACAATATATTTTAAGACACAATTCATAAAAGCTTTTTCCCCTTTTCATAACCCCTTTAACATTCCTACAGGGAGGTCATCAACTCCCACTGCTTTCTTTGACTTCATATCCCTAATAGACGTTTCAACCTCACTGTATAATATATTTGGGCCAACACAGTTTGCGACTCCTCACTCTAGATCTAAATATATTCATACTTCAAATCTTTTGCAAACAATTTCTCAGTATACTCTTTACATCTTTTCCTCGCATTGTCTGCCTCAAATAAAATTTTGCCGTTTTTGTCTTCAATTGTGGGCCAACTATTTCCCTTCTTGCTCCTCGTCAACTTTCACTTTTCCATTCAGTAGGTCAATTCCGCCTCATCTCCGCAGTTTCTGCATGTCTTCACCCTGTCGTTGAAGATCCACCGTGTCACAAGTGAAATGAAAAGTGCCAAAAAGTTTTGAGTAGTTAAGAATTACGTCGTGGATACCGGTTGTTTCATCGATTAGCGATCTTTCAAGAACCTTTTGCTGTATCAAGAATTTGCAGAAGATACCTGCAAAGAATTTTACTTGGATTGATTTCCCGTCGCAAAATGAAGACTTTCGTCGGAATCTGAAAGCTGTAGCAGTGCCTGAAAAGGATCTCCGAGGGTCTGTAGCGTCTGCCGATGGAATAAATATTCCCTAAGGTCAGTAATTAGTCTCCGCAGATGGCTCTTCCAACGTTGGACGACGGACGATGCTCCGGCCTCAGCAAACGGTAGAGGAAACTTTTTGCCTGACTAACGTTTAACTAACCATTGAATGACGTGTTGCGTTATTGTACGGCCGACGCACAGAATAGCTGTTTGCATGTTTCGGTCGTGTTCCGTGTTTTCTAGGTGCGAAGTGCTTTTGTGTTAGGGATGTTAGGAATGTTAGGTATTATTAATTAGGGATACTTATGCGCGTAATTTGATGTTTCTAAGTAGTTATTTTAAAGTTATTAGTCACTAATATTTTACTAACACTTGTCAATATGAATAACCTTTTTCCACCTAAAAGCTTTTCTCCTGAGGCATCTTTAATGAAAATCCATTGCCAAGAAAATTGAACTGCTGAGGATATAAAAAGGTAATTATGAGTTTTTTGATATTTTATTTTTAATCCATTTTTTAAATCTTAGACTCGAATTGATCTTCTTTTTAAATGATATTTTCAGTGGCCATTATTAAAGCGGGGGATCCGTGAATATTTACGAGTTCTACTTCGATTTGAACTGAAAAATGGATTTATAATGGATGGATTATAAACAGGTGAGAATTTTGTAATTTTCATCATAATGTTAGATTGATTATAATATGTCTCGTTGTAATTTGGTTTCCAAGAGATTTTATAATGACTCACCGGAAAGCCTGTCCTCTTCACGCAATAAAATATTGCTACTTATTCTTCTTCTAACGCGTTTTGTCAAAAGAAAAAAACCTCCGCCTGTGGACAATCAACTTTTTTGATTTTAGAGATATTTGGAACATTCTTTTGGAAATAGATAGATCTTATCAATTTAAGAATTTTCCACATTAGATTTTTTGATAGTTTGTAGATTTCCCACTAGGTGGCTTCAAAGTTGGAAAATTCAAAACAGTGGTCTAGTGGGGATCTACATTTTAACGGTCCTGGTTGCAAACCAGAACCCTGAAAATTATTAATAAAACGTGCTTTCTTTACCTGCTTTAGCAAGGGTATCTTACTTGTTCTATCATAAGGTGAAAGTAGAAATTATTTTACGCGGTTCTTTCGTTGCTATCTTAAGATGGGATGGATGAGTTTTTACTTTCTCCATACGTGTATAAGGGGAAGTATTGTTTTCATGATAAAAATCAACTTCGAGATTTCAACGGAAATACACGTTTTGAGGTCCCCTGAACACATTTTGACCATTTTCTCAAGTATGTATGTGTGTGTGTAGGTGATAGCTTTCTTGTGGGTGCTCTAACTCAAAAACTATTAATCAGGTCAACGCGAAATTTTATATTTAACATTTCTATAAAAGTCACAAGAACTGATAGGTTTTTGGTAAAAATCGGTCAATCGAAAGTGGGTGTTTACTCTTGTCACTTATCCGTTATTTTGTGATATTTGCTTTAATATTTAATAAATGTAAAAATATACTGGAATAAAAGTTGTAAGAAATTTAATTTTCTATAACCATTGTTTGAAATATTTTCCCGTATAATGGATTGTTTAAGAGATATCTTATATTTTTAGCTGTCACCACCACGCCACCTACCGACGACTATTGTTAACAATTGACGCTTAGTTACGTCTTAGTAACACTCCTTTTTATTTTCTTAATTGTTGGAGCTTTTTGGCTAAATCCAATATCAGAAGGTTATAGTTTGAGTTTATTTCTGTTCTTTGTGAAGTCTAAAATTTTCTTGCAGTTTCTTAAAATATTTATTTTTATGTAACCTATTTGGAATTTTTAGAAATATTACAGATATGGAGAAAGTCATGTGGTGTCCACAACAGATTTCTTTACATGTTAATTTATACTGCAAAACCTTTTTCATGTTATAATATGTGCATTAATAAATCGCGCTCCTCTCCGTTGCTCGCCAATGATGTGTCTAGCACTTACGAGTATTATGTCTCTATCTTAACCTATACTGTAGTGAATTTCCTAGCTGAGAGGAAATAGTGGAAAATTCCTCTATTGTGTACTAGCGTTATTATTTTCACTGGATTGCACCTTTCTGTTAATTTTATGTTAGTGAAATTTTATTAAATATTTAAAGTACGTCAAGTATTTCCAAATTATTTTTCTATCCATCTAAAATAAAATCTGAAACCTATGAATCTTATCTCCTATTTCTCACAATGAAGCATTACTTTATGACAGTGTTTCTCAACCTTTTTGGAGCCGCGGACCTCTATGAAGTTCACGATTTCTGCGGACCCCTTCCCTGTGAAGTAAATGCATTTTTCATTCATTGACACGTTTTTACTTTCTCACATACGTAGTATATTGAGCACGTATTGTAATCGTGAAAAAATTTGACCTCAAGATTTTGATGGAAATACACGTTATACACGTTTTCGCCATGCCGTCTGTCGGTCTGTTCGCCGTTCTAGGGTCCTAACGCGTACATAAAATCAAATGATATCTCGTATTTGTTTAATATATCATATTTTGAAGATCTTTTCTTCATTAAAATGATATTTTACAAAAATAAAGGGTAGTTTAATCTTGGCGATTTTTTGAAAAATTTGATTTACTCGAAAATGGTACCAGAGAATTTGATTAAAATCGACCCAATTGTAGAGCCTGATGTCACAAATATTTCGATGCAAGCCATATATCTCTTGAAATCACTATATGTCGTCCAGTGACAATTACAATATACGCTAAGCTACCTTACTTAAGCCCTTTGATGTTAAAATTCATCCAAACGTACAGCCTGATGTCACAAATGACACTAACCAATCCATATGTCCCAAAAAAGTTACTATATATTGTCCAGTGGCATTATTTCTGTACAATACGCTCAGCGCACGCGTCAGAGGGGTGGAGGAACCCTGAGATTCTCTAGTCTCCAGTACTCGCGCAGGTTTTTCATACACGATTACTCGCGTTGGGTAGATTTTAACTCTATATGTATCACATTGAAAATGCATACCAAATTTAGTTCATTCGTCGACAAAAAATTACATATATATATATATATATATATATATATATAATTTAATAGAAAAACAACAGGTGATTTAAAAAAGAATATTTAATAATGTTATTTAAAAATAAAAGTTGACAAAACTTAAGTCAATATTTCTATAATGTCAAAAATAGCGAACATATATTTTTGGCATGTGAAAACAAAATACAAAATGAAATTTGGTGCAAAATGGCTAAATTACTATTACATTTAAATAAAAGTTTATAAAAGTACAATTGTAATAATTTTACTATTTTTTAAAAGAGCCCTCATTTTGTCAGTTATTTCATATGCATCTATTTTTCTCATGATGTCTCATAATTTTTCTCAGATGTTTCAGAATTTTTTCAGATGTCTCATAAACAACCACAAAGTATAAATTAATTAATGTGAGACAACTAGTTTATAAAAATTTAATTATTTACTATCAATAATATTGCATATGGAGAGAGAAAGTGAAAAGATGACAAGCTTTTTTTCCTCACCTCAGAAATTATAGGTATCGGTTAAATTTTGTTGAGTGAGAAACAGAAACATGAAAAAATGCCAATTGGTGTATTTAAAACTAATTCACCGGAAGAACATCATTATTTTCCACACACGGAGATATTCAGATGTTCGTCTCAAATCGCCGTGCGCCATCCAAGAAAGAGCTTCCTTACTCAAAAACGGTTGACACAATACTAGAAATATTTGCCTAAAAGACTTCCACACATATGTCATTCCTGCTACTGAAAAGGAGGAGGCAGCGAAAAACACCGGGAGGGAAACCATTATGATGTGAGAGGGGTGGGGTAGAAATCTACCCCGCGCGAGTACCGGAGGGTTAACGCCATGCGCATGTTAGTGAGAGGTTGATTGTGTCAATCACTTTGGTTCTGTTGCTACGCATTATTAACATAATTGGCAGTGAATTGACAGGCACACGGAGTTAATTTCGGGGCAACGAGTCTAGTGAGACCAAACGTATATAAATATATGAGAAAGTTTGTGCAGTGTATATTGAGCCGTTTTAATTCACTATGAAATATGAATTCGAGTTCTGCGCGGGATCAAACAAGTTATAGATAAAAATAAACATCATGTTCTATCCAACTCGCGGACCCCCGAGAAATAACGCGCGGACTCCTAGAGGTCCGGGGTCCCTCTGTTGAGAAACACTGCTTTAGAAGACGCGATTTCACTTGACACATTATTTTCCACGAACGCTAACTTCCACGCTTTGTGGGGTTTTAATACAATATTTATGACTGCGATTTCATGAATGAATTTGCGTTTCCCATACGTTACTGTTTTTCCTTCATGTTGTTGTTTTTCTCGTTATGGTTTATTTTCCGATTTACGTATTCCAAAACTAATTGAAATTGATTTCGTCGGGATATACAACGTGTTGAGGCAACCTTCCGGTGAAGAAATATTTACTTGAAAAATAAAGTATGAATAATTTTCCTCCGTAGAGAAAGACAAGTCAGTTTAAATCCATTGAAGAATTAGGTTACAAAAACCATGAAAATAAATCTCACGCTCATTTAACTTCCTTCGGATCTAAGGTCTCAGCAATCCATCACTTCTCCAATGGTTATCGTAAACTTATTTCTATAACCTTTCATTAATTACTATTTATTTAGGCCGCGCACAGCCTTCATTTAATCTTTTATTCGTCCGATTTGTTTTCTCCGTATTCCATGCAGCAAATTTCACATTTTGACACAACTTGAACTCGAATAAAAAATAAATTAATGGTATAATATAAGAATGTTATACATACATCATAAAACTTAGGTGAAGAACGTGATAACGTTGATAGTATCATAAAACGAATAACACTAAAAAATTAAAAATATGTGTAGATTTTTTTCCTTACCTTAATAGACTTACAAACATTAATTTTCCATCGTGGTGAAACATGCTGTCCTGTATCAAAAGCGGCTCGAGGTAACCATATCTACGGAATAAGTACTCGTTTTTCTTTTGCGAAATAAACTAAAGCCGCCGCATTATCAAAATATATACGAAACGCGGAGCTGAAAAAAGATCAGGCTAATTTAAAGATGCGTATAAATAAAGCTCTCCGCTTTGTCTCGCGTACGTAATTCCTGGGATCGGCAAAATTTAAATTGTTAAAAATACCCTTTTTGGCACGGTAGACGGAAACCACCCCACGTCATAGAGTAACCTTGCCAAATTACGTACAGCCTTCGCTCTCTCTCTCTCTATCCTCGCCGATGAGAAAGAGAGAAAGGAATTCTTAGAGAGTGCATTCCCCTACCTCCTTCCCTCCCTCTTCCGGTTGCCAATGGGAAGAATGATCGACCCTTCCACTCCGCTCGCACAGGTGGGCTCACAGAAGAGTGACGTAGTCACGGGACAGGGCGTGTCGTGCGCTGCGGCCCGCCATGCCCCGTCGCCGCTCCCACCACCCCATTTTCTGCTCGCCCAACTTGAGGTCACCCAGGGACCTTGACCGATCCCTCATCCCCTTCGTTACGGCAAGAGCCAGGCGTGCGTAGACCTCAAGGTCTCCTCCACCCTTAAAAAAAGAACCCTCTCCCTTTTTTTATGCCATCCTCTCGCGAAAAAATATCACCCCTTCCACGCACACTCGCTCCTACAAAACACGCCGCCCTCCGTGCCACTTCATTCCAAACCATTCGCCCACTTGTCTTCCCGAGAAATATTTTTTGTCTCTGGATGGTGTGTGTGTGGTACGATTCCTTTTCCGTCAGTGTTAAAACAAATACGCACCTCATTAGTCCAAGAGAAATTGAATGTCCGTACGTTTGTGGCGCGCAGTGTAGATAGTGACAGAATTCGATTTATGTTAAATTTTGCACGTACTACGTAAAAAGAATTCCCACCAGAATTGAGATGCTCTGGTTAAGCGTTTGGGCGCTTCTACTGGTTTCATTTCAGTAAATTTTGGATTTTTTTCGATTTCGGAGTTGAGTTTTCGTCGAGATAAATAGTGTCTGCGTCGCCGTAGCATGAAGACGAAATTTGAGAAAATATCGTCGATTTATCCGATCTTAGCAACGGACGGCATTTGCAAGTACGCTAAAGAACGAGCAGTTTTCAGCGCGTGAAAATTATAGTTCGATATATTTTTTTATATTATTTATAATTTAGGGTAATACAGAACTTATAACGAAGAGAAAGTTCCTTTCTAAATTCGGAAGTATCTAATTATTTTTAGTCGTTCGATATTTTTTAACGATAGTTCCTTTGAACGTTTCGGCTGTCTCTCTCAGATATGTTTGTTAACGTAAATAAAATTCAAGAGTTTTTTTTTTAATTTCAAATGCATGGAAACTAAAGGTGATGTAACTGGATTGGGGAATATACTTAACATTTCCGCAAGAGCCAGGTTTATCGGTCAGCGTTTAGCTCTTTATTCCTTGTTGTTGTTTAATGTAAATGTATCCTTCTGTTAACTATCCTAAACTAAGATATTACATGTTGCATTTAAATTTAATTTTTATCCCCAGACTGCGTCTTTTTTCAAATATTAACCGTGATACTGAATTATTTTCGATATCCCTTTTTGCTACTTCCGTCGTTTCCCATTCACCCTGCGTCTTCCCTTTGACTAGATAAAATAACCCTCTCGCTCTCCGCCCCTGCATGATATCTATGAATCTTTTCTTATATCAGGTAATCATTTACTTAAGCAAAAGCAGAAACCTTTGGCGCGAATTACTTTTTATCACGCGTTTAATTTTCCATTAAGACAACCCATACTTCCTGTTATTTTATTAAAGAGATTTCATCACGTTTCCTTCTGATTGCTTTTACAACATTCGAATTTATATTTGTGCAGTCAAAACCCAAAATTTTCACTTCAAAAATATTTTTTGCTTAAGAATTCATACTGTCTCGGTTTTAAGGTTGTCACGAAGGTTTGACCGTGAATTTTGGAAATTAGCCTGCACATAACACAGGGTCGTGAAACGATTCTCCATGCTTATACACTTTAGAATTAGAATCTTCATTTTCTTCCTCAGAGTATACTACAAAACTCGCTCCGATATTACCATTCTAAGATATTTTAATTTGCAAGAGAAGATTACCTTGCACGATGATTCCAGATTTCCGATGTAAATGAAATGGGAAGGATAGTTCCTGGAATCGAACACGGGACTTCAATCTTCGCAACAAAAACTATCCTCCGGAGCTTGGCACATGTAGCAAGAGATTTCCACCGAGTTTCATAAAAATCGGTCTATTGGTTCAAAAGTTAATAGGGGGGACGGACAGACAGACACAGCGACAAAACTATAAGCCTATTTCCATTCTGGAAAGTAGGCTAAAACTTCCGAACACCACTGGGCCCAAAGAGAGGATTTTTGGGCTTTTGCCTGCATTTTAAAACGTGTTCCCATAGGGGCTTAAGTATAACGAGGTTGCATAAGATTAAGGGTAATGAAGCCTTGACGTTCGCTAGGCCAACGGTATTCAACCTGGGGTACGCGTACCCCCGGGCATACGCGAGCTCTTTCCAAGTGGTACGCCAATATATTAAAGCAAAAAGTTCATGTTTTACCATAGGACTTTCCCACTCGACAACCGCCATTACCATCTTTCACCTACTTCTCATCTGTCTAGAAGCAATCTTCCTTTTCATCAGTTTCTTTTGGTTAAATAAACCAACACGAAGAAACTTTATTAGAAATTTCAGTTCATTCGTGATAAAGTCAGTATATGGTAGTTAAATACAGAGCGCATAAACGATGGAGGGGAGGTTGAAAAACAGACAATCAATGGGTGATTGCGGTTAGGAAAAGACAACGTGGGAGGGGGAGGGAGAAAGAGTGAAGAGGAGAATTCTTCAGTAATTAATAGAATCATGACGTATTTGTTAAAGTTTGAATACAGGGAAACGGTGACCTATTGGGATCATGTAACATGGAGTACAAATTTCTTCAAGAATGTTTTAATGGGTACGCCAACTCAAAAGGTTGAATATCACTGCAATAGGCTATAAATATGAATTAATATTTTGAATGGAACATTCATTTGTTGCCTTCTAACAATTTAACCCGTAATATTAATGATTCAAAGAGTTATTTTTATTGGCCGGATGATTGACCTCTTAGCTGTTTGATGCAGTCTTTGTCCACTTTAGCGTCTCCTTTCTGCACTTTCTTTACTTCCTCCCTCTAACCTCTTACCTCCCTCTCCTCCACCCCCGCCTTCCTACACTCCCTTTTTCTCCCAGCCAACCCAACAAACCCCCAGCCCTCCCTCTGCTATTCTGTATTCGTCTGCGATCTCCGCGTAGCGCATCTTCATACGTACACGGAGAGTCAATCTATTCCTTTCCGGCACAAAACATCCTTCACTCTCCGCCTCTTACGGATGCCAACATAACAGGGTACATTACAACTATGAAGACGACGAGAAAGGGTATAAAGAAAGCGGGAGAGATCGGAATGAAAAAGGAGAAAGAGGGGGTAATAGAGAGAGGGAAAAAGGTAGAAGACAAGCAGGAATGGCGAGAGAATGAAACCAAGGGAAGTTTGAAAGAGAGAGAGAGAGAGGGGAATAGAGGGAATGGGAGACGATAAGAGGAGAGATTGGGAGGCAGAGGGAGGGTTAGAGGGAAAGAGAGAGGAGAAATGGAGAGGAGGGGTAGAGGGAGTGGGAAGAGAGGAGTATGAGATGGAGATGGGGAAGAATAAAAAGAGTTAGGGAGAGAAAGGGGAGGAGAGAGAATAAGAGAGGGAAATAAGAGAGAAGAGAGTTGGATCGAGGAAAAGTGGAGAAGATGAAGATGGAAGTTGAGGGATAGGGAGGCTGAGTAGGATAGGCGGAAGGGTGAAAAAAGGAAATGGAGAGAGAGAGAAAAAAGAATCCAGCATTAGTCTAGTCCGACTTGATTTAATAACGGTATCAGGAAGGATGATAATTTTTCTGTATTTATTTTTTGCGATTAAATGTACCTCTTTGCGTCATGTGGGTTTTTAAAATCTGGCATATGGACTGGTTATCTTGTAAAACCCTTAATATAGATTTATTCTAAAAAGGTATAATCTGGTACATGTATTGGTCAACACGGCAGATGATGGATGGTGGGGTGTCACATACGTCATTTTTAACGATAAAAATGTTAATTGGGGCGTGATATGTAGAAAAAAGATAGGAAAAGGATCTTAATTCTTATTCAATTTGAGAAAGAGAGCGAAAGGAGTCAGCCAACTTTTTAATGCTTTTGACAAACGATCTTTTTCGTTTTCCTTTTTTCATGCTAAAATTACGACACCTATACTTATGATAAAAATTACTGAATCTTTACTACGTGGATGCTTTGCCGAAAATCATTTTACCGCGCTGTCTCACTTTTCTGTAAGGGCAGCTTCTAGTATTTTGTAGTACCTCTTTGAGAAACTCACCGAAACTGTAATTGACATAAACGAAGAATTCAAAGAAAAGAAACGATATAGCTAGCCAAGTGATTGGGAACCAACTAGTTAATTACTTTTTATGATTTTTGAAGAATTTATCAAATAAATGAGAAAAACTATTCGAGGGTGTTAATGCTATTCCCTTAGATCAAGCTTTATCTTAAATGTAATTTATGGTAATGCATTATTTGTCGACTTTAATTTATGGTCCTTGTTAAATTTCTTTGGAACTTTTTGTTTATGTTTACCTACATAGATTTTATTTGAAACGCGATTAGAAATGTCTTCCTTCTCGCCCATTTTATGAATATTTATATTAATTTCGATGAATATTTTTTATTCCATTTTTTATGCCGTCGTTGACGTTCTCAATCCACAAATAAGCCACGCAATTTTTGGCTTTATTTGTTAGATGGTTAGTGTGACTGAATAGGGTCGCTGATTTGAACCATACCGTGGGCTTGGTCATTTGTTCTTGTCCTTTATATTGATGAAATGCTCATCGTAAAAGGCCGTAAAGTGCTGTTAATAAGCTACTTAATTAATTACAATCAATTATTATACGTTCTATTTTTTCAGTAACTCTCCCTAAATCTTAACCATTTACAGTTAAACCACGAAATGGAAGGGACCAATTATTTCTCAATTTTGTTGTACATACACGACTTATTTAGGTTTACAATCGCAAACGTAGACGTTTACTAACAATGAAAAGTAATTTTATTGCCATATAAATCTATACTTATCTTAATATATAATTTGCTTTGTTTATGTCTTTATCATTCTGTCTGACCCCCAAAAATTTTTTTTCGCTAACTCTTCTGCATCTCATATTTAATCTCCATTTATTACAAATGCATCTTTTACAGCACAAGTATTCAGAGCATTATCAGCTGTCACAAACTCATCAAATGATGCTGTAATCTTCATTTTTCCATTATTTTAGCCCATTCACCTATATCATCGATATATGTTGGTAATTATTAAGGGTATATTGATGATGCGATACATGAAAGAATATGAAAACACGTAGGTTACGACGTTTTTGTAATGTAATTATACTGAGTCGGGCAGATACCAAGGCGATACTAAGAAATACGATATAAAGAGGTTCGCTAGGTTAGAGGCACTGTAACATGACTGACTTACTCCTTCATTTCCCATCGTACTCGTCAACTCGCCTTTCTTCTCTTTTTCTTTAAATTGTTCTTCTGCTTACTCTTACTTGGAATCTCTTTCCTGACACCCACTCTTTTTCAATTCGTTCTTCATTTTTTCTGACACACGAAGCACCTCAGTCCTTTTTGCCCACTTTAACTTTCTAGAACTCGTCACAACTTCCAAACAATGGAAGGCGCATCATTGGAAAAGAGAAATCGTTTTTCCTCCTTCTATTTGGCTTCTCGTCGGAAAGCGGGGATTGGGTGGGTGAAGTTTTGCGGAAAAGAAAGCTCGGTTCGAGGAAGATGGTGGTGAACGCTGGCGAATATGCGCATAGCTGATGTAAATGGGAGAATATATTCTGAATAAATGTTTGATTTAAGTTGTTAGCCTTAGTAATGTTATTTGGGACACCTGCATTGCATTACCTTTTCAATTAATTTAAGAATTAGTATCTTTTCGTATCTCCCTAATCTTTGTCTCACTTGAATCCTAATTTGCTCGCATAAATTTTTTTCTATTAACCACAATTAAATTTTGAATAGCATAATGAAATTCCCATTCATGATCTGAAATTGGATTAATTAACTGTAAAGTGGGATGGAAAATGACGAGTATTTTCTTTCCCGTATTATTGTTTTTCATTAAATGTATGGATGAGTTTACCTTCAGCTCAGTGGTTTCCAAATTCACGGCACAGTGGGAAACCACAGCTGATTTTTAGGAGGGCCGCGTAGAACTTACTTTAGTAAATAAATGAACAATTTGTGGTGATAGGTAATTAGGGCAATAATTTTTCCTCGGATAAATTGATTATGGCGTGGTTCCAACAAATGGATGCGTTCTAATGTTGTAATATCCGAAGGTAAAAATATAAAAAAACCTTCTTTCTAGGCTCGGGTGCCGCGAAATTCTGTTTATCTTTGAAGGGTTGCCACGTCTACAAAAATCTTGGGAACCATTGCTTTAGCTAATCATGGAGTCATTCACAGGATTGAGTGTACGGTGATATTTTTCCAAGCGCCATTGTTTTCTGCGACACGTGTCCTTCGATTTCCGCTTAGAAGTTTTTATCAGCGATTTTCCGCATTCTGACTACGCTTTTATCAAGAGTGTTTTCGTTACACAGGAGAATTCTTAGTTTTTGGCATTCGCGAAGGCACATTTCGCACGAAATCTCTAATTGAAAAGGCAACGCAGCGGCGAAATTTCTCGAGTATTGTGCGAATACCGAGGAAGCAATTTAACGGGATGGACGTTGACAATAATTGGCTCGTTTAGATGCTTTTTATAGCACGAGAAATTAAATATACTACCTATGTGCTATTTTGTCGATCAAAAGTTAATATGTACGCACGCGTTAATTTCACACTGCTTATTTTTCTTTGATGTTCTATAATATTTACTAGGATGACGTAAAACGTAAAACATAAAAAGAAGAAATGCCACGCAGAAAAGAGGCGGGTTATTCAACTGTAAATAAGAATAATTCTTGCTATTTAAAATTGTCGAAATCGAAACCCCTTTATTGTCTCAGTTTGAGATTTTAAGTTAAATAATATATTCCTTTCCGTCATATTGACTGGCTTTTATATATATAATTGTTATGTCGTCAGTTTTACTCCCTCCTTGATCCTTATTTTAATCACGTTTTTAAAACCATTCGCGTGCATTTGAATTGATATTATTAACTGAACTGATTTAAATAACGCTTTAAATTATTGAATTTTCGGTAGATGGCGTGACTAAGTTTATATTTTAATCTAAACGCTCTCTCAGCTAATCCTTTAATATTACTTGACTTAGAGGATCCCATGTTCGTCCAACTACCTACGTAGTGACCAACCATGGGATTGGTGCTTGGGTATCGCCACGGAAACTTCTCCTTTTCAGGCGCATTTCGTTTCCAACATGAGTGCCTATTAGCATCGGTCCGTCCGCCCGTCCGTACGCATGTACGTTCTCGGCTTTAGTCGAACGGATTTTCATGTAATTTGGTATTTATTATAGGACTTATGGGCGACGGCAATAAGAAAATGACATAAGCTGTTTACATAACCCAATCAGGGGTGCCATTTTACTAGAAACAAAAAACCAACTTTTCCTCATATCTATATTAAGCATACCGAAGTCTTTAAGTAAAATTTGTTTTACTAGTTAAATAACATATATTGCGCTCTATATTTTTATCGTAGGAGTAGCCCTTTTCAAGAAAATCAAACAAGTAAGTCGTGATTCACTTTGAACTTAGAAAAATTCTTGCATGGATACTACTTGATATGTAATTCTCAACGAAAACAACCTTATTAGTAACTGAAGTATATCAAATCTGCTGTAATTAAGAAAATACGTTTAATTTCCTTACGTATGCATGCAGTATTTTTAAGTGGAAGGAATCTACGACGAAGAAAAGCGCGGAAACGTAAATATTACCACTTAATATTTTTCTGGTATCATTTCTGGTGTATCGTTTCGCAGTGTTTAGTCAGTTTATTAATGCGCCAACTTAGGGGAAAGAAGAAATTTTAAGTAGACAGGCATAATTGGGTTGCGGTGTTTCCTTGTATTATGGTGTGAGTTCGTTCAAACTATATCGTTTAGTTTCAAATACTCCATCGCATCGGACGCGCCTACTTGTGATGCACTGTACACTTTTCTAACTTTCTGTTACCCAGCGCCCCTCACCCCAATTTCCCGTATTTCTTCGCCAGCTTAATGACGACGAAGAGGGCGAAAATCTCTACGGTAACAGCGTAATTTTCACTTGGCGATTTCAGACACGCTGTCCATACCACCTAGCAAGACCGGCATTAATGATCAGTTTAAACTAAAAAATTCCTCCAAATAAACTAACTAGTCTTTACCAGCACAAATAGCTCGCGCGAATTTCAGGGTGCCTGAATTACTTTTAAGAGAAAAACCGTACCAGCAGTATAATAAAGTGTGAGATTTTCGACCGAGCCGAGAATATCGAGAACACTGATCGATGCGCGTTTTAAAAGCATGCAAATCCATTAATAGAGCCAACGATAGCGAAGGAGGCAAACCGGAGTAAATAAATATTGTTTATGAAATCGCTCGAGCGTTTACGATGATTCATTCCCGCTCACGACTCCGGGACGAATAAATTTCGAGACTGTAAGCATTAATTCTAATGTCCGTGTCAATGTGTTGCCGAAGACACGTTGAGTTTTAAAGGGCGTGGCGAGGGCAGTGAGTTATCTTCACCTCTCGGTGATACGCGAGTCGCGCGACGAAGAAAAAAACCGGTATAATTTGCGATTTCAATTTTTTTATAATCTCTTGTAAAACTCCCGGTAATTTCGATGTCGGGTCATTATCGTAAATAATACGGTCGTAGGCGCGCTTAGGGACTTCCAAAAAAGGTCTACAGCTCGCATCGCTGTCGTCTATGGTGTGGTGGAGGCGGTGTATAAACACCGTGTACGAGAGATCATAAACAACACGACTTCCTAATTCATTCGGGCGGACAACGCTAATAAAGGATAACTCGCGAAAGGGCTCCCGTGTTCTTAATGTTCGGTCGGTTGTTATTTTTTCCGCTCTCGCCAACAATTCAGTGACCTCTTCGCCATGAAGGACGAAAGAGCTCGTTCCTTCCAGTTGCCGTCGTCTACATTTATTATGATTAATTGTCTTCCGGAAAATTCACTGATGCAATTGGAATATTTTTCAAGTAACAGGTGATCCCATTTCACGGTGATCAGGTGGCGGTATTTTCAAGCGTGACAAAAGCGCTTCGACGATAAATGCGAAATATTTTATCATCTCTCTGTCTCTAAAATGGTTGTAAAATGCACTTACGCTCGTCTATGATAGCGTTTCATTATAAAATTTAATAACAAATTTACAAATGTGATGCAGTTGAAACGTACAGCACATATGCATAGGACACATGCTCGATGCATTGGATTTGTATATAGTTGAAAGGTGACAGAAGTTTCCGGCCATCAGTCCTTCAAAAGTAAGACTACACTGAATTACTTACGTACTTAAGCATAAATGCATAGTATACCGTTGCCAGAGAATAGGCCGTTAATAAGGAAGGGATAATTAGAGAAGCAATTGGAGAGGCAAATAGCAAATTGCGTGATATTTTAATGAGCGAAGAGATTAAGGTAGTGATTTAAGAGGAGTTACTATCATAGTAGGATTTATGTAAATGCTAAAATACTGTCTTTTACGGAAGAGAACGAATTGGAAATGGTAAATAACGGATTCGAGAAATAGTCAATAACTAAGAAAAATACAACGAAATTTGCAATGCGCATCTAATCAATTGATGAGTATTGGAATAAAGGGATAAATTCTGAATGACACATATGTTTGCGGTTCCGCCGATACCGCTTGTAATTTTTTCTGGAAGTATGACAATGAGGCTCTGTAATGACGCTTATCCATATATATCACACCTAGTGACGTAGCTAACGCTGCGTGGGCCCCGATCCAATAATTAATGGTAATCCCCACCTTCCATGCAATAGTAATTAATGCAAAAAGAGCTGCATTATTGGGCATGCTCCGCCGGTGGGTCCTTACGCACCGTGTAGGAATGACTACACCATTGTTTCCAACTCTGCCACATGTCATGATTTTCTTAAATTAAATCTCGCATCTATCTTCTATCGATTTTCCTTTAATACCGTTTATATCTTCCTTTCAGTAAGCGAGAATGCGGCAAGGTTTGAAGCGGACTTCAGTTACCGTTCTACGAGGACAAGTCTTCCTCTTTGGTTCGTTACATAACTTTTTCCATCTGGATGGATGCTGTGATCACTAAGGTAAATAAATACGTGCTATGCTATATATTATTCATTCCTATGCAGATTTAAGAACAACATTGTTTCTGAGGTCTTTGGTGGCAAATAAGACTTGTGTATTACCTCAGGAAGATTACACTGAAATTAACCCCAACTGTTCTACATCGAATGTACGTAAAAAAAACTGCCCTTTGCAATCCGTGGAAATCATTGTTGAGGTACATGCAACTTTACTCATTACTTGAAAGTTATTGATACTCTACTGATGTGGATAAGAAAAAGCCTGAGACAAAGAAATCTTTTGATAATACCTGATGATGACGCTAAGCGTTGAAACCTAGGTCGTGTCAAAATATAAAATAGTAGAAAATTTCATTGTTTTTTATTTCATATTATAATACTTTCCATTTAATTTTACCCGATGGCTCTTCTCTACCCATTCCATCAGACAACACAGGAAATATCCCGTAGATGCATGGATATGCGTGACGAACGTTTAACTGTGATTGGAAAATCAATATGAATGGTACGTCATATCGCGGAAGAGTGTGATGAGGAGGAGGAGGGGAAAAAGGATGGAACGGAAAATAACAGTTAACGCGTTCTGTCTATTGTGTTTTAGTGGGCGAATAGTGGGGTTGTGTTAGGGAGCGAGGAAGGGGCACCGAGGGTATTTGAATGGATGGATGCGGCGCGGAGGACTGGGCTGGGCCGCGAGCGAACGCGCGTCTGCGGCGAAGGGAGCGGCGGGGCGTGGTGGCGGTGGCGACGGCGGTTTAGGCTCTGGTGGGGCGTGCAGAATCCCGTATATCCATCCGAGATAGGGGCCCGGTCGGAGGTGTGTGGGGAGGGGAAGGAAATGAAGGGTGGGGTTGGTAAGGAAGAGATGGGAGAGGGAAGTCGAGAAGTGGGAGGGGGGCCCACTTGTCGGTGACTGACCGATGTAACGGTGCATCGTCAAGGTCGTCGCGGATTCTCCGCTGAATTCCGCCGTATGAATGGATGACCTTTGAGTGACGTGGGGGTCGAACGCACTTGTTCCTCTCTTTCGACGCTCTTTTCTCTATTAGCGACTGGCGTTCTACTCTGACGAAGATTTTTTAAAACTCGTCTAGAATATATTCGATCAGAGTATTTGGTAGATAAATGATAAAAACAATAATGGTAGCTGCGTGACGCGAATTTGTTTCTTGAAAGATTTTTCGTAACTATAAGATTTTTAATGCCAAAATGCCTATAATTATACTATACATTATTACTTGTTTTATAAAATGTTTGCTCTTGGTGCTGTGATTACATATGAATGATTGATATATGTTAGTAGTGTTATGACTGACCATTGTATAATCATACGTGAGAGTAAAACTAGACGCTTGATCTGGTTTAGACCTTTTTATTATTTTAGATAAAACTGATATAAATCTATTATATTCATTGTTTAGCTTGCAAACTTCAGGTAGTGTTTAGGGAAAATCGTTTCAAATCACATCTTATCAAAAGCTTGCGTTCATCAAACGATTGTGCAAATATCTACCTTGTCAAAGAAATAATTGTCGGTTATGTCAGTCATATGTTTAACTATCTATTTTATGCTTGCGAAAATTAATCGTGTAATCAAGAAGAACTTACCACATAAATATGGTAGTGAGACGTCGAAAAAAAAATATCTTGTATGTACACATCGAAAACCATGTGTTTTCACCTAAACCTTTTACGTACGATTGAATTCTTTCGGATAAATATCCACGGTTTTGTTCCGCCGAGTTTTATTAACAAGTTGAATGAGTGGCTTTAGAGCACTACTCTACAAATCCAAATTATCGATTTGAAATAACTCGAACGTCGGGTGTATCGACGTGCGTCCGCGGCACTAGTCTGCTCCGTTCGGGAGCAGGAATTTCAAACGGCTCCGCATAAAATGCCTCCGTACGAATGATAAACGTGACTCTAATTACAGATCAAGGCGAAAAGTGTAAGCGAGTAAACCTTTTGACTGATAAACCAGGTTCGGATGATTTTTATTGGGGCAATTTCGTCCAGTTCAGGTTCTGAACGCATCATCATCAGGAGTCGCAGTAAATTAAAATTCATCGAGGAAATTATATATCACGCGCATCGAGCAAGAAATGGAGAGAGAGAAAGCGGAATAAGGACAAAAAGCGGTGATTTATTCCGTCATGAATAATACATCAGGCCGATCCTGCTCCTTTTTTTATTTCGCCGTCCACGGGAGATGGTCATTTGTTTCTCTCCTGGCCCATTTGGAAACGCGCGGTGTGAAAAACTACCGATGGATGAGATCAGGAAGGTATGCGTTATAGAATGCATTCGTAAAACGATTAGTTCGTTTCTACCTCAAGAGGTCTTCTTTAGGTAAATACGCCTATTTTTGAACAAGTAAAGCGGGGGAAAAACGGTGCGCTGAAGTTACGAAAATATGGCTCATATTTTTTGGGTGGTTTATGTGAGTTTTCAGTCGCGAAACTAGTTTTGGTACCCGGTTTTGTATTTCCTCTCCGAGAGACGTTTCGGTTAAAAAAATACGATCTGGTCTTTACCGCACGAATTATGACTCTATTTTGGCCGGATTGGGTTCTTCCGTATCTTCAAGGAGGAATTCCTAAACGTCCAATTAATTTTGGAAAGGCATTTTATTTTTATGACGGGTGAATGAATCCATCACGACCTAGGTTGCCAAATTGACTGTAAAGTACACGCCAAATTCCTGGCCTCGACTCTGTGTTTACACATCATGAGCCGACATAATCAACAGTTTGGTGGCGTGGTACGGAATATTTTTTCATCCTTTCTCCTCCGGTCGCAAATATTGCCTTCGCGTAATCTAAAGTTTTTTATAACTCTATTTTCTCCTGAAGATCTCTGACTGATGACCCGGTCTTTCCATAAATTCTTATTTAAAAGTCAGCGGTGCTATAGGGTAAATAATTTAAAGTAACGCTACGAAATAAATTATGGATCGATACGTGCTGAGATGCTTGGTGCGCAAAAATGGTGAACTACCAAGTCATGCGAAACATTTATATAAAAACTTTTGATTTGTTGCTCAAATCTCGTTCCATCACTATTGACCACATAAAAACGGTAAAATTAAGTTCATTAATAAATTTGGAATGAGAAGCCATGCTTTCGTTTTACAGTCAAAAATATAAAATTGGGAAAAGTGAAGGAAATTGTATTTCACATTTCAAAACGATGCCCTCAGAATTTTTAAAAGATCACGATAAACTAATCTTTATCATCTTCTCTTTTTATTATGTGCGAGTTTGCTCTACGACTTAAGTTTTCCACCGTGGTCAATAATTCAAATCACTCGCTTCCAACCAAAAAAAGAAACACAAGTACACAATTCCCAAGCTGTATTTTACAATCGTATTCGATTCCATTCTAAGGAAGCTAATAAAAACGGAAAGGACCCCTGAAGGACTTTTTACATCCGATTCGAAAATTCCAGCAGGGATTATAGGGACACTAAAGAGGCCGCCTCCATTCAAAAACACCAGCGTCGTGTCGCTACGGTCGTTAAGGTGGCGCCGTATATCGCGTCCCACAAAAGGCGCCACGGCGGTGGCTCTCTGAATCTCGCACGTGACAATGGAGAAAAAGGGGCACGGTAGAGAGGGGCGGGAAGGGGGCGATGAATGGGGGAGAGGTGGGGGAAGACACGATTGATTCGGAAGAAGGGCGCCGGAGAGGTACCCCACGCGAGGAATATGAATTGAAAATTTTCGGAACTTCGGAAGAAGCGTTTTCCTTTCGTGAAGGAAGGATGCAAGAGTTCTCGAGGCGTCTACCTATCGTAGACGGCGCCTGACGGATAGACAAAAGGTGTCTGGAGACGCTAAATTTCTCGTGTTGGAGTGAGGAGGAGGGGATGTGTGGCGCTATAGGACGGGGGAAGAGGGGTTGGGAAGATGTAGGGGAGGGAGGGGGAGCGCAAGCGGCAAAGCGCGTTCTAAAAGGGAGGGAGGGGAAAGAAAGATACGTGAGCAGTCGGTTGCTTTTAAGAACTCCCAACGCATGAGGCTGCAAAGGTTCCTCCCTTCCCGAAGCGGTGCATTGTCTGAAGTCATCATCCTCCTTATGTCTGTCTGTCTCCCTCTGTCTGACGTCCATTACTCAGTCGGTCCATGGCTTCAGATCGTCCGTATTTTTTTCGTTATCTGCGTTCCGTTTCTCATTGTTTTGTTTTTGTGCGCGCGGGAAACAGTAATGGGAGACAGGTGGCGCTTTGAATTTTGATGAGTGTTTTATTTTTTTATCGTCATTTCGAACCGACACGTGAAATACTGCATGCGAAGGCGCTGCTTATCGTACTTTGGATGCTGTTTAAAATGGTTTATTCGGAGGATACGCCTTCGAATTCCAACAAAGAGCGATGCTCGTGGCTTAAAAAAAGCCGCAACATAAGTATTTTTGGTTCAATAATATTTCTAAAAATAAGAGTTAATTTAAATAAAATTTCCCAAAAGCGTTCTCGTTTCTTTAGGTGCATAGTTTTTAAATGTTTTTCTACTAGTCACTGTGATTAAAAATATATAATTCGGCTCAATTTATTAATGACATGAGTGATTTCCTGGTTCACATTTTTATTATTAGCCTACTTTCCAAAAATGGAAATGAGATCTCCTCGCTGTCCATGTGTGTGTATGTATGTGCCCCCACTAACATCTTCATGAAACTTGATGTAAGGCTAGTGCACTCAGAGACTACTTCCGGGCCGTAATTTTTATTCCGAGTTTACAGATCCCGAGTTCGATTCCAGGTGAATTCTTTCCCCATTTGATTTATATAATTAATCTAAAATCCGTCGTGCAGAGAGTTTTTCTTTTGCATTTTAAAATATTTTATAATTATGATATCGGAGTGAGATTTGTACTGTTCTACGGGGAACAAAGTGAAGATTCTTATTCTTATCACACAGTTTTGATTTTCTATCGTATTTGTTTGAATTTCTCTCAAAAACTTTCGTTTCGGCGTCTTGAAAACCGTTTTTCGATTTGTTGCTATGGTGATGATCATTGCCAAACTCGGCTGCAGCATAGCCGAGTGCACATTCCAGCCGTGTTTCGATTCATAGCGATCGGAATCGCGGCGAAAAATATGAATACTACATATTGTTGTCAGTAACCATATCGACTCTGCAAACGAAACGGCGCTTCTTCTTGTGTAATTCTTACAGCAACTTTGGTGAGAGGATTTTGGTTTGGGTTTTTGTTGGTCTTGAATTGGCTTGTTCCCTTTTGTTTTTCCATCGGTTTCTTTAACGTTGGTTAGTTCGTCCTTATTTTTTTAAACGACTTTTCTTCTTGTGTAATTCTTACGACATCTTTGGAGAGGGGTTTTTGTTTTTGGGTTTTGTTAGTCTTGAATTGGTTTGTTTCTTAAAATTGTATTGAAAGGAATGTAAGCGGATTAGTTCTTTGCAAAACTGCTTGTTTTTTAATAAATCTGAGCTTGGTTGTAATTTTTATATTATTTTGAGTTGTTCTATGGAATCGCTACTAAGTTTTATGCATTAATGACTCGAATGGAATGATTTAAATATTTACGTTGTTCCTAATACATAGATATCTGCTTGCTAATCCAGTTCAGTGAAGGAGTTTATAATATTATATCATTCCCAGGAATCTTTTTGGATGGTTTATTCCACTAATGGACGGTTGGAGTAAAGATGCGTCCATTTAATTAAATTTAAACATCTTGCCTGAATGGGAAAAAACTATACATTTTAATTTAAAACGTATAAAACCTCTGAAAGACTTGGTGTGAAATTAAACCAAAAGCTAAAGAGATTGGCTGTTAGAATTATATCCATAACATGAAAACATACCCTTCCTTTAGTTCTTTGAATAAGCAGTCCTCTCTTCAATCTAAATAGGATAGATCTAATAATCATTTCTATAAGAGATAGGTTATCCGCATCCTTAAGTTCTGAGCAAATTGTTTAAATTTTTGTTTGCTTTTGGTCGTTATTTTCAATAGACTGCAGCACAAATTTCCCTAACATCAATTCATTGGAAATTAAAAATATATAAGTTAAAATAGTTATATTTTGAATGCAATTGTAACAGTGAATGTTATTTATGATGATTATTTTATTATCAATTTAGTTTTATTTGAAAAATAAACGTGCCCTCACTTTGAAGCCTTCAGTATTAATTTAATATAATAAAGTATACTTAGGAAAGCAGTTAAAAATAGTTGTCCTATCATTTAATTTTTATGCTTTAGATTTTGAAGAAGCCTAAAATTCTTAAATGTCATATATTAAAAAGGAAATTTATGGGGGATACCGGCACGTGAACTTTCCATTAAAATTGTTGAAAAATATAAATTTCCAAAGAAGGGAAATTAATATTCTGTAATCTATATTTAGCAGCACGAATGTTTTAGATTTTTTTTAAATTTCCTTCCTCCTCGACGGAAGCTTAAAATGTTTCATCCACTATTCTCCCTAAATTTTCCTTAAACACTCCGGCTCTCCGAGAGACAAGCACGGTGCATCGCATTGTCCTGTCCGCGCTAAATAACGTAATAACTTCTCCGTAAAAGGTGTGGTGGACCAGGGGAGACATCTACCGTCTTCTTCCCCGTTTCATCAGATTCCGCCAGCGCAGCTGAATTCCTCGAGTAGCTCCCTGCGGGGCGCCCCCTGGGTGAGGGGAGGTCAACTAAATTCCGATCCCCCGAAAGAGAATAGGGTGCGGGGGATGGGGGCCGGAAAAAACAGGCGACCCATGGGAAACAACGAGACCCGCCGCATAAAACCCCGTTTTAACGATAGCTCCGGCGTTTAGCGAAAAACCATTCGTTTCGAACGAAAAATGTCGATTGTGCTAGGAGTCTTACATTTTGCCTCGAAAGTTTCCCCCGCACGAGGGGAAAAGATGTTCGACCAGATTCTTAAAAATGCGACACGGTCCAGGGGTTCCTCGCAAAAAAAATCGTCACGAATTTTGTAGAAATCATCTTTGGGATCATGAATGTTTTCGCTGTTTTCAAAATTTTTAGTGGTCGATATTTTGGAGGGAAGGTTTTAAAGATTTTAGAACGTTGTTGACGTCACCTCGAAAACTTCAGCCTATGATGAAACTTAGCATGTAATAGCGCGAGAAATAACGTTCGCGTAAGACGTTTAGTATAAAGATAATGCGCAGTCGGAATTGAAACGCGTGCATCTTCGTAAGGCGACAGCAAAGGTGAATGTCACACTGACAATTTCATCCTTACTAATTGCAGTTAATGAGATATGCCTAATATTTTTACGCCACACAGTATGCAAGTAATTTTCTGTTTATCTGCTGGAGTTCCTATGAACCGTCGTCTCCTTAGCTCGTCTGCACTGTGGTCATTTGGTCTCAAATGGTGAGAGAGCTTGAAAAGACTAACGCCATTTTAAGTATGCAGTGGGAAGATGTAGAAATGGGAGAAATGGCGGATAATATAGAGAGGAAGTGGGAGAGTTTATTATCAAATCGGCAAGGTGGAAGTCGCGTCATCGAAGCCGAATCGAGTGCGCGGTTACTTCATTAGGAGCCCATTTGTAGACATTCGTTCTTTAATTGGGGAACCTTGGTTTTGGTGACTTTTCTCAGAGATACACTCATTAAGGATAGAATAGCAGATGAGAGAGAAAGCAATGCCGTAGGTGGCGATAGGCGATGCGGATGCTATAGCTTTATTGCTGTTTTATTTTTTATGTACTTTTAAGCTCTTCGATGTAAGTTGCGTGTTTCTCACGTTGTGTTTCATTTTGTCGTCCAATTTCAGGAATTCCTTTGCCAGAGTACTAACGGCTTTAACAGTTTTGCCGCTTTGGGATTGAAATAATGAATAAAGAGTGGGAAGAGGGAGAAAGCACGGTTAGCAGTTTCGCAAGACTGCTGAACAAGAGTCACCAGACTTGAAATAATGAGTCATATCTCGAGTAATAATTTCAGTTTAACTCAAACGCATCCCGTTGACAAAATTATTTTGTTTATATTAATCAGAAGAACTAAAGGAAGCAAATAGATTGGAACTAGTTTTCGTCGATCCTGGTTTATTGGTAAATCCGATATCTACTAGTGATTAAAATGTATATGATGAATTTTGTACGGATATTAACAAATTTAGTAATGCATTTGTGCATACTATATAATTTATCTTCAGTACATCATTAAATGATTTTTCAGTCTCATTACCACCATATAACTGGCATCTATATGTTGATCTGATGTGATGTACAATGACACTCGATGAAAAGGTTATAGCATTAATGGAAGATCGGTATTGCAGGGGTAAAAAATATTTTTGTGGTAGAAAGTTAGAATAATTTGGATCGGTATTTGTAGCCGGCGTTTAGAATTACAAAAAAAACTAAGAAGCTTATGAATTCCTTCCAACGGTTTCTTTTTTCCTGTCCCTGATCCACCCAAACAGGTGAAAAATAAATTAATCGGACTGACTCTTAAAAAAAATAGACAGGAATGCCGTAAATTGACCAAATGAGACTGGGTGTTGAAAGGGGAAGCGCGGTGTCGAAATTTTCCTAATGATGTGGAATTCGAATTTTTAAAAATAAGGAAAGAAACTCGGGAACCGTGAGATTTAAGGATATGGGGTTGGAAATGGTTTCGGAGGAATGAAGAAGCGAGAGAGGAGTATGGGAAAGGAGGGAGGAAAGGCTGCTAGGGAGAGGATGGAATGGGAAGGGGGAGAGGAGGGAGTTGGACGCGCGGGGCTGTGCAAGAAAGCGTGGGAGTAGTGGAACGAAACATACCTGTGCTAAGGGGAGAGGTTGGGGTGTGATGTCACCTGCAGATTCCGGGCAGGGTGACTGTCCCCTCTGTGACCTCTTGCTCAGTGTTGGGGCGAAGGTATTTCTTCCTCTTTTTTCGTGGTAATTGGATGAATGTGATTAAGGGGAGTGTGGTGGGGTATTGAGGGAGGTGAAGGAAGCGAACGATGGCGTGGTTTTTTTTCCTAAGCGGAGGAAGAGGGGATAGAAAAAGTTTCATAAGGAGGTAGGAAAGGTTTTCGGGGAAGGGGAGAGGATGGTCTGTGCTCGAAGGTGCGTTGGTGCTATTGGAATGGTTCGAGACGGTGACGTGGGTTTGATGACCTCGTTATCGCCACAATCCAAATCTAAATTTAGAAACCGCTATCTGCACATAAAAATAGTAAAATATAAATACGCGCCCAATGTTTTTATGTCCTGTTCATAATGACTGATTTTTTAATGCTCATTTGGTTGACCACGATTTTTATATTCACAGGATTGACCGCGGGGAATTCCACCTGGTTATGTGCGCACGTTAGTCGAAGATTTACGTCAAGTGTTAAGAAATTTCGCTATCTTTTTACGTGCCCGACTTATCTCTAGAGAGAAAGATAATCGGCTATTATGTTCCTGCCCTTTTAATGGCGTCTTGCGAATTGGCAACGGATGAATATCTAATAAGATCCCATTGCGAAAAATAATGGTTTCCGCTGCATAACAGACAGCTCCGTTATTATGTGAAGAGTCTCATTCTCGGACCAAAATTCATTCATTTGAATTCTAATACTTATATTTATATTATGGATAGCTCAAAAGAATACGCATTGCTAGCGAAGCAAGGGTCTTGCATGATCAATGTATAAAAGGGTTGAAACGTTTTAATAATATCATTTTCGGTTATACGAATATTTATTAGTGAAAATAGAATTTCGCCCTTGCATTTAATATCTTACCCGGAGTGCCAATTTTAATCTCAAAATAAACAACTCAAGACGATTGAGCGAATCTCTGATGTGTGTACCACGATTCTACGTAAGCCTAGAGATCGAGACGAAGTTAAATCGCAGGAATTACTGCTTAGGCCGATTGCTGAACACCGGAGGGACATCTGAGATCGTCGTGCGAGATTGGACAGAACTTGGAAATGTCCCAGCGTAAAAACAACTCGGTACAAGCGGCATGTTCTAGGAGTTTGGAATACACTTGGTGAAGAAGGAAGTGGTTTCCTGCTAGCTCGTCCACGGAGTTGCAACGACCTTTGGAGAAGACGTTTAGAAAATGCTTAACTACATTAAAGCTGCATAAACCCCATTATAGAATGCGGATAAAATCTTCAAAATCGAGAGGAAATAATTGCCAGACATTCCCATTTTATGGTATTAATTTCATCAAGTGCAACCCATACCAGAATTAATTTTGCATAAACTTTTAAATTGTTAGTAAGTGTTTAGTCAAGTAAATTAGAAACAATATATTTCGCAATATATTTAAATTAAAATACTAACCCTTCCTGAAAGTTAATGCATTTGTTTAAAGATGTAATTTTTTTCACGCTTTTGTAGGCTGATCATGAACAGGGAACAAATATTATCGGTTTATAAATCTCATTCTACAAATTAATTTGTATATCATCTCTCGAATATTACTACACCATACTTCAAGTTAAAATTGAGTGCATATGCACTGTTGTTTAGTTGTCCTAATGTTTAGTAATTCTTAAACCAAAGCATCGCACAGGGCCAAAAACTTGCTAGAAAGAAATTTTCCGGCATTAGGAATCGAACGCGGTCCTCCCACTAGACAATACTGGACTACAGAGGAAAAAAGGTCTCAGTTTTAATTGCCCTTCCATTAACATCTTCAGGATTTCTTTTGGTGATTCAGGACAATATCGCTTTATTTAAGGAAAATGCTTGGTGATCGCAATAGCTCCTTCGTAATAAAGCGCCGTAACTAAAGATTCATGTGGTAACTATAAGGACTAATACGGGCAAGATAATCGAATGACGTTTCGTGGTAGATGTAGTGATAGGTTGTATATACTGCAGCTTAGCGGAATATTAGAAGGGCGAGGGAGTTATTCAAAATTCTGTATAAAACATACTCCTAAAAGAAATTAGAACACATCAGCTAAATTCGTATTTTTGATGCATTTTTGAAGTGATTGTTATTTTGAATTATTAAAACGGATGGTTGAATATTGTAGTGTATGTTTTATCTTAAGTCTTAACTTTTCAGTTATATAAAATTTGGATAGCTAGACTTTTCACACAAATTCTCATAATGGTACTTTATACAATACTAAACTTATTAGTATTTAATATTTCAGTAGCGAATGGCAAGATTTGCAAGAGATATCGCAAAATTCCTTGAAATAAAAATCAATCACATTTACCAACTTAAAAAGCGACGGTTTTTTGAACGTAAGATTTTGGTGTGTTTGAGTTTTATTTTATTTTTAGGAAAACACTAGTCAGTTCGTTTAAAGTTTGAAGAGGAGCTTTTAAATTAAATGCCAGCATAATAGCATGTTATTCATACTTTTTTGATTTTATAAATTATTTTTAAGTTTAAAATTACCTGATAAGTTTTAAGGGGATGAAATGGTTAAATAAGTAAAATAATCAATTGATTCAGTTAATTAACTTCCTTCTAATCGGAGATGTAATTTTTATTATATAATTGAATTACCTTCCTAATAATGCGAGAACTGTCAATAATTATTTAACAAATATCCTTGAGAAAGCAGACATTTTAGAGGCAACATTTTTAAACGTCGATTAATTTTTTGTTGTATTTACAATGATCCAGTTCCTCGATGTCCACTTAGCGTGAAAAATTCTTGATTATCATTTTATGAAAAATGTCATTGTCGCTTCTTGATAATAAATCACTGAATAAACATCCTGCGATTAAAATACTTGAACTCAAAAGTGCCAAAACCAAGGCATTTTCATGAGATTGGTTAAATCCGGAAATCCTTAGATATCAATACGCACAAGTTCGGCAAAATGGAATTTTTCTTTCCGATGTAGTTCCATACGCCAGGTTCCACGACTATATAAAATAAACGGATTTCGAACCGAAGTCGGGGAAAATTGAACTTTTGATTGCTGAATGGATGGCTAGACATTTGTTAATACTACCTCGAAAGCATTCTTCCCCACATTCGAATACAGACTCCAAGATTTCCTCTTTCTCTCTCCCTCTTTATCTGTTCTTTTTCCAAACCTTTCCTCTTTTCTCTCTTCCGTGGGAGAGTCTCGCTATGGGGAATCCCCCATTCTTTTTTTAACTCCCCTCCACCCCTCCATCTATGTGTGTCTCTCTCTCTCTCCCTGGACGTCGCTGCGTCCAGCCGTGCCAAAAAAAACCCGAGCTTCACCACGGTATGCTGGGAAAGGTCAAAATGATGTCCTGCGTCCTTCGGGAATCTACGGTCAAGGTCTTTGAAGGAGGGGAGGAGGGGCGGGGAAAGTCAGGAGGATGGGGAGAAAGGGGAAGGAGTTGGTTTCTGCCCTGGGTGCCAAAGGGCCACCTGCCTTTGCTGCAATGGAAAAGGGTGCCAACAGACCGGGTGGACTTCGTGTTAGAAGCGGATTGAGGTTTTTCTAGCGTTTTTTTATTTGCCTCGACAATGCCCAACCGTACATACACACGCGCGCGCGTATCCCTCTGTCTCTCCCCCATCCTACCATCTTCGCCCGCTCCATCCCCCCACCCCTCCCCCATTTTCCCTTCCCCTCCTACCTCCAGGCTTCAGATACGTGTTCAGACTACGGTAGGGAGGGAAGAGGTGTGGGAGTGGATGGCTAAAGGGGGTTGGGGGTGATTTAGGTGAGGAGAGGGGGGTTAGGGGATCCTCGGAGCGGGAAGGAAAAGGGACGGGGGAGTTGAAAGAGTTGGAGGGAGGCCAACGTAACGGGAAAGTGGCGGGAGGAAAGAAGGAAGGTTAAGGGAGGGTTATTTATTATATTGTCTGAATAAGAATCGCACTCGTATTCCTTTAAAAGAAATAATGCTTATGAATAGATTAGCCGATAGATGGCACTGTTGTGATCAGAGAGGAAGAAGAGCAAAGGACTCCGTAAAATCGGACGACGTCCTTAATCCCATTCATATGTGAAGTGAAAAGCGGAAATAGAGTCATTCTGCAATTGGCGTATGATAAGATTTATTTTATTTCATGCTAGCGAAACTTTTAGAACTTTGAAGTTAGCAGGTCGCAATTTTTGGATTATAGATAGGAGTCAATAATTGACGTTCATTTTAACATTTGGATAAAATAAAATATGATTTAATGTCTACAAATTTTATCACCAGGTTCGTTATTATACGTAGATTAATATGCAATGTTCATAATAGCCTTTCCCATTACTTGATATTTATTTCTCGTTTTTGTTGTACATTGCTGATTCTTTTACTGTTATTTTTCTCTTTTGCTTTCAATTTTTCCTTGTCTCAGTTTTTCAGGCTCTTTGAAAGACATTCCCATTTAAATACATTATTATCATGCACAGGGGCGGCCCGAGGAGATAGCACTTCAGCACACCTCTCCATTAGTGTTTGTTGAGATATTTACAAAGTAAATGTTAACTTATTAATCACTCGATAAAAATTATTGATAATGAAAAATTAAAAGGAATGCCATCAAGATTCTTGCCTGTTCCTCGATTTATATTGTATCCAATATTTATTCACTTGCAAGTAATGCATAGATAAGTGATTGGGATAGCACCCACATAGCTTTGGCGTCCTGGGCAGCCGCCCGGCTCGCCCGTAGCTTGTGCCGGCCCTGATCATGCAGGTGGATCAAACATTGAAAGGATTTGAAAAGGAACGATCTGCTGAAAGTAGTCATAGAAAGAAGAATGTTAGGGAATAGGTGGGGATATTAAGGGTATATTAGATGCATTATAACAGTGATTCCCAACGTGGGCTGTACCGCCCCCAAATGGGCGTTCAAGAAGTTAGTGGGGGGCGCTGGACAACAAGAGGGTTGCAGATGAGAATTTAAGACACTGGCATTATGTATCATAGTATTATGGTGTACGATGTAGATAGTCTATGAAAGCTAAAATTGGTAATTGTATGTTATAATAACTAAATAATAGAAATGTAGCGTATGACATTAGACGGAGCTGATTTTAAACGGGTGTCCACGCTGGGCGGTTCGGCTTTACAGTCCTCTACTAAGAAAAGCTCTGCAGGGTAGTATTCATAAAGGGTGCGGTGGAAAATATTTTTCGGGCTGAAAAAGTTTTGGAACTACTGCATTCGAAGAAAAATTGGGTATGAGGACATGAAGAGAAGGGCCTTGGATAGTACAGATTAAGTTGGGTGTGCCTAATACTCACCAGAAGGCAGAATTACGATGAATGAATGAACTATATACTATGCAAGCCTCCAATGGCGTATGGCAGGGGCACCAGCTACCCTTCTCCTTTCTTATAGGCTGTGAAACATAATTTTTCTTATTATCCTATTGTCTTTTTTCGAGG
Organism: Tanypteryx hageni; assembly: GCA_028673005.1. Classification (NCBI taxonomy): domain Eukaryota; kingdom Metazoa; phylum Arthropoda; class Insecta; order Odonata; family Petaluridae; genus Tanypteryx; species Tanypteryx hageni. Next base: position 71,426,891 of record CM054113.1, read on the forward strand.
CAGGAGTGATGGGCGGAAGAGAGTTTGGCTTGGTCGTGATTTGCGGATGGCATACATTCCGAGGAAATGGGGGGGGGCGCAAATGGCTACACTAATCGCGGTAGCAAAAAAGACCTGCGGTGAGCCGCAGAGAGTAATGGGTTGGGGAGAATGCGCTGTTAAAATTGATCAAAAAGCGTCGAAGTGAAGCATTCCGTTTTATTTCACGGCTGTAACAAGTCTAGTCTCCCGTGGTGATAGAAAAAAATCGACGGAGTTACATATCGCCCAATAATTACAGCGGTTTTGTAAACGAGGTTTTCATATCATTAAAAAAAACTCAAAACGGTATGCTCGATTCTCAAGAAATTCGACTAAAACTCAATCCAACTCGTAAGCATATTTAAGTTAATGCTTCATGATATTTTATACTTTTATAAAGCTTGTAATGGTGGATGTAACTCAAGTCAACCTATGATATATGCAAATAAGTCGAATGATTTTACTTTGAGAGAACATTGCAAGAGAAATAAATTAAATATAAAAGTTATTAATGAGAGTGATTACTTCCTGATAGGAATCACAGTTGATAGTAAATTTGGAATATATGTTTAAAATGTTTTGCGTCCTTGGGAAATTTTTGCAGGCGCAGTAAGCAGACCTAATGGCTCTTAGGATAAAATATAGATTCATATGTTGATTCCTTAAAATAACGTAGGTTGCATCCCATTTCAATAATATTTAACATTAATTCTAGTGCGGTGTCAGGTTTGATCGTCTCCGTAACGTATCCTACCAAATGAATATGGAGCGTAGGGAAAAGAAGATACAGCATGCAACGAATATCATGTCTCTATCGGTGTCATAGAAAATAACTGTTAGCGTAACTCGTTTATGTAGATAATAATTTCATTGCGTAGGATAAAACAAACAAAGCATGAAATGAAGAAAATATGTTAGGTAAAGCATTACCACAATGAACGAAAAATGCGTGTTTGAAAAAATAAAATTATATTTACTGAGGCTAATGGTATGTTTAATGAAATTTACATGCATTTTGAAGGCCTTTTTCGTGAAACGGTAACTAACTCTTCATTGCATGAAATTTGATCATTCTTCCTAAATTTTTATGCTAATCATACCGTAGTTTTATTATATGATCCGTTATTTACATTACAAGCACCAATTATTACTTTGCATTGTAGCAAAGGGCATGCCAGGAAATAGTTATATTAGAATGTGAAGCCGAAGATATTTATTTTCATTTTCTCCAGTTTCGAAGAGAAAATGCTGTACCTACTCCCTGCCACACGAAAAGGCAATTTGTAGAGCATAAATATGAAAATAAATTTACGCTAAATTCGATTTAAAACGTGCGAAGCCGTATGGGGAAACATTTTTTTCCTTCTATCTACTCACTTTGTAATGAATAGGCCGTATATCTCGAACGAGAGGGTCGCATGCGTACTGCGAATCTCTGCGTTATATCTAGGGATGCTAACGATATTTCGGAAGTATCGATATTTTGTTCCGATATATCTATACCTATAGGCTGATATTTTTTCAATATTGATACTTCCTATGTAATATCGAATCTGAGTATCGACTCTGATGAATAAAATTATTTGTGAAGCGAGGCGAGCGCACATAACGTGTTTGCTGTAAAACAGGCATTAGTCTCGTCCGGTAAAACTGTGTGGGCTTTATATATTATAGCTTCTTCCTCCATTTTATTACGCTTAAACGGTCAACTTGACAAGCCTTTCAGGACGAGACAGGTCTATACATACTAAGAGCAACTTGCTTTTCGCTGTCTTGTACTGGGGTTTGCTTTGTCCGTCTTGTGAACAGAAAAAGAAAGGTATTATTGAATTTTCATTTATTCACACAAAAAGCTGTTTGATGTCACCAGATGTCCCAGAAGTAAATTGTGCTCGCCTTTCAACAAAATTGATTCTAAATCGACTCCTTGCAAAATTTACCTTAAGACCTCTGGAAATGTGAGAAATCTTCAAAAACCTTTGAAATTTACAACGAAAGTTGTTTTAATACAAAAAATTGTATTAATTATATTTATATTGAGCAGATGTCCTCTTTTTTCACTCAAAAATTTTGTCCTGTCCCTTTTTTGAATCATCCATCTTTTGTTCTCTATTTTAGGTTCAATATATTGAAATTGCATTGTTACGCTGACGCGCAATCTCGTTATTTATTCAGAGATGCTGAATGATTTCCACTATCAACCGCTTCGAGTCGCTTATTTCCGTAAACCTGGAAATACATTATTTGTTAAATAAAAATCCGCTTTCATATCTTTCTATTACAAATCATAAATTAAACGAAGCTGGAATAAAATTAGAGCAAGTTCGGTGGTGTTACTTTGAAAAAGCTAAACAACATACCATTTAGATCCTTGAATACTTTGTTTCAAAAGTGAAATTTTAGTAAATATTACCATTATGTAATACAAATATTTTTTCATATTATACAATAAATTCCGCAATATTTTTAATGTCCCAACTGTCATTGTTAACCGTTTCCGTAAATAAATTTAGTGGAATCATTTGTGATAGTAATATTATTATAAATTATTATTTTCTTTATATTTTCTTCAAATATGGAGAATTCCGCACAAGTTTGGTGGTCTACCATATAAAATACTTGTAAAAGATGCTTGCATTCTGCTAGAATTTCAGATCACTTTGTTTATTTTAAATAATAGTAGTTTTTATATTCAAAAGTTTGCATCTCTGCGCCGATTTTAGTTCTTTCCTTATGGGACAATATTGAAGTCAAAGTAATCCCTAAAATTAGAAATTTTAAGAATATTATACTTTTTTCATTGTGGGGTACTAATGCCACAAATTTATACCACATCTTATTGTTGTAGCACATCTAGAAGTGCAATAATATTTATGTAATTCAAATAAATAAATTTGATGGCCGTATTAACAACTTCATTGAGATTTTCAAATGTTAATGTGTGCTTTAGCACCAAACTCTAAATCACTGAAATATTTCAGCTCCCTAGCTCGTTCCCTAGTATCTAAATATTTATCTATCTGTTTAAACTTGAAGAATTTTTGACGCCCAAATAAATTATTATATCAGAATTTCTAAAATCCTTATTCGGTTATTTTACAAATTCTTCCTTTACAAAAAATTTCAGCTTCGTAACACATTCAAAAATACATAAACATTAAATATGTGTTTAAAAATTTGCAAATTTTTAGCGGCCGCATTGTTAAACTTTTTTGAGATTTTCGATTTTTCTAGCCGGTTATGCACATTGTCCTACTCGCATAAAAATTTGAGTCTCCAGCTCATCTGGAAGTACCTAAATATTAGTATCCTCGTATATGATATATATTATACTTATACTTATGACATCATAAGTAAGAAGCAACTATATAGTATGATATATCTGCCAGATATTTTATATGCTTCGTCTAAGCAATAACATATATTTTATGAGAATCTGCAAAAAACATAAAGTGTTTAAAAACACAAAGAAGGTGCATGAAGCATATTACTCTATTTTTGCAAGCAATGCCTATTGCAAGATAGGGAAATTTAGATTTGGAGCAGCATTTAAAACAGCCAGACGTAAAACAAAAAAAGACAAAATTCTGGAGATACCACTTTACATTGTTAATTAGGTCTTGAAATATTAAGGTTACTCGCCAAATCTTCCCTTCCACACTACTTACAAAGTTATTGCGCATTTTATTATGGGAATTCGGAGGATTTTAATTGATGTGGGGAGACATTTTTCGATCTCTATCTTTCTGCAAAGGACTTAGAAAGAAAGATATCTACTTACCTAGAGAGCATTTGACGAAGTTTGGAGTGACTCAGTATATACAAGAGTGCAGAATATCACTGCGACACATCATATGTACTGCACGGCGTTGAACTATTTAAAAAACTCATTTTTTTCATTTATCGGGATTTCGTTTTCTTTTTATATGGCAACCCTACCGGGTGATTACTTTCCATTTTCGACACCGAGTAGAATGACTCTGAGGCGAATTTGCGGCGACTTTAAAGCTATAATGGGAGTGTTTAGGAAACGATTTTAAGGTGAAACAACGTTCCACGAGGCGGTATTGTTCAGGGGATCTATTGTATGTTATAATTAAAAACAGCACGGAAGATGAAATTATTTCTGCTTGTTAGGCTACTTTAAGCTTTCACATAGTATGTCATCATCTGAGTTATCAGCTAATGGATTGCACAAATAAACTACATGACAAAGTATATGCTGATTCTGGGATCACTACTGATATTTCATCAGTTAGAACTAAATCAGAAGCAGTCGTTAACAAAGTGCTAGCACAACATTCACTGTAACTAATAAAAAGTGAAAGTGATAGTGATGCAGTATACATTGGCGTCTCTACTAATGATAGTAATCATTCACCAACAGACCTTTTTCTAATAGTCATACAGTATATTAATCATCATGTTGAAGGACTCTCGCACTAGATAGTTGAACTGAAATCTTTTCCAAATGAATCAGCAGAGACAAAACACCTTATATTAAATACATTAAAAAGCAACGATTGAACATAAGTTCATTGCGTTTGGAGGGGACAACTGTAACATCAATTTCGGCAGTGTACTCATAAATGGATATATCAATGTTTATGCAGTAGTCTTCAATACTTGGGCAGTTAATCCTACCCATATCCTAAATAATCATGTTCAACATGCGACTGAATCTTGGCCAGTTGAAATGGATCGATTTAAGCTAAAATAAATTTTTAGTATTCGCAATCATAACAGAAATGCTAAAAAACGTTGTGACTTTGTGCCTGTGGATTATAATCAACTATTAAAACAAAAAAACGCGGTGGTTATAGCTTTTCCCTATCACCGAAAGAATTCTAAAAATGTATGAACTATTAATATCTTATTTTCTTTCAATCGAAAAAACCAAATACTACCATAGCTAAAAATACCGCTTTTCTAATTTTAAACAAATTTTTACGTTAATTCGGCACGGATTTAAATTTAACTTTCGAAAATTGAACTTCATTCTCTCAGCTATAGGACTATTCAAGTCCTGAGTTTTTATCTAAATGTTAACTATTTTTAAAATGTAGTTTTACAAAGCCTTGCATTGATTTATATGATTTTCTAAGGGAGATTGGAATGAAACAATGGTTTAGGAAAACTTTCCTAAAAATCTGATGTGGCCACCACACGAATTTCTCCATATCTGTAATACATATTTCTAAAAATTCCAAATAGGTTACATAATAATAAATATTTAAAGAAACTGCGAGAATATGTTAGACTTTACAAAGAACTTAAATAAACTCAAACCATAGCCTTCTGATATTGGATATGGCCACAAAGTTCCAACAATTAAGAAAAGAAAAAGGAGCGTTACTAAGGCGTAACTAACAATAAGCGTTAATTGTTAACAATAGTCGTCGGATTTTCAAACAAAGGTTGTAGAAAATTAAATTTTCTACAATTTTCATTCCAATGCATTTTTACATTTATCAAATATTAATGCAATATTTTAAAATAACGGATAAGTGAGAAGAGTAAACATGCACTTCCGGTTGACCGATTTTTACCAAAAACTAATCAGTTCTTCTGACTTTTATAAAAGTGTTAAATATAAAATTTCGCGTTGACCTGATTAGTAGTTTTTGAGTTAGAGCACCCACAAAAATCTATCACACGGACATCATCGAGAAAATGGTTAAAACGTGTTCAGGAGACCTCAGAACGTGTATTTCCGTTGAAATCTCGAAGCAGATTTTTTTCATGAATACAATACTTTCCCCTATACTACGTATATGGAGAAAGTAAAAATAAACAATATTACAATTTTTGAAATTTTAACTGCAAGTACCTCAGATTTTATATAAAGTAAACATTTTACTTTCTCCATATGTAGTAAAGGGGAAAGTACTGTTTTCATGAAAAAATCGATTTCGACATTTCAACGGAAATACACGTTTTGAACATTTTCTCGATGATGTCTGTGTGAGTTTCAGTGTGTGTATGTGACAGTTTTTTTGTGGGTGCTCTAACTCAAAAACTATTAATCAGGTCAACGCGAAATTTTATATTTAACGTTTCTATGACAGTCACAAGAACTGATTAGTTTTTGGTAAAGATCAGTCAACCGGAAGTGGGTGTTTACTTTTGTCACATTCGTTTTTTTACTCTCTAGGTAGTATAGGGAAAAGTCTTGTATTCATGAAAAAAATCGATTTCGAGATTTCAACGGAAATACATGTTTTGAGGTCCCCTGAACACGTTTTGACCATTTTCTCGATGATGTCTGAGTGTGTATTTGAGTGTTTATTATTATTATTCTTGACGCGGATTAATTCCGGGTATTCATGCTTACAGCGGAGCGGGCTCAAGCTGTATACATAGCTATTGTATATTTATGGTGTATTGCCATTTGAAAATCGCCGGGCAATAGCATGTTTTAATTATGATAGATTGTTGTAAATTTATCTATGTACTTTTTTGTAGGTCTAGAGCAGAGGTGGGGAACCTTTTTTCATTGGAAGGCCAAATGTTACTTAATGGATACCTCATCAGGCCGCACATTGCGATGCACGTTGCATACATTCACATATATATCAAAATATAAATATGTAATAAAGAGGCAAACACAATTTAATGGCTTTTTAATTTAACAAATACAGATTTCAGTTCTTCATACTTACTAATATTTTTTAAACTTTGAAGGCTTGAACACAATATCATGACTTTTTAATCTAAAGGAAAAAATTTCAATTTTTCATATTTACTAATATATTAATAAACGTTAAAGAAGTTAAAACAAATTAAGGACTTGTAAATAAGATGTTGAATTCAATCACATTCAGAAAAATAAGAAGGCAAACACAATTTAATGACTTTTTTGTGAATGTTTGTTGTGAGCTAAGAACTTGATATTTGGTTCCAGCATTGTTGTCTTTAGCTTCAATTGGTCCTCCAGGTGAGTGTTTGTCATCTGTGATCTCAGACACGTCTTGATTTGAGCCATATGTGAAAATGTTGATTCACAACAATAGGCTGTGCCAAAACGAGAGTAAACGAAGAGCATATTGACGCAGTCATGGGTATTCAACAGCATTCTTCCATATTTCAAAGGGATCCTTTTTACTGTCGAATAGAGGCTTCAGAATGTTATCTTCTGAGAGCTCAATCAACTCCATCTGCAAATCCTCAGGTGCATTTGAGACATCAACCGGATGTGGCTGAAAAGCTAACCTCAGTATGGCATCATGTTTCTCAAAATAATTAAATTTGTCATTGTATTCTTTAAAATTGATGGAATGATATGATCCGAAGATCCTATGCAGACAGGCATAAGCTGTGAAAGTTGGAACAATTTTTGAAACGAGAAAAAAGTCTGCTATGACCGGGAATTGAACCCGGGTCTTCCACTTGCCGGGCGGATATTCTACCCCTGAACTATCGTAGCAGAACATTTTCTTTCGTTTCTGAATCTTTAATCAAGGAGTCTAAAACACCTATTCATTCATTATCATGCTTCTGTCCGAAGACAGGTTTTAACTGAATCGCTGCCTCCATTTCTCTCTCTCCCCTGAAGCCTCTTTTATACCTCTATAAGTATTATATCCCTGCTTTATATTATCTAATATTCCTATTCTTTTTCTCCCTCTTCCTCTTCTTCCACTAATTTTTCCTTCTAAGATCGTCCTTTGTAAACACTGTCTTCTCAATATGTGCCCTATCCAATTTGCTTTTCTTTTCCTGATTGTTTTTATTAGCGTCCTTTCTTCTCCCACCATTTCTAATACTTCTTCGTTTCTCTTCCTCTCTGTCCAATTCACTTTCATCATTCTTCTCCATACCCACATTTCAAAACTTTCTAAATATTTTTCTTCCTTTCTCCTTACCGTCCACGTCTCTGCACCATAAAGAGCTATGCTCCATATGTAGCATTTTGCTAATTTCTTCCTTGTTTCTAAATTTATTTTCTTGCTTGTGAGAAACTCCTTCTTCTCGTTAAATGCTGCTTTTGCCATTGCAATCCTACTTCTGATGTCCTGTGTACTACTTCCATCCTGTGCTAAAATACTGCCGAGATATTTGAAACTACTTACTTGTTCCAATTTTTGGCCATTTACCATTATATTTAATTCTTTATGTTCCTTTGAAACCACCATGACTTTCGTTTTTTCAGCATTGATCTTCATTCCATATTGTTGGCCAACCTCCACTAGTCTGTCTGTCATCCTCTGAAGCTCTTTCTCACCTTCTGCTATTAAGCCCTGATCATCTGCGTATTTAATGGTGGTAATACTTTCACCTCCTATCTTAAATCCTTTCTCTTCCATCAACGCTTCTTCTGTTATTGTTTCTGCATAAATATTAAATATCGCTGGTGAAATAGGACAACCCTGCCTCACTCCCCTCCCTATTGAAGTACTTTCTGTTTCTTCTCCTTCAACCCTGACTCTAATCTTTTGATCAAAGTAAAGGTTTTTAAGCAGTCTTTTATCTTTCCAATCTATTCCTATTTTGTTTAAAATACCCAGCATTTTATCCCATTTCACTCGGTCAAAAGCTTTCTCCCAATCTACAAAACAAAAATACATACCTTTATTGACTTCTAGCGCTCTTTCTATCATCATCCTCATACATCCTATAGCATCTCTAGTCCCCCTTCCTCTTCTAAAACCAAACTGATTATCTTGCAGCTCCTTTTCTATTTTACATTCAATTCTTTTGGTTATTATTCTGGTTAGAACTTTAGCTGTATGAGAAATTAAACTAATAGTTCTGTAATCCTTACAACATTTTGCATTGTTCTTTTTTTCCAGTGGTACCATCACAACATCTAAAAAATCTTCAGGCCATATGCCAGTATCATATACTTGGTTAAAAAATTTTGTGAGTTGCTTAACTGCTTTAGACCCCAAAACCTTAAGAACGTCCACGGGTATATCATCACTCCCAACAGCCTTCCTTCTTTTCATGTCATCAATTGCTCTTTTCACTTCAGACTCGAGAATACTTGGTCCTAGCTGATCTTCTTCCACATCCTCTTCTTCATTTAATTCAATATTTCTTGGCTTTCCTTCTTTGTCATACAGAACCTCAATGTATTCTTTCCAGACATTCTTTACATTGTCTGGCTCCGATACTATTTTACCACTTTTGTTCATGATTCCTTTACGTCCTATCTTTCTTGCTTTTTTCTTGAATAGTTCCCTTGCTTTGCTATACATGAGTTCTGTTCTACAAATTCTTTCACATTCGACAATCTCCTCGCATTTTTCATTTATCCACTGTTCTCTTGCTTTATCTGTTTCCCTTCTTAAAGCATTATTTAACTCCTTGTACTTTCTTTGGCCTTCTTCAGTGTTCATGTTCTTCCACTTTCTCCGCAATTCCATTTTTTGCATCATGGCTGCTGTGATCCAGGGTTTTTTGTTTCTTTCACCCGTTATCTTTCCTACCTTCTTTTCCATTACATCTTTAATGTTGCTATGGATGTATCTCCACTCCTCATCTACATTCTTCCTATTTTCTTCAGCTCTCTCCCCCAACCTTTCCTCCAGCTCAGTCATGATAGCCTCCTTGTTTTTAAGGAGTTCCTCTAAGTTCCATTTCTTGTTAACTCTTATGTTTCTCCTAACGCTCTTCAGTCTACATTGTATATTTGCCACCAAAAGGTTGTGGTCAGAATCGATATCTGCCCCTGGTAGTGTTTTCACATTTTTAATGCTATTTCTAAATCTTTCATTGACTAGTATGTAATCTATCTGGTATCGTCTCTGGTCTCCTGGGCTTCTCCATGTGTAAAGTCTCCGCTGGTGATGCTTAAACCATGTATTAGTTAAAATTAATCTATTTCTATGGCAGAATTCCACAAGTTTATCCCCTCTTTCATTTCTCTTCCCTAGTCCATATTTTCCCACTATGTTATCTTCCTGTCCCTCTCCGACTACACTGTTCCAATCTCCCATTACTATGGTGGTGATCCTTCCTTTTCCCTCATCCTCCAATATCTCCATAATCTGTTCATAGATTTCATCTACTTCGTCGTCGCCAGCATTAGTTGTTGGCATATACACTTGAATTATAAGCATATCCACTGGTTCCATCTGGAGTTTTACGGCTATTAATCTATCATTAACTGTCACTACCTTACTAATTCTTTCAGCTATCTCTTTTCTCATTATAATCCCCACTCCCCTTTCCTTTTTCTCCCCTCCCGAGTAAATAATCTTAAATTCGTCTGAATTTATCTCGCCTTCTCCTTCCCACCGGACTTCACTAAGACCTACTATACCTACATTATTCCTTCTCATTTCCCTTTTTAAGTTCTCTAGTTTACCCCCTGAATTCATAGTCCTAACATTCCATGTGCCTATTTTTAATTTCTCACTACTTGCTTTCTTATTAATTTTACATTTCCTCTGTGCATCCCCTAGGGTAGTCCCCACCCGGAGATCCGATTGGGGGACTATTTTACCTCCGGAATATTTTACCCCAGAAAGATCCATAGAGGTATTTTCAGCTTTTCAGCCTATCATGGGAAATATAATGAGGTAGTTTCCCCTTGCTTTCCTCATCGCAGTTTCACAGAGTGATTACCCATCTGTAGCTGTTCAGATCCACGTGATCACCACCTACAGAGGTACTGTGCAAGCTGCTGCCCTTGCACAGGGGGGTGTAAAACCCCCAAGACTGCTTCTTAGTCTGACTCTTCCCCTCAGACCTTTCCGGCTTGGATGGTCCTACCAGGAGAATTATCTCCCGCCGGCTGATGCATATATATATATGCACATATTTTCATGAAAAAAGAACTTAGTCACTTAGGTTTGTGTAAGTGACTAAGTTCTATCTTTTTCATGATGAGTCAATTCCACAGGGTTGAGCCTGACCTCATTATTGATATACATATATTTTGTTTGTTCTTTCTGTAACTTTCATGCTAAAATCATATACGAGTTGGAGTATGTTTAGACAAGTATGCAAAAGGCCGCATTGAGTATCACAAAAGGCCGCCGGTTCCCCACCCCTTGTCTAGAGTTTCAAGACTTTTGAATGGTTTTTTTGGGATAACACCAGTGGACGATATTATAATAGGTAATGATAAATATTTTTGGATTTTTTCATTGTGTTTTTCTCTATATTGGATGTGTTCCATAGTGAAATATCTATTAGGTATGTTATTTTTTCTTCTTTTTTTATGAGTGTGATGTCCGGTCTATTGTGTGGAATCATTCGATCAGTAATTATGTCTCTGTTCCAATATATTTTTATGTTACTATTTTCGAGGATAGTTTCTGGTTTATATTTATGCCACGGTACTATATTGCTTTCTATTAATTTGTGTTTCTTGCAGAAGGCTTGGTGTATTTGTCGGCATACATTGTCATGTCTTTGTGTATATTCTGTACTTGCTAGGGTGCTACATTCACTTGTAATGTGTTCTATTGTTTCATTTTCGATTTTGCATCTCCTGCATTTATCATTACTTATTGTTGGATCTTTTATCATATATTTCCTGTAATTCTTTGTTTTTGTGATTTTGTCCTGAATGGCTATGTAGAAACCTTCGGTTTCAGCGAACAGGTTTCCATTTACAAGCCATTTATTAGATGCTTCTTTGTCTATGTGTGGTTGTGAGAGTTGGTAGGGATGTTTGCCATGGAGTGTTTTGTTTATCCAGGAGTCAATTTTTTGGATTTGTGTTTTTATATGATTGCTTGTATCATATTTTTTATTTTGTAGTTGTAGTGGTGTAGCGGATTTATCTAGTGAAATTATAACTTTGTGTAGTGGACTATCTTGTCTAGAGTAGAAGTTCTGACGGAGATTTTGTATTTGTTCATAGTGTATGTTATGCCTCCATCTTTTCTGGGTAAGGAGAATCTTTTGACGGCTGAATGTTCATGGGGAATTTGTTACTTATTACATGTAATTCTGATGAGTGTGTTTAATGAGTCAAGGTCTGTATTTGTCCATTTTATTATACCAAAGGAATAGGTGAGGATTGATACTGCATTGGTATTTATTGCTTTGATCATGTTTTTACCATTTAATTCCGTTTTGAGTATTTTTTCTAGGCATACTTTAAACTTATCTTGTATTTCTTGTTTTATTGCTGAGTGATCTATTATGGGTGTTTGTGAGAATCCTAGACATTTGTAATATTCGTCTTCACTCATGGCTTCAATTTTCTTTCTCTCTGTACTGATAGAATATCCTTCATGTTCTTGAGGTTTTCTTTTTTCTATGTAACATGTTTTACATTTGTTTATACCAATGTTCATTTTAATGTCCGAGCTGAATATTTCTGTTATGTGAATTTCTTATTTCAATTGTTCATTGCTTGCTGCATATAGTTTTAAGTCATCCATGTACAGTAAGTGATTTATAATGTAATGGCTATATTGGTTATGGAAGATACATTTATTCATCAATTTAGGTATCTGATATTATTTGATGTCCTTTTTTATGCTTTTCAGCCATAGTTTCATCTTTATTTTCATTTAGTTTTTAAGGAAAGGATTAAATTGGAGTTGTTCTTAGTTCATCGTCTTCCACTGAACTTATGTTCACCAAAAATCTTTAAAAGCTTTTTCACTCCCAAGAGTCTGATGATACGCCCACTCTCTCATAGTAAGTTTCTTTTTAAAATCTCTCCAGTAATGCGCTTCAGTCCTTTCACCTTTGTTAAAACTCGTAAAACCGTGATATATAGTGCTTTTTACTTTCTCCATTCGTAGTATGTATAGGCGCAAGTATTGTTTTCATGAAAAAAATCGACTTCGAGATTTTAACGGAAATACACGTTTTGAGTTGCCCTGAACACGTTTTGGCCATTTTCTCAAGTATGTATGTGTGTGTGTTGTGTGTAGGTGATAGCTTTCTTGTGGGTGCTCTAACTCAAAAACTATTAATCAGGTCAACGCGAAATTTTATATTTAACATTTCTATAAAAGTCACAAGAACTGATAGGTTTTTGGTAAAAATCGGTCAATCGAAAGTAGGTGTTTACTCTTGTCACTTATCCGTTATTTTGAAATATTTGCTTTAATATTTGATAAAACTACTACAGATTTCGATTCACTAAAATAAATTGCAAAACCACCACGTCGAATCTTCACCTTTGTTAAATGCATCGTCGCCGTCCCCGTTGACCTTCCCTTACTTGGCGGCGTTGACGTAAGAACGAATCGATGACCGTGAACAGTATACGAAAGTGATTGCGAAGGGGTGGGGGGGGGGAGTGCATCACCGCAAGGAAGACTGGTTCGGGAGGGGAGTGAGGGAGAAGTGAGCCGAAGATTTAAAGAAGAGGAGAGATTGTGAAGGGGAAAGAGTTGAGAGAAAGGGTTTAGAGGTTGACGGAGTAAGAGATAATGGAGAGAAAGATATAGGGAGAGGGCAAAAGAGAGAAAGAGAAATAAGTGAATAGGGGTGAGAGAGGGAGAGGGGCTGATGGGGCAGAGATGGGGAAAGGGGCGAAGAGAGAGAGAGATAGGAAGAAAATCAGAGGGAGATGGGAGAGTGTTCGGATCGCCCTTCCAAAAAAACCTGTTTCTGAATTGCGCTCGCTCTTGCCTCCACCTAGTTATGGTCCAACCTCCCCCATAGAATTACCTTCCAAGTAGGACCAGCCAGCGGTTAATGAACGCCAATATCCGCATATTTCAGAAGCTAAAAAAAGCAAAAGAAACGATATTATAAATATATCTGCACTCTCCCCCAATGACACGTCGCAAGGTATCAGTCATCGATTGGTTAATTTTTTTGGTGCTTGATTACTCGCTGGTGTTGACACACACATTTTTTTCTTATGACATATATAAACGATCGAGACGATGGAAAGATGTGGGATCAACACCTCCAACGCTCTATGCCGTAGAAAACAACCGTGAATTGCTTTTTCCATTGGTTGTGGATCTGATTCCCAAGATGGGAAAGACAGCTCTTTGACTTCTCATTTGGTATAATCCTCGTTAAACCAGAAATGTACATCTTTAGGTACATGCATCATCTTATCGTTAGGAGAGATTTACTTTAAAACTTTTACGGTTAAGGTATATATGCAGAAGAATTCTCTTAGGATTTGATAGCTACGTCTGCAAAACTTTGTAAAAATAGAAGATATAAGAGATGTGGCCGAGGAAATTCTTATGGCCATAATGTAGTCAACTAAACCAAACGCACTTTCCAGCTTCAAAGCCTTTAGCGGCTATTCATCGATTGTTGATTCAAAAATTAATATCCTAGATTTTAAAACTACATCAGCAAATTCTGCGTTAATATCATAGTAAGATGACAGCTACCAAGAAACTAATTTTACTTCCCGACTTTTACGAAAAGCAACAAAAATGTCATCGCAGAGATTGCAACGTCATTGCACTCGATTATCAAGTCAACGTTCGGGACTAAAGCGGTCGTTCGACATGTTGAACGGGAGGAAATTTCTCTCCAATTACGAATCAGAAACTAATTCTCCGAATATTTACAAACACTAAACGAAACTATTTTTTTATATTCCAACGTAGCCATAAAGAAAAAAAACGACGGTAGTTCGTGGAAAAGCTAAAGACATCTTGAACGGGATGTATAAGAAATCGTAATCTTTTTACTTTTACAGCTACTCCAAATAATATCCAAAGGCTTTCTCGGCTTCTTATCGCTAAACGAATCGTCGATGGCGGTTGAACTACAGCGCAGTAAAATAAACGCGACGTTCTCCCGCCACATCCCGTTCCACCCTCCCTCGTCTTGCAGTTTCATCTCCCGTCCGACAGAGGCGCTTCACGTTACCCTTCTGCTAAAGTTACCGGAGGTTAATTAGCTCTGAAAAGATGACCGTAAAACTACAATTATTTATTTTTTTTTGTTTTCCTGAGAGTTGTATACAGGCGGCGGATTGGACGGTCGGTTAGGCTTTGACTGTCGGAGACAGTTGTTCGCGTGGAGGAATCTCTCTCTTTCTCTCTGTTCCTCTTTCGTGTTTATGTATTTCTAGGGAGATCTGTCTGCCAGAAGTGAGCTGGCTTTTGTGGGATAAGCAAAAGAACATTTAAAGGATGATGTTTCGTCGGTTTCTTAAAAACCATTCCTTTCTCCTCTTATGGGAGCCGATAGCTTTTAAAAGCTCCGTGCACGCGAGCTGTGTGAATGACTGCAAAAGAAACGTCTGCGCCGCAATAAAAGCGTAAAAGGACACACACTTGGGGCAAATGTTGTGTGCTTGTGTGGGAGAAAATGGGCAGGAGGAGAGAGATAAGCTCTCTCCTTTTTTTCATTGCCCCCTGTCCGTAGGCAACGAGCGGATATTCAGCTTCCTTTCTCGCTGCGGGGGGAATCGTTAAAATGAGCCGTGTTTGGAAACCATTTGATATCTGTTTCATTTTTGCGAAAAAACGCTGCATTTCTATCTTGGAGTACTTTGACAGAATAATAATGCCAACCCGAAACATGAAAAAGATCGTTTTTTGATACTGTAGAATTAAAAAGTATGTCGTACTGCGAAATACAATCTAAAAATCGCGTAATACAATTTAAGCGATTTATTTTTAGTACCTAGATGGCAAACAGGAGAACTTAAGGTGTTACCATAGCAACCAAGCTGGAATCATGATCACTCGGATAAAATTATCGGATATAATTGATCATTACTATTAATTTAATATCAATCTTTTTAATGTCGTTTTCTTTTTAATTATTGCACTTATATTTTCGGAATTGTAATGCTACCACAAACTCGTAGTTTCATAAAATTGAATTCTGATGAACTCCATTGAAGACACGTTTTACATGGAATCACATCGTTAGCATAAAATGAACTTGATTGTAATCTTTTACTAGAACAAATGTTGCAGGAGTGATGTTTTCTGTTCTTGATACACTCTTAGAACATGAAACGCTGTTTTCACGCAATTCAGGTTATCTCGTTTTCTCTGTTGGTGTTCATTTAACCGCATGAGGTTGAAGAATGTGCATCAGCTTTAGATGAACTTGTATTGCAATTTAAGATCTACGTCGGTTAAAATAGATAAATGTGTAATATAGCATTGTAAATATTAATGGTCTAAAATTCATCAGAATTAGAGAGGTGCTGGGTGTCTTTATTTATTTGATGCCTCATTTCCTGGTAATGGCAATAGCTTAGCTGTTGAAGTACGTTTAGGATTTCTGTTTTTATGGTTTAGGCGTTAATGACACCTCGCATGTGCCTGGGAGGTATCCTTAAATATATTAGCACTTGATGTATTTCGAGAACACTAGTATCTCGATACTCTGAATTCAAATTTACGTCCCGTGATTGTTTTATCCTTTCTCTCTCTCTCTCTTTCACACACACATTCCCTCTCCCGGTGCTTCCCTACACCCCATCTCTCCCTCTTCTCCACCGCCAAAACTCTGTTCCAGACTCACGGCCACTATCCTTTGAGAGTGGCTGCTGTTGTGTCAGATAAATCCGAGGCAGAGAAAGAGGGAGGGTTTTTGGGAAGGGGCGAAGATGTTCGTGGAGGGAAGAGACGGAGGCGGAAGTCTGCTTTCAACCAAGGAAGATAATGGGTCCATTCGTAGGGGGGAAATAAGAAGTGGCGAGGTGTTTATGAACTCTTCTGATACAACTCTGCGAATATTTTTTTCAGCCAAAGTGGAAATTTACTCCCGGAGAAGGTTTTCCACGTATTTCATTCAGCTCGAGTTTTCACCCCTAGGGTGTAAAGAGAATGGAAGAGAATCAGTTCGTGCTGGTGCAGATAAGGAAACCGAAAAAAAATAATGGACTATTTTTTCCCTTTTCAAGTGCAATAAAATTAAATTTGCTTTCTTTCTGATGGAGTGTAAAATTTTGCGCCATGTTAAATGTTTTTAAAAAAATTCTTTTAGGTAACAAGATCTTTTTCATCGCCTGATATTTTCACGACTGCTCATATATAATTTGAAACAAAATATTTATCTAAATATGCGCCTAAGCCGAATTTAATTCATCCAAACGGGAAAATTTTGCAAGTATTTATATTCTTGAATGAAATGGTGGTTGATGCAATCATCTTTTGAGGAATTTAAACCCAGCCATTTAATTTTCTGCTGGTTCTTGAACGAAAAGAAGTCCAATGCTAGTACGACCGTGACAATTATTTTAAAACTTGATTTTGTGAGAGAATGAGTGGAATCTTGGAATGGATCGACTTTCTCGAGGAAAGGCCACTAAGCATGTTAAACGGATAAGTACGTAGTATAGGCATGAAAAAAGGGAAAGGAATTCGAAGAACGCGAGAGAAGAATAGCATTCGTTGTGAGAAATGAACGTTACTTTAGAGTAAGGAGGAAGATTTTCGAGGAGTGAAGGAGAGGGGTGGGTAGAAGCACGCTGAGATTGTCGCGGGATTACGCGTCATGATGTGTAGGAGGAAAGATGAGGGCTTGGGAAAGGGTATGGGATGCTTGGGAAGGAAGGAGAGTGGGGAATTGTGTAGGGAGGGGAGTGCGAGTCCATGGTGACGTGAATACTTGGGCCCTAAGTGATCGCCCTTGCCCTTCTCTTCTGATGTTCGCCGCCTTGGACGCGAGGTCTCTAAAAGGTGTTGCGCCATAGCAGAGGGATGGAATGGTGGGTGGGTGGCGAGGATATGGTCTTAAATCGCAGCATTTTTTCTGCTTCTGTCCCTTTTTTAACCATATTTTATCTCTCTCTCTCTCGGAGCTTACGTGGTTATCTTGAATCTATTCCACGCTCGAGAAACCCTCATTACCGATTCATTTTTTACGATTCGATTTTTTACTATTCTCCTTGGAATCAGACTCTTGGTGGCCAAAAATAAATCAAGTGCGAATTATTAATGCGGTATCTCCTTTTCTGCATTCTTTAGTACGTTTATTCGGATTCGAAATTATTGTTACTTTGCTTTGAGCCAATCGGTTGATAATGTAAGTCTAATCTGAGGCAGTTACGGTAGTAGCTTTAGGCACCGCCTCACAGATTCATTGGTAGATTTCTTTGTGTATTAATTAATTAAAGGATTTGTTGACTTGTACAATCGGGTTAGGCGTAATATGGCACACTATTTGTATTAACCTTACGATTGTTTCTAAAATAAATGCTGCTCTGGTATTGTACACATTAGTAAATAAAATTGTTTAAACTTATGTTCTTTTGAGCCGTATATGGTGAGATCCGTTCCGATTAGCTCCGTTCAAGATACATATGAACGTTTAATTCACCACATAGAACGTTGTAATTAATAAATGTTTTGATCTCGTTACATAAAATATTCGTGATATGTTCGCTCAAGTTATTGCTGCTTGAGTTCAGATTTTAGTTACATAGCTTACTTCCCATTCTTGGTATCAATGTTACATCTTTGTAACTCAGTGTATGACGATTATTTCTTCTGTTGAAAGGCTGTGGCAGTAGGATAATATGATCCGCTTTCAAAAACGTAAAAATATCGAAGCAAAAATATACGCTGATCCAGTCATAAAATCAACGTTATTCGACAAAATTTCACTTCGTGTGAGTCTTTATTATAAATCCAACGAAATTTAATTAGTTTTTAATTTATGAAACGTTTATTTAAAGTCCATGTATTTTACGACTCTATATCTTAAATTATTTTTTAGCAGATTTCTTTAATGACGATAAAAACACGTTCATTTTTTAAGAGGAAGAATAAAAACCTGTTTAATTGAGATCGTTTCGGTCAATCGATCTCCGAAGTATAATTTGCGTGGTAGAAGGCTGTGCTACCACGCTGCTACGTCGGTTTATATGCTTTATTTCAATTTCCTCTTTTCGTTAATGTTGTAATTTTTCTGTCTATTTAAAATTCGTAAATTGTAGCTATGCATGGAGTTACGAGAATAGATTTTTAGGTTATGGAATGGGTGCGTGGTTACCAAGGTAACGGCTGATGAAGCACATCTTCATCAGCCGTTACGAGCAATGCAAGATTCCCTAAGTTCATGCATGTCCAATGTTCCGGTGAGGAAAGATTGGAATGCTTGTCTTCCGAATGTTCGAATTTTCAACATGGTAGTGGAACTTATTTTCTCCATTTTTCTTTTGTTACCATATGCATTTCCTATTATTATCGTTCCGTCGAATATATCTTTAGGCTGCATATCGTCGTATACGTTAATATCGGCAACAAACTTGTTTTCAATTTGTGAATGTTTTTCTTTTCCTTAACTTCGTGCGAGCGAGAGTCAGAAAGTGCCATTACCTGTTATTGGTGGCTGCCAAGATCAGGGATTTTAAGAAAGAATTCTCCTAAGTCCTTTTATTAAAAAAATATATTTATGAAAATCCATCATAAGTTATGTTACGTCTTCGGGATATGAAAATGAAGAAGCCCTCCATGTCACTTGAAAAACTATTGGTATTTATGAATCAAATTTTAAATTTATTTATTTATTTCGTCAGAAAATGCAAATTTTGGTTGGATAAACCAAAAAAATTCTGAAAATATAAACATGTTTTGTACAAAAAATCATCAGGATTAGACTTATTCGGATTGTAAAATTAAACTCTTATTTTGCATTAAATTGGCTGAATAAATGGATAAGCGTGCTATGTACAGTTCGTTCACGATTCAATGGTTCTTTTACATTCCGGCCGCTATTGCTTCTTTTTTATCGAAAGAAAATAAACTTCCACTGCTATCTGTAAAATCTTTATGACCGAATGGAGATTTTCCGACGAGATAGCTGAGCGATGCACCAAACATAGGTACCAAGGTAGCGAAACTGTCGGACCCTCAGAGAATATGCCGAGGAGGTAACTTACTAAAAAAAAACCAAAAAGCTCTACTCGCCGGATAGCAATGTAAAGTTCCATGATGCAGAAAATTGCCGAAGACGTCCTCGCTATCGCAGCGAATAGAAAGATAAGTTTTCCCGAAACAATAGTCGCCAGATAGCAGGTAGAAAATACAAAAATAATCGAAAATTTACATATTTAATTGGAAGCAACATCCTGCGTCAGTAAGCATCAGAGATACCAAACCGATTCTAATCCTCGTGGAGTCAATGATAGAAGTCACAGAAACGTCACCGCTCTTTTATAAAACTACTAGCTGTGTGACCCGGCGTGGCCGGGTGCGATTCGGAATTGCACAAACTTATATACCCTCGCACCGCCCGCGCGCCCAACATACAAAGAGTTGCCTCTAAAAATTTCCTACAGAGAAGTATTTTGTTCCGTAAAAGGGTTCTTGAAAAATGTCATAACTTTCCATCAGACTGTATATTCATACGTTTTTTGTACGTGAAACGTATTTACACTATAGGTGAAAACGTTACTTGCCTTAAACACGCGGTATAATCTGTATTTTTTATGTAAACCTGTTCGTTGTAATGTTGAACAAATTAGTGAAAAAATGGTGCAAATCGGTTCAGCTATTCTCGAGTTATAAGGGAACATAGTTACAGACAGACAGATCGAAACGGATTTCTCACCAGGGCTGTGCTGCGCGAGAGTGGAGGGGGTTATGAGTGGTATCAAAACCTGCTTTGGGGTCTGCCCTGTAGCCTAAAAAAGATCGATTAAAATCGGTTTGTTTTTTCGGGAGATATTTTGGTTAGATGGGGGTTTTCGATTTTTGCCTTTTATGTATTAGATAGCGGTAGGGTCAACACATCTGTGGGTCGATAAATGGGATATATAGAGCCAGAGCAATCTGTTTGGTCTTTGTCGTAATTAGGACGTGTCCTGAATTACATGATTTGATTTAAAGAATCCTAGAAAACCATTAAGAAATCCTTCCTTATAAAGTTTTGTGAATCTTGCATAATCCGGAATGTATTCTACAAATGTTTCCGCCAAAATCTGCAGGGATGACAACCTTATGGGTTTTGCATTGTACCACATGACGTTTTAGAATAAGGGGAGGAACGATGAAGACATAAAGAGTAGGATGGTAGGTGGATGTAAGAGATGAGAGGCTAAGTGGAATAAAAAAAAACACAAACAGCGAAACTCGGTGCATTCATTTCTCTGTTTTACCGCTGCATTCTTCGTTGCATCTCTGTGCGTCTCTTCATACATGTCTCCATATTGCTTCCCGCTTGGAGAGGTAAATCACAACACAATGATGGCGTCGTGTCTTTCCTGTTCCATTCTATATAGCCCACCGTATTTCCTCTTTATTTATTATCTCTTCTTTTCTTTTATCTAAGCAAAAACTTTTTGAATACTGACATAACTTATGTATTTTTTAAATCGATTAACGTTATAAATATTATTATCTCAAAACATCCATGTTTGTTACTATTCATAAATTTGTATTTTCGTTAGTTTTTTATACTGATATACTTTTGCAACTTCGCATGCAGATTTACAGTTTTACGATGTAAATTTAATGGCATAGTCAGTGAAAGTGTTATTATAGTACTCTTGCATTTTTTATCGCCATACGATTCTCTATAAATATCGCGATCGCATTATTTAGCATCGCTTAAGAACGATCACATTTTCATTTCACGAAAATTGCGCTAGTTTCATAATGGATGGAAAATTATATACGACCGCTAGTTTACTCTGACAGAGACGGCTTACACAAAGATGCCAAAGTTTAGGTAATAATGAATTGCCGTGTTTAAGAATATATAATTGGTAGATTTGGTATAGAATTTGTATTCATTGGAATTCGCTACCAGATTCACTGCACGCAAAGCATCCAAACAGCTCGAAACTCGTTCGTCTCTATGCAGAAATGCAGTCATTTGAACGCTCTACAAGACATGATTTATAATATTCTTATTCAATTCTCCCAAAAATATCATGATAGAGAAATCCCTTATTATATCCTCCTTCCACCTGTTATCCTGCTCTCTTCAATTTCTCTCACTTATGTTTATTGTTTATATTAAAACTTAGCTATGAAAAAGCAAATAGTCCTTTATTTCGTATTCGCCTGCCTTTTGTGTTAATGAATTAGATTAACTATTCATTTCTATGATACAGCTTTGAAATTGTAGGACGGAATTAATATTGAATTTTAAAGTGGTGATATCGATTCATTTACATCTAGCCTGCAATCACGAAAGTTTTTGTGCAATTAAACTTTTCCGTTAATATCTAGGCCTTATGTTTTGTATTCGAAAAGAATTAATTTATACGTTTCGACATTTTTCAATAGAATTTTTATGCGACTTGTCGACGAAATTGATTTTTTTATTCTTTTTACGTATATTACCGACCTTCACTATTTGCCGTTAATCAATTTACCTCACTACGTCGGATTTATTGTTTTATTCTGTAAAAACCTCAATCCCATGTTTTCCAAACATTTCATTGAAGTCATTCAATTTAATGACGTTATCTCTATTCTACTCTATACCCAACCGACGATTCTGTCTTTTTTTCATTTTTGAGGATTGCAACCGCCAAAGCGTGTGGCGTACATAAAATCTTTTTTATCCTGTCTTATCGCATTATTTCTGCATCTTACTCTATTATAATTCCCATTGATTTCTGCAAAGCCACCCTTTCCTTCATTCCCTCTCGTATCATCCTCGCTGACTCCGTATTTTTCAACCTGTTTACGATACCTCGCCATTTCGTACCTAAAATCTTTCTCTTTTTGTACACTTCACAATCGCTTCCAGTTTCTCTTAGCTTAGCTTAGCTTTCTTCTTCCCTCATCATCGTCCCTTCCACTCTTTCATACCTTCTCTTATCTTTGCCTAAGCCTTACTATTTTATTCTTCCGCTTGTTATCGAGTAAATAAAAGAATGCCGGGAAGAATGAAATTCCGGTCAATGTGAAGGGAAGGTATTGTTACGGGATTATTAAAAGAGAGGCTTCGTAAGAGGAGAAGGGTATAAAGTGGCTTCGTTGAAAATTTAATAAATTTTTTTCTATACCTATCTTCTTAACATTCTTTACTCCGCTCTTTTTATTTCTTATTACTTGCCTTCATTTGTCTATCTCTGTGTACCTATTTCCTCCTATTCCTTACACTTAACTCATCACTGCTATTGTTGTATATCTCATACATTTTTTAGCCTACTCGTTATAACTTTCTAACCTACATCTTACTTAACTTCCGCAACCATCTCTCTGTCTCTCTCTCTATCTCTCCGTCTCTCCTTTTACCCTCCCACTCCTATTTCTCCCTCTCACCTATTTTCTTAAATCTCCTTTTTGAATTTTCGCTGTTCTTTCCATTGCATTTGTCTCTTTTAAGTTTATCTCTTGGCCACTTATCTTTCAATTTCTGTACCTCTCTCCTTCATCGCTCACTATTCTCCCATTTCTTTTAGTCCCACTCACTTTCAGCTCTCTTCGTTCCCTCGCTTCTGGAGTCCATTTCTCCTCTCTTTCTCTCCCTCATTTTCCATTCTCTTCCCACTCCGATCCTATACCTTCCCTCCCTCCCCTTCACTCATCTAACCCTTTCTGCCTCACCTCACAAATTCCGCCTCCCCCGCCACTCAGCGTTTGCTCATATTTGTATCCCTCCTCTCTATCTCGTGAGAGAATGAGAGAGAGAGAGAGAGAGGAGCATGCATAGGTGGCAGCGCGCCCACTGGGAGTGATGTATGAATAATGAACGGAAGGAGGGTCGTACTCCCCTAAGGAGGAGGCGGAACGAGAGAGAGGTATGGTGAGAGAGAGAGAGGGATAGAGAGAGAGAGAAAACGTCACCTGAAGAAGAAACGAGAAAAGACAGGTAATGGAGTCGGGGAATAAAAACAAAATGCAGAATCAGTCTCACAAACAAGCTGTATAAAACATCCCGAAGAGGTATGGAGGTGAGAGAGGAGTGGGAGGGAAGAAGAGTTTTATATTTTTTCGGCGGGGAGGAGTGGTAGTGTTTGAGAAGAATGATAAAAAAAAGTTTCGATGTGAGAGGCAGGTCGTACGTCTCTTTTCCTTCTCTCTCCCCCTCTCTCTCACCGAATAAAAGAAACGGGATGAAATAAAAACGTAAAAAATAATTGAATGGAAGAAAGCGAAGGGTTGAAAAGGCAGTCGGGCGGGGTGTGTGTGAGAGTGAGTGTGAGGGAAAAGAGAGAAAGAATGGATGAAGAGGTTTTTGGCGCAAGCAAGAATAATCATCGGAGTGGCGTAAAGAGGCACGGAGGGAAAGAGAGAGAGAGGGACGGAAAGCGTTCTTCATTTTTTTTCGGCGTGGAAATGCCGGCGGAGGGCGTTGATGGTGGGCGTCGTGGAACGAGGGAGGACGACGTACGGGCGGGGCGTGACGGGAAAGAGGCGAGGCTTTGAGAAGAAAGGCGTGGCGGGGCGAGGGGGTGTGGCGGGACCAAACGTGGGGTGGGACGGGATGGGGGAAAGAAAATACTTTGGCTGAGAGAGTATTTAGAAGAGGAAGGGGGAAAAAAACTTCGCAAAATGTAACGAATAGCGTCGCGGAATGTACATGCTCCATGTATCCGCATTGTACATATGTGTACATGAAAGACGGCGCGGTTTTATTAAGCATCGGTGTAGAGGGCGTCGCGAGAGCGGGTGACTAACAAAAAAGGCGAGACTTCTTTGAAAATTCATGTTTCGTTTAGCGCGAGGTGGTGTCGTCATGGAAAAAACAAGCTTTTTGCGGAGGTGGAGGTGAAGGAGATTTCCAGAGCGGCGCCAAAAAAACATCGCGTTTTTCCCCATCTTTCCAGCTGCGGAGGTGCGATGGAAGGGGGGAAGGGAGAAAAAAGGCTTGAGGAAGGGTAGTGGGTGGGTGGTGGAGGGAGGGAGGGATTTTTTTTTGTCGTGCCGACGGGAACAGGCGACATCTTTTAAAAAACTGCATATTTCACCCTTTGTTTCTCGTGAATAACGTGGATTTTGAAGTTCTTGCTATAAATGTACTAAGTACGTATTTACGTGGACAGGCAGGTCTTGACAGCTAATTATTATCATCTAAAACGGTTACATATTTTGGCATATTTTGGATTCGTCTCGAGTGTTAACTTTTTATCGAAAAGCAGACGCTTGAAAAGTCTTTTAAGTGTTACTTTTAAATAATTTCTTGTGAAATTATCTGAGAAGTTATTTTGACATCAAAGCTACGACAGAGTATTTTAATCTAGATGTGCATTATCGGCGCTTTGGTTAAAAAATACATTTGCGTAAATTTAAAGTAACATTTTTGTTTGAAATATATTTGCCTATGGCTCAAATGCTGTAATTATTTTTAAATAAAGATGGAGATTTTTATGTAGAGAAATTCAGCTAAAATTCACGCTAAAATTTAATTTTAATTCTTTCCGTCTTTCTATATTTATATGTAATATATAAATAATTTTAGGTTTACACACCTCCATTACCAAGTATTTAGTTTCTCATAGTAGGTTTAATTACATTGACGTTGAATTTGGTTTTCAATTTTAATATTCATATTCATTTGTTGATACTCCTAAAAATGGTAGTTTCTCTAGAAGCTGAAAATTATTAATATTTAATGAAAAGAATTTTATCGACTAAAATAGGTATAGGTCGCTTTGTGGCCTTAAATATCATCAACGCTGCTTTAGTTGTCTGACTTTCCACTGTTTATTGGTGCTTATCTTCAGTGATTTAAAAAATTAATGTAAAATTTGGTAAACTCCCGTCTGCCATGCTTCATTTTATATAATGCGAAGAGGTATTTATATTTTTATGGAACACCCTGCCATATCCCTTACATAGTAAAACAGATGAATAAATAAAGTACCCTCAAATCCACCAATGACGTCCCCCAAAAAGAACGCCACTTAATGCGCAGGTCAGTTCAAAATGCGCACGTCGAAATTATTTTTATTCAATTTATTCTCTTGAAACCCACACATTAAACGTTTTTATGTACTTATTTGAGATTTTTAACCAGTAATTAGCGTTCATAATGGCGGCTAAAGCATTAAGGTAATTTTATTCCTTGAAAAAGCAAACATTTCCACTATTTTGGCTTTTTAGTACTGAGGAGGTGAATTTTATGTACTCGTAAAAATAGTCCGACCATGCGCCTGGAGAACGCGGAAAAAAACCAGTTTGATCTTACTTTTCCTTCAGTTTTTTCTCCCCGCTGCGAATAAAGCCCTGTAAATCTGTACGGTTCCTTTTTTGAAATCGCAGCACAAACCGTAAACTCCCACGCTTTCGAAAAAAGGCGGAGGACGTAAATTTTCCGGAAAAAATTCTCCGAAAAATAGCGGCGGAGGAATTACAAAAAAATACGGTTAAGAGGCCCGAAAGCGCGGTATTGCGTTCCAACGAGAAATGCTTCATTACCAGCGTTTGTCGGATAAGATGAGGCCGTTTAATGGTTTTTTATTGCCCCGGACGGTAAAGAATATTACACCTACGCATCTAGGGGGTTGAGGTAAGATCTTGGTAGGGAGAAGGGGAGGCGAGGGAGGCTGTAAGGTACATTCAGAACGACTTGACCAGACGTCCTGTGGCGAAGCCGAGTCCTACCTTACCTCCGTGGGAGGTCCCAGGTTCGATTCCCCGAGGGAAAACGCGAGACAAAAAACAGCGGGGACATCCCCACCCGTTGTTGCGACTCTCGTCTTTCTAGAGAGAGAGAAGAGGATTCCTCTTTACCATTCTTTAACATCCCTTACCGACTTCTCTCTTTCTCCCCTTCTTCTCCTATCTCACTTCCCCCTCCTCCCACTTCATAAGGAAATGGTTTGTGGTGAGGAGACAAACGAGCATCGGAGGTTTTTGTGTGCGTGTGTGCGTAGGTGGGTGTGTGGGTGGGTGTCTACGAGGAAGATCCTGGGATGCGTTTTGTGTATGTAAATATCAATATCTCTCCTTGTAAAAGGGATTTTTCGTCTTTTTTCGTTTTCCTTCCATCTGCCTCACCCTCTCTTCTTCTCTTCCGACTTCTTCGGGTGGCGGACAAAAGGGGGCGTGCCCCTCTTCTCTCTCTCTCTCGCTCGCGACAGAAACAAGAAAGAAGTGAAAAGAAGGACATCTGTTTGGGAGGATGAGACAGGAAATATGATGTGGTATTCTCCTTCTCTCTTTCCATCCCCCTTTATACGCCCTTATCTCTTCTCCACCATCTTGCATTCTCCTCTTATTCTTTATTTTCCTTCCCTTTTCGTGCATTCTTTCCCTCCCTCGCCTACTCTGTGCACCCTATCCTCCCTTCCTCTCGCGAACAAACCCTTTATTGTTGCTCTTCTCTCTCTCTTATTGCTGTCGACTCTGCTGTGGTAGTCTGCTTGGGGTTGAGTTTATACGCGGTGATGTCGTGGGTACCCATTGCTAACCTCTTTTCTCTCCCTCCCCATCTTTTTTTGTCTCTTCTCTGTCTTAACATTTCGGGCATATTTATCGCTTGTTATGCTTTTTTGCGATCTTAAATCGTGTGGTGATAAATAATGTGTGCATATGCGTAATAGATTGAATTGCAAAAGCGTCCTTTGCTGATATTTTTCTCAAGTTTCTTCCATTGTTTTCTATTTTTTCACTCGAGAGCTGCGTGGTTCCTTTAACTTTTATGCTGAAGCATGTAGTGTGTCGATGGTAGCGCAGAGGTTCTTATTGTATACAGCGGAATACATAAGGAATAATTAGTGGATTTGTTATGAGATTGATGCGGAAAAGATGCATGATTGAGTTGGGCATTTCTATAAATCAAGAAAGAAGTAAAAATAGAAATTTGTTTAAGAGAGTTGAGAATTTTATAATATTATTGAAATAAATGGATGAGATCAAGAGAATGTGCAATTACGAGCCGAACTTGAATGAGTAACTGAAGGAGGGTTGCCCAAATATTAGTACATACTTCGAATGCAGTTTTTGGTAACACCTATTTAATACATGGTTTTAATACAACTGAAAATATTGAATTCAGATGTTATGCTTATTTTTATTCAATTATCCGGTATTGTTCCTTTTGCCGCGAATTTCTCTACAGTCTTCGTGAAAAACTCATTTTCCTATTTCATGCAGCTATTAGTTTTCTGTCTTGTTGAAATCATTTTTCTCTGCAGAAAAGTCTTTAAACGAAATTCGTTCCCGTGCCAATTATATTCCATAATCTAAAAAACTAATCCTTCATTTCTCGTTGAGCACTTTTCCGATCTGCTTCTGTTCATAATTTTTAGCTGTGCATTATAACTCCCTCTATCCCTCCACGCTATCCTCAAATAAATTATTTATTCAAAATTTTCATCCCATGTGACCCTCACTCATTATCCTATCCCCTGGTACGTCATTCAATTCCTTTTCTTCTTTTTGTCCCACGATCCGAATCGCATTAACCTTTTGCATTCCTTCGTCTCCTCTTCGTCCCACCGTCCTCGTGCGCTTCCCTCTATTCTTCCACTTCTCACAATCTTATCCTCCGGCATCTCTTCTTCTTCCTTTCTTTCGTTTCCATCGCTACCAATCCACCTCCTTGAATTGCGACGGGTGGGCGAATCTCTCGGGTAGGAAGTCTTGTCTTCCACCTGTCGCATTGACTCGGAATCTCTTTTTGTTCGCGGTTGCATTATTCATGCGGCATAATTATCAACCCTTCGCCACAAAATTCCTTAGAGGCACGTCCTCTTCAAACGAACGATCAGTTTCCCTCGCCATTTAAGCTTTTTTTGGTCATACTGGGGTTGCGGTTGCGGCAAGAGATTTTAATTCTCGTGTTTAGCAGATTTTATCGTTTGTTTCTTTGACTTATACCCCATTTCCTTCGCTCAATTTGTCTTATTACGTTTTTTGCCACATATCATAAAACAGCTTATAATATTTGGCAAGGTGTTATGATATGGTTTATATGAGATGATTAAATTTTAAAACCTGTTGTTTTATTCAATTATTATATTAATAGAATATGTACAACATTAATGTTAATGGCATTCGATGTTAAAAACAGTGTTCGTAGATATTAATGATAAGTACCGAAATCATTTTTATACTTATTTTTTAATTAATGTGACCAAATCTAAAATAAGAGATGCACGCAATCTTAATTATTCTGCGGATATATGCTTAGGGTTAATTTTTTCTTCATTTTAATTTATTCCGCTTTCATCTTATTCAAGGCAATCTTTATGGTCCGCTTACAGATTAGCCTTCTGTTCGATATGTTAGGCAAGTCCATATAAATTTTCTTATATTGTGCAATTACACTAACCTCTGAAAGGTATGTCTTCGACGACTTCCACGCCATTATGTCAACGTCCAGCAGATGACTTTTACATTTTTCAGCTACCTGTTCGTACGTTGTACGTCAGCCCAAGTACGCACATGAAGAACCAAAGATATATACACACGTGTCCAAGTATGTAAACTTATAAAAATGTAATTATTTAAAATACCTAAAAAACTTATGCACTCTTTCACATAAATACACGTCATCTCCAAGGTTCTTTGCAAAGTTCCATCTCTACTCATCCTATTTTTCTTCTTTCCATCCATCTCCGTCCATTTCAACCACAATCACATTCTCTCCTAAACTTTTTTCTTTTTCTGACTACCATCACCCCGCAGGTTTCCGTAAGAAATTGTTCCCCCCCTCCTTGCCCTTTCATTCCATGTATCTGACCCTTACCCCTTAAGCACCGTTTTTGATCCAACACTCTTTCCTCCTCTTTTTCCACCTGCATCTCTCCTGTTTTCTAACTTCTACCTCCCTCTCCATTAATAAAAAAATTTCCCTAAAGCCAAACTGTCCCTCCAGCAATCCATTCTCCTCAAACATGGCTATTGCTCTTTTCCCATTTTATGAAAAGTGTGTAAAAAGGAATCAGAGAAGGAATATATCCTTCGTGTTTGGCGATGTTGAACACGCTTTCACGCTGGTGCTCCCGTGATACGTGGGCTCCGCGGTCCGAGAGAGACAGAGGTGGTGTGTTTTATTTCGCCTGCGTTTTCTGTCGCGAAGGGAAGGAATCGTGTTTTACCCGCCCACCCATTTGTCTCTCCCTGCCCACACCTACGCCCACTGCTTCCTCCCTTGTTCTCCCACCGCTGACCTCCTCCTCCCTACCATTACCGTTCCTCCATTTCGTTTCGTCATTTCCTTTTTTTACTGATTAAAAAATCTCTCGGATTCAGGTCGTATCGAATCCATTATTTCTAATGTCACTTACTTCACGTGTTACCTCGGTATTGATTGGATCACGAGAGTGTAACATTGGAACGTTATCAGTAATTTTGAGAGGCGAATTAGATCAGAGCTTGTACAGAAGATTTTTAAGAATGAGCTTCTTTTCAGCGCTGAAACTTCTCCAGACAAGATTTATATGCGTGCCCCTGGTTTAGATGGATTCTACAGTCAAAGGGTGGTTTTTGAAATTGGGGTCTTAATTTGAAATCATCTAAACCGCGATACAGTAAGATAAAATGATTGATTGTCACGAGGAGCGACTAATAGCTTCTTTTCTTAAGGATTGACTATAGTGTTTTATTTTATTTTCTGGCTTGTATTTTTGGTAAAAGTATGAGTTATAATTTAAAGATAAATTCGCTGTCAAAGCCTCTAAAAATCTATTCCAAGTTTAAAATAAATAAAAAATCTTTGATGGGGTTACCCCAAAAATATTGTTAAATCGTCTTTAATGACAACATTTACGGTTAATAAACTTCGTTATTTTAAAATAATAATTAATTTATAATATGTGTAGCAATGAACATCTTTTACTTTTGGGATTTTAGAATTCAGCTATAAATATTAAAATTTGTTTTATTTTAATATTATTTTATGAGCATAAGTCGTCAATCAGTAATAAAAGTAAATTTATTTTCTTTGTTTATTATTATTATCTATAATAAATTTTGCTTGCATATGAATATGGAAACGAGCTAAAATTATAATTAAAATGGTTTTAAATTCAATTTCTGAAATAGGACTAGAATATAACTTTTATGTCCAAGTTTTTACGTGAAGCCTTGAAAAATATTAACTTCTTTAAAAATGCAACACTAAATTTTATTTGCGGACCATTTACAATTAGCATTTAAAGCTGTTAAAGATACCTTTGAGTTAGCATGCGTCCTTAGCGACATTAGTGATTTGTGTTAACTAAGAAAATAGATTTCCAGAGAATGTATTTTTAGTAACATAAATAAAACAATTGCTAGACATTCGTTTAAGATACAAACGGAAATTTCTTTTGCTAGCGAAAACAAATGAATTGATTATTTCTTTTCGCCTATTCTCTTATTGTTCGTTTTGCATTCCCCTCACTTGTGTTTTGCAGTAATCTCCCAACTCGCCTTTCTTCCTCCACTCATTTCATCGCTAGCTATGCATGTATATAAACCGCCGAGTCGACGGGGAGTCGGCCTTTTCGTGTAGATGGAGATGAGATTTTCATATCTCCTGACACGCGGTGTTCGCTGCCTACCTCGTAACTCCTAATCCGCTGAACAACTGCTTCCAAACGACACAATCCTGCAGTATCCAGTGTTTCCTGGGTCACGCTTATCTGAGGAAAGAGAATTAATAAAATAATGTCGTACATTTCTACCGTAAACGTTTTCGTTCGGGGTCGTAGTGTAAGCAAAATGCTGGTCACGTTAAGTCAGTTATTAATTCTCTTAATGTTGTCTGCGTTATCAAATGAAAAAATTCCATCGCCAAGACTTACGAATATTTAAAAAAAAATGAGAAATAATTTTGATACAATAAAAGGCACATGGGAGACTCAAACTCGCAATATCCTGTTTAATAGATAGCCGCTTTAACTGACTATACCAGCGGCAGTTATTAATAACTCTTACAAAAATGAAATTATAGCTCTTATTCATAGGTAAAATTTTTCTATCGCAAGTATGAACACTTTTACACCTTAAAAGAGCTTTTGTGAGTTCCTTTCCAGTGAAAGTTTCTTCTGAAGCAAGGCTTATCCTTATCAGGAAAGCATTCAGTGCCGGCACAAGAGCAGTCCAACCGGGACGTCTGCCCCTGGCGTTGTACTGTAAGTGGGGTCACGAAAATTTATACAGTAACACTGAAAGATACAATATTTAGTCGCAGGCGCTTGCTTCATTCATTTTAAGAAAAACTCGTATTACAAAAACATTGAAAAGTTCATTTGTTTAGTTAGGGAGGTCATAAATATTTGACCCGAGCGTAGAAATATATAGTCCGGGCGCTGTTAGCACTAAACGCATAGCCAGCTGAAATAATCCAAAACAGTAGGGAACGAAATGTTCTTATTGGATTAATGCTATATTTTAGTATACATTGGATTTTGCATGTTAATAAAAATTATTTTCAGCATATTTTAAATTCACGTTTTATTCCACTAGGTCGAGAGATAAAATGTTTAATAAATTCTGATTTGCCAGTGCCGACGAATGTGGAACTCTCAATGTGTGCTTTGCTAAAATTGTGGTATATTAAGATGATTGCAGATATAGTACTTGAAAGAAGCGAAATTGGAGATGCAAGAATCAGTCACAAAATATATAACAACGAAAAATAAAGAGCTCTACGCAACACGATTGACATTTCAAATCTAAGTATTCTTCTTCTTCTTCCCGTTTATACAAGAGGCATTGAAAAAAATACGCAATATGACCATATGGTTATATCTTGGATCAATTTACATACCTTAGGTAAATTTCACGTCTATTAGTTCAGCTACTTTTTTATGGAGTTTTTGCTCGTCGCAGTTTACCATCCATGAAATTGCTTTGATAAATAATTCGTAACTTGTAATGTGGGTTTCCTGCTTCCAGGCGTAAGCCGCTCTTCATTCCGTCACATTTACTTCGCTGGCGAGTCGCTTTCCATTTCAACCCGTTTTCCCCAAAACATTGAAATAAAAGATCCGTTACCTCACGTTACAGTCGATATTATGACAAATATTGCCCATTTCGTTTTTTTCGGAGGAATACCTTCTCGGTTTTTTCACGCGTGAAATTACCCCTTAAAATGTTCGCTTCGGAATAAATTTTCCGCGCGTCTAAATTTATCGAGTCGAGCGAAATAAACATATACGAGTAATTGTCAAACTGAGCGGGTCTTTCGACTTCCCGTGGAAATCAGTGTCGGCGATAATCGGGTTGTTTTGAGAAATTAAGGACAGGCGAATGGAACTTGATGTGTTAATTTTCCCTCTTGAAGCAGCTTTTTTTAAGCAAGCAGCTGTTTGTTCCTTCTTAGTTTGAGTATTCAAAATTTTATGTCGTAGCCAAAAAAAAATGAAAATATGCGTATTTTGTAATCCTCTTCTTTCATTAGGAATAAATAGAGCGAACTAATTAAGTGGCGTTTGTACGAGGAGTGGATAATTAATAGATAAAAAAAATCGCAGGATTAATTTAAAAACTTTGTGCGTTACATCGCGTTTTACTTTACGTGAAAATTCAAAGTAATATTTTTCTTGTTTTACTTAGTTCATGTTATTTATCTCATTCTAATGGCATTGGAAGTTGCGCCTTACTAACTTTATTTTCATCTGATAAGAAAGTGATTTGTTTCTGATAGGAAGTATTTTTTCTGGAAAGTTAATTCTTAATTCGTTTCGATTAAGTGCTGCACAGACGCTGATTTATTTAATTTAGTATTTATATTTTGTTAGCAGTAATATAAAACCCCTTCAACCTAAAGCAAATTATATGAATTTAACATGTTAGAGGCAAAAGAAATGACATCAAAATATTCTTGAGGCACCGGGGAGATTCGAATTCCCGATTTCCTGTTTTAGACAGTCGCTTTAATACACTAAGCCACGGCGCCGCCTTGTTCGTGTTTAACTAATTGTAATTATAAATTTATGATGAATTTGCTTGAGATAAAATTCAAGAATTTAAATCTAGCCAGAAAGCCATGAAAGTATAGTTTGATATTGCATATGTAATGCGCAATACGTGGTTACGATAGCGTCAGTTACCTCGATCCCGAGCCATTCTAATTACGATTTTGTGTACCGAGTACTCTTTACTCAGCAATATTTGCGGCCGACCAGTTATATGATATAAATCGCGTTGAAATATTTTAATATTTCAATCGATCAGTTCTTTGCTAAAAAAGGAGCGATTATTAACCAAGTTACCACGCAATTAAACATGGAAATTCACGTGGCTTTTAATCTTCGCGAAAGATATTCGCTTTTTTATTCTCAAGAATATATAATCTAACAAAAAGAATGCGAAACTAAGAGAGATTAGGCTTCATTTGCATTTGTCTCTGGAAATTGCGTGCGTCTGAAGTGTGGGCGAAACCTCCTTTCTGCAGCGTCGGCTTCGAGACCGGAATGATAAAGAGGAATAGCGATAAGAGGTTAACTGCCGCCTTGAACGATCCATTAGTTACCAACTTCTACTTTCATGGCGTTGTCTTCTAGCGCGTATCTCCTCCTGTCCTAAGCCTTTAATCCAACTCCTCTTACCAATCTTTCGAAGCACGTGAAGTTTCCTACCGCCAGGCGTTTACTTCCTTCTTAATAAAAAAGATAATGTAAACTCGGTGAACTCAAATTGTCTTGCACAATTTTTTTCATTTTTTGAGCTACGCAAAATTGTTTTTTTTTAAGGCTGGTTTCCAAAGGAACATAGCCTTATGAAATAGTACTGTCTGTGTGTGTGTGTATGCGTGTGTGTGTCCCCTACTAACAACTTTTGCATCAATGGACCGATTTTCATGAAACTTGGTCTGAGGTTCGTGCTGCCAGGGCCCACCTCCGGGCTATATTTTATTTGGTAAAGATTGAAGTCCCGAGTTCGATTCCAGGAACGTTTTTTCCCATTTTTTTACATATGAAATCTCAAATCCATCGTGCAGAGATGATTTCTTTAATTCTTTAAAATATCTTAAAATTGTGATATCGGAGCGAGATTTGTACTGTTCTAAGGAAAAAAGAATCTAAATTCTAATTCTTATCACAGAACTTTGATAATTGATCGTATTGTCTTGAATTTCTACTAAAACAACGGTTTTGCGTTATAAATTGCATTTTATCGTATTGTTGCCATGGAGACGATTATTACCGAACTCGGCTTGAGCATAGACGAGTGAACAAATTTGTTATTACCAACTTTTATATATATATATATATATATATATATATATATATATATATATATATATATTATATATTATATATATATATATATATACAACCACCTCACCTGAGATAATCATCGCGTAAGACGAGTCATTTAGTCACCTCGGCCACCAGATCTACGCGTCGACGCTGCGATAAATGTTAATTTGAACTCGCGTGAGAAGATAGATATATGGTATTAGAGGCATTTTTCATATTTATTTATTTTTAAAAATTGTTTCCTTTTTATTTGTTCATTTTTATCATTCATTATTTTGACAACAGTTATCACATTATTTGTACTATATAATCTTAGGTGTTCTTTTCTGTATTTATATCGTTGAAGCGAATCTGAACAAATTACAAGCGTCCATTATAGCAACGAGATTAAACAAACTATTGTCATTGTTCGTGGTGTAATAAAGTCTCTTTATTTTAATGTGGATTTGTATTGATACAAGCACTCCTACGTTTTTTGAAGGTGTGTTTTTGCTAATAATTGTAAGTTTTTATTTATCGTAATTATTATTGATATTAAGTTTTTATTTATCTTAAAAACTTTTTATCTTTATTCATTTAAGATTATTTTTAAAACTGTTTTCCCTATGAAAAGGCCATTGAAAACCTCGTTGGTGATCAACAATTTCACTCCTGCTAATATCTAAAGCTGAATTACTCTGAACTAGCAGTATATTTTCATTGGTTTTAAGCTATATGAATGGAAAGTCAGTATTTTCATTAATGAAACAAAAGATACTATCAAACTTCATACTACTTATATGCCAAACATTCTTACGTTTGCCACTGAGTTCTCTACTTCTATCTGCCATTCTCTCAACTGTAAAAAGTTAAAGGTTAAATATAGAGACTCCCAAATCACTCAACAGCTGATAGACATTTTTGCAACTTTTTACGCCCAGGCAAGCAGAAATGTTATCATAATTATATTATAGAGTTTATTCATATTAAAGTATTAACTATATAAAAGTTGGTTATAAAAATTCATTTTTATATCTTCACTTATTTTCTTTTCCACTCGACTACCCTTCAGCAATGGACAGTTGATTTATACATATTACCGTATAAACAGTGAGATTTATTAAATTTGTTTATTTAAAAAATACTTGAAAAATGTAATTTCAGATAGAGGTGTTGACATTGCTTTTAGTATTTTAAATCTGATAGTGCTCTATTAATTTGTTTTCCAATTTTTCTCTATCATTGATAAACTATGAATTACAAATGGTATTTATGGTAGGAGAATTTCTTGGAATGATTAACACATACTGAAACATTTCCTGTCAATATAAGTAATCATTTCGGGACGTCAACTTTGGGAAACCAACCTGCATTAGTCCTGGTTTGGACTTCTTGTTTAATTGTGTGATTTTTATCATTTTACACATTCATGCTTTGTTATCAGTTCAATTATGCATATGATCAGATTTAATTCTTTTTGTATCGTTAAGTGTAGGTCGGTATAACGTAAGGTTGGGGAATATGCCGCATGATCAGTATTTCCGATCTCGTGCGACAGGTGACAGGGTTAAACAGTTTAACTAGTTGAGCTAATCATAGCTTTGAAGGCTGGCCGCATGGTTATATTATTGCCCTATTTATCAACATTTTTATTGAATTTGAAGGTATGCTTAGCTTGTTTTTATCAGTAGATTTTTTTAATGGTCCAACGATTATGCGTAATGATCTAGTTTTATGCTATCAGAGAAAAATCAGTGATATTTAGGAGAAATGATATATCTGTAGGGTACGTTCTTGGTGTATTACCTGGCCGCTTTGTTAAATCTATATGGCAGGCGTCTCGTTTAAAACTGCTCACTCACATTGGGGTAATATGCCTCATAACATGCTTTCGTACGTTCTTTAAACCACCGAAGACCAACTAGGAAGAAGCTTGCAGTGCATAGAAACATAATTATCCCGGACGTAAAACCAGTCGGCTTAACTTTGCTTCACTTCTCAACAAAGCATGGTCTAAAGCTGCCACATTTCAAAATGCTATTTCTGGTTTCTAGGCTTGCGGAATATCCCCATGGAATCCTTGAAATTTTTCAGATCATGCTTTCATGGCCAATGATGTCTCCTTAGTTCAAGAGAAGGACCAGGAGAGCTGCAAAACCAGCAGTTCCGTTTATTTAATTTCATTTGAAGACATTTCTACCGTTCCATATGTAGCTGAACCGAGTGGAACTTGCTCGAAACGCAAACAGCATGCCGAAGTCCTCACCTCCTTCAAAATAATTGCAAAGAAGTGAAAAAAGAAAGCAATTAAGGCACAAAAAGCAGCCAGCCTAGAGCAACGAAAAACAAAGAAACAAGAAAAAGGTCGCAAATTAAAGCAATCATCAAAAAAATAAAGAATCCAGGAAACAAGACAGCCAAGAGGAAGAAAACAAAGCATCAGTCGAGTTCATCGGAGGGTGCGGAAGAGACGCGTTCGATTGAAGGCGGTGATTCGGAATTGGATGACAATTCAGATGACATTTGTGCCAAATGTGGAGGTTACTTTCATGACAAACGTGCACCGAAATGCGACTGGATTCAGTGTGTTCAATGCCTGCTGTGGTTACACGAGATGTGCGCTAACTCATAGATTTTTTTAAGACTGCATTGATATTTTTTCTTTACTTTAAATCATTTTGCTTTTGTTCACTTTCGTTTGTTCTATTTTCACGTCTAAGTATTTAATTTTTGTATAATGCTCAATTTACAAAAAACATAAATAGTGGTAAATATTTAAAAGTAACTCAGTTTCGTAATTTTGACGATTCAATTTTAGAAACAAAGAACATTTTTCAATTTATTGTACTAATTCTAAACAAATATCCAAAATAAATGCGTGTAGCCATATTACCCCAATGCGTGGAGGAATATGGCGTATTGTAATGTGTTGTAAATTATTTCCTTTTCTATAATGCAAAACTTTATATAACTGACTCAGCATGTAAAGGAAGGTCAAATAAAAGTTATTATAAATATTTCGTATCCAAATGTAACAAATTGACTTTTACATAACTAAAAACATAAATAAGTTGCCATATTCCCCCACTTTACCTTATACTTTTAGTACTGCTGAAATTAGTGCTAAATAGTAGGATATGATGCTTTAGGAAGGAGTAGAAACAAAAATTTCACTACTTGTAATTTGCTTGCATATGTACTATTACATGTTTGTGTTCTATTTTTCTAAAATACTTCACCTGTTTGTTGTATTTAGACCTTTATTAACCTTTCTTATACAATATACCCTCGTGTGTATTCACACATACACAAGTGTGTAAATTGTTTTTTCAGAACTAGGGCCTTTACATAAACATACCAAGAACAAAATGTACGACGTACTTCCGCCTTTTCATCAACGTACGATATACATATTTATAACGAGAGTAACTTGTCTTATTTATTCGGATTTGCGTGACCGCTATCATCTTTCCATGTCTCTCCCAATGGCTGATTCTTATCACGTTAGCATTTATTATCAGAGTGTAAGCGCACGCCGTTCGTAATGCTCCTGCCGTTGTCTTGTGGAACTTTTCTCACGCGAAAATATTCGACTTAGCAGCGTTATCACAATGGGCGGACCATACTGAAAATAGTT
This sequence comes from Tanypteryx hageni, assembly GCA_028673005.1. Lineage (NCBI taxonomy): Eukaryota > Metazoa > Arthropoda > Insecta > Odonata > Petaluridae > Tanypteryx > Tanypteryx hageni. The sequence goes on from CM054113.1 coordinate 71,465,437, forward strand.
TTTAATCGCCGGTATTAATGCCATAAGCAAAATTCGCGAATGAGCAGGCACATATCTTGTAACTTTGGCGAAATATTAATATTGCTGGTTAATTTTAAATAATTAGGTTACTAATTATCTTAGTAAATATTGGATCATTTCGTCCAAATATATTTGAATTGCACTGCATAGTGAATTGTAGTTGTTGCATAATGAACCTTATAAAATGTTACCAAGTTTCTAAATATTTAATATATAAATTTAAAAGCGTATAACGATCTTTAAGAGATAAATGCTATGATAGATAATGTTTTGCTGTCATACATCTAGTTATGGTAACTTGAACGTTTCCTTAAATGTATATGTAAATAAGTCTTGTTGATAATTTTATTTTAATGTGGTGTAAGACGTTCCATTAGTTCTCCTTAGGACATTTGAAACTTGAACGATCAAATGATTTGATGCTTAAAATTCTCCGGATAAAGAGAGGAAGTCTTGCATTGCTATTACAACTATGTAATAAAACCTACAAATCCTTCACACAAAAATTTTACGTACTTAAAATCAAATCTCCAAACGCAGCGCTAATTTTTTAAAAAGTAGTCTCAGTTTCTACATTATATTTCATTTACGCGTGCTCGTGTGTGCATGATTTTATTAGCTAGGGAAGCGCGAGAACTCAGGCTGCCAGTTTTAATCAACCTATTCACGAAACGCAACTCTTGTTACTCCCGTTTTGAAATTTCGCTTGGTCTCTACTTATTTATTTCAATAACATGCATGTCTATTCGAGTTTATTCCGGGGTCCGTTATTTGCAATAAACACAAAAATCTATAGAAATTTGCATATTCGTATTTAAAAAAATAAGTTTACGATTAAGGCTTTAGGCAGTTGACTGCAGTCGAGGATTGTCTGTTTGCCGTTTCCGATGGTATTTGAATGTTTTATTCGAAATACAGTCATCTTCCTCCATTGTTATGACTACGGCAGTCGACGATACCCCGATTTGGACGAACGTGAACAATATTGCCTTCAAAATATGTACATTAAAATATTTAACCTTAAAAATTTCAAAGGTCTCAAAGAATAAATGTAATTTTATTGAAGCTTTCCTTTTTAGCAGATAAGCATTTGTGTGTCAAACAAACGCATGGTCATATTTTGTTTCTTTGCAAAGTAGTATTTAGTAGTGGGAAGATAGAAGTGTTGCGAACCGAAAAAGTTGCGGTGGTACCGAATCGACGACTTTGTAAATGGAGGACTTCTTCGTTACAATAGATAATTTCATTTTTTCCTTCAAAAATATCTCGGAATCGTTTAAGTTAACCGCACTATTTAATAGTTTAAGGATTATTATTTTTTAAAGAACGCAGCGTATTATTAATATTCTGCATAACGCCCCAAAAATCTCAAAAATGTCGGCGAGAAATATAACTAAGTCGCTTCAGAGTCCCGTTTATCGAATTTTTCGGCAATATACACAATATTAGATCTTCAAATCCATAAGAATTGTTCCTAATTCTATCTTAAGATAGGAAACCAAACCAAATTATTGTCCTAATGTACTGAGCTGGACAATTTTGAAATCAAAGACAGGTCACGGTGTCACATATTGTTATTTCGAGTGTAGTAGATCCTTTAAATCAGTGTTTTTGAAAGTTCGCGTCGAGACCCAATACTGGGTTGCAAGGCTCATAATTAAAATGTGATCATCCAAAGCATAATGAGCTGAATTATACCGAGAACGATAGGGAACAAATTGATTCCATCATTTAAATGATACCTATACATATCGATATGTATTGCAACCTAATGAAAACTCAAGTAAGAAACTTTTTTCCTCATGTTGTCTTCCCTCACACTGGGTCGCAAGACAAAAAGTTCGAAATACATCGCTTTAAATCAAAACACAAAAAATAACTTTGGAAGTGAATACACTCTACATAAAAAATGTCTGTAGAATGGTGAAACACGTGAAATCTTCAGTAAATGCCATACTATAATATAATTATATATATATATGTATACTATAATTGTAAGAAGGCTTTACGATGTTTTTGGAAGCGTACGAAAAACGCAAACTAGCGTTCACTCTTACGATTTTTCCTCCTTTGCTCACCTATCAGCTTAGGCGAGATTTAAAAATAACCGCTCCGCTATCGCGCCTTTTCCCCCCGTTTTAATGACATGGCGCCAACTCTTTCCTTGGCGACACTTATCGGAAGCACTGTCGCCCTCACCTCCTATTGGTACACCACTTGTTTGTGTGCTTCTCCGGGCCCGCGGAGGGAAGTGGTCAGCCGCTGCCGCCCCCGGGGGCGGAGGGGGAGGGGAGGCGACGAGTTGGCGGGGGAGACGTTGAAGGGTAAAGGGGGGAGGGAGGGGGGGAGGGTCGCGGGAAGAAGAAGGATGTGGAACTGATAACGGGTGTCCGGTGAAGGCTGACCACGGACGCGGAGAAATCTCAATGAGTTTCCGGATGCGGGTCCGACTGAATTTAGCCTCCTCGCCGGGGATATGACGCTTGTTTTTCACGATGTCAAAGCGAAAAAATCATTTCTCGGCATTTTGAGCAGTATATTTTGAAAATTAATTTCGAATATTTTTCCTCTCGTAGTTTTTTATAGCCGGTAATATTTAGAGTTGGGTTTATCGTTCTCTATTTTGGTTAACCTATGAAAATTGTAATTCGCTTTTTAAGTGATGAGGAAAACACCGAAAGGAACGCCTAATTTATGAGATCCGCGGCGCTTAAACTGCGAGGCTAGCACAGGAGAATTATTTCTCTATCAACTATACAAGGTTGAGGGGATTTAAAAAATATTTTGTCGATGAATTTGAAATATCTGTACTGTTGTATTTCTCAAATTTCTGAAGCGTTTCAAAATTTCATGAAACATGACTTGGATAGAACTCTGTGAGCTCTGAGATTGCAGATTGTTTTCATTAAAAAGATTAATTATCAAGTTTAAATAATAATTAATAACAATTGTACACTCTGATATCCAAGATTCTGTTGGTTAAAGGCACTTTATAGAAGGCAAAGTCAGAAAACAGTGCGAAAATATTGATATTTTTTCGGCTTATGAAAGTCTATAAAGCCTCCGACTATGAAGTGCTTATACGTACATATTTACAAGCATGTTCATTAATTAATGTTGGATAATACTGAAAGTATAGCTTATGTAATTAATGAAATAGATTTTTACTCTTTTCGTCATGTTTCGATAGGCTAAAATTAGAGATGCAATGCTTGATATTGAAACTTGCCAATTTAAAAAAATACAGGAACAAATCGAATAAACAGCGTAACGTAAAGTTGCACAGAAATATTTCAAATTTCCTAGTAATAGTTTTGAAAATAAGAAAGTGATGAAACCGACGAAAACGAGATATACGTATAATATAAGTAGTATTTAATGTAGAACCCGCTTAAAAAACTTCGGTTAATAGGTCAATTTTGATGTATTGAATATGTATTTTCTATCCAAGGCCACTTCTATTTTCCCAAAGAGTAGATGTATTTTAGTTTACATACTGACATTTAAGCTTAGAGTCAGTTCTAAATTGTTGTTATTTTTTATAGATGTTTATTTGATCTAATTATTTTATTATACTGTAAGTTTTTAATCGTACTATACTGCGACGCACTCGTATAGCAATATGAATTAACCATTCCTTCTAATTTCGCCATGGTTGTTTTTAACGCATACAGTATATGATAGCTTACGGAAGAATCTGTGTCACAAGTGATATTCCTAGGGCAATTTAAGATGGCTCCTTGCAAAGGGTCGCTATGCTTGAGGCGGCACAATAGGGATTTTTTAAATTTTCGTTTGGTTTCAAGCCTCATCATGCGTCGGTACGCAAAGGATGGGGACGAGGAGGATTTTAGAGGGGCGAAAGAGAGAGCAGAAGTGCCCCCACCCCCACTTCTGCTGTGTGAGAGAGAGAGAAAAAGAACAGTTAAAGGCGCCCTTGCGTGGCTTATGTCTTCTGTTTTTACATTGCCAGCCGTGAGATGGCTCACGAGGGGCAGCCTGGCGCATCACACTTTTTAAATGTAAGTTGGTTGCTTGCATTCAAAGGCAGAAGAGGGCAAGTGCGGCGAACGAGGGTGATACGAAGGGAGAGGCACAGAGAAAGAGGGAGAGGACACATGTTGGGAGGGATAAAAATGGCGTAATAAAAAACAAATTGGAGATTTTGTGGACCAAGAAAGGAGTCCATATTTAAATGAAAACGTTTCTGGGAAGTCACCTTTCTTCCTAAAATTTTTAAACTGATCAGCTATTCGTAGCGCTACCTCTCAGACACCCATCGCGCGTAGGCCATAGGGAATCAGGAGGTCGTAAAAAAATCAGAAAGTACGTTATGCTCAAAGGTGATGGGGTTGACATATAAAAGTCACTTGTCTTTGATGCGATAATTTTTTCAAAAATGTTCATTATTCTCGCGATTATCTTGGCGGCATGGTGCAATTTATGAATTAGTTACAAGTATCAATGGCAGAACTTGTATCGGTGTATTCTAGTAGAGGTTTTGGTCACTTATATATATATATATATATATATATATATATATATATATATATATATATATATATATATCCCCTTTTGGCTATTAAATCGCTTCTTAAAGAGATGAAATACGATTCATCACAGTTCCTCAGTAGATAAATATGGAAATCGCACAAGTTTGATGTTCATACTTACCTTAAATTCATGGACTACACATACGGTGTATCTATCTGTAGAATAGAAATGTTTCTATAATCGTATTTGGTATTTTTTTATAAAATCTAATTTCCTTAATATGTCTGGTTTTTTTGGTGTCGACCATTAGGTTAATAATTGTCATCACTACAATTTCGCTCGTCATTATAGAAAAAAATTGAAGTTTCACTTTCTGCGCCCCAACCCTCGCGCAAAGAAAACCGGCTCGCAAATAAACCCCCTTGTAATTCAGGACTCCACGGTAATAAAAAGGTCGGCGGTAGAAAAAAATAAACCACTGAGGGACATGGCGCGATGTTTTCAGACATTTGAATGATTTAAGGCTGTGTGCCAGAATATGGAGGAGTTTCGCCGATTTTTTTAAAATATCTTTTTAATGCAACGTCTCTTGCTCTTTTTTTTACTTCTCGCTCCCTATTCCTCCATTTACCGCCTAGTTTCTCATTCTTCATCTGATTGTCATCCCTCGTACATTCCATTCATCTCTTCCTCCCTCTGTTTCTTTTCTCCCTGCCTTTTTCACCTTCTTGTCCTGTCTTTTTTCTTCCTCTCTATCTTCCTTCTTCTCTTCTCCTTTTTATCGCTCTTTATCTTTGATTTTATTTCATTTATCTGCCTTACCTTATTTTTAGCCTACTTTCCAGAATGGAAATAGGCTCATAGTTTTGTCGTTCTGTCTGTCTGTCCGTTCCCCCTGTTAACTTTTGAACCAATATACCGATTTTCATGAAACTTGGTGGAAATCTCTTGTTACATGGGCCGAGCTCCCGAGGATAGTTTTTGTTTCGAATATTGAAGTCTCTGATTCGATTCCAGGAGCTATCCTTCCCATTTGATTTACATGAGAAATATGAAATCTATCGTGCAGGGTAATTTTCGTTTGCACATTAAAATATCTTGGAGGTGGGTGAGTTTTGTACTCTTCTCTGAGGAAAGGAATGAAAATTCTAATTTTTATCATAGACTTTTGCTTATCGATTGTATTTCTTAGAATTTCGCGTAAATACTGGCGATATTGCAGTTTTTATCACTCATTACGAGAGTGTTGCCATAGCAACAACTATTGTTGGACTCAGATTCAGTATAATCTAATACGTACACGCGTTATTTTTGCCGCACAAATACGCGTGATCAATTTAATATTCCGTTCGAATGTATTTGTAGTATTTTATAACGCTAAATTATGAAATTTGGGAACACAAAGAGCTACATATCCGCGATTACTTTAAAGCTATTAAAGCCTATGAGTATTAAATAAATGATTAAATGGAAAGCAGGCATCATAAGTTCTGTTTGGGTCATCTTGTTCTTTTTTTCTTACTTTCAGTACTTACTATTTCATTATTTTCTCTCCACTTTACTTGTATCTCCCTTTCATTCCTTTATATTTCTTCTACGCCTTTCTTCTTCACTATTTTTCTTTATCCTTTCAGTCACTTCCTCTCATTCCATATTGCCCCATTTCTTTTTAGCTCTCTCTCTCCTCATTTCCTCGTCCTTCATCGCCTTCTCCTCTTCCGCTCAAAAACTCATCTCCTACACTCTTCCTCCGTGCTTATTTTTTCCTCTTTCCTTTCCTACTTATTAGCTGCGAGCGTCTGTTTTCAGCGGGATGCTCTTGCAAGTCCTTCTGGGTAAAACGCGGCGGAGAAGACGCTGCGAACACGTCGGCGAAACGTAACACGTGAGGCGGACTTATAAAGCGCACTTCCCCCCTCCCTGCCTTCTTTATCTCTACTAAGCAAACTTCCCCCATATTTCCCTCTTTCTCCTTCCGCTCCAGGAGTCATTCTCAGATGAGCTCGGTTATGCATTTTGGGATTTTTTCTTTTATTTCTGACGCCGCCGCTGCAGTCGTATTAAAAGTCTCGCTGGCCGTATGTGCGGCGATGATTGCGAATGACATGTGCGCTGAAAGGCCCACGCGGGAAGACTTGAAGGCGGCGTCTGTTGCAATTTCTTTGAGGGGCAATCTCAATAAATTGACTTATTTTTATTAGGTTTTCGTTCTGAGAGGTGCTCTTGTGGGGCAGACGTCGACGCCGCGCTTTCATTATAACGACTTTTTGAAAAACAGGAAATATATAAATGTTTGTTTTCTGAATATTAATAGTGTCCGCACACACACGAAAATGTGATCTCTAAAGAAGGATAATTAACAAGTCATTATTCCATAAAAGTCAGAGGCCAAAAAGAGAAGAGCTGTTTGGCTCTTGCATTGCGTGCTATGTTGCGGCTGAAGTATAAAGTTCTCTGCTCTAAATTAATAGTTGCCGGCAGTGCTCGTCAAAAAATCACGCACGTACTTGTAGATTTCTTAAAAATTATCTTTTCTTGAATCTTAATAACGGTGCTGCAAAGGAAAAAACAATCGGCCAAAGTCAGAATATATTTGGATTACAAAACCGGTTATATGTGAGACTTGCGAACATTAATAATTTAGATTTGTGAGATATCTGCCAACGCAAAATTGACAATTTTCACGCCGCATTCGGAGCCTAGTGAAAATCGACAGCAATGATTAACCAACATGATCCATATATGGCATTTTTGTCACGTTTATTAACAATATATCTCAAATATATAACGTTAAAACGGAGGAAATCGTATCATAAAGATGCGCGTAATAAAGCTTTTTACTCGCGATTTTGCCTAAAACCATGTACCATCACTCGAATTTGGGCCTTGGCCTTCTCTTAGAAGGTTTCCTATCAAAAATTGTTTTCGGCAAGAAATGGTTATTTGTTCTGCTCTACGACATCAGAAAAGAAATTATTTTTTATGGTTAATATTTTACGAGTTAAAGCAAGAACTTTATTATTGGTTTTGAGTAAATTGGCAGCCCAGCTTTGGTGATCTGGCCAAATTACATCACTTTTGTCTTCCAATTTGTTATAAATCCTAATTACCAAATTTAATCGAAGTACAACTGCTGTTACTAATACAGACAAAAAAGACCAAACAGAATAGGCGATTTTTCTTTTAATAATCACTACTAGAAATCGTTTTTCATACGAAGTCCGACGATAATCCTCAGCTAAAGAACCATTTGACTTTTCACCTTTTCTGCATTCACCGTGTGTCCCTCATCCTCGCCCATCCCGTCAATTTGTACAACCGCGTTATTCCCAATCCGCTATTGCAGCTGCCGAACAATTAGTCACTGCCCTTATTAGTGATGGCGACCCGGCAAAGTGAGGGATTCCCTCCCATTAATTACTGTCACCCTTCGCATCCAAATCCAGGAAACGAGGGGTCCGTAGCGAGGGTACGAGCGTGCGTGCATAATTTCTCCGTGCGCCTTCATTTGTCTATTTATTCCTCGCCTGATGCGTTATGCCTGCCTCCCGGTTGCCATGGTAGATTGCCACGCGGAAATAATTTCATCATCCTTCTTTTCTTCTCTCTTTTCCTCGCCCTCCCTCTCTCCAAAAGCCTCATTTGTCTCTATTGATTTACGAGATTCGAAAAAAGAGAGCATTATTCCATGAGCATTTTTTTAAATTCATTAAATCATCCGGAGTGATTCTTCGTTTTGCTATCTTTGTCTTAAAACTTTTTTGAGGGTGTTTCGTGGTTGGGTCCCATCGTACACTTTTTCAGGGATCTGAAAAATACGTTAGGACACTCTTCAACTTGAAAATTGTTTCGTAAGTGTTGTTTTTGTTTGATCGATCGCAGTTCTCGTTGGAGTAATTGGTTGTTGGAGAGTATGATGGATGCTGGCCAATTTGTATCGATTTGGGTGGCCGCACGTGACGCTGGGAGAACTATGATCGACCTTTTTGGTGGAAGATCTCGTGTCTCGCGATGGTCCACAGCTTAATAAGAGCCGTCTTTACGTGTCTCTTTTAACACGTCTTCACCAATCAGTTTCTCTCGACTATTGATACAAATGGATTCTTTGTAGTGGAGATGTTGGAGTGTACGGCTCCCTATAGAGTGGTCATGCTAATTTAATTAGCTGTATTCATTGCTGCTGGTCTCCTTTGGTTTTTGAGATAACTTAAGTGGATGTCGCGCGGAAAGAGGCGTGTGATATTTAGATGATTGTTAGATGGTAGATATAGTACGGCATGTAAAACACTATTTTTAATACTCAATGCCAATTATTTGTAATGTAGAAATCGAAAATGGTACAAAAAATAAGTTTCAAGTGTTTGCGTTTTAACAATAATCAATAATCTTTCCTAATATCTTACAAAATAAATTGTAAATATTGTTTAAGAAGAAGAAGAAGAATTTATTAAGAATACATTTACATAAGTTGGATTAAGTACTGATTAATTATTACAAATTACAAAAAGAATTCATTACAAATTTAGGAAAGGGAACTTGATCTGGTCCTACAGAGCCATAGGCTTGTCTGTACGTGCCACTTTTCCCTTTGGTTCCGGTCTTTAGTTTCTTAATAATTACACACTCTACACATACAAATAAATATTTTCCTTTTTGCAAAACAATATTTCACAAAATAATATTTCCATATAATATTCCTCATATTTAATAACTTGTTTAACTTTATATATATACTAGTAGTTGGTGCTTGCATACAGCAAGCATTTCATCTCACCTTGAAAAAACATTCATTTTTCAGACAGACATTTCATCATTACAAATGGTCTTTTAATTCTAAAGATTTTACCTCTGCAGCGAATTTCGTTTTTCCCATATGTAAAAATAATAGTTTAAAACAATCCCCAAATGTTGCAATTTTAAAATTTTACACTTTCTTCATTATAAGGTACTAATGCTACACATTTTAGCCAAATTTTAAAGTTGTAGCACTTCTAGAAGTAAAATAATATTTTTCTAATTGTTTAAATTTAAATAATTTTTAACGGCTACCGTAATTCATATATAGTAAAATGGAAATGTTTATTTGTGCAAATTCACTACTCTGTAAATAATTTGAAAATTTCAGCTTCCTAGCTCATCCCGTAGTACCTAAACAGTTCTCTATTTGTTTAAACTTTAAGAATTTTTAACTGCCAAACAAATAAAAATATCAAAATTTGTATAATCCCTATTTCGTTTTTTTAAGAATTCTACTTATAAAAAAATGTTATCATCATTATATATCGACGACTCTTACAGAGGAGGAGGATATAACATACTTGCAATGTTGCAATATTATATATTTCACACTTCAATTATGGGGTACTAATGCTACACCTTTCAGCCAAATTTTAAAGTTGTAGCACATCTCGAAGTAAAATAATATTTTTCTAATTGTTTAAAATTTAAACATTTTTAACGGTTTTTGCAATATATATATGGAGAGATTGAAATTTTTATTTGTGCAAATACACTGTTCTGTAAATAATTTGAAAATTGCAGCTTCCTAGCTCATCCCGTAGCACCTAAAAAATTATTAAACTTTAATGTTCAAATGGGGTTAAAAAAACCCCTAAAATTCACAATTTTAAAATTTTCGATTTTTATAGTTGGTTATGAGAAAAGTTCTATAATCTTGCAAAATTTCAGCTTCCTAAACTTATTAGATTGGTCTACACACTGGATTCCGTTTTCCCATGCTAACTTATGGGAGATATTCCGAGGTCTCTGGAGTCGAACCCAAGACACTGTAAGCAAAAGTGACAAAAATTCCTAATAGATATTGCGACCATCTAGCAACACTGGAAATTTCATCTTTCTAGCTTACCGAAGTGCTGGAGATTCGAAATTTTTTTCATAGGTAGGATTTTGTACAAAACCGACTAGAAAAAACGAAAATCTTGAAAAAGTGCAACAGTGCGGCCGCAAAAAATTCGCAATTGTTTAAACAAATTTTCAGGGTTTATGTATTTTCGCATGTGCTACGGAGTTGAAATTTTTTTTATAAGTAGAATTTTTAAGAAAACGAAATAGGGATTATACAAATTTTGATATTTTAATTTGTTTGGCAGTTAAAAATTCTTAAAGTTTAAACAAATAGATAACTCTTTAGACATTACGGAATGAGCTATGGAGCTGAAATTTTCAAGTTATGTACAAAGTAGTAAACTATCTCAAAAAAACATTTCATTTTTACCATAGATGAATTTCGGCGGCCGTTAAAAATTATTTAAATTTAAACAATTAGAAAATATTATTTGACTTCTAGAAGTGCTACAACTTTAAAATTTTGCTAAATTGTGTAGCATTAGTACCCCATAATGGACAAAGTGTAAAAATTTTAAATTGCAACATTTGGGGTTTGTTTAAAACTATTATTTTTACATTTGGGGAAAACGAAAATCGGTGCGGAGGTGAAATCTTTAGAATTAAAGAACATTTGTAATGATGAAATGTCTGTCTGAAAAATGAATGTTTCTTCAAGGTGATATAATATGCTTGCAGTATGCAAGCACCAACTACTAGTATAATGATATCGACGACTCTTACAGAGGAGGATATAACATACATATAACATATAACAGGAGGATACTAATGTTTAGGCACTTCCAGATGTGCTGGAGATTCGAAATTTTTTTCATAGGTAGGATTTTGTGCAAAACCGACTAGAAAAAACGAAAATCTTGAAAAAGTGCAACAATGCGGCCGCTAAAAATTCGCAATTGTTTAAACAAATTTTCATGGTTTATGTATTTCCGCATGTGCTACGGAGTTGAATTTTTTTTATAAGTAAAATTTAAAAAAAAACGAAATAGGGATTATATAAATTTTGATATTTTAATTTGTTTGGCAGTTAAAAATTCTTAAATTTTAAACAAATAGATAACTGTTTAGGTACTACGGGATGAGTTAGGAAGCTGAAATTTTCAAATTATTTACAAAGTAGTGAATTTGCATAAATAAAAATTTCAATTTTACCATATATGAATTTCCGCGGCCGTTAAAAATTATTTAAATTTAAACAATTAGAGAAATATTATTTTACTTCTAGAAGTGCTACAACTTTAAAATTTGGCTAAAATGCGTAGCATTAGTACCTTATAATGAAGGAAGTGTAAAATTTTTAAATTGCAACATTTGGGGATTGTTTTAAACTATTATGCTTACATATGGGAAAAACGGAAATCGCTGCGCTGGAGAAATCTTTAGAATGAGAAGAATATTTGTAATGATGAAATGTCTATCTGAAAAATGAATGTTTTTTCAAGGTGAGATGAAATGCTTGCAGTATGCAAGCACCAACTACTAGTATATATTATTCATATATATATTCATATATATAACATATAGGAGGATATTAATGTCCAGCCCAAACTACAAGAGCTAGAGAGCTCAAAGTTTTAGCTTTTGTAGATATGATGGAGAAACTTTCAGATAAAGTGAGACTTCTTACCTAAGTGACATGAGTTCGACTCCAGAAATTCAGAAAGTTGCGTTTTTTCCCATAAGAAAAGCATTGCGCCATTTTTGTAAATTAATTATGTTCACTTGACGGTAAGCTAGAAAAATGAAATTTTCATTGTTGCTAGATGGCCACAATATCTATTGGAAATTATTGTCACTTTTTCTTACAGTGTCTTGGGTTCGACTCCAGAGACCCCGGAATATCTCCCATAAGTTAGCATGGGAAAACGCAATCCAGTGTGTAGACCAATCTAATAAGTTTAGGAAGCTGAAATTTTGCATGATTATAGAAGTTTTCTCATAACCAACTATAAAAATATAAAATTTTAAAATTGTAAATTTTAGGGGTTGTTTTAACACCATTTGAACATTAAAGTTTAATATTTTTTTAGGTACTATGGGATGAGCTAGGAAGCTGCAATTTTCAAATTATTTACAGAACAGTGGATTTGCACAAATAAACATTTCAATCTCTTTATATATATTGCGGCAACCGTTAAAAATGTTTAAATTTTAAACAATTAGAAAAATCTTATTTTACTTCTAGAAGTATAATTTTAGTATAATAAGTATATAATATATATATATAATATATATATAATAAGTATAATAAGTATAATTTTGCTGAAATGTGTAGCATTAGACCCCATAATGGAGAAAGTGTAAAATGTTTAAAATTGAAACATTTGGGGATTGTAATATACTAAATTTTTTACATGTGGGAAAAACAAAAATCGCTGCGGAGGTGAAATCATTAGAATTAATAGAATATTTGTAATGATGAAAAATGTCTGAAAAATTAATGTTTTTTTCAAGGTGAGATGAAATGCTTGCAATATGCAAGCACCTTCTACTAGTATGTTATATCCTCCTCCTCCTCCTCTGTAAGGAACATCTATATAGAATGATATATATATATATATATATATATATATATATATATATATATATATATATATATATGTATATATACACACACATATATCAACATACTTATATATACACACTCACACACACACACACACACACACACACATATATATATATATATATACACATATATACACTTACACACATAAACATATCCCTGTTAACATACCATTAGAGTAATGAATACTTGATACTAAGGAGCCAGTCTTTAATTTTTGTTTTTACTTTACTTTGGCTATTTAGTGTTTGTAATTCCTTAGGTAGTTTGTTAAACATATTGGGAATACTCACTTTCAATTGTCTTCCACTACTGTCATTAAAGTACTTCGGAATTTCATATTTTATTTTATTTCTCATATCATTTGGTGTGTTGTTACTATTTGTTTTTTATATTTATCAGAAAAATAGTTATCTGTAATGCAAACATATTTGTATAGTAGAGGAATTGCCAATTCTCCAGCATTCTTATACATATTAGTACAGTATAATGTCTTATAGTTATTAAAATAACACTTGGTTTCACATTGGTAAGGAACTATAAGTTTTACAATTCTATTTTGACTTTTGATAAGCAAATTTAAGTAAGTTTTGCCTTCATTACCCCATATGCTTATGCCATATCTTAAAAGACTTTCTACCATGGAAAAGTATATCATACATTTAACTTGTTGTGGCAAAATATTTTTCAGGTGATATAGTTGAAATGAGATCTTTCTTAGGTTGCTATTTATTTTTTTAATATGTACATTAAATTTGAAGTTTTCATCAATAATTATGTCTAAGTACTTGTATGTTTGTACTTGCTCTAGGAGTTCACATGTGCAGTTTAATTTTTTACTGTGTAAACATTCATGTTCATGAAGGCAGATTTTTACCTTTTGTCTTTGTGAAACTATTAAAAAGTGCATAGTTTTAGTTTTTACTATTAATTATCATTGTATTATCATGAGACTTATCTATTTACTACATCAAAGTCCTTTTGCAAGTTATTTTCTGCCGTATTATAATCTTTATGATCACTAATCAATACCACATCATCAGCATAGGCAATAATCTTAGTGTGTTTAATTAAATTAATTATATCATTTATATATATATATTATAAATAAAATAGGGCCCAGTATGGAACCCTGAGGTACACCATAAGTTACATATTCTGAAACACTTACAGTTCTATTTAATTGCAGATTAATCACTCTGTTGTTTAGGAAACTTTTAAACCAATCAAGCACTAATCCCCTAATACTAATATTTTCAAGTTTTACAATCAATATATCTATATCTACTGTATCAAATACCTTTTTATTGTCTATATATCATGCTATAATATGATTATTTTGGTGTAAATTATAATTAATCAGCTCTAAAAATTCTTCCAGTGCCTGTTTAGTACCTTTATTTTTTTGGAACCCAAACTGCATATTTGATATAATTTTATATTTATCCAAGAACTTTAATATATATTCGGCAACATATTTTTCCATAATCTTATCAACTGTGTGTAAAATTGATATTGGCCTATAATTGTTTAGGTGAGTATGCAATCCCCCCTTATATATTGGTTTTACTATTGCTATCTTCAAATCATCTGGTACAACACCATACTTTAAGCAACTATTTATTAAATTTGTTGTAATATTTAATAATGCATCATTGTTTTTAATATCCTTTAACCTAATGTTATCATAGCCAGGTGCCTTGTTTGCCAAGTTATTTATAATTTCCTTAATTTTCTTAATTGTAGCATCAGGGATAAAAATGCTGTAAGATAGTCTGACGTCAGAGGTTTCTTTAAAAGTTTTGAGACATTTTACCTTTGATTCCATAATTCCTCTAGTGAATTGCTTTACAAACTGATTTGCTAAATTTAGTTCTGAAACATGATTACCAAAATACTTAATTATGTTAACAGATTGTACATTGGATATACTCCTACCAGTTAGCTTATTAATTCTCTGCCAGGTCTTTTTGCAATCATTTAAAATATTCTTAAATTTTTAGGTAAAATAGGATTTTTTGCAAATTTAATTTAAAGTTGTGTTTTATTTCTAAAAGTTTTATATTCGGATATATATTTTTCATTTGATGAACAGCTTTTCTATCTTTTAAATAAAACGTCCCTTTTTTAAACTGCTGTAAAAGTTGCTCTGTCATCCAGCATTTCCTAAATTTGCAAGAGTTCTTAGGACTATTTACTCTAACTCTATCATAAATTTTGGTTAATTCACTCACTAATAATTCATACTGAACATTTGGGCTTTCTTGTTCTATAGTATTTTCAAAATTGTGCTGTTCTATGTATTTTTTCACTTTGCTATCACTTAGGTATGTAAGATTTTGGTCAGTAAGTAAACAGAGTTATCTGTTTCAGGGTTGTCAAAATTTGCTCCAACAATGTAGTGATCTGCCAGTTTAGTTTTTATTACAAAACTTTTTACATTGCAGTTAATCCCTTTAATAAGAATGTGATCCAAGCAGGATTTAGATGTTACATTGTTAACCATAGAGCCCTGCACGGGTATGATATTTTCCACCCGCACCCGACCCGTACCCGCAGACTACTAACCCTTACCCGCAGAATATTTACCCACACCCGACCTGTACCCGCAGGCTCGCACCCGCACAGAAGGCCTACTTGTCTGACCCGACCCATATTTTTTAACTGTCTGGTCCTCGATACACAAATCCGTAGCAAGAAATCGTGAAAAATAAAAATATTATTTCTGAGTCACAGTAATTTATTTTGTATAAATTAAAATGAAATGCAATTGTACATTAAGATTCATTTTTAAGATCGAACAAATTTATTTAAAGTATCTACGATTTATTTTTATAAAATTACAAATTTTACAAAATAATTTCATTGAAAAATGGAAACATTAATTAATAGTATCTACCCTGAGATTTAAAATGACTATTTAAAAATAGGACATCATCCACGTTTGCGGGACCTAAACTGTTTCTCCTTTCACTAACAACATGTCCCGTCAATCAAAACTACCTCTCTGCTGGAGCATTGGTCGCTGGTATTGCAAACATACGATTCGCTAAAATACCTAAATTTGGTAAACAATTCTTTTGCTTATCCCACCATTTTATCAAATCAAATTTGTTAGTAATGTCATCAGATAGTTTTAAGTCAATATATGCAGTCAATTCGTCTGGAGAAACACGATCATTTACTGTGTCTGTATCCATAAACTGAACTAAGGTGTCTTACATTTTATACCTTTTCATCGGTTTCTCTAGAAGCGTACACGGATTTGGTATCACGGATTAGATTTCATATCCCTTCTCCTTTTTATGTCATCAATACTTATTTTAACTTTCTCCAGATTTCATACTTTTCTTGAATTAGCTCTTCTCGAGCTTTCTGAGCCACTGAATTAAGATTTATCGAAATAGTTGTTGGATGTGGTACCGCATCTTCTACATCAAAATAACATTTTTGATTTGCACTCATTTTTATTATTATTTCTAATAAATTTTGAAACCCATCTCCTCACACTATCTCAAAAGGCCTCAAATCTCTAACTACAAGTTCGACACAGCCATCTAAAACTTTTTTTTTCTTTTAAGCTGATAATTTTGGTAAATCACATTTTTTCGGAACAAGAAAATTTGTAATTTTAGATACGCCTTCTATGTTATTTTCACCCTTGTGTCGCAATAAACTTGATATTCCCAGATTCCTATTATCATAACGATAAACATTTTACATCTACTGCAAGCGATTGTCTTCGAAATCAGTTCTCCCTTTTCATCTAAAATTTCACAAAACGTTTCCCAAATTTTTGATTTGGTATTTTATTTTCTTCTTAGAGTGTACTCTAACCTCAAAACCTTCCTTCTTATCTGATCAGTATTCATTGTTCAAATCCGAAGGGCAGATAAAAGTAATATTTCGATTAAAATTAAGATTTATAATTGAATAATGCATTAACTTATAACTGGCAATCAGCTGGTATTGGTTCCTTTTAAGGATGTGATAGATTGGTATTCTGTCACAAAAGCCGAGATCGCATACAACTCACTAGTGTAATTTTATAAAATAACTGTCGTTCCTTTCTCTCGCAGACAAAGTATGAAATATTACAACTCGCACGCAATTATTTGACGAAAAAATACTATATATTTGAACGTTAAATAACATATAAAGAATGCTGATAGGCACTCTTATATGTGACCACGTCTCTTCAAAAGCGAATTCACAAATATAAATTTTACTTGCATGAATGGGCAAAACCAGCTGGTTAAAAGGGAGAGTTCTCGCGCAAACCAATCCATCATAATTACATTGTACTACATAATTCCCCTATTCACTCTTTCTCACCTCCCCCTCTATATTCTCTTCTAATAAACGTAATCGACAATCATTTGTCAATTGCAACTTTGTATCTATTTATATAATGGAAGGAATCGTTTTTTCGTCAGACACATGATACACAAAGCCTGCGATCTGCCGACCTGCATAAATTGCAAATTTGTATCTTCCTATATAACGCTACTTCTGACTGCGAGGGTGGGCTTTACTAGCAGTACAAGGTGTGTGAAATGTTCCTGTGTCTACATTGGCGAGGCAAATTGAATTGGAATTAAAACTAGTTTTCGTACCCGCTCTTTACCCGCACTGGTGTCTTTTGTGTCCGAACCCGACCCGTACCCACATGGAAGCACTCTATACCCGACCCGCCCCGCAACTTTCGCTGCGGGTACCGGCGGGTCAAGTCGGGTAAACTGCGGGTATGCAGGCCTCTAGTTAACCACTCTAGTGAAATTGTTAATAACTTCATAAAATCCATTGGAATAATGCATGTCTCTATAGAATATCACATTTGGATCTTTTTTATTTTTTATATCTACTATATTAAAGTCTCCTAGCATTATTACATTTTTATAATTAAACTTTTCAACCATATTCTGCAATTCATGCACGAATCCATTTTTATTAGTGTTTGGGGGTTTATATGAACAAACAATAAGCAAATCTTTTCCATTAATTCTAGCGATGCCTAATAACGATTCAAAATTAACAGTTTTATCACAATCATGACAAAGGAATTTAATATCATCTCTTACAAAAAGAATTTTCCCCCCACCTTTCCTGTTTTCCCGCACATTACAATACTTGTTATAACCTTGCAAATTATATAGGTCAGTTTCAGATGGCATTATATTTACTTCTGTTAATGCTATGAATAACCCATTTGAATGTACAGTCATGTGTTGGTGTATAACTTGAAATTCATTACAGTTCTTACATATTGATCTAATATTTATATGGTAACATATTGAACTATGCTTTCAGTCATATGAACCAATGTCTATTACAGAATAAAAAATTCTATTATTTGTTTTTGTTGTTTTATAAATGTTTAAATAATCCATATTGATGAACAAAGTACTGTACATTAACACGTTTAGTTAAGTTTTTTCAGATCTTCTATGCTATTGAATTTCAAAATTTGCGCATTTTCATCTTTCCTCGCCATTACAACCGCATTTTTAATCCAAACATACTTAAAATTTATACTTTTCGCTTTAATTTTTACCTGTTAATCATTACTTTATTAATTGTTTTTTCTAAAAATATGTGTATTATCACACGTTAGCTATATCAAAAACTGAATGTAATACATAAAAGGGTGGAATTCATTTTCTGATATTCAAAAAAGAAATTTAATCTTAATTTTGCATAAGAAGGAAGGTTTTCGTTATTAAGGATTTGCTTTCTGTCAAAATATGCATAGCAAACATCATCCAACATAAACGATTAGAATTTATTGAATATATTTT
This sequence comes from Tanypteryx hageni, assembly GCA_028673005.1. Classification (NCBI taxonomy): domain Eukaryota; kingdom Metazoa; phylum Arthropoda; class Insecta; order Odonata; family Petaluridae; genus Tanypteryx; species Tanypteryx hageni. The sequence goes on from CM054113.1 coordinate 71,484,181, forward strand.
TCTATAGATTCCACTGACTTCTGGAGGTAAATTAATTTAGTTTCGACGAGAAATGATTGTTCACCGTGACTTTATTTTTGTAAGACCAAAACCATTTGACTTACCGACTTATTTTTCTTTTACGGCAGTTCAGCAGTTTCTTTAATATCAATTCATTTGACCGACTTCCTATTAGTTGCGCATAGTAGTAAATAACGATAAAAATAAATCGCGGATGCCGCCCACGAAGCTTGCGGTGTAATACGTAATTCATGCAAATTCCTTTTTCGCTTAGCACCGCTTTTTACAGTTCTTACACACGATTTCATTGACCATCTGTAGGCGGTCATGGTTAACAATAAACTTCCTTAAATGTCAACCTATGATCTTCAAAAAAATTCGGCTAGCCATTCACATTAAACTCAAATGGATTTCCTTTTTCGGAATGTTTACGTATACAATACACTTAAATTAATATAAATTCCCTTGATCAAATTAGTCCGCCAAGAAAACCGTGCTCGTTCTCTATCCTCTCCTCTCCGCGATCGATAACCATCCATAATCAACTAAATCGTAGCTATTCTTCCGTTTCTGCATCCTCCCTCACAAATAACCGTCATCGGTTCCCTTTCATGTCGGCAACGGGACTAGCGGGAAGGAACGAAAACCTCGGCGCCATATAAGACCCGTTATTGCATGATTCGAGTCGTAAAGAGGGAAAGATTCAGTTTTCCCTTTCTGATCCAGCGTTTTATACGCTCTTCTCCGAGGCCCAGGACGAGGAAGGTTGGAGAAAGGAGAAAAAACAAAACGGCGGAACGATCGTCACTGAGATATTATTCTGTTGGACTCTTAACCTAGCGGAGTGGCGCTGGGGAGGTTTGACATGACGAGAAAAGAAATCACCGGGAGGTTTATTTATGGAGTAATAAGCCGGCTAGAAAATTCGCGTGTTCGTTCAATCTTATCAATAGCTAATTGTTTGGACTTTTTGAGCCATTCGGAGTTACGGCGTAAGAAAATATGATGGCTGTGTGTGGAAATAAGGGCAATTTTAGCTATCATTTTCACGGCATGTCGAACTTGTCATGTATAGCGTCGTTTTACCGTCGATAAAAAAATAAAGATTGATAAAGAACGATGCCAATAAAAATTTTATGAGGATAATATGTTTTATTAGACATCATTCTATTCATCGGAAAAAGAGGCTTAGGTGATTATGGGCACTTAAAAACTCAGTTGCATTGAAAACGGCCGTTGGTCCACGAAGGAAAACTCGTATCACTCGAATACTTATGGTCGCGGTTCATTTTACAAGGAGTTCACGTGCTTTCATAATTAAAAAGTCACCTTATTCTGTAATTAAGCTGCCAATAAAAATTGTTTATTTGCATGTCAATAATCTTTAAGAACAGAAAAGTTTTAGAAGCTAAAATATTTTTTATTGAACTTTTGACACAAAATTTTGTATATTTTAAAGCACTTTCTGTATCAGAATTTATCAAGTAGAGGCTTAAAGTGACATATGTCCAAAATGAAATGATCCTATCCGTTATTCTTTTTTATTACACTCAACCATAGTAAATGCAAAATTCGTCTTGGTTTTTTCACATGTATTTATTCGTAATGTTAAATTGACGATATTCATCACAAATGAGAGTTTTACTCAACCAGTCAATGCATTGAAAGAGCTGTATGATATATATTATACGTAATTCTCTCTTTTTGTTAAAAAAAACCGTACGCATTCAACGATGTCTGTTCCAAGAAATGACACTTAAGCCGGAAGTGTACGCGGTGAAAAGTGTGCATGGCGTGTGTGATACATACGTGCGTACCAGCACTAACCACGGTGCACTAATTAAACCCTAGCAGCAAGGCAAACCGACCGAGATTCATAGTATCTACTCCGATTCCATCGCCTTATATGTAGGCTCGGTAGGATTCGACGTTTATTTTCTCGAGAGATTTTCGACGAATATCGACGCTTAAAATTACTACTTACATATATGACGCAGTTTTCGGTATTACACTTCGATGATTTAAATTTACTTTTTATTTCGAAATTCTTAAATTTTTACATGATAATTTTAATGAAAACACTAAATAACAAATTTATTGAAATATTACTTAATCTTTTGCTTACATTAAAAAAGTACGCGATACAAAGTAGTATATTTAAATCGTTAATTTAAATTTTACTAATTAAATCGTGACTTTTAACCAAGAAAATCACATTTGACCCGTCCACGAGATTTCGCGGCTTTTTCTTTTGGAGTTATGAGAAAATGTCCAGGAACTGATTGTAGTACGGGAATCTAAACCCGGTACACAACGTGTTAAGGCGACGTATTGTGTGTGTGTGTGTGTGTATATATATATATATATATATATATATATATATATATATATATATATATATATATATATATAAGAATATTTTCACTTGAAAGCTTACTCTTTAAGTAACAAGAAATAGCTAGTGCAGAAAAAAGTTCATCGTGAGAACAGAAAACGATATTTCTTGTTTTTGTATTTTCACTCCTTTCCTTACAAATTTTGCCAAACGTGATAATTTCGGCAACCAACCTATATGCAAAAACATATTAATAGTTAATTCACACCTTTTACTAACTGACTCTTGATGATTAAACCGAATTAGCACCTTGCATATCGTCCACAATTATATATATTGTGTATAGGGGAAAGTATTGTATTAATGAAAAAAATCGACTCGAGATTTCAACGGAAATACACGTTTTGAGGTCCCCTGAACACGTTTTGACCATTTTCTCGATGATGTCTGTGTGTGTTGTGATAGCTTTTTTGTGGTTGTTCTAACTCAAAAATTTTTAATCATGTCACCGCGATATTTTATATTTAACATTTTTATAAAAGTCACAAGAACTGATTAGGTTTTGGTAAAAATCGGGTAGCCAGAAGTGGGTGTTTCCTCTTGTCACTTATCCGTTATTTTGAAATATTTGCTTTAATATTTGATAAATGAAAAAATGTACAATAATAAAGGTTGTAGGATATTTAATTTTATACAACTTTTGTTTGGAACATTTTCCCATATAATGCATTTTTTAAGAGATATCTTATATTTTTAGCTGCCACCACCACGCCACCTACCGACTATTGTTAACAATTGACGCTTATTATTAGTTACGTCTTAGTAACGCTCCTTTTTCTTTTCTTAATTGTTGGAACTTTGCGGCTATATCCAATATCAGAAGGCTATGGATTGAGTTTATTTCAGTTTTGTAAAGTCTAACATTTTCTCGCAGTTTCTTCAAATATTTATTATTATGTAACCTATTTGGAATTTTTAGAAATATCTATTACAGATATGGAGAAATTCGTGTGGTGGCCACATCAGATTTTTTATTCTCGCCCTCTTGACGATAGCCCGTTTGACATACAATCAGTAAATTATGTGGACTTGATTTTCGCTTATACGAGACCAAAGAAACTCTCGACAACTTTTGATTCATTCACTCACCCGGCTCGTCAAGGCTTTTTAAACTTCCATTACGGCTCTCCAAATCATTCACAACTGCGAATGTGGCCCTCCGTACAGAAAAAGTTGCCGATCCCTGTACGAGATTATAATTGGTTACATATATGAGTATTTTTACGAGCTGACAGAGGTACACAGTCAAACCTCTCACTGTGGTATGTCATCAAAGTCGGTCAACCGTCAAAATGGCCAATTTTTCTTAAACTAAAGTGATTCATATCAAACCTCTCCTAAGCGGTCACCCCTAAAAATAGCCAAATTTTCACGAGATATGGGCCACTGTTTTAGAGATTCTCCACTGTTTTCATTGCGGATGCAACCTTTTCGTGCTCAATACGTTGCAGATTTTTTTCATTAGTTTTTCTTGCATTGGTTTTAATTATTTACGATGTTATACTACATTAAAGTGAACGAAAAAGTAATTAAAGAAGGATTTCTAAGAAAGTTGAAAGTTTTCTTTGAAGTAACTAAAGAATGAGTAATGGTGCAAAGAAGTGGTTAGGATTATGTAAACTTAGTTATTGTAAAAAAATAAATATAGGTATCTCAACTGTGTGTTACCATTATTAGGCTGGTTTCCAAAGGAAACAGCCTTATGAAATGGTCCTGTCTGTGTGTGTCCCCTACTAACAACTTTTGCACCAATGGGCCGATTTTCATGAAACTTGGTATGAGGCTCGTGCTGCCAGGGGCCACCTCCGGACTGTATTTTATTTGGTGAAGATTTAATTCCCGGATTCGTTTCCAGAAACGTTTTTTCCATTTTTTTACATATGAAATCTCAAATCCATCATGCAGAGATGTTTTCTTTAACACATTAAAATAACTTCAAGTTGTGATATCGGAGCGAAGTTTCTACTGTTCTAACATAAGAGGAAAAGAATGTAGTTTCTAGTTCTCATCACCAAATTTTGATAATTGGTAGTGTTTTTTTTAATTTCTATTAAAACATAACGTTTTTGCGTTTTAAATCGCATTTTAACTCATCGTTGTCATGGAGACGATTATTACCGAACTAGGCTTGAGTATAGACGAATGAACAAATGGATTATGTTCTTTTCCGCTCTACTACTCTTTAGCAATGTGCAGTTGACTCAGACATATTAGCGTGTAAACAGTAACATATATTAAATTCGTTAAAAAAATACCTTCAAAATATAATGTCAGGAAGAGATTTCGACATTGCTTTTAGTATTTTGAACCAGATAATGCTCTATTAATTTCTTGGAATGACTAACACATACTGAAACATTTCCTGTCAATATAAGTAATCAATTCGGGACGTCAACTTTGGGAAACCAGTCTGCATTAGTTCTGGCTTGGACTTCTTGTATTAAAAATAAGGAGGCAAATGCCTTATATATACTAAAAAGGTTAAAAATTCCGGAGTATTTCAGACGACTCTTTTATAAATGCGAAATAAACCGCTTCGGAAGAAAAATGTCTCCAAATATTCATAGTAACTTAGGTACAGTTGAATGAAATACTTTTATTACCGAACCTTTTGATTGATAAGCCCATTGAAAAAACTGATCGATATCTATCTTCTGTTGTTTTTTTGGTGTTTTTATTCTAAATGACCAAGCTGAATATTTTCTTATCGATTTTCTATTTTAGTCTCTATTGAATAAACCACGCATTTATTTCGTACTGTCCGAGAATGGGCGTTAGCCAAATCATAATAACGTGAAACGCATAAATAAATTAAGGATTTATGGAAGTGGGAGAATTTTCTCACGCTTTTTAGTCTCCTCCCATGGTGCTAATAATTCCGTTAATTAACGTCAAATTCAAATATTTCTTAAGAAGGTTTTCCAAAAGCAATAAGAGTGAAAGAAAGTCTCGGATTCGAGTTACGGAAATGTTTTTATCCAAGACTTTCGAAATCTGAATTTCTTGGCACTGTTATCTCGAGGGAAATTTTTTCTCGGCGCCCTTCCTCAGCGTAACTCTTAAGGACGTTGTGTACTCGCAACTCATCGCGGCATATGCGCGTCCATGAGCGAAAAATACTGCATCGAACGAAAATTTCGCGTTTTAACATTCGGTCGAGTGCAACCGGATGAGCCGACGTGGAAAAAAAGAGTTAGGTATGGAGTCAGGAGGTCGTTCTGACGCGAATCTTAATGGCGATCCTCTACGCGTAAATATTATTCATCTTTTTATTTTTTTATTTTTAAATAGTCACTCCTCCTCCCCATTTCCTCCCTCCCCCTTCCGGCCGCCGCCATCTCCACCAACACCGTCGCTATTATGTGGATAGGATTGAAACCGCTCTAAATTATACGGTCCGAATTTCATTCCGAGACATTTTTATTAAAGGATGTTCTCTCTCTCATAAACGTGTAATGAAATATTTCCCTCCCTCCTCCCCCACTTTTTAATGACCCTCGAGTGGCCGATCCGATCGGAATGGGTCGTAAAATAACTGGCATCGGGATGATTTCGAGGTCGAGAGATCGCTCTATCCCTCCCACTCTATACCCTTCTCTCTCTCTTTCCCTCGCCCCTACTCTCTCTCTCTCTCTCATCGTGTGGGTCCCTCCCAAATTTCCCTCCCTCTATCCTTCACCCGCGTACCTTCCTCTTTATTTTTGTATCCATTTCATCCGTTTTTTTCTTAAGAACACGCACAGGTCTGATATGTTTTGAGTCGCTTTCTTTGTAGTAGATTAAACGCTATTGCAATAATAGTAACGCGTGGGGAGAGCTTATACTTCTACTATGCCCCATTGTAACTTCCAGATAAACTTCAATGCCCGCGTTTTCTTGATTTATTTTTAATTATTATTTTTTCTGCTTATATAACTTTTAAGAAATATTTTGCATAATAATTTAAATTCAGGCAGGTTCGTGGATAAAAACGTAACGTTTTAGGGCAGTGTTTGCTTCATTCAGAAAAAATAATGTAGTTTGTAAAGGGTTATTGGACGATCAAGTAAAGATAATACAGACCCTATCTTTTACATATTTCTCTCCATCGACATTGTTACTCTGATACTTCTTATCTTAATATTACTCCAGGTAACGAAATAATTATTTCAACTAACCCCGTGTATTATTGTACTGATATCCTATGATCGCTGTCAACAATCAACTCAAAGAGCTTTTATACTTTAGAATTTCAGTAGTTCTTTATATATTAGCAATCACTCCAATGATGTTATCTAAGCTGCTGGTTCTGAGAATCGTAAATTCTGACATTTGTGTAATCGTTGCTTTAGTGAATTATGTTGTTTAGACACATAAATGAAGCTCAAGATTAAATTCATTATTAAAATTTCATTTGTTTTTATTTTCCAAAAGATCGTTGAAATAGCACAATTAATTTTTTTTGTAAAGGAGCAGTATGAACCTAACCGCTTTAACCCGGTTTCTTTAATTTTTTTGTTATGCAATTAGGTCTACCTTTAGATGGAATATGTAGTAAATGGCTGTGCTAATTTGTTGGCAATGTCTGGTTTCCTGGAAAGTTTGCAGACATCCATCTTGTTACTAATTGAGCTCTCGATTCCTGAAAGTCGGCTTTTCACTTCTTAACGTGCTGATGGAATTTCCATTAGCAATAGTTGGATGGATTATTGCGACAATTAAAGTTAATTGAGAAAAAGAGTTATGGAAGCTTCGATATAGTTATTTCTGTCGCGTATCAAGTTAAGGGAACTTAATTTTTGTACGTATTCTTTTAATGTGACTCAACGGATTAATTGTACCGTAATCTACGGTCTCGACTTGTTTCCAATTATCTTAATCAGTTTGAAAAAATCGAAATTGGGTCTTTAAATACTATGAGCATAAACATCGTCAGAGTAATCAGGATCATCTAACACCGAATTCAGTTCAAACAATGAAGCGAAGAAGATTAAAATACACCTATAATCATATGTTTTTCAAAAAGACAGATCGATTGGTGAATGTTGTACTTGGCGTTCGGTAATGACTGTAACATGTAATTACTAAGATGTTGCGCTTGGTGCTGTCTCGACTTATTATCAGAAGAATTGCTTAAAATTGATTATGATCAATAAAACATGTTTAGTAAAGGTAAATCAGTATTGAGAATCGTAGTAGCAACAGTACCTTTGAGTACAATAGACTTCCTTTATAGAAAATACTTAAAATATTTTTAAATAATGCTTCACTTTTTTAACAGTCTCGTTCGTATGCGCCCAACATATGTTTCAGATCGCGAAATTACTCGAGTGAGCGGAAGTGCGACGCAGTTTTCTAGAAGTAATTTCGATGCAATCGTGTCATCAATAATCTGACCCTGCATCCTGGATGTGTCACACCGCTTTAAAACGCGCTTTTTCGCCATAGAGTTATATTCTCCGCAATCTTCCATCATCCCTCTTTTCTCCCTCTTCATCTCCCCCTCCCCCCTACGCGTGTCACTTCGCCTCTCCTCCGCACTCCCTCCTTCCCCCAAAATAAGGGACATCAACTGCTCCACTGCCCTTGGAATAGTCAGCCCCCCCACCACAAACCCTTTAAACCGTTGCCACACGGGTCTATTTAAAACTCTCATGTTTTGGAAACACTGGGGTCGATTGTTACGACAGAGGAGTTCTGAAAGCTGGATTGGGAAACGCTATAGCAACGCGGCGAAATGGTCCCTTGCTTACTCCGGCCTTGGATTGTTTTTTTATTTATTTTTTTTGAAGGGGCGATTTTGAGAAATATTTTCTCCGTGACGGATTCGAATGATTCATTGCGAAAGTTTTGGAGGGCTAAATATGAATACGGCCGAGTTTAAAACGATGACAATTTCATTCGCGAATGTTCGTTTTTATTTCTTCTTTTGTCGATATCCATGTTTGGTCGAGAATGCATCACTGTGCCGAGGATATATTCGGAATGTAACGAGGATAAGATTGGATTAATATTTTTCCTGGAGAAAAAGGTTTAACAGCTGATGGTAAACCGTTTGGAAGGCGGCTAAGCATAATTTGGAAAGTTATTCCGTTGGACTCTCTCTTTATGCTTTGACTGGCGTAAATGTCACTAAAAATGGCAGAATTTAATGTACTAACTTAATCAAATAACAATATTTTGCATAGGCTGTTCATGCAAAATTTACCTCTCCCCATTTCCCCGTCCTTCCCCCACCTTTCTCCCCCTCTCACTGCTTTACTCTTTCCTTCCCTTTCTCTCACTTTTCTTCCCTCCTTTCCTCTTTCCCTCCTTTCCTCTTTCCCTCTATATTTCTCTCCCCCCTTCCCTCCCTCTTTTCCACCATCTTTCCCTCCCTCTTTCCCTCCCTCTTTAATTCCCTCTAATTCCCTCCCTTCCTTTCTTTCTCCTTCCATGAAAATATTTCTTCAACAATGAGTAAATTTGAATTTAAGATTATTCCATTTATAAATGAAGTCGAAGATACATAAATTGAAATTTAATGTTCAATTTTGTTTTAAAATATAATCTACACAACTTCGACTATGTATGTACATAGATGCGTGTATGCAAACTTAATCTTAAAAGGAAATCATTTTGGCGAATAATTCACTTTTTTCTCGTTTTTCATTTGATGGAATTTAATTTACGTAATCTCGGGAAATCCGTGACAATGAAGTTGCCCTTTATTGAATATTTTCACCTCAGAAAACGTAAAATTTCGGTGTTCAAAACAAATTTGTGAACTGATTCGACACATATTTGAAAATATATGGCAGGAAAATGATTTTCATTCGTTTAGGCGTTTTTTGGTTCAAGTCGATTTTAAGTAATTTAAAATGCACATAAAATAAACGCTCCACCAATTCCCATGCTATTCACATGGAGCAATGAAAAGATCTTGGAATCGAACCCGGGCCATTATTGTGCACAATTTCTATTAGGATACAGAGTTTACGTCATTAATAATTGAAATCAATTAGTAAAAGTGCAGGAAAGTTAGCGTTTTTTTTACTTTCTCATATATTTATAGAAAGTAGTTATCGCGAAAAAATTCGACAGATTTTGGTGGAAGTACACGTTTAAGGTGTCTCCGAGTCCAAAAAAGTGGTTTTCGTCATGCCGTTTGTGTGTGCGCGGCTCTAGGGCCTAAACGGTTGAACGAAATCAAATTGTATTTCGTATTTAGACATACACTTGCCCAGAATAGAAACTTTGTCGAGATGAACAGTATTGCGCAACAATAAAGGGTCGTGTATTTTTGTCGATTTTCACTAAGTATCGATTTATTCAAAAATGACTAACAATTTTGATTAAAATTCATTCAGTTATAGATACTACATTAGCCATATTTCTCATAAAATGGCTATATAGCGCCTAGTTACATTATAATATATCGAGTTTTACGTCCAGCTACAGCCCAGCTTTCCAGTATTCTGACTTCACTCAACAATTGTCCAGCAATAATGCTTCAGCGCCTATGTGGCTTCGCCAATCCACATTATACTTGATATCTGTGTATGGTATAAGTATTTGTCAAGTTTTATTTTCACATATATGGTGTTATGAATATAATAATCCCATTTACATGAAAAAACATTACCGCGGTTCTATTGTTTTTTTTCTTCCAGTCAGGAAAGAGTGTAGTTATACCAGAGACATGCGTATATGAGAGTTTGTGAAATGTGTTTTGCACCGATTTTTTTGGAGCGGGACGGACACAAACGAAACAAATTAATATATATTTAGATGGTGTTTCCATAGTTTACTTCGTCACTGAAAAATGAATGTATTTTATGAGATAATTTTGTTAACGGTTTCAATTGAGGAGTATATGTATGTGTCAGTTACTAAAAAATAATTACACATTCAGAGAATTTTTTTTTCCAAAAGCTACGTAGAAATTCCATCACTGTACTCCTTAAAGTTCGGCAATAATTTCAGTTTTTCGTAACTGCATGGCGAACAGAACGACCCATTGAAAGAAACCGAATAAATTATATTATTAAAATGCTTCTCTATGTTTGCGCACACCGAACATTTAGTTTGTGTGGGTCTTTTGGTTCAGTTCCCTTTTCAATTTTGGTTGACTGCACAACGAATGGACAGACGAAAAAACTATTTTGAAATAAATAAATGTGCACCAGCAGCTGTGGCGCAACATTAAAAATTTCGTACAGAAGCACATGATAATTATGAAGGAATACTTACCCGGCAATCACTAAATACGCATTCACCCATTCATATTCCCCGTATATCCATTTATTCTACATTTTTGCTATTTTATACACACACATGCCTATACTTCTATATATGTCTGTGTCTTGTAATAAGCTTAATAGCGACGTATTTCCTGTCTCATTCTCATAAATAACATCCTTACGCCGAAGGGACGTAATCAAGATTTCCATGGAAGGTATGCAGCCTTTTCAAAATCCGTCTCAACAAGGAACGGAAGACCGAAATGGAGGAATCCTTTTTCTCTTGAAAGGTGTCATCACATCTGATTCGGGCAATCCGATTAACGATCCTAAATCTCTTTCTCTCTCTTCTCCTCTTCCTCCCGGACCAGTCCATTCACTTCCACACCCCTTCCTTCCTTTCTTTCTCTTCTTCTCCTTCCATGCCATCTCACCCGCCCACATTCTCTCTCTCGCTCCACAGCGACGGGGAAAAAATCAAGGTCCGTCTTGCTCTTCATCCACGACTCTTTACGGGGGCATACGCGCGCATCTTTCAGCTGTTCCCCTCCGCCAAAAGAATTTATGGAGCGGTTTCAAGTTCAGCGGAAAGATCAGCGTCCCCTTATGCTCAGTTTAACCAATGCGTCTAAAAAAAGAGGCATGAGATGCAGCGGCAGGACGTCATTTTCAAAAGTTCCCATTTTTGGACCGCTCTCTCGCTCTCCCCCGCCTCCCTACCTCCTCCTCGTTTCGCGCCTCTTTCTCTGAGGGCTATCGTATCTCCATATATTGCGTTTATGAAACTATTCCCTCTTTTTGTGCTCATTTTGTGGTTATTTATTTCAATCACATTTCTCCAAAATCTATCGCTATCTGTGAAAATTTTCCCTTCGTTTCCGTGTTTCGTCAACAGAGGTCGTTCGACTGGCTTAGCCTCTCATCATATCGTTCTCGTCATTATCAGTTTGTTTTGTAACAGCAAAGACAATTTCTAATCATTATAACACTCAGTGATGTTTTCTGCCGGAACGTACCGGAACACCGCTCCGGAACCTTTACTGCAAAAAATACTTATTTTCATAACTTAAAACAAAAAATCAAATGAAGTTATTTGCAATGCGATAACGTTTACTCGTATTGTACAATAACACGTATTTTTCTGCTAAAGAATTACATTCAATTCGTATTTTTCCCCCCTCTTTCTTGTTCTGTCACCTTTTCTGTTAGGAAAAAAGCACTGATAACACTTATGCAGTAACTACGATGCGGGTTTAGATATTTGGCAAGGACATTACCGTACAGAAACAAGTTTTCGTGTTACATGTAAAAGTCATATTTACAAATATACCTACGTAATGGAGCGATTTGTGAATGAAATTTCGAGTTTTTCTGTCGATTTGATATTTCTATAAAATGAATACAGACATCGCTCCATCGCACTTACTTTACTTTGCGTCATTCCTCTCCTCTCATTACTTAAATCCGTTTTCTCACTCGTTCTTATTTTTGCTTTCAATGTTTTTTTCCTACTTATCTTGGGCTTTGGTCGTCTTAACGTAATTTGCCTCTTCCGATTCTCTCTTGCGGGAAACAGTTTCATTACTCTTTATACAGCAGTGCTTCCTTTACTCTTTCTCATAACCTCTGGTTAAACCTGAGGCAGTTTTTCTTAATTAATGCTCGGGAACCATTTAAAAACAGCGTTTAAGCGAAGTTGAAGGCCGCGTGCAATTTGAGGAGGTTCTCTTAAAGAAAATCGTGCGAAATCGAAAACGTGTAAAGCGAGGATGTGTGCATTTGGAAATCGTTTACGCATCCTTTCTAATATTATTTTTTCTTGATGCAGCAATGTGCAAGATAGGGGGCACCCGTGTCAGATATCTTTAGCTAGAAAACTTTTTCTGCCTTGGTGAGGTGTATCGCGTTTGTATGAAAAAAATCTTGATCCTAGTCATGTCAAATCGTGAGACTCTCCCTTTCATTCCCTGGGTTCCCATTTTCTTCTTCCTTCTTCTTTTACTCTTTCTACGTTCTCTATTTTTCTCTCGTCTCACTTTTTCTCCACATTTGTCATTCGTGCTCCCTTTTTTACCCTCTTTTTCTCTCCTCCCTTTCTGCCCTTCTCTCTTCCTGCACTTCTCTCTTCTTGCCCTTCTCTCTTCCTGCACTTCTCTCTTCTTGCCCTTCTTTCTTTCCAACCCTCTATTTTTCTCATCCACTCTTTCTCTTTGGCCCTCTCTTTCCTTTTCTAGTTCTCTCTTCCCCTCTCCTTTCTCTCTCTTCACTTCGCTTTTCTCTCTCCACCTCTATTTTCTCTCTCTCCACCTCTATTTTCTCTCTCTGCCTCTCCTTTCTCTCTCCGTCTCTCTTTTCTCTCTCCACCTCTTTTCTCTTTCCACCTCTTTTCTCTCTCCACCTCTTTTCTCTCTCCACCTCTTTTCTCCCCATATGATGAAAGAGACCGACGTCATCAGGGAGGGGGCGACCTCGTGCCGACCCTGGTTTCAGGCGGAGCATCTCTCTTGCGCACGGCGACATTTCTTTGTCTTTCCCACTCTCTCTATCTCTCCCGTTTCTCTATCTCATCCCTCTTTCTCTCTCATCCCTCTTTCTCTCTCATCCCTCTTTCTCTCTCATCCCTCTTTCTCTCTCTCTCTCTCTCCCTCCCTCCCTCTCTCTGGTGGATGTCGCGCGCGTCCGTGTGGCCACCGTCAGGTCGGGAAAAAACGGTCCCATTTGGAATGAGTCGTAGGCGGTTTCAAAGGGACGGCAGTCGCATTCCGACACTCCTCCTCCATTCCCTCGCCGCTCCCTTTGCCCTCTTCTTTTTACCTCTCCCTCCACCGTATTCCCCATCCTCTTCTCTGCTCGGCCTCTCGTCATTCCGCCCTTGCCCGCAACCTCTTTCCCTCCTTTCTCCCTCTCTCCCTCTCATTGTCCCCTATTACCATCTCTCGGATGTTTTTCGGACGTGGGAGGGAGGGAAGGGGAGACACCTCGTTTCAGCTCTGAACTTCCTCCTCCCTCCTACCTTATCGCAATATCTCCTCTTCCTCCGCCTCTCCCGCTTCCTCTGTCTCTCGTTACTCTTTCTTCTCTCACTTCTTACTCTTCCAGTTTTCTCCCCATTCCTTTTCCTTGTTTTTTCCATCTTATCACCTTCTCTCCCTCCCTTTTTCTTCCCATCCGATTTCCTTCATATCTATTGTTTTCTTCTTCCATCTCTTTTTTCTTTCTATATTTCTTGCTCTTTCCTTCTTTCTCACATTTTCTCATTGCTTTCCTTTCATTATCATTTTCAGTTATTAGTTTTTATGGCTTTATTTGTTGGTTACTTACTGTCTAACTCTATATCTATCGACGTACGAGGTTAGGTGGTAGAGAGGTCCAACAGAGCCTAACCTCGCCAATTAAGGGTCCAATCAATCAATAAATCTCCCTTTTACTTCCCCTCCCTCTCTCATTTCTCTCCTATTCTCCCACCCTCCTTTTCACCTTTCTTTTATTCTCTCCGACTCTTATCTACCTCTCTTTCTTCTTTCTCCCCTTCCTTTCTCTACCGTCCCAATCTTTTGCTCCATCTCTCTCGCTCTTTCTTTGCAACCAATCCCCTGGCGAATTTTCATTAGTCTGGCTGCAAAGCGAAGATTCTCACGTGTCACAGGTGGAATTCATTTTTCTTTAGTTTCAATGCCTCAGATGCTGTTCTAGGACGTCAAGGGTTAGTTTCATTGAAGTTTTTTATAGTTGTTAGCGAATAACTTTCCATCTCAGAACATTAAGGCTACGATTATTCTAGTTTGTATAATTTCGTTGTTTTAAGTTTATTTTATATTTATTTTTCAATTTTTTATATTTTTTGGGGAAGAGAGAAGTTTCACAAACTGGAATCTCATGGAGCTAATATTCAGCTGCAAGCTTAGATATGTTCTGAGATGGACTTAGTTAGCCATATGCAATCTAATGACCGTATTAACAATTAATATCTTTTTACATGGCGTTGAAATAAAAATTGATATTATAAATCATTTTTTAATTGTAATAGTTAATAAAAATAATTCCTAAAATGCAATAAATTTTGAAAGGCTAGTTCATCTGACAACCCTCCAATTAAAATGACAGCAATCTTCCAGTGCGTACTTCTATAATGGGAATAAATAACTCTTCCTATCTGATGCATTGACCACTTACCCTGAAATAACGGATGTTAAGCACTGGAAGAAAAAGTATGATTTTTTTCTGCCACTGAAAAGCGTTGTGAATCGAACTAATCACTTTAATTGGCAGCCATTCAATCTGTTTTCAGACTCTCCCTTTGACGGCACCATTGTCGAGTTTCTTGCGTGGGCGAGGTCGTTTCTGAATTCTTTTACAGTGCGTTCCACCTGACTTTCCCCCGTGCGCAGGCTCCCTTTACCTCCCTTTCCTCCCCTTCCACTTCCCAATTCTCCTGCGTGGCTCCCACGCCCAACTTCATCCCACTGCTCTTTGAAAACCTCCCCCCCCCTATCTCCCACCCCGAATCCAGTACCAGACGCCGTGCTTCGTCATCTCCTTGTATCCTCCCTTTTCAGACACTCGTCCCTCTCCCCCCTTCCATCCCTTCCTCTCCCCCTTCCCTCCCTCTCCCCATTCTCTCCCTCTTTCTCTCTCCACCTCTAATTTTTTTCTGCCCACTCCTCCTACTCAACTTTCTCTGAGCACCGATCCCCCGCCTGTACCAAAAAATATCCCTCTTCTCCACTTCTCTACTATTTTTCTCTTCCTCTGGTCTCCTCCCATTCTTCTAGCAAAAAGGCCTATCTTTATCTAGGAGAATCCATTGTGGGATTTAGGGTGTATTTGCTTCATTGAGAAACGTTAACTCATTTCGATCCAGATTTGACTGACGAGGTGCTTTTCACAGTTTTTAAATACAAATGCATTCTTTCTTTCAACCAATTGCACGTTCTCTGAATTATTAGAAAGTTTATCGCAAATATTTAATATGCATTGGAAACCGATTCACCAAAAAATAGCTAATAAATACCACAAAATATTGCACCTTGCAAAAAACTGAGTCGGGACCCCACACAGGAATATGGCGCTCACATTTGGATATTGCACAATATTTATGTAATGTGTAACTGTTTCTCGCGGGCATATGAGATCCGATAAAATGCGTTCATATTGAGAAAAGAAAATTTTAAGCCATGGCTGGTTTTTTGATGTTAGTTAAAAACATATTCTCCGGTTAAAGATCAAGCATGACTCGGCTCAGAATTGTTGAAACGACAATAATATGGTGTACATTTGCATAATTTTCTAATAAAAATTCTTATGATCGGAAGTATGGAATGCCATGCTACGACAGTGGCTCCTATAATAATGTGCTTATAGGATAGAGGTATATGACATGCGTAAAAGATTATTGCTACTACTTGCTCCGTACTAATGTTTTTTACATCGTGTGCATCTTTGTTAAAAAAACGATGATATGAAAAAATATTATAGCTCTCGTAATAAATCCTCAACTTTAAACGGTAAACGCTTGATAAACCACTCTTTGCAAACAAGTGCAGGAATCAATTAAAATTTGAACAAAAAGGTGGACCAATTAACTAACTCTTCAAATCTTCCACGTTCCAAAATAGTATTCTCATTCCAGCAACTAAAATACGCCGAAAACTCTTCCAAGAGTCCTCACCTGCGTAATCCTTTATCTCCATTCCGTTCACTCCATCAATCAACCCTCTCTCGCCTCTTATTCTCTCCTTCCTCGCCCGTAAAAACAGCAAGACGTGATATTTTAAATGTCCATTCCTCAGTTGGCGCGCTCCTCTTTTGTGCCGAAAGATGGAGCGGAGAGGATGAGCAGTGAGAGGAATGAGAGAGAAAGGAATGGCCCTGTCCGAGAGATGCATGGACAGCAAAGAGGGTAGACGGAGGAAGAGGTGAGGGGTAGGAGTGATGAGGGAAAGATGACCAAGGGGGAGGCGAAAGAGCGAAGGAGAGTGAGCGAGGGAGGGAGAGAAGGAAAGCAGTACGTGGAAGTGGGAGAAATGGGAGAAGATATGAAGAGGATGGTCAAAATTTAAAGAGGGACAGGGAGAGAAAGTGGGAATACGGATAAAGATGAGAAGGAGAGCATAGGTGAGATGGACAGAAGATTCTGCTGCCAATGTTTTTCTACACCTTCCAATAACCAAGGGAGGTAAAAGCGTTATCCGACGGTTTTTGGTTGATTGTTGCCGTATTATTGCATTTTACCCTGTTTTTGTTTCCCCATGACCTGTGCCCTCTATTAAATCGAAATCGTAAGTAAATGGCAAAAGAAACGAGGCTGAGATTTAAAGGGTAGATTTTCGTTCCATAATAACAGAAGTTTAACTTTAGCTTAGGCATAATTACGACGAGAGGAAGACGTTACCAAATCATACACAAGAAGGTACCGAAGGGGAAGGCAGACAAAGGCGGTTGTGTATTTTCTTCCTTTTTGATAGCTCCCCCTCGGTATCTTTTTCTTGAATATCATATCTCAAGTTTGACTTCTCCGTTCATGATGGTATTTGCTTCACTCTGGTTTTTAGATCTGGGAAATCTTTAAATGGGTGGCTTTGAAATTCATTGTTTTTTGTATCCGAATTTTTAAGATAAAAATTGACCCATAGTCACGTAGTACAATTTTCAGAAACCTTTGTTCGGGGACTCAATGAAATATACGTAGAACAAAAGAGAAATTTTATCAAGAAATATATGCAAAAAACTGTTTTTGAGTCACTATGTTACCACCCCTCCTGTGAAGTAGAAGGGTTAAGGAAAAGGAAGGAGAAGAAATAGTACTGAAAAAGGAGCCCCACAGTGGAATTAAAGTCGCGCGAAGGAGAACTTATTTTTCCAGCAATTTTTCCGAAGTGAGATTTAAGGATCGATCCGAGGGAAAGAAGGAGCGAGGTTTCAGCAATTGAAGAGGACAGGTGAGAGAGAGAGGGATAATTCTGAATAATGGAGAAGGAAGAGGAGATGCGAGGAAGATAGAAGGATTGATAGGGCTGGAAAAAGTTCCCCAGAATGTAATGTGAGAGAGGTATTGTAGGAATGGATAATGGAGAGTGGTTGGGGGGAGGAAAGTGGTTTGCCGAAACTGAGGAACTAAATGTTTGAAAGGGCCTCGTTCTCGTTGGATGTGGATTCTTTGTTTTTTGGGACGTGGACCGTGTGATTATAGGACACGCAAGCCTTAAAAACGCTTTTTAGGCGTTGACGCGTGGAAAAATGAATCAAGCTAGTTCGTAGGACGTAGAAGGATAGTATCTTTTAAAGCAGGATTCTCATTCTAATCTGTGCGATCGGCATTTAAAGAATTTACCGAATGAGTGATTTTGGTTTAATTTAGTGATGAATCGAGAGAGGTTTTTCCTTGTTTCTTGGAACGTTAAGATTTATGAGAGAAGAAATGCTCTTAAATTTCCTTGTATGCGAAGGAACGAATGGAATATGTACTCTGGATAAACAGCAATGCTTAGCGATACGTTTTATTTTTTGGGATGTGAATTAAGGGGCAATAGTTTGTGCATTATCATGCGAAATTTAGTTAAAGTTGAACAAGAAAAGTTACAAATTAGTACTAGCTTAGAAAACATTAGCTGTTTTGCGAACTATTAAGTTTAGAAATTTTCAAAAAGCTTAACACTTATACATTGTATTATCTATGTAGATATAAATAATTTTAAAAGGTGGATTAAAAAAATGATATCATTATAGGTTACATAGTAACCAATGCTTTGCGTTCGAATTAATTAAAAAACAGCAAAATGATTGCAGAGATTGCCTTTTGACAAAATATTTGTTACTCCTTTCGTTATAAAGGTCATCTTCTATCTACGAGGAAGAAATTCTCCGCGGTAACTCTCCGAAAGGAGATTCTATATTCTATATCAGTACTAGAATTTTTTGTATACAAAAAGATTGTTTGTAGCGAATTTGAACCTAATTTGAAAAATAATCGCGATAGGGTGAAGTTACCTATTCTTAATTCAACAGTTTTGGGAGAATGAATGGGTAAAATTCTGGCCTAAATATTGATTTGTGGATCAATGGGGATGACTTTGAGGTAGCTTGTGCAAATAATGTTTATTGACTGAAGGAAATGTGAAGGGAGATTCGAGAAAAGAGAGAAAAAAGTGGCAGTTTGCGATGAATTGCAAGAAATGGAAATAGGCTAAGTGCAAAATAGGCGGGGAAAAGGAGAGAGGGGTTCGAAGCGACGGCAGAGCAAAGAAGAGAAGAATAAGATAGGATGATGAAGGGTAAATCGTGAATACACGGAAGGTAAATCGCTGAATACAAAGAAGGTTCTTTGTGAAAAGGGGAAAGAATAATAAAAAGAATCAGCGTTGCTCAAAAATTTGTTATTGCCACCTCATAAATATGATACAAATACAAGTCTATCGACTGTATATTTTTAAAATAAAACTTCAGAGGTTGCCTACCGGCATAATGTTAATGAAAGGTTACTTGATATACAGGTATTAGTTGTATTTCAAAATGTTGCTTTTTCGTCTTAACGCCGCGTAGTTTTTATTTGTAACGGTTTATTTATGATCATCAGAGAGCGTGATTGTCACTAATTTAACAAAACACATGAAGAATAATCAGGGATCGATGAAACATTTTCTTTCGCTAATCTAAGTAATCCGAAGTATAATAATAAATTTTTACAAACTTTTTTGGGAATGCAAAGATTTCTCATTAGCGTTTTGCAATTGAGATTCGGACGATTTTAGGTTCGTGCATGGATAAAAATAATAAGTTAGGTTTCTGGGGAAGTATTATTAGCCTCATAAAAGTCCTGGCCATTTTAATACTTTGAAACATGCACTCGTGGGTGTAACCTTCTAGGAGATAAGGTATGTGACATTAGTTTGAGAAGATGCCCCTTTTAAAAAGAAGTAAAGATGATGCTATTCGCTTGAATTCTGACGCGGAAGGAAAAAACTTGTCAAGCAGCTTTTTCCGCGTAACCATAAACGAAATGACAGTTGCGGAAGTTGGAGAAACCGAGGGGGGAAAAAGACAGCGGGGATTCGGTTACATCCAACGGTATAAATATTATAGCTCAAAATTTATTCTTTATTAATTACACAAAAAATATTTTATGCCCTATTTAAAAATAACGACGGAAAATGTCCGTCGATAATAACGTTTTATAATAAAATAATGGGCGTTTAGACCGAATGTTGGGGGTAACAATGACATATATGGAAACTTATTTAATTAAAATGACTAAAAAATTGAAGCAATGTTAACACCTCATAGAAAAAGTTATTGAGATATTTAAATTTATTAAATAGCTCTAAATAATCT
Organism: Tanypteryx hageni; assembly: GCA_028673005.1. NCBI lineage: Eukaryota > Metazoa > Arthropoda > Insecta > Odonata > Petaluridae > Tanypteryx > Tanypteryx hageni. The sequence goes on from CM054113.1 coordinate 71,504,104, forward strand.
TCTTGATTTACTTTTCGAGCCAGTACTATTTAGGACCTCAATATTTTACGGATAGAGTAGCCCATTATTCGAATGAACGCAATGTGATTAATAATTCATTTAGTTAATCAAATGCCGCTTATTAAACATTTAGAGAATATTAAGAATACGATAGTTTTCAGCTTTGGTATCTTTAGTGCGACAGAGTATTATTCAGATGCTTTCAAATCGTAAATAGCATTTTATTATATGTGTATACACTCCCACATGCACACAGTAGACCATTGCTTTACATTCCTTGGAAACACCGTAAATACCGAAACCATGAATAGCAAAATTATCAGTATATAAAAAGAAAAAAGTCTAAACCAGGACTACTGCAGGCTGGTTTCCCAAAGTTTAAGTCCCGAATTCATTACTTATACTGACAGGAAATGTTTCAGTATGTGTTGGTCATTCCAAGAAGTTCTCATACCATAAATACCACTTGTAGTTCATAGTTTATCAATGATAGAGAAAAATTGGAAAACAAATTAATAGTGCATTATCAGGTTTAAAATACTAAAAACAATGTCAAAATCTCTTTCTGACTTTATATTTTACATGTTTTTTTTAAATAAACGAATTTAATAAATGTTACTGTTTATACGCTAATATGTCTGTATCAACTGTCCATTGCTGAAGGGTGGTCGAGCGAAAAATAAAATAACCCATTTGTTCACTCGTCTATGCTCAAGCCTAGTTTGGTAATAATCGTCTCCATGGCAACTAAATGGTACAATGCGATTTAAAACGCAAAAACGCTGTTTTAGTAGAAATTCAAGAAAATACGATCAATTATCAAAATTTGGTGATAATAATTACAATCTAGACTCCTTTCCCCTTAGAAAATTACAAACCACCCTCCGATATCACAAAGAGAAATTTTGTGAAACCTCAATAAAATATTATAATAAAGGAAGAACGAACAGAAAACAAAAATAAAAAGTCGGGAGAGAGTGGCAAAATGAGAAACAAACAAATATGAACAAAGATAAAACCGTAAAGATGAATAAAAATGATAAATTCGGTATCAAACGAAGAGCAAAGAGAAAAGGAATAGTCAAACGTTGATAGTGTGAAAACCATTTAATTTCAATGCTTTAGAACAAATAAATACATTTTCCACTTATCCTTGTTTTCTCTCCCTCTTTTTTCCTTCCTCCCATTATCTATCTCTCTCACTCTCCCTCCCATTCTCTCCGTCTCTCTTCCATTCTCCCTCTCTCTCTTCCTCCAATACTCTCTTTCTCTCCCTTCCTCCCATTCTCTCTCTCTCCCTTCCTCCCATTTATTCTCTCTCTTCCCTCTCCCCATGCTCTCACCCTTACATTCTTCCTCCTCTCTTTTTCTCCCATTCTCTCCTTTCTTCCCATTCTTCCTCCTCTCTTCCTTTCTCCCATTCTCTCTCATTTCCTCCCATTATCTCTCTTCCTTCCATTCTCTCTCTCTCCTTTCTTCCCATTCTTTTTCTCCCTTCCTCCCATTCTCTTTCTCCCTTCCTCCCATTCTCTCTCTCCCTCCCTCCCATTCTCTCTCTCCCTCCCATTCTCTCTCCCTCTCTCTCTTCCTTCTCCCAATTTTCCCTCTGTCTCTCCCTCCCATTCTCCCTATCTCTCTTGCTTCCTCCAATTTTCTCTCCCTTCCACCTATTCTCTCTCCCTTTCATTCTCTCTCCCTTCATCCCATACTTTCTCTCTCCCTCTCCCTTTCTTCCATTCTCTCTACCTTCTTCCCATACTCTCTCTATTCTCTCTCCATCACTCTTCCCTCCCATTATCTTCTCTCTTCCTTTCTTTCATTCTCCCTCCTTCTCTCTTCCTTCCCCTTGCTAGTCTTTTAATATTTGAAACTGAAGAAATTGCTTGTTATGCCATTCTTATTTACATGGATAATTAACTGACCTTGAATTCATATCAATATCATCGACTTACGGTATTGAGATTGGCAACAATATCGGTCGCCATAGAAAGGAAATTTTTTCATTGAAAACACTCGAGATTTTGTTGTTTAAATCTCAATTTTGGAAAAATTCTATCTGTATTTGAAATTTCACCGTAGAAAAATTAAACTTCATAATTTTCTTCGTCTTCGAGTTTAAGCGCTGATTTTATGCATAGATATTTAGTAATTTCAATGTACAAATGAAAAATATTCTACACCCATCTCCATGTATTTAAATGGGAAAAATGAAATCATAAATATATTTTTTTAAATAAATTTGTCGAATGAGTCTGTTTAAAAACCAGCCTACCACGCTATACTTGTTATTGCGGTTAAAATGATACATTTCACTTGTCTCTATGTCATGTATTTTTTGTGTTATAGATACATACTTATATTTGACCGGACACCGCCTCAGACACTCAATTATTTTTATATATATATAGTACGATTATGATTTTAACAATTGATATACACTCTCTGGAAAGATTGTAAAGCGTGTTAGACTACAAAAAATAAGAAAAAAGTGCCTATTACAAGGGCCTGGTCGGACTGGTCCCTTTGTTTATTTTTGTTTGCATTTTCGTTTAAATTTTCTATACGAAATGAGTGACCTTACAAAATCGAGATCTTTTCGGAATTTAGAAACTAGCAAAATATTTCTAAGTTATAGGTAATCTATATGGTTATAATTACATAAATGTTCACCGTGAAATTACTCATTCAAATAATGTTTATCGAAAAAAGTAAAAACATCTTCTATAAGTAAGGCCTCTGCCCCACTGTACAATAAAATTTTACAATGAATATGCAAATCCGCGTATAGCAAGGACCTACTATATATTAAGACCTATTGAATTCGCGAATGAGTTTGAGCTCGTGTTCGCGGGCACATTTTAGGGCATAGTTTTGTTGATTTAAATGAAGGAAATGTCGAATGTCAAGGCCAGCTAAAAAAGGGCTTAAGAGAAAGCGCGCGTGTTTTCGCCGTGGAGGGCGAGACAGAGAGAGAGCGTTGGCTGTTCTTGAGTGCTTATGGGCCGTAGTGGATTGATGAGGTTGGATGCCGAGAGACACGAAATGGAGGCAGTTGAAGAGCTGTTTCCGTGCCGTAGGACCGTGAGGGCCCTCATGCGTCTTTGTCACTGAGTTGGGTCCCCGGGAGATTCAAAAGAGGCGAAGCGGAGAAGACGGTGCCAAAATATTAGCGCCATTTTCTAGCGAAACAATGGACGAAGGGATTTCGAACGAAATGAAAGGAATATCTCTGTTTCCTGCGTTAAAAAGGCAAAGATAAAACAGACATGTCCGATAGTAATGCATTGAAGATTTATCCATTTTAAATTGAGCCGTTTTCTCATGAAATGAATAGGGAAGGAGTGCGCAACCTAAATATTTTCAATTTTTATGCATATATATATATATATATATATATATATATATATATATATAGATGTCAACAAGGTGTTGGGATGAGGAGTTCTCTCTCTGTAGCTGATGAAGGAACAATTCCGAAAGCTTCTACGTTTGTGATGTTTCTGTGTTTTAGTGTTCTTTTACGTGTGTCGCTTCGACATCCCCGGGGCCTCGCCAACCTGAAGTCGTCTGATTGGTGAGTGCTCACTGGGTTTCCTCATCCCAACACCTTGTTGACATCCATTTATCCATTTTACCTTACCTTTTCCGTAAGCTGTTATATATATATGCATAACAATAAAATTTTGTTATCTTTTAACTCGCATTTCCATGTCTGCGAAATTTGGACAGTCTCCGTAATTTATGTAGATCCTTCAAATGTATACAATAAACTCCCGATTCACCAAGCCTATTCCGGTTCATAGGTGGTTGCGGTTGATCGATCTTTAGGCACAGTACAAATTGGAAAAATTATTTAAAGATTAGATAATAAAGAAAACACTATTTTAGCTGAATTTGTTTATCATATATTTTACTATATGGTTAGATAATTTAAACAACTAACCATCGCAAATTTTAAATTTGGTTATACACAGGTATTCTAAGGAAATGGCCACCAATTTCCAATCTTCGTTTTGTAAAAGGCAAATTAAAATATTATATTTGCGTCCCAAAAATGGAAAAAATCGTGGGTTATGGGTTAAGTAAGTCAGCGCTTAAGTAATTCTGTGCTACGCAATAATACCTTTTTAGGTGTCGGACAATTAAATACGATATGCACGTATGCAGTGGAGTAAACGATCTTGCTAGTTATATAAGTTTAAAAATTCCGCGCTGAACGTGTTAATCGAAATTCCTGTAATCTGGTATCCGATTCATCGGGTGTTTACTGTGCTAGATTATAGGATAATATTTTCAAATATTATTTTATTTACGACACAAATTAAAATTATTCCTCGCCAATGTATGATTTATGAAGCTGATATATAAATTAATTGTTTTATTAGATTGTCATCATATCATAAAGGTAAACAGGTTAAACTGAAAAAAGATTAATCTTGGGAAGGTTCCGATTTAAAAATCCGTGATATAGTTCTACGTATGTTATGAATCTTTGGGAAGGTTTATTCAATCTAAAATTAGAGCGCGTGTCAAAGACTCCGAATTAATTCTGCAAATTCAAAGCGTCGACTTACGAAGAAAGTAGTATTTCCGTCCGAGTTGAAACTGGTCATCAAAACATCCTCTCCCAAGGACAGTATTTATTTCGGACTCTCAATCTCACTCGCCTTCTGATTCAATATCTATACTTCTGAGTCCATTTAGAGAACAAAAGCACACGAGTGGAGGAGGATGAGTAAAAACGGAGGTTAGACGGGAGGAGGGCAAATTAGCGTCAGGTTGAAAAATGTAGGCAGCCTAACCTTATCTCTCCCTCCCTGTTCTCTCGACCCAGAGTATGATACGCCTCACCTGGCGCTGATGGCTTTCCTTCATTTCCTTCTCCATCGCGTCACGTTCATCCTCTCCCCGCTCATCCCACTTTTCTCTATGTAAATTCACACCTATGCCGTCACCGCTGCGTCACCACAACCTGTCTCTTTATCCTCTTTCTTCTCTCACTCCGTTTCTCTTTATTTACCGTATGAATGGCGCTTTGCCATTATGACTGATGAAAACACGCATGCTCGCCCGTGCGCTCGTTGAAATATCGTTTTCACATGCATTGTTTTTCGCTGGCTGAAAACATCCTTTTGCCATGACAGTCAAGCTTTTAAGAAGAATTTGAACAGGAAAGCAAACTTTAGGAGCCTATTATAATTAACGATTGCTATTACGATACGGTGTCCCAGTAAAAAAAAACGAGATTTTTTGCTATTTTTAAATGAGAACTATTCATTTTTACTTTATATTCTAGTCTGCTTGAGTGAGTGAAAACGTGCCTCTGGTGAATGTCTACAGTTAAACCCCGATTTAGCGCCTCCCTATACAGTGCCACCCCCGCATACCGCCCATGAATCGTTTTGAACAAAACTTCCATCTTATGAATACATAGAGCTGGCATATTCCTCGATTTACCGCCACTCCCGATTTAGCACCAATGTCAGTGATGGACAAACAAACGGTGGCGCTAAATCGGGGTCTGTCTGTATTTTCTTTAATCATATCCTTAAACTGGAATTGAAAAAAGTGATTTAAAAATTTTTTCTTAAGTTTCACAGTATTTACTTGGATATAAGAAATGTTTTAATTTTGATTATTAGACAGTGTTCTATTTTTTCCCAAATACGTCGTGAAACGATTAATAACATTTTTCTTCTTCACGATAAAAATCGATAATTTCAGTTTTCCTTGCGTCATGAATTCTCAGATATGATTACTATTGAATAATGGTCTTTTTTGGCACCATTGTAACAGTTGTTTCTGCGTCAAAATTTCTATCCGTTACTGTTAATTTTCTCCGTTGTTGCTTCATGCTTTTTTATGTTCCGTTTACTTCCCTTTTCTTCACTTTCAGATATTTACCTTTAGTGTTTCTTCCAGCCTTTTCCCTCCACCGTTCCTTTCCCTTCCCATTTTTACTCTCTTTAAGCGTAAAACTTCTTCGCCGCCACCTAAACACACCTGTCTCATTACTCTTTCATTGTCTAACTTCAACACAAACACGCACACGATTCCGAGACTTTAATACCGTTCTCACATCTCTTTATTCTCCTTTTCTCTCTCTCTTTTCCCCCTCCTTCTTTGGCTCACAAAAGACCTTTTCCCTCTTTACCTCCTTATCGCCAGTCTCATCTACTCCATTATCCAGCCTCAAAGAATAAATCATCGGGAAATAAAACTTCGAATGCGAGAGAATTTCACATCGATCTTCGCTTCAACACCACATCGCTCTACTTCCTTCTTTTTGTGCGTCGAATCCCACTTTCAGGCGTGGAAGTCTGACGTTGAAGTCTCTCTCACTCTCGTATCTTTTTTCGGGATATGATATATATATTTGTTTTTTTTTTCGGCGGCGTAGCGTTACTCTTCCGTTATTTCGAATTGCTATAAAGATCCGGATCGAGATTTTATTGATACAAGGAATTGATGCAGTTCAGAGGTCATTTGGCTCATTTAGACTATTTCACTGATATGCGCGGAATTATTTTAAAAACGATCGTTTTTATTATTTATCGTGATGGGATAATATAAAAATTTCCCTTTCATCGGGGAACTGAGGGAAATTCTCCTAACGTTTAACCATCGAGTCAAATCTATTAATATTAATCGCAATTTTCAGTTTGTGTTTTAAATAATCCACTGATTTTTGTAATTTCTATTCTATTATCTTGCTGTCCGTGCTGTTCATGGTTTTTGCATAAGTTATCCCATCAAAGGTGGGGTGACAAACGTGCATAAAAACTGATTAAATACTATTCAAATGAAATAAATATTAACAACTGATTCTTCTCATTTTGTCATCATTTTTTTTACGAATTATACTTATCGTGGTTTGAAAATTCTAATAACAGCTCTGCCCTTTTCAGTGAATATTTTAATTCGTTTCTTTACCCAATCGTCAATGCATAAACAAAGGTCATGGAACGGGCCTCTGAGAGGTTTCGCTCACACAGTTGACGTTATGAATTGAGAACAAAATCTGTTATAATTTGTTATCGGTTTGTCAAATCCGTCAGTCAGAAGCCTTTTTCAATTTTAAGCCAACGCTGCCATCAGAAAAACCTTACCTTAGCAAGATTTTAACCCACTTAGGCTGGTATTACCCTTTCCCGAGTCAAAGGGTGAGACAATTCGGCCACAAGGAACTTATCGTAGATTTAGGAAAATTAGCCTTTACCATACACTTATAACTGTTTACTGTCTGACTTTTTATGCGTATTTTGTGTGCATGAATATATATATATATAACCAATTACATTGTTAAACTTCTAAATTCTATTGTTATTTCAATCCTTATGGGTGAAAACGTGCTTTGAATGCTTTTAATACGAGAGAGTGAAGAGAAGGAGGGAGAAATGATTTTCATAGCAACAAATGTAAACAACTTTCGTTGCGCTATTTACGAGAAGGAATACATTTGAATGTAGATCATTAATCATTCGCATATTAAAATTACTTAGAATCATTGTAGGAGTCTGAGACTTGAAACAACGAACGCCTAAAAGAATGAAAGTTTGTTTTCCTGCCATCCAAAGAAAGTCAAGGTATATTTTTGTTCATTTTTTATTTCATGAAAACTTTCCCGTCGAATTTCAACGGGCATCTCCCTAGTATTAATAAACGTCGTGACCGACATTTCCTACACCATTTATCGGAGAGTCACATGGAAATGGACGCCTCCAGGCGTATGGCTGGCTCCATTGTTTGGAGTCCGGCTATGAATTGTTCGGATACCCCTTAAAAATAAGATAAATGCTCTCTTATAGCACTCAATCCCTCTCGCCGCTCGCCCTGCCTTCTATCTCGCTCGCATATCTATCATCGTGTATTTCGCCTTCCTGTGTCCAACTTAACGTTTTCACCCAGAATCTGACCTTCGTTTTCTCGTGAGTGGACATCTGCCCCTTTTCTCTTTCTTTCGCTTTTCTTTTAATTCTCTTTCTCCCTCTCTCTCTTTTCCTTCTTTTCTGCAAGCTTTTTGTCCATACATCAACAAGACCTCGGTCCAACTGGTGGTTTACCGGCGCTTCTTCCACAGCTCATAATACGCTCATATTTTCACTCTGGCGTCTGTTTGTGCACTTACTTAAATTCAAATTGTGAAGAAACCGTAGATGACAGAGAGCTGAAACTTGGTGTGTAGATTACTGTACTGCTGCCATTTTTTCTTTGTATTTGAGTTTCGAAAAATATACAGGGTCGGATATTCATCAAATAAATTTTTAATTTAATATCTCCGAAGGCATAAAAGATGTAAGGCTGTGATTTTTGAGCGTACACTTTCACATTGGTGCTACCTCACAAACGAGGCTATAGTGACCGAATATGTGGTGTATGACCTCATAACAAATAAGATAAGCTAAATTTACACATATAAAAGGTGGTAAAATTTCGGATTCCAAATCTTCAGTTGGTCAATTAGGTTAATGGATGAAATCTTCATAGCGAAGTTAAACAAAAAATATTACTAAAATTAATGATTGAAGAATAACGCGCTAATTTTTTCTATGCTCACGGATAACACTCGACCTGTACTCATATTGTTTTCCGCCTTTATATTTGTTTATAAAAACTAAAAATTTTCAAAAGATGAACTACCTAATAAATGGATATTTTGCATATACTACAGCGGTGATTTTGATTATTTATCGATTCAGGTTCACTTATCAAGTCGAAATATGCTAAAGTTTGCCGTAAAAAAAAATGCTGGCTTTTAAAGCGTTCTAGCTATTGTGTGACAGTAATATTAACATGATACAACAAATTCGTTTTTGAAAAATATATAAGGGAACGAGTCTTCAAATAGATCGTCGTTAGATAAGAAAAACGAATGAGCGATGAAATTGCCGAAAATAATATTATCATCGATGGTAATATGAAAAGAAAAGCATTTTGCGAAATAATCATAATCATTGTAACTTTCATTTCCTTGCAAGACTATTTTCGGCTGTCATTCATAATTCTTACAATCAATCTAAATACTCTCGATAAACGAATTGTGTATTATCACAATAGATTAGAAATTGATGGAATGATATGATCCGAAGATCCTATGCAGACAGGCATAAGCTGTGAAAGTTGGAACAATTTTTGAAACGAGAAAAAAGACTGCTATTCCCGGTCATAGCAGACTTTTTTCTCGTTTCAAAAATTGTTCCAACTTTCACAGCTTATGCCTGTCTGCATAGGATCTTTGGATCATATCATTCCATCAATTTCATGTTTGGCAATCTCACCATTTGAGAGGAAGGAGTTTCTTTCGATGATTCTCTTCGAGGACATCTGTCGGGGCAGTTTGATACTAGCTTGGCTAGTTCCCGTCCTACAAAGGAAAACATCCGTGTTCAGAAACGAGAGAAAATGTTCTGCTACGATAGTTCAGGGGTAGAACATCCGCCCGGCAAGTGGAAGACCCGGGTCCATTCCCGGTCATAGCAGACTTTTTTCTCGTTTCAAAAATTGTTCCAACAATAGATTAGCTTAAATTTAGCATTTTCTCTCATTGAAATCCAGTTAATTAACATTTAAAATGACGAGAAAAATGCCCCTATCCGCCTCAGGATCTAAACTAAAAACTTTGGAGAGAAAAACACGGTACTCACCCCTTTTCTATTACGCATTGTTCGACGATGCCTTAAAACCAATATTAAAATTTCCTATGTAACGTTGAAGTGACTTCTCATAAGGAGTTGGAATGATAAATTTTACGGAAAACCGCCGATGTGACCGTATCATCCTTCAGTTATATCTTTCATATCATTTTCATAATTTTTACAAGCTGTTAAAAAGTCGCTGAGTTTTCGGCCTTTGCTCAGCCATTCCGAATAAAGCGAATAATCCTCCTGCACAACCAGGCAGTTCCCAGTTCAAAACTTCGGGGCTCCTTTTTTGCGTTTAACGAGTGACGCGTGAACGACCCTGCTACCATCTTGTTGAGAATGGAACGTAAGAAAAAACGGGTCCTTAAAAACCCCTCCATTTCCGAAAACGAGTGCTGCGCTTTTTTGAAGCATTCTCTCCTCTTCCTCTCTTTCTCTCTCTTGGCATTCGAATGGAATTCAAAGAGAAGAAGAGGAATAAGGCGCCTTCTTTTATTTCGCGCTGGACTTCCTGCTTCCAACTGGCGACTCAATCGTGTAGGTCTTTGACGGAAGAATGCAACTCGAAATCTCCAACCATCCCGTCCTAGTTGACATATCTTTCTTGTCATATTTCCCGGCATTCTCTCTCCTTCTGTCTTCCTCGCTCGAATGTCTCGTCTAATTTTTGGACATTCTTGTTTTCGTCGTCGTTCTCTTTTTGTCGCATCGTTGTTGATTTATAAATCTCTCCTCTTCTCCGTTGTTCCTTCGGCAAGCAGGTGTTAGATTGTCTCTGTTCTCGCCGCGCGGAGAAAAAGGGGAAACCGAAAGCCTCGTCATATCTCGTGCCCATGGATTTATTAGTTGGAGGAGGATTGATGGTATTATCCATAAATTATCTAATTTACAAAATTAACGAAAATTTTTAAAGGGTATTAAAAACCATGTTCAAGCGAATCAAATGCTCCTTTTGTTAAAGCATAGTATTGTTGTACATATTCGCATGTAGCATGTAGTATGTGTTTAACGAAAAGGCTTATTAAAGATTCATATGCTTGGTGGATTTAAGAAATTCTTGGAATAAATATAAATGATATCAATGTAACTCTTTATCTATACTCTTAATTAAGAACATAAACATAGAGATGTATAAATTACCCCATCATGCCTTAATTATGAATTTTAAACTAGGTTCTGCAACTGGCTAATTTCTCCAACCGATGCAAATAACGATAGTGCGACGTATTAGAACCGTATCTTCTTTTCCTGTCGCATTTCTCCTCATCTCAAATCTTATGGAATCTTTTTCAGTTGTTCCTCTCTTTCACTTCGTTTATGATTCTCTTAATCTGCCAACATCCGTACTGCCTTGCATACTACTTCTCCAACCTAAGTGATTTGCTTCAATTATCTCGCGTTTCCCTGTTGTCCCATATTATCCTTCAGCCAACCATCCTCTCTTGTATATCCTAAGTCTCTCCTACCCATCTTTCTCCGTATTTCACCTCTTACCGCCCCGATCCTTCCTTGTCAGTGTCTCTTTATCTATTCCTCTTCTGTTTATTACCGCATAAAGAGTGACGCCCTTCATTAGCTCATCTCTCCGTGCTTTTTGCTTCAAATCCTTTCGCTTAGGTGGAAACTGACTGAAAAAACTAGGAAAGCGCGAGGAAGGTTGAAAACGAAAGCGGCGCGTCCAAGTGTTTCGTGCGCCATCCGCCGCCGCGTCCTCTGGTAAGTGAGCGAGGTTAACCCTTTGCCCGATTTGCCCGTACCACATACGGGCAAAAAAAAATGGGCCTTTGCGGATTTGCCCGTACCTGGTACGGGCAGATCCGGCGAAGAAATAGCTCAAACTGATTTTACCGTATTATTTTATGAGGTAGTTGAATGTATTCTCGCAGAGTTGCTCTATGTGTATGGACTGTAGTGGACTCTGTCGCCCAATATCGGTATTATTTCGTATGTTTAGAACATATCTTCACTATTTCTTGTCAACAGTGTTTTTGCGAGTGAGCAGTGACTTCTCAGCTGATTTCTTTCCCATTACAGTATATTATCTCCACGGATGTGTTACTGCTTATCCAAATTATTATAATTTCAAGTAAGTGTTTTTTATGTGTGTTTTTTATGCCGCTAATTCCACATGGTTTTTTTTGTGATTCATTGCGAAACATTTCTCGAATTATGAACTATCATCAGAAGATTCTCTGGATGAAAACGTGCGTGTTGGTGTATTTATCACGGAAACAAAATATTTACGCACTACAAGATGACGAGTTGTTTCACTCATTATCAGATATTATAAATATTTAGCTATACCTTTCATCACACATCGACTGTGCATTCTTTTTTCGGGTTTCTTCATGCTCGTTTGCTTTTGTCGTCGGTGTAAACTACGGTAATCAACCGGGGCAATGAAAACCGAAGGAAAAATTTACTGTCCTTCGATAAGCTTAGGAAACCTTCAGAATAAAGCATCATACACATCAGCGACTAAGCGTGCAATACATATGTGCACTGTATATTGAGTTGGCTTCACTAATGTCAAAATAGGCGAAATTATTTTTATTTTGTATTTTTTTTATAGGATGGAAATGGATGCAGATTCAGAAGAGAGTGAATTTGAATCTGATTCATCTATAAGCATATCGGACTCGGGTTCTTCAACGGAATACAGCTTACCATCAGGAGAAGATGATAGTGATGAAGAAGAGGTTGTAGATCCAAGAATCTGGTGTGAGGTGTACAGTGCATCTCCAGCCCCACCACGATTTTCATTTTCTGCTACTCCAAGAGTAAACTTACAAGTGGAGGGAGGGAGTCTTCCATTCTTTGAGGCATATTTCAATCAAAACCTCATAGAAATGATCACGTCAGAGACAAATCGGTATGCTGAACAGAGTAAAAGGTCTTCTGCTGGTAAAAGTGACTGGAATCCGGTTTCGGAAAATGAGATGCGAGTCTTCTTCGCCTTGAATATATTGCAGAGAATTATAAAAAAACCTGTTGAGGAAATGTATTGGTCCAAAAAACCCATGATACACACGCCGTTCTTTCCAAAAGTGATGTCCTACAGAAGGTTTTTATCTATAAAACGAAATATTCATTTTTGCAATAATGAAGCTTTTGACGCTTCAACTCACCCGTACCCAAAACTTTATAAAATTTGGCCTGTGTTTGAGCATCTAAATACCCTGTACTCAACACTCTTGACACCTCAAAGGGATTTGTCCATTGACGAGAGCCTAATGCTCTATAAAGGTAGACTAGGGTGGAAGCAATATCTACCTTTGAAAAGATCTCGTTTCGGCATAAAGAGTTTCATGCTTTGCGAGGCTGAGACTGGCTATATTTGGTCTAGCATTATTTACACTGGAAAAGGAACTAAGTTCGCAGAGGAGTACAGTCATCTTCCTGTGTCAACCCAAATTGTTCTGTCGCTTATAAAGCCATTACTAGGAAAGGGTTACTGTGTAGCTATGGATAATTATTACAATTCCCCAGAACTAGCAGATATACTCGTTAAGAATCAGACTGATGTATTTGGAACCTTGAGGACGTCAAGGAAAAACATTCCACAGGAATTGAAAAATAAGAAGCTCAAAACGGGTGATATTGTAGGGTACCAACGAGGAAAGATTTGTGTCATGAAATGGAGAGATAAAAAAGATGTAGCTCTGCTCTCTTCAATTCATACAACCACCAAAGTTAGTGTTAGTGGGAGGAAAGGTGAAAACACGAAACCGGCGGTAGTAGTAGATTATAATGGAGTTATGGGCGGAGTGGATAGGATGGATCAAAATCTAACTTATTATCCAGTAATCAAGAAGCAAATACTACAAAAAAAATTTTTATCATCTACTTGATCAGGCAATTTGGAATTCATTTGTGCTCTATAGGAAGAGTAAGGGTTCAAAAACACATATAGAATACAGAATGGAGTTGGTGCAGCAGCTGATAGAGAAATACCACAGTGAAACATTCGGTGCCAAAGGGGGTCGTCCTTCGACGGAACCCAGTCCTCTAAGGCTAACAGGTCGGCACTTCCCTGAATATATCCCGCCTTCAGAAAAGAAACAGAATCCAGCGAGACAATGTGCCGTGTGTTGCTCACGACGAGACAATAAGAATAAAAAAATTCGGAAGGAAACAAGATATTTCTGCCGAGATTGTGATGTTGGTCTGTGTGCAGCCCCATGTTTTAGGGATTACCACACAAAGAAGGACTATTAGAGATTATATTTTCTGTTAAAAAATATGAACAAATAATTTGTTATGACACATAAAACCATTATAAATAAAATATTTGATATTGAAAACGAAATACTAGATGGAAAACCTTTGTGTATCTAAGATCAGTTTTAAAAGTAGTTAAAAATTCTCTTGGTTAAAACATTCAATAAAAACATAAAAAATCTAAAAAACTGGAAAATATTGTTATTTAATGCCTTGCAATAATGCATTATCAGAAATAAAAAAACCTGCCCTTTTTCCAAATAAAATCTTCATTAAAACTCATCAGTCAAAGGGTTAATGAATCGACTTCTGCTAAAAGGGACTCACATTTCCTTCACCTTCGCCGAAGAGCCTCCTCCAACCACCTCCCGTTCCTACTCTCCATTCCAACCACACCCTAACCTTCCATCCTCCCCCTTTCCCTGCGTGCGCGTTTTCCTCAAATCTCCTCTATCCAGTTCCCTTACCGGGCATCTCTATTCCGTATTTTTATTTGTCCTCTTGTTTTGCTTCCGCCCTCGTTCCTCATCTTTTTCTCCCCCTTTTTTAACGAATCATGTTCAAGAGCTTTGGTTCATCATCTCTCTAGCCGTCTATATCTATTTGATGCCCATTTTTAAGGCTCTTGGTTCCTATTTTACTCCTGTATTAATTAGAGCTGAACCAATCAAGAGCATTTTTCCTGACTTTCATATCGAACGGAAGAAAATAGCGGAAATTTTTAAGAATGGGATGGTCATTTTATGTGATAAACCATGATTCTAATAAAAATTTGTGTAAGAAAGAATTAGAAGCAGGAAAATTGATACGCCTGCCCCCTCCCCCTCCATTGAACGTTTAAAAAAGTATTCCACACACTATGGATGAATCGAAAAATAGCACATCACGGCTTGCTGCGAACATCAACACGTTACAGATAGAATCTTGCAAAATACTTCGCCGTGCAGTTATGCATCCAAAATGGCGGAGGTCAAAACAAACTGCAAATTAATAAAATTAAGAGTTATAATTTAAAATGATCACCATGTACCATCAATTTTAAATTTCTTTCAAGTCATAAGAGAGATAACCACCGTTCTTTCATTTAATTTACGCTGAATCGCGTTTGTGATAAATGGCGTGAAAATTTCTCCGAAGATCTACCTGAGATTGTAAAGAGTATTCAAATTGTGAAAGTGCTAATGACGGATGAGGAAATAATAGGGTGAAATAGAGGAACTATAGTATGCGAGTGTTTGCACTAAAAAACAGATGAACATGCAAAGAAAAAAAACCTGTAAATGAATGACGCTAATTAAATATTCAATTCCATTTACATATATGGAATAGCTTCGTAAAGGACGGAATGGAAAACCGTAATCTTGTGATCTTTATGGAAACTAAAATTAAAATGGAAATTCTATTTGGAGAGAGAGACTGAGAAGGATGTCAAAAAAGCTAGAAATAATTCCACATTTACGAGTCCATGACGGCACATCGCAATGTTCCGAAACGTTTGGCGAGAGAGAATTCGGAAAGGTAGCCCGCGAAGGGTAAAAATTGACGCCAGCCGGCGGTAGTGGAGTGTGATCGTACGAATGGAGACGCCCGGGAAAGAACGAACAGAAACGAGCCATGCCGCTAAAGCGGTGAACCTCATTCTATTGTAGGCAAGAAGCGGCTCCCATAGAAACGGAATGGTTTCGAAGAGACACTCGCAAGCCGTTTAGCCGGCTCCCTTTCATGTTGAGATAACCTCAAGAGTCAGCGGCCATTAAGACACGGAGGAATACTCGCTAACCGGATGATATCCTTTCATTGTCCTCGGGTACCATTATTATTTCCCTTTCCTCCACATCTACCATTCCCTCTATTTTAAATCCCTCTTCCGTATACTACTATTACTACTATCCAACTCCCCTTAACCTCCCACCTGCTTATGAACGCCCGTCCGTTTTGAAACGGACGCGTAATCTAAGAAAAGGGAACGAAAAAAGAATTCCAACTATTCTCCAGGGGTATTCGGTCGTTTAAAAAAAATAGGAGGGCGTCTTTAAAAATGTGTGCTTTATCGCTGCTCGACTAGATGCTAATCTTATACCACCCTTAAAGATGTCGGATTAAATGGAATTTCTATACTCTGTTGAAAACGGTGGGATAATGTGCAGGCTTGCATTTGATGACTGGTATACTGTGGGGTTTGTTACAGATGCATAGAAGAAATAGTTGGAAAGTTGAGATTTTATTGTTGTGCGCTATCGGGAAAATCCGCTAATGATTTCCAATTCTAGAGAGCTAGTTAAGTTTAATCAGATTGGTAGAATGGAGTTTCGATATTTCGAAATAATTGAGCAATGAATGCATCAGGTAATCTAAAATTTGGATAGTCGGGCGTAATGAAAGTCGTTTGTTTCATTATCAAAAAATAGGCACATTATTGCATTTTAAATACATATTATTAAAAAATAATGCAAAAATTATGAAAAATATATCAAATTATTGTGTCAATATGAAAAAATTAAATTTAATTTATTTAAGATAGAAATTGATTGGTTCCGAGGTTATTAAAAGAAGCACTGCACTGCACACGAAATGGCGTGAATACGTATTTTTAATTTTAATTTTGTTTTATCGGATAATGAATTACCTTCTCTGGTACAATTCGCATAACCTTGCATCTAAATAAGCCAAAGACATAAGTAAAAATAAACAGGTAATTAATATCTTGTTACTAAGAAAGGAATATAAATTTATCGATTTTGATATGAGTAACTGGAAATTCGTACGATCGGAACGCTACTGCGTCTGGTTATTTCCTAATTCTTTGTGACGCAGCAGTCCATTTGCAAGAGTTAATCCTTATTTATATCGATTAATTACTAGCCTGTTTTTTTAAATCCGTTTATGCGTTCAGTTTTTCCGTTTTACCTAAACGGAAGCATCTAAATAGCCACCCTTTACTCTCTGATTCAACAGTTCTTTCCTAGCCTATTTTAAAAATGTTCCAAGAGAAGAAAACATCTTACTACGCACTTTTCTGTTGGGGATTTGTATTTTTAAAAAACGAAAAATAACTTGGAATCGGACACTTGTGACCGATAGTTAATACTGATGTAATTCTGTGAAATTATAAATTCATTTCCAGTATTATGAAAACTTGTACTCTCTTTTTGGCACAACAAATACGGCGTATTTTTCTATGTTCTTCGTATCAATAGATTTTTATGTTAATTTTATAACTATTAAATTAATAAATTACAAGTTCTAAAAATTCTATGAATGTCTACCACGTTACTGAATTTGCTATTTTGTCGAAAATCATCGCATGCAATCTTCTTGTCCACTCAGAAACGTTATGCCCGACGCACGTGTTTAATTATGTGATAAAAATTAAGCTTGAGGCTTGACCGAAATGCAACGAATAATTTTGAAGAATTTATGCGTTATTTTTATCCTTCGCCTTATTCAAAAACCAATTATTTTTTCCTACTCGCGCTGATCAAAGACACGAGTGTCGCTCTCCGTAACCTCTTCAAATACGCGTTCGTGTTTTTTTTATAATTTCTTCCCTTCTAAGTCGGATTAGACGAGCCTTCTCTTCCTCTTTTCGATCTCGATCCTCGTTTATTTTCCTGCCTTTTTCCGTCTTCCGCGGCTGTCATCCTAAGAAAATTTTACGGCCAGTCCTCCGTAGTATCTCTGATTGGTCACGCGCCATTTGGCATCTAGGAGAAGTCGGCGTGGACAAAGTGAAGGACCCGTTTCCATCGTGAGAATTTTAGTTTTGGCTCGGAACATTGCTCCTCATGTCACCTGCGGATTTGGAGCAGTTTTACGTTTATTCGGCGACTTTTTTCCTGACCGTTGATTTGCAAGCTATCGGAAAAGACGACACGGCCACTGAAAGTAATCGTCTTAGGTGCATGTTACAAAAAGGAGAAGTTTGTTTTTAGTTCACCTTCATAAGTTTTATTGTCTGGATGCATCGGAGTTGTTGGGGAACGAACAGGCTGAGGTGATAATACTTGCCAAAAAAATAAGTTAGTAGATAGCATTGATGATCCTACGACTACAAACGTGCCTGTTTGCAAATTAAATCAACAGGTAAATGCCATTTTCTGTAATATTTGCAACACATTGGCAGAATTGTCAGCCAGCTTCATCATTGTAATCTGCGTTACTATCTTATGTTATTCTTGAATGAGAAATTTCACATTGTTAATGTCCTTTTTGTTTTTATGATAGTTTATTATTGTAAATTTAAAAAATAATCATACATTTGCTATTGTTTTCTTTCTTGATGGAAGTATCCCACATTTTAGGATATTCAGCTTTCAATTCCGCTCGCTGTTTGCGCGGGCGTTTGATTTCTTCTAATTCCTCAGTGTAAAACTTCCTATGCTCAATATCTCTGCATATCTATATAATAATAAAATAAGTTATGTGTGTCTGTGACAATCATAACTTTTCATAAAATGAACGTAGGAGCTTCAAAATTTGGCAGCGGTCTCAGGTTGATAATGAAAGTTGCAGTGCCAAAAATAATTCAAATCGGCCCACGGGGGCCCAAGGGTCCAAATGTCGGTTTTTTTTATGATATCTCGGAAACCGATTGACCGATTTTGATTAATTCTCCACCAATATCAGTGTTTTGATGAGAAAATTTTTGAGCCAAAAAATGGACAAAATCAGTCCACAGGGTCGGAAGGATCATAATGTAAGGACCGGTCCAAATTTCTGTTTTTTAGTATATCTCGGCAACATATTGACCGATTTTGATTAAACCTTCATTAATATCAATGTTTTGGTGAGTCATAAATAAAAGGCGTTAACGAGTTTTACTTTTTCTCAACCATCGAGTGATAATTAGAGGTTTATCCTTTATTCATAATTTTATTCATAAGTTCCTAACATTCAGGATAGATCTTCCAGATTATCTCCAGAACTATTATGCAACTTCAGATTGATCATGAGAGTTGCAGTGCCAAATAAAATTTAAATCGGTCCACGGGTTCGGTCCGAATTTCGGTTTTTTAAAGAGATCTCAGAAACCAATTGACCGATTTTGATGAATCCTCAACCAATATCAATGTTGACCAAAGGAACTTAGAGACTTAAAACCTGGGGCACATTCTAAAGAGACGTTGAGGATTTGCACCTTCTTGGGGGGGGGGGGGGAGGTATCAAATTTGAGTGTATATTTAATTTTTTCATACCAATTAAAGGGGAATATTGGCCACTTACCTTGAGAGTACCTTTAGTTTGGATGAAGATATTAGCGAGTGATATGTGCATGAAAAATTTGAAACTCTAATCCCGCGGCAAAGCCCGGATAATTGTCTAGTTCATAATAAAAATAAAGAGATTCCGTCATCTACAATAGCTGAAGCAGCAGTATTTTGATATGGCTATTAACGCGACGATTCTTGTATGGTGGTGATCCAAGAAAACATCATATATCTAAAAATACATAGTCTCTAACTAGAATATCTATGCGCAGGTTACGTTTTAAATTCGATACCCGATTACCGGCATCGCAAATAAATGGCCCTATCACCTTCGCTCCGGCAACCTTTTGAAAACATAAAATATCAAGGCAGAAAAAGACCACCTAACAATCGGCCGTTACGGCTTATCATTGTTCCCAACCAGAAAACAAATAAAGAACCGCACGCGTGGAAAAGGGCCATATCGATCGGAAGGCCTAACCGTTTAGATAATAAACTCAATTTATTTGAAAATACCACGAGTTCCTCTTACCCATTTTTTTCTTTTCTTACATCGCCAGAACGTGGAGGCGATTGGTTCCATTAATCACGTGGGTGGCGGCGCTCAAGTCGCTCATTAGATAATAACCTCCATAACCCTTCCGCCGATTGTTCTACTCCCACTTAATCTCACGTCCCCCATTCCCTCCCTCGTTATAATAATAAAAGCGCTCCCTTCTCTTCTTATCCATGTAAAAATGACCACGCCCAGAAAGCTCATCCGCCGGGGCATCACGCAACTAATTCTTGCCTACCCACACGGCAGAGATATCGATCTTGTTTACCTTTCAATTTTGAAAGAGGTGACCCCTTACCTCATTTCGATTTTAAGAAGTCGCTTCGCTCTCTCTCTCTTTCTCTCTGCTACCCTCTTCTTCTTATCTTCCCTCTCTGAAGATATATATTATACATCTACCCGACCCCGCCTAAATCCACCCCCACTTCAAAAGCCAGGCGCTTAAGTCTGAAAAAAAACTCGTCTTCTTTCGGTCTTTTTTTTTAACCTTACCCAATCTTCCACAACCTCTTCCCCGTTCTACTATAATAATGTTTCGCTGCTTCTTATTTTATTTTTAATGTTTTATCCCTCTTTAATCCTATCCGTCAGATCTTTGGTCTTTTTTCTTTTTTAGAATTATCTCTCTCTCTCTTTTCGGATCGCTTTCGCGTCTTAGCATCCATCGGTTTAATTTCGCTCATTGGCTTTCTTTTGCTTTCTTTATGCGGGATTCATTATTTATCGCTCCGTTTGATTTTTTTGCTTCCACCTATCGACCTCCCAACTAACTAACTTAACGCGTTTCTTCCCGTTTCCTCTCGTGTTTTCTTTCTCGAGCGTGATTCGCGTTCGCGGCTTCTTTTTAAACATCCTCGTTTCCAACTCTGCGTCCCGTTTCATTAACCTCTCCTTTCTTCTTACGTGATGTTATTCGCATCCACTTCCTCTTGTTTCCCGCTGTTCGGCCTTTCTCTTTCTTATTTACCTGTCATCGGTGGGATATTTAGGATAGCGTTTAAAATGTAGGATGGTATCTGCCGCGTATACGGCGGTCCATAAATATTGCGTTATCTTCGTGCTCACCGGCCCAAAAATCCCATTTTCACATAATAAAGTGGATTTTTAAAAGAGTTACTCGACAAGTGAACTAAATTTATTTCCCTTAGCATTCGCTAGATCAGTGTTCCACAACTGATGAATCGACTTTCGGTTAATACCATCGATGACGGCTGCCTAGAAGCCGAAACAGGCATCTGCTTTTTTCATAACATTTTACGCCTATTGTAGATATCTGGGATAAGTGCTTATTTTTTCAATTGTGATTTTTGTGAGCATAATCTTTTAGTTCATGGAGTATAGTACAGTGATTCGCGAGGATGGGCCAAATCTGAAAGTGTGCCTCGAAATATGAATGTTTACATAGTGAATGATATGAGGTTTTGATTCTCAATTAACTCTATTAAATTCTTCCCCCCTTTCGTTTGTTTTCGCTATATAATAAAGTATTATAGCCGGTACCACATTTAAAGTTTAAAATTTCCAAGGGAAGATGTTCGCGCGAAATAGTTTGCTTTTTGAAAACAATATTGGCAAAACTCTTTCCGAAGGTAGGATTAATCTCATAAAAGCTTAGCTTTACTTTAATTGTGCACTGATTGTATAATAGTAACGAGCGCGAACCGCCAAATCGTCCGCAACATTCGAGCTCCATGAGTGCGTTACGTCGGCTGAAACATCGAAAAATAAAAATAGACATGAGCCCCCTGTCGTGGGAGATCGATAGCGACCGGATTGAGGCCCAGCACGCCATTTAAGAATATCGTTTCGCCCTTGTTTATAGGGATGTTCCCTCATTGTTTGACCCATTCCTCTCATAAATAATGCATTATAGTTTATGTTGTGGGCGAATGCCGTCATCGGAATCATATTCGGGGATTCACACGGTACGTAAATAGGTCCTTGTTTACGTCACAAGTTCGGCTAGATTTTAACGATATTAAAAAAATTTAAATATCGAGCTTACCTTACGGATTAAGCCAAAGAGATGATCCAGGTTACTTATGCAGCCGCAAAGCTGCGCACAAAACCAATGCTCTGCTAAGCAAAAGGAAGCCTTTTTTGGTGTTCCAGAGAAGAGATGATCGGTCAATTGCAATGTGTGACGGCAACTCTGACGCTTAATTGAGAATTTGGTTTACAAAGTCGTTTTATAGTAACAGGAGGTACTAGAAAACCTACTTCATAATATCATCAATATTTATTTGCGTGTTATTATGAATATAAACTTCGACATTGCCTATTCTAAATATATTCAATAATCACATTGCCCGTTTGGTTCTGAATGTCTCTTCACGCTTGACGCTAGTTATTGACATAGATGTCTAAAGACTTAGAGTTTTCCATTTATTTTCTCCTTTAAGGAGAAAGAAATACGTGCAGTGCCTGGCAAAGATAATTAAAATTTAAATAAAGAATCGTGTCGAGATACAAATGATGACGTAAAGTAAAAGAAAATACGGCTTGTAGAGAATTAAAAGTATTATTGCAGATTTAGATTGAAACTATGTAAATGAATGTAGACTTTTTAACAAAAGAAGAAAGAGGTAAAAATTAGGAATAGATTTTCTTCGGTGATTTTGGAATTAAATTTGCTAGGTGAGAGAGACATGGAGAAAAAAGAAAATAAGGATTTCAGACCGTTCACAGATAGTGAATAACACCCAAAATATGCAAGAAAGTGAAGGGAATGACATAAGAGCTGTGAACCAATAACCTAACACGTGGTGGCCACATGAACAACGATACCAAAGTATTTTCCGCTGCTACTTGCAAAAGATAAAGCGTTTTTACTCATCTAAAACCAACTCATTTCTCTCCGGTTTATTTTTTCCTCCATCCTTAAGGTCCCTTCTGCCTCTTTCCTTTGCCATGTCGTTTTATAAATTCTCTTCCATCTCTTAATAACTCCTTTCCCTGCCGATAGCATCTTCCAACTTCTTCGACGTAGGTCGTGGTTCATCGGAGGGTGTGGCGGCGTGGGTGCTCCCCTGCCTCGTACGTGGGGCGGAGGAGGAGTTAAGGGGCGAGGAGGAGGGGTGGCGGCTCGATTCTCTCCTATGCCTCTTCCTTTCTCCCCCCAGGGTCTGCATTAAACATCCGAGCGCTAAGTGCTGCTCGACGCAGCAATATCTCCGCTATCCAGGATCTCGGAACGTAATGTACTTCTCCCTTCCTTATTTCTTACCGCTTTTCTATGACCAGAGGTCCCTTGTGAGAGGATGATTCCGGTAGGAGGAGCAGTAGGTTGGAAGATGGGAGCCGTGCTCCTTTATCCTCCAGCATGGAATCCGTTCCAGTAGTTAGAAGCCGGCTTCCTTATTTCATTCTTCTCCTCCTTGCCATCTCCTCATCTTCCCTCCTACTCCTTGTCACTATCACCCTTCACACTTTCTCCTTTTTTTATCCCTATTGATTCGTCCATAGCGACGACCGATGCGTGTCCATTTATCAAAATTCGAATGCGCATATTTTTTTCCGCGGCAGAGAGAACGGGTGATGTTCAGGAGTTCACGAGGTCCGACAGTATGGCGGTGAATATAATGTGTTGTTGACATGTCATTATGCATATTATTCCATTTAAAATTGGTTGGATAGACCGAGTTTTCATAATACATAAATGCTGTCTTTGTTTTGCTGTTGAATAAATCCTCCATAAATCGAGCCAGATTGATTTGGTAGAATTTGATTTCATTCACCCTAAATCACTGAATTTGTCTGCTAAGTTGCTTTGTAAATTATGGAACGAAATGGCAAATAGTCGTTATTTACTTCAATATATTAATTGCATACGTGCCTCTTAGGATAATAATAAAGGTAACCTGCTATGCGCATCTCATTTACTTTGTATTTTCCAAACTATGAATCTAAATTTTTAGATCAAGTGAAGATGCCGTTGCGCTAAAGGAATATCATGATCTATTTGGTTCGCATTATTCGATGTAACAGCTTAATAAATCGCCCTGGGAAAGAGTAAGGAACCTGTGAGCTGTGTAATAAAGAACAATTAAAAGCTCTTTTTGATGTTATCGTTTTGAGTTTCTCGTGTTGGAGTTCCTGTACTAGTGCCCGCGGGCATCAAAAGGCCACCCACGTTCATGTTTGTCATCCCTTTCAGGGCAAGCGCGGATGGAAGAATGCTGTACAAAAAACAGGCAACATCCTACTAAAGTTAAATGATCTTATAAGTGACTTTTACGATTTTCAGCATACTCCATTATGATTGAATTGATAGCTTAAGTTACTGACTGAAACTGCAGATTAAGTTACGGAGCAGCTTGATTCTTTTTTAAATAAATAATCATCTTGTGTCTTCCTACCGTGTTTCGTTCTTATCGAGACTTGTATAAATTGAGCTTTTGATATATAACTTAATTTTTTGTAATTTTCTTAATGGACTATTTATTCAGGTTCCAATTTACTTATCCTCAATCTTTGAGAAGATACCTAATGTGTAAATCTCGGATGTATCTGCCCCAAATGAATCCAAATACTGAAAGGGCAATTTTTACAAAATGGGAAGAAGGTTTCGGTAGAAGCTATTTGTATTTGGTAATATTTTAAGAGTCACATTTATCCGAGAGACTTAAAGGGAATGTATTTATCGATCACTTGTTTATTTAATTGTGATAATAATTATTATCATAGAAATGTATTATTTCGAAAGTCAGGCTACTCCTAAAATTCTTTTAAGCTAATTGTATGACGCATAGTAGACCGGAGAGTAGATATGTACTTAGCAGAAAGATGTATAATATATCCTATAGTTTCACTAATGCAAATTTTTCAAACAGGAAACGCGTCAAAATTCAATATAAATGTATACTGAAAATTCACCTTTGATAATTTATCTGTACAGTTTTAATTGATTCAATTAACAGATGCTAAAACTTTATTTTTAACTGATTGGCCATAACTCTTTGGAGTCTGTGAAAAACGAAAGTTGAAGTGGAATTTCGTCCGAGAGGACTACTCCCTAAATTGGTCCACCAATCATTTTTGAGTTCCAAGAAGTAAATCAGCCGTTTGATACGTATTTTCCTGCCGAGAGGGTTACGCTTAATGGTCACGTTGTTGTTGTTGCCGGCTAAATTGATGTATTCGGCTGAGATCGGTTGTTTTGTAACAAGTTTTACCTTACTTAACTTCATAGCGCATTTCCAAAATGAAAATAAAAATTCCGCTATTCAGTTTAAACATTTAATAGCATTCCGCAAAATGCTTTATTTTTTGTCTACCAACTTCCGTTCGCGATCTGATCAGATCAGATGATCTAGCGAACTATCGACTCGGGCGAAATGATTTAGTATGCTCCGTAAGGCTCTCCGTCAACAATTGAGTCGAGAAGAATCTCCACGGAGTCGGATGGGAATGGCGTCTCGCATGCCTAAAGGCACGCTCCTTTCAATGGAAAAGTGATGGACAATGGCGGGTGAAGTCGATTCGAGAATAATTTATCGGTCGATAGAGGGTTTAATTAGAAGAAGCAGTGGCGCGTGGACAAAGGTGTGCGACAGACGGCGGGTGCCGCGAATTAGACGGACGGAGATATATACATATAAACACATAAAAGTATTCGATGGCAAAAGAGTAAAGCACTCATTCCATTTGAAGAAAAAACTTTTTCAATTAGTTACTGGAATTAAACGACCTTCGGATCGAGTTCTAGGTTCTTTTTTATGCCGGCAGATGTTAAATGTGATTATAGAAGATGGCATATCCTCAAACTGTTTATATCGTTCGCATTGCGATAGAAAGGCTACTGAAATACTTATATTAGTAATAACGGGAAGTCACCTTTCTTCCTAAAATTTATAAACTGACCAGCTATTCATTGCACTACCTCTCAGATACCCATTGCGCGTAGGTAAGAGAGAATCAGCAGGTCGTTAAAAAAAGACTACTGATACGCATTTTTGAATTTGACCAATTAAGCCGTTTCTTTGTAGAAATTAATTCCGTTCGATAAAAAAATCATCGAAATTTATACTTTATTAATGATTTGATGTTTTAAATAATAATATCTCTCTTGTAACCCTTTATAGGCATATTATGACAAATATCATCATTTTTTTTAAAAAGGTTGGTAAATAATTATTCCTAGAATTAGCTTTTAGCAACTTTTGGAGCAAAATTGTAAATAGAGCCACATGGAAATCCATGAAACATTTCATTCCGTATGGCGTTATCTGTTGTTTTGTGGCTTTAACAAATTCTAGGAGACCTCCGAAACATTCTTGACGTTTGGATTTTTTATGTATAGTAAAATACTGCTACATAAGGTGCGCCATTTTCTAGCCATTTTTAGCACTGTTACGTCATTCTTGAGCTGTGGAAACTTCAGTAGAGCTTGCGCAAGTAGAATTACTACGACAGTGAGGTTTACACAGAGATACAATCTGTTAAGTTTAGCTATTTAGGAGAAGGAGCTGAAGTGATTCTAAGTAAGACTCGCAGTGGGAATTCTCATGGAGCAGAATTCCTAACTGTGCCATGATAATTATTATACTGGGTTATCTCGTATCCAAGAGCTTCAGGCGCCTGGAGTACATTCGATACAGACCGTAAGGCCGAACAGGCTAATAGACTACTATGGAAGGATGCACTAATGGAGAAAGGTCGAGATAGTTTCGACTTCATTATAGAGGCTACCGGAGGAATAGTTGTCACAAAATCGCTTGACAACAAAAATAATTGCATTGCAGCCTCATTTGTTGGCTTGAATCCAACCTAAATTTTTTCAAAAAATTGATTTTAATTAATTTTAATTCATTGACCGTTATAAACAATGGCCCTCGAAACAAATGTCTCATATTGAGGTTGTAAGACCTCTTTGCGTTCCCGAATACAATATGTTCATGGGCGGCGTTGATCTGAACAACATGTTTTTGAACTCTGTAGAATTGAAACTCGTAGAAAACAGTGGTTTATGAGATTATGTTACTCATCCCTTGACATTTCCGTAGTAAATTCGTGGCTATTATATTGTCGCCATTTGAACCAGTGCATAGAGAAACAGAAGAACAGTTATTTTGATTTCGAAAATGAAAGAACTTAATATCTTACCCCTTGTGATAAAAAAAAACTGGGGAGAACAAGCCGAGACCATAAAGAAATCTTTGATAATCGTTAATATCTCCAAGTTGAACGAATAGGATAATATAAAGAATGACATAAAACTAAAACGGAAATTTGTAAGCGTGTTTCACTCTTACCAACTTAACTAAATTTTAAAACCACTTGCAGAGGCGGAGCGAAATTACGCTCATGCCGGGCCATTTTTAACCGACGGTTTCACCAAGTACCGTACAGAGAATTTACACCCCAAATTTCTTAAGAAAGCGGAGGTGCTTCCAGGGAAATACGTGAAGAACGATTCCTGATCCTTAATCGCCAACCGCATTCAATCCTTTCAAATGATTCGTGCGTTCACGAAGTAACGCCATCGTCGCCGCACGTAACGAAAAAAAAAGAGTTGAAGACTTTCGGTTCCTATCGGCGAATGCAACGGTATGCACCGATGCTGGAATCTATTGTCGTCCAGGACGATCGGAACTCGTCGCCTGCTTATTGAGGCACGAAAGAAAGCTTAAGGGTCCCCAGCGCCCGTCTGATCAGCCCCACGACAGTTAAGAGGGGAGAAGTAGGGGGAGGGGTGGGAATGAAAGGGTATAGGAAGGACAGGTGGGAGGGTGAGGGAGGGAACCCCAGGCGGTGTGCCTTATTGGCGCCCGACGGTACGGCGTCACGCCAACTTTGTATTGGGCGCAACAGATGGAAACCTGACAGGAGGTTCGAGATTTAGACAGGGGCATGCATGCGGGGGAGGTAGGAGGGAAGGGAGGGGGTGCGAAGGATTAGAATAGTAATGCGGGTGGATAGTCGGGACAGAGGAGGGGGAATATTACTATCTCGTCGGCCTCCTTTTGTTTCCCTACTGGATATTCCTAAACTATTCTCCAAATAGAGGTAAATAAGGATGTTTCCATGCAGACAAGGTAATTCTTCGGACCTCGTTGGAGCCACGGAAGTTTTCCCAAAGGAGCGTGGAATGTAATTGACAAACTACGCATGCGCGCCAAGGCACTTTCTCATAGCTTTTTCGGTACGGTTTACATTCGTAATAATGGCCGAGACATCCCGTGTATCTCGCATGCGCTGTGCCATGAATGGCGTTTTATGCGCGCGGGCGAAAAAGTTTGGACCGCTGTTTCGAGATGCAAATAAGACGAGTTCGGCGAGGTATGAATTTTTTAGGGATTGTATTTATGTGCGATCGTTTGTTATGTTAGAGAGCCTCGTGAAAGGATCGAAGAAATATATTTTTAAGAGAAGGGGGTATTGTTCAGCCATTTCGACTCATTCAAATCGAAAATTGATAATATAATCACATGAAATTATTCCTCGGAAGTTTTCTTAAGCTGCGTTCCATCTGAGCGAAAATATCTTTCTACACCTTAGTTACAGTCGACACATTGATCGATCTTAAATATTATAATCTTACGATAGATAATGAAACGAATACTTTGTGGTTTCCAGAACTTTAATATAACACGACCGGTTACACTACGATCGTAGCATCATCACCTGATGATGCTACGATTGTAGTGAAATCGGTCGTGTTATATTAAAGTTGTGGAAGCCACAAAGTATTCGTTTCATTATGAGTAAACTCCACAAAGTTGAGCCTGAATCTCATTAATTATATTTACGATAAATAGTTCTCTATTTGGGAATTAAGTGGAGCCTGTAGAATTCTTGTACCTTTAATTCTAATTTTAAACCTCTCGAAGGAGATATTTCCCATCGGCATTTCAATGAGTTGAATCGATCTTCTGTCGCTCAAATTTTCTTTCGTTCGAATTTTTCCGCTTTCCTTTAAGGTTCGAGTTATAAAATATTGCCTGAATTTTACTTACAGAAACTCTAAGCGTGTGTTTATAGGAGTAGACAGGTTTCTCTTATCATCAAATCTGTAATCTGACATTCTCCGAACTCTATCAGTCTTTATAAAGCTTTTAGAAATAAATAAGGACCACAATTGCGCATATACTCCTGCGTTTGCATTTACTCATAATTAAAATGATCAAACGTACTGATTTATTCATTACTGTACTGATTTAGATTATACTATTGTACTGATTAACTTCCTATGCTGATTTACGAATATCATCATTCCTTACCTTGATACGTTAACTTTGCGCTCTTATTGGAATTTTGGCATCTTCTATCTCTGTCCATTACTTAGAAGCTCTGGTTTTGTACTTATTCAAATAGTTTATTATGCTCAGTGGTAGGCTGAATTTTTATGATAGAAATCTGTAATGTGTTTTAAAAATATTCTTATTTTAAAACCACATTACAGATACCTAGGTATTTCTATAGATTGCAAAGCTGATACTCATACTTATAGTTAAGGAATTTCGTACTGATTTACTCAGACAATTCCCGTGTTTACTGCTTTTCATGGACTACAAATGCCAATTGTACTGAAAATGACTTAACCCATACTTCACCTCAACAACTGCTTCTTTCCACCATCATCGCGACTGAGCTTCATTTTGTCATTCCTCATCATCATAGATTTTCTAACTTTCGATATATTTTTGACTCTCCCAAGCTAATATTCCCAAACTAAGGCCTTTCTTTTCATCTTTTGTTAATATTGAAATATTCCTTTTCTCTTTCTAGCTCTTTGCCTCTTTCCTAGCATCATCCTTTCTGTGACTTTTTTCAATAGACCGTTACCTCTCAAAATTATTCTTCATCAATATACATATATAATTTTCGCTTTGTCATATTCGCATAATTCATGGATTTTAAATCATCTACAGTTATTTGCTGTACACAATCGGAGTTAATGTATAATTTATAAGTGTTTCTGCAAAAGACGAATGTTTCTCCGTATAAAAAACCGGTCATCTTTCATGTGTAATGATATTTTCTAGATTATTGAATAATTACGAGAAGTTAACATATAAGGTCATGACATTGAAACAGAATGAAATATCTACGGGATAAATATACATGTGACGCAATATAAAAACGCATTTTATCTTGACACCTTAAGAATCCTCGTGATCACTTCCTGAATTCCATTTTAAGAACTTCATTTCGCCGTGCTTCTGGCCTCGCCCTTTATGTTTTTTTTTTACTTCGCTCTCATCATTATTTAAATTTGATACTCGTTATTATTCTCGAGAGACACGAGCTCTTCGGCGATATTAGATCCCATGAACCCAAAGGATCGATACTTTCCGTTATCAGTATGGTCATCGCCGAATTATCGGACAAGATTGGCACTTTTGATTGGGTACATGAGACTACAGGATAGGAGAACCAGAGAATCTACTCTTTCCTGCTGTCGTTCCTCCGTTCCCATAGTCTCATACCATGGACGGCCCCACCCCGTTCCCTAGACACTGCTTCCCTTTCTCCCACGCCACGCGACCTCGCCCTCCCCCTCCCCTGCCGCCTCCGACCAGTTTTGGTGAAGTACCGAACGGAGCTGTCTACTTCTTCTTCCCTCCATACCCATGCGTCTTCGTAGAAGAGCGCCTCTTGCCTTTCTGATGGACGAGGAGGCGTGAGACACGGATTAGCTGATTGAGACATCGAGAGGAGTTGAGTGATGGGGTGAAGGAGAGAGGGGGGGGGGAGAAGGTACCTGCGCGGGAGGAGAAAGGGGAGGGAAGAGCGGAAGAGAAGGAAGGTCGGCTTCCCCATTGTTGTAACTAAAATGTCCCTTGAGAAGAAATTCTAAGACGATTGAAATTTGCAGAATTGGCGTTGTTTTTAAACCAACGCTTCAACGATTATAAATGTGCGTGCGAGGGAAAATTTGAAGAAAAAGTGATAAAGGAAGGAAAGGTTTCAGACCCTTGATTTGACGAATATATGGAGTTAACAAGAGATGAAGAGGATAACGGAAAACAGGAGTTTTAGGAGAACTAGGTTTAACTTATTACGATCACAAGCTTGTTTGCATACAGATCATGATGATATATGTATATTTATTCGCTTATTCAATAGTAGGTATATAAATTTATTAATCTGTCTTTTATATATATATATATATATATATATATATATATATATATATATATATATATATAGTTGAGTATGAGTGTTTGCTTTTCTGCGTCGTGGGCACCAAAATTTCCGTATAATACAAATTTGCCTTTATCAATAAATCACATTTAAGGCTGTGGGGGCATGAAGGAATGTACACCTAGAACAGGGGCGGATCCAGAAACTTTCCATAAGGGGGGCGATCGCCCCTTTCTCCTCTTGAATTCTCCGCTACCTACGACCCTTTATTCTGAAAATTCCTACTCCTGTCAGGATCTCTTTCCCTTGCCTTACGGACCTAATCTGCGGCGCAGAATCGAGGAATTTGACGTGGAAAGGGTTTATGAAAGTATCGAATGGAGGACAATGTGGACATCCAAGATGGGCGATCGGCCTCCCCTGGTTCCGCCACTGGCCTAGAAGGATGGGATTTATTTCTATCGCAAAACTCAATAAGTCGCAGTTTAGGCCAAATCCAAAAATCGTATTTTCTTCGCCTTCAGCGATGAACACCTTACTATGACTATGATGCAAGCGAAAGGGGGACAAACTTATTGCGGACCGTATTAGCAGTCTTGAGTTCTTTGGCATTATGGTTCGCATCGGAAGTTACTCGAAAGAATGTGAAAAATTGTGGAAATAAATACTTATAAATATTTTACCGAAATAATTTTGCTAGAAAAGATTTTCCGACCTTTTAATAAAAAAATGAAATTATCTGTACTAAATTTCATGGATCACTTTCATAACAGCATCGCGGGCCGCATAAAATGCTCTCGCGAGCATGTTGTGGCCCGCGGGCCGTAGTTTGCTCAACCATGACGTAAGTTCTGGTTTGAGCTGTCTCAGGAAATTGGCGCATCGTTGCTAGCGCTTATAAGTAAATCGATTGATATGCACAGCGATATAAGATAGCTGTTATAAATAACAAAATTCAAAATTGTGATGTAATTAACCAATGGGTTTAAACAACATTACTTTTTTTCCTTGTTTAATAAAACGGAAGAATTTTATTGATTGAAATTAATGCATTTTAAAAGTTTAATCAACGAATTGGCACGGTTCATTCATAGGATACCTCTTTTTGTTTTTTTTTAAGTTGACTCGGAGACAAGTTTTTCCATGGTTATGTACCTGCTTCTACGTGCCGTGGCTGGGAGATTGAGATTCTTACATAAATTTGGAATTGCTAGCTTTCTCGTTTCGTTCATTTGCTGCTAAATGACCTCTAAGTAACCATGTTACCTGTTGTATGAGCCAAAAAATAATTGCTATTTGTATTGTTTGTGGTTATATTATTCATTTATGTTCTAATGCCGTTCTCGGAAACCGTGTGCGTCCTTTGAAACGTTGAATGTATTCAGGAACCATCCCCATTGGTTTGGGGCAGAAAAAGCATGGTGTATGTTCTCAAAATTTTACGCACGAGCGTTCGGTACAATTTTTTACGAAAAAGTAAAGGTGTTCACATGTGGAGGAAGTCGATAAATTGTTTGAATAAAGATAACATTTCTTATCGACCTATAAAAGTCACATGATGTGGTTTAAACGTCTTTTAATTTAAAATTTTGGAAAAATTAATAGCGTAATGATAATACATAGGAAAAATAATACTTTTATACTTTTAAAACTCTTTGTGACCTGATATGTTTGTTTACAATGGCATGGACGTATATTATGTTTTGGAAAATATTGCAATTCAAGTGTATTTAAAAGATAACTTGTATTCGTCATGCATCTAATTTATTGCTCTTTTTTCCTTTTAGACTGTTGTAGTTCTATCAGAAGTCGTCCTGAGAAAGACGTGCCATTCCAACGCTGTAGATTTCCATAGAAAAGGTATGAAGACCTGTTGAGTTTTATTTAATGCTAACAAAACTCAATCATTTACAAGGGAGATCAAATGAAAATCAGATAAGCTATTTATGATTTAAATTTTACATAGGTTTTTTACTCACCCTAGTCATGTATTCCAAGTCTTATTCCATTCACAATATTTAGATTTTTTTGCCATCACATTTGTAATTACACCATTTAAGCTGAGCTTATATAGATAAAAATTATTCAAAATATATTTTTCAATTTCTAGCTGTTGCACTAACTTCAGTCAATTTTTTACGATGTAGTGACTGTTTAAACATTTCGATTGTCTTATGTTTGTTGTTTTGGATTTCGGTTTAAGAAAAGAGCCAGACCAAACCTACCATGGCGTAAATTAGCCTGTATAAGGTTATTGGCCTCTTCTTAGGAAATAATCCATTAATTATACAATGGTGCATTATACTTCGTTATATTTAACGCGCATCCCTCCGATGTGAACTGGTGTGAGCGCTCACCGAAAGAAAAGTCAAAGACTGATCTGATCAAATGGAGAAAAACAGAAAAGATGATGGATGAGCATGAAGGATAGGTGGTTTTATGAGGGCGATATTCAGCTCCAAAAACTCTACCCGTCTATCTTAACTCTTCTGTCTATTGCGTATAATGCGAAGAGAAAAGAGAATTATACTGGCGAGGATAATGCAAAGTGAGAATGAAAGAAAGATGAGAATGAAAGACGGACGTAAAGGATGACAAATCGAGGAGGAGAGAGATAGGGGAAGATGAAGAATTTCCGAGTTAGTTTACAAAAAAGAACATTTCGGGGGTTTGCGAGTTGAAAAGGGAGAAAGAACTCCGAACGAAGGAGAGATATTTTTGCATAGGATGGAGGTCTAAAGAGAACTCCAAAAAAGAGAGAAAAGTTTGAGGACAGGGGAGAAAGGATGAAAAAGAGCGTACGAGGACGTTAAGCAGGTGGAATAGATGGAAAGGAAAGGTAAAGAGTGAAACAGGAACGTAACTAGGGGCTGGAAGAAAAAAATACTGCAAGGGGAAGGGATAAAGGGAAGGATCGTGAGGGAAATTGAGGTGGATAGAGAGAGAGAGAGGAGGGAAGAAGGGTAGAAAGAGGGAGTGAAGGAAAAGGTTTAAGGGGGTGGAGTTGAAGGGAGTTAGTGGGAGTTGTTTGAGGTGCAGTC
This sequence comes from Tanypteryx hageni, assembly GCA_028673005.1. Classification (NCBI taxonomy): domain Eukaryota; kingdom Metazoa; phylum Arthropoda; class Insecta; order Odonata; family Petaluridae; genus Tanypteryx; species Tanypteryx hageni. Next base: position 71,537,858 of record CM054113.1, read on the forward strand.
GCATTTTGTTCGCTGTCTCGATACCATCTGAGTCAAGATGGAGAGAGCCGAAAGATTTTAAGATGGAGATAAGGATATATCTCCCGAGGTGTTGTTCCGCAGTCGTTCTTTTATTTCTCCTAGCGTTTCGCCGCCGCTAATAGATGGCGTGGGAGTGGATGCGTACACTCGTGTGTGCGCGCGCTCTTCTCTTTAAGCTTTAATCCTTTATTTAGGATTACTTGTATCATTTCCCCGGGAATTTCGTTATTAACAAGATAAACGACCAAGGATTCCCTACGCGTGACTTTTTACTTCAAATCTTTTACATAGCTTTTCGCATTTTATCTTCCCTTTACACGGTGTTGCTAACTAGACGGTACCGTAAACGTTATATTCACTTGGCTAAAAAATTAGCATTTATGGGAATGCATCAGGAAGATTTTATCGCGATTAGGAGGCTCGTGCAGCAAAGTTTACCGTCAACGTTTGGTTTTTGACTGGGTTTGTTTGAGAATGGGAGGTATTATTTATAAACCTTAATCGTCACCATCAATTCCACAAGTCCCGGATTCGTGCATTCATTCGTTATATTCCCACGTGCCAAAAGATAAACGAGGCCCCATTATCTCGACGAATATATGTTATTAATTCGGATTGAGACGGTAAATTATTTCCCAGTATTTATATGAGAGCACCTCTGCGTTTCGTTTTTGCGCCCAAGTTATTTACGTGACAATATGCTAAGAGATCCTAATATTATTCATGGCATCGAACGAGTATTCGATGCACACAAAAATCTTTTCCCATTAATGTAAATTGGGAGGCATAATTGATAAGAAGGTATTAATCATTAGCGCATTGGAATATTGTTTGGAGGATTCGACTGATTGAGCCTCGAACGTGAATATAGAAGCATGACGTCAGTGATTTAAAATTTAAAACGGCCAAATGTAACATCTCATTTAAAAACATAGATGTCAATGTGATTTATTTATTATTCATGTAATGTTCGAGATCACGATAGAGATATTGCATATTTTCAGGTTAACGAGGCAGATCATTTACGCTATCTTTATTTAAAATTCACTTCTGCAAACAAACGTCAAATTATCGATCACCAAAAGGCTCTTTAGGGATTTTTAATGCTACAATGAGAGAGCTCCGATACAGTTATAACGAGAGTTGAAACCGGACATTGTACCCCACGAGAATCGGTCATCCGTATTCTTTGCATTAGCCCGGCAACCGTGATGGGCACCGGAGTAGAAAGGCTAGCGTTCGACCATTGCCTCAGACATATGTTCCGTAACGTTGGTTCGACACTATTTCCTCCAGTCACCGTCCCACTTGGAGTTATTATTCCATCGGTCCTCCCAATTCAGTGAATCCCAAAAAGGCGTTTCCTATACCCAAATGCATCTTTTGAGTATGCGTTTTTTCCTTAGCCAATCTTGATTCGTGCGGGTGTATATGTATATATACATATACATATATATATACATATATATATATATATATATATATATATATATATATATATATATATATATACATACATATATATATACACATAATGATAATGTATCTTTATCTGACCCCAGCATCTGCGCCGCAAGAGACTCCTCTCTCTCTCTCTTCCTCTATCCCTTCTTCTTTCCCCAGGCTATCTCTTGTTCTTCCCAAAGGCAAAAGCTTTGGACATTCATCTTCTTCCACTATTCTCCTCCCACTGCGGTGGTCCTAAAAGAAAACCTGAACACTGCTTGTTGAATCGGCGCGAGAACTCGTGTCTCTTTGACGGCGCCCATCCAACCCAACTCCCTCCATTCTTTTCTCTCTTCCTATCCTCCCCCTTTTCTTTACTCTCGACAGTTCTCCCGTTCTTCGTTTTCTCTTACCTTTTTCATTTTCTTTCTCCTCTCCCCGTTCTTCAGCATCTCTCTCCTTTCTTTTCTCTTCTTTCTGCCTTGTTCTCTGTTCTCCCCGTCTTATTTCTTACCCTACTAGTCATTCTTTTCTTCTTTCTTTTTCTTCCCTGCATTTTTATCTCCATTCTATTAAACTTTTCGTTCTCCCCTTTTCATTTCCCATTCATTCTCTCTATTTCTTTTTCCTGATCTTCCTTCTTTTCATTTTACCTCGTTGATTCTCTTCCTCTTATCCAGCCATGTGCTGAAGTTGGGAGAGGGATGGTTAGCATTCCTGGCTCACAATGATGGGGTGTTTGGTTCGAACGCTGCCGAGAGCATAGTCGTATGTGTTCGTGATTTATGCAGTTGGTGTGGTTATTTTAAAAAACCCTTAATTGCTTTTTATGAACTATTTAAAAATAAAGCATTCTCGTTCCACGCTTTGTACTGTCGTTCTCTTTCCTCCCTTTTCATTTTACACACTTTTATCTCTGTCCTCTTCTTTCGTGTACTCTTCTCATCATTGACCACTTTTCTATCTAGTGCCGCTTCTATTCTTATCGTCTTCACTTAAATCTTTTGTCTCATTGTATTTCTTCCATTCTATTTTCCTACCTCTCTCCACTCCTCTTTCGTCCCTCCGTCTCTCACTCCCAATTTTTTTCTTCTATCTTTTCCTACCTCCTCTCCTCGCCCTTTCAACTCCCTTCCTTTACTTCCTCTCTCCTTCTACCTTACTCCAGCCTTGCTCTTCGTCTTAAGGCGTATCCACCTTCACTAAGGACCCCCAGAGGCTAAAAGGAACGAACGAAGAGAAGAAAAAATAAACGAAAAAGAAGACCACACTTGCCTTCTCTTGAGGGCAAACGTGGCGGTGGAAAAAAAACACTTCGCCCGGGTGAAGAGTTCCTCAAAAGGCTTTTTATTTATCGGCGTGATATAAGGCGCGATTTCCTGCGCCATAATTCAAGACGGTGTTGCCAATTGGCGGATCTCTTTCTCTCTCTCTCACACACACACACACACAAACTTGTGTCTTTTTTCCATCTCTTTTTCTCGCCTTTTCCTCTCCTAAAGATTAGATACGTGGAAATGCGCCGAAATCTTGGCCGCCCTTCTTGTCAGAGATTTTTTCGTGTTTCTTTTTTAATTCGGGACGAATAACGTAAAGGGATCGGGAGAGAGTGTGTGTTTTAACCTTTTGATACGCCTTAAATCGGTTTTTTACGAATCGCTGGGGAAAAAAGTCCGGCAAAGGCTTTATTAAATTTCTGAAAGTAGATGTGTTTACGTTACGGCGCTAAACGGTTCCTTCGTCATAAAATTGTCGTTTTCTGCAGCTCTCGGATTACTGTTATTCATTAGCTGCGGCCGTTTCCGCAAAAGCGAGAAAATTTTCGATAAATTTCGTTTTAAGAAAAAAATGAAACGCGTCATAAATTGATAACGTTTCCATAATTTTATTCTCACACTCGCGTCAAGGAACACGAGAACGAAAATGAAACAATTGGTCTCAGAAGGTTTTAATTTGGAAAACGAAGGTTCTGGCACTTCGAATAAAGCCGTAAAGCACATTAGCATTTTGAGACTACAGACTTATGGTGATACCATAAAAGGTTAATAGGTTAGGTCTTGGAAGAGGGAAGGTTGTAATATTTGCCTCCCGATGCTATGGACGCGGGTTCAAATATTTCCAATGGAATGGAAATTATGTTTGTCTTTGCTATAGTTGATATGCATATTATAATAGGCTTTTTAATGCTCTTTGGTACCTAATAAGTAAAAATATATAATAGGAGTCGAGTCATGGAAAGGTTACCGAGAAATTTCTTTGGTTTCTGTTTTGTGATCGAAGTTTTACGTATAAACACTTCATTTTGATTACTAATTTCTTCTCATACTGTGAATTTTCTTATTATAAATTCTCTAAATATTGTCAACATTTTTTTGCTATCGGGAATCTCAGACTATAGTATAGTCTTAATGAAAGCTATTCCATAGTGCGTTAATGTGTTGACTCAACTGAGATATAATAGCCAATCATCAATTCAGAGCAAAGAAGTCTTCAGGAGACTGGAATCAGACTAAATCCAAACAACGATCGATTTCTCCGTGCATTAAAAGACAGGCGGGTGCTTGAAAAAACAACAGGAGTTTTTACCTTTAAGGTCGTAGAATGTCATACTAGTTGTTCCTTATAAATGTTCTGCTTGTCATGGCATCGTGACGTCATTTCCTGGCAACCTTTTATTTTGAGCGTCAATCCTCCTCGTTCGCTTTTTATATGGTTGCCGAACTCAATTAGTCCTATTAACCGAAAGTTGAACCTTATTAATGAATTCGGCCGGTTGAACTCTTCAAACAGTTGACCAGTCACGGTGATACGGCGTATTTTATGTTAATAGAGCGATTAAAAAAGTTGATTTGATTCGGTTCGACTTTTATACGTAGAAATTTCTATTTTTATTCGGGAACTGTTTTGTTCATTGTAAGAGGATTAAGACGAAGGCCTACTATATAAGTTGGCCAAAAAACCTGTAAGAACTATTCTCTTGTATCTTCGTCAACGTGGAAACACATTGACTTAAGAGAGTTGCATAATTTATGGTGCGTATAATCTTATTATTCACGTATTAATTAATATATGAGCGAAGGATGGATTATATTCGGAAGGAATTGGTTGCGTTAACCTTAAATAATATTTTATTTCTCATCTTCTAAATTTTAATTATCTTTTTCGGTGTTTCATGCCTCTACTGTACATGTGTTTAGCATATTCTTTGTGTCTTTCGACTTAATATGTTGAGGAATGGCCGCAATAAATATTCAAATTTTAGCACCAGAACTACTATTTACTAATGCTAGCCAGAAATTAATGAAATGTATCAACTGCTAGACTCATTGTTGAGGCCACTAAAAATGACTCCAACACCAAATAAAGTTCGTAAATTAGTCCAAGGTGTTTTTAAAAATTAATAATTATAAAAAAATTTGGCTTGTGTGAAAGGAACTGAGAGGTAGAACATTTAAATATTCTTTTAAAACTTTAAAAATTAAAAAAGTTTTGAAATCAAACTTTCATGAAATACCTTTGGGCAGTATCCTGTTTATTAATTTTGCAGTGTAGCTATATTTTATATTATGCTATATATTTAACTTTTCGTGATTTTTAACTGAAGAGGAAGATAGCTTGTTAACCGTTAAATGAATGTAGTTTAAAAACCCTAACTCTATATCTGAGAAAATGTTTTATCTATTTAGCTTCGCCTTGCATTACGAATTTTTGAATGCACGAAAAATGCATTGGGAGGCTCTAAATCAGTGGTTCCCAAAGGGGGCGGTGGGTTTACCTAGGGGGGCGCAAAGAAGCAAGGGGGCGGCAGGGGGGCGTTTGAGTTTGTTGATCGCTTGTTTACTATTGTTCAGGTTAGCGCATAGCAAGAGAATTTGTGCATGTTTGTTAAGTAATTACACAGGGTGTCCCACGAACGGTGTACAGAACTGACAAGATTCCGTTCTCAAATTATAAGTGAAAATCACACACCCTCGTCTGAGTACAGCGGTTTCAGGAACTATCGTCCTTAGGAACAATGGTCTCCGCGGCATTTTTTATTTCAAGCGTAAAAAATTCTTCTACTTTCATTTTTACGCCACGATTTAGCATGTTTAATGAAAAATAATTTCGATAAAATAACCAGAAATAGACAGAAATGTTCTTCTGTGGCAATTTTAAAAATAAAGAATCATGCAAACCGTAAATGTATTTCCATCTTAGAAAATGAAATGAATATTTTCGTTTTGTACATGAGTAAATAGAACGCACAAGTTCACTCACGCTTCTTATGAAACCAATTAAAGCAACTTCTTTCTACCAAGGAAGCACACCACACCACACTTTCCACCACAATGATTATCGAATTAAATTGTTGGAGAAGCAATTGACATCGGAGTAATTGTCGCGTAATCAATTATTGCTTGACTAATTGACTTAATACTTTTAATTTGATATGCTTAATTGTGGCAGCTTAATAAAAATTATGTATTTAGTTAGATGTATTACGATCACGGTAAAAAGAATCTCTCTCGAAGGATTAGTTCCATTTTGGATTTTGTTGGTGACCACATCGTAAATCTGTCTGATGGTGTTAGTATATTTTGTGAACTGAATACTGAATAATTCGAGTGAAAATAGGTAAAGGTTGACTTTAAGTTCATTACTGCATATTAATGTCCTTTGTTTGATCTTGAAATTTGAAGTTTAACGCAAGTGTTTTCTACAGACGAAGATACCAGTAATCGATTTTTTCCTCGGCTACATTTAAAAATAACCGCTTTCCAAGTACCATATCGGTCGTGATTGGTAAGTAAATACTGATTTTGCAGTGCGGAAGTTCTTTTAATTTTCGTTATTAAAGATAAACTAAATCAGGAGACTGACATCATTAACAGAAGCTGGGCTTGAAAAGTTAGGATCATGCGTAATTGATAATACTATTTGTCCTTGTCTTAATAATAAAAATCAGTCCAGCTGCAATTGATAAATAATTTGTATACTTTAATTACGAGAATGAGAAATAGGTAGCTGCCATAACCCCCTATTTTATGGCCGAAACATATAAACACATTCTGTTTTAATATTTGTCATTTTTTAATTTTACTATTTTTCATTTTCTTTAATAAATTCACCTGCTTAAGATTTGAACCCTTGTCTCTTCATTTAATACACACACATTCGTTTTATTAATATGGATAGATTTTATTTTATTCAAATTTAATCATGAAATAATTGTTCAAGAAAAATAATGGCAGAAGCAGAAAAATCAAAGAGGAAATGTAGACAATATAGTGTGGAATATCTGAAGTATGGATTTATACCAGCAACTACAAACAAGCACCTGCCAATGTGCCTAATATGAGAAAAGGTATTTTCTAATGAGGCAATGAAACCTTCCAGACTTATTGAACATTTGAGGAAGGCATATCCTGACATGGCAGACAAGCATTTAACATTTTTTCAATCACTTCGTGACAAATTGCAAAAGCGGCCAACACTGTCAAGTATGTTTTGTAATGCCTCACAACAAAAACTGATGGTTTGCGTGCATTATACAATATTTCATTGTTGATTGCCAAGTCTTGAAAGACACATACAATTGGTAAAGAACTCATCTTACCAGCAGTAGGTGAGGTTCTGAGTACGGTTTTACATAAATCACCACATGAAATAATTAATAGTATCCCTCTAGGCAACAATTCAGTTCAAAGACGCATAGATGAAATGGCTGAGAATGTGGAAGATATGTTGTGTAGCATACTAAGGACTACAGAATTTGCATTACAGCTGGATGAGTCAACTTTGCCAGGCAATGAATCTTTGCTTTTAGCTTATGTGCGCTTTATAAAAGATGAAAGTTTAGTTCAAGAGCTGTTGCTTGCAAGGCAGTTAGAAACAGATACTAAAGGGGAGTCAATATTTCGTGTTGTTGAGCAGTTCTTCAAAGTCAAGAAAATTCCGCTTGCTAACATAATTGCTTATGCGACGGATGGATGAATGGATGGATCAATGACTGGTCGCTACCATGGTTGTGTTGCGTACTTGAAGAAAACTGTACCAAATGTCTTTATCATTCACTGTGTCATTCATCGCCAACATATGGTTACAAAAACCTCAGTGATCGCCTTCACAAGTAATTACACACTGCCATTACTGGTGTTAATAAAATCAAAGCCCATGCTATCAACGATAGACTATTCCGGGAAAATGATGAAGATTTTCAACGTTTGTTGCTTCATACTGAAGTTCGTTGGCTATCAAAAGGCAACTGCGTAAGACGCTTTTATAACCTTTTTGACTCTGTTGTGGAGTTTTTTGAAGAGAAAGATGCTTTTCTCAGTGATAAACTTAAAGATATCAGGTATGACATTGCATATTTGTCCGAACTATTTGCAAAATTCAATGAAATGAATTTACAGTTGCAAGGAAATGATATCAACCTAATTAAGGCCAAATCTGTAGTATCTACTTTTATTTCAAAGTTAACTCGATTCAAGCGCAATATAGGCCGTCGCGAGCTATACGAATTTCCCTCTCTGTCTGAGCTAGAAGAGAAAGATGGGATACAGGATGATGATCTGCGAGTCTTTTGTGGCCATTTGGATACGGTGCATAAAGATATGTCTGAACGATTTAAGGATCTTCTTTTAATGGAAATTCCAGATTGGGTGATGAATCCATTTTCAGATATTGAGAAAGTTGAGGTATTAGAGGAAGAACTAATTGAGTTACAAAATGATATTGAGCTGAAACCGAAGTTTAAGAAATCTTATCAAGAGTCTTGGTTACAGAAGAAAATTTCTGATCACTATTCTGCACTATGGACGTTGGTTAAGAAGCTACTTATTGCATTCCCAACTTCGTATTTAGTGGAACGTGGTTTTAGTGTGGTCATCCAACTCATCTCCAAACAAAGAAATCGACTCCAGATTACTGAACGTGGTGATTTAAGACTCCTTCTAAGCGACTTTAAACCGGACATTGAGAAACTGGCATTATGTCATCAAGCCCATCCCTCGCATTAAAAATTTACAGAAAAATGAACTTGTTACTAAATGTAGTTCTAAGACTTGTTAAACGACTTTCAGATTTTCAAAAGCTAGAATCACTAGTCCAGTAATTTCAATATTTTGAATTAAATAAAGCTTTTATTGGATTTTAAATAAATGTGCAATTAATCTTTACTGTTTTGAATTATATTTTTTTTATTACCTTCCTCATTGGGTCGTGCAGTCTGCCACTCTGAAAAATATTTTTATAGGTTAGGATGGGGGGGCGTTGGGGATGCATTTATGGAACCAAGGGGGTAGTGGCTCGAAAAAGTTTGGGAACCACTGCTCTAAATGAACCCATTCTTAATTTTATTTTGAGTGCATCGAAATCTCCCGCAAGGTGGTTCGGAAACTCATTGACCGTGCCACTCTCACGAACGCATTTCCTCCTCTGCGTGGCTGTTGAACCTCCTCCCCGCTGCCCACTCACCCTCACCCGACCGGCATTTTCATTACCTATCCTTCCGCTAATTGCGCCGTTTATCACCCCCATGCAGTGGCGTGTGAGCGAACCAGAGGCCCGCGGAAAAGGAGTTTCTGAAAGAGAGTCTGAGGTGCATCTTAATTGCGACTCTTTCATTATATTGCTCTCTCGTGTGAGGATTGCCCTTCTAGGAACTTAACGTTTGGAGCCATTTCTCGTGTCCTCATTGGGGACTGTGTGTGAGTGAGAGAGAGAGAGGACTAGGGAATTGCGCGAGAAGATAGGAAGGGAGGGGGCGAGTGGAGTGGAGGAAAAGGAGAGTAGGAAAGAAATTGAAGCTAGGAGAGGGAGGAGGGTATAGAGAGGGAAGATTGAAGGAGATAAGGAAGATATGGAGGAGAGGGACAAGCAGAAGAAAGAGAGGAGGAAAGGATGGAGGGGTAGAGAACAGCAGAGGGAGGAAAAGAGAAAGATGAGGATAGGAGGAAGGGAAAGGAGTGGGAGGAGTGTGTGAAAGCAGAAAGAAGAGAGGAGGGCAAGGGCAGGGTAGGGAGGACAGGGGAGAGGGAAAAGAGTGTGGGCGGGAAGGCAGGAGGAAGGAGAGTAGAGGAGGAGGAGGAGTATGAAGATAAGATGACAGGCCAGGAGGGAATTGAGAGAGTGGTTAAGAATAAGACAAGAGGGAGAGATAGAGTATAAAGACGGAAAAGTGGTTAAATGTTGGTAGCAGGAGTTACGGAGATAGATTGGAGGTGACTGAAGGGAATTGTGGGAGGGGCATGCGGAAGATGCTAGATGGGGAAAAGAATGAAGGGAGAAAGAGTTTGGGATGAGTGAGAAGAGGTAGGACATAATGCGTGTGGGAGGGGAAACAGAGTGAGGAGGATTTGTAGGGAGGAGGAAGGCCCGAGAGGGGGGTATAGAAGGAGGCACAGGGGAGGAAATGGAAGGGGTCTTACCGATCTTTTGCTCCCGGTGACCTCTTCGTCTACTTGCTGGGTCTGTGGTTCTGCCGTTGTGTCACACGTGGGAAAAGCTTAGGAGGGTCACTGTACCATTGAATAAAAGAGGATCTAATTGGTCAGTAGTCCTTAAGGTGGCGTGGTGGAATCTGGGATTAGTGGAGTGGGAGAGCGGGGAGTCGAGAGAGGGAGTTCTCCCCTCGGGGGATGTCTGTAGTCCGTGTTTTTCAGCGACTGGAGGATGCGGAAAAATTTTTCGTCCGCCCGAACTTGCACGCCACCTGCGATAGCCTCTCTCTTAACGGTACGCGTGGGAAAGACCGCGTAGCAGTTCCCACATCTTCGGCGGTTATTTCCTTTAGGCCTGGCCGCGTCGTCAATGGTTTCCGCGAGGATGTTGTTCGTTGCATTTTGCGCAGGGTATCTTTTGCGAGCGAATTGTACCTAAAAGATAACTAGGGAACTGCCAGATTTTTTCCGGAGAAATTAAATAAAGATGAGAACATCCGTAGCGTGGAAAATATTCTCTTATTTGAATGTTCATGCTTACCGTTGTTTTCACCACCGTCGCTGGTTATTTTTTCTTTACTTTAGATTGTGTTTCAATTTAAAATACAGCAGTTATGTTCGACGTCGACGGTATATCAAACGATAACAGCCAGATGTCGCAAATGTTATTCTTGATTACCAGCTGTCATTGTTTTGCAATTAGGAGAGTAATTTAATCTACAAAAAAGTTGCAAGAAAGTGTTAAGCTCGAAATGCTTTCATTCATCTGATGAGGATAAAAATTAACTGCACTGACTGCAGATATAATGCTTTCATTATACTTCGATGGTATTCATTTCGAGTTAATAGCTCGTGTTAACTTTTTCATTTGGTTAGCATGCTGAAATGTTACAATTAATGAAGAAAATTTAAAGGTGTAAGTATATTTCCGCATTCAAAAGCATCTGCGTGGTTCGAATGAGCTATTTCAATGAGTTTTTACCTTTTTATTCTCTTTAAAATTAATTATACTTTAACATCTAACACTTAATCAATTTCTTTTGAAATCTCAAAATAAATAACATCATTGGCCGAATATAATAGTTTTTGTATTCGATTTTTGGAATTTTAATCTAATGGAGAAATCTAATGGTACGTTGTCAGAATTTACGCAAAACATCATTGGAATATAAAGGCATTGTCTGATCGTGAATACAGAAAAGAATAAAAGAAATGTATCTGATGGCTGAAAGGCCTTGGACGACAGTGCCTGCGGCGTTTTTCCCTAACATACCTTCGAAAGATGCATTCCTGCCGCGTGATATGTAATTTACGGTATAAACATATTTAGTTTGTTTGCCGAACCGCCCATTTCCGTGAGCTGCTAACGAATATTGTGAATTTTATGATAGCCCTTAAGATTGCATCATTTTCAGAAAAAAAATGTTTACGGCACCAAAGGAATGGGAGCCGTAAATGATTTTTCCCGAGCTTGTCGAATTGAAAAAGAAGTAGATGGGAGCGGCTACTGAAAAATAAATGCGAAAAAGTCGTTAAAAGGAAAATAAAAAAGCGACAAAAAGAAGAAATCCGCTACTTGATTTTTTATTTTTCAGTTTTGGCGGTGAAGTACATACATGGCGTATTTCCAAGTTATAATTCAAGTTTCGAGAAATGTTATGAAAAAAGAAAAACGACGTGGAGAAAGAAGGTAGGAAAAGACTAAAAGTAGAGGAAGAAACGGGTAAAGAGGGACATAACGGGAGCAATCGTAATGAAGAGGAAAGGAAAATGAATGATAAATTTTGGAAAGCAGATTGGAGAGGAACAGGTGAAAATAGGGAGTAGCGGAGAAATAAAGTGATACTTATGGTGAAAATGATGCATAGTACCAAAATGGGAAGGGAGAGAATTTGGCTCATGGAAAAAGATGGAGTGAGAGTGAAACCTGGAGGTTAGTGTAAGAGGGAAAAGAGAGAGAGGAATGGAGATTGATTGATATGGTCTATATTTGGGACGATATTGAGACTAAGAAGTCCCATGCATAGAAATTTATCAATGTAAATACAAATAACAATAAAAATACAAGAGAGGAAGCGGGATGAGGAAGAGGGATAGAACGGGTGATAAAGTGGGATAGGGGTCGAGGAAGGTAAAAGGAAATAATAGGTTGAGTTTGACGAGAGAGAGAGAGAGGAGGAGGAGAAAACGGGAAGAAATAGAGCATATTGCAGAAAAATAAGAAGATGGGAGGAAGAGATATAAGAAGAGAGAGAGGGGGAGGGGGTGTGGGTAAGAGGAGCGAAAGATCGGGGCTACCCAACTCCCACTTGGTTCCCGCCGGCCACATCTTCCAGCCACCGTCCCTCCCATCTTTCTCTCTCTCTCTCTCCTTCCAAGTTCTTCCCTCTCCCAACGCCCGGAGCGGTCACCGCCCCACCTCCCTCTCCACGCCCCGCCGCCCACCACCCCGGAATGCGGAGAGAAGCAGTCGGAGGATGACGAAGGCATTCCGCCCCCCGCCTCGCCTCGGCCCCCACTCCCATCCCACCTCAATCCTGCCCCCGCCGTCACCACCGCCGCTGCCCACCGGCGGCAAACTTACCCCATTCCTGCCGCCAACGCCGCCGCATTCTCATCCTCGCCCTCCCTCTCTCCCTCATCCCATCATCTGCCGTCGATCTTTCTTCTTTCTCTCTCGCTCTGTTCCTTCTCTTGTCCGTAATCACATCCACGCTTGCTTTTGTCTTTGTCTTGTATCTTTCTTGTTATCTGTCTTTTGTTTCTTTCATTCTGTCTCGCGTCTGGTACCTCTATCTCTCTCGCGCGCAAATCTCAATTCTTCCCCTCTTTCTAACTGTTCCTCCTTTTTTCCGCATGCTTTTCTCTATTTTTTCCATGGTTCTCCTACAGTTTACCTTTCTCATGGATTATACTCCTTGTATATGTGCATAAATATGATATTTTAGCCTCAAGAGGCTGGTGCTTTAAAAAAAGCCAATTTGTTTTCGCTTTAATTTGGTAGTTCTTTCACCTGTCGGTTAGCAAAATTTATAGTCCCTAATCGCAAGTCTTTCATCATCACCATTAATAGTTATTTTTTTCTTAACATTTAGTATATCGCCCAAACCCGTGTGACTATTTCTTTCTTAATGTTGCTCAACACCATGCGGTACTATTTTCGTCTATTTTCATAAAGATTTGAGAGAATATAAGCACCGAATGGCATTTTTAGCGCGTTTTAAAAAAACGCGCTTATAGTTTCGCTTTGGCGTCCGTCTGTGTACTTACTTAAATTGAAATTGTGACGAAACCGTAAACGATAGAGAGCTGAAACTTGGAGGGTAGATTTCTGTACCACTGCAATTTGTTTTTCTTTAGATTTGAGTTTTTAAAATATTAAAGGTAGAATTGGGTCACATTTAAAATTTTGTTTTTTAAATATCTCCGAGGGTGTAAAAATGAAGACCTGAAATATTGAGCGTACGTATCCACATTAATTCCACTTATTCTTGAAAAGTTTGAAAAAATCCAACTAGAAGGTCGTATTTTTTTTAACTTGGAAAACGGTTTTATTAATTGTTGCCATCGAAAACAATCTTCCTAGCAACCATAACTTAACGACCGGAGAGAATTTGAAGTGATAAGAGAAATTAAGGCAGTTGTAATGATTTTTAGATGCTATATCGTAATGCGTGTGTTTAACTAACCTTAATGGTTACGTAGAGGAATATTCTTAATTTGCCATAGCTACCCTCAGTAAAGTTTGCTTATTTGTTCAACGTCCATCGATCATTAATACATTTATCCATCCCGCCAATTTCCTTTCCAGTCTAAAATTGTTTTCTCACAGTCATATCGTGGAAGTGATTGCGCTCCAGCTTTGTTAATCTCAACCAATTCCTAGATTTACTTTCGCTGAATTCTCCAATTTTGCTTAATCCGCGTTTTCGCCATTTTCCTCATGTCTCACTCTTCATTACCCTCCCTTTCTTTGCTTTATATCTATATGTTGCCTATTTCTCCTTTGTAACTTGTAAAATTTTCGTGTTTGTCGTAATCTCATTCTAATCGTGACAGACTATTTAGGTAAACTCCTGCATCCTAAAACCGTTTGGTTGGACAGACACACATTATAGCTACGAAGTTGCCGTCATCACTAATCATTACTGAACTTTTATTCTTATTCTAAAATTAAACGATTATCTATGAATTATCACTGAGGATGGCTGCTTTGTAATCGAAGTGGACGTCTGGTTTGCTCGACCATTTACCTGGATCATAGGACTAGATAATTCAGTCATTTTCGTTTCGCTTGAAATGATCAGTACATATTCCTAATTTATTTGTTCATTTTCTTGTGAATATAGGACACCTCATATTCTTTTCCGCGCGTATTCTCAAAAACTACAACTCAAAAATTCCGTTAAATTAAAGTAGATATGTACTTGATCCAGATCGATTTCTAGCTGAACTTTTTTATCAGATTATTTATTTGGCGGTATCTTTAGAGGTTAGAATAGCAGAAATCTCCTTCATGTATCTATAATCTGAAGCACAATACGAGAAACTTTGGTAATGTTTTCATCATGTTCTTCGATAAACAATTCAACCCACGTGTTTAATAAAAGTAAGTGCATGTCACCGGGGTTTGTTTTTTCGCTCTTCACTCATCTTGATTCAGCCTGGATATTTTCCTCTCTCTCTACTTCCTCTGCTATTTCCTTATTCTTTTGCGAATCATTCGTTCCCTTCATAAGCTTTAACCGAATCCAGTTTTCTTTTACGCTTTTTCTCCATTCGCTTCGCCGCTCCATTTCGAGGTTTTCATTCTTCCATTCTCTCCGACTTTATTTTCCCCCAATACTCTTCTGTTCTGTTTTTCTCCTTTCGCTCTGGATCGTTGACACCACAGCGCGAAATTTTCCACACAATTTCGTCTCACCTGTCACCTCTGTCTCAGTCAGCAGCACTTCCTATTACGCTTTTTTCGTCAGCACACCTCTCGTTTATACAAACTCATATTTTTGTCTCTTTCCGTTGTCATTCCATCGTACAAAGTGAGTACTGACTCGAAACAGAGACAGAAAACTTTTATTGGGCGCTGCAGCTTAGGAGACCTTCATGGACAAATAGTAAAAGCGAACTAATTAAAATAAATGCGAGAGTAAAAATTATATATATATATATTATATATATATATATATATATATATATATATATATATATATATATATGCCGTATTTCCTCTATTCTAAGATGCACTTTTTTCACTTTTTAATGTCTCTAAAATCGGAGCGAGTCTTACATTCGATGGCGTCTGTTGTATTATTTTTTCGACAAGTTATTACTAAATCGATTGCGTCTTAGAATCGAGGAAATACGATATATATATATATATATATATATATATATACATATATATATATACATAATTTTTTGTTAGATTTAAACCGTAAAAAACCTGAACCTCGTTTTCCGTTATGGTGGAGAAGGGACAACCGCGCGCGGATGATCCCTAGGTTCATAAGTCTCATATATTTTTCAAAACACGAACCTTAAATTAGCAGTTGGCGTAAATGGGGACTTAATGCGCGTGTCATAGCTCAGCCGGGTCAAGGTTCAGGGGCCAGGTCTGCAGAAATAAATGGGATGGCATAACATCGGAAGCTCTTTGGACATCCGTAGGCTATATCTCTTGAAACGATACGACATATAAATGTAATTTCATTTGGACGGCTTCGGCAGTGAGCATTCTTGAAATATGTATGTATTTGAATATTTTTAACTGTGCGTGTATTTTTTTGCGTCGAACAAAAAGTCTTTCGCAGTATGTTATTATCCTCCAATATTAATGAACTCCTCAGCGTATGAGAACGAGCAATCTCGTCCAAGGAACGAGAAACGCGCGGATAAAAAAGAATGCATTTTTCTGTGAAGCTTAACACACCGAAAAAATTTACTTTAATAAGAATCGTTATCAGGCCTTTGAGAACCTCTACGTCGAAGGCTTAACCAAACGGCACCTGTTCCATTTGTAACTAGAGGAAAACCACGATATGCGGATTAACTGGGCAAGCTGGCGCTCTGAAGTAAGAGTTTTCTCTGATAACATTATTCAGAGCTCCCTCTTTTACGCCCTTAGTTTCTGCCTATTTCTCTTTTATTTATCCATTTATCGTTGGCTGTTTTTACTGTTTGTATGTAAATTAATTTGTACAGTACTTTAAAATAATTTTCTACCAATCAATTCATCCTTTCTGATAATTCGTGTTTTCGTATCATCCATTCTTAATCCAATCCCTATTAACACGCACAATGGGAGTTTTAATGCATTCCTCTTCCGGATTAGATTTAGCTCACCTTTATAGTGCTGACCCAAAGTCCCTTTTTTTCTTCATTACCGCCTCTCTTGATTCTCCCCCCACTCCTTCGCTTAGGGTTAATCGTTTTTGCCCCACCTTTCCGCCTCCAGTCGCGTCATTCCTTTCCCTCCCACGCCCCCTCCTCTTCCCTCCGCAATCTCTCACTCCCTTTTCGTTTCGCACATTATTTATTATGGTCGAAGTCCCGTATGGAAGAAGGCGACACAGGTAGAGAGAGAGAGAGAGAGAGAGAAGTTGATGGAGAAAGAGATGCGGAAAGAGATTCCGGACCAGGCGGACGAGAGAAAAAGCCGAAGAACGAAAAAGGAACTGAGTACAACCTAAAGGAGAGAAAAAAAACTTCGTCCAAGGAATACTTCCACTCCTCGTGGCTCGACCAAAAGAAAACAAAAAAAAACCTTCCGAGAACGTAATATAATTACGAGCTCTTCGGATCGGAAGGAATTAAAAAACTCTTTCTCTCTCTATCTCTCCATCCAAACGGGGTTTTCTCCATGCCTCGAAGAATGGAAAGCCATTCTGCCCCTTTCCCTCATTCCGATTCCCACTCCTCCGCCGCTATTCGGCCCATCTGCCGCGTTCTTCCCACCCACATACACAAACGCACGCACACACGCGCACGCACGCACGTAACGATTCAGAAGACTTCTGCTCACGTCGCGAGCTAATGGCTCCTCTGTTTTCCATTTACTGCCGCTGTTCACCATATTTTTTCCCGTTTTTTTTTAAGGCCTCTGAGTTTGGTTTTTGCCCGGTTTCTAGGAATTCGTAGATGGTCCAGTGTGGGATTTTATTCAATCTGCTTCGATGGTAAGGATGGTTAAATCCATCGTTCGCGTGGGTAGAGAGCTTTAACTTATAGATGTAATCGTAGTGTGGGAATTTTAGGCGAAGTATTAAGCCCAGTTTCTTGCTTCTTTCGTATAAATTACATGGAGAAAACTTTGCTTCATGCATGTGCCGTAGATGCGGTTGCACTGCGACTCGCGCTTGGAGCGTCTCCATTTCCCCTGCACAAGCCAGTCTATTATATTGAATATAGACATATGTAATCTATCCATCGACAGGTCCGTGATTGTTATTCGTTATACCCGGTTTTTCACATACTACTGCTTTCCGCGATCTTTTTCATGTCTTGATAGCTCTCTTTCAAGTCGTCTATCAGCTGTAACTTTTTCCGTCTTCTATCTGTTTTTTCGTCCAGTTTTCCGTCTAACACGTCTTTAACCATACTCTCTTTCCTAAGATTACCTATGTCCGCTCCAGTTCATCTTTCTCTTGCTAATAGTCTGTATAATCATTCGCTTCTCTCCTATTCATCCTAGAATTTCCTCATCTTTCATTCTCTTTTTCCTTTAGTATTCTTTTCCATGCCTTCATTACGAAACATTCCAAGTATTTTATACCATTTCGCCCGAGTTTCCATATTTATGCTCCATGCAAAACGATACTCCTTATGTAGCACTTCATCAATATCTTACTTCTATCGTCTTTTATTTTTCCTGTTAGTTCAAGTTTCTATCTTCTGAAAGCGGCTTTCGCTATTCTCGTCTTTATCTCATCGGTGCATTTTGCAACTCTTGTCATGATGCTTCCAAGGCATTTATAGTCTGAAAATTGTTCTAAACGCTTTCCACCAATACTTCTGTTCAAGTTTTCTTTTTCACATATAAATAACACCCTGCAATTCACCTGAAAGGGGTGCAGCGCACTAGATTCCCTGGAAAATCTCACTAGGTGGCTTGAATATCATGCTCTGATCTCTAATTGTTCCAGGAAATATGATCCTCGATATCGCATCGTTTATCATTGTGTTCTTGCCTTCCTATAAGTAGGCGTTTCAATTATTCTGAGTACTTCCTCTGCTTCGGTTTCTGTTCTATATTTCTCTAGGAGTTTCGAAGATCCCCATTTCGAAACCTTTATAATGTTACAACGCTATGAATAGGGTCACATATTTGTTTCACAAACCTTAATGTTCTTTTACAGAATTGGCAAATTCTAGTTGTATTAAATGCTTCCTGTTATTTAGTTTTTCTTAAATCTGTAAATGATAAAATACCCCGCAAACTCTCGGACTCGTAAATATTTACGCTTGTCCTGGGAAACATCTACATCTATAACCAGGGTTCAGTATATGTGGGATTAGTTTACCAAAGAAAAACCCCCCTCGTCACATTAGCCCGCATTCATTCTAGATTTTTTCGGGTTATAATTAGAGTGAGTTTGATCTAGCGAAAACTTCAACACTTTCTCGAATTTCGCATAACAAATATTTATTATGGGAATAAACTTAAAGAAAAAAGGAAACTCGATTAATTTTCCTGTCATCAACTTTAATTTTTTGTGACGGATGAGAATGCTAGCATTTTAATCGTGACATAGCCATAAAAACAGAAATGTGAGCTATATTCCCATAAAAAAACAGATATGAGCTCTTGGAAACTTTTTAGATACTGGAAATGTTCGAGCAATTCAATAATCGTGTCGTGAAAAGAAATGGAACGAATGTAATTCATGGTTTTGTTTTATGAGTGAAAGAATTCACGTAATTAGGTCGCTTGACGTACAAGACTTCCCTTGAAAATATCCATCGCTTTAAATTTTTTAAGGGTAAATTGTAGCGATAAATGAGTTAATTTATTAATATCACTGAATGGAGGATAATCTTTTGGTGCTGTCCCGTGATGAACAAATAAAATGACAACTTTTTGTTTTTCACTGTTTCAATACGACCCAGGTTTTGATGTGATGCATCGTCTTCACTATAGGATTCAAAATAAGACATTTCTGTTCATCAGTGGTGTATTTAATTAAATAAAGGGAAATGGTTTAATTGGTAGTCTTAATATAGTGTGATGTGAGCAAATACTCTTGTACACGTATTTCATTATAAAATAATTTCTTCAGATATGAGGAAACTTCGTGAAACAGGTGTTTTGTCGAGTGAGGAGAATTTTTTAGGTTGTTTTAGGTGGTAGTAAAGACTTCCGGGGAATGAGCATATAAGTTAGATCGCGAAAGGTAGAATGGGAGAATGATAGGAGGGGGACAGGATGGGAAAGTGTAGGGAGAATAAAAAGTAGATAGCGTGAGATAGGTCGAGTGAGTGGGTGTTGAAGAAAATATGAACGCGGGAGAAGGCAAAGAAAGATCTTGCTTCCCCCGTAGCCATAACTACGGGATGAAGCCCAACAATGGCTTATCTCTCCCGCGCGCCTTACACGACAACAAATCCTCAAACTCTCCCGGCTCGACCATTATAATTCTGATTTACTCCCACTACTCCGTCTTCTTTTTTTATTCCTCGCTTCTCGTCCATCCACGCTCGTATTCCGCTGTCTCCCCATGTACATGCCCTTTTCTCTCTCCATCTCCTGCTCCTTTCCATTCTTCGATACTCTCTCCATTCCCTCATCTTCTGCTGCACCCCCCTTTGTCCTTTGTGGCCTTTTTTGACGCTCTTCATTTTTTCATCTCCCTCTTTCATTCTCGAGGATGCTAATCTATGACAGAGTTGCGCAAGTGGGGGAGAGTATCTGGAGAAGAGAGTTGAGGGGAGGAGGGGTAGGAAAAGAATTCGCTTTCCTCCTCCTTTCTCCGTGTCCCTTTTCTTGATTTCAGGCTGTCTTTTGGTCCTCCCCCACAAGGTACCATCCCGCCTCCTCTTTATAAAAAATCTCATCGTTCTTCCCGATACGCCTTCTCCATCTTTCCCCTTTCACTCTTTCCCTTCTCTCGACATACATAGTCTCCTAGTACCTGCTATACCTTCCTGCCCGTTTCTTTCTCGTTTCTTACAAAGATTCATAACTTCTCTCCATCCCTCATTATTTCGGGAGTTTATCGATGCTCGCGACGGCAAGCCTTACCTCTGGGGTCCTTTTCATAAAGTTCTCTCTCTCTCTCGGCGGGGAGAGAGAAGGAGCATGGAACTAAATTCTCTCGTTTCAAAGCGACCGAATATATTTATATATAGCTCGATAATAGTTTCACAAGTCAAAAGGGAAGGTTTCGTTTTTTTTTTTCGAAAAAATAATGTAGTAAAAGATTGGCCTTGGACGCGCTGCAAGTTGAAAAGTCTTCCAAAAGATTCGTTTTTTTTTATTCTCCTTTTTTAAAACTCACGCGACTTACTGTTATGTCTCAATTGGTACTCTGTGGGAGATACTTTTCTTGCTGTTTAATTATGTGAAGATAGGGAGGGCATACATTAATTTTATTCTTGGAAGATTTTTTTCCACGTTTGAATTTATTCCTAACATTGTGCTATCTTAATGCATTTAAGTTTGAAATATTGTATATATATATATATATATATATATACATACATAATTAGATAATGGAATTTTTATTTCGGTCATTGGCAACTATCTTTCTTGAACTTTAGTTTCCTTTTTCCTATATAAATGCTAATTATGATCATAAATAAACAAAAATACGTGTGAATAACGTTTGATTACTAAGTGAGAAGTTTAAAACTAAGACCTCTTACAAATACATATTTTAAAAACCTTCATAAATTATACTGTGTTAAGTAATTCCTAATTATATGGCTAGCGAAGGCCTACCCGGAATGAGTTTCACAATGTTTTGTACGTGTACAAACAGAATTTCAACCATATTTTTTTCGGAACGTTATAGTGTTTGGAATTTTCCATTTCAGGTTTCCTCGAGAAACCATATATCCGAGCCTAAAATATTACTCCTCGAATGCACAGGTAATCCTTGAAGTGTTAGTTAGCAAATGAACGTAAATTAACCTTCGAGGACTCGTTTAATTAGTTTCTCTTAAGGGGCGTAGTTAACGGGTTTTGCGATCCTAAGAGGTGAAAATTAAAAAAAATATATTTTTTCCGGCATTTCTCCTCCTATCCCACTTCTCTCTCGCCCTCACTTTCCCATCCTCTCTAATTCTCTCTCTTTTTACATGTCTTCTCTCCTGGCAGGCAAACTGACCACCTGCATGCGCGGGTCACACAGACAGACAGCCACCTGTCCAATTTGGTGACCATCGCTCCACTAGACATACTTACGGCCAGGCCGAACCATTCGGGTCACGATTCATCCTTTGCCACCCCTTCCTCTCCTGGCTCTTTTTCCCTCCGCCCCCAACTCTCTCTCTCGCCTCACACGCCCTCCATCTACTCCCACAAGTGTTCCTCCTTTCGACCGCGCCACTTCCTTCAACACGAGATCCATCTATTATCCATCACTCTGCTTTTCTTTTGTAGTCGAATCCACGCTCGGAGCTGACAAACGCCGGAGGCAGTGTAGATGGAACGTTCACTATCCAGCGGTCATTATTATATATTATTTTTTAAATATTTATGGCCATCTTCATTCCGCCTAGAATTGTTTTTCTTCGCTGATGCGCGAGAGCGGTATAGGATACGTACAATGATTTCTTTAAGCTCCTTATTAATCATTCGAAGCACGTTGATATCTGTAGTACTTGGGAGCTTTTATAGAAGGAAGCCAAGACTAAATTAATATCGAAGTTGTGTAATACCTATCCCTAATTTTAGACTATTGTTTCATAATAATATTTTGGGTGAAATATACTATTTGCAAGGAAGAATAATTGAGCACACTCTATGCCTGGAATAAAATTACTGTGGAAGATAACTCAAAGAGCCACAAAATTGCTGGAAGAATCTGATAGGCGATCGCCACCTTCGGATGGCAGCTTTGTAGCGCAATTGGTTTTCGCGACCACTTGTAATTGTTGTAATTTACTTGATCACCTAAGGAAAATATATTAATTAAATCTGGACAATATCATATGGGAGTCGATAAAAATAATAGGATCGTTTCATTCTCGCCAAAATTGGTAAGCTCGAGTTTAAATGAAAAGGTGCCATGAATTACTATCGTGCCACATTTTCAGAAATAATATTTTTATTTTTATTCGGGAATGCTTTCATTTTTAGTAATAATCTATTGTATCGCGGAAACCGTGTAAAAATTCTCAGTTTCTAAATTTTAATATCGACTATTAGCAAGGCAGGTATGATGTTAGTTTGTGAAATTGCCCCTAGCTGAATTAGTCTAAGAAAAAGAGTCATTTACATTTCCTCGAAGGATTTACTTACAATCTAAGTTTTTTTATGAGGTTATCCCTGGCTTATGATTATTTAAGACTGAAGCACCAGCGGAAAAAACACCGGGATAAATGTACAAACAAAAACGCAACGATGCCTGCTCTCTCCCTTTATATCGCATAATCGGTGCCCGTACAAATCTGGAGAAGTGGGAGAGGAATGGGAATGGGGTACGCGAGCATATCTCTTCGCTCTTTTGCGCAGGATTGTTGCCATGGGAATAAGTGTGTACGCATTTCTTTTGTAAACCGCGAGCTCTCAGTCCCCACGACCCTCTGGGGAGAGAAGTGCAAGGGTCAACATTACATGGCCAAAAAGAGAGAGATGGGGAGTTTAAAGGGAACGAGAGAGGAAGAGAAAGGCAGGGACTGAAACAGAGTGGGGTGGTAGGGGCGTTGTAGTCGATGGAAGGGGCAATGGCAGGGGTTCGGAAGACAAGTCACCGCTCTTGCACATCCATCTTTTATCGCACAGCCGCTAAACCCCCTCCCCATCTCCTCGAGGAGGAGGGTTGCGTGGCTCGAGGGACTCGAGACGGACGCAGAGGATATTTGGGACGCGCGACTTCATCAAAGAGTCCCGTGGAGTGTGTTTGCATTTTTCGTCTCGCGCGCAGCACTTGAAATCTGGAGATTCGGATGAGTGAAAGAGGTAGCAAAACTTGGCCGGTTTTGTCCGTTTTCCGCCATTTTTTATGGCTGCCTCAGATATTCCGTCCTAGCGGTCTTGCGCGAGTCTATTAATGGTTTAGTTAATGAACTTCATAGCCAAGTACTCGGATTCAGGGTGGCCTAAGTGCCAAAGAAATCAGGGCAAGAATAGGAAGAGCAAAGGAGCCATTTATGAGAGGACGAGTTTTGTTTACAGACGGCGTGGATAAAGATATTAAAAAGAGGTTTGAGATGGAGTGTAGCATTATATTGGTGTGAGACATGGACTATGAAGTAAAAATGTGAGCAGGTTAGGGGCTCACGAAATGTGGGGCAGGGGCATCCAGACTTTTTACTTTTGTAATCAATGTAGGTAATTAATCTCTGGGTATGAATATCCATAAGATGAAATAAATAAAATCACATCAATTCAAATATTTTTAGAACTTTTACACTGCGTTTGTTCAACCAAGAACCTATAATTTTGTTCGTAGCTCGAAAAACAGCTGAACACAGTCATTAATATGATCATAGGTTAATACATTTCGGTTCTTCCGTTTGATGAGAAAATGAGAAATAGAGCCTTAAAAAATAATTACTGCCTTTATAACGAAACTTAGTTTTAGGAGTCTTTCCTAGTTTAGGATTTGTCAGGAAATTTTTCGGGAAAATTCGAACGATTGTGAAATTCCCTTCCACTTTATCCTTCTTTGGTTATGCTATAATTTCATGACAGAGTAAGCACGTTCAGCTGTCGTTGACTATTAGAAATAGGTACTCGTATTTTCACTCATTTGTGTAGTAAGAAACACTCTTTCCCTATTTTTGAGGTTTACCGCTGCTCTTATCCACAGCTATTTTACGACACACTTGAACGCTATATGCAAAATAATAAAAAACAAATTTATAAAATGCATACTTGACGCAGTTAATTTACATTAACGCCATCACATGGTCTCACTTGAAAAGGAAGGAAAATACGAGCTACACTGGCTGCTGCAAAACTGTAAAACGAAGGCAAATCTCTGAAGCCAGTGGCTTCGGAGATTTGCCTTCGCTTTACAGTTTTGCAGGAGCCAGTGTAGCTCGCATTTTCCTTCATTTTCACTAATTATGGCTCTCCAGCCTAAAGAGCTCAACAAACTACATGCTTTAAAATTCAGTCATTTCCCTATCCATTGACAAACACTTTCTCAAAAAGTGCAAAACTTCGTTTATTCCCAGAGTTCATCAAAATAAACGGTCTTCCTAATAACTCAAACGCATCCAAAGCAATGCAACTATTGACTGGCTTCGGAGATTTGCCTTCGCTTTACATGGTCTCAATTGTATGTGTTACTTTGTGTGATTACTAAGTGATATCAGGATTTTCTTAATGATATATTTTTTTCATATGGACTTAAATATCGGTTTTCTTAGGACAAATAATTATATATAATTCGCGACCTTCCGCGTGCTACTCCAGTCCATCTCTGGGGCGACCAGTTGCCCGAGGGCCCCTTCTTGGGCGCTCCTGGGTTAGATTTGAGAAAATTGGTTTGGCTAAAATAAAAACAAATGGGGAAGTTTTAAATACGGTAGGAGAAGATAGAAGTTTAATTAAAGTAAAAATAGTAAAAAAAATCGGTGATTCATATTTCGAGAGATAGCGGCCTCTTTAATTAAGTCATAGAAAGAAAGATGTCAGGTAAACGCAAAGATTTAGGGAGGGAAAAGGAATATTGGATTTATTAAAAGGAGGGTATGGGTATGAGAAGGTGAAGAGAAAGGCCTTTGATGGGATAAACTGATGGGGAGGAGACTAAAATCTTCTGAGATGTAGAACACATGATAGTTAACGGCTCTAAGCCGTATTATATATGAGAACTCGTTCGATCAAGGGGTGTTGTTTTATTCTCAAGCTTGACCATACAGACGAATATCCAGATGTTGACTAACAAAAAGTTAAATATTCATTTTAATATCCATACGAATAGCAAAAGAGTAAAATAAGATAGAAGTTGGGCATAAGGATAATTCAGTATGAAATATCATCTTGAAAAAAAAAGCGAAATTAATGTGTATTTGACGCTTTAATGCTATTATGTCGCTCATTTCAAATCCCTGGGAAATCTGCGTGTTCGTACTTAAAGTAAGCAACAAAGTTAAATTACGGTACAGAGCTATATCATTATTATTACTAATGATAATATCTCATCGAAATGCTGCGACTGTTCAATTTGTATTTTTTCATTTTTTAAATTAAGATATATTTGGCCACCTTAGCTAATTTTATTTAACAACACAAATATAGAAAAGCACTGAAATTTTTACGTAATGTAGTAACCTGAGCTTAAAGCGACTATTTCTTTTAATGTTATAATCATTAAAAATGCTAAGCTATTGTTGTTAATTATATATATGTCGTGAAATTACCAATAATTATTAATTTATTATACATATTCGAGCGTGCATAGAAAACGAAACCTCATCCTTCATTGGATTCAGTCTTCTCTCAATTGTTTAACAAATAACAAAGAATGTTTGCGGAAAATTCGATTACCACATCAGATGTTGACATCAAGTACCGTTGATTCAATTTTTGTTACCCATCAAACGGGAATGAGAAAAATTCTTTCTAATTAGATGTTCTCGAAAAACTAGTTTACGTTGTTAGTTGTTCATCCCTCCATCTTTTTGCGATAAACTTCCGAAACCCTGCGAACGTGATGTTTTTACAGAATTTCCGAATACAGCTCGCACGCATTTAATGGACCGAAGTAAAACCTTAATAACAGTACACATGCCGATTTCCCCCTTCCCATACGTTTAGTTTCGGCAGGCTCATTAAATTAGCATGCCGGAAGGATCAAGTTTGCTTCGAAAAACCAGTCGGCAGGGATTGGGCAAATGAGCCCGTGCGTTCGGGGTGTTTATGATTTTTCTATTTTGAATTTGCAATGCAAAGGCGCTTTTACCGGGAGGTGGTCTCCCCCTTAGAAACGCGCGCACGCTTGATTGGGCCGTGATGTTGGGGAAAAAACGAATTCCTCCTCTTCTTCCCACCCTCATCCGCATTTGCGTCGTGACGCGGCAGATGGATTGAGTGAGGCATTGGCTTTAAGCCAGTAACAAAGTGGAAAGATGAGAGAAGCCGAAGGAAAAAGTCGGGTGTGAAAGCTCTAGAGAAAGTGATGGTTAATAAAGGCACTGATAGATTCACAGGTAGATACGTATTTGTTTCACGATGGAGAGAGAGGGAGGGAGTGAGGAGGCGGGAGGGATATAGAGAGATATAAAGGTAATAAGAGAGAAAGAAAAGGAGAAAGTGTAAGGTATGGCCTTGACTCGGACTTTATATTTATGGCCATTTATGTAAAACAGGGAAATAAATGCTTTGTGCGTGTGGGGGGAATCAGAATCGTAGTTATTTATAAATCGCAGGTTAAAGTCTTGCCAGAAACCGCGATTATACGAAAGAAGAAAGTGAATTTTGTTGGTTTAACAATTCAATTTGAGTTTTTTATTATAATAATTATTTGTGTGTAATTTATATTTTTATTCAAATATAACGTAGTTGAAGTTGTGATATGTATATAAAAGATGATGATTAGATACTCTTTTATGTATGAATGTAAATATATACCTTGAGTAATAATTGTTAGGTTCTTGAAATACAAAATATTTTAGTCCATTCAGAGGAACCTTCCCGTTAGCGACAATCTACGAATAGGTGTACTTGTTTTTGAACAATCAGTTTGTATTCGTCCGTCATAAGAATATCTTTTTAGAGTTCGTCTTTTTTATGCAATGAATATAATATGTGAGGTGTATCTTAGAACCAATTGGAGAGATGGATTAAAATGAAGGAAGGGGAAAATTGAAGAGAGAGAGAGAGAGATGTGAAGAGAAGAGAAACAGAGTAACAGGAGGAAAATATAGAGATAAAGAAAGTGAAAAAAGAGGAAAAGGGCGAGGGGGTGAGGTTGAGTTGGAGGAGAGGAGGGCGAGGGAAGAAGAGACAGACTGAAGAGGAAGAAAGAGAGGGGTGTGGGCTGTGTGGGTGGGAGATGGAGAATTATAGGAAGGGGAAAAGGAATGCAATGGAGAGGAAGAGAACGAATATGAGAAGGTATTGAATTAACAACGCGAAAGGATGCCGAAGTTGGCGCTAAATGATTGGTATGGGTAAACTTTAAAGGCGTGGGTGTCTTTGTGCGTGCGTGTTTATCGAAGCGGAGGTAAACGCCGAATTGAATATGAATAACGTTTGCATCTCGCTCAAGGCGAAATTATGAAATGAAGATCTATATGGTGCTCCGTCCACCGTCAGTCATTTGATCCTTACTCCCCACATCCTATAAATAAAGTTCAAAACATTCGAAAATCTTATCGGGTGAAACAAAACGCTGGATTTAAGTCCTATATTAATGTGCCTCTCAAGATTATTTTATGAGACGGGCTTTCGGTGCTTGCATATTGCAAGCGATTAAAAAATCACCATACACCAAGATTTAAACTCGTAAATAAACCAACGCGACACCATATGAACTACGCAGAGCCAATATAAATAAGATACTAGTTTTCATTTTCTGCGAAATTAAGGCATCTTTCCGGAATTTCTAAATTCCCTGGCAATCGGTTTTCCGTCCTAATTTTCCAATTACAAGTTTCAAGGCTCAGATCGTCCTTTTTAAGCAATAACTATAATCATCATTAAGACAATATCTTATATGTTACACTAAAATGTATGTAAACATTAGGATATTTTGTGTGTTAGGATTGGTCTCATCGTCCGTGTCTTTTAGTACGTATCTGGATAAAAAAATTAATTTAAAATTATCACGTCATCATATGTATACGTCGCTGGCTGAAATCAAATGATTATAATGCAGTCCAAGCATTAAAGCAATGCCCTTAAAGCATGGAAATCTATTCCCATTGAAAGGCATTGGAGTTGTTGCTAAGGTAGTTAATATTTTTCATTGTTGAAAAACGAAAAACTTCTTATAATTTTATGATTAAAATCGAATTTTTACGCAAATTTAGCATAGATTTGATTTTTGTCTTCAAGAAAAATAAACTTCATTTTTTAATCCACAGTACATTGTATGTCATGACTGCATATCTTAATTGTAATTGATTTTAAAAAACAATTTTATATAGCCCTGCACAGTTTTCAGTGCTTTTATTATGGGTGTTTAAAATTGGACATTGGGGTAAAAATACCCCTTAAATATATATTTTTCTGAAGTTTCGGATTTTTCCCATAAGTTGAATCCAATTTCCTATCTTTCTGCCAAATTTCAGCTCTATAGCTCTTATAGAAGTACCATAGTTTTTATATCATATGTATGTAAGAAACAGCTATTTATAATGATGTCGCGCCTCAGGTTATCAGAAGTTGATTCTCGAAACATAAGCTGAATAATGATAACGTCTAATAGCATCATTCGGTACTGTGTTTCCTGTAATACAAAATTATTTAGATTTAGTTTGCGGTCTTTCCTTCAGCCATACCATTTCATATCTTACTCAAAAGTACGTCAAGGTAATATTTGTAAGTACAGGAGAATGTGGTGCTTTCTCATTTGTTGCTTTACAAGTGAAATGCCAAAATAAACCGGTCCTATTGATATTGATAGTTTCATTTCCGGAAATTCGAGTAATCAGATACTTAAACAAACCAGCATTTCGGAAAGTTGCTCATTCTCTTTTGCATTTCCTAAGAAATCAAGAGAACAGAGTATTGAATAAAATAGCTGGTCAAGATTAACACTCTCTACGCATAGTTATCTAAAAATATTACGGACATATAATCAGAGATCTTAGTTGATTTTCTATACAAGTTGAAGCACCCGTTGTGTAAACAACACTGCGTTTGTGAGTATAGCTATTATCTCGGAGAATTCGTAAAGGTGTATTAAAAATGACATGTCCGAGAGGAATGCAAATTAATATAGTATATATATACAGACTGGATCTCCGTACCATCATCGTGCTGTGTCGTGAGAATCTATGCACCTGTTACTTCTTCCTGGATATGTGCCCGTTCGAGCGAGAGGAGAAAAACAGATATGAGAGATCCAGGTCAGACGATCGGTTTTTCCTCTCGGTCCACACAATGGGCGGAGGGTGACGGGGCATCGGATTTGAGGGATGTCTAAATGAGTTTGAGATGGCTAGCGTGATTTTGTCGTGAGGAATACCTCGGTGGTCCAAGCATGGCTGAGACGGAAAAGCAGATCGATTTGGCGATGAAAGTGGAGCTTTCGGGTGGCAGAGAGAGTGAGATAGTGGAGAAGGCGGAATTGGAATAGCGGCTGTGAAAAGGTTAAGGAACCGGTCGACCTCTCCCTCTCCTAAAGCTCGTTGCTGTGTTGTGCGTGGCGCAATTTCCGTGATTTAAACAGAAAGACAGGATGCGGGAGAGGGGATGGATGAGGATTGGAGGTTGACGAAAGGGTCATTCTTGTAACACTTTTTAAAATCACTTTATGTATTCACCATGCACCTTACAGTATCTTCTCCAATATTTTCATCTCAATACTCTTCGATGGGTCGTGATGAGATATAATACGGAAGGCATTCTTGCTTGTTTCCTGTTATCCTTGCATTTCATTAAGATATGTTCGAATCTGTATTGCGTATATCTTCTCTTAAAATTTCTTAATTTTTTTCTGGAGGGTTTTGTAAAGCATTAAGTAAAGTATTAACCGAATTTAACCATATGAAAAGCAAAATCTGGCTGATAAAAATTTTCAGTATAAATGTTATTAGGAGTGTAAATTACTTTGTCAAAATTATGCTAAAGGTCATAAATGCTTTTAACAAAAGTGTGACATATCTTTATTGGTCTTTAGAAAATGGGTAGTATTGGAAGGAGTGTTGTTGAAATGTGAATAAAATCAAATTAACTAATTCGTTCCATGACATTATCTCGGGAAAGTGATCTCGACATTCCTTTCATTTTCCCCCCAATCATTTTCATTAGTTTGCAATAACGAGTTTCTTTTAAAAAACTTAGATAAATTAGTTTTACTGTTAGCACAATTTTTATACAGAACTCAGCTCAACCTTGCCTTGAAAACCAGTAAATTGTTCAGTTTCGTACTTTACTTTTAAATTATTATCAACGTGAAAAAATAATTTGTCTACGTGCTCCCAAAATTAGTTACACGAAATTTAACGAAGTTAATGTAAACACAAGTCTAAATGTCCTCATATTTACTTCACTTCAGATAGGTATTTTATATTTTATTGCCAAATCAATAGATATTATATATCTAATTTTTCTATAGCATCTTTCAAATAAGAGACTTAACAAGTTCATAGCATATACATATTAACAATTTTCTTGCCGTTAAGATTGTAGTAGTATTTTATTCAGCTTTTAAAACGACATTTACCTTAGGTATCCAATTTTACGAAATGCCTTCCTAATTCTAAGTACTTATTATTCAAGAAATAATCTTACCAACGAAAATTAAGAGCTAGAAGCTCTGCCCATACGCGCGTCAACCTCGTCCTCCGCTCTCTCCAGGGACGCGCCTCGCATTTAAACACGTTAAACTGAAAATAATTTTTCTAAACTGCTGATGTAAAGACAAGTTTTCTCTTCAAAAAGTTTTTTCCGACACGCCGTTTCCGAAATGTAAATTTTCAAATATTTTAAACAACCGCCATTTTGTTTCAAGATGGCGGATGAAAATTTAAATAGTTTTCCTGGGGTCTCCTAGCTAGTAGAAACAAAATGTCGTTCACTGCATTTCTCTACGACACACAGTTTTTGAGATACAGAGGAAAACGGACGAACAGATGCTTGAGAAATTATATATAGAATAGTTTAAATTTCTACGCAGAGGAGAAAATATTCTGAAGTTGACCGGAAATCGAACCCGGATCTTCCACTTTCCGGGCAGGCACTTTAACCAACGAAATAATTTCATCAATATTTTACCCCCGGTCCAAAAATATCACTTGCTATCGAACTGAAATATAGTTGCTTCTGTCCTGCCATTGGCAATCACTTAACTTCGCGCTTTCCTGAATGTCTTTTCGTGCCCAGACACTTACTCCGTGTACGCCTTGCACCTCTCTCAACACAGTGGCCGTGTGTTACACAGTCTTCCTTGTATCTTGCAAACCTTATGCTGGTAGCCCGTTGGTCGCGTGGGCGTTACGTATAAGCGAGGATATCGAGTTTATTCTCATTTCATGGAGTGGTTGAGATGGAAACGGGCAATATGGAGGCATACTCACTCCATCAATCCCTTCTCCACTGTCTCTCACGCCACCTCTCCTTGCGTCCCGCCACTCCGGTCTCGGTCCCGCAATATCTGTCCCTTCTACTCTCTCTACGTTTCTTTCGTCCCTCCCTCTTAGTTTCTCACGTCGCATAAAACTATCGCTGAGGGAACATGTGAAGTCGTTCATCAGACTCGCCACCGTATAATTCCACGCGTTTTGCACGCGATCCTTTCGTGTTAGTGCATTAATTCTAGAACTTCTCTCATTGATGCACTTTCACATCCACACGCCATGGATTAATTCAGGGTTCCAAATCATAATTCTCTGCATCATTCCCCCTGCTTCTTTCCTTGTGTTATGAATAGCTGAATAGAGTTAAATAAACATTTTTGGCTTCATTAGAATCGCTTTTATCCAAGTTAACGGAATTTTAATCTCGAGCGAAACTGCGTTCAAGTTTTATCCGTTTACTATGCTTTGAGTTTAGTATTTTGACAAAATTGGTTGTTATATGAGGAGGAATACATTTTATTTGAGAAAAATATTTTATTTATTCATTTCCATTTGTCTTTGTGCAGCTACTCTTTTTACAGTGAGTTTAACTCGGTAATAAAGATGATCACAGACATAAGCCTATATATATATATAAAGTATGTGGAAAAGAAAATATTTCATAACATAATGTGTTTATTTGTTTTGGCCCCGTATTGCTACTGAAAATCGCCAATAATGAAACGGGTGAAAATATCACCTGAGATTCTTGCAAGGCTGGAAAGTAAATTGGAAATTAAATCTGAGAGCTTTAAGAGGCGATAATACCTATAAGTAGTCTAAAATCTACGATGTCAAACGAGAAAGGAAAACTTATTTAATGCCATTTCCGGATAAGTATTTCATGAAAAAAGTAAAATTCTTTGTGCAATAAATTACATTTGCATTATTGAAAACGTGTACAACGTAAATGGTATTTCGTTGCTTTAGACATACACATATGCATACATTTTAAGACGAGTTTCTTTTTAAAAGAATGAAGGCGTTCATGGCTCTTCGTTTGTCCCTCATGTCTCCCTGTGCATATACACGCACATATACATACGCACCGCTTAACGGCTTTCGATAAAATTTGTAATTTAGGATTTATATTAAGAAAGGAGACCAAAATGACGTATCACATTGCCCATTCAGGTCTGAGGATCGGCAAAGTAGTCATCTGATAAAAAATTAATTTCCCTCCGATAGAAAGGCGCCTAATGTTTACATTTCTTCAAACTTTCCCCTACATTGCTTACGGTCATTGAAT
The DNA here is from genome assembly GCA_028673005.1 of Tanypteryx hageni. Classification (NCBI taxonomy): domain Eukaryota; kingdom Metazoa; phylum Arthropoda; class Insecta; order Odonata; family Petaluridae; genus Tanypteryx; species Tanypteryx hageni. The sequence continues at coordinate 71,570,399 of CM054113.1, forward strand.
AAATAAAATCTTCAATTAGTTCGTTGAAATTTATGAGAATGAAATTCTTTATTTAATTTAAGAAAATGTTCCTTCTAATAACATTACGTATTTATTAAAATTATACATTATACTCTTTTTAAAAACTTAGATCTCTTTAAAAGGTTTGTTATTTCATAAATTATCCCTGTCCCTTATTCCAATTGGCATGCACCGTTAGTATGTGTACACCAACTTGTGCTGTCATCTACAAACTAATAAAGGTATTTACACACGCAAATGACCCTGGGACTTTCCGTTAAAATCAATGTCCACTTTAGCGAACGTAGCATATTAAATCTGAAAGCGTATTGCACCTCAGAAATCATTTGGATCTGTACTTAAGGGGTAGTGAATTAGGTGATGCAGGTCGCGAGACGGAAACATGCAAGAAGAAACGCAGTAGGAAGTATATATATCACGAGGGAATTGCCGCGAGAGCGATTGCGAGGGAGCGTTATAAAGCACGCATTTTTCCATACGCAGCGTTTCTCCTAACGGGGGGCGACGGCTTTTTACGCATCCGAATTATTATTGGAAACTAAGGGAGAGGAAAAAAAGCGTCGGGGAGGGGGGGAGGAATATTGAGCCGGGAGGAAAGCGTGGTTAGAGAGGATAGATGGAGGATGGAAGAGGTGGAAGAGAGAGGCGGCGAACCTCCGCGGCCGCAAATATCGAAAACACGCCCCCTTCTGCGAGACTGGTGGGTGGGCGTGGGAGGAGGGAATGAATTACGTCCCTCCCGCGCCTCAGTTACCTCCGGAGACCACGCCGCATCGCGGGACGCCGATGGTCGACCTTATAGCCGCATGCCTAGGAGAAAAATAAATGGTCGTTGCTTCTTTTTCTAAGCAGTTCCGCCTTACGGCATCCCTTTCCCCCGCAGCAAACATTCCATCTCCTGCGTTACCCCATCTCCAAGCTCACCCGGCTCTTCTTGTTACTTACAGAAATCCTTATCCTTTCGCAAGACATGCCCTTGAAGTTACCGGGTCCTTTTTCCCTGCACCCATAGCGAAAACGTGCGGAGGATAGAAAGGAAGAGGGAGGGGGGGTAGAGCACGCTGGAGATTCCCCAGCGGGGGGGAACGAGATGAACGGTGCGGGTCCAGGGTTAGGATGAATGAGAGGGCGTCTTCTCTTTTAAGGTTTCCATGGTGGAATGGGGAATAGGTAAGGATTTCGAGTTGATCAGCTAGATCCCCCCAATTAGTGGCTGCTCGTGACAACTCTGGTGATGAATTGTGTGTTATAGTTCATTAATGATGATTTTGGAGGATTGGGGAAAATTAATCTTTCTCTACCGGTTCAGTACCATCGGAGTCACGAAGAAGGGTCAAATAATATTACTTGTAGTATAAGTTATAATCCTGTATTTACATATATACACCATAATTTCGGCAATTAAGGGATATAAAACTTAGTATATACGCTGTAGTGGGTTGATTTCCATGAATTAATTACGCGCGTATGATAAAATCCAAGTTAAGTGGTCACCTTCTTTAAAAATGCCGCTTTGAGAAAATCCTCGTTGAGCAAATTAAATATCTCATGGAACGAAACGGGTGTTCGTGTAGGAGACGACCTTTCTTACGCCCAACACACACATGTAAAAATGTGGCGCACTATCGATTCAGGAACGCAGGGGATTACATTTTATGCATGTTGCATAAAAAATCCGATTCAGGGAAACTCGCGTTGGACAGAGGTTATCTGTATCATCTTATAAATTTCATCCGCCAAGGACAAATGCATCAAGTTAAATTACTTTGCGATAGTTTGGTTACAATTTTCTCGTCTTTTTTCTTGGGATCGTTAAAGTTAACATATTTACACAATAAAAACTTGACGGTTGTGTAATTCGACTCGTCTTAGATTTTAATTTCAAATTCGGTAGTTGGTAGCGCTCGTAATAAACGATAAATACGCATAGATAAGTGAAAAGGAGGTAAGAGAAAGGCGGAGAAAAAGGGACAAGAAAGGAGAGAGAGAGAACAGGAGTGAGGAGGATAAACAAGAGTAGTTAAGAATGCTAGAGCGTGGAAGGGATTTAGACAGGAAGATTAATCGCCCCCTCTAGGGTTATAAGTGACCACCTATGCTTATGAAATACGTTTGACTACTCAAACACGTCAACGGCGTTGGCTTATGAAAGTTCAGGAGTATACGGGTGCCGTTTCAGACAAAGCGCATCACGGAGAGGTAAGAGGGGAAAGAGTGACTTAGCGTCATTTAACGGACAGTTAAGACGGAACATCAGGATCTCTTATGATCAGACAAACCTTCCATCATTCTTGGCTAAGTAGCTGATCTGTCATCGATACCAACGGACCAAAATTCCTTCTCTACACGATGACAAGATCTCGCTTGTGTGCGCGCATTCATTTCAAAACTTCAAGAAAGAGCCCTTGAGATCGCGTGAGGTCAGCGTTTTTTCGCCAATATGAAACCTACGATACGGATATTGTTTGTTAATTGTTATTAATATAAATAATTAATTATTTTCATCGCCTCAGGGGTTCTTAGGACATTGTGTCTGAGAGAGATGAGTAATGAGGCAGAGTGCGTAAAGCTTCAAGGCCTCAGGGTTGATTGTTGTGGAATGCATTATGTTACCTGAACTACCGAGGATAGATGATGAGCTTTTGTGCAGATGTGAGGGTGTACGTTACTTAGGTAAAATACTCTGGCATATGCATCCCATATGCTCGTTGGTTATTTAAACAATTTATACAATTTAATGTTTATTTTTATTAACTTTTCAATACCTAAAGTAACAATAATAATAATAGTACAGCAATTCTTATAGATACTGTGAAAAATTTTCATTGCGCGTGGATATAGGAATATAAATTGATAGAAGAATATTGGAGATTTTCCGTTGACGAATCAAGTGAATGATTTGGTATCATTATTCCCCTAACTTGTTAACTTGAAGGCTACTATGTCTAGTTATGTTTTTACTTTCTCCGTATACGTAGTATAGGGGAAAGTATTGTATTAATGAAAAAAATCGACTTCGAGATTTCAACGGAAATGCATGTTTTGAGGTCCCCTGAATACGTTTTGACCATTTTCTCTATGATGCCTGTGTATGTGATAGCTTTTTGTGGGTGCTCTAACTCAAAAACTATTAATTATGTCAACGCAAAATTTTATATTTAACATTTTTATAAAAGTCACAAGAACTGATTAGTTTTTGGTAAAAATCGGTCGAACGGAAGTGGGTGTTTCCTCTTGTCACTTATCCGTTATTTTGTGATATTTGCTTTAATATTTAATAAATGTAAAAACGTATCGGAATAAAAGTTGCGGGAAATTTAATTTTCTACAACCTTTGTTTGAAAAACTTATTCATATAATGCATTGTTTAAGAGATATCTTATATTTTTAGCTACCACCACCACGCCACCTACCGACGACTGTTGTTAAGAATTGACGCTTAGTTACGTCTTTAACGCTCCTTTTTCTTTACTTAATTGTTGGAGCATTGTGGCTATATATACAATATCAGAAGGCTATGGTTTGAGTTAATTTGTTGTTTGTAAAGTCAAAAATTTTCTCGCTGTTTCTTTAAATATTTATTATAATTATGTAACCTATTATGAATTTTTAGAAATATTGCAGATATGAAGAAAGTCATATGGTGGTCACATCAGATTTTTTCTTGGAGTGATACTTGTTGATGGAAGCCAATTAGTTATTTAGCGCAACATCAGCCTAAATGCGGTGTGAAGAAGACCTTAGTTTTGTGTCGAACCATAGATTTGAAAAGAATCAGAATAGAAATGATAAACTATGGTCCAAGAAGTGTGGTGTGTAGCGGGAAGTGATAAATGACAGGAAAATTTTCCTATTGGGTTGGTGTTCCGTCACGGACTTAAAAGTCCTATGTTAATTTTCTGTTTTCTTTGTTGCATCTTCGCTAGTAACCTGGATGGATGTCTAGTCATTCGTTCTCACTTTAGCTGGAAATCTGCTTTATGGTCGCTTAGGTAGATACTGATGAACCAAACGTGGTTCTCTAAGAAGTTCCGCGGCGTTCATCTTTATGTACCTACGTTTAACAAATGGCGCTGCTTTACGATAATTTGTACACTCGATTCTTTTTATTTTCCTTAAAAGGGTCCTTTGAGCGAGTCGCACATTCAGCGATCTCATTAATGAGAAAGTACTGCTCACGTATTTTAAGACTGAATCTGTTATGAATGATAAGAGCGATACATAGTTTACTCATCTAATTATTCATTTTATCTATAAATAGATAGATACGTAGTTAATTATAAAGTTCTCATTCAGGAGCATAAAATTCCCATATCACGACGCTATTTAACGGGATGCATAATGGATTCACTATTTTCGTCCATGGAGAGGATATCATCAAAAACATTTTCTCCCGTCGTACGCACAAAAATGGTGAGCTGTAAAAATTTTAAAACTTTTTTATGCCGAACGGCGTAAAATGTTTCGCATTAAAATTTTATATGGTTGCTAACTAATCCAACGTTTTCGTCACGCGAAAAGATGTGGAGATAGGTATTTTTATTTATTTTATATCCCTCGAAGGAGTTCAACATTCGAGTGGATGTTTATTTTTTATGCAGGTAGGACGTTTAAGTCCATTCCATTCAACTTGTTTTCATATTTGAAATTGGAGTAAGCCTGTCTTCGGTTAATGCTGTCGTGCTAGTTGAGAATCACTCGTTTTTAAGGGTATACGCCCCGGGAATGAATCATTACCTTCTCGCACGATAGCGCGCCAGGATACGTTTACAAGCCGTTAATTTTTTCCAGACATTTATTCAACAATAAAACGTTCGAGACTAGTCTGGATAAGCTTCCTAGATCAAGCCTGGTGGTGCATATACTAAATCCTTCTACGCTGAAAATTATGCATCTACATTTTACGCGAATATTAAGGACTATCAATAAGTTATGATTTTCGTAAGATTAAGGAAAATCCGTTGATCAAATTTCCGCTGAGAGTTTTACCTCATCCGATCTTAAGGAAAGTTAGGTAATTTGATAGTCGCTCAAGGGATACCGTGAAAATGAACGAGTTAGAAATGCACCGGTGGAATACTTATGCCTCTAAGTTTAAAACTGTAAGCACAAATGGAAGTTTTAAAAAAATCTTTGCCAAAAAATATCATGCAATTAAAATATCAGAACTGTAAAAAATGAAGATTAATCCATATTTAAGCCCACCACAACGGCCTTACATGGTTTAAACAAAGCTATGTATGCTGAATCAAGTAAACATATGTTTTAGTATTGAGTCAAATTATATCGATAATATATTTTGAAATTTTAAAAATGTTCTATCTTATAATTTTATTTATCAAACTAATAAATAATAACATTTTTGAACAATTGATTCTTGCTCCACAAGTCGCATTAAACGTGAGATATTTTAATTCAGAATTGAACATTTAGTTAGGGTTATCGACGAATTTAATATTTTTATGCTCGGATGTTTATCCTAGTTTCGGCAATACGATATTTTTTAGCTGCCAATACGTCATTAATGGTGGTCGGAGAACTATAATTACGATTATTTTGGTTAATCAGTGATCTCATCACGGTGTATATTTGATTTTTTTATTTGATACATCTTTATTTTTAATTTTATACATCAACCTACGTAAAATGAAGTTGTATTCAATGGACCACACTGAATTTTCAGAGCGCTAAATAGAAACGACAAACACGCATCCCATTTTTTCCAAACGGTGGCGCGAGTATTTTTTTCTTCAATTTGCCACTGACCGTACTAAACGTTGGGTTTCACGTTGGCATAGCGAGTCCGGGAGGAGCGAGAGTAAGGTGGTCTTATTTACGTCCCCCTTTTAACTCCTTGCAAAGTCTTTCCGGTTCAGCCTCTCGAGCGGACTCGAAATCTGCGGTGAGCTCACGTATTGCATGCAGTTCCGTTCCAACGGATATAGAGTGGCCATTACGTTGCCACGCAACGCGGCCTCCGCTGCGCGCATGATGATTGGAACCGTCCATAAAACACGGAGAGCACTCCGTTAAGGTGTTAAAAAAAATAAATAACCGCTGGATCGCGAGAGGAGGAAAAAATGAAATTTTTTTCCCGGCTTCTCGCTTCTAACACCGCTTACACATTAATATTTTACCTTTTTCATTTTAACCGTCTCATTTTATCCATTTACCACTCATTGTCAGTTGCATCGCACTCATTCTTTTTATCGATATTTTTACGGATCTGCTTTGATTTCCCAAGTTCCATCCTTTCGGAATTACTGTGTTCGTTAAAATTTATTCTCTGGAAATTACAATCGCCTATAGTAAATCCAATCTGGATTCAGCCTGATCGGTTTATTGCTCATATAGAATAGATTATATCGGTAGCTCTCACTGTCTTTAAAAGGTGTAGTCAAACGGTTTATTGCCAACCCCTGCGTTTTAACTATATCTTGAAGAATTTTTAATTTAAATAATTAACAGAGGCAGCGGTTATCATGGAAATGTGAGTATATTGTCTAATTTTGTTTTATTTTTCGAAAAATATAGTAGAACCTTCCCAAAATAAGGTTCTTAAATGGGATGTATATAGAATGTCACGTGCAAATATATATATATATATTTAATAGGTATATACTAGCAGGAAACAGAAAAGTAATTGCAAGAATTCCGAAAAAGTCACGAATCTTTTTAATAGAACTACCTTTGCTGCGAAAAATCTTATAGTGACTGATTTATGCGTGTCTTTTTCTTAATCATCCGTTTTGGCGCGCATAAACTAAGATGATTCTGATTGGCTTACGAATAGAGAATAGCTAGTTTTTCACATCTTTACTACTGGTTTCAGCACGTTATAACTCCCAGAAATGTCCATTACCCCCTCAAAAACTTGAAGCAACCCCCGGAGCGGTAATTATCCACAGGTATTATTTATTGCTCGTGCGATCTAAAGTGGCAGGCAGAGACGCGTGAGAGGGGAAGGGAAGGAATGGGAAGGAGAAACTTTAAGGGCGAGCCGACGTCAGAACCTATGCGCAGTAACACAGTTTTGGCTCGCATGAGTCCAAGTTCGCGCATCAAATGTCCACACCTAAACACCACCTCCCCTATAGGCGGTCCCGCCTCCAGGATGGACTCGTCCTTCCGTAAATGTGCCTATTGCGCACCGTCACTTTAGAGCGTTTTTACTATACCCACTGTAACAGTAAATCTGAATTACTAATTCTGTTAGGATAAATTTTTAAAAACTTAAAAATATTTTCTCATATAGATATCTACTCATCTTTAATTGCGAGCGTTAATTCATAATTTATTGATCGAACTCGTTCATTTTTCATTTTCATTATTTTGCAAGCTTTCGACTATCCTCATTTGCCAACGCAGGTGTGAATTCTTTCGAAATATCTGATGATGCTTTTTTCTCATTTGTCAAAATACTGAGAAAGTTAATGGTCATTTATTTTATTATTAATAATATAAAGAAATGAATCGTGTTCATTCGCTCTTCTTTTCAAATGTTTGGAAATCGACATTTTTATATAAAATCTTATTTTATTACCACACTCTTTTATAAATCAAAGTTTTATTTTTCACATTTCATTCTTTTGTTTAATATGATATCTCAAAGGGAACTACTCTTATATATATATATATATATATATATATATATATAATTATTTTTGGATTATGTGACATTATAACTTAACTGCACTCCCGCTATTATGATATACGATCTAGGCAATGATCGGCTTTTAAGATATTCCTGTTGGGACGGTATAATCTCTCAATGAGAAATTTTATGAATGCGGAGAAATTTTATTATGTTCCTTCGATATATTTTTAGTAACTTTGCGATGAGGCATCCCATCAAAAGAATTTTAGCGACCCAGATGACTTATTTATTGCCGTCTACCCTTGTTGTATGTGAAATCAAACTTCTCGTTTTCTTTCTGCAGGCAACCATATCTATTTTTACTTTCTCCATTTACGAAGTATAGAGAAAGTATTGTTTTCATGAAAATAATCGAATTTGAGATAAATGTTTTAAGGTCCCCTGAACAGGTTTTGACTATTTTTTCGATGATGCCTGTGTGTGTCTGTGACCGGGATTTTGTGAGTGCTTTAAATCAAAAACTATTAATCATATCAGCGTGAAATTTTATATTTGACATTTTTGTTAAAGGAAGACGTGCTGATTAGTTTTTGGTAAAAATCTGTCAACCGTAAGTGGATGTTTACTCTTGTCATCCGTTTTTTTAAATATTTGCTTTAATATTTGAAAAATGTAAAAACGTGCTGGAATAAAATTTGTAGGTAATTTAATTTTCTGCAACCTTTGTTTGAAACAATTTCCCATATAATACATTGCTGAAGAGATATTTAAAAAACTAAATTTTTTAGCTGCCACCACATCACCTACCGGCGAATATTGTAAACACTTTACGCCCCTTTTTATTTTCTTAATTGTTGGAGCTTCGGGGCTATATGCAATATCAGAAGGCTACAGTTTTAATTTATTTCTGTTCTTTGTAGTCTTTAAAATTTTCCCGCAGTTCCTTAAAATATTTATTATCATTTAACCTATTTGGAATTATTAGAAATATTACAGGTATGGAGAAAGTCATGTCGTGGTCACATCAGATTTTTCTAATAGGTGCTCAGTAATTTCTAATATTATGGGTTTTAAGGTGTTACTAATTTTAAAATGCCTCTTACATTTTTACTTGCGGGTATGCTGTGAAGAATGGTCTAGCCGAAATTTTAATGGTAAAATGGCAGTTTAGATACAATAATGAACGATCATTAAGCTGTTATATGCAGTAATGTATTTTCCGGTTTTTCCATCTCTGTTTTAACATTTGTTTGTGACAGGTTATACGCTTCAATGCACGTAACGCAGCTTACGTGCTTTCGCTCCGTAGTGGCTATTGTCAATCCATTTACGTCCCTTGTTATATTCTCACGCATACGCCATCAAGAAGGAAACATTTGCGCACGCAACAAATTATACTAACCACGCAAAATATCTAGGGAAAATTTACCGTTTAAAGACACTAATGAGGTGATGTAATTTCTCGGGGTTTTTTTATTCGCCAGGACGATATTGTTTTCCAGCACATGGCATTTTTTTATTCATTTAATAGGATCAAGCTGTTCATTTTATAAATGGGACGGTATTCCTATGAAATTCTTTCCAGATTACTATGCCTCGTCCCTTGTAGTCTTTGGCATGTGTCTACTTGACAGTGTCTAGTCACTATATCACGTTCTCACCTGCGTTCCTACGCTTTAAGATTCTCTATGGGAAGAATTAGGGAGGAGAGAGAAAGAGAGAAAGAGACGAAGCGTAAAAGAGATGGGAGGCGGAGATCACCCGCCCTCTCCCCCCATTTTTTCAGTCCACATCGCGTGCGTCGCCTGGCGCCCACCCCCGCCGGGGGCCGCCGTCAGTCCGTTGCCCCTCTAGGAGTGCGTGAGATGGGCGACGGGGGATGGGGCGGCCATGGTGGAGACCGCCCTTCGTGTCTAAAAAGGGGCGAGCGGAGAGCGAGCAGTAGGAGAAAGTTGGAGGAGGCTAGGGTGAGAAGAAGAGAGGAGTGGAGGGAGGAGATTAGGTGGGAGTATTTGTGAGAGAAAAAGTAGCGAAAGGGTGGATGATAGGGAACTGTGGAAAGAGACGAAAATGTGATAAAGAATACGAAAATATAATGATAAGGGAGAGAAAGAGGAAATAAAGGATTAAATGGAATGATGTGGGATGAATGTGAAGGAAAGGTGTGAGAAAATGCAGCAAAGTTAGGGAAGATATGATGCAAGAGCGTAGAAGACATAATGTGAGATGTGACAAAGGCTATGGAGAGGAAGATAGAGTGAATGGGGGGAGACAGGAGAAATAAAGGGAAGAAGAGCTAAGAAAGGACTATGGAAAAAGCAGAAAGTAGAATATATGGAGGATATAGAAGAATAGCAGAAGAAGAGGAGGTGAGAAAGAGAAGGAAAATTTACGACCTGCTGGTTCCCTCTTGTCTACGCGCTATGGGCATCTAAGAGGTAGTGCAACGAATAGCTGGTTTTCATATTGGGAAAGAGAGGAGATAAGGATGCAGAGATTATAGGCCGAGAAAGCGGGAGAAAAGCAGGGAGGAGAAAGCAAAGAGGTTGCGACAAAGGGTTAGGATAACGAGAGGATCTGAAATAAGAAATGGATGACAGAAGAGAATGGAGCAGATAAGAAGGAAGAGGGAGGGAAAGGGAAACGGAAAAGTTATGTAGAGTTGAAAAATAGCTAGAAAAGGAAGAGGAAACGGAAAGGAGAAGAGCGGAAGAAGAGATTGCGGGGGGAAATCGAAAAAAGAAAGAATCAGTTGCAAATGAAAGAGGAGAAAAACGGACGAGGGAGACGAAAGGAGGTGATTGGGGGAGGGAGAGGAAACGGAGAAAGCGGAGGGAGGGGGAGGGGTAGACGTGACGTAATTGAGGCAAGAGTTGGAGAGTAACCGGTCAGGAGTTCAAGAGAAAGCATTTATTTTTTCTAAACCGAGAAATTAATTATATCTTAACGAATTTATAAATCACTCTGGAATAAATAATCTCCACAGTGCGTTGAAAAAATCGGTTTAATTTTTGAGTCTTGTTTCGTCGCTTTAGCTAAAATTTAACCTAATTTAAATAATCGCGGGGACAGTTTTGCTTTTGTTCGGAAGGAATTTATAACGTGGATAAAGTTATTCACATCTCTCTTTGCGTCAAAGGACAAAGGGATAGAAATACGTTTTTTATCCTTTAATATTTGATGTGATTTTTTAAAAAGTGATAGCATATAAATTGTGGCTATTTTAAATGACTAGAAATTAGTTCCCACTGTTTAGCGGAAATTTTGGTGTGGCTAAATTGTTTGCAAACTTTCGTTAATAATTATTTTTAAGTAATGCCGAAATATTTGCCAAGAAAAGAGTAAATTTTTTATAAAAACGTTGTCGCCCGGAATGCTGAGAGAATTAATGAACATATTAATTTATGAAAAATATTCCTCGAAAAAAGTTATTGTTTTGTACGGATTTTTTTTACATATTATACGGACTCCTCTTACACGTCTCCAGAAACAATCGAACTAAAAAAATATAAAGCCAGCATTCTTCGCGAGTTGCGATTGACACGGGGAGAAGGAGTTTATCAATTAATCATCTTTTGAGAATTGTGAAACGTCCGCGGCGTTTTTTGCCGCTCTTTAATAATTTAATGAACTCTTCAATCCATTAATAACGCGCCTCTTTTTTCCAGAAAAAATGGAGGAAACCTGAAACGAAGACAGGGATTGAATGAAGGAAATGAGTGACGAAACACACCCGTTCGCGGATCAAAAAAAAAGAACGCCTAAAACCCCGAAGGCAGCGAGATCTCTGGGACTCGACGCTCGACGGCGAAGAGGTCACCGTACCTCGTGCGTCGTTATAATAAAAAAGAATACGCTCTCTCAAGGCGGCGAATCAATTACATGCGACGCAGACTTGACGTGAAAAAGGGATGGAAAGTAAGTAAGTTAAGTAATAAACTTTGTGTGTCTTTAGTTCGATAAGGAAGGCACCACCGTCAGGCGAAAGAGGGTAGGGCGCTTACAGGTTTTATTATTGCTGCTGTTTTTATGGTTAGTTTTTCGTGTGGAGGAGGAGATTGGAATTGAGGGGCAATATAAAATGGAGAAGTTATTCAGGAGATGTTAAGGAAATGAAGCTGGAAAAGGAGGAAAATGCATAACTAGTTTAGGGGCGAGATTAGGACTAGGAAATCTATTCGTCTATCTAATACTTTGTCATTAACAAATTACATCACAAATAATAGTTGGATATGATGAGGGATGGATATGTTTGCGGAGAAACTATAAATAAAACATCGAATACATCTTAGGAAAACCTCACTGCAGGAATATACCAACAAAAGAAAGGGCGTGAAAAACCTGGGAAATTTACTGATAGTATAATTAAAAGTTTGGTTGCAATACGAAGCAAAGAAAATTCATCGATAGGTCTGAAAAATTCAGATATTTATATATAATATATACATCCTACTATAAACGTTATAATAAGCATAATTAGTAAATAAGCAGGGAATTGGGGAGGATGGGAGGGTTGAGGTAAAAATGAAACTGCGTTCTTAAGAATAATAGTTTGGTTCGTTCGTGCGAAGTTTGTTGGATGAGGGGATGGGGTATTAGGGATAATGGGAAAGGAGGAGGGGGAGAGAAGGAGAGGGTCTTCTACGTTGTAGAAGCAGAGAAGAAAAAGAGGGAGTGGCGGAAAGGGCAGGCGGAAGGAGAGATGGGGGAAGGGTAGTGTAAGGCGGAGTTCTCGGAAAAAAAGAGGAACTGGAAGAGTCGGTCCACGTAATCTCCTGGCGGAGACTCATTCGGGTCATTAGAAGCACGAATTGGTCCCGTGCATGTGTGTGTGTGAAGGCGGGCTGCTCCTTTTTTTCTTACGGTAAAAATTCCGCCCCTGAGGAAGCAGCTCGCCGTAAAAATGCTCGCGGGCGATCTCAGTATTTGAATTCCGGATCGAAATTTTCGGTCGTTTGTTTTGACGATCGGGAGGGAGAAATTCGAGCTCTTGATGGAAAGGCACATAATTGTTTAATTTTACTACGCCATTACAAATATTTGAAATTCTGGATTTTTTTGTTCGTCTGATTCTAATGCTAAATATTTCGATCGATGTTTTGGAGAAGATCTAAGGGAAAAAATTAGATATTTTAATGGGAATACTGTTTGTGATTGAGAGATTGTTACCAAGATGAAAGAACCTGATTTATTACTATTAGGACAATTAAGGAGGAAGAAATTCTTCAATAGCTTCGAGAAAAGTCCCATTATGTGTTTCGAAAATTATGCAGCACTAACAAAATATCATACGCTAGTTAGCACCAACATTATAGTATTTTCTCTCACATGTTTTCCTTATTTTACTGAGAATGTATCAACTCATATGGCGGGATTACTTATCATCTTTCCGCTGACGTCTTCGTTTCTCTTTTGCACCTTAAACACCCTTTGACATCCTTACGGGTGTTATCGCGTGAAAAGGTTTTTATAAACTAGACGAAGAGTATAATTGCATAAATAATTGGTTCGTTGACTTTCAGTTGTACCAAGGATGATATAAGATGAATCTAGTCTGCTCATTTGTTCTAACAAAATCTCGCAATATTATCAGCTTTTGATAATACAAAGTAGTGATTATAAATTTACGAAATTTTACTTTTAATATGACTGAAAAATGAGATATCGGAAATGATGCCAGGAAAGTATGAAATTTATAAGATATATTTTCTAGTCAATTTTAATCAATCAAACAATAAAAAATTATTTAAAATATGCCTCACTTGAGTTAAGTGGTTGTAATATTTACGTTTACGTTCTTTTCTGCGTCGTATATAATCCATTTCCTTCCGCTTACAAAATGCTGCATGCAACCGTAAAGAAATTAAACGTAATTTCGTAATTATTGCAGATCTTGTTTACTTCAGTAACTAATAAGATTGTTTTCATTGATAGCAATTTACTAGGAAGATTTACGTTGAAATTCAACGGAAAAAATTTTGTGAAATAAAAAATTAACGTAAATATACCTTGAATTTCTTTGGATGGCAGTAAAACAAACTTTCGTTCTTTTAGGCGTTCGTTTTTTTTCAAGTCTCGAACTCTTACGACGATTCTAAGTATGTATCTAATTTTAATATGCAAATGATTAATGTTCTACATTCAAATGTATTCCTTCTCGTAAATAACGAAACGAATGTTGTTTACATTGGTTGCTATGAAAATAATTTCTCTCTCGTACTAAATGTAAGAGCATTCATATCACGCTTTCACCAATAAGGATTGAAAGAACAATAGGATTTCGAGGTTGAGCAATAAAATTGGTTGGCAAGGCAACATCCCGTTAAAATGCCAAGATTTCCCCAAAATATATGAAATAAACGTTTATTATGAGAAATTTCGAACTGTATGCGAGAAAAGATGAACAGAATTTTCTTTAAAATGGTATAGATCCTAAGATCATAGGTTAAATTCTCTCTAATTTAGATCTCAAAAAGAATAAAAGCCTGCAAGTCTAAAAGTTAACGTACGTACGAACTTACTTTTGCAATTATTGTATTTTGATTAGGTAGTCATGCATGATTGTTTGAGAGTTCAAAGCGAATTACGACATTCTTGTTAGATTTTTCTTGATAACGTATACCCCTACAGTAAAAATATATTTGGCAAGAAATATTTCGTTTGGCTAGCTTTACGAATTATGCTTGAAGACTTTTCGATATGAATAATATTTTACAAGATATGACGAAAATTTCGTTTTAGTTTCCAGTAAATTGGCACTCCTTATTGGGTTATACAAACCATTTATGTCATTTACTTATTGCATTTGGTCACAAGTCCTAAATACCAAAGTTCATAAAACCAAGTTCGATGGAAGCCGAGAAGGAACATGCGTACGGACGGGACGAAGTTAATATGCGATTACGTTGGAAAAACGCAACGCGCCTGAAAATGTATTTCTCTTAAACACCCACTGTCTTAGGCGCCCTTAAAAAAATCAGAACTTCTGTTGGTTTCCTTCATGTCATTTTCTTAAAATATGTTGCAGCAAGGTCGTGGCTTCCCAAAAAAACGCAAAAAAATAATGCGACGGCGCATTCCGTCTCGAAAGAAAGCTTTATTTTTTTTAGGTGTTGTCGACCTAGGGAGTCCCGAAGTTGAAAAAAAAAATCTGAATCCCTTGTAGAGAGGGGGAGAGATGGAGAGGGAAGGAAAAGAGGAGGCAGAAAGAGGAAGGAAAAGAGCGAGAGAGGTGAGGAAAGGGGTAGAAGAGGAATATAGATGGAGTTAAGCGCGGCGGAGAAATTGTAAGAGGCGAGGAAAGTGTGTAGGAGGCGGAGGTGGGTGGGATTTTTGCCCGAACGGCGAAGTGGATGGGTTTAAAAACTTTTAAAAACACACACATACACAGGCATCAGCGAGACCAAAAGCAAGGTCAACGCCACTGTTTCTTCAAGGACACCTATTGCCCTCTCTCTCTCTCTCCTTGTCTTTTCACCATACCTTAAACCCCACCTTTCTTCTCTCACCCTCCAAAATTCACCCACCATCGAAAACTTTACACCAAAAGACTATTCGCGTTTAATGTGTTTTCGCCTTATTCTCTCCTACTGGAGGGCGAAAGGATACCGAAAAGTTCATCTCGGGTTTCTACTTATTCTCCAAAGTAGTAAAACGAGTGAGTTTCGCTCCAATGTTTAATTAAGCCCTGGAATGATGAAAAATAATGGGTATAATTATTTAAAGTGACGCATTTCTAAACTTGAACAAAACTCCTATTCACCGATATTTTAAGTGTTTCCAGACATTTTCGACACGTTGACATATTTGACATGCGTCAATGATTGCGTAGCGGTTAGTTCAAAGCAAGGTCGCGAAGGATCGTCAGAAAAAGAAATATTTTTCAAAACGAATCGCACTTCATAATAAAGGTGCTGTTTGCTGTGGTGATGTAGGAGTTCTTGGTACAATTTCGCGATTTGGATTCGTATTAATAGTTACACATTTGCATTTATGTACACATTTAAATTTTATCATAAGCCTGAGGATCGGAGGGATGTTGGTAAGTCACAGGGAAAAAAGTTCGGAATAACTAAAGATTTATATGATATATAAAAATTGAAACTTAACCTTTTAAGTATTCGATAGGAGAACAAGTTTATAAAGCTAAAATAACGTTGAATAGTTGAAGATATTATAAAAATATTTTTATATTTCCTGTTTGGAAAAAATGAACGTGACGTCGAGTTAGATGTTTTAATTTTCATATTTGATATTTTTTTTTTTTTTTTTTTAAAATGAACACCACGTATTTTATGGCCTAAAAATTCCAAATTCTTGAAGTTAATAGTGATAGTGATTTTTTAAAACATATACATCGAAATAAAAGATCAATAATGGAAAAATGTCGGCACATTTTATGTCATACTATTGAGATGCGTTGTACTTACCATGATGAATAGTTCTTGCGAGGAAATCCTTATTGTGACACCGAAGTAATGGCCCTGTAAATACTATTAATTCGCGGTCTTACGCAACGTTGTTTATCGTTAACACGAACTCCAAGAGAGAATCAAATCATGTGTTCAGGTTAACAGAGTTCGTGATAACCGAATTATATATGAAAGTTGAAAATATATATTAGTTTAGTGCTTAAATGTATGTAAATACAAATACTCTGTTCGTGTTAAATACATTATTATTAATAACACTACAAATGCACGATTTGTACTAATATTTAAATTAATGTAACATTATAGATTAATTTTTTCGTGCGCACGCAACATTTGGAAAATGAATGGAAATGGATTAACTACGACGAATAAATGAACGTAAACACGTGTATTTTATTTACGTATACACAACGTTTGTAAGTGAAAAGAAATGGGCAATTTACGACAAAGGTATTACGTGAACATAAATATTATATTATAACTATTCGAGTAAGGTTTGTTTTAAGTAATAGTCGATTGTATTATTAATCACAATTGATAAGGAAATTAATCGGTAAATCAAAAATTCGATATTTTTAAAAAATACTACTGGCATTTTAGTTCGTAGACATGATACTAAGCCGTTAATGTTTCCTTTATTGACCTGATTTCATAAAGGTGCGTCCACACTTGGGGAACGAACACGAACGAACATAGACGCAAGCAAACGATCACTGAAAAACGATGCTTGAGTGACATTTGTAGGTTTTTCGCTTTGTTTGTTCATTTTCCAACTCTTTGCAGTCTTCAGTTCTTTCGTTGCCCTCTAGATGCGAAACTGTTATTGTTTCCAGTGCGGCCTTTATTGTATTACATAAGTTACTTGAAAGTAGTGATAGAAGTAAAGTAAGGCGAAAACGCCGCTGGTGGATGATTTCAGTATTTAACAATAGGTGTCTCTATAGTGCTTCTGATTTTCTTATGGACCTGAGCCGTGAAAACTGCGGACATTGTATTGACGCCTTAATCCTTATGTATACTATATACATTAAGGAATGCGTGCTTTGAATGCTTTAATACGAGAGAAAAGGAGAGAGATAGGAAGAATTAATGAAGGAGAGATAGAGAAAATTAAATGTTCCATATATTAAAAATAATTTTGCACTTAAATGAATTGTATACCGTAATGTATTACTTTATCATGAAAATCAGTTTTCGGAATGCTTCTTGGCTCTGAGGCACTTAATTATGTGAATTTTGTATTTATTGTTTACTTTTTGGTGCATATAAAAAAGTTGGTTTCATTATTTTTTTATTTCAATTTGAACTTAATACTTAATTCACATATACCCGTCATATTTGACGGGAAATTACGCTAGCGAGTGATAAAAACGCCAGCATGTACGCGAAATTCGAAGAAATCATTGATGAGAAGAACTAAAATGTTAACTCGGAAAAAACGGTCTGTGAGTGAGATTCATACGGGAAATGAAGCCCTTCTCTTTGAGATGAGTCCGAGGCCTTTCTTAGAAGTCTTTTCCCCTCTTCGAAGTTCACTTGATGCCGAACGCTCTTAAAAAACTTAAACTTTTTCCCATTCCGGTAATTCGTTAAAAAAATCATTTTATGTGCAAATTAACGTTCCACGATTTCATAGCATGATTTATTAATGTATTATTTATAATAAGGAAGGGTGAAGAAATAAAAAGATGAATATCAGCTGCCGATTTACGTTAATTTTTTTACAAATTTTAAACTTCCCGCTACAAAGTGGAATGCCATGTGCGCACTGGACGCGTTTTTGTCCACCAGAATGATCTACCTGATATAGTAGTACCATGCTGTGAACCCTTGGGCCAATACAGGCCCACACTATACGAACACGAACGAACTTTTCTCTTTGATGTACTGACAGATGGCGGATCGTTGTTAGTTCGTGTTCGTTCGCATTCAAAGACACGTCCACACTGTATTCGTCAATGTGCGTTTGTGTGTTCGTTCGCCAATTGTGGACGCGGCTTAATGTGTGCACCTTTCCACTCTTCTTTACTTATTCCATACGCTGTAAAGGGCAAGGTATTGTTTTCATGAAATTGTTCTATTCCGACATTTCAACGGAAACACGTTTTGAGGTCTCCTAAACCCGTTTTCACCATCATCTCGATGATGTATATGTATGTTTGTGTGTATGCGATGGAAATGTTATAGGTGCCCTAACTAAAAACTATTAATCGGGTAAAGGGGATATTTCTCATTTGATATTTTCATTAAAGAGAAGATTTGATTAGTTTTTTGTAAAAATCGGTGTTCCGCAAATGGTATTTACTCTTATCACATCCGATTTTTTAAATAATGGCTTTAAGCACCTCCACCTTCACTACAACCACTCTCACCTCCACCACCCTCGCCACCACCACCATCCGCACCACCACCACCACCCTCACCACCACCCTCACCACCACCCGCACCACTACCACCACGAACCTCACCACCGCCACAACCCTCACCACCACCACCCTCACCTCCCTCACCACCACCACCTTTACCACCACCCCCTTCACCACCACCACCATCACCCTCACCACCACCCTCACCACTACCATCACCACCCTCTCCATCACCCTCACCACCACCACCCTTACAGCCACTACCACCGCCAGGCTCATCATCATTTAATATTAAAGAAAATATTTAAAACATGATTATCCTAACATAACCTGTGATGCCTACTTTCCATATAATCATTTATTTAATATTTATATTGGCTTTAATAGCTTTAAAGTAATGGTGGGTGTGTAGCTATTTGTGTTCCCAAATTTTGTAATTTATCGTTATAAAAACCTTCAAATACATTCTAACGGAATATAATTGATGACGCGTATTTTTGCGGAAAGAATAACTCTTATGCGTACTGGAATATACTGAATCTGACAAATGAGTTCAACAATAGTTGTTCCTATGACAACTTACGTAATGAGCGATAAAAACTGTAAAATCCCCAGCATTTACGCGAAATTCTAAGAAATACAATAGATAAGCAAATTTCAACGATAAAATTTAGAATTTTCATTTCTTTCCTCAGAGAATAGTATAAAACTCCCTCCGATATTACAATTCTAAGATATTTTAATGTGCAAGAGAAAATTACCCTGCACGATGGATTTCAGATTTCCCATGTAAATCAAAAGGGAAGGGTAGTCCCTGTAATTGAACCCGGGACTTCAACCTTCGAAACAAAACCATTCCTTGGAATGACTAACATGCACTGAAACATTTCCTGTCAAGACAAGTAACAATTCGTGACGTCAGCTTTGGGAAACCAGCCGTCATTAATCCTCGTTTGGACTTCTTGTTTACATATGGCATTACAATCTTCGTACGCATACATTTGTCGGTACTACATCATAATCAATTTATTCTAGTTATTGTCCTAGTTACTTATAAGCGCATACAAATAGTTCATTTGTTTACCAAACTAAGTTTTTCGCGGCACCCCTAAAAATCAGCTGCGGCACCCTGGTTGGCAACCAGTGCACTAGACCAACCACGTACTAAGTTTTCCCACTTTTAAACGGTATCCGTTGCGGAAGCTATGCCCCCGTTTATCAAGGCATCCGTGAGAATTTATCCTGCTCCTTCGTCCAGTCTAGCGGAGTGACCGAGGCATTCCGCGTACGACGAAGATTAGACGAGATCGAAACCTTGATCCGATTTAAATAAAGAAATACTTCGCCTAGTCCGCTACCCAGACCAATGGGGCAAGGCTCGGTTCTCTCACTGCGCACAATTTTTCGATCCGGATCACTTTACCGCTCGTCCACGGTTCGTTTGACTCAGGATCCAAACCTACGGTCAGCCAATCTCCCAAGGGTGGTGATGCGATAGTGTCATCGGCATCGCCGGAGCGGAGAAAATCTCGCTTGCGTCTACGTATTACCTATTCTACCCTCTCTCTCTCTTTCTCTATGGTCATTTTTGCGTTCCTCCTCCCCCTCTCTTTTACTCGTTCCGGTGGCACACGGAGGACGATAACTTGCGTGAAATATGAGCAATTCGTTCCCCTCTCTCGAGACTGCGCTCCATCTGTCCCTCGTCAGTTGCGATGCTGGCACGACGGGTTTGAACTCCGATGGCAAATCAAAAAATCTTATCGATGCTGTGGGTTCCGTACAATCAATATTTGTCGCGAAAATAGTACTTGCGAGATATTAGCTTGAATCCTTTTGATATATATCGACTGTTGCAAAAAATGAGTCGGTTTTTTTTTTAATTTTATCCGTGTGATAAGTTTAAGGTCAAACAAATTGCGGGCTGTCATCCTTTTTTACACATTAAATTCAGTTGATGCAAAATTTCGCAGAAGTTGACATTTCAAAAGATTGCAGGTAGCTCGCAAATAATGTACAGAAAAAATGAATTCTGTTAAAAGAAAATATGGAAAACATTAAACAGTTTACCGAAATGTATTCTTATGACGTAATATAATTTCAGGCAGTAAAAATATAATTTCTTTTGGAGATAAAAATCTCTCCTTACTGAAACCACCAAATGCTTTCCAAATGGAATTTTTAGGGAATTAATTGGAGAAAGCTCAACGACCGATTACGTAAAGTTATTGACACCAAAAATTATGATCTTACTATTCATGTATTCATGTTACGGCAACCTTATCGTGCTATTAAAGCATTCATAATTAATGTTAAATGTATAGACTGCTACCCTTATATCTACTAAGCCAGAAAACCTTCCAAAAAAGCCTTTTCTCAATTCCAATTCTGTATTCTATACTTATAGAGTTTTATAACTTTTTCCATGCATAGAATTTTTCAATTTAACTACCTGTTGTTAATGCATGGAGATACATGGCGATCTGTGTAACGTACGCAAAAGAGCGCACGAAGCAAATATCAATCCAGAAAATATCGTGGCTCCAAGTGTGCCATATTTTGATAATAGTTTTTAAAGATATTGTTAATTTTATTTTTGAATTATCTTTCCTTGTAAAATGTGCATAAAAATAATTTTGTTCGATGAAATAAACTGTCTTCGCAACATTTAAACTGCACATTTTACGCAATTAATTTAAATTTAAATTTTTTCTCTTATTAATCCCGATTAAGTATTTTTTTATTACAAAATGCTCTCTCATACGAATATTTGTTTTGATATGCCCTTTAACATTTCTACCGTTCATATCAGAGACCTATTTTCGTTTTTTTATCAATCTTCTCCTTCCGAACTATTCAGCCCATTTCCCGATATTCGAGAACGGGAATAAAAGGTATTTTACGTTCTCCTCCCACTCATTTCATGATCCATTTCAGCGGCCGTTTTGTGTCGAACGTATGTTCCTCTCATTGGCAAAAACCGTTGATTTTTACGTGGCAGTTTAAAAGGCATACCGGTGAGAATCCAAACCTTTTATGCTACGCGAGGCTGACGGCCAAACCGCCAGACCGGAACCATCTCCTCCTCTTTCCACATCCCTCTCTCCCTGCCTCCTTTTCCCCCTGCAATACCACCCACCATTCACCTCTCTCTCCCCAACTTCATTCCTTCTCCCTCGAATATTCCCTCTCTCTTTTAATCAGCCATTAAACCCTATTCCCATTGCAGTTGCCTAGTGACCAAAGCCATCCAAGCGTCTCTCCGGTCAGTGAGCGGCTAGCAAACGGACGGGTTTCCGTCTTCGATTTTACCTTTGCGCTTGCGTGCCTGTATTATATATTCGCTCGTGAGAAGGGCGTAAGGGAGGGAGACAGATGGACGCGTGTTAACTCTTCCTCTCTCTCTTATGATCCATATAAATCCCCTCTTGGAGTTCATCGGTTACGTCTGATAGGTTTTTCTCTTTTTGTACCTCTCACCTTCCCGCCTTCAGCGTAGAAAATCCTCCGGAGTACCAGTCTCCTCTTCACCCCTTTCTCACTCTTTATTTAGAGTTTTTTTCGGACTCTCCTCGTATCTCATCTTCATCCTGGAATAACATTTTAACATATTCGCTTGGACTGATTTTTCACGCCTACCTTCATTTTTTGTTGTTTCTCGCTTGCGTTCATTCGCTCATCCAAACGGATCCTTACTTTCGCCTTGTGCAGTGCTCTCCAATCGGTGTGCCGCTGCTCAGTGGTGTGCCGTAACGAAGTACTTAGTGTGCCGCGGGACGTACGGAGTTTATACAAGGGAAATTCTGAATTTGTAATTCTCAAGCTACAAACGAGGGTAAGAAGTTTCTTTATCTGCCCACTTATCAATTAACGATTTCTCCCTAAAAATTAGAGGAAATTCATTGAACTCAGGAACGATCGCAGTCTTAACCTGAACATAGATGGTATGCCTCTGGATGAGTTTTAGTTGCAAGTGAGGAATGAATACCCAACCATTGCCGAATGTTTAATTGATGTGAATTAAGTTTTTCAACATTGTCGCTGATTAAGAATAATAAGAGATCGTGTCTGAAATACCTCGACCATAAACTTCGAGTGGCTCTTTCCACCATAGAGCCGAACATCAAAAGACTGTTCTTCAAGACGGGCAGGTTTCTCACTAATAAAATTATTTAATAAAGTTCACATACATCTTTAGATATTAAGACATTCATTATAGGGAAAATATTTTCACCGTTTCTTCGATGTCGTTATAAATGTGTTGTGCTGCATCTTAACATAGTGATACTGGTAAAAAATTTGAAAAATTAATTTTGGTTTTATTTCACAAATTTACGGAATTTTAAAAATGATTTTCAATGAATTTTAACCACAATGTATTCCCTTCTTAAGAAAATATTTTATTTTTAATTTATTTATGATGTTGTCGGTTATTTTAATTATTTTCTGATGTTGTAATAGAAATCTTCAACAAAGTTGAATGTGAAATTAATTTCGGTGTGAATGAAAAAATCTATAGGTGAGCTGTGAAATAAAAAAGGTTGGAGAGCACTGGCCTAGTGCTCTCATTTTCTCATCTTCTTCTGTTGAATCAACTTTGTGTTGTTTTATCTATTTGATCTATTTCTTTACTTTCCTGAAAACCTATTTATAAATGATACGTTCCTTCTTGCTTGTTAGAGAATATTCGTCGTAAGGAATTATACAATTGCTTCTAAATTAAATTTTTTGGCCATCTATGGATATTAGAATGTAAGGTTAATGATTAAAACTGAAAGTAGTATACAGAAGTTTAGCATAAATTTTGGTAGGTATAATATGCAATCCAGGCTAAGACACATTCAGTGATATGGTCATATTTTAAAATGTAATGTAATTCGCTAGAAAAAGCAAAATAAACTTTCCTCATTGATGGAAATTTCCATTAAAGGAGATATTCGGTGTAGCGACGTTTAAAAACGTCGGAGCGACTAAGACATTCCTTACCTTAATGCCAGAAGTGATAGGAATAAGGGAAGACTTGTTCCGTTATCCTATTTAATTCCACAAATTTATGCAAATACTTTTTCGGACTAACCTCTCTTGCTGAGAGAGAAGCATATATTTTATTTGAGATTCTACGTGTCTCTAAGCAATACCTGCCTGAAAATTAGTCACATACTCTAAAAGAGATAAAAAAAATACACTGAGATAAGATAAACGGTGCCTTTTTCCTTTTATCTGTTTTCCTCTAATTGCAAAATCTCATCATGCTCGGGTATTCTTCATTTTGGTCAATGTATAAAGCATGATACGGATATTATAATTTGTTAATGCGCTTGAAAACAACTAGTAATTACTTGCTTATAACTGTGTTATTTCTTTCAATTTATGTTTGATATTAATTGTAATTGAGGAGACATTTTGCATTTATTATCTTTATGCGTCCTTATTTTTTCTTTGTTTTTGTGTTTTACTTAAGCTTTATTTAATATGTTCTAATATTCCTATTCAGTTATATCTGTCGTCATCGTATTTAAATTCTTATTACTCGAATTTCCCTCAAAATAAGCGAAGCTTTTTGACCCTTTCTGATCCAAAAAATAAATTTCTTGTACTTAACTGTACATAAAAACTGCAGCATTTGTACCTGTCGAGATAATATGAAAAATACTTTTGCCTGAAATTATGACAAGCCCTGGTGATATTTTCATCCATAGTTCCTACCCTCTTCCTCCTTTCACATTCTTATCACCGGATCAAAATTAAGCGTTGCCGTGTAAAATTTTGACGGAAATAAAATGTGTGGAGAAAATGTTCATAGTAAATCATAAAACGTACCTCTTTAAAACCTCACGCGCTAAAAATAGTACCCCTTCGTCCCATTGGGACAAAATGAGGCTTATTAATGAACGGTGTGGGATGGGCGAGAGAGGGATGGCATCTGTGTCACGGACGTTTCTTAGCGACGGAGACGCATCTTCACTGAGCCATTTATCACCCCGTTGCCGGAAGTCAAGAAAAAAAGGAGTTTTTTCCTATGCCTCCTCCTCGCGCTTTTTCCCAACAACAGGTAGACGTTTTATTTGCGGCTTCGGAGGCAAAAAGCAGGGAATGAGGCCCATGGGAAGAGAGGAGAAATGGGAAGTAGGGAGAGAAATATTTTGCGGTTTTATGAAGTGGAGGAAGGGGCTGTTGGCTGTGTTTGGAAGCGTGAGGGAGGTGGCAGATCCAACACGCTGGGTGGGCGTATTTTTTACAGGTGAGCCGTTTTCGTGAGTAGGAGTTGGGGTATGGAGCGAAAGAGTGGAAGGAATTATTGGGGTGTGTGAAATAGTGGGGTGAGGGGGGCTCGTCCTCCCCGAAGGAGCGAGGATGCAGGATTGGCGACACGCGGTGAAATGCAAGGTGAATGGATTCCGATGGAGTGGAATGGAAACGACTGATGGAGGTGCGGTGAATGGGTGACTGACATTTCGAACGTGTTGGATCTGTCGAGGAATCCCCAGACTTGTCGTAAATGGTGTGAAAATGAGTTTCAGGGCGTGGGAAGGATACAAAAGCGTGTGGCCATTCAAGGTGGGACGGATGCCTCAAATTCGTTCCTTTGGAAATATTCCGTCTCCACCGCATGGATAAATAAAAGAGAGGGAAACCGGGATGAATTTCGTTATTTCTGAACATTGGATGTTATTATTGGGATTGGAAATTTTTGCAAGTTGTTATCACGCCCTCTGTTAGAATTGAGCACTCTCCGAAGGGGTGGTTGCCTGTACCGTATAAGGTACGTAGTGTATGAGTTTTTCCTGGAAAATGTTTACAAAGTGGGGTAAAGAACCGTATGAAAAGGAAGATTTAGCTTGCTATATTTAATATAAAATAAAATTTATTATTTTAATTCACAATTTTATATGTATTAATATAGGTTGATTGATATGCAGTACCTCGCTGTCGTCAATCTGGTCTATTTTTCGCTTAACAGTTTTCTATGAAAATTAGAATTTAAAAAGCGCAGAATAAAATTTCGGTATTATTATTTTTAATACGATCTCAATGCATTTTGCCATATATTTTATAAATATGGATACAAACGAAGGAAAAAATCGAAAATCTCAAAAAATTTCATTTTTAGGTTTTTTTCCCCGATCCCATTGTTTCATTTCTATCCCCATAAGAAAAGCATGGAAATCGTGACAAGGCTTTGTAAAACTGCATTTTATCACGTTTTATTAAAAGAAAAAACACGTGCTTATTTTAAGACTTCCTCTCCGTCCGTCTGTCTCTCCTTCTGTAGAAAATCAACTTTTTTGTTTTAAGAGAAGGAGAAATTTTGCAGTTGTGCGCGTCATATACGTAATACTGTTTTACAAGGGAGAAATAAACTATATAACATGGAGTATTTTATTTTAGTTGGGGGAGAGGGAGAGGAGGAATAGGCATTGAATGGGCTGCTTAATGTAGAATAGTTTCGCTTACCATAGAAAAATGGAATGCTGCGTGAAAATATTCAATGCGCTGGAAATGCTATAATATACGCTATGAATCAAATAAGAATCTAATTCATATGCATATTATTAATGACTGTGGATTAATACATTTATATTTAAATAAGGAAGTTGAATGAAAGGCCTTCATGAAAAACCATTCAGTCAAATATGCTGCATGAAATTTATAGATAATAGTCGTAGTCGCGTACATATGCATATGAATAATGAATTGTTTATTCAGTTTTTCAGAATTAACCCCGATGAGCCTGACTAGCCAAGTTGCGCATTCGGTCCTTCCCAATTCTTTCATATCTGTTGAAGTTGCCCTAATCAGTTAGATTGCAGCCATGTGGTGAGTTCGACATATCATGTTATTTGCTTGGATTAGATAATTTTGAAGCTTTCGATTTTGCTGAGAAAACCAAATGCATGAAGAATAAATAACGTAAGGATAACTGATACAGAAATGTCATAAATAGCATACTATATTTAAGCGTAAAAACATGTTATAGCCTCCAATATGACATGTTAAATATTGATAAATTTTCCGTAACATTGAACAAGAGTTGAAAGGCGTTTTAAAAATAAATCTGCTAACTTTTCTAACAGCTTGCACTAAAAAAAGCAGCTGAGCGTGATTATCAGGCTGTCATGAGAATAAATGAGCTTTGAGCAAGGGAGCGGAGTATATGTTATGCAAATTCATAGAAATACAATATTTCGAGTGTTTCATTCAGCTTCTTGCGTCGCTTCGTGTTTCCTCTGCTGCCAGTCTGGTTTATAGGGAAACCTTTCAGCGCTCTCACCAGAGCAACAAAAATAAGAACATGCTATGCTATGATTTCTGGCTCGCAGATATTGCAGGCACAAGGGCCTACTATGAATAAAGTTTTGATGCCGTTATGTTTATAAAACCTCGAGAAAATATTCTGGTGCGAATTTTTTTATGAATAGGGTGAATTAAGGGTCAGCAACCTTTTCTGCACATAGTGCTTTATTTGTTGCTGCGAGTGATTCTGCGAGCAGGATTGGAATTTCTATCTGAAGTTACCGAGAGATTTGATGAAATCATTTAAGATAAAACCAGACCTAAATTTTTTAGCGACAAAATTCCATCTTTAAAACTTTTTAGGCCGTGATTTTAAGTAACGAATGTGAAATCGGCTATTAAATTTTACGGATCGCTTTTTCGCCATAGTTTCGCGGGCCGCATTAAACGCTCTCTCATAGAAATCGTTATAACGAACTGAAATTGTCTGCAGACTTGTCTGTGATCATTTGTTAAGATGGTTTCCACATTTTCCTATCCCCGGCAACCCTCTTCATTTCTTCATTCCTCTCTTTCCTCTTCAACTGCTCTATCAAGTGAAATTTTTCCCTTCCTCTTCTTCTTGTACCTTCATTGTTTACTTTGTTCGCTTCTATAACTCGGCAGTCTTTTCTCAAGTAATGCTGACGCTGCTTTGCTTCCTTTTTCGTAACGTCGTAGATAAAGTAATTATCTGGCCTTTTCTCGTCAACTTGTGTTGATTTATAGAAATTTTGCAATTCGAATGTTTTTGTTCAATGCAGTTTATCATTTTAACAGGAACTTTATCTTCTCAATTTCTCTCACTAATTGGGTATAGTAAAGAGAGCCACAGTCCGCTTATAAAACATCTGCAAGTAAGGTATTTTGAGGTTTCACATAATACAAATAAATCTTCGGTGTCTCGCTTATGTTTAAATAACTATGTTTAATGGATATCATTTATTCAGGAATGTTCATTCAAAAATAATTGATTCAGTACAATTTAGTCGTTAAATTTTAATGGCTGTATTGAGGGAGGGAGGGATGGGTGGAAATACCTTCGGTTGCAAATATTAGAAATGGTAGCGGAAATGATGAAAGTATGTTGCAGATTACATAATCTTGTATTATTATCTTTAGTATGGGCTCTGGGAAATTAATTCGTCTAAAAACCATATTAATCATGGATTTGAACTAATTATGCGTGGCATTTTTATAAAGCACCTCATTTTCCCTAGAAAATATTGTTGCGTATATCACGGAGGAGAAATATCAATAATTATATAAAATATTACATGGCATACTATGTAAAAATTGCCAACTGTAGTCAGTGCAGTAGTTTCTTATATCTTTGCAGAAACTATTGAGAAAAGGCTTCGTAGTTAATTTTAATATTGCCATTTATTCAGTTGTTTTAAAAGTGACTCGGACATCTTAAAATTATGTCACATTTATGTTTTCATTACTAAAATATCTTCACTGATAATAACATTAAGTAAAACTTTCAGGAGATATTGATGTCATCCTCATCGCAGTTTATAACTTTTATTAAACGCTTGAGAGCTTTTTCGGTGTATTTTGCCTTTTCGACTTAAATATTAAAGCAAAAATTATAAAACTGTTATCGAGTTTTTATTCCGCATAGGCAGGTTCCTGGCCTCGCTTAGCCCTTTTCTCCCGGCCCATTCGAAAGGTTCCTGACCCTTTATAATCCACCACCACCCACTCTTAAAAAGGACCGCAAGGTACATAGCAATAACAGGAATCCGTGCACCTCGGTTGGTCGCTAGGAATCGTGAGCAGTTAGGGAAAAAATGAGAAAAAACTAATAAGGGTGGGCAGCGGAGCATATTACGTGTTACTTACGTTATTTTACGACGTTTACCACTACTATTCCTGGTACCATACCTCATGGGATGAAGGGTTCTTGGGGGAGGAGGGGATGCGGTGGAAATCCACTCGGATGCAAATATTAGAGATGCTGGCGGAAAGGGTGAAAGGGGATTGCGGATTGCGTAGACATGTTGTCGAGGATATAGGAAGGTTGAAAGGGTGAGTCTGTCTTGCGATGGAATGAGAGAGGGGGTGAGGGCTTAAGGGTTGGTGAATGCATGTTCGGTGTTTGAGTATGCCGTAAAAACTTTGCGAGGGTGAACTCGCGATTTTTCCGCGAAGAATTGTTGGGCATAATCTATGCGGGAAGTTTATGTTACGGACTTCTTTTCTCCTCTTCCTCTCACTTTCTCTCACTCTTCTCTGAAGGCGATGTAAATCATAGGAGGATCCTATGGTCGCTCGATTCGCTTGAGAAATCCCTTTAAAAAAACCACGTTAAAGAAACCGTTTTGTGAGATTTTGCTATAGAAACGCCTCCTCGCGCACGTGGACGCGTGCAGCCGTGTCGCATTGGGTTATTTTATTTTTTTTATTTTTGTCACATATGCTACTACCAACGCTAAGTCAGACGTTAAAGTTGGTGACCCGTGATTTAATTTTATATTTCCATAGACCTCAAGCAATTTTGTGGACTCGTGTTCCTGTTATGGTTAATGTCGGACACGGATAATTTCCACTGGCTCATGTCCGAAGCGATGGACACAGAGAAATCTTCTGGAAAACTTACAAGGACTACCCATCCCAAGCATCCAAGCATCTCCTTTTGAAGTTTCGAGAAAAATTTCTCAAGTAAAAGTGTCTAAAATGCGACTCAAATGTAATAAAACAATCTAGATAAGATCTCAAAGTATGTTTTATTGGCATGGCTATGCAAAAAGGTGAGCATTTTGGCGCACCGAGATTTTATTTAAAAACATTTGGCTATTGCCCGAAACGTTTGATCTTTTTCTCTCTTATGGACTTAATCAGTCTAAAAATACCGTCTAATCAGGCCTGAGGTAAGTTATGCGGCTGATGTCAGGCATTAGATACATGGGGGCGTTATGCGAGACAAATTTTTAGTTGATATTAAATATCAGCTGTATAATACTTGGACTATTTTGTTGATTACTTAACGAGGTTCGATACTCAGGGCCGGATATACCCATAGTCTAATAAGGATTAAGCCTTAGGCCCTCGTATTTTAAGGGCCTATTTGAGATACTCCACTTCATATTGAACTAATAACTGAGGGAAGACAGGAGTCCTCGCCACTGAAAAATTAATCTTTGGTTCATAATAACCTTAATCCAGACCTGACGATGCTTATCAATAAGAGATTGGTTATTCTTATCATGATAAAAGTAAAATGAAAAAAATTTTCGTTCAATTCATCTCACGCGCACAGCCTGATATTTAGAATACATATGTAGATATATTCTGTCGCCCATTAAATGTTATAAGGAGGCGGATGGGATCCGAATTAAAGAATTTAAAAATTTATTTCTTGCAATGGATATTATGTAATTGATATCCTTATATCTATGCATTTTAATAGGATTTTTATATTATATCATCCTAAATTTTTTATCTTATGTGGAGTATCGCATCTTTCCTTGTACTGTGAGGGTCTTCATCTGTAAATAACTAGACATACTACATGCACATATATAGTTTCACGGTCATTCTGGCTTATTATTTATATCCGAGATAATTTTTTTTATATCTCGGTTGACTGTTTTTGTTAATCTATAACTATTATCATAAAGCTTGCTTCGAGTTATGCGCCAGTTTTTCTGGGCTGTCATATCTCGCTTTTTAATATTTCTCCATAGCATTTTACTATCGTCTTTTCTATGCGTAATTCTTATATTTTATTTTTGCATATTTTAATTCGTGTTCTGTAATTTTATTAGCCGTGTTTACGCTTGAATCATGATAACACTGCATTGGAAGATACTCTCAGTTGCGGGGCCGACCCGAGGTATAGATGAGCCGGGCGGCTGTCTGGGGCGCCGAAGTCTCGAGGGCGCTATTCCGACCAGCTATCTATACCTGGGGTCGGCAACGATTTTTCTGTTAAGTGCCACTTTACCAATATTCACTATCTGTGGTTCTACTCGTGTGCCAGCCTTCAAATAATTTTGCACTAAAAGCTTGCATAAAGGCGATTCCTTTATTTTAACAACATAATGCGGCATCATTACAATACGAAATGCAAGTGAAATCAAATTAAAATTCTTTTAAATACATATTTTTGTAATTCTTGTTTGAAATTTCGTGCCATGTAAAATCTCTTTGGGTGCCATCTTTTGGCACGCGTGACATAGGTTGCCGACCCCTGATTACTTGTAAGTGGACAAATTTTGGATACCATTTATATCGTGTAACAGGCTGGTATATTAAGGACATTTCTTATATTTCTCAATCATGGCTAATACTTACGGAGCACTGAATAAATTAACATTTACTTTTCAAATGTCTTAACAAAAATGTATGAAAGAGGGCGATAGAGTTGCTTTTCGACCGGAGAGCCAAAATACCTCGGGCCGGTCCTGCTCAGTTGAATAACGATGTATAATGATTGATAAGATTTTCAGTGCGATCCTGTTAAATACCTTATTTGCCCAATTATAAGGTGATGTTTTGTCTAAAATGTAAGCCGAAAAATTCATATTCGCCTTATAATCGCGACCAAAGATATCTTCTATTCCTCCTCTCCCTCTCACCCACGCTAAAATTTAATCCTCTATGTTCTATAATCTATTCCACCCTTAGAAGACGGTATAACGCTTATGGCGCGCGCACCCGCCAAAATTTTCTGCATTAGAGCCAGCGCTTATATCTTCGACCCGTATTAAACGTTCTAACAAAATGAAACTAATAATTTAATGTAGATCCCTGGAAGCCAATAAACATACGTTTTATCGTAATTATTCGTTAACATTATCGCATAATTATATTTACACTGTAAATTAAGTGTAACTGATCAGATATTTTGAAATCGAAATTTAGTATCAATACTCCAAATTTTCGCGTAGCTTTGAAATATTCGAGATCGCCCTAAAATTGGGTAAATACGATAATTTGAATTATTTTTTCACTTCAGTAGCTCAATTTACTGAATGTAGCGCGAAAGCCAAATAATATTTTTCCCACCAAAGATGTTTGCTTATATAAGCTTAGCATACATTTATTTGATTATAATAACTAAAATAATAGGTAAATTCAGAATCTTAATTGAATAGAATAATCATTGAGTAAAACAAACTATCGAGTCAAAAACCGCGGAATAAGCTCATAAGAAAATGAAATTCCTTAATGTCTTTAATTTGTTCGTCCATATCCGTACCACGACGAATTAATTTTTTTGTTGTACTTCTTTTACCTAAAGCTTTTTACTGTAGAACGATTTCTCTAGAAATTTAACACAAAAGTAGAAAATTGTTTTGGTTAATCGTTTTTTAAATGTGTTCAACAATAGTGTATTCTTTCCTGAATTGGTTACGTAATATACGAATAACTAGCAACTCATGGCACCATGCCATTAATTTTCGTTTATTATTAAAGTTGGCAAATCATTTGCATTATTTATCTGACTGCATGATACTGAAACGTTTTATACATAGTTTACTGCTTTGAAAGAATAATATGCATAATAAATTTTGGCGAAAACAATGGTGGGTTTCTTTCCTCATAAATAAACCTTAATGACGCCTCATAAGTTTGTGTAGACATCTTATTTTAAATTACTCTATATACCTATGGATAAAATTGAATTTCACGATTACGAAATGGCCAAATGAAAATGCAGGAAGAAGATTACGAAATACAGCTAAGAGCCAATTCTATGCGTGAGAACGTTATTATCGAGGTGGTCGTAAAAAACAAACGACCTGGGTTTAAAATACATTCGTCCAGTAAATTATTCTAGTCTGATTCATAACTTTTCCCAATCCCATTAAATTGTCCTCAAAATATTGTATTTCAGACACTAACGCGCCATCCCTCGCGAGCCAGACACGCGATGGGAGAGTTTAGTTAAGTTTGACATGGTTTGTCCACTTTCTCTAGCGAACAACCTGACAAACTCAGAGCATCCTAGCGCTCAGCGATGTTGCGTGCGAAGTCTGTTCTGCTGCGAAAAGTGTCCGTCCAATCGGAATGGTGCTTCCGTTTTCGCGATTACAAAAGTCTCCGCAAGAGGCGCGCGTGACAACGGACATCGCTCCATCGCTCCTTTTTACTAAACGGACGAAGCGGCAAGACAGCTCTGGGAATAAACGCGCCACATCAAATCAATTCCACGGCTAGGCTATCCGCTTATATTCTGATGCTGGGAAGAGTGCATGGCTTTTGCTGGGCCAGAAAAGGATTTCCTCTCATGGATTCTAGATAAAAATCTTTCTGAAATCCTACCTTGGATGAATCGCTTGTAAAATAAATCATTTGTCAGAGATTTTTAATGTTTTTCTAACTCGAATTCAGCAGATGAACATAAAGATGTATGGATTCCGTTTCAATAATTACTAAATTGAGTGGAACTAGAAATTTAATTTCAGTAAACATTTCAATTAAGTTATCTTTAGCTAATCTCTTTCTGTAATTTAATTCGTTATTACTCATAAAGGGCACAAGGAAATTTTATTGTTACTATTATTGGCTGAATCGGAAAGCATCCAATTTTAGCGATAGTGCTAACTTCTTTAATTAATCGGAGATTATACTGCTGCTTTTACTGGATTATAATGTCTTGCTTAATCTTCTTAAGATGTTATCTTAAACTTTAGTAATGGCGAGCAAAGTGTACTTAGCAATGAAAGCGTTGAGCCATTTAATAGTTTTAAGCCTCAAATTCAGCAAAGTACGCGGAGTAACTGTTTTGCATACGAAGATTTATTCAGTGTATTCAACACGGGAGTCTTTTAGCAGACAACGTTTTAGGACGTCAGCCTCTGCCTCGTTTCGTCTGCGCAAGAAATCGAGGAATGCAGATTAGAAAAAACTTTTGTTTCTTTAATAATCCTCTTATCCACACAGGAACGAATTAAAATTCCTTTACCAGGTTGTTGTTTACATCATCTAAGTGATAAGGAAAGCTTTTTAGTTGAAATGCGCACGGTAATCACTGAAATGTCATACTGTAATATGACTTTTGCGTCAATCATTTAAATTAAGGTAGGTTTAAAAGGCGTCAAAATTTATTATTTGTTGGAGAGCTTATTAATTATATCATTGTGATTGAGATTGCAAATCTGACATAACACATTTTGTATTGATATCTAGAAAAGGTGGCGAATATTTTATACTGTTATTAGTCATGTGGAAAAAATTGACTGCTGTTTAACTTGATCAAAGGAAATTGCACGCGAATATGACTCTTTTTTGCCTTACTATGTTCCCCTCCCTCGTCTTTACATCTACAACTGTTTCCACTTCTCGCGTTTTAACCTCTTTTCTCTCTAGCTCCATCATTTGCGCTGTTCCCCGCCATACCTCCTCCGCCCGCTGACACACCCTCCTTCCACTTACGTCCCAACATGCGCCTGTTTCACCCTTCCCAACTTATCTCCTCCCCTCCCTCTCACACTCCCATCCCTCCATTCCCCTTCCCCTCCCTCCCGATGCCTCCTCTTAGCGACCTTAACACCTGTCACGCGGCACTCTCCATACATGGACCCAGGCACCTCCATGACACAACGTAGCGTTTGTCTTGTGTGTCCGGCGTGGGTGAGTGGTTGTCTGAAGAAAGTTGCATCTCAGCTTGTTTAAAGCTTCGTCTCTATCTCTCCGTACACTTCCCGTCCTTTATTCGTCACTTCTCGACACTTTTGAAGCATCTGTCTGTTCAAACTTGCCCCCATTTGCCTCAACTAACCTTCTTCTCATCTTTCCCTATATAAGCTTCATTTCGACACTCCGCCCTTATTCACCCTTCATTTTTATTAATCGTGCCAAACTGTATTTCCACAACTGCTGTCTCATTTCTGCGTAGAATTTAAATTAAGTCAGCCAAAATTCGGAGCAAAGCAGTCCAGACTTCTTGGTGGTGACTTGTGGATGAAATAAAATCGTTTAAACCCGCTGAATTATCGAAGCGGTTTATGTTTGCAAATATATCGATATTATTTGAAATATTTGTCGTCCTTTCTGATACATGTTCGAATTTAGCTACGCCAAATCAAAGAAGACGTTAGGACGATTTATTAGAATGAAACAATAGGAAGCTTCTTATTAAAGTTTTAATGTTTCTCCGTGCCATGCTGATTTAATGCTGAGGAGAATGGAAGAAAAAATCCTCCGGTACCTGAAACCGATTCGGGATATACTAATCATTAGTTTATGTGACTATACATGTATTTTAAAATCTGTTCGATGTATTGAAAATATTATTTATATTTGATATTCTAACATAAGATGTTTCATAAAGGTATGGCCTCCTTAAGAAGTAAATAGCGAAGAAAAATATTATAAAATAACAGCTGATTTTGGGTTGGTTTATTTTGTTTTAGCGTCATGCCATTAGAAAAAATAATTTGTCTTAAAAAACTTAACATATTGTTCTTACTATGATATTCATGAAAAATATAGTAATCCTTAGTTATGCAGATAATAGCAAACTTTCTTGTTTTCATCAAGATTATTTAATAAAAGATCCTTCGATGTGACTAGATTTTAGTTCTATAAAATGTAGAGAAATTATTCCGACATGTTGTCGAGAGGGATGGGAAAGATGCAGTGGAAACTTTCGAAGTGAAAGACGTTTGGGGTGGAAAGATTGGGGGAAAATATTACTTCCATTATTCAGAAAGAGAGAAATGCGTGCGTGCACTCTAATTCGAGCTTGCTCATAGCATATGTATTTAATCCAGGCAGCCAAATCTTAATTTATAAAAAAATCGACTCTATAAAAAATCTCTCAAATAGATCAGAAGAATAAGCGGGGGCATTCACGAGACTTCAGTTCTGAATGGGCATAAGATCCACCGCCGCTTTAAAAAACGCAGGAGAACCTTAGAATGCACGCGATTGTCCCGCGAGGCACATTATTCTGCCTCGTCCCGTGCATCTACTTTAAAAGGAAATGCAACGAACAAGTGACCTCGACCATAAACAATTCCGTTATTCTTTTCACGATTCTTAATCCTACTCAAGTCTTCTCCTCTTCTCTCTCTCTCTCTCTCTTTCTTACTACCCCGAAATGGTTGCTATGAGGAAAGAGGATGGCCGACAATCACCTCCCGCCGAGCTCGGAAACATTTGCGAAATGCCCGCGCATGCGCCTAAGGGCGAGATTGTTCTTTCGCCTAAGACAGCGGCTCGGGATCAAAGTTTTTTTGATTGATTGATGGGGCGTAGAGGGAGACGACGGCGAGTAGCAAGAGATTGAGTGGGAGGAAGAGGGAGGGATAAGCAGAGGAGGAAGAGAGAGAATGGAAGAGAAACCAGGATTGGATGAAAGAGAGAGAGAGAGAGAGGTAGGGAGAGAGAGAGCGGTAGGGAGGGAGGGAGAGGAAGATCGAAAAAATCGAAATGGGGGACCATTGTTTGTTTGCTTTCGGAGGAGGGTTGTAATTCCGTTTCATAAAAAGTGGCGATCAATCAGAAGGACGCTGTAAGGGTAATGACAAATTATCCGTGATGAATTGCAATTGAAAACATTCCGGCGTAGGAGGGTATTTTTCCGGAGGGGGGAAGGACAGTTTGACCGGTGGAATTAATAATTTTTCTTGAAGCGTTCCTATTGTCATTGAGGTTCTACGCTCGCGAATTAGTTTGGTTGGATATGTAGTTTTCCTCCATTGCATTTTTAAATGTTTCGTTGGGAAATGGATTCTTTTTGCCATAAAATTATTCGTTGTTTGACTAAAAATCCGCTAATTTAAGCACTGGATGAAAGAATTTTAATTTCGGTGAAATTGAATTAATGATGTTTGTCCAAAATAACGTAAACTAACATTTTGTTATTTATTTGTTCATAAACATCACCACCCAGCGGCCTTTAACGATTGACGATAACAAAGATAAGCATATACGATCATGCCTTTGACAAAATTCGAACCCGCCACAATAGGTGTACACGCTAACCATTCCCTTACAACTCTTAATAATATATTTTTTGTCCTTGTATTTTTTTATTTCCCGCGTTTCAAATTTCTTTTAAATTTTCACTAACCTGTAATTGACATAAAATTCACGCCATAATATGGTAATTTGAACAAAATTGTACAAAGTCATGAAAACACAGTGAAATTTGTTTCAATTTTGTTCAAATTACGCTCATTCCCTACTATAGTTGACGAATCACGTTCCACTTTTTCGGCTTTTGTTCTAAGAATGAACGCATGGTGAAAACTTTGTCTGATTATGCTGGGTACTATTTCCGATGGATTTTAAATATTTGCATCGGCTTGCAAGCATATAAATGTAAATTATGGCCACCTCTTTGTAAAAATGCGTTAGTAACGAACCAATTTTCAACGTTATCCCGTTTTTCAGCGATGGGCCAGGGGTCTCAACGCAAAACAAAATATCATGAAAAGTATAGATGCCAGTTTAGGGAAATTTTTATCATAGGTTTATGTTGAAGACGAACTACCATGTTCTTATTACATGAAATAGACATATCTCGGAAAGCACCGATTTTTACTTTCTCCATATATGGAGAAAGTAAAAATCGGTATAGGTATAATATAAAGCGATTTCATTAAAAAAATCGAATTCGAGATTTCAACGGAAATACATGTTTAAAGGTCCCTTGAACACGTTTTGACAATTTTCTCGATGATGTCTGTGTGTGTGACAGTCTGTCGGTCTGTCTGTATGTGATAAGATTTTTGTGGACGATCTAACTCAAAAACTAATAATCCGATCAGGATAAAATTTCATATTTACCATTTGTATTAGAAAGTCATGAACTGATTAGATTTCAGCTAAAATCGGTCGACCGGAAGTGGGTGTTTACTCTTGTCACATCCGTTTTTTGAAATATTTGCTTTAATAGTTGATGAATGTAAAAAAGTAATAGAATAAAAGTTGTAGGAAATTTAATTTTCTGCAAAATTTGTTTAAAAGATAATTTTAAAACTAATTTTTTAGCTGCCACCACCACACTACCTACCGGCGACTATTGTAAACATTGACGCTTAGTTACGTCTTAGTAACGCTCCCTTTTATTTTCATAGCTGCTGGAGCTTCGTGGCTATATCCAATATCAGAAGGCTACGGTTTGAGTTTATTTCTGTTCTTTGTAAAGTCTTTAAACTTTTATCGAAGTTCATTAAAATATTTATAATCATTTAACCTATTTGGAATTTTTAGAAATATTACAGGTATGGATAAAGTCATGTGGTGGCCACATAAGATTTTTTATTTTATTTCTGCAGATTATGCGAGACATCTTAATAATGGACAGCCGTTTTTTATATGAAAGATGCTGTTAAGCGAACAGTAGCGGGATTGTTCGATTTTTTTGTTGCAGTTAATTTATATGCAGATAATGAAATAAAGCTGATATTTGCTAATATTATCGAAAAAATCTCCAGAAATAAAAACGTAATTTTTTCTGCCCGTAAGTTACTTTTTTAATTCCCTATATCGTTAATATCCAAGATTTGTTTTGAAAAATGTTACGAAATAGAGCCGAATTTACCGCCTCACCTGTTGGATGAAACATCAATTTTACCAGTGACACCCTTTCCCACCTACACTTAATGGCGGTAATATTTCCTGTCTTTTTAGGCCTTTCACGCTCCTTCACACAACCACCGCTCTTTCCGATTTTCTCTTTTCTCCTCCCCTCCTTCCGGTCGGGGGCGGCTGGAGATCGCGTGATCGCCCCCAGTGTCCGTGGGCTGATTGCTCGCACTCGATAGGAGGCACCAGAGGCGGGTCAGGCGGGGTATGGGGAGGGGGGGGAAGAAACCCCTTCGCCTCTTCTATTCCTTGCATCCGAGCACCGGGGGCCGTAAATTCTTGGCTTGAAGGAGGTGTAGGAGGAGGGGGAGGTCTCTAGAGGAGACGGAGGGAGGGAGTGACGTGGAAAGGAGGGGAAAGAGGGAATGAAGTATTTGATTCTTTCCTCTCCGTTTTTTATTGCCATTCATGGACTTCTCCCTGTGTGCAGTAATCTTGAGGTTGCCATCGCTCTGCCCCTAATCACCTTTCAGGTTCAGGCGTCAATACGTTTTTCTTTTGCTATTTTCCCTCTTCGCTGGAATGCGCAAATGTCACATTTTTATAAATTAGAAGATGCGAGGAGGATGCAATTCCAAGAATCCTTTTAGAAAGCAGCTTAATCCGAAATTTCAAAAGTTTTTGTCTGAATTTTAGTTGCATCATTCAGCCGTTGGTTCCTTACGAGTGAGAAATAGGTATGACGATGCCCAACAATATACGAGTATTCTCTCATTATAATGGTATCTGCCAATTATTTTTAATTTCTGATTATCATGCTTGCCTGAAAAAGCGCATTCGTCCTTATTTTTAAATGTTAGAATAGTACTGAATAACCTCTAAATGCATTAAAACAAATAATTTACAATTGTGTAGTATTATGGTGCATAATTGCCAGTTAGTGTAACGATAAGTCTAATACACGGCTCTGTTTCACAGTAAAATTATCAAAATTAAGTGATGAAAGGATAAACGATTTCATGATTGGATTCGCCCGCCATTACATATGACGCACAATTGCGTTAACAATTAAGCATTTTTACGTACTTTAAATTTCTAACAATAAACGACGAAGTTGACCTTTCATCAAATAACTGTGTCTTTATGAAGTATAACTCACGGCTTTGATAGCGTTGCATAGAAATTTTCGCATGGTGGCATATTTATTTCTAAACAAAACTCCACACTTTAATTTTTAAACCCACCTGCGCAATTTAATTAAGGTCGATTTGGTTATTGTTTTCTTTTCTAAAATGTAAGGAATGCCAGGGTGAGTAAAGGAGACTTCTTTTTTCGATTCCGTATGAAAAAAAGCTGTTTAACCGGTGATGGTACAGCTATCTTTTATTTTACACGAGATATGAATCTTAAGAAGCCGTGGGGTCGCTGAAATTTATTATGTTATGTATTTTTTAGCCCAAATTTCTTCAAAATATCTAGTTATTTTTATAGCGGCATATAATATTTTTTGATCGAAGATTTCGTTTTTATATCTCAATTCAGATTTTCGTAATTTCCCCAATACATCCATTAAGTTGACAGAGAAAAAGCATAATCATTATGGCAAGTTAAATGTTAAAAAATATGGATCTTCAAAAAATATTAAATTTGGAGTTTGAGGATATCAGTTAGCTTTTGTTTAATCGGATGAAGAAACAACACTATAAACCTTCTTCTCTGACGCCGTTTTGGAAAGGGACAATAGACAACAAAGGATGAAGGCGTTTCCGTCACATAAAATTTGCTGTGTAAATCAACTTCCCAGAAATCTGGATGTTAAGTGGGAGCTATTATTTTAATTTCTTATCAAATTATATGTATTAATAAGCCAGTAAAGGATGTTTTTCTCAGCTCATTAACTTGTATGGGTGATAGTTTTTCTGTGCCGGCTAGTGACGTAAGGAACACAGTCATAATAGAATCAGCCACACCTTTTCCGATTACGCGATATTTTGGTCGATTCAGGTGTTCGTTGCAAAGATTACTCTCCCTCTTTGATTCGACTGTCTGCGTGGGAGTGATATCACTCACTTTTATTACTGAAGGAAAAAACGAAAAGACAAAATATCCACACGTCGCCAGGAATCCGTGAAAAATAACTAGTAATAATTCGTGATTATAAAACACTTTGTTCCATTTGCAAAAGAAGAGATTCGAATATATATAGTATATATATACTTATATGTATTCCTCTGAAGTGAGAGATAAAGAGAAAACCGCATGAGTTATTAAGATCTGAAGTTTCTTTTTGAAAGCGATTAAAAGCCTGGGGGTGCCAAAATGCTCGGCGTCTGTACCGTTAACTCTTTTCGCTTTGAAGAATGGACCACCCAGAGGTAGGAGGGGCTCTTTGGTAGGTGGGAGGGGGAGAAGTAGTGGAGAAGAGGGAAAGGAGTGTTAAAAGGAAGGGAAAGAGGAGAAAAGAGGAGAGAAAGGGAAGAAAGAGGAAGAGAGTTTGGAAAGGAAGAATGCGATGCTCGGAGGAGGAGATGGGAGAATGCGTACGCCTATCCCGAGGGTAGGTAGAGATGGAGAAAGGTGAGAGAGGGTTTCATCCCTCGTCGCCCAAACTCCTGACCTCCCGTTCTGATCTCGTTGGTCCGTTCATGTTGCCATCACAGGTGTTTTGTTGTAGAGCTTTAAGTATTTTGTATAATTAAGGTGAATTGCCTTTCTTTTCCGACTCGAGAACCTTATTGACACGATGCTACAGATTTAACCGAGCAACGATATAACTTATTTGGATTTGTAAACTTATATGAAAATGTTAGTATTAAGGTTCGTGTTAGAGTATATCTAACCTCTTTAGTGAAAACTTCACTTTACCTAAATTTTCATTATATATAATACCGAAGTTTATAATAGCAACCTATATTTTCGCAGGAGGAATGAAGTATATTTCTTATAAACATTTGTTTTGTATTAGCCGATTCGCACAGAATCGAGATTTTACGGTAGACATACAGCTTTAAGTTAAAATTATATAAACCTCAATATTACGCAGTTTCAGGTTTTCTACGTATATTTGTCATGTACGTGAATGTGAAGTAATATTACTTTTTTCTAGTATATGAATTCAAATCTTACTTTCCAAATTTCGTATCCCAATTCTTATTGATAGCACTTTTCTAATTCGTTATTATTCTAATGCATTAAATAAAAGTTAGTTCGTTATAGTCGTAGTTGTTTTAGTAATATTTATCGGTTTTATTTCTAAACGTAGATGTACGTTCTGAAATTGGTGGTTCCTTATTGATAAACATTTTGGTAAATACATTAGAAGTTTCTCCTTTCATTGGTGCTTAATTTGGATGTTAATACCTCTGAATATTGGGTCATGTATTCGTGTTTTCGTTCATTAGCGAAAAAGATGAACTTTCTGTTAAAAACATAAGCAGTTCTTGTTAACGTAACAAGGTCTTTACACGGCCAATCAGCGTGTGGTTGGAAGAAGGCAATATAAGATGCATGACAAACTTATGCTTACTACATTCCAATTTTATATCGATTGCCTCGTATTTACAGAGCTAAGTGTCCTGCTTTTCTGTCCCAAATGGACATCTATTGGGTACTCAATTCTATTTAGCACTTTCCCTTTTTTTAATAAGCTCTTACTTTATTAGGATCTGACGAAGCTTCTCATTCTTGGGTCACTTCTCGTATGTACTTTATTTATATCTATAATAGCCATGTTTACTTTAAAACGCATTGGTCACCGTTGCCTCACGCATTGTTGTTATTATTATTTCTCTTTTGTATGTAGGCCTGATTTACCGTAAGAAGTGGCTCGATAGTTCCGATAAAGGCG
This sequence comes from Tanypteryx hageni, assembly GCA_028673005.1. Classification (NCBI taxonomy): domain Eukaryota; kingdom Metazoa; phylum Arthropoda; class Insecta; order Odonata; family Petaluridae; genus Tanypteryx; species Tanypteryx hageni. Next base: position 71,612,429 of record CM054113.1, read on the forward strand.
GTTTTTCCATTTCCCTCGACCTCTTCACCCGCCTCTCCCTCCCTTTTCCCACCTTTTCTCCCCCCTCCCCTCTCCCTTGGGCCTTTTTTCCCTTCCCGGCAAACACCTCAGCGGCGGCGGTCGAAGAAAACGGCCCCCGTCCGGTTGCAGGTGTATTGCCAACTCCCACTCTTCCACCTTCCACACCCACATACGCCTCCATCCAGAACCTCCTCTCTCTTTCTCTCCCTCTCGCCTTCCACCCCTCTTCCCCACCCGCGATGACGTCATCAACCCTGCTGCACGAAAGGGATCCTTTCACAGCCTCCAGCATCGTGAGCCGAGAGCATTTCCGCGTGTTTCCTTTATTTTTATTTTTTTGAACCTAGCGAGTCATCAAAAGAGTGGCGGATGACAAATGGCGATCGAAAATCGGTATCGATGCGCGGTGGTAATGGCAATACGTGTTGAAATCACGAGGTCTTCATACACCCCCGTAAAAAGGATTGAAATATCATGAGGTTGCGCTTTCTCGTCCACTCTTTCCGGATCGGTTTTCGCCGTCACGTCGCAACGTTTACTAATTTTAAACGCGTATTTTAATGTTAACTCTTTGTATCCAACAAACTTACACGAATGAGAGGTGGAGCATTTCGTGTGACTTCTCTATGGTCGATAATATTCGTTTAAAATGACTCGGTAAGCTATTCTTATATCAATGTTTAAATATTTAATATCTAACTCCTGATGGTAAATGTAAGTAAAAAATATTGTTATATTTGTAAGTTTCCTTCTTGAAGTTGAATTAAAGCCAAACACATGACGTGACTGGCTACATGAAATTTTATGATAATAGCTCGAGATTCGTTTTTTAAATTTCTATTCCACATGAATGATTAATGGAAATCATGAAAATTGAAATACATAATCTAAAAAATCGCAGTAGAATTAAACGAAGAACTCATTTTTTTGTTTATCACTTCCCAAAATCTCTGAAGGAAGAACTTGAAACCAACCGCTATCTACCAGATTCCGAAGATAAGAACGAATAACTCGTCAGATTACGGAGCTACTTATGATAATTTAAGTCAATTCATTTCGCTAGGTCTGAATGTTTAATCGCTGTTCAAAAAAATAAATCGCCATTTCCGCTCGGTAGCAAACTGACCGCTTGGATTTTCGACCCGTCTTTTCTTCTCCTCCTCCTTGGCTGGAGGGCAAGAGGAAGAAGGTATTTGCGAGCAATGAGAAAGGAAGGCGGATTTTTATTAAAGGTGTCGGTGGGAGAATCGGTGGTGAGGTGAGGGAGGATGGAAAGAGGAGGAGATGCAAACACTCTGCCTGCTGAACTCTCGCCCAAAGCTTCTTTTATTCGCGTTCCGAGAACAATTGATGGGACTCTTCACCTTGAACCTCGCCGAACCTCCCCTCCCTCCTCCACCCCTCCTCATCTCCCCCACCCTTTTTACTTGTACCTCGAGGCGCATTGCTGCGAACCTCCTTTCCATCCTAACCCTCACCTCGGCAAAGCCCCAACCCCCATCACCCAATCCCTTTTATCCCTTCCCAACCTCCCATCTCTTCATCATGTATACTTCCTTCTATAGTATACTGCCTTCTCCTCCCACATCTTTGTTTTTTATACGACCCTCTCTCTCCCTCTCTTTCTTTCTCTCTCGCAACACCTGACTCCCAGAAACCTCTTCACTTGTTGCTGCTAATGTTGAAGATTCTCTCTCTTCCTCTCTCCGTCCCCCTCCCTCTCTCTCACTAGCGCGGTGGGCGTGTTTTGGGCAAAATATGCTTTTTCTATCTGTTAATGCGATCGTAGGTTTTGTTAGTTGTTTTTATCCGACCGCCATAAACAGTAACCATCTTATGTTAATAATGCATTGTGTGGATAAATGTTTTTTTCTCTATCTCTTCCTCTCCGTTCGTGTACTCGAAGGCTTGGGAGCAGCGATTCGGACGGAAATTACTTTCGCCAACTGTTGTTGTCTGATCGCTTGATTTCTTTTCGAATTCCTGCCTCTGAAAAATTCTCTCCAGTTGATAACCTAATCTATAAAAAAATATCATGCAGTTTTCTCGATATGGAATGGAATTTTTTTAGCTCTTAACTTCCACTCCAATTTTATGCTCGAGTAAATCGATGTAGACTAATTTTTTTGCGTTTTATCTATTTATAGCTGTATCTTCTTATCGAAGAAAAATCGTATAAAATTTATATGCATGACTGTAATATCTTTGAAACATTAAGGCGTATGAAAATTATATTATTCGCACTAGTGAACCGAGTAAAAATGACGTGCATCACGTCGGGTGTGAGCATCATACTGATGTCACTTTTTTCCTACGATCTTCATGGCGGCGGAGGTGGTCATGGATTATTTTGAGCATTCTTTTGGTAGAGACAGTTGAAAATGGCGAGGTATGTTTCTCAGCAATTACCATCCCGACAATGACACACCTTTAGAAACAATGGCCGTCTCCAGTTGCCCAAAGCGGAACTAACCGAATGAAAGATTGTTCGTGATTTTACCGCTACGTGACCTACCTCGTTTTGATAAACAATTTTTTAGTGCGTTGCTATGCACTCGTTTCATCTTTTACTTTTTCTTGCCCACCAAGATTGCATTTTATTGTCGAATATATTATAACATTTGGGATATTATATCGTTGTCTATGAAATAATTTTTTAAGATCAAAGTTTAAAAAAATATTTATTCAGCTTAGCTAATTTGATTGATTATACACGGCTAAATGTAAGTGAAAATGTTTACCAAACACCTATAAAATTTGATCATGTGAGAACCTGAATTGGGTGCGTATCGCTAGTGAAAGAACGTAGCCTTTAACGAACGCATGATTTATTTTCTTTAGCTCTAAAGTTTGCTTAACGTTGCCTTTTCCAAAATCGCATCCCTCGCGTTCCGTTAAGGACCACTGTATTCCATCCATGATTGTAATTATTTTTCTAGCAGCAGCGTTTTTACCCAACCTTTCCCAAACGATAATCTATAATTCTCTTTTCATTGATCTTTTCCTCTTCAAATCTCTCCAGCCGGATTCCGCCACCCTGCTTTCTTTTTCTCCCTTATTCTCGCTCTTATCTTCCATTTTCTTTTCCTTCGCCCTTTTTCTTTTTCCCCCTTCGCACTTTATCCTGTATCCTCGATCTACCAGTTTCATCCTCTCATTCCGTGTCTACCGCCTTCCTCGTCTCCTCCGTTTCATCCATAATCTTAACTTTCCTTATTTTTCTTTTTATGGCTCTCCCATCTTCTTTTCTCCCTTTTCTCTCTTTCTCAGAATTCATTCGTTCTGTTGTTGACAAAGGGGAGAAGGTTATTCTTGTGAGACAGAGGTCTGATGTGATTAGTATATAGGTATGAATCTGGAGATAAATAAACGAACGAACATTCAAAATGAATGCCTTCTTCAGTAGAAAATGGAAATTTAATTCATTCTGAGCAGCAGAATAGAGGCACACTTTAATTAATTAGTTATATTTTCTAATTTTTAAGTTATCAGTTATCATTTTAAGAGTACGTTTTTATGACTGATGCGTATTTATAATTAAGACGCAGTTCGGTAGCGTTTAAGTAGTAGCAGACGTCAATTTGCCTTTCTCTCGACTGTAAAATTAACATCTCAATGGATTTACGCCGCTCACAGGCTTCCCAGAATATTTAGCGGAACGTGTTTTTATCTTCAGCTTCAGCGTCGAAAGTTTTTTCGTTATTCCCACGAAAAGCTTGAGGAAAATTTGCGATAATTTCATATTTTTGAATTTTTGAGTGAAGCGTTTTTACAGCTTTTCCCTTCACAAGAACCGATGTTACATGGCGATAAAAGTGAAGTCTCGCAAGCGCGCGTTATCGTTCCCACGTGGAGGCTCGAACCCGCCCACGATTTAAGCTCAGCGCTCTTCTCACTCGTTCATGAATCGTCGATGTCTCAGGATATAGGATGTGCGTAGATAAAGAAAGGATGAGAGAAGGAATTAGAGAAAAGAAAGGACGGGGATGTGAAAAGTTTGGTGAAGTAGAAAGATCAATTGCGAGCGAAAGTGCGGAAAGAAATATAAATCTGTTGGAATTAAAAGTGTCGATGATGATGAAAATTAGGAAGGAAACTAATAAAAATAAGGAATAAAGAGGAAACAAATGCATGCCCAGAGATGTGCAATCGAACCCTTGTAACTCGAATTTACCATTTTACTGTAAACTTTCGTTTACGTTCGAAAGCTCGAAGTTTCGATGGATGGAACAGTTTTCGACTTGACTTCAGGTGCGAGGTTTCGGCATACGGTTGTGTATAAAGATATCAGAATTTTTCGTTGTATTCAAGATATAAAGTCGTTCAAACTCATCTGGCATATAATAAAAACAACATAAAGTAATCGAGTTTGGAGAGTGAAGGAAATGGGGTCTCTCGGAAATGAATAAGAAAAAATCTAGAGCAAAACGGATTAAATTGTCTCACATTTTTGTACCTCAAGTGTTACAAAAAATTAACGTAAGAGTAAGCAGATGAGAGAAAAAAGATTTATCGGGAGGGAGTAATCAAGAAAGAGATAAAAAATCTGTCTCATTTGATCGCGTATTTCAAAGAAGTATGGAATATAAAAAGGCAATGAGATTCTGAAGAACCGGAGATAATGACGAGTAAAATGTAAAGAGAAGAAGAAAAGTGTTTGAAAAGTATAGGAAAGCGTAGCAGAGAGAAAAAAAATAGAGTTACTAAAATAACATATGATGTTGATGTGAGGAACTTGGAAGTAAGAATTATCCTTGCTGAAGCAATAGATTGTGAGGAATTATCTCAAAATTTTGAATATGGCTTCAAAATATCCTCTAAGAATTTCTGAACTTCAAACATTACCTCCTCTTGCGAAGAAATTTGTATTTTCGGAAAACACATAATGCTCGAATAATAACGTTTTTTCCAAAATCTACTCTTCACAAAAGTGGGATTTCTTAAAGTATCTAAAACCCCTTAGGAATTTTATGAGCATGGACGTAGAATGGACGGACGGATGGTGAAACTGGGATAAAGACACACGAAGCGATAACATAAGCACCCTTTCGTTTTTAAGAAAATGCGTAAAAAATGTAAAACAGCAACGGGGAAGCAATCGTCTTTAGATTAGATATTATACAGTTTTATGGCCATGGCCGATGGAAAGGAGCGAGGGAATGGGAAATAATCAGGAAATATGTTTAAAAAGGAGAATGGGATAAGTAGAAGATTGAGAAAACAGGATAGTGTAATAGGGTCGTCGGGAAAGATAGAGAGGTGAGTGAGAACGAGTGAAAAAAGAGATAGCGGTTCGATACTAACTAATGTTGTTACTGTGGAAAAAGGGCTCGAATGCGTGGGAAGGGATTGGGTCGAAGGTGGGTGGCATGGGTGGGGTGGGAGAATGGGCTTCCTGGGTAGATGGAGTGGGGGAGGGGGGATCGAGGACTAGGAAAGGGAGAGGAAGAAAAGGAGACCGAATGCTAAAGTGGTCGAATGCATAACGGTGAAAGAGAGAAAAAATCGGGAAGGTTAAAAAAAAATAAATAAAATCAAATCGGAATGCGCGACACAGCGTGAGAACCTTGAGTAACTCACGTGAAAAAAACAAATGACGAGAGACTCCCTCGCTCGATCTCCAATCGACGAAACCGACGGTCTCGTTTTCTGTTTACCTCTCACCGGATGCGTCATTTCCCTTTAAAACTGCTTCTTCCCTCTCTCTCTCGCGTGCATTTGCGTTTTCGGGAAAGTCAATGATTTAGAAATTAGGGCTCCATTTTGGCGTAGTGCATTTTTTTCGCAATTTCCGGCCACTTTTCCGAGCATTTCGAATGGATGATTGTTAAGTAATCGCCAGGGAAGGCGACCATGTCTTTTTTGGCTGGAACGTTCTCCAGAAGTTAATATCATCAAAAAGCATACCGGATGCTAATATTTAATAATTCCATAGTGTTGTTACTCTTATTTTGAATACAAGTTCTACCTAATGAACACTTGTGGGGCTTTAAATTTCAATTCTCTCTCAGAATCTAATTAGACCAATTAGGAGAAAACGTTTAATCACTACTGCAAAATCATATTACAAAGGGCGAAACCAGTGTTTTAGCGGAACAATTATTTCGGGATTTGTCTGGCCTGATAATTAAATTTATCCTCTCGACTGAGTTCCGTAGAGAGAAAAGTGTAAACATGAAAAGGGAAAAATTGGGAAAAATTTTAAGTATGCTTCCACGAATCGAGCCCTTCAAATTTATCATGGATGCTTTTCATTTACAATCAAAACATCGCGTAGGAAGCTACATTTCGTTTAATTATTTCCCTATATCTGCAAGAGCATAATTCTTAAATTTAAATTTAGGTATTCTCATTTATAAGAATCAGAATTTGATGAGAATTATATTTTGCATCGAAAACGATTCATCTTAAAGGTAAAGGTCCTAGCCGCTGTCCCTTGAGAAGTGGCGTTTCGTACCGCACGAGATAAAGATCGCATCATTATAGCTTACAGTTTTTTTCGGCGAAGGTTCGGATGGTTCTTGATGGATCGATTCCGATTTCTGAAACGCGGAGAAGTAATGATTTTCGACTAAACGCTACGGTTCTTTTGTTCGCCCGTAGCTCGTGGCTAATTATCTAATTAATTGGATGGATCCCCGCAACCGTTACATAATTCGCGGTCGCTTCCTTTCAATTACACCGCGCGTTAATAATGCATTTGTCCGCTCTTTCCATTTATTAAGTTTCCCTCTGACAAACTGATGTAGCATTTCCGCCACCGCGTTACTCACCGGAAACACCCACTCCATCCCCTTTATCCCGAGACACACACCTGCGGCCTCATTCTTACTCACTCTCTCCCTCTTGCCCTGCACCCGCTGACCAGGTATTGACAAGGTCATCGCCATGGTAACAAATCGAGATCTCATTCATCTCACGATTCTGTCGGAAACGAAAAAAAATAGACTTACCATGATCGAACTCGAGTCTGTAAGCGAGCCAGATAATAGTTCAAGAGGAAGGTTAAAACGATCAGCGTCTATTGCATGCGACGGCCTATGGAGAATTTTTCTCACATAAGAATCTTTACGATTTACGGAATTCGCCTGATCTTCGTATCCAGTGATGACATGAAAATTAATAACGTGCTATATTATTGCGGGCGTACAATTGATATCTCTTAAGGTCATAAAAATGTTGAGAAAACCAGATTATAGTTGATTCGCCGATTTTCGATTCTAATAACAATTCTAAAAAACAATTGCTAGTTAAGATTGGTGCTATGTTGCTGTAATGCACGTGACTTTCTAAACCGTTTTATGGCTATATGTGAAATATTATCTAAATTGATTTAAAATTATCGTTGATTTAGTGTTCGATTGAAATCAATTTTTTTGGCATTCACTTAAGAATTTTTCAATTGTAGAGTTGAAATGTATTGTTCGATGCGGTGTCGTAATATATCCAAGAATTAGAATGAAATTTTACTCTCAATTTGGCGGGACTGATTAATATCTCGGTTTTTATTAAAGTGTAATTGTACTCATTTCGCCACATTTTCCATGCCTCTATGCTGTATACTACATTGAAACTTTTCTTATTCACTATTCAAAGGCAATATATCCATCCGCCGCAATGCATCATAAACGGATGGAAACGAAACGCAGAAAGAGGATTAGAGCCTCAAAGTGACGTTTCCCGAAGCCATTCGTTCGGAGCAGAACAGTTTGCAATGGAAAATGTTTCCGTAAGGAAACTACACGCTGTTTAAGTCTATTTGAAGCAGTGACCGATATCCGTTGGCACCTGAGTGCAGTGAGAGATTAAGTCCATTCAAAGCAGCGGAAGGCGTACTTTCACCCCGTTTCCTCTCTCTTTCTCTGTTTCGATCGATTTAACAGCAGTGAAAGATACGTACGGAAATGAGTCGTAGATTTATAAATCAATTTGTGGAAGTTGACCGGCTTAACTAATTCATCGAGCATATACGACATTAAAGTGGAAATTACACAGCCTTGATCTTTGCGCGTTATTTTCTTGTATCCTTCCAGCGAATTTGGACGGTTGTGATTGCCCCGTGAAAAACTTTGGCGTAAGAGATAATTATCACATTGTGATGAAATGAATGTTATCATAAATTCTGTAGGGTAAATGCAAACAATTAAGTTAATCATAAAATAGAAAATATAGCGTGACAATTTTATAAAGACAGTTTTTACACTTAGTAGAAATTAAGTGAAATTTTTAATTGCGAGGCAAAAACATGGCACCCCGATTTTGTCTTCATTTTTGCAAGTCAGAAATAGCGGTAGTGCTGAATTTAATTGCTACAATACGTAAAGTGAGGAGTAATAGAAAGTGAATGCTAGGCGATGTGGCAGTTTCGCTGTGGCAGACAGAATCAGATACAACTTTGGTAATAAAAATGTCTCCAATGCATCTTTGTCTGTACAAAAAACAACGATCGCAATTTCGAGATTTTCGAACTGATTTAGGTATTTTAGGAGTAAAGTTCGAAGGGGACAGCTAAAAAAAATATGAACTGCAGCGCAAAAACCAAACAATGCTTCTATTGATTCATTGAATTAAAGACACGTGGATCACAAGATTTTGATTTCTACGTGGTTGCCCAGGAATATCAGCGAAACGTCCCCAAGAAAGCTCACGGCGTCCTGATAATCGATGCACAAATAATTTACTCTTCGTTAAATGTGAGTTCCTTCATCTCTCTCTCTCTCTCTTCTACTCCCTCTTCACTCTCTCCCTCTCTCTACCTACCCACCCCACCCACTTCCCTCCTTCCCCTTTCCATCACCAGAAGGTCCTTCTCGAGTTAATGGATTGTCAGGAAGGGGTAAGAAGAAGGAGAAGAAGTGTCGGTAGGTGAAAAAAGCGCCGTGGAGTCGAAGACGGCTCAGAAAAAGGAGTGGCGGAGTGGAGTTGGTTTTTAAAAGAATGGATGCTAATGGTTGTCGATAGGTGTTTGCTTTCCGCGGTAACGGTATTGGGGATATGAAGTGGCGGAAGATGTAATGGAGAGAGATGGAGAGAGGGAGAGTAGAGAAGGGGCGACATGAAAAAGGTAGGACGAAGGTTTTTGGATTCTCAAAAGAACGCTTGTTTGAGTGATTGGGGTGACATAGTGGAGTTTTGTGCCCAGGTCTAAAATTGAATGAATAATTCATTTTTAGTATAATTAACGTCTGGGCTTGAAATGGTGCATGAAAGTTAATTTTTTGTGCATTTTGAGTTTTAATGGGAAAAACGCTAATTTTAGATGCAGGGAGGCTGTGAGGTCATTATCCTTCATCCAGTGATTAGCTTCATTAGGACGCGAGTGATAAAAGAATTCATAAAAGTTTAAACATTGCTCATATCGTGTTATTTATAGGGATCTGTGGAAAGCCGCAATGATGTCGGTATTTCCGAAATTGCCATAATTTGCGAGACAATAGTGGAGTTGAAAGTAAACCTGCGACCTTTTTGTCTCTCTAAAACTTAGTCCAAGAAGGGCCAACAAGGAAAAAAACACCTTAGGATCTCACAAAAAGCTTTAAAAATGTTGTAGAGATCCTGAATTCCGTTAAATGGAAAAAGAGCGGATGGCGACTTACAAATGTCGTGACTCAGTTCACGAACTAATATCACCACTGAGATGTTTATCTCAAAAATAAAAAAAAACAACTACAAATGACGAGTCATTTCTCCTTCGAATAAATTTGCCTAAGCATAACCCTAACTAATGGCGTTAGTCTCACTCGACAAAATCAATGATCAAATTGTTATTAAATTGAGTTAACTGTTTATAAATTTATTAGATGAAATTACATACCGCTAAAAGATTTACTATACTAAAATTGTTGATAAAATACATTTAAGTTGCATTTTCTATTTTACTAGGGGGCTTTGACCGCAAACCCCCTTCTTCGCTCGCTTCGATAGCTCCGGCTTTCTCGGCCCTTCGTGCCTCGCCTAGGGATTAGTTCGCATTTCCCCAACAGTCAACACGTGTATTACAAAAAGGTTTAAACATTACCCATGAGACACTCTTTCCAGCGCCTTTCCCGTGGGATGGTGGAGAGGTTCCTGCGCACAAACTCGTTCTGAGCATCTTCATTCGAGCACATCTTGCGACCTTTATATATTTAAGTTATCAAATCTAATCTAATAAATATATAGAAACCTCAAATAGACACAAGTTTTTAATTATAGATGTTGTTGAAGATTCAAGTAGGACATTTAGATATTCAGTTATTGACAATGACTTTCATTGTAATGATTTCTCACCAAGTTATTGCATCCAGCGTCTAACATGTTGTATATCATTCTAGGAATATGACACACAAACAAAAATGATTCCAGGTATAAGAAATAACCTATTTTCATCCCACTTGTATATATCCAACATAAAATAATAAAATTTTATAGGAAACAATCGCCGTTCAATTTACATGTGTGTCGTATTTTATATTACGTCGTATTATCGACTTGATTACGGACACATGTAGTCTCGTCGAAGTTTAGGTTGTTGATATTGTACACCGTAATTTTCCGATTATAATACGCATTTTGTTCCTCAAAATATTGGCAAAAACTTAGGGTGCGTATTATACATGGTAATAAACGCATATAAATTTTTCTAGTAAGGAAATAATTTTATTTTCGGACATGACTTTTTAAATAATTGTACTTTTCATTGCATTCTGAGAGCATTTATTTTTAAAATTTTCAAAACAAAACTGAGAATGATTATTTATTTATTTATAGCTGTCCTAATCACTAAAATCTTCGAATTCACAATCACTGCCCTCACTGTTTTCAAATAGTTCTTCCGCGATCTTGTGTTCACTCTCATCGTCTGCGTAAATGGCATCGCCGAGAACGTCGTCTTCATCCGCGTTATCCACTTCACCGAAATCATCATCCCATACGATTTCGTCTTCGGAACCATCCATGGCGTACATGTTTTAATACATTGTGTCGATCTTTAACAAGTGAGCCAGAACGTACCGTGATATCCTGGTAAACTCTCTCGCACGTATATCACTTGGCGGCAAAGCGAGAACTGTATCGTTACTGCTAATAATCTAGTGAAAAGTCACACTTATCTTTATACAAAAAATGAGGTGCGTATTATGCATGCTGATAAGACAATTTTCACATTACATTCGTAAAAACATGGGTGCGTATTATAACCGGAAAAGGAAAGGTAAAATGGATATATGGATGTCAACAAGGTGTTGGAATGAGGAAACCCAGTGAACACTCACCATTCAGACGACTTCAGGTTGGCGAGGCCCCGGGGATGTCGAAGCGACACACGTAAAAGAACACTAAAACACAGAAACATCACAAACGTAGAAGCTTTTAGTGTGTTTTAGTGTTCTTTTACGTGTGTCGCTTCGACATCCCCGGGGCCTCGCCAACCTGAAGTCGTCTGATTGGTGAGTGTTCACTGGGTTTCCTCATCCCAACACCTTGTTGACATCCATATATATATATATATATATATATATATATATATATATATATATATATATATATATATTTATATTTATATATACACACACACACAGTATATATCTTGATTGCGGACACATGTGGTCTCGTCGAAGTTTAGGTTGTTGATATTATATATATATATATATATATATATATATATATATATATATATATATATATATATATATATACATGTATATTCACACAAGAATTATTTTTTTAAATGGCTTGCTAATTTTGACGAATTGGTCAAATCAATCAAATCAAATAAATACGCACCGGAGCCTATCATGGAGTGAGATAGATAAATAGATAATCGTCTTGATTCGGACGAAATTTGGACCATGAGGTCTATTCTTACATTTAACCCTTCGTCAATATCATGAATATTAAAAATGAAAGTATTACAATGAAGAGTATATAAAATATACAAAACAAAAAGATATAAGTGAAGACAGATTTAAGTTTGTGGGGAAAACCTAGGTAAAAACAGGTTTGTTCTTCCTAGAAAACCCACGCAGGAAAACACCAACAGAGAAGAGGGGTGTGGAAAACCTGCGAAAATCCTACATAGGGTATATATTTACCACAATGGAAAACTACAACAAAATATAGAAAACAGTAAGTACAGTAGGAAACGTAAATAAAAGATCGCTGTATACCGTCACAAATATACATATAAAGACATTCAAGTAATATAGACATAAAATATAGATAAATAGAAATAAAATATTGATAAATATACATTAATTATACATGAAAAATTACAACAGAATATAGAAAACAGTAAGTACAGTAGGAAACATCGTAAATACAGCATCGCTGTATACCGTCACAAATATCCAAATAAAGACATTCAAGTAATATACAAATGAAATATAGATATATTATAGATACATGAGATATATATATATATATATATATATATATATATATATATATATATATATATATATATGATAAAGATACAGAGGATAAAAAATACATATAATAAAAATTTAAGAGAGAAAGGGGAAAGATAGAGACGAAGGAAACGGTGGCACGTATGTCTCATCTTACGAAGGAGAAGATTTGTCACGACACAGCTTCCAAGGCGCTAATTGCGTTCCTGTCATCTGATTTTTTTATTTCTCTTCACTGTCTCCTCGCTCTCTCTCTCGATCCTCCTTTTTTCCCTCGTAACTCTATCCGAGCACCTTTTTATTTTTTCAAGAAAACCACAGCATGATTTCAGGAGAAACTCGAAAGAACATGTGACTTAGTGGCATAGGTCAACCTGAAACTTGAATCAGCCAGCAGATCTAATTCGCTATTTGTGGAAGCGGCGGTTGACGGCGGTGGAAAAGAAGGGACAGCCATGGAGCGATTCGGGGTTTAGTAACCGCCATTTTGGGAGATACGAAAAAGTGACCAAGACGTTAATAAAGAAAAGTTTACCAGTGAAAGTAATGTCCAGGCATTATTTGTTGCTACAATACTTATTGCAGACATTTAATCGAGTAAAATGGAGGTTTTACGTCAACTTTTATAAAAGTATCGTTCGATAGAATTCGCAAGTCAACGCGAGTGGACCAGCAAAATTTCATACGGCATACCGAATGGAACGTTCCAATTTATCACGCGTCCAGCGACCCGCTCATTTTGATGTTGAGTCTCATTACATTTACCATGCAGTAAATATAATTTCTTCTGATAGAATGTTTTTGGCAGTAGACTGCTCCAATTATATTTAATTTAATAAACAATGTTATTTGTGCTGCATTTTATGTTTTAAATTTTATTTTTACACCATAAATATAAGTGTCTTTATAGTGGAGTAGGTACATGCGTCGTTTTCTCTCTCAATGCTAAGGTCGAGCGTTCGAAACCTGCTTTTGAGTTTGGACGTCTCTGCTCGCTATCGTTGCTTTAAGTAAACAATCTCTTCTATAAATAGCTGCTTCTTCCAAACATAGAAGGAGGAGAACCCTAAGGTTCTTCAAGAAGGGTTGCAGATCTTGAATTTGGTATGATGATAGTCGATCGGGCAATAAGGAAATTCCGAAATTCCATAAATTTTCATTTTTAGAGTTTATTCGACCACATTGTTTCGTTTCTACCTCTCATAAGAAAAGCATGGAAATCAGCGTAGGTCATTAAAATGATATTTTTAAATAAATTAAATTTGAGATACGAACAAGTGACATGTGCAGTTATATAACTATAAAATGAAGTTTATGATTGTTAAAATAAAATTATAATCTGTGCCGAATTAGAGCAAAAATTTGTTTTTGAACCGAAAAAGGGAAATTTTTCCGGTTTTTAGCCATGAAAAATATTAACTGCCATGGCAACGAGTGCAGTACTTTTTAACGAGAATTAATAATCCCTATGATAATATCATTGATTTGATGCTTTTAACTGTACCTAATTTAAAGACTATAACAATACCGTTGATTTGAACCAGAGACGTAAACATATGATTATGTCACAATACTAACACACGAAATATCTTATTTATTTCAAAAACATATTGCTGCTTTTATTTAAATCAGGCAATTAAAATATATATAAAATATTTATTTCATTTGTGTTAAATTAGTTTGAAAATAATAAGCAAACGAAGCGAGCCACGTCAGATGATGTTGAGGCCTGTAAGGGTCAGGGATTAAGGCCCTAGTGTGTGTATATTTATTTATGTGATACATATAAAAGTTATTCCTTGCATGCCGAAGAGAAATTCCCCGATCCGTCTCACTTTCCGGTCGTTCGCAACAAAATAAATTAAGCGAGAAAAAAACCTTTAATCGTATCTTTGGAGAATGCGTTCGGAAAACGCCTTTTCCCCCTCCGCCGTCTCTCTCTCTCTCTTCTGACAGAGACAAATTGACCGTGCTAAGGTGGACGTCATAAGCGCACTCCTCTTGATAACGCAATCCCCACTAAAAAATCTCATCTTTTCAACTAAACAAAAGAGCGAGTAGCATACAAAAAAGGAGGAGAATGCGCCCGGTGGATGCCGTGGGCGTCTTCTCTTACCGAGTGACGTAAGGGAGAAATAGGAGGAGAGAGAGGGAGAGAAAGAGGATTGGTGGCGGGACGGTCTGACCGGTCGGTCGGTCGGCAGAGTCATGCGCGATTAATCGGAGGCTCATTACGCGGCCCGGACAGTGGGCAGCGCGGCGATTAATGTCCGTTGGGAGCATTAGGGTTCCGTGAAGGAACGTGTGAAGACGCCGTAGAAATAAATCACGTCTATTATATCGCGTGGAGGAGAGAGTAGGAGGATGGAGAGCGAAGCGAGAGTGTGTGTGTGTGTGTGTGTGTAGGAGGGTTGGGCGTAGGATAGAGAATGCGTTGGGAATAAGAGGGAGAGAGATGGTGATGGGGGAGTGGGAGGTAGGTGCGTGAGGTTGGGTGGGTGGTTGAGACGAGCTAGAGAGAGAGAGAGAGAGAGAGATGGGCAAGCTGGAAGGCTAGGTGTAGACGGACACCCAAGGGAATGGGAGGAAAGGGATGGGTTTCGGTCGTCAGGGGAAACAGGAAAGGGGAAGGTGGTGGCAGGAGAAGATGAAGGGAGGAGGGAATTGACCACGTGGAAACTTCATAGCTGCTCGGACAGAGGTTTGCCATTAGAACTCGACCTAATTATAACGGTTCTCGCATACCTAACGAGACCATTGTGTCGTTCATTTCGCGGTGGACTTTTTTTTTTAATTTGTTCGTGTAAAAGGAGACCTCGGTCTCTTCTCTTTCGTTGATAAGGTGTAGTTTCGCTCGATAAAAAAAGTAATATGTGTGCGGTATCAGGTGGGGGAGTTGTTTTGCCCGCTTTGTCCTTCTTAATGAAGGAGATATTTCGGTAGAGGTCTCGTTATAAGGTTTTAAGGGAGGTCTATTTTTTTATTTTACGTTTCGGGTCTTTTCATGGAGGGATTCGTGTGCTTTTAGAGACGATAAGACGGGAAGTATCGTAAAAGCACATACTCGCAGTAGGGAGGCCTCCTCGAAGTTCGACGGGATTTGATCATGATTCCAGTGGATTTTTTTGATCGGAATTTTCTGAAACGAGGGTTTTACGCTTGGCTATTTTGCGGCCGAATGCATTAGTTTTATTTCTTTTTCGGGAGATTAAAAGTTAAATAATGTTAAAATATGCATTTCTATCGCTTCTGAAAAAGTGATTTCTTAAATTTATATCAACTTGGTATAAATTATATCTGGAAGAGGTTAATATACTTTCGTTACAACAGCTAAATTAACGAAGTATTATGTTTTTCCTTTAATTCAAATTTAAGTTAGTGGATCCTAATTATGATTTCTAACAAAACATGCTGTACAAGTATCATCTTAAGCCATAAAACTGGAAGTGAACCAAATGTGTTTTTCAACCATGAGTTTGTCGCAATCGGTGTTATATCTCCAAACATAGACTCTTGTACCATTCCGCTCTTGGGAAAGTGTATATACTTCAATAAACCTCTGGTCTCAAAAGTAATATCCATTTGTGTTATTTTTGCGCTTTAGGTTTGCTGCTGAACGAGCCTGATGAATTTATGATGAACTTGAATAACATTTAGTTGGTTATAAAACGTTTTAAATATGAATGAAGTCCATGAAACATTTTCTACGTGCATTCATTCCCCACCTTTTTCTATAATTTTTAGACCATCCAATTGATTTGCATTGAATCTTAGTGATAATTTACTGGCAGTCATCATGCAATGTGTTGGAAATAGATTCGTATTAAAAAATATTTTTTAATAAAAAATGATTCTCATCGAGTCCTCTTCATGCAGTTCCCTCTGCGGAATTAACTCCAGCGAGATAATAAATTCATCAAATCGGCAACCAACAAAACAGGCGATATTTTCTACCAATCATGTCTCACCCTCTTTTTTTCCGAAACAACTCAATTATTCCACGATAATTCCCAACTTCGCCAATCTGTTTCCTTCCTTCCTTCTTCCTCTCCCTCCTTCCCCCTTCTCTCTGTCTTAATCCGCATGGCTTTGCCAAAGCAAAAAAATAGAGCGGCAAAAACGCAAAAGGAAACGCGTCGTCCGAATTAAGGCGACAGTTTTTATTCGCATAAATTTTACGCGGCTGATATGATGGAAGAGGTGTTGTGCGACCTTGAAGGGAGATGATCCCTTATTTTCTTCTCTCCCATAAAAGCCTTGCCGCTCTTTTCCCCCGAGACGGAAAAAATAACTTAGACTGCTACGCGTCGGATTGCGGCCGAGATCTTGAAAGAGATCCGTCAGGGCTACCGGTTTTTCCTTCCATTATGCATCTCCAATGCGACGGAAGCCGACGAAATCCTTCCCGCCACCCTTCTACGTTCCTTTTATCTCCTCCTGGGACTCCCGGGAGTCAGAATTATCAATGTCAACGCCTTCGTTTCCTCATTTCTCTTCGTTAACAGAGTTATTTTATTCCTTGCCAGGGGCAAGTTCGTAATATGCGCGAAACGCGCATTACCTACGATGAAGAAAATATTCAAGTATTCCTGGGGTTTCGGGAAATTGATGTGAGCGTTGGTACACCTTTCAGTGAGAGAAAACGCTCAGTAGCAACAGTCCCAAAATCGACCGTGAACAGCCATAAAATGTTCCTACTAACGCAGGATATCTGTTAAAATTTTATAAAACAATTGAGGAAAGTACTTCATCGCAACTTTTGTAGGAGACCTAATTTAAAATTTTAGCGGAGCAGGTTTTACGATCTAAATCAGGGTTTCCCAACTTGTGGGTCGCAAAGGAACTTGAGGTGGGTTGGAGAAAGATTTCTAAATAGTTAACTTTGAAAATTTTTTCCATTTTTTATGAGTTCGCGATAAAATAAATTGTTGTTCTGTACCGGAAAATAAATGAGTCATAGTCAGAGCTGGTCGTAGATGTGTGACACTGCACTAGGTCTGAGGCTTCTGAGGTGCTGCTTTCTAATTGCTACTACTATTATCATTTGATCACAAGTTTGCCATTGTTAATTTTTAGTATACTCTTTTGAATAAGTAAAACCTCTTTAATTTTATCGTTTTGCCAAATACGATATTGTTATAGTCTAAAATAATATCGTATTTGGCAAATTTGTAAAATCATTTAACAGGGGCAAAGAATAAGTTTAAGCTATGCTGAGTGCATTTATATTACATTAAAGTTTATGTAAAAACAAAGATATTTAAAAAGCACGTCCCGGTGTTTCATCTACAGAAATCGTTTTGTCCCCTGAACATATGGTAAGCCTACTCATAACCATTAGCATATAACATGTGGATTGTAAAGGTGCGTCTTCACTTGGCGAACAAGCACGAACGAGTATACTATCACAAACGGAAATAGACGAACACGAACGAACATAGACGCTCGCGAACGAACATTGACGCACGCGAACGAACACTGACAGACAATGTTTGAGGGACAGTTCGTTCATGTTCCAACTCTTTGCAGTCTTCAGTTCTTTCGTTGCCTTCTAGACACGATATAATGCGTAGGAAAACTGATATTGTTGCAAGTGCGGCCTTTATTGTAACGCATAAAGTTGCTTGAAAGTAATGATAGAAGTAAAGTAAGGAGAAAACGCCGCTGATGGACGACTTCAGTGTTAAAGAATAGGAGTTTCTATAGTGCTTCTGATTTACTAATGGACCTGAGCCTTGAAAACTGTGGACAACTTGAAAACTTTATAAGGATGTCAGCATCAGATTTGGAGAAATGAATACAAATGGCGGGCCCCAGAATTTCTAAACAAGACACGTTTTTTAGAGAATAAATTCCTGTGAAGGAGAGACTCTACGATGCTTGGTAAGCCGAAAGTGAGTTGAATTATACTTGGATGCTAAAAGCATCCAAGCATCAAACTTCTTCTTGCCCAATTTGTATTGAGGGCTTTTGGTGTCTCATAAAATGGGAAGACCTTCTACATACTTAACAAAAGATACGGTGACGTCGTTCAAACACCATCTCTGTAGACACTGAACCCTTGGACTAATACATGTCCACACTTTACGAACGCGAACGATCATGAACGAACATTTCCCTTTGATGTACCGACAGACGGCGGATCGTTGTTCGTTCGTTTTCGTTCGCCAAGTGTGGACGCGGCTTTAAATAAGGCAATAAATATCAAGGTAAGTAATTCTCGTGAAATATATGCCTTCGTATTTGATTGGCTCTATTTTTATTGGCTTTTTTGTTTAATTGTCCTTTGAATTATATGGGAAGGAAATGGTTTACTTAAGTAAAAAAATAACAGCATCTGTCGATACGTTCCGTAGTTAAATTTATGGTGAGCATTAATTAACTTCATTGCAATTCCCGCGGACATTGAATGAACAAATGTCTATGTCATCAACGTATCACTAAGTTTTTTTTACTATGGAAGATATTAACATAACAAACTCATCTTTAATTTTGAAAAGGGATTCTTCCAGTGAGATGCATTAATAAAGTAAATAATTGTTTACTAACGTGAATTTGTATAAAGTTGTCCCATTATTGCTTGACGTCTGCTGTCAGTGATCCTTTGGTTACTATGTAATGATGGCGAAAATCAGCATATACATCAAATAAAAAAGTCTTATTTATCTGTATGTAAATGCGCGCAAAATGGTCATCCAGTTCCGACACAGTTCGGTGGTTATGCATGAGAAATGGGAAAAATAAAATAACTTTTAAAAAAGGTCGCATCAAAAATACACAGGCTAAATTTTTCACGACTTATTCATACGTTATAGGACGAAGGATTTCGTTAAATTAAATCAGGTACTTACGTTAATTTACATATATATTGCGTTGTACTTTTTGGAAGAAAAAATTAAAACCCATTATGCCTTCAATGAAGTTATCCAGCCCGGCGCTCGATATTCAACCCTGAAACATTGCGACGGGGTTGGAGAGGGGTAAGATAGGACGGTTTTACCCAGCGCCTCAAGAGCATCGCCATTATCGGTCGGTAAGCCTATCCTCTCTATTTAACACACTCCCGGAGCAATTAAACACATCTCGGTGGGATTTCCCGCCCCGAGAACCGTGACAAAAAGATCATTTAACGCTCCCTTTTAATTAGCGCGAAAGACGCCACACTCTCTCTCTCTCTATTCATCCCTACTCTCCAGCGTCCCTCACCCCTCTCAAATCTTCCACCTCTTCTTCCCTATCTCACGGCTTTACGTTTAAATACTCACACCTCCTCCCTCTCTCTCGCAAACCCCCTCCTCCTCCAACACCTCCTTGGTCTCTTGAGATGCACGTGAAAAGAAGACGTAATTACCTCAAGAAGCGAGCTAACTGATGGATTTGTTAAAATGGTCGACCGCAGCGCCGCTACCTTCCCGATACCTCAATGATTAATGCCGAGTTGGTCCGAGAGATGCCGCGCGCGAAGAGTAGGCCTCCCTCTCTCATTCTTTCTCACCATTATTTTTAGCTGTTCTTTTTCGCGCCATTGAGAATGGGTGAAGACTACATATAAAATTGAGAAGGTGCTTGTGTGTGTGTATGCTTGGTAAGTAGGCCTATATCTTATTCCTTGCCAACCTTTTAACGACCATCTTTGTCCGTTCGCGCGCTCTCTCTCTCTCTATGAGAAAAGGGGATTGCTATCTTACTTGGCCGTCTCTTAATTAACCCGTGTGTAACAAGGGTGACCACGCCTTCACGGTACGCCCCTCGTGGAAGATCCCAGTTTCTTTCCATCCATGTCTATCCCTTCAAGAGGCGACCCTTTTTAAATCTACCTCGAGCCGATCGGGAGGTTTGAGATATGAAAGGGGAGGGGTTGTAAGAGGGAGAGAGAGAGAGAGAGACAGACAGACATAGAGATGTTCCGGATTACAAATTCGCAAAGCGTCGTGTTTCAACCAGAGCATTTTCGAATTACTTTTTTCCACCTTCAGTGAAGGAACACCTAAAGTATATGTCTTTCTAATTTACATTTATTTTTTATTTATTTTAAATATCTCGTAGGCAGTCGTTGCGGGATTTTGTAATGAGAGTGATAACAGTAACAAATACGATCATATATAACTATGATCTCGGCGAGATTCAAACCCGCGACTCTAGAACTGGGAGGAAGACACTATAACTACTCCTCTACCAGTATAGAAGTTCGCTTTCTTCATTGTTATTGATAAAACATCTATTTTTATTTGTGTTATAATTAGTAAACGATAATTTAATTAATAGTATTGACATCAGAGTTGGAAAGCAAAAAAAAAACTTGCTAACTTAATGAAATAATCTCATAACAGATTAATGTAGTAAGTAGGATAATTATATTTTATATTTATACTGTAACAATGGGGAGGATGCCTGTGGGCATAATGCTGTGGAATTCAGCTGAGTTAGATGCTGGAGGGCTACTATGTTTTCATTTAATTCTAATATTGGCTTTGCGATTAGGAAAATGGATATTTTAAAAAGACCTAGAGATGTGTAAATGGTCTGTCTGATTAACATATGTACTTATTGTTTTCTTAAATTTGATAGAATGTAGGAATGTGAATGCACATTGCGGTAATTTTTATTTATAAGAATTGCTTTTTAGAATCTCGTATGTTTTAATTCATGACTCAAGCTTTAGTGACAATTAGCTAAGAAAAAAGTGTTTGTTCTTCGCTTTAAAGTAAGCTAGGTAATTAAACGTTTACCTGTATGTTTTTATGTGAACCGTTGTTATATCTTCCGTATTTTTACTGTTTTTGATCGATTTCAATGGATTTTGTTTTATGGCCGAGCAAAGCGAGGCCTCTCCTGTTGAGTCCACGTGCATTTTATCTCTTTGTTTGTTCTACGATAACTGCCGTCTCGGTTGTCTGATTTTTACCAAACTTCGTGTGCATTTTACAAATAACTTAGAGTCGAATGCCTATAGTTTTTCTAGAATGCCACTCTTATTGTTACTGCTCAATTTGCGTAAGCGCATTTCGCTAATTTCCAAATCTTATCCAATCGAAACGATATTTAGTATACATACCAAAAACTTCAAACGATGAAGAAAACGTCAAATAAAGATTTCTCTTAAATGTACAGGGAGCCTCACAGAGGCGCGCAATTTGTATTCGCGCGGTCACTCCTGTTGAGTCCCTGCATACTTTGTCTGTTCTTCTATAACTGCTGTCTCAACAAGGAGACAAGGCTCAGGTTCATTTGCCAGTAGTTCCGTATTTGGTGCGTTTCTTAGATTTACATTTCTTTCGTGTATATTTTACTGCTGAGGGTAGCGCTTTCAATTCTCTTGAAATTTTACATCCACACTGTATGAACTGCAGGAGAACTATGAAGACGATAATAATATTGAACATGTGATTCCCCCACCAGCCTTAAGTGGTCTGAGCGAGGCCAAAAATTCCGCGGCTCCCCTAGTTGCGACCTTTTTCGTGCAGTTTCCATTAACCCTCAGGTACTCACGCGGGGTAGATTTCAACCCCACACTTCACATTTTATGATGGTTTCCCTCCCGTTTTTCGCTGTCTCCCCATTTTCAGTAGCTGGAATGACACTTGTGAGGAGGGTTTTAGGCAAAAATGTCAAGTATTTCTTCAACCGTTTTTGAGTAAGGAAGCTTTTTCTTAGACGGCGCACGGCGATCTGGGACGAACATCTGTGATATATCTCCTTGTGTGGAAAATATTTTAGCTGTTTTGGTGAATTAGTTTTAAGTGCAACAATTGACAGTTTTTTCATGTTTCCGTTTCTCACTCAACAAATTTTAACCGATACCTATAATTTCTGAGATGAGGAAAAAAACTTATGATCTTTTCACTTTCTCTCTCCATATGCAATATTATTGATAGTAAATAATTAAATTTTTGTACACTAATTGTCTCACATTAATTAATTTATACTTTTTGGTCGTGTATCTGAATAAAATTCTGAGACATTGAGAAAAATTGTGAGACAAAAAAATAGATGTGTATGAAACATGAGAAAATGAAGACTTTTGAAAATTAGTAAAATTATTACATTGTACTTTTATAAACTTTCATGTATTTATTATATATTTATATTAAATAATTAATTGTAATTTAACCATTTTTTTACCAAATTTTATTTTTGCATGCCAAAATATATGTTCGCTATTTTTGAAAATATAGAAATATTGACTTTAGTTTTGTCAATTTTTATTTTAAAATAATATTATTAAATATTCTTAAAAATTATCAGTTATGTTTCTATTAAATTATATAAATATATTTGTAATTTTTTGTTGACGAATGACCAACATTTGGCGTGCATTTTCAATGTAATACAAATAGGGTTAAAATCTACCCCGCGCGAGTACTAGTTTTTTAAAAACCCACGCGAGTACTGGAAGGTTAAAGATCATTTTTGTGCATAGTTTTTATACTGATTTGAAGCATTAATTATATTTACTTAACACTTTAGCTTAGTTTCCGATTCAAGAAAGGAGAGCATTATTAAATTCATTTTTCATCTATTTCCCCGTCTACAACTGGAATAGCCGGTCGAAACCTTTTCCATTTCGAATCCACATGTTTCTGCGGCCGGTTAATTATGTCGCCCGGTGCGTAAACGAAAGTTATCGTATTCATAATATACCATTCCATTTATCAAGCAATTATTTGAGATATTAAAATTTTTAACAGCTTCCATTCAAAAAATAAGAGGCATGAAACCAGGAAAATTCATTTACGGAACGGTTGCTGTCAAGAACTTCAAGAGTCGAACCAACCGTGAAAATGGAGCCGTGAATCCGTGATACCGTGACAGAGGTTCAGTCACGCTTACCATAAACATTTTTTTAATTCATATTAACGAGGTCCATCGAGCGAATTTTTACACTTTCTCACGTGAGATGGAGGAGGAGAAGAAGAAGAAAGGAGATGGAAAAAAATGAGCGACGAAAGGCGGACGGAACTTGGAGGGAAATTGGAACCCAGAGAATAAAAGACGAAAAAAATTCAGGTGGAAAAAAGGAGGATGTTTTCGCTCCGAGATGACCGTCTCTGATCAATTAAACGCTTAAAACTGTCGCTCTAGTTTTTAGCCCCTCTCTGCCCCCTCTTTTTCTCTCTATCGCCACCAAACTGCCCCCTTCCGTCTGTTTTTTATTTATTTTTCCTTTTTTTTAATCTCAAGGTTAACCCCTTTAACAATTCCGGCCGGATGAACAGAGAGAGAGAGAGAGAGAGATTTACAATTTTTTCTTGCGGCAATTAAGCGCGAAAAAGGTTTCGGTCGTGCAAGGAAATCCTTAAGAGGAAGAGAGAGAAAAGGGGGGGATGGGATTCGGCGAGGGAGGAGTAGGCGCACTCTCAAATTGAAATCAACATGAAAATCGTTAATCCTCTAGCCAAAGAGGAGGTGAATGATGAGCATACGGAAAAATAGAGCGGGGGAGGAAGGGAGGGAGAGGGTGGGCGTTGTATACGTGGGAGATGTCAGAGAAAAATTAAATCGTTTCCTCATAAGCGCGAACGCACATCTTCTCCTGTTAATTTATTTCCCGTTGCGTGGCAACGGAGAGCCAATTACTCCGGTGTCGTACAAATGAACCTGCGTTTTATCAGTGAGCCCGGTCGATGAGTCTTCCTCATTAAGAAGGAGGAGGCGAGCCGAACGAAAGAGAAAAAGAAATCGAAACTTTCAAAAGGGACTAAATAAAACGAGATGTACGTTAGACGAGAAGGGGAAAATAAAAGAACATTTCGCCCTCCTTCTGGACGGACAAGGGGTCCCAATAAGAGGGGTGTGAAGGGTGTGGGTGAAGGGTTGGGGGAGACTCATCTCGTTTAATAAATTAAGCGGGCATAGAGGTGGGAGAAAATATTTCAATCGATTACCTGTCCAGAGTGGGAGGATTCGATCTGCCAATTAAGTTCCGCGGCAATAACGATTGTCAATTCGTTTAATGAAGCTGGATCAAGATATGGGGAGGAATCAATTCGCCCGGAATTTTCTCTTCTTCTCTCCTTCAGCTTCAGCTACGAGAATGCTCGCTTAGATGTCAAAATAGATAACTCTCCCGTTGAGAGAGTGTAATTGTTATTTTTTCGGCGAGGAAAATTGTATCGGTCGGAGCGTTACGCTTTATAATCAGAGCTAATCACCGCTTAGGAAAAAACGAAGCAAGTAGTAAATCAAGAAATGATTAGATATTTGGCGAAAAATGGTGCGACTAAGGAGTTCGATGGATATTTTTTTAATGACCAATGGATATTATCGCGCTGTGGCTGATAGGTTGAGATATCGCAGCGTAAGTGATTTAAAAGACTTCATTTTTTAAAATTATCATATGATGTTATTTTATTTCAGAATCCGTCTTTAATATGTACGATGGGAAATGTTTATACATTTTTCTCTTTTCTTTTAACATGCAAGAACCATGTTTGAATAAATTGAAAAACAGAAGTAAACAAAACATACCCTGCAAAGACTTTTCATCTATTGCTATGAACGTTGCAATCTTAGAAATTGCTTGTTAGATGTAGTCTCAGTAATACAACAATAAACAGTAAGTTAGTTGTTTTTCGATCATGAACTCTAATTTCATGAAAAAAACGCGATTATAATTCTTTACAATATAATGCTCGGTGAATTGCAATTACTATATGTATTAAGAAATTTATGCTGTAATGTTGCTTTCTTCAATGTTGATTTTATACCAAGAAGATACGGAGCTCTGAAGCGTCGTTCAAAATGCAAAAAAAGAAGCGCTTAGATTGAGTCGCTTTGCTCTTGAGTTTTCCTCCCATCTGACTGTAGGATCTAAATTTGCAAGCTCAAGAAACATGCGGCGTTATTCTCATAAGATCTAGAGTTCACCTTTGGGATGGTTGTTGCCATTTTTCTTAGGATATATTCGGTATTTATGTGTGTTTTTGTATTGAAATTAATTGACTTAACCCTAGAATGGTAACGTGAGTCACTCTGACTCACACATTTCCGAAAGATGCGTCTAACGCTGTTCGTGTTCAAACACGCTTCCCCTTCTCTTAGCAGTGCTTCCTCTAGTTAGTTGTCTATGTGCTGTCAAAGAAACAGCACTTTATTTTTCTCCGGTCACCATTACAGCTACATATTAAGGTAAGCCACTGCGTCAGTTTGACAAACTTAAGTAATAATCTGAAAGCTATGATTTTCAAACCCTTAGGAAAGGAAAGAATGGTTCCTAAAACACATTAAGCGAGAGAGCGACAAATATCAAGAAATTAATGTCATTTGTGCCATTATGCCAAGAGAAAGAAAACCTCCACTCTCTGTATACTTTGCAAGAATCCTATTTGTGTCGAGCACCAAAAAATTGTGCCCTAAATGTTAATTTACACATTTATAGCATTTAATACATTTTGACGTTAATAAAAATAAATTTAAAACAGTTTTTAATGATATTTCCTTATTCCAAGTTTAAGCGAATCACACTGGCGCAGCGTTACCAAGAAGCGCCTAAAAAATAGCGTTACCATTCTAGGGTTAAAAAGAATTCGCGCTGCGAGTGGAACAGGAGGGTTTCCTGAAAATGTTTCGTGGGCTGGTGGCGTTGAAATGCCGATTTTTACGGGCGCTTTTTGCACGGCGTTGAACAAGTTTGAAATTTTGACATATGAGTAAATATTTAGGTGATATATAGCTATGAGCCATTATACAGGTAATGCAATATCTATAGTATTACGCGTAAATGAGTATTGGCCAGTGTGTCATACGGTGACATAAGGCAGATGTTATTGCTTCGTTGAACCATATTTTTATAAGGCCAATGAATAAAACATTTTTCTGCTGATCGAATCATTTCAATAATTCGGGATCGATTTTTGCCATACGCTATCATACAAATATGGAGGTTTACGCTATAAAAATGTACATTTAACTGTATAGCGCAGCAGGGGTGAAAACCAGAGTTTTTGAAGGAGCCAGAATTTATCAATGTACGTTGCCAAGAGGCCACAGCGATATGCGATGCTATCTGTTGAAGCCACTCACCGTGTGCTTGTTCGGAGATCCAAGTAGACGCGTATTAACGTCTGAAGAGCCGCATGCGGCTCAACAGCCGCCAGTTAGCAATCCCTGGTACAACATGTAAATGTAGAAGACACGAAACCGTGTGGTCCATCGGTGGGGGAGGGTGATTTCTTCACTGGAACTCTCCTCCATTAACAGCCCGAGCGTTCTGTCGCTCCTTCCTCTGATTATTTATCCTCCCGAGGAAATCGGGTCTTAAAAATGGGCGTGGATGGGCAAACGAAAAGGAATTGGGCGGAACCGAAAACCGAGATGAGGAATACGAAGCATGAAAGTTGATACGTCCGATCGTGATGATCGCCACCCTTTTTCTTTTTAACGCCGCTGGTAACGGGACAAACAGGGGCAGTGCAGAGGAGGAGGATTTGATTGCTCTTGGTATGCCCTGATGTTTATACCCGAGTTGATTGAGAAGTGATCGGCAAGAGCGTGCGTGTGTGTGCTCATTAAGAGAGAGAGAGAGAGAGAGACCAAAACTACCTCGGAGAAGAGACGGTGGGCTTGTCGCTTTTCTTCCGGAGAACATTTCGGTGCATTTTTTTCAAGCAATTGGTTCGCAGTCATTCCCCGGTCCCTTCCCTCGCATCTTCATCTGCCCTTTCCACCTCCTCGTAGCTCCACCCTCTCTCTCTCACACACTCGTTCCTTCCCTCTCCCTCTCTGCACCTCTTGACTTCATAAAATGTCTGCACCCCACACCCCTATTACCCCAGACTCGCTCGCCCAACCCTTTCCAATTTCCTCGTTAGAACACCCTGGAGGCACTTTCGCCTTCGTACTCTCGGGATGACGTAAGCATCCGCAGGAATCTCGTCTCCCCCCCCTTATGTGGGCCATAAGCTCAAAAAAATAAGCCTCCTCTTCTCGCATATTTTCTCTCTCTCTCTCTCCTCTCTCTCTCTCACCCTCACAACACTCCCTCCAACCCCCTCCTTTCCGACCTCCCCTCCAGCCCCATCTTCCCATTCCCTCTCTCTCTCTCCGCCTCCACACATACACTCCGCTTCCACCTTCCGTGCTTGGGGCTAACAATAGGCCACTTCCCCTTTTTGACACCTGTTGTGTTCGATGCCCTCCCTCATAACTGAATGAGGAGCTAGTTTGCACGGGAAGTCACCTTTGTTGCCTCGCTCGTGAAATTGTCCGATAGCTCGGTTTTGGTTCGGGATCGTCTCCTTCCTCACTTCATAAAATGCTAAAATGTAAAAATAAATTACTTCCTTTATTTCCACTTCCCCGTTCTCGCTTTAAATTCCGAATAGACTTCTTGAATTTTCAGTCTTTTTTAATCGGAGCGAGGGAGATGTATAAATTGCAGGAAGAGCTCAAGAGATGGCACTACCTTCATTTTTCACATCGTCTGAAATGTATTGCGTCAAAATGAGACTTGGAAAAAACCTATTATTAAATAGCATACAAAATATTAAAATAACAATAGTCAGGTTGTAAAATAATGGCGACATTTTCCATGTAAAAGTTCTTGTGTTATTAAACCGGGAGGTTAAAGTTATGTGCGATGCCTTTCAAGAAATCCAATCTTTCTCGATCCTCAATGTAATTTACAATATCATCGAGCCATTGAGATGTATCTTGGAAAATGTTTTGGCTATGAAATAGTTTTCGACCAGCAATTCGATTTCCATCTAATTAAGACTTGGCTCTTTTTAGCGCTTTTCCCCTATTAAAAATCGCTTATGTATTCGTTTTGTCTGTCCGTCCAATATCTCTGGAATCCTACAACTTGGAGAAGCCAAATTTTCAGGACAGGGCAGTCTATGTGAGGGCTAAACACGATGAAAATTGGTGTATCTAGGATCAGCTAGCTGGTGGGGAGTAACCGTTGTCTTTCTCCGACTCCTTTGTTTCGTTTCTATCCCCATAAGAAAAGCATGATATCGCTGCAGGGTATTGTAAATTTGCATTTTTAAATTATTTAAATTAAGATAGGAGCTCGGAACATGAGCATTTATATAGTTGAAAGACTGGGGTTTATATATTTTGAAATCTGAATTTGAATGTGTCGAACGAGAGCGAACAATAGCTTTTAATCGAAAAAAGCAATGGGAAATATCAACTGCCATGGCAACGAGTCACTGCTATTAAGTGAGAAACATATTATTGCATAGCATTGATATAATATTTTTATAGGGAATTTATAGGCTATATTATGAGGCCATCGATCTCAACCACAGATGCAATCTTATGATGATGTCATACCTAATCCTAAAATAAGAAAATGTGCCTTATGTAATTTGCTATGCAGTTCTTCCCTCACTTGTTTTAAATCGTCTTTGAATATCAAAATTGTCGGATGAGCGTGTTTTTCTGACGAATTAGCATCTTATCGCCGTAACCTCAATTACACGACTCCGTCCAGAAGGGATGAGGGAAATCCGGGGCCGGCATTAGCCTTTTCTTTACACCAACTACTTAACGTCCCTTCCGAAATACGGAGCACAAACTTACGCGTTCGCCTCAAACCGTACAAGTAGGGCTGAAAAATCAGACCTCCGCCGGATTTGAACCCGGAACCGCTGCGTGGAAGGCAAACTGTTGGATGGCTATTGCCAATAAGTTGACAGAAGCTACGGTGACAACTTTCGACTGCATTATTTGTTATGGGCAAAGTCAATGGATTGGGTTGGATGGTTTATAATGATGTTGGGATATGGTTTGCAACTCAATGTTAAATTAATGAGCTCAAGGAAATTTGTTTTCGCCCTTTTTTGCTTTTGCTCTTTTCGTTTTCGCACTTTTGACGTTCGCTTTTATACTTTCGCCCTTTTCATATGTGACCCGTCTGAATATATCATCTTCTCTATGCTCCATTGCTCACTGATATTTTTATGTAATTTTTACATAAATTAGGATTTACTTTTTGTTATAATTGGTGATGGAGATAAAATTTTTATTCTAGAAGCAACGGTTGTAGGATCGCCACTGAGGACAGCAGAGCTGTAGCCGATATATGCATCTATTCTTCCCAACGATATCCTGGCTGTTGGAGTCATCTTTATTATCGATTGCATTCATGCCGTATGGTGAGAAACATAATTATTTTCTGTTATAGTTTATCATAATTATATGGGAATAGAAAAATGAGACCACGTTTAAAATTATTTAAATTTCGGAACACCCAGATGAGTTTTGTATCGAATCAATTCAAGCCGTTTAAAAAGAATACGCGCCAATTATTTCAATGTTAGGAGAATGTGTGTATAAACCTTTTACAAGTTAATCTAATGGCATCCAAAAGTGAGTACAATCCCGATAAGGGGGGTGCCGGTGGTGTAGTGGTTAGGACGCTGGCTGCTACTCGTCCGATGCTTGAAAAAGTCATCGGGTACGAATCCTGCGCGAGTAGGATTTTTCTCAAGGTCACCCTGCCCCCTGTTTGCCTAGTTTGAGGAGACTGCGCAAATTCAGCTGTTCCGTCCTTCGGAAGGGACGTTAAGCTGTTGGCCCCCCTGGTGTTCTTCGTAAGAGCAGGCAAATGCCGGCACCGGGTTTCCCTCCTCCCTCCCCGGTTATTCATTGCACTACCTCTGAGATACCCATTTGTGCTGTAAGAGAGGCGAATTGACTGGGCATTCAAACAAACAAACAGAAAAAAATCCCGATAATTATTTGTTTTAGAAATTAGACCCAAGCCAGTAGCATATCCTCAACAAGCATCTGAGACAATTTCGGAGCAGCTAAGTCGGCCGTAGTACTGATTTAACTTTGCAATATCTCGTCTGTATCCACCGCGGCGAGTTTATTTGCGAAAGTTTTCAGCGAGTCGTTCCTAGTTCGTTGAATACTCGGCTATCACATTTCTCACTTGTTTTTGGTAATTATGGCATTGCCATCTAAGTAACACCTGTAGACTTGTATGCAAGAGTGAGAGGGAATATTCTATTTTCCTATCACTCCTTTACCTTTCGATTTATATTTATCTCAAAATCGGTAAGTTCGCGATAAAAACGTCTGTGCGGACCTCAATCTGATTGGTTTAGCAAAATGTATGGAAAATTTCCTTCAGATAGGTCTCGCGATAAAAACATCTTGCTTTCTCTAAATAAATCTCCGCCTTTCTCCGATATTGCAGCGTGTTTTTTTTTATTTTCGTCCCATGCGACTATATATACGCCCAATAATTCCGATTTTCTTCCTCATCACTCCCTTCATCGGAGTCATTTTTGCCTTAGGAGAGTGTGTTTGTGTATGAGGAGGTGAACCGTGAAACGACGAAAAAATTTCATTGCAGAGCGTACTCTCGTCCAACGAAATCTCGTTTATCTCCTAAACGCTGGAAACGTATCGTACTCCGTTTGTTTTCCCTCAATTTTTTCGCCTTTTCTTTTTTGGCGCGTTGTTTTCTCCCCTCTTCTCTCTCTAGAATCTCCATCTTTTTCTTCGGCCATGTGGATATATAATTATCGCACTCGTTTACATCTCTCGCATTCCGCTCGAGATCTCTCATTTTCCTCTTGTCTTCTGATCTTTCCGTATTGTTGTCTGCTTCATTTTTTTGCCCGTTTACCTATCTTCTCCATCAGCAATACACTTCTCGCCTTATATTCGCCTGCGGTTTTCAACACGTATTTGCGTGAAGGTGTAGTCCCGTATTTTTTTGTTGCCACTTGATCGGTTTTTGTGGTGTTTCCTCTGTCCTTGATGTTTTTCTTCAGTTTTCCGCACAAATGCTTAGTGAAAATAGGTGTCAGGTGATTTTGAAAAGGATTCTTTATCGAATTATTCTTCCCCCTCCAATACATTTCCATGCAAAAGAAATGCAGGGCTCCGATGCTTCGTGTTACAAGTTGTGCGTAAAAATGTTCTATGAACTGCCTCCAGTTAGGATTATCTTGGATCATAAGTATGTTAGCAGTAGTTCATTTTTAAGATTAATATTTTAAATTTGTGATGTTATTACGTAAGATTTTGAGATAATTATACTTAGCGCATACTACCGGTACATCCCTGAATTTAAAATTCATAATAATTAAAATGGAAAATTGGTAACCCTGGCGCATTTCTAGGAGGAAATTGGATTTCATATTGCTATTTCAGCTTAGTGATAATAAACTACCTCAATATAATTTCATAAATTTTTAATATGACTTTTCAGAGTAAAGTAATATATGACACCACATCCAATTCATTATTTAAGGATAGTATATATATATATATATATATATATATATATATATATATATATATATATATATATATATATATATATATATAACAAATAAAGTAATGAAAGTTTTGAAACTAGGCGAATATTTGTCGTTTCACATATCATCAAATGAGACAAGGCCTCAGTGGCCGTAATTCTAACGCCGTTTATGGTCAAAATTCGGTCAAAGTGAAAGCAAACGCTTATATATTCTTCTTCCAAGCTCTATCCACTTTTTTTTCATACCTTCCCTAGTGCTCTTGTACTCTTCGGCAATTATCCACCTCCCCCTCCACCTATCACCTCTCGCTATCGCAAACACCTCCGCCCATCTCTTGTACAACCAACACCCGCACCCCACAATTTTCCATCCTAACCCAGACCTTTTTTTAATCTCTCCACCGTCCGCCTCCGCTCATACATTTTTTTTAAAACTTCCGCGAATGGCGTCCTTTCACACTCAAGAGTTCGCGTGATACAGGTGCATCAACACCCTCTCCTCGTCGCTCCACCACCTCCCAACCACCTCCCAACCTCTTCCCTTCCTTCCTCCTACACTCCTCGCCATTCCCGATCATTTCCGCGCGCGCCTCTTTGTACGATATATATTTCAAGAGTGATTAAGAGCTCTTTCGGGGCCTACAACTCCCTAACTCCCGCTGCTGCCCTCTCCCTTCGTCCCAGCGAAGGAATGTCTTAACGACGCCACCGCACACTTTATATCGTCGAGTCAATCTCTAGAGCTACGTACGCTCTCTCCATCTCTTTCTCCCTTCCCAAACGGACTACTCCCTTCCCTCTCTCTCTCTCTCTCCATCCTTTTGCTACCAATTTCGGGGCGGGAAGATATTTGCGAGGATCGGTGGCGACAAACACGGCCGAGACACACCTCGAACAGTCTTTTTTTTTTTAACCCGTCCACTCAACTCTCCCGTATGCAGGACGACGTTTGGAGTGAGAGAGAGAGAAGAAATCGGGTACATCCTGGTCAACCCGAGGGAGATGATTCTCTACTATTACGAGCCATATAACATTCCCAGTTTTTTACGGTTTTCCGCAATCCGACACATTTCGATAACGGAGCTGTTAAAGAAGAATACGACCGTCAGTTGCGTGAATAGAGCTCAGGTGTGGGAGCGAGGAAAGAGAAGGAAGGCATCGGTTTGACAGAGTTACGACTTCGCGCCGTACTTAACGCGGTTTTATGGCGAAGCCGCTAGAAAGCTTTGATTCCTGAAACGGTCTAATTCCCGAGCCAATTATCAGCGACGCCACGCGGATGTAAATCACCATTTCTAAAGTTTTTTTTTCATTTGCGTATTATTTTTTCACGGATAAACGAGCAAATAAAGAACTTCTGTAAACATATCAAGTGTTGCCTGCCTATGAAGATGCAGCGCCGGATGTAAAACGTTCAATTTAGCATTATGTCATCGACCATCCATCGACGTCTACGTAACCAGTGACGTTATCTACCCCCAAATCGAAAAAACTTCTATCCCGAAGAATAAAATAAAGCCTTTTATCAGAAGGCTATAAGAAGGTGCTACATATTCCAGATTATGACTTGCATGTTCACCCACTTTACCGAAGGAGCAAATTGTACACTTACCTGTTTACGTGTCTATTTAAAATCAGGAACTAGGAGAAAAACTCATTTGCTTTGACGCCCGATTATAATCTCCGCTATTATACCAACACGTATATCAACGTTTACGAACCATTTCGTCGGTGAGGAAAATTTACGCTATCAAATCTTAGCCCCTTGGGATATTTACTGGCGCAAAGTTTTGTTCTTGAGACCGATGATTCTCGGAAGCGCTTCTTTAAAAGGAAATGCTCCTATTAGTTCTTTCCGGTCATTTTGTCTGTATGCATGTGTAACGCAATATACCAATAAACATATTTTAATAAAGTTCAGTATTTGGGATATCTGTCAATAAAATTACTTTGGTCACAGCTTTTCGCTTCAATTCATCAAACAGTGAATACTTGGGAAAATGTTTTTGTATTTAAAGTACATAAAAAAACTAGATAAGTCTCTGACATTTTTGTAATTGGATCTCTTATAAAGAAAATTTTCAATGAGAGCTAATGGTTATTGTAGCAAGTCGGTTATTGTAATCAGGATCGAAATTCCGAAAGCAAATCTAGTTTACGATGGACTGGCGTTAATTTTTGTCATTCGCTTAATTTTGTCAGTTTAATTGAAACCAAAGTGGCCACACTAAGCGACATCTTCTGTTCTATAAAAAGTGCTGGCGGGCATTATTGGATATAATATGCTTAGATTCGGACGTAGGTGATTTGAATTTTTTACCACTCTCATTGGGACGGCGGTCAAAGGAATTTTTTTCGCCTTGTCTTTTTTGGACGTTCAAGTGAAGTTGCTGAGGATTTTCATTCTCTCTCTCTCTCTCAAGTTTCTCTGCTTTCTCTTCTCGACTTCCACACCCTCGCCCCAAGCTGACATATTTGCCATCAAAGTGGTATCCGTGGAACTCTAAGGGCATGACACATAAACATAACATCGTTTTTCTTAATAGATGCTGGAAAAGAGAGATATGACTGCATCTAAACAACCCACCTGGCTCTATCCCGCAAAGAGACTCCTAGAAACACCTCACCTACATCCCTTCCGCCTATCCCTTATTTCCTTAATCTACATCTGCATGATACACTGCAAGTCGCCTTTTTGTTGGATGGCAAGGGATGCAGTGCACCAAAGATCTCTAGTTTTCTTACGTCCTCGCCCGGAAGAAGGGACGTATTAGGTTTCATAAATGGGTGATGTTCCCATTTCCGACTTATGTCCTCTTATTCCTGCAGCACTGCTGACTCGAAAGGAACGATGATTTGATTGATTAGCGGGGCGGATATTGGAATATATCTCATTTCGGCTCGCCTATGTGATAGGATGATGGAATGCCTGTGCCGAGAGAAAGGATGATAACGATCTATGCTCAGAAGTTTTTTGTTAACGGGAACTAACATTTGATCCGAAACTGGTTAAACTTTTGTGAATTTGTTTTAATGTCTCTCCCATAAGAGGTGCGTATTTTACCCTCATCGAGAGACTAGAATATTTTCAAAATATGCCCATAAATTCTTTTGGAACTTAAATAGATTTTATTTGTGAAATTTAACAATGATAGGATGAGTTACTTGGCATTTCTTGCTAACTTTTGTCACTATTGAACTTTCTAACTAAATTATTGTTTAGTTAGTTGAATTTAATTGGCACTCCACATGTAGGAGTTAATTTCAGTGAATAGGTAATAATCATGAATGCATAACATGAAGTCATTTTCTATTCCATTTTACTGAAAGCTTAATTTATCGAAAAAGAAGTGTTAAGTTATTTTAGCTTTTTTGTCTATGTAATGCGTAATTAAAATCGATGTCTTGCTTAAATTCATGTTGCCGTTCAGATCCTTTATTCAACTATCCTACCTATATCTGCATCATTGCAAGTTAATGCAAAAATCTCAAAACACATCAAATCGAATCCTATTTCACCGCCTCCTCCGCGTTAAACATAGGCCCTCGACAATTTCCTAGTTTTTCCTTGATATCCGTGTTCTTGACCCGTCCCGCCTTCTAATCCCACTCTAATCGTTTAACTTAACATTGCCTTAAAAATTGTGCTCTTTATAAACTTTAGGTGTTTACATTCATCGTAGTGTATGCGTTTACCTGAAAGCAATATTGTGGCTTCTTGACTAAAAAATTCTGATGTTTATCTGCAATGAATCTGATTCACGAAAATAAAAATGAAACGTGAAATACGCATATAGTCTCCATAAAATATTTACTAAGGAGGTATATTTTACTATGGGTGGCAGTTCCTGCACCATATTCTTGCAATTTTCTCATTTGGCCGTTCCGCATTTTATGGTAAGTTTATATGTGTGATAAAGTCCATATGTCATTATAAATAGATGCTAATCAGTTTTTATTTGTTTGAATAGCATAATAATACTGCCACCGTCATACATATCACTTGATAGGCTAATTAAAGTTGTTTTTGCTAGTTTTTTATTCAAGTTGCTGCAATATTAAATGCGAATATCGAGTGTTGCTATATGGTTTAACTATAACTCATTCTTCTACTAAAAATAACAATTTTTATTACAGTAAATGCAATTATTGACGGAAATTATGTTATTTTGTTTTGTAAAAAAATAAGAATACAGAAAGGAACAGATGCATCAGTGTTCATTTTTAATAATATCTAAAACGTTATTTCGAATCGTAGGTATCTGTTTTAATCTCTAGATTTACATTGTATAGTGAGGGAAATTCAATCGTATCCCATGATAAATGGATCGAGAGTACTTTTCACTCTATCCTGTGCAGTGAATTATATGATATGATTCGAAAGTTAGGAAATGCGTGATTAGAAGTGAATCATGCATAGAAATCCATTTTATGGAGGAATGTCGGGAGCTGTCGACCATATTGATGCATACATATCTTAATTCTCGAAAAAAATCAATTGTAAAAATGGAACTGTTTATGCTATTTGATGACAAGCAGGCAAATGTTGTTTCGGTAAATGAAAATAGTAGATTTTTTTGTAATATGTAGGCTCTCAGAGGAATTAAATTCCATGCATGTTCTATAATTTTGTACATACTGTGCAATATCTCAAAAGAATTTTTTTAATGGAGCGGAAAAAAACTTGAAAAATTAAAAATCTTGAACGATGAAGTGATGATTACCCTGCTTGCGATAAAATCATACCAGTTTAATGTATCTCCGGGCCGAGATACAGATGCCTTGGTGTGTGTGTGGGTGGAACTGAGTCATGATCAAAGGAGTTAAAATACAAACACATTCTGTTACCGTTTCTTCAGCGGCATTCATTTCACAACAGTTCGTGCCGCGATTCTCTCCCAACTTCTCCTTCACGTCCGATTCAAGGGCTCCGTAATTCAATGAGCGACGGAGATTGCGCTCCGCTACCGTTTTCAATTCCGGGAGAATCACGAAATTCGTCTCGTTTTTCGGTAGAAAAAATCCCCTTTTCTCATTCCCCGAGTTCAATTTCGGACAAAGGAGCACCTTCGGTGGTGGTCCAGATCGTATACGCTCCCGTTAATCTCTGCGAGAGATGAGATCAGAAAATTTCTCATCGCCTCCCTCTCTATTTTCTCCATCTCGCTCCGTAAGGAGTTCGGGACCGCCATTATTCTTTCCCTCAATCCCTCCCTCTTATCCGCGTTCCATTTTTAATCTCTTTTTTCACCTCGCCTATTAACCCCGCGATCCGTCATGCGCGCCCAATTACCGTTCCCCGTTACCAAATCGAGGATATCGGAGTCGGCGTGGGCGGTATTTTTTTAAGGTTAGGAATTGTGTGGGAGAGTTGGGAAGGGGAAGGAGAGGGGCTAGAAAGACGAAAAATGGTAAGGAAGTGAAACTTCTTTTATGCGAAATGAGCAGGATGAGAAAAAAGGTTTAAGAAAATAAAAGCGGGAGATGAAGAGAGAAGGAGAATTATAAAGTGAAAAAGAACTGGTGATCACAAAAATGTGGAGAAAGAGAGAACATAATTTGGGTAGCCTCATGACGTATGAAACATTTGATGATGGGAGCATGTTTTATTAAGCGTTTAATATTAAACGACCGAACATTTCCATGCATTCCGGAAGAATGCAGTTGAAAATATTTAATTTGAAGTATTTGCTGTAAGTAAAAACTTGAATAAATAAATAATAAATTAATACTCAAGGAGAGCTAAAGTTTTTCACATTAAAAATATCATAGTATGAATTAAAACCACGCATTTCTCTCTCTTTTGTTATCAAACATTTATGGGATATTTCGATGCGTTTTCTAATAAATACCATAAAAGTAATTTCATCTATCTCTAAAGAACATGTAAAGAAAATTTTTACTTTGGCTGCAGGGATACTAGCGCGTACGGGTAAGAGATATTATCGAGAACCAAAGAATAGACGAGAAAGAATGTAAAGATGAAGGTCAAGGAGCGAGTAGGCATGAGAATGATATAAAATGAAAAATATATCGCCATTAGTAGGTGGAAAAGGAATTAATGTGATAGGTAAATAAAAGATATTTTATAAGATTAACAAGTAGTTCTCGAAAGAACTAATCCACCTACTTTCCTTTCAATACAATTTTAATGTTTAACAAGTAGGGGAGCACACAGGTTTCCAGTAGTACAGAAGTACTTTTCGACAAATTCGCCGTAGTATAATCGTATACTAATGTATTTGCTTTGAAATCATAAAATTATTTTCCCTTATATTGTGGTAGCCCTGCTTTTTTGATCCGTTCTCAACACGTTAATTTCGTTTTTACATTCTATACTGGTGGTGTAGTGGTTAGCGTGTCGGCTTTCTATTGCAAAGTTCGGGGGTTCAAACCCCTCGAATGGAGGTTTTATTTATTAAAAAAAAAACTATCATCAGTGCCTGGCAGTAGGCAGCAGGACTGTCAGTATGGTATAGAGCCGAAAACAAATGATGTTGGTTGGGTCTATATCCAATACAGCTGTAGGCGTGATCCGGACGATTTGAACGGCTACAGTACTGCGATGTGGAAAGCAAGAGGGAAACTACCACATTACAATCCCTAGTAAAGATTATATGGTTGGACAATATGAGTTCTCTCGAGGTAAAACAATCCGGAGGTAAAATAGTCCCCCAATCGGATCTCCGGGCGGGGACTGCCTTGAGGAAAACATTTGTCGAAAGTAAATTACGAATAGGGACTTGGAACGTAAGAACTATGAGAAAGGCAGGAAAGCTAGAGAACTTGAAAGAAGAAATGAGAAGAAATAGAGTTGACATTATAGGGCTAAGCGAAACTAGATGGGAGGGAGAAGGACAGTTCGACTCGGAAGAATTCACGGTAGTTTATTCTGGAGGAAATAGTGGGGAAAGGGGAGTAGCTCTGGTACTTAGGAAAGATATGATGAAAAGCGTGACAAAGATAATAGCAACGAACGATAGACTGATGGCAATAAAGCTAAAAGCAGTCCCAGTGGACATGCTGATAATCCAGGTATATATGCCAACGTCAGCTCATGACGATGAAGAAATAGATGAGATCTATGAGCAAATTAATGAAATTTACGAAGAAGACGGAAGAGGAAAGGTAAACTGCATAATAATGGGAGATTGGAACAGCATAGTCGGAGAAGGACAGGAAGAAAATGTTGTCGGGCAATACGGACTTGGAAAGAGAAATCGAGGAGGGGAAAAACTCGTAGAATTCTGCATCAATAATGACCTTGTAGTGACTAATACATGGTTCAAAAACCATAAACGAAGGTTATACACATGGAAAAGCCCAGGAGATAGAATGAGATGCCAGATAGATTACATCCTTGTAAAACAAAGATTCAGGAACAGCATAAAGAACGCCAAGGCATTGCAAGGAGCAGACATTGATTCAGATCACAGCCTTCTAATACTTGACGTGAGTACAAAGCTCAAACAAATAAGAAAAACGAGAAGAGAAAGACAGACCTGGGACCTAGAAAAACTGAAAGAAAGGCAGGATATAGTCAGCATGAAGTTGGAAGATAATCTAAGAAAGTTGGAAAACAAACCGAAGACCGTCGATATAGAATGGGATGAAATTAAAACCAGTATCAAGGATACCTTGGATAAAGAGATTGGAAAACAAGAGAAGAAAATCAGAAAACCATGGATCACGAAGGAAATGCTGGAGAAAATGGATGAGAGACGAAAATGGAAAAACGTTAACAGTGAAGAAGGTAGAGCCAACTATAGGCGTATAAACAATGAGTTGAGAAGGGTAACAGATAAAGCTAGAGAAAATTGGCTAAAAGGAAAATGTGATGAAATAGAACAAATGGAGAAATTAGGACGGTACGATATGATGTACGCTAAGGCACTGGAATTAGAAGATAAGAAGTCTAATGGAATTTGTGGTAAAGGAATTATGAATACGGATGGGAAGATAGTCTCAGAAACAAAGGATGTAGCACAGGTATGGGAAGAATACATTAAGGAATTATACAGCAAACAGACAGGAGCGGCAAAAATAGAACTGGAAAATGAGGAAAACATTGAAGAAGACAACTTAGGACCAAGTATTATGGAGAGCGAAGTAGAAAAAGCGATAGTGGAACTTAAGAAGGGGAAAGCCACGGGCAGCGATGGAATACCGGCTGAGATACTTAAAGTCATAGGATCAGAAGGACTAAAAGCGATCACGAAATTAATTAATAAGATTTACGACACGGGAGAGTGGCCTCGGGATTTCCTAGAAGTAACAATGATCCCTCTAAAGAAGAAGCCAAAGGCAATGCAGTGTAAAGATTACAGAACGATAAGCCTTCTGTCACACACATCGAAGATCATCACGAGGATTCTTAATAAAAGGCTGGAGAAAAAGGCAGAAGAAATTATAGGGGAAGATCAATTCGGTTTCAGAAAAGGACGAGGAACTAGAGATGCTATAGGAGTAGTTAGAATCATATCAGAAAGGGCAATAGAATACAGTCAAGATATCTGCGCATGTTTCGTAGACTGGCAGAAGGCCTTTGATAGAGTAAATTGGGTAAAGTTGATGAAGATATTAAAGGATATAGGTGTAGACTGGAAAGACAGGAGACTGATTAGAAATCTATATGAGAATCAAGTTGTAAAGGTCAGGTTTGAGAATGTGGACACCTGCGGAATAAATATCGGTAGAGGAGTAAGACAAGGCTGCTGCCTATCGCCAACCCTATTCAATATATATGGAGAAAGTCTAATGCAAGAAGTTTTAGAAGGCACAGGGGATTTCAAAATTGGAGGAAGGATTATAAGAACAGTAAAATACGCAGATGATCAAGTACTTCTAGCAAGAAAGGAAGAGGAGCTACAAAAAATGATAAATAGACTAGTGATAACAGGTAGAAAATACGGTATGGAAATAAATACAGGAAAATCCAAGGTCATTCGAATATCGGGTAAAGAAGAGAATCTGAACATAACTATTGGGGGAAAGCCATTAGAACAAGTTTCAGAATATAAATACCTTGGAAGTATCATAACACGAGAGGCAAAATGTACGGATGAGATCAAAACTAGAATAGGAAAAGCAAAAGCGGCTTTCAGGAGAAAGAAACAACTACTTACAGGGAATATAAGGGAAGATATCCGCAAGAAGTTGATAAAATGCTACGTATGGAGTATAGCACTGTATGGGGCAGAAACATGGACGCTAAGGAAAAATGACATAAAATACTTGGAAAGCTTTGAAATGTGGACTTGGAGGAGAATGCTGAAGATAAAATGGACAGATAGGATGAAAAACGATGAAGTGCTACGAAGAATAGGAGAGAAGCGAATGATTATACAGACTATCAGAAAGAGGAAGGCTAACTGGGTTGGACATTACCTGAGGAGAGAGAGTATGATTAAAGACGTGTTAGAAGGAAAACTAGATGGGAAAAGGGAAAGAGGTAGGAAAAGGTTTCAGCTGATAGACGATTTGAAAGGGAAAGAGAGTTATCAAGATATAAAGAGGACAGCGGAAAATAGGAGTATATGGAGAACCAGGTTTAACCATGAATAATCACGGACCTGTCTACGGACAGACTACATATGATGATGATGATGATTCTATACTCTGGGCAAAAACGAAATTTCTTTGAAATCCGTGCAGCCAATACCATCGAAATTCATAGTTACAGAAAATTTCTAACCTTGTGGTAACCCTGTGTATTCGACACGGTTGAAATATAATATTTTGGTTATTTATTTATATGAAGATTAAATATTCTATATTTGGTTGAAATCCATATGGACAGCTCTCTAGAAATACGTGTAAAAGAAATATTATTTAACTTTTTACCGTGGTAGCCCTGCTCTTTAGCTCCGCTTTAAACATCTGGTTTTATTATGGTATGTTGAACAAATCTTATATACAAAATTTAATTGAAAACCGTGGAGTCAATTCCTTTTAACTCCATAATTATTTAAAGTGTTTAATTTTTAATTGTGGCACCCCTGTTTGGCTTATTCGGTTAAAATATCTTAATATGGTTTTATATATATGTTTATATTATACGTATTAAATTTAGTTAAAATTGATATGGGCAGTTCAACACAAATACTTGCAAAAACAATTTTTTTATTACTTGTATTGTGGCAGCCCTGCTTGCTATATCTATACTAAACATCTTGATTTTGTTATTTTATGTTTCACGCCTACTTCATACAAAATTTCGTTGAAATCGCTTCTGCCAATTCCTTCCAAATTCATAATTACCGAAAGGTTTAACTTTGCAACTGTGGCTCCCCTGCTGTGTCGATCCGGTCCAAATATGTCATTGGTTTTTAATATACGAGTTGTCGTTGCTTGCATACTGTAAAGACTTAAAAAGTCACCATACACCAAAAAATGGCTTTCAAAACGCCAAAACGAAAGTTTTTTAGAGAAATTCAATCAAATACGATCGAAAATCAAAATTGTGTGATAAGAATAAGAATTCTCACTATTTTCCCCTTTGAACAGTACAAATCCCACTCCGATATCGTAATTCTAAAATATTTTAAAATGTAAAAGAAAACTCTCTGCACGAAGGGGCTTAGATTAACCATGTAAATCAAATGGGGAAAGAACTCACCTGGAATCGAAGTCGGGACCTGTATATAACAGGGAATGATGTATTCGTATTATGAAGTAACGAGCGATAAGACAAAGAAAGAAAAGGTGAGCAATACATCTTAAGAAAATATATGTCGTCGAATTGAAATTAGATTTTTGTATCGTGATGATCCATGTTATTGATATTGAACTTGGTGAATAGGTTGGAGGTGCATCATCTTCCCAACGCTAAAAGCGCATCCTAGCTCGAAAATTGACTTCTCTGCTAGAGGTTTTCATTTTCAAGATGATAATATTACCCGTCAGATACATTTTATTAAATATTCGCGTCAGCTTTACTTAATTAAGTTTAAAACTATGTAAGTAATACTTTTTCATTTATTCGCCGAAAACAAATTCTTCGAATAACGCGCTTTGTGTATTTTCAGTGCTTTTTTATAAAAAATAGTTATTTTCGGTTCAACCGTTCGTCTATCCGTGTACTAAATAACTCAAAAATGACGTAATTTACAAACACCGAAATTATAAAATAGTTAGTTCTATATTACATTATATGGTATATATTTTGTTGGATTTAGGGTCAGATGTTGGGAGTATGTAATTGGAAAAAGTACCTTCTGCTACAAATGTAGGCAACCGACATTACATCGCATCTGCGAATCTTTACTCTTATGGAAAGACAACAGTCGGTGAAAGGAAGCGTATTATGTAATTTGCTCTGCAATTCTTCCCTCACTTGTTATTTCTGTTTTCGATTGCAATGGTCAAGGATTGAGAGTGTTATACTCAGAAGTGGATGGATTAAAAATCATGTCGTTATTCTAGATTGAATTACTTTATAGTTCTCGATGGAAATGATTATTTGGCGTACTAAAAATTATTTATTATATTTAAAATATATCTTGACACACGGAATTACGAAAGATTCTATAGCTTCTCGGGCAATCATTGTCATCAGCTTTCAATTGCTACTTACCTCACAATATATTATATAATTTAATTCTCCGAAACCCATGCGAGCGTGCTACAATTTGGGGAATCACTTTAGAAACTCTAACTTTGCTCCGTTGGTAAAAAAGTATCCTGCGAATCACAAAGAGCGTTAATATTCCGAAACTTATCAGGCGCCAGTCATCCATTTTGCGTATTACGACCAATGGGCACCAAAAATTAACAATATCGAATGTATCTCCCGAACAAACTGAAGGAGATTCCGCTTCCCATTCGTTCATATCAAAACCTCGTTGAATTTATGACTCGGCCAAAAAACTTACCGCAAAGAAAACATGCTACTGTGGCACCAAAGGGCTATTCTCGAGGCGCAGAGGGTGATGGGAGATTAATCTCCTCCTGCAGAGAGAAAGAGGGGAGGCGGGAATAGGAGGTTAGGAGTGGGAGAGAACAATAAATGGAATAGGAACCTGAGACCCTAATGTAAGTGTAAGTAAGGAGCTACACCTTAATCGCCAATCCGAAGCTAGCGGCGCGTAGTCGAGAAGATGAGGGGTTTTGCGAGTCGAGAACCTTTGTTGTGGGGAGGGGAGAAGAGGAAATGGGGGAGAGTAACACGAGAGGAGGATGGAGTGGGTGGACTTTAGAGGATAGGAGGAGGGAGAAGGTAATGAATGTGAGGGAGGAAAAGTGTAGTGTCGGTAGGGGAGTATACGTGGAGGAGCGGGAATAGGGGGTGACTGGTAGAATGAATAGAAGGATGAAATAAGGTAGTAGTAGCAGTAGTCGGGAAGATTAGTAACAGAATGGCAAAGGTTTTGAGGCATGT
The DNA here is from genome assembly GCA_028673005.1 of Tanypteryx hageni. Taxonomy (NCBI): domain Eukaryota; kingdom Metazoa; phylum Arthropoda; class Insecta; order Odonata; family Petaluridae; genus Tanypteryx; species Tanypteryx hageni. The sequence continues at coordinate 71,656,440 of CM054113.1, forward strand.
GGGAAGGACGTGTGAGAGTGAGGAGTGATAGAGGAGAAGGAAAAAGAAGATTGGACAATAAGATGTTTCAAAGTGGAGGGGGAAATATATGAAGAGGTGGAGAAGAGTTGATGTTAAAGAATGGAAAAAAGAGGAAGAATTACAGAGATGGAAGGAGAGGAAGAGAGGACGCGAGGAAAGAAAGGAGAGGGGAGGCTGGCGATGGTTGTAGGTTTTTGAGTTTTTTGACCTCATCGCAGGACGATGAGACGGAGCGCTTTGTATATATTTCCCTTTATTGCGATAAATCCTTCGTAGAATTTTGTTTGTCGCTTTCTTTCCTGACTCGGAGGTAAGAGATGTCCCAGGTTCATAGCCATCCCGAATAGATATAATATTTTTGGCGTGTAATTTTTTGGTAGGACAATTTCTCAGTCCAACCTTAACCGCTGTGATAGGTTAAGTGGCTTCGATTTACAGAGAAGAATAACTTATGCTTAAGTATTCAATATCACGTAAGTGGAACTTCCCTCGTAAGCTGCAACATTTACAGTTATTCTCCATGTTATCATTTCATCAATGTGACATGATTTTTTACTTTCTCATGTACGTAGTATATAGAAAAGTATTGTAATCGTAAAAAATTAAATGCAAGTTTTAGGTGTCTCCGAGTTCAAAATAGTAGTTTTCGCCCTACCGACTATCTATGCGCGGCTCTAGAACCTAAACGGTTTAACTAAATCGAATTGTATTTCGAATTTAGACATACTATTATCCAGAATAGAAACTATAAAAGATAAGCGCAACAATGAAGGGTTGTTGATATTCACAAAACGTCGATTTATTCAAAAAGGGCTCTAACGATTTTGTTTAAAAATTGAGTCATATACAGTAGTACTGCATAAGCCACATTTTTCAAAAATTACTATATAGCGCTCAGCGACATAATATATCGATTTTTACACCTAGTAACCATCCAGCTCTCCTCATTTCTCCCATCAATATTCGTCCAGCAATAATGCTTCAGCGCCTATGTAATAATACTTGACATTCATACATGCTATAATTATTTATCAAGTGTGATTCTCACATATATGTTGTTATCAATATATTAATAACATTTACGCGTAGAAGACATTTTCCACGGTTTTGGTGTTTTTGTAGCAGTATGAATTCCTTCCAGTCAGTAGTGTAGTGAGACAATACGCATACGTATATGAGAAAGTTTACTCAATGTATATTTACTGAGTTTTTTTTTAACGGTCAGGGAAACCCTGAGCGGAATCAAATTCATACAGAAAATTTTAATTGGTTTCTTGTGTTTATGAAACATTTGATAATAAGTTATTTTTACACTATTGAAATTAAGATCAACTAAATTTTTTCATTTATTTTCCTGTAAGTTTTGAAATAAATAAGCATAATTTCAAATTAGGAGGGCATGGGTATCATTCTGCCTAAGCTAATGATATCAGGCGTAATACTAACAACTATAGAAGAAAGAAAACTTTTAAATTGTATATTTTATATATAATTTCTGTCAACACTAGCACGCCTCAGCATTATAAATATATTACAACGGACTGAAATTGGAGTGGTATGTGAGCGTTGAAAGCAGTGGGCCCGTGTGCAAATTCGGAAAGTGGACCGCTTACACTTTGAAAAATGTTAATTATTTGCCACCCACTCAATAGAAAAAACTTCAAGAAAGCAATCACAATATTTATTGCAATCTTTTGGCGCTTAATAACATTACTTTATGCTTGTGTTTATGGACGATGAATGCAATAATGACTTGAACGTGAAATTGTGCATCTCCTTTTACCATTTACTTTTCCCAGTCCATCATCCGGGATAAGGTATTTTTATGCTAAAGCGAAATTTCAAAATTGCGCCACCTAGTAAAGGCCACGAGTAAGAAACAAACCAGTTCGCTCTACAGATAATTGCTTTTATTCAGAATTTTTTTAACCTTTTATGGAATAATATTACGCTTCCTTTGAGACTTAGTTAGCACGGAGGAAAGTTGAGAATATGAAAGCATAGAATTTTAGCAACAACCAAAGCTGCCTGTTCTTTAATAATTATTAGTATTTACACTAATATTTGCAGAAAGGCTCCACGTATAAAAGAAACTCGCATGCATAAAAATAAAAATGTTATCTCAGACTGAAGGATATGACCTCTTCGTATGAGATTCTTACAGTACGCTTCGTTCCATAAAAACACCAGAAAATAATCATTAAAAAGCTAAAACTTATCTCTCGGTACACCCTTTGTTTGTGCAGAATTGATGATTTCATTAAAGCCGAAATACTTAATGAATCAGTGGAGAAATAAGAAGTGTAGCATCCCACTAAACAAACCATTAAACATACTTTACAAAAAACCGCTAATGAGTTACAAACGAAATGGTTTTGTAGTCGCTCCCTAAAAGAACTGACAAATGGATGTGATTTGAACGTTTCTCAAACCGGATTTCTTCCCTCACGAGTCGCACAGTGCCCTCTTATGCTTCTTATTATATTCGAGCTTTGTACCTACAGTAAGCCTTTGCTATCCGCGGTTTTGACATCTATGGCTTTGGATAACTGCGCTAAAATTTTGGTAAAATATAAGCAACGGACACGGCACATAAATTGCCCAATCCTTATTTTTTTTAACGCTTTTACATTTTTCTGAGTTTAATTCACGTTGTTAAGTCACTAATTTAAAACAAACAGCCACTTTACATCATTTAGCGTTTTATTGTTTGCTTCTAAATAACGAACAAATCCAGATTATGCAATGTCACTCTTTTCTTTCAAAAACGAAATCTCTTTCTCCTGTTGTAGAAACGAGACGCATATGCTGGTACTCATCTCGTAATATAATTCAGATAATTTAAATCATTTTTATAACAATATGCTATCGATTAATGTTTATGGGCTATTACTGTTCTTTTTCAATGAATATACATATGTACTTTTAATAATATGTTTAGTGAGCCCATATTAGGCTGGTTTTCAAAGGAAACATAGCCTTATGAAATGGTCGTGTCTGTGTATTTGTATGCTCCCCCCACTAACAACTTTTGCATCAATGGACCGATTTTCATGAAACCTCGTATGAGGCTCATTCTGTCAGGGCCCACCTCCGAGCTATATTTTATTTGGCAAAGATTGAAGTCCCGGGTTCGATTTCAAGAACGTTTTTCCCTATTTGTTTTACATAGGAAGTCTCAAATACATCGTGCAGAGATGTTTTCATTAACACTTCACAATATCTAAAATTCTGATATCGGAGCGAGGTTTGTACTGTTCTAAGGGGAAAAGAATGTAGATATTTATTCTTGTCACCGAATTTTGATAATTGATCGTATTTTCTTGAATTTCTAAACAGATCGTATTTGCGTTTAAAATCGCATTTTCTCGGATTATTGCCATGAAGACGATAATTATCGAACTCGGCTTGAGCATGGACGAGTGATCATATAGGTTATTTTCTTTTCCACTCGTCTACCTGTAAGAAATGGACAGTAAATCCATACATAGGGTGAGCAGATTCTGAGGAAGTAAAACCGAGACACAACGTGCTCTGGGTAAGAAAAACCGGGTCATAATCGGGAAAATATAAGATCTTTTGTTGTTTTGTCGCTTACATGCCAAATAGAAAATTCTGCGTAGCTTGGCCATGATTTCTTGACAAAGTAGCCCATAGTCTTTCCAAATGATAACATTATGTGCACGAAATTATTATAGAATTGTTTAGAAAATTGATGGGAACAAATATTTTAGTCATTGTTATCATATTTTTCGGGCTATTAAACGCGCCCCAAGTTCTTAGAAAATTTTCCAGAAAAAAGTATTTTGGTTCACCAAAACATTTAGGAAAAGCCACGTTGTGTATCATTTCTAGCAGTGGTTAAATCCGTATCTGGCAGCATTCAAGAAAATATTATGGCGTGATAACAGTGAAATATAAAGTTTTAGATAAACTTAATTCGTGAAAGTAAATAGGGATGATCTACAACATAAATAATTGCTTCGAAACTCGTATAGCTAAATGTGCTCTGCGTGCACTCTGCTGTCGGAGTGCGCTCCACACCTCGCACCTATAGGCACTCCTAATGGATTGTTCTTATTTAAACATAATTGAAAGATGAGATTTTTAATTCCTAATAAATGGATTGCTTGTGTAATAACATAACTGGTGGAATGTGATTTATTTTATATTTATTTAATTAAAAAAAATTAAACGGGACAAATACTAAACCGGACGGGACGCCGGGGCAAAATCTAAAATCTGGGACTGTCGCGGCTAAACCGGGACGTATGCTCATTCTATCCATACATATTAGCGTATAAACAGTAACATTTGTTAAATTCGTTTTTAAAAAAATACATGCAAAATATGACAGAAAGATACGTTGACATTTCTTTTAGTATTTTAAACCTGATAATGGTATATTAATTTGTTTTCCAATTTTTCTCTATCATTGATAAACTATGAATTACAAATGGTATTTATGGTATGAGAATTCCTTGGAATGTCTAACACATACTGAAACACTTCCTGTCGATATAAGTAATTAATTCGGGACGCCAACTTTGGGAAACCAGCCTGCATCAGTCCTGGTTTGGACACTTGTTGCTCTTGCTTTCGGTGTTTGAGGTATTTTCCAGGAACATAATCCCCGCGTACAGCGAGAGCATATTTTATTTTTTTTCTTTGCAGTTGGACAGAAAAGGGTGCAGTTGGTGTCTTTTCATTGATGTATCTTCAACTTTGCAATAAATCTTGCTTTTTGAACGAAATTCTTTCCTTTCAGTACAGCGATGCTCACTGTGAATCTAAAGTTTTTTGTTCTTACTCTAAATTCTGTTTGTAATCTGAGAAGAAATGAAGCTATTCCTGCAACATGGAGGGATTTTGGAAAAGTTCATAATGATTAGTGGATATATAATTTGCATCACTTTTTTTATGAATGCAACGCAATTATTACTTCAACATATTTTTATTTACTCCCAATCTACCCGTATATTTTGGCGAAGATCCCATTTAAATCACTTAGAAAATTTGGGGATATCACCTCACGACTCTTTCGTCTCGTATGACCTCTGCGTGAGTAGGAAAAATGTTTAAGAAGGGAATATTTGTCTCTATTTTGTAGGAATGAGATTTTGGAAACTATGCTTGGGGAAGCAATACCTATATCACATTGTCACACGCGTCGTTTTCCGAAAAAAATTCCAGCCGCTCGATAACTTTCCTATCGCCTTTCATTCATTAGTGGAAGTCCGTCTCATTTTCTTTGCCATAATTTGGTACTCGTTGGGCCTCCCGTATAAGGTGGGCCCTTTGTGCATTGAACACCGATTGTTACGCCACTAATCGAAAGTCTTCATGCGCCTGTATCCTAGTGTAATTTTGATTAGGTAGTTAGCCGCACAGTAGTTAAACAACTGATTACATGAGGCTGAATATGTGATTGAACTCGGACTGTTGTTTAAGTCAAAGTGATAATTAGAACAACTCTGGGAGTCATGAAACTTTGGTGTAAACCACTTGTCCATTCAAAATCACAAAATAGCTGTCTTCAGAGGTAATCAATTGATGATCTGAAAAAGAATTTCCTGGCCCAAGGGTTCATTTGCCTTTATAGACTCCTGTCATCAACTCAGCACCCAATTTGCTGTTGCTTTTATGGTTTGCATTTCTTTTTATCATCTCAACTTATGATAAATTTTTATAATAAATTTTATCCATGATTATTATTTATTTATTATTTAGTTTTTATGCAAGGAGGGATAATTTCTTTTTGTAATGTATTATTTTAAAGGCAAGCTAAGGCTCTCTGTTAGGAATTTGCATTAATTTTGTGTCCGTAAACACGGCTCCAAAAAAACCAATCGGTAGAATTACATATCACCTTACTGACACGCCGTTTACAACTACTGTTTTTACCGATTTGTCGTAATGAGCGCGTTCGCCGCGAACATTTTATTTCGATCAGAGGAGAGCGATCGTACATTGCCCCTTCAGAAATAAATTAAAATTCAACCTCTCGCATTATCTCGGCAATAATACGAGGTCAAGGGAATTAAATCCTCGAGCGTAATGAAAGGGGTGGGTTGATGGAGGGGTAATAGAGATTGAGGGTGGGTGGGTCATCGGTGGGGGAGGAGGAGGTGGGGTGGGGACGTAGGAGTCTGGGGAGGGAGCCCAAGCGTAGCCTCCGGGTATCTCGGAGGGCAGACCCTCTCGGCGGAGCCAGAAACTGTAATTACCGAGACCTCTTGCGCTGCTCCCGGGCCCACAGCGTTCGATTAACTGCCATTCTTCAACTCCCCCTCTTACATTCTCTTCCGAACTCTCCTCTCCACTTTCTCTTCCGCGTTTTTCTTTTTCTCCCTCTCTTTCTACCTCTGCGCACTCCTTCGGTAGCTTCAACGCGCTCCTATCATCCCGCAACAAAATACCCACAAATTTGATAAAGTAGGAGCCGGTAATTCTACAGCTCACCCTATATTCGAAATTCAGGAGCCGAGATCTCTCGTGGAGTAAAGCGGCGAAATAGCGAAAGTGAAGGATTTAATGCGGATACCTTTATGCATTTGGGGTGGAACTTTCTCATTTCTAGTAGTAAATACGAGCGGTTTCACTAATGCTCCTCGCGACTGCCGCAGGAAAGGCTATATTTATTTTTATGGAGTTCATTTTTTGTTTTAACTTTAGGAGGAATATTTATCGTGGAACAGGGACACATGTTTTCGCACAAATTGACATTGTTTCTCGGAGAAATGCTGAGGTCGCCTCGTTCGCAACGAAAGGGTGACCGTTTAACAACTCTCGCTTGTCCGGTTTAGCAAACAGATAATTGATCCCTAGTTCCGTGGCACTAAATAATTGCCTTATCATCAATTTTCGAATGATTCTCTTCGGGAACGGGCGTTGAAATCACTACGCTAACTGCTTGTGTGGGAGTGTTAATTATACGACCTGAACTAAAACGAAATTAAAGACCAAGTTCTCATCAAGTGAGGCTGTTTCAGGAGATATTTTTAAATAGCAGACGATGACTTTAAGCAAAAAAATCACTGATCTCTGCACGTACATCGATGGAAGCCAAGCGCCTATTCGGGTGCTTCGACAGCGCATCGTCCTCGTTCGCCTTTTTAATGGTTTCTCTTATCTACTCCATTCGATGAGATGGTTACAACGTTCTCTCCGTTGAAAGCTGTTCCTTATACTGGAGGTCTTACTTACTTCCCCTGTATTCTACACTGAACTTGATAATAGTCCGCTTCACCAACTCTAGATATCTGTCAGTATCAATTTGTGCCTTTTGTCATTGGTAGCAATCATAAAAGATAGCATTTTAAATAATTAAAAGCTGCATATGGGCACTGGCTTAAAGGGACCGTTGAACCGCGGGAGCCTTTAGGGGCGGATCTCTGCGCCTCTCCTGAAACCCGCCGAATAACTATTGAGCACTCATGAAGAATAAAAATCGCCTCTTGCATGTTATTGCGTTTGTTCGATTTCGGTGACTACTCACTGCGAGTCAATAATGCAAAGCACTGATTTCGAGTAGTGTGATTAGTAGAAAATGTCAGACGGCTGGCACGTAGCAGATGCTTTTGTGCTATGGAGCTGTTCGATTTCGTCATTAAGAATATCGGATTATTGGCTTCTTGTGTTACTTTTTTACATGATGGATAGAGACAAGTTTTGCAGCTTCCCACAAAAAACCAGAAGATGAAAATTTTCATGTGGAAGCTTACATTCCTGTTTGCGAATGCTTTTGTGGACCACATCAGAATCTCCGAGCGCTTCGGTGGGTCGGATACACTAAATCCAAACTTACTCAAAAATTTGTGTTATTATAAAAGTGAAAATCAAGTAAAAAACATTTTTTTAGTGTAAAGCTTTACCGTGCATGTTTTGTTTCCATAATTTAAATTTAGAATATCACATTTCCTGTATTTAATCTCCCTATTTGCTTTTTCATCCAAGTTTTTTGGGCAGTTATTTGCCCACTCCTGCCCTGGGTTAAACTTCATCAGTTTAAGTCGAACAACAGTATATAATTTCTGTGTAGCAAAATTGCGCGAACGAGATTTATATTTCGTGGAGGCTTTGGAGATTCCGTCTCCATCGAAACTAAATATATTTATTTATTCTAGTTCTGCGTCAGTTTATTCTAATATTCCTTCGCATATGCGTTGGTCCTTTACGCACAACAATTAATCTTGTATGTAGGCTGATCGACTATCCTTATATAATAATTCTCAAGTGTCCGTCTGTCTGTCTGTCCCGGTATTTTTGGACATTTCCCAATGGAATTAAGAGCTGAAAATTTTACAGTCGTTAAACCCGCATGAGCTGGTCTCTAGAAAAATTTAACATCCCGGAAAAAGTTCCGGATTCGACCCCGAGAGACTATTATATTTTCCCATAAGTTTCCAGGGGATTTTCGATTTTTCAAGGTGCAAGGTTTATTTCCTTCATTCATTAAAATATGTAAATATGGACCGAATTTCTTCGTTTTTGTTTTATTCGACGGTTAAAACTGTAATATATCTTATTCTTGCAATGTTTAGATGTTACACGGAGGAATTTTATCAGAAACACGCATTTCTTTTCGAAATTTTATCGCTTTTTTGCACTCTTTCCGGGTGTTGCCAAGGCGACTCGCATTGTTGCCTCCGATTGAATTAGCGTCTATTAAGCATTCAAATAGACGAAAGAATTGTGTTATTCGCTTCGCGCAATGTCCAACTTAATAGATTTAAACGTTAATAATTGAAGAATATTATTATTCAGTAAACATACGAAGAGGAAGAATAACGGAGCCAAAGAGTGGCAAATCAAGTCGTATATTGATGCCAGAATGTAATAAATTTCATGCGCTTCATTTTCTGGTAGAAATCAAATGGCTGGCAGGAATTTATTAATTAATCAAACAATTACATTTACTATGTATATATATAAGTTTTTACTCACACACTTCAGAAGTTATATTTTAATCACACTACAAAGTCCCGTTGATGTTCAACGGGAAATTCCGCTCGTTCTTTACTATTTCACCGAATATAATTTTCAAGCTAGACAAGTCAAGCAAAGGAATTCCTTAATTTTGATAAAACAAAATTTCTTTCCTTATACGCGATATTCATATTGAATCCTCTGGTTACTCTAGTATTGACCGTAGATTTTGAATTTAGAAATTATTTGCCTCGTGGTTGAACTCTGAAATCTAATATTTACTGTCTTCTTTTAACTAGTCCTACGCTTCGGGATGCGCTGGCAAAATTAGGAATCCCATGACTTCGAGTTTTCAAAGTCTTGGTCGCATGAATTTATGTTTTTGCCGATGCACTCGAATTTTTACTTTCTCCGTAGTATAAAGTAGTTTTCATTTAAAAAACCTAATTCGAGATTTAAACGGAGACACACGTTTTGAGATCCCCTAAACACGTTTTTGCTTTTTGTCGATTACGTCGATCTGTGGATGATTGTAATTTTGTAGGCGCTCTTGCTAAAAATATACTAATAAATTTAGCACAAAACTGTATATTTAAGATTTTTATTAAAAACTCAAGAACTGATTATACATTGACTAAAATTTGTAGATCGGAAGTGGATGTTCACTCTTGCAGTTTCTCCGTTTTTACCATATATCTCCTATAGGGCTTCAGTAATATAAATAGTTTTCACTTTTAAAGTCGTAGACAAAGTAATGTTCTATAATATTTGTTTGAAATCTTTTTTTATTGAACGCATTTTTTCAGAGATATTTCTATTATCCTTCTGAATTTGTTCAGTACATTGAATGGCGCTAGGTGACAGCCTTGTTTCCGTTGCTTTAATAAAATTTTCGAATTGTTGATAGCGACACCGCCGCTGCCAACTGTAATTTCAATCTCGATCGAAATTATCCCAATACAATATGTCAAGGATGCGTTCCTTAAAAGGGCGAATTAAATCTAAGCAGTTTTTCCCCATTAGAATCTGTTTTAAAAGTTGTGAAAATCACTCCTTAACCGTACAAAATTTATAATTCGGCCACGCGGGCGAAAATTCCCCATCCGAGTAAACATTAGGTAATGTCCTCATAGAACTTAGAAAATTCAGCAATTTTAATCTCCATATCTTACTTCATTAAACGAATATCAGCGAATAATTGATCATTTGTTTATTTTCGTTACCATAGTTATATTTATCGTATCCAAGGTATTGTTTAAACTTCAAAACAGCGACGAAATTTCTTGAATATGTGGACTGATGCGATGAAAATCCCAGTAAATTACACGAAATCGGCAACAATGCAAATCGCTTTGACGACGAATGATTTTCACGAAAATATGTCAAATTTCTTTCCTTAAAAATTAATTTGTGGACCGGTTCGACGGGTATTCGAAAATTTACTGCAGGAAAATGAAATTTCGTTCTATCAAGTGTTCTTTATTTCATGTGTCGAATTCCTAGGAAAATTCTAAGTAACTTTAAAATTCAGTTGATAAATATGATACTCAATCACCTCTTTCGCAGGATACGACAACCTGGCTTATATTATTTACTAGCTGGAGTTACCCGTATTCGCTCGGGAAAGAATTTTCTTTTAAGTAGCAAATGATTTTTATTTTTCGGGGCCCCTCGTTGTCGGTGCCCCCAAATTTCTCAAATGTGTTATTCGGAGAAGAGGTTCACACGGAATTTTAACTACCACCTAAATAAACCATTAACATATTTTAGTCAGGCTTGTGCTCGTGGGTGTATCTCAATGGCGAATCCATCATATAATCAAGGCAGACTGATTTTCCAAGAATATTTGGCGTAATCGAGCAGTTTTATTAAAATAGAAATTACTTCGAGTGCACCATAAGTCCTGAATTTTCGTTCCCCGTTCCTTAATTACGCAAGCGATGTTTACATTAACATTTAATATTTTATCTATGATATTGTAAAGTTTTACCATTAATATATTTACGCATTAATGTCTTGCTTAATATCTACATGGATAGATGCACCGAAGCCTTTAAAGCAACAATAAAATCATGTGGATTACGTCAATACTAATAGCCAAAACGTAAACAATAAACTACATCTTGGTTACCGAACAAATGTAAGTAGATGTATCGATTTATGTTGCGATAAATCTTTCAATGTTAATGGTAAAAGATAACAGTGTTATAATATTCCTTAAAAATCTTTTGACTCACTTTTAAAGTATTCATAGACTATATTTAATCCATTTGTACCCTTTATCTTGGATTCGGCTATTCTTCTTCTACGGCGCGCCTTGCATCAATCTTTACGTGGCTATCTTCCTTTGAAGAGGACAACAATTAAGAAATTTGTTGCCGCCTGAAAAATGTTAATAAATTTTGCGCTTAAAGGATAATTTCGAGCGATGGAACATGTAATACGACTAAACATGAACAGAATTAAAATATTCAGTCTTTTGTGCATAAAATAAGCTATTTCCCGTGATCGTAAGTTAATATTTAGGTATATTTATATCCACATCAGTGAAGGGCTGAATGGCATTTTGGGGTTTCTCCACACCATTTCCCATGCATTCTTATCGAAATCGTATTTTGTTGACCCCATGGGGTATAAGAGACCACACGGTCTGCAAACCTTCCTTTTGTCCATAGGATGGCCCATGAAATTTTTTAATTCGATAGCTTCAACCGTGTAAAAACGTATAAGGGACATAAATACATACATATAGACACATTCATTTTTATATATTAGACTAGCTTATTTTATCCCGGATTCGCTCAGGGAAGTTTAAGTTAATTTCAATTTTTGACGTTGCGTTGAATCTTCTAGGATGCTCCCCACTTGGCACTCTATCTGATTTTATGACCAATTTTATCTCGTTGTTAGCATCCGTTCCAATGCTGTTTTGAATGTTTGTACGCATAAATTGCAAGAATGAAACATTTTTTGTAGGGATCTTACTATCGATGCGTTTTTTCCAGGATTATGTCTACATCATTTATCAACTTGCGAATTTTCATTGTCAATAAAGTAGATTTGAAGAAACTTACGATTCTGATCATTGACTAGTAACAATGAGCTTATACTATGATAGATTTGTCCTTGCACTCGAAAAGTTGATTGAAAACCATAATTCGGAACCGGAGTTGTCATTTTTCATTTGAAAACACGAATTATATTTACTTACATTTTTCAGAAAATCTTATGATTGTGTAGAAACATTTTGCATCAAACTAAATAATGGCTCAGGCACATCTTCAAAAACAGTTAAAACTATTTTCCCGTTAGAACAACACAGGACCTCCGCTTCTGTATTAAATGTTTGGCTTTACCAAACCTGCATATTTTCGTATGACCTTCTATATTAATCAATTCAAGAACTTCGTAATCAATCGCAGGATCATAAATATAGCCATTATTTCTCAATAAAATCCAGTTGGTTAATCTATTTCTTACAGTGCGTATTTGTTGTTGTTGAAGGCGATTGAGAGAATTTTCATTGGTTTCATTCAATCCAGAATTCCTGTCTCTCGCCATTTTCAGCGAGTCGCGATTATTTTTGTTCTGTTGTTTCATTTAATCGGGCGTTTCTTTTACTTTCACAGTTGTATCGCAGACGACGTTCTCTTGATTCTTGATTGATTTATTCACAAAAATTCATCCTATTTTTACGGAAACTGTCAGTAAGGATCAGACATTATTATAGTTTAACTTAAAACAACAAAGAGGAATAAATTTAGACACGAACAACATTATTAATAAAGAAACGAAAACAGAAAATGGTGTTATGAGATAAAATATCACTCACCGTTTTTATTTCTCAGTGAAATCCAGTTGGATAATTTATTTCGCATCTCTCTATTCGTATGTCAGGCGTTTCTTTGTTTGGAAGATCAAATCCTTCTTCGAGGTTGTCATAATAAATATTGTAAACAAAATATTGAAAATCGAATTTTGTTCGATTAATTTAAATTTTTATTTCAATTATGAACATAACATTAAATAAGATTGGAAAATATTTTAAAGTCATTTAAAATACAAAAGAAAAGATCCTAAATAAAAAGTTTTCAAAATAAAATGCATTGAATAAACATTAAGTGAATGAATTAAGCGAACATTCAATGCATAATATGGGTAAGATATCCCAGTCCAACAATAATATTCCCATAGCAGCCTTTAATTCATTCGTGGCTTTATTCCATTAAATTCGCGATAATACCAATTTTTCAAATTTTAGGTAATAGGAAACGAAAATAGATTAAAAGAATAAGTAATATTTTTACCTCAGAAAATGTAACATTTTCATACGCAAAAGAAATCTGTTGGCCGAATCGACGCATATTTGAAAATCAACGACTAGAAATTGGATTCCCATTCTTTCTGGCGTTCTTTAGTTCAAGTCTCGAATTTATATATAATTATAAGCAATTTTCAAATACAAATCGGTAAGGCCTCGTCCACATTATGTAACAAATGTTACATAATATAGCGTAACATAGTGTAACCTGTTATAGTAACGTTACCGTAACATTGTTACGTAACAATATGTTACGTAACACTGCCTGTCCACACTAGTAACTGCATTTAGTTGGTGTTACGACTTGTGAGGAGACACTCTCATATTTACATGAAGTACTTAGATTTTTTTTACGTATTAATATGTCGGTCGAAGAATTGTTTCTTGCAAGTGCTTTCTATAAGGTTATCCAAACATTACATAGGAGAAGGAGCAAGAAATCTCGAAGTGTCTGGACACGAGAGTTACTGCTAGGGAGGCAGGGGTATGACGAGTTGTCAATTGTAAGAAACTTATCAAACGGTTCAGAAATTTTACAAGGCTAACCCCATCTGACTTTGGATACTTTTACAACTCGTTGGAGAGAACATTTCTAGAAGAGATACTACTTTTCGTGATACAATATCCCTTACTGAAAGGCTCTTAATAACACTGAGATATTATCATCGAACGCATAAATGATGAACAATGAGCTGGCGTTACGATAAAAATTTATTCGAGTTAGTGTAAATGGTCGCGTACAGACTTTTGCATTTAGTTGTGGGAGGCGCCGCAGAGGAAAGGATGGTATAAGGAGGAAGCGATTTCTTCGTGACCGGCAGAAACGCATTCCCTTTGCCTAGTGTTTCTCAACCGGGGTGACATCACACCCCAGGGTGACGCAAATATTTGATTAATTCACTGTGTATCATATTCTGGCTTATAAAAATAAATAAAACCAGAAGAATACCTGCCTCTGCTCCTTTGAATGCATAAATGTTGATCTTTATGTTGTAGATAAAGCCTAATTTATCTTTAAAGGTGACTTGAAGGAAATAGAACAGTAAACGGTGTGACGCAGAGCAGAAATGGGGTGACGCAAACAAAAAAAGTTTGAGAAACACTGCCTTTGCCTGAGGAAGATTTTCTTTTAATATTTAGGCTTAATCAAGAAGCTGGAATGCATGTTTGCGATACGATGTAATGTATGTTAAGGCCTCATATAAAAGCTACGAGAAAATCATCGCTGTCCGTAGAACTAAAGTTAAATAGCTATAGTGGTTATTGATAATATTCGTGGTTATACAATATTTTCTTTGTGACTGGTTAATATCACCTGCTATTTAAACTTTTTAAATTTCAATAATATCGAGTAGACCAAATAAATAAACAAGGCAGCATTTAGAAAACTCAACAATTTAATTAGTTTTAAGTATTTGTTATCTCTGAATCGACTCAGTTGGAAGAAATTGAGCTACTGCACATGTTACATGTTATCGCTAGTCCAGCGATATTTAGGGACATGGTTACGGAGCACAAAAATGGGCACAGTAACACTAAGAATGTTACGTAACAAGAGGTAACGTGCTACGTAAAAAGATGTAACATGTTCCTGTAACACTGTTACGTAACACCTGCTGCATAGTGTGGACGAGGCATAAAACGCTGCACCCTTCGCATGTAATTCAAATGGAGGCATGAAGGGTTCCTAGAATCAAACTCTGGCTGTTATAATTGAGGCCTCAAATGGCAACTTGATCTCCTATAACGGAAGTACACCACAACTAATTGAAATGAATCCGTAAAAGAAATTAACACAAATATGGTTTGTGAATGAGACAAAATGCCAAAAAAACAAACGAAGCTAAACACCATATTAATTGTTTTATACATGGACTATATTAGTGCAAACTAAATATTTACAATAGCATCAGTCAACAACAATTCTCTTAGAAAAAGCATGTGCCTCTATCTTAAGAATAATGTCCCGTATTTCTATTCCACCTCTTTCCATTTCTCTCTTACCTCAAGGGTAACCTTTCTCCTATCCGCCTACGCACTTGAGCGTATATCGTTCTTTTCCCTTTTATTTGCCTCCCGCGATGCCTACCTTCTTCATTCCATCTACATAGCTCCCATTATCGCGCCATCTTAGTTTCGAGGGAGCAAAACTAAACCAGCCATGTTTTCCGAGGTTGGTCGACCATATTCATCGCTCTTGACTGGACCGGCTATCTTCCTTCCGTAAGAATAAATTTCTCTTTCCCACTCTCTTCTCCTAAATAGCATTCATACCTAATGCTCCTGATCTTTCTTGCTACCTTCCTACCTCTTTTACAGGTGTTTCGCCCTCGCTCCCTCCTCTCTTTCTTTTATGCATAGTTAAGGGTGTACTTAATTCTGCTCTAAAACACTTCTGGGTAAGCTGACAGCAAAATGTTGTCTTAAGAGGATTTTCGATGCAATATTTTATTTTTCCCGCCATTTTTACGGCGCCTGTAGTTTATTCTAAGGGAAACGTATTCTTTCAATCGAAATCTTTGGTCATTGTGTCAACTCAGTGCGTTTTGCAAAGAAATTTCTTCAACAGTGGCGTACCTACTTACCTATTGCTGCGTGGACCCCGATGAAAATGTATATTATGGATCCACCTTTTTGTTTTGCGAGACGATTGTCGCAGGAAAATGCGTTACTTTATTAATAACTTTATTATAACCGACAAGTATAAAAATTGTATGTTTGCAGATATAAAAATTGAATGTTGCAATCGTTATTGGGCCCCTTCCACCAGCGGTCCTCTACGCCAATGTCCCCACGGTTTTAAAATCTCAGATTAATTTTAGCTAACATTAAATTTTGGGAGCCATTAGTAGCGATTTTTATCTGACAGTCTCCCGCATTGTTTTCATTTGAAACACATCGAAATTTGTTAACTTTAATAGCCACAGAATAAACTCGATCGCAGTATTTTCCGCGATGGTGTTTCGATATTGTAAAATATGAGGAGACCAGGTTTTGAGACGGAAAGAAATGGAAATAGGAATAGTAATTTAAAGGTGAGAGTAGGGCGTCCGCATTCAATGCTTCCAGCATGCAAGAAAATTATTTGCGATTGCAAGAAAATAATACGGTAGAGTCTATTCCTTCGTACTTCTTTTTAGGTTGTATTTATCCTCCATTCGTTCTTGTATCCATATTTATAAATCAATCTCTCTTATTATCTTAGTGCTTTATTTTGCTTGCTGTATGCAATTTCTTGTTGTTTCGTTCTTGGTGAGTTCTATTTGAGATTAACATTGGTCCGCATTGTTGAATATTCCTCTTTTACTTTGATACTTGATGTTCGCAAAGAATATTAATAAGTTGAACACTTTATACTGTTTCATATCATCGGGGATGACACCAGACTATTTATTACTACTAAGATTTTTCAAGAAAGATTTATAACAGTTGCCCTATACCAAAACATTTTCGTAACCTGGGATTTTACGTGTTAGGAGATTGTCAGTTTTCCTTAATGGTACACATTTCCTATTGGGATTAATAGACTCATTATGTACTGTCAACGCAACCTGGTAATGCAATGAAGAATGCAGAAAGATTTTCTTCCATTTTTTCTTCGTACTCCTAAGGATAGTGTGCACACATGCATACATAGTTTGGTTTGGGAATTCGCTCCGTGGTCTTTAATTTAGTAGTTGTATTTACATTAATAAGGAACTAGCTAATTACCTGGGCTTTATCCCGGGTCACAGTTTCGAATTTTTCATGATAATTTCACTCGCTAATATTTTCATTCAAACTCTCGAGATTTAGTGACCAATATTCTCCCTTAATTGGTATGAACAAATTAAGTATAGAATCATATATGAAATTTTGCTAAGAGTATTCAAAATAAGTTGTGTAATTTTACGAAAAAAAATAACACGGTTCTCTAGACAGGGTATGAGTTGTATGGCACCCCCCTCCCAAAAAAAAAACAAAATTCTGTCCCAGTAAGTGTACCAAGTTGTAAGTCTTTAAGTTTCTAGGTTTTCGAGAAATGCTGTCCACACACACATAAAGACAGACACACGCCGCCTTTATTATTATTATAGCGTAATTGCCCGTCAGATATAACGGGTATGTGCAGAATATGTATTAAAATTCAGGTAGGTACTTCCCATTATTCCTCCCTTTCTTTCTGCCTCCCTCCCTCTCCCCCTACTCTCTCTCCGCCCTATTCTCCATCTCTCCCTCGTATTTTCCCTCTCTTTCTTCTTTCCATTCTCCATACCTCTCACCCTCCTATTCTCCACTCTCTCTTCTTTCCATCCTCCCCTTTCCTCCCATTTTCTTCCCTTTCTCCCTCACATTCTCTTTCTCATTCCCTCCTCAAAAATGTACCTATCTCTCTCAGCATGATATACGTAGATGCATATCTTACATACAAAATGAATATTTATTTGTTAAATATTATGCTAGACAACTTTAGCTGGCAAAAATTCTCTTAACTTTCTGGACCATACTACATATAATATGAATTTTATAGTTTTTAATTTTCAATCCACCTAAAGTATTGCTTCATTAAATTTAAATTTATAAATTTTATTCGGAGGAAGTGCAATATATCCCCCCTCAAAATATCACCACAAACGGACAATTATTACTTAAGTTACCATGCCAACCCTATATAAACAAATTCTAATTAGCTCATTATATAAATTTCTGCTGTAACGAGACCAGACCGAAAACGGACTTTGCTCTTCATTTTATTTTGTTTTTGCGCGCAGCCAACAGGGTGCGCGTCAGTTCTTCTTCTCTTGTGGAAGCTTACGTAGTGTAGTGTGCGCCCCAGGCGATTAAAGGTGTTTGTGTTTTTACGCGTAACTTTCATTTGTGCCCTTTCCTCTCCGAGAAACCCTAGCCCGTCACAAATGGCGCCCAACTCGCGGCTCGGGAGCAGATGAAAGTGTGCAAAGGAATATATGCGTCTCCAACACTCATCAGATCTGAGCATCGGATTCCGGAAGCAGCGCAACCAATTCCATGTTGTGTATAGATACCTCCTCACTTAGTGCCATATACAGCGAAATTAAGTGAGATACATGTGTCCGCAAATTTCAAATTTGTATTTTGGCCATAATTAGTGTGTGCTGTCTATTTTCTACGTGTTAGTGCTATACATCCTGCCACGTGGTTTTCTTAAGTATCCTTCCGCGAAGCGATACTTCTTTGCCTACTTCCACCTACAGTGAAATTTAGTGCGATACGTGTGTCCGTAAATTTCAAATTTGTATTTTGGCCATAATTAGTGTGTGCTGTCGATTTTCTACGTGTTAGTGCTATAGATCCTGCCACGTGGTTTTTTTATGTATCCTTCCGCGAAGCGATACTTCTTCGCCTACTTCCACCTACAGTGAAATTTAGTGCGATACGTGTGTCCGTAAATTTCTAATTTCCACGTGATATTATTCGCTCGCTGCGAAAATATTTGTCCTTTCGCGCTGCGACAATTAACTGTCCTTCAGCGCTGCGGCATTGTGTTCTTCCGCGTGGCCATATTGTTTTACTCGCGGCCATATTGCTTTTTTGGCCAAACTGCGTTCTTCCACGTGGTTGTTCCTTTGTGCGGCCATATTGCTTTTTCCGCGCTGCGACCTTGGGCCTTGCCGCCTAGCGAATTTTTCCGTATTTCCGCTGAGTGATATTGTTTCCTGCGTGGATTAGTTTAGAAATAGCTACCATGCCTAAATGTAAATCATCACCCACGGAAGGGACGAGTGAATCTCCGCCAGCCTTGACGTTATCAAACGAACAATTTCAGGCGCTGATTGCGCAAATTACGGACTCGGCAAGAATGACTGTTCTTGATAGGCAATTGACGAGCCCCGTCCTTGTTACACCAAGTAGCGGCAATTTTTCTAAATGTACTTCTCGATTTAACGGCAGTGCTTCGTCTGATGTTGACGCATTCTTGGACTCGGTTTTGACCTTTAAGGATTGCGCAAATGTCAGCGAAGAAAATGCATTACGTGGTGTCTCAATGCTTCTGGAAGGCATTGCTGCGACATGGTGGCAGGGTATAAAGAGAGATATTTCGGACTGGGACGGTGCCGTGTGCGCGTTTCGAGACGCGTTCTCTCGCAAATTGCCGCCTCATCTCGTCTTTAGAGAGATTTTTGCTCGTGAGCAACACGAAAATGAAACAAGCGAGATTTTTGTATGCCACATTCGTGCCCTCTTGTCACAATTACCGTATACCTTGCCAGAACGCGCGCAATTAGATATTGTATACGGGTTAATGAATAGAAAAGTTAGGAAAAGACTTTCACCTAGCGATTTCGACTCATTCAAGAGTCTTTTGCAACGTGCAAAAGACATTGAACACTCACGGCGTGAGGTTGTGCGACCATCAAAGGATGTCAGTAGTAATGAAGGTAGACACCGACCGGAGAAGAAACAGCGTCCGAGGTGTAGTTACTGTAAATATTTCGGCCACGTTGAATCAGATTGCAGGAAAGCAAAGGCAACTAAGGGTGATGTTGTACAATCAGTAAAATCATCACCCCAAACCCCAAAATCTGATTCGCCAAAACCACAAATAACGTGTTTTGGGTGCGGTGCCCCAGGTTATGTCAGAAGCAACTGCCCTAACTGTGCTCCTCCCATGAAAACTGAAAGTACGATTGTCTCATCCTTCAATTTTATGCAGTCAACCTTCTCTATTGATGATGGTTCATCGCGACCAATGCTCCCGGTCCAGATTTTAGGACTGGATGGTCTAGCTTGTCTTGACACTGGCTCCCAAAGAAGTATAGCCGGTGCACAGCTTTATCATATATTAATTTCTCGAGGGCGTCCGTTCAGCGAGACTTCCCTGGACATGAAGTTAGCTGATGGAAAAACGCATCGCGTATTAGCCAGGAGTTTTTCTGTGGAAATTTCTATCGTCAACCGTACGATCCTCACGACCTTGATCGCAATTCCGGACCATCCGGAGAGCCGGATGCTACTTGGAATAGATTTTATCCGAAGTGCTGGCATGGTTCTGGATCTTCCCGGACATGAATGGTTCTTCAAGGAAGATCCCAGTAGCCGCCACGGTTTTGTACGAGAAGAAGATATTGCTACATCTGTACCTGTTAGCAACGTCCACGTCAGCAACCTGCCATATGTGCTCCGAACAGACGCAAGCGCTTGCGCTTTGGGAGCGGTTCTACTCCAGGGGGAGCTTCCAGACCAACGCCCCGTCGAGTATGCGAGCAGACTGCTGACTCCCTTTGTCGCCACTCATGGTGCCCCTGATTCGTGTATATTACGACCGCTGCGGAAACGAGGCCGTCCACGGCAACAGCAATCAGCTTCCAGGACATCGGTGCCTTCTGCGTCATCGGTGCCTTCTACATCATCGGTGCCTTTCCGGACATCGCTGCCTTTCCGGACATCGGTGCCTTCCACGCCATCGGTGTCTTCTACATCATCGGCGCCTTCCAGGACATCGTTCCCTTCCAGGACATCGGTGCCTTCTGCGTCATCGGTGCCTTCTACATCATCGGTGCCTTTCCGGACATCGGTGCCTTCCACGCCATCGGTGTCTTCTACATCATCGGCGCCTTTCAGGGCATCATTCCCTTCCAGGACATCGGTGCCTTCTGCGTCATCGGTGCCTTCTACATCATCGGTGCCTTTCCGGACATCGGTGCCTTTCACGCCATCGGTGTCTTCTACATCATCGGCGCCTTTCAGGACATCATTCCCTTCCAGGACATCGGTGCCTTCCAGGACATCGGTGACTTCCAGGACATCGGTGCCTTCTACTTCATCGGTGGCTTCCCACATACCTGCGCTACCTACTAGGTTGCAGCCACCTAGGAGATGCCGCCAGTGGCAGACCTTGTAGAATTGCATTCGAGGTCGTACATGCAATTCTAAGGGGGAGGATGTAACGAGACCAGACCGATAACGGACTTTGCTCTTCATTTTATTTTGTTTTTGCGCGCAGCCAACAGGGTGCGCGTCAGTTCTTCTTCTCTTGTGGAAGCTTACGTAGTGTAGTGTGCGCCCCAGGCGATTAAAGGTGTTTGTGTTTTTACGCGTAACTTTCATTTGTGCCCTTTCCTCTACGAGAAACCCTAGCCCGTCACACTGCCAAATTACAATTTTCTATCTACATCCTTGATCGAGTTATTCGCGTTTTAATAACTTTACACTCAGGCCAACGGACGGACAATATAGCCTTTTATTAATATTTTTGTGATAATTTTAAACCTCTCTTTCTCTCCCTATTTTCCAAACCGTCCTCAAGATCTCTACTTTTCTACCTAACTCCCCAATCCTTCACACTGCAAATATTTTACATGCTCGGTTTGTTTATTAAAACGTCCAGCACGTTCCTAAGATTTTCTTACCATTTCTATTTCATTAATATTGAATTTAGCTCATTATTACAATCTTTAATCTTTTTTAATTATATTTCAGCTTTTTAGGTATTCCTTCTCGTAAATAACGCATCGAATGTTGTCTACATTGTTTGCTATGAAAATTTTTTCCCTCTCATTCCGTTTTTCTCTCCTCGTATTAAACGCCTTCAAGGC
Organism: Tanypteryx hageni; assembly: GCA_028673005.1. NCBI lineage: Eukaryota > Metazoa > Arthropoda > Insecta > Odonata > Petaluridae > Tanypteryx > Tanypteryx hageni. The sequence goes on from CM054113.1 coordinate 71,678,265, forward strand.
ACGCTTAATCCTATATGAATTGAGATAACAATAGGCTTCCGAGGTTCAACAATGTGATTGGTATGCAAGACAACATCCCGTTAAAATGCCAAGATTTCCCCAAAATATGTGAATTAATCGTCTTAGATCAATTTTTCTGCACTTCAGAAAGCCGATTTTACGTGTTATCTTATAGGGAATGCAAATCATCTCCTGGAGTCGAACCCTGGACGTTGTTCGAAAATTTTTATATCTGAGTAAATTATCTCTGCCAAATTTCAAGTTTATATCAGCCTATTTGATCGAGTTATCCCCGTTTTAAGAGCGTGAAATTGACCAATAAACGGACCAATATAACCTTTTCTTATAAGGGAGGATAATGTAGATAACACCTAGTGTAAAACCTGCGCTCATAATGCATTAAAAGTACTTAAAACTTCTCTCATGATTGTGCCAACGAAGTGTTTATTGTAAATCCTCGCTCAATACTTGTAGTTGCACCTTCATATGAACCCTTCCAATTCATTCAATGAATATTACAGGGATAAAAACCATGTCCGTAATACTGTATTTCCTACTATCACAAGTAATAGCTCGATATGCGTAATAATATTCAAACCATGATGACCTTTGTTCTGAATACTTTGACAAGTTCACGCGCATTCTGACTCCTTGCTCGAGTACAGACGGTTTAAATTTATGTGATTAAATCCTAACTATTTCGGAATTCATCCTCTTCAGCGTCTGGCCCTGGTTCAAACGCAGGTGGAGTAATGCCTCCATAAGAAACCGAGCGCACGATCAAGTCCCTCTGCATCACTAAAGGCCACTCTTTCTTTCTCTCTCTCTACGCTTTCTTTCTACTTTTTTATTCTCTCTGTGTCCCATTCCATCCTTATCTGTTTCTTCGCTCTCTCCGTCTTTCCCGCGCTCTCTCAGCAAAAGGAGATCTCTCAAGGCCGCCACACACCGAAAGCTGCGCCACGCTATGCTATACCTCGCTAGGTATGTCTACGCATCGCTGCCTGCAGCAGGTAGTTCCTAGCTAGTTCCAAACACCAGGCGCTACGCCACGCTATGGGTATGTCGCCATGCCTCGACACGTCCAACGGCAGTCGCCTCCCGCGCGAATTCTGTGGCATGTCTTTGGTGACGCATGCGCACTCCACTCATTTTCTGCCACTGCTAGGGCCAGTGCAGGGATATTTTTCGCCCTAGGCGAACCTTCCGCCCCCTCGCATTTATGAGGGTCTATAGCAAGGGTTCTTAACCGGAGGTGCGGGAAGGGGGTCCAGGGGTAGCGGGAGGAACATCGCCTTTCAGATTCGTAGCGCCTACTTACAAAAATGAAAAGGGATCTCTGGGAAAACCAGTGCAACAGAAATAATTCCTACCGCACACTTGCTGACACGGGTATCACCATGCGGGTAATCCCTTTTCTGGGAAATTGCGACGAGGGTAAACAAACAAGTAAGAGGCGTTGGAGGAATACAGTAGCGTAGGCCTATGGCATCCGTGCCGCCGATTGTTCCTTCCCTACCCCAAATGAACTTTGCTTGCCTCCGAGAAATATCAGGCAGTGCGAAAACGCGAGAAGAGAGACGAGAGGCGGCATAAAATGTCATAAAACATTCCACCAACACAGAGGCGAGTGAGAGGTAATGAGGGTCGAGGGATAAATTGCTCTGCTGTGAACCCTCGGCCTACAGGCCGGACTCTGCGTGTATGGCCCGCTTAAGAAAGATGCTTTCTTTTAACTTCCGAGAAGGGATTTCCAAAGCATTTGTTTCGTTAAAGAAAGTGGGGAACCTAGAGGTCACCCATGATCCATATTTATTTCCTAGGAGATCACCTTCTCCTTCGGTCAGTATTTCATTGCTAGTTTCTGAAGATAGTCGAGTTCTTCTGTTTCAGACTGCATTTATTAGCATAAAGGTATGAAATTTTTCATAAATATATATATTATTTAGTACTTAATTTTCTAGTATGAAAATATCCTTTTTGTTTGCATTAAGACGTGCTTTTAATAATTATAGTATTAATTGAATAATGTTTCATAAACCATAGTTTTTGCTATTACATAAATTAATCTGTTGCAGCCTAGGTTTAAATATTTTGGAAATCCGAAGAAAAGTAATTACGATGAATCATACGTATCTTTTGGCTTCACATTCATCGAACGCCAAAGCATACAGAAACCTCAGTGCTTATTATGTGGGAAAATCTTTTTCAACGATAACATGAAGCCATCGAAACTGAAAGAGCACCTTTCTTCCATTCACCCTGAGAATGTCTCGGACAGTCTTGAGGTATTTCGACAGATGAAAGCTCGATTTGAGACATCAGCAACTTTGCCGAAACTTGGATTTGCTCCTACACAAAAACCTTTCTGAGAAACATCTTACAAGGTCGCATTTTGTATTGCAGAAAACAAGAAGCCACACAATATTGCAGAGACTTTCGTCAAGCCTTGTGCCCTGGAGATGGTTGAGCTGGTGTGTGGTAAAGAACAACGGAAGAAGATTGAGGCAGTTCCCTTGTCAAAAGACGTTATTCGTTCTCGAATTGCCGACATGTTTTCGAATATTCTTAAACAGGTCAAGGAAGAATTAGAAGCTAGCCCCTATCAGTTCAGCATGCAATTGGATGAGACTACCGATGTATCACAGTGCAGTCAGCTGCTTGTTTTTATTTGGTATGTGCACGCTGGTGCCATAAAAGAAGAATTTCTCTTTTGCGAGCCTATTCTAACAACCACCAAGGCCTCAGACTTTCTTGAAATTATGAAAGGTTTCCTTGCCAAGCAAGTCTTTGATTGGAAGAAGCACCTCGGTTCAATATGCACCGATGGAGCACCTTCTACGCTAGGAAAGAAATCTGGATTTTCGGCACTGGTGAAGAAAGAAGCTCCACACGTCATTGTAACTCATTGCTTCCTACACCGTCATGCTCTGGCTTTTAAGTCCCTTCCAGAAACTCTGAAGGATGTTTTGTCAATAGCAGTGCAAGCAGTCAACTTCATTAGTACCAGAGCCTTGAACCATCGCCTGTTCAAGCAGTTTTGCAAGGAAATGGGGGCAGACACGAAGTTCCTTTATACTACACAGAAGTCCGCTGGCTTTCCAGAGGTCAAGTTTTAAAACGTTTGGTGGAACTTCGTGTTGAAGTCTCACTTTTTGGAGGGAGAAAGAAAATGCCCTTTCTGAGCGGTTTGAAAGCAAGGATTTCATTCTCGCCATGGCATATTTGGCAGATATATTTTTTCATCTAAACAGCACAAATATGTCCATTCAAGGCCCATCAGTGACCATCATGGACGCTGCTGAAAAACAATGCAATTCTGAGTAAACTACCCCATTGGCAGAGAAGAGTGTAAAACGGACATTAGGCCAATTTTCCGACTCTTGAGGAAGTACTTTTTGAGGCAGACATTACAGGTGATAAATATATTACCATTTAGCCCAGGAGGAAATCTGCAATCATTTGGAGAACCTTCAAACAACTTTGAATGGTTATTTCAGCTTGGAGGGTATGAAAATCGACACATGGATTCGCAATCCTTTTGTTGCTAATCTTGATGACATTGAAGATTTTGACTTAGCAAAAGATGACTTCATCGATTTAAGAGCAAAGGAATAGTTGAAAAGTGAGTTTGGAGCAAAGACTGAATTCTGGTGCTCTTTGGTTCATGCCTATCCATAGATTGTGAAGCGAGATTTATCAGCCATTGTTCCCCTTGTTACAACATACCTATGTGAGTCAGGTTTTTCAACATTGGTTGCCATGAAGATGAAGACCCGAAACAGATTAGATGCTGCAGATGACATGTGAGTCGCTCTGTCCAACACTCTTCCGCAGTTTCAAGCTTTGGTTGACGCCAAACAACAACAACGGTCCCATTAAAATTTAAGAAAAATAAGTTGATTTATAAATACAATATTTATTTTTGATAAATTTTTTGAAATTATCTATATCAAATTTAAAATTTGTCACACGTAAATATTTTAAAAATTGGTTTGTGCATTGAAATTTTTATATGTTGTGTAATTAGTGTATTCTTATTGGGTTTATCATCTGCATTATATTATTATTGTGTCTTTCATTGAGGAAACATTGATTTGAAAGCTTAATAATGTAATAAATATGTTTGATTTTATGTACTATATGTTTACTAATTAATTAAACCTAAAAACACAAACAAAATTGATAACTATGGAAAAAATTTTGTTGGGGGTGCTGGGTTGCCATGGATTGCTATTGGGGGTGCGGGCCTGTAAAAGCTTAAGAACCCCTGGTGTATAGCATAGCACAGCGTGGCGCCACGTGGCGTACCTTTCGGTGTGCGGCGGCCTTTAAGTTGTTTTAATACACGCAGCAGGAGCGGCGTGCGCCGAGCGTTTGGGGCGGAAAGAAAGCAAGACAGTTTTCATGTAGGACGCGGGCGTCAAACAAGTGACTGTCTGGAGGCATTTTTTATCACAGTTCGGTGAGGACGTGAGAATTATAATTGGAATTATAATGGATCGGTTCCAGCTCCAGTGGCGAAATAGCCTTTTAATCTATTTGATACTTAGAAGAAGGCGGCGTATTGCGACTAAAAGGTGGTGGGTTCGACCCCTTTATGCGGCAAGGCGCAATAACGGCGATTACTACAATTTGCTGCAGGAGATGCGATTGAACGACAGCGAGTCTTTTTTTAATTATTATAGAATGTCTGCAGAAATGTTTGACATTCTACTAGGTATAGTTGTACCATTCCTTATAAGGATTTCCGTGACGCGAGAATCCATATCAATCATCTCCCACGCCTTCTCCCTTAATACCTTGTCTCTGTATCTTCTGTCTTTTACATTGTACAGGAACTGGTATTTCTCTTTAACCTCTTCAATTATTATTTCTTTTACCGCTTCCATGGCACCGATTGCTCTTCAGTTCAAAATGAACCATGTGCCAGGTTTAATTTACGCTCGAATGTATTCGTTATTCATTTGTTGAGTTACCGCGCGCGACGCATGCGGAAAAAGTTGAGAATATTTTAACTTTCACCGCCCGACCGCCTCACCGCTCGTGCCGCTTCAATCGAGGCCACTGATTGGTTACCGTCGATCCTTAACCGCCCGTGCCGCCTGTACCGCGTGCATGGAAACGCACCTTCTCTCCCTCCTCTCTTAGGCCTCCCATTTTTGGATCTGCACCGCCCTGCGTTCCACTATGCCCACGCTTCCCGGTCTTCTGCTGTTTTCTTTTTTTAGTAAACCCAACCCCAATCGCGTGGTCTTCTCCTCCGCTTTTTACTTTCTCATAAACATAGTATATAAAGGAAGTATTTTAATCGCGAAATAAATCGACTTCGAGGTTTGATGGAAATACCTGTTTTAGATGCCCCTGAGTCCAAACAAGTAAGATACCCTTGCGCTAAAGCTGGTGGCGAAAGCACGTTTCTTAGAAATTTTCAGGGTTCTAGTTTTCCTCCTACTATGAGAAGGGGAGAATTCGTACCATTGTAATGTATATCCTTATTACAATTTTCCCATCCGTGAAAACGTCACGCCTCCATCTTCAATGATTTGGATACAATACCACTTCGAAATATGGAACTTTTCGAAATTGAAGCCAACTAGTGGAAAACCTATGAACTACAAGGAAGTTTTAGGAAAATTCATTGCGAATTAGATAGCTCTTTATATTCTATGAATTTTCCACCGCTTGGAATTTCCATATAGTTCATAGAGTATCCGCTAGGTGGCTTCAAATTTAACCTTTTTGTTTTGAGATATATTTGGAAACTTCTTTTTGAATTAGATAGCTCTTATAAATCCATTAATCTATTAATTTTCAACTGATTAAACTTCCACGGTAGTTCATAGATTATCTGCTAGATTTGGGGGCCTCAAACTCACATCGTTACGCGGGCCGGATGAAGGCCCTCCACCAAACCCTCGTGCCGCATAAGGCACCTTACCAAGTCCGCGGGCCGTATACTTTCCCAATCCACACCGTTTCATATTCTTTGGAGATTTATCTCCCCTTCCACATGGACGAAATCGCCCCAGTCCTTTGATGTGGCCTTAAACCCATTATTACAAAAATATTATATTCGGCGTCGAGTGTTAGATTCTTCGGACACGCAAGAAACACGCTGGTTACAAAGTCGGAAAATGTAAAAATTTGAAGTGGTGTTGTATACAAATTATTGAAGCTGAAGGAGTGAAGTTTTCAGGGATGGGAAGGTCTATTGAGTATCTACATTGCAGCGGTGCGTCTAGAGCCCTGCATACCCGCAGTTTACCCGACCCGCGGGTACCCGCAGCGAAAGTTGCGGGTCGGGTATAGAGTGCTTCCATGAGGGTACGGGTCGGGTTCGGACACAAAAGGCACCGGTGCGGGTAAAGAGCGGGTACGAAAACTAGTTTTAATTCCAATTCAATTTGCTTCGCCAATGTAGGCACAGGAACTCTCCACATGCCTTTTACTCCTAGTAAAGCACACCCTCGTGGTCAATACTAGCGTTATATAGGAAGATACAAATTTGCAATTTATGCAGGTCGGCAGATTGCAGGCTTTGTGCATCATGTGTCAAGAAAAGTTTCTGACGAAAAAACGATTCCTTTTATTTTATAAATAGATACAAAGTTGCAATTGACAAACGATTGTCGATTACGTTTAGTAGAAGAGAATCTAAGGAGGGGGTGAGAAAGAGTGAATAGGGGAATTATGTAGTACAATGTAATTATGACGGATTGGTTTGTGTGAGAACTCTCCCTTTTAACCAGCTGATTTTGCCCATTCATGCAAGTAACATCTATCTTTGTGAATTCACTTTTGAAGAGACGTGGTTACATATAAGAGTGCCTATCAGCATTCTTTATATGTTATTTAACGTTCAAATATATAGTATTTTTTCGTCAAATAATCGCGTGTGAGTTGTATTATTTCATACTTTGTCTGCGAGAGAAAGGAACGACAGTTATTTTATAAAATTACAATGGTGAGTTATATGTGATCTCGGCTTTTGTGACAGAATATCAATCTACCACATCCTTAAAAGGAACCAATACCAGTTGGTAAAATTTTCAGTTATAAGTTAATGCATCATTAATTATAAATCAAAATTTCAATCGAAATAATACTTTTATATGCCCTTCAGATTTGAACAATGAATACTGATCAGATAAGAAGGAAAATTTTGAGTTTAGAGTACATTCTAAGAAGAAAAGAAAATACCTAATCAAAATTTTGGGAAACGTTCTGTGAAATTTTAGTTGGAAAGGGAAAACTGATTTCGAAGATAATCGCTTACAGTAGTTATAAAATGTTTACCGTTATGATAATAAGAATCTGGGAACATCAAGTTTATTGCGACACAAATGTGAAAATAGCAAAGAAGGCGTGCCTAAAATTACAAATTTTTTTGTGCCGAAAAAATACGATTTACCAAAATTATCAGCTGAAAATAAAAAAAACTGTTTTAGATGGCTGTGTCGAACTTGTAGTTAGAGATTTGAGACCTTTTTAGATAGTGTCAGGAGATGGGCTTAAAAATTTATAAAATTTCTGTTTTTCTTCACCCCCTTCTAAAAAGTGGGTAAATGTTAAACACTGAAGAAAACTATGAAATCCATGAGAAAGTTCAAGTAAGTATTGATGACATTAAATATAATCCGTGACACCAAATCCGTGTACGCTTGTAGAGCAACCGATAAAAAGGCATAAAATGTTAGACACTTTAGTTCAGTTTACGGATACAGACACAGTAAATGATCATATTTATCCAGACGAATTGACTGTTTATATTGACTTAAAATTATTCCGTGTTCAGAAACGAGAGAAAATGTTCTGATACGATAGTTCAGGGGTAGAATATCCGCCCGGCAAGTGGAAGACCCGGGTTCAATTCCCGGTCATAGCAGACTTTTTTCTCGTTTCAAAAATTGTTCCAACTTAAAATTATCTGACTACATTACTAATAATTTTAATTTGGTGAAATGGTGGGATAAGCAAAAGAATTGTTTGCCAAGTTTAAGTATTTTAGCGAATCGTATTTTTGCAATACCAGCAACCAGTGCTCCATCAGGGAGGTGTTTTTGATTGGCGGGACATGTTGTTAGTGAAAGAAGAAACAGTTTAGATCCCGCAGACGTGGATGATGTCCTATTTTTAAATAGTAATTTTAAATCTCAGGGTAGATTCTATTAATTAATGTTTCCATTTTTCAATTAAATTATTTTGTAAAATTTGTAATTTTTGTAAAAATAAATCTTAGATACTTGAAATACATTTTTTCGATCTTAAAAATGAATTTTAATGTACAATTGCATTTCATTTTAATTTATACAAAATAAATGACTGACTCAGAAATATTTTTATTTTTTCATGATTTCTTGCTACGGATTTGTGTCTCGAGGACCAGACAGTTAAAAAATATGGGTCGGGTGGGACAAGCAGGCCTTCTGTGCGGGTGCGAGCCTGCGGGTACAGGTCGGGTGCGGGTTAACATTCTGCGGGTACGGGTCGGGTACGGGTTAGTAGTCTGCGGGTACGGGTGGAAAATATCATACCTGTGCAGGGCTCTAGGTGCGTCTTCAAAGGGGAAGCCGAACCAGAAATCTGAAAATCTTTAAGATAACGTGCTTCTTCTACCTCTTACTTTAGGAAGGGTATCTTACTTGTTTATTGTTATTATATAGTCCTTCCCCCACGAATTTTTATTTTCTCTCTTTCTCTCCTCCTTTGTGTGTGCAATCTCATTCCTTCCTTTTCTTATGTGAGCCATGCTTGAAGGCAAGGCCTTTCTTCTGCCGCTGCAGATTTATTTTAGCGGTTCGTTTTAATTACAGTGAAGTTAAAAAGATGCCAGTTACTACCATAACGTTGGTTACAGATGATGGCGTCAACATGAGCGTTACTACTGTCTGTCACCGCGTTACTTATAACTCAACTCTCTTCTACTTGATATCCTTTTCCATCACATTATATTGAGCAGGGGTGGCCAACTTGTTTTTTGTTGCGATCGACTTTTTTATATAAAAAATAGTCACGAGCTACCATGACGAAAAACTTTTTAATGCAATTATTAAATACGAGTATAAAGGGAAAATAAAAATTACTCACTTCAAAATATACAAGTTTTGAGAGAACAAAGTTTATTGAATTTATTGAATAAACGAAGAACACTTCAAAATAAACATTTCGACATTAAACATTTTGAAATATAAATATACAAAAGATGAAGATAACTTTTAATTTTAATTAATGAGAAGTTTGTGTCTTCATATGTTCTGCTAAGCTTTCATAGTGGGGCGTGTACCTCGACAAGGACAATCTTAAGACATCTTCAATATGGGAATCGGTAAGCAAGGAACGATGCTTCGTCTTCGTTAGCTTTAAATATGAAAATGCCGATTCACATAAGTATATGGATCCAAAACAAGAATGGATATTTTCACTACATTTTCTGTTTTAATATTTTTCCCGACTGACATACTTCCAAAAGCCTTCTTCTGACTCCCTTGCTCTTAAGAATAGATCGGAATGCAGTGTTATAATTTCGTTTTCAAGTATAGTTTTTTCCACGTGGAAAATGTCAGCATTTTTTTCCGCAATATGCTTTGTATTTAATCCGGCCTTAAATGGAAAAGAATGATACTGAACAACATCTTCGATTTTTTCAAATCATTGAATCTAACATCAACTTCCAATGTTGATCACAAAACTTTGATCGCTTTCCAAATATGAAAGACCATTTGCAAAAATATCCTAGTTTTATTTTTAGGTCTGAAAAATACATAGTAGAAATTAATGGCGTTATGGAGGACCCATAACGCCATTAATTTCTATTATGTATTTTTCAGACCTAAAAATAAAACTAGGATATTTTTGCAAATGGTCTTTCATATTTGGAAAGCGATCAAAGTTTTGTGATCAACATTGGAAGTTGATTTTTATAAGCGTTAACACAACTAATCATCTCACTTATGGTCTTATTTCTTCCTTGCAGTTCTAAATTCAAAACGCTCAATTTACTTGTAAAATCTGTTAGAAACGCTAGATCACAGAGCCAGCTTTCATCATACAAATTCTTGTATTCGTCGTTTCTTTGTTGAAGAAAATTTATTATTTCACTCAACAAATTACGAAATTACGGAAATTGCGAACACTGCCGCGATCGACCGAAAATGCCTCCGCGATCGGCTTGTCGATCGCGATCGACCTGTTGGCCACCCCTAATATAGAGCAATAGTGCCCAACCTGTGACCCGCGGACCGCATCCAGCCAGCGAAGGGTTTTTGTGTGGCCCGCGAAAGTATGGTGAAAAAGTAATCCGAAAAGTTTAGCAAACAAACTCATACATTTTTATAAAAATGATGATTATAAAACTTTTAATATTGGAATATGGGCCATTAAAACCTTATTTAGATTTGATTTTCACTTATATGGCAACCCAGAATATATAGGTAACTTCAGATTTAATCTCTAATCCAACCCGTCGAAGAATGGCAATTTCCAATGCGGCCGGCCGAAGCACATATTTGCATCACCGATGCGGCCAGAATTGCAGAAAGGTTTGGGCACCATTGATATAGAACAGAGGTCCCAACTCGCGGCTCGGAAGCCAAATGCGGCCCCCGAGAGCACTCTATGCGGCCCGCGAAGCTATGATGAAAAGGTGATCGGTAAAATTTTACAATGACAGTTTCATATTTTTTCAATATAATTAACGTCTCAAAATCTTTTCTTGTAGATCTTTAACACTAGTAATTTATTTAGACCTGATTTTCGCTAATATGAGACCACATAATCCCTTGGTAACTTCCAATGTAAACACTCATCCAACTCGCCAAAGCTCTCGTGACTTTCAATGCGGCCCTCCGAAGCATCCACAACTACGAACGTAAAAAGGTTGAGCTCCACTGGCATAGAGGAATTGCAGAACTTTTTCGAGTTGGAAGAATGAGTTGAACTCTGCACCGTGAAAGATGGTAGTTATGTTTAAGTCTAGAAATTTTCGCTTTATGTTTTTCATTAAACTTTTTAAATCATGCTGTCAAATGTCATTTTCAAATTCCTTATATCTTATGCGCATCTAAAGTTAATTAAGTTTTAAAATGCACAAGGATTTTATAAAGTCTTGCCATTCTCTGACACCTTCCGTTTTCGCCATGTACCTTCCTCATCCAGTTCTTTCCTTGGCATTTTTATAGCCCTTTCACTGCTGACAAAAACCTGGCTGTATAACAACAGTTTTCGTACCCCCTTCACATCCTCCTCAAGCCCGCTACCTCGTTAAAAATCAACTCGTAACACAGTACCATAACACCGCCTACAATATCGATATCAAAGCTACAACCGATCCTTCTCTAAGCCTCCGAATCTGCGCCTTTTCTGTCTCCATGAGTTTTACACTTCCAACGTTAAAACCTCCGTTTCTGCACAATAGCAGTCAATTTATCCGCCAAGTGTCCGGAGCGAATCTTATACTGTGGGTGGGCACAGCAGGAATCTGAAGAAAGTTGAGGAAGATGAGGTAACGGGAATCATCGAAGAAGAGCAGTTTATTGTGTGTGTGTGTGTGTGTGTATATATATATATATATATATATATATATATATATATATATATATATATATATATAGACTAAGTTACGATCACGACGCAGCGAGCTTCTTTTTTCTAGGTCGTAAATTAACGATAGGATTGTGTTCTTATGACCGCAATCTTAACTTTTTCTTCCCTCACAATCTCTTTCTTCTTCTCTCTCCTTGTTCCCTCTCTCTTTCTTCAGACCGTTTTGTCTGTTGAATGCATGTCGTGTGGGTGTCGCAAAAGGTCACGGATCGTACGGGTCCTATTCATCGACGGAGTCACGTCGACCGTAAAATTGCCTTATTTTAAGGCCAAATGTCACAACATGCTGTCTATCTAGGTTGTTGGGGAAAGAGTTCTGTCAGTCCTTTGATGTCTCTTGAAAGACCAGGTGATTGAAATTCTTATAAAAGTAAATTTCAAGCATAAAAACGGCGGATTACTGTTCTTTCGCTATTAAATTGCAATTTTTTTCTGTGCCGTTGAGTTTCGTATTACTGAGATAAATATGGTCAATAAAACATAAAAAAGGAAATAATTTTAAACCCTTGGTCATCTAAATCACGGTTTTCAAATTCAAATTTCATGAGTCAAATAGAAAATGTAAAAATACGTGACGGGTCGCATGTTGCAATAATGAGCTCAAGCATTATTGTAACCTCAAACACAACATAAAATGATGATAAATACTTTATTATGAAAAAAGCTATTTAACAATTCCTTAGCGTCAAACGTTTTATTGTTGTTTAAAGATATTTCCTCCCAGAATCATGCTTTCATTTCTCAAACCACCTGCAGTAGAACTAATAGATTGGGAGAGCCGTAATTTTTTAAATGTCGGGCTGTATGTAGCCCGTGGTCAGCGTGATTGAGGCTCATGGTATCTACGTCAAAATACTACAGAAATACTGCATTTTGTGTGAAGTAAAAATTTTGGCAAGTAAAATAACTTTGTCATTTTTTATTCATTGTGTAATATGTCATAATAGGCTGAAATAAAACCACATGTTTAATTCTTAATTCTGTGTAAGATCTTTCTATTACGTATTTATAAGCAGATAATTTTAGAGCAGTAGGATCAGGGTACTTCGTAATCGCAGATCATGATTGCAAATCAAAAAATAAAAATAAATAAGTGTATCAGTTATCATCGCGTATGGAATATTTCCTCTACAGATGTATTACTATGTAATATAGAAGTATGTGTATTTTTTCTCGACTGAAACCTTTTAGCAGAGATCCGTCACGCAGTGTCATCATATCCGCATTTCATTCTCTCTTCACTTTGGTATGAGCTTTTTTTATCAATATATTCCGACCGTAAGAATCTCCAGTATCTCCGCATGGGGCATCTGTGGAATCTTTTTATGAAGTATCCGAGAACGATTGGGTCAGTGGGCGGTTGTGGGGAAGAAGGATTGGGATGTGAAAAGGGACCGGGCTCGTCTCGAAAACAATACAATTAATATCTGAATCCGGGAGGCGATCAGTCACTGCAAACAAAGGAAGAAGGGTCGCTTAAAAGTAAAAAGAAAGGTATTACTTACATACCATTCGATTTATACTATGCTTTATTACATTCTACTGAAACGGAAAGATGGCTGGAGACAATGTGACTTAGCTTTGTTAGGGATTTTATCAGTCTTTTGGGACAGCAGTCTTCATCATGTGCATGTGCTTTCCCAAACTTTTTTATTGCTGCTTAGTTTAATTTTGTTTTCTCTTTCATTAACTTTCCTCATTTTAGGTCTATTGTTCAAATATATATAATATTGTATAGCAGAGCCGGGGAAGATATTTTTGTGCCCTGGATAAGATTTGAAAATTACTCCATTTTTTTCTCTTAAAATTATTTTATTTACAATATAGAGGTGAAATAATTGTATAAAATACACTTTTAAATATGAAACGTTACATTTAAAAGTTCAATTGGTCATTTGTCGCGCCCTAGGCGGGCGCCTCGCTCTCCTATATAGCTCTTTTCTCGGTTCTGCTGTATTATGTTGCGGAAAGGTTCGACTGAATTTGGCAATCGGCTGAAATCCTCGAATATAATGCTCTGCAGACCTTTATATTTCTGTTATTTGAGCCACCTCTCAATTGCCACATGAAAAAATTACACTGAACAACAAATTTGAACCTTTTGTTTTTCCCCTAAATGAAAATAGGTGGTTTTTTATAAATAGCGCACACTGAATCCAAATCTGAAACCCAAAATGCTCCATCACGTACCATTTTTTAGGGATTTCAGATTTGAATTTTCTTCAAAAATAACAAAAACTGTTGTATTACAGCCATTTGTAAAATAATCAAATTATGCTGAAAGTGAAAAATGGGATAATTATACTAAAATGGGCATGCAGAATCCAAAAATGTGGTCGATATGCTCCGAGGATAAAAATGTGTCCAGTATAATAAGTGTTTTATTGAACTCACATTTTAAAAAGGTTTTTCTGGAAGCCTTTCGCTTGTAACTGGCATCAGGAAGTTCTTTAATAAGAAGCCAGCAATAGTCAGCAAGCATGCTAGGAGACCATCTTCCGGCATATCCTTTCTCCATATCAGAAATGTCCTGATGGAACCTTTCTCCATGCTCATCGCTCACTGCACCCAGGTTGGGGGAAAGAAGTCCAAGTGGGAATGAAGGAAATCAATCTTTAGCAATATATTACACCCTATAGTTTTATATGCCTTTAGCGTGTCCTCAACCAGTTCACTGTAGTTATCACCTTTGACATTTCCGAGAAAATTATAGCAAACAGCTTTGAACGCCACCCATGCTGCTTTCTCAGTGTCCGTCAGCAGGTCTTCAAATACACTGTCTTGCATTATTGCACGGATTTGAGACCCGATGAAAATGCCCTCTTTTAATTTTGCATCACTGAGTTTAGGGAATTTGTCTTTCAAATACTGAAAGCCCTCGCCCTCTCTGTCCATAGCTTTCACAAAATTTTTCATCAAGCCTAACTTGATGTGGAGCGGTGGTAAAAAAATTCTGTCTCTGCCAACAAGTGGTTCGTGTTTGACACTCTTTTCCCCTGGTACCAAACTTTGTCTCATAGGCCACCCCTTAACTTAATAATGTTTTTCCCTAGCTCGACTGTCCCACTCACACAAAAAACAGCAAAACCTGGTGAAACCTGGCTGCATCCCTAGAAGTGGTCCTATGACTTTAAGGTCCCCACAGATTTGCCACCCATATTTTGTGTAATTAATAACCTTTAAAAGCAAATCCATGTTCTGGTAGGTTTAATTCATGTGGACAGTATATGCAATCGGTACTGATGGATAAACATTTCCATTATGCAACAACACCGCCTTTAAACTAAATCTTGACGAATCTACGAAAAGCCGCCATTCTTGAGGATAGTGATTGTTCTTCAACTCTGTTATTAGCCTATCCCCATCATTACAATACACCAAAATCACCGTCCTTTGAAAGAAATTATGACAAGAGTGCTGACGTTTCCTATAGGTTGTTACTTTGACGCCTGGCTGTAGCAGATTCCAACCTTATACTCGAGAGCTTAGCAGTTCAGTCAGGCTTTTCTTTATGTGAGGTCTCTCGCCAGATCGTTGAATTCAGCTCGAGAAATCAAATGAGGTTCTGTTAGTGGATGTTGGTAATCAGGATCACCCTCGTTGGAACACGAAGGTTTAGCTTCGGAAGAAATGCTTGTCGGTTCTTCATCCAAAGTCCATACTTCAGGTGGCTTGGGAATCGTCGTGTTTCAGGGTAAACTACGGCATGTTTGGATTTTGAATAGAAACCATAAATAAACAAAAAATAACTGACGGTAACGTGATCCTTCTGATCTTCCAAACTATAGGAACAGCAAACGACATTGACTGGTGGGTGCCATTTAGCCATTTAGCCTCTTAAGTATCGAGATCATCTACTGAAATATAACTGTGGCGCCCAACTCTTATATTGATCCCCAACTTTGCATTCAAAATACAACTCATAAGCTCTTTTCACAACAGGAGAAATGGATTTTTGTTGGGAATTTGGGGTAAATTCACCGAACACGCAACAAAATAAGTCCGGCGAATTGATACATTTGCGAGACATTACGAGAAAAATAATCAAGTGTAAAATATATTATGTATTGTTAAACGATTCTCCCCCTTTTGAATTTCATTGTTCGCATAAAAATTACTCCTAATTTCGATTAATACATACAAGTTAAAAAATACGCGTATTCTTGAACGAACTCTTGTACTGGAATGTGCGGTACGCAAAGGAAAAGGGAGTACTGACAAAGTTATCGTAAACATTGTGATACATTGTCGTTCCTCAAGCTTCAAAACCGCAAAAGTGTCATAAAAATACAGGAGTGCATTAGCGCTTTGTTCAGAATTGCCTGCAACACGTGCGCGCCAAATGGATCCGCGGCGGGCGCTTTCGTGAATATAAATCGACGCGTTCCACAGAAACTTTAAGTGATATGGAAAAACGGCTTTCATTTTCGTAATCAGCGCATACAAATACGTAAAAATCACCTAGTTTTAAGTCGGAGCAAATTTCAGTGTTGTACGGTGTTATTAATGTGTTTTTCTCCCATTTACAGCTCCGCCTGATAAATCGTGGTTAAAATCATTTCCGTTTCTTCCAAAACGTTCTTAAAATGTGTTGCATCTTGTTATTGATGATATGAAGGTCATGCATGCCTTTCGTTTAATACCCCCGTCTTATACGTCAAATGCTTAGCCAACTCGCAAATATAAATTTGTTTGACTGAATAGTGCTTCATAGTTGAAAATTTTTAACGTCAATCGTCAACTTTTATCGGCGAGTAAATTGGATCTATTCCGAGCTGTTTTGGGGTGAAGTGCTACGGGTCTTATCGTAAACTAATATTCATAACTAAACGAATCCTTCTTAATCATGGTTATTTCCTCGTATAAACAGATCTGCATCAATCAAATTAAATTACTTGTTCGGGAGGTTCATAATTCTATCCCTCTTACTCGATAGCATTGAAAGAATGAAAAATCACCCCGGTTGTTGAGAGCGTGTCGGAGTTGCACGTGTCGTGTTTACGGCGTCAAATAAGAGATCAACGCCAATGCTTCCCACTGTCGACGCACGTTGTAGATATTTATTACACGTCGAGGCGACGCACGTGGAGCTTTTAATTTTTTTTCGTCAGTTGATGTGTCGAGTTGTTGGGTACCGATGTAAGCGATTCCTCACATTAGTACTCGACCGTGTTAATTGGACAGAATAGTTGAAGTAAGTGGCCGGGTAGAATCTATTGGTTGGACTGAAAGCAGAAAGAAATTTGAATAGCGAGAAAGTAGTTGGTTTAAATGTTCACTTAGGCAATTTGAAAATAATATATTAATGAGGAAACGGGAACTTCTCTTTGTTTCATATCAAAATAGAACGTTCGTAGGTCAATTTTAATTATGGTACCACTGGATTAGATCTCGCATCAATGAATATTAACGGTTTTTTTCAAAAAGACGGTTAAGATACAATTTTTACACACGACATATTCAGATATTAACGTGAAGAAGACCGCTTTACAATTTTCTAATAGCTATTGACTTGCCCGTTGCTACGCAACTTAAAAAATAGAATAATATACTTTGCTTTTATAATTCATATATTTCAGGAGAGCAGAAAATCTATGCATTTAAATTTATTTAAAATTTTAGTTGAAAAATGATGACTCGATGGCCATATTCAAATCAAAGTCATCAATTAAATAAAATTAAGAAATTATATATAAAATTGAATAAAAAAGTGAACCGATCAGGATCGAACCCGGGACTTCATATCCACTATGCCATCCTGATTCCTCATTTATGTCCATTCAAATTGCTATTCAAATACATTGTGTGTTATTCAAATGACCTTGCCTCAGACGGACATTCGACAAATTATATATACAGAGATTTAGCTATGAAAAGGACAATCTGAGTTAAATGACGACTCACTCTCATCTACAAGTGCATTATTTCATGAACTGTTTCCTATCTACTGATCCATCATGATTGTGCCTAACGACGAAGTCATTTGTGGTAATTTATCACATAAGCTGCTTACCTGAGCATATAAAATATTTTTTTAAAGATTAAAAAAATATTAAAAAGGGGATTTACTGAAGTTTAAAGTGGCGATTACATGGTTTGTATGGTATTTATAGCCTGCCTTTGCGGATTAATTGCCCCAGATGTTGGCAGTAAGTCGTCTCCACTTAGAGTAAGTGATTGGGATGAAAGGAAGGTGGGCTCAGATTTTGGTATCATTGAATGGCTAAGAAATGGATATGAAGGAGTAGGACTAACAGACGAGTAGAGTTGAGGTGAGTGGAAGCAGAGAAGATATCATTATTTATCAGCATGATTTTCTTCTGTTTATTTGGATTTTTAAGTTTTCCAATCCAATCAATAGACTTCTGTCTTTTTCTTCCTAAGGTTTGTGTCCAAGTTCAAGGACGTACCCATGAAGAGTGTTCGGGGGGTCCGGTACCCCCTCCCCCCGGTCTACAGACATTTGTGGAATCTGCGATAACTACGCTACAAATTTTCTACGTTGCCTCTTGCTACGCTGCCACTTGATGCGTTGAGTTATGAGATCTAGAAATGTTATAAAAGTTTATATTATTCGAATTGGACTTTTGTTTAATCAATTGCTGGAAATTGGTTTTCGGCCTCAGACCCTCCCCACCCGGAGTAAATTTCTGGGTACGTGCATGTCCAAGTGACACTTTAATATCTCTTTATAACGTAATTGATACAAAAACGTACTTGATCAGAGCGTTAGACGAGCAATATTAATCGAATAAAATGTTTTTGCACTAAATTACGAGATTCCTGTTGAATAGGCTAAGTCGTTGACTCCTCAACAAATCACATGGCGGTAAAGAAAAACGCTGATTTCTCTCGATCCTACCAGTCATAGCTTTTAGGAATATTAATTCATTAAAAGAAGATTTTTAGATTATAGATTATCTCCGAAATATGCTCAAAAATTTTTTATCCTTAACTGATGTTTCCGTAGAACAGGACAAAAACAGAAAAAATAGGAGATCCATTTTCGGAACAGGAGGGAAATCAGTAATCGAATTTGTCTCCTCGCTCCTTTGATAACATCTCTGTCTCTTTTCGTACGGAGATGAAATTTGATGCCAACCTTTTACTTGGAGAATATGTGAGAGGAAGGGAGGACGTAGAGAGAGAAAGAGAGGAGTGTGGGAGGACAATTCAAAACGTGAGTGAAGGTCAAAGGTTATGCCGTTGCGGAAGACCATGCCGTCTGCACTTAAACTGTTTACTTAAAACATAACGGCAGTGGAGCCGATAGAGCAAATAAGAACATGTTGGATTTAAGAAGATGTAGGAGAAATGATGTGTTTTATTGCCGAATCCGCTTATTTGGTCTAAAATTCGAGTGATTATATGTAAAAACGTTGATTAACTAACTTAACTGTCATGTATATTTTAGAAATTGGGGGAAAAATGGGAAAAGTTATTTAACGTATCGATAAAGTATTTCATGTCATATCGCATACAAAGTGAAATCCTGTTATTTTATACTTTAATAGATGTACATAACGAAAAAAGCTCAAATTTACTTATCCACGTTGCAGAGAGCTTAAAATTGTAGAGTTATTACATTGATTACATTTACGAGCATTTTGATTTTCTGTATTTACCTATCATTTTAAAATGACTCAGATTAAATTTCCTCCTAGTGGATGAGTCGTTTTTATTCATAATTGTGTTGAAAAGATTAGATCGGCATTTATCGCAATGACCCATTGTATTTTCAATGTCAAATTTAATGACGAAAACTTTGAAGAAACGATATCGCAAAAAATAATTTAAACTTAACCAATACATATATTTTTAAAGGCATCCTGCAGCATTTTAGAACCTCAGTTGTTTATATCAGAAAGTCATAATCCGTGCTAATACGTCAGTACTTAATAGTGATCTGAGCCACATTCGGCCCGCCATGATTTTATCAATAATAGAACACAACCTAACAGCCAATGAAAATAGGAAATTATAAAAAAACAATATATATCGTCTTTTCCTCTCCATTCTCGTAAGAGATAAATAAATTAGAAAACAAATGAGGTAATATTGACCCCGACTTAAATTGTTCTTCAACTGTTATTTTCGACTGTTTGATCCAGGGAGAGGGCGGGAGTGGGCTATGTAGCAGCCCTCGAGTTGAAAAGTTTGGGCACCATCGATCTAAACTATACCGATAACGAAAGAATAGTTTTAATGGGTTAAGCGGCACAATTCCGTTATTCCTAATAAAATGACTCGAAAAATAATTAAAACGAAGAAAATAACGGAGACATGGTCACTTTTTCGAGTCGAAGAAAATAACGGAGACATGGTCACTTTTTCGAATCGAAGAAAACTTTTTCAGGTTTATTACTGCGTTATTCGAGCGGCGAATGAAATACCTAAGTGCGACTCGGATTTATACATCGTTTCAAACGTTCGCCTTTTTATCGAGAGCCATAAAAAATGTCGACGAATCGCACAGCGCAGTCGGTGAAATCGAAACGAGAGCACTTATAAAAAAAGCCGTTAACTATTAACCTTCAAATAAATCCGCATAAATCCAATTCGCGCATGGGAGTTTTACTTTCAATTTTTTTTTAATCGATTCAAAACCGTTTCGCAATCGAGAAAGTTGTTTTTCGTTAAATTTACGAGGTATATTAAATCAATCATCGCAACTGTTTTGAGATTTTCTTTGAATGGGCCGGTTTAAAGAGAGGACAGGGAGGAGGGGGTTGCCGTAAAGGGGGCCGACGGAGATTGGAGGATGGAGAGAGGAGGCTTGAGGACGAGAGTGGATTGAGCACGGGAGGGCTTTTATATTTATTTTTTATACATACGAGCCAACAACCCTGGGCTCCATTTTTTCGAGCTTAAGTTTTGACCGAAGTGATACGAGGCTGGTCGGTCGCGGGTCAGCGGATAATTAAATTTCGGAGCCGAACGAAAAGTAACTCGTTGAAGTTCTCTCTCTTTTCCTATCAACTCCTCTCACTTTTAGTGGACGCTTTAATTAAGTTTCCGAGTCAATGAACATGTAGGCTCATTATTCTTGGTCAAATAGCTGTTGTTTTCCGCCCAGTCGTAACGTAGCCACCGGAATAAGCCCTAAATTAAAATAATAAGCATCCATCCATCTCATCGGATTTTGTCACATGCCACATGCGGACCGTATGAGCCCTTTATGCTGCTCTCGTTCATGCGACGTAGATCCGTAAAATTGAACGCGGCGCATTTAATATTTTTATTTAAATTGTAATCGTAAAAGCTTTTCTTTGTGAACGATAATAAATTATTTTTGCTTCTTTTTTGATGACGATACCGCGCATTCTCTAGACAATTGTTGATGTGAGGACTTGCCCGACCCGCCTAAACAGTCACAACATCCATTGTAGTATTCGAATTTAATTTGTAGAAAAGGTTACCGAGTCCTGCTTTATTGGAACATCTAATAATTCCATGCTCCTAAAATAAAATTTGTTGCTAAGTGAACTATTCCTTGGAGCTGGAGGTATGTAAACTATGTTAAAATTCTCTGTTTGATACAGCTAATTGGATTTTTGCCGTAATCAACAGAAGTGCGTTTAACACACCAAGGTAATTGAAAAAAATAAATTTTGCTTCACTTTCCGATGATATTCATCTTATAATTCAATGCAAGGGGTAGTTAAAGTAGGTTTCGATTATAAAGGAAAATGAGATGATTGTTAATGATGAATGCGAGCTGAAAGAACCAATAATCTTATTTGGAATTACGTATACAAGGCGCTAGCTGTTACTTTCCGTTCATAAGCTAGTAATACGCAAAGGAATGCACTATTGCACGTGATGAAAAGGAAGAAAAATATTATATGCAGCTTTCACTCGAACGTTTTTGCCGTGTTAAAAATTAATTGTTTGTTTTGCCAGATGGGATAAATATGAAGGGAAACACCTTCGACTCATTCGTTTTCATGTTTTTTACATATGTGATATACTTTTCTTAGGAAGTTTTTGCAGATTTCATCTTCCCATAATCAAACTGCTTAAGAAACTTCTCGTACCAATTTTGCGCGCGCATTTTTTTAATTTATGGCATAATTTGCTGTATATCTTTACGTATTTATTTTCTTCTGAGAGGAAAAGGAAAATAGGATCGTGTTGCGCAATTTGTGTTTTTTTTTGTCGAGGAAGTTTGAAGAGAGATGAAAATATAGTATTGCATTCTCGTAGACTGTATGCATTGTGTTTGCTTTAGAACCTATATTTAACGCAACCTGCGTTAGATAATTTAGTTACACACAACAGTCGAGTTATTCGCCCTCTGAAAAATGCTTTTGAAAGAAACTTGTGTTAATAGTTAAAGATTCGAAAAAGGTAGTTAGTTATAGTCAATTTTTTCAGATAAATTTCCAAGGCTATATGTATATACGGTTTCTTAAATTACTCACTTTTACGTCTAACCGAAACAAAATTCGGTTGGCAAAATAATGCTTTATGTACCAAATCAACTTCTTTCTTTTTAAATTTATCTTTCACGCCAAATTTCGGAATTCCCGTAAAATATAAGTAGTTTTGGCGTTGCTTTATCTTATTACTAAAAACTATAAAGGTTTTAAAATATCTAATTTATAGTAATGCGGCCAACAGGTGCGTGCCTAAGGTAAAATGTGGCCCCCTTGCGGTATTGGATGGAAAGCTCTGTTTTAAAGTATGCATCCACACCCCACTCTCTCATCTCTCGCTAATAATACTCGAGTCTACTTCATCTCCTTTCAGTCATTTATCGTTCATTTCCTTATTTTTCTTTTTATCCGTGCCCTCCAAACTTCTAACCTCCTTCCATTCTACTTTCTTTGCTCTTCTCCTTCCTCTTTCATATCATTTATTCACTAATATCTTTCTGCATTATTCTGATTATCCGTTCTCCATTATCCTCTTCGAATTATCGTGTGATCATCCTCCATTCATCGTACTCGTATCTGTGCCTGACTCTTTCCTGTCTCCATTCTGTTCTTTCCTTTTTTTCATTCATTCTTCCACCTTTCAGCATTTCCGCCCCATTCATTCGTTCTTTTCACTGCATTAGCCATCTTCCTTCCGTTCACTTCCTCGTCTCATTTTTTGTTATCTTTAATATTCTCTCCATTCCCTCTCCGGTTTTCTTTTTCCACAATCTCGGTTCTTTCTCTCCTAATCCTCCCATCTTCTTCTGCGCACGTATTTCCTCTTATAGATATGGGTCAGCTTGTGTCGGCAGTGCTGTCTTAATTAGGCCCTCTAATAGCCTTAAGGGTATCCATATTCCATTTCTCTCTTCTAACCTTTGCGGTTTTAGACAAATATGAATGAAGCTGCTTCTGGTGATAGATTACTTTCTTTCGCAGTTATTTCAAAGGAGACATGCGAACAGATCTCAAACCTGTATGGTTAGGAGGAAGAGGAAAGAAGAACGAAATAGAAACGACAGTTACTGTTGATTTCCCTCGTTTGGTTGTGGCCACCGACAGTTGTTTAAAAAATTATTGAAAAATAAATGATTATTTTAAGATTAAGTTCGCACACCCCCTGATGATCTACGAGTTGCCACTAGTACCACCGGTTGAGTAGCATTGAGTTATATATATTGAGCTATTATATCGCGCGACAACGATTTATTACAGATTAAGGGCAAATTAATATTTTAGAAAATTCATTTTTTTTAAATACGATTAGTGAACACGCTGGGAAGGTTATTAGCTACAGTTAATTCTGGTTTTATTGCTAAATCAATCGAAAAATAGAAACATAAATCGTATCCATAGTCAGACGATGATATATTTCAGATTTTTCAGACGAGAATTGTTTTATTTTATTTTTTTGTTTATTCAATAATTCCACATACAGCTTTTGTAGCCATTTTAGAGTGGAATATGTTAACAATAACAACAGACGAACACATACATCCATGTCCTAGGTGGAGAAAAACCTACCTAGGCGGGATTCGAACCCGCGACCTTCGGATTGGCAGGCGAGGACGTTACCACACCGACACCGAGATCTTATCTTACTTGACTAATTTTATGGGAGATTATGAAATTGACTGCAATCAACTTACTTTAAGAGAACACCGTTTGGGCCTTTGCGAATTTATCAAAACTTTTCGCCAATCATCTATGTGTCACATCGATCAGATTCTCTAATTATTATAAACACCCACTTCCGGTTGACCGATTTTTATCAAAAACTAATCAGTTCTTATGACTTATACAAAAATGGTAAATATAAAATTTTGCATTGGCCTGATTAATCGTTTTTGAGTTAGAGCACCCACAAAAAAGCTATCACATACACACACACAGAGACATAATCGAGAAAATGGTCAAAACGTGTTCAGGGGACCTCAAAACATGTATTTCCGTTGTAATCTCGAAGTCAATTTTTTTCATGAATACAATACTTTCCCCTATACTACGTATATGGAGAAAGTAAAAAACGAAAACAAGCGGATACTTCCATATAACTTGGTAGGATTCGAACCTGTGACCTATTAATTGTCAGATAAGCTAACTATCCCCATACTAATCTGGCACATCAGAGGGGTCGCATATATATTCATGAAAAAATTATGGAGTTTATACCAATAGCATTGACATACAGATTTTACTGTTAGTTTTAATTTTTCATTTTGCAATTAGTGAAACTTTTTAAACATATCACTTTTTAATTGCTGAGGAAAAATATACACTTTAAGCTGAAATATTACGGTCGGTGAACTAAAGTAATTGTATCGTAAATATTTATCGAGGATATTTGCTTTGGGATAGTCTCGCAACGAATATTTTGACAACAAAAACTTTCGCGAAGTGTGCTTTATACAACTAGCAAGAATTTCTGCTGAGTTTTATATTTCTCATGAAATGTAGGGCAAAGGATACTAACTCTCGAGGCCGTATTGCGACGCCCCTGTAAGCAGGAAAAAGCCAATGCCTCGCTAATGGATGAATTTCATATATGATGATGGACAGAATTTATAATAGCGAGAAATTAAAGGGATTAACCATAGAAATAGCCATAAATTTTTAAACAGCCGGTAAAAATGCTCTTTCAAAGTGTTATCTCCATTTTTCTCACGCCAAGATTTTCCGGAGGAAAAATAATTCACTGAGATAGTATCTACCGACTGATGTAGGGAAAAAACCCGATTCTTTTCAGAAATAACATTTGTAACGAACAGCGAGGGTTTGAGGAAAGTGTGAAAAGTATCCGCTTATAATCAGAGATTGCGGCGGATACAGGCAATAACAAGTAGGTTTTAGCTGCGGGAAATAGGAGTAGGTGGATTGGATTGGAGAGGGAGATAGGTACGGAAAAGGCAGGAGGCAGCGGGTGTGAGCGGGAGGGAGAGAGAAATAGTCACTTGGCAAAGCCCCCCCTTCCCTTTCTCTTCCTCTCGCTATTCTCATCCCCTCTCCAATCCCGCCCACTCCTCCCTCATCCTCCCAATTCCCATTACCCGTTTCGGAAACCTGGGACGAATGGTCCAACAGGTGGCGTTGTTGCCCGGAGACCCTTAATAAAACGAGCAGTTTAAGAGAGTCCCGTCTCGCGAACATAACGGGGAGAGAGGGAGGGGAAGGGCAAAGCGATTAGACGTATACTTTTTCTCTCTCTCTCTTTCAATTCTTCCTCTTTCTCTCGCTCCGTCTCTTCCTCTCCCTCCGATATGATGGGAACCTGTAATCCAATTCAGGTTCTCAACGCCGTCATCATGAGGTAAAAAAAGAGGAAGGCTCCTCTCCTTTTGATGTCTGCGAACAGTATAAAAAAGTGAATAAAGGGTTGAAGAAAAAAACTTGCGTTCCGCGCGCCTGTTCCGTTTTTCGCGGTACGCAGAAAACATTTTTGGATTTCGGAAGAATAGTTTAGCGGCGTGTGTCAGGTGGGGTTTGTAACAGGTTCCTCCCTTCTTTCTCTTTTATCCAGCAACAGATTGTTCAGTTTGTACGGAGGAGTTCTCGACAAAAGAATTTACCGTTTTGATGGACGGATTCAATTTTTTTATAAGATCGCGAGCGAAATTTTTTAAATTTATTTTTGTGGCGATAGGTAATTACGTTCCATTTATCAAAACTCTTAAACGTTTGATTGTTATTAGCCATATTTTCTCGCTCGAGCTATTTAAAATATTCTCGTGTCCCTCCAGATAAATGCTTTGCGATTCCCTGAGCTATGCGAACGATTCTTGAGATGCGTACCGCAAAAAAAGGAACAGCGTATCGGCCAAAAAATTCATGATCTGAATCAGGAAACGTTTTTCGGCGTCGTTCTAGAATCTCGAACTTCAAAAGATAAGCGACGCATAGCCGTGTCATATTCTTTAACGCTGAGAGAAGACATTTCAAATCGTTCCCGTGAGTTGTCATACAATAACAGATTAGTTACGCGTTACGTCTACATCCGCATGTGGTGCCTTGAGATTAGAGAATCCAAAATACTCGGATTTTGAACTACCCGGGTAATCGAGTAATTCTTTTATGAAATACTCGGGTATCCGGGTATCCAGCGTAATTAAAAAATATATATAATTAAAAAGGTCATTTATTTTTTATTCATGAAATAATATTTTAGAAATGCAAGTCCATTAAAGTATACATTTTTAAATTGTTTTGGATCTTAGTAATGAATTTTGAAGCTACTGAGAACACTCTCTCGCTAGCTGTTGAAGTATGTTGAATTGTTATCAAAGCTTGGAACAATATTTCTGTGCAATATCCTCTTTTGCCATGATTTCCTTCGATCAATTTTAGCTCCTTGTCCATTGTTGACTTTGTTGAAGTTTCTTTAGGAATAGCCATAACAGCTTGTATTGTTTTCTGCATCTCACCATAGACAGAACTAGCAGAACCGTCATTTTCCGTAGCTGGTTCTTCTTGCTCATTTTCATGTTCATCTTCACCAAACAACCTATCATATGTATCTTTTGCCAATGATTTGATTACATTTTTTTAAGAATATATAAAATGATCATTAAAGTGGAAATTAGGGCAATTGCCACTTTGCAAAAAAGCAACAACGACACACTAACTTTGTTTCGTCTTTCATCGATTCTTTTTTTAAGGCATCCATCATTTCAGTAGCCAGATCCCTATCTGCTTGTTGTAATTTATTCAAAAGAAAGATGCAAACTCCTTCAGCTTTCTGTAAATTGCTGTCTTCTTTGCTTAACTCTTGGACAGCAAGCTCTACAGGTTGCAGAACTTCCGATATTTTCTTTAAAACAATGATATTTGTATTTTTCATTTTTGCTTGCCGATCTCCATCATAGCCTTGTTTATGCAGTCATTCAATTTAAAAAAAAGATTCACCATTGGAATAATGGAGTTCCATCGAGTCTTGGAATTAAGTAACAATCGCAGTTTCTTGCCTTCTTGTGCCAGCACATGCTTTTGAAGAACACTGCTTCTTACAGCAGATTTTTTGAAAATCTCATAACTTTTCGTGTCTCCGCAATTACTATTCCAATGTCTCTACGGACTGTAGAAATTCACTGTGACTCTCCGGTTCAAAATTCAAACTGCCATCAACAACATACGTATCAATTTCAGTATTGCTGATATCCTCCTTATCCTGATCAGCGTAATCATCATCATCTTGGAATTTTTCATCTTCATCATTCTCTTCTTCGTCACCAGTGAGAAGCTGGACTGTTTTCTTATAAAATATATCAAGGACACCAACATGAGTTCCATGGTTGTAGCATAACTGAGCCAATGCAGGAATATTCCTTCCATATTTTACCATTAATGCAGCTCCGTCTTGAGTTGATCCGGCGACATCAGAATCCATATCGATTCCAAACTCATTAAGTCTTCCTTTGAATAGAGCTATGGTGGAATTAGAATCACAAGAACCTTCAATAGGAACCAGCTCAAGAACGGATTGCTGCGTGGACTATAACATTCATGTGTCTTCTGATATTTATGTCACTCCGTTCGTCTACGGTGAGACTAAATCTCTTTTCAGATTTTTGTTGTTGCGATAAAGCTGCTTTCATTTCTTTCTTGTTTCTTCTTAGAATTTCATTTGTATTTCATCACCGTTGTTTTGCTTTTTGGCATGATGTAATTGCGCTTTCTTACAAAACACCTAATGGCTTCAGATGACGTTATTCCTTTAATGCTAAATCCGTCATTTGCAGCACATTTCGCTAATATTTCATTTAATGATTCTCGGCTGACAAAATTCAATATTCCTTCCTTTTTTGAAGATGCAGCAGCATCATCATTCGTTTCATCCATTTTTTAAAGAGTATCCTCACCTCCAAGGGCGTAAACAAAACTCTCAAAAGAGTGGCGATAGGTCTTAATCAATAGGAGCGATTATCCTCTCAGATACGCAACTTGCAACGATCACGATTTTGGTATCTCTCACTCTGAAAGATTTGTTTGCCTTTGTAAAGGCCGCAACACACGCTCAGTTGAGATAGGGAAGGAATATAGTCAATCGAGCTCAAATATATCTTTTGGATCCTCAAAACTTGATGTATATCGGGGAATTCGTTTATTAGGATATGTTAGACATTTAATCTCTTTCTTTACTTTGTGGCAAGAAGACCATTTAAAATTAGTCGTTTTATGATTTCCATCAAAATAACTTAAAATCTTTTTGTAAACTCATATCTATCTATTTATTCATCATTATTATCAGGAATATGTTTAAAGTTGGACAAAATCAGGTGGCAACATTATAAAAAGGAAAAATATTTATAATAGAGGGAATAATATTTGGATTTTTCCAAGCAGTGTTAGATTTAACTTAAACACAAAAACTGAACGAATAAAGCAAACAGAGTTTAATTAAAGTTTAATGTAGAGATAGGGCTCCTGAAAGGTCCTCCTGGTTACCGAAGTGGTCGCGGGGCCCACTTATTCCACAGCGTATATCAATCCACAAACAAGTCCCTTATTTCTATCTCATAGACTAAATTATTAAGTTTTCGCGAGTTAACATTTTAAAAACATACATGTTATACTTTAAACTATACTTTAAATTTATTTGAAACTTTTGCCTTAAAGAGACCTACGTGCCTGGGGAAGGAGTTCATAACTTCTGCTGTTGAGGTATCAGGTAGATAACGAATCTAAGTTAATACATAAACTTCATTTCATATCTCACTAGGAACCATAACACTAAAATACCGTCAGTATATATATATAATAAAAAACTCGGTTGTTAAAGTGTATAATCTCGTGCTGTTCCCAGGAATTACGTACCATGTAGAGCAGTGGTCGGCAACCTTTTCTGCATGACGGGCCGCATTCATAATATGAATGTTTCGGAGGGCCGCATTGAAAGTCACGAGAGCTTCAGCCGGTTGAGTACTTACTTCCGAAGTTTTCAAGAGATTCTGTGGTCTCACATTAGCAAAAATCATATATAAATAATTTACCAGCGATAAATATTCATCAGAAAAGGTTTCGAGACCAAAATTTTACTGAAAATATACGAAATTTTCGGTTAAATTGTACCGATCACTTTTTCATTATGGCTTCGCGGGCTGCATAAAGCTCCCTCGGGGGCCGCATCCGGCCCGCGGGCCGTATGTTGCCGACCCCTGATGTGGAGAGAGAAAAAGCCTTCTCATTTTTTCGCTTACATTATGCTATCATGTGCTGAAAATGTAATTTTTCAAGCAAACAATGCACACCTTCAACCATTCTATCCCTCGGTTGCGTTATAATGTCTTTTCCGGTCCATTAGCATTCAGAAACTTTTAGCTCGTCACTTTCGAAGTTTTTTGTTGCTTTCATCGCATGCGGAATAAAATCCGACTCTCCGATTTGGCTTCATTTCAAAACGGCAAAACGAATTCCCTCTTCCATCATCCCACACTTCTGACAAATTTAGAATTAAATTCGAAAAATAATTTACGCGTTATTGCACCCTAAAATGGAAAGATGGGATAGCGTCAGCTGCCTTCCTTTGAAAGGAGGTGGTGAAAAGAGAGGAAAAAGAAAAATATATATTTTCTAATTTATATGCATATGTTTGTATGCGAAAAGTTTAGGTGTGTATATATATATATATATATATATATATATATATATATATATATATATATATACACACACACACACTTTCTGCGCGGATACGCGAACGGTTAAGGTTTCCTACGGTAAGATACTAGGCAGAAAAGGGGCCATGTGAAGCAGGAGGAATAAAATGGGGAGTAGGTATTGGCGCGAGAGAGGGCCATTCCAGTCTTCTGAACGAGAGCAGCGAAGAACCAACAACTTACGACGGGATTCTGGACCAATTCCAAAGAGAAGGAAAGAAAGCGACGATGTCTACCGACTCTCCTTCATGGCGATCTACTCATTCAAAATTCGAACCTTTATGAAATAAAAAAACCCGTTCTGCCTTCCACTACGATCTCAATAACATCTTTCCCTTCCTTAGAGATATCCCTTTTAGAATATACCTTTTTTTCCGAACGAGCAGGACCCACGCGCGAAACTCCATCTATTATCCAATTCCAATAACCCGCATGCCTCGTAAAATCTTCCCTGTAAAAGCAACTATTTCGCACGGCTCCAATGTATACATATATAACAGATGTATAAAAAACCAAGGTGGTCGAAGTAAGCAATGGAATTCATTAAGGTTATTGAAAATGGGAAAAAAGCGGTATTCTCTTTCCGGCTCATCGTCTTGAAAGTTTTTTTTTATAAAAGGAAAAAAGAGCCTATGTCTTCATAATATGGGTTCGGTGAAAGGTGCACCGGACAGTTTCATTAAAAGCGGGGTTATTTAATATGATTCGGTTTTACTTACATTCTTCGATAGAGTTCGCGAATTTGCGGAGCTGAGCCATTGTTACAAAGTGGTACTTTAAAACAACTTGTTCGCCTTTGTACGGAGTTTGCGTTTGTTTCTTGTCAGTGTCCGTTTGCTTTGTTGAAAAAATTCGTAAACGTGGACTGTAATTCGTAGTTTATGTGATATAGTGACCATTATAAGCGGTCCGTATAAATTATCACGGCATAGCTTATTCACGTGTAATACTTTTGTTTATTAAGTCATATCCGCCACAGGTTGCTTTAAATATATTTTTTAACTAAATATTTAATGGCGTATACATTTCAATGGATTTATTCGAAAAGATCTAAAATTAATTGTATTTACCTTCCCATTTGAAAATGAAGCATAAAATTATTTTTTGAGATAATGAGTTTATGGGTTATTTGATTTGGACAAAATATATATAATTATAAACTATTAATTGCTTTGCTGTTATTATGAAATCGTTTCAAATTTCTAATTTTATTACAAAATGATTTCATGTTAATGACGTGGAAATGTAAAAATGTGTTATCAACTAGTGACTTGCTATTAATTAATCAATTATAATAAAATAAGTAATTGAGAAAGAGCTAATTTTGTGATGCGATATGTATTTTGGACTCCAATCGCATAGGATAATAACATTAGAGGAAAGTTATTTGAGTATCAGACGGTTCATAATTAAGTTCTTTTTCAGATGGATTTTGTTAAAATTACCATTTTTTGTTAATTTACTCTCGACAAGTTGTATCATGTCATGTATGTGTGTTTTAATCCACAAATACTGCTTTGATATAATCATTCCGCGAAGTTAATCTATAAAAATAACTGGATAAGCAAGAAAAAGTAACCGATGTACATGGGATGTCGTCACCAAATCGACTTATCATCTTTTTTCCGTTTGCGTTCAAACCGTAGGCGCGTTGTTTTTTTCTCACCTCACCTTGACTACACTTACAGAACTTTTTTTTTCTCTCTTCCCGATAATCGAAATTGAGTTATGGCTAGTTTTCGAGAAAATCGCCGCGAAAGCGTTGAAAAAATGAGAAACGAAGATAAAAACAAAAGAAAACTCTTCAACAGTAGGTGTTGAGGAAAAACGTGCGGCGCAAAAACAACAAATGGTTGACATGGGTTTCGCCAGGGCCAAGAATGCGCCTGGAGATTGATCACTTGTTAGTTCGATCCTCCTCCTTCCTCCCATCTTTCTCTCCCTCCCTCGCCATCTCGCCACTTCTACTGCGGAGCAAATGAGCCCTGAAATGACTGCCGATGGTTGAGGAAATGAGCAGTCGAACCGCCAACCGCTCCGACCCGAACTCACGGAATGATGATGATTGCCTCCTCAAGATGGCGCCCGCTCTTTCTCTCTCTCCCACTTCACCGCATCTCCCCATTCTCCCTTTCTTTCTCCTCCCTGACGTTTCGCCCGCATCAGAGAAAACGCTCTTATCGAGTATGAAGCAAGGGAGTTCATCGGGCGATCATGGCAGCCGCCGATTGTTGCGCCTTCCCTCCCCCCCTCTCTCTCTATTGCTCCCTTTCCACATCTTTCCCCTCCCTCTATCCTTCTCTCTCTTTATTGCTCTCTCCCTCATATCTTCCCTCAATCTCTCTTTCTCCCTTTAACTCTCTTCTATCTTTCCCTCACTCTCCCTTCCGTCTGCCTGCCATTCTCCGAATATCTAGGTAAAACTTCAATCAGTGTTTTAAATCTTTATTAAAAAAATGCGCATCTCTAACTCTGCTCTTTCCTCTCACACCCCTCTCTGTAGTGTAAATAATGTTTCGCTCTCTCTCTGAAGACGGGAGGAGGAGGAGGAAAGTTCCCGACCGCGGAATCTCGTCTCCTCTATCTCTCTCTCTCGAAACCTCCGTTGTTCGTTCGTTTGGTAGGTACGTTACGTGCATAAAAGCACCCCTGGTCAGTTTGCGGATTCACCCCGCGGTCCATCGGAATGAGACTGCAAGAGGAGATGTTAAAAAGGAGAAAATAAGAGTGAGGGGGCGGGTGAAGGAGACTTGGGGAACAAAGAGGTTGATATTCTCTCTCTTCCGCCTGCTCACACTACGGCATCCCAGTGATTGCGGGCTGCGAAACTGCCTCTGGGTGAGCGAAAATTGAAGGGAGAGGGTGTTGGAGCCTTTGCGTGTCGAGGGATTTAAAAGAATAGGCAAGGAAAAAAGGAGGATGAAGGGAGGTAATGGCGAGTACGGGGAATGGGAGGTAATGACGAGGAGGAGAAAGAGATGGGGGAGGGGTTACGGACTGGGGGAGGTAGAGGAGTGGAGATAGTGGGGTTGAAAGGAGGCATATAATAGAAAGAATGATGAGGATAGATATGATGAACTCCGGAATTAAGTGAAACAGTGCGATATAACAAATGCCAATGTATGACCAGATGAGTGTGTGTGTACATGCGCGCATACATTTGGATACGGGGAATAAAATAAAGGAGATGCCTAAGTCGGGTTTAGGGTGAGTTAATAAGGAGAAGATGGGGATGGTGGATTACGTCATCTGCATATAATGTGAATTTTTTAAAATGATAGACGGAAAAAATAGAAAGAACTTAATAAAGATTGAGGAGAAGTAATGACATCCGTACGATGGAGAAAAGGCGAAGAATAGATTGGATGGATTAATTGAGAATATATATTCGAATATGTAGCTGAAACTATTCGAACGAGTTTGGGGTGAAGACCAGAAATTTATATATACACATTTATTTCCTCATATAATACGAAATATAATTTGTTATAAATCTGCCGTTAATAAACATCTGTTAAAATGGTTTGAAATGCAGTTTGAATCGAGCAGAATAAAATTAATGATAATTTCCAAGTAAGTGCTCAAAATATGGAAGATGGGAAAAAAGTTAGTTTAATGTAGAGATTATGAGTAAGAAAATGAGCGATTAAATTGCGTTTCGGACTGCATAGTGATAAATGAAGACAGTGATAAAAAAGATTCGCGTGTCTGTGATAGCAGATGGTGGCTAATGACAAGAAACGTAGGCGGAAAGCACGAAAATGCGAGGGAAAGGAAGAGGAGGATGATATATGGAGAGAGTCGAATATTGGGTAGAATGATAGGGTTTGGTGCGTTTGAGGGGAGGGAGAGGGATAAATGACGGGAGATTTTTCAAAGCGTGGAAATAAAGTAATTACGAGACGTAGGGAGGAAGTTGAGCGTTTCCGGAAAGAAACGAAGCAAGAATGAAGGAAAAAATCGCGAGGATTGATTGAGAAAAATGATCGAAATTTGAGCGAAAGTGATTGAGATATATCGCGGGGCGACGGCAGAAAAAAAGTGAAACGCGACGGAACGTGGGGAGCGGCGGGAAACGAAGGGGGCGGAAAATAAAACGAATTTTAATTAGACCGCGGTTGCGAGGCCTAACACGCGATATTTTTTTCCGTCGAAAACTCGTCCGTTGGGTTCAGAGCACAGTGGGCGGAGGGAAAAATAAAGAACGAATTGATTACATTTGAGGCGGAAAACAATGACTCTGCACGAGAAAGTGAATCCAGACGAAACGGGAAAAAAAACTCGGAAACGTAATAATGAAACTGCCGGCGATTTTCGTAACGCCCGTAAATTTATCTGCGAAAGAACTTGAAAGAGTTGCTCGATTAGAAGTTGCTTCAAACAATATTCTACGGGCGTTCATTTAAAGGTATGTGGAATAGGAGAGAGATTTGCCACTCGTGATTCACTTTGGTTAAATTTACTTAACTGTTAACAAGAGTTTCGGTATCGAAAATAGTACACTCCTAATTGGCATCGAACCGGTTAAGTAACAGTCGGTATGATTTTTGTGCCGTATGTAAACACATTTCATATTGAATATTGGCTGATATTTCATGGATTATATTTAAATTATTATGCTGTTATGCACGACTCTTAAGACATCAGCGGAAATAATTATCGACTCACCGATTAAAATAATATTATTATGAAATTAAAATAAAATAAGTCCAAATATTTCACCGTAACAACAAAATCCACGTCATTCTGACGTTTTAATTATTTTATATGTGCAATATATCGGATAAATACACCGATAATTAGGCCAGACTCAAAATTAATCGTTAATTATATTTCAACGGCCAATTCACATACTAGGAACAGGTACTTACATGAGTTTTTTTGCCCAATCAGTAGATTTGTTTTCGTTTCGTGGAAGGAGCGGATGAGTAGACTTGAAACAATTTATTAAGCGCTTCACTTTCTCAAATTTATCTCTGTCGTGTGAAATTTATAACAAGCGATTTCTTAACATCTGCTGGCAAATAGGTTCCGTTTGCGATTTTTTCTCGATAGAACGCATCAGCTACGCGGACTTAAGCAAACAGCGCCGCGTCAAAAAAATTGCCATTGCAAGGAACTTCGCGACGTCCGACAAAAATGCGAATTAAAATTGCGTTTTTTCCCCTTCCTCTCCATCTGGTGATGGAGCAGGAAACCTTCAAAGAGAAAACGAATAATGCGAAGCTATTCGTCGTAGGAAAAATCGTCCGTGTCTGTTCGTTTTTGCGCTAAGACTGTAAAGGGTGGTGGTGTCTCTTTCTCTATCTCTCCACCTCTCTCTAAAGATGGAAAGAGGCGGGTAGAGAGAAAGAGGAAGTGGATTGGAGGAAGGAGGGCATTGGCGAGGGAGTGAATCTCCGTCGATGACGACGTCATTGCTTCAGGAATGACGCGGGAAAAAGTGTACCGTGTCGCTTTAATGTTATAATGCGGAAATGTGCAGTAGAATGGCGAACGAAAAGGATCATCTGCTACGTTAATATGACGTATGCAACCACACGGTTTATTTTATCGGCCATCGGTACGAGGATACTATTGCGAAAATAGTAAATCGGCGAACACACGAACTCGAGGGAAATCGATCGGATATACTTTCGAGGGATTGATGTTGACATTGATCTTCTTGAGGTTAGGCGCGTTAAAGGTATTCGCATGCAATGCACCCTTCATAGCATTATGACTGCATCATTTAACCCGTAGAGAGATTCGCTTAGAAACGCGGGCATGCCAATCAGTCGTTACAGAACGTTAACATTTGAACCGCCGATGGGTTTTAGACCTCTTGTGGATGTTTGGGAGTGAGAGTTATTTCTGAAAACGGGCAAAAAAGACAAGAAACTATTTATTTACCTGTGCTAATTTTATATTTGTTTAGACATCACGAGGAGAGAAATCTAATCAATAAAACTTTTCTTTATTTTAATTATTTTTATTTCAATTTGATACTGTTTTTGTAGCTCATGTGGTGATGCTTCACCATAAAACAATGGAATAAAGGTTAAATGTGTAATAATTTCTTGCATTGCAGAAATTGTATGGCTGAGTGTTTGAAAAACTGATAATCGAGTAATTTTATCATACGTTATACTCGCTCAATATACTGTTCCATTTAACAGTCGCATTGAACTAGTAAAGGTAATTATCAGAACGATGCCATGAACTGTAAATTGTAACACAAAGATAAAATTCTTAGAGGCATTAATATAATTTAATCAACCGTATCAATCATATATGAAAACAGATGAAGGAAGTGCGGCACGGAGAGATAATGCCGAAAAATGGTGTCTCATTCCCGCTTTCTTTGAACGATAGCAAAAGCGAACGAGGGAAATCTTTTTCCGCCACTCGTGAATGAAGCATGATGAGAATAGTTTTAGCGGTATAGATGAGCTTCGAACACTGCCGGATGCAATGCATCATTTTAATCGCCGAAAAAAGTACGGGAATGACTCGTAGCATCAGAGGTCAAGAAGATCAGCTCAGAGAGGTAAAAACGATGGAAGGACAGAGCTCAGTGGGTTGAATACAGCGAAGGAAAAAATCGAGTAGCCAGAGACGGACGGAGGTAGGTGGAGTTGGAGGCATATCGTGGCAACAGCCTTAGATTGATGTGAAATGCTTACCTCGAAGGTATAAGAGATGCCGGAGGATGGAAAAAACCCACAGACTCGTCAAGACTGCTACCTGAGGAGAGATGCCAGCAGCCCTTAGAGGAGTAACATAGGTGGGATTGCCGTGAGGAGGGAGGGGGTGGTGGACTCGAAGAGAGGGGATTGGGAGAGGGAGAAAAAGATGCTGGCAGAAGACGACTTGGCGGGAGTGGGACGGAATACGTGCCTACATCTCCTAAATTACACGTTGCGGGCTATCTGTGGGGGCGGCGTGGCAGCTGCGGGTACGCGACCGCAAGAGATCGGACCAGGACTCCACCCCCGCCCCCTCTCTCCGCAACTCCACTCCTCTCCGAATCCCTTCATCCCTCCTCGTCGGTCATCAGCCTCCCTACGAACCCCTCTTTGTTTCTCTCTCCTTTCCGACTGCTTTTTCTTAAGGTTTCATCCAATTCGATTCGACCGTTAGCTATGAGGAGACTTCAACGGGTGAATGGCACAGGAACGAGAAATAAACAAGCGCATAAAGCAAAATAAATCAACTATATTTTGGCTTACACAAAAAAAATTATCGCGATTGCTTACCCAGACAAAGTTATTGTAAAATTAATATCGGCTCATATTACATAGTATACGGCGGAGGTCGTATTTTTCAATCTGGGATCGTCCCGTCCTTCGGAAGGGACGCTGAGCAGTTGGCCCCCTTGGTGCTCTTCGTAAAGAGTAGGCTAATGCCGGCGACGGGTTTCTCTCCTCCCTTGTGTATGTATTCGGTGTGGAAGGAGTAATGGCTGTAATAATCCAGGAGGTTGATAGACCAGAAATTCTATACAAACAAACATCAATGTATTGGAAAAATTATTTTAATAAATTTTCATAAAGATAGTAATTATCGAACTATTATAATTTTTATATAAATCAAAAAGCAGAAATAATGTCTTCAGTGTATATATATAACAAATATTATCAAATTTACTCATATCAGTAGTATTTGATGTCAGATTAACTATCTTTTCCTGCCCAAATAAAAACGTACTGTGAAGAACTACTCACTGAATTACTTCCAAAGTTAGCATCTGCCGTTAATAAATCATGTCATCACGTTCCCATCGAGGCGGATCAGATTTGCGAACGAAAACAGCGCAATGGTATCGTATCAATTTCAATCGTAGAGGTACCCTTTCGGATAATGCGATAAATAAAAAAAAGTTTTGGCGTAAAGCGATGAATTACGATTCGTAACCGCCGTTTCCGGGAAATCACGGAGACAACGGGAGGAGGAGGAGTGGGAGTGGGTTGTGTGCGGAGGTTTTCCCTTGTGATTGGAAAGTCACGACCATTCCATTATGCACGGATTGACGTGACCCCTCCCGCCCCAACTCTCAGACTCTCTCACTCTCCCATTCACTCTTTTACAACCTTACACCCACCACCATTTTACCCTATCTTTTCCTCCCTCTCTGACTCATTTCGTTCGCTTTGCCTTTCTCGTAGTTCCTCGATTCATTATCATCGATTCCGTTTCCATTCTCTTCAGCTTTTGAGACTTCTTTTTTTACTTCATCCGTATTCTTGACGCGCCCCTATCATAATCTTCTTCAGTTTATTCCCCCCGTCAGATTTATTTCAAGTTCTTTACTCTCTTAGAAGGACAGCACTCTGTACTCTTATTCACTCGTTTGAGCAGATGGACACTGCTGTTTCCGTATCCCTTAATCCAGGGGTGGGCAAACTTTTTACGTGGCGGGCCGCATTAACAGTTGCAGCTTCTTAGGCGGGCCGCATAAACAGATGAAAATGCTTCGGCGGGCCACGTTAGGGTTCACATCGTAAGTAATGTGAGGTAATTCCAGAGATCCTGTTAGGGAAATTCATTGATAAATAATATGTTATCCCAATAACATCACTGGAAAAGGATTTCCGGCATTAATTTTAACCTACAAAAATGAAATTATCTCTATTTTATATTACGGTTCGCTTTTATAATGGCATCGCGGGCCACATGTGGCCCGCGGGCCGCAGTTTGCCCACCCTTGCCTTAATCCATTTCAATCCTCTTTGTTTATTATTTTTTCCTTCCCGCCTCATTTATATACTCATCTCCTTATCCTTGTAGCTCCTTTTTCTGTCTTTTTCTTTCAACCAGAAAGTGAAAATGTTGGAACTTTAATTTTGTATTTTTCTCCCCGTTTCTTTCTTTCAAATTCTGAAAAGTCCACTACCGGTAACATCACATATATCTATCGTAAAACGTTCGAGCTCATGTATTGTATATCTATTAGTATGCACCGTTTCTTTATTAGCAATGCATCATTCTCTATGATTCCCTCTCATGGAACTGTCCTCTTTTCCATTCACCTTCCTCTTCTTTTACTTCTTTCGTTATCCTGGACTATTTACCTAGTTATTTTTTATACGCCATTCCGTTTTTCCATCTCTGCTTTTCATGCTGCATCTACTTAGTATTCTATTTTATTGGCAGACTGCTCTTCAATCCATTTGCATTTATTTCCATTTACTTTAATTTCTTCCCTCCATTTTCCTTAATTTCGTCTTTTCCTTTCTTTTTCCTCACGTTCTACTCACCTCTCACTCTCTCTGGACGTCAGTCCTTCGCGCACCCACTCTATCTCCCTCCTCCCTTAACTCCCTCGCTAATCGTGTATCCCTCATACATTCTCCGTCACGTATTTTCCCTTTCTTTCTCGAATAGGCGTGAACGTGAAGTGGAGGAAGAAAAGAGAAAGGAGAGAAGTGAAAAAGAAGTCTATTGGCGTTTCCTTCGTGATTTACTCTCAGAGCGTGGAATTCCTTTACGTAGCAAATTGGGTGCGGGTTTCACAATGAGATTTTTTTATACGGCACCAGCTCCGATTCATCATTTGCCTTCCACACCCCTAACCTATAAAAAAGTGAGAAGAATGGGTAGGGTAAGGGATATGGGAGGAACATAAAGGATTACTTACATAGGAATGACACACACACACGCACACACACACATACATACATACATACATACATACATACATACATATATATATATATATATATATATATATATATATATAATGATGCATGTTCTCGGTGGTGTAAAAGTTCTGGAAAGGTTTGGAGGAATTTTTATCATCATTACACCCATGCTCTCTTCACGCATGGTCGATATCGACTTTGGATTAGATCCGGTGTCGTGCAATGAATAAAAAAGACGATTGATACTTTATGAAAGCCACTCTAGGTTACATCCGCTGGAAAATCGATTTGACGGTCTGTTGTCTTTCATACGGCTAAAATTTTGTACTCGAGGCTCTGCTGAAAATTTGCATTCATTTATAGATGTTTCGGTTACGAAAGTACGATTATCTCATACTTAAGAAAGCCCATGAACTAAAGAACGTATTGCAAATTTAGCATCTACATATTGCTTGAGTTTGAATTTGTCGCGTAAATATAAAACGGATTAGGAGTGATTCAACTTATATTCAGTTAAACCAAGGGTGGGCAAACGTTTTATCCAGTTGCGTGTACTTAAGCGGGCCACATTAACAGTTTTGAGTGCTTCGGCAGTCCGCATTAAGAGTTGTCAGAAGTTACTTGAGAGACAGCGAGAGATCCCACTCGTAAATATGTACCAAAAAAGTTGTTTGAGCGTCTTCATTTCTCTAGGATGGTATTTTTCGGCTGTAATTTTAGGTTATAAGAATGAAAATACTCGCATTAAATTTCAAGGTTTGTTTTCATAATGACTTTGTAACTTGCGAGCCCTATTTTCCTTACCCCTGAGTTAAAGCATTTCCATGATCGCGAACCACTTTCTTACTCAGGTTATTTCTTGTTCTAATATATAAATCGGATAATGCGCATTCAGCATATTTATAATTCTCATTTCTACAACCTATTTACATTGTATTGATAAATGATTATGAGTATGTAAGTTTCTTGTCGCTGAAATAGTTTTAAGCATAGCTACATTAAACTCCTTATTCCTATTTCTGTTATTTTTTTCGTAGAATTTTTTAAATGATCGGGAGGCCTTCGCAGACCGGATGAGGTCCCTAGTCCATTAGTTGATCGCCTCTTACCTGGGAAGAGGCGAGAGCATACAACTGTAATTAACTAGATGCAGCGATATGGCACGTTCGTAATTTTCTCAGATTTTCATTTATTCATTTATCATTAGTGCGTAAACAACATTGCGGTCTTTTATAGCCAGCACAAACGCCCTTTACGAAAGCGAGATTCGAACTCGCGACCTTAGCATTGGGAGCCAGTCACTCCACCCAAAAGTCCAATCCGTATATATCAAATGCTGTCAGCATCGTTTAATTACATTGCCGAAATAATAAGCAAGCAGAATAAACGGTATGCGATGAAGAATTGAATTATAGTTTCGGGCTTCATAGCAAAAACAAGAACGCACGGAAAAAGTTCGATATTTTTTCGATGAAGCGCGCGTTTCGATAATTTGCCTGCTTTAAAAAATATATGCACTTGCAACCTATCTAATAAACACTTTCGCCATTTATAATCGTTCCTTCTCTACATTCGCCGTCGTTTTGCACGGTTTCGACTTTCGGATGACGCAAGCTCGAAATCGTTGGAGAAGAATCTTTCCGAGCTATCAAACCATCGCTCCTCAAACATTTCTCTCCCCTTT
The DNA here is from genome assembly GCA_028673005.1 of Tanypteryx hageni. NCBI lineage: Eukaryota > Metazoa > Arthropoda > Insecta > Odonata > Petaluridae > Tanypteryx > Tanypteryx hageni. The sequence goes on from CM054113.1 coordinate 71,719,246, forward strand.
TCCCCTTTAACAAGCCTCTAAACTTTTATTTTTGCTAGTTATGCCCTTTAGAAATTGGTTTTTCCGAGATTCGTTGGCGCTTATTCGTTTCCTAGCAAATTATGTGGTTTTTTCTCCTCCCTCGCTTCTCTCTCTCTCTCGCGTTGAGATAAAAGAAAGTCGTACTTCCTAATACGGTGCGAGTGTAAGAGAGAGAGAGAGGGAAGGAGAGAAAGAGAAGCGGTTAGCGAAATGGAGGAACAATTTCGCCATTGCGTTCCATATTAGGGGCGATCTAAGTTTATTTTCCTCCGTCCCTCATTCGCGGAGGATTTCTTTTATGTTTTTTTTTTTCAAATCTGTTTTACTGTTTTTTCATCGTTTGTCGGTATTGGTCATTCTCCGTACTCATATAAGAGGTTTTTTTCCTCCTTGCCTTTGCGAAAATAATTGAGTGTGGAAAGGTCAACCTCCAAAGCGACGTGCTGCGGGTTTAGAAGTATCCGCATGTGTGTGTAACGGCGACCAATTTTCACTCGACACCTATCCGATGACTTATAGGGAATTGGTTGCATATAGGGAACTGCGCTGTGAGAATATCATTTGGCCGTGGTAACTAGGGAGGCGAACTTGAGAGAGAAAGACGAGGAAAAAGCATCGAAGGGCGCAAGATTTGCATCGTTTTTTTTCAGATTATTGATGCTCGGGATAAATTTTGTTTTTACCGTCGGAGACTTGGATATAATTTAATTCCTCAGAGCGATATCGGTATCGCAGTGAATTCCTTTTATTACTTTATATACTTATATATGTGTGTGTGGAAACTCCTTTACATGTTTCTCACGTGTACGTTTTTCTCACTTATACTTGCCAAGTAGTTGGTGCTTGCATTCTGCAAGCATTTCAGCTTACCTTGAAAACACATTAATGTTTCAGAGAGGTATTTCATCATTGGAAATATTTTTTTAATTCAAAATATTTCACCTCAGCGCCGATTTTTGTTCTATCCTTATGGAACAATATTGGGGTAAAGCAATTCCTAAAATTTGCAATTTTAAGAATATTACACTTTTTCCATTATTGGGTCCTAATGCCACACATTTCTGCCAAATTTTAAAGTTGTAGCACATCTAGAAGTGAAATAACATTTTTCTAATTGTTTAAATTTTAAAACGTTTTAACGCCGCAATAACAACTTTATGGAGGTTTTAAAATATTTATTTGTGCATATACACTAACCTCTAATTAACTTAAAATTTTCAGTTCCCTAGCTACCCTCGTAGTACCTAAACATTTACCTATTTGTTTAAACATTAAAATGTTTAACAGTCAAACAAATTAAAGTGTCAAATTGTCTCTAATCTCTATTTTACTTGTTTTTGCAAATTCTAATTTTTTTATTATTTTAATCATTTTAAAAACCAAAATACTCGTAAAAACTTGATAAAAATACTAAAAACACTTGACAAAACATTTTTATTGAAATTATTTTAATGTGAAAACAATTTGAAAAAAGAAAAAAATAGTCAAAAATCTTTGTAAAATGCAAATAAAATTATTTTAGAAAAAGTAATAATTTAACATGAATGTTTTTAAAAAAGGGGGCGGAGAAATACAATGTCTTCTTGTTTGTGCCTATTAATGGGATAGGTGCGCTATTTTTTCTTGCAAAATTCATCAAACCTGGGTGGCATTTTCGAAATGGCAATTCGCATCTCCTTCTCAACGTTGACTGTGCATGGATTTGATGCCCTCCACTGCCGAAAACCCAGCCTCACACAGGTAGAAAGTTGCAAAGGGAACCAGAAGTCGCAGGGCTCTGTTGCTTATTTCTGGGTACTCCTGCTTCACTAGGCTCCAAAAGTCAGGCAGCGACACCGAAAGAAACTTGGCCTTCAATGTGGAGTTTGATAAAAGATCAATAAGTTGCTCCTCCTCTGCAGCGGTGAAATTTGATGGGGACTGCGTTGAAGGGATCTCTGACCCAGTTGTACCTTTTGACATCTTCTGAAAAATTCTTCTCAAAGTGAATCTGGAGTTGTGATAAATGCTCCACAAACACAGACTTTAATTCCTCATTCAAATTAACTTCATTTTCTTCCAAAGCAGCAGAGGGAAGAAGGCAATTTTACCCTCCTTATCTATATTTTTCTTCCAGAGGATTAGTTTCCTTTTGAAGGCCGAAACTCTGTCTGACAGTTGCAGGATGTAGGTGTCACGACCCAGCAGGGACACGTTCAGCGAGTTCAGTTTTTCAAAAAGTCACCAAGATATGCCAACTTTAAAACAAAATCACTGTCAAGGAAGTCTTCAGCACTGGCGTGATTTTTTTCTGCCAGATATGAATCAAGTTCCCTCCACAGTTCATACACGCGTGACAGAACATTGCCACGGGAAAGTCACTGTGAACTGCAATAGTACAGCAGATAAGTGTGCTGAGCCCCCACATATTTCCAAAAAACCTGGCCTTTTATGGTCGAGTTTTAATGAAGTTCACTACTTTGAAGACTGTTTCTAGGACTTCATTTAGAGCAGGACTTAGGCGCTGGGATGCGAATGCTTCCCTGTGAATGATGCAGTGCGTCCACACAGCATCAGGAACTTTGTTACGTATGAGCGCTTGTAGCCCGCCATAACGACCGGACATCGAGCGACCACCATCCGTGCACACGCCAATACATTTCATGCACAATACATTCACTCCTACAATGTACTGTCTACTTCCCATCCTCATAGAAAAGTACCCACGAGGATTAAGAAAACGATTTCTTTGAGCTTAGAGCTCTTTAAATATTTACCCGGGCGTTGTTTTGGTTACGTACGGTGACTTTTAAACATAATTTCTTTGCCTATCTAAAGTGTGTTAATAATTTGTAGTAGATGTGATATTTACTATTGTGAAATCATGGAAGTATTGCGATCGGCTTTGGCGCGTCATCTAACGTAGGTGCGTCCGTGCTCACCTGTGCACGCGTCATAAGTACCGTAATTTGTAAGTCAATCGAGTACCTCATCATCGTACTACTGTTTGAATAACATGTTGTGGATGCGTAAGAAAGTACATATTAATGACATTCAGCAAGGAGTATTACTACAGTTCAATCACAATTACAAGAAAAACGTATAAACGAGTCTCTATTGTATATATTATATAGATAATATCCTTATTCTGTTAGTCCATCCGTCCGTCTGTCCGTCCGGCTGTCCGTCCATCCGTCTGTCCGTCTCTCCGTTCGTCCATCCGTTGGTTCGCCAGAACGCTCTATAGAAATCCCCATAAGAGAACACTTAAAAATACCTTTTTTCACTTGAAGGCTTTTTTTCTTTTGCAAAAATAAATTAGAAGTAATTGACCGACAATCTTCGGACCTAGACCATTTTAAAGAAAAATAAACAAAAATTATTATTCATATGATCGACTTTTGCCTTCGTTTCCAAATCGCTCAAGTTATACGTTTAAATCACATTTATTGGAAAATTTTAAGCTTTTTAAAGATATGTTGTCTCTCCGACCGTGTCATTGTTAAACCTCGAGATTGTATTGTCGCCCTTATACTATATACGTAAGGAGAGTGTGTTTTGAACGCTTTAGTAGCAGAGAGAGTGAGAGAGAGAAGGCGCCCGAATGATTACCAACTTTTATATTAACTTCGCTTTATAAGTATATGCTTGCGGGATTCACCATCACGTAAGACGAGTGGTTTAAGAGTGATTTAAGAGTGATTTAGTTACCTCGGCCACCAGATCCTTATGTTGGCACTGCGATAAATGTGTATTTGAATTGACGTGGGAAGATAGACTAGCGTTCAACATAGCAACGAGATTAAACAAACTATTGTCATTGTTCATGTTGTAATCTTTTAATGGAAGTCTCTTTATTTTAATGTGGTTTTGTATTGATACGATCATTCCTACGTTTTTTGAAGGGATATTTCTGCTAATAATTGTTAGTTTTAATTTATCGTGTTTGTTATTGATAGTAAGTTTTTATTTATCTTAAAAATTTTGTCTTTATTCACTATTTAAGATAGGTTACACTGTTGTAAAGGATGTTAATTTGAACAAATTTAAATTAAACCTTTTAAAGTGTTGTGTTGTAGTTTAGCAATTCTTCAGCTAACTATATTTCTACATTGTTTTTATATGGATGGTTGATGTGATGTTGGGAAAAGAAATATTTATTATTTTTTGTCATTTAAGTTAGGTGACTAAAATATGAAATATTCAACAATTTCACTCCTACTAGTATCTAAAGCTGAATAACTCTGAACTAGCAGTATATTTTCGTTGATTATAAGCAATATGAATGGATAAGTTAATATTTCCATTAATGAAACAACACTTCTTACTACTTATATACCAAACATTCTTACGTTTGCCACTGAGTTATCTACTTGTCTGCCATTCTTTTTACTGTAAAATGATTAAATAGAGAGACCCCTACATCACTCAACAGCTGGTAGACACTTTTGCAGGTTTTACGCCCATGCAAGCAGAAAGGTTATCATAATTATATTATAAAGTTTATTCATATTAAAGCAGACCTTTTTCGTTTACATTTAAAAATATTTCAAGGATGAGGTATTTAACTTAGTTATGCGAAGAGAAGAATTAAAATCTCATTTGTAAATCTCCAAAAATTACGTTTTAATACGTTTTTTCACGCATTTTGTTTATATAGGACAACTGATGTCTCAATTGTTGAATTCTATTCTTGACCTCATAATAAATGCACCAATTTAGTGTTTTAACACGGGTCAGACTTTTATACATGGTAATAATTTATTTACTGAATCTATTAAGTAATTAGAGGGAAGGAAGGGAAAGAGAATGAGCAGAAACTGAGAAAGGGGAAAAGGACGTAGCATTTGTATAGGATTAAAAGGTGCTGCACAATACAAAAATAACAATAATAAATTATAATTTATTATAAAAAGTTATACTATTGAATCATGCGCCATTTCCAAATGGTGGGAATTCATAAAACTAAATATAGGTCACGTAATTTTCTATGGATTTCTTTAAGTGATAATATAGCAAACATTTCAAACCGAATTTCAAATTGGAGTGAAAAAATAACATTTTATGACTTTTATTTAAATTTCTTTATCTAAAGTGATTTTTCTGGAAAAATTTCAAAACTAATATAGTTAAAAGAAAAATGCGAGGTTAAAATATAGTTAAACTCATTGCAGTTCATGTATTTAGTTAATAGTAAGTAAGTTACTGCACATTTTTCCTTTGATGGTAAATTGACAGTTCGTTCACATTTTATCCTGTTTTTTACGAGTTAATAAGAGTAAAATAATTCATCTATTATATGAAATTCTGTAAGTTTTAAATAAATTAAAATTTGCTCAAATATTTCAAGTAAATTTCAGCTACTTCTTTATGCATTGCATCTTATTATTTCGATTTTCCTCTTAATTTCAGCAAATATTTTGATAATCATTTGGAATCTACTAATAATTGCTTAAACATTATAATTAAAACAAAGATAACTTTCAAAAACATTGATTTGATTGTGCATGAAAGCCAAACCAGATCATAGCATATCCTACTGATTTTTCATATCGAAATCATATATATTTGTAATACTTTTATGATAATCCCGTCATATTTTACGCTAGTATAATATAATGGATTTGTTTTTTTATATCATAATATGCATACTATTTATAAATGCGGCTAACTAGAGCGATACGCATACGAAAAATGATACTGAGGGTAAATAAATATGAACATATTTAATGGAATATTCAGATAATTTGAGTAGACATTTTTCATTTGATTCGTTTAAATAACAATGGATCTGGGATTTATGAACCATTTGGTGTTAGGTATATTATATAAATTTTCTTCTGATCTCTTTATAAGGGAGAAATTTCATGGTTTGACCAAAGAATCTCAGTACTGCCATCTCTAGGACGTGAAGTCGAGATTGGATTGCGTGACGAAATTTACAGAGATAAAATTCTATAAATATTCGAAGTTTGCTTCCTATCTTACTCTCTCCTTCAGCTTGCATGTGAGGAAAAGAAGCATTGGGATATTAAGAGATTCTGTCCTACGCTCAGCCGAGCTCAAGGTATCTGTTCACGCCCGATCGGATTCCGTTAAATCTTATCTTCTCTTCGACCATCAATTTCTTCCTTTCCCTCATAATTTCATTCCATCACCTCACTCCATGCACTATGAACGCGTCTGAACACTTCCTCCATTCCTTCCCCGACATTCTCGTGAGATAGAGAGGTAAAAACAAAATAATATATGTATCTCTATATGCAGCGCTGTAACTAGCTATTTTAGCACCCGAGGCACACTACCAAATATGCGCCCCTCCATAAAAATTCTCTAATACCTGTATGGATTTAGGGTGAATAATTAATAAACAAAAATAAAATATAAATGATATAATTTCTTACTATAAATGTACATAATTATAAATATAATTACATACAATTACACACATACGTAATTTAAATGAAGGATAAATAGACTCCAGATGAGCTGGAGATTCGAAATTTTTTTCTTAGGTAAGATTTTGTGCAAAACCGACTAGAAAAAACGAAAATCTTGAAAAAGTGCAACAATGCGGCCTCTAAAAATTCGCAATTGTTTAAACAAATTTTCAAGGTTTGTGTATTTCCGAATGTGCTACGGAGCTTAAATTTTTTAGGGGTAGGATTTGTAAATCAACGAAATAGAGATTATAGAAATTTCGATATTTTAATTTGTTTGGAAGTTAAAAATTCTTAAAATTTAAACAAATAGGTAAATGTTTAGACACTACGCGGCGAGTTAGGGAGCTGCAATTTTAAAATTATTTTGAGTTTAGTCTATATAATCGAATAAACATTTTAATGTATCCATGAAATCGTTATTGCGTCCGTAAAAAATATTAAAATTTAAGCAATTAGATAAATGTTATTTCACTTCTAAATGTGCTACAAATTTAAAATTTGGCAGAAATGTGTGGCATTATTAATCCAATGTGGAAAAAGTATAATATTCCTAAAATTGCACAAATTCGCGATTGTTTTACTCCATTATTGTTCCATAAGGAAAAAACGAAAATCGGTCCCGAGGAGAAATCTTTTGAATTAAAGAAATATTTCTCATGATGAAATATCTCTCTGAAAAATTGCTGTTTTATCAAGGTGAGATGATATGCTTGCAGAATGCTAGTATGTTATATCCTCCTCCTCTGTATGGAACGTCTATGTATAATGATAGCTATATCTTCCTCTGTAAGGAACGTCTATATATAATGATATCTAGATCCTCCTCTGCAAGGAGAGTCTATATTGTGGACGTCCGCCAGAGAAGGGCCCACTTTGTCGATTCTAGCTTCGGAGATATCAGCATTTTTGTGAAAAAGAATAGAAAATATCAATAAAATTATTCTCTGGGTTTGAAAGAATAACCGTATCGAGGAATTATATCCATAAATGAAGTGCGAGTAGAACTTATTTTTAGTGTCATGATTTTGGCTTCAATTTTCTCAAAACACTGTTTTTAAATGTCATCTGTAATGTTCAATAAAAAATTTATTTTTCAACCTAGGAGTGTGATTTTTCTTTTACTTTACTGATAATTTATCACAGAATACCACTGCATTCATACCGACAAAGTGGGCCCTTCTCTGGCGGACGTCCAATATAATTATGATTCACTTTTGTCCTTTAGTACTTTCTAGTGTTTAAAATTTCCCGTATCCCGTTTTAAGTACCTCAAACCATTTTCAATGCAGAATAAAATCTCTTTTGTAAAAGCTGATTCCTCGCGCGCAGCTTATGCAACTAATTTTTTTATTGTTTCTCCCATTTAATACCAGGATGATAAACTACGTCCATAAAAGTTAATATCATACTCTAGTGGGACCTATCCTTTGTGCACCGTAACGTATTTTAAATTTTTATACAGTTTATCTTTGTATAAATCTGTGACGACGATGGTTTAGGTTTTAACCAATCGTCAATAATTCGTCCAGTTTATTTTTAAAACAGCTCCAAAATTCTAAAAGGCGTGACATGGAAGGATATACTTCAGATACGCATTGCTTTAAAAGTCATTCAGTAGCTTATAACCTCTAAAAATTTCATCAACTAATCGTAGAAATCATTCAGTTTCTTGTCGATAATTTCCTGGAGTTATTGCTCATTCTTTAAATTTAATTTTTTTAAATTATGGTCATGAAGCTTTTAAAATACTTGGCATTTTTCCGAGAACATGTTACTTCGGCTCATTCGCGGTTACGGATCGACACCATCTAACGGCATTTTTCCCGTTTCGCTAATCCTTTTATCTTTATCGTGGATTCCTTGAGTGCTTCGTACTCATCTTTCATATGTCGGCAGTAAATATGTAATAACCCGTGAAAAAATATATGAGTGGACAGTTACAACATTTTCATACATTCAGGAGTTAGATCCTCTAACATCTTATATCACTCCTTCTGGACTTCATTATCTCGGATTGATATTTAACCGGTGCATTGAAATAATATGTCTATTGGCTATTCCTTCAACTTAACTATTGCCGTATCAATTCTGAATCTCAGTGCTTTAACATAGTAAATGAATTGTTATATCCGTTGTATATATACACGAGTTGTCGGTGCTTGCACACTACAAGCGCAAAAAATCATCATACACTAAGATCTGAACTCGTAAATAAACCAAAGCGATCTCCATGGCAACAGCACTTAAGCCACGTGAAACCTATATGCAGATAATAAATTCCTTGAGTTATAGCAGAATATTTATAATTTTCCGCGAAATTAAGGCAGCTATCTGTAATTTCCAAATTCTCTGGCAGTCGACTCGTGTCCAAGTTCTCTTATTAACTTTTATATTAAGTCCAAAGCTGCTTGCGGGGTTCGGACCACCTCATTTCACCATCGCGTAATTAGGAGTGATTTAGTCACCTCGGCCATCAGATTCTTAGGATGTGGCTGCGATAATTGTGTATTTGAATGCGCGTCAATCATAGCAACGAGATTAAACAAACTATTGTAATTGTTGATGTTGTAAGAGAACTTTATTTTAATGTGAATTTGTGTTTATACTAGCATTCCTACGTTTTTTGAAGGGTTATTTCTGCTAATAATTGTAGGTTTTTATTTATAGTAATTATTATTAATAGTAAGTTTTTCTTTATCTTAAAAACTTTTTATCTTCATTCTAAAAACATGGAAAATCAAGGTACATGTAAGCTTTTGATGAATTTTATTATTATTCTTAAATTATTATCGCTCCTCTTATAATATTGTCTTATGCATGCATTTTATTATTATTACATTATAATCACATTCGTATTGCCATAATATTAATAATCATTAATGCGATCTTCTCGGAATATTCACATTGAAAATTCATTTGGAGACTACTTTAGATGACTATATTTATGTAGTTTGTGCCATGAACATAATTTTATTCTTTGGAACTGTTCACCTGGCTTATTTTTTACTTTGGATGAAATCTTTTATAATTTTAAGACCAGTTGTTCTTGCATTTTTCTAAAAGCCCTCACATTTTAGTATCATATTCCTATTTTTCAGTATTTAACATAGGTAATACTCTTGTAAAGGAGGTTAATTTGAACAAATTTAAATAAATCATTTTTAAGTGTTTTGTTGTAGCTAGCAATTCTTCTGCTAACTATACTTATACAGTGGTTTTATATGGATGGTTGATGCGATGTTAGGAATAGAACAATTTATTATTTTTATCATTTAAGCTAGGTGACTAAATATGAAATATTCAAGTTTCACTCCTACTAGTATCTAAAGCTGAATTACTCTGAACTAGCAATATATTTTCGTTGATTTTAAGCAGTATGAATGGAAGAGTCAGTATTTTCATTAATGAAACAAAAGATATTATCAAACTTCTTACTCCCTATATAACAAACATTCTTACGTTTGCCACTGAGTTCTCTAGTTCTGTCTGCCATTTTCTCAACTGTAAAAAGATTAAAGGTTAAATATAGAGACCCCCCACATCACTCAACAGCTGATAGACACTTTTTCAACTTCTTACGCCCATGCAAGCAAAAATGTTATCATAAATATATTACAGAGTTTATTCATATTAAAGTATTAACTATATAAAAGTTGGTTATAAAAATTCATTTTATATCTTCACTTGTTTCAAGTTTCTTGATTCAGATCGCCCTTACTAAGCAATAAGAATAATCATCATTAAGACAATACCTATACACTAAAATTATGGAAAAATTAGGATATTTTGTGTTAAGATTATGGCATCATCATCCATGCCTTTAGCACCTATTTGGATTTAAAAAATCGCGATATAGGTATTATGCCATAATATTTAACGATTGAAAAGAGCTAAAATTTCTCGAAAACCTACGAAACACAAAATGAAATTACTTTTCACGTTTTACAATTTTCGGGTGTTAGTATAATGATGTCATCATAAGTTTATGTCGTAACTTAAAATCAATGGCATAATACTATATAAATAAAACAATAATTTTCATTTTCCGCTAAATAAAGTCATTTATCCGGAATTTCTAAATTCTCTGGCAATCGACTCTCGTCCAAGTTTTCGAATTTCAGGTTTCATGGCTCAGATCGCCCTGTTACAGCAATAACTATAATCATCACTAAAGCAATAGCCTATATGTTACACTAAAATTTACCTAAAATTAGGATATTTTGTCTGTTAGGATTATAGCGTCATCATCCGTGCCTTTTAGTATCCATGCGGATAAAAAATTAATTTAAAATTATCACGTCATACGTCGTTGGTTGAAATCAAATGCATTAAATTAATGCTCTTTAAGTATGGAAAATCAATTCCCATTGAAACGTATTGGAGTCGTTGCTATGGTAGTTTATATTTTTCATTGTTGAAAACCGAAACACTTTTCATAATTTTATGATTAAAATCGAACTTTTACGCAAATTCAGCATGGATTTGAATTTTGTCATCAAGAAAAATAAACTTAATTCTTTCATCCACATTGTATCTTAATTTTAAATAATTTAGAAAAGTAATTTTATATAGACCTGCGCCGTTTTCAATGCTTTTTTCTTATGGGTTTTTAAAATTGGACTTTGTAGTCAAAAATACCTCTTAAATATAACTTTTTCAGGAATTACGGATTTTTTCCAGAGGTTTCACCCCATGACCTATATCCATGCCAAATTTCAGCTCTCTAGCATTTCTAGAAGTATCTTAGGTTTTACATTATATATATATATATATATATATATATATATATATATATATATAATGTATATACATAACAGCTTACGGAAAAGGAAAGGTAAAATGGATATATGGATGTCAACAAGGTGTTGGGATGAGGAAACCCAGTGAACACTCACCAATCAGACGACTTCGGGTTGGCGAGGCCCCGGGGATGTCGAAGCGACACACGTAAAAGAACACTAAAACACAGAAACATCACAAACGTAGAAGCTTTCGGAATTATTCCTTCATCAGCTACAGAGAGGGAACATATATCCATACATCCATATATATATATATATATATATATATATATATATATATATATATATCCTATATATGCAAGAAATTGCTATTTATAATTACTAATAGTTAGTACTTGCATTCTGCAAGCATTTCGTCTAACCTTGAAAGACATTAATTTTTCAGAGAGATATTTCATCATTGGAAATACAGTGGAACTTCCATATCTCGTACGTACGATATATAACTCGAATTTTCCATAACTCGAAGTGAATTAATTTTACCGGACAAAATAGAAATGAGAAATAGGTATTTCCATAAGTCGAATTTTCTATTACTTGAATATTTTTTTTTGTTTCCCTTGAAGTTCGACTTATGGAAGTTCCACTGTATTATTTTAATTCAAAAGTTTTCACATCTGCACCGATTTTCGTTCTTTTCTTATGGAATAATATTGGAGTAAAACACTCACTAAAATTTAAAATTTTAAGAAAATTATACTTTTTCCCTAGTGAAGTACTAATGTCACACATTTCTGCCAAATTTTAAAGTTATAGCGCAATTAGAAGTGAAATAACATTTATCAAATTGTTTATATTTAAAAAATTTTAACGGCCGCAATAACAATTTCATGGAGAAATTCAAATGTTTATTTATGCATTTACACTAAGATCTATATAACTTTAAAATTTCAGCTCCCTAGCTCGCACCCTAGAATCCACACATTTACCAATTTGTTTAAACTTTCAGAATTTTTAACAGCCAAATAAATAAAAATACCAAAATTTCTATAACCCCTATTTCGTTTTTTTGCAAATTCTATCTTTAAAAAATGTTCAGCTCTGTAGCACATTTGTAAATACATAAAACTTGAAATTTTTTTTAAACGATTGCGAATTTTTAGCGACCGCATTGTTGAACTTTTTCAAGATTTTCGTTTTTTCGAGTGGCCGCAACAACATATTCATAGATATTTTCAAATGTTTACTTGAGTATGTGCACTGAGCTCTAAGTAACTTTAAAATATCAACTCCAACACGACATTACTTTTTCACATTTCTCTAATATTTCCTGTTTTTGGATTTTGACGTCGTTATGGCTTTACTGTGCTGCTCTACGTACAATAGAGCTTCCAATCCCTCAGTGTGTGAAATTACTTCCGTTGTAGCTTCGTCGTCTTCATCACTTTCATTCGATCATCTTGACCACTTTTCTCCGACAATACAAGGGACACGATGTCATTATCGATGTACATTTGATGTCCTACTTCACAATCATCGAATTTCGACATCTTCAGCTTCTTCACAACCCGGGATTTGTTTTTTTCATCTGCAGAATGTCACCAGTTTCATCTTGAACATCATCCATTATATTTGGCAGCAGTTTTTTCCATGACTTTGTGATTATATCAATTTTCACATTGTCCCAAGATTCAGCCACCCAATAAATCACGTCCTTTATTGTGATCTTTTTCAGTTTTTCCGTTATGGTGAAATTTTCTTCTTCGCCCTCGATATGAGATCGCAAAAGCTTTTTCTTGTAGTGACATTTCAGATTTTGCAACACTCACTGGTTTACTCTACATTTATATAGTCGTTTAGATAAGCAAAAGAATCCAAAATATGTCCCACTCCCGCTAGGATTACGTAATTTCGCGAAAACTCCTACGTTAATTTAAAGCAATCTCTGCACTCTTATATACTTATTACACTTATACGGGTTAATACAATTTATTCTCGAAGTTTAACAATGCCGTGGACGGTAAGGCAACATGCCGTTTAAAAGCCGATGCAGGCAGCGTCCGCTTAACGTACGTCCGCTTAAGGCCGGGATTACGATCAACGTTTTCTGACGTGACGGAAACGGACCGTGGCGGTGAAGTCCTTCGTTGACTGCACGTCAACGAGGGGTCTATTATGATTGACGGGAGTAGTATCGCCAACTATTGATTTAGAAAAAGGTCATAATTTGATAGAGGAGATGATACTTGCTTTCTTGGTTGCATTCTTAAAACCTCCGTCACTTTTTGTCATACAGAAATATATGATTCCTCACAAATTCAATTAGGATTTCTTCCCTCATTCTTATGAACTTCAGACATGCGAACTGTTCACAAACAGTACAGACTGGTACAAACACAGCTAACCCACAGCAAGTTAGATACCACAGTAAATTCAACGTCTTCTCACATAATTGACTGACGTGGACCAACGTGACGGGAAAGCTCTACTTCGACAAGGTTCGCTCCGTCTCCGTCAACGATGGCACCAACGTACGACGATCGTAATTAGTAGCATAGTAGCTTCTGAAACTCCACCGTCCGTTTCCTTCACGTCAGTAAACGTTGATCGTAATTTCGGCCTAACGTACATACGCTGATTTGTACATTACATATTGACACCATATTCCGCATCTACGTACGTACTGTCCGCTGATACGTATGCGCATCAATTCTCGCGCATACGGGTAAACAGACACGGTTGAGAAAGCTTAGGCCAACTATTATCCCTACGGAAAGACCGGTAATGAATGCTATAGAGCGATTCCCAGGTTTGCACGTAAGGCGACACTTATGTTCGGCGGGAAAATTTCTTTGGACAGGTTCTTCAAAATACCTCAAAAAAATCTTGCAACCCGTTCACCAACACGAAAATCACCACCAAAGTCACCTTTAGACTCTCCATCTTCAGCAATCCAAAATTCTCTGATAACAGCCCCTTTTTACAACGAACAATAACTCTTCTTCTACCCCATAATAACGCTACAACTACCGTTAGCAAATGGGGGAGATAATTTCAGGTAAGAAATATGTTTTAAAATTTTTATTTTCAAGTTTTATGATATTTATTTGTTTTAATATATTGTATGCATGTATAAATTTAATGTTAGTCACTTTATAAATACAATGGTGCAATACTCCAACTTGGTTTTGAGTAAAAAAAATGTGTTTTTCCATTTAGAAAATACATTTCCATTTATAACATTAGTTAATATGGAAAATGACCGCCCGCTTATCGTACGGGTTTTCAAGAACGTAACCTGTACGTTAATCGGACGTTGCTTGTACTTTCTCAAAATATGTGATTTAAATGTTTAATATGAGAAATTTCGAACGGTAGGCAGAAAAAGATGAATTGAATAAGACATTTCATTAATTTTCCTAAAACATTGTTCAAATTCAAAGATCGTACGTCAATTCTTTCAAATTTGAATTTCCAAAAGAATAAAAGCCTGCACTTTAAAAAGTCTCTTTTTACGTGTTATCTTACGGGAAATGTAAATTTCCCCTCTGGAGTCGAACCCGGGTCTTTTTTCATATTTGTTTGTCATTATATTTTTATATCTGAATCAAACATTCCTGCGAAATTTCAGCCTTCCACCTAATCAGGAAGTTTATATATATATATATATATATATATATATATATATATATATATATATATATATATATATATATATATATATATATATAATTAGGGTCTTACGGAAGACGCTTAGGATTCGCTTTTTTTACGCGTTTTGTTTTCACAAGGTGAGTCATGTCCGCCGCAGATCATGCTGGTTTCGTGAACTCTTCGAAACTTTTATTCCCCGCGCCAATTTGTCGCCGTAAATCTCCGTCGAACCGACTACTCCCAGATAGGGAGGAGACGAGACCTTTTCTCTCTCTTTCTCTCTGCTCGTCTCATAGGTGTGCGATCGGAAGGGTATTCTCGTCCGTGTATCGTGCCTGCGTCTTCTCCCTTCTCTCTTCTTCACCCTCCTCTTCCCGGCTTCCTTCACGATCCGCCATTGTTGCGCTCATTAGCGGTCGCTCGAGTGTATAACGTCACGGTCTGCCGTGTGTCACGTACCATGCTTCCTCCGGTGCGTGAAATTGAAGGCAGCCGCCATCTTATTAACATCTCCGGGATCCCGTGGGACGCACCCGGAAATGCGCGAGCTCGAGCGCCCTCTCTTTCTTACACACTCACATATACACACGCGAGCAGGTAATGGGAAATTTCTCGAAATTGGAATCTACGGATACTCACATGAGCGTAACGGCC
Organism: Tanypteryx hageni; assembly: GCA_028673005.1. Taxonomy (NCBI): domain Eukaryota; kingdom Metazoa; phylum Arthropoda; class Insecta; order Odonata; family Petaluridae; genus Tanypteryx; species Tanypteryx hageni. The sequence goes on from CM054113.1 coordinate 71,734,739, forward strand.
CATGGTTTTCGCTGAAAAACTGATTTAAAAAAAGTGCATCGGGTGCAAAAGAAAGGGGCGGATGTTCTCGCTTTATTGCCTCGTTTTTATCGATCCCTTTTGTTTTTAATTTCCGAAATATCTGGGAGTAATTTCCGCGGATTTTTCTCCGTTTTTCTCTCGGTATTGTTGCAGGTATTTGTCGAGTTAAGAGGTTATCTATCCTGGTGAATGCTAATGAGCATTTGATGCATAAATCTCCTCTTCACATATTATTATTAGATTTATCTTATTATTAATGTAACGGGAACACCGTGAAAGTTTACGAATATTTGAAAAAGTGGGAGGCAGCTGATAATCATCTATAGGCCTACCGCAATCAAAAGAACATTTTGGGTGTACTGTGGGTGTTGCCTAATCCCTCACTCCACTTGGCACCCTCCCCTCTCGCCCTTCCTTACCACACGGGCTATCGCTGTCTCGGTCCTTTTCTACGCTGTTTCCAAATATTCGCAAAACTTTGTCTATGCAGTCAACTGTAAACAGTAAAAACTGACAACCTAAGGAGGAGAAGGATGGGCTAGCGGTGGGGGTTGGAGGGAGTAGTCAATATGACAGAGGGAACTTCCTCTCCGTGACGGAAGAACTTCCCCTCCGTGCGTGGCCGAAGTCCACGCATTTTCTTGTTTGCGGCAGACCTACAGCGAACTCAAGAAAAATTATGATCTCATCTTTCTCAAAAAATGTCCTTGAAGAAACAAAATAGAAATTAGTTTGCGTATTGCTTAAAAACCCTTTCCTTTTCAGAAATGTATGTTTTGAAAGTAAAGTTTAAAATTGCGAAAATATGATTGTATTTATTTAAGGATCTGGTCACTGATGAGGTAAAAAATCTTCATAACTATCACCGTTTTACTTTTGTCAGTATTTCTTTTATAATTCCTTTAAGACAGGTATGTCAAACTCGAAGAGGCATTAGAGCCACATTAACGCAATCGATTAGGATTACAGTTGTTAAATAATTGCCAGAGTTGGAAATAATAGAGTTTATGCAGAAGATTGGACGTTTGTATTTCAATCTAAAAATCGATTTGGAAACTGCATTCTATTGTTGCTCAATAACTATGAAAAACCCGTCTCCTTTTTGCAAAAATAAATTATATAAAATTTCGAACGATTTGGTGTACATATTCGCATTCGGACCGACAGTTTGACATGCGTCCTTGTAGACCACCGTGCTACCAAAATGAACGAGTGTTACCAAGAGTTAATCATTTGAGGCATTTATCGAGCATCGTACGTAAATTTCATCTGAATGTTTTTCCGGTTTTGTTGCTTTTTTAGGGAAAAGTTTTCGTTTGTTTCGATCGTCTCGTTCGCTGAGCCATTTGGCATAAAAAATTTCCATGTCTTGCTTGTTCTCTATCCTTCTCTATAGCTTGTCCACTGCCACATCTTGAACTCTACCGCATTCCTCCTCCTCCCCTCTCCTCGGTAGTTTACGTTCCCTTACGTCTTCCTCCTCCTGCACTTGAACTCCGAATTCCACCTCCTAGCTGACTCAACTTCAGCCCTCTCCTTTCATCTGTAACCTCGACCCCTCTCTTTCTCTTCCCGCACGCGATTACCCTATTCCTTGGATGAATCCTATAGCAATATAGAGGAGCTACCGAGCTTTAGAAGATGAAGTGCTGGCGCCTTGCGAACGAGTTCCTAGCATTCTATGCGATGTCCTGTAAATTACATCCTTAACTTCATAGCGCAGCGATGGATAAGACTTTGAACTGGGAGAGTTTTGTTTGGGTCAGAATAAAAATCGCGGTTGAGTGCTCGAGCTTGTTTTTCGAAAATTTAAAATCGATGCATTGTCTCACCGAATGCCATAAAAGATGGGCATTTCAGTTATCCGTCTTTAATTGGAGATTCATTGGTAGTACATTCTACCTGAGAACCTTATCCTATTATAATAAAAGCCTTTCTCGTTCTGCCATTCTGTAAGATTTTGCGAATTAATGCGAATAACTCAAGAACGGTAAGTTCTATTTCGGTGAATCTTTCGTCTAACGCTCGACGCGCCCCCGTGCAGGCTTTCACTTGCCCATGATTAAGGGCATGAATTTGGTTCCAGGTGTTTATTTTCAATACTCGATTAACATGTGAATTAATGTGGAATATTTTGCATATACATTTTTAAAACAGTTAGAATCGAAGTAAGAACTTGGTACTTAAACGTTATGAAGTTATAAAGAAGGAACTATGTTTCCAACTGAGAAAACTTGAATAAGTTACGAATAAACTTAAAAATAAATTTCAAGTCCGAAATTACACGAGAAATTTTCTACGCTTTCATAAAGAAAAATTATTGTTGCTATGACTACGCGCATTATTTACGTATTTGAGCTCACCAAATAATTGATCTTTCCTACCACCTATAGACAAACTTTCAAACTATAATTGTTAATAGACAACATATTTTTGTATAATGGCATCAAGGGTTCAATTTATGCAGAAATTAGTTAAATATGTCTCATTATAACCGTGAGTAATAGAAATAAGTTAGCATCGCTCATTCCGATATCGATCAATTTAAGTAGTTGGGATTGGCTGCAGGAGTGTCTTTTCTCCCTTATATTCTAACGAAAACGAATATGTACATATGAAATATTTTTTCTGCATTTTAGGAAGTCAAATATTGCTCGACGGAGAATTTCACATTTTTATTTGTATTTTTAACTACTTCGGCAAATTCTCCTTTTGACTGAAAATTAATATATTAAGAAATTTTTGAATTAATATTATATACATACATTCAAAATATTTTTTGAAAAAAGAACAGTAAAAGTAAGCTCTGTAATATGAAGGGAATCGTTACTGGAAGTATAATAAAATATTTACCAACGGTTTCCAAGCTGTGGGTCGCAAAGACGGTATTTTATTGTAATATTTTTTGTTTTACGTATGAATATATTTAAAATAATATTAATCTTTGCCCAAACAATTATATATTTATTTTTCAAATTAATTTTACGTTTGGTAGATGCATGAAGTTAAAGGGGTGGCAATAATGTCAGCTGCCTTAAGAGGAGGTTGCAGATGCATAGTTTGGGACAGTGGCGCAGCCAGAAATTTACTTTGTGGGAAAGGGAAAAATACTTCAACACATTATTATCTGAGCGCTTGTTTATTGATTTATTTGCAAGAACCTTTGTGTAATGATAGAAGCTAATGAATAAAGGTACTGATTCTAATTTGGACATCTTCGATCCACCTTATTTCCAACAGACGCTCGCATACTCTACGCTTTTGTTAAGATTATCTCTGATATAGGGAGGGGGAGGTGGTCGAATGCTCGGTTGCCACCCCCATGGCTGCGCTACTGGTTTGGGATATTCTATTCCGGTGATTAAGCAACTTTTAATTAATTCATCTCTGATGGGCAATGATTTAAATTTATTTTGTAAGATTGATTCGATGTTGACAAATAACCTTGGATTTTCTATTTAGGATTCTATTTATTGAACTCTTTTAATGTTAATCTAATACTTCGTTCATTCGCATCCGTCGTTTTTTATGGGCAATTACACTAGTATTCGACTATCAATAAAATCACTACTGATGACGACTGTCCTGTGGCCGAAATTCGCATCTGGCTTCCTAACCTTTTTATGACAGTCAGAAATATTCCGTCAATTTGATTTAAGCTACAATACTAGTTCGAGTTCTCAATTGAATTAATGGAAAATTTAGAAAAAAATGTCGTTAATGGTGTGAATCCGCCGGTTTTCGTGATTTTCTGAAGCGTTGATTCCTTTTTAAGTATATGATTTTTGTATTCATCCGCACCCGATTAAGTTCTTAGCATTCATTTAATCTTCACGTCAGTCCTTGGCGGGCATAGATAGGATCTACATAGCACTAATATCATATTTTCCTAGTCTGCAAGAATTTTTGCACCGTTTGTCTGGTGTAGAAAAAATATACATTTCCTGTTGAGATGGCAGATATTAATCTATCGTTAAGTATTGGAACCGAGCTACGAAAAAGAAAGGAAACATTTCTTTTAATTCCGATCATGCACTTATCTTATACTAGGTCGAAACATCCACTTACGTGATTTCCAACGGGTTCGATCGTTCGCTTGTTACTCTGCGGAAATCTCCCTTTTATCAATGGAAACACATGTTCCGAAAAAGATTTCCGTCAAATGATGCCACGATAAAGTCAATTGATTTATATTTCGCCTCCTTCGCGAGATCACCTTGTTTCAGAACGGGAAAACAGGACGCGTCGCCAAGAATAATAAGTCTTTCCGTGCACCCCGTTCTCTGATTAAAATCGGTTCTTTTAAAACTTTTTAAGGGCGACATTTTTGAAAAGGAAATGGAGTATTGTTTCCCTCTATTCATTTCGCTCTTTATTTACGAATAAAATCATCGATCCTGTAGTTTTTTCGATTTTATATATTTGTATATAATTATACCCGCTATTCCGAGAAATCTTCAGTCGGCTCCTTTAAGAAAAGAGCAGTCGTTTAGGTAAAACAGTCTTCTTCCCAGAGTTTCCTTTTTATCATTTTTTCTTGCATCCCGCCCCATGTGACAAACCGTTTTGACAGGACACGGCATCGCGGAAGACGAATCGCACCGGACGGGAGACCTCAATGCTGCCCTCTTCTCGGGAGATGATGAGATTTGTATGATGATTATTTCAAATGGGAAAAAGATTATTCCGATGGTTGGGAGAGGGAAGAGTAAGAGTAGATGGTCAGGAAGGGATCTCTTTGTAAAGAAAAATCGATGAAAGGGATTCAAAGGAACAATTTTTTCTCTTTTTTATGCATGTCTCGAGCTACTCGATTAAATTACCGATAGTTTTGGAAGAAATATGTAATTCCTTAAAGATTTTTGTTACTTTTATCCATTACGAAGCTAAACGGAAAGGAGAAAATGTTGAAATCTTCAAGCTAGCGTGGAAATGATACCAATCTTGAGGACAAATTCTTTCAGGAAATCATTTCATATGTTATGTATATTAATCTTTAGAGTGGTTCTATTTCAGATTATTATTATTTAACGCGATTCTAAATTTCTCAGTGATAATTTAACGATACGAAAAATCATTCCATTCGCCCAGCAGGTGTACCTTGTCGTCTTTTCAAGGTATGGATGGCAATATATGTGAATGCAGTGGAGGTATTTAGTAGCTATGGCAGAAAAATAATCACCATTGCAAAGTAAATTTATGAAAGTTCATCATTTGTCATTGGATGCTCGTAGTTTTTTATACTTTAAAATAATTTATTCCTCCATTCTGACCAGTGGATTTTTTAGTTATACCTTTTCTTAAAATGTTTTGTAAGCGATTGCGTAACACAATCTCACAGAAGTCGGCGTCATTGTCAAATCGACTTCTCGAAATTCGATAAGGTCATCCATTAAACAGCGCCTGAGGCAAGGATTGGCGAAAAAGGGGATAAGGGCTGTGCGAGGGCGGAAGGGTCGAGGGAAGGAGATGTTGCAGCGTGCTGAGGGAATTATGGGCAGGAAGAATGGGAGGAGGGAAACCGGGTATCGCGCCAAGAGCACGAGTCGTGGCATGACCCTCTCTCAAGAGAGAGAGAGAGAGAGCCACTCTGCAAGCAACGGGAGTTGAAGAAACCAATCACTCGTGCGATAAATCAGTCTGCCTGCTACGCCGTCTCCGGTTCAATCATTCTGAGCCGTTTGTTCCCCTTCCCGCCTCCCTCTTCACTCCCTATTTCTGCCCCTCTCTTTTTCCCATTTCAACCCCTTCCTCTCTCTCTCTCTCCCTTTATCCTATCTATGGTTTTTCATTCTATCTATAATTCTTAATCTTATTTACTGTTGATTTTTATGGCTCTCTCCGATTTTTCCATATTTTTCTCATTCCTCCTACCATTTCCTCCGTTTTTCCCAAAGTGTTATTCTTTTTCTTTTGCTCCGTCAAATTCCTTCCTTCTTCCGCGGTTCCATCGCTTTTTCCCTGAATTATTTCTTCCTTTACAATTTAAAGCTTCACTTTGCAAATTTACTGTGCTTAAGGGCGTATATGGTTCGGATTTAAAAAAGTCATTTTCCAGGCGTGTACCTGATTCGGCTATGCAAAAAATATGATGTGAGGAAATAGAATTCCGGTTTGTCGGAGGAATAGTTAGCATATCTAACTTACAGAGTCGCTGGTTCGAATGAATAGTAGTATAGAATACTCGCCTTTTTACTGTTAATTGGTCAATATGAAACCAGGTCATCGAACCGAAATTTTTTTGGCTCCGGTTCTTGTTCCGGTTCGCACAAAACAAAAAATTTCGGTTCGATTCCGGTTTCGCTCCAGCAACCACCATTTAAGCGGTTCGAACCGCTTTTTCTTCGCTCCGACTGCATTTTCTGGAGAAAATTTCAAGAGAATTCCAAAATAATCTTTATTAATTATGTTAGTTTTTATTTAAACTAAATACATCTTCACTATCGAGAGTCAAGAAGACAAAAATAGATATACGCACGTAACATCGCACAAGCGCCCCCTTCTACCATGTAACGAACAGTAAAGCATTGTATTAATTCCCTTCTTACATTTTTCGCTATTCAATTTGTAAACGGCTCCTTTTATACGACCCCGTCTAATACTGTTCTATAGGAATTTATTTTTTTCTCCTTTTTAGCTCGTATAAAGGCTATTATAATTGTTATTTATTCTTTAGCCTTTAATATGATGAAAAACCGTTATTCTTTCATAAGTCAACATTTATTGTATTTTACAATTTCAATGTTCCAGATTCCAATATAAGCAGATACTCTCATTATAATAATGAATTTACTCCAACAGTACTCATGCACGTACTTGAACAGGTACAATAATATTGATCCATATTTTAATATAGAATGTAATTCATATAGAGTTGTTCAAAGAAGAGCTACTTAACTAATTTTAAATATAATAATTTAGATGTTAATATTACAAATAATACAATACAATATATAATTAAATAAATTTTCTTAAGACGATAAATATGTACACACAGTAACATTAAACATAAATAAGAATACCTCAAAAGCACGACAGCAGAGCGATCCTTCCTGAATAAGTTTTAGAGAAAGACTATCAGAATATAAGGGTTCAATGCATATGGAGAAGGGATGACAGTTAATGGGGACAATAACCTCCAACTTTAAGCAAAATCTAAGTTAAGAACCGTGAAACATTTTTACCCGGAACACTCCACGGGGTAGGCTCAGGAAGAGGGTACCAAGACGATTAGCGCCTGTCTTCAAAGTACCACTAAGTTCCTTTCCACTATAATCCGTTTCTACTGCTCGTGCGGCTGTGGCTCGAAGTATTTCGCTCGAGTTCAGTACCACGCTATGTTGCTAAGTTTCCAATTTCGCTCAGTTCATCGGTAGCTGCTGACGAGTGAAGTTCTATGCTCCAATAGATCCGGAGGAAGCACTTTCATGCTTTCCGCCGTCGCCGAAATACGATTGGAAAGTGTCAGCAATCGTGTCAACAGCGCTCGTCAAGAAATTTTGAGCGGAGAGAGAAATTTACGACCTCTTATTGGCTTGTATTTTCTTCCCCTCACCCCACGGGTCTAACTGTAGACACGCCTCACCCGCACGAAATGCTGAAATGGACTATAGCCTCGTTTAGCAGGGTTCTGGGAAACCTCAGCAGGACATATTCTTGATGGAAAATCTCACCACTGAACCAACAGATATCATCACAAAAATGCATCTCTCCAAAGGTTTAGGAGCATGTATTCTCAAGAAAACTATTAGCCTTATTAGGTGTTGAAAAGTGAGGATTTCAAAAAAGACTCATATTAAAGCAAACGAAAGAAAACCTTCTTTCGCTCCCACTGTTTATTCGAACCGAAAAATTGGAACGAAATAAATAACGGTTTTCGGTTTCTGTTCGGGTTCACTAAAATATTTTTTTCGGTTCGGGTTCGGTTTCACTCCAGCTAAAATAACGTTTTTTTCGGTTTCCGTTTTCGGTTCGGTTCCGGTTCGATGCCCTGTATGAAACCAACACATCAGAGTATAATTTTGAATGGGATGGGCCATGGTTTTAAGTTCTCCAGAGAAGGGCTTCCAAGTTTAAAAGGAAGAGGAGAGATGAGGGGAGAGGGAAGAGATGGCAACTAAGAAAAATTTAGTAGTAGTTGCGTATGCGAGCCTAGATTTCATGTTACTTAAATCTGTAATAACATAATGTCAGAGATGAAGACGGAATATAAATAAGATTATTATTATTTCTCTCCTTTAATTTTTATATTACCGCTCTCTTAATAAATTTATATTCATCGAGTCTGTCGAATGATAGTAAACAAGTCTATCATTTGACATTGACGGATTCATCAGTACCCTCCGTAAATACGTTTCTAACTATATATGTATCATGCTTATTTTAATATTTAAAACTAATGAAGCATGAAAAATATTTTTTACATCCTTGCAACTTTTTCTAATGAGATGAATTTTTCCTCATTCCTTTTCCATAAATTTTATCTCTTCCATATTTTTCTCTCTTTTTCCTTCATTGCTTCATAGAGAAGGGAAGTTTATTATGCACTTGCTCGCTGTTTTGTATTTTAAGGCTCAGTCCTCTACCTAAATCATCCTTGAAGAGTTGCATAGAATATTCAATCACTTGCACACAGGTGGGTGAATTATTTTGCCTTGGTGCCAATGGTGATGCTACGACTGACGTTCTGTAAGATGGAATTACTTGACTATTTTTCCCAATTCGTTAAGTTTAAATCCCTTAGCCATATCAATTTAAGTTTTACATATTCAGTGTAAATTATTTTGTCATACCCATCATGTCACATGACATGTCATGGCGTATTTATAGTTTCTTTAGTTTTCCAATTTGCTGTAAATTTCTCTGACGCTCACTTGATGTTATTCTTTGTCCGCCTTCTGCATTTTGGCTATTATTCATAGTAAGTTATCCGTAATCTGTCATTATCACTGGAATTTTAGATCCTTCCTTTGTCCTTATTTCTTTAGGTATCGTCACACTCTCCCGTTTCTCTGAATTCTTTTTATTCTATCAAAAATACATTTAAGTTCAAGCTTTATCATCCCCGCAATTATAACTCTTCAGAGCCTTATGTTTTAGGACTTTCTCCTTTCGTCTTCCACTCTAGCCATTTTACTCATCGCATAGCCCCCTACATTTATACTCTCTTTTTATACCTTATTAGGTTATAGTGATGTGGGAATGCAGTTACATCCTTTTTTCCTCACTCTTTGGTCTTCGCTCTTCCACTTTCTTTCCCTCTCCTATATTCAACTTTCCTCCCCACTCTCTTATTTTTCTCTTTCGTTTTCATTCCAACTTCCACATCTCCTTCTCTTATCCCCTTCAAATTACGAAAATTCTGAATGAAATAAGAGGTTGTTTAGCCATGGATTTTCCCCGACTAAAATTGTTTAGATATGTCTTATTTTTTCTTCCACGACTTTCTTTCCTCTCGTATTTTCTCTGCGTGATTCCTGAAAGCTGTGCATCGATTGATACTTATTCCTCCACCTTCACTCCCTCACTTTCTTTTGTACTGACAAATACTTCTTGACTATGCTGAATACATTTTATGCAATCTGTAAATAGTTATCTATCACACCACGACCGATATGCAGCAATTACAGAAATATCTAAAAATATATCCGCGTCCATTTGGTTGCATCAAACGAAGTTGTCAGTCAGCGCATACTCAGTTACTAAAATGCCAGCCTATCAATTTCCTCCTAGGTTACAATATTCGTAGAATAGTAACTTGCCTTAGTGAAATAATAAATACGTTGGAATAAAATCTGACAACAATATGTTTGCTAGCTAACCCGTTTTAGCACCAGTGAAGAATCTGCATTTTTTAGATAAGAGTAACATTATAATCAATCGAAAGTTCTCTTCGTGCCTAAAAATATTGAATGCAACTTTGGTCATTAGAAATGCAAGATGCAGCAAAATTTCTGGTGCATGTCGCGCAGATTTTGGAAGTAAACACATACCGGCGAAATCCACACAATTTTAAAAAATAACATAACTTACAGTTTATATGTGACACCTAAGTTGTAGAGAAGACCAATTGCATATCTGCACGCGCGGTAGATTTAATTAAAAAGTAGTATAGTATTTTGGGCCAAAATATTGTAGCAATTTGCTAGATAACTGTAGAAATTTAACGTTGATTTGTTAAGGTCACGTAAATTTCTGGGGTTTTATGAGAATTTTAGAAATATTTAATGGGAACCCATTAGCACGACTAAAAAAACAACCACCGATTAGCTATATTATTAACAGTTATTTATATATGATCTGAAACGAAACTCGATGGATCCAAAATTAAGAATTAAACACATTCACATATGGTACCGAATAAACAACGTCAACTTAACGTTATAGAATTTTAAAACAGGTAATGTTTTTAAAAATGTTTAAATAATTTTAGAATTGGCTAAACATAATTTAAAAGTTCTATATCAGATTTATATTATAATTCACATAATCATAACGAAATAATATTTTCTATCGACAGATATCAGTTCCTTCCATAGTTTAAAATATGCTGACGGTAATTTAAGATAAAGATTCTCTTAAAATAGAAACAATAATTCCTTGGATTCATTGGACGATATCAGCCCTTAAGAATTTATCATTTAACCTTCACGCCATTTTCTCAAGGTCTCTGTGCAAGCTTCCGAGGAAAGACATTAAACATAAAAACCCCGACAACGTCAAACTCTAACAATACTGACCTTCTGACGAATTTAATATTAGAGTGGTCATACTCAGTATATCACGGAGTTAAAAATCTCCTCGTTGCCGTTCAGAATATTCTGCTGGCCTGGAAAAAACCGCTAGAATGCCCTGCGATGTCAGGCGATGCACATTTGAAAGCCCCGGATCTTTTGTAAGATATGAATCACAATCCTATTTGCCCGTGTCCACTCTCGCTTAATGGCGAATCTTGCAACGTTTCAAGGACGGAGTTGCAAGCCTCTTGCTGCATGACCATCGTAAAACGCTGGCATTTCGCAGAGAGAGAGAGAGAGAGAGCGAATGAAGGGTTAAGCGTTGCAATTTCATGTCCATGTTTTGAGTTTATATATCCGATGGAAGAGAATACGCACAGATTTTTTTAATACGTATGCCTCGCGTCAGTAGCCAGCAGGAATAATGTCTGCCATAAAAATAGGAGCATTTTTGCGCTTAACTTAGAGATAACTCCGAGTCATCTCTGAGAAAAACTACATATTTTTAGTAAAAAGCAATGCTAAAGGAAGGATAGATATAATTCCATGATTCATAGCTAACGCGTCTATGAGACTTGCGCAGCGAAAATGCTGGAGGTATTCTGTTTAGCACTATCGTAAAAGTCTGTCTTCATTCCACGATATTTTTTTAACTCAGGCAATAACTTAGGTCAAAAAACATCTCCGACCTTGTTTTACGTATTAACAAAAATATCACATTAAATAATTCGGCGGTAATCTCGCTGTTCACAAAGACGTATTTATCCGGTAGGTATGGTAGATCTGGTGGGGTTAAATTTATTGGATTAATCAAATGGAAATATTCATTCATATTTTATTACCATGGGTATTTTACATACCGAAGGCACATAGTGATTTTATTGAGTTTCTTTAAAAAACATTGGGAAATTCGCACAGATACTGAAATTAGTACTTTTGAAGGCGCGTAATTAAAAATGTTGAGATGTTAATTCAGTGATGTCCTTGACGCAAACTTCGCGAAAGGCTTCAACTATTACATGTCAAAACTCAACAGGCACTGATCAAGATGCTTTGAAAAAATCACGGCAATATCTCTTAATTATACTGATAAATCAAATGATTTTTATCGAAAATCTTAGAATATTTACAAGGAACGAACATTTGGACAACACACATCGATGACAAGAACATATATCTCGTTGGATTGAAGTTCATCCTATAAAAATTATGGTAATTATTATAAAAAATCGTAATTTACTGTAACAAATTTCTCAGTGGTGAATATTTAGTGGAGCGAAACGGCGGAAGATGCTTCTGATAAGAAAAATCCTGACTAAAATCAAAAAAATGTAGTAAGGATTTGCCTCATAAGGCCAACTGACATTTCGTTAATTGATTCCAGATCATCTTCGAGGAATACGCTTGTAGATTTTATCGAAAATCTCCAATATCACGTGCAAAGACTGGGCATGACAACAAATGAGGAAATGAAACAATGGACGCATCTGCGGACCGGCCCGGTAAAAAAGCGAAGTCGCCTTCGAAATTAAAAATAGTCACACACGGATCGACGGAGAAGTGGGCTAAAAAAATTTCCAGCAAAAGGAGGCGGATTGTGTGCAACCCCTCGAGTCTGCCCCTGCCTTCGTACAACAATCCGTCATGGAGTCATTGTTGTGGTTTGAAGAACCACGGATTTGGAAGTGGACGAGAAGGACCTTAAATGGCGATGCTACATGTCGAAGTTGGACGTTCACGGGGGCGGAGAAGGCGGATTGGGAAGAGAAAGGAGGGGTTAGATGGGAGGAGGTAAGAGGAAAAGGAGGAGAGTTTTAAGCGACGCGATGGGAAGGTAAAGGTGGGTGGGTGGATGGGTAAGGCGATGTAAAATACACATGCGCTGTGAAATCTAAGGAGCGGTTGGCCTTTTTCGCAAGCGAATACCGGGAGTAGACGGTGGAAATAAGGAGTCTGCATTTGTGTGTTTTCGCTAGCATTCACCGGCAGTAAATTAATCCGACTTCGCCGCGGAAACCTAACGCCGATGCAGTAGCTTCTATAGTTTAGTGCTACGGGAGGCTGATTTCAATAAGTAAGGAATTGAAATGAATTCGATGCATGCCTTACTCCTATCGAATTAATAATCTCTTATGCCTCTTTCCGTTTGCCAAACTAGAAAACAATTATCGATAAATTGCGTTCCTTACGCAACAGAAACCTCTCCTAGTCCATAAACGGGATGTTTTGTCGACAAAAGAATTTAGCCAATGTGAATTTTTTACGCCAATGCAAATATCGAGGTATCGGTATTTTCCTGTTTATCGATGAATATGGAAACGCTGCGATGAAGCTCTCCAATAAGAACGGTGGTATGGATGCAGAAGAGCATCATTGGCGTATCGACGCTTTTGATGCAGCATAAATAAGAGTCGATTGACCATGTGAAGCTAAAGGACTGCCGTCGGAGTTTCAGCGGATACCGAACTGTTTTTATGATATTCACGATGATAACCGTTGTAAAGAGCCCGATAGAAATATATCAGTGAATGGCGGATCGAAGTGAAGAGGGACGATTGGGCGATCGCCTCACACCCGTGGATGTCTCTATTGCCCTCCATTGGATGAATTCTAATTGCGAACAAAATTCCTTGATTTGGCGCTGCAGATTAAATACATAGTCTAAGAAAAAGAAACATTGTGACATTATCAAGCGTCTTCGACAGTGGCTGTTTCGAGAAGGGGGAAGGGAAATTGGGACGATTTATCCCTTATGTTAAGACTCGGGATCCATTCCTGGTAGATATATTTATATATATTCTGTCAAGTTGTGAAGACATACGGAAGAAATTGATAACATGCTATTTATGGAGTATCGTCCTGTATGAATCCGAAATGTGGATACTAAGGAAAAATTATATAAAATACTTGGAAAAGCTTCAAAATGGAGAATAATGCGGAAGATTTAATGGCCAGATAGGATGAAAGAAGTGGATGTTCATAAGAAGAATAGGAGAAAAGTGAAAGGGAGGCAATATCTGAGGAGAGAGAGCATGAAAAAAGATGTGTTTGAAGGAAAAGACTACAGCTGATAGACGACTTGGAAGGAAAAGGAGCTATCAAGAATTGAAGAAGATTGCGAAAAACGGGTGTATATGTAAAACCAGATTTAACCAGTAATAATCACGGACATATCTGACTACCAATGATGATGATGATAATATTCATACATGAGCATATGTTTGAGAAGCAAAACTGCCTTGGTTTCCATTCATTTTTCATTTGCCATTGTCTCACTCTCTCCTCTTTCCCCCTTTTATCGCATATTTCCAAAAATGTCGTTATAAATTACGCTGTGTTTTGATCGCTCCAAACACATCTGAGCTTGTTTTTAAAAGATATTTTCCTTGCATTATTATTATCAAATAACCATTTACTCACATTGTTTCGATATTTCCTCCATCTTGAAATTGAGTTACTTCTTTTTACCCTCTTATGATGGTTATTCATGCCTGTATATTTAATTCCGCGCATGGTTGCATTTTGTTTAATATTTCATTCGTAAAAATGTGGTTTTAAAAATGTTTTGGAGCAATTTATGGACATATCTTTGATATCCTAGAATAATAAAAAAGAGACCAAGAATTACGATAATTTATTGAAAGCAGTTTATACTCTCTTGTTAAAGTTCCTTGTCTTAATAATTTTATTACTTCGCACGACACGTGTAACAAATTTTGTCGAAAAAGAAACACTGAAAAACTTAATGCTGAATTGGGTTCGGATACGAAGTAGATTTTCTCAGAATTATTTTCTTCTGTCAATAAAGAGAATTATAGGAGGAATCGAGAATGAATTATTACGCAAATTAATGTTTAATAATATGGATTCATTTACTTCGGGCAATTATTAATCTCTGATGCCTCATATAGTATATTCAATTCTGATGAATGTGAAACATCTGCGTTGAACCTCTTACATATTTGAGAAATATGTTGTATATACTATTATTTCGCAAAGACCTAACAGAATCATTCTGGAAGTTATTGAATTAGGTGATTCAAGGTTGTGATTCTCCTATTTTTAAATCATAACTGGTGTGACAAACCGCCTCTTTTAAGAGTATTTCATTCGTATGTAATACTTGAAAAAGATATGCAAATATTCTCAATAAATACGCTTTTAAGTATAACAAAAGTTTATTTCATATGAATTTATTTTTCAATGTTCCAAAAAAGCAGGTTTCAAGGCCATCTGTGAGCAGAAACTATAACGAGCACCAACCCGACGACGGTTTATGAATCTGGATCGGATGTCACTTATTCACCCCGTCCCCCTTCTATAGCCGGTGTATAGTTCTGGTGAGTTAATTATATAAAATATAATACGTTCTAGTCTAATCATCAAAAGCTCAATTATTTAAATCTCACAAAATTGAAAATTCACATTTTATATCCTTGCAAAGGAAAGGTAGAGAAATTTAAGCTGTAAAAGTAAATTATTTCACAGATTTCGTGCTTAAAATTTTTTCGACCGTTGATGACATTTCTAATTATTTTGAGAGCACCTGTTTGTCCGCCATTTTTATGTGCTCCACTTTGGTGATGCAGTAGACTATTTTTATTTTAGAGGTTTGAATCCGACGCCTACTGGCGTACTTTTCTGTTGTATCCAAAATCTCGTCTCGGAGTGAAGGAAAAGATAATTTAGTTGATATGCTATACAAAATACATTTTATAAAGTACATAGTTACAACCTTGATATGAAATTGATTACTACCGTAATGTTGTCTAAACACTGAAGTGAAGATAGTTGCGTCAAATTTCCCTTTTTTGACAATTTATAAGACCAACTCTGCAAAATCTGCAAAAAAAAATTATATCGAGGAAAATGATCGTTTCGAGTAGAAAATGTGCTTGATTTTCGCTTAGTACGATATTTTCCGCGATTCAATTATTAGTTGCATTATGTCGCATATCCACTACAGCGTTTAATATGTGCGACAAAGCTCTTCTATGGAAGTTTCACAAACTAAAATGTGTGATATCCGAAATCATACAATCTATCCTCTGCTTAATCAGTTTCTCATTATATTGAAGACGCGAAATGTTATTTTTGGATTCTCGTATACGTAGATGAAAAACTCTTCCTCTTCCTTCTCGCATCTGAATCTTTTTGTTCCACTATTTGTTACCTCTGTTTCATTATCCACCATATCCGTTCCCTATTATCTTCCTTATACCCTTTCACTCGAACTTTCCCTCCCTCTCTCATTATCTAGCTCTCTCTATATCTCCTTCCCATGCAACTCTCCCTGCATCTCTTCCTACCTCCTATTTCTCTCTCCCTCCCTCCATATCTCTCTCTTTCCCCCTTCGCCTCTCTCGCCCTCCCCCTCTCTCGCCCTTATCCCTACGGGTCTCCGTAGTTTAACAAGCACTTGACGATTTGGTGGATGGGGTTGAGCAGGAGTGGAGCTTATGCTAATGGATGGACGTGATGGGGATCTCCGATTGGCTCCCTTTCCTCTTCTACTCAATCCTCCATCTCGTCCGCCATCCTCCCACTATTCTCCTCCTTTCCACCTTCCCCTTTCCCACACCCCAACTCTCCACCTTCCCCATCCCATCCTCTCTTTCTTCATTTTATCTCTCTCTCTCTACCTCCCACTCTTTTAAGTCCGGAATGGACGAGGCATGAGTTGTAGGGAGAGGGATGCACCTGGTTCGAGTCCCGGAGGACCTTTACGTGCCTCGTTGCGTCCCAAGGGCAAGCCGGATGATGCCCTCGAGGCATACGTGTTTACCAGGACGTTTTCTCCCCTTTCCCCCTTTCCCTGTTGGTCAGATGCTTCTCCATCTCCCTCCGACTACTCCTCTTGCCTCCTTCCTCTCCATACCTCCTTTGGACAATCCCGAGTCCTCTCCGAGACGTAGTCGTCCTCGCGGTGGACAAATAAAGGCTAAAGGAATCTCCGAGAGCACCCCCGCCCTCACTCCTTTTCTTCCTCTCTTCCTCCCACTCCCTTTCTCCCTCCACCCCTCCTCTTCACTCATTTCTTCCTCCCTCACATTCTTGTTCTATTTCACCTTCCCTTCTCCATCCTCTGCTACCATTTTACATGGGGGTGAGTGGAAGGAAAACGTTGGGGGGGGGGGGTATAGTAGGCCGCGGAAGAGCAATGTCTCGGGACAGGAAGGCGAGGTGGTGTTTTGTCACCTATTCCCGCTGTCTCCGGGAAGGATTTTACTCTTTCTCGCCCGCGATGACTCCGCAGTGAAGGTCCTGGCAGGATTTTTAAGGGGGTTTCTCCGATTTTTAGGTTGAAAATTTTGTTGAATGTTAAATGTATCTCTTGCGCTTTATTCAGTTTGAGCAAATCCATAAGTGCCTCTTTCGGAAATTTTCGTCGAAAAGATCTTAATTTATTCGAAGAGGCGCGCTCTTGTAGAGGTTAGTTTTCTTTCCATATTCGATTTGACGTACATTTTGCTGTCCTATTGGATAGTTTCATGAAACATTTACATGAAGAGTTTTAAAAGCCTCCATAATAAAATGCCAAATGCATGGCTTAAATCAAATAAAAAATATCCTATCTTCTTAGTTTTTTTTATTTTTAGACCTAGAATATAAATGGGATTTTAGTTTCAATTCAGAAATACTAATTGAATTTGTAAAATTCTGAATAATATAAATTCCTACTACCCACAAAATTATGATTATCAGTTCTTAAAATTTGGCCAATTATTTTGAATTCATATAAAAATGGCATATATTAGTTTCATATTTTCCGATTGTTCACTCAACACCGGCTCAATGACTAGAAGTTCTTTGATAGAGCTACAGACCAATAGCAAATGTATCGCACATAGCCGTGTTTTTATTTAACAGTAAATGCCAATGAGTAAAAATCAAGGAAACAAATTTATTGGAATGAGAAATTGCAGTATGTTTACAAAATCTTTATATTTCTTTCAATCTGTAATATCGATACATATTAAAATGTGAATAGCTGAGTTTTAACGAAAAGACAATCATACCATTTGGTTGGTACCTATGTTGCGGAGTTGGACAGTTCGGCACGACCGACTCAGCCGCGGGACCATTCGGCGATAAACTACTTTGCACGGGACAATTCAGCGCCAGCACTATTTGGAACGGCACAGCTCTAACATATTTTGGCCTGGTTATTCTTGGTTAAACCTAGTATGAAAGGTAAATCGATAAATTGCTTTGAAACCTTAATAAATTTAAAAGCCCCTCACGTAAGTTGATTTAATAGCTGTTTTAAATATAGTAATTTTTATTTAATTATTATTGTTTCGATGAAGCCACGTCAGCCACGTAAACTTAAAAGCTGTAATATTAATATTATCATTACACCATTCCCTCCAAAATATGTTGGAACTGTGCCGTGCCGAATACTGCTGGCGCCGAAATGCCCTGTGCCGAATGGTTCCGTCGCCGAACTATCCGAAACCTCCTATATCGTGTTATATGCGATATGGTTGATTTGCTTTCCACTTGAAAGTAGTTATTCTTATTGTGAACTAATTTATTGACAATTGACGGATTAGATTTCCTGCGCGCGGCCTCGATTCTCGCAACACCCCTTTTCGACTTCTTGTCCGAAGAGAATAATACAATTTAATTTGTACGTACGTGGACAACATTTCACTCGACATACTTCTGCAAACGCTCCCTCGGATAATGGCTGTAATTTCCTTTTGTTTGCTTACTTTGCTTTCGCTATCGTGCCCGGAACGCTTAAATAGGAGTCAAGCCCGGAGGGAGAACAAAAAAAATATCTCCCGCAATGCCTTCTCACTTTCAGTTCACGCGATCTTGATCGGTGTATGTAACCATACCTTCCATACCCACTCACGTCCCCTCAAAGCGAAGATATATATTCCTCTCGACCCTTGAAGACGACCGCCATGGGATGTGCAGTGCAGGGGAGAAGTCAACCGCGGCGTTTTGTATCTCAAGATCGCAGGTCACCAGCCTGCGATGTCCCCATGGTCGACGGCCGACTCACTCCGTTGCCTCCGGTGATGTCGCAGACAGGCCGCCGGCGATGGCCATTTCCAGCGCTCATCCCACCCCCCGTTGCCCACTCCCATTCCTTCATCCATCTCTCTCTTTGCTGCTTTGTCTTTTGCACATTCTATTTTTTCCCCATTGCTGCAATCCTTCCTCACAAAAATTCTTCTCTGCAACTTCATTACCTTTCCACGCCCTCACTCCCAGAAACCGTCTACAGTGCTGGCCGAAATAATATCACCCCTAAGTTAAAATGTAAAAATTTTAGCTTTTTTAATTTAACCAAGAATGCTATTATTTCCAACAAATTTTTATATTGCTAGTTTAAAGTCGAGTAAGAACATAAATTCGACAAATCAATGGTCAAATATGGCAAACAAATCTCAATAATGGGAATGGGGATCGTCGAGTTTCAAAACTTCTTGAATTCGCTGCGGCGTAGCGGCGGTATTATTTTGGCCGGTACTGTATACTACTATGTACATACATATACATCTACATGATACCCTGAAAGTCACCTTTTTGGTGGATGGCAGGAGGTACAGTGCACCAAAGGTACCTAATTTTCCGACAAAACGGTCCTCTATATCGCTCCGTTCTACAGTCGATCTCGCGAATCTTATCCTACTACTACTTCGAACTATTCTCCCTATAAAGGCCAACGTTTTGTTAGCGGCACCTATCAATCGGCGAATGTGGGTGTCCCACGAAAGGTCACGTTGGATCGTGACTCCTAGATATTTAACCGAGTCTGAAACTGGAATCTATACTCCGTCCAACGAATAATTAACATCCAACGAGATATTCTTGGTTCTCCGGAAATTGATGACGCAGCGTAGTTTCTCCACCCGCGATATCTCACTCTTTCAACTCCCTGGAAACTACCATATCACTCTCCCTTTCCTCTCTAAACTCGCTCCTCTCCGTCCCACTACTAGATTTTTCTCCTATTCTCCTCTCCCTATCCTCTTCTCAACTCCTCCCTTCTAGTCCCTCCTCCCCTCCCTCTCACTCCACCCGGCTTTTCATCCCTCCCTGTCATTCCACCCGCCCACTCACCTTTCCCTCACCCCATCCTCTTTAACTTTTACTTTCCACTTCGATTCCATCTATGAACACCTCCCTTTACGAATGTAAGACTCTCTTGCCTTAGTCTGTGCCTCCCCCCCCCTCCTCCCTCCCCGCTGACCACTTCCCATCTCCGACCATCTTCAGACGCAAACTCTTATTCCGCGAACTAGGTCTTTTAAAAAAGGGTCTCCGCGCGCTTCTGTATGCCCGACGCGATATCGCGGCCAGAAGACGAGCCTTTGAGACGTGGAGCGGGAGGGTGAGGGTTGAGAGGTTGGGAGGGAAAGGGAGAGAGAGAGATAAAGAAAAGAGAAGAAAGATGGAGGATGGGAGGAGAAAAATAGGGGGCGGAATAGAGAAGAGAGGGTATGTGGAGAGGTCGAGAGGGAGGGGGAGAGAAAGGTAGATGGTGATTGGGAAATACATGTAGAGAAAGCTGGAAATAGCAGTGGGGATCGAGAGGGATAGAGTGAGAGGAGAGAAGGAAGGGAGATAAAATGTTCGGATGGAATGGGTAGAGATGGCACACACCACCTCCTCCTGGAGAGAAGAAGCTGGAGAAGTGGAATGAGGGATGGAGAGAGGGAGGAGGGAAAAGAACTCTTTTCTTACATGTCTTCTTGGGTGGTGGACGTCTGTGGGGGTGGAGGTGTAGATGACGGTCGCATTCCTTTCCATATGCTCTCGCTGCGAGGCGATTGTGCAGTTCGCCCCCGTATTGGTTGTCTTTTGCCGATTTTCGAACCTCTCCGACGAAGGGAATGAGTGAGATGAAGGGAGAAATAGAATGGAGGTGGGAGAGACGAGGCGGTGGAGTGGGGGAGGGGGTGGGGGGGGTCTATTGGATGCCTTGCTCCTTTCGAAGCACATCATAGGAGAAGAGTGGCACGTGAGGATCAATAACCTTTGCTCTTCCCCCTTTTGCCCAGGGTGCACGTGTGCTCTTCTCCAAGCGCGCGCACACACACAGACGTTAACGAAGAAAACTCTCGTCATTAGGCACATGGCTTCTTGATTGCGCCCGCCCTCCATCTTGGATTTCGAGGATGGCCTCCTGGTATGATTCATTGGTCGGCAGACGGTCTTGTCTCTTCACGTTGACGTGGAGTGGGTGACCGAGAGGTGGTCTAAAAGAAGTTATAACGCGCAGTATATCTTACAGGGCCATTTTTCTTCTTCGTTGGCAATGGATGATTCTATTAGCTCTATAATGTTGGCAGCCCGCATAATCCGCGTCCTGTAATCTGTATTTTTTTCCGTCTCCAGCATGTATATTGCGATCACGTTTTTTGAATGTCTCGGTTCATGAATCTTTTAAAAGTTTTTTATCTGTAGTTTTGGGGTGCATTTTTGAAAATTCGTTAATTTTTTACCATTTATGTCGCTTCAACCTCTCTCTTTTCCCGAGTTGAAAGTTCCCTTTGGCGGAGGAGGTAATATTCCTGTTGAGATATTGTTCCAAAAAAAACTTGTCCAGAATGATGATGATATAAAAATGAAAGCTTTTTCTCGGGGACCTTTATATTTTTTTGCTTACTTTTATGTTCAGACGAGGGTGGCATTTCTTTATTACGACGGAAATATTTCCCGAATAATTTTATCCCAAATATTTATGTTAATCAGCGCGAGGCATTTAACGAATATTTTACCTCCGCTAAACTCGGGCCATATTTTTATAACGTGCAGGAAGTCGTATCCCGTGGCGATTTCAAACGCGTTTTCGAGATTTTATTAGAAGTATTTTCTCTCAGCTATGACAAATAGACGTATAACTATGGCACATCAGCAAAAGCGTAAGAATTCTACCTTACTTCACCCCGATCCACCTCATCCAAAGTAATTATCTGTATCTTCTCATTGCCATTTCTTTCTTTCTTAATATTTCAAACGCATATTCCCTTTCGAACTCATTGCCTTTTAAGAGGTAAGCATACGCAACTTAATTTTTTTATTTGACATCCAATATCATTAAGTAAGCATATGAAAGGACATAAGTGCATTTCTCGCTGTATTGGTTGATGAATTTAAATTATTCATCATAAAATTTTGCATAGAATTATGTACCATATAAATATATGCGGAAAAGAAAACTCGAAGAATTTTACGGATTTTCATATCATGAACTACCGCCAAACGTAATAGAAGTGCACTGTAAATAACTGTGCAAAAATCACACTCCGCATTTTTTAAAGAACATCTGGCGATAGCTTTGTTAATGATAGGTAAATTTATAACAACTTAAGTTTAATGAAGTAAGGCATAAGTTATTTTATATTTCTTTTTTTAATAAATAAGTACTCGGACCAAATGTAAAATGGTAAAAATTTCCACCAATACGTAATTAGTATAAGTACGCCGGTTCAACTGGAATACTAATTTCTTGGATTATCGATATAGAGGTGGACTATTACAGCAAGTTGTCATGTAATCAGTGAAAAAATTGTACTTCATTGAGTCCTCTCATAAAGGCTCGAGCACGAAAGTATGTGTAAATGAGTCACTCATTTTGCACAGAGCAAATGAAGCTCGACTAGTATTAAAACTTCGTCGACTTCGTAAGCAAAGTGCTTGAGCGGTTTAACAAATGATGGCATAAAAACTAATGCTTTATTCAGATTCCATAACATTTTCATTCGTGACGACAGATCGTCCCAGCATCCTTTTGGAACGACACCGCCTCAGACTTTTAAAATGATTCCCTACTGTTGGCGAGGAGTTAAAGATTGCTATCATCTCTCCTACTTAAGAATTTTAGTTCAATTAAAATTCGAAAAATAATTTCGATGATAAGGTTCTCATTTCTGATCGTACTTTTCTTCAATCTGCCGACGGGTGGTCTTCGACATCCTTGCCGTCAGCTGCGCAAGGGCAGCTGAGATTCGCCGCAATAGCCGACGCAAATGGTCTCTTCTCATTAGACCTTGTCTCGGTTCTCGCAGGCGTCGTTGTTCCCCCGACGCCATTGGTCGACCGGCAATATCGCGTAATCGACTCCCAAATGACCTCTCCAATGAACGCGGTGGAATGGTTAACTGGACCCCCATGCATAATGGACGACCAAGGGTTTTCTCTCTCTCTCTCTTTCTCCCTTCCTCTCTTTTACTCCGAGAAGAAGATCGTGAAGCGACAAGACAAAACGTCTGGTTAACAAAGCAGGAATCCCGTATTGGTGCCACTCGCATCTGAAAAGCGCAGTTAAAAATCAACACGGCGGTCGTAAATTCAGTATTTTTGTGCGGGAGTTCTTCCCTCCTAACAATTAATTGCGACAGAGAGCTTGGGGAATTCGGTGGATCTTTTTTCCTCGGTAAAACTCTTGAATGACTACGGGCACATTGAATTTGACGTATATCAGTATGCAATTAATGCACCTCACGATTGGGATATTGACGTCATCCATTGTAAACTTTGTATTCAGCAATATTTGTACTTTTAATCCATACCCTGCCTTCTTCAAGGTGTTCAGTTATATTATTTCAATAAATTTTCTGGGTTTCTTAATGCCAGAACTTTTTTCGTACATTCAATAATGTCTTAATGAACATTATTTAAATTGTGAAACATCTTGTTCTCCCCTATGATTATCCAGGTTTTTTCCATTTAAATAAAAATATTGTGGATGAGAAAAAAAATCATTTTATAAATAGCTGGTTAAAATAAAGAATTAATTTGCCATCTGCAGATTTTCTCCGTGGTAATTAGCAAGGAAATGTTTGTCATTAAACTAGTATTTCGGCAAGAAAAATTTAATTAATTATAAAAAATAATGAAAGAATATATACATATAATGTTTTCGAGCTCCTTCCTAGCACACCGCTACTTTTTTTAAACACGCAATAAAATTAATGGTGGAAGTCGTAACTCTGTGGAATTGCACCGTAAATAGGGGCACATGCGAGAGGATACACTTGTACGAACCCACGAGAACCCTTAGTTGTGGAATTTTTACGAGTGTTTTCCGTCGATTGCGGTTCTATAAAGTAGTGCGCAACCCTCTTGTTTCTTCCTGCAATGTAATGAGCAATCTAACTTTTTTGCGCGCTGGACATAAAACGACGATTGCACATGCGATAATCATTTTCGACTAGCATCGATGTCTACATGGCACTGTAAAAATTCCTGCACGATACCTCAGTCAAAAAATTTAAATTTGGTGCAGTTTAACTAACGTTATTAAACTTAGCTCTACTACATTCCTGAAAGTAATAAATCTCTGAGCAGTTACATTCCCGTATCAATTTAATATTTAGAAGCTAAACATTAAATATTATACACGAACTGGATGTCTGTTATGTAAACAACCTTGCCCGTAAAAACTCTAAAACACGCTATTTATGTCCATTGTATTGTAATGCAGTGTGATGGGATCGCGTTAAGTTTTGCGTAACTCCGAATTCCAAACTTATTGCATACATATTTACCGCTATTTCAGAAATTCCATAAATAAACGATCATACCAAAAATATGACTAATTTTTACAAAAAATAAAACAATTTTGATGTAGAACCTGTGAATCGATTTAATAGAAGCGTTTTCGCCTCAATGCAAGTTTATCCGTTGCTATGATTCAATTGCCTTTTTGTATGAGCCCTTAGCCACAGTCGGTAAAAAATCGCTTGAAAATATATGAAAACGAAATTTTACCCTCTGCAAATAGACGAAATCTGGTGCCATCACGTTGAAGTGGCTAAAAATAACGATGATCTTACGCGTGAAACACGCGCTCGGGTCTTTCTGCCGCGCGCGTTCGAATGGTGTATAACGTATAAGTGAACGCGTAATGAGGGAGTAAGTCAAACCGAGAATCGATAGGTGCGCAAATGCCGTTTCAATGATTCCTAGCGATTAAGACGGTGGAGATTGAGATCTCGAAGAATTGGAACGAAGGAAATCATACACCAGAGAGTTAGAATGGTGGTGGAGAAGGAAGAGGGAGGGGCGTGTAGTGCATGATGAAGTCGCAGTTTTTATAAAGAAAAGATAAAACTCCTTGGGGCATGGGAGGAAACGTGATACTCGTCTGAAGGGGGATGGAAATCCCCCTTTTCAGCCAGATTAAAAATTGTCTTTTTTAGCCTCCCAATAAAGCAGTTTTACTGCAGAAACTTTTATGTTCTATGCAGGCCCCTCTTAAGAGGGAGGAGCTGGGTGGGCAGGCGCCCAGGGCCCCGCGTCCAGGGGGGCCCCTCGCCTTCCGATTCCACTTTTGAATTTAGCGCAACTCCATGTAAAATGATACAACGTTCGCGGGACGTGAAAACATCGCTCTACATAGATTCTATGACAAGGGCGTCACCGTTCGGCGAGGGAAATTTATGTAGAATTAGTAGAACACTTCGTAAGTTTTAAGGAAATCTCAGATGCAACAGGAAAATGACTTTTCGAAACTATATTTTTAAAACGGGAATCTCCTTGAAGTATTGCAGAGGACAGGGATACGACAACGGCGCGAATATGAAGGGTTATCAATAGGGAGTTCGAGCACTCATTTTAAGTACAAATTGAAGAGTATTTTTTATGCCATGTGGACCCCATAACTTAAATTTGGTTATCTGTGATATGGCTTATTTTTTCCCTTCAGGCAATGTCGCTTTTTAGTGCGTATGTACACTATATTTGCAGCCTCTCCGGCAAGATGGAATATCTTCAAGAGATATATAGATATATCACTAAAATTCTTATCTAATACTAGGTGGGAATCCAGACTCGAAAGTATAGAAGCTGTACGCTTTCAATTATCAAAACTTAAAGAACCTTTACTCGAAGTAGCAGAAATTTGTCAAGATCCGAAAATATAAAGCTAATAAAATTCACTGATTTCCTATTAATTAAACAGCTTCGAATTTTTGCATTCAATTATAGTTTAGTATGGCATACTAATAGTAGTAAATAAAGTCAGTAAGGTTCTACAATCTGCTCAAGTTCCGATAGATATGGCAGTTAAACATCTTGAAGCATTGAAATCAGCATTAAACACTTATAGAAATGAAGGATTTAATCATGCTCCAGAAGTAGCTAAACAACTCAAAAATGAGACAAACCGATACAAAATTTTCTAATAAGAGTAAAAGGCGACATTTCGATTTTGAAGAGAGGATGATAGATTGAAAAATGCGAAGGAGCGATTTAAAACGGATTTCTGTTTTTGAGTCATGGATATGGCATTGAGCTTTCTGTCCTGGCGATTGGATCAATACGAAGAGTATATATCTAGATTTGGGTTCATGCACAACATAAAACTTGGAATGTAATAGACTTGCAGAAAGTCTATTGCGATGTACAACAAGTTTTGAAGGATGAAACCAACTCGGATTCCGAAAGCGACGTAGATGGAATTGAGTTTATTGAAGAATTAAGAATTTTATCGAAAACGGTACCAGAAAACTACAGTGTAATTGGTATTTTAAATTTCTTGCATAAAAATAGATTGCATGAAATATACCTAAACACGAAAATACTTTGTAGGATAATTCTTACAATACCAGTGACCGTAGCGTCCACTGAAGATCGTTTTCAAAATTAAAATCAATAAAAAATTATTTACGATCGACTATTTCAGAAGAAAGGCTGACCGGGTTGCCACTGTTATCCATTGAACAAAAGGAAGTTGATAAGATTGACAGGTCAAGAATAATTGATAGATCTGCTCATATGAAAGCTAGAAAAGTAAAATTTTAAAATGTATTTCATAATAAAGTTTTGCAAGATTTTTTACTCATGTAATTAATGATGACTGTTCATACTTAGGTTTTTCTATGAATTGGAAAGTATACTGTATGTATTAATGTAAAATTTTTTAATAGATAACATTTTTGTCTAATTCCTCTGAATTTAATCTGAATTTTATTTATACTAAATTTTTACTTTTAAAAAGGTATTAATATCTAAATTATAAATATATATATTTTTTGCGTGTGGGTAGGGAGCCCCGCGGCAGTCGCATCGCCCCCAGCCCCGCGGAACTTGAGAAACTGACCGAATTACAAGTATCTCTCACAAACATTTCAAGAGTAAAAATATCTATGCAAGAAATGGTGGAAGTGCAGGAGGGAAGCTCGAGTTCCTATGACGGAAACCAGGGCCAGCCCGAGACGTTATCCCTATCATCCATCTATGCATTACTTGCAAGTGAATAAGTATTGAATACCAATTTATATCGCGGAACAGGTTGGAATCTTCATGGCATTCCTTTAATTTTTTAATATCAATAATTTTACAGGGCGATGAAAATATCTCAACAAACATTTACGGCGGGGGACGTTGGAGTGTATCTAGCCCAGGGTGCCAAAATTCCTCGGGTACAATTGATTCATCTCGATTCTTTTTTATAATCTAGTATTGGAGAATCGCCACTGATGGGGCTACTTTTTAGCCGAAATGCGCATCTTTTTATGAATACTGGAGAGATACATTTTGTCAAATGCATTGTGGTAGTATTAAGATTATTTTCGATGAGAATTAGTTCCGTGGAAGATAAATTGGTGGCGAATATTAGCAGTTTTCTTTTTCAGTCTGGTGATTTATCGTAGAAGGAAATATGAAGACGATGAACAAAGCCTTCTCCAGAAATAAAATAGGTATTGACAGGTGTGTATTTGTTCAAACTATCAGCCCCTTTAATTTTCCGGATTCCTGTGGCAAGAAAATGCTATTCTTACACGTCGCCGTTACTTTCCTTTCAACCAAGCCAAATAATTCAAAAATCGCACGCCTACCTTCCGCCCTCTCGACCCTCAGCCTTCTAAAAAAAGCCACATTCATCCTCATTCTATCTATTTTTGTACAATGATAATATTTATCCAACGAATTTCGTGACAATTGCAGTGGAAACGAGCCTTCATTAGATCCTTTGTACTTCTCTCTCTCGCTACCCCATGCGCCACTCTTAGTACCGTTCTCGGTCTCCGACACGCCCTCGCCACCTCCTCTTTTTCTTCACTCCCTCCCTCCCTCCCCCTCGCGCTTTCCCGACGTTTTTTCTCCTCCCTCTTCCAACCTCTTCCTCCAAAACGCTCTCTACATCTTTCCCTCGCTCTTTCTCTTTCCCTTCTACTCTCCCTGCCTCTTTCCCTCCGCCTTTCCCTCCCTCTCCTTCTCTTCTCTCACTCTACTTTATCTCCATCCTCTCTTCCTCTCCAGCCTTTTATCCCTCTCACAACCCTCTCTTTTTCATTCTCCGAGCGCCACTATGACCGCGCGCATACACACGCACGTATATTTATACACGCATGCACACACGCACTCACACCTCCATTCCCAACACTGCGCCTTCTTCTCCGAAGAGCGCATTATCGCTTTCTTCATAATTTTTTCGGTTCTCCCCACGCCTTTTTTTCCATTCTCTCGCTCCTTCTTCCCTTCTTTTTTTCCAATTTCCATCTCTTCCCCCTTCCCCGCCCATGTCGGCGCATGCCATCCACCCACTACTGCTCAAATGTTACTCCTCCTCTTCTCTTTCTTTTCCTTACGCCCATGCCGGAGTCATTCCTTAGAAAAAGAGAAACGACCCCGCCTCTGCTCCACGCCCAAGACTTCACGTGCGATCATCTCTCTCGCGTTTTACTCGCAAGAAAGTGTTGTTCCATTCACAAAAATTGCTTAATGGATGGTGTCTCTTTTAAGGTGACGGTTTTTCATATCCTGAAAGCGTCGGTAAATTATTCATACCTATGTGACCCACATTCAAATGATCGTTCATTACACGGCCCGATTCTCGTCCATATTTTTTTCTGTGTTTGAGAAAATTTTGTCTCCAAGAAACAGTGATGCTCGTTTTATTCAACGGATAAATATAGACGTGAAAAAATTTATATTCATCAGATATAGTTTCTCCTTTCATTTTCTGAATAACATTTTAATTTTAATTTATTTTTCTTTATAGGAAGCGGAGACTAATAATAACCATGAGAGATTTTATCCTCGATTTTTGTGGTGTCGACGAAATTAAAATGGGTATTCCATAACTGTTTATGGGACCGTAAGACGCGCCGAAGTTGTAAGAAGAAATATTCATAAAAATAGTTTAATGCATGGTCTAAAACATATCTTGACATAGTGGAACGAAAACAGAAATTCAACATTTTGAATTTCCCATGAAAAACTATCGTCTTAGAACTCCATCAAATTCTTCGCGAACACCGCCACAGACATCACTCTTAGTATTTTTACAAGCATATTCACTTCCTTCAAAAAGTCCATAAGCTTTGCTACCGGATATTCTTTTGAAGAACCCACAATTGTTGTACGAATTTATAAATGTTAATTTAAGCATACTAGTTATTGGTGCTTGCATACTGCAAGCGATTAAAAATCACCATACACCAAGATCTAAACTCGTAAATAAACCAACGTGACAGCATATGAACTACGCAGAGCCCATTTAAATAAGATAGTACTTTTCATTTTCCCAGAAATTAAGGCATCTATCCTGAATTTCTAAATTCTTTGGCAATCGGCTCTCGTCCAAGTTTTCGAATTTCACGTTTCATGGCTCAGATCGCCCTTTTTAAGCAATAACTATAATCATCATTAAGACAGTCTATATGTTACACAATGTATGTAAAAATTAGGATATTTTATGTGTTATGATTATGGTAACATCATTTGTGCCTTTTGGTATGTATCCGGATAAAATAATTAATTTAAAATTATCACGCCATCATATGTATACGTCGTTGACTGAAATCAAATGGATTATAATACATTCTAAGCATTGAATCAATGCACTTGAAGTATGGAAAATCAATTACCATTGAAAGGCATTGGAGTCGTTGCTATGGTAGATAATTTTTTTCATTGTTGAAAATCGAATAACATTTCATAATTTTATGATTAAAATCAAATTTTTACTCATTCAGCATGGATTTTAATTTTGTCTTCAAGATAAATAAACTTCATTCTTTCTTCCACAGTATAGTGTATGTCCCGACTTTGTATATTAATTTTAAATAATTTAAAAAAAGCAATTTTATATAGCCCTGCACAGTTTTCAGTGCTTTTCTTATGAGGGTTTAAAATTGGACTTTGGGATCAAAACACCACTTAAATATAACGTTCTCTGGAATTTCGGATTTTTCCAAGAGGTTGTACCCAATGACCTATCTTCCTTCCAAATTTAAGCTCTGTATCACTTCTAAAAGTACCTTAGGTTTTATGTGATATATCCATTATCCTATATATATCCTATATAGTATGTAAGAAGCAGTTATTTATAATGAAGCGTCGAGAAGGACATTTTTGGGTGTGCTACCTATCAGGAGCTATTCTACCTATTAATGTGGAAACTGAGACACGGATTTACGATTGTAGTACCATCGCACTATAACACAGGACGATTTAAAGGACTTTTTCCAGACTACATATATAAATTTATGACTGGGGAAACACTATAATTTGTATCGTGCAGCAAATATGATACAACATTCATGTCGAATTCAACGAAATAGTAATCTGGTCATTGTTGATTTGGGCATGATCAAGATTTCATTAGTTATCAATATGTTAGATAACTGATCAAGATTAAGAAAAGGACGGAAAGTAGGCACGAAGATATTTCAGCACTGTGTAAAATGCGTCGAAACGAGAAGTAAAATATGGGAAAGATTCATCAAGTTAAAGAAGATGGAAATAAAAAAATGAAATTTTAAGAAACAGAAAGTAAAAGCGACTTGTTGGAAGGAAATATTTAAAGACAAATTAGCTGAGAATGCCGAAATATATTCGATAGCAATGATAAGGACGGAGAGATGGAGTGGGGCAAATAAGATGAAAAAAGATTGAGGAAATAGGGGAGAGAAAATCACCGAGGGAGGAGGGATAAAATAATCGAAAATTAGAATATGATAAAAAAATTGTATTTCTTTTTATATATACATATATGTATACGTGTACAAAATTATATATGCTATTTTATGGACACACAATAATAATTAATAAAGCACGTATTCGTCTTTTCATGGCTCAAGGCGAAGGGACGATTATTAATTATTTCATCAGGCTCACCGAAGACTTGGCTAGGACATTGAAAATGTAAGAAGTAGGAAGAGAAGAAGAAAGAAAACTGAAGCATTGGAGAAAAAGAGGAGAAGGAGTATGAAGAGAGAGGAGAATATATTTAAATAATATACGATGAATAAGGAAACAAAGAGGAATTGAAGGAAAATAAACGGCGCAATATACATTGCACAAACCTTCTCATATACGTTTGGTCGACTGTGTACGCTTATAAAAGAAAAACGCCTATAAATAAAAGTTAACCGTAGTTTAGTGTATATTTTAATGCCACTGGTCGATATTTAATAATTTTTGGGACATATGGCTTAGTAAGTATTATTTGTGACATCAGGCTATATGATTGGATGGATTTTAATCAAAATCCTTATAACATTTTTGAGTAAATCGAATTTTGTTTCAAAATATCCAAAATTAAAGTACCCTTAATTGTTGCGCAATATCGTTCATCTCTTCAGAGTATCTATTATGAATTATAGTATCTACAAATATGAGGTATCATTCCATTCAGTTTAACCATTTAGGCTGTAATAAGATTTTTAGTGGATCGCGGTGGAGGCGTGACGTCATAGGGCTTGGGTAAGGTAGCTTAGCGTACATTGTAATGTCCCTGGACGCCATATAGTGATTTAAAGAGATATCTAGCTTACGTAACATTATTTTTGACATTAGGTTCTACAATTGGAATGATTTTAATCAAATTATCTGGAGCCATTTTTGAGTAAATAAAGGTTTTCTAAAAATCGCCAAGAATAAACTACCCTTAATTTTTGACAATATCATTTTTATAAATAGAAGGTCTGCAAAAGATTATATATTGCACAAATACGAAATATCATTCGATTTCATATACGCGTTTGGGTCCTAGAACAGCGAACAGACAGGCAGACAGACGGCATGGCGAAAACCACTTTTATGGACTCAGGGACACCTAAAACGTGTATTTCCATAAAAATCTCGAAGTCGATTTTTTTCACGATAACATCTCAATATACTACGTATATGAGAAAGTAAAAAGGTGGACAGGTAAATATAATAGATGGGGAGGTATATGTAAAACAAGTGAAGATATAAAAATGAATATGTATAACCAACTTTTATATAGTTCATACTTTAATATGAATAAACTCTATAATATAATTATGATAACCTTTCTGCTTGCATGGGCGTAAAAATTTGCAAAAGTGTCTATCAGCTGTTGAGTGATGTGGGGGTCTCTATATTTAACCTTTAATCTTTTTGCAGTTGAGTAAATGGCAGACAAAAGTAGAGAACACAGTGGCAAACGTAAGAATGTTTGGTATATAAGGAGTAAGAATTTTGATAGTATCTTTTGTTTCATTAATGAAAATACTGACTCTTCCATTCATATTGCTTAAAATCAACGAAAATGTACTGCTAGTTCATAGTAATTCAGCTTTAGATACTAGTAGGAGTGAACCTTTTGATCACCAACGAGGTTTTCAATAGTCTTTGCATAGGGAAAACGGTTTTCAGATTAATCTTATATACAACAACACACCTTGACGCTTTCCCTTGCGGGGTAAGCCATGTCTGCCAATTACCAACCCACCACCTTCCTCCACACACTTCTATCCTTGCACACTTCTTTTGCTTCACTTACACTCATACACTGAGTCACACATTTCCTTTTATTCCTCATACTTTTCACGTCCCTTTTTCTCCAAGTCTCACCAACCACATCCAACCAAGTCTTGCGCGGTCTACCTCTCCCTCTCTCGCCATTCACTCTTCCTTCATATATTCGTTTGGTGATTCTACTCTCCTCCATTCTTTCTATATGCCCGAACCACCTCAGCAGACCTCTCTCATACAGATCTGTCACACTAGCTTTCATACCACATTCGTTCATCACCCAATTATTCCTTACTTTGTCCCTCCTAGATTTTCCACAAACTCTTCTCATGTATCCCATCCCAACCGCATTCAAACTACTTTTATACTTCTCCTGACACACCCATGTTTCACTGCCATACAGCAAGGTAGGCATTAAAACACTCTTGTATACAGACATTTTCGCTTCTTTTGACAACCATTCATTCTTTGCAATCGACCACACACTCATTGTCACCTTTCTACCAGCATTCACTCTCCTTTTGATTTCCCCATCTACTCTACCATTTTTACTGAACATTCTACCAAGGTATACAAATTCACCCACTACCTTAATCGTTCCACCATTTATGCTAAATTGACAGTCGTTCACCTCATTCTCCCGACCGAACACAACTACCTTGGTTTTGGCCACATTTATCCTTAAGTCCATTCTCACTGTCGTATTATGCAGGCTATCTTTCTCTGCAATTCTCCTGGGTTCTCAGCCATTAACACTGCATCATCAGCATACAAAAGTCCACGAACATTCTCTCCACCAACCATAACACCCACCATATCCATACATGCCTGTATCACACATTTATCCATGAACACATTAAATAACCAAGGGGACATGACACATCCTTGTCGTACACCTTGC
Organism: Tanypteryx hageni; assembly: GCA_028673005.1. Taxonomy (NCBI): domain Eukaryota; kingdom Metazoa; phylum Arthropoda; class Insecta; order Odonata; family Petaluridae; genus Tanypteryx; species Tanypteryx hageni. The sequence goes on from CM054113.1 coordinate 71,768,096, forward strand.
TCAACTCTAAACCAATCACTCATCATGCCATTCACCCTTACACATGCCCTACTTCCAGTATACACTACTTTTATAGCATTCAGCAACCAACCATTCACTGCATACTCGCTCAGAACATTCCACATTTCATTACGATTCACTCTGTCATATGCTTTCTCTAGATCAACAAATGCACAGTATACTTTCTTTCTTACATCCATGCACTTCTCAACCACTTGTGTAGGGCAAATATTTGGTCGGTGCAACCCCTTCCAGGCATGAAGCCACATTGCACTCCCCATATTTTATCCATAGTTACCTTTTGTACTCTTTCAATCAAAACTTTCCCATACACCTTTCCAGGTATACTCAGCAAACTAATCGCTCTATAATTCTTACATTCAGTCCTATCTCCCTTACCCTTGTAGAATGGTACAATTACACCATCCTTCCATTCAGCAGGCACTCTCGAAGTCCTTGCACACAGATTGCACAGATCACACATCCAACACATAAGCAAATCACCTCCATACTTCAACATCTCTCCCGTTATGCCATCCACACCTGCAGATTTTCCATTTTTCAACATATTCACTGCTTTAACTACCTCGTAATTACTAATCTCCTCATATTCATTAATATTCACTCCAACAGATTCACTCGAATTTTTAGACCCATTCACAACATTTCCATACAACTCTTCAAAATACTTTTTCCAACACTCCCTTGCATCACTCTCATCCCACACCATATCATCATTTTTCCTTGAATTCCGCTCACACCCTTACTCACTCCTTGCCTTGCTCTCTTCACCCATTTCCAGAACAATTTCTTATTCCCCTCAAAATCATTCTGCATTTTCTCAGCTTCATTCATCCGCAATTGTCCTTTACTCTCTTTCACAATATTTTATGCAGCTCTCCTTTTCTCTTTATACATATCATACAGTGCCTTTCGCTCATTTTCATTCTTAGCAGCAATCATTCTCACATATGCTTCCTTTTTCTCATTCACAGCCACTTTTACTCTCTCATTCCACCATGCATCACCTCTCATTCTTCCAACAACTGCAGTTCCACACACCTTAGTAGCACACTGCAAGATGATACCTTTCAATCTGTTCCAAGCCTTCTCCACATTCTCTTCTCTCATTTCCTCCTTCCATTCACTCTCTTCGGCCATTAGCCTTTCTTTTAGCACACTTTCATATTCCCACCTATTCATTTGCTGTTGCAGTCTTTCCACTTTTACTCTAGTTACCTTCTCCCCTTTTCTCTTTCTCACAATCCATTTTCTCCCCCGATCTACTCTAGAGATCACTAAATAGTGGTCTGATCCACATTCCGCACCTATCACAACTCTCGTATCATTCACAAGCTCCCTCAACCGTTCATCATACACAAAAAAATCTATAACACTCTTCACTTCTCCTCTTGTCCATGTATACAAGTGGATTGACTTGTGCTTGAACCATGTGTTCGAGACAAACAATCCCATTTCCATACATACATTCACCAAGCTTTCACCATTATCATTCACTCTTGGGTCACCAAATGGTCCAAGGACCCTTTCCGTGCCTTATCGTTTTACTCCCACCCATCCATTCATATCTCCGAGCATAATTACTCTTTCTCCTGGTTCACACTCACTCAAAATATCTCTCAATTCTTCCCAAAATTTATTCTTATCATATTCATTCTCACCGTCAACCGGAGCATAACATGCAAAAAGCATAATCCTGCGCACACCCACTTTCATCCGCACCCACAACAGCCTTGGTGACACTAATTCATGCTTTCTCACATGCATCTTAGCCCTTTCATTCAGTATCAATCCCACACCTTCAGTACCGCGCACGCATTCATCTACTCAAGACCAAACTACCGTTATTCATTTCTATCACATCCTTCCCTTTACGCTTAGTTTCACTCACACACAAAACATCTATCCTCCTTTTATCCATTTCATTCATCAATTCATTCTCTGCCCCATACACACCTCTTACATTCCATGTTGCAATCTTCCATACCGGGTCATCATCAGATGGGCCAACCTGCTTCGACCTACGCCGCCCATCATGGTTTCGGTCGTCCGAGGCATGCTTATAGCACATTGTAGTAACGTTAAAAATCGGGGAAACAAGGTTACCAGCCTATACTGTACCTGTGCCACATGCAGCATTCCCTACTAATGGTAAGGGCACAATACCGGTCAGTTTTGGCACAATTTGGCCGTCATGCTACAAGCGAAACCAACACCCAGTATTACCCCAGGTATGCTTACGCTATTCTACACAAGCTAGGATCTCTACTCTAGAGACTACCTTGTGAGCCAACATTCCGTTAATCTTATATGAATAAAGATAAAAAGTTTTTAAGATAAATAAAAGCTTACTATCGATGACAATTACAATAAAACTCACATTTATAAGAATAAATATTTCTACAACAACCGTAGGAATACTCATATCAATACAAATCCACATTAAAATAAAGAAACTTCTTTTACACCACGAACAATGACAATAATTTGTTTAATCTCGTTGCTATGATGGATGCTTTTAATTTGTTCAGATTCGCGTTAAACAATATAAATACAGAAAAGGAAAGGTAAGGTTATATAGTACAACTGATGTAATAAATATTGTCAAAATAATGAAATTATAAAAACAAAAAACTAAAAAGACAACAATTTTTTCAAATAAATAAATATTAAAAATGCCACTAATACTATATACATATCTATCTTCCCATGCGATTTTTAATCAACATTTATCGCAACATCAACGCGTAGATCTGGTGGCCGAGGTGATTAAATAACTTGTGTCACTGGTATGATTATCTCAGGTGATGTGGTTCGTACTCTTCAAACAGCTTGGTTTTTTTTCGCTCGGGAAAGTTTTTTTTAAGTAGCAAACAATTTTTATGTTAATGGTTAAAGATTACAATGTTCTAATATTCCATAAAAATCATTTAACTCACTATATTTAGGCATGAATCCATTTGTACCCTTTATCTTAGCTTTGGCTATTCTTCCTCTACGGTACGCCACGGCGTGGATTTCCCTTGCAGTAATCTTTGCGTAGCTATCTCCCTTTGAATAGAACAACAATTAAGAAATTTAGCTTTGTTGCCGCCTGGAAAATGATCATCTAAACCGATAAATTTTGCGCTTAAATAATAATTTCAAGCGATTTAGCATGTAATTCGACAAAACATGAACAAAATTAAAATATTTTCTCTTTTGTGCGTAAAATAAGCCATTTCTTGTGATCGTAAGTTAATATTTAGGTATATTTATATGCACATCAGTGAAGGGCTGCATAGCATTTTGAGGTTTCTCCACACCATTTCCCATGCATTATTATGGAAATAGTATTTCGTTGACCCCACGGAGTATATGAGATTGCAAACCTAGACCAAGATCTTCCTTTGGTCCATAGGATGGCCCATGAAACTTTTGATTTCGATAGCTTCAACGGTGTAAAAACGTATAAAGAACATACATACACACACTCTAAAATATTATATATATCATCATCATCATAGGTAGTCTGTCCGTAGACAGGTCCGTGATTATTCATGGTTAAACCTGGTTCTCCATATACTCCTATTTTCCTATATATATATATCATCATCATCATCATAGGTAGTCTGTCCGTAGACAGGTCCGTGATTATTCATGGTTAAACCTGGTTCTCCATATACTCCTATATATATATATATATATATATATATATATATATATATATATATATATATATATATATATATCGTATCGTATATGTAATACATATATATATATATCTTATAAATATTTCGTATATATATATATATATATATATATATATATATATTAACTAAAGGAAAAGAAAAGGTAGTGATGAGGGTGTGAGGGTGGCAACAAGGTGTTGAGGGAAGCCCAGCGGACACTCACCAAGTTGAGGACCAAGCTGGCAGGCTGCTGGGGGCGTCGAAGAGACACGTAAAACACACGAACACAAAAACACACGCAAGCTTATCGGGCCTAAGCCCTTCTTCAGCGAAAGAGTAACGTAAAGTGACACACTGGGCGGGGAATGACAGGGTGATGTGGGAAGGTTGATGATTGGAGGAGGTGGGGAGTAGGAGGGGTGGATAGCCAATAAAGAGGGAGTGTGATGAGGTAGAGTCCGAATAGTTACAAAGTAACAAGGAAACATTGTAAGGGGGCTAATAGGGTTAGCGGAGGTTGAGGCCAGGCGGAGAGAAAGAGTCGAGAAGATGGATATGTGCTAGTTCCCAGTGTCGGAGAAGGGGGGCAGGAGTGTCATAGGGTAAAGCGCGAATAATCCTAACATTGTAGCAACTATTAAAGGGAACATTGTGGGTATTAGCATGTAATGCAACTGGGAGGGGGCGTCTGAGAGAAGCGCTATTCCGGTGACCATTCATTCGGATGTTTAACGGATTGCTGGTGAGGCCTACGTAAAACGCGGGACAAAGGGTGCAGGTAAGGAGGTAAATGACGTTACGGGGGGTTCAGTTGCTTCTGGAGGTGATGGGGTAGGTGATGTTGGTGGAGGGACTCGAGAAAGAAGATGATGGTAGGTGGATAGGGCAAGTGAGGCAGCGAGGTTTTCCGCAGGGGTGGGAACCTATTGCAAGAAGCGTGGTAGAAGTGGGAAGATCCTTCCTCCACAAGATATTTCCCAAATTTGGGGGCCGGCGGAAGGAGAGGAGCGGAGGATTGGCAAAAAGGTTGATAAAGAGGGACTGATGGGAGGAAGAGGTAAGAATTGGGTGGGCAGCATGAAGGATTGTTTTGAGAGCTTCGTGGATACCAGGATGGAAAAGTGTCGTAAGAGTGAGTGGAGGGGTAGATGCAGGAATAGTGGGTGTGTGAGGATGAGATCCAATGTGGGTAGGCGTCATCGCCCTATGGATCTGTTCGCGGACCAAGACTGGAGGGTAACCACGTTTGAGAAGAGCATCCTCGAGGACAGAGTAATACTCTAGAAGGGATGCTCTATCGGAACAAAGCCTTCATCCTCGACGAGCAAGGGCATAGGGGATAGAGGTTTTGGTATGAAGGGGATGGCAGCTATCAAAGTGGAGGTATTGGAGGCTGTTGGTGGGTTTGATGTGAACACAGGTGCGGATTTGGCTGTCTTGAAGGTAAAGATCGACATCCAGGAATGTGATGTGGGAGGTAGAGGATTGGTGGGTGAAGGACAGTGAAGGATGGGAGGAGAGACGCGAGAGAAAGGAAAGGAGAGAGTCAGGTCCATGCGTCCAAATGAGGAAGACATCGTCGATGTATCTCAGCCACAAAAGTGGTCTGAGTGGAACGTTGAGGAAGAGTCTTTCCCATTCTCCAAGGTAGCAATTGGCGTATGAAGGCGCCATTCGGGTGCCCATCGCAGTGCCTCTAATTTGAAGGTAGTGACGACCATCGAAAGAGAAGTTGTTCAATTTGAGCACCATTGCTGCCAAGTCTAATAAGAAATGGGAGGAAGGTCTTGCGTCGGGTGGTCTTGAGTCCAGGAGTTTACTAAGGGCAGAGAGTCCATCATCGTGGGGGATGTTTGTGTAGAGGGAACAGACATCGATAGTGGCCAAAATGGTATTGGGTATATATATATATATATATATATATATATATATATATATATATATATATATATATATATAAAGCGAAGTTAATATTAAAGCTGGTAATAAGATAGCATCTAATATATAAAAATCTGATGTGACCACCACATGACTTTCCATATCTGTAATATTTCTAAAAATTTCAAATAGGTTACATAATAATAAATATTTTAAGAAACCGAGACAATTTTAGGCTTAACAAAGAACAGAAATAAACTCAAACCATAGCCTTCTGATGTTGGATATAACCACAAAGCTCCAGCAATTAAGAAAAGAAAAAGGAGCGTTACTAAGACGTAACTAAGCGTCAATTGTTAACAATAGTCGTCGGTGGGTGGCGTGGTGGTGGCAGCTAAAAATATAATATATCTCTTAAGCAATGCATTATATGGGAAATTATTTCAAACAAAGGTTGTAGAAAATTAAATTTCCTGCAACTTTTATTCCGATATATTTTTACATTTATCAAATATTAAAGCAAATATGTCAAAATTAAGGGTTAGTGAGAAGAGTAAACACCCACTTCCGTTTGACCGATTTTTACCAAAAACTAATCAGTTATTGTGACTTTTATAAAAATGTTATATATAAAATCGCGTTGACCTAATTAATAGTTTTTGAGCTAGAACACCCACAAAAAATTATCACATACAGACATCATCAAGAAAATGGTCAAAACGTGTTCAGGCGACCTCAAAACGTCTATTTCCGTTGAAATAACTAAGTTGATTTTTTTCATGAATACAAAACTTTCCCCTATACTACGTATATGGAGATAGTAAAAATGACTCCGTCGTCGTGGGAAAGCAGAACTGTAATGCTATTTTTAACATACTCTCCGAGCAGCTAGAAGATTGACATTTGGTGGGAAGGTTTGATTCTTAAAGTAAAAGCCATTTACGAAAAATAAATTTCCAAAATCGACCCGAATTCGATTCCTGAGAATGATTTCCTTTCCCCATAAGATAATATGGAGAAATCGATATTTCCACCTGCAAGCTTGTTTTCTTTTGTTTATTATACTTCACATATTTGACCTTCGATCTCCAGACTAGGACTGTATTAAAGAAAAATGATAATAGCTTCTTATTCTTGTCATCAATTATCGCTTTCGAATCAAAATCTCTCGAATTTAACGTTTTAATATCATATTTTGACAAAATTTAGCGTTTTTTAGGAGAAGTCGCCTCCTTGCCAACCGATTGCATTGTTGAACTAGAAATCCTATTGCTCTCACATATGCTCCCGTTCCCTTCGGACCTCCATGGACCCTCCCGGCCCAATTCATAGGTATCAGACATATCTCAGAATTAGTTTTTACTTTCTCCATATACGTAGTATAGAGAAAGTATTGTTTTCATGAAAAAATTCGAATTCGAGATTTTAAGGGAAATACACGTTTTGTGGTCCCCTAAACAGTTTTAACTATTTTCGCGATGATGTCTGTCGGTCTGTCTGCCTGTGTGTGATAGGATTTTTGCTTTATCCATATGTAGTATAGGGGAAAGTATTGTTTTATGAACATGAAAAAATGCGCAAAAGTTGAAATGATTGTGTTATCATTAGACACATAATTTTATTCGCCGAAGACGTCTGGCGTAGCCCGGGCATCGCCGGGTACTTTCAGGTAGTTGCATATAACAGAGAGGGAGATAAAAGGACTCATGAATAACACAGAGGTATTGCAGAGAGAAATGGAAAAGTGATGAAAGGTGAGATTGAGAAGGAAATAGGTGTGTATCTAAACAGAGGAAGAGAAAATGGGAGATAGAGAGATAATGCCGTCTCTTTCTCTCTCTCCCTCGTTGCGTTGTTTTGTTGTGTGAATGGAGCCAAGAGGGAAGTATGAATGGCCCAAGGAGAAGATAATGGACTGGCTCAGCTCGTGTGAAAGGAGTAACTGCATGTGAAAGGAGGAGCCGAAAGACACGAGTCCAGTGAAAACATCACTTCGAGTCTGTCCATAAAAAATAAACAAATTTCCTATTATTAGCTGACCACCGCGTCCTACACAGTTCATTCGATACCGTACAACCTATACACGGCGATGACGCAGCTAATTAAAAATTTCACGGTGTCCGAAATAACCGAAACGTCGCGTTAATTAAGAAGAGTCTATTTTTAGTGGGTGCCTTGAGTTGGACTTCGTTAGGCACGTGTGATGTGTGGCATAAAGTGATTGCGGTGTCACGAAAGATGGAAATAAATAAACGAAATTCAGATTTTATGCAACATAAAATCTGAATTTCCTTTATTTTTCAGTTTTCTTTTGATTATTTTTAATGGTACCCTCCAAATGAAGTTACTATTCCGCATATCGTTTTTTCCGCACTTTTAGCGTTTCGTTCAAACTTGACAGTAGGTCCAAAAATTAATTTTTTAAGCTTAGGCGACAGATTGTATAAAATAATATATACAAATAATTTGTACTGTTCAGTTGGTTTTGTCAACCCTTTTAGGAGTTAACTAGGTGATTTATTTAAGAAGTAATTGTCTTTACGAAATCAGATGTTGCACATGAGCTTAATATCATCATTATACACATCGATTGTTGAATTTTACCATCAGATTTCATTGTTTAATGTTTGTCTAGGGTAGGGCCATTCAAAGTGTGGTACCAGAATACTCTAAAAGGGTTTCCAGCAAAATAGATTTTGTATATTTCAAGGCAAGTTTATTAGTAAATAAAAGGAGTGCTGGTACCAAGAAGTTGACAAAATTTTCCAAGGAGTGCATAGAAATAAAAGTTTGAATGGCACTGCCATAGGGTGTGATTGTAAAAGAAATAATTCAATGAAGGTATAGTGCACGTTCTTCCTGGCGATGTTTCAAATGAAAGTAGTACTAATAGAAAAATCAATGAGAGAATAAGACATTATACATGGTAAAAATGTTACTTGCCCAGCAAAATTAGTAGTCTTCATATAGAATTCCTATGTTTATACAGGTGAATGTGTTAGCGCAAACGATATAATAAGCGCAAAGGTGTTCTCCACCCATTTCTCCTGTTTTCTCCACTCCCTTGCACTCTTTCTACTTCATTCATCACCACGCCTTACTGAAAATTTTCTTTCCTTACCCCTTTTCTTCCTTTTTCTCTCTACCTCCGCCTTCTTCCTCTTTCTCTCTCTTGGTCCTCGGTCTCGACTTCGCCCAATATAGACGCTTATCAATTTTAAACATCCTTTCTACGGTCTTTCCAATGCGCCTAATTTCACCTCACGTCCCGACTTCCTCTCCCCCTCTCACTCCTCCTTGCTTCCTCTTCCCTCCTCCCGCAGGGAATGCGCCTGTGTTTGGAGTTTTCGGAGGCAGTGGTATCCCGCCAAGACGGCGTCACCAAAACCTTCGACTACCCACACCCAAATGTTTTTACTCCCTCCTCCTTCCTATTCCTTCCCTTACTCCACTCTTCGGCCAGCCGTCTTCCTACTCTCATCCGCGACATTGCCCATTCTGTGCTCCACTCCGTGGGACCCGATGGTCTTTTGTTCCCGAATCTGTAAAGTGGAGGTACTCCGATTTCTACCGCAAAATGAGAAACATTTGTCATTTCTCCGTTGGTTTGTACGACTGTCCACCTCTGTGTGGCGAAATATTTCTGTGATAGAAAATTAAATATTCCGGAAATTTTCCCTCTAGTCTCTAATGCATTTCTCCCCAAATTTAGCAAGGAAATTCGTCCATCTTTGCAATCAAATGTTATTTGCCACAGAACTTCCACTAGCTTCCTCCTACTCCAAATATAAACAATAAATATCCATTAATTATTTTATTCGCGATAATATACTGTGATAAATAGTTACAGTTAAAAGTCTTGGTAGAAAATGTAATTATACACCAGCCTCATCCATACGAAACGGTTATAATACAAATTCGGGCTTAATAATTTCATATACCTATAGTTGTTTTAGCAATCCTACGTCATCTATGCAGGCCTGACGAGAGAGGGGGAAACGGGGGTCGCTCATGGGGCCCGGACCAAAGGTTTGGGTACTACTATCCTAAAGTCGCTTTATTAGAAAATTCACCATCTATAAATAATTATTATGTATTTTAACAAAATATTTTTTATTGGGTGGGAATTGTAAATAAAATATGTACAGCGGGAATGTTTCGGAGAATATCGAAATCACGCTCTAGTTTTATTAAAGCCTGATGCACAGTGCAACATTTTTGGCGAGAATATTGAATGCAATAAGAAAACGTCGCTCCATTCATTGCATTTCGGTATTTGGCACTTATTTTAATTGACAAAAATGTCTACACATGCTCTGTGCATAGATTTATTTATTATGAGATTAATGCTGTTGTAGAAATTTTTTCTTATTACATATAACTATACGTGTGTGCCTAACAGACTAAATACTAGAATTCACAATAAAACGGAGCGACATCATTCAATTTGCATTTAAATTTGTTTTTGAACGAAAGATATTCACTATTGTGGTAAGAGAATATAAGGTTTACGTCAGTCGCCAAGACCTATAGAGAGAATTAAGTTCGTACAGAAGGGCCCGGCAAGTTGTTTGTCCAGGGTTAGCTCTCAGCGTCTCTGCATCTATGGAACAGAAATTTTCACGATAATGAACAGCTCTTTACTAGCAGAATGGTTAATGTGCAATCAACCAGTGAGAGAACTTTTTTAGCGAACTTCTAAGAATTATCGAATTATTACAGGTTTTTATTTATTTTTTCCATGATCAATATCTTGACATAGGCTGTAATCAGGGCCGGCCCGTGAGATTTGATAGGTGTGGGCGAGATTTCATTTGGCCGCCCCTAGCGAATCAAAATTTCCTTGCGCCCTTTTTTTTAGAGTCAAGGTTAGCCCTGTTTCCATGTGATTACTTACCTCTCTTATCAGACATTATTACAAATTTCAATAATTGCTAATTGTCTGTTCTTCCGTCAAGTTGAAGGGAACACCAGCCACATTTTACAAGATCAGTGTGCAAATTGATCTTTCATATCACTAGAAATAGCTTTCACTCTTCTAGTAATGGGGGGCTGTCAAAAATCGGGAATTACCGAAAATTTTATAAAGTTGTATTGTATGGCTATTGTTATAGACAAATATAAAGTTTTTTGGTCAATTTTTAACAAATATTTATAAAAAAGCAATTTAAAACGGACGAGTTAATGTCGAAGTTTGTCGAGTGTTTTGTGACGTCAGTGCATGCCACAAGCATGTTAGCCGATGCTAGCCGTGCTAGAAGCCATTGTGCCGATATAGAAGTAGAAGCTTGAAAGACTTCTGTTGTTTTCCTCTATGCGCCGTCTTAGAAGAAATATTGATAAAAGTATTGCACCTTCCTGCATTTATTTCGCTTTGTGTTTTTCAAAATGGCATCTGAAAGATTTTGGGTAACCAGATCTGATAATTTACCCAACGTTGATTCGTACATGTTTTTGCGGTACATTGGGAATCGTAGGGAGCAATATTCAGATTTTGAAATGCGTGGAGTGAAGGCGGATAGGTTTGTATTACGTTTCATTGATAAAACAAGTTCGATGTAGCGCTTTTATTTTAAGTTTTGTAATAGTACTATAATTTCAACTGAAACGCAAAAGACATGTAAAAGATAGATTGAAGTCTTAAAACGGCTTTCCCATATTAAATGGATAAAACAACTCTAGTTTTCACTAATATTATAGAATATTTATTTATGTATTGTTTCCCATGCTGTCCTAGTATCTAGTAAGTAAAATAAATTAGATAAGTATACAAAAGGTAATGGACGAGGCCGAGACTTCGTGGAATTCCACAATAAAATAACATGAACAATGCTAGATAGTATTTTTTTATTTATATTAAACTTTTGCTAATTTCCAAAAAATATATTAAGTAAAACACGACCAGTTTCGGTAAATAATCACCATCATCTGCCTTTACAGAATCATCAGGTCAAATATTGACAAATATTATACAAAATTAATGTGAATAAACTTTCCGTGTGTGTTGTCTATAGGAAATGTGGTGAAGTTTGTTGTTTTAAGTGTCTATCTGCCTTAGTTATTACCTATACTTGAGAAAAGAAAAACTGTAGAAGTGTTTGTCGTAACTGCATATCTCTTTTGCATATATCGCGAATTTCATCGTCGCTTTTATGGCTTTTTTCTCCCTTTGTGGTCGGTCAATGAGGAAAGACTATGTTAGTAATGCTGTTGGATTTGTTAAACTGAAGCGAGAAGGAAAAATTTGTATTGTTAAAGGCAAGATTTGCCCTGAACACAGAATAAGATAAAGAGGTTATGAAGTGAGTGTAGCGTTAGATGAAGACGAAGATTTAGTCACGTCTGTGTAGTGTCATGACTGCCCTTATTTAGCAAAACATGGTCCTTCAAAATACCATGCTGTCGTGGATGTTATGGGAACAAATTTGTTAAACTATTTAAATTACAGAACTAACTTAATACGTAACATTTGTAAAAGTATTTACTTAAAAACTTGGTACTTAAATATATGCATTGCAACAGTAATTATTTCCGTAAGCTTGATCTTACGTATTTAGAATAGGTATATTACATTATGGAGGTTTTGTTAAAATATATATGCTAATCTTTGAAACATAAAAATATAATTTATTCTTTCAACGTTCTCCAGAAATATACGCATCGTGTCAATGCAATGGCGACATAAGTCATAAATTAAATACGAAGCAATAAAATTATATACATATATATAACTAGTACTTAGATTAAAATGATCTTCGCATACAAATTCAGTTGTACGTTGCGATATATCAGATGCGTATCTCCTCATGGCTTTAAACCACAATATTTTCCGCTTCTTATTTCATCCCAAGGAGAAGCGTGAAGAACAATTTTCTCGGGATTTTAATCGTTGTATTTAAGCACTGAGGTACCAGACAATACTTAACCCTTCTTAAGTTCCATATTCTCCATTTTAGCTACGATATCAGAAAAAGCAACAGGACGAAGTAGCAAAACCACCTGCTTTCAGTACGGTCGTACGTTTAAACGATTGGCATGCGATGACGTCACGTACTACTCTCTCTCTCCAACCAGGACGCCGTTTTCACGGGATATTTAAAAGAATTATTTTAAATATTTTTTTGCATAATGAAGACGATTTAACAACAAAATGTTCACAACGAGTAATTAAGTCAATTACAAAGCATTAAAAAAAATATTTTGAGTCCCCCATTGTGTTATTGAAGTGGTTTAAATTTTTTATCACTGAAAATATTTTTATTTTATTTAAGAAGCTATAAAAAAGTTGCTCACCACTTGCTATGAATGCTTCCCAATCTAAAAACGTCTTTTTCTTCGAAGCTAATAAATTCGCTATTCTGAATGAAGCTAGTGTTGCTAATTTTAGCTTTTTCAACTGCCCTTGTAAATACTGAACGCTGTGCTAATAATCTACTTTTCGAATCACTTCCTTTTTCCTAAGTTCTGAACCTAATAAATAATTAATTTCGAATGAGGATTGAGTCTTGAAATTTATTTCAATGTTTTGCCTCTTAGACAATGCCACACAATTAGAGCATAGTAAAAGAAACGCATTTTCGCTTAAACTCCCACATATTTTTAAAATGGTACATTTTTATTTTCTTTTTGTATGACATTTTATTGGCCGTACTTTATGAACACTATACATAGAAAAGTAAGTGAAACTTACAGTTGAACAGTTTGAGCCGGACTGAAAGGGCAAGTCTTGAAACTGATGGATACCCGAAAATACTGTAAAGTCAGTGTGCGGGAGATCAATTTGTTAGATGTACATGGCATTACTTCACAACTCTTCGCCTTAAATAAATGCACAGGCACCTTAACAAATTAAGCTATTTTTTACACGGATTATTAAAGAAACTAGAGAAAGGAGAGGGATTAGAAAATTCACAACGCACCCGAGCTATGTGAAAATCCACACTGGCTTCTTATGTCTCATCCCTGGCCAAAGAGCCCGGAATCTCATAAGAGAAACTGCTTATCTGTATGAAATGTGAGCCACTTGTTCATAGCAAATCTGTTTACACTCTCTGTAAGCAAAACATTGGTCGTGAACTCATAGCTGTTGGCTCTTTGGTTAAAATTTTCAGCCATTTCCCTCAGATAATGACTATGGCTGAATTGAGAGAGAAAAACAGGCGCCTTAAGGAGAATCAAAGGTTCCTATTGTGAAATTTATAGAAGGAAAGCGTCCAGAGGAGAGTTAAAATGATCTAGTTGAGTTTTTTTGATGGGAAGAGACGGGTCATATCTCGCCGCCCATTTTCGCAAATACGCATCGGAAAGGATGAGTGGCCGTCCTATGCGGTCGCCCACGTCTACCAGGATCTGCCCTGGTTCTAATGATCCTATATTCCTGTTGAATTGATAACCCGAATACATTTCAGTCGTAGCGATAATTTGGCAGTTATGATGATAGTCATTTTAAAATTATTTGCGTAAAAAGCATTGTTTTTATATTAAAACATACAGTAAAAGCAATTGTTCTAAATCGAACGTAATTAAGGAAATATTTCACCATCAATAAAGAGAGGACTGAGTTATCACCATGACTAATATATCAGAGGAGCTTTGTGTATTCGGAGTATAGGTACGTTTAATAAGCTCGCGATATATATTTCGAATGAGAATGGGGTAACGGAAATATGTTACTGTGAATAAGCTTTTTGAACAATTGGTCAGACTAAAGATGCTTTGTAAATTATTTGGGGATTTATTATTCTTTCCTTAATATTTGCGTATATGTTTAAAGGTGATTATGTTTTCTTCCGCCATTTTTTAATTTTTCAACTACCCGTGATAATCCAGAGATGAGCATTTTCAGGGTCGTTGATATGTTCACACTAAAATTTAAAGTTTAACCATATAAAATTGGAGATCATAATCTTCATATCACGAAAGTCACGGAATCATCATGAACAAGTATATTTCTATTTATAGAACATCGCACTCAGCTGTTACTATTAATTCTCCAGCCATGAAAATCATATTCCGCCTTACAATTTGACGTCATATTACATAAATTGAACATATATTGAATATAAACAAATATGTTTTGTGATTTTGCAAACAATATTACCAAGTTTTGGATGAATATTTCAATTTCTCAGATAGATTGATTTTCAGTAAAACAATTTATTTGTTTTTTATAACATTTAATTTTGCAATTAAAAGCATTATCGAATTTGAAAAATAGTCTTTCGGGAAATTCAGAATCTATTTATGCAATTTTATTCCATTTAGATATTGTAATTAAATTGAGTGCTATATGGACATTTTCCCGAGGATATTTAATCCTTCAGTAGGTGACTAGCGATATTTATTGGGTTTAATGTAGGATATCACAAAATAATCTCTAAAAATTGATTCATGCGACAGCATATCTAAAAATAAATGCACCGCTTTGAAGTAGGAGGAATTCAAAAATATCATAGTTTACATTTGCGCGTTGTAAATATTGGATTAAATTTTCCCTCCACGTTTTACTTGCACTTAGCATTTCTTGCACTCCATTTATAAGGCCATACAAATCCACGTACCCAATAAATCCATAGCAAGCCTTAATGCGCCGCAAGTAATTCTTTATTGCATTTCGGGCTCGTTCTAGCGTTCTCGCGGGCGTTATAAATTGCATTTCCTGCATCGGGAATATTTTTTCGACGAGTTCCCCGTTGCAATTCTCTAGTTATCACATACACACGCACGCACACTTTCTCCAGCAGATTTATTCCCGCCCTTCGCACATGTGGTATCTTTCCGTCTATTCCTCCACGAACCCATTCCGAACACAACAGCCGCTCCTCGCCCAGTCATTTCCCGTACAATACACGCCTCACGCGTGCCTCTGACCTCTCTCTCTCTCTTTCTCCCGACATTTCCCTCCCCTCAAATCCTAGCCTTCTCCCCACCCCATCACATCCAACCATGTACACGTCTCTCGGGTAAAGCGGCACTTAAAGGTTTTGACGCCAGAAACAATGGCGCCTTTGTGTGAGGAGGTGAAGCGAAAGGAGACACCGTGCCGCCACCACCCTGCTGACGCCGCCACCCTCTCTCTCTCTCTCTCTACATCTCTCCTTCTCCCTACTTTCCATTCCTCTTCTTCCCTCAACCATCTCTCCTAAGACCAACCATTGAAATCTCCACAATGCATCTCTGCTTCTGCCTCTTCCTCTTCCCACCCAACCTGACCCTAGTTTCTTACGGTACGCAATGTGTGCACGGGGATGGGGAGAGAGAGAGATGGAGGGAAAAAAGGAGTGAGGGAAATCGGAAGAAAAGACATTCCTCACTTTTTTGAGTCTCTCCCTTTCCCTCTCTCTCCGACACTTAATATTCCTGCGGCGTGTTTAGCCGCTGCTGCGTTACGGCGGCTCCGTAAATCCTCTGTAAAGTTGAAATAGGGGGAGAGATTTAGGAACCGTATGCGAGATTTAACGTACGATTGAAAAGGGGGAGTGCGATTATGGTTTCCTCGATTCCACATGTCTCCGATTTATTTTTATGGTTGTAAGTGATGTAATGATTAACTAACACACATCCTTCGTTTATTTGATAACAATTTTTTTATCTTTTTCAATATATAAGGAAGGGTACCAATGAGATAAGTTTTCAAAAAATACTTGGAATACATGCACCTAAATTTTATTTGCTGCATATCTAGAAAACGCTCACTATCCTGCGTGATCTCGAAGTTTTATAAAAAGCAAGGAAAATTAATGATATCATTATTATGAGAATATTAATTTTCATTTTGAAAAATAAATAACGTTATAATACAAAACCACTCCAAATATCATTAATAAGTTTAGGCTTCACTTTGTGGTATTTACTCATGATATAAATAAAAACAACTATGTGTCTTTCACATTTTTAAAATTGTGAAAGATACATAATTGTTTTTTATTTCTAATAAAACCGCTCTTTTGAGTAATCTTATCTTTAGATCCTCTTACAAGAAAAGTATTATTTCATAAAGTGCAGTTTTTTCAAGCCAGTTTTGAAGATTTAGCTCGTAGGTGAACGATTAAAAATAAGCCCGATAAAAATATTGACAAACTAGGTGCGTTGTTCTCAGCTCAAACAAGCGGCAGTCATTCTTGATCCTATTCTTACTATTAAGAATATACCCTTCAGTGATACTCAGGATGTCTATAAGTGAAAGTTGTCAAGTAGGTGATAACCAATCGTTGACCCCAAAGAAACTTTTAACGAAGTGAATACATGAGAGAGATATATAATTAATGAGGGCAGGCTCAACTTTGTGGAATTTACTCATAATGAAAGGATAACTTTGTAGTTTCCACAACAAAGTTGTGGAAACTACAAAGTTATCCTTTCATCATGAGAGAGATATTTGTTAAGTCGAGAACGATTACCAAGAAATGGGTGATAATTCCTTTGATGCACAAAAAAATTAGATTTAGACAAAGATATATTTTGTGTGATCCATTTCTAGATAGTGGTTTCTTGAGTTCTTCATCAAGAGTTGTGACCGTCAAATCAAATGGACCGTCCGAAAGGGACTGCCGTTCTAAATCTGAAGTGCAATCGCTTAAGTCGAAAAATAATATCAATTCAAAGAAACTGTTCGCGTTTTGGTCTGATTGGCGTTTTATCAAAGTCACCATAAAAATAGGAGAATATGTCGATTTCTTCTCTTTCTATTTTTCGTTATAATAGATGTGATTATTTTAGAGGGGGTGATTCACCGCATCCTGGACGTTATGCAATCCATGTTATTTGGTTCCTGGAGGACTCAACAATAAAAAGGAAGGAAAGGTGTTAAATCGTAGCAACTAAGTCATTGTTTTTAGAATTACCTAACTTAAATAATCTCTCTTTTTATCTACTCAAAATTTAGATTCTAATATGATTCGACTATTTTTTATTTCGGTTTGCTGAAAAAGTTGCCCATTAGTATTCATGCTACCAGATCGTGTGTATACTTTTTTCCCGATTTTTTATGAAAATCATGTTTGTGATCTTGGTAATGGATGGGTTTTTATAAGTTAGAAATTCCCGAATTGTTAGGATATTCCCGGTTAAGGCGCTCATTTCTGGAAAATTTAAAACTTTGATATAGTGTTTTGATAGTATTTTTATTTCTAGAGCACTTGCATCATTTAAGTATTGTTAAATCTAATTAACAGTAGTCATATGATTGAAGATTGAAATTCCTTTGGCTCGGTCTAAAATAAAAAAATCGAAAAACTTTTAGTTGCACAAACCTTGAACAAGTTTTATTTTTGTCCCAGATTTTCCCTGTTAGCCAACAGAACTTGCACTTCTATCTATCGATTCGGCGAAGACAATCCTAATTTTGGAGTTAAAGTCTAAAATTCCTTAAATGTGTGTGATTCTTAAAGCCGTTTGACCTCTTATGTTACCTGACAATATGAAGAGGTCATTGAGGGAAACTCGACGACGATGCTGAATAGAATGACTCAATTTACGCTTGATTATTTATTAATCAAACACAGCAATCGTTCTTCTGCATATTTAAATGTAGTCATGCAAAAACGGGCATCAAATTTGCTTAACAACAGCTGGAATGATCCATCTCTCCCGTCGGTTGAGTTATAGCATGGCATTGTTGGCGCTTAGCTTTACAAAGGGATAAAACAGGAGTTGAATTCGTTAGGACGGTAAAAAATCTCAGGACACGTAAATGACGGAACTATTATTTTAAAGGAGTTGGAGTTCTCGTCGATTGAGCAGGAAACACGCTGCTTGGAGAGGACTGGTTACAATCCTTCGCAAGAACATTGTTTTGCGCTTGTTAAACAAATCAGCAATTCTCCGTTGCCACTGAAGAGGAACCGGTTACATTCTTTCGAAAACACCTTGATGTGCGCTTGTTTAACGTATGCGAAAGGGCAAATTCTTCGACCGTTTCATTTAAGATGGGAAATTAGTATTTTCTTAGTCGCTGAAAGACGTTTTACGTCTACGCTGTTTACAGCATTAGGGTGCGATATAAATCGAGCGTCCCGCTGGATGAGTCACGAAATGAAAATCTCCACGGTAATATATGACGCAAAGGGATGGGACCTCAGAATCCGCAAGGTCAATAGAGCAAAATGTAAAAATGTACATTTAAATTTAATTTTTGGGCGCGTTTCCCTTACAGCATAAGCGCCAATTAGTTTCGGTTTGTCCGTCCGTCCTTGTGTCCGCATGTTTGTTCTTGGCTTCGACAACGTATTTTCATGAAATTTGATATTAAGGACTTACAGTCAAAGACAATAAGAAAATCACAAAAATGAATTACGTAAGCCAATCAGGGGTTCCATTTGACTGGTGACAAAAGATAAGCTTTCCGTTATATCTCCTAAATTATTTCTCATATCAAAATATTTTTAAAATAAACTTGTAGAAATAGCAACGTACAGTATTTCTTTTCCTATACATTTTTATCGTAGGAGTAGCCGTTATCAAGAAAATCGAACAAGAAAGTCGTAATTCGCTTTGAACTTAGAAATTTTCTTCCATAGCTACTTAATTGTTGTCGACTAAAACAATTTTATTGATTACTGAAGTAAATAATATATGCTATAATTACGAAAATACGTAAAATTTCATTACGTGTGCATGCAGCATTTTCTAAGGGAAGGGAAATGCATTATCTACGACGAAGAAAAGAACAAAAACGTAAATATTAGAATACTTAACTTAAATGAGGTATGTTCTAAATAATTTTAGGTTATTTGATTAGTTACAATTGATTAGCAAATAGATGGGCAAATAAAGATGTAATATTTCCTCGATATCATTTCTGATATATAGTTTTGCAGTATTTAGTCATTACAATTATGGAAATACGTTTATTAATGCATCAACTTCGTTGGAGAAGAAATTTTTAGTAGACGGTGAGACAATCGGTTCTTGGTGTTTAGTTGTTTTACATTGTGCGTTATTTCAAATTATATCGTATAGTTTCAAATACCCCATCGAGTGAAAGGCGCCTATTTGTGATACACTGTACACTTTTCTAACTTGCTTATTCTGAAAGGAGCCAAAATCTTATGGCAGGGAGGTATTATAAACTATACCTTAAACCTTTGTTGGAATTTATTATCACGTATTGAATAAACGGCGCAATATACATTGCACAAACTTTCTCATATACGTATGTATATACGTTTGGTCGACTGTGTACGCTTATAAAAGAAAAACGCCTATAAATAAAAGTTAACCGTAGTTTAGTGTATATTTTAATGCCACTGGTCGATATTTAATAATTTTTGGGACATATGGCTTAGTAAGTATTATTTGTGACATCAGGCTATATGATTGGATGGATTTTAATCAAAATCCTTATAACATTTTTGAGTAAATCGAATTTTGTTTCAAAATATCCAAAATTAAAGTACCCTTAATTGTTGCGCAATATCGTTCATCTCTTCAGAGTATCTATTATGAATTATAGTATCTACAAATATGAGGTATCATTCCATTCAGTTTAACCATTTAGGCTGTAATAAGATTTTTAGTGGATCGCGGTGGAGGCGTGACGTCATAGGGCTTGGGTAAGGTAGCTTAGCGTACATTGTAATGTCCCTGGACGCCATATAGTGATTTAAAGAGATATCTAGCTTACGTAACATTATTTTTGACATTAGGTTCTACAATTGGAATGATTTTAATCAAATTATCTGGAGCCATTTTTGAGTAAATAAAGGTTTTCTAAAAATCGCCAAGAATAAACTACCCTTAATTTTTGACAATATCATTTTTATAAATAGAAGGTCTGCAAAAGATTATATATTGCACAAATACGAAATATCATTCGATTTCATATACGCGTTTGGGTCCTAGAACAGCGAACAGACAGACAGACAGACGGCATGGCGAAAACCACTTTTATGGACTCAGGGACACCTAAAACGTGTATTTCCATAAAAATCTCGAAGTCGAATTTTTTCACGATAACAATACTTCTCAATATACTACGAATATGATAAAGTAAAAAAGAAAAGTGGTAGTATGTCTCAACGCATCTTATACTGTGATCGACTCCAACGCTTAGGAACTAACGCTATGGCGCGCCAGTGGGTACAGCTGTGCCACGCGAATCCTCAACGAATCCAAGGTTACTACCTTTTGTTCAATCCTAAAATTCATAGAATGCTAGTTCATGACTTGAAGGTCTGATACGCTAGTATTACATCAGTAGTTGCCATAATCAATAACACAGGACCACTTTTAGGTTCATAGATATGACCTCTTCGAAACAGCATTCAGCCATTAGACAAATGAGCAAAAAAATCGGAATTTCTTTCACGCTCGAGGGTTCATTGAAAGATTCGACGGGAGAGTTTTGGAGGGAAATAGCTTTCGATGAAACTAAAACGGTGATTAGGTTCTAGAAAATCATCGTAAATATTATAACTTCTGTGCTTATAGCATCAATTTACGGATGGCGTTTTAGGTCGAATCCGCGAATTGCCAAGTTTAGATGCTGCTAATGACAAATCGATGTACACCACTCCCGCGGTTTACGCGAGTTCAGTTTACACTGTTTCACTTTGCGTGCCGTTTTACATTAGGGCAATGGGTGGAGTTTGCACGACTCGTTTCTGTTTACGCGAGGCCTTAATGCCCATCCACATCTGGATACACTATGCAAACATTGTATAGATATATGTTTTCGGTGTATCCCAAGTATGGATGTTTATCAAACGTCCGATTAATCTTATTTTATATTTATTTAAAAACAGAAAATTATGGGAAGTTTCATTTAATCAATTTTTAAAGCTATAATTTATACTCCACGTAGTTCAATTTTATGCCGTTCGGTGTCATTGACACCTATCGGGAAAATCGGTTTCTGTTTACGCGGTTTCGGTTTACACGGCGGTTTTCAGGAACGCATTAATCCCGTAAAACGCGGGAGTGGTGTACATAGGAAGCACTCGCAAATAATCAAAACCGTGGATGTTGAGGATTGGATGCTGAGGGTTTACTGTTTATGAATTTCAAACTAAAGTTGAAAGCGTCGTATTGAATTGGGTGATAATCACTCTCCTGCATGTCATAAAGATTACCGAAGAGAATATTACCACGTCAATGTTAGTCCTATTAACCTACTATAGTTTTAATCTTTAAAATTTCTCTTCTTATTTATACGAGATAATCAGTTTTTTATCAGTTTATATTTATTTATTTATTTCTAACTGTAACACCTTTAGCGATCTTATGGCTCACATATCCTCCAAACAACCTCTCACATCGTGGTCTCCTTCCTTTTCTTTCCTCTCCATTCCACCCCTTCTCCGTTTCAAACCTCAAGCCATGCCCTCCCTCGACGCACACCGCCCACGCAGTGGGAGTGAGTGAGAGAAAGAGAGAATCGGCTAGCTCACGCGATGCGGTTGACCCCTCTCTCTTCGGAAAGATGTCGCCACTCGGCCACCTATACCCTTTACAACCGACGTCCTCCCACACACACACACACACACACACACACACACACACACTCCACGCACACACTATCCCACCAACTTCATCTTCGTCCACAATCCCTATTCCTTCCTTGGCCCTCTTTTCTTTCCCTGTTTATCATTTTTTCTTTCCTTGCCTACCATTTCTTCTATCTCCTCTTCCCCCGTTCCTTTTCGTCCCATTTCCTTAATTTCTCTAATTCCTAGCATTTATGTATTTCCCCGACACCGCTAAAACCCACAGGGAGAAGTAGTGGAAAGCCCTCCAAACAACGAGGCACCCAGTACAGCTGTCCTTCTCTATTTCCTGTTTTATCTCTCGATTTCTTTTTGAACAACTCTCTTTATCACTTTCTCTTAGCCTCATGTCCCTCTATTTGTGCCTCTTCCCCCCTCAATTACATATTTTCTTTTCCGATACTTTTTTATTGTTACTTGTATTTATATTGTTAACGTTTTATGTATTATTGTATATGTTTCATGGCGAGGAGTTAGGTGGGAGATGGAACTTACTCTCTATCTCGCCCCAAATAAAGACCATATCAATGAATCCCTCCCACTCTTCCTCCTTTCCTCATCTTTTCCTTCTTTCCAAATCTCTTCTTTCTTTCCTCATCTCTTCCTTCTTTCCTCATCTCTTCCTTACCCCTCCTACTCTTTTTCCCTCCCTCCTTCCCTCTCCCCCTTCCTCCGTCGCTGCCATTCCCCTCTTTCTCTCTTCCTTGGTCTCTCCCTGCCCTCTTTCCCTCCCTACTTGTCCCCTTCCTTTTCTGCAATCCTTGGTCCCTATCTCTCTCCCTCCCTGCCCCGCCCTATCCTTCCCCCATTATCCTCTTTCATCTCCTCTCCATATCCTTCCTTCTCTTTCTTTCATCTTCACTTCCACCCTCTCTCACCTTTCTCACCAACTCCATCGTCTCCGATGCCTTCCGCACACCGATGGGATGCTCTCACGTCTCAATACCCTTATGCTCCTTAACCACTAATACTCTCATATCACCGATACTCTTATACCTCGAATGCTATGAGACCGCAGAGGATGCTCTCCCCCACTTTCTTCCTCCCACGCACTCGATACTCTCCCACACTGCCACATCAAGAGTGCGAGAAAGAGAGATTAGGTAATGGTATTGAACGGAGAGTGGCTTCTACCGCAGTGACTCCTTGCGTTTGCACGGGAAACCTTGGAAAAGGTATATTTCTCAGTTACCGCATGGATGATGGATGGAAAGCGCAATATATAGAGCTAGTTGATTTTTTCAGAATTCTCTAATTTTATTGCATTACCGATATCGTAATTGCGGTTCGTCTCGTCGCCTGCTTCATATTGCCTCCAAACCTCGCTAATGTTACGTCATATTAGTTTGTTATCTCAATGCTCTTCCTTGACATATACATGTGAAAAATGATCAAAATCCAATTCTATTCAGTATAAGCTGCACAAAATTTAATCATTGTTTCCGTGCTTTAAAATATGTAAGAATCGTTTAATATTCAAGAAATTTAAGAAACAAAGAGCAACATATGATTATTTATCCACAAATTTGTCATAGAGAGGTCGTACTAATGGATTGTCTAAAACCCTCTTCCCACTTCAACATTTCATATGGTCCAGCAAAATTACATCATAATTTACCTATTCCGTGAAGGGTAAAGTGAACTGTCACCCATTCACTGAAAAGCAATAGTCACTCCGCTAGTATTGCTAAACTATAATCGGTTCGTCATTTTTAGCATATTTTCATATGATTTTAGATCTGTATTTTATCTCTTTGCATTTATTTTTATTAATGTTATTGTAAAAAATATCAGTTTACGCGTGATAAAATTATTAACTCCAAATTTTTGCCAGAGCCGCTTATCGTTAGGAAATTCAGTCGTTTTTTTACGAAACTTGCTAGAAAAGTCGAGTTTTCAATGACTGCAAGCGGAAGCAGATTTGTAGAATTTGATTGGAGGCTTTCATTTTCTGTGGGAAGCTAAAACTTAAACGTCAGTTCTTCATAGGTCTAATAAATAACTAAGTTTGGTTGTATAGGTTATTTTAGACTAGATACTGGAAAAGGTTTCACCACCCAATGCTTCGACAAAGTAGAAAAAAATAACTGATTCTTCTTAAAATGGGAAAAACTTTATTTTACGCCTCTTCAGAGCGAATTATTTGAAGAAGCCGTTGACTCATGTATTAGCGATGCTTTCGGTCTAATTGATGCTGCCTGCCCTTTTCACTTTTTCTCATCATCGATACTTTCTCGCTGCAGATGCTCTAAAACCGCCGATGCCCGAACAACACCGATACTCAAGACACCACCTATATTTCCCACACCACATACAGATTACCTTCTTCCACTCCGCCGCGAAACTCCCTGGCGATGCCCTCACACCACCATCTGAGCCGCCATCGCCGCCCATGCAGCCATCCCTCATCTACGCCCACACACGTCCCCCATCCAGCCTCTCCACCCCCAACCCAACCTCCCCGTGGGCCACTCCCTCCACCTACGCCTCAGCTCACCGCAGCTTGACCTCATCCCGTGGGCAAGGGAGGGGAAATGTGTGCGTGCGTGCGCGCGTGTGTGTGAGCTTGTGAAGTGTAGGAGATGAAGTGTGGGAGGATGAGGAGATGAATTTTGCTCGGGTCGTAGGACGCGATCTGATTCTTCAATCTTTTCCTTTCTATCTCCTCACGCAATGGGAACGGTGTGGGACGGCGGCTTAATCAGCCGGCTTGTATTAAAATATCACCAAAAGTGATTCACTGGTTCAGTTAAAATTATATTTAGGCCAAGAGATGTGATGAGGATTCATTCCTGGTGAAATAGGTTCCTATGAAAACAGGCTACTGCATCTAAAAAAAATCATTGAATAGATCTTAAAACTGAGATCAGAAAAGAGAAACGGTCAAGCAGAAGCATGAGAATTTTCTGTTTCCATAGTAGAATGCTTTTTATGAATTTTCTGGAATTGGTGAAAGACATGTAGGCCCGACAAAATCAGGAAAAGAAGCAATAACGTAGTGGCTGAAAAATTGTCGTTAGTTTAAAAATTTGTTAGTTCCATTTTATGTGCTTTTTAGCGTGTTTCTTAAAATGCACTTATAGTTTCACTTTGGCGTCTGTCTGTCTGTGCGCTTGCTTAAATTGACATTGTGACGAAACTGTAAACGGTAGAACGCTGAAACTTGGAGGGTTTGTTTTTCTTTAGGTTAGAGTTTTGAAAAATACACAAGGTCAGAAAGGGGTCCATTTAATTTTTTTAACATCTCCAAAAATGTAAAAGATGGAAAGCTGAACATTTAAGTGTAAATGTCCACATTAATGAAATTTATTCTTGAAAAGTTGAAGAAAAATCCATCAAGAAATTCGTAATTTATTGAACTTCGAAAATTTATTACACGTTTTTATTAATTGTTGTCATTGACAACAATCTTCTTAGCAACCAAGGTAAACAACACCTACTGCAAATACGTTATATTTTAATTCGTGTGTACACTGAACATAGTAAATGAAAGGAAATGGATTATCTACGACAAAGATATGAACGTAAATACCTCATAATGTAGCACAAACTACATTACATTTCTGTACAAGTGCGATCATAATAATTCTCAGTATAATAAGTCCAGATATGAATGAGCATAAGTGCAACAAAAATGATCGAGTTTTTGAAATCGGAAGTATATATATTTTCAGGATGCACCGCAATATATTGCGACTAAGCGTTCAAAAGAGAAACCTCTTTATAATACATACTCGGGAATCTTTATAGAAGAAGAAAAAGCTATACTTCTAGTACGGTAATCCTAAGGATTTTCTCTGCCGTTTTCGCATCATAGCACCGTAATAAGGAGTGAAATATTACCTAACAGAGCATAGAAAATTCCATGATCTGGTAATAAAATTAAATAAAACGAGTGAACCAAATTGTGTAGTCATGGTCTTTGAATTTCATTGTTTTAATGTTTTTCGTATCCCATTTCCATTGTTGTTTACTTCCTTAGGACAAATGAAAGTTTTAATTGAGCTTTAACTTGTTATGTTGCGTAGATCATCAAATTAACCACAGTTTTAAAGTTTTTTCATCGTTTGTAGATGGCACTCATTAACGGTACTGCTGTAGTTATATATTAATGTTACTTTTTAAAGATATTTATCTTTGAAACCTTCAACGTATTTTAAAACATAAATTAAAATTTTAAATCTTGTTTTTGTGTAAGAAATACTTTATCGAGAAATTCAGGCATATGGCGTATACGCGATGAACATTGCTAAGTTTTCTCTGTGGCTTGGCAAACGAATTTGGTTACTTATAGATCTAAAGGCGTTTATTTTTATATAAACTAAAACTTTGCTTTTTTAAATCTCTAAATGTTGCAGTTATGCATAAAATTTATTTAGCAGTTTGGTCAACCTATTTTGTTTGGTATATTCTATATTATTTACATTTGGATGGTGGAATTTAAGAACAGCCGAACAAGGCTCACGATTTGGTAAAAAAAATAATAATATATAAATTTCACTCGGAGATTTTCACAACTCCTATGACGCGCGTGCTGAGTCGGCTTGTTTTCGTGCCGTGCGCAGTTGGCGAGTGGTCGGGCGGGGGTGGGTTGCGACTTTACGAAAGGAGGCCGTGGGTTTGGGTTGGGGTCGAGTGGTCGACAGGCGCCATCGATAACCCCGGACGAGAGAAACAAATGGTATCGTTATTATTTATTTATAAAAATAGACACGTTGCTTTATTTATTGCTGGTTCGCTGTCTGACGCCCACGCATCTTTGTTAGCTCGTAGTCTCTGCGCACGCTTTCGTTCATGTCATTCGCATTTGGATAAGAAAAATAGCCAGGAAAGAAATTTTCTTACGGCGGTTTGATAAGGTTGACCATATTATTTAAATAAACGCGTGCCTTTATCAGGAATGGTTTCAAAGAAAACAGCCAACAAGTGCATTTATTAAACGAGCTAATTCATTGAAAATACAGAGGAATTCCGAATATCCGAACAACGATTATTCTAACGTATATTATCCTAACACCGATTATTCGAATACCAACCAATCGAATTTCTAATTATTCGAATTTAAATGTAAAAATTTCTTTCTTTCTTTTAATATAATTTTTGTTGCATAATTTCTTGATGCCTCTGTGTTATTTTATCCTATTTATGCAAACACGATATTACGAGAAGGTAAAACGCATCTTTTATTATACATTTTATATGGAAATGAACATTTTTCTCATATTATAATAAAAATTACAAAGACGAACGTGAAAAATACTGTTTTCAGAGGTCGGTAAACTGCAACTTCTGAGTCGCATGCGGCTATCCAAGGACTTTCATGTGGAACCACAAACCAACCATTTTTATCGGATAAATTATCTCGAACGACATATTGCTACCTAAATTCCCGAAAGCGCTATTTTATTTATAAGAACGTCCTTAAACATGAAATCATATTTTTCACTAGGTAGGTACTGCCTTTTTCACTTGGGCCGCAATTGCGATAAAATTGTTAAAATGCCAGGAGCAGATGTTAGGAATGTGTAAATAATATTACCGCTAAAAACATTGCTTTTTTATCCAGAGAGCATAGCGATTCTAATTAGTAAAGTGTAAATAAAAGTACTCGACGATAAATGGGGCATTCCATGTCAACCGGACTACTTTTCTCCCTCGATGTCATGGATGTTTACCAAATTGAGATATATCTTCTGCACGGGATTACTTATTACCTTGTAGCGATCCAACGGAAAATACCTCCATATTGGTATTTTGTGGTAACAATGAATATATGTTGGGCTTACTTTTAAGATGTGTTTGATGAAAATTAAAATTGTCATACTTTTGATAAAATATAAATTTATTTTTCAGAGTCGAATTTCTTGTTGAAAATTACAAGTTAGCTCAACGCGCTTTAAATGACGTGAAAGCTCATTAAAAACCCTATGAAATACGTTAATTGTCCTTCCTGATCACTTTATTTAATTAGCTGATTTATCGCTCTTAACAGTATACCGTCATTACAATTATTAAAAATAATAGGCCTGTTTGGTAGGTAACCACTCCTTACAGGGGCGAACTGTTTCTACCTAATGTACAGTTCCACGAGCCCTACAACATATCCCAATTCGGTAAACATTCATGACATCGAGGGAGAAAAGTGGTCCGGTTGACATAGAATGCCCCAAATATGCCCGAAATTTAATTTACTCTGCATGCGATGAACCTTTAAAAAATTGAGCCGTCTACTATCTGTGAATCGAAACTCTTCGCGATCCCATTTGATAAATGTTCCCATGTCCCCATTATTCTCCTCTGTGTTAATCTTCCGTCTTGGTCCAACTTTTTAAAAAGCATTCATGATCCAGAAACGTTATTCAAACAAGTAAATTATTTACCTCGATCTTTATTAAATGGTCCATTCATCCAAATCATTCGATCTCCGCTCGATGCTGCTTATAAACTGTAAAAAGAATCTGCTATTTCCGCTTATTTATTTTCATGCCAATTGCCTCCGTAGTGCTGCACAACCTTCCTTAGACTCATCTCTTTAAATGTGAAGTAAAATTAACCATTCCAGTTCCCGTTAACGATCTCGTTTTATTTCGTTGTGCTCAATTGACCTAATTTGGTAATGCGGATAATTAAATCTCGGAATTATCCCTCAGATGTTCGCTGTCTATAAAAATGATGCTTATTAATCATCCCCAATTACAGACGAGTTTCCGTGATTTATTACGCAAGGTAACTTTGATAGTATCTTGGTCCCAACTTAGATATCATGCTTTTAGTCATTCTTTCTGCTTTCTTCGCATGCGATCACCCTGTAATTCGTAATAGTTTCTCGACACTTAACAATTTTACCAATTTTTCATGAACGTTTTTACATCTTTGAATTTATTTAAACAAAAATATATTCTAGGCGAAATAATTATTCATTGGTTAAAAGATTAGTATAATTATAAAGTTCTGAAATTAACGCAATTATTTATAGGTTATATGTAATCAATATTTCATTTTGATGGTGTGTAATATTTATTTCAGCTTCATCACCGTATTCTACATGCTACTCATATATTAAAAAAGAAACCGGGAACCATCCTGGATATACAAGTTCATATATTTAATAAAGTAATTAATATTTACTGAAACACGCGTTACTTGAAGCATTAAATTCCTCATGGTCACTTAAATCACTGCAATTTCGTTAAAAACGCGTCAAACACATGCACTCTTAGTGAGAACCTACTCTGAATGAATGATTAAATAATTAAGTATAAAAGTTGAGATGCTTTATTTGCGATGGAAATATAAACAACGGGTCTCATCAAAATTATATTATTTCTTCAACTTTTATAACCCGAATAGAAATAAAAGATAATGCACAATGTCATTCTCCAGATCATTACTGGCAATTGAGAGATATTTTAATCTGTGCATTCTGCAATAACTTCACTTATTCTCGACGAAAATACATTCGCAAATATAAATGTGTTGTTTGCCTTCCAGAAAAAGATAAATTCCCCCGATTCTATTGGTCGATCTGGTATCGTACGTTCCTCTAATCTAATGTATTAACCTTCTCCTTTTTTCGTCCAACCATGCACTTCCTGTTTATCGGAATGAACTCAACTTGATCGGCATTAACTCAAATTGAGACAACGCCCTGTCAAATTTCCCTGCATATAGCTGTTATTAACGTCCTTACGCGAAAAAAAGGACAGCCACAATTTGAAGAGTTCACGTTAATGTAATCTAAGGGTTATCGGTGGCATAAGTCAATAAGTCGCCTGGGATTTTATTTTACGACGTGAAAAGATGTCGTGGCGAAATATTTTTTTTATAGAATACGTATCAATACCGCCGTATGAATCACCGAAACAATTGAAATTTGATTTGTTTCCCTAATTGTTCGCAATCAGTTTTCATAAATAATTTAGATTTACCGTAGCGTCAGATCATGCGGGTATTCGATCGCGTTTTGATTGATAATTTATTTTGAATTCCGCTAACCTTTGGTGAAGAAGAACTTGTTTTCGGGTAGAGACAATAATAGAACAAGCAAAATGAAAATACAGTATCTTGCGGATCTCAGATGCTGATATGAAATTAACGTATACATCCTCTTTCACAATAACTATATCTACATTACTAGACGAAATCCGCTGAACTTGGCGAATGGCAGGTGGTGTAGGTTACAGAGTCCTATCGACAACCTTCCCTTTATTATGCCCAGAAAATACATTCCCTCTGGCAGAAAAATTGAAAACTCAGTGATTACGATGTTCTTGCGACTATCCCCTAATTTAGCACTCACGTTTCGTGAAGGAATTCGCAAGAAACAGAAAGGCAAAGGAATTTGTTTTTCTGATTTTTTCGATGAGTTTTGATAAATTATAGTTTTTATCAATATGCATCCATTTCTTCTATTTTAATTATTATACTGAAATATGAAAGAGCAGGTAATGTATTTCTAAGGTTGGCTTAGAAGAAAAGAATTGCTAGTTAGTCAGTGAGTACTTCGACTGCTCCGTGACCCAGAAAGCTTATCCTAAACGCTGAACTTTGTGATCTAATATTATTACGGTTTCTGTATCTTGTATTTATGTTGATGAAATGAGCCCTTTCAATTTGGCCAATGAGTATATATGTAAATATTTCTATATAAAGAGTAATAAATCACTTTTTTGTCATTTAACTTAGCTTAACTACCAGAATTTTAACGCGAATTCATGCATCTAAACAAAGCTTAAAGTATCGCGTTCTTTTGTCTTATTATTTTTTCAATTCTAAGCAAGAACCTTTTCTCATTCTTATTCTAAACACCACACGTATATTCAAAAAGCGAGAGAAAATGAGAGAGAGGGTGTGTGTGTACGTGTGTGAGTAAAGGAAGTGGAAGGAAGCATGAGCAAATGTTTTGTTAAATGGTTTGTAGTCACTGGCGTAGTAATAGTCTGTGGAAGCACGGAAGTGCCTACGGTAGACGGGGGATGGGCACTATTCCCGTTTAGTTTGTGTATACCTCTGTGTGCGCGGCTAGCGCGAGAGCGAGTGTTTGGATAGTCTAGCTGCGGAGTCGTTAAGGTCCAGTTGGAAGGGAGGATGTAGAAAGGTTTTTGGGGTGGAGGAGTGAGAAAGAGACAGAGAGAGGAAAGTGAAGGAGGAAAAAGAAGTGGGTGTGGAAGGAAGATGGTGCATGAAATGAAACATGAAGGAAAAACAAATAACTGAGGAGTGTAGTGCTTTATATTATTGTTAAGGTTAACACACGTTCGCGGCATGCATGTAAATGTAATTTTATATGCATACACGCGTACATATACATTCAAATATGCCCAAGCAGACATAGAGAAGGGTGTGATGATGATTTGTAATACTACCGCTTGCAGGTGTAACTGTAGGATCGATTGATCAAACGAATTACTTTATGAGTTGAAAAATTGTTTCTCCATTATCCATAAAATGGTTGGGAAAACCGAGCCCACACATCGGCTACAAATCAGGCGCCATCAGTGGTGGTGCAAAGATTTTCACTCTACTTTCGGTTAATCACCGCTGACGACAGATGATTGATTTATAGTCGAAAAACGCATTTGTTTTCCCCGTCATTTTTATGGCTATTGGAAAACAACTCGATTTCAGCCATAAGGTGAGTTCGATAATTCTTTCATGAGTAATCATTATAACGGAGAGTGTCAAAGATTGTGAGGTGAGAAACATATCTACATAATGAAATGTTACTGAAAAATGGAAAGCCAATTATGAGGCTCAAATATGTCAGAGAAGTGAATTAGATACCAACCCATCAAATCATTTAACCATTTAAACGTTATGTAGCAAGGTTGAGGGAGACAATAAAATTATAGCCACACTCTCTCCTTGCACCTGTTTCCTCCTAAGAATGATCTGAAGTTGTGACTGGTACACATTTAATTTATAATTTAGAGCAATTGTCTTTGTGATAACGTAGTCACGGCGGAAAATAGAAAAGTGAATGAAAAATTATTTTTTCCGAGCTAGATTACACAAGTGAGCTTGAGCTATCCATTCCACTGAATAACGATGCATGTAAAGGGAATATGAGATTTTGTCGATACACTCCCCTCCTCCTCTCCTTTCTCCCTTTCACCCCATTCTCGTGCGAGTGGGCCACTCACTCCTTCCTGTCTCACCTCTCTTCTCTTCCAATCCATTTTTTCCCCAAGTTCAAAGAACTCTTCCAATCCCCCCACCTCCTCCTATCCGATACGAATTCCGTGCGTGGTGCCGTTTATGCATGCGTCTTTCGAGCACCGCCCTGTTTCGACCCAAAAGGAGCCCAAATGAGCGGTGTGCTGGATGACGTAGCCATAGATTTGGTCGAACTGAATGAGAGGCTTCGAGAATGAGAATGACGGGCCGGCGTTATTATCACCCGTAGGGTAAAGAAGAGTGGGAAGGAGGGGTTTGGGGAGCTTCACGAGAAGGAATTGGTCTCTCTTTCTCTCTAATATCCCTTTCCTTCTCCTCCTCATAACCACCTCTCTGTCTCTCTCCCGCTCTCGTTCCCTCACTCTCTCTCTCTCGTCCTTCATTCAGCTCCCATCCATCCTCTGCCTTCTCCTAACTTCGCCTACTCGCCCATTCCTTCATCCAAAATGAAAAAAAAATCTCTTTCATAGCTAACCGCCTTCCGGAAAGAAACTCTCTCTTCCTCTCTCTCTTTCCCTCTGTCCGAAATCCACCAAGAAAGTAGCCGGTCTACTCCTCATTCATAAACGCTAGTGATGGATGTTTCGGCCCGAAAAGTATACGGTTCCTGCCTCTGCTTTTCGACTATATTTCTTTGACCTCTTAAATGGACCGGGTTTTTTGGCTTTCGTAGGTTGGACACCTGAAAGAATGTGGATTTTTTTCGTGCTCGCCTCTTTTATAACCTATCGATCTGGCGATCTCGCGATCGGTTTCTGCATTTCTTTTGTTTTCGTACCGTAGGTCTCGGTTGTAAAACGTTGGAATAAATACATAATTCTCTTTCAAACTATATTACAGTCATATTCATGTTTTAACCTCGAAAGCGAATATAGATAATTTTCTTGTAAGCTTGAATATTTTTGTGAAATGTGACATAACGAGATATTTTGATATGGAAACCTTAAATTAATGTTTCGCTTTTTATAATAATCTTGTATAACTTTGAAATATCTAGAAAGATTGAAATTTACGTGTAACTTATGTTGTGTATATCAAAGATTAAATTAAACTTCTGTTAATCAAATAAGGCAAACCTTTTTGGAGAGTACAATCAAGAGATAAAACTCTATAACTTTCTATGATACCCTAATTTATAGTTAAATTGCACGGTTTAATTGCTGAATAAATCATCTCATATCTTTGAGTTCTTCTCTTGTTTAGTTATAATGTTTCCAACAATGTTAACCCTTTAAAATATTTAAGCCAGCGGTTACCAAGATATTGTACGCGTATCATTGGTGGCACAAATACTGTTGCGAATTGGTAAACTGGAGAAAAATTACTTGCATTTATCCTAGATGTGACGTGGAATTAACAAAAAAATATTTACCCTTGTGAACTTATAATATAAATTACTAGCAGAAACGCCTGGCTACGCTCGGGAATGAGTTTTCTTTTAAGTAACAAACTATTTTTATTATTTATTAATGGTGGTAGCCCTGCTCTTAAGCTCCGCTTTAAAAATCTTGATGTCATTATAGTATTTTGTAAAAACCATATATATAAAATTTAGTTGACATCCGTTGAGCCAATTCCTTCAAAATCCATAGTTACTGAAAGAGTTTAATTGTAATTGTGGCACCCCTGTTTAGTTGATTTGGTCCAAATATGCTATTATGGCTTTATGTATATGTGTGTGTGCATAATAAATATTGTAATATGGTTCAAATCGATGCTGACAGTTCAACACAATCACTTATAAAAGAAATTTTTTAACACTTTTATTTTGGCAGCCCTGCTTTGTATATCTATCCTAAAATCTTATTTTGTTTTTTTTAATCTTGCACAACTCCTTCATACAAAATTTTGTTGGAATCGGTTGGCCAATTCATTCCAAAAGCATAATTACCGAAAAGATTAACTTTGCAATTGTGGCACTCCTACTTAGTTAATCGGGTCGAAGTATAGAATTTTACCATGAATTTATGTAAAAAATTTATGTACCATATTTGGTTGAATTCGGTTAAGCCATTTCCTTCCTAAAGCATAATTACAGAAAAGATTTATTTTGCAATTGTGGCACCCCTGCCTCGTCTATCCGGTCCAAATATGTCATTTTGGTCATGTATTTGTGTGAAGATTCTATGCACCTACCTAATTTGGTTGAAATCGGTTCAGCTAGATTTTCCCTGATATATACGTCCAGGCATACGGACATTGCCGAAATTTGGACCGACCGTTCCATGGGGACCCCGCAAAATCGTGAAATTTGGATCGACCCTACATTACGATCCTTGACCCCGTGAACCGATTTTATCCATTTTAGGCTCCAAAATGTATCTCATCAAAACAGATATTAGTGGATAATTCATCAAAATCGGTCAATTGGTTGCTGAGATATCTTTAAAAAATCTGATGTGGCCACCGCATGACTTTCTTCATATCTGTAATATTTCTAAAAAATTCCAAATAGGTTACATAATAATAAATATTTTAAGAAACCGAGAAAATTTTAGGCTTAACAAAGAACAGAAATAAACTCAAACCATAGCCTTCTGATGTTGGATATAACCACAAAGCTCAAACAATTAAGAAAAGAAAAAGGAGCGTTACTAAGACGTAACTTAGCGTCATTTGTTAACAATAGTCGTCGGTAGGTGGCGTGATGGTGGCAGCTAAAAATATAATATATCTCTTAAAAAATGCATTATATGGAAAAATGTTTCAAACAAAGGTTGCAGAAAATTAATTTTTCTACAACTTTTATACAATATATTTTTACATTTATCAAATATTAAAGCAAATATGTCAAAATTAAGGGTTAGTGAGAAGAGTAAACACCCACTTCCGTTTGACCGATTTTTACCAAAAACTAATCACTTCTTGTGACTTTTATAAAAATGTTAAATATAAAATTTCGCGTTGATCTAATTAATAGTTTTTGAGTTAGAGCGCCCACAAAAAAGCTATCACACAGACATCGAGAAAATGGTCAAAATGTGTTCAGGGGACCTCAAAACGTGTATTTCCGTCGAAATCTCGAAGTCGATTTTATTCATGAATACAATACTTTCTCCTATACTACGTATATGGAGAAAGTAAAAAAACGCATTTGGACCAACTATGGGAACCCTTGGACCCCCATGGGCCGATTTAAATTCATTTTTGGCACTGCAACTCTCAGGATCAACCTGAAGCCGCTGCCAAATTTTGAAGCTCCAACGTTTATTTTCTGAAGAGTTTGGCTGCCACAGACAGACAGACAAATATTCTCTTTTATTTATAGTATTAATAACAAAGTAACAATCGGTTTTAATGGATGCAATCTATTAAGCAATTAAATATATAATGTAATTAGAAAATAATTATTTTAAGTTGCAATAATTATTTAAAACGCCATGACCTCAGTTTAACCTTACTAAGAGCTCTCCTAAATACGAGATTTTACTACAACTAGTGAGACCAACAAAATATTTGCGAAGTCAATCAGAAATCCTCATGTTTAAAAGTAATAATAGTCAATATCTCCTTATAAAATTACACGACTGATATTTTGAATGTCATATTTGTTTTCATAATTTATATTTGAAATCTTAATTGTCTCTCCCCTACGGAAAAGGTCACATTCCAGTATTGAAATTAAGAAAAAAGATTTTTTCTTTTGGTCAATCGTTAAAAATTTCCACAGCCCACACGCAGTTTACTGAATAATAATAATCTATAATTATTAACGTTGCAATCTATTAACTTTGACATTGCTATAAGTATAATTTCGATGCTTCATAAACAGCGCGAAGTGTATAACGCAATTATTTTGTCTATTTGAAGGCTTAATAGAAGCTAATTGAATCGGAGGCAACAATGCGGGTTGCCTTGGCAACACCCGGAGTACGAAAAACCAAAACATTTCGAAAAGAAATGCGTGTTTCTGAGAGATTATTTCGTAGAAAATCAAAGCATGGCAAAAATAATATATTTTATAGTTTCAGCCGTCGAATAAAGCAAAAACGGAGAAATTCTGTCTATATTTACGTTTTTAATGAATGAAAAGAATAAACCTTGCACATTAAAAAATCGAAACTCCTGTGTAAACATGTGGAAAATTATAATCGTCTCCCGGAGTCGAATCCGGAACACTTCCGTAAATGAAAATACTTTTTCCGGGATCTCCTAGTTGGCAGAAACAAAATGGCGTTTACAGCATTTCTCACTGACGAACTGTTCAAGAGATAAAAGGGGGGACGGGCGGACGGACAGACATAGAGTAATTATATATAAAGATATTTTAAAAAATCAGGTAACATATAATTGTAATTTTTGAAAGTGGTGTTCCGGTTAAAAAAGTTTAAGAACTCCTGCTTTAAGCCGTATGCACACATTTTTTTCTCCGTGATTTACGTTGCATAAAATTTTTCCCATTTCGTTTCATCTTCCTCTGTTTCTCACACATGTCAGCGGACATCTCCTGTGCAACCGAGACAGCATTTTCCTCTCTCTTTCTCTCTTCGTGATTCAATCGCCTGCGGTGTTTTCGTTCATTCGGGACCTTTCTTTCTCTCTTTCAAGGCTTTCGAAGTGGTGATCGTGAGTTATACAATTTTTTGTGACTTCCATTCCTTTTGTTTTTTTCGAACGCTTTTAAGATGATATCATTAGGAGTAGCGGTCTTCTTTTTTCCTACGATTTTAAAAATCCACTTCTTCCATTTAAGCGTTCGTGTTATCGTATACATGATGGTTTTGTTAGCATGCATGAGATGATGATTTAATCGTCATGCGAGATATTTTAACGTCTTCATTAGTTTTCGTCTCTCTTGTCCGAATACATGCGAGTATTTTTTTGAGGGTCGTGAGTGCGTGTTGATTCGATTTTGAGAATTGATGGTTATTGTTCCTTAATCGAGATTTATTTATTTTTATCGATTATGGCCGGCGAAAATTTCGTACTTGAAATCTGTTTACATATCATGTTTATAATGATGGCGATTTTTGTCTTCCAGCCTATTTGTTTTTATTTTTAAATTAAAAATGCGTTTTTTCAATATCAAAAAACAAAATTGTAATAATACAATAGTAATGTAGCATAATAATGTAATGTAAACTATTTTGAAATTTAATTTAATTACCCAAGAAGACGATAAATATATAAAAAATTAAGAGAAAGGCTTTGGGCCGCAAAATTTGGTTTGGATAAGCATAAAGGTAGAATTACTCTGAATGAATAAATTCTTACTTTATATGCTTTTTAGTCAAATTTTGAAGAGATTCGAAATTGAAAATCAAATACGCCATATTTTACTTCGAATAGCGAATGTTGATTTATATGAGAAGTGTTTACATTATTATATTCTATAGCCTAAACTTCAGAATACATTAAATGTAACTTTTGAGAGATATTTTGTTCGCGTCACGTGGATTTCTTTCAACAGACGCACGGCAGACACATAAACAGGCGAGAATGAAATTAAGTATCGTTCGAAATATGCATCTAAGGAGTGCATTATTCCAACGATAAAAATGGAATTAGATGGTCGTTCTCAACACTAACTCGAGATCTAGATGATTAAGATGGACCAAAATCATTCAAAATTTTAATTCCCATTAATTTTCAACATACCGGGTGTATTTTATAAAAGATTTTCTCTTCGGTAAAATCTTAAGTAATCTCATTTGGACATATTTTTTTCTGTTAATGCGAAAAGTGTCTAAGACTGATAATTGACCACGGTGACGAATGCGTTTTCCGCGAAAAACGGTCTAACCGACTAGTTAGCGATAAGGGTGACGTGAACTCTGAAATAATCAGTAACCTTGCCATCGTGACGTCAGTGACCTGAACTTGACATGCGATTTTAAGAATCGATTTTCGAATTTTATCGAAATTTCTCATTCGTTTCCAATAGTTTTTTCAGATTATTGTTTCTTCTGTAAAGAAAGGCACTCTCAAAATTTCTTAGTCTTTCCGTATTGAAACGAAATCGTTACGCTATGTAGTATTTTTACGCTTAAATGAAGGTTACTTACTGTACGAGAGAGCTTAAAAGATGCCGTTTTTATAGAATTCTATTATAATCACATAAATTATTAAGATAACATTTATTTATTATACATAATAGTTATTTTTTAATATTTCTTACGGCAGATGGAGGCCGACCTTGTTAAAGGAGTGATTAGCGTGCCTAACTCCCAAAGACGGGGGTCACGAATTCGAATACCGTCGATGTGCTCGTCTTCTTTTCGATGGCATGCTATGTGTAGGAAGTGCTTTCTCGAGCAGATTAAAAATAAACAAACAAAAATAAAATAAATCGTTTCAAAAACTGAACAAACGACGTCAGTTATAAATATTTTATATTCGGCTGGGCGTGATCTGTCAGAACTGTGTCAACGAATAACCTATTCAAGCGAATCCATAGATTCGTGGCCTCTGCCGGCGTCAATCTCCCTATTTGCGGCGGGTGGTAAAATAAATGGCGCCAAAGAACGCGACAGCGGCGTCTCGCTCCCTTTGACAGCCCAAAACGAAAGCTCGCAGCGACGGCGCTTATCTGAAACTGCGCCGCTAAGCTGTCCGGCCGACCCCCAAACGTTCGTCATAGCTCTCGCGCGCTCAATCGCATCTGGCCTGCGTTATCGCGAAAAGATTGATGTCGCTCCCCAACGAGCGAGGGAGTGTTTTTTAATCATCCCTAATTTGGCGATTTTCTTCGGAAGAATACTTCGAGGTCAGTGTCAGTATCGTCGATGCATATATTATTCGTCAATCGTCATCTTTCTCGTCCTCTTGTCCGCATCACCCGCATCGTCTTGCGCAACGGCTTAACTCTTTATACGCGCCCACTCTAGAACGTTATCGCTCCCTCCCTCTTTCTCGCTATGTACCCGGCCGTGAACCCTGCTCGTTGCCGCTCTCCCTTTAGAGAGGGCTGGTATGGCTGAGTGAGAGAGTCGGCGCCGTCGGATAAAGCGCCCATCTTATGCAATGGACCGATGAAAGTTAGTATTATCGTGAAGAGGAAATTCATGGGGAATATATTATTCGCGTGTATGGGTGGACGGAGAACCGTTACTGACTATGAGAAATTAAAAAATAAATAAATATGCTTGCTCGTCTAACGGTTGTAATCCAGTCGACAGTCATGCTAGGGAAGGGGTCGGCAACATGAGGCTCTAAGAGTACATACTTGTTGCTCTTTAGAAATTATCAGTAATGAGATAAGCTCATTGCAATCACTCGAACTTCTAAAATAAGGCCATACAGGTTGTCACTGTGCGACTCCCAGCTTTTTAGTTGTCAAAATGCGTGCCTGGTTGCGGTTGGAAAAACCTTTTTGTAGGCGTCGGAGTTATATTACTTATACATGAAATGTTTTGATCAATGAAAAGGCGAATATGTCTTTTGGAAATTTAATCGATCCAATGAATTCTGAAAATCTGTCAGAATCTTTCTCACCCAGAAACTTAATCTCTAACAACGAATCAAGCTGTGAGCGCATCCAAATGGTGGGGTGATCCCTACAGTTTGAACGTCCATTTATTTATGTCTCATGTTATCTTTATATTTTAAATTGCTACAAAACATGATGAAAAAATAAGGAATGTGTTACTACGGCTTTAACTAACAAACTGGACTAATCATGATCTTTTAGGAATTATCATTGGGCATTTATAAATTTCTGCGGGGCTGAACATGGCAAAGCAGTCGAATTAATCGAAAAGTTATCCTATTTTATGTACGTGTCAAACATTTATGGATTTCCTAGCTTAAATGCACTATGAAATCCATTTAGATGCTTCCCTTTTCCACGTCAGTTTATATTTTGCATAAATCATTTTATTCGGTGGCATTTGTATTGTGATTTCTAGCGCATGAGACATTTTTATTGGGCAGAAAATAGAAAGCGTCACAATTAGCTTTGATAATGCAAAATAGCTGACGAAAAAATAAGGATTCAATCTTTAAATATTTCTTCATATTTTCTTAGAGATATTCATTACATTTATATTTGGAAATCGTTCAATGTAATTTAATTGCTCATTTACTCGTTTAAAAAATACCCTCAAAACATCAAAAACAACTATATTTGTAAAATGAGTTTTTTCATAAGACAATTATCCCGTCTTTAAATGTTTGTGATCCCCGATCCGACCAAAACATTGCCAATATATCGGGAAGGCAGTTGGAGCGTCACTCCGCGACCTCTCGTGCCATTCATGCGTTCGCGGAATAGTGAAAAAGGAAAAAAATTCTGTTAGCAGATTGCGCAGATTCGAGGACAGAGAAGAGAAGGGGTGGAGCGTCGGGAGATATGAGGAGGGAGGGGGGAGAGGAATTGGGCGTGGGAGGAAAAGGAATGGATGGAGCGATGCGATGTCACGAGGTCACGGGGAAAGGACGTTTACCCTCCCGTTCCCATTTCCCCTTTTAACCCCTCTGGAAACCTCTCTGCATCTCCCCTCTCATTCGCACCACTCCTAAACTTCCCTCCTTTCTCTCTGACGCACTTAGAGGAGTGTTGGTGGAAGGGGAGGGAGCGAGGGAGGTGCGAGGCGATGAGATGGTGGAGGGGAGGGAAAGAAGATAACGCCCGCGACCCCTTCATGAATGAAGGCTATTGTGGCTCCGCCAGATCAGAGTGCGGACTCCATTGGAAACGCATTATTGTTCGTGCAAATTCTGAATGAGATTTGAGCCATATAACTCTACTTCGATATTTTTCATCGTAGATCCCGTACTTCCTTGCGCGATGCTCCATCCTATAGTCTTTCTGAGCTTCTCGAAAATTAAGTTATCATCACGTGTAACATATTCGTGTATTTACATATTAGTGACAAAAATCATGCTCCTGCGAGTCACACAGGGTTTACTCCTTCATTTTTAAGGCAACGTTATTTTCCCAAATATGATGATCATTTTTCTCAGTATAATTCGACCTACAAATATTGACTTATCCTTATTCTGCCCTTATCCATGCAGTTTGTATGTTTAACTTCGCGCATATGGTCTAAATTAATGTCTACTTGAAATTTTGCAACTTTCGCATCTATTTTTTAAATTTAGATTTTCTCTTGCTATGAAAAATCTATGAAGCTGTCTATCCAATCTGATGAAGATTTCGAGTATAACCTGTGTTTTCATAACGGAACCTTATCAGGCTGATAGTTGCTGATATAAAAAGAGAGGCCAAATTTTTCTATCCTTTGAATATTTTCATCGATAATCTTATTAGCTACCGCTAAAATTTTCTTAATTTCACGCTCTATTCCTCCCATTTCCCTTGTAACGAAATTCATAATTGGTCTGGATGGAAAAGTTGATGGAAAGAAAGAAATATTCTTCCTTGTCTAAGAATACAAGTGTGGTTTTTGCCTAAAACACATAAGTTGAATATAATACGCCCTTCAGTTTCATAGTATGTTTTCATTTATATATCAGATATAATAATAACTTGCAGTTTTCTAATGACCTTCATCGCTAAGCTTGTGATATGCGGACAATGGAGAAGTTCCATTGAAACTTTCAATATTACAAAACATGAAAAGATAATGGAACCAAACTAATCGAATTTTTGGAATCCATTGGAAAAAACTCCAAGATGATACATTTGGCTGTTACGCTATCGGATACGTGGACGGTCAAATCATCGCCCTAAACATCGATAAAAGCTCTTCTTATTGTTGTTACAAGCAGAGTTGTGTCAGATCGCGCCATTACCTTTGCATTTACACTCAATTTATCACTAAGTGGGCGTTTGTATTGGCCAAAAAGCCATAAAAAACGATCCCATCTGAATAACCAAACAAAACAAAGGTTTTCCTCCTAGCCCATCGACTTTTAAGGACGGTTTTTTTCTCAATTGGCTCTTCGGCTTACCCTCCAATTTCACTCATGAGAGGGGAAAGAGGACAGAAGGGGATAGCGGCGGCGTATTCCGCTAATTGCCCTCACCCAGAGTGGTATTAAAAATTATTTCCACTACCCATTATGGAGATTTCGCGATAACAACTCACCGTTTGGCCCCCAAAAGCTCAACAGCATCTCTATAGCGTAGTGGGCACCATCAATTTACTCTGGATAGTATTTCGGTTGAGGAAAAAGGGTTATGATGGGAGAGTAGGGGGAGATATTTGAGTGGAAAGGGGAAGATGCGCTCTCCCGATTATCACGTGACCAATCCTCCCTCCTCCTCCTCTCCCTCCCAGCGACGCCTCCGGAATGGTGGGCGGTGGAGAAGGAGGTTTCAGCCTCCGGGCAATAGTCTATGGAGAAACAGAGTCGAGAAAAGTGGGGAGATGAGGCATAAACGAGGCCCCCACGTCGTCGGAGGAGTAGTTTTTTTTTGAGGTGCGGTAGAGGTGCGGTCAGGGTGGCGTCTTTTGTGGGGAGAAGTAAGGTGGTCAGTTGAGAAAGAGAGAGAGAGAAAAAAAGGGTGTGGAGGCGGTAAAGGAGGAGGAAGAGTTGGTAACCGTGTGGGGGAGGAGGGGAAATGAGAAGGGGTGGGGTGCGTGTGGGAGGTGGAGTAGGAGGCGGCGGGGCAGAACAGTGTGTGAAAACCTGTTCGCTCTCACCGCTGGGCTTCTTGAGAAATTCGGCGCCCACGGCTGGACCGAGAGGAACGTGGTTGCCTCTAGGGTGGAAGTGTAGGATGTTAACTCCCTCCTCCGGTCTCCGTGGAGAGAAAATCTTCCTGCGCCCCTGACCGTCTACGCCTCCTCCTCCCACAGCCTCCCTACCACTTTCCTCCGCCTCCTCCTGCTACCAAAACAGTGCCACCAGGGATGCCATCATCATCATCAGTTACTCTCATCTGCACCCATTGCCTCCGTTCTGATCCTATTGTGCAGCATTCCAAATTATAAGTTTTGGACTATCTTTCCCCGAGAACGGATCCCTACGAAATAAGGAAGCTTCTTAAAAATTGGTTTCCCCCATATCATTTCGGTGCTTCGAGGTCCGTATCCTCATATTTTTTCATGTGCCCACGTGTCCTGTTTGCAAATAATTTGCTGGTTACTTTGTCGCATTTTGTATGATGAGTCATAATCGTCATTATTATTATTTTGTTGTAATTTACCCAAAGTATGTAAGTAGATTGAACTCATTGGCAGGAAAAGTTGTTGAGTGCGAAAGCCCATACAGGCGACAGCATGCGGTCATGTGATGTTAGAGACCTACCTAAGCTTCACCAAGGCCGACAATATATAGTTTTGTATCAAAATGATTGGCCCATTTTGAAAAGCTTGTTGAGAAGTCGTGTTATCGTTATAAATACGATAGGGCAGCGGTTCCCAATCTTTTCGAGTGTGCAGACCCCTTTTCAACCTTCAAAAATTTCAGGGATCACATCATGCTGCTAGTTTTTTTTACACTCCATTGTATATGGAAATCTAACGTAATATCAAAGGAATAATAAGCACTCAGCAACCGTTTGTAATGTGTCACTTTACATTTTGTGACATTCTAATTGATTACCTCAAGAAATATATTTGCGGAGCATAGCAGTGAGGATGTTATTTTTTCCGCGGACCCCCTGTAGTAGCCTCGCGGACCGCCAGGGGTCCGCGGACAACGGATTGGGAACCACTGTGATAGGGAAATGTCGGTATCTTCCCATCACTTTGTTTCCAAAACCCTGAGCGTCATTCTGTAATTATTTTATTTATTTTGGATAGTTGTACCATTAAGGATTATGTTATATTTATTATATTATATTTATTATCGTATTGTATTTATTATTATTTAATATATTACTTTTAAATTATAAATTATCCTATCTCTAATTAGAGGCATTACGGCTGATGGCAGACACAAATTCATGAAATTAAATACGTAGTAATCAAATTACACTTAATAACTTAAACCTTTAAGTTAAGCAATTTATAGTTTTGTATTTTCCTCAGAACTCACCCAAGTTTGCATAATTACGCAACAGCTATATCATAATCGCATGGATTTTTAGCAACCGGTAATTTTATGTAATTTAAATGATTACGTTTGAGGTTTGTTTTATAGTTAATTGATAAGTAATCTCTTTATTCTGGCTGTCTGAAATTTAACTCGGTTAGTTACATTTAGACTTCT
Organism: Tanypteryx hageni; assembly: GCA_028673005.1. Taxonomy (NCBI): domain Eukaryota; kingdom Metazoa; phylum Arthropoda; class Insecta; order Odonata; family Petaluridae; genus Tanypteryx; species Tanypteryx hageni. The sequence continues at coordinate 71,812,389 of CM054113.1, forward strand.
ATCTGATAGGATAATGGAGGGAAAAAACCGGGCCATGCCTAGCGTTCTGATATAATCTGCGTTAGGAAGGCGTACGCTCGGTCCACATTTCCTTTTAATCGGCCCAAGCGATAATGACATGTAAAATATCTTTAGGTAGTTCCGTTTCCAACCAACTTTTAGTGTTAGCTTGGTATTTATCTTTGTGTAATCAAACCTTGAATAACAGCGGTTCAACAAAGCAGCTCATGAATCTTACGCCTCATGAAAACTGTCATGCGCTGGATACCGTGTCATAAATGGCCCTTAAACGAAGGGGATTAGGTTTTGTGTAATAGAGTGATACGATTGTTTAATAAACCTTACAATTGTTAAATTCCAGAGATTAATAAGTGGCATTGGTCAATTTCGTAACCTCGGATTGAAGTACATATATGTGATGCCATTTCGCGGTCTGTAGTATATGAAATTATTTTTCTCTAAAATTTCAGTATTAATAATTCAATCGTTCAGAATGATTCGATAAACTTAGTAGGAAATTGCCGGAACACTAAATTTATTCTTTAAGTTTGAAAACAGCTTTAACTATAAAATTCAGTAAGTTGTGTGCTTTATTCTCCTATATTTTATTATCGACTTCGGTTTTTTTATTGCTGTTTAATATCCCTTAGATATTGAAATACGATCTTCCAGTTTAAACATGCGAAGCGGGTTAAGTATTTCAAATTCCCTAATCAACCGATTAATAGTAAAGTTTTCACGCTCAAATTGATAACCCAAGCTAAAGTGCCGAAATTCGCGTCATTTCTCTTAAAATAATGTGGCAGGACAGTTTTATTACTCTGGTAATAATTTGCAATCACTTTAATTCACACACACGACCGAAGTCGATATCTCTCACTATTTCTCTCTCTTCGAATCGCTGCGGCATTAATATCGTAAATCTATTTTAAAAAATCTTTTCATTTCAATCCTGTTTCCTTTCAAATTCCTTCCCGGAGTTTCTTTTCCTGCTTGCATTCTCATTTGTTTGTTTTTTCCCACTTCCGAGAAACGGATCGGCCATCATTGCCCGTTTTTTCATTTATCCCTGTTTTTCGTACACACCCCCTTTCTCTGTTTCTAATCCTCTCTCTCTCTCTCTCTCTCGCCGCCATGGTTTTAGGTGGAAAAGGAGATGGAGAATGTGGGGAGAGAGATGGGGGTGTGTGGCATTGGTATAGGAGAGGAATGGGATGGGAAAAAAAGGGTTAAAAGGGGGATTTGCCGATGCATCGCGGAGATAGGCACGGAATAACAGTTCGTGCGTTCGTATCTCAATCGCCGCTCTCGGGCCCTTTACCGAAACTTTTCTTTTTTCCCCTTCTTTTCAGTGGGAAAACATGGGGAAGGGGGGGGGGGGAGGAGGGAGAAGTCCCGTCCAAACGAAGGGATTTTTATTTTTCTTTTCTCTCATCCACGCCCATGTGTGTTTCCATATCTGCTGCTGCCGCCGCTGCATCGAATCCGATCTACTGTAAGCACACTCGCCCCCGGGGGGACAGCCAGCGACTACTACCTTATCGTCCCTGGATTTTTCCCACGCTCCCTCCTTTCGTTTCTGATCCGTCTCTCTTACCCTTCTCACTGTTCTTCCTCTCTTTGTGTTTGCCTATTCGCTCTATTTCGATGCGTAAACTAGCTCTTTTTCTTAGGCATTTAGTTTGGTTTATCCCCAATGTATTTTCTCCCTCGCTTATGTCTTAACATTATTATCTTCTTAACTGTTATCTTTCTGATCGTATTTTCCCCCATGTTTTGCCGTTTCGTTGAACACATTGAACAAAACAGCGTAGCTCAGGTTTAATACTTAAAATCAAGTGTTAGTTTAGGCTACGATTTTCTCACGTCACGCACATGCTGAAAATGTGATGCGCTCAATTCAGAACGGCGTATAATTAAATTTTATACGTGTTGGGTAAATAAGTATCCCATATGTGCACAATAGTAGCCGCGTTGGATGTGTGTTTACTATAGCTCTCGCTTTTCCCTTTTTTCCGTTTTCCCTATCTTTTAACACTCTCACTTTCGATTAAGCGATCATTCCTCTCTTCATTCTCTGTACCCCGTTCTTTTTCATTCTATTTCTTTTCTATGACCTCTTTAATCTTTCCTTGTTTTTCTTCCCTTTCCCTGCCTAACATCTTGTCCTTTTTTCCCTATTGTTTATTTTCCTGTTATGTTCGTAGTTTCTCTTCTGCATTATCTCTAGCTTTCGCTTCGCTTTTTCCCAAACTTAATGCCCATTTATTATTGTATTATTTTCTTTACCTACTTACATATTTCATACCTTGAATTTTATATTTTATCCTTCATTTTGTTTTCTCATTTTAATTCTTTTTCTTTTCCCCTTCTTACCGCACTTTTTTTGCTTTCTCTTTTTATTCCTCCATGTTTTTATAACATGGCACATGTCCCGCTCTTTAAAATTCTTTAATATATCGTCTCCGAATTTATATCTAAATTTATTTTATGTGACTTTGTCAACCCTTTTATTCATACCAATTTTTTGTAGATGGCGTATATGTTTTTAAATATACTTTTGCCAATATCAGTTAAAATGAAACCTGCGCAAAAATGCCGAAATTTACTACTAATTTACCTAATGAAACTTTTGTGCGAAACCATTAGCCACAATAAAAAAATATTGAATTATATGTGTGTGTGCGTGTGTGTGTGTGTGTATACACATATTCGGAGATAAAATTAACGAGTTAATGGGTTTTCATGTTTGCAACGAAGTTGCTCTGGAGGAAACGCTGTATTTGAGAAATCTAGCACCGTACGATGGAAATGAGAACATCAGCAACTGAATTCATTGCTTGTTTCTGGAATTTTACTTAATATTAGAAAAACCAAGACTAAAATGAATAAAATAAATTATTTTTAAAAAGTATTTTTAATATTAATATTCTGTAATATATGCGTAGTAAAATGAAAAAAACTAAAATTTCTTAAATTAAATAAAGCGCAGTAAAATGAAAAAATATAATTTTGAAACTTTGATCATGAAATATTGAAATTAAAGGATTTTGGCGTATTGAATTTAATTAGTTATTTGTATTGATGTTATGAAATTACCGCCAAAATCCTTTAATTTCAATATTTCTTGATCGAAGATTCAAATTTTATTTTTTTCCTTTTAGTGCGCTTTATACAATTTAAAAATTTTATTTTCTTCATTTTAATACGCATATATTAAATAATTTTAATACTAAAAATAAATTTTTAAAATAATTTATTTCCTCCTAACTTTTTCTCATTTTCTTTATTTTCATTATCTTCTCCGTATACCTTTCTCTTCGTAATTTTTCGCATTTATCAATTTCTCTTCTCTGTTCACCTCTCTCTTTCTCACTTCACTTCCCTCTTTTCCTCTCTCCTAGTCTTCTCCTTCACACGCCCTATGCCTCTCTTCCTCTCCCCATCCCTTTCTCTCCCTCTCTACAACGCGATCACCGAGATCCCCTCAAATCGATACGATTGAAATGTTTATTGGCGTCCAAGTGGTTGCCTCGGAGATAAGCTCTCTTTTTCTCCCTCTCTCTGTTAGACTACACGTTGAGAAAAAACTCCTCCCATTCTTTTACCACTTTTATCGATGTACTCGGGCGATTGGAGTTCGCGGACTTTCTTTTAGAGCCCTGTGGGATTATTTGACAAAAAAAGAAAACGCGGGAAGTGAATCGAGTGTGATTATAAGGGAGGAAACTAGAGCTGAAAAAAATCGGGTCGGACTTCGGCGAATAATGGTGTGCCGGGAAAAGGAGACTAGAAAGTATTTCGTTCATTTGCATTTTTAACCTAGGCAGAGTTGTGTCAACGGATTTGGTACATGGAGTTTAATTTTCTTGACTTGTTGAAAACATTGGTCGTCATTCAACGAATTGACAATCAAATCTCACGAATAACCGAAAGTTGATCTGCATCGAATGATATCATCATTTCTGGGGAATTTCAGCAAAGCTAAATCAACGGTGACTTATGAAGGCTGTTATGAGGCGAAAAAATTTTGAGCTTAGGCTTGAGTAGCTAAGATCGATTGAGTGATTGTTTTTTTCTACGTGATCGGAATAGTTTTCTGTTCCGTTACGTGAAGCATAAGAATTTTACGCGTGTTGTTTATTTTCAAAAGGAGGATAAATGAAATCATTATTTATGGAGACTGAATTTTCTACTCGATATGACTTTTTGTCCGAATGCATTACGTATCTCTCAAAATCTTTCAGTTGCTTGCGATTTTAAGAAACTAATATTCAAACCGTGCTTTTCAATTTCTATATAGAAAAATGTCTATTTTAGAAATGACATGCCATTGTGCTGGCAACGAATGTCTTATTTATGTTTTCAAACTTTCGCATGGATATTTATTATTAGTTCTAGTATATTAATAATGAGTCGAGACTACGGCTGGTTGGTTGGTTTGTATTAATGGGTAATCAACCTCTTGAATTATTATAACCATAACTATTTCCACACCGTACACACACACACAAAGGAGGAGGGAAATACTTTACATCCGCCATCGAAAACTTTTCACGGCTAATGAGACCTCGTAGTGCCTAAAAGTAACTCTGTATGTAAACAAATCATATCAGGCAGGGGCGTCCCGTGGAATTTTGGCGCACCGGGCGAGATAGATCTCCAGCTCCATAAAGGCTTGTTGAGATATTTACAAAGTGCATGTTAATTAATTCATCGCTCTGTAAAAATTATCGATAATGAAAAAATTAAAGGAATGCCATCAAGATCCCAGCCTGTTCCGCGATATAAGTTGACATCCAATATTTATTCACCTGCAAATAATGCATAGATAAATGATCGGGGTAGCGCCCCGGGCAGCCTCCCGGCTCGCCCGTACCTCGAGCCGGCCCTGATATCAGAGCATCAAATATTGCTCTTGCCAGGGATACGCGGCTCCACTCTTTAGATGGTCTGTCTTCGAGACAATTTTTATCTTTCCCTCCGTTCTCAGGATAGTTCCTCGGTTAATTTTGTTCCAGGTGTGTATAATATAAATGTTTTCGTCCCCAAAGCATCAGTTCGTTAAATTAAAACAGAATTTGATATCATAATAGGTTTCCGGGACCATTTCTTCCATTAAGCAAGCCATCTTAGCGAAAATGTTAAAAGTTGCCACTTGAATAAAACATAAATGTCCTTATCTTCCTTGTTCATTAGATTTACAGGAGGTGAGGAAATAATTGGGAAAAAAAGATTCGAACGGCACCTCGTGTTTTGAAGCATCCCAGAATGATCGATATATAGTCCCTGAGAGACGGAAGCGGCCAAAAGTAGCATCATTCGATAATTATTTTAATCGGCGGTAGGGAATAAATTTAAAGCGGACATGTGCGCGCGCATCCGGTTAAAGAAAAATGATTCGGATGCGTTGGACCGTGTTTCTTTACAGCTCCCGTAGAATGCGAATATAAAATGCAAATGGTCCTCAAGTGGCAGGATAAATAGACTTTTAACACCGGCGTATTTCTCGGTGGTTTATTTTTTCCTCACCCGAAAACAACGGCGCGACGAGCGTCGGTTTTCTCTTGTGCGTTTTTGTTTATTCGCCACCTGCATTCTCGGAATTCGGGCGCGTAAAAGGCTTGACAGAAGGAGAGAACAAATAAAAACGGGGCAGATCCAACATCTCTCTTTTTTATATGGTAGAAAACAAAACACATTCCGCCATCAAGCGACGATTTATTTATTTTTTCGAGTAATCGAAAAATAAAACACAATCGTCGGATATGTTCTCGGCGTGCCGACTAAAGAAAAAATTTATCTCCTCTCTCGTTTTTTTAAATTGGCTCACGATCAGCGTTTCGCATTTTAACTTTTCCTCCATATCCGTGACGATTATCATCACTTCCCTCGCGTTGATGGATTTATTATTATTCACTTCGCCTCATTCTTCTTTCATGTGGGCGGAGATGTGTTGTTGGGAGGGGTGAAGGGGTACCTCAAGGTGCCATCCTCCCACCTAAAATGGTTTCCGAGATGGGTCTCATAAACAAAGAAGCGAAAGGGCGAAGAAGAATATCCATTGCGTCACAGGCAGACACACAAACACCCACATGGAGGCTGTCTTAATTACAGCACTCTTCAAGAGAGAAAGAGAGATATCTAAGAAAAAAAATTAAATAGAGCGTGATGATTTTGGAGGTGTAAAGTGGTATCAAGGAGCTACCGCGCCACTTCTAAAGGTCCCCAAAAAAACTTCCTTTTTTTTGTTTGTACACTCAACCCTTCCATCAGTAGATCGTATTTTTATTAATTTTTTTTCTATTTGGGGTTGACCCGATCGTAACGACTGACGGGACTTCTTAAATTATTCTTTTTTCTTGCCTCTTTTCTTTTCTGCCTCTCTCTACGTCTAATTCCGTTTTCTCTCTTCCTTTCCATCTATCGATTACTTTCTCTACCTTCTCCTTTTACGAGGCCGTAAAGTAACCCCTTCCATCGACGGGAATATTTTCGGCGCCGAACTTTTTAACTTGGGTTCTGATAGACAAAAGGGAAGCTTTTAATCCATGTTTTCTCCCTTCGACTTCGTAATCGAAGTTCAAGGAAATGAGTGTCAGGTGGTGAGGGGTCGAGGGGAACGATTTTGTTAGAGAGCGGAACTTCTTTTTTCTTAATCTTCCGTCCCGTCTCGCATATATTAATAATAAGTAATCGCGACTAATTGAATTCTCTGGTTCATTTTCATTGGGAAAAAACTGGAATGCATTAGATTCTAGAGTGATAAAGAGATTTATGAACCGTGTTGCTTCAGAAAGTCCCGCTAGAATTTGTTTCCTTTCCTATTCATTATTCCCCGACTTACTTCTCACTGATATAGGTGGCCAATGTCCACAAGACCAACTGCTGATTTAATTGCATTTGCTGCTATAATTTATTTAATTCAAACGTTAAGTTCAATTATTTTGTTCGTTCAATAATATATTAACTATTATAATTAGATTGAAAGAACGCTACTGTTAGGTGTATATTTTATTTTAAGTGGCAGCTGAGCTATATACAGTAAAATTAGTCGGTGTGTTATGAAAAAATTGTTGTCGTGTTTGTTATTTGCATGCCAATATCTATCCTGTACTCACGTTAAAGTTATATATCATTAGTTTAACGCTGTGTAATCGTATGAGTAAAGTTCTATCTACTAGATCACAGTGCAGCATTGTTATGAAGCAGAGTAAAAGTCTGTATGTGCGTATTTAAAGCAATTAAAATGTGCGATAAAATTTGAATGGAAAATTTAATGCGCATAATAAAATAAACAACATTTTAATGGAAAGGACCTTTTGGAGTATTAGTATTCAGAATAATGCGGACGTGAAATTTAAACTGAATTATTTTATTGAAGATGATGTTAAATCACACGAATTTTGAAATGTCCATAGAGAATTTGCGCTCAGCTTTTTTCGAACAAGTAGGAACCTCAAAAAATGTTGTTAATTTAAAATGTCATGAGGCAAGTATTCAGCATATTCCCACTTAAATCCAAGATGTGCAAACTTAAGGTAGATAAACGAAATTCATCACGTTCAATGTCAATGGCGCGAATTCCTCGAAAGATGCGTGTTTACGTCAAGCATTAAGCCCACTTTACACAGTACGATTTTTCTATCACGGCACGAGCCGTCTCGTCGCATACCGCATTACGAATAAATTTACTCAGGACGAAAGAGTACGAGGCGTCTCGCAAAAAATACACGGCACGTTGTCAAGCGAAGTTGAACTTACTGAGACTTTATCGTTAACGAAGAGAAATTTTAAATTGCAAAAAAAGTAGAAAAAGTCAATAAAAGGTTTCATTGGGGGAGTCAGGGGTCGATTTTAATTGATATTTGATGAATTTCGGCTTATTTTTTTAAAAAATTTACATCAATTTCGAAATATTCCTTTTCTAATCCTGCGTTAATTTTGTAGTGTAGCAGGTGTGGTGGCTAAAGGTCCCTGTTGCTAAAAGAAGATATGAAATTGCGCGAAATATGGGATTCGGCAATATCCTCTCCTGAATCCGAAATGTGCGTGTATAGTAGATAACCATCAGGGTTATTGATTTTGAATGCTTCAGACGCCATTTCATTACCCTTAGCATTTTTCCGGGAATTTAAGTCTCTTACAATTGAATTATATTGTGTATTGAGTTAGTTATTACCAAACTGTTTCAGAAGCATTTAACCTATGCGTTTTTTATTCTGCTACCAGATGTTCTCGCACGTATTCAGAGCCTTATACTATTTAGGATTGATGTTCAAGTCAGATGGCATCAATATATATCAGCTCCTGTTGACCCGTCCAAATCCTCGCCCCTTGCAGCATTGAATCCCATTCGATCAACTCCCGCCCCAACCCTGTCCCCCTCGCGTACCGAGAGGCTGTACACATGGGCGGCCAGTTAGCACGTTTCGTAACCCTCTCCTCACTTTTCGAGCACATCCAACTTACAGCCTTCGTCCATTTCCCTTTTCTCCGAGAGATCTGCGAGGAGCGATCATTCAGTTCTCTCCACCCTTTCCATCTTCCTCTTCCATTGTGCCCAGTCTTTTTCTCTCCCTCTCCTCCCACCTTCATCTCTTTTCTCGTTACCTCCCATCGCTCGAGGCACCAACTGCCTGGAAGAATCGCTTATTTTTTCTCATTCTGCTTCGAGGGCGGGGTTGTGACACGCCAGGCTACTCACACTCTTTCACCTCCGTGTCGGAACACGGCGTTGGCACGGACGTCTGGAGGTTTATCACGCGTTTCTAAATCGGCCGCAACCGGTTATCTGAGCTGTCAAACGTGATTTTCCGAAACAAGTGTTTCGGTCGGTCAATGTTTTGAAATTTCGTCATACGCGTTGAATATTGTGTATTGAGACTCGTGCTTACCTCAGAATGAATTTTTAGAGCCTGAGATGCTTGAATGAAATGTGAATGTCAAGAATTACGCGTGATCATCGCGCGAAATCATATCTTACAATTATTTGGCTATATGCGCAACAGCTTCGAAAAGGGTTTCATACGGGAAAAGTTGGAAATTAAACCAGTGTTTTTAGTATTGTTTGTTTCGCAGTGAAACCAATGAGCTAGACAGGTTGAGAGTATGGAATGATGGGAAGATGTCCTTTTAGTTTTTTTAGCTTATTAGTTGGAATTAAGACACCTTATACCACGGAATTTCTTCCAAATATCAATTGTTTCTTCCAAAACCGCAATTAATGAACGTCCAAAATATTATTTCATTCTGCTTGTAAGGAGTTATGGCTATAATAATCCAAGGGGTTGATTAGCTAAAAATACACACAAACACAATATTATTTCATTCTGTGTGACATCTTGCGCCCTTCTCTTCTGCATATATAAAATTAGCGCGTTTTTATTTTTCGTGCGGTTATACCGCCACCTTTTGTTTTATAAAGGGTTAGCACGTGGAGGTGAGGTTAGCGATTAAATGAGATAGACTGAATAGCTGAGTTAGCGTTGTATTCCGCATCATCATTATTCATAAATATAATTTTTTGGACAATTGGTACTTTCAAAATACCATTTTAGTTTAGAACGCAATCAATTTTGTATTAAAATTTAGAATGTTTCTTTATCGGTCTCTGCGAAGTTTTCAATACTCAAACTTTTCAAGAATAATTGGCGTCAATGTGAAAATGTAAGCTCAAAACATTAACTTTCCATCTTTTATACCTTCGAAGATATAATTAAAACAATCAAAATTTATTTAAAACATACCTCAGCTGGTTAATTATATCGTAATCTTTAGGTCCAATTTCATTTCTTCGCCGTAAATTATACATTCTTTTCCACTTAAACGAAAGGAAAATTAAAGTATTTATTTATTTAATTTCTTCGTCGTAACTAATCCATTTCCTTTCATTTATTGTGCTCTGTGTACACACGTAGATATTTATTACATATTTGTAGTAGTTCTTGTTTACTTCAGTTGCTACGAAGATTGTTTTCGTTGACAACAGTTAATGATATTGTGTAAGAAATACAAAATATATTACGACTTTCTTGATAGATATTTCTCCAACTTTTCGAGATAAATGGCATTAATGTGGAAATTTACCCTAAAAATTTCAGCTTTCCATATTTTATACCTTCGGTGATATTAAGAATAAACTTTAAATGGGTCTCAATCCGACTTGATATTTTCAAAACTCTAATCCAAAGAAAAACAAATGACAGCAGTATAGAAGTCTACCATCCAAGTTTTAGCTCTCCATCGTTTATGGTTTCGTAACAATTCCAATTTAAGTAAGTGCAAGGAGAGGCAGACGCCAAAGTAAAATTATAAGCGCAATATTTTTAATACGCCCTAAAAACGTGCAATGTTCTTAGTTTTCAAGCAGCAAACGTTATATGGTCCGCATGCGTAAGTTTTCTTATTGGTCAAACAATTACGAAGGGTGGGAACTTCAACACACGTGTCGTATTATTTCCAGTCGTTTTTTTCTTACCACAGGGAGGTGACTTATGCTCCTTTATTAATTCTATACGCGCCACTCCCTTATTCAGCCGACCCATACATCTCTCTCCCCATCCTTCCCGATCACCCAGCATCACCCCTGACTAACCCTGCTGAAATCACCATTCATGTCCCTACACCATGCGGAGCAACCCCTATGCATATCGACACAGCTGTGCGCCTCGGATTTGACCCTGTGGGTACGGTTATCCTTCACAACCTCGGACTCTCACTCTTTTACCATCTCTTTTCTCCTCTCCAACACATGCTTCTTTGGGCTGTTGTCAATGATTTCCCACAACGATCAAAATAAAATCTGGGAAAAATATCTTCCTTCATTGGACCTTACCCTCTTCCTCCCTTAACCCATTCTCTTCTTATGGGACTAAAAGGTCCCTTTCCTTTTTATAAGTCATTTCTGGAATACTCGATATCAATAAATACATATATTGTTACAGCAATGAAATAACACAGCTCAGATCTTTAACAGTAGCAGAATTTCCTAAACAAGTAATCAGTTGAAAAAGGGATGCAGAATACACTGAAAAAAATTTCTCATATAAGTACGCTTATAGTCCGTGCAATAATGTCATTGATTACACAATTATATGGACAGTTTTACGGTAGCTGGAAGTGAAACTCTAAATGTTTTAATGTTGCTTGGCGCTATATATTTACATTTGAGGAGTATGATTCATGTAGTATTGTTTATAGCAACAACCTCTACAACTGGATGAGTTTTAATCAAAAGCTCTGTTTGAGTAAATCGACATTTTTGAAAAACTACAAGAATAAACTACTCTAAATCTTTGCTCGATATAGTTCATTTTAAGAGGGTTTTTATTGATCTTTTATTATATAAATGCGATATTTCTTCAGTTACCGTTAAACCTTTTAGCCCCTAGAGATGACAAATTACATACAGACGGTATTGCATAAATCCTCCTTTTCGGAAGCAGGGGCGCCTAAAACGTGTATATTTATCGAAACATCGAAGTCGAGCTTGTCCACGATCACAATACCTTCTCTTTGTACATGAGAAAGTTAAATGAAAATTGTAAAAAAATTCCTCCACACTTCCTTCTCCTTATAAAACTATTCTCCCTCTTCACTTGTATACTTTCTCCGTATTTATCTCCATCCGTCACATTCCCTTATCTCTCTCTCCTTGGCCATCTGATTCCAATAATCTTGTGATTTTGCTCCGTTGCCTTCTTGCTTGCTCCGTAAACGATGGAGTTTTCATGCCGTGCTCTTATGCGAGTTCGCCGCTCTGTCGGATCGCTAGACGGGGCATCGTTCGGACTCTTCCAGACGGAATTCCTTTCATCTCCAGCGCTGGAATAAAAAGGCGACATCAGTTTCTAGGATAGTGGGTCATTGTAGTCATAGGTTATTTATGGGACTTTTTGGGCTGAGGTAGGAGATATATGTGAGAGTTTTATAGTTGACAAACCGGCCGAGGATTCCTGATTAAATCTTCGTGCGCGATCTGCAAGGGTCATCCAAGATTAAACATGAGTAACCGCGTTTGTGTTGCTAATGATTTGACGCTTGAAACCTATTCTTGAAATGTTTGTGCCGTTGTTTTTACAGGTACGATTGATGTGTTTCCAAAACTTCTCCTCCGTAATCTTAAAAATTAGTTTCGCGATTGCCTTAATTCACAGAATGAAAAATTCTTGAATCGAATTTGAGTAAGACTATGTAATTACATATGATAAGATCGTAATATCAGGAATGCGACGCAGTCTTCTGATTGGAAAACATTTATAATGCGTTGTATGTTACGAATGGAAATTCTTTCCACATTTTTGGGGAATTTAGGCGGAAGAGGTAATTACAGCTTTCGAGCATGTTTTCTTAAATTACCTTAAGGCATTAGACCGAAAACTATAAATCCTCATTTAATTAGTTTCTTGATATAAGCGGGCAGGGCTGAAAACCTTTTATGAGCTGTGATCCCAAAGTCCAGTATTACATTGGAATTACTAAAATATTATCTTATATTTAAAAGTGTATTCGCCATATTCCGACTTTTATATTAACGATCCACTCTAAAAATCAATTAATAGAATCATATTATTGTATTAACTTCTGTTTGTGTTGTTAAAATACAATTCATAGCGTCGTTGTTCATTATATGTAAATGTGAGCGAAGCTCCAATTTTAGCCTTTCTTATGTAAATCTTGCGCTATTAACGGTCGTTTCACCTACCTAGATCTGAAGCATATAGTCTGAAAAAGAATACAATCGATAGCATTTACTTTCCTACTTACAGTGAGAATTTAAGTATTAAGTTACAGGAAATCCCAAAATTGTAAAAACTCAAAATTTAATATACTTCGAATAGACTATTGTTGAACTTTTGTTTTTTGATAAATCCTTTTTTGCGAAAACGCGGATATAAAATTTTAAAAAATATGTATTTACCGTACCATACCGAAGATTAACACATAATTTAATATTAGTAGTAACTCATAGGAGATACCCATGGAAATGAGTCTTTTAGAGATGGAAAATTTTAACATAAGAATTCCGAGAAAATATTGTTGACTCTTGTGATTGAAACATTATAAATAAGAAATTTACTTAAACACATCGAAAACTTGGAGCTCGATTGCTTTACAACTTGTCTTTTTCGCTTCGATCTCGATTCTACCTCAACTTGCTTCCTCTTCTTTACTCCTCCCTCTCTCCGCGACTCCCCCTTCCCTTATCCTCCTCTTTCCTCCTTCCCTTCCCCTCTTCTCAATTGGCAGTCAAGAATACCAGGTCGTCGCGGCAATATTCACGCCCCCGTCACTCCATAGCAGCTATGCACCCCGAGGGCAGCCCTTCAACTCTCCCATCCCATCTCCCTTTGCCATCCACCTCCATCCAAAGCCGCATTTCCCACCCGCCCCCTCCACCCAAAGACAACTCCCCCGTGGCTCCGCTTCCGAACAACCGGTTGCTTCGAATCTAACAGCCGGACAGAAGAGGGCGATGGCTGCCCGGAGAGGGCGTGGAGGGGGGGGGGCGAGGCCGCGAGCGCTGGGTGGAGAAAAGGGGAGAGGATGGGATCGGCGAAGGGGAGCTGCGTGGTGTGTGAGGGGAGGAGGGGGAGGAAGGGTCACAAGATAGAGGATGAGGAGAAGGGAGGGTGGTCTGCTTTTTGGGTGCCGAGAACCAGAGAGTGGTCCAGGAAATTAATAAGAGGACGGACTCCTGGGGGGGAGGAGGGTGAGAGGACGGAGACGGTAGGTGTTTCGGGGGCGGTGGGGGAGGGGGCGGAGGAGGAGGAGGAATAGGAGCAGGTGGGAGCCGATTGGGTGGGGCAAGGAGGTCCAGTCTGTCCGGCGCCGTTTGTACGTACGTTGCAACCGAACCTCCTCCTTCGAACCAATCCCCCTTCCATTTTCTTTTAATTTTTTTGCTTTTTCAGAGTCGCTGTCGTAGTTTTTACAATTATTTATTATTTCTCCGTCTGACCTCGTGCGCTTCTTGGTGCTGCAGGTGGATTGACCCCTCACACCCTATTCATTCCTTCCCCTCACGCCCTCTAACTCTCCTTACTCGCTCTCTCTCTCTACTCTCTTCCCCCCTCCTTTCCCTCCTTCCCTCGCTCTTTTCTTTTCTATCCTCCCTCTCTTTTAGTGTCTCCTCCCTCTTTTCTCCTCCCTCATTTCTCCTCCCTCCTTTCTCCTCCCTCCTTTCTCCTTCCTTTCTCCTCCCTCCTTTCTCCTCCCTCCTTTCTCCTCCCTCCTTTCTCCTCACTCCCTTCTCATCCCTCTTTTCTCCTCCCTCCTTACTCCTCCCTCCATTATTCTCGCTCCTTTCTCCTTCCTCCTTTCTTTTTCCTCCCTCCTTTCTCCTCCCTCTTTTCTCCTCCCTCCTTACTCCTCACTCCATTCTTCTCCCTCCGTTCTCCTACCTCCTTTCTCCTCCCTTCTTTCTCCTCCCTCCTTTCTCCTCCCTCTTTTCTCCACCCTCTTTACTCCTCCCTCTTTTTCTCCCACCTTTCTTCTCCCTCCCTCACCCTCCATTCCCCTCTTACCTTTCTCTACCCTCTCCTTCCTTCACCTTTCTTCTCGCTCTTCCCATCTTTTTCTCTTCCTCTTTTTTCCATCCTCTTTTTCCTTCTCGCTTTCTCCTCACCTCTCTGCCCCTTAACTACATCTCTCGTTTTCCCTCTTCCCGCATTTCTTTCGGTCTCTCTTCATCTCCTGTCTCCCTCCCTCACCCTTCTGTCTACCTCTCTCTCCCTTTTACCTCTGCCTCCTCCTCACTCCCTTTTCCTCCGATTCCTCTAAGAGGCCTTTTATTCGCTTTCGATTCGTAATATATTTGATCCTAACTCCTCGCGTGCTATCTACAAAGTCGTATAAACTTAGGAATGCGAACGTCGAGGGTATTTTATGCCTTTGGAATCTTTCTGTCTTTTTTTTTCTCTCTCTCTCTCTCTCTAACTCTCCTCCCTCTTTCCTTTCCTATGCATTTCGCACTCTCTCCTGTTTCTATCCCGCTCTCTCCCCTACATCTTCCCTTCGGAACGAATATCTCTTTTCACGCGGTGCATCGGTATGCCGGTAACCTTTATTTATGCGTCCGGGCGTTACGTCTTAATCCTAAAATGCGTCCTTCACGATTGTGTTCTGCGCGAGAAGGGGTTTTGGGGAGAGCTTTTTAAGTGATGCACATGTGTACTTCGCGCGGTATTTTATGCGCGCGGGACGAGTTTTATTCGGAAAAATAAAAATACCG
The DNA here is from genome assembly GCA_028673005.1 of Tanypteryx hageni. Lineage (NCBI taxonomy): Eukaryota > Metazoa > Arthropoda > Insecta > Odonata > Petaluridae > Tanypteryx > Tanypteryx hageni. Next base: position 71,827,624 of record CM054113.1, read on the forward strand.
GCCGTTAACCACTCTCGGGAACTGTCAGTGCATTATTATATGTGTGTGCTTATGTGCGTGTGTTTGTGTGGGTGGGTGTGTCTGTACCTGTGTGAGAAGGCGTGAGCGCGTTATAATATAAGGATGCGTACAAATTTTCGTGATAAGTTCGTATCGGCAGTGGTAACGAACAGAAAACTGAACGAAAATAAACAAATGCGTAAATTTATTTCATATTATTCGGAATAGATTTCATTTAAAATAACTCCTTTTGCGTTATCTGATATTGGTTTCGGCTCATTATAGAGGTCTTATTTTATGAAACGACAAATTTTTCTTTAGAAAATAAAATAATACTTCTCAGAAAATATCAACTTTGTGTCAGAAATGCCGTACAGATAATGTACTGATAATCATTACTAAATCATAGAAAATAAATACAGTTTAATCTCGAATAGGATGAAATTATTTTATTTCATAGATTAAGAATATTTAGGTACTAAATATTAAAACTCCTAGCAAATTTTCTTGAAAAATATATTTCGTCAAATCTTCAGATCTGACGAAATTCAAATATTATAAAACACCATAAAACTTCCTAAATTAATTTAAAAGTTTGTGAGAACCTATCTGAAAATCTAACCACTTATTTTTGCTTTCATTCCGCTTCCTTTCCGTTGTTTCTGTGCCTTTAAGCCAGGCTCCTGAACTCGGCAATAAAAGATTGGTGCTTCCTAGTCGTCAACATCAGGGAGTCTGAAATGAAAGAATATTTTCCTTATATTCTACATGTTCCCCATTACACGTTCACACCCTGTTGTTAAATCCCATCCAAACCGTTTCTCCCCACCCTTTTTCCTTCCTTTTGATTTCAATTGGCCTCCTCCCCTTTGGCGTATCCTTTATCTTCCCTCACCGCTCTCTCTGTCTCCTACATTCCACCTCACCCTCTGCCCTCGGTCACTTCGTCTAGTACTTTTACTTCTATCCTCTTTCCTTCCCCTCCAAATTCCACTCGTAACTTACTCCTCCCTCTTTTTACCTCCGTTATCTCCCTCCACCTTCCATTCTACCCTACCACTTCTCTCTCACCTATTTTTACCCCTTTCCACATCTCTTTTACCAATCTACCACTTCCCATCCTTACCTCCCAAAAATGCTCCTTTTTCCTGCAACCGAATTCCCACCTCCTCCTCTCCCTATACGCCGCATCACTAATCCCATCTCTCTCTCTCTCTCTCTCTCTCTCTCTCTCTCTCTCTCTCTCTCCATTTCCTCCACTTTTTCACTCCTACCGTTACCTCTACCTACCGAGTCTCATCTCCCGCTTACCCCACCTCTATCGCTCTCCCACTCCCTCTTTCCGATCCCTCTTCTTTTTCTCCCCTCTACTGTCTCTCTTCTCTCTACTCCCTTCCTCCTCATCCCCCCTCTCTCTCTCTCCTTTCTCTCCCGGTCATTATCCCGTGATACCGAAGAAGGAGCCCGCCCTGCTTTCATATTCCCCTATCTCCTTCCCCCATTAACCCATCCACCCGCTTGTTCCTTCCGTCTCATTCCATTCCTCCTATCCGCTCCTCCCTCCCTCCATCTCTCCTCCCTCCTTTCTCCCATTCCTCCAACTGCCCTCCCCTTTCTTGAACGCCCTACTCGGGTGGGGCCATTATCTCACGATATCGCAGATGAGCAGCGAGAGTGTATTTTTTTGTTGGGGGTGTGGGGTGTGAGGAGAGAATGAGAATGGAGGGACAGAGGGGAAAGGAAAGAGCAGTCGGCTTCTTTTTGCGCCCGGAGCAGATTCCTTCCTCTTTCTTTCTCTCTCTATCTCTCTTCACCTCTCTCTCCATCTCTTTTGCTCTATCCGAGAAGAGTCTTAGGAAGTAATAACGCTAGGCTTCAGCAAAACAAAGCGCCCAGAGCTCTTTCTTCTTCTTCCTCATTTTCTTAGCCCTTCCTCTCGCCATTCTTCCTCTCCGGAGGGGAAATTTTTCACCTATATCCCTGCCTCTCTCGTCTCATCTCATCGCGGAAGCAAAGTGAACGAGGAAACATGCAATAAACTCTGCGGTAAATTAGTCGTGTACGTTTCGGAGAGGATATTGATTTCGGGAACTCGGTGTGGTAAGGGTGAGGGTAAACAAAGCATGAGAAATCAAGGATTTTAAGGGATTGCGGAGGGGATGATGGTAATTAGTGTTCACGGCTACAAATCAGCCTTTCTCAGTAACGACTCATTGAATTCTGAATTAAAGACACTGGGGACGACATCGTGGTAAACGGAACGCGCATCTAGTTACTGTTATACTTTAGTGGCTACGGGAACTATCCCGGTCACCAATCGGACTCGAGCGTCGATGTGAAGTTGATATTTAATTTTCTGATGGTAATTAGCGTTGCCGAGGGCAAATTACCGATTCATCCCACTTTTAGTCGCTTTGGAAATGAATTATTGGGGGAATTATTACGATTGAGGACATAATTACCTTTGCCGCCTGTTGTTTTGTTTGTGAATCGGCAGATTTGTGCGCATATGGTTTTTCGATTTACTGAATGATTTGTTTTTTTTTTTCGAGTGGGAGGGAAGAGATGATCGAGTGGAAGGAGAACTGGACGTAAAGAATGCAAGCGTGCAAAAAAAGGGAATGGAATTCCTCTGGGCAATTAAATGATTGCTTTAGCGCTGGGCAGTTTTTTTATGCGGTGGTATTAGGAGAAGACATATGCAAACATATATCAGCTGGTCCGAGATAACCATGGCTCTGGTCAGGAGATGGACCACCATAGAGCGAAGCTGAAGGAAAAAAGGGGTAGGTACATAGATCGAGTTACAATAAGCGATAAAGGAGTACAGAATGAAATGTTTTATTGGAGCATAGGGAAAGGACATGATGATCTTTGGAAAGAATTGGAGGTGATTGAGGGGGAAATATAGAGGTAGGAAGGAGGAAGAAAATACTGGAAGGAAGGGAAGAGGAAATATGAGGGAGCAAGAGAAAAGAAGATAGAGAAGAGAATGGGAAATTAGAAGGTAAGAGTGGAATATAGCGAAAAAGGGAAACGAGAAAAATTAGGAAATAGAATGAAAGGAGAGGAAAAAAGAGAGAGAGATTAGTAGAGACGGAGAGACGATATAGAAGGTTACGCAAATAGTTATACATTTTTTGAGCTAGATTGAAACTAAACTCTCTTTCTCCATCTAACCTACTCTTAACTACACAATACATTTTGCTCCTCATCACAGAACAAAAGGAATGAAGGGGAAAGATTTTGGAGAAAACTTAGATAAATTATGCAGATAGAAAGGGAGAGATAATATGAGAGAGAACGGAGGAAGTGAGTTATTTCGAAAGAGAGGAAATGAGGAAATCGGAGGAGATGAAGGGTTAGAGGGGTAGAGATAATAGAGAGATAGTCGAAAGAAGCGCAGTGAGTCAGAAGATAGAGGGAGGGAGAGGGGTGGAAACTTATTTTTTTTAATTAGCTGAAAATAGCAAAGGGTTAGGAGGAATTTGCGAAATTCGCATGGCGCCAGAGGGAAGAAAATGTCAAAGGGAGACGAAGGAGCGAGGGAGGTAGGATTGCTTTAATGGGTGTGGACGAATGCGGAGACAGCCAAGGCAAGGAAGTGAGCGGGGCAGATGTACGGGAGTAGGAGATGGCAGCGATGAGGCGGCAAAGATCCTTATCCGCTGAGGGTTGGAAACGCGAGATGATGCCGGCGTGTGTAGCCGTAAATTTATTGCGCGAATCTTTAAAAAAAATTTTGTTCCGTACGGATACGTGTTCATGTTTTACCGATAGCTGTTGCTTTACGCAACTACCATTGTTTATTATCACAGGTGCTGTTTTCTTTGAAGGAGGAGGCATGTTCTCGGCGGTAATGTTTATCAAATGTTTCGTAAGCATTGAAATTGGAATGATCTCGTCACCTGATGAATGATTGGAGAGAAAATTTTTATGTGGGTTATTTTTTATAACTATTTATGATGACATTAACCTAAAGAATCCTTACTTTGGTAAAGATGTATTAAAGGAGGTCTGGAAAGTTGTTGTTTTCAACGAGAAGACATGTAAAAGGAGCTGCTTTATGCTTAATTTTTTTTCAAATTTCCTTGTACCAAGAAAATAAACAAGGCTGTATTGTTCTATGGTCACTATAAGAACTCTATTTAGATAGCATAAGAATGTTTTTCTTTTACATCTGTGTCGTTGTTTTGACTAACTGGTCATTGATCAAACGTAGCGACTCTTTCATCTCTTAAAATGAAAAGTGAGGGAAGGGAAAGAGAAATAAGATTGAATGATGGTTACAGACGGCGTCTAGTGTCTGCTGCATCTCAGTTGATCGCCTCTTACATGTACCTCCAATGAGTACCAGTAAGGAACCGGTATCTTTTACCAATCGGCAGTGGTAGATAAGTCCATGTGCAACTTAAATCAATTCTGCTTTCTTTCAGTAGCGCTCAGAGGCGTTTCAAGAGAATATCAAGTGATTTATTTTGTAGTCTCTCACTCTCTCTGGCTGAAATAAGTTTTATTTAACCATGGAAAGAAATGATTTCTGTTGGATATGAGCGATTGTGGGAATTACTACGAGAAATTGTTGAGCAACTTGATATTGAACGATTTGAAAAGTATATACCTACACCTACACCTATACATATACCTACATATCTATGCATATTTGTGTGTTAGAAACGTGTGCTATAATTGGAAGTTCCAATATGACGATACGATGATGGTCAGTAAAAATAAAGGACAATCGAAAGTTATTAATCTAGTTTAATGAAAGGGTGAGAGCGTTTGATATAAGTCTCAAGTCTGCTGCTATGTAGGCAGAAGTTCTTAAGCTTGCGCTCGTTAACTCAAGATACCATAATTATAGATGGAAATTTTCATCTAGTTATAGTGATTCCCCGAAAGATAATCATTTCGATGATATAAGGAATTAATATTCAGTCACTTGTAATAAAGCGGTTGGTGTAATTCATGACAACGGAGGGAAGACACGAAAGCGATCGCACACTAGTTTGCAAGCGTTCTATCATTAAGCTGTAAATAAAGGCGAACTTATTATTTTCACTTCGGGCAGGTGTGACGTCGGCGTTTATTTTATTTTTGGAAGGTGTCAGCTGTAGTTAGAGCGAACACCTTTTCTTTAGGGCCTTCTTGAGCGTCTTGTTTTGGGAACTCCATCTATATTGACGGAAATGAGAGGAAACGTTCGACATGAGGTTTGGAGAACTCATTTAGAAACACTCGCCTCATTAAAAGTGCAAGATAAATTAGACAGCAGTATATTCTCTTTGCATCATACGATATATTCCGTTATATTTTAAAATTTCATCCCGGTGTATAGCAGTAGTTTTCCCTGTGTATTATATAGTGAATGCAAATTTAAAATGCGTCAATAATACCCCACTATAAATTTTATTTTAAACGTGTAGATTTGCCATACTAACGAGTTATAAGACCTTTACGACCTAAGCATCTACGCAAATTTTAATTAATCATATTTATGTAAATAAATAACAGTTACAGCCATCCCTCGCATAAGGCAGTTAAATTGTTCAAATAAAATGCGTTTAAAGCATAAGCAAGAGTACAATCTTTTATGAAATATGAAGAACCGATTTTTAGAGATAGATAAAAATATTACAGCAGATAATTCACGATTTTCACTGTAAAAATGACGGAAGAAGAGGACAGAACTCAATACGTAAACTACTAACGCACACAGAGGACGAGTGTCAAGTGCTTTTTAAATTTTTTATAGTCCGACACAAGGCGGAAATATTATCGAAACTGCGAATTGGTAAATGCGAAGATGGATCATGATATCGGAGCGTCTTAGTCGCGAAACGTCGTTGTGGGAAACTTTATTACCCGAGGCATCGCTGCGTTACTTGCGACTGAAATACAGATTCTATAAGTAATCGAGAAAAACATAAATCATTTTTTGAACGCGTTAGGTTCCCTTGAGGGAAAAATATTAGCGTGTATTTTGTTGAATGGAATTAATTTTTTTTTTTTTGAAGGGCTAACTGAGAACCAAAAATATTTGAGCCCTCGACGAAGCAGTGTAATCGAGCGTGTTTTTTTCTTTCTTTGTTTTCCGTCTTTTTCTGCCTTTCTCGTCCCCCCTCTCCCTCCCATCTGCTTTGCAATTCGAGGAATCCTCTTCCGCCTCGAGCACTCGTCAAAATGAATGCTAAAAGCGGACATCATCGAGAAAAAATCACATTCAATAATCCAATAACACCGCTCCACAAAATCTAAAACATTTTCACTCACCACCCGTCTCGTTTCCTTCTTTTCCTCATCTTCTCCCTTCCATTCTCCCCATCCTCCTCTCCTCTATCGCTGTTAACCTATCAGCCTCTTTCCATTATTTCGGACATTATCGTATTTTATTAGCTGCTTCTTTCTATTCTCCGCGTTTGAGCAGTGTTTTAACCTTCCGGAGATTTCTCTCTAACACCATAATTTCTCCTCTAATTTTAATCCCCTTTCCGTCTCTTTCTCTCCCCATTCGTTTCGCTTCCTAAAAGGCAAACGCTCATGGCCCAGCTCCTGCCCTTTATCTACTCCCTTCCCTCTTGAAAACCGTCCGACCGAGCGAGTCGAATGATGACATATGCCTCCTTTAATTGATGACGTAGGCCCTCAGGCGGTGTCCTAGAGCGTCCGGAGATTTTCCTTTCGAGATACATTTTTACTCTTCTCCCCCTCTTTCCCTTTCTTCCTCTCCCTTTCTCTCTCCTTTTCCTTCTTCCATTTATCTTCTACCCCCCTTCTTTTGGACAAAAATTTCCTATTCACACCCCCGCTCTGAGTTCATCCGCGCATTTCCTGGAAAACCGTTCTTCCTCAATTTTCGTTTTTTTTTCATCCTTTTCGATCGTCACCTGCAAATTGTTTGTGATTGTCTTTGTTACCTTGTTAGACCCGGTAATTGAACCCGTGCTGTAGGTAGATTCTTTGTAAATAAATAAATAATCTTGTCTGTTTCTCTCGACGTCCTTCCGTTTTCCAGAAACTCGTTATTTTTCGGCTAAAACGCCTTTCAATCCTTTTCCCGTAATACGTGCTGTTTATTTATCTATAATTATTGCAACAACGGCAATTATATTGAGGATATTAAAAACAAAAATGACGAGCGCAAACGTTCGAGTGTATGGAGATATATCTCTCGGTATTTAATTACAGCTAGAAGCAAATCTAAAAAAAATACACGTTTAAGAATAAAAAAACTGAAAAAATAAGTGCTTAGCCAGGACAAGGTTATGAAAACCCATATGCGGTGAATCATCACTGAAAACGGCTGCATTGCAGTCTGACTTTTCCTAACCTAGTCTTTGCTATTAAAGATACATAAAAATAAATAATAATGTTTTCAATTTTTTATTCTTAAGTTCTCATTTTTTCAATAACCCTTCCCATAAAAAACAAGCCCATTTCTTATTTTATTTCAACTACGTTCGCTTTCTCCTTTTCCTACTAGTTTGTGATTCCTTGTTTTTTATCTGCTGTCTTAATTTTAAACCCTTGCGTGTAATACATTTAATGTTAAAATGTATACTGATTTTCCATTTGGGATCTTTAGCGTTCGCCGCTCTCGTTATCGCATGTCGCTTCTATTCCCCGACGCTTCCACACTTTCTCCTTTTATCGCACCAATTCGTATAATTCGTTCCACTGTCCTTACATTATATTTATAGAACGCTTCCACGCTCTCCCTGATCCCTCTTCGTGCCGTCAATTTGCTCTTTCCTCACCCCAATTCATATTACCCATTTTTCCACGTCCTTCTAAGTCTCTCACTAGCCCCTCTCATCCTGCTCCCGTCTTTGACTTTCTTTTCCTACTTATTCTCTTCTCGCTCTTTTCCACTCCCTCTTTATTCCTATCTTTTTGTATCCTCTCTCTACCCCTTCACTCTGCCTCATTTGTCTTATCCCTCGAACTTCTCTAGCACTTTTCTGTCTCCATAATCTCTATGCCTCCTCTCTCCCTTTCTCTTTCCTCCTTCCTTTCCCTCTCCTTTTCTTCCCTCCCTCCTTCCACTCCCTCTCCCTCCCTCTCCATCCCTCCCATCCGTACATTCTCTCCCTCCCTTTCCTCCCTTCCGATCTCTTCCGCTCCAAACCCATTTTACGCTCCTTCGCCGGCCAATCAATCTTAATCCCTGCCATTTTCCCAAAAACCTTCCCTTTTACACTCCAGCTAACTCCGTCGAGACATCTCTTATTCCCATCTCCTCTCTTTTAAGTTCTCGAACTCTTTTTCCCTCCCACTCACCTTTTTCCCTCCTTATTCCCCTTCCTCTCACATTCTACTTCCTCCACCATTCCGTTCTAGAGGCTCAATTATTTCCATTCCTCTTCTAGTTTCTCTCTATCTCTACCTTGCTGGCCTGCTATCATACTATCTTATATTTTACTCCGACAGGTTTCTTTCTCTCTCTTTCTACCTGTTACGCGCTTATCTTCTCACTAATGTATCTGTTTTCACATTTCGCTGAAAACCAGTGAGGCTATTTCGTTCGATTCTGTATTTATTCTCGTGTAACATTTGTATTTTTAGATTTTTACCTCTGTTGAAGTGTTGATCGCACTCTCCCTCCATCCACATATCTGTTTTTTTATAGAAGTAATCTATCTCCATATCAATCGTATTATTGAAATTATTACTTTATCTCCTAGAAGTCCTGGAAGTGAAGTAAAATAGCATATGTGTGGTTTGCCTATAAATATATAAAGTTACTATACGCTACCTTTTGATAAATGCACGGTTTTTGTAGGTCTTTCATTCGCTTTCCTTACATGCATATATATATATATATATATATATATATATATATATATATATGGACAATATAATCAAAATAGTTGTTCATTATATGTTGCAATGAACTTGATGAGCATTTTCTTTGCAGCTAAATCTAAGTGACAGAGTGGTGTTCGGTTAATTGGCGTTTGGATAATCGAATTTCTGCCAACTTTCTTTTATCTCCCATGTACTTCATCTAATTCGCTCCGCTTTGACTTATCATCATCTTCATTTTCCCTTCCCTTCTTCTCATCGCCTCCTTCATTCTTCAGCCTATTCCTTTTGCTTTATAAATCTCCCTCGCCATCTTCCGCCCCCTCTCTACCTCGGCTACCTTCTATAATCGTCCCTCTTCTCTTCCTCCTCTTCATCCTTGCTACATCCCACACCTACACTCCCCTCCACGTCCCCTACTGCGTCACCGGAGGATGAGAATGGGAGAAAGAGGATGAAGAAGCGTCTCTCCAATCTTTGCCCCTGAGGGGCATCGCTCGGGCCAGTCGGCCTCGTTGTTGGGGTCGATAAAAAGGTAGGAGAAGGGGATAAATGGAAAGAAGAGAGAGTGGGAAGAGACTTTGGAAGAGAAAGGTAGGAGAATGGATCTGATTTGTGAAACCGCGCAGGAAAGAGTGTGTGGGAGGAGAAAAGAGGAGGGAGGACGAAGAGGAGGGAGGAGAAAGCGAGGGTTGATAGTAAGAGGCGCGTAAATTGGATTTGACTTTATTTGTTCGGATGTTTGGTGAAGGGTGGGGGACTCTAGAGCGTAGTATTTGCTCGTGTAATGCCAGCACGCTATTTTCTAAACTTAATATCTGGAAAAAATTTAGTCCGTGTATTGCCCTCACTGCAATTTTTCCAGTTACATTTAGCTTGAAAGTTGAAGTTTAACTTTTATACTTGACCACACTTGTGTATTTTTAGGCAAGAGTGGAGTAAAAATACACCTGTACAATGCCGATCTTAAACAGAGACTTTGCGGAAACCGTGAAAATACAGCCGAAAAACCAGAGATCACATTATTGCTGCATAAATGAACATAAAACTTAGATATTGGGAGTCGTGCCAGACGTATTCCGTGCTCAACCGGAAACTTCAGGGCCTGCCTCAAAACGTTTCCGCAATTGCGTTACATTATGTCGTTTAAGTCTATCAGACAGCACCAATGAGCAACTTTGATAGCTACTTGGTGCTAAATTGTCATTACAAGATAATGTTATTTGTTCCTATAAATTTCTCTCATTATTTAATTCATCTTGAAAGTTAGCTGGCTAATAAAAACATTCCCGGGCACTCATTGTTTTGCATATATAAATGGCCGCGCATTTAAGCATTAATATCACTTACGTTAACAATAATTATATGGTAAAAATTACTCTCACTTTCTCGATAGGAGATACGATTCAAGTGTGGGTGTTTCTCTCACTTTCCTAATGCTATCGTTTTGTTGAGTCCAAGAACTTCCTATACTACTTTTAATATTCATACTTGGAAAAGCTGGCATAGAAAATGTTGAACGTGTGTGTGTGTTTGTATAGAAGTGTGCTATGGGATATCTGGAAGGTTTATTGTGTGCAAAATGCGCAGCAAACACGGTGGCGAAAGATGCCGGAAAGATGAGCCGATGCTTTCGAATTACTTCCTTCTACAGAAGAATACACACAGGCACAAATATATATACATACACACACATATAGACACACAATTAAATCCGATATTTTTCCATTGGTCGAACTTTTTGAATGTGTGTCAAACAGCTATCTCGCCCTGTCACTCTGCCCTTTCTTCCTCTCGTCCATTCAATTACACAAAGAGAGAGGGATGAAGAGAGAAGAGGGGGATGGATGACTTTGTTCGCATTTTATTTTTTCTTTTCTTCATTTCTTTGATTTCTCTGCATTAAATCCCCATTGTTCATCCCTTTGGACAGGGTCGATCTTTTTAGTTGTCATTCTGTCGATGTCCTCTTTATTAAATCTGTATTAATCATCCCTAATGAAAGTTTTTTGTGATGTGTCCTTTCCAGGAAATTCGCTCTTGAGTTGGTGGATTTTGTAATCGGCACCTTTAGGGAGAAATGATAGGCAAACAGTAACTTCATAGTTAATTTCAACTTAAGGGGTTTTAACGCTGTTTTATTATTATTTTTGTCTTTAATGGTTCATTTGTTGTATTACGCGCTTTTATCGTGAATGATTTAAAATTTGATTTGATTTGATACCAAATATTTTATTGCTGGATCTAATATTTATGTTAGCAGGAATATGTCTTATTGCAAGTCATTTGTTTAATCTAAGATAAAAAAATGATCATGGCTTTGTGATAAGGAGCACCGCCGATTCTCGATCCGCTGTTTTACTCATGGTTAGAGTATGACTTAATTGACACATTATCATAGAAGTTTGCTCAAGACAGCTATGTATGAATTTCCTATTATGTTTAAATCTTATGAAGCAAATAATGATTTGTGCAATACTTTTGTCTTTTGTAATTTATTGTCAAAAATGCTTATCTAATATTTAGGATAAATTGGTAACTTATTAAATGACTCATTTCGGCGACCGAGAAATGACGATAATTCTTAAAAGACCACCTTTACGTAGAACAGACAGTTAAAAGAACTGAGGCCGCTTTTAAAGGTCGTCGAACCAGTAAATTGGTTAAAATATAAAGCGAAAACTTTGTAAGCTTTTTCCGAACGCGAGATTCGGAACGAAAGATAACGGAGCAAAAATATGAAGGCAGTTGAAGAAGTAGATTGGGAGAAGCTTTAAGAAGGGGAAACGAGGAGAACAGCTGAGAGCCCCCTTCCACTTGCCGGAACCTCCACCGTGCCTCTCTCAACCCGTTCCTTCCGTCTCCCACCCTCTTTCACTCGACCCATTCCCTTCATTCCCAGCTCTCTCATTCCCTTTTCGTCCATCTCCCTGCCTCTTTCTTCCTCTCACTCTTTTTACACACAGATTTTCCCCGATAAAATTGTTATTGATTTTCGGCTATCATATTTATTATTGTAACAGGCTACCTGTTCCTATGGTTGACTATTATATAAATAATATTATTTTATATGTAGCAGTTCTATACATCTTTACAATATGGTTCTCTACTTCTCTATGTTACAGGTCATTTAAATAAAGTTATAAAACACCCATAGCACACACACACATATATATAATATATATGTATCAGCTCTTTACAAATAAATTTTCTTGACAATACTTGAGCAGTAATTGAATTGCGCTCCCCGCTATAAACTTTTTCTGTCCTGTAAACGTTTTCATAGGTAGGGGTTCCTCGGGATATGAAAAATTATTTTAGGGGTTCCTTCATGGGGAAAAGGTTGGGAATCACTGATTTAATGTTTAGACTGCATTATAATCCATTTGATTTCAGCCAACGGCGTATACATATGACGATGTGATCATTTTAAATTAATGTTTTATCCGGATCTCCAAGGCATTGTCCTAACACAAAAATATCTGAATTTTTACATAAATTTTAGTATATCATATAGGCCATTGTCTTAATGATGATTATAGTTATTCCTGAAAGATAGCGATCTGAGCCATGAAACCTGAAATTTGAAAATTTGAACGAGAGCCGATTGCCAGAGAATTTATAAATTCCGAATAGGTGCCTTAATTTCTCAGAAAATGATAATTGTCTTATTTAGGTATACACTATCATGCCATTGATTTTAAATCACGACGTAAATTTATGATGAGGTCATTATACTAACAGACGAAATTTAGTAAAACGAGAAAAGTATTTTAATGTTGTGTTTCATAGCTTTTCGGAAAATTTTAACTCTTTTTAATTGTTAAATATAACGGCCTCATGCCTACTTTGCGATTTTTTTTATTCAAATGCGTGCTTAAAGCAAGGATGATGATGCCATAATCTTAACACAAAATATCCTAATATTTCCATAATGTTAGTGTATAGGTTATTGTTTTAATGATGATTATTCTTATTGCTCATGCAGGGTTATCTGAGACACGAAAATTGAAATACGAACCGATTCCCGGAGATTTTGGAAATTATTTTTACTCTCTGGACCACTCAATTATGTGAATTTTATATTTTTCGCTTACTTTCAAATGCCCGTAAAAAAATTTCGTTATTTTTTATTTCAATTTGAACTTAATACTTCATTCATGCATACCAGTCATATTTGACGGGCAATTACGCCAGTATATATATATATATATATATATATATATATATATATATATTCGCGCCTTACCCTACAACACTTCTCCCTCTCCTCGTTAACCTTATTGGCCCTCCACCCCTCCCTCTTTGCCGCACCGTCCAATCATCAAACTCCTCACATCACCTTGTCATCCTCACACCCTCACCCAGTGTTTCACTTACATTTAGTTTCTCTCTCTCAATCCCTGAAGAAGAGATTAAGCCAGAAATGCTTACGAATTATTTTGCATCTGTGCTCTCACGTGTGTTTCTTTTTTTTCCTAATGTCTTTTTTTCTTATACTTCTCTTTCACCATGGAACTGACCCGTATCCATGATCACCTCCGCAGGCACATATCCCTCAACTGCCAAATTGAATTCCTCAACTCCTGTCTTGAAGTTGGAATCACTCCCAAATGCCTCATAATCTCCATCGCTGAAGAAGGGCTTAAGTCGGAAAAGCTTACGAATTTTTGTGCATCTGTGCTTTCACTTGTGTTTCTTCGACACCTCCAGTGGCTCGCTCACTCCGGTAAGTGTCTCCGTTAACTTCTTGACACTGTTGACAGCGGCGAACAAAGTGGCAAACGTTCGCCAAGGTATCTGCTGTGATGGCTGCGCACGACTGTTCAATTTCATTCCTTAGTTATTGAAGTGTTGCTGATTTTTACTGAACACTAAATCCTTCAGGTAACCCCACCAGTAAAAGTCAAGTGAAGATAAATCAGGCAAACGTGGGAGGTACTCAACACTTCCTCTTCGGCCTATTCACCGGTCTGCGAAATTATCATCAACATAGGCCCTGACATTACGACGGAAATGTGGGGGTACCCCGTCTTGTTGGCAGTAAATTTCCTCATCTCCATACAGATGATGAGGTACTCAACAGCAGTGACTGTCCCTTGCATGAAGTACGGTCTCATAATACCTGTGTATGACACACCAAACCAGACTTGGTAAATTCACTGCCTTGTCCACATGAATGTTCAGATTTTCTGAAGAAAAGTACAAAGAATTATGTCGATTCAACAAACCATTGAGACTGAATGTTGCCTCACCAAACTAAACAATCATGTCCACAAACTGTGAATCCTCGTCCACCATCCTTTGAAACCATTCACAATACTCAGCTCTGCAATCAGGATCATCTTCAACCATTGCATGTAACAATATCGGCACACCCTTTCCACTGAGTAGGTTTGAAAATTTGGTGTACACTTGCCCTGCCGATTCCAGTCTCACGAGCACATCGTCCCACAGATTGTTTTAGCGATTATGTGAATTGCTGTAACACCATAGCAGAATTTTTCCCACTCGTCGATGAGCTAAGTCTCCCAGATCGCTGCTTGCATACGTTTTGCACAGTACTGTAAATCTCAAATTTATCACGAATTCTTGAAATTGTTAGTCGTGTTGGAGGCTGTTGCAAATTAACGTCTCCATCATCTGCACTTCACACACATTCTCGAATTTCCAGTACCGCTTCAAAATTAATTAGCATTTTTAGAACGTCAAGCGAACCCTCCCATTTTCTATTACGCTCTGAATCACGGTTAAGGTATTGCAGTTTTTCATTGTGAGTAAAGCCATCTGGTAAGTGCGTGCCACACTACTTAGAGGCACATTAAATTTTAGTTCCATCTTGAATATGTGAATAGATATTCGTTATTAAAATGTGTCTGCTTAGTTTTTTGAGACACCCTGTATATAAATAGCTGCTTCTTACATATATACCTTATATCTATAGGATATATCATATAAAACCTAAGGTACTTCTAGAAGTGCTACAGAGCTGAAATTTGGCATGAAGACAGGTCATTGGGTAAAATCTCTGGAAAAATCTGAAATTCCAGAAAGGGTTATATTTAAGGGGTATTTTTAACCCCAAATTTCAATTTAAAAAACCCATAGGCAAAGTATTGAAAATTATGCAGGGCTATATAAAATTACATTTTTTAATTATTTACAATTAAGATACAAAATCAAAACATACACTGTACTGTGGAAGGAAGAATGAAGTTTATTTTCCTTGAAGACAAAATTCAAATCCATGCTGAATTTGCGTAAAAATTTGATTTTAATCATAAAATTATGTAAGTAGTGGTACCCGCAAAAACCTTTGCGAAGTCAATCAGAAATCTGCATGTTTAAAATCATCATTGTTAAAAATGCCCACATCCCACACAGTTTACTGAATGATAATAATCTTCAATTATTAAGTTTGAAACGTTAAGTTTGACATTGATACAACTATAATTTTGATGCTTCATAAAAAGCGCTAAGCGAATAACGCAGTTCTTTCTATTTGAAGGCTTAATAGATGCTATTTCAATCGGAGGCAACGATGAGGGTCGCCTTGGCAACACCCGGAAAGAGTACAAAAAAGCCAAAACATTTCGAAAAGAAATGCGTGTTTCTGAGAGATTATTCCGTATAAAATCAAAGCATGGCAAAAATAAGATATTTTATAGTTTCAGCCGTCGAATAAAGCAAAAACGGAGAAATTCGGTCCCTATGTACGTATTTTAATAAATGAAAAAAAATAAACCCCCACCTTGAAAAATCGAAACTCCTGTGAAAACACATGAAAAAATATAATCGTCTCCCGGAGTAGAATCCGGAACACTTCCGTGAACGAAAATAGTTTTTCCGGGGTCTCCTAGACACCAGAAACAAAATGGAGTTTACAGTATTTCTCTATGACAAACTGTTCAAGAGATAAAAGGGGGGACGGACGGACAGACATTGAGCAATTATATATAAAGATGTTTCCTGTTTTCAACAATGAAAAATATTAACTACCATAGAAACGACTACAATGCCTTTCAATGGGAATTGATTTTCCATACTTCAAGAGCGTTGATTTCATGCAGTATTTCCCAAACAGGGTTCCACGGAACTCTAGGGTTCCGCAGACCATCATCAGGGGTTTCGGGAAAAATCGAAGAAAAAATAAATAAAAAGTTCAAAATACACTACTCCCCCGATATCCGCGAGGGACGTGTTCTGCAAAAACGTCGCGGATACCGAATTCGCGCATAAAATTTGTTGAAATTACTTCTTTTGTATAGTGACTCTATCCTAAGATATAATGTAAACATAAGTCCAGTATCCGCGATTTCGGTATCCGCGACGTTTTTGCAGAACACATCCCTCGCGGATATTGGGGGAGTAGTGTATTTTGAACTTTTTATTTATTTATTCTTCGATTTCTCGCGGAACCCCTGATGATGGTTAATTGGAATTGGAATGGTTAAAATCGATGATGACAGTTCAACACAAACACATGTAAAAAGAAAATTTTTATTACTTTTATTTTGGCAGTCCTGCTTTGTATATCTATCCTAAAAATCATAGTTTTGTTTTTTTTATCTTGCACAACTCCATAGAAAATTTTGTTGAAATCAGTTCGGCCAATTCCTTTAAAATTCATAATGACAGAAAAAGATTTATTTTGCAATTGTGGCATCCCTACTTAGTTAATTGGGTCGAAATATGTTATTTTGGTCATGAATTTATGTGAAAATTCTGTCCAAAATTAGGTTGAATTCGGTTAAGCCATTTCCTTCCTAAAGCATATTTACCGGAAAGATTTATTTTGCAATTGTGGTACCCCTGATCGGTTGATCCGGTCCAAATATATCATTTCAGCATAAATTTATGTGGAGATTCTATGCACCAAATTTCGTTTAAATCGGTTTAGTCAATTCCGTCAAAAAGCATAACAACCGAAAAGTTTATTTTGGAATTGTGGCATCCCTGCCTGGTCGATTTGGTCCAAATATGTAATTTTGGTTATGTATTTATTTGAGGATTCTATTACCTACCAAATTTGGTTGAAATCGGTCCAGCCTCTTCTTCCCTGATGTATGCATACGGGCGGACGGACGGATTGTCCCTTACATTATGATCCTTGACCACTCAAACCGAATTTATCCATTTTAGGCTCGAAAATGTGTCAAATCAAAAGATTGGTATTAGAGGAGAGTTCATCAAAATCGGTCAATGGGGGATTGTCAAATATTGAGAATTACCGAAAATTTTATGAAGTTGTATTGTATGGCTATTGTTATAGACAAATATAAAGTTTTTTTTCGGTAAATTTTAACAGATATTTATAAAAAAGCAATTTAAAACGGACGAGTTAATGCTGAACCCGATCACATCCGATTGGTAGCCGAAGTTTGCCGAGTGTTTAGTGACGTCAGTGCATGCTACAAGCATGTTAGCCGATGCTAGCCGTGCTAGAAGCCATTGTGCCGATATAGAAGTAGAAGCTTGAAAGACTTCCGTTGATAGAAGTACTGCACCTTCCTGTATTTATTTCGCTTTGTGTTTTTCAAAATGGCATCTGAAGGGTTTTGTGTAACCAGATCTGATAATTTACCCAACGTTGATTCGTACATGCTTTTGCGGTACATTGGAAGTCGTAGGGAGTAATATTCAGATGTTGAAATGCGTGGAGTGAAGGCGGATAGGTTTGTATTACATTTCATTGATAAAACAAGTTCGATGTAGCGCTTTTATTTTAAGTTTTGTAATAGTACTATAATTTCAACTGAAACGCAAAAGACATGTAAAAGATAGATTGAAGTCTTAAAACGGCTTTCCCATATTAAATGGATAAAACAACTCTAGTTTTCACTAATATTATAGAATATTTATTTATGTATTGTTTCCCATGCTGTCCTAGTATCTAGTAAGTAAAATAAATTAGATAAGTATACAAAAGGTAATGGACGAGGCCGAGACTTCGTGGAATTCCACAATAAAATAACATGAACAATGCTAAATAGCATTTTTATTTTCTCCATATGCGTAGTATAGGGGAAAGTATTGTATTCATAAAAAAATTCGACTTCGAGGTTTCAACGGAAATACACGTTTTAAGGTCCCCTGAACAAGTTTTGACCATTTTCGCGATGGTGTGTGTGTGTGCGCGCGCGTGATACGTACGTGCGTGAGCGTTCCTGTGCGTGTGTGTGATAGCTTTTTGTGGGTGCTGTAACTCAAAAACTATTAATCAAGTCAACGCGAAATTTTATATTTAACATTTTCATAAATGTCACAAGAACTGATTAGTTTATGGTAAAAATCGGTCGAACGAAAGTGGGTGTTTACTCGTGTCACTTATCCGTTATTTGGAAATATTTGCTTTAATATTCGATAAATGTAAAAATTTATTAGAATAAATGCTGTCGGAAATTTAATTTTATACAACCTTTGTTTGAAACAGTTTTCCATATAATGCATTGTTTAAGAGATATCTTATATTGTTTGCTGCCACCACCTCGCCCCCTACAGACGACTATTGTTAACAATTGACGCCTTAGATATGTCTTAGTAATGCTCCTTTTTAGTTTCTCCATATATGTAGTACAGGGGGAAATATTGTATTCATGAAAAAAAATCGACTGAGATTTCAACGGAAATACACGTTTTGAGGTCCCCTGAACACGTTTTGACCATTTTCGCGATGATGTCTGTGATTGTGTGTGTTGGTGTGTGTGTGTGTGGAGGGTGGTGTGGCGGTGTGTGGGTGTGTCTGTGGGGTGTGCGTGCGCGAGGGGGGGTCGTTGTTGCGCGCGCGTGTGAGATAGCCTTTTGTGGGTGCTCTAACTCAAAAACTATTAATTAAGTCAACGTGAAAGCTTATATATAACATATTCATAAATATCGCAAGAACTGATTAGTTTATGGTAAAAATCGGTCGAACAAAAGTAGGTGTTTACTCATGTCACTTATCCGTTATTTGGAAATATTTGCTTTAATATTCGATAAATTTAAAAATGTGCAAGAATAAACGTTGTAGAAAATTTAATTTTATACAACCTTTGTTTGAAACATCTTTTCATATAATGCATTGATTAAGAGATATTTTATATTTTTTAGCTGCCACCACCACGCCACCTACCGACGACTTTTGTTAACAATTCACGCTTTTTACGTCTTTGTTGGAGCTTTGTGGCTATATCCAATATCAGAAGACTATGGTTTGAGTTTATTCTTTGTAAAGTCTAAAATTTTCTCAGTTTCTTAAAATATTTATTAATTATGTAACCTATTTGAAATTTTTTTGAAATATTACAGATATGGAGAAAGTCATGTGGTGGCCACATCAGATTTTTTATTTATATTAAACTTTTGCTAATATCCACAATATATATCAAGTAAAACACGACTGGTTTCGGTAAATAATCACCATCATCTGCCTTTATAGAATCGCCATGTCAAATATTGACAAATATACAAAAATAATGTGAATATACTTAGTTTCCGTGTGTCTTGTCTATAGGAAATGTGGTGAAGTTTGTTGTTTTAAGTGTCTATCTGCCTTAGTTATTACCTATACTTGTGAAAAGAGAAACTGTAGATGTGTTTGTTATAACTGCATGTCTCTTTTGTATATGTCGCGAATTTCATCGTTGCTTTTATGGATTTTTTCTCCCTTTGAAGTCAATGAGGAAATACTATGTTAGTAATGCTGTTGGATTTTTTTAAACTAAAGCGAGAAGGAAAAATGTGTAGTGTTAATGGCAATATTTGCCCTGAACACAGAATAAGATAAAGAGGTTATGAAGTGAGTGTAGTTGTAGATGAAGAAGAAGATTTAGCCACGACTGTGGAGTGTCATGACTGCCCATATTTAGCAAAACCTGGCCCTTCAACATTCCCAGCTGTCGTGGATATTATGGGAACAAATTTATTAAACTATTTAAATTACAGAACTAACTTAATATGTAACATTTGTAAAAGTATTTCCTTAAAAACTTAGTATTTAAATATATGCACTGCAACAGTAATTATTTGCTTAATAAGCCCTTAGCCCAACAATTTCCGTCAGTTTGATCTTACGTATTTAGAATAGGTATATTACATTATGGAGGTTTTGTTAAAATATATATGCTAATCTTTGAAACATAAAAATATAATTTACTCTTTCAACGTTTTCCAGAAATATACGCATCGTGTCAATGCAATGGCGATATAAGTCATAAACTAAAATACGAAGCAATAAAATTATGTACATATATATACTTGTACTTATATTAAAATTATCTTCGCATACAAATGCAGTTGTACGTTCTGATATATCAGATGCGTATCTCCTCATAGCTTTCAACCACAATATTCTCCGCTTCTTATTTCATCCCAAGGAGAAGCGTGAAGAACAATTTTCTCGGGGTTTTAATCGTTGTATTTAAGCACTGAGGTACCAGACAATACTTATAACCCTTCTTAAGTTCCATATTCTCCATTTTAGCTACGATATCAGGAAAGGCAACAGGACGAAGTAGCAAAACCACCTGCTTTCAGTACGGTCGTACGTTTAAACGATTGGCATGCGATGACATCACGTACCCCTTACTACTCTCTCTCTAACCAGGATACAGTTTTCAGGGGATATTTAAAAGAATTATTTTAAATATTTTTTGCATAATGAGGTCGATTAAACAAAAAAATGTTCACAGGGAGTAATTAAGTCAATTTCAAAGAATTAAAAAAAAACAATTAAATATTTTTTCAGTCTCCCATTGGTTGCTGAGATGTCTTCATAAACCCGGCATTTGGACCAACAATGGGAACCCCTGGCCCCCCTTAGCCGAATTAAATTATTTTTGGCACTGCAACTCTCAGGATCAATCTAAAGCTGCTGCCAAATTTTGAAGCTCTATATACACACACACACACACACACTAGTAGAAGGTGCTTGCATTTCATCTCACCTTGAAAAACATTAATTTTTCAGAGAGATATTTCATTATTAGAAATGTATTTTTTAATTGAAAAGATTTCGCGTCTGTACCAATTTTCGTTCTTTCCTTATGGAAAAATATTGATGTAAAACCACCTAAAATTTGTAATTTTAAGATTGTGGGATGCTAATTCCACACCTTTGTGCCAAATATTAAAGTTATAGTACATCTAGAAGTGAAATAATATTTATCTAATTGTTTAAATTTTAAATAATGTTATCGGCCGCGATAACAACTTCATGGAGATATTAAAATATTTATTTGTGCATTTGCACTAAGCTCTGAATAACTTTAAAATTTCAGCTCCGTAGTTTTTCCCGTTGTACCTAATCATTTTCCTATCTGTTTAAATTTTATGAATTTTTAACTGCCAAAAAATTAAAATATTAAAACTTCTATATATCCTATTTAGTTTTTTTACAAATTATACCTCTAAGAGAGATTTCAGTTCTATAGCATATTTGGAAATAAATAATTCTTGAATTGTTGAAAAATTTTAAGATTTTTGTTTTTTTTTTTTCTATATAGAAAACTCGTAGCTACGACTTATAGTTTCCGAAATAAAAATTAATAAACTTTAATGTTCAAATGTGCTAAAAATTACCCCGAAAAATGAACAATTTTGAAGTTTTCGATTTTTCCAATTGGTTGTGTGCAAAATCCTTTTATTGTGAAAAATTTCAGCTCCATGTTCCTTTTAGATTGGTCTACACATTATAATTCCTTTTCCCCATGTTAACTTATGGCAGATTTTTCTTTAATATTTCCTGTTTTTGGATTTTGACATCGTTATAAGTTTAGGTCGTCGTGTTAAATCAATTGCCTTGTAATACAATCCACTGATTCTCTTTAGAAGCACTAAATTAATGCTATTATTATATACCTACATCATATACATCAACCGCCATAATTGAAAGGAGTAACGTTCTTTTATTTAATAATATTTATCGCGTTTTAAGATTATGACGTCATCATATGTGTTCGTCTTTGGTTGAAATCAATGGGACAATAAGAATTTCCCTATTAAAAAGCATTAAAGAAATCCTGTTATAATACGGATTGCCAATTCCCATTGAAAGGCATTGTCCTGGTTGCTATGGTAGCTGAAGTTCCTTATTTTTGAGCATCTGCTTTTTTTCCGGTTAAAAACGTATTTCTTCGTCAATTCAGCGCCGATTTTAATTTATTCTTCAAAAATAAAAAACCGCATTCGTCCTGAGTTTCTATCTGAATTAAAACTAATTTAAAAATGCAAATTTATGAAACTG
The DNA here is from genome assembly GCA_028673005.1 of Tanypteryx hageni. Classification (NCBI taxonomy): domain Eukaryota; kingdom Metazoa; phylum Arthropoda; class Insecta; order Odonata; family Petaluridae; genus Tanypteryx; species Tanypteryx hageni. The sequence goes on from CM054113.1 coordinate 71,849,651, forward strand.
TACAGATTTCCATGTTTTTCTTAAGGAGTATCAAAATGGAACATTGGGGTGAAATATACCCCACTAAAACATAAAAAATTAGAAATTTTCGATTTTTCTGTTTGGTTGTACCTAATAACCTATCATCCTGCCAAATTTCAAGTCCGTGGCATACGTATCGGTTTTATATCATATATATACCTATATCCTCCTCCGTAAGAAGCATCTATTTATAATAGTTATACAGTGTGATCCAAAAGGCTTGTTACCCCAAAAATTTTCAATGATTCAGGATATATAACTTTAATTTATGATAGATAAATTAAATTTATTGGCTGTTTAATTATAACAACTACAATTTATCATTTACCATTTAATGGTCCAAAAGGTCAGTATAACCACCAGCATTTTCGTGTCACAAAATTATTCTGCGCCACGTCCTATGTGATATTTTGCGGAGCATAGCCTTGTCTATTTTGGTAAAGGCGCCTCACAGTTTCCTTCAACTGTTCTATTGAGTTGTATCATTCCTTGGATACGCTGTCTTTAATTATGCCCCATAGTGCGTTGTCACAGGAAGAGAGGTCAGGACTTCTGGGAGGCCAATCAAATGGCGCTTCCAAATTTGCTGATCCTCTCCCTATCCATCTATCACCAAACACATCATGCAAGTATTTCCCGACAGCAATTGTATAGTGGGCCGGGGCTCCATCCTGTTGGAACCAACAACTCCGTAAAAGATTCAGTCTTTGCTGCTCTGGAGCTCTTAACATGGCTAGGTATGACCGCTGATTCACAGCGCCATCAAAGAAATATCCCTCTGCACATCCTTTATAGTTTTTCTTGCCTGTGGTCGTTCGTGAGCACATACATTTAGAACAAGCTTTTCCTCAACAATAATTACATGTGTCAGCCATCTGAAATCAATGAATAAGAATAATAATAATTATGATTATTATTATTATATAGATAATGTATTATCAATATATTTACATTTAAAATATGGGGTGACAAGACTTTTGGACCACACTGTACATTACCTTCCCCATCCTGTCTATCCTTCTCGAGCCGCCGTTGCCCAAAGGTGGTCCAATAGAAGCTTGGGAGCGGCAGCCGGACAAACAATGGTTTCTCGTTCTCTTTCTCTCTCTCCACCTTTTGCCGGCGACCAAAAACGAGAACGGGAGTCGAAGGGGATTGGAGAAGTGATGTTGGAGGAAGAGGATGGGAGTGAAATGGACGAGGGGAAAATATGAATCCATGTAGAGGGAAAAGGAAGCGGTAAGGATTATTTGAAGGGTGATTTGAAGACAGAATGGGAGAGAGAGCAAGGGGAGGAATACTGTTTAGAAATTTGGATTAAAAGAGAGGCGAAATAATTGAGAATGGGACAAATAGTAATTGAAGAGAAAGTTTTCGTTTCGATTTTAGCGAAATAAATAAAATATAATAATAAATAACAAGCCAAAGTGCAGAGCTAAATGGGTTACATACAAAACGGAAAATGAACTTGAAAATAGTTTAAGTTGACGTAGTGGTTAGAAAGGCTTAAAAGAAGTTTGGGTGAAAGATGATGAGAAATGAGAGTGATTGCGGTGGAGGATTGTTAGAGGGTGATAAATTTAAATGGGAGAGATGGAAAGAGGAAAGAAACTGAGTGAGAAATAGAGGAATAGATGTAGAAATAGGGAGAAAGGAGACAGAAGGAGCAGATGGAAAGAGAATGGGTGAAGTGGCTGAAATGTGGGAAAGAGATAGAGAAAGAGAGACATGGTGAGAGGAGAGAAGGGAGAGAAAAGGAAGGAAAGAGAGATGGGAATGGAATGGAAAGGTATTGGAGAGTGAAAGAGAGCATATGGAGAAAGGAAACATCGGGAGAAAAAATGCGAAAATGTTGAAAGGACGAAAGATGTTTTGAAAGAGATAACAATAGTGATAAGACGAAACAGTACGGATGGGACGAATGATAGGTGGTTTATGTTGAAAAAGTATGAAAGGTTGAAGGAAAAAGTTCTACTGGTAGATAGAGATAGAATTCGCGGCGAGAACTAGAAAAGTTCTGTGAAGAGGATGAGAAGGATGTGAAAATAAGATAAAGAGGAAATTGAAGTGCAAAGCGGACTGGAGAAATAGGGTTTGAAGTCGATAACTAACTGCAGTTAGACACACGGAGCGAAACGGAACGCTCTCTCGGTGGCTTTTGAAAGTAGGCAACCCCGCCAATGTGATGATTCAGAAGGGGTGGAGACTTCCTCCCTACCAACCCACTTTGCTTCCCACCCTCCCCATCACCTCACCCTCTCTCACTCTGGACCAATCCATAAGGAAGATCGTTGTGTGGGATCTAAAACTCCAAACTACTTTCGACTTCAAACCCACCGTCCACCCCCGGGCGTACTCGCTTCACCCTTTCCCTAGGCTTTCTTCTTCTTGTTGATCTTCCACTCCTCTGTCCTCCTTCCCTTCCCTACTCCCTCCCTTCCTATCTTTCTGTTTTCAATATTGCGAGTATAACTTACAAATTATGTATTTCTTCCATCTCTTTATATCCTACCAACGCTTCTAATTTCTATCTTTTTTGCACTCATCGCTTAGTTCTATTTTTCTCTTCGTTCCTAAGGGAAGGAAGGCTGTGCATGTTTCACGCTGATTTAATGTCTATTTTTCGAAAAAGGAATATTTAATGATTGCCAGTTTTTGGAAGAAGTTACAAACGTCACTAAACGTTCATTATCTCGAGATTGAAATGTATGATAACGGAATATATGAAGCATAACCTCGGCATCTTGAGTAAAAAGTAAATATAAATAAATCGAGTTATGGAAAATTCGAGTTATATACGTCAGTGCTATAGAAGGTCGACTGTAATGAAAGTTGTTATTAATTCTTCAAAAATAAAATTATCTCGATCGAAAAGAATATTTTTGCAATCGTGTTACTTGAATGTCGTTGCGGTAGACGGACAGCTATGTCATCAGAAATGCTATTGTTTTTTTTCTCTACATACTCGGCGATTACTTTTACAGCTCTTCATGTTCAACAGTATTTCTCCCATATCATTCCACCTTTCTCAGTGCCTTATTATTTCGAATATTTCAACCTCTTTCTCTCATTATCCAACTCCCTGCATAAGTTTTATTTTTTCTTACTCTTAGCCAGCAGGGGTCTCCTATGTACTGAATCCACGCATACCCGTTGAGCCGGTTGTTTCTTTTTTAGTTTTTTTCCTTGCCGCCTATCATTCACCAACGAGCGCTCTTATAAATCTTCGAAATGAGGAACTTTTTGGGCTAAATTCATCACGCACCACCCCCCATCTTAAAGCCGCTTTGCTCGTTTGAGTCGTTACTTTTTTCCCCGCTCTCCTATCCGTCCGGAGTGACGCTCAACTCGTCAAGTCATCACTCACTTTCCCCTAAAGAGGCGGATTTTATTGCGGGAAATTTTTTAAATACTTCGTCAACCATTTACACGTCACTATTTCTATGAGAACCTTTTCTTACCGCAGGTGTCTAATTTTTCGGCAATTTTCTGTCGACAATGTTTAGAAAATATATTGTAGGAAAATTTTCATTTTGCTTATTTTCATGCAAAACTGATTTAAAATATAGGGGTTTTGTTAACAGTTTGTTTTCATTTTAAATTTGGCTAACAAATTAAAAATAAATTCATTAGACACACGTTTATCCTTTCGTTAGAATACCACTACTCATAAATGGCTCTCAAAGCATGTGGAAACAATCCAATATATTTAAAATGTTTAGGAATAATTTGAAACAGGATGAAATTCTGCTATGGTATAATCCGGGTCTTCCGCTTGCCGGGCAGATATACTACCGCTAAACCACTGTGGTAGGCTAATTCTCCTGTTTCTGAACGCGGATATTTTTCTTAATTGGGGCCGGGCTAGCCAACCAGCCCCAAAGGATGTCCTCCAAGAGAAACATCGGAGAAAAACCTCTCCCTCTCAAATGGTGAAATTGCCTTAGCTAGAAATTGATGGAATAAATTGATCATAAGATACTACGCAGAGAGGCATAAACTGGAAAGTTGGGAATAGTTTGAAACTATCAGACTCTCTTTGGCTTAGAAATTGCCTTTTCGTCGGCAATATCACGTTGATTAACGATGAAGGTTAAAGCATGGTTCTCTGAAGGTATTTTGGATATTTATGTCCCTGCCGACCACCAACCGCTGTAAAATGACCAAGCGTGGAAAATTTAAATAGAACAATCGTTTTCGCTTGGGTGTATCGCTCACCCAAAAGTAGCTCGTTTTATTGACACACTTTTTGTCCGTCAACTCGCCGCGGGTGTGTTTCCTACGCGATGGGGTCCAGTCGTTAACCCCTTCAGTCAGAAGGACAGGGAAGAAAATGTATTTGGACGTACCTTCGCTCCTCCACCTTTCCCCTCCACCCTTTCTCTCTCTTTGGCCGAAAGATGGAGTTAAGGTGGGAGGAGAGAGAGAGAGACTGCACATCTCCTATTTGGATTTCCTTGTAAAAGAAGTCTCTTTGGGGATGGGGTGGGTCGACTTGAGTGATTGACCGACGAGTGAGCGAGCCGAGAGGAGAGGGAGAGTGGAGTAAGGAGAAGAAAAAGAGAAGGGACGGAGGCAAGCGAGGCAGCGCGCAGATGGACTTTCTTTTGTTCCGATGGTGCTGCCGCGGACGGTGCTCTTGCACATTGCACCGGTAATGAGGGCGGCCTCTTGTCGAACGAAGCGTTTGCGACTCGTGTGTAAGTCTGTCGGGGAGATTCCTCCCTCTTCTTCCGGCGCCCTCCTTCCTCCCTCCCTCACACCCCTCTTCCCCCCCTCATTTTCCCTCTTCATTTCAACAACCCATCCTCTATTGCCACCTTCCTCTTTCTCGCCCCCTTCTGATAAGCCACCGCCACCCCCTGATGCCACTCCTTTTGAGGTGCCTACGTCATCACATCCCAAGGGCCTAACCTTTCCCGAAATGTCACTCCTCGCTTTACCCTCTTTTTGCACCAAGAGGTGGTTCAGGGCTTTTCGGCAGAGGGTGGAGTGAGGATTTTGGATTTACCTCGCTGAATTTTACTATTCTGCTTCCTACATCGACAAATATAAGTTGAATGGAGTTCGTCGTTTTTGGTTCGAGTTGATTTTTTATGCCTGTTCGTATTGATGAGTACCTTAGCCAAGCATGCTTGGGCTTGCAACTTTCACGTCAAGGGGAAAAAGTATATTTATATTAGTGCATTCGAGTAGTTTTAGGGATTATTTATTACTGCAATAAAAATATCAATTTATAATTTACAGTTATCCCTCTTCCGAGCTGTATGAAGGACTAGTTGAAGTACCCGAGGTTGTCCGGATAAATCAAATGTACCTAATGTATAGCAAATTTGTAATAGTGTGCGTATCGATTTGATGCCTCTTCGAAAATTGACGGTATGAAAATAAATTTTTATTCTTTTAGGCCTTTTTTGGTTCCAATCCCGATTTTCTACCATGATTATATAAAATTTGAAAACGCAAAATGAAAATGCAGTCAACTCATTCGCATTCGGCTTTATCCCTCCTGTGCGGGGGCTGACGTAGAAAAACTCAGACGTTTTTTCGACCGGTATAAAGTTAAGGAAGTGCTCACAAACATCTGCTCCTCCATTGATATTGACAAAACGTAAAATTATTGATGTTTGCTCAACGTTTCTTATGTCTGGTGTTCCATGCAACAATTATAGAATACTAGTTTAAATTTCCTAGTATTTGATTTCGCGCGGCCTGAGACATTAGCTGTATTAGTTCATTTTGTATATATTTACCCAAATAGTGATTATGAAGTTAACTTACAGAATCAAATTTTGCCAGCAGCTCAGCTAATTGTAGGTAATTCCCATTTTTAATTTCGTATAATCTGTTTGTTGAACCCCTGAACGCGAGACATTGATGGCCAAGGAACACAAGATTGCCAATAATCTTTCAAGTACTCCTTGCCAATGACGAGTTTCAACATTCAAAGCATTCTGTAGATCCGCATTTATTATTTTATCGCTCTGACTCGGTATTTAATGAAGTTTTAAAAGATGTTGGAAAAATTGCCATTGATATGAATGTTGAGCGAATATTTTCTAAGAAAAATTGCATTCGTCCACGATTAAAAAAATCAAATTCTTCTCCCGGTGATAAAGCCTCGCGTCTTATTCTAATGGAAAAAGAAAAGCTTCTGAAATCGAAATTAGGATCTTGGAATTAGACGTAAGCATATCCCACGACCTTCCCCTGGATAAAAGTGAATTCCATGCAAAATTTGGTTTCTCGGACTCTCGCATTGTCCGAATGCGTAGAGAACAGACACACTTTTCTTTATTCTATATTAGATCATATTCCTGCACGCGATTTGCCTCACCGTTGGTAGATGGCAGCACGTTCGTGTTGTATTTTGGTCTCGCCCTCTCCTTCGCATCTACCTTTCTCTCTCTTTCCTTCCAGATGCGCTTCCTTCCTTACACTCTCACTCCCTTTCTTCCATTTGTTTTGAAATTTCTCCTTTCGTCCATCCACGTGCAGAAGTCGGTTGCATTATGCATGAGGTGGAGTTCATGGTGAGAGAGAGGATCAGCCAGTCTCCAAGGATTATCTAGCTATGGTCAAGTCCGTTGCGTAGGGGAAGATATCCTTTCAAGGTACGGGGGATGCAAGGAAAGGCAGCGGAGATCGATGGGGGAAGGGAATAGTTCGTGACCAGCGGATAAAAAGACGATTAAGTAGCGTAAATACACCTCAATCCTGTAAGAAAACAGGATTAGCCTACCAACAAGTACAGAAAGCAAATAATTTCTAGAGGGATAACTAACATGTATCGGTTTCTCGTCAACAAAATCAAGTAACGTTAACCTGGCGAATTAAAGTTTATGAAATATAAAGGTACTTATGCCAGTATTTTTATAATATTCGATAAATACAGAAGGAAGTTATATTAAATGTTTTAAAACTGTGTTAAACACGGTATACTAGATACATACCTGCCTTTCTATAATTTTATACCTGCGGTTTGCATATACATATTTCCATATCAGACCGAACAAATTGCATTGCCTGCCTGTTCCTGTTGCATTCATTCAGGTGGTTAAATCTAACGTAAGGTGCCATATTGGCTTGTTTTTTTTATTTTCATCTGGATGATAGTAATTTTATTTCGATTTGTTATCCCAGATTCTTTGACGGTGGATGAAATGATTTGATTAGTTATTCTGCTGAGTTTATATTATTTAGAACTTATTCAGCTCAAACAGTACCATAGAATCCATTATACGTAAGGCGGAGTCGAAAGTGAAGAGATCTGAATACATCATATTAAGAAATTACTATGCATTACGTTTAATTGCATATTATAGCGCCGAAAAAATGTTTTTAGACGGTTTAAAATGGCATCTGTTAATTAAGTTGACGTAGGTGGTTATAACTATAAGATGTGAAGGATGCAGCTCAACCAGAGTCATTTCGCTGATTACTTATTCAGGCCTTTTACTAGTTTTTCTAAATAACTATAAGTAATTCTGTCGCATCTTTATGATGCTGCGTGTATAGAATTTTATAATAAATAAATAATTTATATTAATAATTTTATAATAATGTAATTATCTCACAATTTAACAGAATAATATTACAGAAATATAATTGCTTTACTTTGAGAAAAGGCAAGAATTCAGTTTATTCTCTTTTCTCACAGTCGTCAGAAGAACGGTTTTGGTCCTCCAGTCCAATATGGTTTTCGGAAGAAAGAACCTTTAAAAAATTCTATAGCCGATGGAATATTTATGCATGATAATAAAAATAATAATATCTAAATTGGAACGATGGTTTGATATTAAAATTCTTTAGATTATTTTTATGACAGTAATGTTATAAAAACTTTTATGGTCCGGTTAAATTTCTGAAATGTTAAGAAACGACCGGATTTATTCATATTAGTAAACTTTGTGATATATTTATTGAGGTTTAACAAAATTTAATCTTTGCCACAGAATATGCGAGCATGTAAGACGTTGGTTTGAGCATCTTACTTGTATCTTTCTACGTTGTTATAACAATGCACATCAGCCTTTGCACTCTGTCTTAATTATGCTCACTTTTCCAATTTTAAAAGAGTATGTCCAATATTCATATCACTCTATAACCTAAAACAAAATTCTTAGTTTACTAATCCAGGAAAATATTGTTTGTTCGATGAACGCATCTCTGTTTCATAGAGATGTGGAAGTATTAATTTTTTATTCAGTTTGTCTCAGTGCGACTTCTGTGAGATGTATTCGTAAATTTGAAAAGTATGTTAGGATCATTAAAAACTAGTTATCACGCTGTCCTGCATTCTTTTATAGCGATCGCATTTTCTCACTCACCTGTTTAATAGCTATTAATGGCAGTTTATTCTCTATAAAATAACTCGCGAATATGTGTCGAGTATTACTCTTAGCACACGCGCAATGGGATAGAAATATAGGAGGTAAATAAGCGGATAAATTTTTCAATTACGTTCTAGGAATTGTTTTGGAAAATGATCATTTCGATTCTATCGTTATCGCCTATCTTTTACTTTTAAGTGTTTTCTTTACCTATTTGTGCGAGGAAACTGACACTGAAAAAGAAGAATAGGTTCAGTACAGCAAATCTTTCATATACTTTTGAGATGCGTTTCTGAAAATTACAAAGTATAACGAAACGACGTGTAGCGCAACCTAATTTTCCAATGTACATAATGGTAAAAGTAAGGCTAACGAACCTGGCGGACTTTTTGTGATACAAATGTTTAATTATCAACCAAAAAACATGATAATGCAGTAAGTAAGACATTTGATGACATGAACAACAAAAACAATGAAATATCTATCAATCGATTTAACTAATAACAATCGCCTCAACTTTGTAAACAAAACGATCGTCAACATCAGCTTTGATGCAGCGAAACCTAGTTCGTGCTAAATTATTTTTAAAAAGTGATATTATTACTGCGTTTTTCTTCCTTTTTTTCTTAAATAAATGAAACTAATACCCGTACATATAGTCGATATGATTCTGAGTTTGTTTTTGGAGGTTTTTTTTAATGATTGGGATGTGGTTAAGATTGCCAAATTTCAGTTTTAAGATTTCGGATTAGGTAAAGAATTATTATTATTACAATACGAGGCAGATACGGGACACATCAAAATCCGAGGAAAAAAACTACACTAGAGTGTGAGAACTGTAGAAGGTATATATTTTTCATGTTGAGAATTAATAACAAAAATAAACAAGAGAAAATTTTATATATGTATATAGTTCCTTTAAAATGAATATCACATATTCAAGTTATGATTTCAACATACCGAATACACTATTTAGGGATGGGGAAGAAAGTTAAAAAATAATTGCTAATTTTTATTCGGAGAATTAATGACAAATTTGACCTAAAATATAAGAAAGAATAAAACAGTTATTGTTAATTTTTAAAATTATATTGTCTCAGAACTTTGCGTATTTCTGCAACATAATAGCATTTGAACGAAGTTATTAAAAATAATTTAAAATATCATTGTTTATCTTTAAAATCATATTTCTCTGGGGCCTTTGTGTCTCTCTGAAACTGTTTGTTTTGAAGTGGATAGTGGTAAATTCGCTGCACGATATGCTCATGTTTACCAATAATTGCAGAATTGACTCAGTTGTATATATGTCCAGAAACTGGCGTTATTCATTCACCCGCATTAATCAATGATGGATTTTAAGAATATTTTTAAATATAACGCGCTAGTTAAAGAAATAACAGTAAAATTTTAAAGTACGGGAAAATGGCGACCGGCATAGTGTTCGTAAAGGACGCGGGACAAATGTTGAAAATACGGGAGATCCCGGCCAATACGAGACGGTTGGCCAACCTAGATTTGGTGGAACTAATCATGTGGGCATGATTTTTATATGTAAAGTGTTGTATAATTTACAGCATCGGTTCCCAGCCTTAATGCGTCCGCGATCCCCCTATTAAGGCAACTGACTTTATCACTACCCCTCTATTCCCATTTATCTACCAATAAATGTAACATTAAAATAAAAATATTATAAATATTTATTATATTTGCCCAAAGATTGTTTCTTCTAAGTATACCCAAACAACATTAATTAATTGTTTAATTAGTAATTTAGGTCAAATCTAAAATCTTACTCATAATTTGAAAAGGTATGTATTTTTTTTCATTGGTTATACTGTAATTCTGCCAGATTCGAACAGCGCATTTTATAAGAATGTATTAATTTTAATAAAATACAACAACACACCATTAAAAAAATATTAAAACTATTCCATATACATTGATGCGTTTACGGGACCTCCCTGCAAAACTTTCGCGACCTCCAGGTTGAGAACTGCTGCATTTCAGTGATATTGTATTAAAATATGCATAGCTAAATTATTAATCAAAACTAATTTATATCAATAATAAAATAAGGAGTAATATTAATGTGTAGAAGACGAAAACAACGACCGAAGAAAAGTAGTGACAACACTAAATATTTTTTACAATCAATTTTGGCACTCTCAAACATCTAATCAAACCCTGATTTAGCGCCACCGTTTGTCCATCACTGACATTGGCGCTAAAACGTTGGTGGCGGTATATCGAGGTACGTATATATATATGCTTGCCCTTTGTAATCGTAAGATGGAAGATCTGTTCACAACGATTATTGGGTGGTATGCGGGGATGGCAGTATATACGGGAGCGCTAAATCGGGGTCTGGCCGTATACCTCATTTAAACGCCGGCGTTTCGGGCTCCCAACGCTTGGGTCGCGGGTTCGAATCCTGCCGAGGGCATGGTTGTATGTGTTCGCCTTTGTTATCGCTATCACACTCATCATAAAAATCCGAAGACTTTTTATGATATAGTTAAATAAATATCATAGAAAAATAATTTACGCATTAAATTTATTGTAACCGGAATTTAGTGTTCTTCACAAGCGACTTACATGCGAAGCTACGCCTAGTGTAATGAAACATTCCGAAATTTATTGATGACGCATAACGGGAAAGTAGTGTTCAGTTTCAGTTGACTTCAACAATTCAGCGTAGTCGCGCATGACTCTCGCGACTTGGTAACAAGCGTATCCTATTCAGCACTAGTAAATTAGATGGGCATATGAAAGATTTTGTAAAGATAATAAAAGTTTGATAGGGCCAAGAGAAAAGCGAGCGGGCGTAGTGCGACAGATAAGGATGAAAGTGTCGTTAGATAGAACTGGCGGCGCCTCGGGTTGTAAAACGAGTATATGTTTAGCATGACGAGAGTAGGAGGGAGGAGGAGGAGCGGAAGTGTGAAAGGCGAGGTCGCCACGCCTATTGTCCACTGGGAGGCGTAAGATGGAGCCGATGCAGATTGGTATCCCGCGGCGAGAGGGAGGCAGGGGGTGGAGGGAGAGATGTAGGAGGGAAGTGGGTTTTTTTAGAGTAGGAGGTGGAGGTGTTCCGAAGGTGGGCAGCGGCAGCTAAAGGGGCGTCACGCAAGACCCCCGGGGGCACGTTTGACCCCTTCGCCCCCGCCGCGGGGGCAGATGTGGGAGGGCGGGGGCCCCTGCGTGCCGACCCGGTCTTTGGGGAGAGGGCGGCGGCCTAGCCAGAGAGAGAGAGAGAGAAAAACGGATGAAATACTGCGCGCGGCGCGGCTCATTTGTTTCGCGATGAGATAATTTCTCAGAATTTTAATGCCACGAATAGTAAAAAAAAATAATAATGATAATAATAACTGGGGCGAAAAAAGGAGTTTCTCTATTTACGGCGGAACGACGGTCATTTTTTAAAAAATAATGGGGGTGTATTTTTTTGTTTCTTTTTGTGTCCACGTGTATTACGCAGGCAAAGATATGATCTGACTACGTTGAGGGATGATGGATTTGGATAACGTTATGTATATGAAAGTCAATTTTGGATCAACATGTTTTTTCCTCGGGGTACAACCTAAGGCGGGTTTGTTTTTATACCTTGCAAAGAAAATGGAGAAATCTCGAATGTGTGTTTGCGTGTGTGTACACACAAAGACGCTTCTCAGTTTTTGTCCAGAAAAAAATGGAACACCTGATCGCATTGAGAGAAGGCGAAAAGACTTGATTTATAACCTCATTATATATTTTCAATTTATTCGGCGAAATAAAAGTGAAGAAAAGTTAGCCCTCAATATCTTTAAATGAATCAGGTGGCGATTCAGGAGACTTTTTTAAAGTGAGATAATGAATGTAAACTTTTTATTCTCGGAATCATTCTGCGTGGAACTTTTGTAGGTAGGTATATGAGGTATTTGAGTAAAATATATCCTTGCCATATAATTGAATATAGGAAGGCTGCTTATGAATGCAGATATGTCATCCTCCTGAAATGCATTTGTTATCCGATGAAAGTCAAATTAAATAGGAGGCGTTCGCTATAAAATGGAACGCAGCGCTTTTCACTGAAGTCACGTAATCGAGCTGGCATTCTATTATATATTATATGTACAGATCGCCAAAACGTGTCAAATTTTATCTGCAGTAGTGGTTTTCTCGTTTGTCAGTGCTGGCCTCGGGTACAAGTGTTTAATTATATCCGACGAGAATATTAATATCTCTATGCCATGCCGTAATAATCAATAAAATGAAAAGTATAAATGCAAACGAGATATATTTGTGAAATGTACTCTTTTATTCATTGTTGCGTATATATTCCTAAAGAAAGCTAGTGGAAGCTCTCATATAGAGTGTATGCTTATATGAGTGCGAGATATGGACAATGAGAAAAGGAGATGTGAGCAGATTAGAGGCGTTTGAGATGAGTGTATGGCGCAGATTAGAGGAAATTAGTTGGACTGACAATGAGAGAGTAACAAATCAGGAAGTTTTGAATACAATAGGTGAAAATGAGAGCTTAATTAGTATAATAAGGGAAATACAGAAGAAATGGGTGGGTCAGATTTTGAAAGGTAACAGTTCGCTGAAAGATGCCATAAGAAAGAGGCCAAGAGGCAGGAGGAGAAAAGATATGTATTGCACGCGTCAAAAGAAGGAACTGAGTTTGAGAACATGAAGAGAAAGGCGTTGAATAGCACGGATTGATTTGGTACGCCTAAGATCTACCGGAAGGTAGAATAATAATAAATGAATGAATACATTCGCAATACTTCTGCTTTTTTCTTGCTGTAATTAACATACAATTTCTACGATAAGAATCATCAGAAACACGCAGTATTGGCACATCATATGAAGCCATTCCACTGAACCACTGTGTTCGATCCAAGTGGAAACCAAATAAATTGGCATTTGTATAATTCATACGCAGGATATAACTCTAATTTAGATGAGCTAATTTAAGAATTTCCGCAGCAAATCACCCGACAATTGTCTGAACGGGTTATAGAAAAATTCCGATTGCCCAAACGGATTCTTAAATCGCACCACTTTCGATATCTCACCTCATTCTTCGCGTCGAACGCGTGCGTAAGCTACGAAAGAGTGCTTGCGTGTTGGTGCAACACCTTGTCAAACGGTGGCACGCGCTTTCAGATACCACCCGCTCTCCGGCTGTCCGACCGACTGTGGGTCTTTAACACTCGTGACTCGCCCGAGTCTGAAGGAAACACTGCGTCCGACCGAGATAGCGGCTTAGGGAATGCGAGGTGATGCAATGTCTTTTGGCACACGCCCTTCGTCAGAGTTTTGTTTATTGCGGAGCGAAAACCATTTCCGAGAGTTTGCGAAGGACGTCGAAGGTGAGGTGATTGAGGTGAAAACAAAACGTGGAAGTAGTATATACCTAGTAGTTTTGCTTTGAAGAAAAATATCCGAAAAATATGGAGGACGAATTCCAATGACTTGGAGAAGGATTAGGTGTCTGACTGAGTGGATTTATGTCGCAAGAATCGTTCCAATGGCAGGACTCTATGCGTCAATTAACCGGTGAGGTTTCTATTGTGTAAAGTAAGCGTTTATGAATAGGTTTTCGACTAATTTACGAGCAAAGTGATTTGAACAGGAGATATTTTACCCTTCATATGTTGGACTCGGAATGTATTTTGCGTCGTGAATTTTTTGCGGTGGAAATACTTTGGCTTTGCGAAACATTTAATGGACGTAAAGTTACGATTCGTAGTTCAAAGTCTTTCCAGATGGATTTTTAGCACATTTTTGTTCGGGATTTCGTTTCATCTGCGTACTACACTCGGCATGAGTCGTGTTAAATCGCGTCATGCGTCTGTCATGTTAAATTATAATGTTGCATTAGTAAATACCGCGCTCAGTAAATAATTCTTGTAAAATTTAGATTTGACAAAAATTATTCTAACAAATGTTTTCATCGAACGACCTTCAGGAGCCCCTTTCATGTTGAAGAAGTATTTCAATATCTCGTTAAAATTTCCAAGGCAGCAACTACACCAGAAGCATCATGACCCTATGAGCTAATATTGCATACTGAAATAAAGTAATATCCGGGGTTATAATTAGACGGATGACACGAAGTTTTTAATCGCATTTTAAGTTTAGATTCTTAGACCAGTGTTAATGAAAGCAAGTTGACGGGAAATTAATAGAGTACCAACTAGACGTAGGGCAACCGAAACGGTGTAAAAAGCGTCCAAAGGGGTTGCTACGTTTTAACGTGAAAGCTAACGCCCCCAATAAACGCAGCAAGTGGTCAGTTGAGTGATTCATTTCTCATACGCGCTACAGTATAATGAAATATGGGAACACGGCAAATATGGACAGAACATACGTTATGCGAATGTTCTTGCAATCGCGGGCTGTTTTGAGTTACTACCGCGTTGAAAGTCCCTACCTAAAACTTGTTAATGCACCGCCTCAACGAACGCTTTAAATTGATGGGAAGGTCCCTCGAGTGACGTTTTTAGGGTCACTTAATCACGGAATAATTAATAGTGGCTGGGTAATACGAAACTCATGAAAATTTTAAAGAAAATATTATCGGTATACTATGCAGCGATTCATTATAATAAAATGCCTGAGAAATACTGTGTTTCGCAATTTTAAGAACCTAAGTACTTATTGCGACAGCTCTACGTTGTCATCATTATTAAAATGTTGGTTAAAGCGAATGGCATTAAAAGTCTTCGCTAAACGCCTGACAAGCAATAAAAGGATGGTGTAGAGGAAATTCTAATTTAGGTACCATGCAGCGTACAGAAGATATTTCACTCCCACTAAAACAACTGGTTTGGGATGGCTTAATGAAGTTCCTCCATCTTTAAAGCTAGCTTAGGAAAGTTAACTGAGGACCAATTGTATTTATCAGAAGAATTTTTTCGTTGCAAAAATTTGGGAAAAAACTAAAATAATGTTGATTACAATTTATCTTATAAATATTATGATTAGACACCTCTAGCAATAGCAGCATAAGATGTGAACTAACGTTCTTAAAAAAATATTGTAAAATATGCGGCCAAATAGTAATTACATAATATTTATCGCAACAGATAATAAACTCTATCTTACTATTAAGTTTATATCAACAATATATTAATATAATTTAATAATATATATTATCCCATGGCTTAAGCATATCAGAAAAACTGAATGCTCAATACAGTTTTTAAAATAACATATTTAAAACTATATATTTGTTTTTTGCGCATAAGATCTTATAGTAGCCAGCCTAACAGACAATATCAGGAATAATAAGTTTACATTTATGCCAAGAATTTTAATTGCTCAATAAAAATTTTTTAAATGTAAGTATATATGACTGTTTTGTGTAAAATCTCATGCAAAATATCAAGAATAATAAATTTGTGTTGTATCGGGAATTTATTTACCGCAAGAAATTGCCTTTTACTCAGTCAGTATAGAAACTACGCTGATACATGGTGCGATAATTTTTTACGGCAACATCATAGAAAGCCGTGCAATCGCGTCGAACGAAAAAAATTTCCACTGGCCCCTTTAAGACGGGCGCTGTCGCTCATTTTTTCCTTCCCCTACCCTTTCGTGAGTCACCGCGTGTTCCCATTGCAATCGGTTCCGTTTTGCTCCATAAATATCAACTTCCAGGCCCGACTTGTGTTCTGGCAGGAGTCCATGTAGAAAATACTGGAGAAGGACGTGCCGGAGAAAAAGAATTTGCGACGCTGAAGGCTGGGACACGTGCCTATGCGTTTGCGAATGGTATGCAGACTGGAGAGTGGAGATGGGGTGAGAGGGTTTTAGAGAGCCGGGCATGGTCGGAAATGATGCAAAAATGGGGGCGGAGGGGGTGGCAAGAAGAGAGATATAGAGGGCGTAGCAACTTATCGTTGGGAGAGGGTAGAAAGCGGAATGGAGTGCACCGTTGTTAAGGGGCGGGGGTGGAGGTCGGATAGCATACATAACGAGCAGGAGAGAGAGAGAGAGAGAGAGAGAAAAATCTAGTTATCTTCGTCGGAGATTGAATAGCACAATGTCTTTTATCTGCGGCCAGGAGTTTTCTACAGGTGTTCTCTAACTTATGTTTTCCTTATTCGCTAGAGTTTATCTGATAAATATTTTAATGGATAAAATGTTAATTGAATCGAACTGTTTTGTTTTGTGTCTCGGAAGCAATGATGATGAAACTGTTGTGTTATTGTTGTGTTAACGCAAGGTAAAAATATAAAATGACGCCGTTTTAGTGTGATGTGTATCTTAATAGAGATATTGAGATAGAGAAATAAGATTAAAATTATTCCATTGTCAACAAATATTTCAATCCAGTTCTCCATATTTTATTTTTCTTCCGTCAAACTATGCAGGTTAACAGAATATACTATTCAAGTAAATATGACAATTATAAAATAAGATAATTAAAAAAATTTAGTATGCTATTGTCTGAGAATTATATTTTTAAATTCTGATTGAGTATATTTCGTTTTCTTTAAACGCAACTGAATTGTCGACATATCAGGTCACTGTAGGTGAATCACCTGTAAGTTTTCATTTTTATTATTATTAATTTTTTATTGCTACAGCTATATTATTCTTTCCCTTTGTCCTTATTTATAAACTTCGTTCTTGTTGGATTTTCTTTGGTCCCTTATACATCACAAGTTCGGACTAAGGAAGAATTCTTTCCATCGTATAATTCGCCGTGGTCTCAGTGTTAATAACTAATCATTTTTATATATTTTAAGTAGCATGAAAAATCCAAGGGAGGATATTTCTGGAGTAAAATTAATTTCTTGAAAGCTGGAAACTTAAATTTATATTTAATTTAAGTTCGTTTTTTCCTAGAGGAATCCAATCACTTTTTCATCATGTTCAGTATTTATTTAGATCTTTTCTCCTCTCAAAACCTTCAAATATTACATCATTGCGTAGCATATTACTTTTAAAACAAAATGAATGCATTGATACAGCGTCGCTCCTCGAAAAATTGAGACGTCCTCCTCGTTAATACGAGAGACACTTAACTACTGAAACGGACAACGGTAAAATTATGGAAAATTTTATGGTTCGTTCCACTACTAGCAATACCTTTTCACAATATGGCTGCTACAATTCTTTATTTTTTATTTTTTAACTCTTAATAAAAAAAACTGTAATATTATAAACTACAAGCAAGAGGCACGTACCTGTCAGAAGGATTTTCTCGCGAAACAAAAAAATCACGCCACTCGACGTGTATCCTCGGGCTCTTTTACTGTTCAAACATAACAATCCTTCGGTTTTAGCGACGAATAGCTAGATTTCTAAATACAAGTGGGACATCTCTCACAGTGAGGTATTTATCCCGGAAATACCTCACTCCAACGTACTTGCTAAAAATATTCTTGCAAACAACATATAAAATTCGCTTTACACTTGCGCATAGGTGTAGAATGTGTATTTAATCCATAAATCATGTCAAACGAACGTAACAGCCAGCCGGCAAAGAAGTTTTGATCCCCGAGGTTAATTGGTCGAGCTTTTACAATAGAGCTGCAAGGTGGAAAGAATTAATAAAAATCGAGATTATTCCTGGAATGACAGGGGAGCATTAATTGTTGAAAGCCAAACAGTATTTGCGTCACATTTTCACCTCACGCTTCGACCTCCTTCTCTATCTCTTTGTGGCCACTTATTAAGTCGTTTAAATCAATCAAGACGCATTTGCGTCAGACTAAAAGGTCGTAATTTGAACTTTATCCCTATTTATACCAGATCTGATCATGGAGGCGAGTTTTTTACGGTTCTAAAGACTATAATTCACCATAAAAAAATGATATTTTTTCTCCATTACGCTTAGCGAACGATCGGGTCCAGTCAATGTCACGAAGTCCATCGATGCTTAGATTAAACTCTTAAAGTAAGGGTTTTGAGACAATTCTGGAATATTATAACGTGTCCTTTGTATCGTTGGATTTGCTCAATGCGGAAGAGAGGGTGAATTGCACGCCGTAGCCAAAGGAAACGCTGTCATCTCGATCCTCATACATTCTCGGTGTTAAGGGGGATTCATTCTATTTCCGCTGAGAAATTCTTAAAATAAATCACAATATTAGAAAATTATTTTGAAAATTTTCAGAATCATCATTCTTTGTTTCAAGAAATTCTTTACCGAGTTTGAATATGCTTTTTCTCCAGAAATTGGCTATGTGAAAATTACGCGGCATTTTTTGTAGTTTATACCCCGGCGTTTGTCAATCACTTTAAGAATACAATCGGTACTGAATTAATTAGCGATTAAATGCCTGAGTACTTTTGTGACAACAACGAATCGATGGCTTTGTCCTTTCTAGCAGCCTGAATTGCATTATTGCTTCTGTGCAAAAGTGTCAATAATAGCGTCTGCTGAGGGTTTCTTTCATAAAATATTATGTGATTGTGTTGAGAATAAAAATGTTTTCTTGTTTTGTAATTATAAGAAATTCCGAATTCGTTAAAATAAGCATGGCAGGTCAAATTTATTTAAGAACTATATTTTTTCATAAAAATACTCGTGAATCCAGACGATGCAGAAAATTAATACAACAAAAATATATTCATAATCCTTTAAATGTATAGCCTGAGTGTAAATAGATAAATTGGGAGAGATTTAGAGGATTGTTGACTACTCTTAAACTGCACGGATCGCAAATATTTTAGTGGTTTTGATCATCTCTTGATGCTCACTGAATATCCTGAAAATTTAATTAAAATCCGTTTGTGAGATACCTCGGAAGTTTTCCTCGTCAGTTTTAGTTCGAGTTAAAACTACATATCCCACAAGTTCAGTGTCACCTTACATAACAAGAGAGGAAAGATGCACACATCATGCGTGCATACATGCTAGGCAGAGGCGTTCTTTACGATGTATGCAATCATGCCAAAAAGATAAATATTAATGGCTTAGTATAATGTCTAAGAACTAATATGCCAGTAGTATTGCCAAGAAAATATCGTATTTTTTATTCACCGATTTATTTTCTAATCGGTTGTGATTAATAAAACAATCGACAATTACTTAAAACATACCTCACTCGAATAGTAGTAATATAATCTTTATGTTCACGTTCATTCCTTCGTCGTAAATTACCCATTTCTTTTCACTTACAAAGGCTGTGTATACGTAAAGAAAATAGACGTATTTACGTTCATTTCTTCGTCGTAGATAATCCATTTCATTTCATTTACCAAATGTTGCGTGCGCAAGAAAGAAAATTAAATGTAAATAGGTATTTACAGCAGATAATGTTTACTTCATTTGCCACGAAGATTGTTTTCGTTGACAACATATAAAAAACACGGAAAAAATTTTCCAAGTTCAAAGTTGGGAGTAATTTTTTTTTCTCGTTTCAAAATTATTCCCAACATTACAGCTTATGCCTGTCTGCATAAGATATTTAGATCGCTTTATTCCATCAATTTCCTGCTTGCCAATCTCACTATTTGAGAGGGAGGAGTTTTCTTCGGTGTATCTCTTCGAGGACGTCCTTTGGGGCAGTTTGATACTAGCTTGGCCAGTTCCGTCCCAACCAGGAAAACGTCCGCGTTCAGAAACAAGAAAATTGATCTGCTTTGATAGTTGAGTGGTAGAATATCCGCCCGGCAAATGGAAGATCCCGGTTCAATTCCCGGTCATAGCAGACTTTTTTCTCGTTTCAAAATTATTCCCAATATTACAGCTTATACCTGTCTGCATAAGATCTTTAGATCGCTTTATTCCATCAAGTTCAAAATTAATTACGGCTTTTTTGTTTGATTTTCTTGAAATCGGCTACTCCTTCGATAAAAATGTACTAAACAACAAATCCGCGTTCAGAAACGAGAAAATTGAACTGCTACGATAGTTCAGTGGTAGAATATCCGCCCAGAAAGTGGAAGACACGGGTTCGATTCCCGGTCATAGCAGACTTTTTTCTCGTTTCAAAAATTATTCCCAACACATACGCTATTTAACTAGCTCTACAGATTTTTGAAGACTTTTTTATAAGTGATATCGCACGAGATATAAAGAAAAGTTCATTTTTTGTCACCAGTAAAGTGGCACTCCCGATTAGGCCACGTAAACCATTTATATCATTTTCTTAGTTTCTTTGTCCCTATGTTTTAAATATCAAATTTAATCTACATCCGCCAAATAGTTTCTGAGATGAAACATGTGGACGGACGGACGGACACAAAATGACCATAAGGCGTTTTTATTTACTTATTGTAAAGAACGTCTAAAAACTCACGCAACTTAGAACTACAACAGTCCTTTCAAGACCGCAAATTTTTCAAAAATTAAAAAAATCTAAACTTTTAGGGCATGCGGCCTAAAGGTTTAGGTAAGTGGTCTTTAATCGGCATCAGCGATAATTCAATTTATGTATATATTAATAAGCAAGCGTTCGCCGCACGTCGTTAATTAACACTCGCGATCGCCTCTAATACACCATTTAATAAAATTGACGCCTCCCGGACATGTAGCGCGACATTTAGTTTCATCCAATGTAACGGACTGAATATTTCATTGAGAGCACTGGCGCGCCTTTTTCGGGTCAGAAAAAGGGACGGCTTAGTCTATAATCATGCAAATCGAAATTAATAAATTCCGATCTAAGTGGCTGAGGATGCAGAATGTACGTATCTGTCTCAAACTCCCTCTATCTAAACTCTTTCCATCGATAACGACATATCGAATTAATAGTGGGGAAAGAACGGCTCATGGGTTATGCAGACGGTTTAATTGAGGCTTTTAGTCCACGAGATCGGCTAAGAAGGGCTTTAGTTCGGCGTTTCTTGGAAATTACGAACGGAGCAGCGCGTTAAATTTGTCAACTCTTCTCGCTCAAAATCATACAGCGAAGATTTTAGGTGGAATGCAATATATGTAAAAAAATAATTGCCGCTAAGATCGGAAAATTTCCGATCGTAGTTACGGAGGAATGTTAAGAAAGATTTACAGGGAGAAATTCGATCGAAGGAGTTGCTCAACGCTATTGACAAAGCGAGAAAATGATAGTGATAAGCACGTAAGAAAAATTAACTTTGGTGCAGCTTGACAAATGATCAAGGAATTTTCCAGAGTTGACTAAATATAAATATATTATCTGTTTTGATTATCATACTACGCATGAAAACATAGGCGGACTGTTTCCGTATGCCCATGTGTGAGTGAAGCAGGGTTTTTGTTCGAATAGATTAAGTCGAACTTTGAACTCAAGACTTGGATATTCATATGCATGAAAGAACCCAATTTTGGATTGAATAGAAAATCGGGATCCGTCATTTTCGAATACTTGCGCATATAGCAGGATAAAATTCCGATTTTTCAAGCCGCTATATGAAATTTTTTTGGCATAGAATATATTGCATTGTTATTGTCTTTTTTAGCTTCCAGTATATTTAACTAGAATTTATTTTTATTTCTATCCAAACACTATAGGTGACATCAACTTTTATCAATAAATTTTATTATTTAAAAAATTAATAAGATAAAAAGTTCATGCGTGTTTAATAAGTCAATAAGTATTAAATTATTTCATTGCAATAATGGTATGTATTATATGAGCGTAATTGAAGGAGCTTTACCCAATCACTCTAATAAGATAAATGTAATAGATAATATGATAATACGACATATACCGTCATTCCAATGCATTATTTATTTATCAGCATTGTAACTTATTTTAATTGTCGTTGAAAATCGGTTAACGTGTTAATTCATTTTAAAGACAACACCAAGGATCAACCGCAATGATTGAAAGATAAACTCGTGTTTGAGGGTTGATAATTATATTTGTTCACGCATTCGAAGCGGTTAAATATTCTTCTGTAGCTCAATATTGGCTTTTGCGATATTTTTGCCGCGTAACCTAAAATGCGAATGAAAACATTAGGTAGCCGCAAAACTCTGCCTTCCTCGTATTTTCTCGTCAAACTCAGTTTACGCGAAGCTCTAAATTAACCAACTGAACCTCAAATAAAGCTCTGTCCGACGGGTCGATCTAATAACCCTCCTTCCCTTCCTCCCAAGCCGAAAGAACGTAACAGACGGTCTTCCTCTTTTAAAAAAATTTCTCTCGACTTTTTCAAGGGCCGGAACAGGTACGTGAGCGAATGTTGTCGCAGAATGCAGCTCTAGCTGACGAGGAACAGGGAAGCCTTTCTCACTGACCATGAGAAGAGGTTCAGAAGGGTGGATAGGTCTGGATTTGGGAGTGGGATTGAAGTGTCGAGTGCTCGGGGAAGATTTCGCGGAAATTTGAGCCCCGCTCCGCCCCGATCTCCCTTACTGTATCCTCAATTCAGTTCTCTTTCCAATCACCAGCTATTTCGTTCCGAAACGTTCGTAAATTCTCCGTTCCTAGTTTAAGAACTCCTTGGTTAAGAAGATTCGAAGATCTGTTCCCTCAAACCAAAATTAACAATATGAAAAAATATTCTTAATAATAACTTTGGGTAATTTCCACAAATGAATGATCATGATGATTATTCACCGAAACCGCTCGTGTTTCTCATTCATTTGTGGAAATTAGACAAAGCTATTATTTTTTTGTAAATTACTTACTGTTAATTTTTGTTTGATTATGGAATTCCATGAAGTCTCGGCCTCGTCCATTAACTTCATGCTCCGTCCCTGAATTACTGCTGTCTTCCCTCAAGAAACTCAATTTTCTACCTCGGGAATTCTCCGATCCTATCTATCCATGCCATTTATTCCTTTGTCCTTAACGTATTTGTTCCTTCATTTCCAAACTCAATGGTCCCCTTCTCCTCGCTTTTGTTCAAAACATTTTTTGTTCGGCCCATAACTATTAGTTCCTTCGTTCCAAGAATCTCCATCCGAACGTTTTGTCCTTCAGAAGGGACGTTAAGCCGTTGGCCCCCTTGGTGCTCTTCTTTAAAATTAGACTAATGACGCCACCGGGTTTCCCTCCTCCCTTGTGAGTGTGTTCGGTGTGGAAGGAGTAATGGCTATAATAATTCAAGAGGTTGATTAGTCAAAAATACATACACACACAATCTCCATCCTACCCTCTTCTCTCCAGGGTTAGGTGGATGAAGAGACTTTCTATCCAAAATCGTGCCCAAATAAAAAGTATTATCTATCATTCTATCCAATTGGGTTGGTTTCCTATTCTCTCTTAAATGAGCTCATCTCCAAACTCTTATTCCAGCAAGGTGAAACCTCTTTCTTGCCTCCTCTTTCTTCTGCCTCTAATTGTGAGAAAATTCTCCCAGACGACGGACGAAGGTGTAATGAAAGAAGATCCACTGCCCTGCTTTGGCAATTGTTTTGCCCGGTCCTTTACGTCCCTTCTTAGGACGCCCGATCATAATCGCCAGGAAGATACCTTGTCGCGTTATTTTCTTGCGATTTTTATCTACCTTTTCGCTGTCGATAGTAAAGCTTTTCTTGTTTCCGTTTTTTCTACCTTGTAATCGAATCTCCCATAGAAAAACATATCGAAATTCAGTCGTATTCCCACTATTCTATTTTCCATGGCGCCATTTTTGTAGTGGCTGCGCTCTATTGCATTCTATTTGAGACCGAAATCGACTTGCGCTGTTGCCCACAGGTAGCTTTGAATTACGTAGAAATTTTCTGGACTTGTGGTATTATTTTTACTGTAAAACAGAGAAAGATTTCGTATTGGTTCTTTGCGCTGTGAATGCAGTTTCGAAATTTTCATAATGTGATTTGAAAATAACGTATCCTACGTTTGAAACGAGTTTCGGAAACTATGAATCTATACATAATTGTGAATAAAAGAACATGTTTACACATTTCTTACTTTAAAATAGAAGGTGCTTAGTATTTTTGTAATTCAGATCAAGACCCCACTATAACTCTCCTTTACTTTTTACGTTCTCGTAATATACATGATGCCTTAAGCGATTTTAAAAATTTATTCTAAGAAGCCTCGCAAAACAAGGATAAGCTATCTACAAATTACTGTATACATAATCAGACTGATGGAAATGCTCGACTGCAATAGATTCTTCAAAGACAAATATTTATTACGACATATTTAAAGCAGGAAATTTCCTTCCTATAGCCTTAGTATTTAGTGCCTTTTAATCACTTGTTTTCACTTTGTCCGTCTGTCCGTACGCAAAATTTTGAAGCAACGAGAAGAGCTGAGAAGCTAAGATTTTCAGAATAGTTTTGGCTGGTGACAGTCATAAACTTCATATACTTTGAGTTCCGTCCATCAATCCGTTTGCCTTTTAGGATGAATAAAATCGTCCTTATGAACTATCTATATGAGCTCGTTACTATGGTAAAGTTTCGTTTTGTTTACGTCATTACAACAATAAAAGCGAAGCGTAAATAAGTTCAATTTACTTTGGAATAGGGACAAAGATCATATTACAATTGCTTAACCGTGCCAAGATATTTTTTATGTAACTTTTGATTTACTTTTGGTTTTACGTTTTGGAGGGAGAAGAGGTCGAAGAATCCGAAAATTTACGGGAACATTCTAAAACAAGTAAGGAAAGAACTGATGAATCATATATTAAGGGTTTTTTATTAAACCCCTTAACCTCAACCTCAACCGCGGGAAGAACTTATGGCTCTGAACAATCCCTCAACATTTGGTTACTCTAACTTGAATGGTGTAGAAGTAATTCACCGGATACGGAAGTGTGACGGACGGACGGACAAAAGAATTGCATTAGCAGATTATAAAAATAGCGATTTTAGAATCTGCTTTTGAAGTTAATTTTTTAACTCTTTGTAGTTATGATTGAAATTAAATTTAAGTTAACATTACGACAAAAGGAAATTTGCCTGTCTCTCAATAAAGTACTGTATTATGACTGCTTTATTTTGTTGATATGTATGGCTTGTATTTGAGTACGATTATATCACTTTGTAAGTGCACGTGTAACATTCTATGGGTATATTGGCAAGAAAAATACTCATTGATGAAAATGCGACATCGGTTAACAATAACCTCTTCATTGATATATACCTGAATTGCATATTTAATGAACAGAATCATGATTTTCGTGAAAAATATTATTTTTCTCTTCTTAAATAATTTTCATTACGAACTCTCCTTTCCATCGTTGTGGTTTACTAGCGTAATTTCCCGTCGTAATGAGTCATGAACGAAGTATTTAGTCGAAAAACGGAATTACGATTAATATTTTCAATCCAAACAAAATACTAAATTTCTTATCAACTAAATTAACAAAATCCAATATAACGGTTTGAAAATATTTTTTAAATATCGTTGCAAATATATCAGTTATTTCATTACGAATTACTTAATAATTATACCGTTGACGCACGTCTGAAAAATACACAAATTCATCAAAACCAACTTCCAGATACAAAATTTGCTGTAGGACTTAACTTTAATCGGCATAGCTCAAGAAATAGCATCTAGGCCACATATTATTTACTTAGGTAAACATCTACGTACACCTTGTAATTCATAATATGATGAAGATAGCAACAATACGGCTGTCCTTAACGACGGCAGCGTGACAGAATTACTTACAAAGGCTTTTATTATAACAGTCATGTTTCGTGCTGTGTACATTTAACCAATCGCTTTGTCAGACCAAAATTTTGTCGTAAATAATGTTGGGCGAATTTATTGACGATGAATGCGCGAATGCCTTTTTAGTTCTGAGTTGCATTTCAATGCGCTCATTTGAAAATATACGCATTGAGTATGAAAGAGGGAGGAGGGTGGGGAGTAGAGAGAGGGAGGTAGAAGTGAAATAGGAAGGGTTAGAAGAGGAAAAAGGGAATGGGAGATGGGGAGAGAGCGAGGAAATTGAAGGAGTGTAGAGGAAGAGAGAAGGTAGAAAATTTATAAAGAGAGAGAAAGATGGAGAGATTGCTGGGAGATGATAAAGGGAGAGGGTGAGGGAGAGAGATGTATCGAGGGGGGTCCCAGTTGGCAAGGGGTGGATTGAGGTAGCGTGAGAGATAAGTGGAGGGGGAGGGGGTTAGAAAAAGAGGAATTTTGTGGGTAGTTAGTAACCGGTCCTTCTGGGTTTTATAGCCCGGAGATTGGGCCAGCCGATCAGACGCGGAATCCGCACTCCTTTGTCGAAAAACAAAAAAAGGAAGCCGAATATCGGGGCGTTGAGGAGTGGGATGCGGGCGGAAGAGGGCGGAGGAGGAGCATTTCCGATAACCGGGAGCCGACGCTCTTTTGACGCGCTCAGGCTGCAGCTGAGAGAGAGAGCGGTCGCGGCTTCAAAAAGGTGGAAGACAAAAGAGAAAGATAAGAAAAAATAAGGACTGTAACGCCGAGTCGGTCATAATTTGGGAGAGCGATTTTCTCCGGGGTAAAGGAAAAAAATTATAATTTGACGTGTATGCGCGTGTTCGGGGAATATTTAGGGCTTCATCCCGTACATTGTTATGAGGCGTCTCCGCCTCTCCTTCTTCTGAACTTTTTTGTTGTTTTTTGGCGAAATAGAGGGCGTTGAACCGAAACGTTTTCTTCGTTTGATAACCATCTGCGCAAGTCGAAAAAAGGGAGGACAAAAAAGGTAAGTAGTCGCACTTTGTTGCCATGGAGAGAAATACTTTATTGAAACGCGTTGCATTGTCTCTCGCCTACCTTGAACCCGTTCTAATAAAATAAAAGCATTCGATCTGGTCCGCGTCGAGCGTTCGATTTCCTAATGCAAATTTTTTAAAGTATGCACTCGGCACTCTGTGGGGGATGGGGGTAGGAGGGTGGAAACATGTGGTCAAGGGTTAGATTCCCGCAGAGGGCGTGAATGTTCACGGTCTGTTTTCAATCGCTCTTGCTGATCTCAAAGCGGATAAAAGACCCGGGGGAGAGAAAGCGAGGATAAAACACGCAATTTATCAATACACGCGTCCTTGCCCCTTATTTATCTCTCTTCGTTTCCGTGGCGGTTGTTTTCCTTCCGCATTATTTTCGCGCGACCCAACCCTTTATCTACCTTTGCGTATTTCTCCCTCCTCCCTACTTCATCGGCGTTCTTAGTTTTCGTTTCCTTGGGTGATAATCCTTAGACGTTATTTTTCTATTTCTTTTTTTCACTCTCCTCTGGCAACTTCTGACTCCGGTTTTCGTCCTTTTTCGCCGTTTTCTTTCTTTATTGTTACTATCCCTTTCTGTTGCTATACTCGGTCTCCTCTCCTTTCTTCTGTTATCATCAAAAGTCTTATATTTGCATATCGTGTTATATATTAATAGTAGTCAATAGTAGTCTACGCTTTAAACACGTGGAGCCCGTGTTCCTCTTCTTCCAAATTTTTTTGTTAGTTTTGATATTTTTTCCAAGGGATGGTTTAGCATTACAATAAACATCGAATGAAGTACGAAATAGCACATATTTTCGTGGGAACATTTTAATTTTTAGATACATAATGCCTAGCTATATTTTCCAGGTAGTAGTTAGTAGTTTGACATGCTAGTTAATTTGAAATTTAGTAATATAACGTTCATTTAAATACCTATTAACTCTTATGACTGCTAAAAGGCAATAAATATAAAAACAATGTACTTAAAAATTCTTCCCTCTCTTCCTATTCTCTCTACGTTATCTATCTCAGCTCATTTTGTTTTATCCCCTCCCATATTCTTTCCTCTCCACTCTCGCATTCCTTTCTTGTGCCTCCCTCTCTTAAATTTTCCCTTTCTCTTCTGATACCCATCTCTAGCATTCCTTTTTTATCTCTCTTTCCTTTCATATCTTTGCTATTCTCTCTCTTTCTTTTCTTATTCTCTCTGCCGCAATTCCTCTTTAGCATTGCTTAGTTAAATCACTGTTTTGTCCTTTTTCTCACATACTCTTTTTCATTTTTTCCTTTGACTCTCTTTCCCCAATCCCATCCCTTTCATTCCATCCCCTCCCTGACTCCTCCGCGTTTTCCTCTTTACTTCACCTCCTCGCTTTCCTGCCTATCCTTCTCATCTCCCAACCTTTCTCCTCATTTCTGTACCTCATCTCTCCACTTCTCCTTCCTGCGCTCTCCTCCTCATATCCCCCTCCCTAAATCCCTCTCTTTCTACCTCCCTCTCCTTCCCTCTCCTGCTCATCTCCTCTCCCACACATACTCCCTTCGGGGTCAATCTCTCGGGCACCGCCTTCATCGCCCACTGAAGAGGCCGTCGTTGGCATCAAGAATGCCCTTTCCACCCGACCCGTAGTCTTTACCTATTCTCCACCGGTGGCGTAATAAACACACTTTATGACCATTTCGGAAGAGTGAGATATGGTCCGGTGAGTTGTTCTGACGATGAGAGGTGTCTCTCTCTCTCTCTCTCTCTCTCTCTTTCTATTCCTTCTTTTAGAAGTGGGATGGGAATGAACCGGGATGTGTCCCGACCCTCCTGTTACGCTCTTCGGGGTTGTCTCGCACCGCCATTAGCGAGCCGGAAGCCCGTTTGGGAGGTTAAAGGGGATTTCCAAAGAGACGACGTAGTCGGATGGGGAGAGGGTGAGGATTGCCGTGTTTTTCCCCTTGATTTTTTTTCTTTTAACGGGCTAGCGTAGAAAAAGGAGAGGAGTAAGGTGATTTGTAATCATGGATAAGCGAGAAGAAAGGTTCGTTTGGTCGGAGGGAAGATAGGGGTGGGGAGAGGCTTAAGTCACATACGTGCAGGAAAGCGTGGGAGGGAAGAAGGTGGAAAGGAAGGGCGGGAGTAGGAGGCGGTAAGTAGCTTTGGAGAGGAAGGGGTGATTTTTCTTTAAGCGGATGCCTGCGCAATGAGGATACGACCTCGCCGAGTACGCCAAATGAAATGCTATGGGGAGAAGGGGGGACGCAATGAGGGAGTGGGGGAAATACCTTCTCGAATGCGTTTCGAGGGTTTTGTTTATGGAGGAAAAGGGAAGGATGGAAGGGGGAGGAGGTGGAGGAAGAAGAGTGTGATTCTATGTCGGTGCGTGGGAGAAATGGAGAGAAAGGCGAGTGAGTGAGGAGTTAAGAATAGGTGGAAGGAGGAGAAACGCAGGACGGGACAGATGAGAAGGACGAAGGAGACTCCGTCCGACTTCTTCATTGAGAATTATTCCTGCGAGAAAATGAGATTTTTTTCTTCGACGGGAAAGTTCGGCGGACGCGCAGTAGAGTGGGTGGCTATCCTCTTCATGGTCGTATTTAGGTTCGCTTAATGTCCCGTGAAATTTTTGTTTTGTTTTTTTTTCCATTATGATCTTTTTTCTGATTTTTTTTGCTTTCACGTCTGACTTTAAGTGTGGCTCTAAAAACGGCCAGGAAATAGGTAGGGCGAATAATAACGATAAAACTTTCATCTCCGTAATTGATTACAAAACAAGATGCTCTCGCGTTCTGCTTCGCTTGAAATTCTTAGTAATAATTCGTTCATGAATTTTGTTTAAACATTTAGTGATTGGCGAAGTATTTTGGGAAATGAATTGGGTATGTTGATCATGATGCCATCTTCTCAAAGAAAAACTCCTATCAATATTTCAATCGCGTGTTGTGTAGTTATAGTAGCACAGACAATCATAAATTATTGATAACGTTTTGTTTGTGGAGATATTAGAATGGCTAAATATTGTGAGCGCTGTACTCATGTTATCATTATTATGTGATGTAATTGCTATTCCACTAAAAGAACAACTGTAAATTTCCTTGCGGATATCCATATTCACTTAATATTAGTAGTGGTTGATAAACATCTAGATCTTATATTCTAAATTTACATAATTCATATATGCATACAATAACGCAATTACTCATCAAAAATGACGGGCATGTATGCATTAAATATTAAGTTAAAATAAACTTTAAATAAAAAAATTGTGAATCCAACTTTTATATGCACTAAAAACTAAACAATACATAAAATTTACATAATTGAATGTTTTCAAAAGGAACAATAGTTTTAGGAGCCCAAAAGTAGTGTGTCAAAGAAATTTTAATGAAGATTTATTTTTTAAACACTACGCAAGACAAAATTTATTCTCTAAAACAATTTTAATTTTCTGGAATATTCAGTGATGTGAATTTTAGATTTGTTTTTTACTTTTTAGTGCATATAAAATGTGATGTCATTATAATACATTTATATAAATTTTAGTTTTCTGTTTTTAGTTAAAGATTAAAAAGCTACTCTGCTTTCGCAGAAATTTTCCTCATAGACTTGCAAAAATTTAGCTATTTTAATCTCTATATCAGGCGTCATTAACACAATATCTACAAAAAACTGAATGTTCGTTTATATTCGTTACGTTCGTATTATTTAGCTTAACCAAAGTATTGTTTAAACTTCAAATCAACTTCGAAATTTCGTGAATATGTCGATAGATGCGACGCGAAGTTATTATCCAAGTATGATTATACGCAGTTACACAAAACGGGCAACAATATAAATCACCTTGACGATGAAAGATTTTTTTTCGCGTTAAAAACAAATTTGTTGGTCGATTCGACGAATATTCGAAAATCTATGGCAGGAAAACAAAATTTCATTCTTTAAGGCGTTGGTTTTTCAACTCTCGAACTTTTACGATGATTCTAAGTAATTTTAATAAGCGAATGATATTGTGTACGCTCATCCCCGTGTTAATCAAATTAAGAAAATAAGCGCTCCTGAAATCGAACCCATTACTTCAATGTTGACGGCAAGCAGCTGCCAAGTAATTGGTGAAATTTTGATCGTAAAAGAGTGAGAGGTTTTCGATTTATAAGCGGTTTTATTTAACTTATATATTTAACTATATATTCCATAGGAAGAGATATCTCCCCTCTGTCTTGAAATAAAGGTAATGGGCATATTACTTCCACTACTTTATGTTATGATGTACCTAAGATTTACCCAACCATTTCTTAGCTACGGAAGTTCTCTATTTAATTTATTATACAAATGCCACCAACTCTTTGGAAAATTCATTTCTTGAGTGCTACCTTGGAAGTTGTGTAGAAAATAACATAGCAAAACCATTCGAGAATGTTGCTAGCATTAGGCGAGGAATGCTGATGAAGACCTGAGTTCGAAAGCTGCCACGAGAGCAGAAAGACCAGGTCACCCGGCTGTGCCCGTAGCACCGTGTAGTGATACTCTAGAATCCCTCGTTGAAGTCTCCTTACCGGAGATCGTAGAAGAGGTCAAAGAAGAGGCACGGGATGCGTAGGAGAGAACGGCAAATAAACATCCAACGCTGCGAATACCACGAGTAGCAATCGAGTCCCGCGTGAAAGTAAGAGAGAGAGAATTAGATAAATAGGTAATGCGCCCCTCGCGAAGTCCGATCATTCCCGTGAGTGGGTTGCCGCACTTCTGCCGACCGAAGATCTTCCGCTAAAGGATAAGAAAGGAAGATCCTTGCCGGTTGGTTGGTGAAAGTGCCTCTTCTCTGCACAACTCCGAGGTTGCGTGGCGATTTTCGAGGGGAGTCGCGTTGCACTTCTATGCGTAAACAGGTAGGCGGCGGATTTGTCGACGCCCATGGTAAGAAGATACGTTTCGGTTCGTCCATGGGCTCTCGAAAGGATGGCGGGCTTCTATCTTCTTCTCCTCTCGAAGAGGTAATATTCAGCTTTAGCAAATAGTTGACTATGATCTCTTTGCGGGAGAGAAGAGATACGGCGAAGCCATTCGTCATGGAGAAAGGAGTAAAGGTGTATGCTACTAACTTATTTTTGGTCTGATAATCGCCTGATGTTTTGGACGTATTCCGCTGCCAGTGTATGGTGATTTCCAGATTATAGGCGTTGATGAATTGCAGCGGTGGTTGCCGTTGGTTGTGATGGAATGGGAACGGTCCCACGAAGGTTAGGAGGCTGAAGTTTCCTCTGTGCAATCAAGCTTCAGTGAACAGATATTACACTCATTTTTCTTTTTAAAATCGCGGCTATTAGACAAAATATTAGTCTTCTTTCTGTAAAATTGTATATCCAACTGCCATATGCTAGAATTGTGGTGTTAATATTTCCAGTAATATTGCATTACTGTTTGTTGTTGTAGAAAGGTTTACCATAAAAAGTTACGGGTAATATAAAATGTTCTTGACGATGGAATTTATTTATGAGGACCATTAAATCATAGAGTAGTATTTATATTATATGGCAATAAAATCTTTGCCTTTAAAAAGTCTTTGCTTTACTGCATTAATAGCTGTGCGTATTTAGGAAATTATTTATGGCTATGAAAAATAATAAATGAATAATAATTTTTCCTTTCTCATGTAGTAGTGAGCCTATACACATACGCATATGTGATAGTTTGTAAAGTGGATTTTTTTTATTTGTAAACTTAATGCAATGGTTGGACACTTGATTAAATTACTTTGATTTTCAATGAATTCGTGGTTGTAAACAACAATTTGTTCAGATACGTTACACAACATTTCTCTTTTCCAAATTAAATTTGTCCCATAAAGATCATTAGTTAGTAGTAGGGTTTCCAGTTAGCAGGAATTTTCGCTAACCAGTTTTTGGTTAAAAGATCATCAGCTAACCGGTTAACCGGTAAAAATAGAAACCCTCAATCAATTTTTAGACTCATTTAAATAAAAACTGCTTCGTTTTTGCTGCAAATAAATTTTTTTAGAAATTGAAGCTCATTCCGTGTTTAGTTTAACATCATTTTGAACGGAATACTTGAAAGAAAAACAAGTCATTTTATAGTATTTAAAAATAGAGCTTTATAAATAAACGACATTCAATATTTCGTAAGTACAAAAAAATATTTTTGTACAAAAGCAATAAGGTATGCAAGAAAAAAATATTTATTGATGCTTAAAAAATAATATTTCAGGAATACCAGAGCACAAAGTGTTTCTTATTTCATAGAACTACGAATTTCGGTCGAAAAGTTATTGGTCAAAGAAAAAAACTCATTCACTGACTGTAGAAGTAGGCTGAATACTTGCAATTGTGTTGAAAAGGTTCTCCAATTGACAGTCAAAAGTCAACTGGAAGCTGGAGACGGCGATACAAGCCGATGAGTGGAAAACGCCGCGAACGTAGCGGAAATTCCCGCCTTAACCTTGACTATTCTTAGCTCACTACTAACCCACCAGTCCCGTGATGTACTAAAAAACAAATAAACGATCTTAAAAATACTTTTTAGTTGTTTCCCTAAAAATCCATTCCAACAGTTCACAAATCCTGGTGTTTTGAATTATTTTTTGTTTTTTTTTAATGAAATAACATAGACCTGGAGGGGTCCTCTAAGAATGCCTATTTATTAGCACAAATTCTTTTCACTCGGATTTTAAAAACTGATTATGACAAGCAACTTTTCTTCCTTTAAAAAATTCGGCTAATCGAACACAATTAACCGGTTAACGAATAGTAAGAAAATTCGAAAAATAACCTGTTAACTGAGTACGGTAAAAACCTGTTTGGAAGCCCTAGTTGGTAGTATGTTATTATTTTGAAAAATATTTCAAAGTTAAGTTCTGCAGATGTAACAGAGCGGTATTTACTTATCACTCAAGGATATTGATTCCTAATCTTACCATGCGGTCGAGAAAATTAAAATTTTTGATCAACCGATCATCTGATTTATTAATTACTAGTGTAAATGCCCGTTGAAATTCACCGTGAAAATTGGAACTTACTTACTTATATATTCAAATATATTGGAAGGAAGTGAGCTAAATCTGACGAACATTTGATAAGATAGATGAACAGGTTTTCACTTGAATATATTTTTTGATATTTAATAGTAAGACAATAAGAGTGTACAGTTTTTTAACTAAGTTAACAACATCTTTAACGTTTTATTCCGAAAAGATAGCTATTATGGACTCACCAGATATGTTGATTTTCTATATGAACAACAATGCTGTCGATCGCCAAGGGAACGTTTCAATAAAAATGCAAAATTTTGACAAATTTTCGAATATTTTAGTTTAATGTGAGCAAATTCGATTCGAAGATAAAAATCGACGATAAGAATAAAAATTTTCATTTAATTTCCTTTAAAATGGTTCTTATTTGAAGATCGTGTGTTAATTATTTCTAATTTAATTTTGCAAAAGAAAATAAGTCTGCAAGTGTGACAGAGGTATATTTAAGATTCCTTTTATGGGAAATCCCATATAGCGTTCCAACCAACCAACAGATTAAGGCTTTTATTAATAGTTTATAATAATAATTTAGGAATATGGGAATATTTTCTGTCTATAGTTGTATTTGCAGAACGTAATGTAAAGTAATGGCAAAATTACTTATTTCCTAGTATACATATGATACGACTCACTACACTTGCACAGGGTGTATAAACAAAACACAAATACTAATTGTAAGTATCAAAGCCCTATTCGAAAACACAACCTTGGCACTCAGATGCAGGAATTCCTCACACCGAGGATCGCTAAAAACTATAAAAAGAAACCTCGAGCGTAAAATCGTGCGAGTTTTCGCTTTAAATGGTGATTCCTAAGCGAAGAGATCCTTACTTTTATTGCGTCCCAAAAACTTCTGCGTGAAATACTCAAGCGAAAAAAGGCGTAAGGTTCGCAATGGAAGTGAAAAGCGCCTCCATAAACTCCTTGGAAACGGGGACCGGCGTGCGTATCTCTCCCTTCCGAACTCGACAATTAATTCTTCCGCTTGGTATCCCGAAGGAGCTGAAGCCTTACACCTGCAACTTTGCAAAACGCTTCGATTGGATACTTCTTTTTCTTTCCGACCCGACGCCGTCAGGTGGCCCACCTTTACCTCCGAACACGCACACACACACACACACACACACGCGTGCGTGTGTGTGTAAGGTATGCAGTTCAAGTCTCGGGCTTGCCGAGTGAAGGAAAAAAGTCCTAATTTTCTCGTTCTCCCATTTTTATTTTGCAAGAGGGCGTCGAGTCTCTCACTTGCCGATGTTTGCGTAGTTAATGCCTCCCGGTGTACACATACACATTACCGTATGGATACAAGGCGGGTGCGCGGAAAACGGCCCGAATTTTCGCCACGTAGTGTTTACGTCGTACACCTGTGCTCTTTTCGATACTTTTAGAGCGGAAGAGAAAGATAAGTGGAAGGTTTAAGGTATATAACGCAATGCGATGCGATGTTTTTGTGCGTGCGCGTCAGCACAATAAACGAATTGAAAAGGAGAAAAAGGAATCGGTATAAAAAGAAGTGGGAGAGGAAAAAAGAAAGGGGAATTTTAATTGCAGGAAGGGGTTTTTTTAAGAAGAAAATACGTGGTAATGAGCTGGGAGAGAGTAGGAAAAAAGACAAGGAGGATCGAGGAGGAAAAAGTACGTTATAGGTTGGGTGAGGGGAATGAGTGGAAGAAGGAATGAAAAGAGGAAGTAGAAACAATAGGTGAAAGGGTGAACAGAAAGGTGGAGGAGAAAGAGGGTGGGGAAGGATGAGGGAGAAAGAAAATGGAAAGGAGACAGTAGGAAGCAATGGAAGATTATAAGAGGTTTTTTAAAACAGGTAAGAGGAAAATGTGTACGAGGGAGCCCTATGAAAAACCGAACCGATATGTAATCGAAAAAGCAAAGATGAGATTGAACTAGAGGAAGGAAACACCAAAGAAGATTGTTTGTTTTCTTTATAATCTACCACTGGCGAATCACCGCTGATGACGACTGCTTTGCAGCCGAAATTCGTATCTGGTTTTCCTAACTTTATTGCGGCTACTGTATAAACATAGTTTGCCACTTTTATATCAGCCATAAGGTGAGATCGGTAATTCTCTTTTAAACCAAATGGGAGAAAAATAACTTGGTAAATAAAGCATCCACCGATGAGATTTGCGAATTCATTATAATTCCTTTGTTTTTATGGATTTCCACAAAATTATGGCTCATTCTAATGAGAGAATGGATTAACTCTTTATACGAAACAACAAGACAAACAAGTATGATACGCTTGCTAAAGTAAGAGGCAGAAGCACGTTTTTTTTACAAATTTTCAGGGATCTGGTTTGCTTCTCCTTTTGGGGAGGGGATAACCTGTACAGTAGCTTGTCTACAATAACATTTCAAAGTTTTGAACTTTTATGAGTTTTAAGTCATCTAGCGGAAAATTTATGAACTACGTGAAAATCCATTCATTGGAAAATTCCTAGGTTGATAAGAGCTGTCTACTCCAAAAAGAATTTTCCTAATATTCCCAGCGGTTTTGCTACAATACCATTTAAAACTTTTAAATTTCCCGAATTTGAAGTTACCTAGCGGAAAATATATGGACTATGTACTTGGAAAATCCAATTGGTGGAAATGTATAGATAAGAACTATCAAATTCAAAAAGAAATTTCCAAAATATCTCTTTAAACAAAAAAGTTGATTGTCCACATACGAATAGACGAACGGACATACAGTGATCACATAAGCATATTCTTCTTTCAAGAAAATATGCTAAAACGGATTAGAAGCTAGCGAAAAGATAAAGAATAAAGAGGGAAGGATAAAGTGCAGAGACGATAGCGAGAGAACGGCACGTAAAATGTGGATTGGAGAGTTAGAGAGAGGGGGAAGAGAAATACAAGGAGCGAGATTGGGAGGAAGTCGCGGGTGAAAGAATGGTAGTAGGAGGGGAGCTGAGGAGCGGAGGTGGGAGAAGAGATAGAGGGCGGAGTGCGCGGATAGATAGGGAGAAGGGATGAAAAGGGGACAGAGAGGCAAAAAGGGACCGCCGAGGAATGCGACTGAGCGGTCTCAAGCGGCGAAAAGCAAGCCTAAGTCGTCACATGTGAAAAAGAGTGACATTCGCCGATAACTCGTAAAGCCGGCGTGGGCGGGATGAAAGGAAGGAACGAAAGGGGCATGGGGGTTAGAATGGGTTTGGGAGGCGTGGGCGGGATAAGAGGAAGGGACGGGTAGGAGGAAGGTGGGGGTTAGGATGAGTTTGAGGCCGAAAGGATGCGGAAAAGTCTCCGGGAGGGAGATGGAAGAGAGTCGGAGAAGATAGATAATGGGAGGGAATTAAGAGTAGGGAGTGAGATGGCAGGTGGTTGCGGACAAGGAGGGAGGAGGAGAGAGAAGAGGATCAAAAGGAATGGGAGGAGGGTGCGGGAAGAGAAAAGAGGGACGGTGGGAGGAAGAGCGGCAAGGAATTAGTATGGGATGGGAAAGAGTGAGGAGAGATTAGAGATAAGATCGGAAGACGAGAGGACGGAAGAAACGCCAATCGCCTTTATTGGGGGCGAGATTGGGACAGTGACGTCCCTAGAGAGAAAGAGAGGAAAAGTCAGAGAAGGAGAGAGGTTACTGGAAATTGCAAGAGAAGAAAGAATTATCGAAATAAAATTGATGAAACATTAGGAGCTGGATAAGAGAGGAGACGGAGTGAAATATTATAGTGAGGGGAATTTGGGTCATTAAGAATGTTTCCTGCAAATTCCGTTCCATAGATTTGGGGAAATGGTTCACTTTTTTGTCAAATTATATTGTTTACCTCGGATTTATTTTTAAAATAATACCCACGAATGGATCTGGAATGAAAAACAATCAGTACGTATGTTTCATATCGCAAAATGAGGAAGGTGCGTGGCGTAGTTCGACTCGTGGTTATGAATCTCTCAAAATAATTTGGCACTGTTATCACTTTAATAAATTTTTATGCAGTACCTACAATAATAGTACTACAGAAGTTTTAATATTAGTAGATTTTGATATATTAGATAGCCGTATTAGCCATAAAAAGTAAAGGAAAACGAGATGCGCATCTCGGCCACAAAGAAGTTGTCATCATTGGAGATTTATTTTTAGAATCAAGTATTTGCCACTGATGATAGCTATCTTTCAGCCGAAATATTCATCTTGTTTTCCCAACTAATGAATGATTATTGCATCTACCAATTTATGTTGAATTCTATTTAAAAGAAGGAAGGAAACTACAATAATTTCACGTTTATTTCTACTGATATTTATAAACTAGAACGTTTCAGTTTCTTTTATTTGCCTCTGTGAATTGTATTAACATCTTAAAATTTTAATTTCTTCTATTTTAATAAAATCATGAATCTTTAAAACTTAACCACATCCCATACTTTTTAGGAACATCTTTCATTTAATAATCAATTACATAATTAGATATTTCTTAATTGTACGACCCATTATTTAAATGCTTTACACGGAAATGAAATTGTTCAGAGCGTGTTTACTCTCATCGGTAATTGCCTCACGACACGACTTCATTCGGCCGTTCCTTCGATATTTCTAGCCAAGAAAAGTGGCTACGCTACTAAAGTTTGCTAAAAATGTTCTCGATCGAACGCGAGATAGGAACGGAAGATAAATAAACTGATCGACAAATAGGATAGTTGAAAAACAGATGCGTGATCAGAGCCATCTATCGCTTTTTTCCCGAAGGTAAAGCTTTCCGGAATTTATCGCGGAGATTAAGATCGAACCAGTTCCCGCATAAATTGGCACAGGCGATAAGCGAGTATCCAATCTTCAGATACATGCCTCTCGCGGCGCATACCAACCGAGTTTCGTAAACGGAAACAGAAGAAATTAAAACTATCGACGGATGGGCTTTGTGAGTTACGCACCTTCCTAAAAGTTTTAGTGATACTAAAACCTCTTGCTACCGTGCCAATTATAAGTCCCCCTCTCCCACCTGATCTAAATCGTTGATCTGTTTATGCTACTGTAGTTTTTTTTAGTGAGGCATAAGGCATTTTTAAAGACATTCCTGTGTTTTATTTTATTGAAATTGTTAAACGAATTTCACTGAAGTAGCCGATATTTGATGGAACTCCATGATAGGATAATAGGTGTAGTTTCGATTAAAAATAAATTGCACAGGTTGTTATAGAACTTGTACTAATTCCAAAAAAACTAAATTACATGACCGATTTCGGCCAATGGCCGTCATCTTCAATTGATTATTTAGCGTCGGTTGTGAAATGATAAATATCAACGAAAATAAGATTGTAACCAAATAAAATCTGTATTAAGTGATCAAAAGATAATCGACCATAAACCAACGTGCTATGACTTAAACATTGATATCATCAAAGCATGAAATCACTTGAATAGCTGCCTACAAAACTGCTAGCGAACATAGTTCTAAAAAAATCCATTTAATCCACTTTATAACACTAGAACAATGTAAATCTTACGTTGATATACTCAAAGGCATACTTTAGTGTGCAAGAATTGATGGAAAACAGGTGAGTATTTAGCCTTTACCGACAATCGATCCCGGCTTTTCCACCTGCCGGACTCGAGAATATCCGAGTTCGATTTCCGGTCAAGGCAGAATTTTTCTCCTACTTTCCATCAACTCTTGCAATCAAAATAATCGCCAATTTCTGAGAAAATAAAAAAACTTTTACAAATGTTTAATTAATATAAAAATATAAAAAGTGTTTCATGTTTGATTTTTTATAACTGTTTTCAAGCGCTCTATGATGCAATAAATCACAGATTATCAGTATTTTTATATTTCAATTACGTAACATGGTAAAGTATGTGGTTTAACACGATACTCGTGAGTTTTATATTCATTGTGAGAATATCTCCATCAACGACAACAATAGTTGTTTATACATACAGTACTTCTCTTTCTTTCTCTTTACAAAACGTGGCCTACCATAAAATCACGACCTCAAGCTATTGCTAAGTAATTGCGTTGTGTTGTCACAATCCTTCCTGACTCGGCGCGGCTGTGAAGAAATTTCCCTCGCGTAGGCGAGTCGCTCCTTTACATTTATTTGCAACCTTTATTCCTCGCCAAATAAAGCGGCGCTGGATGCTTCATAAGTTTTCCATTTCGCGAAATGATGCGCGAAACGGATTTTTATGACCTTTGACACACATTTCGCGAGCCGCTTTCCTCGTGAACAAAATAAAACTTTTTTGTCAAGTGTTAGCATCACACTTTGATCCCTTAAGTAAGATTATAAAATTCAGTCTTGCGAAATTGGTTTTTAAAATGAAGCATTGGGATTATTTAGGTTTTACGTGTTTGATATGTAACTATTTAGGCATTAGCCGCCATAAGTAGGAGCATGAAAATAAATTTTAACGATGTGACTTATTTATGAACGAAACAATTCTTTTATAATCCAAATATTTTACGCCATTGAGTAATCTTACACACGTGGTCTCATATTTTTATCTTTCCATAGAACGCTTTTTTTGCTCTATCGACCCGAAGACCATATCAGTCTAAGATATTTAAAGCATTTAAAACACCGTGAATTAAACTCTTCCTTTCTCAGCGGAATTGGCAGAAACGCAATGCACGCTTACAAACCAAAGGCACGGAGATACTACGAATAATTAAGCGTGGGAAAACGCCATACGTTTGTCCACTTGCGGTTCGGACTAATCGGCGACCTATGTAGAAAGAGCGGGAAGGAGGAAATCCGAGATGTAGAGATGAGATAGCGTCCAAGGGACTAAGGGAGGCAGGAGTGTTCAGGGTTGGGTAAGGGAATCTGCCTTGCGGTTGCTTGAATAAGCAGATTATCTCTATTGATATGGCGGACAGCTAATCAGTGAAGGCCCCTTACCCGCTGCTTCCATCTGGTGGCCGTTTCCAGAAATGGTCATCTGAACTTGTAAAGGAGAAGGGCGCTCCGAAGAACCGTCCTTTTCTTTCTCCTTATAACTTCACCCTTCAACCTCCTTACACCCTCGTCTCTCCCCTCCAAACCTTTCTGGGTCCTTTCTGCTTCTCTCTTTCTGTTCAATCGAAGCACTTTAAAAGCTATTCAGTCTCTTCTCTTTCCTCAGCCTCTCTGTTCACAATCCCATTTCGCATGTACCGATTACATCCTCCAGCCACTCTTCCGTAGCTTACATTTTTCCCCGTAGCGATTAATCACACGAAAGAGAGTCTCTTTATCCGAAACGTTCCAAGAGGCCGCCGGTCATTTTGGATACGGTGGCGGCACTTCAAGTTTTTGCTCGTTCCTCTGCCAGCTGTGGCGGAGGCGTGAAAGTGTTGCGACGCCCAAGTTCAGAGGTCATAGTGTTTTTATTTATATTTTTGGATTTTTTGTCAGCCTTTGTAAAGTGGCATTGTTGACTCTTTCACGACCGATATATTCCTTTCTGTTAACGTTTCTATTTTTCTTTCAATTAGAAGTAGCAATTTTTGCCGAGTAATCATTTCCGTTCTAGGCTTACGGAAATATAAAGTGATGGGTACAGTGTGACCTCGATTAACGTCGTTAATTCGTTCCAGAAAATCGAGACTTAGAGCGATACAACGTTAAATTAATCAATATTTCCCATGAGAACCCATTTTATACATTATAATTTGTTCCAAAACCTCGGGTTCAAAATCTCTTGAAACACAAAAAGACGTTAAATACCGTATTTTACGGAGCTTGATGGTACTACATGTTATGAATGGTATTAGAACATATAAATCATTATAAAATTATTATTAACATAGAAATGGAATAAAATAAACATGACGACTTCATTTCAACACGCCCAAAATCGGAAGAAGCTACATTTAGGCTTGATAGGAATCGAATTAAATTGATAAACGTCGATTTTTAAAAATTTTCAAAATCGACGATAATTTATAGTCGTCAATAAGCGTCGATTTTCCAACAAGTTGGAAAAGTATACGTCCAAAAACCTATTCTGAATTATAATATTTAAGTCCTTTCTGTTTACTTTTTTCGCAATATTATTACCTACCTACGATTTCGTTCCTTTTCTGGGCTTGCATTAACAGTGGGACTGAAAGAAGGGTATTTCCTTACTCTCAAATACTTATGCGTCTTTTTGAAAAGCTCACGCTTCTACTCTGAACAATCAGTTAACCGCAAGGCCCTAGGCTAGTTTTGAGAACACGTGTTTCTTAAGCTACGTTTCCATGCAAGCGGTGCGGTGCGGGCGGTGAAGAAACGACGGTAACTAATCAGTGGCCTCGGTTGAAGCGGTACGTGCGGTGAGGCGGTCGGGCGGTAAAAGTTAAAATATTCTCAACTTTTCCCGCATGCGCCGCGCGCGGTAACCCAACAAATTAATAACGAATACATTTTAGTGTAAATTAAACCTGGCACGAGGTTCATTTTGAACTGAAGAGCAATCTGTGCGATGGAAGCGGTGGAAGAGATTATAACTGAAGAAGATAAAGTGGAGTACCAGCTCCTGTACAATGTAAAAGACAGGAGATAATCTCCTTGTCTTCGCCTAGCCTCGAAAATAGGGCGAACCCACCATCGTTTGGAAAATGCTCGCTTTCTTCTTTTGATAAGTAATCGTAAAACATTATATCGTCATTGCAACTGAAATAGATCCATTTTCACATGTTTATAAGACTAGTAAATCCGACACAAACGAAAGCGTTGGTTCAGAATACGATCACGGCACCGTGCAGTCAATTGTTTACCGCGTGCGCCAAGTAGTGTTCATGAAAACCGTCTCTGTTTTCTGTCGCCTCAGTTGCACCGCCCACGCCGCCTATACCGCTTGCATGGATAGCTCTTTTGAGGTTTTTGAGATTATATTTGCCGACCCAATGGTGGGCTATTCCACGAGCCTCTCTATGCATCTAAGGTCATGGATATGCCCTGCTGAGACTTGCTCGAGTTTCGGAAAAAAGGAATTTCGGTGGTCGTTTGAAGACTAATCGTTTAGCTACCCATTCCACGCATCTGCCCCGTAGAGTGTATTCCTGGAACAAATGTTACTTAAATTCTTGCTAGGATATTTCCTATACATGAACGTTGTTGTATGCACCCTTTTCCGTATGCAATGAATCCACTCTTTTGGCAGTCTTTCTCTAAAAGTTATCCTGGCAGGATCATTTCGTTCTCTTGCTTTTGGCTTCTACATCCTTTGCTACAGGTTAGCAAATTTCAATTTATATATAATGGCTTAAAAAAGGTGCACATAAATTAGCTATCGTTACTTAAAATTGAAGAGGGATTAAGGATTAATATTTATTTGCTATTTGTTGTAAAATATTTTTTCGATTGGAAAAACATTTTAATAAGGATTTTAGGTAAGTTTGTTAATCGAGCGCTGAATAATTGCCTTATTTTTCTCTCTATATATTTTAAGTTAAATAAAGATAATATTTAGTAAAGTGATGAAACATATCAAATGATACAAAGTAAAGTATTACTAGATAATTCTTTTTTGAAAATATTATTGCGATAATTATATCATTAATGTTTTTCCTTATTTGGCATCAACGAGTGTCTAAAAGCCTTTAAGCTGAACTTGCAAATTATTTTTTAAAAGAATGTTTCTCGACAAAAACAACAGCATATTGTTCGGATTTCAAGAGGTAAAAATGCATAATTTACTGTCCACATTCTCGAAATAATATATTTATTGATGACGCGATTGGAAAAATTACTGTACGAAATCAAAATTATCTAGATTTGGATATATGTACCAGATTACGATATTTGAGATTATATATACTAA
The DNA here is from genome assembly GCA_028673005.1 of Tanypteryx hageni. Lineage (NCBI taxonomy): Eukaryota > Metazoa > Arthropoda > Insecta > Odonata > Petaluridae > Tanypteryx > Tanypteryx hageni. Next base: position 71,893,310 of record CM054113.1, read on the forward strand.
GTTTCAGTATGGTAAAACAACAATAATATTCTCGTGAACCATATGCAAGGTACTAATTTGGTTTAATCATCAAGATTCAGTAGGTGATAGCCGTCAGCTATATAAATATATTTTCTCATATAGGTTGGTTATTGAAATCATCTCGTTTGGCAAAATTTGTAAAGAAAAAAGTGAAAATACAAGAACAAGAAATATCGTTTCGTGTTCACACAATTAACTTTTTTCTGCACTAACTATTTTTGTTACTTAAAGAGGTAAGACTTCAAGCCAAAATATTCTTGTGTGTGTATGTATGTATGTATGCTTACGGAAAAGGAAAGGTAAAATGGATATATGGATGTCAACAAGGTGTTCCTTAAATCAGTGTTTCTCAACCTTTTTTTGCTCGTGGCCCAATTCAGATTTTCATTTACCTCGGTGGCCCCCACCCCTCATAGTCGCCGTTAGTTGGTAAAAAAGATACTTTATCAACCGCACTGTTTATTTATAAAAAATATTCCCTGTTTATAATATACATATTGTTTATTTATAATATACATATGAAATATGCTCCTAACAAAAAATATTTCCACAATATTATTGTCACTTTATTTAGTGAGATCCTTGCGGCTGATAAAAACTAGCAAGCTTTTGAATTTCTGGTTGCAGCGATGTTAGAGATTATCGAAGATCACCTCTCTTTACAATATCAAGAAGGTTACGAGTTTTGGATTGCAGGTGAAGAACTCGACTAAACGCAGATTCAACCAAATAAGAAGTGGGAAATCCGATAAAAAACAACTTTGCCTTCTCCCAGAGTTGTGGAAACTTATTTGCAATTTCACTACTTATCCAGAAATTCTGTTTGCTGTTTTTGAATCTAGCTTGAGCTGTTATATCACTCTGCAACTCAACCAGACATTCTTGTAATGTGATGTCAACATCAACCGCATTTACACCAAACGGATTCACCACCCAATCTGGAATATTCATCTCTAGCAGGTCGCTGAACCGACATTGCATATCACTGTACAAATTTTTCAAATGCTTAACATATACAGCAATATCATAATCTTGAATTTCTATGTCAAGAGTGGCCAGTGATGGAAATTGTATGAACTCACGACGTCCAATATTACTCCAAAATAACTTGAGTTTTCCAAGGAAAGCAGTAATGGCCTCTTTGCAAGATATAAGATTACAGTTCTTTCCTTGTAACTGTTTGTTCAACAAATTCAGCTTTTCAAATATATCAGATGGATAAAATATATCACATTTAGCAGCAACGATCTGTTCTCCGAGCTGCTTATCACTTAGAAATGGTACCTCTGTGTGCATTAGTAGGCGTTCAAAATCTTCTTCATTTTCCTCACAAAGTTGTCGAAAAAGACGATCTTGAAGTGCACTTGTTTTGATAAAGTTGACAGCCTTTTTTACAATAGCAAGGGCATCATGCAAACGTCCTCCCAAGTTTTTTCCAACCAAATGTTGACGGTGAACCACGCAGTGTATTCAAAATACTTCAGGCACAGCATTTTTTAAATGAGCAATGAATCCTCTGCATCTACCTACCATCGAAGCAGGACCATCACAGTTGCACAAGCTATTATATTTTCTAGTGGAATGTTGTTTTCCTTGAAATAACTTAACTTTTTCAAAAATTGTCTCACCTCTGGTGTCTGTCTTAGGCTTTCGGGCAAGAAGCATTTCCTCACTGAGCTCATCATCATTCAAAAACCTAACATATGTCATTAGAAGGGCTTCATTACCCATTAAAGTGGATTGATCGATTTGCAGGGCAAACTTCTTAACTTGCAGTTGTGCAACTAGTTGTTTTTCCACATCATCTGCCATTGCATCAATACGTCTCGATACTGATGAGTTGCTCAAAGGGATGGCTTGAGTAATTTCATGTGCGCTCTGATTCATAACAATTGAAATCACAACAGACACTGCAGGCAAAATCAAAGATTCGCCAATATTATGTGACTTGCCAGATTTTGCAATTAACTTGTAAATCTCATAGGAAGCAAGTAAACCTTTGTCTACTTTAGCTGCTCTTTCACTAAATATTTGCTTTAATGGTGCCCTTGTTTGAAATTTATCACGTAGGTTTTTAAAATAATCTAGTGATTTGTCTTTTTTGTCCTTGTGCATTGTCTCCAAGTGCATGCACGGCCGCATGCTTTCATTTGAAAGTGTAGTCATGCATATTAGACACAGTGGCATTGTTCTGTCCTGTGGTGATGGAATATAACCATTGGAAAGGTACTCAATCGAATATTGCCTGCATTTTTTCTTCGCTATATTAGCTATGGGTAATCTGATATTAAAAAATTAAAACAAATCAAAATGAAGAAATATTTAACAACAATACAAATTTATTACTATAGACTAATAAATAGAATTTAAGTAGATGGAACCGGGAAATAAATGGCCGCGGACCGGCATCGTAACAGTAAAGAGTTTGGAGTAACAGAACAAATAATATCGGCAAGATTAGCAACCAAAACAGCTACTCACCAAATACATAAACTCCAGTATGGCGTCGTCTGATTACAGTATTCCTCTAACAATCAATGTTCGACTGTTTAAATTAAATGCCTGAATTTTCTGAGAATGGCCTCACGAGCAGATGTCTTCGTTTAATGCAAATCCCCACTAATTCTAAATATAAAAGCGATAATTTTTAATACTAATAATTTTATTCAAATATATTTATTTTAAATCACAACTTATAGTTAGTAAAAATAACTAAGAGAAACTGAAAGTACGGTAAGCAATATTTAATTAAAATCGTAATAATAATTAACAAATGCGTGATAATATCTCCTTGGTTCGCCATTGAAAACAAATTTGAAAATGGTTCGTAAAGTGTAAAATGAACACTTGACTTAACTTATTATTTATAATAACTAAATTCATTGTGCTACTTATTTTATTTCAAACAAACAATTGCTTTGGTATGCTATGGTGAATTTCCAGAACTGATGTTTTTGTTTTCTGTATAGCCCCGTTAATTTTGACAAAAATAAAATTGTTGGTTATCGGTATGTATCATGACTGATATATATAGAATATATATAAATATATCAAGTGCATTCCACTCTCTGTTTCTTCAATCTTTCGGCATTCACTCTCCCTGTTTACAACGTTTATGAACGTGTTCTGTCTTATATTAGAAAAGCGTATTTCAAATTAATAGCTGTCGTATTCAGGTGAAATCCGCTGAATGAAAGCGTAAGAATAACATTTTGTAGCTACGGCGTGGAGGGGAGGAAAGGAAGAGGTAGGGGAGAGTTTTCTCAGTCACGTAATTGTGGGCTAACAGTTGGAGTACAATGTAGTTATTTCCTAACTATAATGAAGATAAGAAAGTATTTATGTATATTGTAATACATTCGTCCATTTTCATGGCATTTCAATTCCAGTTGTTATGTCAGTCTAAACATGCACATTTGAATCAGAATACAATGAATAGTACGCGTTATTATTGTTATTAGTACGCGTTATTAGCATTGACTTAAGACAACTTTCACACAGAGTCGAACTTTTCGTGGCCCACAAAGAAGTTTTGGTGGCCCCCAAATTTAAGTATTTTACTCATGGCCCCTCAGAAATAGGCTGTGGCCCCCGTTGAGAACCACTGCCTTAAATGACACCCACTGTTCCAGTGTTGTAGTTAATTGCTAAAATTGCAAAAAGAAAACAGCAAAATAAAAAGTAAATGAAAAACGAAAAGAATATTCTTCTTATTTACGTTATATTCATTTTCGTTATTCAATTTTCATATTTATTATAAACGATATAAACGCAGATGCCGTAATTTTAGCCGTTAATTAGAGTTAGCTAAATTGTTAAATCGATTTGTTAGGTTTGCAAATTGTCGCTATAGTATTATTTTAGGCGCTAAATCGATCCTAAAGTCGCTATATTTAGCTACGAATTTACTGGATTCACAACACTGGATACAAACGGCAATGAAATAGGGAGGCGTTGAACTCAAGTTAATCCAAAAGTACAGAATAATTTCAAGTTTATAAATGGGGCACTCAGCAGATCTTTCTTTCTGCACAACTCAAAGCTTGTATGTTTTATGGGGATTAAGACGATTTTAATGATTGCTGAGGGGACTTTGATAAGGAAGTCATTACTACCACTTCTACAAAACGTTACCATGCAAATTATGCAAATTTAATAAAAATACGTCAATTCAAAACAGGTTTTCCACTCAAATAATGCGATCCGCTGCAACAGATGCGCGAAAGAGTCATCGACGCAATATTTTTTTTGTCAGGACGACGTTTAGTCGAATCATTGGTGACGTTAATTCGAATATGGTTAGTAATTTTTGAACGACGTTAAGTCGAATCGACGTTAATTGAAGCGACGTTAAACGAGGGCACACTAATCACAAAGATGTAAAAATATGGATATATTAAATTTACTGTCGCTCTATAATTTAGAAACTGTGTTTAGATGAATCCCTTATATTTCTCACCGGGAGATTTATCCATTAATAATAATACAATAAATAGATGTTAATTTCTTTGTTGTAAATTTTAAGTTTATTAAACGCGTAACTTTGTTTTTAAAATGATTTTACTTATATAATACTTTCCATATTTTAATAACTTTTATATATAACTTCACACACACACACACACACACACACACACACACACACACACACATATATATATATATATATATATATATATATATATATATATATATATATAAAGAGAGAGAGAGAGAGGTTTATATATTTTTATTCAGGCCCTTCGACATCAGAAAATTTTATTTTTTTAAATTTAAATTACTCGAATTTTTGCATCCTAAGCCCAGACATTGAAGGCAGGAAATATATGTTTCCTGTTTGACAAGAATTGCAATATTATATATCCGTGCATATAAAATAGCATTACGACCTCATTTAATATCGGCTCAAACCTCTACTTTATATTAACTAAACCATTAATAAAATCCGTTCTTGTTTTGAATCAGCGATCGGAGAATCATCAACAGACCTTGTAGCCGAAGTGCGCATCCCGTTTTTCCAACTGTATAACGACTGTTGGAGCTGTGCAAATCATGCGTCGAATTCCTTGCAGAAGGTAAGCCCGATAACGTCGCAAGGCCTGGATTAAGAGCCTCATAAAGATTTTCGAGAATGAAATCTGCATATAACCGATATTGATTACTGGAATTCTGTTTCATGCCTACATAATCGGAATTAAAAAAGATGATAGGTTTCCTAAACGTAGTGAATCTTCACAGTATTATAAAATAAACCAGCATATTGTTTATTTATCATTAGGTTATCGAATTTATTATTAATTTCAAAATTTGCATTCGTTCTTAAATTTACAGTATAATTTCATCTGTTTTCTTTGTATTCTCAACATTTTTTCAGGCTATTTCGAGAACCTCAAATGTTTCTTCTCACTCCCTCGGAAATATCGCCTTGCAAATTTTACTTTTCTCAAGATGATTTTCTGTTTCCCTTGGATGCGTGCCATTGTTTATTACTAACTTTTTCGTCTACGCCTGTCCGTTACTGTACAGTGGCGCCAATCCGGTCGAGCGGATTTTTATGACATTTTCTGTTGGAGCCCCCTAATTAAATTCGTCGGCTATAGGTGTAAGCAATTTTGGATGATATGGATCATGTCCCTTTACGAAAGTTTGAAATTTTATAATAGCGTTGCTGGGAATGGATCTATTTTGATGTAAACTTTGTCTTTCATACTTATAAAGAAATACAGGGTCAATTTTTAATTAGAATAGATCAATCAGATAGGTCGCTTTGCCATTTATAGGGAATTAACACACACACGTATATATATATATATATATATATAATATAATATAATTTTTTTGTGAGTTTTAAAGCTATATTTCAGCTTCTAATTTACCTAACAAGTGATAGTCAGCGGTTGCAATGGGACATATTGCTTAAATTCTACACTTATTTAAGCTTGTGTAAGCAAGTATGAGCTCTACCATTCCTGGGAAGACGGAACTCTCTATCACACTGATTAATTATAATTAAGCTATGTAGGATTCTACGTTTATTTTTTTTGAAAATCGACTTTATTTTCCCGAGAAGCTTCGAAACTTCAAATTGCTACTTAAATATAGGCCTAGAAGTAATCGGCCTTTCAATTCGATGATTTAAATTTACTGTTTTTATCGAAATTCTACGTAAAATTTACGTTTATTTTACAATACATTCGTTGATGCCAGTTAAGGAAAGAACATTAACGATATAATTATCACAATAATATTTTAGGCATAAAAAAGAACTATCTAATACTTTATATCATTTGATATATTTCCTCACTGCACTATATATTCTCTTTATTTAACATAAAATATGTAGGGAGAAAAATTAGACTTCATTATTGAGTGCTCGATAAACACTCTTACCTCAAATTCTGATTAAAATGGGTTTTTCCAATCAGCAAAATATTTTACATCAAATAGCAAATAAATATTAATCCTTAATCCATCTTCAGTTAAATAACGATTGCTAATTTATGTGCCTTTTTTAAACCATTATATACAAATTGAAATTTACTAATATGTAGCAAAAGATGAAGGAGACAAAAGCACGAGAGAGGAACGATCCTTCCTGGATAACTTTAAGAAAGACTGCCAAAAGATTGGGTTGTGCATAGGGAGAACGGGTGAAAGTGCATACAACAAGATCATCTATAGGAAAAACCCTAGAAAGGATCGAGAAACATTTGTTTCCGGAATACACTCCAAGGGGTTGATGAGTGGAAGGGGTAGAAAACGATTCAAATGACCACCGAAATTCCTTTCTTCCAAACCTTGATTAACATGGGTCGAAGCATTCACAGCAGGGCATATCCATGACCTTATCTGCATAGAAAGACTTGTGGAATACCCCGCCATTAGGCCGGAAAATATGTATAATCTCAAAAACCTCAAAAGGGCTAAGAAACACGTATGGCTTCATCAGCTAGCCTCTCTAACCTACATTTCCCTAGTACTTACGGTATAGTATTCTTTACCCGTTCTTATACAGATTGACCCAAGTTGTGAATGTAGTAGTTTTTCCTACCCATAATTAATGGCAAATGACGTAAATGCTTCTAAGTTAGAACATAATCGCTTTTGAAATGTTTTGAGTCATTGTTTTAGCCCAAAATTCAAATCATTTGCTGTTTTTTATGCTAATAACTCATCTGGAATGGCCGATTTAGTAAAAGAAAATAATCCTTGCAGTAGATGAACTTCATGGTAATGTGACAGAAGGCTAACTACCAAGACAATATTTAATCTAACCAACCAGTCAATTTATCGATGGGCAACTACTAGTAAATTTTTAATATTATTATGTCATATTTTCCTAAATATATCATGAAAATTTAACTCGTATATAATGTATAAAATATAAACGATAATTTTAGCAATGAGAATTATAAATCATGCAATAGGTACATTAAAAGGCTGAATAAACAAAAAATTAGAATGAATTTATCGTTATTATTACTATTTACAGCCGTGTTTTCCGCATAATGTAACGGCGCACACAGCGCGCCGCGCGCCCAGTTATGCACGTGAAATTTTTAGACGCGCCCAGTTAAGGGTTAGAGACAAAAGTGTCTATGACGAAGGCTCGCAAAACACTCGATTGAGAAAAACGTGGCATTGACTTCAAGGAGGAAGTCCCGTGCGTGTAGAAGAGCTAAAACTCAATGAACATGAAAACAGGAAATACCTCCTGATCTCACCATCAGCACAAACTGTTTTGAATGGAAATGCTTTCCGCTTTCCTCCACGACTACACTTCCCTCCATTAATTTAACACACAAAGAAAGAATGCTACAATGTGAAGCTCCTATTTACTTCAATGGCTGTTACGTGAGTGATGGAGTTCCGATGCGGTCGATTTCCGTAAGATTCCGATGCGGATAACTTTCCTTTCAGACTGCCGATGTCCCGAGGTATTTTATAACGTAAGGACGAACATCTCTCAGTGAAAATTCCCAATATCAGTCGGTTTCTATTTCCTTATTTTTTTTTAATCATCTGCCATATCACGATGGGGTAAAAACGGCAGTTCTGGAAGAGAACGTGGTCAATCAGATATATCCCTATTCGACATGAGGGAACCGGTCCCGGGATACCAAAGTAACAAATATCCATAAGAGGCGCGGCGGGCAAATGAAAAAATACCGAAGAGAGTCTCTATAAGCAACAGATACCTAGCCATATACTTAAGATTTGACATAAGTTATCGAGCGGATAACATGAGTATGCATCGGCAATACATATTTTCTTTCCCAGCGCGTCTCTCTCTCTCTACATATATGTATTTACATCCCTTCCTCTTCTCGAAACAATGCGAAATAAATAATCGCAAGCAATAAAAAAACCAACTTCCCTCATGCTCGGTCCGATTCGACGCTGAAAGTGGTTGAAAATCTAAAAAAAACTCCCCTCTCCCCCTCCCTCTCTCCCCTCACTTACTCGTTGCGGAGTAAGCATTAATGGGGTTGTCAATAGTCTTACCCCGTCCCCCCATTTTCCTCTTTTTTCCTGCGCATTCATTAACGAAGAATACAACACCTGACCCTTTAATGATCATCTCCAAACAACAAAAAAAACCCTTCTCATCTTCTCCGCCGCCGCCCCTAAGCAAAAAAAACGCACAAAGCGCAAACCGCGCCATTGTCTCTGTATTTGTATTCTCCCTCCGATCTTCAAATGTTCTTCTTTTTCGCCTGCATTGTTTTGGCTCGGATTTTAAGCAAGAGCTCTTTTATACGCTCGCTTCGTCTTCCGTCGGGCGAAAGAGAGAGGGGAAAAAGCTCTTTCCGTTGCGATAGCTGCCCTCCTTTTTCTCTCTCCCTCTTCCCTTCTTACTCTTCCTTCTCCTGTACCGCCCCTTGCGTGTATGTCTTTCTGTACTCGGATTCGAATACGCGTCCAATCGAATGCGGGCTTTGGTATATGACGAGTGCCTCACTTCTTTGTAACGCTCCTCTCGCAATCTTATCTCCCCTCTCTCTGGGGAGTCTTTTATTTCCTCCCGAGATTTCTTCGAACAAAGTGGCTCCGAGAGTTAGACAAGGAAACTAATAATAACAATGGATGAGAGATGTGCGAAAAACAAGAATGAGCAATGATATTATTATAACGAATTTTATAATCTATACAGTTTTTAATGTTTGCACTTAAGTAACGATGATGACAAGATGCCTAAGATTGTGCGGGATTATCCCGGATTTCGACTCTCTTTTCCCGCATGGGAAAGTGTCCCGGAAAATGTCCTCCATCATACGTTTGCTCACGAATAATTAAATTTAGAACCCACGTTTGCAATGCCTTCTTCCGATGCAATTGTTATATTTTCAAATATAATTGATCTACTGAAGTGTTTCTCAAACTTTGGGCTTCGGCCCCCTAGAGGGCCGCAAAATTATTTTGGATGCAAGGTGAAGTGTCAAAAAATGAAGTATTCACGAATAATAAAATTTTAGAAAAAATTATGTGATAAAAGTTTTAATAGCAACATAAAATGAAGAAATTTGCAATAAAGTTTCTTATTTTTACTATTTTCAATTCAAAGGGGGTCGCATGATATTCAAGGGGTCCGCGACAATTAAAATTTTGAGAACCACTGTTCTAGTGGGATGTATCTATCTAATTCCTACATACATATATGTACACTTGTCGTCTCAGAAATGCCTGCTTCTTTCATCCTGGTTGTGAGTCAGGATACTGGATAAATAATGGTCCAAAAAGTGGAGTTTTCTCATTACATTGTAAACAAGAATGGGAAGAAAGTTTAAGCCATATTGGAGTTTATTTTTAATTTTTAGCAAAATGGATCTCCTTCAATGTGAAACCATTAGTTAGTAAAACAGCCAATAGACTTTTGGATCGTCCTCTGTAAAACTGGCTTCGGAATCATATACTCAACCTGGCATATGAATATGCTTACTAGCCAAAATGGCATTTTGTACTTAGGTTTGCTATTAGTAGCCTCTCGACCTACATAAAAGACCATTAAAATTTTGGAGCTGCTTTGACGCATTGTTTAATCAATTAAAAAGTCCATTTGTCTGTACTTAGTAATCTTACTAAGATTTGTCGTCTTTAATTTCTGATTCCTTGTAACTCGCAAATATCGGTTATTGAAATTGAAATTAGGTGGAAGTTTTTACTGTCGGAGTGATTTTCGTATTTTTTATAGTGTTTCAAAGAGATTAAATATTTTAGCCTCGATCGCACGTTAAAGTATTGTAAAAACTATAATAGGCGAATGTATTTCCATTAAGTAACAATAAAAATGTGGTAAGCATGTTTGAATGGCGCAGAGTGGTTGAGTGGAATGCCTTGCTCTCTGTATTGAAATATCACTGAAGCTGTATTTTTCTATCGATAATATGTATAATTGACTAAATTATATCTTGGGCCCTTATTTAACTTGATGTAAAATTCATAATCTATAGGTATTTGCCAGTTGATAGATTACGCAATTAAATTTTTTTGTTGATTATATTTGTTATTTTTGTCTTCAACAAATGGTCCGTATACTTTAAATCACTGCTTGTTAAATTTAAAGTCTTTTGACATTTAAGACACCTCGTGTCAAATGCTTGCGCCATCGAAATGAGACGTCTTTTTTGCAGAGGCAGCTATTCTAAATATGGCTTTATTTTACCGTATCTTAAAACCAATACACGAGGGGTGTCTCTCGACAAATGCACGCGATATAGCGCCTTCGCCTGACGTCCTGCGTCACCATCAAACTAGTAAGCTCGCAGCTTATTCAGAGCCACCGCCGCCGAGCGTACCTCTCAGGAAATACATCAAATTATATCGCATCCATAGTCTTCTCGAGAGCATGAATTGCCTTTGGTATTGCGGCCTTGTTTTATCGGGGTAGCAAGCACACGTCTTGTATTGTAAGAGTCCATATTACTAGAACAATCCCTTTATTCTTCCAATTGGAATCCCGAAGCTGTAAGTAGTAGTCTTTAGAATCCTACGCCGCCTTCTTCCCTCTCTGGATCGCGTTGAATATCACGAGGGACCACCCGCCGCCCACACGCGGTGGAAGTGGAAGGAGACTAGTTGGATCACTCGTCATTCCTTCCACCTAACAAAGCCACCAACCCAACCTACCCCCTTTCTTCCACTCTTACCTCTTTCCCTCTTCCTTATCTCTCTCTATTCCTCCCTTCTCATAACCACGCCCTCCCCCTCTCTCTCTCTCTCTTCCTCTCTATCTATCTCCCTCTATCTCTCTCTCTCTCCTTTACTTCCTTATTTGTATTCTCACTCCCACTGTATTCCCTTCCATAACTTCCGTTCTCTCCCTCGTTTCTTACCTCCCCTCTTCTAGCCTCCTTTACCTCTCTTATCATCTATTGCTGTTTATCCTCTCTGCTTCCTTTTCCTTCTCTCCTTCTTTCCATACTATTTCGTTGAAAGTGTACCCTTGTACAGCGCGAGTTTTCCCAGTGCGGATTTGATTATGTGCGGATGAATAACAGTTGTTTACCCAATAGTTATAAAACACATAAAATCTAATCAAAAGTGGTCCCGAATTGGGCGTGAACAGCATTTTACGCGGGTTCGTGAGATGAGGAAGCGTGCGGCCTGAGGTATTAAATTGGCGCTACGTGGTTTTGCCGAACGCGACCTTTTCCAAGAACGCAATCTCCGCCTTGTGCCATTGTATTTTGAACTCGTTTGGTAACGATGAAATAACTTCTGTTCGAAAATAATTCTAGTGGCAGCAATTTTATTCTCATCTAATTAAGTAAGTATGTGAGGCTATTTTAACCATTACTTCAACGGCCTAATTGCTAAATTGACGACGAAAATCAATTTGCAAGTACAGTTTAAAGCAGTGCTGCCCAAACTTTTCTAATGGCGGGCCGCATCAGTGGTTGCGAACCCCTTGGCTGGGCCGCATTGAAAGTTGCCAATTCTACGGCGGGCCGGATTAGAGTTTAAATCGGAAGTTTTCTATATAATCTGAGGTGCCACATAAGTGAAACTCAAGACTAAATAAGGTTTTCATGGCTAACATTTCATTATTTAAAGCTTTATTATAAAAAATTTTAAATGTATGAATTTGTGTGTTAAATTTTTCGAATTGCTTTTTCGCCATAGTTTCGCGGGCCGCACAAAAACCATTCGCGGGCCGCATTTGGCCCGCGTGCCGTAGTTTGGGCACCCCTGGTTTAAAGGCTTCTTCTACATTACCATCTCACTTTTTATTTTTTCGATCCTTATTTCTTTTCCTCCCTTTTCAGATCGCGTTTCTCCCTTCTCTATCTTCCCCCTCCCCTTATACTCTCTGCTCTTCTGTTGTCTTTGTTCCCTCTCTTTTATCAACCTCCTCTTTCTTTTCAACGTCTATATCTCCGCCTTTATCTTCTCTTCTTATGCATCTCCTCGTTCGCATTTTTTCCTCTTCCTCTTCACGTTCAATGAAATCTTTTCCATTTTCTCTTCCTATCTTTCTGTCCTTATGTCTCTTTACTTCTTATTTCCTCCCTATCACTCTCTATACTTATTCTCTTCACCGTCATCTGCAGTCTTCCCTCCTTCCATTCCTTTGCTCGTCCATTCCCTCTTTTTACCTATGTCCATTCTGCTCTCAATTCTCTTGATAAATCCCTCCCCATTCTCTCTGGCATTCCATTTCTCTCCTCCTCGCCAAACATCTCTCGCTGGGAGTCAAGAGAAAACCGCAGCGGCACGAGAAAAAAAACTGACTAGATAAGAGTTCTCTCTCAGTGTCTTTGGAGCCAAGAGGCGGCATTATCATCCCTTCTCCGGCATCGGCTTTCCTTTGTGTCCTTTCTCCTTCCTTTGACTCGCCCTCCCGCACGCCCTTCCTTTCTTTCCTCCTCGCCCTTCTAGCTTACCTCCTCCCTTTTCTATCCTCAGGTCTGTTGCATTTCATGCCTTTCTTCCTTGGCTCGCTAAGTTTGTTTTTTGATACGCAAGCAGAATACTCGTCTTTTATTTATCTCCGTAAGAAATAAAACAGCGTTTCACGTTTATTACGCGTAAATCTTTTCGCTAGTTGAATGTCTTAGAGATGCTTCCTAGTAGCTTCTTTTAAAATGGAAATGGACCGTGAAATATTACTCTAGGCAACCGTGCTCCGCCTCTAGCTGTCTAAACCTTGAGAATCCTTAACGTTAACATTATGAAACAAAATGTTTTTCTATGACTATTGACGTCACTTTTCCTTGGAATGTGAGATAGATGGACAAAGTTTAAAATTAGCTGCTCGTTATTTTGGAGTTTACGATAACATAGCTGAGAAATACATTTATACTTAGAAAGGAGGTCGCATGGAAGATCTAATTAAAAATATATTATTTTCCGACTTATAAAATATTTTTGCATAAATCTTTGGTGCAGAACTGCCTTTCAATTTAATGTTTTAAATATTTTACTAAAAGTAAATAATATTCGTAGATTATACAGCATCCAAGGCATCCATACGTGCGTATTATGTATTATCAAAGATTAGGGGGTGATATCATCATAGCTTTTGAAAAAATTAAAATAAAAAAACCGCATGATGAGTAAATCGCATCTATTAAAATAAAGTAAGACTTTGAACTTGTCTTAAAAATTCAGAATAATTTTTTCATGCGATAAAACAATCTGATCTCTGTTTATTGTTCCCTGTTGTTGGTCGATGTAGATGCTGCAATGCTTTCAGATCGCATAGGGACCGTCGGTGAAAAACCTACGCGAGTCTCATGGTTTCGTCACCCTTATCTCGCTCCGCGCTCAGCACCCACGCCGTCTCTACATACCGGCTGAATGCAGCGCATGCGTTATCTCGAGACGGTTGCCATCGCAACGCACGGTTCGCCTCGCGGTACGTAATGCTCTCCTTGCGACATGATGTACGTGCTTTAATACCTTGCCAAATGCTTTCGCGGAAGATAAGCACCGAATCGTGATACACGGATTAGAACATATCAACAAATTTCAAGACATTTAGCGAGTCATAATACATCGCGTACTTGTCGCGTTTACGTTGCCGCTTTTCGTTTCTTAGGCGGAAAGGAAAAATTTTTAACTAATATAATTTGTTTTCCTAAATAATAATATATGAAATTTGCACATTCTATTTTCTCTAAGCGGTCACCCTCTATTGTCTGCGTGTCAGTACTTCGGAATTTTATTCATGTCATGTGGCTTCCTGCTATTAGACTTACTTCATTACGGGTTTGGCCCCGTTCCAAGTACTCCAGCGAATACGTTGGTGTTGAAGGTGGTCTAGTTGAAATGTTAGGGAAGTTTTATTTTCCAGTGAGCGGAAAAGCGTTATTTTTTTCTCTAAAACTCTGAGCGACTCTCTATTCATTGCATACGTCGTGCTTTTAAATACCTATATCCATTTTTCATCTCGACTCCCCGCAGGGATGGGTTGACAGCGCGACGACATGCTTGATGTTTTGCAGGTCATATGTGTTTTAGTTAATACGTTTTAAGTAAAAAATATCGAAAATCTTTTATGGCTTGCAATTGTTTTAGGCCGTCAAGAGGAGTTGTACTTGGAATTTCGGTGAGTAAACTTTAAATCACTGTCTGCATCCTCGTACATACTTTTTTGTCATAAAGCTGTAAAAAAAATCAAGCTACATATTCTCTCCGTCTCGCTCTTCTCCCCACCTTTTGTTTCACCTCCATAAACTGATTTTTTATTTGTTACAACGTTCTAAAATTTAAATATTCGAGCTTTTCTTTTTTTAACAGTCTTGTTTAAAAAAACAACTAGCATCCCTGGATTCCATGACGTCAATGCACTCGGATTTGTAACAGCTTTTTCGATTTTTTAGTACACTTTCTTCTTTTTAATTTTCTAATTATAATTCTAACGTTCTAAGTCTTTCGTATTCCTTCCAAAATATTCCACATATTGTAATTTCCTGATAACTATGTCTTTAGCTTTACATGTTAGGATAATTTTATAGGCATTAATTAAATTATAAGAACGATTTCCAGGTGTCGCGCTCATGTAGATTGTTGAAAAAATATATATCTCTTCATATTCTATTTCTCTTAATGCTAAACAAGTTGAAATATTATCAATTGTTCTCTCCGTTAGACTGAATCTGCGATTCGCTCGCTCTGTTTCATTCGGTCTAGTCAAACCTAACACATTTATCTAATTAGCCTTCCAGTAATTTGGCGTGAATTATGTTACTCGATGTAGTTTCCGTATTACTCGCTGGGTGCGCTGAATATTTATGGCTTCAAAAAGTTTCTTGGCTTCGGTAACCGTTTTTTCCTCTGTCATACTCTGTTTCCCGATTAGATTCAATTAAAAGTTGGCCTCCGTACTCTCCTGCTGCTGAAAAATAATGGACGCACTTCGTCTTTACCTCCACGTCTTTCCCTGAGATTTTTTTTAGGAAAATAAACGTACGGAACTGTTCCAAGCCGCAGCGGACCACCATCCTTGAAGTCGGGATACCGAATCGAAAAGCGATGTATTTACAATTTACGTGGGCGCCACTTCTTGTTTGACGTAATGAGGTAGGGAGGAAAGGACATTTTGGAAAGTAGTCACTTCCTCGGAATCTGTTCCTTCAGTAACCAAACATTCCTCCCGCCAGCCCCACGGCCTCCAGCGCGACGATAAACACGTCCGCAGGAATCGCCGGATTCTTTCTTCTATGGTCCAAATGGCGTCTTCGGCAGCCACCCACGAAGGAGGATGTCTCCGAGCGCCTTAAACTCTTCTACTCCCTTAATTCCTCTCCCACCCAGCTCATCCCCCTTCCCTATGACTGACGCGGCTCTCTCAAGGTGATATTGTGTGGGAGTCGGTGTACGAGTTCCTACTAAAAAGGTTCCGACCTCTTTGAAAAAAAATCCTTTTCCCTTTCTTCCTCTAAACCTCCCGCTGCTCCATATTAACTATTTACCTGGCTGATTTACGCGACTTTGAAATTGGAAAACTCCAAACAAAATGACTTCTCCTATATCCTCTCTCTCCCGCAATTCGAATATCTCTCTCTAACCCAATTCCAGTCTCTTCTCTCCCCTTTTCTCTTCCAAAATCAATTCTCTCTCCCCAGCACTCTCTTTCTATCTCTTCCTCACTTTTTTCTCTCCCTTACCCTATCCTTTCCAATTCATTTCTCTCTCACTTCCTTATTATCTCCCATCCTCTCTCCCCCTTTTCTTTTTTTGCCTCACTCCTCTCCCTCTTTCTTCGTATATTCCTAACTTTCTATTCCTGGTTTTCTCTCTATCGCTCTTTCTTTCAGCATGACATTCTTCTCTTGTCACTTTTTTATTTCTTTTTCTCCGTTTTTCAGCCTCCAAATCCCTTAATCCTTTTCTCCCTCTTTATTTTCCTCTTGCTTTCATCCTAACCTTCCTTTCTCTTTTCTATCCCTTCCTCTCTGCTCTTTTTCCTTCTCGCTTATCTCATCTTAACTTGCCCTCTTATTTTCTCTGCTTTCTATTCTGACCTCCTCCTTGATTCCGTCTAGTCATCTGTCTCCCATTCTACTCTGAGCTCTCTTTCTCTTGTCTCTCACAATTAAAGCAGTCGCTCGTAACAGTTTCAAGTCACAGGAAAGAAAACAAAAACATAACAGATTGCTAGTGTATTCTGTCCGTTTGTGTGCGTGCGTGTGGTTTCTCGCTAACGAGACCTCCCAGCGTTCCTTTTACAACCTAGGAAGGATTTTTGCTCTTCGGGCGATTTTAATAAGTGATACTTTATAATAACTGCTAAATAAAGTTTGGGAGATAATAGCGATGGCTTTTTCTTTTTGATAGTTTGCGTGGCAATCTCCTTTAAATGGCCCCATTACCTCTCCGAAACCACCCGCCTGCGAGTTTATTCCTTCCCTTTTTATCGCTACACGCGAGGGTACGAATAAAATTCTCAGATACGACGCGTCCACAAAATAAATAAACAACTTCCCTCGCGCCATCCGCCTCCGATTCCTTTTCCTAATTTTTTCTCCGTGCGACTTAAACGCACTCTCGTGTAACTGCATACAAATGAAATAACGGTTTCGGTAGGAAAGTGTCACTGGTTCTTGCTTGAGAAAGGATGGTCCAGGTCGGTAAGAGATAAGGTAGTAGTTGGGAGCCGGTGAGAGGTTACCAACTTCATAGCGTTACCACGGCAATTCTCGGTGGATAGAAAGGTGAAAAAGTTATCCTGAGAGTAAAATGTCGAGCCTCGATAACTCGAACTTGTATACCTGGAATTTTTGAGACGTCACTGGACATTTTTTCACGTTCTCATTCGTATACCTTAAAATAAAGTAACTCGAAGTTCTAAAGATCCATAACTAGAAGTTATATATATGGCGACCTTTTTCAGTCTTCTCTTGAGGTTCGAATCATAGAGGTTCGACTGTATTCGATCATCAAGTATAATTGAAGCTGCAAAGCGATAATCAGAAATATCCCTATACTACTTTGGTCTATGCTTTTGTCACAAAGAACAAATTAGGGGAGAGAGGGATAATTGCGCTCACTTAAGAAGAAAACACAATAAAACCCAGAATTTCATTTCAAAAACATTTTATTTATATGAATATTGTCTGAAAATGGGTTATGAACATTGTTATACTATAGGTATGAAATACATATGCTCAAAACATTTTATAATATAAAAGTTAAATGAAAATTCTGCACTAAGCGTCATTACCCCATGGGGTCGGGTAATGGCGCTCAGTGATTGTTAGGTTAAACATATGCCACAAATGAACGCTACAAACGTACATTGATCTTATTCTATCAGGAGAGGTCTCACATTACTAATTGCAGTAGCCACATATATAACTGGCACATCAGTCCCACTGCATTCTGTGTGTGCCAATTTGGAACACGAGACATATTGTGTTTTCCAAATTATCCACAAATACAACAAATGTCTTTCAAAAAAAGGTCGACGTCATCTAGCTTGTCATCATCGCAGAGGTTGTCTTCAGCAATACTGGCTTCATCCGATGAAGACTCGAATAATTGTGTTCTGCATCTTTTCTTCTTCGTAGATTTTTTTTTTGAGTTCCATTACCCCACCTCGACATCTTTCACTCAACTGCACATCACACAAAGGCATTTACTTACAACGATTTAACTGGAAGGAGCAAAGAATGAAGCAACACTATGCTTGTTTTCTTTGAAAGTTTCTGTATGAATTCAAGTGATATATAGAAGCATCTTACCGTGACATCCATTGAGATGAATAATTAAAACAAACAGTAAAATTCGTTTTTTTTTTCAGCAGCAACCAAACGCGTGCACTGACGACCGCCGCATTCATTATC
Organism: Tanypteryx hageni; assembly: GCA_028673005.1. Classification (NCBI taxonomy): domain Eukaryota; kingdom Metazoa; phylum Arthropoda; class Insecta; order Odonata; family Petaluridae; genus Tanypteryx; species Tanypteryx hageni. The sequence goes on from CM054113.1 coordinate 71,911,621, forward strand.
AACAGTTCTACTACTGTTCGACAGAGATAAGTAGAGGGTTAAACTCCTCGGAAAGCATAGAATCTGATATAAAGCGGTGAGCGCCAATACCCCGCTCTCCCTTACAAAATTTCTTTTACCGCCATGGAGGGGTAAATTACAAACTATCTTTCCAATAGCCATGAACAGCTTGCGAAAACCATTGCCGCGGTTCTTTTCTAGAATCTACTATAAGTACCATTGACAACGGAAGGTTTGTGGACGAAATATGCATATGTTATTCCCAACCTTTTTTATGATTATTGCAGAGAGAAAGATTATAAATTTGATTTCAGCCATAATACAACCTCCATGATTCTCCCTTGAATCATAGGGGGTAAGCTGGGCGGACATTAACGATCGGTTTCTTATATTCCTCTTTACAAAAGTCTTTTTTGAGAAACTAAGTGATATGTCTGCTTCAAGTTATCTGTAATTCAACGAGAAACATAATCCATACGCCAACAGAGCTATCATAATTAATCGATAAAGAGTATCTTCGCATAGAATTTTAAATAAATTCAGCCTTATGGTAGTCACTCCCTGTACATAATATACACACTAAACGACGCAACGGTAAATTTTGTTTAGCTCAAATAAAGAAATCATATGCTTAATAAAATCCATGTCAGACTTTTAATGGCGATCGTCTCTTATTTCAAAACTCTTAGTGGAAAATATAGGCTGTACTCCGAGGCATTGGGTTCAACAGGCTTAAATGTCTCCCGGACTAATGAAAGAGAAAACTTGGTTGGCCATGATTCAAATTGCGCGCAGAGGTTTTTACCACGGCCTCCCAGAACCTTTTTCCTTCAGCATACTCAGGAGAATCAATATAATAAATACCAGTAATTTTCTGAATATATATTAGGCAAATAAATGTTTTCTTTCATCGCTCGCTTTATTAAATAAACCATCGATTGAAGGACGACATATGATCAGCATTTTCTGTTCGGACGCCACCGTTTCACCAGCTGATATTTATTTTATGAGTTAAAAGGAAGAAAAAAGTTACAATAAAATAAAATTTACAATATTAAACCGCTTGGATACTATATAATAGGTCTATTAAATTATCGTTGGGTCCGTTTTATTATACGGTCGGAATCGGGAACATTAAAAAAACTGGTGGAATTTATACATGCTTAATATTTTATTCTACAGTGTTAGTTTCGGTTCTCATGTAGACAGATGTCGCGCGTTATAGCACTTGCCCTATTTGGAGCTCAAATAAAAGTTGGAACAAACATTTTGTGGAGAAAAATAAACTATTTTGAACGTTACAACTTTTATTGCTTTTATTTCAGACAAATTATTGCGCATCACGTTTATTCCTGCATAATTCTTATGCCTAATTGTCGACGCTGGGGGAAATATTTAGGGTATTCGACGACTTTATATTAATAGAGGCATAAATTGGCAACCGGACATATAGTACAAAACGGAGCATTACAGGGATGAAAAAATATGCTAAGGACTCTAAAAAAATGAGTTAGAAAGAGAGAGAGTCAAACTTTAATACATCTAAGAGTTATATTTATTTCCTTTTATGAATGCTCTCACGTTGCTTTCCCAAAATAAATTCTAAAATATCGATTCTCAACTATCTTTGCTGGGGCGACATCTATTAGTTACTGGTAAAGCCAAATATCAGATGAGATTTCAGTTGGCTGTTATAAAAACCAAAGGAAATCATACTAAGCCCATGGCGTTTATAACTAAGAGAAGCGGCTTAAAGTTTGAACTGTCTTGGGAAGCTACTGAAAATGGAGGGAAAAATACTCGAATAGAGTGGCAAGAAGTTCCAAAGGATTAACGACTTGTAAAGTAAGTTCGTGTACCCTTTCGGAATATAAAAAAGACTGAGAAATTTAAAATATATTTGTAAAAAACGCTCGATTAAGAAAAACTGAAGTGATGGAATGGGGAGGCGAGGTCAGAACCGTTCCCAATTTTCCAGAAGATTTAGTGCTTGATGACTAATTTATATGTTTCATTATACCTCTCGCTTTTATATCCTCTTGTTTTCCTCTTAAACCTCACATAAAAGTTTTTCTTACATAAAAAAAAGAACTGACCCATTAGATGAAAATATGATAAAGTAAAGAAATTAAACGGCCAGTTTGGGTCGAAATTGACCGTGTCTCATTTCCTCTCTTTTCCGTCGTTCTCTTTTCCAGTATTTCGTTTCTCGTTACATTCTTTCTTCTTTTCTTCCGTCCGCCTTCCACCTTTTGTGTGCATCTCTCTCCTCCCTCCCTCCACTCTTCCTGCATCCCATTCTTGGAGGGGTAGTAGGAGGCTTAAGAAAGAGGAGAGGCAAAGTGATGTCTCTCTCTCTCCTTTCGCCAGCTGCCCATGGCCGAATTTCTCACAGTCCGCCGTCAAATCAATGTCTCCGTATCTCACCCAAAACGCCAACCTGAACTCTATAAACCCCTTTACTCTTATTGCACTCCGATCTCACAATATCCTCCTTTTTCTCTCTGCTTTAGTGCGCGTATGTGAAAACATGGAATAGTGATATTGGCTCTCCACTCTGACGTATTTGAGCAAAATTCATTTTCGCGTAAATTTTAGATAAGATGATTATATGTTTGCAGGTCGTTATTCATGTGATGGACGCATTTGTAAATCGCTTCCCCTGACGTTTCCTTGCTGGAGTACCACTTATCATTATTGTAACATATTTGGTATTCCAACTAGAATAAATCTCTTTTTATAGTCGTGATTAAATTTACCTTATGCTTAATGCAACACATTATTTTGGTCTGAGTATTTATTCTAAGAGAATTTAAATGCCAACATTAAAGTTCAAGTAATAAAAGCAATCCTTGGATTTATTAGAATTTATATTTTTTCAGCGCCATATAGTCTGTAAAATATATTAATTAATAAGTTACATGAAAATATTCACCCAGGTTAAATATTAAGTTGTACTGCTATAAAGTCGGTGCTAAACATTTTGTAGAAATTCATGTAGTTATTTAAAGGAATCTTTTAGATATTTTACATATCGAAAATATGGAGAGCATTTAAGTTAAATAGTTTTCTGTTTAATTTAAGTAAATATTAACTATTTTATCAAGTTTAAATGTAATTCGTAACCAGTTTTAGGCTACTTAAGAGGACTGTTAATAATGTTTTCCATGATCTAATATTAAACTACAGTCTTGATTTGTTCCCTTTAAAATATATTCTAAATTTAAATCGTGTCAATAAGCTCATTTTTGTCATCGAAGTCGAATAATCATATCCTTATTATATTATAGTATTGAAACGCTAAATTATTTAATTTCTCGAAAGTTGTATGTCACCCTAATAGTAAGAAATATTCCTTCACTTATATATGCCACTGAAATCCAAAGGGCGAATTTTAAATCGAAGTTTGTACTAATAATGATCCATAGCAATATTAATTCAACCATTGAAGGCGTGATGTGGTGGAATAATTCCATATTGATTACTAAATAAAAATCTTGTAATTTTCCTCTATTTTATTTGGACAAGACCGAGGTTTAGACGCTTAGCGTCATCATAAACGACATATTAATTGTGAATGCATTTAAACAAATACTTTGTAGATGTATATGTAAGTATAATCTAAACTGTCGGAGAAGTAGTAATGATGTACCTATTTTATGTATCATTTTATTGAAAACAGCTCTTCGTCCCCTTTTACAATGAGGGAAATGGCTATAACCAAGGGGACGGAAGACGTCCGTGATCTACATAGTAGAATTCGGTCTTGCTACCTTAGAATTGGAAAGGATACACGCTACTGAAGTCTGGAAATGAGTTTGGTAAGTGTATCCTTTTTATAATGTCATATATGCTATATCATTTCGGTCAAATCGTTGTAGCGCCTTGCCTGGGCGTGCCACCGCTGATTGCCTCGAACTTTCTCCTATGGAACGTTCCGTTACCGCGCCCAACGACGTAACACCTCCCACTAATGGAAATGCCGCTATCAATACGAAGACGTCGAACACGGACATTAGTGAAACAACTATTTATTCTTATCATAGCATATGTAGCTATCACGAATTACAGATAATGAGGTTGAAATTTAGAGTAAATTCACATTGAATAATATACTTGCGAAATGAAAATGAGAAATGCACTCTATTTATGAATGGCTTCCTCGTAAGTTTGCTGTTAAACAGTTTTTATTAAAAAGTGATTAATGTTATTGTTATGCTTGTCAGTGCGTATATCCTGCTGTCAGTACGTTTTTTCATAGATAGTATTCGATACTTATCCTCGCGAGGTATAGGTCTCGAAAAAATACTAACTTTCACGTTTTTAAATATTCCGGAAAGTTAATATTATTCCGGCTATATGCGATGGTTGCTGAAAAAATACAAATTTTGAAGTGACACATTGACGAAACTGAAGTGGTTAATGAAATATGTACATACATTAGAAATTTTATAAATTGAAACCTATGATAATGTAAATAATTATAGTTGTATGAAAGTCGGGTTATAGAAACGTGATCTGATTGTGAGTGCATTGGAATGATAAAAGAGTTAACCAAAACTCCGATTATTTATCTTAGATGTATATTTACAATCTTATGGAGGTTAAACAACTCAACCACAAGAAAAATTTAATGTTACGTTATTATTCGTTTCTCCAGGAAATATTAGCAAATAGTTAGTTCCTAAAGATTATTAATTTTTGGCTCCCACTTTTACTTGTTGAGTATTTGATTCGACAATTAAGGAGGATATCAAGGAGGTCACCTGCAATCTTTACATTAAATTCCACGACTCGCACGAGACTTCCGGGTCGCTACAACTTCGCACAAGCTGAATGGCGTTGCAACCTCACACGCAGGCATATCTGATGCGCCTCTTGTAATCTTCCGCCTCACCTCCCTCGCAACTCGCCAAAAACGACCCTCCCACCCAAAATATGCTCCAGCCGCCTCTTGCATGGCAAGATTCTCGACCCGGTCTTCGGAGGAGACGGCGGGAGTCAAGGGGGCGTGTAGCGGCGGCGGTTTTGCATTGTTCCTTCCGGGTGGTTTTATAAAATACGGGGAAGGGGGCGGCGGTAGGGGATGGGAGGAGGCAGGTGGGGCGGACTCCGACAACAGCTACCCCCGCCGCCGACGCCGCGTCCCACTCCGGTCGTGGGAACAGGCGTCGTCACGGCGATGAGGGAGGCAGACAATCTGCAAATCGACCCACCCCATCAATTCCTAAGATCCCCTCTTCCATCTCCTGCCCGGACGCCCGATCATCCCCCACTCCCCCAAAACAAACCCGCCCGCCCCCTTGCATCGCTGCAGCTTCCATCTCCCTCCCGGGCCCTCTCTTCTTCCTCTTGCACCTTCTCCCCCGTCCCTTCCTTCATCGCACCTTCTACCACGAGAGAACACCTTCCCAACATTCCCATGGTAGCCTCTCGTCGCCTTGGCTCCCGGTGTTTCAGAGATTCGGAGGAGGGAGGAGGCGGGTGGGTGGTAGATTCCTTGTCCCCCTCTCCGATTGCAGCTTCTGCTGCCGCCGCTTGCATATCCATTTTTCCTCCACCTGGACCCGTGCTGGAAAGTTTAACAAAAATGGGCTGTTGCATCTGGGAGGCACTTGGGCTAGATCGGTCTTTATTGCGGTGAGAATTGTCGTCACCCTGCTTACCGGTGTTGTGCCCGGGCGTGCGAGCGCATCCAGGTGGATGCCGATGCTTTTTTGTTCCCTTCGTTGGGCATCAGTATGGATAGGATATAGTTTTTTGAGGTATTCCTTGTTTTCTGAGGAAAATCTATGGATTTATGTTTGTCAGTGTTATAAATTTTTTTCTTCATTGAAATATTTGTAAACTATGCTAGGCATAGGTTAAGTTTCAACACTGCAATTTAAATTACGTCTCAAATAAACTAGGCTCATAAATTATTGAAATAAAGTTGCTAATAATATGACAAGAATCATTTGATACTTATAGAACAGTGCGTGGCATACTAGTTTTCTTTCACCTACCACAAGTTTATTTCCTTAAGTGATTAGTAATTGGCTGAGTGATATATTTTTAAACTGCTTTCGTATATCCTGGTTTCGCCGGTTAGATGATAATTATTATTTTATACGATTTTTCTAATTTTAAGATACTTTTTTTATAAATAACTTTGAATATATAGCACCTTTCAATTAAAACTATAGCTTTCTATATTTTTAAATTAATTCTTTGGACTATGTGATATGATATTACATAGGTGTTATTGTAAATTCTTCAATTTGTGATGTTATAAAGGCATAGTAGTCGGATTGTTTAAATTGTATTGTTACAAAAATATTTTGTGAGTAAAGTGCATAGCAATGTTATGCTATTAACGTCTTATGAAATATCTATGAAGAATCAGACTGCTCCATATATTGCATTCTTCCTTGCCATTCTTCGAAATGACCTATACACCCGTTTCTTTATTTACGCTACTGTCATCGGTATGAAACTGTTTGCCGTCACATTTATTCGAGGTTTTATGTCCTAAAACTCACCCGAAAGTTGTTTTCAATGTGACACCATCAACTTACTTTTATGTAATTTACAGGGACTCCCTTCATTAAATAAATTAAAATATAAATGTTAAAGAAAAATTAAAAAGTTTATGGTTCTTATCTTCTGCGTAGCGTTTTACCACTCGGGTGCTGTGAATCGACGTTCGCGGAATTTCCCGATGTAAGCCGCCCGAAATGCATTTGTCCGATTCATCTGCCCCAAAGCGACTCGTCACACCCATACCTTAAAACCCCATTAAAACTGCACCTTTCGTACGTTTTAAAAAGACGCAAGAGGCATTTCTCAGGTGTTCGGCTTCTGCATCTGCCGCCTCCTCCGATGCACAAGGGCAGCGGAGGGGATAACGTCAGAGGGACGTAAGGGAAAGGGAGGGTCGAGAAGCAGCTATGACGCCGGGACAGAGAGAGTAAAAGTCTCCCGACTCCACTTCTCACCTGCCACTCATTTCTCCCAGCATTTTGCGCCATACCTTCACTCATTCGCATTCTCCCCCTCTCAATCCTGCTTCTTGCGAAGACTCCTTTCCCAAGATACGTAAGGGGACGGAGGGGTGTCGGATAGAAGCGGGTGGGTGCATGTGCAAAGGTGGGCGAAGAAGAATTGTTGAAAAGGGGGGGAGAGAGAATTTAATGGGAAACCGATGCGTAAGGAAGGAATGGGGAAAGACCTTTGCACAGCGTAGGAATCTTAGTCCTTCGCGTACCTGCTGGAACAGTGACGGAGGGGGGGGGGGGGCAGAATAGAGGCGAGAGGAAAAGGAGGGAAATCGGACACGCCCCCTCGTGGAAATACCCGGATCCATCTTTCTTGGCAGATGAGGAGCGCAAGCGTAAACATTAAGAGGCATTTCATTTAGGAGTTATGCTGTTACGTGCTTACCATATTGTCCCGATCGTAAAATCTCGTTACAACGTATCTCTACGGAGCATGAATTTTTATACTTTATACTGAATACTGAAAGCACGATATACTGAAAATACCCGTGAGGAGTACAGCGGAGAGGGAAAAGAAAAGAAAGCGATAATACTTCAACACTGCTCTATTGTTTCATAAAATAATATAAAATTGTCTTTTGCTTCATCTATTTGTGGCACTTATCATATTTTCTACATCGTAAAATGATTTAAACAAAGTCTCTTACGCATTATCAGATTTCATAAAAAAATACTTTTAATTTCTCCAAACACTCCGATGCCACTAACGGTGTCAGTAATGATGTCGCACTTGACTCAACCTCTATCTCGTCTTCAGAGTCATTACTTATTTCCTCATCTGGTCCAGTAATACCCTCTAGAATGACACCATCCGTTAATAAATGGGTGGTTTCCAAATTATTATCAACATGTTAAAACTTCTCAAACGTAAGTGAAGAATAAAGTTGAATTTTAGAGGAGACAAATTTCCAAAGTTCTCCGGGAACATTGAAATACTCTTCATAAGTGGGATCTGCAATCCGAGAACTTAAGTTTTTATCTCAATGCATTAAGGAAAATGCGAGAGGGATAACTGACCCTCAGTTCTAAATTTCCCAGTTTGGAAAACCCTTCTTTTGGGAATTTGGCGGAGTTCCGAAGATCTTTTCGTATTAAAGACGAAAGAGTTATTAACGGATGAAAGCATACGTTAAAAACACAAAAATATTTTTTCGGGACCTCTGAAATTCGTACGTAGTATTGAAAAATACGTTACGTTGAAGTACGTTATTGTGAAATATTTACACAGTATTTATGAGGGAAAATTGACGGGGACTCAAAAAAGTACATTAATTTGAAACACGTAATTGTGAAGTACGTTATAACGAGATTTTACTATATCGTGAATATGAGGCACCCTCTTAATTCCAACTGCACCTCAAAAGAAAATTGTATGGCAATTAATTGTTTAAATTTTTATATTAAAATTCCTCGTGTGTGTTACTATGAATTCCAATGAAAACAAAAAACATGAAAAAACTACTCCAGGTTTTTATTTAGAAAATTTTACATTTGAAGGCTGCTTTCCTGGTGGCACGCGCTGGTTTGAATTTTAAGGGGAGAGAGGGATATGGTCAGCAGCAATTATAAGGAAATGTATAAGTTTAGGCTTAGATCATTCTGCATTAAAAATAAATAGACTTGGGCACTGTCCGTCTCTCCCTGTCCTGGGATAACATATTTATGATTGCATTAAAACGTTATAGTCAATTTACAAACTATCGAGTTGGACATTCGTACGCATAAAGACCCATAGTTTATCATCGTTGACGATAGAATCAGAATTGGCGCGAATCGGATAAATCCCGATTTTTCCAGCCTCAAACAACCAAAACTGCTAATTGTTATGACAACTTACTGCATTGTCTCACTATTGAGCTCTCAATTAACTAAACTTGCATACATTAATATATTCATTTAATAAATAAAGGTGGCGTCGTGTTTTACTTACTGAGTTACTCTGCATTGACTTATAAAACTTCAATGTTTTAATTTCGCGCTGAATCTGTAAAAACGTCTCATATATCATTTACATTGTATTATTATTATTACTCGGAGACTAGTTACGTGAAATGTCTTAAGTATATATTTGTACGTTTTATAAGGCAAGTCAGAGTACACAGGGAATTCGAAGACATTGCGTTACTCATTGTAACCATTTTCAGATAAGTTTATGGATTTTTAATTGAATTAATAACTGATAAATTTGTGTGCAGTAAAAAATCGCTACTATTTTAGGCTTATTCATTGTTTCATGTAGGTAATTATGGTTCTAAAATATCGTTTTCTAGTAACACCTACCTCATCCTAAATTTTATTTAGCGTTGGCTTTACACGTAGCGGTCCCAGGCTCGAATCCGGAGGAGGTAGGATTTTTCAATCTGGGATTGTCCCGTTCCCTACTTCCTTCGAAAGGGACGATAAGCAGTTGGCCCCCATGGTGCTCTTCGTAAAGAGTATGCTAATGTCAGCACCTGGTCTCCCTCCTACCTTGTGCGTGTGTTCGTTGGGGAAGGAGTTACGGCTATAATAATCGAAGAGGTTGATTAGCCATAAATACAAATCAACAGCAACAACTGAATTTTATTTTGATATTTTCCTCCCTTTTCATTATCTATCCAGCCATTTCATGGATTTTTTACCTCAAGCTAAACTTTTCTCGATATGACAAATATCTTAATACCTATCGTGTTTTCATTATACATTGGAAACTACAGAAAAATATTTGCATAACACAATACCAATCCGAGAGTAAAATACAAAAGATTAAGGAATGAAAACGACAATGACCCCTTTCTGAATAACTTTTATCAACGTTTACATTTTTCCATCTCTATAGTCATCATGTATCGAGGCATTTCTGACCCACTGTTGCATGTATTGAGATTTTTGATGGAACATTAATGTATAAAAAATACAAAAATCTTTAGTTTTTATTTTAAGATATTTTTCTTCTTTTAAAATTTTCCGCGTTGTAACTAATCCATTTCATATTTAGGAGGTCTTATAAGAATCATTTATGTAAAAGCAATGTCAAATTAATTTAATGTCACACGCGGAGTGTTACGAATTTTGATTATTAAGTGTGGAATCCAGCAGAAAAACTTTGCTGACCCTCCTGTCCAGCATGATGCCCACTTGCCGCATGTGGCGAATCGGCTAGTTGCTATTGGCCACAGACATGTCCAATTAACGCTATTCATTGGCTGCTTTTATTCTAATTTCGAAATTATTATTGTATTTATTACAAGCGTAGAAGGAATTAATTGCTTTGAATTTCTTCAAAATTATAGGGTTAATAAGAAGTGGAAAATGTTGAGTAGAATGCGGCCGCCGCATGTGGCTCTTTTGACTTAACGTGCGGCTCATAATACATTTACACTCAAGAGTGTATGAAAGCTTATCACGTCAGAAAGCAATAACGTGGTGTAACTTAAGACATCTTGGGGATGCTTAAGGGACATGCGTTCTCTCTGTAATGCTTCGAATACAGGTTATTTTTACCGTTCATACATTTTTGCGCAGAATGTGTCTTGGAGCTCTGAGGGTAAGCAGGTTTGGCAACCCCTGCTATATGAAATACATACAGATTTTGGCAAATTCTACAAGGCTTGGCGGATCTGTACAGATATATATTTTAGGCGTCCTTAATTATTCGCGCTAGATTCTTCCCAAAGACCATTGGCGGCGATTCCAAACTTGGTGACGTGTTTAGGATTCAAACATAGAAACCCCCCATTCTTTTTTCATTTATTGGGAACATCGGTTGGAAACCCGTTGAATCTTACGCAAGAAAAGTCGAATTTTTTAATCCGACTCACCGTACCGTTTCCGTTCTTCCGTTTTTTCCATCTCTTTCCGCTTAATCCGATCAGTTTTAGGAGAGCAAAAATCATCCTTCCGTATTTTTTCCGCGATAAAGAATCTGCGAAAAATATACCCCCCGCGGTGAGGTCTTAGCGTATGTTCGGAGGTGGGACCGTACAATGTCCTTTAACTCCCTCCTCACATCTCAAACCGTGACACCCTTCCCTTCTCATTCTTTCCCGACGCAGTTCTCCCCATCGTCCTAAACCCCTTCCACCAGCCCATTCCCCTGTACTCTCCGCAACTCACCCCTTCCATCTATTATTTCTATTGTCCTCTCTTAGCTTCTCTCTCTCTCCCCTTATGAATCTCCCACTCCCAAATCCGCATCCTCTTCACCATCCTCCTGTTGCACCTTCTCTCTCTCCCTTTCCTCCCCCTTTGCTTATTGCCTCACATCGCAGTCGCTCCTCCTCCCCATCTCTCTCTCTTTCTGCTTTCCCACCTGTGGGCTATTCCCTCCACCTCCTCTTCCTCCCTTCTCCATCCTTTTTTCGGTTCTCTCCAGTCACCCTATTTTCGTGTCCTCCCTCCCTCCACCTCTCTCTCTCCTATTGCTACATCTCCTAAAACTCCCTCCTTTGAAAAAAAAGATCCCCTCAACCGGTCTTACTACAAGACCAGTATTTCAGTACCCTTACTCCGTTTACCTCTCCCTCCCTCTCTCTTCCTCCCCACACCTCTTGTCAATCACTTCATCTCTCTCTCCCATTCCATAATTCATTCTCTCGCCCCTTCGTTTCAGACATCTTTCCCCTCCTATCACTCTTCCTCCCTATAACCTTCTCTCCATATATCTCTCCCTCCTATCCTCCCTCCTTTTACCTCCCTATATGTCCCTCTTTCCCTACTTTTGAAACTTCAAGACCTCTAAGCCTCATTTCCTCCCCTCTCCATCTCACTCTCTCCCCCCGTTCCGCCTATTCTTCCTCCCCCTCCACCTTCTTGGCAGACCCATACATCCCTCTCTGTCTCTCTCAAACTTTAACGTACTTGCACAGTCTCTCTCCCCCTCTCTTTCCGTGGCTATACGCTCTCCCTCTCTCCGGTGATTTTTTCCAACGGTATCTTGCGTATCTGTAGTGTATGCTAGTGTTCAGCTTGGCGGGAAAAAGGAAGGGATGGTTTTATGGCAAGGCTCGTGGGTTAGGGTAACGGGGTCGACGATGCTCGACCATCGTATCCGCTTTCTCCCGAACGTATTTCCCGCCAGTTTTTCCATCGGCGCACGCGGAGAGGCAGGGTTTATAGGAAGAGGCGAGGGAGGTTTTTACGCCGAAGGATGGGAGAGAGGTAAGGGAGGAAATGTGTCACAGCAGTTTTTGATGGGGCAGTTTGATGTGCGTGGGAAGGGACCTGGGATAAGTGAAGAATAGGTGGAGGGGGTGAACCTGTGAGCGCGAGGAGGAAGGAAGGGGAGAAATAGGATGGAAAAGAGGGAGAAGGAGGGAGGGTGTAGGGGAGGTGGGAGGGTGCATGTGGAGGTGAGAGGGTGCAGGGGGAGGTGAGAGGGGGCGTGGGTAAGCCCAGTGAATACTTTGTGGGAGTCTTGTGAGCCCCAGCGGAGTGGGAGTGATTTGTGGACTGCATTGTTCTCTCTATCCACGAAGAAATCATAAACTAAGGACACGACGGTGATATTTTTCTCGCCATTCCGTCGAGTCTTTATGGGACTTGGAGCGAGCGTGAGAAATGTCTCCAATGTTTGGTAATTGCGTTTCCACGGCGCGTTTTTCTGGAATCCTTCCGGATCGCGTAATCTGAGGGAATGGAATCATTCGATACTTCTGAAATAATCGAGAGATTTATCGCGTTGGTGAGAAAGGAAACATGAATGGGTTTTGAACCTTTGAGCGGGGAGTAATTTCCGTTTTCATACAAATATTGACGTCATAAAACGTTTAAATTGAAGTATTATTAACATAATCTCAGAAGATAATGTGTTTCTATAAAATTCAGAGTTTCGTAACGCTCATGCTTCTGCACGAGCTAAAATGCTCCCTTCCAGGTCAAATAATTCCTGTTTAAGAACGTCAAATTCCGTGCGAGGATTATTAAAGCAGTAATTAAATAATACACAAAAAAATTCCTACTTTAGTAGATGTGCCAAATTATTTTAAAAAATTTAAGTCCCTATTAGAAACAGTGTGTGAGTATTTTTTACCTGGATTTGCTAACAGTTTAGCGCATGAATCTTAAGCACTTCATTTAAGGCTCATTTGAATGGCATGACCCATAATTTTGCAATTATTTACCCCTAATCTGGCATGTGCTTTGTTTGAATAATTTTGATGTGGTATAAAGGCGCTGACTATTACGTCATTTTCGATTGTCAATATTTGTATTCATGTATTATTGAATATTTGCAATAAAAAGCTCAGACACGGAAAAATAATATCTACATATACCGATGCTACAATTAAAAATGTATGAGATATCAGGAATAGATGGAGATATTCATTACATTAAATCGGAACTAATTTGCTAATACGTTAATTTCATTGCACATCGCAAATTTCGGCAAAACATTTATGCAGTACACCCCATATCTTAACATCATTTTAAGTGGTCAAAGATTTGTTTCCTCATGATAGAGAGCATAGTTTACTCATGCGGCAAAAATTGTCTTATTTAGCGTGATATGTTCGGTTTTTTGCGCCTGAAATTTCGCCCGTCACAGAAGTCCCCAGTATGTTACATAAAAAACTAAGCGCTACAATCGTTCCGTTATTGGCTCGTTTTTATTGAATCCCTTTCAACTACAAAGATATCTCTGAGTTACGCCTATCCATCCCTCAATAAATCAAACCGAATGATTTTTTTGCCGATTTTCCCTCGATCGAACCACATGTGTCGCCCTAGGAAGGTCGAACTTTGTTATGCCTTAGGGCAAACGATTGCTTTTCACTTTTTTCTGTTCATCGGAATACGTGTTTTATGTAGGCACAAAAAATCAAAGGAAAGATATATAGACCAGTAGACTAATATCAATTCCTTATTCTCCATCTCCTTCAATTTTCCTTTGTTCAACCTGCTTTTCCGTAGCTATTCTATATTGTTCTGACATCCTTCGTCCATTTCAACTGTACTTTTGCTTTGTAAAATCAATGTTAGCAATTGATTCAAACTTAAAATTTCTTTTCGATCGAAACTTTTTTTTATGTTCGTGGAATATCTAAACTGTCGCAATGCGTGGGGAACTTTTTCGTTAAACTCGAATTTAAGCAATGATTATTCACTCTTTCTTATAGACTCAGTATTAACAATTTTAAATTAGTTTTGTACTTATTGTTATGCCTGGGAGTTTTTCTTCGCCATTTTATTGGTTCATTAATATCATCAAGCATATAATCTCTACTGTGTCAATAATTTAGTAGTAGTTATGGTTATATTATGATTTGCTCTGAAATTAAGACCGATGGGAATCTTTTTAAAAATATATTTTACATTTTAGCACTCAACAATAATAGCAGTTTTCTAGAACATTCTAGTTATTGATAGAATTTCACGTAAAACATTCCGAGATTTCCAGATTAAATATGGCGATTGACATCAAAGATTGGCGCGGGTGATATGACATGAACGGACTTTTACTCTTAACCCAAAGCCACTATAGTGACGCTAGAAGCGTTTCCTCATTCAATGGTATTATGTTTTAGGGGTGCTCCAATTTGTTAAAGCAGTGGAGGCAGAAGCCCTGCGCTCAACTGAGTCATATAATATTCCTCTCATCATCCTACATGGGATGGTAAATTAATCCCCTTCAAAGCTGCTATTTTACAATACATCAATGATTTAATTTACACATATCTTTTAGATGCTTGTAGTCCATGTCAAAACTCGTTTATCCTTGGGGAAATGGATGTTACTTTGTCCAAACTATAACTCTTATTAAAATCCAAGAAATAAGGAATCATGAACACCCATACTAATGCATCGCTGAATGTAGACATATATATCGATAAGAGATTTCTAGAAGCGGATCATAAACCCGTAAAAACAGGATCGATAGCAGTGTAGGGAGAGATAAAAGAAGCCGAGGTGATTCAACATAATAGACATCGGGAAAGAAGGGTTCGCGATCGTCGTAAAAGCATCGTTTCAATCGATTCCTCTCCACAAAGGGCTTCTCTCTCTCTCTCTGAGGAGTCTTAGGGTGAGGACATACGACGCATAAAATCGAATGAAAAAAGAAGCCTTAAGTTTTTTGAACTGAAAAGAGCGGAGTTGGAGGAGCCCTTTTCAAGGTGGAGAGCGAGAGTGAAAGAACGTGCTAGAAAGTGGACTGGAGTGTGAGGGAAAAGATTTCTATATATGTATGTATGTACATAATAGGGAAAAGGTATCGTGTGACATGGTAATTGCGGAGTGTATCCAAGAGGAGTTCAACCGTATCGCGTACTTCTGTCCCGGCGCGTCGATCCGCGTTAAGTCCTACTGCTAATAGTTTTTCTCCTAGTATATTGCACTCTCGTTTCCTCCTCTCCATCCCTTCTGAATTTCTCTCATCACCTCCTCCCCCATTCTCTCCAACTCCATGAACCCTAAATCTATTTTCACCCCACTAACTCTCGGTAATAATGTGTAGATAATGTTGTCGGGCAATACGGACTTGGGAAGAGAAATCGAGGAGGGGAGAAACTCGTAGAATTCTGCATCAATAATGACCTTGTAGTGACTAATACATGGTTCAAAAACCATAAACGAAGGTTATACACATGGAAAAGCCCAGGAGATAGAATGAGATGCCAAATAGATTACATCCTTGTAAAACAAAGATTCAGGAACAGCATAAAGAACGCCAAGGCATTTCAAGGAGCGGACATTGATTCAGATCACAGCCTTCTAATAGTTGACGTGAGTA
Source organism: Tanypteryx hageni (assembly GCA_028673005.1). Taxonomy (NCBI): domain Eukaryota; kingdom Metazoa; phylum Arthropoda; class Insecta; order Odonata; family Petaluridae; genus Tanypteryx; species Tanypteryx hageni. Next base: position 71,927,368 of record CM054113.1, read on the forward strand.
CAAAGCTCAAACAAATAAGAAAAACGAGAAGAGAAAGACAGACCTGGGACCTAGAAAAACTGAAAGAAAGGCAGGATGTAGTCAGCATGAAGTTGGAAGATAACCTAAGAAAGTTGGAAAACAAACCGAAGACCGTTGATATAGAATGGGATGAAATTAAAACCAGTATCAAGGATACCTTGGATAAAGAGATTGGAAAACAAGAGAAGAAAATCAGAAAACCATGGATCACGAAGGAAATGCTGGAGAAAATGGATGAGAGACGAAAATGGAAAAACGTTAACAGTGAAGAAGGTAGAGCCAACTATAGGCGTATAAACAATGAGTTGAGAAGGGTAACAGATAAAGCTAGAGAAAATTGGATAAAAGGAAAATGTGATGAAATTGAACAAATGGAGAAGTTAGGACGGTACGATATGATGTACGCTAGGGCACTGGAATTAGAAGATAAGAAGTCTAATGGAATTTGTGGTAAAGGAATTATGAATACAGATGGGAAGATAGTCTCAGAAACAAAGGATGTAGCACAGGTATGGGAAGAATACATTAAGGAATTATACAGCAAACAGGCAGGAGCGGCAAAAATAGAACTGGAAAATGAGGAAAGCATTGAAGAAGACAACTTAGGGCCAAGTATTATGGAGAGCGAAGTAGAAAAAGCGATAGTGGAACTAAAGAAGGGGAAAGCCACGGGCAGCGATGGAATACCGGCTGAGATACTTAAAGTCATAGGATCAGAAGGGCTAAAAGCGATCACGAAATTAATTAATAAGATTTACGACACGGGAGAGTGGCCTCAGGATTTCCTAGAAGTAACAATGATCCCTCTAAAGAAGAAGCCAAAGGCAATGCAGTGTAAAGATTACAGAACTATAAGCCTTCTGTCACACACATCGAAGATCATCACGAGGATTCTTAATAAAAGGCTGGAGAAAAAGGCAGAAGAAATAATAGGGGAAGATCAATTCGGTTTCAGAAAAGGACGAGGAACTAGAGATGCTATAGGAGTAGTTAGAATCATATCAGAAAGGGCAATAGAATACAGTCAAGATATCTGCGCATGTTTCGTAGACTGGCAGAAGGCCTTTGATAGAGTAAATTGGGTAAAGTTGATGAAGATATTAAAGGATATAGGTGTAGACTGGAAAGATAGGAGACTGATTAGGAATCTATATGAGAATCAAGTTGTAAAGGTCAGGTTTGAGAATGTGGACACCTGCGGAATAAATATCGGTAGAGGAGTAAGACAAGGCTGCTGCCTATCGCCAACCCTATTCAATATATATGGAGAAAGTCTAATGCAAGAAGCTTTAGAAGGCACAGGGGATTTCAAAATTGGAGGAAGGATTATAAGAACAGTAAAATACGCAGATGATCAAGTACTTCTAGCAAGAAAGGAAGAGGAGCTACAAAAAATGATAAATAGACTAGTGATAACAGGTAGAAAATACGGTATGGAAATAAATACAGAAAAATCCAAGGTCATTCGAATATCGGGTAAAGAAGAGAATCTGAACATAACTATTGGGGGAAAGCCATTAGAACAAGTTTCAGAATATAAATACCTTGGAAGTATCATAACACGAGAGGCAAAATGTACGGATGAGATCAAAACTAGAATAGGAAAAGCAAAAGCGGCTTTCAGGAGAAAGAAACAACTACTTACAGGGAATATAAGGGAAGATATCCGCAAGAAGTTGATAAAATGCTACGTATGGAGTATAGCATTGTATGGGGCAGAAACATGGACGCTAAGGAAAAATGACATCAAATACTTGGAAAGCTTTGAAATGTGGACTTGGAGGAGAATGCTGAAGATAAAATGGACAGATAGGATGAAAAACGATGAAATGCTACGAAGAATAGGAGAGAAGCGAATGATTATACAGACTATCAGAAAGAGGAAGGCTAACTGGGTTGGACATTACCTGAGGAGAGAGAGTATGATTAAAGATGTGTTAGAAGGAAAACTAGATGGGAAAAGGGAAAGAGGTAGGAAAAGGTATCAGCTAATAGACGATTTGAAAGGGAAAGAGAGTTATCAAGATATGAAGAGGACAGCGGAAAATAGGAGTATATGGAGAACCAGGTTTAACCATGAATAATCACGGACCTGTCTACGGACAGACTACCTATGATGATGATGAATGCCTTCACATGTATATCCTTACTCTTAACAATTTACTAGATCGGTGTTGAATTATGCCTAGTATATAATATGGTAATACATTTAAATATCAATTCAGTATCAGTACAAGCATTGTATTCTAACCACTCAAATTTAAATTCTTTCCCCATAATTCTGTAATAATAATAATGTCCTTGAACACAGACAATTTATAACAAGCATATACTACCGTGTCCTTAGAAGAAATCGAACCGGCGACCCTTGCATTGGGAGCTAGAAACGCTAACCACCCCTCTACAAAAGCCTTTATTTGTTGTTTGGTTATTTTTGTTTTATTTCTTGTTTATTTCTGGTATTTTTTTATAAACTAGCAAGAATTTTATTTCAAAAGACATACGAGGTTTAGTTGCGGAGACTCAACAGGACCCAAAATCGCCAATAAAGGATAGTGTCAAATCAAATCTACCTCTATTCTCCATTCCTCCGCTCTCCTCTCTCTCCGTCTCCTCATATCCGCTCCCATTATCTCTTCTTTTGCTCTCCTTTCCCTCCCTCTTCACCTTTCTCCCTGCAAAGTTCCTGTATTACCTTCGTCTTTCTGGTAGGTGAGAACTCACATGCATTAACGATCACTATACAGGCGAGTTTGCATAATCGACACACTCTCCCACGCAACCTAACCGTGATTCAGTAGCGTATCAAAAGAGTTGCACGAGCGTGAGGCGTGGCATCCCCGCTATGATGAACTATTCTTCTTTCATCATATCCGATGCGTTTTTACTGGAAGGTAAACGGAAATGGAGTGGGAGAGAGAAAGAGAAGTGGGAGGCGTGGGAGTGGAAAATGTGTGAAGGAAGCGGGGAGAAAGAGAGAGAGAAAGTCCATCCCTACAGAGAGAATAAAAGGCGTACATATTCATATGTATATTTGTATATAAAACGCCTTCACATCCTTTTAAGTTTAAGTTACGCCCACGTTTCACTCTGCCCGAGAGAACCTGCGCTCAAATGCTATAAAGATCTCCATTGTAGACCTCATTGTTTGTGTTACGTGCGGGTCTACTCGGATAGGCGAATGGCGTCGCTCCCTTTAACGATAGCCGAGAGTGGGAGGGTCACTTTACGTCCTTTCCAGTCGGCTCTCTTTCCACCCTCCTCTTCTCAATCTCACCGATCCCTCATCTTCCCACGCTTACACTCCACCTTCCCCTCTCCTTCCTATACTATATCTCTCCCTCCTCCCTTTCCCTTTCTAGCACCATCAGAATGCATTGTCCTCTCCGAAACCCTTTATCCCCCTCTCTCTCTACGTGGCTGCATATACCCCCCGCAGAGGCACATTCCCACGGGCCCTGTCCCTGCGACGTTCCCCTCCAGTAGGGGTGTGTGTGTATGTATGCAGGGTCAGAAGGGGGGAGGTAAAGGAAGAATGAAGGGGGAGGCCAGGATTCGCTTTATTCCCCACTCTCCTTCCCCTTCTGTCTCTCCACAACTTGCTACCCTCCATCTCTCTCCTCTCTCTCTGTCTGTCTCTCTCTCTCTTTCGAGACCACTTCTCTTACTACTTGCCCCCCTTCGCCGGGGTTTGGCAATAAATGCTTTCTCCCTACCCAACTCCTCCCGCTTCTCCATTCCTTTGCAGGAAGATGCCTACGCATGTTGCACGCCTGGTGTTTTGGAAGAAATGTGTCGAAATAAGAGGGTGGCATCCATTTTATTACGTACAGGATGAATGGTTAAGAAACGTGCTTGGTTATAGCGTACATAGGAAGCTGTATAGAGGTTTTTTGATCGGGGAAAATGTTCTAATACGTATTTTTAAAAATTTACCTTTGTTTTAACCATGAAATACTTGCTCATGAGCTTTTGTGTGCAGATAATGTATCTGATTAGAATTTTCGAGAGTTGATATAAAAAAGAGTAAGTGAAAACGTTTTCGAAATAGATACATATATGTTGAATATGGACGGCATTGACTCCTTAAAGTCTCAAAGATCAAAAAAGAGTTATCGTAGAAATTTTTCACCCCTAAGATAAGTACAATTTAAATCTGAAGAACCATTCAGATGCACCGTGTAATTAAGAGAGAGATGCGCAAAATTTTCTCTAAACAAGGTGAAATAAATGTTCTTTCCGACGTTAGTAATTGCAGTAGCACAATATCCAAGGGTATATAACTTGAATTTACTTCGGTATGATTACTTTACGCCGGATTTTTATGCTCGGATTTTATTTAAATAAAAATAGACGCTCCTCCAACAGTACGGCCATTTGACGCCAATAAAAAACAATAACAGTTTATAAGTCATAATTTCTGCTTCTCCTAGCCGACCTTAAAATATTCTCCACCTCCTCTCTTATAAGTCATAATTTCTGCTTCTCCTAGCCGACCTTAAAATATTCTCCACCTCCTCTCCTTATTCCCTGACTAGCCTTCGCCGGACAATGCTAATGCGTTAACTCCCTCAGGCATGGAAGGGAATCGTTAATAAGCGGCATTAGGCATATTCCCTCACACAAGCGCAATCCTTCAACGTCCCCCTTCCTCACAAGTGTCCCGTGAAGAACTCCTACATGCAACGAAACTCCCCTTCTCACTCTCCATCTCCAAACTCCTCTTTTATGAGTTTTATTCAGCGTAGAGAAGGGGAAAGAGAGAGAGAGCTAGGTAGGATGGAGAGTGGCCCACGCCTGTTGCTGCCGCCGCCGCTACGCAGTACGAGGGAATGGGGTGGAGAAGGAAGATGGGGAGGAGAGCTGGACCTCTTTCGGTGGAAGAGTGTGGGTCGCAGATGCGCGGTCAGAGAAACGAGCGGGATTGGAAGAGAAGGAGAGGGAGGATTTTAAACTCCCCAAACCATTTTCCTCTCTTCCACTTTCATCTCTCCGTCGTCTTTTCCACCCTTTGAAAAAACCACCGCCGTGCACCCCGTTCGTTGTGTTCTCTCCAGTATTCTCCCCTATACCTATTTCCCTCATCCCTCTTCCCTTCCTTTTACGCAAGGGTTGGTGGTGGGAGGAGGTGCGGAGGAGGGAAGGGTGTCCCAGTGTGGTCGGGTACCAGGTCTCACGGCCGACCCAAAACACAGCTGATCTGGTGAAAAAGGGAGGAGTTGTCCCGTCTACTCCTCCTCCTCCTCTTCTTTCCTCTCTCTCTCTCTTTTCCTCCTCCTACTTCCTTATTCCTTTTATGTGCCACCTCTTACGCTCCGAGTTCTCTCTCTCTCCTTCCCCTACCTGTCGCCATTTTTTTATCGAAGGACCGGGTTTAAGCTTCCCATAAGGTATTGTGGTATTGTTTCCCGCCAAAAACTAACCCTCGGCCACTGGGGGAGCGGCATACTTTGCGAGCTGCTGATGCGTGGGAAGTGCGTAAGGGGACGTGTCTGGGATGTGTTACGGGGCGGGGAAGTCACTTGATTTTTCTGGAAGAGACGGGAGAGTTTGGTGTTCGTTACGCGCGTTTCCGTAAAAGAGATTTACATGTCCAATCGGTGAGGTTAAACCCGTTATAACGGTTGTGTTTGTAGGTGAGCGTACGTGCAAAGGAGTGGTCGTAGAACTTGAGGGATATTTCGCAACTTTACCATTTTTTCTTTCATCTATCTTTGTGTTTTGGATTTGAATGCATTAACAAGTTTATACTAAACTTCAGTGGAAAGTTTGTCGTTCAATAATCCTTAAATTAAAAATTATCTTCGTTCAAATAAATACAAGAAATTGAAATATTGAATTTCGTTCCTTAATTTATATTGCTTTCTATCGTTCCTTCGTTAGTTACGAAAAAGAGAATATTTCAGGGTAAATTTCATCAGCATCCCCAGTGTATATTTTTGTTATTGACTCAAATTCACATAATATTTCCGTATGCCTATTGAAAAACATTCTAATAGTTTGTTTTCTTTTGATTAAGTTTTTGAATGGCGCTTGTTTTGCGAAAATAACTCAACTCTCTATTGTCTTGAAGATATTCTTATATTTTATATAATGCGAACTTAAATATTCGTTTATTCGCTCTGAATAGATACATTTACTTAGTTTATCGCTTACTTTTAATGCTAGGTTTGGCAAAATGTCTTCACCAACTTCGCAATTTCACTAAACCAGAGGCCCCGGCTACAAGGTGATCTCGATTCACAATCAGTCTTATGGTTCGTTGTTATCCTATACACGCCGCTTAGTGTGAATCTCAGGGTATTAAATGAAAGTAATATCATCTTCCTTAAGCTATTATTCAATATTTTAAAATACTTTACTAACTGCTGAACCCATACGTCAATCTGAGCTGTACGTTGGGTAGTTTTGTTTGTTTTTATAACCATATCCTTTTTTTCAACACTGCAACAATTCATTTTATTCACATTATTCTGCCATCGTTTTTCATGCACATCAGTGTAATACATTTACAGAAGTTTATATACCGTATTATAAAAGTTGTATTTTCTTCCAAATACATACTAGAATAAAAACCAATGTTATATATTTTTTAACCTTTTCAGTAATGTCTCCGTAACCAATTAAGAATAATACATATAAATGATTCCTTACCATAAGTAATACATATCCCGTTTCATTTCGGGCTGAGAAAGATAGAGATGCAATAGAAGGGAGGATGAAGTAATAAAGGAGATTTAATTCAAAGAGAATTACATACATGCATATGTATGACTGATAGAATGTGGGAAGTGGACATATACGAGTATTTATGTGGATGGATTGGATGGATGTGCCAAAAAGATTTTCTTAAAATTTTCATTAAAAATCTTACTGTTTCCACGAAATAATCTAAAGTCAGGTTCGGCAGTGACTTACGAAAAGAGTAACAATATTTCGGGTCACTTCATATAGAAACCCACCTATTTTTCCATATATTTATTTTTAGTTGACATTATCTATAAAAATTTGTCGAATGTCCGTCTGAAGCAAGGTCATTTGAATGACACACTATTTGAATCAACATAATTGAGGAGTCCGGGTGGCATAGTGAGTTTTCTCCGGTGGTGGCTAATGCCAGGCAACAGCCACCCCCGGAGAAAACTTGAACAAAATACTACGAAATGGTTATATAAAAACAAACAAACTTGCCACCTGAGTCAACCATGAAGAGGCCTTCAGCCTATGACAGGGATTTGCCGACCAGGCACATGTATAAGAAAAACCAAATGTATGAATATGTTAAATTGAAATGAAATGTATGTGCTTTTCGACAAATAAAAACCTTTTGAAATCGAAACTGAAACTGGCATGGTGAGCAACGCTTCGGCTCGCGATTATGAAGTCCCGTGGCCGTTACCGTTCAGATCACTTTTTTATTCACTTTATCTTTCATTTCTTTCTTTAATTTGAGTGATTAATATGACCATCGAGTCATCTTTTTTAACAAAAATTTTAAATAAATTAAAATTCATACATTTTCTGTTGTCCTGAATTATATGAATTATAAAAGCAAAGTATATTATTCTGTTTTTTAAGTTGCGTAGCAAGCCACTAGGTAAAATAAAAAAGGGGAGATTGCATTTCACAAAAACTGATTCATTGCAACTCAGAGGAAAAAAGACTAAAATTTTATCTAGCTGCCATATTGTTTTTAGTCAGGAACTGTTGAATAGACAGTGCGGTATGTGCTGGTGCGTTGTCGTGGTGGAGCAGCCAGTCCTGCGATGCCCGCTTGTCTGGACGTTTCCGCCTGATGCTCTCCCTCAGTCGTTTCAGAAATTCAGTGTAATAATATTGGTTGACTGTCTGGCCTTGTGGACGAATTCCCTGTGCACAATCTCTTCCATGTCAAAAACACAATGAGCATGCTCTTTACATTGCTCTTGACCTGTCGTGCTTTCTTGGGCCTTGTGGAGTTTGCACTTTTCCACTGTGATGATTGTGGTTTCGTTTCGGGATCATAGCCATAAACCCAACTTTCTTCACCTGTAATGATCGTAGAAAGAAAGTTTGGGTCGTTTTCAAGGCTTTCTTGAAGATCCCGACAAACGTTCACGCGATGGTTTTTTTGGCCTTTTGTCAACAGCCGAGGGACGAATTTTTCCGCAATGCGCCTCATGTGCAAAACGTCAGTGAGAATGCTTTGAACAGACCCGTCTATAGATACCAAAACTATTAGAAATGTCGAAAATGCTTTGCCGGCGATTCTCGTGGATGGCTTTGCGCACTTTTTCGATGTTTTCATCATTTTTACTTATTGAAGGATGACCAGAACGCCCCGAGTCCTCAACTAATGTTTTTCCATTTTTTGAAAATGAATACCACTCGTATGTTTGGGTTCTACCAATGGCTTCCTCACCAAATGCTTGATTAAGCATTTCAAGGTTCTCAGATGCTGGTTTCCCAAGTTTGTAACAAAATTTCATACAAACACGTTGTTCTTAAATAAGTTATTTTTACGTGCTGAGAAAATCGCCGAAACACTATGACACTAACGCAAATAAAAACACGTAAAAATAAAACGTAGCTTGTTAACACCTTCAAACTTGGGAGACAACTTCACAATGAAGTATGCTACGCATCCTAAGTTGCGCAGCAACGTGGCACAAGCGAGTGGCGCGCCATGCGGCCAGTCCGGTAACTTTTAAATTGCACCTCGTATAAATGCTTTTACTCAGACCAGGTTTCGTCGTGGCCACGAAGAAATCTATTTATTAGGTAGAAATTGCTAAATAGTTGTTTCTTTGTCCTTCGCGTTTAACTGCATATTTAAGAAGAATGAAGGACCATAATCTGGTGCCAAAAATGAATACTGGAGGAATTGAGAACTTTAACCTTAACTTTACTGTTCCACAAATTTCATATTTCAAATTGAGTAAAGTATAAAAATTTCTATGTATTTTTCCTATTCCCCAGCTACAATATTTTCGTTTCTGAGTTTAAAAGGTATCAACGTCAGATTCTCCACACTATTCATTGTCTTCATTGGGTTTATAGACTATAATAAATACAAATATGTGCCGACAAATTTTACAAAATGTTTAATTACGTGCATCGTGTGAATTGTTTTTCCGCAAGGTTAAGAAAATTTATCTCAGCTCAGCAATTATGCCGCTGAATTTTAATAATGGAAATTCTGAATTAAATCCAGAAGAATGTTTATTTAATGAAACTAAGGTTTTTATTTTGTGATCAAAATGTATAGTATATTTTGTTGCTCCTATTGAGATAATATATTGTCTTATTAACATGTGAAAGGCACTTCCGAATGTCTAGGAAGAAAAAACATAATTATGGCATCTATTTATTCCTTCCTGGCTTATCTTAAAGTAGACTATATAATATTTTAAACCTTTTTTACTTCTATAATAAGCGGAGACAAATCTTTCAGTGAAAGTCTAAACGTATAAGTTTTAGTACAAAATATTTTATTTGCCGTTTCTATCCTTGATTTTCAACAGCATGTTTTCATTTTTATTCTGATTTCACGTATGTAGGTATTTAATGATTAATCCCAATTTTCACAACAATTTAGATCCACCATTGAAAGAATATTCTTTGATAAAGTAAGGAATTTGAGCTTATTGGGAAAATTGAAATAAACTCGTAACAGTAGAATGAAAAGTTACATAGATGGAATAAAAGTATAAGATGGAAGATTTATTAGGGTCGGAGATGATTCCATTTCATAAGGACGGTGTCCAATGGTTATAAAACTAGTTTTACAAGCTTAAAGATTGGTCACAAGTGGATTAAAAATAGAAGGTTGACGCTATCTTCCTCATATACTGGTTGTTTAAACATGTTTGGAACGCTTCGAAATGTGTATACTTTTAAGATTTTATTAGGTATAGATGAGATACCAATCTCATTTATTTCATAAATGTTTGTGAAAACTGTCTACTAATTGGAGTTCATCCAGATTTTCCGATTATTATTACTTATGCAACGATTCAATAAATTCAATAGTAATTCATAATTATCAATTGCCAAAACAAATTATTGATGGATGGATGGATGCATACTTAAAAAAATGTCGCCCTCAAAAGAAACGCTACTTATTTTTTCCTGGAACAGATTCACTTTCTGTTTTATTCATTGTATTAGTCCCCAATTATTTCATCTGCAATATGTTTTTGTATGCCTAAGCATTTAAAAGAAATCGCGCTGATGCATTTAACAAAAAATATATAATGATTATTTTTCATAGATGATTTTGCAGCCCTTTAATGATAGTATGTAAATAAATTAAAATTTCCTCTCTAAATAAAAATTTTCCTCCGAAAAAAAAAACATTTAAATAATTTAATGATGAAAATTTTTGCAGTTTCGCATCCGTCTCCGTCCGAATCAATTCTTAGCACATTCATTCTACCATCAGATCAATCATCCTGTCCTAGACATTATTACGCACCCGAAACCTATCTCCCAACTCCTTCTATCATTACGAAACTCTCTCGCATTTGATCTCCCTCCGGTCCAGGCGTTTCCTCCTCCCTCCCCTCCCCCATCCCATCCGAATAGAAGACATCTTAAAAGGCGAATCGACGACTCGTGGAAGCAGATGTCCGAGATGCGCCCCCTCCCACCTTCTCCTCCGCTCCACCTCCTTCAATTTTTTTAATAGCAAAAGAGAGAGATGGAGAGAGAGAGAGAGAGAGAGAGAGAGAGATGCCCATTGAGCTGCTTAGCATGCGAGTCGGACCTCCGCCGTATCCCACGGCTCAAAGCGAGAGAGAGAGACAGAGAGAGCATTTAAGAGGAGACGAGGTGTATCAGGAAACTTGCACAGCCGGCGTCCCATCCCCCTCCTCCCGACGCCCTCCCCCCCTCCCACTCTGCCTCCCCACGCCACCTCCGCTTACACACCCCACCCTCGTACGGAGCTCCGCCCGCCTCGAGGGTAAAAGAGGGTCCCACGCCTAGATTGCCCCGAAGAGTCAAGGGGGTCGCCCCCCGCGAAGCTGCGTCATCCGCAGGGACCAGGTGGACACGGAAGAGAGGGAGATTTTTGGTGCAGGCTTCCCTGTTCCTTAGCCGAGCGTCTCCCATACGTCCGCTTCCTCCTCCTTCCCCTCGCACCGCCAAGCTCATCCAAGCACCCTTTTCTCCAAAGAATCATCTTCTCTGGGATTCAGCCACTTCTTGTCCTCTTTCTTTCCATCTCTCATCCGTTGATGCTTTTGTTGACCCTCGTTGTGCAGTCCAATTGCTCTCCAGCCCTTGTCCTGTTTTCGCGTTCGGACCTTGTGTGAGGATTTAACCCCCTCCTCTCTTTACCTCCGTCTCTACTCTCAACTATCTCTCCCCCACTTCTGCATTCTTTATCTCTCTCTTCTTTTCATACTTGCTATCTCTCTCTGTTAATCTTCTCTACATCTCTCCTACTATGCCCTACTATCCTCATCTCTTTCCCTTCCTCCTACATCCCTCATTTCCCTCCTCCCCTCCTCTCCATCGCTTACCTCTTTCTCCTTCCTCTCTTTTCTATCTCCTCATTCTCCCTCCTTTTCGTCGCGCTCCTCTATCTTCTCCCTCCAATCTTTTTTCTCTCTTTCCTTTCTCTCTCCCTCATGTCTTTCTCTCCTTGCTCTTCCTCCCTCTCTCTCGGCATCCATCTTTTCTGCCATCTCATCTTTCCCACTCCCCTTTTCTTCCTCATACATTTCTCTCCCTCATTCCTTTCATCCTCCTTCCTCTCTCCCTCCTTCCTGTCACCCTCATTCCTCTCTTTCTACTTTCTATCTCCTTAATTCCTTTCCTCGCTTCACTCTTCCTATCCCCTTGCCTCATTTGTTCCTCTTCTTCCCATCTTTATATCTCCCAGAATTTTCTCTCTTTTTCCCTCACCCTTTCTTTCTCTATCTCCCTTATTCGTTTCTCTATTTCCTTTCCCTCTCTTCCTACCTATCTTCCCCTCCTCCCCATCTCTCCCTCCCTCATTCCTCCGTGCATTGAAAAATCCTCAACTTTCCCCTTCCAGTAAGTTTTCCTCTTTCACTCCCTCAATCCCTCTCTCAGATTTTTCCTTTGTCTACCGGCCCCCCTGTTCTATTTTATCCCGTCTTTCTTTCTACCTCACTCTCTTCCTCTCTTCTCTCCTTCAGAGAGGACGTGGAAAGAAAGGCTAATGACAGATGGGTGTGCGGACTCAACGACGAAAATTTTGCGGGAACGCAAAGGGGTGAAATTTTCAAAAAGGGATCCTGAGCGTGAAATGTTTGCTCAAGAACCGAAGAGGAAAGCGTCGGTTTAGACTACTCACCCATTTTTGCCCAACGTTAGTGAGAGAACACGTTTCTTAATTCTAGAGTTACACATGGTCTAACAATTGTGAAACGTAAGTCACGCAAATGAGCACCTTTATCCACCCGATATCTTTGCTGTTTTCGTGGAAAAATAGCTTCAAAGCTTTGGTCGAAAAAGAGAAGGGTGCTTTGTAAAGTGTGGCGTTTTTGTAGTTTTTTTCTCTCGTCAATATTATCATTCTAGTTGATATAATGTTAAACTATGCTTTCTCGTTCACTATTTTCTTCTATTGGATGAAAAATTTATATTTCAGCGTATCAATAATTTATTTATATGAGACGGCTTAGCGCATCTGACGTTGAAGCAATCGTTCTATGGGAAAACTTTCTGTTCAATACCCATCAATGATTAGTGACAGCATTACATTACATGTTCGCCATTTGAAACATTACGAAACATTTAATAAAGAATATTTTTTCTAATTAAAATTTTCTAATTCCCTACTGAGCTAAGTTATATATATATATATATATATATATATATATATATATATATATATATATATATATATATAGATATACATATACATACATACACACATTTTTGATAGAATATTTACATGCTTCATTGTAAATTGTTCATTGTTATTTCCGGTAAGTATTTTAATTTTTTAAACCCACTGCTAAACGTGGCTATTCTATTTCCACGGCTACTTTTCTCTGGCAAGCTTCTTTCTCCCGCCTTTCGTATTCGTCCCCTTTCATACGTATCCACACCGATTGAAACTCGCCCGTACACACACGCGCACCTTGACGCATTATGAAGCCAACTTAGCTGGGCACCTTGAACCGCCCCCCCCCTCCCTCAAAGCCACCATTCTGCACCTTACGCAACATCCGACCCGATCCTCTTCTTTACACTCTTCCTCCCTCACTCCCTCCATTTCTCCATCCCTTTCTCTCTCCCTCTCTCTCCCTCTCTCCCCCTCACTCTCTCCCTCCCTATCTCTCTCCTTCCCTCTCTCTCTCCCTCCCTCTCTCTCCTCCCCTCCCTCTCTCTCTCTCTCCCCCCCTCCCTCTCTCTCTTATTTGCCTCCTCCCCCAGCTTTACTCTCTCTCTCTACACGTGTGCTTCGCAATCATTATTTTCCCTCTTTTTCTACGGTCTCATTTTTTATCGCAACAACTCGCAGTTGCTGTTTCCAAATGGGACTCGATAAACCTAATGCCTTCTATGAAAGGTAGTTTTTTATTCCGTTTTTCTGCGTGTCTTTTTTTTCTCCTGTTATTTTCATATCCTACATATTATCATTCTTCTATCGTTATATCTTTCATTTCATTCGTGCGACTGTTTATATTTGCGTAGCAACTCTTTGTTTTACTAGGTATTTGATATTAATGAAAAGGGTAGTCCACAGGAATAAATTAAATACATTTTTTGTACTAGACGTTGCACAGTTTAATGTGATGGAAAATTTCATGACGTTATACAGGGAACCAAGCAAGAATTCTATTTCGCATCAGAAAAATTATAATACTAGATGCATTGAGCCATTACTGAGGACTTTCATTCTCATATCCTTTCCCTCCATCTCGATACCTCTATCTTTCTCCCATAATCTCCTACCTCCATCCCTGCCATTTCTCTCTCTTCTCCATCATTTCCTCCTACTCTCTCAAGCCTCTCTCTCTCTCTCAACTTTCCTTTTTCTCCCTCCATCTCTCTATCCTTCTTGCCTTCCCGCACTCCCGCCCTCTAACTCCCTCTCCCTTTCTCTCTCTATCTCTTTGTTTCCTGTTCTCCATGTCTCTGCCTACTCCAGTCGTGGGAACCACCTCTATACTCTGTCCTCTCAATATCCTCTCGCTCTCTATTCGCTTCACTTTGATGCGTATCTCAATGCCTATGAGACAGTGACTGATCTGACAGTGAGGTTACAGCGAGATAGATACCTTTCTCGCGTACGACTTCCGCCGACACCAACAGCTTCTTCGTCGGTCGTCCTTTTCTCCTTCCACTTTCTCCCCTCGATCCATTCCAACCTCCCACCCACTACTCCGCATGCTCCATCAAACCTTCAATCTGGAATCTTTTCTTTTAAAAACGAGATCGCTTATCTGCTCTTAAACTCCATCTGTTTTCGCTGAAGACTCGTTTTATGTCTCGTCCGTCACATTCGTGAGATTTTTTAGTTGTTTTGACCGTGAATGCCTGTAAAAATTCTATAACGGTGAGATTGTGGCCATTACATTAGCACCATATACTGTACCTGTGTTTTTCCGTTACGATGTAAAACCATTTCATATATATTTGAATTTATTTATAGAATTATAGGATTTTACTCGATCCAACGATCGGTGGATTGCCACTGGCGACAGCTACCTCACAATGCTTGGTTAATCATTTCGTAGTTGAAAGATCTCATATAATTTATTTGCCACAATCCTTAAGCTTATTTCCCTAATCCAGATTTGAGATTTTACGCGAGCTGCCTTTTTCTTGTAGGTATACGAAGGGGTTGTTATAAAACTTTTAGACTCAAGCTGTAAACTTGGGTGTCAGTGGCGGAGTGGTTACAGCGTTGGCCTTCCACGCAGTGGTCCCAGGCTCGAATCCGGCGGAGGCCAGGATTTTTCAACCTGGGATCGTCCCGTCCCCTACTTGTGTGCTTTGAGGAGACCGCGCAAGTCAGCACTCCGTCTTTCGAAAGGGACGTTAAACAGTTGTCTCCCTTGGTTTTCTCCGTTAAGATTAGGCTAATGCTGGCACCGTGTTTCCTTCCCCCTTTATGTGTCTGGTGTGTAAGTAGTTATGGCTAGAATAATCCAAGAAGTTGATTAGCCAAAAATACACACACACACACATCAAGCTGCAAACTCGGATGAGTGAATTTTAGTTTATTTGCTATGAATGAACAAAACTTCAGAATGACGGAATAACAAAAATTTATTAATGAAAAAAGTTTTTATGTGACCTAAGAAACGTGCCTTTGGTTACTGAGAAACCTGCTCTTAAAATTATTTTATTTTATCACTCGGGCCGTGTTTATTAATTGAATCCAGTCAGTTTTAAACGATGATAGTAAATTATTGGATTATGAGGTGGAGAGTCCATGCTTTTACAGGGTAACTTTTAAAATAGAACAAAAACACATCTCGATATGTTTCAGTGAAAATTTCCTGCCTCATCACCGCAGATAATTTCTTTGCGGCGAAAAAATAAAAGCGCATGTAGCACTGAGCAATCACATTCAATTTAGTAACCAATCCACTCTCTTTTCCGCGACCTAGCCATCACACCTCCGCTCTCTGAAAATACAGCGCACTGACACTCTGCGAGCCCCCACGTTAACCACCACTTTAGAAACAATCTCCGGCCTCTCTTCGCTCTGTTATGATGCGAGAATTGTATCTGGGTGACGAGCTTGGAATTGCTGGATGGATAGGGGATGAAGATGGGGCACATGTTGCAGAATTACTGAGTTCGGAAAAAAAATAAGTTGAGCCGGGGATGTAGCAAGAGTTTGAAGTGGATGAAATCGCGAATCAAATATGTCTTACGATCAATCTTGTCATTTTAATCCCTCTCTGTCTTTGTTTTTTTACTTTATATCAATTTAAAGCGCTTTACAAAATCATATCTTTAAAACATTTATTGTAGCGAGAAAAATGGAGCGTATTATGCAGGTATACCTCGCAATAGGCTCGGGTAGCGTTCCGAAAAACCAGAGCGTATCGTGAATCAGCGTATTGCGAAAAATATTTTCACATAATAACAATGCTATAAAAAGAGATGCGTTCCTAAATGAATTTAAAAAATCTGGGGTAAGCAAGAGAGATATGTTCCTAAAAAGGGTCTTGTTGCGCGAAATCGTGTTAAACGAATGCAAAAATCCCAATGTCAAAGGTAGGAGGGAAAAAGAGAGCGCGCGCTATATATATTACGTACGTATTTTATACAATACTCTAATTATCATCAGAGTACAAATAAAATACATTGCATACACATTGATCTTCAATCCCTTATATTGGTGGCTTAAAATATCTTTGCATACTACTTGCGCTACGGAATTATATAATTCTTAGGCGTCACTACAATATAAAACGCAAATTACGCTGTGCTGCCATCTTCTGCCAAACATACGAACCGGGTATAATATTTTGTTTCGATCAATATGTTGAGCAAACGCTCAATTTCTATCAGTGTTTCACTTCGATTATGCCACCCCAGCACAGTTCATGTTAAAGAAGCACACTTTTTAATTTTTCCAGCACTTCTGCTAATAGTTCTCACAGTCGACCAATAGCAAATAGCAATTTCAAAACGTTTTATTATATCCAACTTAATTAATTAATTAAGAGAAATACTTCGCTTTATTGTTTTCGCTTGCGACATTAAACTTATAAGGGTAAAAACTCGAGCTCAAATTCAATGTATCACGAGCCTCAGAATGAAAACTGGCTGTAGTTCACCGAAAAACTACCTTGAACATAAAAATAAATTCGTCGATTAAATTACTTCTCCGGTGCAATATTGTATACACATGAAATTAATATGAAAACAATTTAAAAGTAATTCGTATATAATGAAACAAAGTTGTTTTTCAATGCTCGCGTTGAACCCTTTCAAATGGGCAGAGAAAGGCACTTCGTTCTCCGAGTTTTGTAAGAGCGTATTTCCGAATCAAGCGAGCGGATTGAGAAGTAGTCAGAAAGTGTAAAGCGTAAAACCAAAAAAAGCTTATCGCGAAACAGCGATATAGAGATTCTTCGTCGGAAGGGATGCTTCTTCAGCAATTAGGAGTATTTCATTAACAACGATTGTGTTACGATATTTTTCATGAGCTTATACCTCAATTTTTATTAGCTTTCCTTTCTATGGTCACTTTTTTACATCAGTTGACAATAATTACTTGAAAATTTTCTAACTTCGTTTTTTCAAACATTAAATTTTCAAAAATTTGCACGAGCTTAAAGATAATTATGTGGATTTCATAAAGGGCTGTTTGAAGAATATGTCGGACATTTTTGTGACGTTCTCAGAACTTATGACTACGAGCGGAATTTGTAGTGTGATTAAAATATAACTTCTGAGGTGTGTGTTTGTGTAAAAACTTATATATATATATATATAGTAAATGTAATTGTTTGATTAATTAATAAATTCCTGACAATCATTTGCATTCTCCTAGAAAATGAAGCGCTTGAAGTTTATTACATTCTGGCATAAATATACGACTTGATTTGCCACTCTTTGGCTCCGTTATTCTTCCTCTTCGTATGTTTACTGAATAATAATATTCTTCAATTATTACCGTTGCAATCTATTAAGTTTGATATTGCGTGAAGAGAATAACACAATTCTTGCGTCTATTTGAAGGCTCAAGAGACGCTAATTTATCGGAGGCAACAATGAGGTTCTCCTTGGCAACACCCGGAAAGAGTACGAAAAAGCCATAGCATTTCGAAAAGAAATGCGTTTTTCTGACAAATTATTCCTTGTAGGATCTAAGAATTGCAAGAATAAGATATTCTATAATTATAGCCGTCGAATAAAATAAAAATGGATAAATTCGGTCCGTATTTACATATTTAAATGAATGAAGGAAATAAACCTTGCACCTTGAAAAATCGAAAATCCCGTGTAAACTTATGGGAAAATATAATTGTCTCCCGGAGTTGAATCCGAGACTTTTTCCAGGATGTTTGATTTTTCTAGAGACCACCTCTCATGGGGGTTTAACGATTGTAAAAGTTTCAGCTCTTAATTCCATTGGGAAATATCCAAAAATACCGGGACAGACAGGCAAACGGACACTTGAGAATTATTATATAAGGAATTTTTAATTAATAAAGTAATTTAATGTGAATTTTTAGTTTCCTCGTGATATTATTTAAGCAATATATATAATGGTATTATATTTATAAAATTTATATTTTAAATTAAAATATAGTTTCAAGATTACTCTTGAGAATAATTTGGCACAAGCATTTAAACGTATATGATGATGAATTTGCTGTTTTATAGTGAGAACAAGAATACTTGATATTTTTTTAAGAAAATTATACGATGGGGCTTTCTTTAAAAAGCCAAGTTATTATATAAAAAATATAAATATCGCTAATAAATGTACAAGCGAGTGTCGAGACGAGTGTAAAATGAAAATTACTAATATTCACATAATAAGCTCACGTATTATACCGAGTTAGAGACCCAACGACGCAGGTCGCCGAGTACAACTCAAAGATTTTCTCATCACGCAGTGAATCCTAACGGAAAAGCGAACATGTGCTGGTTTTCTCTCTCTCTCTCCTTTCGCTCGCGAAGGAATTCTCATAATAAATTCTTAGCATCGATGAGAAAGTTCGACAAACGCTGGAACTGATGGGTGCGGTAGATCGGAAGAGAAGAGAGAGATAAAAAAGAAAGATGGGAATGGGGATTACTGGAATGTGAGAGGGAGGGATGAGAGCGTATAGAGGAGTTAGGCGAGAGGAGGCTCAAGGCGGGGGTGGGTTGGAAAAAAGGAATAATGAAGGTAAGGAGGGGGAGGTTCAGCCAAGATCGTTGATTCGAGGGGTAGAAAGATAGACAAAGGTTTTTACTCGAACGAGAGTGAGATTAGAATGCTTTTCACTCCGCTTAAATCATCGTATGTATATAAGCAGATATGTGAGCGTCCTATATATATATATATATATATATATATATATATATGATAAGAGAAAAATCTACTACATTCTACTAATTAATTGGCGTCGAAAACATTTTTACCTTTGCAGGAATGAATCAAAATGCTTTCAGTGAACGGAGAGGTTAAATTTAAGGGGCCATTTCGTTTTTTAGATATATATGAGTCTCTTAAAACCAAACAAAATTCTTAATTTGATGTCTTTGTAACGACTATATCATTAGCCAAGCGAAAATTGCCAGAAACGTCTTTTTTCCAAGACCTTTAAGAAAGCGACATAAAACATCATACAATAAACATAGACATGCAATTAAGGAAAAGTAATTATATTCCAGGAAGGAAAGAAAAGGGTGGACGCGTGGGTGGGTAGGGAGAAAGAACGAGAAATTATCGCTGCGAGACGGAAGATAGGAGGTTCTACTAACCCTAGAGGCTTGCGAGCCAGAGTGCAGCCTCGGGACGTGTCAGCTGTAAGAATAAAAGAGACGGACGCGAAAGAAATGAGGTGAGAGGAAAGATGGAAGTGGGAGACTGACAGAGAGAGAGAGAAAGAGGAATGAGAGAATTGCAGCAGGACTTTGATAAAAAATTAAAAAGGCGAGGTAATTGTACTCTGGTTTCTTTTTGCATTAATTGTGTACATATATATATCTAGAGGTTATTGTGGCTGAGTAGGAGGTAGCGTGAAAGAAAAACCATGCGATGTAATTAAAAAGAGCCGCATGAATGAGTTTGGCATTCCTTGCCGCGGCCGTAGATGACGTTAGTTAGACCAGCGTTACAGAAGGGAGTCGTTCGGATGTGCCTTTGAAGCAGCTGCGCGCATCTATTCCCGTGAAAATTTCCGTTGGTCATTTGTAACTAATTGGAATCTATATACACGAGCATATATTTAGATATACGTGCAACCTGCATAAATTAGGCTATCGCTAGATATGATTTTAATGCATTATCTATGAGACGAAAAATGAAAACTGTAGCTAATACTGGTGCAAAAAGAAGATGGAAGCAGAACTGTTAATTTGGAAGTTATTGGGAGATTCTTTTCTGATCAATCGTTGATTGTATCCCCTATTCGAGTTACAAGAAATTGTGTCAATTTTTCTGTAAATCTTTCATTGATAACTTTTCCTGTGAACATTTCGAACAATTAGGTTGATTAGAGATTCACGTTATCAATGAAAAATACAGTGGTTTCCAAATACTGTGATGGCAATCCGTTTTCAAATGAATAAATAAAGACGATATTTTACTCGCTTTTTCCCTATGATACCTCAATTTTACGAAGTTACTCGGCCCTTCCTTTAACCCTCCGGTACTCGTGCGGGGTACCCTATTCCTCACATTTTATGATAATTTCCCTCCCGTTCGTTTTTCTCTGTCTCCTCCTATTCAGTAGCTGGAATGACAATTGTGCGGAAGGTTTTCAGGCAACAATTTCTAGTATTGTGTCCACCGTTTTTGAGTAAGGACGCTTTTTCTTAGACGGCGTACGGCAATCTGAGACGAACAGCTGTGATATATCTTCTTGTGAGGAAAATATTGTTGCTCTTCTGGTGTATTAGTTTTTAATGCAGCAATTGACAGTTTTTTCATGTTGCCGTTCCTCACTCAACAAATTTTAACTGATACCTATAATTTCTGAGGTGAGAAAACAACTTGTTCTTTTCACTCTCTCTCTCCTTATGCAATATTATTGATAGTAAATACTTTTTATACACTAATTGTCTCACATTAATTTATTTATACTTGGTGGTTGTGTATAAGACATCTGACAAAATGAGGACTCCTTTGAAAAAGAGTCAAATTATTACAATTGTACTTTTATAAACTTTGGTATTTATTATATATTTATATTGGAAATTAATCGTAATTTAACAATGTTTCACCAAATTTTATTTTGTATTTTATTTTTGCTTGCCAAAAATATATGTTCGCTATTTTTGACATTATAGAAATATTGGCTTAGGTTTTGACAATTTTTATTTTAAAATAATTTTATTAAATATTGTTAAAAATCTATCTGTTGTGTTTCTATTAAATTATATATGTGTGTGTGCGCGCCCGCGTGCGTGTGTGTGTCATATTTTGTCGACGAATGAACTACATTTGGCATGCATTTTCAATGTAATTCATATGGGGTTAAAATCTACCCCGCGCGAGTACTCGCGTTTGAAAATCCCGCGCGAATACTGGGAGGTTAACGATTTCCACGTCTATAAGGATATTTACTGAATATCCACTTTAGATATATATATTTAACATGTGTCCACAGCCTTCTGCACTATTTCGTTGATACTGAAAAAATACGCCTGAGACGGATTTAATCGCGTGCCGCCTGTATTTAATTACTTTTAGGATCGGAGCGATGAATCCGTCCTTACTCCATCCCTCAAGCTCTTTAACGCAAGAATCCAAAGTTACTGTGAAATAAGTCGGCAAGAAATAGATAATGTCTCTGACTTCGAGTGAGTCTACACTCAGGAAAGCGGAAAGGAAATTTACGATGATTGGACGGATCTGATAAAGGCGCAAATAAATAGTTTCTCCACCAGTGTTCGAAGGAATTCGTTGCTTTTATTCCTTTGTTGTATGTTCGCATCTAATCGATACAATAGGTAGCGTTGATATATTTGGAAGGAAATAGCGAAAAACATAGATAATTGTGCGCAGTAGTTGCAAATTGTATGACTTGCGATGTGAAATTAATAGATGACTAAAATGTATAGAGTGATGTTACATTTTCTCACTAAAGCGTGTTTAATATAACTTAACATTTATACTCATTTTATTATTTTAGTATCAATAATATCTGATACATTTGCCTGAGATTAATTTGTATATTGTGATTGATAGGTTATCTTTAATAAGTACGTTTATTGAATACATGTACTAAATTTATTAAATATTCATCAAGGATTAATCAATACCGAAATACGATCGATAATAAGCTAATTTAGCCCTGGTACTTAAACGGCACTAATATAATTATAAATCAAAGAATTTATGACGTTTCATTGTTAAAGGCTCAAAAACTGCAATTGTTCTGATTCTATACAAATTTTACTCTAATTCAGTTTGGATTTCCATTCACTCTATAAGAAAAATAAACTTGGTTCTTTCAGATGCTCGAAAATCTGTCTTGAGTTCGTATTTTTATTTAATCATTCTTCTAAAGGGGTTTCAAAAATACGCTGCACTATTGCTATTAGCTTCATCCCATTTATCGTTTCCGAATTTATATCCCTCCTGGATTTACAGAAACAGATATCAAGATCTGGCCTTTAATTGTATTGAATAAAAGGCTCCTATGTCCATAAACAGTTCTGAAGTTGTATAGACACAAGGGTTCTTGAATATCCTCAAACTAAAGAGTTACGCCACATTTTCTGGTTATTATTATAATATTATAATTATAATATTATTATAATGTATATTCTCTGAAAATTAGTTTTAAATCATAAAACTCATTTAAATATGGCTACCATAAAAAATAATCAATCTAATTTAATTACGGAGGTTTCCGATAGTAAAAGTTTTATCATATGAATAATAATATATGTATAGAATATCAATGAATGAGGTTATTTTTATATATTGTCTAGTTTTATTCGAAATTTAAATAGTATCTAAGAATTTCGAGAAATAAATTTTGCTAATTAGCAATAATATCTGTAGTCCTCGAGTTTGTCTTTCACCTTAAAATCATACCTTTATTTATTTCATATTTAAACATCCGTGCGCTTTTTGGTATCTGTTCAAATAGTCTCAATTCAATTTTTCTTATGGTTGTCTTTAATTGGCCATCACTTGAACTTGTTTTATCGAAAGCGCAGCCAATTCTTGAAGATTTTTGTAAGTCATATTTATTTATGCCAACTATTTCAAAATGTAGTTTCGTTGGTGCATATTTATCCCTCAAGTAGAAATAATAATCGCGAAAGCAAAGTGATTTTCGGAATTTGATAGATGCTGATAAATTTTATTATCCACATTAAATTGGTATTTAGATTATCGAATATCACAGGAATTATTTGTGATAAATCAATAAGATGAGGGTTTCTTGATAATTACATGAAACATTGCTTATTGAAAATGTGCTTTGGTATATTTCCAACTTTTGGAGACCTAAAAAATTATTCTCCGAGCTGTAAGTTTTTATGAGTACCAACGCCTCTATGCGTTGGTTGTCAAGCGGAAACAGGTTTATCTTAATCTATCTTATTTTTCTTGGAAATCGAGCAAAAATAATACTAATATGAAATAGATATCCCACCTTCTTTTAGGAGCACAGGTTCTATTAGAAGAGTTGATAAATATCTTTTTTCTAACGAAGCATGGCAAGTGAGGCATTAAATCCGATTAATATGTAATTACTAAAATCTATAAAATTCATTTTACAGGATTGCCTTACATTTTTCCTGCCCTTAAAGCTAATTTCAATAAGTGACAGCTACCTGGAATCAACCAAATACCTGGTTTAGGTCATCATTATATGTTTTCAAACTTTCGGTAGGTTTTTCGTCCATCCAATCCAATCTGTCCAATTCAGAACATCTCCATCATTTCTTATGTCTTTCCTTTATTACTGGGTTAAAAACTTCCTCTTTTAATCTTCTCTTAATTCAACAAATTTTCTCCGGTCTATGTACGCCATACCCACAACTGAAATGCTCACATATTCTTTTCTCATTACCCACATCTCACAACCATATATAAGTTTTCACAATCATCTATTTAATATCTTTATTCAGACTTCATGTCAAATGCTCTCGTCTCCTCATTAATGCCTCCTTTACTCTTGCTATTTTTTCCCGACGTTTGTTGTACTTCTTCCACCCTGAGTCAGAATACTGCCTGAATAATTAAAAACATTCCACCTGTTCCAGACTCATTCCATCCATGGTAACATTGTCTGGAGAATTCCATTATTTTTTAAGAGTCCATGTGTTACATACGTAAATCCTTGAGGACATTTTTTTTAATTTATAATTTATTTGGCCTCATAAACTTCCCCCGATGTCTGAAAAATGACGTTTACTCATAATTCTATCCTTGATTACCTGTCGTTCTCTTCAGTTCCTCACTTAAATAATTCCTTCTCTTCATAGACAGCCTGAAGCTTTCTCTTAAACCTGCGGGAAAAGTTTAGGAAAAGTGATAAAGCGTATTCAGCAAAAACTAAATGAAAATGGACGTATATATTATCTGAGTCATAGAGACGCGAAAATATCCTCCCTCCCTTTTTCACGAAGCTTAATGTCCATAAAATACAGGCTTATGCAATTTGTAGAATAGATAAAAACCTGCGAATTAAAATTTAGTAACTTCCAATTTGTAAGTATGTCATCCATTAATCTATTCCATTTCGAAAAAGCAGAATGCATGCACTCGACTCTGGAGAGATGGAGAATCTGAGGAATGCTCTCTGCTGGGTGATGTACGGTGCGGACGTTGAGTGCTCCTTGACCGCTCAGGTAGCTGAGGAGGCCTACAACCTCTGGGAAATCCTAGCACAAGGTTCTTTATTAATTTGAGGATTACACCTCTATCAGGTTAGCTCTACGGTTAGAGAGTCGTCCTGTCACCACCATGGCAAATGGATTATCTTTTGTGCCTATTATTATATTTAGAATATCTTTTTTCCAATTTGTTTTTTTTGCCGCTACTTTCTCTCAACTCTTTATTCCATCGAGGCATTTGGGAAAAAATTTCTTATTTTTTATCACATCTTTTGAGGTGGATGTATATCTACAGAAATTATGCACAGGTCGCTGTGTCAAGTCCGAATTGGGTATGACAAATGTAAAAGAATATACCTCCCAATGATTGAGATAGACAGCTACAGTGCGTTTTTATGTATATATATATCGAAACTGTTTTATTTTACACCTTGAAAAACAAAGACGTTTTTATGAACTTTTAATGCATTTTACTTATATTTTGAAGTATTTTCGCTTTTGTTATGTTTTGATAAGGAAAAATAAATGGAAAATATCTGAAGAATCTCAAAATTAAAAATTCACTCAACCGTAAGATTCAAAATTTAGAGACACATTGAGAAAGAAAGCAAGGAAAAGAAAGAAAAACAGCAGATCCGTCAGGTTTAGAGATTTTGTGCGTCTTCGAGTGTGTGTATGCGTGAGTGCTTTGTCTTATAGGTCCCTGTCGTTGCCGAAAAGCACATACACCTACAGACAACCGTGTGCGATACGAGGTCCCTGGCGCGGTCTTATTTTCCGTAAACTTTCCTTTTCCTTTTTTCCCCTTATCTCTTGGTGTGTGCTTGCGTGTTTGTAGTTGCCTGGTAGGTCCCTGTCGCGGTAGCACAGGCACACAAACCTAACAACAGTCTAATTCTCGGGTCCCTGGCGCAGATTAATCTCTCGCAAACCCGGTCTTTATTTCCTTCTTCCATCTTTAGGATTACTGCTCGAGCGATTGAGTGAGTGCATGTGTGAGTGACATCAGGTCCCTGGCGAAGAGTAACAACCCCTAAACCTGCAAGTTTGCATTTTTTGTTTTTATTTATTGTTTTTTCACCCTCCTGTTTGCTGTTTTTCTTCTTTTTCCTTGCTTTCTTTCTCAGTGTCTCTCTAAATTTTGAATGTAACGGTTAAAGAGTTAATTTTTAATTTTAACATAATTTTCACCGTAGTCTCCACCTTTACTCATATAACTGAAAAATCTCATGTCAGCGACTAAGCCAAGCACAAAGAGACCTTTAAAGCAGTGGTTCCCAAACTTTTCAGGCCGAGGACCCCTTTAGATATCAGGAAAATTTTGCGGACCCACATTAATCCTTCCTATTTCAACAATGTTATAGTTATATGTGTATATATATATATATAAATATATATATAAAAATTGGATAAAAGGAAAATGTGATGAAATAGAACAAATGGAGAAGCTAGGACGGTACGATATGATGTACGCTAGGGCACTGGAATTAGAAGATAAGAAGTCTAATGGAATTTGTGGTAAAGGAATTATGAATACGGATGGGAAGATAGTCTCAGAAACAAAGGATGTAGCACAGGTATGGGAAGAATACATTAAAGAATTATACAGCAAACAGGCAGGAGCGGCAAAAATAGAACTGGAAAATGAGGAAAACACTGAAGAAGACAACTTAGGACCAAGTATTATGGAGAGCGAAGTAGAAAAGGCGATAGTGGAACTAAAGAAGGGGAAAGCCACGGGCAGCGATGGAATACCGGCTGAGATACTTAAAGTCATAGGATCAGAAGGACTAAAAGTGATCACGAAATTAATTAATAAGATTTACGACACGGGAGAGTGGCCTCAGGATTTCCTAGAAGTAACAATGATCCCTCTAAAGAAGAAGCCAAAGGCAATGCAGTGTAAAGATTACAGAACTATAAGCCTTCTGTCACACACATCGAAGATCATCACGAGGATTCTTAATAAAAGGCTGGACAAAAAGGCAGAAGAAATAATAGGGGAAGATCAATTCGGTTTCAGAAAAGGACGAGGAACTAGAGATGCTATAGGAGTAGTTAGAATCATATCAGAAAGGGCAATAGAATACAGTCAAGATATCTGCGCATGTTTCGTAGACTGGCAGAAGGCCTTTGATAGAGTAAATTGGATAAAGTTGATGAAGATATTAAAGGATATAGGTGTAGACTGGAAAGACAGGAGACTGATTAGGAATCTATATGAGAATCAAGTTGTAAAGGTCAGATTTGAGAATGTGAACACCTGCGGAATAAATATCGGTAGAGGAGTAAGACAAGGCTGCTGCCTATCGCCAACCCTATTCAATATATATGGAGAAATTCTAATGCAAGAAGCTTTAGAAGGCACAGGGGATTTCAAAATTGGAGGAAGGATTATAAGAACAGTGAAATACGCAGATGATCAAGTACTTCTAGCAAGAAAGGAAGAGGAGCTACAAAAAATGATAAATAGACTAGTGATAACAGGTAGAAAATACGGTATGGAAATAAATACAGAAAAATCCAAGGTCATTCTAATATCGGGTAAAGAAGAGAATCTGAACATAACTATTGGGGGAAAGCCATTAGAACAAGTTTCAGAATATAAATACCTTGGAAGTATCATAACACGAGAGGCAAAATGTACGGATGAGATCAAAACTAGAATAGGAAAAGCAAAAGCGGCTTTCAGGAGAAAGAAACAACTACTTACAGGGAATATAAGGGAAGAAATCCGCAAGAAGTTGATAAAATGCTACGTATGGAGTATAGCATTGTATGGGGCAGAAACATGGACGCTAAGGAAAAATGACATCAAATACTTGGAAAGCTTTGAAATGTGGACTTGGAGGAGAATGCTGAAGATAAAATGGACAGATAGGATGAAAAACGATGAAGTGCTACGAAGAATAGGAGAGAAGCGAATGATTATACAGACTATCAGAAAGAGGAAGGCTAACTGGGTTGGACATTACCTGAGGAGAGAGAGTATGATTAAAGACGTGTTAGAAGGAAAACTAGATGGGAAAAGGGAAAGAGGTAGGAAAAGGTTTCAGCTGATAGACGATTTGAAAGGGAAAGAGAGTTATCAAGATATAAAGAGGACAGCGGAAAATAGGAGTATATGGAGAACCAAGTTTAACCAAGAATAATCACGGACCTGTCTACGGACAGACTACCTATGATGATGATATATATATATATATATATATATATATATATATATATATATATATATATATATATATATATATATATATATACACAAATATACTAGCTTAACGAAACCTATCCAAGTATAAAGTACAATAGAAGAAAAGGAAAATGTTGGAAAAAAGAAAATAATAAGTTTTTTCAATGCAAATTTTCAAAACAGTTAAAAGGTTGCACATTTTCTAGAGACTCGTATTTCTACAAATACTATGAAAACTTTGCAAGAAAAAAAATAATGCTCGTAATAATAATTAAATTTAAAAAGTAAAATACTGCAATATTTTACTAGAAACGTGTTTTTTATGTGAGCAATGGAATTGTTTTTTAGAGGCGAGACAGTGAATATGAGGCTAAATGCCAGTTAACTACTGGCTGGCAAGTAGGCAGTGTTGCCACAGAACAAAATTAAATGTCTCTCTGAGCAATAAAAAATTTCTCTTTCCCCCCCTCAAATATAAGTTAATAGCTTTTCAATTATATTGTTTTGACTTTTGTCATGTTAAAAAATTTAGCGCTCCTCATTTTTACAATTTCTAGCTTTTACATTGAACTCATCCGCGGAACCCATCAGACAGTTTGGGAACCACTGGTTTAGAGCAAAGCGTAAAATGTATTGTCCTGCCATTGAAACTTTTTAATATAAATTATGATTTTCTAGACTTTAGGATGACATTTGCGGCATAGCAACGATGAACATCCTGTAATTAAAATTCATCTAGAAGAACTTCTGTATACGACGGTGCTGAGAATGATTGATTAACGTTGCCTTTAAAAGATTTTAATATATCTCTCCATCATCTACTGTTCCTTTTGTGTCTTCATTTGCATTTGGGAGAGTCGATTAGTCCTAACAATTCAACCTGGACAGCTACTTGAATCTCGCTCGGGTTACATTCTTAAATATCTGAAAACCCTCCTTACAGATTGGTTCCGATGATATTTGTTGCTCATATTCGGAATTTGTTTCGAGTTCCTTAAAGCACATCTCTTCACTTAACCGTGCTAAAACTTAAAATAATGTCCTCAAACTTTTGTAAAATATGGGGAAAGAAATAAGGGTCGTTCACACACACAATCTGGTTATATAGCAAGCTTTCCATTGTTGTGTCACACCTCAAGAGAAAATTACGCCATCGGCTTGTGACTTTTTATTGATGCACCAAAAAATATTCATTATACCTTCGAGACCGTTATTTGCTTTCACTGCGCATTCGATAAGGCGATGAAAACAGAAACCGCATGCTGCATAGTGCATTAACGATTGCCCTCGTAATTTGCAGTGCTTTGACGTAAGCCTATCACCGGCTGTATTGATGGCGGAGGAGCTTGGTATTACGAACGCGTCCAAACGCTTGTCATGCGAGGAAATGAGAGAACATAGTGCAGGAGCAGCGGCAGCAGCAACAGACCATTGAGTTAATCGCTTTGGGTCCATTGCGGTGGGAGGCGGAAGCAAGGTCGGCGCGGCAAAGGGGAGCTCTCGATACAAGCGGCTTCGATCCATCATTCCAGCCACTCCCCATTCCACCACCCACTTGGGGATAATTACTCTACGCCCTCAACGCCAATCCCACCTCTTTAACCTTTTCCACAATCTCAGCCATCCAATAAATTCATCGGGAATATTTTTAATGTCTTTTTACAGCGAATTCCGCTCTATAAGGCTCGGTAAAGTACGTTTTTTGCGCAAATTTATTTCAGCTCCTATGGTGCAGTGTAGGCCCACATTGTTTTATTTTTATGGACTTAAATTTTCTCATCGTATTTATGATCGTGCTAAAGCTAATAATTTTTGGTATTCTCGCTAATTGCTCATGTATTTCATCCCAAAACAACTTTCTAAAATAATTCATCTATCACGATGAAATGAGGATCGGGATAAATGAGGAGTTTACGTTCTTAAAAAAGACAGCGTTGGGAAAAACCTAACGGCGAAAATTTAATATCCCATGGGCGAGCTTTCTCACCTCACATACATATGTAAAATGCGGTGCACACTCAATTTAGGACCGCTTATAATTAAATTTTATGCATGTTGGATAAATAAGTGTCACATATATTTAACTGAGTATGATTAAATCTTGGAGATACCTGTGTACAACAAGAATTATTGTATTCTTAGTAATCTGATTTATTTTAAACTTGAAATGGGAATCCAAGCAAAATATTCAGCAAAGTAAGAAGAGCCGGAATATTTGATGCTCGATAGTTTATAATAGCCCATAGCTTTGGGTAAATAGTTTATTTCGCCGCCGTCTTGATCTGTCAGTTGGTGGATGCACGAAGAGCGGGAAGAATACTTTTGCTAATATTTCCGCACCATCGAAACCGGCCATCGGCCATTTCTCTTATTCCAAACATAATGATGAGGAATTTCCATGACACCCTTAAAGTCTTCACCGCTTTCTTTCCGGCAATCGAGATATCTTTAATGTCTTCGGCCGCACATTATCCGGTCCATCTCCAAGATTCCCGTTAGTTATCTCCCACCCTCTATTATCTCTCTCTCTCTCCTCGAATCTCTCTCCATTCATTTAACCACGTCTTTTTATCTCAAAAAGGGCACGTAATAGAGCAATCTATCTTTTTTTACACGAATGGATTGCCTCATGCCTCTTTAATGCTGTTTAATCAGCTCCAGTTTCCTTCAACACAATATTCCATTCGCCGCCTTATCTATACGTTTTATCTTTTTCTCTCTCTCTCTCTCTATATCCATCTTTCTGTCCTTTCTCTCCTTTTAAGCACATGAACTCCTTAGATTTTCCAGTTATTTCATGTATGATTTTAACCGTAATTAAGTTTTTCTTAACTGGACGACGTTTACCGCAAATTAACTTGAAACTATAAATATTGTTCAATAGGTGAGTAGGTTTTATATAAATAAAGTATTAGCAGTCAACTCCTTGGTTTTCGCGTCCGGTGATAGGCAGACCCGAAGAAATGGAAAATTTATCTTTAATTTTTTTACTATTCATTTTATAGGCGCGCGGCCTTGGTGTCGATAGCAGTTTTAAAATTATTGCCCAATAACCATGAATCACAGCCGCGAAGATGATTATCGCCCATTTTGGTGTTTTGAAATAACTCGCATTGTTTTCGATGATTCTATACTCTCGAATCTGGTTGGGCAGCGGGTCGTAGTGGGTCATATGCATGAAACTGTTTTTATCGGATAAATTAATCGACCGGTGGATTGATGAAAATATTTGGGCAACGCCCAAAAATAAGGTCATCGTGAAGTCTCAAGTGTTAAATTTTCGAAAAAATTCAAAACTATTTAAAAAAGAACTTAAAACTCATATCTTATGTACTGGAGTAATACATTTCAAGGTGAGGATAAATTATGATTTATTTGCAGTTTTTCAGGCACATACTATATTGCAAGAATAATAGGAGTAAACTGCGTATTTTATAAATAAAAATAATATTAATAAAAATAATTTAAAAATAATATTAATAAAAATAATTTATGCCATTAAGCTGTTTAGGTATAGCAATTTCATAGAAAAATGATTGATTTTCAGTTAAATAAAATTTAATAGTATCGTAAATATTACCATTCTCATGTCTTTCAGTAGCCTGCCAATTTTTCATCCCACTACTCCCATGATTAATTTCAGCGTTTAGTTAGCTTTCAGAAATGCATAACATGGTAGTCGAACCTGCTAGAAATACGACACATCTAGTTTTATTTGCACATTTCTTATAAAATTTTAACCTAATACATGTTTTTATAATTCAACCATTTTGTTATACTTGATTCATACCTATGGATTTATGTCAGGATTAATAAAGATATCTGCGCGAAAAAGTTTATAATTTTATCACTTGGCTCGATATATTTTATTTAATGTAATGCCTGCCAAAAACTCGACCCATTCTTTATTATGTGGGCATATAGATTATCACTCCCCTCAATCGTTCTCCGCGGGCCTCACTACCTTTTTAGTATTTAATGTACTATGAGTTTCATGGACTTAAACGAACGAGTGGTGTGTGGTGCGGAAGGCGGGAGCGAATAAGTAAAATTTATATTACTCTGGTTTTGAAAATTACTACAATATTTCTGCACAAATAAGTAAAACCGCGAACACAAAACTCGTTAAAATCGAAGGGCAGCTATATTTTGCACTGCTGTTTTCACACCGAATGTATTATGGCGCTCGATTTCCTTTGGGTCCAGTAATTTGACTACACTTTAATCAAGTTTTCTGAGGTTGATAAAACATATAGATAATGCCTGATGCCTTATAGTCCGGCTGAATGGGCCAAATACGTATCTTAGTTATTGAAAGGAAGTATTCGTAAGCTTCATTGGTTGAACTTTGTAAATAATGAATTGCCTATATCATTTATTGGGATAAAGATTTTAAGTAGTCACCATAGTTGAAAATTTTTTATTTCTTCCATTTATATGGGGCAAATCGAATAGTTTTAGTGCACCTTTACGCTAAGAAAATGTCGTTGCTAATGACTGATTATATTATTTAGTTTAATTTTATCAGTCCCATCAGGCATGCTTTAAAACCCAGATTTACAGAGAAAACAATGTTGTCTATTATATAATCACTTTCATTATAGCTATCTCAGTTGGAGCAAAACAATACTTTCAGATAAAATAAATTATGAAGTATAACTCCAGGAAATGTCGTATTCTTCTTTTATACGTAAGCAGAATCTCATTAGATACATAGAATCGCTCCATTGTTAACAAATTGCTCGGAAATCATTCTCTTATTCAATTTTTTTGGCGAGTGCATCTCTCATTGTTTTCGTCCGATGGTATTTTCACCTCTCAACCAGATACCAACCCATTGTTATCCGCTTCGGGGTAAAAATCTCCCAAAGGCGGCTTTTCCCTTGGTTCAGTAGAGGAGGAGAGAGAGAGAAAGGGAGACGCATGAAAGTCGCTTATCATTCGCGATGCACTGCTTGCGTCACGGTCAGAGGAAAGTTTTTTTGCGGCATCTCTCAGAGATGCGCAATCGAACGTGCGTAGGAGTAAGGAAAGTTGGCGAGTCTCCGTTTCACTCTTATCTACTTCTCTCTCCACCTCTCTCGTCCTGTTTTCTTTTAACTCCCACATTTTATTTCTGTAGATCTCTTCCACGCTTCTTCGTCCCGCACCCTCTTTCCGCCTCTCTCCCTTTTTTTTACTTTCCCCATTTCTTTCATTCTCTTTCCCTAGTCTTTCTCTTCTCGTCTCCCTTCCTCTTCACCACCATCTCACTGTTCGCTTCTCTCCCCGTCGTCGCTTTTCCCTCACTCGTTCTTCCACTCTCTCTCCTCTTCCCTTCCTCGCTCCCTCCCTTATTCCCTTCCTCTCTCCTTTCCTCCCTCACGATCTTATTTATTCACTCTCTCCTTACTCTTTTCCTCCATCACCTCCTCTTTCACCCCTTACTTCACTCCCAGCCTTCTTCACTCCCCACGCCACTCCCTCGCTCCCTCCCTTCCTCCCCACTCACGCTCTCTCTTGTTCACGCTCTCTCTCCTTCTCTCCCTCTCTCACTCCCTTTCCATCTCCACCCGCTTTCTTCTCTTTTATTGTTCTCTCTGCATTCTCTTTTAACAGCTTTCTCCCTCTCACACATCATATATCTCTCTCGCTGCGTCTTTCCCTCACGTTTTTCACTTTCCAGTTTTTCTTCGTCTCTTTATCTCTTTCCGTCTTTCTCCGTTCTTGCAAGCTTTTTCCTCCCTCTGCCGAGATGCGTTCTTTCGCTTAATATTGGTATGTCATCGCCCTGAGGCAAAAAGAAGGCTAAAGAGCTGCAGTCAACTACTCGGATGTGACACTGGCGTTTTCTACTCTGTTAGACCACGCCCCTTCCATGCTTTCCTACTCCTCCCAGTCTTTATTCTTACCTCCTATTTTATTCATTTGTCTTTCCGATCGCTGTGAAAAGTGAGGGCGTTTGGTCGCAATTCTAATCTTTTACCCAGAAGGCATTTACTCTTCTTCAGCAACGGTGAAGTATATAATATCATTGAACTATTGTTTGAGTGAAATTACTTTGCATTCATCGGAAGTGATTCATAAATATAGATGATGACCCTATTCCTTTGGTCGAAATACATTTTCCCAGAGAAATCATTGTGAAGTTTTTCCATCCCATTGATAAAAGTTAGCAGTAAACGTGAGCATTTTCTAGAAAAAGAAATTTTCTAAAATAGTGTAGCGCATCGGCCGCAACGATTTCCCTTCCTCTAGTTATTTTGCTTTTCTTTATGCATACCATAAAATAGTAATACGGACAAATTGAGTGCGAAAAATTTGGACTACGCCGAATGACAATAATGCAGGAAAAGATTAATCAGGTAGGCATACGAAAGGAGAAAAATTAATCTAAGTCGGAACAAGGGCAGAATATTGAATAATCAGATGAAAATAATGACTCGGTGAATGTAGAAAGCGGAAGGAGTTGAGGAAAAAAGTTTCAATAGGTTTTATGAAACGAAACTGCACGTACGATGCAGAAAGAGAAGCAGAGAACGACAGCAAAGAATGAAACTCAAAATTTTTCACTGTAGAAATGTGTTCGGTTCAGTGGTCGAATATAATTGGAAGAGAATAATAAAAAATAACAGTGACGTGATGATTTTCGCAGCCCTAAAATAATTATACGAACAAAGAAAAGAGGAAAAAATTGCTTCGCGAGAGAAGAGGATGCTTTCATCGCTTATAGATGAAGAAGAAATGAAGAAATGTAATTTTTAATCGAAGAACCAAAGGCGACCGGTGGTAAAAATAAAAACGGGAAGTAATAGTCAAAAAATATTTCTCGATGGTGGAACGCCGGACAATTGGAAGCGAATGACTCGCGGTGGTCGCGCGAATGAAATTAAGGAATAAACAGATGAGAAGCGGCAGAGCGCGTGAAGCGGAGGGTGAAATGACAAAAAAGAGGAGAAAAGCTGGAAAAGATAGTCGATTGACGTAATAAATGATGAGAGAGGCACATGGCGAAAGAAATAGAGAGAAGAAAGGGAATGCTTGTAATTAACCGTTGAGAAAATCAACCGGGAATGCTAAAACCACGGCGGAAAAATGTCCAATTAGCCAGGTGGCTAATAACAAAGAGAGTCGAGTGAAGTGCCAAAGAAAGAATATAAGATGTGGATTGGGAGTTCGTGCTAGGAATCGATGAATGATAACGCTACGATACGTTTAAGGATTATCTTAAGCATACATTCATTACAGCAAAATCTGGTGACTTATTTACTTTGCCTCAGAAGATGGAATTTGGTCTTAATATTGTTTTAATCTTTACGGCGGACTCTTATGATTAATTGAAAAAATTCAGTATTTCAAGTTTGAAATTATACGGGAGCATTTATGTTTCCAAAAGTGAAGGAGATTTCGTACAATGAAATTTTTGATCAGCCCGAAACGTGGTCTGGTTTTTTGTTATAATGATAGCTTTCAATAATATCTTCGGAATAAATGCGGAAATGTTGGAAAGTGAGGATGTAGAGGTGGCATGTATAATGGAGATATTATGGCCCCCTCACGTGTGGAATGCGATAAAGATGGCAAGACGCTCAATTATTCATCCACATTACTTTGTAGGAGGGATTGCAAATTTATTCGAATATTCTAAATCAAAATAAGAATCAAAGTGCGAAAGAGGTGTAACATTTTAAACCCTATTCGGAATTTGAGAAAGGAAGGGACATTACAAATTGCAAAAGTAATCGGTTGAAGACCTCAGTTTAAAGATTTCTAAATATAATAGATTTTTAAATGAATTTTTGATCGTGTTGATGCTTGGTCAAAAGGGCTTAAGTCACAATTCGTTGATTTTGTTACTTTTGCGCATGGATATATTCAGTGAATTTTTCTCTTTTGATTGATACTAAGGGCGTAAGTCTACTCCTTCCCATTGGTTCGATAATGTGGTTGGCAATAAGGTATTAGTCACAAAATTGATAATGGGAATGGTAGTAAGGGCTTTAGTCATCTTATGCCCATAGTATCACAAGATTCTTAGTGTGTCTATTTGGTCGTAAGGGGTTATGTCAAGTTATGCCTTTTATACGATGACTTTTCCTTCCCACTTCTTGGTCATAAGGACTTATGGATAGTGAGTCACTCAAATGGCATGATGTTCAAAAAATGAGGGCATTGGTTTTTATTAGAATTCCCCCAAACTTGAAGAGCCATTTAAAAAACTTAGCTTCTTAAGAAGAGGCAACCTCAACTTTTGCCAAATTAAAGTTGAAAAGAGGTACAAGGCCATGGTACCTATTTCAGCGGAAAAAAAGAAACACTTATTTAATATATTACTTTTAGTGCCTCCAGTTTTTCATAATTTTTATTTAGATCTCCTTACAGCAGCTGATATACGAAATATATCGTAGATCCTGATTTAGAAGGGATTGACATCGAAGAATGACTTACTTACTACAATGGAACCAAAAATGTGTTATTTTGAAACGTGTCCAATTTTTTTAAAACTTTTGTGATTGCCAACACAAATATAGTTCTCTTTTAATTTATTTTGACTAATTAATTCTAATTCCTCAGCTGTTATCACGGAAAACGCCAACTAAGTGAAAATAATCACGATATTTCGTTGAGTCTTTAGGAAATAAGTCATGAAATAAATGTGAAAGCAAAATCATTAGTCACTCTTCCTAGGTAATAGTGGCTTATGCCATCAAAAAATAATAAAAATATTATTCATATATTTCTCTAAGATAGCCTACGATAGAGAGCACCCTTAAAAGTTTCAAAACTACTGATTTAATTCAAATAACTCAATAAAAAGATTTGATGAATTTTTCCAAATATTCGTCTGCCTGTCCTGTAAAATGGCCAGTTTTCACTTAAGCCCTTTTGACAAAGCATCAAAGATTTAACCAATAGAAAATCTTTCGAACTTCAAATATGTCGATTTATTTTTACAAAACTCTACGGCGATTATTTAGCTAACACTGTATTAACATTCCATTGCAGGAAAATCACTCATTTTAGCGTTATATTCCAGTAAATTTCCATAATTTGACGCAAAGATGAAAAGCTACTCGATCAGTATACCTCATTTTTGCTAAATAAAATTGTCAAAATAACGTCATTATCAATTATCATGCTAACAAACACAAGTAGTTAGCTACTGACGCCTGAAATTTTATTTTTTAAATCTTGTTTTTTCGTTAGAGGAAGTGTGGAAATACCACGAGAGAGAAGGGAGGAAGCAGGAGGAGATAAGATAATGAGAACGAATTAATTTAGCCAACCTTTCTTTTGCTGTATCATTCCTCGCTAATTATACTAGTTCATTCGACGCCAACACACGTACAGCATTTGCGACACCGTTAACTCTGTCTTTTTATTCTTGCAAATCTATCATAAAACACTCGACCAGAATGTTTTCAACGTACTTCAGAGCTGCCTGATCTCCCTCCTCATTAAATCGTTACCTGTTGCATCGCTCGTCCCCTAAAAGGGTATTTCATGCCCCGTACCAGGGCGAAATCATTTTTGAGTGCTTTGACGACGAATTTCGCTTTTTACATATTATTTTTTTCGCTGGGACTTTCGAGTCGACGAATCGATTTTTAAACGGTTCTTGGACCAAAATGAAAAATCTCCATCGTGACGGTCGTCAATTGAGACGTTAAAAATATTACTACGTAATTTATGCGCTATGATTTACGGTTCATTGGCTCCGGGGAACTTTCACGATTAAGAATGTTTTTTATTTATGCTTTAATGCGTCCGATGTTTTTTCGCTGAATTCTGACGGTTCATTTTATTTTTAAAATGTCGATTTTTTTGTCTTCTCTTTGTGGAAAAACTCTTTCCGAAAAGGAGTTGATTACAAATGTACAGGCCGTGGTCGGCGGTCTCTGCGGCTTCGGTTTCCTTTTTTGTCGCACTAGCAAAGTCCGAAAGAAGGAAGAAGAGGAAATATATCTAAAAACATCTTTGGGCCTTGAATATCAGATTATTTTCGTGTAAAAAGTTGATCATCCTTATTTAGTTTTATCGACTCATTTAGTGTTGACAAATGCCAGCGACTTGAAATTTTATGGATCTATAAAAAAGCGTGTCATAAAAATACCGTCATTACAAATGTTAGCTTCAGATAAATTCTAATGTGAACGCTGTTGAAAGTGATAAAGCTAGCAAAGCTTCAGCTGTAAACATACGTATAATTATATGCATGAGCCATACAACAAGGCGAACGAATGAAGGCTTAAGCTTAAAGTTGGTTTTGAAACTGACCTGTTTCGAATTTTAGTTCGACCGCTATTATTTAAACGACAAAATTTTGTTTATATGAAAAATAAATGAGAGCCACTGTGAAAAATATTTGGCAAGCCACGATTCTTGAAGTTCTTGTTCGCCCTGTTGTGGAATTTTGGTGATCGTGATAAATTAAGACAGAGGAAAAGGTAACGATATGTTTGCAGGAGGGGAAGGAATGTTGAAGCGGGGCCTAGCACAGTTTTGGGCAAACGTTTTACGAGACGTTTGTATTTTCGAGTGCATTAGCAGTTGCAAATGCTTTCTTGGGCGTATCAGAGGTCACATAAGATATTACTTGAGATACTGCTGGGGATCTTATTGGTAAAAATCGATAATAATATTTTGTAACGTCATCTCTTCATAGGAAAAGTTTTTCGGGCCGTAATTTTAAGTGACAAGTATGAAACTTTTTGAATTAAATTTCAAGGTCCGCTCTCATAATGGAATCGCAGGCCATATGAGGTCCCCGGGCCATAGTTTGTCCACACCTGCCATAGATGAAAGAATGTGACGGGAAGGTGTTTTACAGGACTGAACATACTGGAATGTAGGAAACTAATGATAACAATGGGATGAGTTTCGAACGGGTTTTAAGAATTTTTAAGTTGAAATCATAACGCGCCTTTTGTACACGCTTAAGGAGAGAGAAAATCACGCTCGTTAAATAATGATTATGGCAAACTCGACCATAAATTGAGATAGAATGCAAGCAATTAACTTGCGCTTCGAACAATTACGGAGTCGCGGAGAACGACGGAGAGGCTAATCGAATCGCGTTTTGTAATCCCCCGCTAACTTTTTTTATGCGCATAACATTCGCCGCCACGGACATCTATATACCACGGAGAATGCGAATGTTCCGCAAGAACACGACTCTGTTATAACGGTTCCCACCGGAGGAAAAACGCCCATAGAGGTCTCAAATAGAAAACACGATGGAAGACTTACAAGTCTTTTAGAGCCATGTGCACGAGGGTTCACACCCGGCGAGCAGTACTAGCACAGGTGGAGTTAGTTTCGTATCATTATTAGCGATCTCGGCTTAGCGCAACGAAGAATTCACGCGCTTTCGTTCGGATCGAAAAGGAAGGGATAAAAACAAGAGAGTGGCGTCAAGTGCTTTCGCGCACCGCTGGAGTACATCACTCAGCGCGAGTTACCATCTCGAACGTTAGGTTTGCCTACCCACTTCCGAGTGAGACGTTGCGGAATATACGGCTCAATCAAGGGCAGTGAGAGGGTAACCATGGTTACGCGAGGAGCACGGACACTCTCGAGTGTCATGCATTCATTATGGTTTCCGACGATTTTCTGCTCCCTCTTTCGGTTTATGTAGTTGAGAACCTCTTAGGCATCTTATCATTCAGAAAATTAAAAATGGGAAAATTTTGCAATCGCATTGGTGTAATTTACTTAACATGCACGCACGCGCATACATATACATTCACTCACAAACATAACTGTACTGTTGTTCGAGAGATACGTTCTGATACTTGAAGTTCCGTGATATCAGTGCGTCTAAAT
This sequence comes from Tanypteryx hageni, assembly GCA_028673005.1. Classification (NCBI taxonomy): domain Eukaryota; kingdom Metazoa; phylum Arthropoda; class Insecta; order Odonata; family Petaluridae; genus Tanypteryx; species Tanypteryx hageni. The sequence goes on from CM054113.1 coordinate 71,966,831, forward strand.
CTTAATTTTCTGACACTTTTAATATACGATTCAGAAATCATGGCTTCAGAGTAATTATTAATCGTTTACTTTTACTAAGAACTGTATTTTATCAACAATTTTATTGCTACGTGTCCATTACAGATTCACCAGCTGGTCAGATAACAGCGTTTATCAATTTTATCCATATATGTATAATAGATATTACATAAATGTATATTAAATACAATTAATAATATAGACAGATAGCAATTAAATAGCATGCATTGGAAATAAGGAATAATTAGCTACATTTTTTACGGATTAGGAAATAAGGCAAACAGTGACAGAAAGTCATGTGGTGGCCACATCAGATTTTTCTTTAAGACCTGCGCAGCCGGCCACACTTCGTGAGCAGCGGTGGTAAGGCAGTGCGCAAAAAAAGGAGTTTAATGAAGCGCACTTGAAAAATATATAGTATTAGCTATATATATTAGTTTTAGTGTGATAGCAAAGAACGGTTTCTTTTTTTAGAAAAGGACCGCCTTTTGTTATGTTCTCTGCGATTTTTCATATTACACTTCCTGACTTGTGCGCGGCAACAGAGTGGCTGTGCGCTGAGAGAAAATAGCCGTGCGCGGCCGCGCACCCGCGCAGTTTATTGTTAGAGGGAACATTGCTTGTCTCCACTGCACGTCACCCCTATATCCATTCTCCCGCCCTTCCAACGCAAAGACAACCACTTGAAAATAACCATCCAGAAGTTTTATTAAGATTTATAACTGTTATTAATATTCAAGTTATAAAATAAAATTAACATTTGTTAAATTCTTCAATCATTTAATTGGCAGGAAAAATATTCATTAATATTTCTAATCATGTGAAGCAATAATATATTTTGAGTAGTATTTTTCATTGGCATTTAAATTCGAAAAATCTATCTCTGCCAATCAGCGTCCGCTCCAGTTCCAAGTTGTCCGCGAATGACACTGGCCGCATTCCAAACTATATTTTTTTCCATCGACCACGTTTCAAGAATTGGCACAGCTCAAGGAATCTGCGAGAATTTCAGAGGCTTGCGATAAATAACAAGAAAGCTCAAGTGATAATCATGGCAATTACCGTTTTTAGCACTTAAGCTAACCATTTAGGACAGCTGATAATGAAAAACCATTCTCATGCTTTTCCACGAAAAGTCATTAGTGAAAACAATTCCTGGTTTGCCGAAAGGGAATAGTTAATTCTACACGTCCTGCCGAGTTTGAATGTTTTAACACTTCCCTTTTTGCCTTAGCTAGAAGGTGAAGGAATTGGAATTCGCTTTGCAATATAATAGCGTTTTTGTAAAAGGCTCCAACAAATATCGCTCACAAAGGTTGATCATTGTATTTCCTACATTACGGGCCACCATTTATTTCCAGAGGTTACATTAGATAGCTATTTTATTTTGACGGGTATATCGCCCTTTCAGATGGTATCAAAGAAACGGGTCCATCCTATGGATTTGAGCACGAATTCTGAACGACGTTTTAAATTCATTCTAATTACATAAGAGCAATTATTCTAATACATGTATTCTCATCGCTTAATGAAACAACGAAGCATCGATGGTGTCTTAATACTGTAAATGATGTCGTTTATTCATTACTATAGTGATTTTTTTAATCGTCTCTTTTCAGCGCTTATTTAATATGTCGCTTCAGCCGTGCAAATAGAAGTGCGAAATGAGTTTTGCTTTACCAACCTAACCCTCTGTCGTGACACCTGCTTTTTGCAAATTTCCGCTCTTCTGGGCCGCGCTCTCTGTGTCATGCGATTTTAACCCAAGTTTACCCTTCTCGCTCGCGAATGGCAGAGTTTGATTTTCAGCTGGATCTACCGTCTACCCTGCGTCATCAGGTGGGAATTACGGTCAGATGCAATTTTCGACGAAGAGGGTACTTAAGTCTTCTCTCGCCAATAAGGGGAAAACCTCTTTCCCCCTGTCTCTTTCTCTCTCGATCTCTTTTTCTATTTTTCTTTCTAGATATTTCTCTATACCGTTATTTAGTCCTCTCTCCTCTTTTATTTCTACCACTCTTTCAGCTTGTCTCTTTCCATTACTATCTTCCCTTCCCTCTCTCTCCCTCTATCTAATCTCCTCTGCTCCTTTCTCCTCTCCCTTGTTGCTACCCCTCGATCTCTGTCCTCTTCTCTCTATCTCTCTCTCTCTCAGCTTTTTTTCTTTTCACTACACCTATCCCCCTCTCTTTTTCTCTCTTCTTCTTGCTCTCCTTCCTCTCTGTCTGTCATTTTTCTCCCTCACCTTTACCCTTTGCTATTTTTGTATCTTTCTCTCTCTCTCTCTCTCTCTCTCCATCCTTTTCCCTAAACTTTCTCTTTCTCACTTTTCCGTGTCTCCTTTTTTCTCTCCCTCTTCAACCAACCCCTAACTTCGCCACATCGCGCAAACGGCCTCCCTCGACCACTCAATTTCTTCGATGGCTTTAACGTACTGTTCCGCTCCGTTATATTCGAAAGGGTTGAAATTGCAAGTGACTCACGGTGAAAATTGCTCCTGAAAAGGCCAAGTCGAAAGGACGGAAACAGGTCGAAGGGTGAAAGTTAGACTGTAGTGCGATAAGATATAAAGATACATTTTTGCGTGTAATGCTAGCTCGTTAATTCGGGTGAAATTGTTACGTTTCTGAGTTAGTGTGGTGTAATTTTACGCGATTAACGTCGCCTGGGCGTGCTCTCTTGTCCTCCCTCGATAAATTTTGAATCATTTCGTCAAATTTGAGCCAGTTAGACGAAGGCAATTCGGAGATTTAACTCATTGAAATCTATGTATTTATCTCAAAATAACACGTTCACATTTTTCCAAAAATTGCCTCCTGTCATAGAAAAGAATTTTTAAGGGCGTATTATATAGCTGGATTAAAAAAGAGTAATTATGTATTATTACAGTGCGAATGTATGATTTGCAGTTTGTTTTTTAATACTTAATAACATTTATAGGCCCACGCTACCAAATTTGTAACATCCAAAGCTTTTCTCTTCATCTTTCCATATTATAAATTATCCTATATTAGTTTTTTTCTGTCTACCCTTTTGCATATTTGCACCCTCTATTTGGCTTATGTCAATAGAATTTCTCCTCCACGAATGTCTTCTATCTATACCTTACTATTCGAACTTAACTCCTAACTTCTTTTACCTTATATAAAATTTCCTCATTTGTTTTTCGCTCAGTCCAAGTAATTTTCTTTAGTATACGCCATAATCACATCTCAAAAGCTTTTATCTATTCACTTCTTCTTTCCTCGAAATACTAATATGAGTTATCTAAAATTTCTCTAATTTTTTCATGAGAAATGTTTCTTTATTAGATTAGTTTGAATTGTACTCGCTCTGTGGGAATAGGAGACAATTCTTAAAATCAGAGGAAGAAATAACTTTCTACCGTTTTATTTGTCTTCTAAGAAATCCACTTCCAACATTTACGTTTGTTGTAAAACGCATAAAAATCTAATGATCGTTTAAGATAAATTATTGTTAATTTAATTGAACCTTAATAAGAATATTATTTTTCACATAAATTATGCATGAATTAATTACCACAATGCCTTTCTTTACCTTAAACTCCTTTATAAACTAATGTTCATAGGCTCTAAATATATCGCTAAAACTTCTGAATTCATAAGTATTAGATAACCTTTCTCTGGCCTTCAACTATTTTCAATAAAATAAGTAATTTTTGTTCCTGATACATTCTAAAACTAAGTCTTAAACCTCCTCGTTATAAAATCTTTCACATTCGGCTTGAGTGCATTTATCGCTTCACGTTGTTAAATGCTAAATACTCATTTTTAATGCTTTATGTCATTGGCAACATTCTTTGCTATAAAAGTGAATCCGTAAAACGAAAGTCTTCCAGGAGATCGTGACTGTCCTATCATCCAACACGCGCAAGTTAACGGAAATCGCGGTAATTTAAATAACCTGCCGAAAACAAGCCGAAATCGTCGTCCGCCACCTCGAGACCTCCCATAGGCAACCATTACTTCGGATGAAGTATGGCTCGCGTGATTTTTGAGACTAGTTTATTAGGAGAGGCATGCTTAAGGCTACTTCAGAATTTAAAATGATCGCCGCGTTTATGGGATGGGGTGATGAAGAGGAGGAGGAGGGAAGCGTCGGTGGCAGAGATCCCCTCCCACGCCCCCTCGGAAGCTCTCGCTAGCGTTCAACGCACGCCTCCCCCGGAGACTCCGATGCGATCTACCACCACTCCCACCACCCGCACCTCTGTCTCTCACTCCCTACGGAAAGGATGCTAATCTGAAAAACATCTCGAAAAACCTTCCTTCGTCCCTTCTCTCTCCTTCTTTATGCCTCGCGGCGTCTTAACGTAGAACTCCACGGCCAACTCCAAAGCATCAGGTGCGAAAAGCCAGTGCTGGTTTACTTATAGGCGTTTGTTTTCTCTTTCTCTCTCTCTCTCCGCATGTGTGCGCGCGCGAGTGTGTGCGTGTGCCGAACAGTCGGTTGTATAGGAATGGGTTTGGGTTGGATGATATTGGAGGGAGGAAGAGTGCGAGACGGGGAGAGACAGAGAAAACCATGGAAACGGGGGGGGGGGCGATAAAATGAAATAATGGAAGTCGTAATAACGGAGGAACTGGAATGTTTCGTTCTCGTGCTTGCGTGCCTGTCCGTGTGTACGCACGAAGTGTTTGCCCCGAAGGTTGAGATGGTTGGGGAAGGAGGTAATGGGGGGAGAGGAGGGATCAAGGGAAGGGGAGAGAGAGAAAGAGAAAAGGAGAGAAGAGGGAGCACAGACTGGAGGCCGTTCGTTTAAAGATGCCGAGACGTCGAAGTCTGCTCGCTCACTCGCGTTGCTTCTTCTTCGCTCATCTCTTACCGAAGAACGGGTTTTTGTTTTTTTAGCGATCCCGTGCGTGTTTGCGCTGGCGGTTTGTTCGTCGAGTTCTATAAGCGCTTGATCCGTCTTCTATTCTTTCTGTCTCGGTCGCGGCGTACAGGGGAGAACCCTTTAACCCGCTTAGTTTTATCAAAAAAAGAATAAAAAAGCGTAAGAGTGATGCACTCGAGAGGGGAAGTATAAATCAACCGTGTTTATTAGAATTTTTCCTAATAATCTCTCAGAAGATTTAGTGGTTTAAACGTTTTTTTTTGTTTCGAGTAAGGCGGTGAATATGATAGAGCTGCATGATTCGAATATTCTATTGCCGCATTTAGTTGATATATGTTCTAAAACACAACTTTGATGGCATTCTATTATAAGAATCAAAAGTTGAAGTTTAAAATATTATTAAAGGTGGTATAGCAACTCTGATGGAATAATATTACCCAAGCATGTCATTTTTGCTCAATACCTTGATATGAATCTTCTCGAAAAAAGGCCAGCGGTGAAGAGAACATACGTTCAGACAGACATACAAACGGAATGAATTCAATAGGCGGATTTTTTTAGGAGAAACACGTCTAAAATTCCTACGAAAGGTGGGGCCATTTTCTCTCGGCTTATTAAGGGTGATAGAGGACGACCATGTGGAGAGCATCTTTCTCTCTTTTTCTCCCGATTGCCGATAGAGGGTTACTTTTCTTCCGGCGATAGCTTTTTTTTATTGCCTCCCTCCGCCCTGTTTCGTTTCTGAGTCCGCGTTGTGCGTAAATTATTATCTTCCCCCATTCCCGAACTCGTTAATTTGCACCGTTGAATAACCTTCCCTCCGCCTAGCGAATGTTTTTATTTCTTTGTCGGCGGTGGACGGTGTGAGGTCGGTCGAATTTACGAAACTGCGTTTAAAAAAACGAGGATCTGAAAGATGTTTTGAAGCGGGAATCCGTTTGAGAGATAATTATTTTTGTTTAGAATAATTATTCGTTCATTTTTTTATTTGCTAATTTTTGCCCGCGTTAAGTCGTCGCTCTTTTTCTCTCTAAGAGTGAAGATCGGTTTCTCTTGGTGTCGGCGCCTCATGCGTTAAGTAAACGAGGGAGATTTATACGCGTGCAATATTTCATTACCGAGTTACAGATGCTAATTCGCCGATCAAAAAAGTCACCTGTGGATTATGAATGCGTATCATTTCGAGCGCTTTCGCCGCGAAAATGATTCCCATTAAAAAAAAGATTTACGACGATTTGCCTGGTGGAAATGATTAAAACTCTTTCTTATTGAGAGAAAAGCGTTTCGAACTGTATTAGGTCTAGGAAAAATACTCAGCTGGCACTTTCAAGGAATGCTGAATTTAAAATTATAGATCTATCGTCTATTAAGAAAACTGAACCGAGATATTCAAATTTGCAGCTTTATTTGAATTTTTCCTATCAACAATAAAATAAGGGAATTCTTTTTATCGTATTGGAGTGATCAAATGAAAGAAAGTGTTTCAGTGAATTTCTTTCTATCGCTAATTTTTCGTACTATTCGGTTGTATATATAAACTACTGCATTATAATAATATTCCGACAAAATGAGCTGCGAGTAATGGTATTATTAGTTGGATCGATTTAAAAAAAAACTTCGCGTAACTGTGAATGAATTTGGATCTCTTCGGGGAAATAACTTTTGGAAGTTAACCCAGCCTAATTAACTTCATTCGATATAAATAAACCCGTCCGTCTGCGAATGAGATGTTTTTGATAGCTTCATCCATTACAGCTTTATAACGGTTGTATATCATGCTTATTTTCGCCCATCTTGATACGGCACGCTTGATTTAAAGGGTATAATTATAATTTTCTTGGAAGTCTTCCAAATATTCAGCGCAAATAACCCTACGTGTCACTTCCATCGCGATCGAAATCATTGCGAAACTTTCATCGCCTAGAGCGAGCATAATGGGAACTCGACTTTGTTTAAATCCTAGATCGATTTCCTGTGAGACAATTTTTGCAATGGAAGACGGCAAGATTTTATATCGCCACTTCGCGTGAAGTTCCTTGAAGTCGAATATTTGTAAATCCTAAGTGATGCAACTTTGTTTCGCATTTGCAAAAATGTTATGTAGTTTAAAATAAACAAAATAATTCCGGTATTTCACTACGATTTTCGAGAAAACATTAAATCTTTTTGTTTATTATTTATTTTTTAGTGTATCAATAATAATAAATCAGTGAGAACTATGTACGGTTTTTATTATCTGCTAAACAATGAAAAGCATCGTTTTAATATAGCAAAAAATAACTCGGCCATAACTACTGTGATATTATTTTGTCAACTGAAACCCAATTGTAGTTATATGAGCAAAGCACGTCCCGGTTTGATAGTAAACTATAAAGAATATGAATAAATGACTTTATTCTGTATAGCAACAAACGAATTGATCGACCTTGTCACGAAAAACAAAAGCCGCCTCTTGTAAAACAAAGGAGAAATTAGTCTGCGAGTCGCATCACTGACATGACTAAAAGTCCATTGTCCTCGCGCCTAGGGCCATATTCGTCATAGTAACGCTTCTACGCCTTATTGATAACTCCAGATTAATCCGACAGGCTAAAAGGACTGCCAACCAACACGCAAGCATTCCCGCGCAAAACGAATTTCGCCCCGTCGAAGGACATCTAGGGGCAATATATTTTCGAAGTCGGACAGAGGGGGCAGTATAAGAAGGGAATGAAATAATTCTCTCTCCTAACCTCACCGAGAGCGAACAAGACTTTCTCTCCCTAATTATTACGTATTACTGACACGACAAATGCCACCGGGTGCCTCCGCTGCTGCTTCTTCGGAGGCGCCACTACTGTGTGGCTGAGAGAGAGATTTATCTGGTTTGAGGGAGACCTCCCTCCCAGTACCCAATCGAGAGGCAACTCCCTCCGCCCCCGGGGGTTGGGAAAAATGAAGGAGAGGGGGATGGGAACCGAAGAGATGCAGGATGCAGATTGCGACAAGATGTTGTTGGAAGGGCGGAGGGAGGGATAGGCAGGCCACTATTTGTGTGGGCAAAGAAGGAAGAGAAAATTCTTCAACCGAAATGACACGATATGGCTCGGGGGCAGGGCGGGTTAGGAAGGAGGAGGTGGCGGCGGAGTCAAGGAGGGCGGGGTCGAGGAGTGGGAGAAGGGGTGGGAGTGGGAGGCAAAGGGGGAATGGGAGGGGGTGGTTGATTTGGGTGGGGTCTCAAAGGAGGTGCAGGAAGGCGTTTGTAGGGTACCATAGAGAAGTTTTAGAGAGGCGCAGAGACAGAGGGAGAATAGGGAATTATATTAGCTACCGGTTGGGAACTATTAGCATCGGCGGTGCGGGACCAAAAGGAGAACACGTATTATGAAATGATTTATCGTCCTATTCAATCAATGAATATCTCTGCGAGTCGAAGGATTCCATGTGGGATTGTACCGCGAGGCATAAGTCGGATGCTGTCAGACAAGTGTTGCTAACGGTATTAAGAATTAGGGGCCATTGTTCGAAGCCGCGGTAGATATTGCTCTGCCGGTTATAAGTAATGGATGGTCTTGTTTCGAGACGCCGGGTTTTTAAAATTTTAGGTGCGAAAATAGCGGTTTATTTTTGAGCGGATTAACACCTGCGGGTTTCTGTCATTATTTTTTAAAATTTATCTCTGTTTCATTCAAATTAGTCTTAAATTTGTTAGGTTAGATTTAGTTGTTTCCGTCCTATTGTTTACGAAAATTATGTACGCGGCATCATTTATAATAAAAAATTATGAATGTCCCGGTAGATCTTCTTAATTGTCTCATTAAAGCGAAAATGTACTCATAGGCAAAATATATGTATTCTCTGTGTTCTGAGACACCTCGCTACGAATGTATTTTTGACAAAAAAATAATGGTTCGGGTTTAAATTAACTGTCACTATGAAAACTGAAAGTCGATATTTATTTGAACTCAAGTGTAATAGATTAATTTTTTTAAAAGGCATATCCAAACTCTTGGAAGAGGAACTTCAATTTTTCATCAGGACATTCAAAAGACTGACGATGTTTCTATGAAATATTAAGGTATAAAATCTTATTAGCCGGGTTCCGACTATCAAAACGGACATGATTTGCAATGCTGCATAAAAATTATAGCATCCATAAAATAGGCAATAAATAACAAGACTCGGGATACTCAGAAATATATAAGTTAAAACGCTATAACTAACGTTTTCCGTGACTATATCGCTTTTAGGTAAACCTTAACGGCGATCGTTAAAAAAAACTTTAGATCCTCGAGGGGTTGACATGAAAGTAATATTCCGCGTAGTCGCGGAAACGATTTTAGAATTACACGCGGATTCCTTCGTCCATTAGTAACCATGAATCTGTTACCGAAACCGGACCCAATCAATCATTCAGACATTCCGCTTTACATGCAAACACGATACACAAGAGAAAGAGATATGGGAGGAGGGAAATATGAGATTTTTTCCTCCATTCGGCGGAAAAATGTCAAACGGTTGCGTACGAATCGTTGCGCATGCGCTGATTGCTCATTCTGTAGTGCGAGCGCGTCGTAGAAATACCCACGGCTGCCGCTTTTCTTTTTTTATTGCTCCGGAAGTAACGGTAATCGAAGCCTGCGATCGTCTTATATATACATATACATTCAAATCTTGTAGGAGGAGAAAATATTATTTTTAAAATTATTCTTCCTGTCAATATATTTAGATAGCAGCGCAAAAATTGAATAATTCATTACAATTCAAATCACGTCAAAGCCACGTTTGAAATGGCGAATAAAAAAATCCTGACGTTTGAAACGCATATTTTCTAATCTGTTTTTTTTTGTCGTCATTTCGAGTCAGAAAGTAACCGCGAGCTGCAAGTCCATTTATATTTTCCCATAATTACATAAAAGGTGGGGAGTATGAATATTCAGGAAATTCTCTTTCAGAACGTGCCCGCGCGTCCGAGAATGTGGGAGGCGAGACAATCTCCTTCCCTAGCTCCGCTTGGGGTAGATTTATGGCCCTTGGCGTTCACAATTGATTTAATTTTAAAATCCAACGCTTTACGATATTACGAGATTATGTTATGCTTGAAAATTTCATGGCGGCCGCATAAAAAGGTCGAATGGTGGAGAAAATCCGTCATTAAATACAAACCCCTCATCGTAAAGTGAAATTTATGAAGTTTAAAGTTATATGAGTATGTCTTTCGGAGATGTAATTGATATTGCTAGGTGATCTATAAAAAAGTTTAGAAAAATAATCAAATTTCGAAACGACTTGAGTCCTTTATCTCCTACACTTTTGCATACGGAATTTTGAGACGAACTGTTTATTTAATTCCTTACCTAATTGATTTCCAAAAGAGTGGAATATTTTTAATCTCTAATTGATTCATTAATCGTTTGAAAGTTGTAATTGCTATTAAGGAACATAGTGATTAAAATCGTAGAAGATTATTTGTTAGAGTTGATTTCTAACATAATTAAACATGCTCGCATTTATTATCTTGCTGGATTATGAATTTTATTATATATCACAGCTAATACTATTCCTTGTAATAGCAATTTTTTTCTTTGAAAGTGGAGTAAAATGTTCAAACTAAAACGGGTTAATTGCAACTTAAACATAATAAAAACTATCCTATGCAGGTCTCCAGGTTTCTTTTCCTGGCGAGAGTGCGAAATAATTATTGCATTTTTAACCTATGAAGATTTTATTTAGCAATTCCACCGGGCAGATATCGACATCAGCATTTAAATATACACCAGCAGTCCAAACAATTAATGTGAATACTAAAGTTAATTATTATTTAGGTTAACACATTCGATTTTCCGGATTTACGTTAATGCAAACTATAATTATATTTTGGCATTCATATAAATATATTCTGGCTTTTTTGACAGCATGGTGAACTCGTTTTTTGTAATAAATCGTATAAAATTTTTGGAAGAAACCCAACAGAGACATTTATAGAATTTTCTTTGATCTTCTTTTTACCCTTTACCTAATATTTATAAATTCAATTATTAACGGAATGCTTCAACGAAGAGCTGTAAAATTTTAAATGTGAATTATTTTCACTTCTTATTTTTGTTATCGGCTTATTTGCGAAAATAAATTCAGTGAATTCCATCCAGAAATTGCATCATCCTGTCGAATAAACAATTTAACAATCAAAACTAAACACACCAATGGGGTGTGTCGCAAGTTAAGCACAAAGAGCAAAAGCATTTAAAAATCCCGAGGTTTCGTCCGCCGAAGGGGAGGCCGCTTCTCGTTCCAGAGGTCAGCTTGACCCGACCGTTATTGTCTCCACCCCATCCACCTCCCAACCATTCATCTCCGGACAGAACATCTTAACGTTCCCTCATCCCTCCCCCCTTTAACATCGCAACGGCAAGATAAAACCCGACCTCTCTCCCTCTCACTCTCTCGTATACCCAAAATGTCGTCGCAGGAGCAAAAGACCGTGTCACGGCCCAGAGGGAGAGCGAGCAAGGTGAAGAGAAACAGGAGGAAGGGTAAAGAAAAGGAGGAGGCGGAGGAGGACGGACGGGGGGGAATGGCGAATGATGTAAAAGAGAGGGAGGAAGAGGAGGTCGGGACCCCCCAAAGGGTGGAGAAACACAAGTCTCTCGCACTTAGGGGAAGGAGAGAAAGAGAGAGAGAGAACACAAGTTGATATCTTTCGGCGACTCAAAAGAAGTTCTCTATCTCTCTCTCTTTCTTTTTTCTCTTTGGACGGACCGTCGCACCTGGTTGAGGGAGAAAGAAGAGAGCTACGTGCAGGAGAGACGGTTTCGTGGAGTGTGAGAGATAGAGTGAGGAAGGAAGAAGAGAATGAATACACTAGAGGGGCGGTACGTTTGTTTATCCGTCCCTGAGGCATCTACGCGTCGAGTGCGAGTTTTACCCATTCATTTTTAAAGTGGGTTTTTAATTTTATCAGTTTCGCGTGGTAGAAAATATTAAGGATGAGGGAGATTTGTTTCTTATTATCGTTCTCTGAAACGACGATTATTTTCACAAACTGTCTGGATGGAAGCTTTTTTGAAGAACAATTGCTAACCGGTTTTGAAAGAGGTGGTAGAGTCTGAATGCTGTATCTCTCAAACATCCCCTTTGACCACGCCTCTGCGGTACCGAGTTCAAAGCAACTAAGGGTGAAGCTAAGTGTGAGGTAGGTTACCGTTTTGAGTCTTGAATAAAAGGGAGAAGGTTATAGGCGGGTCGAAAGAAAAGCGTTAGGCAATGAAGGTGACTCATTGAGTGGGGAGTTTTTTCGAGAAATAGGTTATCGTATATCGTATTTGTAAAATGATTTAATCAATCCTTTTCCATCAAAACGAAACCATGGCCATTTCTGACCAAAACGAAATGTTGAGGCCAACGGTGGTCTGTTTGAAATTATGTCTCTCCGTTGTTGGATTAATATTTTCATTAAATTCTATGTTGATGAAAGCTATTGAGAACGCATCGTGTATACGAAATTTAAAGGTTAGAAGCAGCGGCGTAGCTATAATTGCGCCGGCCGGCGTGCTAGATTGTTTCAATTCTATCGTCCCCACCAAATGCTTTGGCGAAAATAACGCTACTGTTAAGAATTTTGGTTCAAATTGTCCAAATATCATCTGTTAATGCTTTAATTGGGACTTTCGTTTTCCGCGATTTCTTTTCTACCAAAATATCATTCTTACAAATTTTGTAATTTGAACTTTATTTGCAAGTAAAAATAATCTTTTACAAAAGGTACAGCTCTGCCATGTGATTGGGAACATTACAGTAGAGTTTAAAAAATAACAGTGCCATTAATACATCATTATCAAAAAAGTGTTGCCATTTACTAGAACAAGATAATCGAAATCAACTTGTCTCACCGGTTCCATACTAAAGAGAAATACGTTGACGCAATGAAAAATTTTGAGTAGCGAGGTGCGAATGACTTATGAGAGCGTAAATGTGGGGGCAATTTCGAAGATGCTGGGAAGAGGCCTGTAAGGAGGGATAAGGTGGTGGAGTAAGAGATGAGGATAGGAAGGAAATCTTAAAGCTTCTGTCGGCCAAGCCCTTTACGCTAAAGGGCTAAGCGAATCGGCCGGAAGAGAGGACAGATAGGAGAGAGAAATGAAGAGAGGAAAAGAGAGAGAAGGAAGTTGGGCGTGTACCGTGGTGGCGGAGTCGCCCTGCGGTGCCTATCTCCCGACCTCATCGGCCAAATGATGTAAAATATAACGGCGCCGAGAATTATATATGTGCTCACACTGGGAAGAGGAAACGGAGTCCTACAGGGAAGCGTTAAGGGGCAGAGAGGAAGGAGAGAGAGAGAGCTGCCGAGGGGCGGGTAAAATAGTGAAGGGTTAAGCGCAGTGTGTTTCAAAAGTAACGTAACAATTTCAAACAATTATTTGTTTTTAATGTATATTATGTTTATGCTTTGTCCGTAGATTGTTGTTCTGTTATTTTTTATTGGTAGTTTAACTTAATTCTTTAGTTACAGCGGTTGTTAATGTACTTTTACTAACAAATTTGTATTGTTTATTGTTATTAATTTTTAGTTTTTTAATGGACTTGCGAAAAAGAGATCGTTATTATTTTTATTATAAGACAGAAAATGCTCACGAAGTAGCAAGAATTACAGAAGATCCCTCAGCCTCTACACTTATAAGTTTACTTTAAAAGTTAAAAAAAACTGGATCCATTCATAACGAAAAACGATCAGTACGACTTCCATCAGCTAAAGGTGAGAAATTCCAACATGTCATGATCGATCGACTTGAAAAAGGCGTTGCTGCGTCTACTCGCAGAATTTCGAATGAATTGGATGTTGGTTGTCAACCTAAATATAAAGTTAGCCACCAAACTCTATTTAAATCGAAATAAAAACTGTTGCGTTACTTTTGGAGCACCCCGTAAGTGTAATAAGAGAAGGAAGGAGGAAGAGAAAGAAATATTGAAAGGAAGGAACTAGAAAAAAGCAAAAGGAATAGAAATGAGAGAAGGGGATAATAAAGTAGAATGCGGAAGGAATGAAATAATTTAGAAATCTTGAAAGGGGGAAGAGGACGTGTATGAAAGACGAGCATCAGTTGTCCGAGTTAATTGGAAACAGACGTAGCTAGGGTTATCGACTTATTCGAATAATCCAGCTGTAATGGAATAGAATGATAAAATAATTAAATTTACTAACAGATTGTGTTGAATTTTTGGCTATGCACATGTGCAATATTATAGTATTACCTATATAGGTGCTTTGGTAAAAAAGGTGGAATTGGCTATTCATAATCACAGAATGGAAATCTCAGCTAAGCTGGTAGTAATAATAATATTTTTTGTGTTCAATACCGTTGTAAATTAAACAAATATTTTACTTTTTATTAAAAAAAGATTAATTTTACGGAGTATAAAACTTGATTGGCATTTTATTGCTGCTTAATCTAAAAGTATTTTACAACAGTCGTGTTGGAATAATCGAAGTTCTACTGTAATTTAAATTCCTACTTGCTTAAGAAAATTTTATGCTACTTGAAGCATTTCGTTTGAAATATACGTGTTGTTAGCGATAGGAATAAAGTACATGAGAGCATATTTTCTTTACACATTCGCATGTGATCAATATGTTGCGGATGCGAGGTCAGTATGGGAAAAGTAAGACGGCTACGGCAGTAAAACAGATTCACTTATGGATTGATACGGTAGATTAAAGTAAAGAGAATGAACTTAACATTCTTAAAATAGTGTTGGCAATTTTATGGACTCCCCATAAACCTTTCATTTGTGGCAACCTATATTTTCCGAGGCATACGAAAAAAGCAATCTAAGTCTAATTAGGAACAATTTGTTATATTTCTCCTATTTTTCTGGAAGGGAGTTCTCTCAGAAGATTATATAATATATGTTACTCTTCTTCACGCTTCAAAATGTGTCCTCTTTCATTAAAAAATTTGTCAGAATATCGTATCTGAGTTTTTAAATTTTTATGATCAACGCTTCTATTGGAAATAAAATGAACTCTTTAAAAAACATTAATACTCTGTACTAATAAACAATTACAATTCTCTAACTGCTATGCATTTAAAAAGACTTTCTATTAAAATACTATAAAAGCAGTAAGGTTGCATAAAATGGACATATTGACTATAAAGGAGTGTTTTTGATCTAACTTTTTGACAAAATAACAGGAAGAAGCGGAGAATGGAGAAAATGAGAAATAGGTACTACAAGAGGATATGAAGAAAGAGGAAGGAGCATAAACTTTAGTGAGTCGAGACTCACAAGCGACATCACCGCCAACTTTATTTGATGGAAATTCACCAGCGACCTCGCAGTTACGTTCAAAGGCATAAAAATACAACGCATTAGAAGGGTGTTATGAATAGTGCCACGAAGAATGTAAATCGCTTCAGCCTGGGTGTCATTAAAATTTGGAAAAGTTATTACACCGGCAGTGGTAATATATACTTTTTAGGATGAGGAATTGAAAAATATCGGAATGAGGAAGTATGGAATCGAATGACCGGACTATCATTTTTCTTCTGGATGGAACAGCTGACGTTTAATCGCCGCAAAACTTCACCCCCCTCTGTCTCGAACATCCTCTGGAGTCAATCCATGGATTCCCATCGCTACGTAATGCCCGTCTGTTTTTAGCTCTACGCGAAACCCCCTCTCCCAACATGATGGTTATTCTGCCAATATACTTCTGCCTCGTCGTATTTTATTCAGGACTAAGGTAGAAAAAGGTACATTACATTAAAGCTTTATTTATAGACTTAATGGATTTTATCTTTACAACTGATACTAAGCTTCTATTAACTTTCCATTCTCTCTCTCTCTCTTTCTTTCTCTTTCAGCTTAAAACAAAAAGTTGATATTTAAAATTTTATTATTATATTTTTCCTTCTGTAGGTTAAAGGATCTTCGTATCTAATTTCCTCTCTATCCCTGCAGTTAGAACACTCTTTGAAGTCAAAATGTTTCACCGCGGAAGCCTAGAAAATACATTTTTAATTGTTTGTGGTGACTTTCTCATTGCCTTCGCACGAGGAAGAGTTAAAATATAGTAATTTCTCCTCTGTAAATCGAACCTTAAGGAAAAATAGAAATAAAGGGAATTATGGAAAGTTAGAGCTCTATAAATACTGGTGTATCCATTGGAATACAATCGAAAAAATTCATGTCGTTCGTTACTTTTAGAAGTGTTCGTGATGTAATAGCATCAAACAGATGAATCAATCTTTCGTGTCAAAGAAGGGATCAAACAGAATCATTAGGTTTTTTTTCTACTTTGAGAATTGGGAAACTTTAATTTTTTCAATTGATGTAGCCGGTTTAATTAAGTGTATTTCCTTATGCTTATACGTGCAATTACAACGAATAAATTAAGAACGTGAGATTATAACTAGGGTATGGATTTTTCGGGTTAAAAAATTTTCATTCGGAGGGTAAATATCGTGTTTTATTATTTCACTTTTCATTCGGGTTAAAATCGGGCAAGTTACAGATTTTTCGAGGTTTTAAAAAAAGTTCAATCTCGGGTAATTTTCGGGTTTTATTATTTTGTAATTCGGATAAAATGATTTTTAAATAAAAATCTTGTTAAGCAGTTTTAATATTTTATCAACAATCAAAACTTTTTACTGTATGTGAACTTTGGTTGAGAGTGTGATATCTTGTGTTAAACGCCTCCAGGTGAAGAGCAACACATCGCAGGTTGCACAAACATCTTGCTTCCCGTTCAGTTTCTTTTGAAAACACACCAGATATTAGTGAAATAATTTTTCTTTCGTAGTGTTTTCAACTAACAGACACTTGGGCTCTTTTTTCCTTATCCTATCAGAGATCTAACAGCGACTAGCTAAGGCGCGTCCTTGACTATTCGTGGCGCGAGCAAACCAAGGAGAGTAAGATTGTGTTACAAAATAGGGTTACGAATAAACAAAGAGAATAAACAGACTGATCACGAACATCTCGAACTGCACACAAGTGTTGAGGTGCCTAAAAGCGCCAGAATAGAAATTCTGTGACCAAATCTAAAAACATTTGTTTAAAGAAAACTAATAATTTCGGGTTTTTTTCGGGTTTAACCCGAAATTTAAAAAAAGGCAATTGGAGGGTAAAAATCGAGTAAAACCCGAAAAATCAATACCCTAAGTATAACTCGCTTGCTGGGGTAGACATCCGTCCAGTATTTTAGCAGAATGAGATTAGAAAAAGTCCTGCGCCAAAGGATTTGACTGATTCGCCGTTTTCGAGGCAACTGATCCTCCACTTATTTTCTCGTTGCGCAACTTATATGCGAAACTCGAAAAATATTTCGTAAACGCTGTACGTCCAAGTCGATTTATAGAGGCCCAAAAGAATAAAATACGGACACTCGGTTACCTACGATCGGGGAATACCATTTCGTCATGACACAAAGCGTTAAGAGCCAAGTGAATAAACTTTTACGATCGTACTTGCGAGGTCGATCCTTATCTAGGCCTTCAGGTATTTCATGAACTCATGACCATACGGCGAGCTTTTGTATTTTGTGTTGCGCATTTTAACTGCCGGCCTCATTAGTGAAAGCGTATGTCGTGACTGGATTTAGAATGCGGGGGGTCACGGGTGCAAATCCCGCCTCGGGGCGTTCCTGCTTGTTGGTTTTTATGATTTCATTGCCCGCTACTTGTTATTAGTGGATGAAGAGTGGTGCCGAATGGTCAAGTAATGGGTTCATTGCGCATCGTATCTTTTCCTAACGTCACAATATGTCAATTATCATTTGTATTTTCTGAAACTGATATCTATAGCTAAATTGTATGTTGCCGCTTTAGAATATCAATCTTGGAGCAATTCATAACTAATAGTTCGATTGAAATATTGTAAAAAATATATTTTTTTACCGTGGATACCCCATGCCCGCATCGTCTCGTAATTTGCTATTACTAGTTAGGTTCCTCAAAATGGCTTTGGTTGCCTGCATCGTAATAGGAGTATGAGAATTTCGTTTTGTAAACTAAAATAGACTGTTGCCTTAAGAAAACAAAATCTAAGAAAACATTTCCATTTTTGAGGACGTGTTACTCACGTACGTGTACGTGTTTCATTATCCGGTATGTTTCATTCAATATAATTAGGAATTAGACTACAAATCCTCCTATACATAGTAAGCTAATTTTGTTGGTAACGCAATCTGAAGAATCTGATTGACTGCCGAAAAGCCAATTATATCTTTAGGAAGTTTAACCTTATTTCCCTTGAAAAAATGCGATAAATAAATAAGAAGTTAAATCAGTTTAATTTTAAACACTATTTAATTTTAACAAATGATAAAATATATCAATTTATATGCCGCGCCACAATCAGAATTTAGCATACATATTATCACATGGTAACTATGTACAACAAAAATAAATAAAGAAGCATCGTTATATATCGACGTTTCTTACAGAGGATATAACATATAGGAGGATACTAATGTTTAGGCACTTCCAGATGTGCTGGAGATTCGAAATTTTTTCATAGGTAGGATTTTGTGCAAAACCGACTAGAAAAAACGAAAATCATGAAAAAATGAAACAATGCGGCCGCTAAAAATTCGCAATTGTTTAAACAAATTTTCAAGGTTTATGTATTTCCGCATGTGCTACGGAGTTGAAATTTTTTTATAAGTAAAGTTTAAAAAAAAACGAATTAGGGATTATACAAATTTTGATATTTTAATTTGTTTGGCAGTTAAAAATTCTTAAAGTTTAAACAAATAGATAACCGTTTAGGTACTACGGGATAAACTAGGAAGCTGAAATTTTCAAATTATTTACATAGTAGTGAATTTGCACAAATTAACTTATCAATTTTACCATATATGAAATTCGGCGGCAGTTAAAAATTATTTAAATTTAAACAATTAAAAAAATATTATTTTACTTCTATAAGTGCTACAACTTTAAAATTTGGCTTAAATGTGTAGCATTAGTACCCCATAATGGAGAAAGTGTAAATTTTTTAAAATTGCAACATTTGGGGATTGTTTTAAACTATTATTTTTACATGTGGGAAAAACGAAAATCGCTGCCTAGGTGAAATCTTTAGAATTAAAAGAATATTTGTAATGATGAAATATCTGTCTGAAAAATGAATGTTTTTTTAAAGGTGAGATAAAATGCTTGCAGTATGCAAGCACCAACTACTAGTATATTATATGGATTTAAATGGATTGCTTTTTAAAGTTCTTCGTTATAACATTTTATCACATGGTAACTAATAGGAACACTCAGTTATGTGAATTTTATATTTATTGCTTACTTTTTAAAGTTGATTTCATTAATTATTATTTCAATTTTAACTTAACACTTAATTTCACGCATAGACATCATATATGACGGGCAATTACGCTAGTATTGAAATAAAAGACAAGATTGCAATTCTCCCCATCTCTAATGTTTCAAATTACTTAATAACATCAATTGACTTAATTTATTTAGCCATTTGCAAATACGGCACAGGGCGGCGACCGACAGCACATGGGACCGGAGAACATTTTCCGCTAACCTATGGTGTTAAAGCGTCTCGTGAAGTTTGACAGCGACAATTTCATGTTGGTCGATTTCAGTTAGTCACTAAACCTATTCTGATGAGGTTTTCACGCTAAGGATTTTTTTAGACATGACCTCACTAATGCGACACCACGGAATTTCTAAGCAATTTCCTATTAAATATTTACCCGACCCTCTGAACCACTTGCAACTTTTGACGCGGCTTGCCGAAGCGTCCGCGACTACGGAATTGGGCCCGCATGAGATTGCCGAACCCTGGCATATCGCATTGAATGAACGTTTTGAATAAACCGGTTCTCCACATTCAGATAACGATAATTAATAAAAGGCGAAATCTATGGAAATGATACAGTACCGCGCATGCTCAAACTCTGATTTATTGCAGATAGAGGATACTAAAAATTTTATTCTCCGCGTAAATTCAATGAAAGTGAATGTCTAACCATAGTATGTCTTTCGCCAGTGTTTTGTGCGGCACGATAATGTATCACTCCATGATCAAACTCATAAGTCTCGCGATAGTAGAAAAAATCGGTAGCCGCGCATTTCATTAATGACTAAGTTTTAGTTTTATAATGACCGTGTTCAACGAAATAACGGCATAAATTACCCGATGAAGTCGTGCTGTGCGGTTAACACGGGAAAATCCAAGGAGATATGGGTCATGCAATGGGTGAAGATTGAGTCTCCTTTCCATTCGGTAACCACACGATGGGGTAATAGAAGAGCACAGAGTTTGTATGGCCAGGATTACTAGGTATTTAGTATTAGCGCCTGGAGAAAATAACGTGACGTCGTTCTTTTTATGGACACAACTAAAACACGGAAATTCGAACAAGGAAAAATATATGGCTACGATACCACCGTGAAATATTCACTGAATTTTATCGAAACTTAATTTTGCGTATTGGTTCTTTCTTTGAAGTAAGTGTAAAAGTGATATATATATATATA
The DNA here is from genome assembly GCA_028673005.1 of Tanypteryx hageni. Lineage (NCBI taxonomy): Eukaryota > Metazoa > Arthropoda > Insecta > Odonata > Petaluridae > Tanypteryx > Tanypteryx hageni. The sequence continues at coordinate 71,987,189 of CM054113.1, forward strand.
TATATATATATATATATATATATATATATATATATATATATATATATATAACTTGGTAAGTGTCCGCTGGGCTTCCCTCAACACCTTGTTGCCACCCTCATCACTACCTTTTCTTTTCCTTTAGTTAATATATATATATAAGCTATATGCTTGCGTGTTTTTTTGTTTTTTTGTGTTAGTTGTTTAACGTGTCTCTTTGACGCCCCCAGCAGCCTGCCAACTTGGTCCCCGACTTGGTAAGTGTCCGCTGGGCTTCCTTCAACACCTTGTTGCCACCCTCATCACTACCTTTTCATTTCCTTAAGTTAATATATATATATATATATATATATATATATATATATATATCGTCATAATATCGAATGCCACGGACGAACCCCTAATCCTATTAGCAACGACTTTAGAAAATAGTACGATATATAAAGTGATGTAAATTTACGAAATATCTCAAAGTATTATAATTGTTTCTTTTATTCAGTAAAAAGGGATTCTTACTTTATAATAAGTCTATTAAGATAATCAACTAATTTGTAATTAGCGACGAAATAGTTCGAAAAAATATATAATAATTGAAAAGAATCTGTTTAGCTGAAATATCTATCAACGACAAAGAGATTAAATATGTTTGTATATGTTTTAAAATAAAAGGTGAAATTTTAGAGTTACAAAAAAGACGATTTTATTATGATAGTGTATATTCCATAAGAAGAATCGGAAAAAGGGAATCACCCAGCATCCCGGTCTAATTTCCAAAATAATAAGCAACGTGTGGGACATTTTCGTGGTATTTAAGTATCTCTATACAGAGCTTAACATCCGTAAAACATTCCTCGATCATTTTTTCGCAATACCCCTCTGCGAGTGGGAAAGACTTGATGGATTACCCAACGAATTGCAGCAAAGAGCGCAAGAGATTAATAACCCAGTCGAGGATCGAAGAGCTGGAGAGGGTGGAAAAACTTATTTGCGCATAGCAACGCAAACAATGACGGTTGCCGGGAGAACGAGAAATTGGCAAAACAAGGAAAATGAGAGGGAGAGACGGAAGAAAAGGGAAAGAGATAAGAGAAAAGGAGAGGAATATAGGGGTGAGAGGACAAGTAGGCATTTTTTCCTTCTCTCTGCTGTGTTTCATTGTGGGACATTTATTCTTAAGGCGTGTGACAAGGCGTGGGTGGGGGCGAGGGCGGGCGTTTCGACAATGAGGGCAGTCTCGGCGTCGTCTCTATCTCTTGCAAGATGAGGCCGGGGTTTTGAGTGGGAGGGAATTAACCTCCTCCCTCGCTCCCATCTTTCTCTTTTGTTTTATCTCTCACTCTTCTCTCTTTCCGTTTTCTCCCTCGCTGTTTTCCTCGCCCTCTGTCCCTTCCAATTCGGCTCTCAATTGCACACCACTCATTCTATTTCTCTTCCTTAGTTTTCGTCCATTCCACCCCGTCTCTGTCTATCTTTTCGCTGTCTTCGATCCTATATCCCCTCGCTCAAACTTCCGTCTCAGTTTCATTCCTACAATTTCTCACGCTATCTTATTCCTATACTTTCTCATCCTCCTGTTCATTTTCCTTTTATTTTTTTCTTTCTCTCTTCTTAACCTCTCTCTCCCCTTGTATCCCTCCTCCCCATTCTCTCTTTGTTCCTCTTTCTAGACTACATTACCCCTCCCTCTACACCCCCCTTTTTCTAATCTAAATTCCCTCTCTACATTCCCCCTCTCTCTACTCTAGATTTCTCCTCCCTCTCTCTATATTCCCTCTCCCTCTATTCTGCATTCCCCCTCTCTCTGCTCTACTTTTCCCCTCCCTGTCCTTCTCCCTACCTCTCCTCTCTCCTTCCACTCTCTTTTCTCCATTCCTCTTTCACCCTCCTTTTCTCTCTCTTCTTATCTCGCTGTCTCATTCCTTCTCTATCTTTCTATTTCCTCTCTCCATCTCTTTCACACTATCACTCTTCTCCATCTCTCTCCTCCCTTTCCTTCCGTTTTCTTTCTCTCTCTTATACTCTCTCCTTTCTTTATCTACCATCACCATCCCTCCCTTCGCGACCGCACTTGACTCTTTCTTCTTCATCCACCCCATCTCGAGGAAAAGAGAGAGTGAGAGAGAGGAGGGAGAGTGTGGGAGAAGTCACGACGGCAGTCACCGAGGCCGTGACATGATCGCACGTGCTCGCTCGCAACAAATCCTCCCGACTCCCACGCTAAGAGAGTGGGAGGAGGAGGCCTCCGGACAGCAAGCGCCTCTAGCGGGATAAGTCACGTCGCGTGCCGGGACCTCCTCCCTTGCTTCCCTTTGTTCTCTTCCCGACTCTCTACATATCCCTCCCTCCAGCTTCTCTCTCCCTCACTGAAAACCCTTTCCCTTGCTCCGTCTCGTTCGCTCGCTCACGATTCCCGAACCTCTCTTCTACCTGCCTCTCTCACTCTTTCTACTGCTCAATTCCGACGCTTGCATCTTACGTTAAAACATCTTTTTATCTTTTCTTCACCCCCTTGAATTCTTCTTACAAGCCCGGACAACTCCTTGAGCCTTTTCTTTGTTTTTTTCCTCCAAGCAGATCGTATTCGCGTAATGTTGGACGTTTTGTTCGCTATACGCGCCGGATTTTTTCTTCTTTTTTTAGCTAATATTTTTTATCGTAAACTCGGTAAAATATATAGCATTTTTTTTCTTTTTGAATTGGATTAAAAGTGAAACTATAACATTAAGAACAATTTTTTTTGTTTCTAATTCGTAAAATTAATACAAGTTTGAATGTACACATTCATGCACACACACTCAAAACGCGTCAACATACGTAATGTTTTTATTCACTGACGTTGAATTAAACTGAATTTCCTATTTTCTGATTTATTACATTGGCACTATCTTCTAACAGCGCACATAATTTATGTTACTAATTTCAGTTATATATTACAATTGGCAATATCTACCGAGAAATTAACCATAATTTACCCTATTTCATCATTTGCGTGCCTATAACCTTGTTAAATACTTCGTGAGACAGCGAATAACTTTATATAGTTAACTCATTCGCTGTACATTAATCGCATGTGATGCATCGATCTCAAAGATTATGAGCATGTTATGCATCAAATGTGATATATTGAGATTTTTTTCAATATGGCTATCATCAAGCTCAAAGTAATGATCGCTAATATGTCTAGAGTGAGTAAACTCGGAAGAAAAATTTTTGGGCAGTGTAGGTGTTAAAAAGCTTCACATTAGTGACAACTAAAAAATGTAACCTGTTTATTTTGCTGTCTTCTCACGTTTAGGATATTTTGAAACTTTTAATTGGCAAATGGGCGGTGATCTCTCTCGAAAAACCGGAGAAGTGACTACAAAGGGAGAAAGGACATTAACACATCTTCCCTCAGCCTCAATATATCCAACACCGGAGCAAAGAGGGAAACCCGATGTCGGCATTAGCCTCCTCTCTTCCTCTCTCTCTCTGTTACGAAACGCATTCGATGGCAAAAAGCCACTTAGCGTAGCTACCAGTTCTTTGAGAAACGTGTACATAACCATATTTTTGCGTTTATAGTTGTCGAGAGATATGAAACTAGGACGTAATTCATCAAGTCGAGTTTTTCACCCGTTTTCTTCATTAATCCTCTTTTAGTGTAGTGTTTCTAGATGTTTATCGTTCCAGTTATTACGGGAAATTATAGCGAAATATTTGAAGAAGGAATTCCATTTATAATTCAACACGGTATTAAAGCTAGATATAATCACTTTATTTGATTCACAGAGAGTCAGCGAGATGATTACTTTTCTTGGCGTATATTTAAAAATTGGGAAAATGTATTAATAGCGGTTGTTGATAGGTTCTGAGGGCGAAACGTATGCATTGCTCAACGTTTGATTGAATCATTGGAATTTTACGGACGTTTTTGTTTTATTTGAACCACTTTCAACAATTCAATTTGCAAGGATTAGAGCACCTTCTTATTTAGGCAAGTAGAACGAAGCAAGGTTGCTGCTCTATTCAGAATCTACAATTGGTGAATTATTATTGAGAACGGCTGCTTTGTAAAATTTATGTTCATCTTGCTCACTAAAGCGACGCATGGGTAAATGAATTATCTTGGTATAAAAAATGATAATTTTCCGAAATATTCGAATAGTTTTTCAGCGCCTTGTCTTTCGGGAATTACTTTAACAAGAGCTCAGTGAATACAGATGCAAGGCAATCCCATGTATAGACAAAATCGCATTAAAACGATTTTTCATTAACATGCATGAAATGTTTCACTGGCTATGTAATTTTATTAAAATGTATTTTTCTCTGCGCTTGGTAATGTATATATGATTGCATGAGCATTGGAGAGCGAAGAAAATATATGTGCAAAGATCTGCACGCCAGAATAGTCTGTATGATTGCTCTGTAGATAAATGCATTGATATGAGAAAGTCATCAAAATTCAGTGGTATACTTTGCGGCAATTGATTTTCAACCAGTCTTCTTATCGAATAAGGGATAACGAAAAATTCGGTAAAAATGACTTTTAGTAAGTGTTAAAATTGCGTGCACTAAATTCTTTGATGGATTTTTGTCTGCCCATATGCATTTAAAAATAAACATTTTCCTAACTAATAATCATCTAACAACTAGAAATTTATGATTAAAATCTCCATAAAATAGAAAAACACGTTTAGCACGCCTATTTTTCCAAAGAAATATTCCTAAAGATATTTATCGTCGTATGTTGTATCGAAAACCCATTTTCGACGATAAGTGGATGGCGGTAGTCCTTTTTCTCTCTTCGGAGGCAGGAAGTAACATGCCACCACGTCCGTACGAAACGACCTAATAAAAAAGAACACCAAGATATCTCCGGACACTCTTCCGCGAAAATGTAATTTCTATAACTGAGTTTTTAATATTTCACCGAATTCCCGAAAACAAAAAATTCCGTTCTCGCCGTATATCTTACCACTCCATCCAGTCGCGCATTCCTGTCCATCCCTCCACTTTTTACTCGGTACCCTCCTGCCTTCTCCCCCTCATATGCTCGCATAATTTCCGGATCATGGTTTAATTATTGGTGACATGAGATTTTAATTATCGGTCACCGGATGAGTCTTTTCTCCCCTCTCTCGTTACCTCCCGTTTCTTTTTCGAAAAATAAAAATAACGAAACCTCCTCTTGAGAGGGGTATCGTTTAAAAAAAGTCACCATCTCCCTTCCGGAACTCGGAGATATTTTTATAAAAACACTCTCCCACTTTAAAAAAATACATTTCCTCCCGCTTCTGAAACCCTTTTCTATCTCTCCCTCTCGCCAGGTAGTTCTCATCCTTCCTGATACATCAGCCTACCTCCCCCGTCCACCCCCGTTCGCATTTGCGAATAAAAGAATTCTCCAGCTATCTCTCTTTCCTTCCCCCCTACCCACCCTCCCCAACCTTGCCTCCCGAGGGAACAGCCTCCTCTGTTCGGCTCCCTTCAGGAAGCAACAAGTCCAGGGGAGAGAAGTGGGCGGCACCGGGGAACGAGAGAGTTAGGGAGGGATTGGGGGGGGGGGAGAGAAAGCCGGAAGAGCGAGGACTCCGGGTTACTCCCCGAGGGTACGTTAGATAAGGGGAAGCGATTCACCAGGTGAGTTCTGAGAGATTGGAGGGGGAGGGAGGTAAAGGGAGGGAATGGACGCACGGAGATGGAGGTGAGGGAATTAAAAGAGAGAAAGGAACGTAATGGAACAGAAGAGAGAAATTTCAGCGGAAGCATCTGAAAAATACATCACCTGTCTTTATTCCTAACTGAAAACCCGTGTCCTTCTCCCAAATGCTTGTTCGATACGGGTCCGTTTCCTTGTCGATTTTTAACGAGTTCTTCACGCAAGGGCGCTGACACACGCAAAATTAATCCTAATAACAAACATTTATGATTTTACATAGAGAATTCGATTTTTGATGTGGCCGATTACAAAAAAGTGTAAAATCAAGAAAATTAACATTTCATACCCGAATAAAAATATTATACGGATTACTATAGCTATACCAAATAATTGGATATAAATTCTACAATACGGTAATAGTGAGACTTAATAGTATCTATAATACATACTTGTATTATTAATTCTCTACAAAAAATTGCGTACTTGTTTGTTTGATTTTATCCGTTCCTTTTAACCTACAAAATTCATTTTCAATCTCATTGCATATCACCATTACACTCTCATTAGTATCACATTTAGAAAAATATTTGTTTGCTTTTTCTAATCTCTGGAGTGCAGCCAGAAATGTGACAGGTGTAGAATCTTCAACAGCTTCCATCTCTTCTTCTTCGTTCTCTTTAGGCTGTGATAACTGTTCATCTAGCGCAGGGGTCACCAATCTTCTTACTGAAATGACCAATGACCACATGAAACTTCATGAATCAGTGTGCGGGTCACATAAGACCTTTCAAATCGGGCCAAGAGAAAATTTCAGAGCAAATTTTGAGGATTTTTTCGATTCTGTAATATGTCATTCGCCTATATTAAAAGTATATTGCATTCAAGTAGTCGGAAAAAATCGTTCAGATATAATAAATGATATCTAATAAAAACTTCTGCTGGTAAATCCACAAACCAAAGAAATATATGAGGTAAGCGTTGCGCTGGCAGACTGTGGACCGCGGGCCGTATTTTGGAGACCCCCGTAACCATCGCTATACCAAGGTCGAATAAACAACGCTTGTATTTTAACTATATAATAATATCACTGAACGAGCGGTCATCTTGATGACATTTATTTAATAGTCCATATTGTTTCCATTTTATCACTTGTTGAAAGCATTGGCACAAAAATTAAAATATATTCTTGAAAATTATCTAAGAAAAATCTAATGTGGCCACCACATGATTTTCTCCATACCTGCAATATTTTTAAAAATTCCAAATAAGTTGCGTGATAATAAATATTTTAAGGAACCGAGAGAAAAATTTAGACTTTACAAAGAAAAGAAATAAACTCAAACCATGGCCTTCTGATATTGGATATAGCCACAGAGCTCCAACAATTAAGAAAATAAAAAAGCGTTACTAATAAGACTAAGCGTAAAGTGTTTACAATAGTCGCCGGTAGGTGGTGTGGTTGTGGCAGCTAAAAAATGTAGTTTTTAAGGTATCTCTTAAGCAATGCATTAGGTATATGGAACATGTTTCGAACAAAGGTTGTAGAAAATTACATTTTCTACAACTTTTATTCCGGTACGTTTTTACATATATCAAATATTAAAGCAAATATTTCAAAATAACGGATAAGTGACAAGAGTAAACACCCACTCGCGATTGACAGATTTTCACCAAATACTAAGCAGGTCTTTTGCCTTTAACAAAAATGTCAAATATAAAATTTCGCGTTGATTTTATTTATAGGTTTTGAGTAAGAACACCCACAAAATTCCGGTCACAGACATACACAGACACCCATAGACATAATTTGTCAAATAACTGAAATTTACGCTGAAATTTAAAATGAGATATTAATGAAATCATAGATAAGAATTGTGACATAAACCAGAGTTTTTCTAAATAAGAATGGTTTCATTAGTGGCTCTAATACCCTCGATATTTCATATTATATATATATATATATATATATATATATATAATCTTGCAGATCATAAGCTTGCAGGTCCTACTCCCTCGCTACTGTCACACGACTTACTTGACACGAGTCACTACACATGATTCACTGTATACACGATTCGCTGTACACACAATTCATTGTACGCACGATTCACTGTACACACGATTCACTGTAATTTGTAAATAGTTATTTTTTAAGGGTTGTCATTAGTTATGATAATTGCTACCGAATGACGTTCAAACTTCGATTCTCATTCTATTACAGGACTAGTTACAACGGGCAACGCTCGCAAAACGGACTGCAGAAAAAAGAAACCTACTTTCTCAGGCAAGTCTGGTAAACTTTTAAATATATTTTAACCCGCTTGAAATATGGATTTTTATTCTGAAATTATAAGCTCTGGATGATTACATACTACAAAGGGATTATAGCTAAAATTATAATTTTCTCAAAGCAGTTTCTGAGACGGGCATTCGGCTGGCATCCTTTAATGGTAATTTAGTATCACTTCTGCAAATTAAGTCGATTATTGATCACGCGGTCAGCCTTGCAAATGTTGTTTAACCAATGCATGCGATTTTTGATTAAAGTTATTCACTACGGAACGGGGACAGAGAGAGTGGTAATGCATTTACTTAAAAATAAATGAGTGTGCTATGATTTATATAGAATCCAAATACAACATTTGCATACGAGTAGAAAGCAGTATCCAACATCCTATACCAAGCTCAGACTAATCTGTATATTTATATTTCTCTTGCTCCGTGTGAAACACCTTCCACCACGCGCCACCAGACTGCGCCACTGAAGCACCTATGCCGATATTAATTTCGTTTGTTGGCTTGTACATATCCTGGGGTTGGTTTGTAGTATGAAAAACGCATTAGAAGGAATAATAGTAAGGATAAATCAACCTGCTACTTCTTAAACGCATTGTAGAACCAAGAAATTTCGATTATTCCACTTGATTTAATTGGGATACTATCGCTTCGAGTTTCGTGTAATTGCTTGTTGATTGCTTAACGAACGTTAAAACATGAATATCAATCAATCATATATTAAATAGATTAACATAATATTCATTTGTCTGTTATTTGTGTATCCAATATTCACAGCAGTTGACAAGCTTTCCCTTGGATTTCTTCAGGAGGGGTTATTTTGCAATACTTTGCCAAGGTACTCAGTGGTATATCAAACTGCTGCACCGACTTTCTGAAAGAGAGCCCACCAACATTGATCGCCCTTACTGCTCTCAACATGACATCAGGAACCCTTTTCTCCCGTTCCGATTTCCTTTTATAATTTCGCATTATTCACCTGCCAGACAGTTTTAAAATATTGTTCTAGATTATAGTAGGCGGTTAATATCATTTGGCAGTAATTAAAAAAATACTTTCAACAAAAATAGGCATTACAACAGAAAAAAGAATGGCAGCAAAGTATGTTCTTATGTATTTAAAATGAAGGGGCAATTTGGTACACTGCACTAACCTGCCCTATTTTCGGTGTACCAAGCAACCCCAACGCCATATTGTATTTTTGACGTGAGGTTATGATGGCACGTGTGCATTAGAACACATTCACACTTGAATCCTGTAGCTATAGGCTTGTACCCTTTGGAATAATAATGAAAATTGATAAAATTTATCATTTACTTAGCTGAAATAATGATTTAATGAAGTTAAAAAAAATACTTGCCTCTTTAATATTTAAAAAATCACAATATTTCTTCAACAAGAGAACGTCAGACACTTGCAATCACATGGCACTCGAGTCATGCTGCAACTCCCACCTGCATTCTGGAATTATCTACCAGAAACCTCGAAAGTTATGACACTTGTACGAACCTGCCCCTGTACCCAACCAGCCCCAGTCTCCACTATAGTTCACAAAATAGCATCTAACGTCACATTAATTCCAATTTGGTGTACAAAATCACATAAATAAAGCAACATTTCGATTACTCTTAAAGACAACCTCACGGAATCACAAACAGAATTAGAAGTTTAGCTCATTATTTATAACTTATATATTATGATATTCTTCTGAAGCAATGTCCTGGCTTGATATCGAAATAAATTAATATTCCTGAGCGTTTCACATTATCGGTTCTAAAGTTACTGCGGGCAAATAATAATAATAACGAACACTTTTGCACTCTTTGTGAAAGTTAATGACATCGACATTTGGAAGATGTTTAGAGAATGATGTTTAGCAATTGCTAATTACTAGCTTGACTTACCTGGAAAAAAGACGGGAGATGGCAAAAAATTTCGCGAAGTATTTCTCTACTCTAGTCTTGTCGCCACAACTTCGGTAATTGCCTCCAGAAGGAGAGTGGAAGACCACTCCCGTTCGCGCCATCCTGTCTTAGAAAATCGTTAAGGCTCTGCAAAATAAAATATCAATTAAAAAGAAGAACTATCTCAATCGAATGGAAGTATAACATACAAACATACTTACTCTAGCACAAAGAGTGATGTTCGGTGAGACGTATTCATCCTTCGCGGACGATGCACAGTCGAACACAAGGGACATCTGTTGACGCTTGTAGTTTGAGGGAAAAAATTAAATATCTAAATTCGATAAAGGTAAACAAACAAAGTACAATACATAATATCCGCAAGTGTATCGATCGCAGTTTAGTCTATATAAACGAATAAACATTTCAATGTATCCTTAAAATTGTTATTGCGGCCGTTAAAAATTATTTAAATTAAAAAAAATAGATAAATGTTATTTCACTTCTAAATGTGCTATAAATTTAACATTTGGCCGAAATGTGTGGTATTATTAACCAAATGTGGAAAAGGTAAAATATTCCTAAAATTGCAAAAATTAGTGATTCTTTTACGCCATTACTGTTCCATATTAAAAAGACGAAAGCCGGTCCAGAGGAGAAATCTTAAGAATTAAAGAAATATTTCTCATGATGAAATATCTCTCTGAAAAATTAATTTTTTTTCAAGGTGAGATGAAATGCTTGCAGTGTGCAAGCACCTTCTACTAGTATAACATACATATAACATAAACATATAGGAGGATACTAATGTTTAGGCACTTCCAGATGAGCTGAAGATTCGAAATTCTTTTCTTAGTTAGGATTTTGCGCAAACCCGACTAGAAAAAACGAATATCTTGAAAAAGTGCAACAATGCGGCCTCGAAAAATTCGCAATTGTTTAAACAAATTTTTAAGGTTTATGTATTTCTGAATGTGCTACGGAGCTGAAATAATTTTTATAGGTAGGATTTGTAAAAAAACGAAATAGGGATTATAGAAATTTTGATATTTTAATTTTTGTTGCCGTTAAAAATTCTTAAAATTTAAACAAACAGGTAAATGTTTAGACACTACGGGATGAGCTAGGAAGCTATGAAGTTATTTACAGAGTAGTGCATTTGCACAAATGAACATTTGAATCTCTCCATTAATATATTGCAGCGGCCGTTAAAAATGTTTAAAATTTAAACAATTAGAAAAATATTATTTCACTTCTAGAAGTGCTACGACTTTAAAATTTAGCATAAATGTGTAGTATTGGTACCCCATAATGGAGAAAGTATATAATTTTTAAAATTGCAAAGTTTGGGGATTGTTTTAATCTATTATTTTTACATAATGGAAAAACGAAAATCGCTGCGGTGAAATCTTTACAATTAAAAAAATATTTGTAATGATGAAATATCTGTCTGAAAAATGAATGTTTTTTCAAGGTGAGATGATATGCTTGCAGAATGGAAGCACCTTCTACTAGTAGTACCTCACTCACTCACCGACACAAAACTCTTAGATACTTATAGAAGGGATAGAAATATGAAATTAGGTATGATGGTAGGTCGAGTCACACAAACGACAATAAAAATAGAAAATCACAAAAAAGTTTATATTTAAGGGGTCTTTTTAACCCCAATGTTTCATTTCAATACCCCATAAGAAAAACATGGGATCCATATTTAAATTACTTTAAATTGAGACACTAATTCGAAAAATGAACGGTTGTCTATATGAAAGAACGGAGATCTTAATTTTTGAAAGCAGAATTCAAATACCTACCGTTATTATATTATTAATATGGCTCCTCCACTTCCTAGCTGTTGCAATTTAGCAATCGTCACTGTTGCCTATCCTCCCCCTGGCCATCTTCCAAATTGCGCGCCCTCATCGCTTCCTCGCCAAGTGATGCGTGGGCTACTTCGTTTTTTCCGTCCAGGGGGTGACCAGTCGAATACTTGCTTTTGCCACCTCTCCAGTGGCATTCTCTACACGTTTCCATACCATTGAAGTGACCGACACTCCAAGCGGCTGAGAACAGTCTCTTCTGTCTCCATCTCTTACCGGAGGATACCGTACCTTACTCGTTGGAGTCGGGATACACGCATGCTGCGTCTCAAACCATCCATCTCTACAGCATTGATTTTCTTTCTTAACTTTTCCATAAGAGTCCATCACTCTCCTCCATATGTCAGTATGCTCTCTACAATGACTCGTAAGATAGTGTTATTTGTTTTCTTGCAGACCTCCCTTCACAGCACCTCGTTCAACATCTTGATTGCCCTCCGAGTCTGATTTATTTTGTTCTTCACGTCTTCGAACATCCCACATTTGTGGATAATGGATCCAAGGTATTTAAAGTGGCCAACTGCTTTTACCGTCTCTGAGCTAAGGATGATATCATTACCTTTCCCCCCAACCACCAGGTACTCTGTCTTCTGTATATTTATATTGTGACCGGCTGCCCCGTATGCCTCCATTAGCTTGCGGAACATATATTCCTCGTCATCTTTGTCTTGTGCAATAAGTACCTGGTCATCTGCAAAAAGCACAGAATGAATAGCCGCTTCTCTGACCTGTACGCCAATTCCGTTACATGACGAGTACCACCTCTCTAATACCCTTCGTATGTAGATCTTGAATAGGGTGGGTGACATTCCACAGCCCTGCCTCAACCTCTTTGAAGTAAGTAACTCCATGAATAACCACTTTCCTTGTTTTATTGACGCTCGACAGCCCTGGTACATCTTCTTTACCGACTTTATTATGGACTCACTCATGAGTACTCTCCTCATGGAGGCCCATAGCTGACATATTGGAACTGAATCGTATGCTTTCTCGAGATCCACAAAAATCTTATGAATCTCCTTGCCTTTTGCCACCCCCTTCTCAGTAATCTGTCCTATACTGAATATATTATCGATGCAGGACTTGCCTGCAGTGAAGCCTGCCTGCCCCTCCGATATCCACGGCTCAATACATTTCTTCATTCTTGCCTTCAGTGTCCTGCTCAGCAGCCTACTCTTAGACGCCATCACACTAATGCCTCTATAATTAGAGGGATCTTTCTTATATATCGGTGATATATACGACAATGACCATCCCTCGATTACATCATCTCCTTCCAATACCTGGTTGAATAATCTCGTGATAACTCTCACAATTCTTGTTCCAACATATTTCCATAATTCCATAGGCAATCCATCTTGGCCGGCTGCCTTTCCATTTTTAGAAGTCCGTAAGGCAGTCCTAACTTCCTCCTGCAATATTGGATCTTCCAACTTCCAACGGGGAAAGGCACTTCCTTAAATTCCTCTCTGTCCTCCGTAAGGAGGCTTTGAAAGTGTTGCCTCCATTTTTATAAAGGTATAATATTCACTTGCTCTGGGCTCTTTGTGGGAGCTTGGATTTTTCTAATAGTTTTCCATGCCTGCACATTCCTACCGTACCCAACAGTATGTTCAATACTAGAGCACATCTTCTCCCAGGCTTTTAGCTTACATCTCCTACTGAGACGTTTGACTTGACACTTACATAGGCATCCGGTCTTCATTTTTCTTAGAACTGAACCACTTGTTATATGCCTTCTTTTTCCTCTTGATCTCCTCCTCAACCTCCCCTGCCATCCACTGCATCCGGTCATTGTGTTTTTTCTCCGGACCCAGAGCCTCCCTAGCTGCCGCATCCACACATTCCTTCAGATGGTCGTATATCTGGCCCGAATTCCAGTCCTCCTCATCAAGGTTCTGATAGAGGCGTCTCTCGTACAATTCTCAAATACTCTCATCTTGTAGGAGGCATAACCTATATCGAAGATTATCCAGCTCCTTGTCTCCTTGTAAAGGACCTTGTCGTATTCTTGATCTCTCTGGAAAAGTCACCTTTACTACTACTAGGTAGTTGTCAGTGCTACACTCAGCCCCCTAAACACCTTAACATCTTGAATCAAGCAGTGTCTCCTTCTCCTAGCAATAACTAAGTCTATTATCGACCTAATGTCTCGCGTATGCTTTACCCACGTGTACTTGTGGCTGTCTTTGTGGTCAAAAAATAGTTCATTACCGCACACTCCTGAACTTGACACAGGTCTATCAGCCTATGGCCATTGTCATTCTCTACATCCTCACCATGAAGTCCAACTACTGGGTCTCCTTCCAACTCTGCTATTTAGATCCCCTAACACTAAAAGTTCCTGGGTTAGTGTGCAGGTTTCCATTATAGCGCTTAGGTCCTCAAAATACTCATATTTTACTGCCTGCGGTGAATCCTCTGTTGGTGGATAGGTCGCGATAAGGACTACTTCTGACCCATGTATTTTCACAGCCATCTTAATAGTTCTTTCATTCACTTATTCCAAGTTAGTTATATCACTTTTCCATTTTTTCTAAATTAATATTGAAACTCCTGCTCTGGCTCTCTCTGCTTTATCTACACCATTCCACACGTGAATATAGTCTCCTTTATCTTCACAGCCTTTTCCTTTCTTCCTTGTCTCAGTTAAAGCAGCTACATGTAGTTGGGGGAAAAAGACCAACTGAATATCCCACTCTCTCTGACAGCGTTGAAAATTCTAATCCCATTCTGCACGACTTATCTATGTGAAACGGGGGTTTCTACTATGTTGGTAATTAAAAACAAAAATCGAACAAGAATGAACCTCGAACCGGACCTTCGTTGGAAGTTAACTAACATTGAACCAAATATTAAAATGCTATCTACATATATCCAAGCTCATCCATCACATTTACTGATTTTCTTTGTATTTCAAGTATGATAAATGCGAGAAAATAATTAATTTTTCAGTACTACCTATTTTATCTGCCTACCTTATATTAATTTCGTTAGTAAAGAAAATTTTTAAGTCCATACTTTCAATGTGGTACGAAGAAATTTTGCCACGTTTTCGGTGGTACGCGAAAAGAAAAGTTTGGGAACCGCTGCCCTAGAGGATTGCCTTCACCACGGCTACGACGGTTCCTCTCCCCGTTGGGCAGCATTTCCTCCTGTCCGAAAGGAATATACCGCCTTAACACGGTCGCCAGAGCCTCGTTTGCAAGGCAGGGGGTACCACGTGCAGGTGAGGATGACATTGGGATAGGAGAGGCTATATATTACGCATCACTAACCCTTACCCCCCAAATACCTACCGAATTAGCATAAATATCTGCTTTTAATCGGAAAAAAGTGTGAATTTTTTCCTCTTTACAACAATGGAAGTTTTTCAATATTATGGCAACGACCTCAATGTTTTTAAAGGGATCTGATATTATATGTTATGATTGCAGTGGTTTAAAGCTTTTAATGGAAATTAATACCGTCATAACGAATTGCAGTTGAACTTCCATAACTCGAATCTCAAGGAAAAGTAATAATTATTCGAGTAATAGAAAATTAAAGTTATGGAAATATGTTTATAAATATTTTATATGTACAGAGGAACCTCTATTACTCGAATCTCAAAGGAATGCAACAATTACTCGAGTTATAGAAAATTCGAGTTACGGAAATATATATATTTCATTTTTCTTTAATTGAATTGACATCAAACATCAAGTTAATTCCCGTAAGCATATAAGTTAACTTATTCTTATTTTCAATATCATGCATATTATAAAAACATCATCACCAATATTTTCCTCCGATAATATGTCAGATTTTACTCGATCCAAAACACTAATTGCATCACTGACTATGATTAAGGGTATCATAGATAATTGCAATTCTCACGTTCTACTGAAAGCACAAACATGACGATTAAATTTGGATTATCGACTGTAGGAAGGAGGGGAATAGGTTGGTTTTCTCCAGAGCTATAAGGGATCACTATAGGGGAAGCAACCCTGATAGCAATGCCGGTAAAACTTGAAAAGTATTTTAATGTTGTGTTCCGTAGTTTTTCGAGAAATTTTAACTCTTTTCAATTGTTAAATATAATGGTGTCATACCTATTTCGCAATTTTTAAATCCAAATACGTCCTAAAGGCACGGATGATGATGCCATAATCTTAACAGAAAATATCCTAATTTTTCCATAATTTTAGTGTATAGGTTATTGTCTTAATGATGATTATTCTTATTACTCATTTTTAATCAGATTTAGCATAAACTTTATTATAAGATAACGTTAGAATTTGAATCTGTCGTACATAAAGTTTTTTTTACTGGCATTCGCATGAGGCGAACTGAGCCTTCGTTGCGAGTGTTATGACAGAATGCGAGTTGAGATTTGGCAGTAATATTTTAGTTACGCATTAAAGTCAATGAAGAAAAAATCCCGAAAAATCATCGGGTTCGAATCAAGATGCGTCCCTTCTCTGTTTGAATAACTAGGGAAAAGTTGAAACGTAGCGTGCAAGCCTTTTTTCGATAAAATTTGAAAATATCAATAAGTTGAGATAACAACGCGAGATTTTTGAATTCATAAGGAGAAAGGTATGAAGATTAGTTTTCTTATTGTGAAAATTGAAATTTTCAAAATTTAACGCTTAAATAACATATTTTGGTGAATCTTGGCATTTTAATGGGATAATACTATTCTGCGTTTCACTTCACGCATTACGTGTTCTTATAGAAGAATCGTTATCCCATGTTATTTCCCTATACTGCTAATTCCTCAACTATTCCTGAATATGCGACGAATTTGCCATGCGACGAATTTGTCTTGCGACGAATTTGCCTTGCGACGAAATTGTCATGCGACGAAATTGTCTTGCGGCGAATTTTCCATTCGACGAATTTGAAAAGCGAAGAATTGCCGCGCGACAAATTGGCGGAACACCATGTAAACTAGGGGTCTCCAAACTTGTATATGCCAGAGTATCAACATGAAAAATATTTGAAAATATAGGCGCACCATGTACAAATATGGGTTATTTTTTTATAAAAAGTGATTTAGTGAATTGGGTAAATTACGAATTTTCCGGGAAATGCCCAATCTGTTATTTTTTCTTCACCAAATATGAATCTAAATCAGACATAAATGGAGCACAACTTCCGTGGATCTCTGCCACGCTTTGAGACCAGAAAGATCCCCAATCATCAGGACCGGATTAAGCCCATGGCCTATGGTCCTGAGCTTTAAGGAGCCCCGCGCGAGGCGGGTGCGGGGTTTGCCTAGCGTGATAGGGCGGAAGGGACTCCAGAGAGGTAATGTATTTGATTGGTTCTGATTATTAGTCACCGCTAACTGTTAGCGGTAACTAAGGGAGAGTAATATTTTCAAATGCACGTAGTTTGAATTCTTGGCAAATGTGACATATAATGGAAACTCCGGTTTTCATAAAAATTCACTATTCTATATACGAGTATTATTTCAATGTGGGTTTGTTTGTTTGTATCTATGTGCGGTTCCCTTTTACGGGAAAACGGAAGAAAAGGCCCATTTAAACGCGGTATAGTTGGAAAGCACGGACTCTTATGAAGGTGCTACTGGTGTTCATTTTTTATCAAGTTAGTTGCTTCGATTCCAGACGCCTTCCATTTTTCCATTTGATTAATATGTAACATGTAGACCTATAGTCATAAACATTTTTAAATGTCTCAGAATTAAGATATATCATCGCAGAGTTTGCACTAGCTTACACTAAAAGACACGGAAGAACAACAATGATCGATTGAAAATTAACCTCTTGAGATTAACTTAGACTTTGAGACTTGACGTGATATAAGTAACTGTTTAATTTTTGTCGCATAAGTTGGATGGTTCATATCGCAAAATTTTAGTATTATAATTTTCTTGAAAATAAAAATATTAACTATTTATATAGAAATGGTTATAAAAATTCATTATAATTGCTTGTTTATAAATCTATCGAAAAAAACTCAGCGGAATAATTGCGCGGGTCTCAGCTAGTTTGGTATATTTGGAGGTCCTGATAATGAATATGATACTCCCAATTGTCAGAAATTAATATTTACAGATATATAGGATATTACATCATTTAAATTAAATGTACTCACCGTGCAGTCATAATTTGGGTCGTTAACAGTGCAAACAACCATACGGCAAACAAGACTGATTTTCAAGTACAAACGACACTGTGTATGTAATATGTTTACTGGATTAAAGAAATATTTCAATAGCAAGAGTGCTTTTTACCCAGAAGAACTTTATTTTTTATGTTTTACGTCTATTTTTTATAATATAAAAAATATATGTGTTATACAAAGTCGTAAGAATAAGAAAGTACCTAATTCATCCCCATCCCATATTTTTTGGTTCATTTGGGCCCTGCACTGAATCCTGACCTAGGGCCCCGAGAACATTTAATCCGGCTCTGTCAATCATCCTGTTCTCGGTGCATTTTATGACAGTATGACTGCACGTGGGGGCTAATAAGACCGTTGAGGAAGAGGAAAAAGAAATGGAATGGGAAACATGGGACGAAATGTCAAACAGTAGGAATGCAAAACAACGAAATAACGATTTCTTTTCGTTTTCTTTACGTTTTTCGTTACAGTTATTTTTTAAAATTTCATTAATGTTTTTCTTTAGGTTATTCAGAAATAATTTACTTATTTTATTACGTTACGCATAACGCTTTCCAACGCTTCTTGATTGTTATATCTAGTAAAAAATGACAAAGATTTACTACAGGCTCGAGGGCCACATGTGGCCAGTTAGCCATAGTTTGGAGAGTCCTGATCTAGCGTGGTATTCACAGTCTGTATATCAAACGTTTTAAGAGTACTGTCACACGTGGTGTAGACCCCTGCACGGGCCGATCCTTTGGAATTCATTACGGGCCCGGGCCGGCCCGCGCTGTAAAAAATGCTGGATATATCTGGTTTGTTATAAAAATTTTCGGACTTTGGCTGGCCGAAATATTTTAATCCCTGACTGAAATTTACGTATACGATTTGCATAAGTTTTTATTAAATCCATTCAGTACGGAGGACTAGTCACACTAGTCCTTCGTACAGAATGGGTTCAAGCAAAAAAGTGGCATGTGTTTTTTAAAGTAAACTAACCCAGGGTTATTGAAGAACGAATGTGACTCGTCCTCCGTACTGTATTGGTTAATATATTTTGTTGCTTATAACATTATATTTGTATATTTTTTATAGTAATTTATTTTGTTTGTGGTCTTCCAAGGCATACAAATATGTGGATTAAAAATAATCCTTTTCAAATCATTGAGCAGCCCACATGTTCGTAGAAAATTTGGAATACAATAATTACATTTTTCGAGCCAAGGGGCTTTAAACGAGCCGCTTGCAGGACCGGGCCTACTATTTCTTCGACAACGTACGGGCCGGGCCTAGTCCAAATTTGTATGGACCGGGCCGGACCTTTCCTTGAAAATCAGGCCCATGCAGTGCTCTAATGAGGTGTACTCCACAAATTGCACTCCTATTGATGGCACACGATGCCAGTCATTCTCTTCGTTGTCATTCAGGATCACAAGTCTGTGTATCAGCATCTTCACATTCGGCATTAATTGTAAATTTAGTAATGCAGTTCTTCACTGTCAATGATGATATTAAGCGTACTGCTTCTGCTATAAAGTATAGAGCATATTACAGATTCAATGTCAGTTTTGTAGCGTCTTGAAGCTGTCTCCATCTGTTAGTCCCACGGCTTTCCGGTTGAGTTGCTTTCTGTAGTTGAATTTAAAGCATGGGATATGCCAGGTCTAGTGACTGGAAATGGCTGGTGCAATTAGGAGAGTCATAAACAACTTTAACATTCCTCTCAAATGAAGCGTGTCTCGTGAATGAGAGACACAATGATCAACAAAAAGTAAAAGTTAGCGTTTTTTAGCTGTAATTTTCCATCCAGTACTATTAAAACGTGTTCAGATATTTAAATAGCCATCCTCGCTTGAGAATTATATAAGTCGTTAATATTTAATCACCAGCAATCTTTCAAAAATTTCCATTTATTACCGGACGTATTTTAGATATAAGAGTGAGCCTACCGATCTCAACCTCGCCCAATAAAGTAAAAGATATCTATCTATTCTGGGTGTCCTTTCCTGCGTGATTATAAAAAAGGTGGGGAAAACTCGATAACGAAACAACTGATATTTTTTGAAGCAACCATTGCGAAAAATAAATTAGAATGACTATCGTTCCGAAAATTCCTTTTGTTTGCAATCCGCAATTTCGCCGTTTTCCCGTTCGTTATCGCTGATTCAATTAATTTTGACTCATTTATGAGTGAATAATAAAAAATTGTTTGGTTTGATTTTTAGAACAATATTTATTTTTAATATTATAAATCATCCATTCGGAAAATTTTAAAATGTTCGTTAAGTGTGATTTAGTTTAAATAAGTGATAGAGCGTCAAAATAATCGTATATAATATAATTAGTCGATTTCCCTGTCATTATATTGTTCACCTTAGTATAGTTGAAACCATGAGATACTAAGTTTTCGACCTTCAGAAGTGATGTTGGTCTATCTTTTTCATAATTTAATCAGTCATATCCCTTAATCATACTTGACAGAACATGGATTTAATTCGTGAAAAATTACCTTAAAATTTCGAAAGGGAAACGATCCGCTGGCGAGGTTAGCCCTTCTTTTGCAGATAGGGGCGGATCTCCCGCTTAGACGACCCAGGGAGTCATAGTAATCAAAGTGAGGTGTAATCGGTATTTTACCATTTTAGCAATGGAAAATAGAGAACACCGATCCCTCTTACAACTAATCTTACCAAACTGAGAAGATTATTTCTCTTAAATTGAGTAGAATTACAAAAAATCAACCCGGTTGAAATAAAAAGAGACCAAGGCTTGATGAGAGGAATGTTAAATGAACAAAAGGCTTTCTCGACTTCTCTTTTCGGATACGCCCATCTCGCATCGTGGTGAGTGGGTGGCGGTGGGGTTTTCTGGATGGGTGGAGGTCAGAGAGAGAGAGAGGGGGGGAGGGAAAAAGGAGGAAAGGAAAGGGGGGATGTTCAGATATAAAAAATGGACGCGTGAGTGGCCACGCTCACCATCCTCCGTACTAATTAAGGACGCGGCATATTCATGTCCCTCGGCTATCTTTATAATTATTAAGGACTCCACCCCGTCGCGGTCATTTGTGTGCGTTGGGTGAGAGGGAGGGAGAAAAAAGAGAGAGGGGAGGAAGGGTTGGGTCAAGGGCGGGGGTGGACGGGTCGTAAATCCTCTTCCCCTCTCTTTCTCTCGATGGTCTGGGGGAGAGAGAGGGCTGTCGCTCAAATATCCGTCTCTCTCTCTCTCTCTCTCTCTCTTATATTTGCTGCACGCCTCCACGCAAAGTCTGCTGAGTGACGCGCCTTTTTCGGGGTAAAGGGGGATGGGGGAGTGCTGTTGGAGCAGAAGGCGACCGCACCCTAATACTCCCTGGGGAAGGCGACTGAGGGATGTTGGAGGGGGTGGATGCTGGAGGAGTGGATGCTGGGAGGGGGATGGATGCTGGGAGGGGGATGGATGCTGGGGGGGAGGCCGTTTATATAGTGCCGGTGGGTGGCGAAGCTCTGTGGTGCCGACGGGATGTGGGAGGGCGCGGTGAAGAGGCGCGTGGGTAGTAAGATGAGTGCAAACAGAGGAAATAATTTAATGATATGCTGTTGTTTTACTTCGCTCGGATCCCTCGTTGATTTAAGAGTTGCCTACTTTCCGAAATTGTTGGAAGTTTTTTTTTTAAACATTCATCAACCCTCTTTAAATAATGAAGGGAGTACATATTAACCCACTAGTACGTATTGTCTCATAAATCTGAACGTGGAAATAAATATTTACTTTAATGTTTGGCGATTACCTCAATCTTTTATAATGTTTTTTTGCAATTCACAGGACATACGTTTAACTACATTTCATTAGGGGCATGTATTTTATAAACACCGCAAAATGGATAATTTAAAAAAGAATCGCACATTTAACCTAATGCACTAATAATCTAAATAATAATCTAAATAATCTAATAAGTCTGTATACGGTGTATTTTATGCAATATAAGGAATATTTCCACGTAGTCCTAAATTTTCTTCAATTTAGACACTCTTGATTGATTTTCATAATGATACAGACATAAACACTTGTTTGGCTTTTGCGGCTTACAAAAGGGCTGTGCATAACGAAGTTATTGCAAACGTTATTTTTTCATTACAAAGCCGCATTTATACGTGGGTGGCTCAAATGAAAACAGCAAAATTTAAATAAAAATATATTTATTGAAGCCTATATTAAAGTCTCTTTACTTTTCAACATTGTCTTCTGCCCTTCTACAATCGTGAAATTAATACTTAGATTCTATCCGAATAGAATTTATTTGGTCGCTTTCTGAGGCTCTCATGCACCGTGGAAATGTTTTCCAGCATGACTACGTGGCTAGACTGGCTAGGCAGAGAAACATCTTCAAGACATTTTTTAACTTTTCAACTCATTCATACACTTTCCTTTGTGACATGTACGTTAACGATCCTGCTATGTATTTAATTTGGTTTAACTTCTGCTTTCAAAATCTGTTCTCATCTCAATAATGGTGTAGATTTCCAGACACGTTGCTATTTTGTTTCATAATTAATTCAATTATCACATGGGCACCAAATAACGATCACATTTAAGGATACCAACTAAAGAAAAATAACTTCCGTAGGTAAAATATTTTAAATTAAATTTATATTTACAAATATTTATTCACTTCTGCTCTTTTATTTTGAACCACTCTCGTTATTTAATTAATTACATATATTAAATATGAATTAGTTATTGCGAGTGCGCTTAGCATTACAAAATATATTGTTATGTCTTAAACCTCAATTTTCCTTTAATTCAAATTTCAGTACTATCCACTTACTACGATCGGTGACCTACCACTAATGATGGCTGCTTTAAAGACTAAACGTGCATCATGTGTCTTGGCTTTTGGATATATCTTTTTTATCAAAAGGATTGCAGCCATATGATGAATCCATGAATTCATTTTTGGACAGTTAAACGTAAGTATGTTTTATTCTTTCATGGTTTGTTTTCCTTTCTTTAGTTTGTTTCTGAATGCTTTTGCCTGGAAAAGGTAATTTTGTAATCGCAGTTTCGTCAGTTACTTTTTATTGAAAGACTGATGGGAATTTTGCCGTGTGACTGCGCTGAAATATTGTCACACAAGTATCGGTAGCATTCACGTGATTAAAAATGAAGCTAACCCTTGCATTGTTGCCCATCCTTTAGACAACAAAAAAAAATTCTTTTGCCGTTCCAATACACGCTTATTGAATTCTACGCGCTGCTGTTCGTACGATTGTCCAACGGATTCTTTCCTTCTCAAAGGTTTTGACATCAGAAATCTCTATCATGGATTTTAATACTGCCATGATTTGTGTCGGGACCATTTCGTTGCTTCTGGAATCTGGAAAAATTCCGCCTCCGAAAATCTTTTCACTCTCTCGGGAGATCAAGAGCTTTTCTAAAAAAAAGTGCCACCGATGACAAAAGCGACACTTCCCCGATCCCCCTCACCCCTTACTGCCCACACTCTCCTTCCTTCCTCTCCTCCAGGCGTTTCCCCCTTCTTCCCCTCCCTCCTTCATTCCCCTCACCTTGTTAACGAACCGTGATAGGAGGAAGATTGATGGTCTCCTTCGTGTCTCAAAAAAAGTCTCCCTTTCTCCTTCTCCCACTCATTTCGACCCCTGGGATCTCTTTTCTGGTCATCGAATACTCGCTACCTCTCTACACCCCGTACCTCGCCCGCGCGAAAGTATCTCCTACCCTGCTACGAAAAAAGGTAATTTTTTTACTACGGTTGTCTTCATATCTGGTCATATTTCCTTCCACTTTCCAACCTCCTCTCCTTCCTCCTCCTATTCTCCCTTGAGCATACCGACAGGTCCAACTAATCGCTTCCCTTGTGTATATTTTATATTATTTTGCTTCTAAGAATCTCGACTTTCATCTCGTGACAGCTTTTGATCCGATAGCAACCGTTTTTTCCCTCGTTGATTATGACAAATGAATGATGATTTTTAAACAGAGGGAAGGAAGCGGAAAATGAAAGGCCTTCATAAAAGGGCGGCCTCTTGACGCCAGAGAGACACGGTGCCGGAATGAGACCTTGGCGTACTCTCCCCTAATTATTACGTATAAGGGCAGCCAATTCGGCCAGATTGTATTTGAGTGTCAAATTAGCGTAAGATGGAGACGTTTTTGTTCTTAAGTCATTGGTTACCAATGGCGATTTAAGAACAACGCTCGTAACTGCTTAGTGAGGTGTTTTGACGCCTCCAGTTATCTTCACTTTTAATAGCATTGTTTTAACTGAACCTATCCATATATTGGCGATTAGAGATACTGAAATAATTTAGTAACCCGTTAAAAATATCAATCCATAGGTTTAATTTTTTTCGGTTTTCTCTTACATCAAATGAACTAATTCTAAAATATTCTGTTTATTCACATTCGGCTATTTTTACTTTTTAAGTGCTGACAAACGAAATTAGCAATAAGGAAATATCCTACATTTTAAAATCTCGTGAACAGTTAAAGAAAAACCAGGATACTGCACAGATTCCACAATACGAAAAAAGCCATAGAAAGATAAAACAAATACCTCTACTTGTACATTTTTGTGCAAACTTTTCTCGACATGCAAAAAATGTGCTGATTAATTAAGCTAATTGGTGACCAGAAATCTCTCCAAAGTAATTTTCTTCTCGTAATTGGAAAAGTGACGTCATTTCTAAGGCTTCTTTCGAGGATTTAATTCTAGTCTCTCCACTCCTGCCATGAAGTCGCAATTTGTATTTTTTCTTTTCTAGAAGGCGCTATTTAATATTCGGATAGTCATATTAGTAAAATCTCAGTTTTTTTAGTTTCTTTCACTTTAAAACGGTTGTTAAATAAGCCAGGTTTATTGTAGCTGTTACGTGCCGAAATGCTATTAATATTTTATATTGATGCATAAAATATAGCATTATAGATGAATGTCATAATTAAGTATTAAATTTAATATGTATCAGTAAATTCGTTACTTGTATCGCTCCATTGTATTTTAGTCAGGATGTCGAACCGAACTGAACCTGAACCAAAAATCCGCTCCGAACCGCGCAATTTTGCGAACCCGAACCATGATTTTGTTTTTACTTTGAACCCGAATCGAACTTGAACCGGTTTTAAAACGGGCTCAAAATGGGTTCAAAATCTTCCATAAAAGTAAGAAAATAATTCTTACTGAAGTTTGGTGGACGAGAGGGATGTTGTTTCTCAAATTTTCAGATGTGTCAAAAAACAGAACATTTCTCTTCTGTTTCTAGATTTGATTTGTTGCTTGATCTCCTCACACACCGCGAATCAATGGCGGTGGTTATCTTCGTTTTAAATTTGACTCTGTAACAATGTTCAATGCTTGGCACAAGGTTTACATTCAAATATACTTCAAAGAGAGGAAATTTTTCTAAATAATGATATTTTGTTTGCTGCTGCTATATGTTTAGATCCTAGATGCAGATTGACTTTAGATGAAGAGAAAGAATAAAAAGCTAAAATCCAAATTACTAAAACCCTGGGAAATATATGACTTGCAGACAGCTTGAAAGAAGATATGAAACATTCTGTACCAGCAGTAAGTATTTCAGGCTCTGCAGCATATGACGACATGCTAGAGCAGTTTCTAGAATAACCGATAAATCTCACACAAACACTAAAAGACAACCTGACTATAGAAATCAAAATAGTTTAAAATTTTCATTTGAAGTTTATGAGAAAATTGAAAGGCTTCCAAAAGACAGCAAAGTTCTTAAATTCTGGAAATTAAATAAATACCAGTATCCTATTTTCTATCATGTTTCTCAGGCCACTTTAATAGTTCCAGCGACACAGGTCAGTGTTGAGCGAGCTTTCTCAGCATTAAAATTTATTATAGCACCAAACCGTGCCAACTTAATGGAGAGACACTTGAGAATATTCTGCTGGTCCGTTTGAATGAATTTTTGTTTAAATGAAATGTTTATTTTCTGTTATATTTTTAAATTGATTTTTTGTTAGTAAATTGTTGCAGATGTTACGCAACATTTTTGTATACAGTTCCTAATTCTACCATCATTTTTTATTATTTTTGAAATTCATTTTGTGTGTTATTATAATGAATTTTTATGTTGATTTGTGTTTTTTAAATTAAGCCATTTTATAATAAAATAATGAATTTTATATTTAAAATTAATTACTTTTTTAAAACCCGAACCGTTCAAAAAACGTTTTCATGAGCCGAACCGAACCCAGAAAATTTGAAAGTATAAACCTGAACCCGAACAGAACCCATGAATTCTCGGGTTCGATACCCTGATTTTAGGTCTAAAATTATTCTTCTAATATTATGCATTGTATAAAAGGGTTAGTTGGAACCTCTAATTAGTTGGATATCGGGTTGTGGACGTAAAATGGCATGTTTTTAAAAAGCGACAAGAATTACTAGATTTATTTTAAAGTGGTGTTTAAAGCGTATTCAGTTAATTATATATTATTAGCTAACAATGAGACATGTACTTCTTGTCATAAAATAACAACATACAAAAATGTTCTTTCGATCGTTAACATGTACCTACTAATAACGAAGCGAGACGTAAGAAAAATTACTTGAATATTTCATCTTAAGAGTCTTAGTTAAACACTATCCGTGAGTCACGGAAGAAAATCAAGTTGCTGCTAAAGACGACTCGCGGTATTTACTATTTCGGAATTTTTAAAGAGACCAAAACATCTCTTAGCGCACCTTAGCGTCAGAGCACGGCACTTTAAGGTTGATAGATGGTGCGGCGAAGCGATTGAGATGTCCGACAGGACGAAATACCCCAAAATTCTCTTTCCCTTCCCCCTTCATACTCCTCGCACGATTATTACTCAAAAAAAAGAATGGGTTATTTGTGAGTCGTGAACGACTCTTTGCATCCCGCAACCTTATACACACTCCATCTTCAAGGACGCTTTTGCATGCCTCTTTGTCTTTCTTTCCAAACCCATCCCTTCAAGCCCCGCGCCTACTCCGTTTCGTTTGCATCTCTCTTACATCCTCCTCCTTTCTCCCCACTCATTCCCCCACCTCTTAACCCCATCTTCATACGCTCCCTACACCCACGCCTTGCCAAGTTTCCTCTTGTCTCTCTCCCCCCCCCCTTCAGCCTCCCTCCCTCTCGGCTCATCTCCCTCGGTTCGTGCCGTCGTGAATGTTTATACTTGCGGGGGAGTAAAAAGGGACGGACGGGAGAAGAGAGAGAGAGAGGGAAGGAGTTAGTGGGAAGGGATGGGGAAATGGGAACGGCATCGCTAGAGAAGTGTGTGGCGCGTCACGGAGAGAAACGGGGAGAGGACGCGTTAAAGGAAAAATGCCTGATGGAGGAATAATTGAGTTGGACAAACAGCTAGGGGAGTTGGAGTGAAAAGGGTTAAAATAAGATATCGCGGCCGCGTTTTAAAAATAGGAAGAATTGAAGAAGGGATTTCGTATAGAGAGGTTTTGTGGATAAATGCCGCAAATTTTTCAATATATTGAATGATTGTTTTTCTCCGATAGCCATTAAGCGTTTTTCGGCCATTATCCGTTCTTTCCTAAAATTTGCCTCGGCGAATCGCCGCTGTCGGCTAAATGAACTTCTAGTTTTCTCAACATTTTTATAAATATTAGGAAAACACTCTTTTTCGATTCGATCCTCGCGCGTAAGAAGAGTTCGGAAATTCTTCCTTGAATTAGATGAAGCATAAAATGATCGTGTTTTATGACTTAATGAATCGTGGTTATTAGTATATGAATTAGCTTATGTGGGAGATGTATATAAAAGTATCCTACATTTAGCAGATATCCAATGAGGTGATTCATATTATAGGAAAAGAAAAAAAATAAATATAAAATTTATTTATTTTCAAAAACAACACAGAGGCTCCATTACATTGAAACATATAACTGTAAAAAATAATATAACAAATTGTAACAAATAAAAGGCAGAAATAGAAATAAATGTGACCGATGGATGAGGGTAGATGAAGTTTAAGAAAACAGAAAGAAAAAAAAACAACAGAGGAGGCCGAAATGAGAAAGGCTGAGCTAGAGATAAGGAAATGGGAAAAGAGGAAGACGGATGGATGACTCAAAGAAACAGAAACAGTAGAGCACGCGGAGAAGGTTGAAAACAGGAGAGATAAAGAACGAGATAAAAAGGAGAGACGGCAATCGAGGGAGTGAGATCAACAAGACGATATCCGCGTAATTGGAACATAGTAGAGGGAAGTAAAGGAGAAAGATCAAAAGAAAGATGGAACACGGGAGGGAATGGAAAATTAAGAATTAGTCCTCAAGGAAAAATAACACAGAACGAATTAAGGAAACATAAGGAGAGGAAAGAAGGGTGACAGCAACTAGCGTATATTTGGAGAAATACTTAGGAAGAAGAAGTAAAATAACATAATAGTGTCTGTTAGAATACAAATCATTATCTGGTATTTTTATAAATATCCTAAAAATAGAGTAATTTCCAGTCACATAATGACAACTTAATGCGTGTTTCTTGGAGAATCGGCCACTTGGGCTATTATAGAATGAGAAATGAAGATAATAGAGAACAGAATTCGACATTAATTTTATTTCAATAAAGTACTTAATCACCGAAAACTATTTCAAAGTGTACAATAATGCTTAATTACGTGTAAAGTATTCTGTAGAAGTGTTATTAAGAATAAAAGTGTGATGGTGAATTTTGTATGCAGATAGGCATATGCTGGACGCGAAGATTTCTGAAAAAGCTGGATAAAAATTCTGCCCTGGCCGGGAATCGAATTCCACTTTTAACCAGTTAAGCCGTTTGAATATCCGCCTGGCAAATGGAAGCATCGATTCCCGGTCAAGGCAGAATTTTTTCTAGCTTTTTCAGAAATCTTTAAATCAAGTATGAGCAATTTAAGAATTCCTATTCGTCGATGGCTATGGTAGAGTTGGCAGGCTTTAATGGAGAAATAATGTGCAAAATACCGAAAGGTAATTAATTAATTAAAATTTTTAATTGTCTCCCAAAAAATGTCGTCAGTTTGTTAATCGTTATCCTACGCAGTGACCGTGGACGCATGAAGAGAGCGAGTTACGTGCCCTGCATAGAGGTCAATGGTGAAGAGTCAAACATTTTACATTTTTCTTAAACATTTCAGAATTATTTTATTTATTTGATGTTTTTCTTTAAAAATCTTCTAATTTATTTGACTCGGAAAATTAATTGCTTCTATTTTTTCAGAAATTGACTCCGTATAATTGGATACCGGTGATTAAAATTTCAGTACCGGTAATTTAAGGAATTATTTTTTTCGACATGTTGCCTGGTTTATGTGCTCGCTTAAAAGGACCCTCAAAATTTGTTTGTTTATATAATAACGCTAGTTCATCTATTTGCCTGTTGCATCATCATTGTTTGGAAGCGGTCTAGTTTTTTTTATTTAAAGGGAGCGTTAACATTTTTATAGAATCGGTCCATTTGTTTATAAAGTCCTTATCATTAGAGTCAATTTCGAGTTATTTTTTGTCCCTCAAAAATTTGAGGCAAATGAAATACTAATCCAAAGCTAATTTTCCTCTGGAGTCACAGGTCGAGGTTGAATTTTCTCTTCCCTGTAGTTAACATTGAGATCGTATTTGATATTGACTGTTATTCAAGGTCATCAGGACATTCCGCTAAACATGAGATAGTTTGCTGAATTTTCCTGAAAAATATGTTATACCACAGACAAGACATATGGGTCAAAAATCATGCTGAATTTTCATTCAGAACGTTTAGTATTAAGAAATAGTCCACTTGGGATATTTTTAATCTGCGAAATATTTCTCCTCCTCTGCCGTTATTTAATTAAATTTCCTTGTTTTCTTCAAAACTTGGCTTGAAACCATCCTCAATTCTTCATTCTCTTCATATTCCCCTTAACTTTCTGCTCCCCAAATACATTCTGTTCATATATATATCCTTTTTTATCTACGAGAACCGCCTATTAATTCTAACAATCTTTTTCATCAATCTCTCCGAATTTCGATTTAAATTTCTCTTCTTTGCCTCATCCGCGATTTCTGTATCTTCTACGTCAAGAAAATTATTTCTTAAGTTTTAAAACTGTTTCTTCCTCTTTTTTCCTCTCTCATCCCCCGCCTTTTCTCTTCTCTATCCCCTCATTTTTGTTTATCCTTTCTTTCTTTCCTACCTTATACTCTATCCTCTTCTTTCTATTCTCGTCTTTTTTATTCTCTCCACTACTTTTTCTGCTGATGTTCTCTCTTTCTCTATCTTCTTTCGCTCTTTTCTCTTACCCATTTCTTTCATTTTTCTCTCCCTCTTTTTGACAGATTTTCCTATTTCCCTCCATTTTCCCCCCTTTTTTATCCTTTCTCCTTCAGTCTAGTTCTCCCACTCTTTCTCCTTTTTCTTCATCATTCCCTCGCATTCCGTATCTCATTCTTTGCCCCCCTCTCTTCCCGCCCTCTTTCTCTTCCCCTCCCTCCTCTTTTTCCACGCAATCTATTTGTCATTCTACTTCCATCCCTCTCCTCCTTCCCCGTCTCACTTCCTCTCTCTTTCCTCCTTTTTTCACATCCTCGAAGCCTTTTTTTAAACCATTCACACTCTCTCATTTTACTCCCTCCCAAAATCCTGAGCCCAAGCCTCTCTTCGCCTTCTAAATATAATTCCAAATCCTTGACTCTCTTTCTACACTTGCCTCCTCTTCTCCCCCCCCCCATTCCTCCATCCCAATCCACCCGCACCCTATCTTTGTACTCCCATCCGTCCTTCTCTCTCACACTCGATTCACCCTCCCTCCCTCCCAACCAGCTAATCACCGATCTTCCTCTTCTCCTCCGCTTCCCTCCCTTCTCAAATCCTTTCTCCCCTTTTGCGAAGGCGTCACTGCCCCATGGAACCACTTCTACCAGCAGCTATAGCGACTGATGCTCTGCCAAGTAGCCATCCTTCCTTTAGAAACGTCCTCTTCTCCCCTTCCGCCTCTCATGGACGAATTCTGACACCACCCACGTATCTTCGCGTCTCCGCAGCAGTTCTTCGCTACAATAATAAAGTTCCACCCCTCCTTCCGTCCTATCTCTCATTCCCTCTGTATCTGTTTCCTCGTCGCTTCATCACTTCCAGCCTCTCGCACGCTACACCGCCCCCTTCCTCCCCTTAGCGCGGACTCCACGTTTAAACCGATGATGCCGCGGCTGTGTCGACGATAGCCGAAGGCCGAGGTGTAGTTCAGTCGCTAAAGAGGCTATTCTTTATCGTAATCGCTCGATTTTTTTACGCGCGCTCTATTTCCGCTCCGTTTCATTTTTAACGGCAGTTAAAAAATAAAGGTTGCAAAGGGACGAAAAAATACTGGTGCATTATTTTCTTCCTGGCTTTGCCTTTAGGAATAAGGCCTCCTGAGACATAACGGCTCTTGATGGATTGGGCAGAAATGTTGTAATTACGTAGCTCAACCTGATACATAATTTATTATTTCCTGTCCGTATTGTTAAATCGTAAAATATGAAAAAAAAAACACAAATCAAATTTTCAAGTGTCTCATTCTTGGCGGAAATATATACATTTAAAATTTCATTTTGAGTCACATATATTATCTGAATGAAATTGATTTGATTATTAAAATTATTTTTTCATAGTATTATAAGCACGAATTAAGGTGTCTTAGTTGCTAAAAGTGAAAAGTAGAAAATTTCATATCGTTTGACGTTATAGTAGATTATGTTGCAACCCTTGTCTGAAACGCAGAAAATATATAGTACTGTTGGAATTATCGATTCAGAATAATTACCTGACTAACAAGTCGGAGGTTAAGCATGATCCCTGTTATACATAATCACATTAAATGCAAAATGTGTATCAGTCAAAATTCTGTAGAAAAGTGGATTTTAATTACATTGGAGTGGATTTTATCATCACGACCGACAAGATATTACCGACTGTTATTACAAAAACAAAATTTATATAATGCTATGGATCAGTAAGTTATCTATGTTGTAGACTTTCCAAACAGATTTTAGATATTCAACTGACGACTGCTATGTTGCATTAGGGTTGTGCATGTTTCAGTCAAACGTTTTATAGCTTTGAAATTCAACTGCGTTGCTTATTAGAATTAAATAGAAACAAGTAGAGTGTTATCCATGGACGTAGGTAAAATAAGCGACTTTTTTTATGGTTATACCCAGGCCTGACGAGAGGGGGAGAGCAGTGGGAGTCTCTGCCTCGGGGCCCGAGCAGTGGCGTAAATATGGGTACGCAAGTTACGCGACCGCGTAAGGGCCCAAGACCAAGGAGGCCCTCACCCTTGCATCCATTGTTTATAATAATTTATAAATTTAATTATTCATAATAAATATAAATACTTAGTTTATCAAAATTCTATATTTACGTTATTTCTATTAATATCCATTACACTCAGAACACACTAACAAATATTCAATTATTAAGTGGGGCCCTGAGAGATTTTTTGCTAGGAGCCCAAAAGCTATAGTTACGCCACTGGGCCCGAGGACCTTCATGGGACCCAGACCTGAGGTTAGGGTACTACTATCCTAAAGTTGCTTTATTAGTTATCTATAAATAATTATTATGCATTTGAACAAAAAAATATTACGTAATAATTATAAATAAAATATGTGAAGAGCAAATATGCAAGACAAGTTAAATCCTCTTAAGTAAACTTTTGGGAAAATAGAAAAAACCGCTGACGGAAAAAGTTACTAGGTTACACATACAATATTGTTTTAATGAATACATATTAACTGTGTAGATTTTTATGAAAAATTTCAAGCTTCAATTTTCAACCTAACCCGTATTATTGTAAATTAAATTTAGGATATAACTTATTTTGCATTAAATCTTGGATATTACTTGTTTGAAGTGATTTAATATAACATATATTATATATATACTTATATATAATATTTTCAAATAGTTTTTCGCGAAAGCTTATTACGTTACTTTTTTTAATTGAAGAACACTGGTACACTGACTTCTTGTTTACAATACCATGATTGCAGGAAATGTTTTTCAATAGGAATCACTGTATCGAGTTTTCTTTCTTTTCTCTCGATGTTTTTTCTTCTTGCACTTTCTTGTACCTATGTTAGCTTCACTCACAGTCACAAAAGTTTCACTAGAACAGTACCACGTGTGAATCCACCTTTATTGACCTAACAAGTAACGTTGATACTGATAACTGATGAAAATTAACAACACGTGATAGAAACACGCATGCACGTACCAAGAAATTTACTTCGAGGAAGGGGGAGAATCTAGGGCCGAAAACCAATTTCCAGCAATTGATTAAATAAAAGTCATATTCAGATAATATAAGCTTTTATGACGTTTTTAGTTCTCAACTCAACGCAGTAAGTGGCAGCGTAGCAAGAGGCAAGGTAGCAAGTTTGTAGCGTGGTTAACGCAGATATCGCAAATGTCCGTACACTGGGGTGCGGACCCCCCTGAGCCCCTCCTGGGTACGTCCTTGGGAGCACGCATACGCAGTGGGTCATAGCGCATAACCCCACCACTCGTAGATGCAGTTTGCATCAAACACGAATTTGGATATAACTTGTTTTGAAAAAATTGTATTTTCGATGGCTTGTCCAGCCTGGGATATGACTTATTTTGAACCAAACACCGCAGCACTTTACAGAGGCCTACATCAATAATCGATTGCCATGTTTAGTTCAAATTGCGTTAAAAATGGATTTAACTTGTTTTGCATATTCGCTCTTCATGTATAGTGTTTATGTATGTATTTACATTGCTGCTCGAAATGGAATGGCATCCCGCTGAAACCTCATACCGAATATGTGAAAGGTAAATATAATTTTTTACTTCATTTATTTTGCTGACAAGGTCGTCGCTACGCCGCGGAAGCTATGATATCCAAAAGCGTAAAATTTAATCTCCACAGCTGACCAGCTGGGAATGTATTAGGTAATACATGAAATCACGCTCTGGTTTTGTTAAAGCCTGATGCACAGTGCAACATTTTTGGTATAAAATACTGAAATTAGATGCAATAAGAAAACGTTGCTCCATTCATTACATTTCGATATTTTGACACATTTAAATTAACAACATGTCCATAATACCATAATTTTTTCCTACCTGCGGCATGTATGCTATGCCTAGATTTATTTATAATGAGATTAATGCTGTTTCGGAAACTTTTTGTTAGTTTTATATATATATATATATATATATATATAGACATACATACATGTGTGTGTGCTTAACAGCCTAAATACCAGAATCCACAATAAAACTGAGTGACGTCAATCAATATGGATTTAATTTTAATTTTGAAAGAAAAATATTCACTATTGTGGTCAAAGAATGTAAGGTTTACGTCAGTCGCCAAGACCTACATATGGAGAGCATTAAGTTCGTACAGTGAGGCACGGCAAGTTGTTTGTCCAGTGGCCCGTATTGGCTCTCGGCGCCCCTGATTATACTGACACATTTTGTCACTGGAGCCTCGTTTGATATCATTGTGGAAATGTTCGATCGAAATTTCAGTTTTTTTTTTCTTTGATACCTTCGGAGAAATTAAAAAAATAAATGGGCCTCTACCCGAGCCTGTATATTTTTCAAAGTTCAAATCTAAAGACAAAGGAAATTGAAGCAGTACGGAAATCAGCACTCTAGGTTTCAGCTCTCACTCGTTTTCAGTTTCATCACAATTTCAATTTAAGCAAGTGCACAGACACATGGACAGACAGGCGGCAATAAGCGCACTAAAAACGCGCTAAAAAGTGGAAAGTAGAGAAATGCAGCATAATTATTTTCTTCGAAGTAAGTAATTCGAAAGATGAATTTTCTCATGCGAAAATATATCCTGGAAAATGAATGCATTTGAACAACGCAAGGATAAATTAGTAGTCGAATTCCGAGAATCAGAATTCCGAGCATTATGCGATTCGACAATAGAATACATAAGAGCAAACAATACCCTGCAAACGATGAAAAATATTCGGGATTCCAAAACGGCAAATGGCTATCTATAGACCAACAGCGATCGTCCTATGAGTCCCTGAAGTAATCGAATTAGTCTCCAGGAAGATTAAGTAACCAAAGAGGAGAGACGGGTTGGAGATTGGGAAAATTCATCGTGCCAGCTCGGAAGAGAGCAAGGGCAACAACCGGGAAAATTGGAAATATTTCGACGAAGTTATCTCTCGTCGGGACATCGAGGAAAACCGATGATGAATATCCGCGGATGATGGAATCCGACGCAAGTCATTCTAAAAGTCCTTAAAGCTCGCTTGCATATGCGCATTTGTATTCTCGGGCTCTTTCCGAACATAACGAGGAGATTACTTCGCCTTATAAATACTTGCCGATGACGGCGTGTTAAAAGAAAATAGCGATGGGAATGGTCTCCCGCGAAAAGAGAACGGGAATGGGTGGGCAAAGTGGTGGGGAGGAGAATGGAGAGGGAGTGGGCAGCGAGGCAAGCGGAACGGTTGGCTTGAGGAGAGAAAAAGTTGGAAATTGGCGGAGGAGGAGGTTGAGAGAGAGAGAGATGGGGTCAGGATCATCGATCACGTTGTCTCTTTAAACGCGGCGTTAACACCAACCGTTAGCTATCTCCGCACCTCCTACCCTCCCCCCTTCCCTGCCCCCCTCCCCCTTCCCCGCCAACCATGCCGCCTCCTCCCACTTCGAAAACAACTCCCATTCCTTCCTTCCTTCCTCGCACCGTCGAAGTCTTTTAAGACCCTCCACACCTTAACTAGGTGGTAAAAAGAAGCTTCTACAATCTTCCGGGGGACCTAGAAATTATCCCACAATATCCGTAAGTTTGAAAATACGCTTCCGTTTTGAGAAAATGGATACTCTTAGCGCTGAAATTGTCTATGCGTACTCGGCTTCGTTTTTTTCTCGAGTTCGTTCGTTTTCAGGTCATTTTATATGATTTATTTCGAGTGTCAAGCTAATTGTATCGGAATGTCTTTAGTGTTGGGAGGTTGGAAACTCTAAATTAGAAAGCTTCACGCTCATTTATTTATATATAAATAAAATGTGAATGGTTAGAATGATTTTTAAAAACGATAAGATGTTTAATAGATTGTAAAACATTCATATATCACTTTATCGTGTTTTATCTAAGCGATTATGTCAACAGTAATACTAATATACGAGCCAAAACTTAAGATCACACCTGAATCCTCAGAATATCTAAATCCTCCACTGCACGATTATCCCATATCTTTGTGTTTTCGTCAATAGTACGTCCACTCACTTTAATCTGCGTATATGACCACAGCGTCTCATTTATTTAAGGGAACCAATTACATTTTCTTATTTTATTTCATGTTTCAAAAAACAAATGTGCGATAAAAATAAGGTCTAAAAAACTAAAAACTGGTTATATTGTTTCTTGTAAAGAAGTGCCGAATTATTTAAATTCTATATATACAAAAGGAAAGGCTGAATATCCAATTCTCTCTTAGTTAAAAAAATACTTTCTGGAAGAAGATAGAAAACATGAAGTCAAGTTTGAACTTTAAAGTAAAGGAGGCATAGAAATAGTGAAAAAATACTTCGCTTGGACACACTATGATACAAGGCTTTGGGCATCTATGCTGCCACTATAATTATGTATGCGAATTTAACTATTGATTAGTGATTAATAGTGGTCTGCCAAGTGGCTTCTCTCAAATCGTGCTGTGCAAAATGTGACGAAGCAGTATTCCTGTCATAACAGTTGTGTTCAAGCTCAGGATAACAAACATTCCTCTAAAGCAGGGTTTCCCAAACTGTAATCCGCGGAACCCTTGGGTTCCGCGAAAGCTTCACGAGGTTCCATGAAATAATAATAATAAGAGTCCTAGGGTTCCGTGATTTCAGATAGGTTGGGAAACCCCGGTCTAAAGTAATTTCGGAAGCCATTTATAATCAGTTTAGGCGTTTTCAACTACTAGGATCTAAACGCAAGAGAGGAAACACATTTGAAACCATTTCACAGACTTCCAACCGCACGAGCACTCACGCATTCATACAGAAATGCAGACGCTCATATCTCACTCTCTTTTTTCCATCTCTCTCTCTCTCCCTCCCCCGCCCCCACCTCCTCTTCCCTAATACCTCCAACCACCCGCTCTCCCTCCTCCCACCATTGACGTCAGCGTACCAGCTCCTTGACCCCAGCAGCAATCCTTCAAAACGTAGTCTCAATTCCCAGCGTAGGAGGCTGCCCCCACGTACCGCCCCTTTGCCCCCAATCCCTTCACTCCGACAACAATTCCACCCCCACAACCTCCTCCCTTTCTCAATCGCCTCCCGACAGCAACCCCAAAGGCGCCCAAAGAGTACGTGGGCGGAAGGCTAAAGGGGGGCAAGGGGGAGGGATTTGGGGGAAGAGGGGCGAGGGCAAAGCGACGAAGGGTGGGATGACGATGTGAAAGACTGCGACACAAGTGGCCCGCCCGCCCCCGCAACTTGGGGGCTGCCCCCTTTGCTTGACCCTTAACTCCCGCGCCCATTCCATTCTGATACGTCACGTTGGCCGCATGCCTCCACAGTTTAGACTTCTTGCGTGGGTGCTTGCCCTCTTCCTCTCTCTCAGTACATATTTTCCACGGAATATAAAAGGAGGTCTATGTATTTCCCTATCTCTCTTTCTCGCTTTCTTTCGAGAGGGTACGTAATCGCGACCCGAAAGACTAAACCGTCCATCGGGAAATGAATGGAAACCAATGTCTTTGGTTCCAAAAAAAAATAAATAAAAGAATGGAATAGTTAGTTCCATCATGCTTCCAGTCCGAGCCTAACCTTTCGGTCGATCATTTGTGACATGATTTTTTTTGTGTTAACCTCTTCCATCTTCAGTATTTCGTCATACTTTCTGGTGTCGGCGGATCGTCCGATTCGATACGTTTCTCATCTTTCGCGTTCGTTATTCAGTTTTTTCTATCGGTTACCCAGTTTCTCCCGCAACGAGAAAATAAAGCATTGGTGGTCGTTGAATCTGGGAAAAACTTACATTGCTCTTACGGAGACCGCTCTGCGAAAAATTGGGGGCATAATAGGGGTGGTCGCTAAGAGGTCATTCTTCTGTATTTCGAGATGAAAATATCATCGCAACACGAAATCGGGAGGATCGGTTTCTTGCGTATGAGTAGGTATGTAATAATGCAGTTAAAGAAATTATTGCCCTGCAAGAAAAATATTTTCGAAACTTATAACTGCTGGTTATGTTCTTAGTTATTAGATTAAATTTACGACGGCTGCATTTGCGATGAGAAGAAAGCCCTTAATTTTGCAATTTAGCCAAGGTTTCGACATTTCTTCCTCACCTTTTGGAATTTCCGAGTAAAATATTGTGACAAGTTCATTGGGGAAGTCGGAACATAAAATACTTTACTTTATGGGGAACGATTTTTATGCATGTGGCAGGAAGCGTAACAAGACACTCCGCGTACATAGGTCGAGGCCGATTGCGAAACGCGCTGGCAATCGCACGAGTACTCACATAAAATTCATAAAAGAAAACATTTAAACTTATCCGCCGAACAAAACGGAAACAGAAAAATTCGTAAATTAATTAAGGGATAATTTATGAATCACATAACGCTAGAATTATTTTAGTCTTGGAATTCCATATATTAGAACTCGCTTGGAAATAAATCAATTCTTAGAAAAGCATATGCTTTTTAAAAAATCGAATAAGTCACTCCACCGTAGTATTTCTAAATCACAGGCAATTAAACTAAACTCTAGGATAAATGCGAAAATTGTTATTGCGGAAATCTTCCACATTTAATGAGATAATTACATTTTTACCGCGTGATTTGCGTGTTCTCGTAATTATTTTTCGCCTAGCAACATTTTGAAGGTCAGTATTAAGTAACTAATTATTTATTGTTCAACCCCCACAGTTAAAATTTACCTGGAAGACTACTAATAAGTTAAATCGAGAATTTACGTAGCCGAATATATTCATCATTTTAACAAATCCTTTTTGCTCGCACATATGACAAAATTTGGAAGTCTTAAGCCATTTATTTTATTTTCAATAAAAATTCAAGATTTGATTTCTCAAAACTTTTTTCACTCTTCACATGAAGTTATTGCAAATAGCGAATCTATTGGAACGAACATATCACGCAATAATTGATTTTATGACTGGAG
The DNA here is from genome assembly GCA_028673005.1 of Tanypteryx hageni. Lineage (NCBI taxonomy): Eukaryota > Metazoa > Arthropoda > Insecta > Odonata > Petaluridae > Tanypteryx > Tanypteryx hageni. The sequence continues at coordinate 72,026,142 of CM054113.1, forward strand.
AAACCTATCATGGCGTTGAACCGTAACTATCGTAGCTTTAAAATGTTTACGAAAATTTTTAAGCGGAGAATCTTCCAGAGATTGTGGTTTAAAACGAAATTTTTCCGACCACGCAAAATAACTGTAAAATTCAGCAGGCAATCAATCCCCCAAAAGATCGATACTTTTCCTCTTGAACACAATCGTTTACGTATATTTTCTTCTTGGGGTTCGGCTAAAACCGCCACTATTGCTCTTTCCGCCGACGGTCCCCGCGCTTCATTTGTAGCCCGCGACGCGTTAACTCGTTCTTTCCGTCTGCGTGGGCGGCGCCCTCTCTCACTTCCCTATTTTTTTGTTTGCGTGGCTCATCTCGTATCTCGAGCTGTCGTCGTGACAGTCCAGACATTCCTAAAGGTTGTGCGTGCTAGAGTGAGAGTGCGCTTCACGCGCGATGGAACCCCTGAAGCGTGCCTGAGGGGTGTTTTCGTTGGGAGCCACGCATGTCTCTCTCCACCGCCATTCCCAGTGGTGTCGTTAGTTAAGAAGAGTAGAACGAAAAAAAAACTCCACCCACAGCTACCTCATTTCTCTAGAGCAATTCGTCAGCAAAGTTTTTTCTCCCTTTTTAGCTCGTTTTATCCTTTCTAAGTTTCGCAAGCTATTCGGTAACCGGAAAGGAACTCGGTCGACAAAGCGAAGTTTGCGTACTCTTCCCTCTCGTTAAAAGTTTTCTATTTAGCAAAATACTGGACTTGTATGATGTTTTTAAGGAAGGTTTCGGACAATTTTCAGGTAATAATGAAGACCTTTTAGAATCGCATAATAAATTCAGTCAACAACTCCTATCCAAGTTCTGCCAGTGGAGCTTTCACCTGCTAGTTTCGGCACAGTTACTTCGTGACGATGCATAGGCGAATACCATACTACTATCTAAAATCTATAAAAGCCTACTTCTGTTCTTTCGTCCTTTTGTGGCTCCCTCTGTCACGCTATAAAAATGCGAATAACTCGATAATGAAAGAGATACATTTTTAATATTTGGCAGAAATGTTCGATTCACATATTTTAAGATGATGAAGAAAAGAAATCTCGAAAAATAATCCTAGGTTCGACTCCAAGGTAGGCATTTCCATTTCCCATATGATAACACGTAAAAATCGACTTTTCGACCCGCAGACTTTTATTCATTTTGAGATCTAAATTAGAAAGAATTAACCTATTATCTTCAAGACGACGAACTCCTATGTAAGATGGGACTACATACTCTCCATTTCGCCCTTACTAACGTCGTTTGTATGTCTGTCTGTCACACGCTAATTCAGTTTTTTTCGCGTTCCTAACGATATATTTCACAATTTATATATTCACATTATTAATATGGTTATTTCAAACATTGTGTATTGAATCTAAATGTCATCACTTAATTAATCATTTCTTGAAAGTCAAGAATCTGATTAATTTCTTTATTAGCTTAATACTTAATGCGCAATTTAAAGTAAATATTAGTAAAGGACAAACGGTGAGGAACACATCGTACAAGAAAGGCATATATATAAAAAAGAATTTCCGGTCGTATTGTTTATACTTCTCTCCGCCGAGCCTCTTTTGAGTGGAAGAAATGGCAGTTGCCATGGCTGCCCGCGTTACTATGGCAGCCGTCTCCTGAAAGATGCGGGGTAGAGGGAAAATAAACGAGGGCGCGATCGGGTCGAGATCGAAAGAAACAGAAGACGATCTCGAGGCGCACACGAAATGAATCAACTGTTGCTACCTCTCTCTCTATCTCTCCGTCTCCTTCCCTCTTACCATCTCTTCCCACCTCCAGGTTTTATCTCGCCACGCATATAAACGCGCGCGCGGATACACGCACGCCCGCGCACGCACACACACACCTGCCTTTTTTTCTCCTCAACCTCCCCAGCGTAAGAGCGGCGACTCTTATAAGCGCTTATAAGAGTTGGTAACATTTGCCAACCCGCATTCCTTCCTTCTTCCGCGTCTAATTTATATCCAACCGCCTTTTCCTCCCTCCGTCATCTTCCTCCCCTCCCCGCCCCTCTTTTCCATCCTGCTCTGTCCTCTTCGGGCCTTTCAGAGAGGACCATCGTCGATCTCTGGACAGCTCTCATTTGAATAGCTTAATTAATGATACCGTCGAAGCGGATAGGTTAAAATTCCCTCTACCCGACCCATCCCATTTATATCTCGCTATAGCCTATACTGCGCAGATACACGCGCGTTTTCCCGGCCTAATCGTATCCGTCGAGAATGCAACCGCGGATTTTTTAAACAATATATTTATACCCGCCGCGAGTCCGGTTTCATTTGTTTTTTATTCAGGCCACGCTCTATTCCCTCTCTTGGGTTTACCAGAGAATGCACTTCCTTCCTACACGTGATGCGCTCCGAGGGACCTAGGCGTTTCGCTATCCTATAAAAATGTCGCCATGGAAACCGCTATCTCTCTCTCTCTCTCTTTCTGTCTCTCACACTCTCGCATAAACTTGTCAATCATTTTGTTTTCTCATTTATTTGTATAAATTGACGCGAATTCGGAGTGAGGGAAGTAAACATATCTCGATTTAATCCTCGAAGTGTGTATCACACCGTAGGTACGAAGTCCTTTTCCGTCTCTCCGATCCAATTAAAGAAAAGCTGAAATTAATCGACCGGATGGGGTTAAAGGAACGTTTCATTAAACAGGAGCGGCTTCTCTTTGATGGGGCGATCGGGAAATATTTGCGCACCGCTACGACACGGCTCATATATTTTTTTCAATCAATTATCGCTCGCGGCTGTGCGGCGATCGAAATTATAAAAGAAAGAAATTTTGCGCACTCTATTTACCGTAGAGACACTAACGACCGCGGCGCTTAATCGAAGCAAATGTTTTACGGACGGATTTGCGCCATAACTTGAGAATTGCGTGTAGTTTAACAGTCGATGGCAATGCACATTATTACGCTTAAACCGACTTGGCATGGTTTACGCGTAGCCAAATCGCATCGAGACTTTATGTTATACGAGATTGATTTTTTTAATGAAGTCAGATTATTAAACATTTCTAAGGTTTTATGTTCATTTTTGCGCAACTATATGCATAAATACTCGTGCATGTGCATCAGAATAGCTTTCATATGAAAAGAGAGAGATTATTCAGTCTCTCTCTGTCCCGAGGAAGACGTTCTTCAATTATATCCATGCTTCAATATTACCCGCGTGACAATCAACTAATCCCCGCTTGATGAATATACATTGGAATCCCATTACGGTTTTATAATAGAGATGTTTCCTCCGCCAGATTTATCTTCGCGTCAAACGGTAATCTCGTCTCCGTTTAACGTATAAAGTCGCTCGACCATGGGAAAGTCTTCTGTGTCGCCGTTAAATATTTAAAATAATTCCGTCGATTTCGAGACTAGTCGTGCGAAGTGAAATTTTCTGTTTCCGTTGCTGGGGCGAGGGGAATAAGAAGGCGTTCTTTATTGTGCTCTCCTGCTTGCCAGGAAACGGCTCATATTCAGATTTTTCCAGACCATTACCAGGTAACCAGAGCTGACTTATTTTTGCATATCCAACCACGAGGTAACAATAAATTTACTTCTCAACTTATAATACTTATATTGCGTCATTTACATATAAGATGAAAATTAGAAGGCGGAATATGTCACGTGACCTCCATTAATTATTACATCATTCCCTAATCAAAAGAATTATTTTCTTACAATATCCTTTAGCTTAGTATGATAATTAGCGATATTCTATGGCTTCGACCAAATCCATTCTCTAACGTAACTTTTATGGCGTCTTTTCCGTTTAAACAATGAATCGAACGGAGGTGTTCAAGGTAAAATAGACAAGCAGCAGTTAAGTATCGCTAGTCATTTGTTGCCATCGTTGTTATTATAGCGATGCATCACACAATTATTTTGCTTCGTCATTCGTTTACGATCGCCTGCTATCTGAACTGATCTAGCGAACTCACATGTAACTCAGAATGAGTAATTTGACCTTAAATCTTTGTTTTTGTTTCGTTTTGATCCATATGAGGCAGCATTTGGAACCATACTTACATAGAAAAATGAGTTAACGTCGAAGGTTTTTTGATCTGATATGCAAAACGGTTTCCTGCGGAAACTCGCCATTGTTCGAGGCACAGGAAAAGATTCGTTTCCTCCCATTAGCTTTAGTAAAGAAAATTCATGACGCGTATTGAGCAGTCCTTTAAATCTTTTTGAATAAATTCAATCGGCTATCAACTTTCGCTGTTTTTCGTCATGGAACGGGAGCATTCCGAAACAACGCGAACTCTTACTTTTGTGGCTTCCGTTGGTGCTTTCACTTATAAAATGTGGTCATTAATTTTTTTCTTTTCTCCTAATAAAGTAAGAGTATTAAGAGATGCTAACTGGGTATAATGGCGGAAATGTAAGCCCATAAAAATTTGATTTTCTGTGAATGGTTTCCATTAATTTAATTGGACGAAAAAAACGAATTTCAGTCAGATTGCTGCAGACGTTTTTAAGTTGGTCTCTATGAGATGAATTGCTATTATTAAAATTCAATAATGCCAATTGATATGATTTCTTTTAATAGATATGCCACGGTAAATGTGCGTAGTCCGGTAAATTTGTACATTTCCCGGTTAATGTGCATATTTACCACCAAGTTCGGTAAATGTAAGTATAACATACTTTTACCGATTGGATTGGGGAAATATACACAGTTACCTTGAGACACTGGTAAATGTGGATAAACGTCGCAACACAGGCCACAACATGGCGGCGTCGCGAACATCTGTTGCAGTTTAGAAGTACGGTAAATGTGCGTTGTCCGGTAAATGTGAAAATTTCCTGGTAAATTTTCACAAATAACAAAACTAAATTTGAACATGAAGGAAAATTTTACTTGGCCCCACCGGGATGGGTAAGTTAGTCGAAGTGTTTTTGGTTCCTCCTCGCGTTCGCTGTGTTTCCCCCTGAGGTTGGGAAGCGTTCTTCTTCATATCTACCAGTGGAGCCAAACCCTCGATGATTTCTGTTATAAATTAACGTAATTATTGTGTAGCATTTCTCATTCTTATTATTTCCACATTTACCAAGCCACATCGGTAAAAGTGCACATTTACCGGGAAATGTACGGATAATACGTATTTCTGTAAACTTAAACTTACATTTACCGAGCTTGGTGGTAAATGTGCACATTTACCGATAAATGCACACATTTCCCGATTACGAGCATTTACCGTAACAGATACATACCTATACGAATTAGAAAGTCTTACTGGAACCTTATGCAATTTTTTTTATTGAAAATTGATTATATATGCAAATGATACTCGAATACGTGCGTATAAAAATAAAAACAAATAAATCTCCATCTCTCTGCTGCTGATGGCGTAATTTTGTGGTATACTTCCATAATTATTATGCGTTATTTGCGCAAAGTGAACGCATATAGGGGAGGTAGACTCCGTCCGTCCGTCCGCATGTTAGAACTCGAAAACCACTGGACGTAGTATGATGAAATTTGGTATTGGGAGTTTTGCTAAAATTGCTCGAGCGATTTCAATTTTGGCCAAAATCAAACAACAAAGATGACCACTTTACATGAAAACCTACAATGTTCTTTTGTTTCAACTCAGAAACCGCTGGACGTATTTAGATGAAATTTGGTATTGGAGAGTTTTGCTAAAATTAATTGTCCGATTCAAATTTTGGTTAAAATCGAACAATAATTACGACTACTTTACATAAAGGCCTACATGTATTTTACAACGCACCTCGCTTGCTTCTCGTTAAATTCTCATCTGAGCGAAAAATATTGAGAATATTGTAAAATCTCAATGAACGCATTTGGAAACTCTGTGTACTCCGACATGGAGTACACCTTTCCAATCATGTTATAATAAAAGCCTAGATGGTGGCGTTTGTGTATAACGCTGACGTCATCAATGGCACTTTTAACAAACTTTCCTATTAGGTGGAAGGTTGAAATTTCGCAGGAATGTGTGATTCAGATATAAAAATTAAATTTGAAAAAATACGAATAAAGACCCGGGTTCGGGTCCAGGGGGGCGATTTCCGTTTCCCATACGCTAACACGTAAAAATCGATTTTTTAAAGTTGTGACTTTTATTCTTTTGGAAATTAAAATTAGAAAAAATGTACGTAAGATTTTCGAATTTAAACTATTTTTAGGAAAATTAATGAAGTTTCTTACTCTATTCATCGACTACCGTTCGAAATCTCTCATATTAAACCATTAAACCACATATTTAGGGAAAATATCGTCTTTTAAACGGGATGTTGCCTTGCCGACCACGTCATTGTTAAACTTCGAGAATCAATTGTTGTATCAACCCGCATACCTGTAATATATACGAGTGCATAGATAGCCTTAAATTAGGGTAGGATTTTTCGCAAAAATACGTAATCCTAATGGGACTGGGATTTAGTTAGGATTCTTTTACTTATATAAACGACTATATAGATGTAGAGTAAAAGATATCTACATCTACATTATACCCTGAAAGTCACCTTTTCGGTGGATGGCAGGGGGTGCAGTGCACCAAGGGTCCATAGTTTTCCTACGTTATCTTTTTCTATTATGGTCTCTTATCGTCCTAGGGAAAAACGATCCTCTTTTTCTATTATGGTCTCTTATCGTCCTAGGGAAAAACGATCCTCTATATCGCTCCGTTCTACAGTCGATCTCGCGAATCTTATCCTCACTGTCCTGCCTTCCGAGATACGTCGGGCTTCTGATAAGTCCTACTACCTCATCCGCTAGTCCCTCCAACATAAATTTTTCCAGTAGTTTAATTCTGCAGCCTACGTTCCTCTAACGATGTCCATTTCAGATTTTCTATTAATGATGTTACGCTTTGTTTACTGTCGTAATTCCTCTTTACAAATCTAGCTGCCCCGCGCTGAACCTTTTCTATCGCCTTAGTGAGTCCCTTTTCGTAGGGATCCCACACAGCTGAAGCATATTCGACCTACGGTCGAACCAAGGATAAGTAACATAATTCTTTCACTTTTTCGGAGGGGGGTGTAGAGAGGGAGATAGGAAGGAAGGGATACTACATGTAGAATGGAAGGTACATTGAGAGTAAGGGAGGTAGAAAATTAGAAAAGGACAGGAGGAAAGAGATAAAGAAGGAGACGGAGAAAAATAGGGAGAGCTATGGATTGTGACAGGAGGGAATGAGAGACAGACAGACAGACAGACAAACGACTTTATTAGGGCGAAATTGAGACTATATAGTCCCTTCTTACATTTAACCCTTTCGTCATATAAGTAATTACAATATTTACAAAATAAGAGGAATTAAATACATACAGATTTTAACAAAATACAAATTAATTACAAGTTAATATATTTGTTAGTAGATAACAGAGCATTACCAAAGAATGTTAGTTTTGTGGGTCATAAAAAACTGTGTATCGTTTATGTTTTAACACAGAAAAATTCCCACTGCGGAAAACACCTACGAAGAGAAGAGAGGTGTAAAAAACCGCGAAAATTCCTAAATAGTTCAGGGGAAGGAAAAGAAAAAAAATCAATTATATGAGAAACAGAGAGAGAAAAAACATTCATAAATACAAACATACGTACATACATTTATATCCATATGAGGGAGGGGGGGTGAGAGGGGAACAGGGATTGTAGGGTAAGATATGCCTGGGAGATTACATCGTCATTATGATACAGGAAAAATAAATTAAATAAAATTATAAATTTATGCCTAATAAGCGCATTCTTGTGACAACCTGAAAGAAAAGATAGAGTGTGGTTCAATGCATGGGAAGTGAGAGAAGATGCTTGTAATACAAGCGTTTAAAAGTGCTTAGAGATAGAGAGTTTTTTATTAACGTTGGAAGGCCATTCCAGAGTTTACAAGCAGTGACAGTAAAGGATTTGTTGTAAATTTCTGTTCTATGAAGTGGAGTTAGTAGTTTATCACATCCTCTGGTATTGCAATGGCGAACTGTATTAATGGTGACAAAATTAGATGAAAGATAACAAGGGATGTTGTTATTTAGAATTTGATACAATAGAGAGAGAAGGTGAAGGTTTCTTCGGGAATCAAGTTTTAGCCAGGAGAGTCGACGGAAGTATTCTGAGACATGGTCAGATTTTTTAAGATTAAATATGAATCTGATGCAGGCGTTATGAGAACGTTGTAGCTTAATGGCGAGTTCCTTTGATAAGTCCTGGTATACAACATCACAATAATCGAAGTGAGGAAAAATTAGGGAGGTCACTAGCTGTATTTTTAGTGACGAGGGAAGAATGTTAACGAGAGGCCTTAGAGTGTGTAAGGAGGAGTTTACCGTCTTGCAGATTTTTATTATATGATTATTCCAGGTGAGCGTTTCATTAATTAGATTCCCGAGATTTTTTACGATTTTGCAATAGGGTATAACTGAGCCGTTCAAAGACAGAGGAACTGATTCTGCAAGGTTTATAGATGCCAGTAGTTTCGGATAACCGATTAAAATGGCTTGAGATTTCAAGGGGTTTATGGTGAGAAAATTATCGTAGCTCCATTCTTGAAGTTGGGCCAAGTCATGATTTATGTTAGCTATGGAAAGAGATAAGTTATTGGGTTTTGTGTCTAAGTAGATTTGGAGATCATCGGCGTACAAATGATGCTTGGAGTATGTTAAGTATTGAGAACAATCATTTATGAATAAAGAGAACAATAGAGGACCTAAAATTGAGCCCTGCGGTACGCCTTGGTTAACATTAAGCCGAGAGGACGAGGAATCGTTGTAGATGACTTGCTGGGAACGGTTGCTAAGGTACGAAGAGAACCACTCTATTGAAGGTGAAGAGAATCTCATGCAGCGGAGTTTTGCTAGGAGTATGTCTTTATCTACTGAGTCAAACGCTTTACTAAAATCAAGCAATATTAGTACAGTGAGTTTTCTGTCATCCATGTGTCTGCGTATATCATCAGTTATTTTAATTAGCGCGGTGGTGGTGCTATGAGACTTCCGAAAGCCAGATTGATGGGGGTCAAGTAGATGATTAATGTCGAGAAAATCTGCTACCTGTTCGTGTGCAAGTCGCTCCAGGGCTTTTGATAAAGTGGGAAGAAAGCTAATCGGTCGATAGTCATTGTTTGCGGTGAGAGATTTCTTAGGAATTGGGCGGACTAACGCGTTTCCATTGCGATGGGAATTTTCCCTGTAATAAAGAGTGGTTGAAAATGTTAGTAAGTACGGGGAGTAATAGATGTATTAATTTGTTTATAATAATTATAGGAATACCATCAGCACCCTGGGCTGTAGTTTTGATTCTGCGTATTGCTGAAAGTACGTTAAATTGCGAAACAGCTTTAAAGAGGAATTGTGGAGAACCGGATGACTCGTTCGCTTTTGCAGTAAGACTACTAACTACTAAGAGGGGGGAGGTGAGAGAAAGGAGAGGCAGAGAGAGGAAGGGAGGGAGACAGAGGGAGGGAGACAGAGGGAGGGAGAAAGAGGGAGGGAGAAAGAGGGAGGGAGACAGAGGGAGGGAGACAGAGGGAGGGAGACAGAGGGAGGGAGACAGAGGGAGGGATAAAGAGGGAGGGAGAGAGGGACGGCGAGAGGCAAGAGGGAATATTATTATTTATCCGTAATATGACGGGCAATACACTAGTATGAAAAATCTGATGTGGCCACCACATGAATTTCTCCATATCTGTAATATTTCTAAAAATTCCAAATAGGTTACATAATAATAAATATTTTAAGAAACTGCGAGAAAATTTTAGACTTGACAAAGAACAGAAATAAAATCAAACCATAGCCTTCTGATATTGGATATAGCCACAAAGGTTTGGTATCACTCTCCCGAATCTCGCTTGCCCGAATATCATAATTTCGAATGCCAATTGCCCGACTGTCACTTACTCGAATATCATATTCCCGAATATCATTTTTCCGAATATCCTTTTCCCGAAAATCATTTTCCCGATTATCTTAGTCCCGTACGCCAATTGCCCGAATGCCAATTTTCCGAATATCACCTAACCGAATGCAATTTTCTATTTCACCATCTTTTTGACTAGTTCAGCTTTCCTGTAACCTTTTTCTCGAGAAAATCACTTCACACGTTCCTTAAAAGGGACGCTGTTAGAACAAAAAACTCACAATAATAATACGCTGTTATAAAAGAGAACTCACAATAATAATGCTACATTTATTAAAAGTGATATGAAATCGTAATAAATTACACATTCATAACAATGTCAAATTTATTTACATTCACACACAGGTTCTGGAGTAAGGTGTACGTGACGTCATCGCATGCTACTCGTTTAAATGTACGACCGTACTGAAAGCACGCGGTTTTAATACTTAGTCCTGTTGCTCCTGTTAGTCCTGTTCCTGATGTCGTAGCTAAAATGGAGAATATGGAACTTAAGAAGGGTTATAAGTATTGTCTCGTACCTTACTGCTTAAATACAACGATTAAAACCCCGATAAAATTGTTCTTCACGCTACCGGTCTCCTTGGGAAAAAATAAGAAGCGGAGAATATTGTGGTTGAAAGCCATGAGGAGATACGCATCTGATATATCGAAACGTACAACTGCATTTGTCTGCGAAGATCATTTTAATCTAAGCACTAGTTATATGTAGGTACGTAATTTTATTGCTTCGTATTTTAGTTTATGACATATGTCGGCATTGCATTGACATGATGCATATATTTCTGGAGAACGTTGAAAGAGTAAATTTTATTTTATGTTTCAAAGATTAGCATATATATTTTAACAAAACCTCCATAATGTAATATACCTATTCTAAATACGTAAGACCAAACTTACGGAAATCGTTGGGCTATGAGTTTATTTAGCAAATAATTACTGATGCAGTTCATATATTTAAGTACCAAGTTTTTAAGCAAATGCTTTTACAAATGTTACATATTAAGTTAGTTCTGTAATTTAAATATTTTAATAAATTTGTTCCCATAACATCCACGAGAGCATGGTATTTTGAAGGACCATGTTTTGTTAAATAAGGGCAGTCATGACACTCCACAGACGTGACTAAATCTTCGTCTTCATCTAACGCTACACTCACTTCATAACTTCTTTATCTTATTCTGTGTTCAGGGCAAATATTGCCTTTAACAATACAAATGTTTCCTTCTCGCTTCAGTTTAACAAATCCAACCGAATTACTAACATAGTCTTTCCTCGTTGACCTCAAAGGGAGAAAAAAGCCATAAAAGCAACAATGAAATTCGCGACATATACAAAAGAGACATGCAGTTATGACATACACTTCTACAGTTTTCTTTTAACAAGTATAGGTAATAACTTAGGCAGATAGACACTTAAAACAACAAATGATGATTCTGTAAAGGCAGATGGTGATTATTCACACAAACTGGTCGTGTTTTACTTAATATATTTTGTGAATATTAACAAAAGTTTAATATAAATAAAAACTACTATCTAGCATTGTTATGCTATTTTACTGTGGAATTCCACGAAGTCTCGGCCTCGTCCATTACCTTTTTTATACTTACCTAACTATATTTTACTTACTAGATACTAGGACAGCATGGGAAACAATATATAAATAAATATTCTATAATATTAGTTAAAACTAGAGTTGTTTTATCCATTTAATATGGGAAAGCTGTTTTAAGACGTCAATCTATTTTTACGTGTTTTGCGTTTCAGTCGAAATAATAGTACTATTACAATAACTGGAAATGAATGCGCTACATCGAACTTGTTTTATCAATTAAATGTAATACAAACCTATCCGCCTTCACTCCACGCATTTCAACATCTAAATATTGCTCCCTATGACTTCCAATATACCGCAAAAGCATGTACGAATCAACGTTGGGAAAATTAGCAGATCTGGCTACACAAAACCCTTCAGATGCCATTTTGCAAAACAAAGTGAAATAAATGCAGGAAGGTGCAGTACTTCTAACAATATTTCTTCTAATACTGCGTATAGAGGAAAACAAAAGAATTATATCTTTAAAGCTTCTACTTCTATATCGGCACAATGGCTTCTAGTACGGCTAGCATCGGCTAACATGCTTGTGCATGCACTGATGTCACTAAACACTCGGCAAACTTTGGCTACCAATCGGATGTGATCGGGTTCGGTATTAACTCGTCCGTTTGAAATTGCTTTTTTATAAATATCTGTTAAAAATTTAACGAAAAAACTCTATATTTGCCTATAACAATAGCCATACAATAAAACTTCAAAATTTTTTCGGTAATTCCTGATATTTGACCGTCCCCCTTTGACGCTTAGTTACGTCTTAGTAACGATCTTTTATAGTTTCGTATTTGTTGGAGCTTCGTGGCTATATCCAATATCAGAAGGCTATAAATAGTGTTTATTTCTGTTCTTTTTAAAGTCTTTAAAATTTTCTGTCAGTTCCTTAAAATATTTATTATCATGTAACATATTTGGAATTTTTAGAAATAATACAGGTATGGAGAATGTCATGTGGCGGCCAAATCAGATTTTTATATATTAGATGCGTAAGGAATACGTGATTTGAATGCTTTAATACGAGAGAGAGAGAGAAGGGGAGAAACAGATGGAAAGCGAGGCAAAGTTATATGTTACATAGATTAAAAATAATTTTAGGCGTATATGAATTGTATAGCGTAATGTATTTCTTTGTCAAACAATTTATATTCGCCCAAAACTATTTTTACTCTCTGGAACACTCAATTATGAACTATGGAATTTATATTTATTGCTTACTTTTTAATACATATAAAAGTTGGTTTCATTAATTTTTATTTCAATTTTAACATAATACTTCATTCACGCATACCCGTCATATTTGACGGGAAATCACGCTATAATGTTTTAAATATTTTTAATTTTTATTCTTTGTCAATTTCTTTTCATTTGTAATTGGCAATGGATTAGATGGAAGAAGAGACTGCCTAGTCTCATTCTTACCCAAATAAAGATTTATATCCTTCTATAAATGTAAGCATATACCTACATATTTTTGTCTTTGTGTGTTTGTTATCGAGAAAAAGAGATGCTGGAGGCAAATGTTTACGTCGCATACGAGTAAATGCTATTGACTAATATATACTCTCCTTTCTTTTTAAATTGTCTTCATTTATATATTTTTAAATGGCTGTCATTGAAAGTTTTTTAACCAGACTTTTATGGTTAATTTGAGAAGCAATTATTGAGCTCGCTATACGCTGGAATTCGATTCATAAACTAGGTAGGACATTTTCGACAGAATAACGTTCGAAATGGATTATAATTAGCGTCACATCGGTTTTACTTAGAAATCCAATTACCCCATCAATTGCTTCCCAATTAACCACACCAATTATCTGCGCATCATCCCGCGGATGCACTTTTCTAATTAAACCTTCCAAAACAGGCGCCGCCATATTTCGGGTGATTGAACTTTTAAGATCGGATGGATCTCTTTAGGGGATATAAAATGATTACATTTGCGAAGCAGACACGACGATGGTTAATGAATTGTTTTTGCAATTGCTTTGTTCCTATGTTCGCCATTCTATTCCCTTAGCGTCTTAAAATCGAAAATTTAAGCTCCTTGCTACATTATAAACCAGTAAGCTATTTTTCGAGTTAAGTATGTGAACTCTGATTCCTATACTATGCGACAAATGCATCTTTAGCTCGTTTTATTAATAGAAGAACGTGCTAATGTGATCATTCTATCTGTGGACAATCAACTTCTTTGTTATAGGAGATATTCGTAAATTTTTTTTTGAATTACTAGCTGTATGGATTTTCCAATTGGTTCATAGACATTCCGCTAGGTGGCTCAGTAATCTGAAAATTCAAAATTTTGAAATGGTATTGTAGCCAAACCACTGAAGCTAGAGGAATGAAGTCTTCGCGGATGGGAAGGTCTGGTGAGGACCTAAATTTCAAGGGTGCGGGTTGTTCCCTCCCTGAAGGGAAGAGCAGGCCAGAACTCTGAAATATTTTACGAGAATACTCTGGCTTTAGCAAGGGTATCTTACTTGTTCTGAATATGAATCAAATATGTATGATTGCTGCCATACTCCTTACTGATATTCTGTCATGGTTCCATAAAAGCGTCAATTATCCCGTTGGGCAAGTGATCAGCTATATTTTTTTATTTTTGTCAATTTATTAAAACAAAGCAATAACGCAAAATCAATATTGGCGAGTAATAAGAGAAAATAATGGTACATTTGAAGTATACGCACACTATTTATCAAGCTAGAATTTTTCTTCAGAGATGTGTCTTCTGTGTATATAGTACATAGAGGATTGATCAAAAATATTCGGGACAGAATTTTTAACAAAGTAACTACTAAGTGCATCATAGTGAAAACTATGTAGGAGATTTGGCAACATCGCCTGATGCGATATGCCAGAGGAGCAGGTGTTAGCATGAGTAAGTGGTGAGTGAGTTGTTCAACAGTGCAAGTGTGTTTTCCCGTCCGACGTAGTGCGAAACCGATATGTTGAAGGAGCAACGTGTTTGCATCAAGTTTTTTGTAAACTTGGTAACACGGCCACGGCTATGAAAAGCTGTAACAAGCATTCGGAGAAACAGCGATGAGTCGGTCCAAGACATTTGAGTGGTATTCACGCATCAAAAATGGCCTCACTTCCGTCGACGACCATCCACACACAGGTCCGCCATCAACGGCGCGAACAAACGAGACTCTTGACCGTGTCAATGCTTTAATCCTTGGAAACCGACGTTTGACGATCGGAGAGATTGCTGATGAACTGAACATTTCATATGGAACATGTCAAGCGATACTTACGCACGATCACGGGATGAAACGCGTTTCGGCAAAACTTGTTCCCCGCCTTCTCACGCAAGATCAGATGGAACAGCGTGTGGCAGTGTGCCGCCAACTTTTGCAACGTGCTGAAAATGATGCCAGCTTCTTGCCAAGCATTATCACTGGTGATGAATCATGGGGTTTATTGGTACGACCCTGAGACAAAACAAATGTCGTCACAATAAATAAAATGTCAAGACAAGGCTGATCGCTTTCTTTGACGCGGAGGTTCTGGTACACCATGAATTTCTTCCACAAGGCCAGACTATGAATCACACTCTTTACAGAACCGTTTTGCAACGCCTTCGAAATGCAGTTCGTCGGAAACGTCCTCACAGGTGGTCTTCTGGTAACTGGCTACTGCACCACGATAATGCGCCATGTCACGCGGACCTCAGTGTCAGAGAATTCTTGGCCAAGCACAGCATCCCAGTGGTTTCCCACCCACCAGATTTGCCCCCCTCTGACTTATTCCTCTTCCGCAGACTGAAGATCACCCTGAAGGGGAAAAGATTTCAAGATGTCGCAGAAATAAAACTGAATACGAAACGGCAGCTGCAGGCTATTCCGAAACCGGCCTAATAGTCATGCATTGAAAAGTGGAAGGATCGCTGGAACCGCTGCATACAATCTGGAGGATCGTACTTTGAAGGAGATAACTTCGAGTAACTTGTAAATGCTTTTGTTTTTGTTCAATAAATTCTGTCCCGGATATTTTTGATCAGCCCTCTATATACTTATGCATGTGCATGTATTGGTGCAAACGTTTATATGCATACACATATTTCGTATAACGAGCTGGATTAGCCAACCTTTGTTGCTTTAAACATCAACCAACATTATGACCGACATACACTCCGGGGATATAATTTGAACTTTAAATTCCAGGTAATTGATAAATACATTGAGTAAGATGTACGCTTTTCCGAAGTATATAATCGCAATTTTGGAGCATCTGTTTCACTGGCTGCAATTTGCTTAACAAACATTTATTTTGGAAGATTTAAATGACGAATATAACATTAAATAAATAATAATAGAGTACATATGAAAGAATGGTTCACATAAAATGTGAGCTCTCTCTCTCTCTCTCTCTTTCTCTCTCTCTCTCTCTCTCTCTCTCTCTCTCTCTCTCTCTCTCTCTCTCTATATATATATATATATATATATATATATATATATATATGGATGTCAACAAGGTGTTGGGATGAGGAAACCCAGTGAGCACTCACCAATCAGACGACTTCAGGTTGGCGAGGCCCCGGGGATGTCGAAGCGACACACGTAAAATAACACAAAAACACAGAAACATCATACCATAAATAGTAGCATCGTATTCTACACATAAAAACAAGCAAAAAGTGTCAAATAAATATATGGTCGCAAGCGTTTCGTTAGCGAGATATGGTAACATTATATCTGGCAACGATAAATGGCAAATGGAAACAAAAGAACTCAAGCAACGTAGTTTTGGAACAAAAGATTAATTGTAAACAAAACGGCTTCTAGTCAGTTACCAACGGTTTACAGACGATGTTCAAAGTAGCCACCATTACATTCAAGACAACTGAGCCCTCTTGCGCCAATAATTCCTGGTCCGCTGTAAGACGTCAGGCATGTTGCGTATTGCCGTCCCAGCCGCTTCAATGGCATTCCGCAGCTCTTCCCGCGTGTTACATTGGTGGGCGTAAACGATGCTCTTTTGATGGCCCCAGAAGTAGAAATCTGCAGGAGTGAGATCGGGTGATCGTGGAGGCTACGCAACTAGACCGTTTCGTCCTATCCATCGACCTGGGTAATACCCATCCAAATGCCCCTTGACATCGAGAGAATAATGGTCAGGAGCCTCATCATGCAATACTCACATTGTCTGCCGCGTTGCCAATGATACGTCGTCCAGTAATTTCGGTAATTCTTCCGATAGAAACTGTAAATAGGTGGGCCCTGATAGTCGAGATGGTAGCTCATAAGGACCTAGTAGGAGATCGCCAATTATTCCCACCCAAACATTTATTGAGAATTGCTGTTGAAATCGTGTTTCATGCGATGAATGTGGATTTTCCTCAGCCCATGTGTGCTGGTTACGGCTGTTCAAAATCCCATTCCGTGTGAAGCATCCATCACCAAAACTCGGCTTAGAAAGGTTGGATCTGCTGCAACCTGCCTCAGTATCCATTCGCAGCATGCACGTCGACGCTCAGAATCCAGCAGCGGTTGCAGAGCTTGAACAGGCTGTACATGGAACGGATACAGCAACTGATCATGTAACACCCTCCACACCGTTGTCTGTGACCTCTGGTCACGAGAAGCCAACCGCTTGGTACTAATACCAGGGGACCGTTCAATGGAATGCAGAATATCATCTTCCACATCGGCGCTCCTGCAACTTCGTGGTCTACAGCGTTTCTCATACTGGGCCGCATGTGACCTGTTTCTCTCAGACGACGTTCCAGGGAAATGAACGTCCTGCGATTTGGATGCCGCCGTTGTGGGTACCTTTCGGCATTAAGACGTGCTGCGGCTGCAATGTTACGCTCTACTTCTCCGTACAGCTATATCAGGTCTGTTAATTAATCGAATGAATAATCCGCATTATTTGCCATTCTTCGTTACGTTAACTAGTCTACCGTTCAGTGAACACCACGGCACTAGAACAATAAGACTGTAGTGACTTCGCACGAGCCTGCAGACTGAATGATTGCATATCGTTGCGTATTGTTGTTGATTATTCCGTATTGTTGATGATTATTGGTCTGGAACGCGGCGCTACCTCATCGTTGCCAGATTTAATGTTACCATATCTCGCTAACGAAGCGGTTGCGACCATATATTTGTTTGATACTTTTTGCTTGTTTTTATGTGTAGAAGACGATGCTACTATTTTAGGTATGTAATTAAGAATCACCCTGTATATATCCGTTCCTGTTCATACATAAATACATTATATATATATATATACATGAACGGGCGGATATAGGGTCAGGCGGCCTCCTAGGACCTCGCGTCTACGGCCGCGAGACAGTTAGTGTTAACAGTGTCAACAGTTTGGTGTGGAAGAGGAGAGAAATTTATGCATTGCGTGAGCAAAATTTCCAACACAAAGAAGCGATCATATATCCTAAGTGATGGCAAAGATCACCTTAAACTATTTTTGGCAAAGGCCAGTCTCAACTGATCGATATCATTGAAAAATAATTATTTTTGAGGGTTCCACATGAAGACTTTGTGCCACAATCGACCTGCGATCCGATTGGTACCACAAATTCCACAAATATATATATATATATATATATATATATATATATAGGCGCGGATATACATATGTATGTATGTGTGTGTGTGGTACGTATTGCTTTTTCCCAGAAAGCAATCGGCGCCATAAAAATGTTTGTTTAGGGTGAGAGATCGGTCGTACAGCTCCCTGCAAGCACACATACACCGTACTTTCTTTTGGCATCTTGCAGTAACTTGTCCGACCTTATAAAAAAAGGCAGTAGTAGGAAGAGCGAGGAGGGTGAGAGGTGAAGGAAGGAGAGGAACAGGATGAGGTGGAGGCGGATGAGAAGGAGATGAGCAGCTCGTGTATAAGGCAATAAAGGACGCAGGGGTTGAATTGCCAGGTGGGGCAGGTTGGCGGGAAAATGGAGTGTTGGAGGTGGAGGGTAAGGTGAGACGTGGAAAATGGAAGGTGGAAAGGGTAGACGGTAGAGGAAGCTAAAGGAAGTTCGTGTGCGTGTGTGTGTGCGCTGCGGAGAAGGCAACGAACGGGTTCCTTCCTCGGAAACGCACAACTGCCTGGGTAAACGTGAGCGTCCATTCCTCCTCCTCACCGTTCTCCGTAACCTCTCTCTTATTGGGGTAAGGAATGGAGGAGATTCGAAGGGGAAAGAGAGAAAAGCAAGCGGACGAGGGGGGGGGGATATAGAGAATCGGACGCAACGACGGAGGGGTCAGCGGGATTGCAGGAGGTGAAGGAGGGACAGGGAGGGAGAAAGAAATGGACCGATGGATGGAAAGGGATGGAGATGGGATGGGGATTTAGAAGATGTTGAGAAGGTAAGAAAAATTCGTGGAAATAATGGAAAGAAAGTTGCATTCGGTGTGCGTTTAGGGAAGATTTAACCGACAGGAGAGAATGAGGATGGAAAGCGGTGACACTTCCGGATTAAACAATGTGTGGGAGAAACATGGATAACTCAAAACTCACGCGCGTTAATAAAGTTTGTTTTATTTGTTTGAAATCACAACAATCAGGAAATTAATAATGAATTGGGTGCGTTACGCTAAGGAGTCATTAACCACAATGTCCATTTTTGTTTATAGTAATGTGGTAGCCCCCCTTGGATTTATTAAAATTTTCCAAATTTCAAATTTTCATTAAATTATATCACAGGATTAAGGAGTTCATTCTTGATCGTTTTGGCTAAAGTTTGCCTCGGAATTAGATATCTAAAACCGCTATATACAATATTAAACTTGTTTTTTAAACTGAGAAAGATTTTGCATTGGCATAACAGGGATGTAAGCATAATTACACGCAATACCAGCGATTTTATTTATCATGCTTTTTATAATGCACGTGTATCATAAATTAGGTAGACTTCTTATGCAAAACCGAAGGTGCGATTCGTGAGGTATTTTCTGCAGAGTTGCTTACAAGTTTACTTATAATGTCGAGTACATACCTACACGATGTTGTGCCCCAGGTCTGGCACAGATTATGCAAGCCATTAACGGGAATGATATTACATCCTTTGTTTATTTTGGAATTTTGTTGAGAGTTTAGAGAAATTATTTTCTAAAAATTTAGTTCAATTCGTGCCTTTAATCATTTTTGATGCCGGAGGATATATTTGATTGGAACGAAAAAATCCGAGAAGAAAAACATACCTTCCGATAGTTTAATAGTGAACTTACTATCAAAACTTTTGGATCGACGGACTAGGCTGCAATCTAAGCGCGCGCAACCGTTCCCATAACAAGAGCTCTCTATCTTATGCCACCAAAATACCAGTTAGAAATAAATAAAACGGGATCGGTGAGATCCGACTGCGAGTCTCCGAATCGGGAATTTTTCTCTACCTTTTTACACGTTTCGTGAAGGGTTCAGAGGGATAAGACTTTAAGAACGAATTTGAGAAAATCCGGAGACAAAATGCCGAATCGCTCGCATTGCGAGCGATTCGGCATTTTGTCTCCTGTCTCGCGTTCGGAAGAAGGAAAGCGAAAGCAAAAAAGTCTAGCTTTCACTCACGTCGATAGCATCCGATCCGAATGAGAGCGATGCTTTGAATAACGTTTCGCATCATTCGAGCGCGTTCGATTGCGTCACTTCCGTGCGCCCATCGTCCTTCAATTGTTTAATTTTCGGTTTAAATTCTCCTTCAAGTTCTCCTATCACGTTCCGTCGTAACAATTTAAACCTGTTCTTCGCTTTATTTCTTCAATTCTAAAGGCCTTCTCAAACCGAGGGGATACGCGGTAGCGGTAGAGGCAGCGGGACGCGGTATAAAATAGGCCTTCTCAAACCGAGGTGGTAGCGGGACGGTAGAGGGTAGCGAAACCGCGTCAATGAACAAACCAAAATCGTGCGACATTCCACCGCAGGATTACATTATGGGAGGAATTGTATTGCGATTAGTGAATTTGTATTGGCCATCTGACGAAGAAGAAATTTTACTATTAGCAGCACTAATAGAGGAAGAGGACCGTAACAGACAGGGCCGGCCCGAGTTACGGGCGAGCCGGGCGGCTGCCCGGGGCGCAAAAGTTTTTGGGTCGCTATCCCGATCATTTATCTATGCATTACTTGCAAGTGTATAAATATTGGATATCAATTTATATCGAGGAACAGGGTAGAATCTTGACAGCATTCTTTTTAATTTTTCGTTATCAGTAATTTTTACAGAGCGATGAATAAATTAACATGTACTTTGTAAATACCTCAACAAACATTAACGGAGGAGGGCGCCAGAGTGCTATCTCGTCCGGGGTGCCAAAATTCCTCGGGTCGCCCCTGGTAACAGGTCCTTATTTATTTACTAGAGGATCCGCGGGATCTATGGCCTCGCTCAGCCCACTTAGAGCTGGTGGGGGGGAATCACATGTTCAATATCATTAACGTCTTCATAGTTCTCCTGCACTTCATACAGTGGAGATATAAAATTTGAATAGAATTGAAAGCGCTGCCCACAGCAGTAAAATATTTCTCATTATCATCTTCAATTCTTCAATATTATTCTATATTATTTAATGTGTCCCATCTGTTTACGAAATTTCGTTTGAGACAGCATTTATAGTAGAACAGATAAACAAATAAACAGACCAAGTTTTTATTGGATAAGATTTAGAAATTAGTGCAATGCGCGAACGCAAATTGCGCAGGGACTATAAGGGTGGTGTTCTAGAAAAACTATAGGCAGTCGACTCTTAAGTTATTTGAACATGTACAGAAAGTTTGGTGAAAATAAAAAAACCGAGACAGCAGTTATCGTAGAACAGACAAACAAGATAAAAAAGTATACTCCATAAATGGAATACACAAGATTTGAAAGGCGTTCTTAATGGGAAATACGTATGAAATGGTATCAAAAGATTGGGCGATTTTCAAATTATATGGTCTCGGGGACTATCTTGTAGTAAATCTTGTTCTCTATCCAAATAATTTTTTAAATCTATACCTCACAGAAGAGCCGTTTCTAAGACCCGCGGGGCCCCGGGCGAGAGGGTTGCCGCGGGGCCCCCTATTTATACAAATCAAATTTCTCATTTAATTACAGAGCCGTCTCTAAGACCCGCGGGGCCCTCATAAGCACGGGGCCCTGGGCGAGTGCCCACCCAGCCTCCCCCCCCCCCCCCCCTTCAGACGGCTCTGCCTCACAGATCATATAAGAGCATGGAAGAGAAATATATGGATTTTAATTCTTGTTTGCTGAGAGAACCGTCTTCGTGATCGGTGTAAACAAAATATGCGATGTTTTTTCCGAGATTTTCTGGAATTTCGATCTCCGAAATTATAATTCGTAAATATGTGGTCTCGTTGTTGTTGTTCTCTATCCGAATAAATTTTTTAATCTATACCATATAAGAGCTAGGGGTAGAAAATTTGGTATTTCATTGTTGCTTGGCATATGCCATTTAACGAGATACGAGTATAAGTTTATTAAAGTAAAGTAAAGTGGATGTTCTAATTGTCGGATGGAGTTCAAAATCACAATTGGGCAGTACATTTTAATAACGATCACTCATACTTAATTAAAATCCATCTAGCGGTTTAGCAGATGAGAGTTATGACGGACGGAAGGACGGACCAGACGTGCCCATAAGGCGTTCCGTTATTGCCGCTTCCCTGGTAAAGAACGCCTAAAAATAAAGACTGCATAGGGACGCAAGGGAGAGACTGCACGAACGCAAATTGCGCGTCTCTGGGAGGCTCCCTGTACATTTAAGAGAAATTTTTATTTTTCGTTTTCTTTATCGTTTGATGTTTTCTGTAAGTACGCTAAATTTCGTTTTGATTGGATAAGATTTGGAAATTAGCGCTAACGCAAATTACGAAGAAACTATAAGGGTGGTATTCTATAAATACTATAGGCAGTCGACTAAGTTATTTGTACATGCACACGATGTTTGGTGAAAATCAGACAACCGAGACAGCAGTTATCGCAGAACAAACAGACAGGCAAATTGCACAGGGACTCAGCAGGAGAGACCTCGCTTCGCTCGGCCAATTATCAATTACTATGCATTTTAATTCTTACCTACATAATTAAAACTTTTGCTGAATTAGTATTTCCCTTTGATTTTGTTTAGGAGAATTACAAAAAGGAAATGGGTTCACCGAATCAATGCAGAACGTGGAAGTTATGGCGAATTTCAGACATTGGTTCCACAAGACTAAAAAGGATTTTATATTTATTTCCGAATAACTATAAAACGCTTTAATGTTAGTTAATCGATGGACGCGGTATCGCTTTTTTCAACGAATTTATAGTATTTCGTTGAAGTATAGCAGGTTTCATGAGTAAACTCATTTCAGTGAGATAAAGAAGGTACGGAAACCTCGCCTAACTCTGGATCAGTGTGTGTGAAAATAAAATTCAGTGTACAGGTGAACTCCTATTTTATCCCCGCAGTAGCGAATTCGATGAATTTTTAACATTCAAATCTTATTTAGGTGTCTAAAGAGATAAAAAATGCAGAACTAGCAAGCATTGGCTGAAATCAAACTAAGTCTCTCATAGGCATACAAAGGTTAAACAAAGCAGATGCTCCTTTCCGCTGCTAAGCAGCCGTCGTCAGCGTTGATTCACCGGTAATAGATTCAAAATTATTTTTTCACAACTTTTTATGGTCTGTGGAGAAACAGCTTATCACTTTGTCATTGTCAAACAGACCTGCTCGTCCCTTCGTGTCTAAAAATGTGGAACGGAACAGATTACAGCGCAGATAAAATAAAGAAAAATTAATCTATTTTACGTTTCGTTCGATCGGTATCTATCATATAGGCCAGTGGTGCACAAGCTACGACCCGCAAAGGGTTTTTGTTCGAACCACTAAACAATCAAGAAAAATCTATCCGAAGAATTTAACACACAAATTGATACATTTCTATGAAAGCTTATAAATTGAAATGTCAACCATAAATACCTTATTTAGAATTGATTTTCACTTATATGAAACCTCAGAAAATATAAGTAAATTTCAATTTAAACGCTAATCCGGCTCCCTTAAGAGTTGGTAACTTCCAATGCGGCCCGCCGAAGGATTCGAAACCACCGATGTGGCCCGTCATTTTATAGGCTGTAGAAAATGAAAGCGATAGACAATAACCATAAACATGTCAGTAATCGAAATTTTGAATAGGTTGAAGTTGCTAATAAAAATCAAATCAAAGAGGATATTTAGTTTCGATAAATTATGTAGCCATAAAATTGATGAATTAGTGCTAGGCTCATTTTCACTGCAGATAAATTCGTGATTCACCGATTGTTGAACAAAAAGGAAAAGTGTGCTTCATAAATGGAATACACATGGATTTCAAAGGCGTTATTTATGGGAAACGCGTATAAAACGTTATCGAAAGATTGGGAGGTTCTTGAATTTTTATCTTCGAAACTACAAGTCGCAATTATGTGGTCTCGCGGACTTTCTTGTGGCAAATGTTTCCCTCGACCAGAATACATGTTTTAATGGATACCTTATATCTCATATAAGAGCTAGGAAGAGGTACATATTGTATTTAACTGTTGCTTGACGGATGCCATTTAACGAGATACGAGTATAGGTGAAGTTCGTAAATAACGTGGAAGTTCTAATTAACGGATGAAGTTCAAAATCATAATTCGACGATAAATTTTAATAAGGATCATTAATACTTGATTCAATTAAAATCCGCCCAGTAGTTTTGGAGATAAAAATGCGGAAAGGCGTTCCGCTACTACAGCTTCGCTGGTAAAGAACGCTTAATAATATGAGGTTTTTAAGATCATGATTTTGGCCAAAAAATCAGTACATAGTATATGTATTAGGGAGAACAGATACAATGCAAAATGAATCCCCACAGCTATAACTTAGAACACTCGAGCACCTTATTTATAATTCGATTGAATTGCTTTAGTAAAATATAAATAGATCGAAGTTATTTATGCGTTATCTCTTCAAATTCATGGTTTACTTTTAGGTCTGGATTTTGTAAGTCTTTCCAGTTATGTGCGTAATGTTGCCTTATATTATCTCTCTTCCTTACTACACTATATATTTAACCATAAATTTCCTTATCAACTAAAATTGCCGTGACTTATATAAGTAGCTAATGTAGCCATAAATTGAGTAAATTAGATGCGTATGTAAGAAATCTTCTTTAAGCGATTAACTATCGCTGAATTACTATCGAGGACAGTTACTTCGTAACTGGAATACGCATCTGTTGTAACTCAACGGTTTTATTGCAACAGGAGTTACCAATACCACCTATTGGGATTCAGGCCGTAACTGGAACTCGATAATTCATTTCTGAATTCTTTTTTTAGTTTTTATGCATTATTTTCCAGCTACCCGTTACGTGCCAGAGTTTTATTTTAATCAAAATTTATTCTGTAGTAACAATTACTCGCAATTAATATTTCAGAAAAAAAGGTGAAAAATACTCCAAGTTCGCCAAGGCAACATACCAGTTTATGGCGCGCGGGTTTGAAACAGATTCGGAATCCCACACACAAACACAACCGGTCCAAGTACGCCCAGAAGGCACCACCGTTGAGGAGCGAGTTTTGCTTTCTTCTCGGTCAATAACAGTAACGCAATTCATTTAAAAAATATTCCGCGTATAACTGCAATTGGCTTCGTAATTTCTTCGATGGCTGTTCCTTTTTTATTATCCTTTGTTTTCGCGGCGTCGATAAAGAATCCAAAGGAAACCACTACCTAACAGTCGATGTGCCCATTCATTGCCTTCATTTATAAAGCTACACATAGAATTTCAAAGAAGTATATTTATTTGTTTTTTGTTCTTTTTATGTAGCCTGTGTGCGAGCGCGTTCGTGATTATTATTAGTCACCCTACGAATAAAATACAAATTGCTGCCACAAAGCTGTTTTATGCATTTTTTGCTTTTCCATATGAACAGAATTAAAATATGCCTTTATTCGTTGATAAAATGCCAATGCCTTCCATACCACTTGAATGCATTGAAACTCTTACACATTCATTGCAGTTAGTTTTAAACATGCATGCTGTTATTTCTCTTGTTTGGGATATTAGTTCTAGTCGCATGATGCCGAAATTACACTCTTCGGCTTTCTTTGATAAATTTTGAAAGTAATTTTTATGAACTATTTGTGTTGAATGAACTTGTAGTAAGTAACCTATTAGAAGTGTTCTATTTTTTCAAGACAATTGTCTGACTTCGAGCTATTAATTCAACTGCATCATCATCCACTAAGAAAATAAAAAAATCTTCCTTATAATTGTCATCTATAAGGATCCGATCTTTTTTACCCCCCCTTAAGGCGTGAGAAGATTTTCTGTTGGAAACACCCCCATCGACCTGAATTGAGATGAAAATGTAGCCATCTTAATCCATCAAACTAGTCAAAAAAGTAAAGTATAATTGTCGAATTTCCAACTTAAGTATGATCGATTTTGATGCCTGGTTATGAGGGTGTTCATAAAGTCCTTGTGCATTTTTAATCATTCATAACCTGGGTTTTATTTATGAAAAAAACAATCTGTAAAATGCATTTGAAAGATTATTTATTCTAGTTTTAGCATATGTAACCTTGTGTTTTTTTAAGATTCAACATAGCCACCATCATTTCAGATACAAGGCGTAAGCCGGTTTTGGAGTTCCATGAAAATATTCTCCAGTTGTGTTTTAGATATGGCATTAATTGCAACTGTTATTCTACTACAGAGGTCGTTTAAAGAACGCTGTTTTGAGGAGTAGACTACAGTTTTAACATGCCCCCATAGGAAAAAGTCCAACAGGGACAAATTGGGTGAGCGAGCTGGCCAAGCAATTCGGCCACCTCTGCCGATTCATCTGTCTTGGAAGACATTATTTAAAAATCTGATGCGGCCACCACATGACCTTCTCCATATCTGTAATATTTCTAAAAATTCCAAATACGGCAATTATGGCGGTTGACTTTACCACTAATGTGAAACGTTGCTTCATCACTAAACATTAGACTGTCAAGAAACAAGGAGTCTTTTCCAACTTTTTGAATAAACTGGTGACAGAAAGTTAATCGCGCATGGTAGTTCTCTTCCTGCAGCATTGGATGCACTTGAATCTTATAAGGCCACCGTTTCAATTTCACTCTGAGAATTTTGTGCACCATTTTTTTAGAAATGTCTAGTTTCAGAGATGCCCGTTTTAGTGGTTTTCGTGGGCTTCGCGTAAAAGCTTCCTCTACAGATGTCACAGTCTCCTCGTCTAATCCCGGCCTTCCACTTCGCGGCCTGTCATTCACGGAATCAATCTCATTGAATTTCTTCATCCAGTTCGAAATTGAATTTCTGTGCGGTGCTACCTTCTCGTAATGTTTAGTAAATCTTCTTCTAACCGCTGATATGCAATTAAACTCTGCTAGCCAGAGCACACAATTAACCTTCTCATCTATCGAAACCATTTACTGTAGGGTGAATGATCCGGGGAAAAAATAAAAAAACAAACACATTAACTTTTGATCATACAAAACTATAAATACAATCATTCAAATGCATTTCACAGATTGTTTTTATTCTTAATACAACCCAAGTTATTAAAGTTTGAAAATGCAGAAGGACTTTGTGAACACCCGTACATATGTTGATTGCCAAATATCAGATTTTTATAATTATATTGGAAAGAATTGATTTTAATTCTGGCTTTATTGCCCTGTATTTTTCTTTCGATCTATCTTATATGTATTTAATATTCATCCCTTGCTATATACTGAAAAAAGATACATAAAATGTTTCTCAGAATGCCTTATCTCTGTTCATAGACTTTTTAATCTTTCGCGAAAAGTAATTTTCCGGAATGCAAAGATCTAAGAATTTTAAATTATCTGTCATTTATGCCATAAATGTATGACATATGATAAAAAAGTTTGCATGAAAGATAGAAGCCGTAATTTTCTGTGACAACATAACTGATTCAATTTCTTATCCGCCAAAAAAATCAAGTGCATTTATATTATAATTTGCATTGCTTTGTGACCATTTTCACGGTTACACGTCTATCACAATGGAGTTCTTTTATCATTTTTTACAATTTGTTCTGAATTATAATCTAAGAAATTATTTCGTGGGTCTTTGTGGCTATAGGAACATGATTGTAGACTGAGCACATAGGGAAATGGAATAAATCATAGTTTGGCTGGAAGGCATAGAGGGTGGCTCAGGAAGTAAAATTATCAGCTATTACAAATTTGAATCGATGAAACCCGTATGCCTCAATGACCTATAACATAAAATATGCTATAATTTCAGTAAAGGCAATCAGAACATCGTTCTTGCCATTTTTGATTATTTTTATTTAAAAGATAACTACATCGCACCTTCAGTTATAATAATTTTGATGAATCTTTTATCGTTGCCTCCAAAACGTTTCCGAAAATGTCTTTATTTTATTTCAAGCTTTAGATTTTCATTTCCTGTCTGCTTTATAGCAGTTTCGAACAGCAACTGCTTTTTTTGTAACGTTAGTTGATACTTTTGCCAGATAAGAATCTCCAAATCTATCGTCAGTTAAAGCAGAATCAATTCCACCTTTTATTATTGATACAATCCGGTATTAGTTTGTTGTGTGAGCAAATGCATTCCGTTTTGCGATTTTCTATTGCCAATAACTAGAAAAAATGTACCAATCCAAAAATATCAACCGCGAAGAAAATTTCTCTGTATGTTATAAAAAGTATGACATCTTGTCATGATCCGGAGTGGTTTCGTCGCGCAATTTCTTGACAACTAAATGCCACATCTATTTTCAATCGCTTCAGTACAAATATTGCTGATAGGACCTTATATTATCACAAAGCTGCCATGCGACCATTTTACGGTTAGTGTCATGATTCTCTCTGAGCCGAGACTTTCGGTAAACTCAACCGAGAGTTTTTATTCGCCTCTGGTCTAAGATGTAGGAGCATTAGTAACCAAGCGAACTGCGACATTCCTTCTTCTTATCTAGTAAAAATAAAAAATGTATTTTAATCCGGGCAGCTTCGAGACGAAAGCGACATCTTTCCGCAAGATCAGCACGCGTCCTTATTATAGACTTCCATTTTATTAGTTCCCTCGGCTGTCCAGCCTGGGAGAGTTTTCACCCCCTCCTTTAAGCACAAGACACGTCGGTGCGCATCCACCCCACCACACTCCCTCGCAACCCCATTCGACCATCTCCACGACTCCCTATTCAACCGTCATCAATTATTCCTCATTCGCCGCGTCTCCAGTCTGCGAATTCTCTTTTTGTAATTGTCTCGCTCAGCGGCCGCTCCCTTCTCTCTCTCTCTCTCTCTCTCTCTCTCTCTCTCTCTCTCTCTCTCTCACACACACACACACACACACACACACACACACAGAGACTCTCTTTCGTTGTCTTTCTCTTTTTCTAGACGGTAATGAAAAGAGTCGGAAGCGATGTCGGCCTACTTGTCCATTGGCTGCGACCGCTCAGCACTCGCGGACAAGACGGTAAACGCCGCTTTTGCCTCGGACGTCATCCGAGTGTAATCTAGTGGTAGGGAGGTATAAAGTAGGCTTTTTGTGGCGCAAGCGATGATCCAGGAAGGGGAAGGAGTTAATCATGCAAAAGGGCAAGATGCCCTCGAGAAAACTACTCCGGGACCCTTGAAAAAGCCAACGCTGGGCAACGAACGGAGGATTTCATCTAATCAACTGCGCCGTTATCCTTTTTCTTCTGCAAGTAATCCCGCGTCTTCATTTTTAGCTCTTTTATTTCGTTTACCAGGTAGTTGCTGGAATATTTTTTGTCCGCACGATTGTCTGAGGCAATAATTAATCGTCGCTAAAATAACATTATTTTCAGGTTTGTAACAAGGCTTAATCATGAGAATTTCCCTTGCATATATAATTTTTTTCTTTGACAGAACAAGGAAGAACTAGTTTTCTTGGCGTATGCTAGAGACTCTATTGCTTATTTTAGCCATGTAATTATTTTTTTAAAGTTATTTTTATATATTAAATAATCCAAATTAAGAAGAATGAATGTATGATTGCGTATGATAACCGCAGTGATTTTGAAACCAACTTTTTGCCCAATATCCAAGAAAAATACAGTTGGCCTGTCAATCTAATTAGCGAAACACCTTATGGGCGCAGAAATGCATTTTGTATGAAAACTATGCAGTTTCTTGCTACATAATTATTTCTTGATATAACTTCCTAATGATACTAATAAGAACCTAGCAGTCCATCATGTTACCTATGGAATAAAAAGGTGTTTGTAAAGTAAATTCAGCGTGTGATGTGAGATTTGGTATTTCGTGCATTTAAAATACGAGTTGACGGTGCTTGCATACTGCAAGCGTTTAAAAAATCATCATACACCAAGATCTAACCTTGTAAATAAACCAACGTAATCTCCAGGGCTACAGCGCTTTAGCCATGTGGAGCATATATCTATTAGACAATAAATTTCTTGCAGAATATTTATAATTTTCTGCGAAATTAAGTCAACTAACCGTAATTTACAAATTCTCTGGCAATCGCCTCGTGTCCAAGATTTCGTATAGCACGTTTCGTGACTCAGATCGCTCTGCATGAGCAATAAAAATAATCATCATTAGGACAATACACTATACACTAAAATTATGGAAAATTAGGATATCTTATTTTAAGATTATGGCATCATCATCCGTGTCTTTAGCACGTATTTGGATAAAAAAAATCGCAAAATAGGCAGGGCGCTATTATATTTAATAATTGAAAAGTTAAAATTTTTCGGAGAACTACTGAACGACATTAAAATACTTTTCACGTTTTACTAAATTTCGTGTGTTAGTATAATGGCGTCATCCTATGTTTACGTCTTAGTTTAAAATCAATGGCATAATAATATATAAATAAGACAGTTTCATTTTCCGCAAAATTAATGCATCTATCTGGGATATCTAACTTCTCTGGCAATCGGCTCGAGTCCAAGTTTTCGAATTTTCTGTTTCATGGCTTAGATCGTACTGTTTCAGCAATCATCATTAAGAAAATAACCATTATGTCACGCTGAAATTTATATAAAAATTAGGATATTTTATATGGCTTTTAGTTCCTATCCGGATAAAAAAATTAATTTAAAATTATAACGTCATAATATGAAAACGTCGTTTGCTGAAATCAAATAATTATAATGCAGTCTAAGCATTAAATCAATGCTGTTGAAATATGGATAATCAACTCGCATTGAAACGCATTGGAGTCGTTGCTATGGTAGTTAATATTTTCATTGTTGAAAATCGAAAAACTTTTCATAACTTTATGATTAAAATCAAATTTTTACACAAATTCAGTGGATTAGAATTTTTTCGTCAAGGAAAATATACTTCATTCTTTCATCCACGGCATGGAGTATGTCCCGACTTTGTCCTTCCTACAGTCGATAACCCAAATTTAATCGTCATGTTTGTGCTTTCAGTAGAACGTGAGAATTGCGATTATCTATGATACTCTCAATCACAGCGCGTGATGCAATTAGTGTTTTGGATCGAGTAAAATCTTACATATTATCGGGAGAAAATTTTGGTGATTATGTTTTCATAATATGCATGATACTGAAAATTAGAATAAGTTAAATTATATACTTATGGGAATAAAGTTTATGTTAATTCAATTAAAGAAAAATGAAAAAATATAATTCCGCAACTCGAATAATTGTTGCTTTACTTTGAAATTCGAGTTATAGAAGTTCCACTGTATATATACAAATATTTAAAAATATATTTCCATAACTTTAATATTCTATTACTCGAATAATTATTATTTTCTTGAGATTCGAGTTATGGAAGTTCAACTGTAATTCGTTATGACGGCATAATTTTCTATGAAAAGGATTTTATCACTACAATCGTAGCGTATAATATCAGATCCCTTTAAAAGAATTGAGGTCGTTGCCATAATATTTAAAGATTTTCATTGTTGAAAAGAGGAAAAAATTCGCACTTTTTCCAATAAAAAGCAGATATTTACGCTAATTCGGTAGGTATTTGAATTCTGCTTTCAAAGACTAAGAACTCCGTTATTTCAGATAGACAACTTTTCATTTTTTAAATTCGTATCTCAAGTTCAAGTAATTTAAAAATGCATTTTTAGGAAGCCTTGCACTGAATCCCATGCTTTTCTTATGGGGGTAATGAAATGAAGCATTGGGGTTAAAAATACCCCTTAAATATAAACTTTTTTGTGATTTTCTATTTTTATTGTCGTTTGTGTGACTCTAACTACCAAAATGCAAAATTTCAGATTTCTAAACCTTCTAGAAGTACCTTAGTGTTTTGTGTCAGTGAGTGAGTGAGGCACAAGTAGCTAGCTATATTATCGTATTATAGATATATCCTATCTTATAAATATTTTAGTGTGTGTGTATGTGTGCGTGTGTGTGTTTGTGTGTGTGTATGTATGCATGTAAAAGAGTATGTTTTGAAGATTCGAGCAGCTGTGATGATCCCAGTGGAGCTGACGATCCACCGTCAGACGACACCAACAAGTGCGTTGAATATTGGGAGAATTACTACCAAACAAAAAGAAAGATGACTGGGTAAAATGTTTTAAGTGTGAAAAATGGATTCATGAAACTTGTACAATGTATGAAACGGTTTGTAACAGCTGTGGTAGGGATGAGGTTCGAGCGAAATTTCAAAAAATAAGGCCTCTTAGGTTATCGTATTTTTAATCCTTTATGTTTAGGCCTATGCTGAAAAATGTACATATTTTTTATTGAGAAAGTCTTGAGTTTGAGCATAGATTTTTATTTCAGTTTTTATTTGTAAAGTTTTACTTTTTGATCTTCTTTCATTATTTAATGCACTATTATTCCTGATGCTACTTCATAGTGTTTTTGTGTTCTAATGTTTCAAGTGTTTAAAAATATTTTAATTGACGAAAATCAAAACTGAGGAAATTATATTACACAATTGTTTTTAAGTTCATTCAATGTTTTCCATTCTTATTAAAAATAAACATATTTTGCAATTTTTAAAATGCTTTTACTAAGTGCACCATGTGAACCAAATGGTGCGCCAACTCACCCAAACGTTAAGGGAGAGATGGCGAAAAACCTACCGTTATTTCTAATTTTTAATAAAGTTTGAGTTGAAATTACATAGATTTGAACTAAAGGTTTTAAGAAAGATATTGTGAGAATAGTTTCTAGTAGAAATGTATGTGTTTTCCATGTAAAATTAACCATCTGCCCCCATTATTGTAAAATGTGCGCCATCTCTCCCGGACTTACCCTATGTCCCGGTTTTTCTTCCCCAGAACACGTTCTGTCCCGATTTTACTTCCTCAGAGTCTGGTCACCCTCCCTACCTATAACGTATAATTTAAAATGTAGAAGTTGAAACAACAAACCATGCACACACACCGTAGGTGGACATTGTTTGGGTTTACTTCGGTTCATTGCACGTGTTCAGGTGATGATTCCGCAATTTCACCTTCGATAATTTTCAGTTTCGTTTTCATACATTCACTTAGCCTAAAATGTGTTCATCGCAACTTTACGGATTTATAGCTCTCAATTAAGCGTTTCGCTCGAACAGTTCCACTCTTCTATAAATTCCCCTCTCCACCCGCTCATGATCTCCTCCTGCGCCTCGTAATGGAGACCGATACCTCTTTAACTCTCTTATTTATGCGTAAATGAGGAAGGCAAAAGTACTCGTTAAGTAGTATTATGAGTAATGGAGGTTATTCTAACCGGACCGCTAATTCTTTCCGAAAATCGCGTGAGTAGTTGACCCGGAGAGAATGACGCAACACCTTCGTTTTCATCAGGGATTTCTCTTTCTCCTGCGCAGATCAGGATGAGATCTAGAAAATATTATAAATTAAGCTTCACAATTGTTTATTATACATATACAAAAAGTAAACTAAACCTACTCCAAGGTGTGAATAAAATTTATTTCTGGGCATATATTTGAAAAAATTGGCCGAAGCTAACAATTTATCGTATTGTATAGGTTAATAATAAACCATAAATACTTCTCCAATCTGATGTGAAGTGGTTAAATAAATTTGAACCCCCATTTTATGAATTTTACGTCGAAATTGCACCTTCCACTCTCACTAATTTATCTCCGAATTTGCATTGAACATTTTCCATGTTTCCTTATGTAAGCACACCATTTTTTTCCTATGATTTAAACGATAACGAAAATCTCCCATATTATCCTCTGTTTGGAAGCATTTGTGTTCTTCCAGATATGCAGCAATGCTCCGCATGGATGTTTCTTGTCTCTTCACATTACTTCGGAAGATAACATTATTTTTTCAAAACCATTGTAATTTATTCACTAGGTTATAACGCTTTAATACCTCTCCTAGAAGCTTCATATATTTTTATTTCATTTTAAAATTATGTTTTAAATCAATATATTCATATAAGGAGAAGAAAATGTAAAATCGAGAAAAATTTTCTTAGCAGTGTGAGTTGCTACTCGCAGCTATTTTTAAAGTAACTTTTATACACTATTATCCAAAAGGTGTAGACTTGATATATGTATTCGTATGGCAAACTTTTCCTCAATAAAAAGCGTTGTTTGTGCAACTTTTACCCTGGCAATGAATTAATAAAAAATCGTATAACTATTTCATATTTTTAATCGAAAATGACAGGCATACCATAGAAAAGGACACGCACTTTGATTGACAATCAATGTTATACAGTAGAGTCTAGATAATCCAACCTAAACGGGACCGAGGAGTGGTCGGATTACCGAAAATGTGAGACTATACGGAAAAAAACGGGGCGAAACGAAACAAAAATTTGAAGTGTAGCATATTTATTTATTTATTTAATCATTTTTCACATACAGCGATACCGCCAATTTACAGTGAAAATTAAACATTCAAAAATTAACAACATAACAACCAAAATAAAGTACAAATAATATAAAATGAAATACAATATAATATAAGTGTATGCAGGAGCAGTCAATAAAATTAGGTTGTGCGACAACATGACATTCCGTTTTTAAGAAAAGACTCTTTGGACATTGAAAAAGGATCTACATTAGGGGAAAGTGAGTTTAAAAGGGAGGGGAGACGAAAGAAAAGAGAACGTTTAGCAAGTGAAATTCTGGGGGTGGGGTAGTAAAATAAGAAAGAAGAGTGAGTAGATCTATTAGGAACACGGAAATTAAATTGAGCAAGTAACTCAGGACAGTCAGTAATAGAGTTTAGTATATTGTATATAAAAGAAAGATCAGACTTAGTTCGATGAACAGAGGGATAATCCAAAGAAAGGGAAGATAAGATCTTACTATTAGAGAGTTGGCGAAAGGAGGGCACACGGGATTTAACAATTCTCAGAAAAAAATTAATGACACAATCCAAAGAGGCAAGGTTGGAAACAGAAGACATTGACCAAATAGGAGAACAGTAGTTAACCACAGGTAAAATAAAAGAAGAAAAATACAATCTAAGAGCCAGTGGATCAGTAATGTCTGTAAAACGATATAAAATTCCCAGGAGAGACATTGCTTTATTTTTTATTTTCAAAATATGATCAGAGAAGCCAAGTTTAGTATCAAAGACTACGCCAAGGTCTTTCTGTTTGGACACTCTAACCAATGGAACAACATTTAGTGTATAATTAAAATTTATAACATTTTTAAGAAGAGAGATGGACATTACATTACATTTATGTATGAAATCACGTTTATTAATCATTATTCTACAGTACAACTAACATAATAGAGTACAAAACTATTATTTGAAGTTAAAGTTATTGTTTAAAAAGTTGAGTAATCGAGGTTTGTTTCCAGGCTTTGCTTCTCTTCCTTGCGGCGAGGTCGCGCCAGCGTCTCAATAATATGACATCAGTAGCAGTACTTATACAAAAGTGGTAGAACAGAAGAAGCTAGGTTTTTGAAAGCTCGTGGTTTTTTTGGCCTTTCCAATAAGTACGAGTTTTAATTTGTGGTTACCAGTAGCGTTACTACAGGCTAGAATCGTCACTCTTTCTTTACTTCGTTTATACCCAGTAGCTGAAGCTTCAGCCCAAGAAGCTCAAGTTTTTTAAGGAAGCATTTTATAGTTTAAGTCTGTCTCATCGTAGTTATATATCTGCTCACCTAACAATCCTTAGTTGTCAATGAGATAACGAAATTTCGCTTTAATTTCAAAAATTCTTCCGAATTCGCCTATAATTTTTCGCCATAGATATTGAGCTGCCTATGGCTATGTCGGATTACGCGGAATGTCGGAAAATCGAAGGTCGAATTATCGGGACTCTACTGTATTTGAATACAGGATGAGTGTAGTACATGGTCGCTATTTCCACGCACGCATCTCTTTGTCTTGTAGAAGATTCAATTTATCATGATTAAAAGATGTCAATATACACCGTAATTAATTCATATGACTATCCACTTGTACCGAAATTATAGTGAACAAATTACGTTGACTACGCTTGCATTAAATTGAAAAAAACATTCTCATCAATTCTTTTTTAGGAGCCCGTTCCTTAATTCGTTGCGTCTATACATAGTTCGCGAATCTCCCTCGCTCTCCCCTTCCGCTCTGTCTCTCGTTCACCCCGCGTCTCTGGACATCGGCATAGCCTTCCACTCCACTCCACTCTCTCGTCACCCCCCTCATTCTCTCCCTTCCCTCCCACGCCGTAATTCAATCCTCACCCTCCTCCCCTTCCACAATCTCCATTCCATCATCTCATCCACTCCCGCCGTTACTGCTCTTGCGGAACGCCAACACCAACCATAAAATTCTCCGTAATAACTCCGGACTTTCAGACCTTAACTAATTTCTTAGCCTTGCAACCTTAGCGTACACACATACAAACACAAGGAACATCGCCCTCAGCCTCGTCGTCATTTTTTCCCGTTGCGCCTCTTAAATAGGGATCAGCATCCTACCTCCTGTTCCATTTCTTTCCCTTTAATTCCCCATCCACCCTCCTGCCACCCACTTTCCGCCCTCGCTCTCTCCATTTCAACTCCGTTCTCGCTGGTGTGCCACGTCGGGAAGCATTCTTCGTCTCATTTCTTAGCCGCGTCCAGTATTCCGCTTTGTTGGTCCGTGAGGGGGAGGAGAGGAGTGGGGGAGAGGAGTGAGGGAGGAGCGTTTCGATGCTTCGTAAGGCATCCGGGCTCGCTTCCCGTCTACATAATTTTTCCGATGGCTGTATGAAACATATAACGAGGTGACTTTATTGCTAATTTCGTGGTACTCTAATGAATACAGGAGTTGAATTTTATTTATTTATGAATATTACATGTCTACGTAAATTATTAAATAACGTAGGGTTATATTTAAAGATGTTTTACTGGTAAGAAGAAATATTTTAAGTGTTTGATAATTTATTTTCTGCCACATTCAGTCGAAAGTTATGTAATATCTGCGCCGTTGCAAACTGAGGCAAAACAGAAAAAATCGACGCTATAATCTATCACTATGCCGCGGGGAAGGACTCTTCAACCGCACTGTTTGTGAGTGTGAATATATGCATACACATATGTGTAAGTATGAGTTCATGTTCATAGGGAAACAAAAAATATGGATTTAGATTTCTTTTGTAATTAGGCTAGAGATGAAGAAATAAAATTTCAAAAGAATATGTCATCTTTATTCCATAAATAATTGAAGTAATCTAAGCTGCGCCTCTGGGGAGGTAAGGGAAAGAAACGGTCGCAAAATTTTCATGAAAACATTATCAAAAGGAAATCAGAAAAACGGTGTGGGCGTAGAAATTTAAAAGACGTCTTCTTAGAATTAAATCCGAATTGAGAAGCGGGGAAGCCATTTCTAAATCCAAATTTTCCTTTGAGAAATAAGAAAAATATGCTTTTCTGCGCGTTTTTTCTTCAATTGAAATTTTTTTACACTTTGAATACTTTTATTATTGAAACCTTTTGATCAATATTTGAAGTGTACTTTGAGGTAGATACTCATATGTTCGAAGAACCTTATTCTGGAATCGTTAGGTTAAATGCTCTTTTTTATTTTTAGAAATATTCATATGATCCTTTTAATTCATTTGTACAGCTATTAACACATTTTCTTTCTGCCTTGAACAAGTTTTCTATTTAATTTGGTGTTCTCTCAGATACGATGTGTGTTAACTGGACGCTATTGTATTTTCCTTTATAGTAAAGGGAAAAATGCAGTAATCGTTCTGTTAAAAAAAGAAGCAGTAACTTTCAAGAAAATGTTTACACCTAATTTCTTGTTGTACCATTCTCAGATATTTTCCACGCTATCATTACCCTCTTCCCCATTCCTTCGTGCACTAATCGGAATTCCACTCTCTTCACAGGAATTTTCGATGATTTTCCTCCTACGTATTCTCCTTTTTCCATTCCACATGCGTCTCATATCTCCTTTCCCACCTCATTCCCATCCCGCAGCGCTTTCATCCACGCCACTTTCCTCTCTTTCTCTTTGCGGCCATTAATTGCTTTAGATGCGCTTCTTGTAATATCTCCACGCACGGTCGGAAACATAACACCCACGTTCGCCATGCTGCCCACTCCTCCACATTTACCCGCATCACATCCCTATGCGCTCTCTTGAGACAACGTTCTTTACTCGAGTCTTGTACAAATCTTCCGCGAAATTCCTTCCGCAGTATGCGTTTAGGTTTTTTGCCTCCGTCCTAATGATCCTCCCGGTTCCCTAATACCACCGCAACGAGCGAAATGGATGTGACCGCATTCCTCCTTTTGGAGCACGCCGACTTTATATTCTCACGCCCTTTACCTTCCAACCTATCTCTCTGTACACATGCTTCTACCTCCGTCTTTCTCCCGTTACCATTCTGTATACTTCGGTGCCTTTCCCATTCTAATGCTATAGCTTCGCCATTATATCTTGTTCCCTATTTCTTGCCTTTCTCAGCATATATCTGCCTCTCCCTGCCTTCCCCTCTCTTTAACAATCTTTTACATTATTTACCTTTACATCTCCTTCATTGTCGTATTACTCCCAATCTTTTAAATCTTTAACCTTTTCCCACTCCCCTTACTATATTACTCATTTTTCTTCTCTTCCTCTGTGCACTTTTAGGGGTGCCGGGGGTGTAGTGGTTAGGACGCTGGCTGCTACTCGCCTGCCGCTTGAAAAGGCAGCGGGCACGGGCCTGCGCAAGTAGGATTTTTTCCAAGGTCGCCCAGCCCCTTGTCTGTGTGGTTTGAGGAGACCGCGCAAATTCAGCGTTCCGTCCTTCGAAAGGGACGTTAAGCCGTTGGTCCCCTTGGTGTTCTTCGTTAAGAGTAGGCTAATGCCGGCACCGGATTTCTCTTCTCCCTTGCTCTCCAGCTATTCATTGCACTACCTCTTAGATACCCATTGCGCGTAGGCAAGAGGTGAATCAGCTGGGAACATACATTACTATGTGTGCTTTTGCATGCCCATCGGTTAAAAAAGTGCGACCCTCTCACAGCTTTGATTCTTTGCTAGTAGATGGAAAATAAAGTAAAGACGAAGAGGCACTGATGGAGTAACAAATAGATATGAAACAATATAACAATCTTAAGTAATTAGGAATCGTTTGATACTTTGTTCTTAATTATCACCGGCCTAAAGCGCCCGTTCATAATACGATTTCTTTTTCCTCCGTTTGATTGGAGAGCTGTGAACGACTTTTTTGTGTTGGGTCTGTTTCCCCTTACTCTTTACCAGGAGTTCTCTATATGTGGTACGCGAGCTAGAGCAAAGTGGTACGCGAAAAAAATAAAAACACGTTTAATATAAATAAATATGAAATTGTTCTTTGTTTACATTTATGTTTAAAAGAATAAAATGCCCTCAACCCAAAATCTAATTAACTGGTACCCTATTATAGGCCTACACTCTGGTGGTACGCCAACATTTTCGTTTATGATTTGGTGTACAAAAATAAAAAAGCATGTGAACACCTGCTCTATATACCTCTTATCTCTTGTATTAACTTCCCTTCTCTGGAAACACTCTGAAAATATAATTTTCTCAATGATGGTCGCATGTTATGACTACAGCTGAACCGAGTGACGAAATAGATTAAATAGCTAAGAGACCGTCATCATTTCGTGCAAATTTGATTTTCATCTGTGATGGACATGATATTTTGTACCTACGTGATCAGGTATTTTCTCTCCCTCTAAAATTTTGCGCTGGAAAAATTTTTTTTTCGACGATAGGATGATTTTTAGAATATCTCCAGGAAAATGGAGTACAAGTGGATAACTAAAACCATCTCAAAGTAAGAAAAAAGGTTTGGCAATAACAAATAATTAGTAAATATTTCCTTAAAATTTAAAGAAGCTACGATAAATATTTACTGAGTTATTGTCAGTTATATGAATTGCTATCTTTAGTGTGCGATGTCGAGAATTAAAATGTTCATTGTTGGACATTTAAATTCCGACCGAAGAGGGTTAAAAAAGATGTATACCTTTTAAAATGTGCGATATTAAGATAAACAAAATGCTTAGGCTCATTATTATCATTTGCGGACTGTCATCCATTACATAGTCATCCATTTGACCTCCATGCAATTCGAGTTATAACCCCTGGTTTTGATGGAAGAAGAGGGTATCTAGTCTTTATTTCGCCCATAGAAAGAAAAATATCTATTTTTTACGCATTTCTGCCTCACTTTAGTTCGGAGTCTACTTTCTATCTCTCCCGACATATAGTGCAGAGGTTGGCCTGTGTACCAAATATACGGTGAAATATTCGCTTTGACAGGTAGATACTGACTGTTCTGTTTCTCAGTGTCAGATACGGCTATTAGAGATTTTAATAAGATAACGTACGGTGTTAGAGGCTTGGAGGGTATTAATGAAGGTACCTTAAATCTAAACACACGCGTCTCTCTCCAACACTTTCACTTGTTGTCATCAAAGTATTTACCATTCCTAGTGCCGTGTTTAAGTTTATGAATAATACTTATGTTTGTAATTTTTACGTGCGGCCCGCAATATATTTTGAAATTACGTATTCAGCCCTCATCTAATCTCGGTTTGATTAATTCGCTCTCTCTCTCTCACTCTCTCTAATTCTGCCTCTTGATATCTATGTATCTCTCTACGATCGCCTATCTCTCCTATTCTTCCTTTGCCTCTCTACAAATCTCTCTTTCAATTCCTCTCTCACCGTCTACCTCCCTTCCTCTCTACATCTCTTACTATATCTCTCTCACTCTTTTCATCTATCTCCTTTATATTCCTCCGCTCCTTTCCCTAAGATCTTAAACTATCTGTTTCTGTTTCAATCCCTCCTGCAGGCTGAAATCTCTTGTTTTCTCTCCCTCCCTTGCTACCCCTTCTCTCTCTCTCTCTCTCTCTCTCTCTCTCTCCTCTCCCACACGTAGACAAACTTCCCCCGCAGTCCATCACCAAGCTCCGGTTGACGCGAAAGTGCGCGCGGAGTATGATGGGAAATCTCTCGGACCGTAAAATGGAGTTCATGGATCTCTAGTTCTGTTCTTTGCTGCCTTCTGTTCCGTGCTAATTCGTATTCACTCACAGTTATTCTCCCCCTCCCTCTCTCCATTTCCCTTTCTCTCCATGTTCGACGTGAGCTGTCATTATGCCGCTCTTAAATGTAATTGTGGGTAAAATGTTTTCCACCTGCGTCGCCGTCTCACTAGTTCCCACTCACAAACTCTATCCTTCTCTACAAACTATTTCTCCTTTCCATCTCATCCGTATTATACCCTCTTCTCTCCCATTCTCCCTCTCTCCCATTTTCTTCCTCCTCTTGGGACTACTTGCAATCAGCTTAGGAGCCCATGATGTGTCTCACGGGCAAATGAGTCACTGATTAAAAACACCACTCCGGAAATATGAACTTTCCTTCTTTTTTATATTTTATTTTCCCGATTTTATATAGCTCATTTAAGTCAAGACGTCCTTCTCCAAGTCAAATCGCTTGATGTGCGTGAAAATGTATTTAAGATTCCTTCGAATGCGCCAATTATTTGTCTGTTGAAGTGTGTATTTAACCATACTCCTGGCGAGTACCTGGGTCATTTATTTGCTTCGGACCTGACTGTATTAAGATTTTCTCATTTCTCACAAGATTTTGATATACATCGTCGCTTGTTAATTTAACCGTTTGCAATTTTATTACTCTCCGGGCTTCCAATATCACAGTTCATATTGTACACAATATGATAGTAAGCAATATGAATCAGCGGGTATTCTTTTTGTGATGTTCTGTCGGCATCACCAAAAATTTCCTGCCAGTCCTCGTTAAACCCCCAGCAATCCAACCCATTGGCCAAGTAGCTGTTTTTTCAAAGTAACATTTAAATATGGTGCTGAGTAGAGAAAGTAAAGTATAAATATGTAAGGTCCTATTGAGCATTACGATAGAATTGAAGAAGATAGTAAAATATAGTATTATGTACTCCGTTTTTCGGAAAGAACTTTGAGCGCGGAAGATTTCTCATAACCTCGGCCGATGCGTTAGCCGTTAGTAAAATCCCGCGAATCAACCCCATAGGTACGATGAATTGACGCCCTTCATTATTTTTACTATACCTTTTAATTGCAATGGTAAAATCTAAATTCAATTTTTTTGTTTCCTGTGCTAATAACTTCATGGGTTTTCGTATTACTCCATGCGATCTTGGATGGTAGGGTTGTTGGGAAAGGAATACTTTTTACCGCATGGTGATTTTGATGCGGGACATATATCGTAGAATGCACAACGAATATGGTTAACGGATAACCAACAAATTCGGTGATAGTCGGCGTATTGTTGGACATTTGAGGCCGGTTACGCTCTCACGAAGACATCACGGTTTCTCTCCGCCTAACATATGGTGATCAATTTCAAACATATGCTGCTGTGTCTTGGTTGCAAAACCTTTCTTTAAAAAACATCCGCGCCAATGGAGCTTGTAATTACTTGACAATTAAGAGAGAGAGAGCGAAATAAAAAAGTTTGTCGTTTCCGGTTAAATGCCCGCCGGTTCTCTCGTATTCTTAATAAACGTCTTCCTATCTCCGTTTTTATGCAACTCTTGTGTTTTCTAGGACTATGATAATGCACTTTCATCACACTTCTTATGGTGTCTTTTTAGATTCTTTGATTGCCTGGAACAAATTCTCTCTTTTTACCTGTCATCTTCTCGGGGAATTTAGATGACGGCCTTTTTATTTTTTTATCTATACCGTAATAGCATTTCAGAAAAGAGCATAAACGTGGTGTGTAGAATATGATGATATCCCCAAACTTTGCATGTCAATTTCGCGAATGGTTGGTTAGCATTAAATTAAAACGCTCTTTTCAAACATTAGTTGAAGTTTTTTTCTTCCTCTTTGTTTCTGATAACCTTATTCTAATTGAAGATGTCATTTCTTCATCTACGTAATTTATTATTCTTAATGTATATGAAGATTTTTCCTTATACCTGATTCTCATTATGAATTCCAAAATAGTATACACTAATACCTCTTTCACACGTATTGTTTTGTCATCTGACCCGTTTAAGTTGATGTCTCAGAGTCGTTTTAATATTTTTGCAATCAGGTCGCGTACGTTAAAGGCATATTCAAGGATAAATTTAATGACTGGAATTGAAGCGCGTCACGTTTTCGATACGGAACTATGCGTCATGTCCAAATTTGGAGGGATAGAGAGAGTGAAAAAGGAGAGAGAGGAGGAGACGAAGAAAAAAGGAATGGGAGACATTTTTCTCGTCATCTCAACTTTACGACGAAATGAGTGATGCCTGACGGCCCCGTTGCGGCGTCCGCGTGCCATTAAAGCGAGAGAAAAAAGGCAAGAATGACGCTTGAATTAATTTTACGCGTATGCTAAGCGAAAGAGTGGGTTTTTAATTTTCCTCCATGGGGAGGAGATTGAGAGGAAAGGGTGAGTCCGGAGAGAGGGAGAGACTCCATCGCGAGACGTGCAGCGCGAAGGAGTAGAGTGGAAAGAGGACAGCGTCGTCGTAACGCCCAGTCGCGCGCTTACTTTCTCTGCACCGCCGGAATTGCACGCAATTGGAGCGAGTCTGGGCCAATTTGTGCCAATTGTTTGATCTAGAGAAACGTCATTACAACTGCAGCGAAAGGTCATCCGAGCGACTCCTTGGTATCATTCTGGTAATGGGTCCATGCCTGAATAATTTCTAACCCCCTTCTCACCAAAGCCTTCGTTTTATTGGCTATGTAAATAAAAAGAAATTTGAAGCGTGCTTAAATTGAGACTTGGGAGTTTTTTTAGCATCGAGTTGTGATCCGTACGGATGGTCCATTTTAATTTTTAATTATGCCCGGAGATTACGCTCTATTTACCTGAACCAATTTATTTGGTCCCGTTCCGTCGCCTCTAAAATTCACAGCGACGTAATTTAAATGACAGATAATTAATTATTTCTTTTTTTGTGTTAAAATCTTTCCGTTTGAATAATTTACAGTAGTTTCACAGGAAATTGTTTAGTGGTCAGTCATGTTGACGGATGGTAAGTATTGGATATCTACGATGAATAGG
The DNA here is from genome assembly GCA_028673005.1 of Tanypteryx hageni. Taxonomy (NCBI): domain Eukaryota; kingdom Metazoa; phylum Arthropoda; class Insecta; order Odonata; family Petaluridae; genus Tanypteryx; species Tanypteryx hageni. The sequence goes on from CM054113.1 coordinate 72,070,111, forward strand.
ATAAAAATTAACCTTCAAAATAAATTAATTCATATAGAAGTAATTTATCCACTTGGTCTTAAACTTTATTTTCATAAAACGGTAGAGGTATTTTTTTGGGTGATTTTATAACCTTGGAAGATTTCAAAATGTATTGCAATATTTGGAAATAATTTATTTTTTGTGAAAGAAGTGCGATTCCTTGCAGTTTTTTTTTTAATATTTATATAATATATTCTACTTTTTTAATGCGATGAAATATTTAGGTGTGTTATTTATTTGTAGTGAAAGCTGCGCCAAAAGTTTGTAAATACTTCATTATTAATGTTTTCAACAGTTGAAATAGGAAAATGAAATAGAATAATTCTGGGATTATCTAATACATTTTCGGACAGTTTGAACGTTCAGTATAAAAGTCTAACCAAAGATTCTAATTAGCTGAAAAAGTATAATTTACGCAAATTGACCATTTGTTTCGATAACCGATCGCGCGGTTGCCCAAAGCAGAGGGGTTTTCTTCCCTCTAAAGAATTTGGAAGATAAAAAAACAGCATGTTTTCAAAACATCATCTGTAAAAAACTGGAAGTAAAGAATTGAGGTCTATCTGACCGTTGGAACCTTTCACCTTAGAATGACGATTACATATGTTTCTCTGTGAGAATAACGCGGTATTCCACATCAAAGAATGAGACCGAATGCGTGTTCTACAAGATGAGGGACATTTTTTATTCCGTGTTTTGTGTTGAGCGCAGTAAGATAGCGCCTAAGGGTTTCCGAGAGGCTTCAAAAGATCTCAGGTCGCCATAGCAACAGCGTCTTCCGCACAAAACACCTGCCATCCCTCACCTTTGCTCCAATCCCTCCACCACTCATTGCTATCACCTTCACGGGAGGTCACCTCGAAAAGATTTGATTTACAATAACTTATATTCCTGCACGAAACCATTCCATCCTTTCAACATAATTAAGACAATCTGACAATGAGTGTAATCAAATTTTTCGAAAATACCTTTAAGAACAATATCGTAACCTTTTTACTTTCTCATATAGTAGAGGGAAGTAGGTACCAATTGTTTTCATAAAAAAATCTATTTCGAGATTTCAACAGAAATGCACGTTTTGAGGTCCCCTGAACACGTTTTGGCCATTTTCTCGAAGATGTCTGTGCGTGCGTGCGTCTTTGTGGCCGTGTGTGTGATAGAAATTTTGTGGGCGCTCTAACTCAAAAACTATTAATTAGATCAACGCGAAATTTTATATTTGATATTTTAATCCAAGGGATAAGATTTGATAAAGATTTGATTCAAATCGGTCAAATGAGAGTGGGTGTTTACTCTTGTCACTTATCCGTTATTTTGAAATATTTGCTTTAATTTTTGGTATATGTAAAAACGTACTGGAATAAAGGTTGTAGTAAATGTAATTTTCTACAATCTTTGTTCGAAACCTGTTTCCATATAATGCATTGTTTAAGAGATATCTTAAAAACTACATTTTTTAGCTGCCACAACCACACCACCTACCGACGACTATTGTAAACACTTTACGCTTAGTTAAGTCTTAGTAACGCTCCTTTTTATGCTGGTTTCCAAAGGAAACAACCTTATGAAATGGTCCTGTCTGAGTGTATATATGTGTGTGTTCCCTACTAACAACTTTTGCATTAATGGACCGATTTTCATGAAACTTGTTATGAGGCTCGTGCTGCCAGTGACCACCCCCGGGTTATACTTTATTTGGCGAAGATTGAAGTCCCGGTTTCGATTCCAGGAAGATTTCTTTTCTATTTATTTTACATAGGTAGTAATAAAGGTGAAATACTCCTTTAGCCAAACAATTAGAGGGTTACAAAACCCAATGCATTTCGCCCACAAGGTGGGCATCGTCAGGGGTAAAACCTGTTTTAACAGTGACTGGGAGCCAACTGCAAGGTTTGAAACGGAGAGAAATAAGAAGACGACCGAGAAACAAGTGAAGCGCGGAAAGATTTTTCGGCGTGTGTGTCGTTTAAATCTGTCAGTTTGTATTGGGTCTTGCAGTTGGCTCCCAGTCACTGTTGAAACAGGTTTTACCCCTGACGATGCCCACCTTGTGGGCGAAATGCATTGGGTTTTGTAACCCTCTAATTGTTTGACTAAAGGAGTATTTCACCTTTATTAATCTTAGCCAAAGTTATTGAGCTATTATCAATTACATAGGTAGTCTCAAATCCATCGTGCAGTGATGTTTTCTTTATTACTTTAAAATATCTTAAAATTGTTATATCGGAGCGAGGATTGTACTGTTCTAAGGGAAAAAGTACGTAAATTCTAATTCTTATCAGCGAATTGTAATAATTGATTGTATTTGCGTTTTAAATCGCATTTTATTGGTTTGCTGCTATGGAGACGATAATTACCAAACTCGGCTTGAGCATAGACAAGTGAAACAGGATTGGAAAGGTGTACTCCATGTCGGAGTACACTGAGTTTCTAAATGCGTTCTTTGAGATTTCGCAATGTTCTCAATATTTTTCGCTCAGATGAGAATTTAACGAGAAGCAAGCGAGGTACGTTGTAAAATACATGCAGGTCTTCATGTAAAGTGGTCGTAATCGTTGTCCGATTTTAACCCGAATTGTAATCGGTCGACCAATTTTAGCAAAACTCCTCAATACCACATTTCATCAAATTACGACCAGCGGTTCCCGAGTTAAAACAGAAGAACATTGTAAAATACATGCAGGTCTTCATGTAATGTGGTCGTCAACCAAAATTGTAATCGATAGACCAATTTTAGCAAAACTCTCTAATATCAAATTACATCAAAATACATCAAGCTGTTTCCGAGTTGAAACAAAGTAACATTGTCAACTATTTGTAGGTCATGTAAAGTGGTCGTAATTTTTGTCCGATTTTAACCAAAATTAGAATCAGTGGACCAATTTTAGCAAAACTCCCCAATACCAAATTTCATTTAAATGCGCCCAACGGTTTTTGAGTTGAAACAAAAGATCTTCTGGTCTTCATGTAAAGTGGTCATTATTTTTTTTTCGATTTTGACCAAAATTGAAATAGATCGACCAATTTTAGCAAAACTCCCCAATACCGAATTTCATCATAATACGTCCAGTGGTTTCCGAGTTTTAACATGCGGACGGATAGACGGAATCGACCTCCCCCATATTCGTTCACTTCGTGCAAGGAACGCATAAAAATGTTTTTTTTTTTTCTTTTCCACTCGACTACCCTTTAGCAATGGACAGTTGATCACCTATTACCATATAAACAGGAACATTTATTTAATTCGTTTATTTAAAGAATACATGCAAAATATAATATCAGAAAGAGATTTTGACATTGCTTTTAGTATTTTAAACCTGATAATGCTCTATGAATTTGTTTTCCAATTTTTCTCTATCAATGATAAACTATGAACTACAAATGGTATTTATGGCATGAGAATTCCTTTGAATGACTAACACATACTGATACATTTACTTTCAATATAGTTATCAATTCGGGACGTCAACTTTGGGAAATCAGCCTGCATTAGTCCTGATTTAGACTTCTTGTTATTATTCTTAATTGTTGGAGCTTTTCGCCTATATCCAATATCAGAAGGCTACAGTAGAAGTTTTTCTGTCCTTGGCAAGATCTTCGAATTTTTCTCGTAGTTCCTTAAAATATTTATCATTTAAAATTTTTATAAATATTACAAGTATGGAGAAAGTCATGTGGTGGCCACATCAGATATTTTGTGTGTGAAGTATATATGCGATATCTTTCGTATAAATGTGCTGCGTTGGTCGTTTTTTACACTATTCATGGATAATGTAAAAAGTGAAATACGGCAATACCTCGCTTTACGCGACAGATAGGTTTCTGAAAATTTCGCGATAAAAGAAATTCGCGCAATACGGGGTCTTTATGTCAAAGAGGATAGGTTGGATGGACGCGAAAACTAAAGTGTAATATTAATAAAAATTCGCTGTTAACCTGAAAAAACAGCTAATTTTCGGCTTCCATCCAACAACGCCAGATGCAAATCTTTAAATTTTTTAGCAACTTATCTTCGCCGGTAATTTACAAATGGCATAGAAAATTAAAATCTTTCTGGCAAAAATGAAATTATTCTTGTGTGAGAGAAATCTCAAATAAATCAACGAGTAAGTTTTATTATGAAAGTCGCCTTTCTTGAAAAGTAGTAACGCCAAAATAGACGTCGATCGAGAGATCAAAACGGTGTGCCGTCCTCGGGTTTTTTTATCGTATCACATTCTGACCCTAAGTGGGGATCCATAGATGATCTTACTAAAATCCACGAGCCCGTAAAAATGGAATTTCTAATGCATTTATGGTTAGGTCGCCTCAACAGTCAGCCCTCTTTGTTTTTTTGAACGACTGGTAGGCGCGGGCCTGCCTCGCGCTATAACGAATCCGCTTAAAACCGGATCGCGCGAAGCGAGATATGCCTGTATTTTGAAGAAGATGGGAGACAAAAAAATGATAACGCGATTGGTACGAAAGAGTATGACGAACTGGTTTGGGCATTTCCTAGGAAGAAGCTTCATGATATAAGTTGTGACTGAGAGGAAACTTGAAGAAAATAGGAGAGGAAGAAAAAGGTTTCAGTTATTAAACAAGTTGAAGGGAAAAGAGTGTTATGAGAAGTGAAAAAGGTTAGGAAGGCTATAACGTGTTGGAGAGCGCGGTTTAAACTGTTATCACTGATCTGTCTACGATCGGAGTGGTTATGATAATGATGGATAAACGAAGTCCATCTGCTCATATTTGGCTCACCTCCGGATCTCCTTGGCTTTTATAATATTTGCGAAGTTGGTACCCCTTTTCCGCATCCCTTTCCATCGCCTTCGCCTCCCATTTCCGGGGTAAAACCCCTTTCGCTCTCTTCATCTCTCTCGCTGTTTGCACACGAAAGCCTTTCTTTTTATTTTTGTAGTTCTCCTTCCACTCCCCACTCATCTTTCTTCCTCTCCCTTTCTCTCCCTCCCTCTCCCTCCCTTTCTCTCCCTCCCCCTCCCTTTCTCTCCCTCCCTCGCCCTCCCTTTCGTCCTATCTCTTTTTGGTCCTCATCTCACCAAGGGAGGTACTGCAAAAGGCTGCGAGCCATACTCCCTTTTCTGAGATAAGTAGCGCCAAATAGGAAGAGAAAAGTGCCTGAAATGAGACGAAGGAGGAGAGAAAAAGGAGGAAAAGATGGAGTGTAGTTGAAGGAGAAGTGTATAGATACTGAGTGGTAGCATGGGGCGTTGAGGTGGAACGCGTTTAAATATTGGATAAATTAAAACCAAAGGAATCTGCGCGAAGTGCCACGAAGGCTACCTTTCGCTCGCCATATTAAATGAATTTTCAGCCCATAAGTTACACACAAACAAAAGCAAATCGGTATTGCGGCTCCTAAAATCTGTTCCTCCTTTTACTCTGTTTCAGAAGTGGAATGTAAATGTTCCTAATTCATGTTTAATAATTACCTATTTCTTGGTGTGATAAATTTTACTGCAAGTAGGGTGAATGTACTGTTATTAAATTCAAAGTATTATCCTTATACGTGATACAGTCAAGAAGTTCTTGAACATTCCGTCAGATTGCGCTACAGGCTCTTGAAGATAGATCACGTGTATATTATTATCAAGTACGGAAGGACGAAATTCGTTTTTATTGTATTACTAGTTTCTTTGTAATAAACTGTGGAGTATTGTCGGTGATCGTGCATTTTCGAAATTAGCTTTGGTAGTGAGGGAGATGTCATCTCAGCAACAAAGGAGGTGCTGCGTGCCAATCCAAAAGAAAGGGCCCAGAATTGCCTCCAGCAGCTCTTCGAGCACTGGCAGAAGTGCACTGTGGAGGAGGGAAAATATTTTGAAAAACGATGCGCTTAATGTTATTAATTAGCACTATAATAAATGAGCTAAGTACATCAGTCCGACTTCGAAATTGCACGAACGCCGACAACACTCTAAAGCTTATGGCAAAGTAACTAGTAATAGTTTAAGAACGGATTTAGTCTCTCTGTATATTTATATGTCCATGCTAGGTAGCAATGTGCACGTGATCTGTCAAGCGCTCTTATAGCACTCTGATGGACAGCCCGGGAACTTTTTGACTGTGCCACGTATAACATAATTATGTACATTTTTTACCAAAAGAATGTTTCATTCTAATTTAATCAACTGATTTTTAGGCAGTACGGCCTCTTTGAGATTAACAGTAACATGTCAAAAGTATACCATAATCGATCTACGTTGGATTTCCATATAAAACGAAGGTATGTGTTTATTAATACATGCCAAAAGACGCGCGCGCGGATTTGGAATTAATCTTTTCATTTTATTTATTTTTGAATATTTTTATATGATATTGTTTCACATTGTCTACGGATAAATACTTTAATTAAACCCCGATTATTTCGCACTGATTCAAGAATTATTAAAAGCAATCTGAATGTAGCCTTTCAAGACTTTTTCGGTAGAGGTGTTAATCTATCCTTTAAACGGATCATTCAGCAAGGAATTCGATTCCTACTTCCGATGTAAATTTTCAGCCGGATCGTAACATAATTTCCCTCTCGTCTCATCCTCAAAATATGCAACCTCGATCACGATATATGTTAATCATAAGAGAGCTGGAGAGAAGGAGTTTTCTATTTCCACTATAGCAATTTTCCGATACGTTGAGTGCTCAAGTGGATGTCGGTTCGAGAGACGGGCGGTCGAGCAATGAGAGAGAGGGCTACACACGGCGGCGGCCGTAGCGTATTTGTGAAGAGAGCAACCGACGGCGCGACGGAGCGGTTTTCGACTTTGATGTGTGCGTGCGTGCAATCGCGCGCGCGCGTGTGTGCGTGCGTACGCTGTACGAGGGTTAGAGATTGCTCGCGGTCGATACGACAAAGATGAAGAGGAAGAATATCGAGAGTGAGGAAGGGAATGCGGAAAGGAGAGGAAGAAAATTAAACCAAACCATAATGCTGGAGAGTGGGGAGGGAGGGTTATTAGGGACAAGGAGGAAGTTTTTGAGGGTTGGCTAAGGTCGGAGGAGGAAGTTGCCTCGGCAACCCTCACTGCGTAGGCCCCTGGGCCTGGGCGTGGATCGGGAGAGGAGGACTAGGGAAGAATGTTTGGAAGGGATTAAACGGGGAGATAGAAGTAGAAGGGAAGGGTTCGCCAGGAAGAATCGGAGGAGAATATAAAGTCAGAATATTGAGGTAAAGAAAGGAAAAGTCGAACTTGAAAATAATATTATATAACAATTACTTTTTAACTTTTATATGCGTTTAAGCGCACTAAAAAGCAAAAAACAAGTTAAATATTTACACTTTCCCTATAAAAAAGTTAGGTGACTCGTGTTGTAAATATTTCGTTTTCTTCTTATATCATATCAAGTACCTGCAAAAGAGCTTAATACATTTATATTTAGCTGAAATTCAACCCTACTTTTACACGAAATTTGTAACTATTTTCTTCTTTTTTTGCTTTTTAGTGCACTCAAACGTAGATAAAAGTTATTAGATTAAAAAGTAATTTTTATATGATTGTTTTAGACATCATTTATTTTTATCGTAGAAGCGATATAAAGAAATCTTACCATCATAAATTTGTTTTATATTAATTATAAATGAATTGCATTGTTGAATATTTTCATATTGTCGCATCCTGTGGAGGAAAGGTTTTTTTCGATGTTAATATTAAAGTTGGTTAAAAAAAGAAACCATATTGAAAGAAAATAAGATGGATACTGAAGGGAAGGTAAGTAAAATAAAAGCATCAATAAAGAGTACAAAATATACGTAGGATTTGAATAGATTTACGAATATAAAGATTATGTAAATAAGAGAAGTGCTAAAGAGTTAATAACGGGTATGAACTATAGCACTTGTTCTCAACCTTTTACATCTTGCGTCCCCCCAATCATTTTGTCACAAAACCTTGGTCCCACCAAGATTAAAACAAACCCACACCTTTTCCAAGGAGTTAACTTTTAGGTCAACTGCATTTCAGTATTATATTGTGTGAATTTTTAAGGACCTTAAATAGTGCAGTAATTTTGTTGAGAAAAAGTTATATAATAATTATCTTAGAAACTTCGCATCCCACCGGTTGAGAAACAGAATTTCGCACGCCGACAAAGCCGAATGAAAATTACTTAAAAATCTATGAGAATGGCTGCTAAAAATAGGATAAGGGAAAGTGCACCATAAAAATATTAAATAAAGATTTTAGTAAATGAAACAGAAATAGGATTAAGAAGGCGAAAGCTACTCTCAAGCGATGAGGCTGAGAAATAAACAGATATGGAGAAATCTGGATCGAGTAAGATAATATGAGTTAGAGAAACAGAAAAATGAGAGAGGGAGGAAGAGAGAAGTAAGCGAAAGCAGAGAGTTGAGATAGTAGGGAGAGTGGAGAGGAGGAAGTGAGGAGGAGGGAGAATGAGAGAGGGAGAGGATGTGAGCTGGAAAACAAGGAATACATTGGGATGCAATGTGAGATATGGGAGATGGGTCAAAGGAAAGACAGTAGGAAAGGACGAGGAAACGAGAAAAAGAATGGGAGAGGACGAGGAAGAGGGCAATGCAAAAGAGAAAGGACGGAAGCGAAGGGGATGAGGAGGGCTGAAATGGATGAAGAGGGCTGAAATGGATGGGACGAGGGGAGTATAAAAGGGAAGCGCTGACTAACCTTCTTATCGAACGGTCGAGTGGAGTAGGAGATTCGGAGAAAGTGGATCCTTGCAAAAGGCAAGAGAGGGAGATAGGAAGAAAAAGAGAGGGAGTGTGGAGGATGTTATTGAAGAGCCGAGATAGGTTCCCGAGAAGGCCTCAGAGCGGAAAGAAAAAGGGCTCCTGAGTGGAGAGATGTGACGAGGAGAGAGAGAGAGAGAGAGAGAGAGAGGGAGAGGGAAAGGGGGAGAGGGGGGAGGGGGGGGAGAGGGGGGGAGAGGGGGAGAGAGAGGAAATAATCGCTCCTCGCCTTTTATTTTCCAAAACAATGAGAATATCTTTTTTCGGTGGACGAATGTTGTTTTCCGACTCTAAACTCTCTGCATATAAATCAGCGATTTAGGATTACCCGATTATAATTTGCATACACAGCAAAATAACAAATAGGTAGTTAAAAAGTATGTACCAATTTTGATGGAGTCGTCTTAATGTGCCACCTTTATGTGTATCGTATGGTCTTCCTATCCAGTTGTTTCGCTGACTTTTTTCCTAAAATGATTTGTAAGAAACGGAATTTCATCTTACGAGCTATATTGCTTTACAGTGCCATTAACAAAGGAGTAAAGCCTTATCATCCATAATTCTCTTTTTTTACAAACGAGCAATTCGACAAAATAAATATCAGTAATGAGGTCATTCAATATCGATAAAATAAGTTCGCGTCAACCTCGCAAACGCCTTTTGAGATAATATTATTTTTTAAATATAAACCAGTATCGTTATCGCAATTTAAAGTAACTTTTGGAGAAATCGATAAAAATGCTATCATCAAACTTAAAAGCAGGTCTACATACGCTTCAAGTAAGATTATATCACATTTTCTAGCGCATTTACCCCATTACAAGATAGCAATTCGCTAGGACGATTCCAAACAAAGCAAAGCGCTTTATAGAAAGTTCTTAAAATATTTCATCTAAATTTAGACGGGAAATTGTTTTGAAATAGTGGTAACAACTAAGACGCCGTACCCTTTCCTAGTGCAGATTTCAATTTATTTCGTAACAATGTTCTAACCTTTTTCGTAATTTTATAGGAATAAATAACTATTGAACATGGCGATAAAACGAACAATTTTAAATCATATGGCTCGCGGAATTTTTAACCAAACAATGTCACCAAGATCATATTAATACCTATTTATATACCTTTTCACTCTGGTGCCCTTTCTCCAGGCCAGGTCATCATTCAAAAGAAGGGCAGACTGGCAGCAGTTAACAGTCGCAAACACGAGACAAAGCGGGATACGAACTCAGGACCTGGAACATAACGCCTCATAACTCATCTAGCCAAACCAAATCCCGCAAGAACAAAAGCGAAGCATCTCCTTGGCAATAACATCCACCAGAAAATGCATCCCCCATTCATTAAGAGGTGAATCATTTGTCCTCCAACACGGTAGCCCTCAAACAAATGAAGAGCAGATGTAGGTCCCCAATTATTTCTCTTCTCCGTCCTACTACCTACTTCCAGCGTGCATGTATGTGGTAGCGTGTGTCTGTGTGTTTTGGACCCCAATGGTTCACCCTACCAATACACTATAGCGGCTCCCGAATAATTAATCTCGTTGGGAGCAACCGTCGCCAAGGGGTTGCCTGGTTGTGAAGGCAGAGAGGGAGGTAGGGAGGTCCTAATTGGGTCGATTGTTCTTCATAGCCGTACTTTCTCTCCTCTCGTCCCATCATCTTTCTAGGGAGACTGGCCCCATTCTTGCGATCGCAAGCAGACTGTCCTGCCTCCCCCCTCCTTTCCCTTCCTTTCCTCCTCCCCCCCTCCGTATTTCATCCCTTTCACCGCTCCTATCTTCTCTCCATAACCATCCGTACACCGCAACACATTCACCTCTATCATTGTTGATGGTTGCTATTGAGACGTCCGTTCCGACGGGGGCAGACTGGGTCAGAGGTCGCTGAGGGCCCGCATGGGAGCTGGGCTACCCGGTTATGATCCCTTTAATTCTATTTTTTCCCTCCTTTTCAACCCCTTCCTCCTTCTCTGAGACTTACCCCGTTTAACCCCGCCCTGAATCAATTCCCCGTCTGTCTCTCTTATCTTCTAAACACCAAGCCGTTCCCTTTGTATCAGTTCGGCATGAGGATGGTCCAGAGTTGAGCTTAACGTAATTATAAAGTTTGAGATATTTTTGATTTTTTTATCGCGTTCTCCTTATAGTTCTACTGATCAAATATTCCATAATTGATTTATTGATTGGATCATTTTTTAATGCATGCAGAAGTTTATTTCTGTGGAAATTTGCTTGCCACTTTATGCTAATATATAGCAAGCCTACAACGAGCTTAATTTGGAACTAAAGAGAAGTGTGGTATATTTTAACGACTGAATTTGTCATTTTTCAGCTTTTCTTACAATTGCATTTATTTAACAGTAAAGGATTCAAAATAATGATAAATAAATAATATATTTTCTAAAAATACTCTCTAAATTAACTTTTATTCCAGTTTTACCTCTGATGGCTGAGAATAAATTTTCACGCAAGAAAGCAATTCCGAATCTTTCCTCTTACTATATAATTATGTATTTTCATTATATATTCATATTCCACAAGCTCCATTGATCCTTTCAATCTCCTGATTAGATTATTGAGAAACCCTTACCGTATATTTTAGTAATGGAACTTAATTTAGATGTTGATTTTTTAAATATGAAACTGAATCAACTGATTTTAATATTATGACTGACTGCGTGGACTAGTTTTGACTGAGTTATTGATTGGATCTAAGCGACCGACAGAAGATCCTCCAAATTGGTATGTAATTTCCTTTCGAACAGACTAAATCAAATCACAATGGTCGGGAATGATGTTTCATGCTTGAATGATCTCGAATAGTATATAATTAACTAGGATTGTCATGATGATCCTTATTTTACTTAATATTTTTCTCAATGACTAATTCTCTCCAGTATTGGAATATCTTATGCTTAAATGTCTAAGGAAATATTATTAACTTTAATTTTAATTTCTCGATGTTATTTCGATGAAATGCGAGAACAGCATCTACCTAGTAACGGAATAACACATTACCGTAGGAGTTATTAAACCTATTCAGTGAATACAAGTCGCATCAGGGATCGTCAACCTGCGGTTCGTGAGCCACATGCGGATCTTAAAGGACTTCGTGCGAATCCATAAACCAACTCCCTCTCCAATACAAAGCGTCTGGAATCTCCCATCGTAACTTTAATTTCCGATACTTCACGTTTACTCATAATAATGTTCTGAAATATGTTTTGAGATTTATTAATAGGACCTATTTTTAATAAGAACCATGTAATACACGTACTGCGACTGCGAGTCGGTTGCCGACTCCTGAGTCAAGATTGTTGAAATGTAATAAAAAGTTTGAAATAGATATAACATTATGACCGTAGCTTGTACGTTTGCAGACAGTATACATGACTCACTGCAGTATTAACGACAAAAATATATATATATATTTCCCTTTTAATGGAAAACGAACACTTTCATGCCACAAGAACAAGTTAAAAAGCGGATATTTGTAAGATTATTACTTCAGCGAACTGAATTCTCTTGCGAACAATCGAGACTCGCGAACCCGCGCAAACCGTTACCTCACAAGCATCATTTGAAATCCATTCATCGGCGATAATTTCGTTATTTTTTTCCGCGCTTCTAACCGCAGGCTATTATTTTCCTCCTATCTCAATAGAGCGCAGCGTATTACGCTCCAACACCGTCGGATTGTTCGATTTGATGAGATGATTACACCACTCAATACGACCGCAAAGCAATTCACTAGACCCACCGCGGACTGGAAACACCCCCGTAGGTTCAACTCTTAACTTGACGCCTCAGCAGGACCAAAAAAATATAAATAACCCTTAAATGGTAACCTGTCACCTTCAACGACACTTCACCGGAATTCTCCGACAAAAGATCTCAAAACACACAACACGTCTGTCACCCCTCTCTCCTCCTTCGGCACAAACAAAAGAGGTTCTGAAAGCGTCTCCTAAATGAAGTGTCCCCCCAACACCTTTTACTGCGGAGAGCTTGTCGGTAAAAATGTTCCCCTACCCGACTTGAGCAACATTAGGTTGAGGCTACCAACGGAAAAGGCGGTTTCTTTTTTCGCGGGGGGAAAGGTTCGGAGGTGGGAGGAATGGAGGTAGGGGGTAAAGATGACTGGGTGATTAAGGGGTGGAGGTGGGAGGTGCAGGGGAGGGCAGATGTCCGCCTGCACCGACGCTTCCCAAACCCCGATGCGGGACGAAGCATGGGAAAGCCAAGGGGTCGAGACCACACCCTCTCGAAATATCTCCAACTCTCTCCCTAAAATCTCCCCTCTATCTACCCTAACATTCCCACGCTGTTTTCCACATGCTTTTCCGGCTAGCAAGCTAGCTGGCTGCCCCTTCAATCTCCCCTCTCCCCCCACCCCTCCCGCCCTTTCCGTCCTCCGCTCCATTATTCTTCACCATTATTTCAGGTCTTAGGATGGAGGGGGTAAAAAGCATTCCGTTCTATAAAGAGAGGTTTTTCCTCTCTCCGCCTTCTCCTCACGAGTCCGAGGACTTTTAGCCGCGTTCTATGGACTGCGGAACGAGCACCTTTTGCTTGATTTTGTACGGACGGTTGTGAATATGTTGTCTCTCGGTTCTTGGAAGTTGCTGCTCTGAATACACGAAAATGCGCGGTGATTGATTTACGAAATTCCTAACTTCTCTGTAACGCACGGGAATCAATGATTGAAAACGAGTCGGGAGTTTTCTTGGGTGGAATTCGAAACTTGGAAATCCTGTGATCAAGAGGGAGCTGCAGCATTCCAGCGGTGGCAGCAAATAATAAATTCAAATTATACTGAAAGTCGTAAATTTTTGGATTTTTTTCATAATAACAGATGGATAGAGAATTCAGTTGAATTAATCCTTAATGTGAGAGTTTATTTCCCCCAAAAAATCTTAATCCCGAGAATTCGTTTTTAAAGAGAAGCCCGGTTCGTGAAGATTTATTTAATAAAGCAGAAGTTTTACATATATACTTCGCTAGTCATTTTTTAATAATAAATTCTATATTGAAAAAAATGTGATAGATCATAGTATGCACTGCATTAAATACACAATCAAACGCGCGCAAAGGCTTATATGAATCAAAAATAAATTTATTGGTGACAGACGAATAACAAGTGTCGTATTAATGAAAGTTACATTATACACACTTTATTGTTTTCTATCCGTTGGTCGTTTTGAACAAATTCCAAAAATGAACGCCTTTAATATTACACTGAAACCTATAATTAAATTTTCCCGATATCACATTAAAATTATTTTACTCAAAATATACTAAACCGCGCTAAAAAGTTTTAAATGTTCTCATGAACTAACAATAAGTGGGCAATTATTAAAAATCCGTACAGAAAAATTAAAAGCTGTAGTTTCATCGACTGATTTTTTTAAAGCTTATTTCCATTTGAAAAGATGTGTGACAAGTTATAGGTACTATTTTTGTGTCCTTAGTGACCAGAAGAAAGACTTTCGGGACATAGTATTTTCTTTTTTTAATCATCCCTACTATTTTAATTGAAGTCATTTCGTGATAGCATCTCGATAATTTGTATTTAATGTGACTCTAAATATTTCTACTATCAATTTCCAAAATTACTCTTCCTTTAATAATTCTGCGCATGCATTGGTGCGATAATAATTCATTCATTATTTCTTCTTTCTGGCATAATATTTGGACTAATATTTTCCTCGAGCGTCCTACTTTTTCAACTTTTGGAACACGTTAGCAGATAAATCGGATCGGTGCCTACCGAAGTTACAATCAACGCAGCATATTTCAAACGCACTCTTCGCATGGACGGTAATTCTACCAAATAACAATATTACGCGGTTGAATTCCTCTCGCCATCCCATCGCAAGCTGCGGATAAGACATGCCACAACTTTCCGAAATCCCTCGATAAGACCGCGGACGTCAACAATTCCCTCCTATCTTTGTATCCTCGGTGGCAGATGCCATAGCAAGGAGAGCATCTCCTCCTCCCCAATAGGCTGATGCAACAAGGGTTCCTCGGGTGTGGGGTAAGGTGGACCCCAATGCATCGGAATGGGGTGCAGGAGTTTTAAGGGCTATTGGGGGGAGGGAGGGCAGGTGGGTCCACGACGTGCAAGTAGGGGGAGAGTGTGTGGGAAGGAATTCTAGCGTCTAGAAGGGTGCATTTGGGGCAACAGCATTTTAACTCTCTCCGCAAATGGAGGAGTGCGAGCAACTGCAGCTCAACTCGACCTATTCTCCTGTCACGGATAAGAGATGTCCCACGCAAGCTCATTTTTTACGACCCGTTAACGCGGTTCTTACTTGTTTTGTGTTCTCTCCTCGATGACATTTCGCGAGAATGAACGACTGCTTAAACTGCGTTTGAATTTTTTTTTCACGAGATGATTTTTTTTTCTAGGACTGCAAATATGAGCAGGTGTGAAGTCGATAAGATTCGATATCTGGGCTATAACTTCGAGAAAAATATGAGTAAGGAAGTTAGTGTCTTAATATGAAATTACCGTCTGAACCCGCTGTTTGCAGTTGTTATGTGAAATTTTGAGCGACGTTAATTTCTTATTTATTTCGAGTTTACAAATATTCAAACGGCCTTATGTTAGTAATGTAAAGTTATATGTTTGTTTTTTATTGATTTTGGTTTAATTTTAATGAACTAAAACTATAGGTATAATTCATAATTCACAAAAAGTCAAACCAGGACTAATGCAGGCTGGTTTCTAAAAGTTGACGTCCCGAATTGATTACTTATATTGACAGGAAAAGTTTCAGTATGTGTTAGTCATTCCAAGGAATTCTCATACCATAAATACCATTTGTAGTTCATAGTTTATCACTGATAGAGAATTATTGGAAAACAAATTAATAGAGCATTATCAGGTTTAAAATACTAAAAGCAATGTCAACATCCCTTCTGACATTATATTTTGCATGTATTTTTAAATAGACAAATTTAATAAATGTTAATGTTTGTACGGTAATATGTATGGATCAACTGTCCATTGCTGAAGGGTGGTCGAGTGGAAAAGAAAACAAGTGAAGATGTAAAAATTAATTTTTATAACCAACTTTTATATAGTTAATACTTTAATATGAATAAACTCTATAATATAATTATGATAACCTTTCTGCTTGCATGGGCTAAAAAGTTTCGAAGTGTCCACCAGCAGTTGAGTGATGTGGGGGTCTCTATATTTAACCTTTAATCTTTTTACCGTTGAGAGAATGGCAGACAAAAGTAGATAACTCAGTGGCAAACGTAAGAATGTTTGATACATAAGTAGTAAGAGGTTTGATAGTATCTTTTGTTTCATTAATGAAAATACTGACTTATCCATTCATATTGCTTAAAATCAACGAAAATATTCTGCTAGTTCAGAGTAATTCAGCTTTAGATACTAGTAGGAGTGATACTGTTGATCACCAACGAGGTTTTCAATGGCCTTTTCATAGGGAAAACAGTTTTCAGAATAATCTGAAATGAATAGAGATAAAAAGTTTTTAAGATACATAAAAACACTAGCAATGATAATTGCGATAAATAAAAACTTACAATTATTAGCAGAAATATCCCTTCAAAAAAGCGTAGGAATGCTCGTATCAATAGAAATCCACATTAAATAAAGAGACTTCTATTACACCATTAACAAGAACAATAGTTTGTTTAATCACGTTGCTACGTTGGACGCTTGTCTATCTTCCCACGTGAATTCAAATACACATTTATCGCAGCAGAAATGTAAGGATCTGGTGGCCAAAATGACTAAATCATGCGTTTTACTCGATGGTGAGGTGAGGTGGTTCGAACCCCGCAAGAAGTTTTGAATTTTTTCAGTTTAGACTGAGTCCGAAACTATATAAAGCGAAGTTAAGATAAAAGTTAGTAATAACCAATTTGTTCAATCGTCTATGATCAAGCTGAGTTCGGTAATAATCGTCTCCATGGCAACAATCCGATAAATGCGATTTAAAACGCAAAAAAGTTTTAGTATAAATTCAAGAAAATACGATCAATAATCCAAATTCGCTTATAACATTTACAATCTATATTCTTTTTCCCTTAGAACAATACAAACCTCACTCCGATATCACAATTATAAGATATTTTAAAGTATTAAAGGAAACATCTCTGCACGATGTATTTGAGACTTCTATGTAAAATAAATATGGAAAAAACGTTTCTGGAATCGAACCCGGGACTTCAATCTTCGCCAAATAAAATATAGCCTGGAGGTGGGCCCTGGCAGCACGAGCCTCATACCAAGTTTCATGAAAATCGGTCCATTAATGAAAAAGTTGTTAGTAGGGGACAATCAACCGAAATATATTATTAACAATCTAGAATTGTGGATGGCTTCGTTTGATATATTAGGTAGCTTCAATAGTCGTATATGTGTTTCTGAAACTATATACGCATTTCAACTACAAAGAAGCCGCCATCACTGGTTTTCCACTGATATTATATCGTATTCTAAAAATTTTCCTTTTTAGAATCTACTACCAAGCTATATTGATGACGATTACTTTGTAACCAAATTGCGCATCTGGTTTTACCGACCTTTTTGGGTAGTGGAGCTGTATAAATTATCACTTAATTCTACATAATCAAGTAAGAACAATCCATCAAAATTAATTTTTATCGAACGAACTTGTTCAAATGGATTTCGAATATTTTTTAATTAAACGCAGAAACGTGCTAATGTTATCACACTGTCTATGAAAAATCTTCTTTTTTTGTTTAAAGAGATATTTGGAAAATCCCTTTTGGATTATATAGCTCTTATCATTCTGAATTTTCCACCGATTGGATTTTCCCAGTGTTTCTTAGATTTTCCGCTAACTGGCTTCAAATTCGGAAATTTCATAACTTCGAAATGGTATTGTAACCAAACTACTGAAGCTAGAGGAGCTTTCACAGATGAAAAAGAGATAGCAAAACAAAGAACTAACATATTTTAAGATAACATAGGTAACTCTACCACTTGTTATAGCAAGGGTATCTTGCTTTTTAACACTTTCTTTCCATTCTAGTATCACTCAACGAGCTATATTTATATCTGTGCAGCAAATAAGACCTGTAAGTATTTTCTCTCGGCATCGTTAATCCAACATTCTCCGCAAAGATAATCTTAGTAGGTATATTTTTTGTTTTCATTTCCTAAACCATGACTCGTGGGCTGACTTTGGCAGCAGTCCAATTGCTAACTTCGCAACAAGTAACTGCTGCATTCAATCCAAATCTAAGATGGTTCTACGACATGTTCTGCCCGGAAAGTAAACTGCATGAGTGCAGGAGCCGTTTGTGTGATTATGGAGGATCTATTTTAGAAAGATGCGTATTGAGAAAGGAACCCGGTTGAAATAAAATCACTGATGAAGTCGCAATTTCATAATCAGAATGGAAGTATTCCACGTTAGTATTTCATTCAAGGTTTTGAAATGATAATTGTGGAGAACACCTTATGGATAAAATTATATTGACCAACTACATTTCTGCAATTGTTATCAAAATATTGGGAAAACTTTCGTTGAATCGCCATTGATGACGGCCGACTTGTAGCCGAAATGCGCATTTGGTTTTTCCCAGTTTTTTAGGGTAGTGGAGAAAAATAATTGCCAATGAAAAACATTGGAAGCAAATGTGTAGGTTTAAGAATTATGAGGTAGGAAATGGAAGGGAAAAGGAGGAGAAGGGTGACCAAGGCAACATACGTAGAAGGAGGGAGATGGATAGAGGCTTGACGGAAAGGAAGAAGGCGTGAAGTTGGTCCAAGGAGTTGGGAATTCCAGCTACATATATGTTTCCTTTCGCCATGTCGTCATTTCTGTCTTCAGGAGAGAAACTAAATCACTTCAGATTTCTTATCCTGCGTTGGCCTTCGCTTGTTAACACTTGAATTCCTCACGATCAAAATTGCAGATCTTTATTTATTTCATATGCGTGGAGGAATATATTGGACTGTAAGTGTTTATGAAAATCAGGAGAAAAATTCTTCCTAGACCGGGAATCGAAATTGGGTTTTCCACTTGCCGAGCGGATATTCTCCCTCGACAGTGCAGTGTGGGAATATTCACTCGGTAAATGGAATACGCGGGTTCGATTCCCTGTCAAGGCAGTGTTTTTCAGCACCGATTGAAAAACCTCACTAAAAACCCTTAGATGAGCAAAAATGTTGTTTAAATAATAGCATGGTTGCCTAAAATGCTGAAAAAAAAACAAAAACTGTACAGCTAGCTGAAAGTACTTATGAATTCAAATTTTCTTACTATGTCTGTTTGCATTGAATCATCAGTTGTCATCCATAGTAATTTAAATGCTGGAGATAATTTCTGTACATTCGCTGAGTAGGGCGCAAAGAAAGGAGTGTGAGCTGCGTAAAAATACTTCCAGGTGTCCAATTATTATTTATTAATTTTCAATTGCTCTTGAACAGCATATCCGTGGCCATTCACAAAGAGCTTATTTAACGGTAACAAAAACAATAATAGGCATCTAAGTCCAAACCAGAATCCAAAAGCTCGACCTTAGCATTGGGAGGCAGACACGCTAACAACCCTTTCCAAAGGACTTAGTCAGTTAAGAAAATTTTAAAGTGTGACGGGCTAGGGTTTCTCGGAGAAGAAAGGGCACAAATGAAAGTTACGCGTAAAAACACAAACACCTTTAATCGCCTGGGGCGCACACTACACTACGTAAGCTTCCACAAGAGAGGAGAGAACTGACGCGCACCCTGTTGGCTGCGCGCAAAAACAAAATAAAATGAACAGCAAAGTCCGTTATCGGTCTGGTCTCGTTACAAAAGTAATTTAATAGAAACAGCAAGGTGTACATAAGTTTGCCAATGTACAAGATTTTTATATACACACACTATTGATTTTAGTTATATTAATTTTTTTTGCTGTTTATAAAATATAACAATATGTTGCTATGTATTTAAATTAAAATGCAATTTATTATACAAATTTTGAGAATCCGAATGGAATCAAGGTTTATGATCTAATTTAAAGCGTTTTAATTTTTGAACAAACATTCATATCATGGCAAATTTCAAATTATCTGCATCCAACTACGGTCAAAATAGCAGTAGCAGATTTTTTATATTGGATTGTTTAACGGAAACATGTTCTATTTCTGACTTACATAAATTTAATTAAGTAGTTTTCTTTTGGCCATTTATGGAAGCAAGTGGAAAAGCGACAAAGTAGCCAAAGATATGAAATGTCTGTGATAGCTAAATTTCTCATTTCCTAAGGTTTTTGACCCCGTGAGAAATTGAGTCCAAGCGTATAACTCACTTGTGATTCGTGTTGTGGAATGAAATTGAAGTTGGAATATAAATTTTATTATGGATCTAAAATCTCAAATTTCAATGGTAATAGAAGGCAGAAGAAAGGCCATGGCGAAGCTGGCGGACTCTATAGAATGGCTACGAAACGATTTTATTCCATATAAATTATAATAATTGCATATCATTGGATATGGCGTGAAAGAGGCTTGGGAACACAGGATTTTTAACTATTTGTTTGCGATTTGAAATAATCCCGCCAGTTTTCGATCCGAGCAGAATAAAGATAGGCTTTGGTATATTTTTCTATCGGATGATGACAAACGATTATTATATAAATTTCCTACTTTTCGTTCCTCAATAAATTACTTAGAAATGCACAACTCTTTTATCGTTTTTGTCAATGGAAAGGTCTATCCTCCGGCCTTAAAATAAATCCAAAACATCCATGAGTCGGTTGGAGTTCCACTACTCATTACCTTAATTGGGTTGGCAGAAGAGAATATTGGCTTTCTTCTGACCTGAAAACGAAAGTAACTCAAGAGTGTCCAGAAGTTTCCGCATTCGCTGCCAACATGTACGCGCGCGCACACACGCACACACGAGGGCCATGCTACACCCAACTTACACCCCCTGCGTGAGAAAGTTTCTTTTTCAAAGCACTTTCTGACTGATTTCTGAAGTTCAAGATAAGGAAGAGAAGCGGAAGAATGGACGGAACTTGTAAGCTTTGAGATGAGGAAGAAAAAGGAGCGGGGGAGGGAGGAGTGAGACAGAGAGAGAATGAGAGCGGAGGAGAGAGAGAGGGAGGAGGAAGGCAGGGATGAGGCTGTTTGAATGGGTTTGTGGGAAAAAACCCTAGGAAGTGATAGGGTGAGAAAGTTCTAGGCGAGGAATGATAAGGGATTCAGAAGGTTATTCGTGTTGGAGGGTCAAACTTCAAAAGCGCTAAGGTCTCCATTGTCCCTAAAAACATTTTAACTGCTTCATTTTGGAACGTTTAATTGGAATTAATACAATGTTTCGCCTTGATATGACGCTTGTCCATTGTTTATTAATTATCGGAAAGAATCTGTGGTTACGAATCGAATTAGAACGATTATTTAGATGATCAAAAATATTTTTTTTATAGTAACGAAACCTGTTTGATCTACGAATCATCAATTTGTCTTGAAATGCATATGTGATATATATTTTTTATAGAAACGAAACCTGTTTGATCTACGAATCATCAATTTGTCTTGAAATGCATATGTGATATCCAGAATTTGGATGGATGAGATTTACGAAAATTCATAACGTAAACTAATGGGACATAGAAATTCCAATTTATCCGCAGAAAGACAGGAGTGGATAGGTTTAGGTACTCCATCTTGGTGTACACAGTATACGAGTTTAAAAATAATGCCTAACAAGTGAGGGTAGAAATTAATACGAAGGCTTCCGCGGTGTTTTCGTACTCCTATCAAGACTTTCGGGATTCCCGAAAGTCTTGATAGAAGTGAGGGTAGAATTGCAGAGCGAATTACATATCGTAAGTCGCTTTTTTCACCTACCGCTATGTTTCCATTGGAATAAAGAATCGCAGATGCGGTGTATTTTCGGTTGTTTGTGCCAGCATGTATTTTTTGTTTTTATTTCTCCCAGCAGCTGATCCTAGAGCTACCATATTTATACCACATATAAAGTATGGCTATCAATCCTGGAATTTTGGTGTTTGTAACTGGCGTCATTTTCGAGTTATTTTGTACACGATACATAAGCGATTTTTTAGAATTTTTAAAAATTAATTAAACCAACTGTTAAGACCGATTCACACTATTCGTAACGTCTCCGTTTCGAAACGTCAAACATTCCTTCTGTGTATTTAGATGGACGAAGAGGTGACGTTGACCTGAACGTATAGTGTGAACAACTTCATCTAAATACACAGAAGGAATCTTTGACGTTTCGAAGACGATCCGTGTCGAAACGGAGACGTTACGCCTATATTGTGAATCGGCCTTTACGTGCACTAAAAAGTGAACAATGCATATAAAATTTACATAATTCCGAAAGTAACAATAGTTTATGGAACACAAAAGTTGCCTGACAAAGGAATATTTATGAAGGTTTATTTGTTAAACATTACGGTAGACGACTTTTATATTCCTAAAAAGATATTCACTTTTTGGAACATTCAATTGTGTGAATTTTACCTTTATTTTTTGTATGTTATTACATATAAAACGTGATTTCATTAAAATAAATTTATATAAAGTTTATTTTCTGTGTTTAGTGAAGGATTAAAAAGGTGCTCTGCTTTCGCAAATATTTTCCTCGAAGACTTACAAAAATACAAAAATTTCAATCTCTACAGCTGGCTTCATTAACGCAATATCTACGAAAAACTGAATATTTGTTTGTTTTAGTTGCGGTTATATTATTTATCTTAACCAAGGTATTGTTTAAATTTCAAAACAACGTCGAAATTTCGTGAATATGCCTCTAGATGCGACGCGAAGTTATTGTCCAAGTCTATCGCACGCAGTTACACGAAACTGGCGTCAATGCAAATCACCTTTACGATGAAAGATTTTCAGAGAATAATAAGTAAAATTTTTCCGTTAAAACTAATTTGTTGGTCGATTCGTCGAGTATTCAAAAATCTATGGCAGAAAAACAAAATTTCGTTCTTTAAAGCGTTGCTTTTTCAAATTCTGAACTTTTACGATGATTCTTAGTAATTTCAATATGCGAATGATTTATGTGCTGCACTCATATCCGTGTTAATCAAATAAAGAAAATTAACGATTCTAATATCAAATCCATGACTTAAATGCTGGCGACAAGCAGCTTAAAACAAAAAAGTTTTACTGCTTAGTAATTCCCGAAATTTTGATCGTAAAGGAATGAAAAGTTTTCGAGTAATAAGCGGTTTCCTCATTCTCTCATTTAACTCCATAGACAAATAAATTTGTGTTATTTTGTACACGGATGGAAAAACCAAATATATGAACGATTGAAAAAAAATCACTGCATTTATGCTTACAAGAATTAAATCTAATCCTTTAGCAACAATCGTTCGAATGACTGATATACCTAAGACAACAATCAGATAATTTTAAGAGAGTCCATCAATTTCAAATGTATCCTTAGCAAACAACCAGTAACAAGATTCACGCAAGAATTAATTTATTTTTACCAATGCTAGAGGGATGTTCTAATTGGGTAATATGGACCAAAATGAAATTAGCTCGACGAAGTATAGTGTAAATTTCCTGAAGTAAATCGCCCTAAAAATCAATCTAGTGGTTTATAACATGAAATATAGAAATAGACTGGCGGAGACGCAAAGAAAAGAAAATAATAAAGTATGTATTATTTTCCACAAAAAGTGAAAGTTATATTTAATAAGGGTTATTTTAATATTCATGATAAGATAAAAATAAACTCACCGGGCAAAATTAACGTCGATGAAGTAAGATAATATTGTCAGCAATAGCGCAAATGCTATCTTTTGCGTCGTCATCGGCCTTCGCCTAGTTACACTGTGTGTAACTAGGCCAAGGCCTATGGCGACAAAGTTTACAGTGAGACGGAGTTCCGGCAGCATGGTACATTTTTGTAAACTAGACCTCTTTTTGCATTAAACTCCAAGTTAAGGTTATCATTTTTAATACGTAGTTTCTTCTTTTCAGAATGAGCAATCGGAGAGTCTCCGCTGAGGACGACTGCTTTGTAGGTGAGATTCTCATTGGTTTACCTCCCTTGTCAATTGGATCCAAGCCTTTAGGTGAGTTGGACTTTTAATTTTTGACTTATTCACAAAAAAATTGAATGAAACAATATTTTGTAACCGAGGCAAACTCACGTCTAGATAAATTTGCAATTGCTTCTTTGAGGTTCCATACATGATTATCTCATTTTATATTAGACCAAGACGTTTAAAATTGTTTAATCTCTGTAATTTGAGCCCTAAGGAAAGCTAACGGTAATCTTTTTTTGTAAAACTTGAAATCAACTAGAATAAGAAAAGATAAAAGATAGAATTTTTTCTTTCAAGTAATCGAAAATTCAAGCCATGGATCTTCAAGTAATGGAGGTTTCGTTGTATTTATAATAATAGCTATTAGTTCAGAGGTTCTCCAACTATGCGCCGCGGTCCCGCTTTACCTCATCCATTTCTTAAAGACATGCATATTCGTGTATTTTCCAGCAAGAGGTATCATTAGGCATCATTTATGAAATATAAACGATATGCTTCGAGTGCGTCGATGCAATATAATTTTAATATAGACGTATGACACATTACACAGTCAAAACAAATTGCCAAAACTAGCTCTTTGAAATGTACACACGACCCCATCAGTCATTTGAAAGGTCGTATACAACCCTTTTAGTAAAAATTTAGGTGACTCCTGGATTAGGAGAATACGCAAAGGACGGCAAAGGCACATTTAAAAGTGTCAAGGCGATAAAAATGAAATACCTCCCTGATGGTTAGACATACGTACTTCATTAATAAATGGGCAAGGATTTGAGGGTAGAATTCTACAACGAGCATAACATTGACGCCCATACGCAGTAAATTACATATACATAAATAAAATATATATGCGGATTTTATTACACGTATGACTCACCAACCGGTAACGAATTAATTTCTCGGAAGAATATCCTCTAAAGACCTGCACTCCCCGTAAAATTCCAATTTCATGAAACTTAAATTTGTGCCAGTAATCAGCCTTCATATTACTGTGCGCAAGGGATGAATGGAGCAACCTTTATCAATTCAGTTTAAGAAAAATATCTACGAAAATTAGGAAACTGTGCTGAAAATTTATATTTTAAAAAACATCTTGTGGAAGAAAGAGGAAAAATGCAACTGACCACACTGGGAAGGAGGGGCCAGAGGAGGTGCGATCGTTGTGGGGATATTTAGGTAACACGCGGAAGGAAGTTCCTTAGCAGGAAGGAAAGAGAAGAGTTCGCCCTCGGGGGATTGGGAAAGAGAGAAGAGGGAACGGGAGGAGGGGGAGAGAGAGTGCCGGAGATAGAGGGCGGGAAAAGGGAAGGGGGAGGAGAGGGTTAGCAGCGGGAGAAGTGAGTGGTTAAAGTTCTCCCGCAACTTGCGGGAGAGACGTGTGAAAATTAAGGGCGGGGAAGGCACTTAGTTGTTGCTAAGCTCCCTTCCGAGGAAGCAAAAGAGATATCAAAAAAGTTTGGTGTGGGATCTGGTGAGAAGGAGGGGAATGTGGTTGGGAGAGGGGTAATCGCTTTGGCAGGATGGGAAGAAGGTGTGAAGAGGAGGAAGGAAAAAGGGAAGAGAGGGGTGTGGAGGATTAGATAACATCATAGGGAGGAAGCGAAAAATTAAGACGGATCGCTTACCTTAAAAAAAATCTTCTTTTCCTCTCTCTCCGGCGAGGAAGCTGAAAATATTAACCTTTGGTGTAATATCGTGGTTGTTGAATGCAGTTTAAGTTGATTATCGGTATGCTTTGAAAATTGGAGTAGGGAGTAATCTAGAATAGTAAATATTGTACAAGAAGTCATTTTATCTCTTAATATGTACAGAAACATCCTAAAATTTTTAATCATCCTCTGAGACTCCCAATATGGGTATGCGTAAGTATATTATATGGCTGCGGCGTTTAAATTTCAAAGCATTATTAGCTTTAGCATTCAACCTCTGAATAATAATTCTGATTACGGTTTAGGCTTAGTTTGTGGATTTTATCCTGTAAATTGTCGTATCTAATTTTAATTCAACTTTTTTTATATGTTTATTCGTAAGATTTAAAAACCTATGCATAGTTACTCTATGTAAGTTACAAAATGGATTAGTATTCGTGAATCCACAATATAATAATAATAATTTAAATTTTTCTTTAAATCTGTAATTTCTCATTGAATATTTTGGAGTCGGCAAAAACAATGATCTCTAATTATCAGTTTGAACTTTGTTACAATGTGTGTAATAATGATTCAGACACGAACGCATGCAGCAATATCCTTACCAAGATTCAAACCCGTGATCCTAGCATTGGTAACCACACGCTGACCATCCATTTACCAAGTGTATTAGAATCTCGTAAATATATACGTATAGGCAATTTTAACTGTTTTTACATATTTTTACAGATTTTAAACATTACTTGATTGATGGTAAAATAATTAGTCATTCCACACAGAGCACGTCCAATTTTATTGCTGTTGCTAAGCCTGTGCTCTTTGAAGAGTCCAATGCCGAATGGTTTCACGCGTTTTACACGTAGACATTAAAAAGTTTGCTGCCGCGATCATTTGATTGCGTTGTAGGTTTTAATGGTGGAGATAATCAATTAAACACTTTAGATTTTATGATTTATGATTTTTAAAGTACGTCAAATTCATAAAGAACGTGACGTGTTTCTTTTAAAGGCATTTAATTATTAGGACTAATCGGATTTTGCTTGATGCTTTCCATTGACAAGCATAATTGAAAGGAAATTTCATTTTTTGTAGAGTTATCGAATTAATCTCATTTGAACCAATATTTGTGGCTCGTCGAGAGGTTTAAGAACTGGTGAAATGAACGCGAATTATTCTTTCGTGTTTACAAAACAATAGAATCGCATTCCACTCCGAGCAGTAACCGAGACGTGTAAAAAGAGGACTCAGGACGGGACCTAGTGCCAAGAAACTCTTGGCCATCTCGGCGAGCGCGTCGGGTCATATCCTCAAAATGAAAAGAAAATAACTTATTACACCACCGGCATAGCAATGCAGCGGCCTCCGTCGAGTGCGAAACATCTCCCCTCGTGTTGCAGCTTTAGTGAGGACGATTCCCGATTTCAAGAACCGATTGTTTCAGTTATCCTTGCCTATTTACGGGATCATTTCGCCAGTAATTTCCCGACGCTGGCCTCCGCATTCCGCAATTAAATGCGCACCCGAGCTGGGGTAACCGAGCCGTCTGGCTCGTCGAGTCCCCGAGCGTTTCACTAGTTAGGGCGAATTAAATTCAAAGCTAAGATTTCTCCATTTGTCTGTCGCCACCCGTGCGCGATTTGCTCCTGCAGATGGGCGCCTACGTGACGACCGACAATGTCGCCCGTGTATTCACCCGGAAACGGTTAAAAACGGATGGCGACTGTTGTTCGGGCCGTTGCATTAATGTTGCAGGGTATATATCGATCATCATCTCCCTCGTTTTGATCGAATGAAAATGACCAGACGTGAGCTTAATATATGTGCCCTAATGTTGAGTGATGCTACAATGTCGTTTGCGTCTGAAGTTATACGGATTTTTCGATAGATTGGTTGTTTGCAAAAGCTGGCTATATACACTGTTTAATTATTATTTGGCAAAATAGAAATAACAAAGTAACAAATAACAACTATATTTCACATGGTTAGGGGCTGAAAAAATCGAATTTTTGGAGGCTCAGAAAATTCAGATTATCTATAACAGCTGATTATGCAACAAACTTAATAAATATCTAAGTATAAATTATATTCTTATATGTATTTATTGCTTCTCCTTCATTTTGTTGCGCCTTCTTACTTTCTAGGCTAGATTAATTGCTCATTTCTTTAATCATTCGATAGGATTTAAGCATAAATTAACCGTATGAAATTTCCATTTTATTTCAATTATTTTAATTGAAAATTCTACATTTGTGTGATTTCGGCGTTCGTTTGCCGAAAAGTCAACTTATTTATTTTGGAATTCTTGTGCAATTAGTTCACTGCATAATTCACTCGTCTCGATCTTCGCTCTTTTACTTATCGCTTTTGAAAAACAAACCCTCAACATTGCTCCGCCATGCTATTATTTTTCATATGCTATGTTATCTTCGTAGATAATAATATTTTCCCAATGAAAATTTTAACTATTACAAAGTTTAGTTGTTTAAATCATAAATACTGAATTTTAAAGGAAATAATTTTCGCAATTTAAGGTCTATTTACGATAGTTATTCGCTTCGCAGAATTCTGTTCTAATGACTAGTTCTTTCTGTAATACTTGAAATTAAAGTTAATCCCTGATCATAAAAATTAACCCTGTTGAGTTTGTTACAAAATAATCGTCTAGTCGCAGGTTTTCCCAAACTATGTGAAGTCACGGAACCCTTGGACTCTTATTTTTATTATTTAATGGAACCTCGTGAAGCTTTCGCGGAACCCAAGGGTTCCGCGGAACACAGTTTGGGAAACTCTGGACTAGTGCAATGTAAATTTTGTCTTTTAGGCGTCATTATATCAGTATTTTAGTCGATTTTATACATTTTACGAAACTGGTAGCTCATCGAAAATAGGGACAACTAGAGAAAGTAAATTCTATTCCAAATGTCATAGATATAAAAGGCATAAAGCTAAAAATGGCACATCTTGGCCACAATTAAATTTATTTCAGACGTTACAGGCGCCATTGATATAATTTAAAGTAAGATATTTTCCAAACCCGAATACCCGCTGCTATCGAGAAATATCTTAGCGTCGTCTACTTGCCACTTTTTTCTCCACCAACGGCATCTAACATCAGGAACAAATGATTTCACTCCTCCCTTCCCGAGCCGTGCTAACCGCGTTCTTTGCAAGACATCCCCTATGGGGAGTATGCGCACGCGTGTGTGCTAAGATGCCGGCCAGTCTTACGACAGTCGCAGCGTCGCCAGGAAACCGAGCTAGATAGCGCAGAGGATGTGGGCAGCGGCGAGAAAAGGGAGGTTGGAGGAGGCGGAGGAGGTGGAGGAGGCGGAGGAGGAAGTGCGCGCGGAGGAGGAGAGGACACTGAGAAAAACAACTCGAGGAAGCAGGGTTTTGCGGGCTTAGGGAGAGGGAGGAGGAGGGAGGAAAAAGTAGGTGGGATGGGGTGGCAAGGGGAATGGAGGGGAGAGAGATGGTGGTAGGGGAGGAGGAAGGGGGGTGGGAGTTGAAAGTGGAGGAGGAAGGAAGAGAGGAGAAGGGGAAGAAGATAAAGAAGAAAGTAGGAAAGGAAAAAATAGATAAAATGGAGCAAAGCAGGCAGAAACATTGGAGGAAAAGAGTGGGAAGCTAGGGGTTAAAAAGAGGGATGGAGAGTGGCGTGTAAAGCGGAAGAACTGGAGGAATGGAGAAGAGGAAGGTGGACGAAGGAAGGGGAAGGGTAGATGAAGCAAGGAAGGGAGAGGGAGTCCGAAGAAACTTTATCATTTCGGTGAGGGAAGAAAAAGATGGAGATTACATTTTTGTAAAAACCGGGAGATACCGCGAAGGACGAGGAGCCAATTAAAACAGAGCAGAGAGACGCCGTATAGATACGAGATGTTTCCAGAATAACATTCCTTCTCTCTAATTTATGTTAATGGCGAGTTTTGATTCCGTGCGTAAAATGCGATCTTCCTTATTTTTCAGCTAAGAAATTATTCACACACGCTTCCATTTTTTAAAGTCTGGAGGGTGGGTCTTGCAGTTGAATTTGATTCTCCCCTTTGTTTCGTTCGTTCTTCCCTCCCTCTCAAACTCTCATTCTCTCCTTTTCATTCTTCCCATTCACGTCCGTATTCAGGTTTCCGGAAATCATCCGAATAAAGTATTTTTAGTTGGCATATTATGAACGGAGGGGAATCGACGCGTTTGTTTTTTAGCTCCATTTCTGTTAATCTCCTTATGTTTAAGGTGAGGTGGAATCAATTTTCAAAACATTGCTTTCTCACGAGGAGTGTATGATGAACGTCATCAATTTTACAGCATCAAGAGCAATGCGAAATGAAATGCTAACAAATTTACCTCAGCTGAAATTGGTCATTTTATCGGGAATGATGTTTTCGACGAAAATGTTTACGAATACCTAAAACTCCAGTTTTATCGCGCATGGAAGCGCTTTCTATTTTTACGCAAATTGTTTTATTTCTCCCCCGGCAGAAAAAATAATAATATGAACGATAAATAAGGCTATAGCCTGCGGTTTCGAAAGGCTCCAGAATAGAATTTTGCAAACCACCGGAGATTATTCTAGAAAAGTGGAATTTCCGTAAGTTGTTTTCCTGGGATTAAAGAACGATAATTGTTTAGCTATTTTTATATCGATAAATAATATTATTAAATATCATAATTATATCCTATATCCAACAAGTTTAGAAACATTATTTTCGATGCATATTTGGTAGAATATAGCATTCAGTGAACTGATAAAACCTAAAAGATATTTTAAGAAAATCCAACTGAAATATTTATGATTATTTTACAAATATAAGGAAACGCTATTCTATTTTCTTGAGGGAATCAGGAAAAGCCCGAAAAAAAACCTGCAACGCTTCTTTGGCGAAATTTCTAGATGACAGCTTGCGGTTAGAGTGCAGATGTGACGGAAATCTTGCGTGAATTGGGTTGTTTTCTCAGCACATATGATGTGCCTTGTTATGCTATTCTAAATTTCCGTACGTTTTTAAGACAAAATTATTTGGAATTCATTTCGTTAAAGTGTTGCTGTGTTATAAAGGTTTGTAATTAGTGGAGTTATAACTAGGCTTGGTAGAATTCGACGATTTAAATCGACGTTTATTTTCCCGGGAGATTTTCGTCAAATATTGACGCTTAAAAGTAATACCTACATATAGCATATAGGCTTGGTAGTTTTCGACGTTTATTTTTCTTAAAAATCGACGACTAAAATCACCGTTTATTTTTCCTAAAAATCGGCGACGAATATCGACCTTTGCTTTAATACAATTTACTAGGCTTGGTAGTTTTCATCGTTAATATTTCTTAAAAAAGCGACCAAAACCATTGTTTATTTTTTCCTAAATATCGACGGCGTACATCAACGTTTAATTAGGCTTATTGGTTTTCGATGTATATATTTCTAAAATACCGATATCTAATATCGACGTTTATTTCAATAAATTTTATCAATTTTTATCTAGAAAAGTGTTAATAATTGAATTCCTTCTAATTATATAACTAAAAGTGTTTAAATAAAAATAAGGCTTCTTGAATGCTGCTTTGTTTTTTGTTATCTATATTTTGGTGAATGTGTTGTTGTTGACTTCAGTCACCAACCTGGAGCAGTTAATTTTTCGCGATAAATTAGAAAGTATATTCTACTCGTTAATTCGCGCCCTTTATTGACAAAATCTTGATCAGTAGTGAGAAAATTAATGTGACGTGAATATAATGCACAACCTAAAGTATGAATCAATATTTTAATGAAAAATATCTCACCTTGTTGAGTAGTAAACGACTATGAATGCGGATAAAAGCCCAGAGTGCGTATATGAAACAATGCTCCTCTCTCAGATGGATTATATAAATTTTATTACAGGGTGCTTTTGGAAATACCATAAGGCCATCTGACGATCCGTACTCATTTTTCAGTCCAGGGAAACCTTGCATTTCGCTTTTTGGAGGAAGTCGGCAGATATTGTCACGCAAAAGACGCAATAGACGTCCCCAGACTTTTCGATAAATGGCGTCCAAAGTGCGTAGGGATTATCAGATCTGGCGGGGGGTAAAAAAAGAGCGCACTAAACCGATCATAATATTTTGTCCTTTACCTTTGGATCATACGGCAGCTCAGTATGTGCCCTTAAGATAGTGACATAAGCGAAATTAGAAAGCTAATTCCGAATGTTGTGTGGCCGTTTGGTATGACAAATACAGACAGCCTCTTCCGTTTTGGATGTTTGGTGGTAAAATATGTCAAGTATGAGAGCGGAAAACAAAATCTGAAAATCATGACTCATAAAGTTTGTAGAAAATGTAGTGGTGAAAACCGACACTGATCGACGACAATTCATTTTCGTCGAATTTAAAAGTTTTTAATATTCGATTTTTATCGACATTTATCGATTTAAATCGAATGCTACCAAGCCTATTTATACCGTTTATCCGAGATTCCCCCGTACTTGTCCACTGAATAGAAATGACGGGCCTTAAAAACAGCCAAAGTTTGAGAAATTATTCAAAAAATTATATAACGGGAGTAACGAAAAATTACAAAGGAAAAATACGACAAAAAAACTTAATCGTTTCATTTTAAAACTTAAAAAACTGTCTCTCTTCAGTAGCCAAACAAAGGTTAGGAAAACCAAATACGAATGTACGGTATTATCTTGAATCGCCAATGACTGCTCCTATGCAGCCAAAACGTTCATCTGGTTTTTCCAGCCTTTTCATAGTAATTATTGCTGGAAGTGCAGTTTACCGTGATTGAGAATGTTTTTTCGCCATGGGACTGTTAACTAATTGAATATAGCATACGGTCCAATGACTGATTCAACGTGTTATAAAAATCTTGGGGGTTCTTACCCGACAGTCTATCTGCACATTGTTTTCAAGTTTATGAATCTTGGCTAGCAATTTACTTAGTTTTTATCGCACGTTTAAAGAAGCAATAAATGAATATCAAAGCTTAAATTTTCCTCGTTAAAATTACCTGAAGGGACGCTGGAATGGTTTCTTGCCCTGGGCGCCAAAACATCTCGGTCCGTGCAGGCACGTATGGCCAAATGAACCGCGATAAATTGAAATCAATCCCAAATTTCTCGATATTCGGAATAAACGCTATTCTCCCATCTCGGCAGGCCATATCTCGTGCACTTTTTTCAAGACTACCTTTTAACTTTAAAGGGAGTGTGCGACACGCTTTATTTATAGCGGCGATATCTATCTTCTCCATAATTATTTGCCCACCCTCGCCGTCCCCACCTCTATCCCTCCCCTTCTCCCTCCTATATTTTCACCTCCTCCTCCTGGAAGCCGCGTTTGGTTGCGGCGTTCTGTGGGACGGGAGAAGAGCGTCGGTGTACCCCAAACTCTTCGGGTTTTGGACCTAGAGAGTTATATTTGGGCCCGCAACAATAAACTCGACTTCGGTTCCTCGGTTTCCTTTTTAACGGCTGCTTTACGACTAGATATTCTCGCCATGTAGCGGCAGAATGTACCAAGAGGGTTCGATTTTTAAAAAAGTGCGAGAGAGACACAGCAAAGGAGAGGAAGAGAGAGAGAGAGAGATGGATAGGTGGAGTGAGGAAGGAAGAAACGCTGGATCTGGAAGAGACCTTAATGTCGTATGCGGCATGTCCCCTCGCCTTTCCTTCTCGCGTTCAAGCGGAGAAGGGGCGAATGGACAGCGTATATAAGCGAAGGGGAAGAGGGTCATGCGTGGGAGTATCTTTGCGGCTCCTCAGAAATGGATGAAGAGAGGCGGAATGAATCAAGAAGACGTATATACACGCGCGTGAGCGCGCGCAAACACTCCCTCTCTCTCTCTTTTAAGAGAAGGGGGGTTTTATCGCCTCGGAAGTGACATAAAACCTCTCTCCGTGACACGTATACGTTTCGCAACTCCATTCCCCTTTCCCCCGAAGAAGTGTTGCCTATGTATAGGGCAGCGGTGAAAAGAAATACGATAATTGTTTCGAATGTCCCAGATTTTTTTCATATGGTTGTACGCTGTTGGATTTTTTCAGACTCCGTCCGATTATCATACCATTCGTTTCGAAAGAAAGCGGATGCACACTAAAGCACAGCAACTATTAATGCTTGAAGGTAATGATTAACATTAAGATCCGGTGAAGGCATTTATGGTGGACCAATGGAGCGGAAACATGATATTTAAACGGCATGTTTTGTGGAATAGTTTATTGCGAAGTTAAGATCTGTGAGGATTAATTAAGTTGTGATCGGTTTCTAGTATAACATGAACAAATGCCTAAAGTAATCGTTTACAATTTAGAACTGTCCAATCAATCCATGTATTTTTCTTATTTGAAGTTTTGAACTTCACTTTAATTAGATATGAAATAAGTATTTAGATATTTATAATAATTTTTTCATTAGATTGCATATTAACTGTGAAAATCTGATGTAGCCACCACATGACTTTCTCCATACCTGTAATATTTCTAAAAATTCCAAATAGGTTAAATGATAATAAATATTTTAAGAAACTGTGAGAAAAATTTAAAGACTTGACAAAGAACAGAAATAAATTCTTCTGATATTGGATATAGCCAGAAAGCTCCAACAATTAAGAAAATTAAAAGGAGCGTTAATAAGACGTAAGCATAAAGTTTTTACAATAGTCACCGGTAGGTGGTGTGGGGGTGGCAGTTAATAAATTAGTTCTGAAATATCTCTTACACAATTATATGAGAAAATGTTTCAAACAAAGGTCGTAGAAAATTAAATTTTCTACTGTCTTTATTCCAGTACGTGTTTACATTCATCAAATATTAAAGCAAACATTTGAAAAATACGGATGTGACAAGAGTAAACACCCATTTCCGATTGGGCGATGTTTAACAAAAACTTAACAAAATTGTCAAATATAAATTTTCGCATTGACCTAGCTAATAGCTTTTGAGTTAGAGCACCCACATAATTTCTATCACACACACAGATACCATCGAGAAAATGGTCAAAACGTGTTCAGGGGACCTCAAAACGTGTATTTTCGTTGAAATCTCGAAATCGATTTTTTTATGAAAACAATACTTTCTCCTATACTAAGTATGGAGGAAATTGATCGGACAATAGCGATGGTACAATATATGCAGGGTTTTATATGTGACACAATCGTAATTGCCCGTCAAATATGACGGGATTATCATAAAAGTATTCCAAATATATATGATTTCGATATGAAAAATCAGTAAGATCAGTGTGACCTGGTTTGGCTTTCATGCACAATAAAATCAGTGTTTTTGAAAGTTATCTTTGTTTAATTATACTGTTTAAGTAATTAAAAGTAGAGAGGTCAAATGAGTATCCCAATATTTGCTGAAAATAAGAGGAAAATCGAAAGAGTTAGGTATAATGCATAAAGAAGTAGCTGAAATTTACTTGAAACATTTGAGCAAATTATGTTATTTAAAACGTATAGAATTTAACTTAATAAATGAATTATTTTACTCTTATTAACTCGTAAAAAACAGGTTAATGTGAACGAACTGTCAATTTACCACCAAATGAAAAATGTGTAGTAACTTACTTGCTATTAACTAAATACATGAACTGCAATGAGTTTAACTATATTTTAACCTCGCATTTTTCTTTTAACTATATTAGTTTTGAATATTTTCCAGAAAAATCACTTTAGTTAAAGAAATTTAAATAAAAGTCATAAAATGTTATTTTTCACTACTATTTGAAATTCGGTTTGAAATATTTGCTGTATTATCAGTTAAAGAAATCCATTGAAAATTACGTGACCTATATTTAGTTTTATGAATCTTCTCTTCGCATAACTAATGTAAGTTAAATACCTCATCCTTGAAATATTTTAAAATGTAAACGAAAAAGGTCTGCATGTCAAGGAATGGCTTTTTGCGTGATTAATATATGCGTTGCTAATTTATAACTCCGGTTAATTATAAGACGCACTGCAAAAAACTATGAAAATAACAATAAAAATAGTTAATTACCAAAAATTTCAATAGGAAGTTAACTGAAAAGAAATTAATGAAAAACACTATTTTAATTATAAATAATTCGGGTGCCTTCTCTCTCTCGTACTAAAGCATTCAAAACACACTTTCCTTACGCATATAGTATAAGGACGACAATACAATCTCGAATTTTGACAATGACAAGGTCGGCAAGACAACATATCTTTAAAAAGATTAAAATTTACCAATAAATGTGATTTAAACGTATAACTTGAGAGATTTCGAACCGAAGGGAAAAGTCGACGATGAGAATAAGAATTTATGTTTATTTTTCTTTAAAATGGTCAAGATCCGAAAATCGTCGGTCAATTACTCCTAATTTAATTTTGCAAAAGAAAAAAGTCTGCAAGTGAAAAAAAAGATATTTTTAAGTTTTCTCTTATGGGGATTTCTATAGAGCGTCCGGTGGACCGACGGACGGACCTACGTACAGAATAAGGATATTATGTTTATAATGATTTGACTACACTGAATCATATGGTACTTTTCAGAAGGGTTGTGGAAGCCAAAGTCATCAGATTCTGTCGAACCAGATCGAATACAATAAAAGTATTATCTGAACTCACTTATTGTGAATAAATTTACAATTAATTTTTTTATATCTCATACACTGTGAATTAATTTAATAATACCTATGCTAGTTGCAGCAAGTTTCATAACTTATTATCAGAGAATCGCATATTATAAAACTTAATAAGAATGATGTATAATACCTGTATTCATAATATTATTTATGTGTAGCAATAATTTTAAACCCGAAGTAATGAAACACAAACCAAAATTTACAGTGCGAAAAAATATTTTTGATACTAACTTTGGCTAATTTCCATAAATGAATGAGGATCACGATTGGTTTCGATGAATAATCATCATCATAAGGTAACAATTAATCTCATTCATTTGTGGAAATTAGCCAAAGTTATTATAAAAAATATTCCATCGTACTGTTAAATTTGGTTCGATAATGGAATTCCACGAATTCTCAGCCTCGTCCATTAACTTCATAATAAAATACATATTAGAGACATTCAGTTAAAGTGTCTTAAGTCGAAGAAATATTTCCACTTAAACTTCGTAGAATAAGGAATGACCATAAAAAAGAGGTGAAAATGAAATATTTTCAGATATGGATTTATAGAAGCGCAAACATATGGCCGTTTTTCAATTTTTAAAACTCGTAAAATACGAGTCCCTGTATTTAATAGCCAGTACCCTTCCAGCTTATAATTCATAAAATTTTATTTATGACGACTAGTTTACTTTTGGTTTTATCGATTTTCCTGGTCCTTAAGATAGTTAAATCTGATAACGCTGGGCGACGAGCACACAGATATGCCAACGTTTTGCATGGATATTAATCATGTAGCAGTGATCATCTCTCGAAGAAGAATCTTTGTATTCATTGTTTCAGATAAATAAATATCGTTCTCGAAGTGAAGAGATGAAGTCGGACACAATCAGCAAACGAGTTCTGTCATTTTACCGTTTGCTTACATTAATGATTCCTAGTACTTCGTTCGAATAATGTAGTTTGCTCTTGCTTGTATGAAATAATTCGCCTAAAAAGGTTTAATATCAACATTGAAGTACAATTGACTATCAGAAATTCCATTTTGTTTGACTCAGTCGGTTATCTCCAGGAGGTTAGTATGTTGAAACAGAATGTAAAATATTTTACAATATTTTTTATTTTGCACTATCTTTTTGTTACTATTTTTTAAATATATGGTGGCGTGCTTAAGATGGTTTCGAGTATTTCAAAGGATATGCACTGATCATAATTCAGAATGATTTCAGTCAGATTTTTAATTTACGAAACTATCCGTCTTAAAACTTAAAATGACCATTCCTGTATTGGCAACGGGTTACGTATTTTGTTGCAAACGCTACTACAAGAAAAAATTGTAAATTCCTCGTTTAATATGCCATACTTAGTCTTTAGAAAAATCGTTTTCGAGATTAGGATAATAAATTCATGTCAAAAGTCTACATTTCGAACTTTTATCAGGAAACATCCGTTTTTAGGAGCAATATCCTATAGAGACTGCCGCGAAACCGAAGACGCTCGTGTAGGGGGTGGAACGGAGGAAGACGAAAAATAGAAGAAAGACGGTTCCTTTTTCGTGTCTCTCCGCGAAATAAATCACTCTTTATAGTCTTTTTATGACTTTAATACTTGCGCCAACGGATTTTCACTCCCGTCCATATAAGTTGGACCGTGAGAAAACAAGTTTTGAAATCCTTTCACGGGTGCACGAAACATATATAAAAAAGGTTCTCTCTCTATTTTCTTTGACCAAATAATGCATCTTTCGAAGAAGCGGAAAACCCTTCTCTTCTCACACTCCTCCCTTCGTCCCGCGGTAAGGAAGCATTCGTTAAAAACGCCGGCTACCATCGTGAGCGGAATTCGTGATTCTTTTGTCAAAGACGTCTGCGTGGGCGGGTTTTCGGTTCTTTTACGTATTCCATAAGAGAATCGAGGGAGGAAGAGGGGGAAAAGGGAGGGGTAATCGGAGGAAACAAAAGCAAAGCGACAGGCGAGGGAGGAACGGGTGGAGTCGAGGAAAAATATAGGGAATAGTGAAAACGCCATCTGAGCGCAGCAGACATTTTAATCGGAGTCCTTCGGCAGTACGCAGGACACGCTGACTGTGTAATTACTAGCGTCTTGTGTGGCCCTTCGTGCTCGTATGTAATTGGCGAAAATATCACAGTTCTTAACTGGTTATCCTAACTACCAATATTATAGGGATATTAATCTGAAACGAATGCTATTTACAACATAATGTTTTTTGAGGTAAATTCTTGCCATCACACGCATTGAAAATCTTGTTAAGAATACCATTGCATTAATATCTTTAGATACTTTAGGAACTTCACCGAAGAATAGCAATTAGTTTAATTGCTGCCATTTTTTTCTAAATAGCATTTGTTTAGAAATAAATGTAATTAATTGCGACAGTATCATATTAAAGCAAACTATCACATTGATTCGTATAAGAGCTATCACATGCTACAGGCTAAATACATATAATAGGAGAACTGATTTCATATTTTCATGCCAAGTTAAATGCAAATTTAAATATTTTATGGATATCAGCGTAATGAAATACAAACAAATTTATGATAATTGTCGTTGCATTTTCTAAATTACTATTAAGAAATGGTTAATAAACTAAGTCGTAGTTTACTAAAATAGGGAATAGGAATGGTCATAAATAAAACTAAACCAACTTCAAAATTATTCTTAATTTTTGCGAATACGTTTAGAAAGAAAGAAACCGAACAAATTAATTTACTGGTGCTAGGAACGCTACCCTGAGAATCGCCGAAGAGCACCTTCAGGTTACCAAAGAGTACTACTGTGTTCGCGAGCACTAAGTTGGGAACCCCTGCTATATAGAGTCTGAATTCGTAAGAATTGTTTGCACCGGAGGTCGAGCCTTATAACTCCCGATATCATAATTTCCCCCCAGGCCCTCCATTATTTTTTCGCCTCAACCGAAGTGCTGACCCCTGCTTCTCACTTTCCAGTCTAAAAAAATCCACCCCCTTCCGACCACTCCGGCTCGCGGCATAAGATAGGGTCGGACGTAGGCTATTTAAAAGTTTAATCACTGCCGGTCAGAATGGTCAGCCACGTCCGGTAGTGGGAGTAAAGCGTGGCGCAGGAAGCGAAGATAGAAGAGAAAGTGAAAGTGGAAGCTATATGGGAGAGAAAGAGGCGGTGGATCTCTAGAAAAGTCCGAGGGTAGAAAGAGAGAGGCTGAGTAAAGGAAATGGAACATAGTAGAGAGAAGAAGAGAAGGAGAATGGGAAAAGGAAGGGGAATAAGGAGAAGAAATGAAAGCAGGAACGAAAGGAGAGAGAGAGAGGGTAAAAAAGTGGAACGGTAGAATGCACGAGAAAAATATCGCGAAAGAGAGAGAGGGAGGGACGTGGTCGGAGATGAATAATACAACTCGGGAAAAAACGGAGGAAGGAAAAAAGACAGAGAAGGGAGGATACAGAAACGGAAATCATTCTGGGAAATGGTAGAATTTTTTCGTCCTGCGGCCGCGGCTGTGAATTAATTTTAGCGGCGCATAGAAACAGAGGAAAAGTTGCATTTAGCCAGTTTAAAAGTTATTTTAGACCGTCACAGGAAATCTTCAACAGATTATGCTAATAAGTACAGCATATTCCTTGTTTTTGCTTTTTTCCGAACCAAAATATGTGTATATATGTAGGCATAAATGCATAATGATGCTCATCTATATATGTCGGTAGAATGCTCGACTTTGGTTGTTGGTTCAAACCCCGACGTTCTCGCTGTCGTCGTTAACACTCCTAATGTAAATGCCTTTGCACTTGTTACTACCTAATGGCACATTAATAATTTTGAATGCATTCGACGAGCCACACCATTATTTCTTTTCCTACCAGAGCAAGTCCCTTTTCTCAGGGTTCCGCGGATGTGAAAACTTTACCATTAATTTGATCCGCGAAACCCAATCCGTCTTACCGCTTCTTTCAGCGTAGTCATGACTGAAAATATCCAAAGACACTTAAAAATCCTTACATTTTTTTATTCTCGAGGAAGTGCCGCAGAAGATGGATGGGTGCCTAAAGACCTTCTAGGAGTGCCTTAATGAAACATTCCTTTTTTATGAAATATCCGTCGCTAACAACTCCCATGACCCGACCCCATCTCTTCCGCGGGCCAGAGTCCGTTATTCCCATTCGCGCGAGAGTGCAGGCAGAGGCGGGGGAGAGGTGACTACTATAGGCGGAGGTTTGGGGGTTAGGGTGAAGACACCGTGGAGGGATGTAGGACTTATCAATGCGTTACAGCTGCGCATACCTGTGAGGGGAGGGGTTAATAGATATGAGCGGAAGAGGGACGCGAAACATGGGAAATAGGTGTAATTTCCGGGAGAGTTATAAGCGGAGAAAGATTTAGGAGGGGAGGGATGGATTGGAGGGAAGTGCGTTCATTAAAACTCGCATTTCCGCATGCATCTCCATGAATGAATAGGGCCAACAACCACCGCTCTTCAACCGCGCCAAGCCGAAAAGCCTTAGCGACCAGGTTTGCGTGGGCGATTACGGCTTTAAAACGTTCGTATGAGGAAAGGATAGGAGGCGGATGGAATGAAGAAACGAGTGTGAGAGGATAAGGAGGAATGAAAGCAGAGTTAAACAGGGTTTGTCAACTCCCCAAGGAAAAATAAAGGGACCTCTTGCGTTTGCTCCTTGGTGTCTTTCGAAACCATTTGTAAACGTTCCTGCGGCCTTCTATCTCCCCTCCACCCTTTTCCCTAAGACTTCTTCGTGCCAGAGTTCTTCAAAACAATGCCTACGAGTGAAACTGAGTTCATTAGCTCATTCCTTCTCTTCCCTGATTCACCTTGTTCTTCTGTCCTCTCTCCCCCATCTTTTTCTTCCTCTCTCTCTCTCTTATCATCCTTCACTTCTTCCCTCTCTTCCTCTCCTTTTCCCTATTCCTCTTTCTCTCTCTTTCTAAACCACTCTTTCTCTCCCTCCCTTTCTAACATACTTCTCTCTCCCTCCCTTTCTAACTTGCCTTCTCTCTCCCTTTCTTTCTAACTTATTTTCTCTCCTCCTCCCTTTCCAATTTACCTTCTCTCTCCCTTTCTTTCTAACTTATCTTCTCTCCCCCTCCATTTCTAATTTACCTTCTCTCTCCCTTTCTTTCTAACTTATCTTCTCTCTCCCTTTCTTTCTAACTTACTTTCTCTCCTCCTCACTTACTAACTTACCTTCTCCTTCCCTCCCTTTCTAACTTACGTTCTCTCCCTCCCTTTCTAACTTACCTTCTCTCTCCCTTTCTTCCTAACTTATCTTCTCTCCCCCTCTCTTTCTAACTTACCTTCTCTCCCCCTCCCTTTCTAACTTACCTTCTCTCCCCCTCCCTTTCTAACTTACCTTCGCTCTCCCTTCCTTTCTAACTTACCTTATCTCTCCCTTCCTTTCTAACTTACCTTATCTCCCTCTCCCTTTCTAACTTATCTTCTCTCTCTCCCTCCCTTTCTAACTTACCTTCGCTCTCCCTTCCTTTCTAACTTACCTTATCTCTCCCTTCCTTTCTAACTTACCTTATCTCCCTCTCCCTTTCTAACTTATCTTCTCTCTCTCCCTCCCATTCCAAGTTGCCTTATCTCCCCCTCCCTTTCTAACTTACCTTCTCTCTCCCTCCCATTTTAAGTTACCTTATCTTCCCCTCCCTTTCTAACTTACCTTATCTTCCCCTCCCTTTCTAACTTACCTTATCTCTCCCTCCCTTTCTAACCTACCATCTCTCTCCCTCACGTATCTCTCTCCTCCACTCTCCTCTCCTTGCTCCTCTCTTCCTCCCTCTGTCTCCCTCCTCTCACCCTCCCTTTACCTCGTTCTCGCTCTATCGTCATTCTCTCCTATCTTTCTTTCCCTCCCCCTACCCATCTTAAACTTTGTTTCCTCCTTTCCCTCTCCTCGCTCTCCCTCTTTCTCTTCTACTTTCTTTGTTCCTCTCCTTCCTTCCCACTACCTCTCTCTAACCCATCTCTCTCTTTCTCTGTCACACCCTCGCTCCTGTCATCCTCTCGCCCTCCAAACTCGTCTCCACTTTATCTCTCTGTCCATCTTCTCTACCGCCTTCTTTCCCTCTTCATTCTCGCCTTTTGTTTTCCTTTTCGACCGCTCATCGTTTTCTTTCCTTCCCATTTATTTTCCTCCCTCTCTTCCTATTTACTTTTCTCAGTGTCTTCATCAATCCATCTTTCTCTCGTTCTCCCTTTTTATTTTTCGCTCTTTGTATTTTTATTTATTGCTCTTATCCTAGTTTTCACCAAGGTTTATGTTCCATGCCTTTCCTAAAAGAGTTAATTCAGTTAATGCTATGAATCCTATTTAATGGTCGCTCCTACGAATAACTTAGCTTTAAACTATACAATGTATGCGGTTTATAGTTGAGTGAAAATATAAAATTTGCCATTTCTTTATCTTCTTTTAAAAAAATTATTGTCTTTCTTAATAACATTAATATTTTGTTCTCGTAAATGGTCTTATCAGCGAGTTCTGCGAAATATTTTTCTCTTTATTAATTTAAAAAATAATTCTGTTTTATCTTTCCCTCATTCTTTTAAAACGTGGCTCTTTCATTAGCAATTTGATTGCCCGCATTTTTATTTCAATGCTTATTTTATTATAAAAGGTATGAGATTTTAAATGCGTGAATACTTTCTCAATATACTGCGCATATGAGAAAGTAAAAATTGAAAAAAGTACTTACCTCAGGCATCCCCTATAGGTTATGAAAGGTGAATTACCACTGAATACGGCTACACTGTAGCCTAAATACGCACCTGGTTATACATTACCTTGCTGTGGCTATTGGGGATTCATTTTTTTAGTCTCATATACGTATTATATTGAGAAAGTATTGTAATCGTGAAAAAACTCGACTTCGAAATTTTAACGGAAATACACTTTTTTGGTATCCCTGAGTCCATAAAAGTGGTTTTCGCCATACCCTCTGTCTGCCCAAACGCGTATATAAAGTCGAATAATATCTCGTATTTATGCAATATATCATCTTTTGCAGACCCTTTTTTACTTTCTCCATACGTATTATAGGGGTAAGCATTGTTTTCATGAAAAAATCGACTTCGAGATTTTAACGGAAATACACGTTTTGAGGTCCCCTGAACACGTTTTGACCATTTTCTCTGTCTGTGTGATAGCTTTGTTGTGGGTGCTCTAACGCAAAAACTATTAATCAGATCAATGCAAAATTTTATATTTAACATTTTTATAAAAGTCAAAATAACTGTTTAGTTTTTAGTAAACATCGGACAACCGAAAGCGGGCGTTTACTCTTGTCACTTATCCGTTATTTTGAGATATTTGCTTTAATATTTGATAAATGTAAAAATGTAGTAGAATAAAAGTTGTAGGAAATTTAATTTTCTACAACCTTTGTTTGAAACGTTTTCCCATATAATGCATTGTTTAAGAGATAACTTATATTTTTAGCTGCCACCACCACGCCACCTACCGACGACTTTTGTTAACAATTGACGCTTAGTTACGTCTTAGTAACGCTCCTTTTTCTTGTCTTACTTGTTGGAGCTTTGTAGCTATATGAAATATCAGAAGGCTACGGTTTGAGTTTATTTCTGTTCTTTGTCAAGTCTCAAATTTTCTCGGTTTCTTAAAATATTTGTTATTATGTAACCTATTTGGAATTTTTAGAA
This sequence comes from Tanypteryx hageni, assembly GCA_028673005.1. Lineage (NCBI taxonomy): Eukaryota > Metazoa > Arthropoda > Insecta > Odonata > Petaluridae > Tanypteryx > Tanypteryx hageni. The sequence continues at coordinate 72,113,774 of CM054113.1, forward strand.
AAATTACAAGTATGGAGAAAGCCATGTGGTGGCCACATCAGATTTTTGATAAAAATGTTATTGAACAAAAATAAAGGGTAGTTTATTGTTGGCGATTTTTAGAAAAAGTTGATTTGCTCAAAAATGGCTCCAAGAAATTTTATTAAAATCAATCCAGTTGTAGAGCTTGATACTGCTTAAGCCACATGTCTCAAAAAATTACTATATGGCGTCCAGTGTCATTACCATGCACGCTAAGCTACCTTACCTAAGCCCTATGACGTCACGCCTCCGCCGCGATCCACTCAAAATCTTACTACAGCCTTACAGTTAAACTAAATCGAATGATATCTCGTAATTGTGGGAAATATCATTCATAATAGACACTCGGAAGAGATGAACGATATTGCGAAGCAGTTAAGGGTACGTTATTCTTAGATATTTTGAAACCAAATTCGATTTACCCAAAAATTTCTATAAGGATTTTGATTAAAATCTATCCAATAGTACATCCTGATGTCACAAATAATAGTAACTAATCCGTATTTCTCACAAATTAATATATATCGTCCAGTGACATTGTTTTTGTACAAGACGCTCAGCGCATGCGTCAGACGGAAGTGAGAGGTTGATGGTGTCAGTCGCTTTGGTTCTGTTGCTACGCGTTATTAACATAATTGGCAGTGAATTGGCAAGCAGACAGTCAATTTCGGGGCAATGAGTGTAGTGAGACCAAACGTATATGAGAAAGTTTGTGCAATGTATATTTATTATATTTAAGCGCTTATTCTTGAATTTTTGCGCCAAAAGTTCGATACTTCTCTGGTGAAAACAATCAATTTGATGCAGAAAATACAACATGCACCATCCGTGGCGGGCAAATCGCAAAGGACTAATTTGGAAATATTTGATTTCAAAATCTCGCTACTTGCAAAACGCTATGATAAACTAAACGCCTATTCCTCTTATAACGTGTTTCTCTGCCCTCCATTTCTACCGTATTCCGTGCACTTTCATCCCGTCCTTTTGCCGCCACAACTATATTTATCACTCGATCAGTTATCATTTATCTTTTCATCCGTTTTCCATCAACATTTCGTTTGGTCGCATGTTAATTAATCTCCTTTTTTGTGGAGCAAGTGTGTCACGACGCATTCTTCTCTTTTTTGGCCCCAATTTTTGTCAGGAATCCGCTTCAGGCGAGCGATAGTTCATCCGTCACTCATTATCGCGGTGGCATCTGTCTTTATCAGATAAAATGCTGTCATAATATAGATATAGAGTAACATGCGGGGATCATTTCTCGATCGATTTATCATCGGAACAAGTTTTTGGTCGTGATGAACTTATTGGTAATAAGACGTTAATTGATCGACTCATAGTGCCAAACATAGTTCTCAACAGCTATGTGTTATTGTATTGCCTCAGATGAAACGGCGTGGTTAGGAGTGTCGTTTTCACGGTTAGTATGGAATTTTGATCACTTATACTCCTGCAGTTTTTATGTTAATATAATTAGTAATTATCTTTCGCATACCCTAAAGGAGATATTGAATCCTAAACTCCGCCGTATATTTAATTTAATATTCCTGTTAATAATATGCAGGCTTATATTATTTCTTAGTCTCATTTTTTCGCATCGCTGTCCATAATTATTCTTAATATGTACGTCCATAATTATTCAAGAATCAGGATTTTTTCGTGAGGTTAAAATGGTAAATTTATTATGAATAAATATTTTTTAGGTCTCAGAGAATCATAGCATAAAATCTTTTAGGTTGATAGCGTATTCAAATTCTAGTTTTGAGCGACATTTGGGTGCGGTATATACAATTTTTATATAGGCTACCTTTCTTAGCAAATAGTGCTGAAATAATACCAGTTTATTTAAAAATGTTTTTATGATAGGCAAAACGTCATAACGCAAAATTTTTAACTTATATATTTTTATATTTAATGTACAAACTAAAGTATCTTACTAGCAAACGTTCTGCATAGGATCTGCAAATACACTACCCCAAAAGTTCTTTAGTGCATTAGATATGAAAATTTCATGCCAAAACAAATATTTAGCATTAAAATTTCATCAGAAAATTTTATTAGGACTATAGCATTTACTATATAAATCTTTAAATAGAATTATATTTTAATGTTGGTCTTCTCGTTGAAGCTTGACTGGCCGAATGCTTTAGTGAGGCGGATACTGCTCATGCTCTCTTATAATATGGCGAAATTTTATAAATTAATTGACTAGTCAAACTTCAAACCATTGAATTTCTATCTTTTAGACATTTGTTCTCGTAGGCTAAGCTCTTTCAGCTTTCTCGAAGATAGCCTTCATTGATTAGTCGAAATGTATATTTCATAGCTTTTGTACACAATTGAATTTAACGATTTTCAGTCTTCCTGGCAGAATTTCTAAAAGGTGAGCAGTTTCTAGACTCTATGGTACATACACTGGTTTAGAATTCCAATTTAAAATTTGATACTTTAGCAATACCACAATTCTGCTGACTCAAATTAAATATTTTTCCTCCTATATCACTTGATGCGAATCTGCTCTTTGGTGAATAATGTGATCTTAAAACATATTAAGATAAATTTGTCCCATCACATTAACAACATTCAACTGTATTATTAAACAGTCACTTGACGCTATAAATTGATACGAGAGGAATTATTCATTTTATTTGGATGGTAACTCTTAATTAGAGAAAATTAAAGGTTCATTAATGCTCAATTTGGAAATCATTAACATGTTCGGTGGAGGCCGAATAATTAGCGAATTTTTAAAAGGTCCATTAGTAAGCATTGTGGAAATGTTTGCCTTGCTTAACGTAGGGCACTTAATTAACGAAATTTAAATGGTCGATTGGCTCGCTAGATGGCTATAATGTTTGCGTGAGCAGAGTGGCTAAGTACCTCGCGGCTTCCCTTTTTAGTACCTGGCGTCGTTTACTTCCCTTTTCGAATCGATCCACGCGCAACGATCCCCCTCACCCGCCAATCACACGCGCGCCGCGGTCTCCTAGACGACGAACACCTCAAGGGGACGATTAAAAATGGAATTCCTCGCATCCTTCATTCTTCGAACGTAAGAAACATGTCGCTTCGAACAGATAAGGATCCCCCTTTACTCGACTCCCACGTACTCTTATCATTCCCACCTCCTCCCCTCCCGAACAGCTCTCTTCCTCCCATTTCCCGATCCTTTCACTCGCCGCATGAGGGGCAATGACTCTTCATTAGTTGGAGCTCATTGAATACGTTCTGGGGGACCGATTCGTGCGGCGGCGATGAATATACCATAGACTGGTAGACGTCTCCCTCATCCCCTTCTTTCGACATCGTTTATCTGGCTTCATCGGGAATTCTAGAGGTTTTAGGTGGGATACGAAATACCACTAGAGTCGTCTGCTTTCGTCATTTTTCTAGGGTGCCATCTGGGATTCTGGGATTTTGGGTATAATGTGTTAATGCGATTTCGTCTCTCTATCTATAACCATTTTAGAATTTTCAGTTTGTGTCATGAGTCAATATATTAAGGAGTCATGATCTCAAAACAGAATTATGGATCTCATCTTCCTAATAGACCTAAAATGGTTGGGAAAGCCAGATGCGCGTTTTGACTAAAAGCGGCCGTCATCAGTGGTCATCCACCGACAGTAGAGCCTTTTATATATGACGACTGCTTCGTGGTGTAAATGCGGAACTGGTTTTCTCAATATTTTTGGGAGTTTTCGAGGGAGCTGTCATTATGCTAGAAATTTTGGATTAAACGAAATTAGATTACACGCTTAAAACAAACTTTATACGAGCATGTAATTATTTGAAAAATGGGGAATAGGATAAACAAAACCTCTGGAAAAATTCACTAGGCATGGTTGATGTTATGGGCAGGTAAAAGCTAGTAGTCTTAGCACAATTAATTTTTAGCTTCGCATACTTTTAACGCAATATGCTTATCAGAAGATCAAATTTAATCTATGTGTTTTTCTGTTAGAACATACTACAAATCAGAAAACTCTCTCAGCTCAGCGCATTCTTATTTTAGTATACATTTCCGTTTATGTTCCCATCGTAAATTTAGTGACAGTCCGAGGTTGCCGACGTTTCACGTCGGGTACATCGTCTCTCGAAACAATTTCGTTCACGCGGAAGCAGTTTTTGATAGCAGCACATGGAAGACCTGAGAGTGCGTTTGGCGAGGAACCTATCACAACCGCGCGTGCAACAAACGCGATCCCTCCTCTGGACGCTGCGGCAACCGCGGGGCGTATTGACAAACCGTAGGTGTCGTAAAAGCTTTATCAACGTACTTATACAATCTGACATGGGGATCTTAAAAGGAACTTGTTAAATTCCTCCAATCAGAATTCATTAGGAGTTTAGCCCCGGGCAAGAGAGAGAGAGAGAGAGAGAGTGAGTACTAATGGAAATGCCCTCCCCCCTCTCTCTCTCCTTAACTCCTACTCCCTTTCTCCTCCCTCCCCCTCATACGACCCGCTCTTTCGCGGCCTGTTGGCAGTTTGCTTTATTTTTAGTGCTTCCTAACGCCGTAGGTTTCGACAGGCCACGCAACGTCCTCCATCTCAAGAGTACTACTAGCATCGCCGCGGGATTTCCTCTCTCCCACCCTCTGCTCTTTCCTCTTCCCCTTCCCCCCGTCAAATGCGAAATTCTCGAAAGAGAAAAATCCGAGGCTATTGCGAAGAAAGGGGTTCGCTAAAACGCAATTAAACGAGGAATTCCTTCGGTTGGACATACTCCTAACTCGTCCTCTCGCACCACCCTTTATAAATCTGCTGTCTTTAAAAGTTTCCTGCCTCACCTCCTCTTCGGATTCCTCTATAAATCCTTCTTTAAGTAATTCGAACAACCACCCACTTTGTTAAGTCTGCTGCCGCAAGTGGAGGTGAAATTCTTGAGGAGAGTTTCGCAATAATTTGGCACGAGAACAGAAACTGTCATTAATAAGTGCACTTGCTCATGTAAGCTTGGTGTCTCCTTTTATCTCTTTCATGTTTTACTATTGCTTGCTGTTCTTTCCTTGCATGCCACCCTGTGATTCATTTTTCATTATCTAAAGAAGCAATGAAACGACATTAATGTGAGACTAATGCTTGACTCAATGATATTTGTTAATTTAAGTGATTTGTTTCGTAAATAAACATTGGTATATATTTTTCCTACAACTTTTGTCCAAGTGTTTACAACATAACTTTCAATTATTTAAAATTACTATATTTTATCAAAATAAAAGTTTTATTGTAAATAAGGAGATTCATCAGAATTGAAAACATATAATGCTTACTACTCCGATTATTCTAAATTGATAAATTACAGAGAAAAAGTATTAGATCAAGGTATGCGTTTCACATATAACTTCAGTTTCGACGATTTTTTAAAAGTTCTCGTTAATTAGAAAAATTAGTTCCCTATACCACGATAAAATTTCCCTTGTATTATGTTTTCCAGCGGATGAATATCAAAGAATTGCGTCACTGCAGAAATAATAATTCTCGTTCTAGGCGTAATAAAGCGAGATGAGTGAGATACGTCATAGGCAAAACGAATCAAAAGCGACCTCTGAAATAGATAGAGAGAGAAAGAAAAGAAAGAAGTCAGAGGAGATGGATCCTCTCTCCTATTTGTAATTCCGTATCCGTAACTAAGAAGGAATCGGTTTCGCTCCTTGAGCACGCGTCAAGTCACGGTTGGTCACATCGGATGATAGGCCGCCCTCTTACGTGTAAGCGTTGAGGTCGCGGGTTTGAATTCCTCCAGGGGGCAACACGCGCATCAATTCCGCCTTTTCAATCGCTCAAAAATCTCCTCCCCTTCTCTCTTTTTCATCCACATCAACAAGAGAGCATGTATAGCGATGAACGAAGACGCTGAGAGCAAATTAAATTCATTAACGATGGCTCATAAGAGTAGTAAGTGATTGTAAAAACTGTATAGTGTTCTTACTATTAACTCTTGAGCTTTTATAATAAAAAAATTAAGGTAATGCACCGAGTTAGTGATTTTCTTAAATATTAATTTTAAATGTCGAAAGGCCTTCTTTTTCGTAATAAAAGGAAATTCACCACTCTGTGAGGTTGAACGCTTTAAAATGGGCTTTTATGCCCTTGGTCGTGATTATAATTTTCTAAAGAATTATTTTGAATGCATACAAATGAATAAACAAATCTCAATAATGGCAACAGAACGAAAAATCTGCTCGAAGATAAAATAAAATCCGACGTCGTCAATCTCAATTCGCTCCCTCAGACATCTCATTTTTAACGCATAGAAGTTAAATAAAGTAATGAATTTAGCGAGTGGTGCTATTAATTAAAAACGTTACTTATAAAAAATCTACTCTTTCGTATTAAAAGACCATGAGCCATTTTATAAAGATGCATTTTCTATCCTTTGTCGTAATTCGCTGTCTATAGAGGTGAAAATAAATGAGTAAAATCAAACAAAGCTAACCGAACGCAAAAACGTCATCAGAATATAAAAAATAAATAAAACGAAACCGCTGACAATCTTAATAGTATCCCGCGGGAAAACTCATTTTGAATGTACAGAAATAAATAATTCCTAATCGAGTTAGCCGAACGCAAGAAAATAAGTCGCTCCAGAACGAGTAAAAAAAAACATCGGCGCTATCGCCGCTGAAAATCAATCATCCGAGGCATTGCGAAGATGTATTCCGCGAGCGCGGCTGGGGGGGGGGGAGGTAGTAGGGGGGAAGAGGAGGAGAACGTTCTCCGCAGTCGAAGCAGGCCACACGGCGAGGGACGTGTCAATCCTTGCCGTCGCTCACGTCCGGCACGCGACGTAGAGGTATTTATATTCGTTGCATAAAAGAGGAGCGGAGTGAGAAAGAGGGGGAGGAGGAGTGGTACACACAGGAATAAGGGTAAAGTCAAAGCTGAGGAAGGGGATCGAGGAGTGAAGGAGAGGGGGGACATACCGACGCCACTTATAACGACCCCCCTCCTATCCTCTGCCTTCCCCTAAACCCGCTCGCGGGCAAATCTTAAAGGCATTTCCTCTTCGTCCTCCTATCTCTTCGAAAGCATCGCTCCCTATTCCCCGCTTGCCCTTGTCCCTGCCCCGCCTCCCTTGGCTACCCGCAACTTATCCTCCTCCCTGCCGTCTGGGTTCTTATATGATAACATTTTTGTAAATAATGCGTGCGTCGTGATGATCGCCTGATATATTATTGCATAAAGGCTGCCTGACTTTAGATTGGTGCTAACCGTTGAATGATCAATAGATTTCAAAATTTTTACCAATCAACGGACCTTCTGAAAGTTTAGCTAATGTCCTCTTCAAAAGAGAGTTTTCGAGCTAACATGGTATCAAAATATGTCCCTCCATCGTCAATGATGACGGCTGCTTTGTAGACGAAATGCGTATCTGGTTTTTACAACTTTTTTATGGCTTTCGAAGTGGCAAAGTTGGTCAAAGATCCTCTTGAACAAAACAACCGTACGTTAATTCAAAATGGTGATAGGCTGGGGAGATTCGCAATTTTATTAATTTCTGCAAAATTCTTTCCTACTGTAGAGACTTGCAGGCATCTGAAAGGCATTTATAAAGATCCATGCGAAGATTTGAGCACCAATAGCCGTATGAAGTTAGTGATAACAATAAGGCTAACATTTTTATCTTCATATCCTGGCGGGTTATTTTGTTTTATCTCCTTTACATTCCAGATCTTACGCCAACACACTTTCACTTAATTGGTCCGGTGAAAAATGCCCTTCTTGCGTAGTATTTCGATGAAGGAAACTGTTAAAACAGTTATTAAGCTGCGAGAGGCCAACAAGAGTTTCTGCTTCATTGGAATGGAAACAATGCTTCATCGTGAGCAAAATTCATTCCGTGGAAAGAGAACTACGCATGAAAGTAAACATACGTATCAGAGTTTTATTCCTGTGGATTTCGTATTAGATACTACCTTCGAGAAATCATTGTATTACGATTTTTAGGTCAGTATTTTCCTGTCTTTTTCACAGTTTTCCGATAGCATGGTAAACCTTACTTTGTGGTTTCGTTTAACTTTTTGAACTGGGTAAAATATTCAGATTTAATTTGCCTTATAGGGTAAAGCGAGGAGAGATGACAGGGGGGAGGAGAGATGCCGCATCTCTAGTTTACATAATCATATACAGGGGGCAGCAACGGTGGGCAATGCAGTGTGAACAGTAAAGGAGAAAGTACACGTTAACGAATTCATTCTTTATTGTGCATATTTTTGTGTGATTTAAAAACGAATTTCATTCACAGTTGTTGTTGGTAAGCGCCTGAATTTTCATAAATCATTTCTATTATTTTCATTTTGCATGTTTATCGGGGCAATAATGAAAAACTTGTTTTCTGTAGATGAAGTTGTGGACACGTGGCATGTTTTGTCTGGAGGAGAAGGGTGCGTCATCAATCCTAACATTTTAGGAGAGACGGCCGCTTATTTTGTAATAATATGAAATATAAAAAATTGTGGTATCTTAAGTAGATCTTGCTTTTCGGTTTACCAACACATATATTTCCATAAGCCATCTCTCCTACCCATAGTGAATCATCTTACCTACCCTAGGAAGAGAGATGGCAAAAAACAGGGTTTTGAAAAATCGCTTAAAATCAGATTTGAAGCCTTTTTAAAAAACTATTTCTATTTTTCCTAATATCTAAAAACCGCAGAATGCATTATTATCAGCGATCTTATGATTTCTCATCTATTCTAAAATCTACAATTTTTTGTTGAATTGTGCGTCATCTCTCCTCGCCTTACCCTATATGTCGATTCAGTTATTCTTCGTTTTGACCTATATTATTTTTTTCTTGATAGAGTTTTCCTGCTGATACGATCGTTCTAGGTTATATTTTCCGGCAGTATGATTTTTTATTTCAGTTACCTATTTTTATCGCCGAAACGCACTTGTAAATGTCTTCTTTTAAATGAATATCGCAATGAAAGTGTTTCGATGATAGTAATATATTTGGTCTACAGACTGTATTCGAATCATCGAGGTAATGCGGCGGTATACCTCCGCAATGATCCGTGCTTTGCGATGATCCAAGGACCCCATTATAATTAGCTAGGGCTTAATCTGAAATCGCATTCCCATAGCAAATTACATTGTAAAACGTATTAATTAAAATTAATGCTTGGAAAACTAGATAATGCACACTTTCGCAGTCACCACATTCACATCGCAATCGCGAACCAAACTGGCGGTGCCAACTGGCAAGAAAGTAGTAATTTCGGAAGCCCTTTTTTCGTGTTGGCTTACAGAAGTGCAACGGCCATTTGCGGCAGTGGCGGCATCCTTTATCCTCCAACCGATCAGAGGTTATCCGTATTTGGTCGTAAATTTCCGTTCCCTCAGCTTCCGTCTCTTACCATAAGTGCCTTCGAAGCTACCCTCCCATTGAACTGCCGTCTCATTGCGTTCCATCGCTGGATTCGGTCAGATATCGGCAAGCTCGATGCGTAAAATAAAAATTTTCGTGGCAAATTCGTTTGCGATGTTTCGAATATGTAGTGCGATGAATTGAATACATGGGTCCAAGGGGGCATTGCGATGATGTGTTCGCGGTGATACGTATCCGCGATTATTCGAATATTTTCTGCATTAGGGAAAAAGAGTCGTATATATTTATTAATATTACTTGACACTTCCATTATTTTTCCATATGCATCTCACTCTGATGTTGAATTCTGTTCTCTTCAGCTAAAAGATGTCGTTTTTGCAACTGCTTGAGAAAACTCATGTCTTGACTTTCTTTTCCTGCTTCTGCGTTCTCATATGAGTAGAGTTATTCTTCATCTCGTTTTTTCTGCAGATAAACCTCTGTCTGTATCCATTGCTCATTCTCTTATGTCTTATAACAGAAGAATTTCATTAAAAATAAGGGAATGATGTTTAAATGGAGAATTGGTTAGAGAATAAATGAAGAGCTATACTTAGAAGTAAAAGAAAGAAGGAATTGATAACCGTCAACTTTCACATCCCACGAGATTCTTCTCCGTGCCTGTTCTATTTTACGAAATTCTTAATTTCTCTACATCTGTGTTAATGTCTCTTGAATCATGCCACTCACTTATCATTTAATGTTCCTGTTCCAAGTTTACTTTATCATGGTAGCTCAACTATATAAAATCCTTCTCTTTATTTTATCACAGCAATACATAATTTCTTTGGATCTCCACTACCATCCTGTCCTTACCATTTCTTTTTTTAACCTGATTTATTGAACTCCTTCGATCATAGTCATTTCGTCCTTTTTCCTTTTCTGGCATAATTGTCTTGTTTATTTTGCACCAATCCAACGTACCGAAGCCCCTAATCTTCCTCACGTAGTAATCAGTCCATGTCATTGTTTTCGTCTATGTCTTCTTGATATCCCATATCACCACGTAACCATTACTTAACTTATTCTTATTTATAGGTCTTTTATATTGAGTGTATGTTACCATTTCCTTATTTCCAATAATTACGAAGTGCATTCTTTCGTTATTTCTACAGCCCAATTCCTCATGTAGCACCGTCAATATCTTTGTTACAGAAGTCGATTCTTCCGCAGAGGAAAAATATGAATTACGGTCTGGGGAAAATTTTCTCCAGAGAAAAGACAAAAGAGCAGCGCTTATGTGAGATTCATCGATAGTAAAGTCACGTAGGTTGATGCGATACGGCGCCTGCCAGTCAACGCTCCGGCGATACTTGGTGCGGGTTGTAGATGTGTATCTCACTGTTCTTATGCATGCGTCTACCGGCGCACTACCTCATTCTAACCTTTATATTTCCCCGCCTTTCTTCCTTTACTCGATTTCTAAATTCACTTGAACTTTTTCATCCTTTTTTTGCGGTTTTGAGTAGTTTATGGCGGGGAAAATATGCGATTAAACTGAGTTGGAATTAGAAATATGATTTATCCCTCTAGTATCCCATGTTAGCATTAAATTAATAAGCAATTTTTTCACTACACGGCTAATTTTTCTTTGGCATATCGAAATTCATTGAATAGTTATAGCTTAGCATATTTGCAGTGACAACTCATTGATAAATTATAATTATTAAAATCTGGAATTTATTTATTTATTTCGATTCGAACTCGTGACCTCAGCATTAGAATATAGACACGCTAATCACCCCTATATCCAGCCCGGCAAATTTATTTTTTTAATCGAAAAGGGAAATTCGATTATTTTAAAAACTCAATTAATTTGGGTAGTAGAAGGTTATTTTTCATTAACTTCCTGGTACTATTTTTTCTACGATATTTCGTATTTCAACAAATTTCTCAGCGATAACGGTAATGAATACATAAAAGCCACCCCGACGTTGGGATTCGTAGGTGCCATCTTAGTGATGGGAGGTGGACACTTAAACTCATAACTAAGACCGACTCTTGACTGAATTTCCTTTTGATCGTTTAATCATTCTTGTTCCTCTCATCCAATATGTCCTCCAATAGCTTAATCCACTTTTGTCGTAATTGCTTATCCGTGATTCCCTTTTGATCCCATTTACCTTTTCCATTCCGTTCAGTTTTGCCTTTCCTTTACGATATCTTGTTTCTATAATTTTTATTCCTTCTCTATCTATTCCAGTTTAACATTTTTTCAGGGTTCTTTATATTTCCTCTTCTTTATCTCCGATTTCTCTCAGTACGCTAATTTACTCTGCGTATCCTCATATCCAACCCCTTCCAATTCCCACTTCTCCAACCCCTTCCACTTCCCACTTCTCCTACCGCTTCCACATGCGACTTCTCCTTCCAATCCCATATTCTCTATGCTTTCTTCCCTTATATACCTATCTAAATGGAAGAGGGAGAGAGACGCAGAGATATGCATAGGGAGTAAGAAAAAGAGACTGAGAGAGGCTGAACCGTTGACTGAGGCCTCCGGCACGTGCTGGCGAAGTCTTCCAATCGCCTCGAAAGTGGAATACCGCTCGCCCTCAAACAAACAAACAATCGGCTCCTGCCTTTGATCTCGTCTCCTATCCCAGCCCCCGACTAGCCGACTATTCCACCGCCCGCTTTACTCTTTCTCTCTCCTTCCTCCATCTTCCCTGTGGCTGCCTATCTCAACTTGTCTCAGGAACTCCTGCCTCCGAGAAGAAATACGAAGATCTTATAATAAATAGCCTAATACAGTTAAACCTCGAGAGAGATTAGCGGGGAGAGATTTCCGACCCGATGGTTACCATCTGGTTTCTTAGGGGTGCCATTATTTGAATATCGTCCAATTGGGAGGAGAGAAAATGTCGAAATCTGGAGCCAATTCTCGACAAGAGGCGCGTCGAGATTTCTGTTGCAGATTTAGGTCGATAATTTCCGAGAAAATCGTGCGTGAATGTGAAATGTGAATGTTAAAAAAGAGGGGAGTTTTTAAGGTTATTTAAGAGGGGATTAAATACCAAGATCGGCAATGTGTAATTTTGGCGTAACCTATACTTATTGCTGACCCACAGTTAAGTAGGCGATTACGTTACGGTACATGTGACAAATTAATTCAAAAACACTCCGAAGATTTTTTTACACAATTTATCACCTTCTTAGTCTCATACCACATAGGCTTAAACCCTTCATTGTAGGTATGACATATATTTACTTAAACTCGTGACACAATGAAAATCTTTGATTTTCTCTTGTCCTTTCAGCTCATTTAATCAGTTCTGTAGACTTTAATCCTTTAGAAAAGATTTTACTGAAGATTGTTGGTTCACTTGGAATAGGATATAATTGTTGATCACGAAGGTATTAAGAGTTAATAGGCGATATTTTATGATTCTTGTGAATTAAGGCTGATTTAATATCCAAGCCTTATAAATCATCTTAATATTTTCTCGAATTATTTAAGAATTAGCTTATAATTATTGATTATACCCACAAGTATTTGATAAATATTCTTTATGTTTAGATAAACTCATCCAGAATAAATAAGAAATATTTTATTTATTATTATTGAATGCTTTTTCATTTTTATGGAGGAGAGTTTCAAATAAAGCTTAATACCTGAATCGCTCGACGAAAGATAATCTCACGGAGAGTCAATCCTTGCATAGTATATTCGTCTGGAATTGGAAAAGGGCGTAAAACTGATCAAATGAATTTCTTTCTTTGAAATGATAGTAATTCCTCTGCATGTATATACTTATAAAATGTTAGAAAAGATAAATAACGATTGACCATAGGAAACCTCGCGTTCGGGGTCGTAAATAAACGACAAAACATTTCAGAATTTCATACAACGTAAATGATAACATGGGGCCCCTCATTCTTCTGCTAAGAAAGTTATTGTGAAAAAATTTTCAGCTCAGAAATTATATGCATTCGCAAGGAATCCTCCAAGAATTAGCCCTGCAGTTGTCAGTGAATGTTACATAGAACCGACCCAATAGTTCCTACGTCTAATACAAAATAAGAAACCATCCGCCCGCAGTCTTGTTTTTTTTCTCCCTCGTCCACCGAAGGTCGAGAAAGCAAAACAACAAAACGAACGAAACAAGGGAATAAGGGCGGAGGTCTTATTGTTTTAAGGTTGCCTACCGGGTAGGAAGACAAGATTCCCGCGCGATTTTTTTGCTCGTGGACCCCCTACTTGGAAGTTATCGGCCAACTGCTTCCGTGCCCTTTGTTACCTCGGTGGATACAAATGCCTTGACTATAGAGAGGGCTCGCTCCGATCGACCTCCACGACAGCTACCAACAAATCAAAAGCTTCTGTTCTAGTGACTGATACTCGTGTCCGATCTGAAGGCTATATCACTCTGAATCCGTTAGACGTCGGAGCGTCTCCTCAATACCTCCACCTCCTGACCTTTACCACTCTCCATCCTCTCCGCACCTTTCCCTCACTCCCTTCTCTCCCTCTCCCTATTTCTTCCTTCTCTGTCTTCTCCCTCTCTCCCTTTCCTCTCCCTCCCTTTACTCTCTCTCCCTTTCCTCTCTCTCCCTTTCCTCTCTCTCCCTTTCCTCCTCCCTTTCCCCCCCTCTTTCCCATCTCTCTCCCTCCCTACTTTCTTTCCCGTTCTCTTCTGCCTCCATGCCACTTCAGTGAATACTACTTGGCCTGCTCTCACTATATATTGTCCGCATTCTTTGCCGCCTCCCTTTTCTTCCTATTCCATTTTTAGACAATATATAGACAAGTCTTTCACAAAGACAATTGTTGAACCTGGCCTTTTTCGTGACATGAAAATTCCGAATTCGCGTATGATTGGTTATTTCAATATCTGATTAAGAGCATGGTTTTCAGTAATCGGTAAAAGATCACAGTGTCGTCTTCTTTCAATTATTTCAATATTTAATTTTTTGTCCGATAAGAAATAACCATCTCTCTAACTCGAACCAAAATTAAAACTAGTTTTAGTTTTAATTTTTTGTTAGTTTACTGTGTGAGTGGCATTTGTATGTTTCTGCGTGTGTGTCTCCTTTTGACTTAGGTCCTGCGACGGTGTTTACCAGCAACCTCCAGCGTGAGTGTATTATCTTCCTTTTTACGGTGTACGAGTTTTTTGTTTATTTATTATTGTATTGTTTCACCGTGTCTCGCAATCCTCCCTTTTCATCTTTATCTTTGTTTTGAATGACTTTCTATATGTGTTTTGATGCTCAACATCGTTTATCTCACTCAGTCTGAAGTCTTAATCAAACCACACTAGGGCGGATTGTACAGGAGACAATACTAATACTGCTGTAACAGGTCAATAGCCTTTATTAATTCATATCCCCAACACATCCTTCCCACCGTGCCCAATTTTCCGCTTTCTACCATCACCACATTTACATATTTTTTTAAAGACGACCATAACTCAGATCATTCTTTAGTCATCATTTAGGGAAATCCAGGCGCTCATTTTCCCGGATTAATTTACCGTAAAACAACAGAAAAAATCATAACGAACAGATACGCTATCCTTCAATCAACTTCGCTTAGAAGTCCTTTCCTGCTCCCTCATCCAGCATAGTCCTCTTACCTCTTGAATCCCACATCTTTCCTTTCTCTGTTCTCCTCACCTCTCATCTTTCTCTCCATGTCCCTTTTCTGTTTCTCTCAAGTCTTTTCCACCATCTTCTCATCCGTCCCGTTTTCCTCCTCCCTCAGTCCCAATCTCTGAAGGAGGTGCGAGGGAAGGCGAGGTCGTCCAATTCCTTCAGGAGGCAAACGACCTGTGGCTGTGTCGGACGGGGGTGGAAACAAGTCTATTCGGAAACGATGCTACTTTTTACGGCAGGCGATGAGCGACCGGGAAATGGAGAAGAAGGGAGAGAGATGCGGAGATGGAGATAACGCGGGGAAAGAAAACAGTCAAATGGCTCTGGAGATGGAGATAGGGGAAGCGGAGATCGGGTTCGGGAAAACATTGTTTTTTCGTTGTTTTTTCATCGGAAGAAAAAGAGTCGCTTTCCTTAAAATACGATCAATCTCTGTGTGACTGATGAAGGGAAAAAGGTTCCAAGTCGAAAGTAACATACGACGTTGGCTTATTCGGTATCGAATGGTTGGAGTCGTTAATTGAATATGAGATATTGATTAGTTCAGATGATTAAACGGGAGAAGGTTGAAGGAAATTGATGAGCAAATGTCAAGCGAGGATGCCTTATTCTAGCGGAAAAGTTTGTTAATTGTTATTATTTGTGCCAATGGCTAATCAATAGACGTATGTAGACGCGAAGTGTTGAGCTTTGGCAGTTATTAATTAATTAAGGCATTTTTACGAAATATAAGAAATTGTTGAAATCGTGTCGAATTTGATATGATAGTCTATAAATCACGTGTACAATAGAGTGATAAATTTACTAGCATATGATCTGCGGTTACGTAGGTCAAGACGCTTGCTGCCACATCAGAAGATGCGATCCAACTACGGATATCTTAAAAGAAATTTATCGCTTCCCGATCTCTTCGTGAATAGTTGGCATGTATCTGCCTTACTTTGAGGGACACTTCTTCGAAGCAATTTCAGTTGTCCGTTTTATTGACTTGGGTAACATAAAAACTTGATACGAGGGATATAATGCAACTATGAAGGTGTGGCCGATTGCCAGAAATATGTAAACTTTAACGGAAAATAGATCAACGGTCATGGTCACAGAAGAATCGTAAAATAGAACTAAAATATCTCAAAAATTTATATATATATATATATATAATTCTAAAGTTGAAGCCTGTTACCTCTTTAACAAAGAAAGCTCTCAGAAAGTTTTTTTTAGCGCGGGCGAGCTTGAAAGGTCATTTTTTATTAATTAATTATATTTCGCACATTATGATTTAAGACTTTTTTGTATTTTGTCTTATAAGGGAAAGATATTAGGCTCAGGAAAATATTTTTCATAGAACATCAGTCGTCGATACTGGAGATATTTGAGAACCATTAAAAAAGATCAATTCATGTGAACATTTATTTGGCATTATCTTGCGCCAATGGCGTTTACCAGCAATTAGCAAGGAAAAATACTACAGAAATAATTAATTAATGCTGACTCTTCTTATCAGCAAATAAAATAAGAGAAAGAATAACTTAAATTTTTAATCGGTCTTGGAATCAATCCCATTTTGCATTCTTGGGAATTGACAGTTAAGTTTTCCCAACATACAGAGAGTTATTAACCTATTAGTGCAATTTCCCGATTATTCATCGCTAAAAATTACTTCTCTTGAAACATTTTAGTTAGTTACCGTCTCGTGCAGTTGCCGCAGAGGCTTAATGTAGCTCAGGTGCTCGTTTTTTAAGTTTAACATAGATAATTTAAAGCTATTATTGTGCGATTAGAGGTTTTATTTACTGGCAGGATTGAATTAGATGTACCTTTGGTTACGGGAATGTTAGAGATGGAGTTGACAATGGTGTGCAAAAAAGAAATAGCAGTCTGAGATGAACGCATGGCATTAGATCTCAATCATGAGAGTATAAGGATATGAAACGGAGAGTGTTATTTTTTCCAGCAGAAAATATTTCCCTTCCCCTGCTCCCGTTCCACCTCTTCTCATTTTTCTATCGCTGTATCTGCCACTCTCGTGCAACGGTCTTTCTAAGCTTCCTTCTCCCGGTGGCTATTTCCTCTCCATCTAATGACTTTTTTCATTTCTTTTGGTATCTCATTTAACTATCTCGACCTGTGCCAAATCCCATGCAATTGTTACTAATAGCTCTTTTATGCTGATAGAGCGAAGCAAATACCATGCATCGTTCTCAATTAAAAATGTAATAAAGAGGTATCAAGAGTTAATGGATTCGGAATTAAATAACTCTTTTATAGATGGATATTTTCGCATGTTTTCAGAGTCGCTGAATTATGACGGAATTTCAACTATTCAAGTAAACTACGAACATTTCAATTGACGAAGGGCGTAGGAATAATAATTGGTTTCCTCCTCTCATAGTAGATGTAACATAATTAGACTAAAATATGGTAGGTTACTATTTGTATTTGCAAGATTTAAGGCGTAAATTAAAAAGAAAAGAATATTGTTTGAAAATAATTTTTAAGGAAATATAACGTAATAATTACTTGTAAAGCCTAATTAATAATTTGTTCGTGAAATTATTGTTGTCCAGAAGATACATTCTAATCGTATTTGCATAGTTTCTTCACAAACGTTTCATAATATGTCCATGTATTTGTTGCTGAGAGCTCTATGATTTTTATATTTAGTTTACATATAAATCTCGTTTTATAAACCAAAAGCAGAACGGTTTATAATACATACACTTGTTACAATAGGCATTTGATAACGTTGATAATTACGAACGACTAGATTGAGTGAGAAGGTTGCATTTCTTTGTGATTTGATCTGTTTTCCTTCTTCAGCCATCCTAATTTCAGAAATGAAACTAAAAAGCTGAAGAAACTCAGATTAAAAGTTTTAAACAGTTCTGTGAAATTCACAGGTACCGTTTCGTATCCAATTACTGACATTGGCCGATGCTTATCCTTCAATTGGCAAAATTATTTAATTTTTTATTTTAAATTCACCCTTTGATTTTTAAATAGCTTTATTATCTCAAGGTTATAAATGCATCATTTATCATTCTTGATGAATTGAAATTTAGGGTACACTAAGCTAAATCATAATTATAATATAATCAGGTGGCATCAAATTTCTATTTTAATTCAAGTTAATATTAGACAGTTGAGGGTTATAAATATAAGGTTGGTATTCCCGCATTGAAAGTATGAAAAAATAGGCTCGCCTAAATTATTCTCAAGCTCGATTCGCTCATAAGAATTTTTTTTTCCTACTATGTGAATTCACCATAAAGTCAACCCGATTGTCATATGAATCCCCTTTCTTCCCTGTGAAAGAGCATCCACGATCTCTCCGACTTGCGTTAGATGTGCCTCAGATATACAAAAATGAGAATTCATTAGACGAGCAGCTATCTTTATCCGTCCCTTATGGACGCCATCAATAATACTTTCGCGATTCCAACCCTTGGCGACAACTTTTTTCGATGCGGCGTTAGAACCGCAGGGTCGTATAACGCATGAAGCGTACGAGTATGAGAGCAGCCGATCGGAGGGGCGAGACTCGCACTAAATAAGGAACGGAACAAGAACACGGAGAAAATTCAAATCAGTTTAAACGTGTCTCCTCCTCGAGTCGCAACGTTTCCCCCTGACTTATATCTAACACGTACCACGTACTGGCTCCTATTTGTAAAATACGGCTCTTTACTCCTCCTCCGATCACTCCTATCCCTCATCCACACCCCCTTTGCCTCCCTCCCCCTACTCCTATCGAACAGGAAAACACATCTTCCTATCTCTCTTTCTCTCTATAGCCCGCAGTCTAAGAGAACAGAAATGGGTTCCCTCTTTCGCGAGAGATGTGGTCACTTCAATCTGCAACACTCTTGAAACTATTTGCGGGTTTCGCTTGTAAAAATAGAGGTAATGATGTTTTGCGTGAAGTTGGAGAGAGGTGAGGAGAGAGGAAGGTTGAAAGGACAAAGCAGGAAAGATAGCGAGGGAAGAGGAGGGCGAGGAAAAAGGAGGATAGAGGATAAAGAAGAACATAAAATTGGGTTAAGGAGATGAATAGAAGGATATGGAAAGAGGGGAGGTAGTAGAGGAATAAAGTGCCCAATAGAAGGAGTAATTTTAGTCTGAGAAGGGAGAGAAGATATGCAGACCATCGGCCAAATACATTTGTTCAGGTGAAATTGAGACAGTATAATCCCTTCTTATATTTTAATCTTCGTCATATTAAAAGGTTAGATTTAATATTTAAATATACATACAAAAGAATTGATAAATTTACAATATCGATATTCTAAAATTTACACGTAATGAGAAAGTGGGATTGAAGTTTTTGGGGTGAGAGCAAAGCTTGCTTATGAAATTTGGGAAGAAAAATAGGCGAGAGGAGGAGAATGGTGTAGAGAGAGAGGCAGTGAGTAGAATAAGTAGTAGAGAATGACTGAGAGGAAGGAAGTGGCGGAAGAAAGCTTCAGGGACAGAAATATGAAGTTAGAAATGAATAGGTCTAGAAATGAAAAGGAAAGGGATGGAACAGAACGAAAAGACTGCGGAAGAAAAAAAGAAATTGAAGTTGTTCTGGTGAAGCCACTTTAAAAGGAGGATGCACGCATATTATGAAGCCTCTCCTATGCGAACAGCGTAGAAAGGAGAAAGTCGGAATATTGAGAAAGGAGGAATAAGACGGAGTTTGGGCGTATCCATCAGCTTAAAATGTTCGATCTGATTGATAAGGAAGTGACGCAATAAGTTAATAGTACGTATTCTGAGAAGTTAAGGTTTCTCTCGAATAGCCTGGAGCAAGAATTATTCCTCGGGCAATCATAAAAGGAGGTGTAGTAAATAGAAATGAACTAGCTGTTAAGAAAAATATGACATAAGGTTAGCTCCAGGAGAAAATTAAGTGAAGAGCAATGGTTGGAGCGAAATAATAGTATAGATAAATTATGTACCAAAATAGAATGACTATATTTGAGGAAACCGGAATGTTAATTATTATATTGCACGTAAAATACAAAATAAGTATAATTTAGTCAATACATACAAGATATGGACTAAATTTTGTATGTATATTATATAGCATAAGGTAAGATTTAAAGCATAATAAACAAAATTAATATAAAAAGATATGAAATGCAAAAACATAACCTAGATATTATTAAATAGTTCTACTATAAAATAAACGGCACAATATACATTGCACAAACTTTCTTATATACGTATATACGTTTGATCTCACTACACTTAATGCCCCGAAATTAACTCTGTGTGCTTGGCAATTCACTACCAATTATGTTAATAATGTGTAGCAACAGAACCAAAGTGACTGACTCCATCAACTTCTCACGTCAGATATCTCTCAGTAATAAGCGCGTGGCATTAACAGTGAACTTTTTAGACTAGGTCAGCGATTCCCAAACTATGGTACGCGTAGCACCAGTGGTAGTAAGCGAAGATTCTGCCAGTGGTACGCGAGTTCATTGTCAGCATTCACCCATGGAACTGCACAACGAGTGACCACAGAGAGGGACGGACAATTGCCCGCACCGTCCGGACGCGTCCGCTGCGCCGCTCATGGCTCACAGTCAACTCCCGACCTATCGTTACTCGTTTGTTGCATTTTCACGTTGCTATTTTAAACAAAATTATTCTGAACTGAATTAGGTGAGAAACTCGTTTGTTTCAATTAATTCCATTCCTGAAAATATGAACGTGAGGGGAAAAGACCAGCTGATTGATTTGGTTTGTGATGGAGGACTACAATTTGGATTTCGCATCTACAAACTCGAAGAATTTTGGTTAAGGAGATGAGCTAAATATCCCACACTTTCTGACATAGCGTTGAAAATTCTAATCCCATTCTGCACGGCTTACATATGTGAAACGGATTTTTCTACTATGTTGGTAATTAAAAACAAAAATCGAACAAGAATGATACTACATATAGTCAAGCTCATCCATCACATTGACTGATTTTCTTTGCATTTTAAGTATGATAAATGCGAGAAAATAAATTATTTTTTCAGGACTACCTATTTTATCTGCCTAACTTATATTATTTTGAAAATGACTCTTTCGTTAGTAAAGAAATTTTTTTAAGTTCATACTTACTATGTGGTACGAAAAAATTTTGCCACGTTTTCGGTGGTACGCGAAAAGAAAAGTTTGGGAACCGCTGGATTAGGGAATCTCCGGCCCAGGCCCGTTTGGAAACATTTTAAACGAAATCCTTAGAGCCATTTTTGAGTAAATTGAATTTTGTTTCAAAATATCCAAGAATAAAGTACCCTTAATTTCCTTAATATCATTTATCTCATCAGAATGTATTTTATGAATGATATTATCCATATATAAGAAATATCATTCGATTCAGTTTAACCGTAAGGCCGTAGTAAGAGTTTGAATGGGTCGCGGCGGAGGCGTCACGTCATAAGGCTTAGGTAAGGTAGCTTAGCGTATATTGTAATGTCACTGGACGGCATATAGAGTGTTCAAGAGATATATGACTTACGCAGTATTATTTGTGGCATCAGGCTCTACAATTGAATTGATTTTAATCAAATTCTCTGTAGCCATTTTAGAGTAAATAAAGTTTTTCAAAATATCGCCAAGAATAAACTACCCTTAATTTTTGCACAATATCATTTTTATGAGAAAGGGTCTGAAAAAGGTGATATATTGCACAAATACGAAATATAATTCAATTTCATGTACGCGTTTGGGCCCTAGATCGGCAAACAGATCGACAGACAGAGAGACGGCATGACTAAAACCACTTTTATGTACTCAGGGACACCTAAAACGTGTATTTCCAAAAAAATTTCGAAGTCAAATTTTTTCACGATAACAATACTTTCTCAATATACTACGTATATGAGAAAGTAATAAAAAGTAGTTGATATCAGAAGATTAGAAAATTCATTTAAGCAACTTAGAGCATATGAAATAATAGTAGAAGTATATAAACGTATCGAAAAGAGATATTTTTAGGGACGAATGTTTTTAATTACAGACAATAAGTAACTGTTCTTATTTAGCTGCTAAGGGATAAAATAAGAAAATATGTATTTTATGGATGCAACCAGTAAAATTGCAATGAATTTTAAAGTACAAAATAATGTAAGAAGGAAGCTTAAGCCATAACAAAGTCGTAAAATCTTAATGCACGGAAAGCAGTAATTTTCTTGTACGAATCTATTGAAAAAGAATATTTAGGTAATGGCTGTCACCTTTACCCTTTTAAGAAAGTTAATCGAATCGTCATTCAAAGTATAGGGCCTATTGGACAACTCGGGTTAGAAACTATCGTCGAAGCACAATGACAGAGTTCTGATATTTTTCAGAAATAATTACATATGATAAAAAATTATAAATCTCTCAGAAAACTCTACAGCGTTTGAACTAATACTTTTTTCCAGATCTGTGAAAAATAAATACGAAATACACGAAAAATGAAAATATTTTAATGGACACAGCTTTCGAGTAAGACGTACATAATAACGTCAGTAAAAGAGGAAAGAACGATTGGGAACACATAAATAATCGCATTAATCAGACGCACACATTCAGGCAGCAAAAGACATCGAGACCACTTTATCGCTTTCATCTTTTAGACCATAGAGAAAATGGCGTTAGTACGGAGGAGTTGAGGAATGAGAGGGAAGGGAAGAGGAACGATTACCTCGGCCTGAAACTGTTCTCGAGACTTTTCTCATTCACTTCCCTGTAGTTCCAAAAGAGGGAAAGAAAGAAAGAGTAGGCACTGCAACAGGTATCCCTCTGAGTCACGTGACACCGGAGGATAGGAGGGAGGGGGTTGGAGAGAAGCAATGCAGCGTGCGACGATCTTCAAACCATTCCGCGGTGGATTGCTTGAGTTTTTTCCTCCGCGTAAGATCGCGTGCGCAAGAAGTCGTGCATAACCGAGGGAACCTTTTATAGGCATTTCCGCAGATTAAATCACCGTTTCTGCGTTACTTCTTTGTCCTATTGGTTTTCTTGCGCCGTCTCCAGTTTTCTGCGCGTTTCTTGCGTGTGCAAATTCATTCATACTGTAAATCGGAAATCTCATCTCCTAGATAAGGCTAATCGAAGCAAGATAAGGGTCAGGAAGCACTAAGAATTTTTCATGAAAAAACAGTAACGAGTGTAATTTGTCGTTTTGAAAAAATGTTTTCAGAAATGAAGAAATTAATATTGTAATATAAAAAGCAAAGGATGGATTTATGATAATGACTCCTTTTTCTCACGATTTTATCCACCTTCATGAAGGTTATATTCCGCTTTCAGTGAGACTGTTACATTCCTATAATTCAAAAGAGAATTTCTATATAGCTTAAACAAATTTGACTAAATATTTCTCTCCAATGCGCATAAAAAGTTTGGGAGAACCAAATTATCAGCTCGCCTATACAAATCAGCCGTCACCAACGGTTATTCATCGATAGTAGATAGTAAAAATTTTGACGTAAACTAAATTTTTATATGCACTATCAGTGACTTGTCACTGGTCATGCTGATTTTAAGTCGGAATGCATATCTGATTTTTCCAAACTTTTCTATGTACTTATACGTACCTTTTCACTGTCCAATAAGTAGAACGTCTATGACATGAATTTCTGACGAAACTCGCATATTATTTTTCCTTTTATAACTCAGCTACACCTTTTTCTGTAACTATTAGTTCTATTATGATTCGCATTGGTGAATGGAGACTCATACTTTCTTGATGGCAAAGTTGGTTAAAGCATCAGCCCGGCAAGTGGAAGACTCGGGATCGATTCGAGGAATTTTCCTCCTCTACCTTGCAATTCATATGTTTGTTCTGTTACTGGAAATTCTAATGGCCAACGTTTTTCATCCCTTTCTTTCGCCTTCAAACTCATCTAATTCTCCCTTTCTTGTCATGTTTTGATGTTTGCGGAGGCAAAAGGCATCATAACCTAATGAATCACTAATCGATTCATGAGATGCGGAATCTATCAAAAACGTCGCATAACGTTCAAGTTTCGTGATAGAGTCGCCTAAGAAAGCCAAAGATGTTTCATCGAACGCATCTTCAAAGATGTCTTACCCTTAACAGTGTTTATGATCGACCTTTGGTCTCTTAAAATGTCAGCTAACAAGATGGCGACACTGAGTCTCTAGTCAAGGGTGAAGATTTATTCTCCTATTGTTTAAAAGACATGTGAAGAGGCAGCCGGTCGACTCGCTCCGGCACACGAGGTATTTACTACAGTCCATATGGTCGAATGATAAGTTAACTTTTAAATGGAAGTTTGAATTTCCAATATATATCCTCCGATGGTCGACTATTAATCACATTGAGCACAGCTCCCTCTCTCTCCCTCCCTCGACTACTTCTTTCTTGCTCTTTCTCTCTCTCTCTCTCTCTCTCTCTCTCTGAAATAGACACGTTGTATTTGACTGGTGCGTGGCAGGTGGTCGACTGCCGTCTCAATGCAAATCAGTTTTAGCGAACAGGTTGTGCGAGGCTACCATTCTATGCCTAATTCGAATTAGCGACGCACGACTGAATTGTTCCGAAAGATATTCATTTAAGGCCAGCGCGCAAAAATAGAACTTCACTGAAGTCATTGAGTTTGAGAATTCTATGCCAAGTTCAAGCGACCTCTATTTAACAGTAAATTGGATTCATTTTCAATCGAGTTTGGTGCTTAGGAGCGTGAAAAGAGTAATATACAATCACGAATATCTGTGAAACCTGTATTAAAAAGTGCCTCGCGTAAAAGCAATTCTCAGCAGCATATTTAGTAGTACATTTTCTTAATCGCTCCTAAACTTGGAAGCGTTTTTTCGGCGATTTATATTTTTAAATAATAAAAATATATAAATTTTGAAATCATGATAAACTGAAAGTTAAAAATAAAACAACAACGGAGTAAAAGAAGGTACAATATGGCATTTTTCAGTTATTTTGGTTGATAACTTTGAAAAGAGGCAAATTTTATCAAACTTTTTTCCCATTTTAAAGCAAAAAAACACGCAGATGAAACAGAATATGGAAGGGGATATAAACATATGTACATGCGAGCGAATATTATGATTGCTTATGAATTATCATTATTGCAATTGTTCTACCTTTCGGGAGGTTTTTGACTCACCCAGCCCATCCATGGTCTTTCTTTCCATCTTTTCATACCAACATCTCTCTTTTAAGACATCTGATATTCCTTAGTTCTTCCTACCTCTTTGCCTCTTTCCTGTCATCCTCTCTTCTCTTCTTTCAACAGGCCTTCGCTGCTCAAAATTTGATCCACCCATTTCCTGTATTTCCTTTATTACTCTAATTAAGCTCTTCTCTTCTTCTACTGTATTTAAGACTTCTTCGTTTGTTTTTCTCTCATTCAAACTAATTATCTCTCCTGTCTACGTCCTGCTCACGTCTCGGAAGCCTCTAACCTACTCACATCGTCACTCTTCATTCTCTGTGTCTAACACCTGCATAATGCTACACTCCACATCGATGTTGATAAGAATGGGGGGAAACAACCGACTTTCGGTGTCATATTTTATACTAGCTAGAAATTAAAATATAATATTTTCTCAGAGAAATGTTTCCTTTAGTTTTGATGTTCCCCGATTGCTATCCAAACCGTCACATGCCCTGTCAACCCGAACGTGTGAGAAGATCGTCGGAAACGTGCGTGGAAGAGGACACTCTTGGTTGAACCGATGTCATACAAACTCACCTCTTCAAAGCTCGGCCATGAATACGTTAACGGTGACACAACCATTTTTTCTCACGATCAAAGGTCGATCCATTAGATTGGAATAACAGCGATATGGTTAGGATAAGGAAAGTTTGTGACCAAGCTGGTATTTTGCCCTAACTTCCTGAAACAAGTTTTGTTTTATCAAAAATGATCGCCAAAAACCTCTGAAAATATAAATTATCTGTACTGTCGAAACAGCTCTAATACTTTCTTATTTAGGAAATATACTAGGAAAATGTTCTCTCTAAGTCATTAACACCTTTTTGTTAATTAATTATTCAACAGAATATACAGTAGTATACCTTTCATAGCGTTAACTATGCAAGTAAACTATAAGTATATGGTATGGCAACAAAACGTTTAGAAATAATTACAGCATACAGTATGTGTGATTATTTATGCCTAGTAATAACTTGGTATATGTTAATTACTTTCATTAAGTTTAGCTTATTCATCCTATTTTTCTATCAAAGGTATTTCATAGTTTATCAGAGTTTGATTTATTTAGAGTCATATTCACAGATACATGGAAAGTGAAACATTCGGCCAATTGCGTTCGCTGAGTTAAAAGCATTTTTTTGGTCATCCTTGCCCCAACTCACGTATACAGCATATTATTTAAAACTATAGAGAAACTTCATTAAACTTTTTAAGTGCATTAAAGTGTTGCTTGACCTTTCAATTATTAATAAAAACTATCTTTGCGACTACGAAAGTAGAAGAAAAGCTACTAGAAATCACGAAAAAAGGCATTTCTAGGAAAAATTTTTATTGCCACACCTAAAATACACACATTATAGAATTCCAGACAAATGAGAGGGATGGAAAGATTGCAATTTCGGGTTCAAAAGACCTTTAATGAACGATTTCCACCGACAATTTCAAAAGTGGAGCAGTCGCACACGCCTTCATGATCCGAAACCTTCGCTTTCTCTGACTTATTCTCCTCTCTTTCCTCCTCTCCTCATCCCTCTATCTTTCTCTCTCTCTCCCTGAAATTCTTCTTATATGTTCTCGCCTTCCTCTCTTTTTTTATTACTATTATTTTATTCTTCCCCTTCTCACCATCATCCATCCACCTCTCTCTGTTCCTGTCCCCCACTAACATATCCTCTTTCCCTCTTCCTTTTTTTCTCCTTTCTCTTTCTCCCTTTCCCCTTCCGTCTTCTGTCCACATTCTGCCCACCCTCCCACATCATCTTATCTCTCATCCAGTCCTAGTCCTCCACCCACCTCCTCCTACACAATGCACTTCAGTCCATTCACCTTTTCACCCTCTCCTTTTCCATGCATTATCATTACGCCCTCCCACGCGCTGACCCAATGAGGGATGAGGAGGCCTTTTACCGATTCACCTATTGACCTCTTGCCCTCCCTGCATAACCGCTGTCTCCCCAACACATCTCCTTTCCCCCTCCTCTCCCCTCTCCTTTCCCTCTCTCATACATAATCACCTGGACTCCGCTTACACCCTCCCGACTGACCTATTCACATACATTGCTTTAAAAGACTGTTGCTATCTCCCTCTCTACTCCGTCCGAAAACTATTCCTCACCCTTCTGTGCAACCTCCCACTCTCAAAAGCTTCGAAAGTACGGTAGGCGTGAAGATTTCGTCATCTACTTTTGCGTAATTTTCAAATTTACTCCATCGACGGGACGGGAAGCTTCGAAATTCGTCTCGGTTTATCAATAATAAAGTCGAGAATTATGTAAGCGATTAGGTAATACTTTTATAAGTTGTGTGGGAGAATATAGAGAGCGTTGATTTTATGGGAATGAAATTTCTTGATAGCATTACCGCAATTTTCGAGGAAACCTTACATTGCAAATATTTCAGTTTCAGTTCGCGATCAATAAACTGGTTTATTATTTTTTATATTTTGATTTCTTCGATTCGTAAAATAGAGATTATTGCAAACCACGCCGATACGCAACCAAAATATTTCGAGAGTAGGAAAAAATATAAATATCTCGTCTGATATTTTTATTCAATCTTTGAATCAAGTAAGACGGCATAGGTAAAGCTGTTTATAAATATTTACGCGGACATATTAAGTCCATAAATTTTAGCCGTCCTCGTTGGCCAATAGGGCAAGGAGTGTTCGACTGCAGACAATGAGGCCGCGTACTCGAATCACGCTCGGTGTTGTTGGATGTGTGTTTTTCTACATCCCTCTCATCGTCACCTCAGCGCCGTCCCAAATAGCCTTATACGAAGGAACAATGGTCCATAACTTATGATATACCTTTCCGTTCGCTAATGATTTTTCTTCGCGCCTCCCCCACGGATATCCTCTCTCCCGCTCTTTCTTAGCTCTCTTTCTTAGCAAAATGCGATTCGCATCTTTACAGAAACATACCGAGTCGTTCATAACCGGCAGAGGCGCTACTGCGTTCCGTCTCCTTGGTCACCATATGGCGCATCGGTCCGAAAAATAATATAAAAAGTCCGATCATCTAAAGCGATGACGGGCAGATATTCCACTCGAGAAAAAATAAAGCGAAACGCGAACGCGCTAAGAGAATAATTTTTTATATCTCCTTTGCTGAGATGAATTTGAGGGAGCAAGGACGTTCTTGTCGAGCACTTTTGCGGGGTACTTTTTGGTTTCTTTATTTTATTTTAGTTTATCCAAGCTATTAAAGGAGGTTATGGTGATGAAAGATGAGGGAGCGAAGGCCTGGAAAGAATTCATCTGTTATTCCTTCGCGATAGAAAATTTTCCTCTCCGTGTTTCTCAACCTTGTTCCCTTCTCCCTTTCCTCTCGGAAAACTTATTCCTCATCTTGCGGTTGCAATCCCACGTCCGAAGTCTCTCATCTCCACCCACGAGCTCGCGCGTGACTCCCAGTGCGTCTTCTGTTTCCCTCAAACTCAGTTCTTTACTGCCTCCGTCGCCAGTTATTCACGCTCCTCGTCATATTCGTCTTGCCCTCTTCGCTTCAGCACTCACCCACGCCACTTGTGTGCCACCTTCCAGTTTCTCGGTTATAGCGTGCGAAAGGGCGAAACGTTTCGTTTCCAAGATTTCGACCATTTTGTAGGAAGGGAAAAGCTAAGTGGATGGATTTGAATCATGTTACGAGGTTTCATCAAGATTTTACTCGTGCATGCCTGAGTTTCTAAACCCGTGGTCCGCCATGTTGCTGTAGATGGTTTAAAAACCAAGCTAAAAACTTGATGCAAAAGTGTTCCATTGGTGCAAAAAAGGTTAATAGCTGGAAATTTTAATAGATACCACCTACAAACATATGATTAACGATAGTCCATGAATATAATCTGCTCTGGGGAGTGCTACGTGAATGCGGAATGTTTGGGAACCCCAGTATTACTTGATTGGATTGGTATCAGAGCGGTCGACTTTGATGCGGCGCGGTTTTTTGAATGGAAAGGAGATGATGAGAGAATAATTAACCACCTGAAGAACTTTATTCAGAAAGACTGGATTAAACTGGTTTCTTGATTAGTTTTAGGTTTTGGGGTTTTTAATTCCTCTGCTAAGTACATAGCAAGGTTAAATCTGTATGGCAAGGGAAATAAAGATTCTGATAGGGTTGGAGGTTTTAAAAGCATAAGGTCGTCGGCAGAGGCGGATTCAAGAGAGGTGAGGAGGGGGATGGCCTCCTCTCCCTCATGAGAAGTTTTTGGATCCGCCTCTGGTACATAGAGATTTGTTTAAATTTCCAGAAAATGTTTGATTGTGCGTAGGTGCGCTCAGAGCCATGGTATAGAAGTATTTATCCTTAGCCGACAAAACATAATGTACCGCCAGATTACCGGCAGAGTTGTAGACCGGCGGTGACAATGATGTAATGCGGTCCCTATAAATGTACTGCCGTAGACGGTCATCTCTACGGCATTATGCTTATGTATACACACACATATATACATAAGCATTATATATATATATATATATATATATATATATATATATATATATATATATATATATATATATATATATATAAAAGATGACTTCATGTTGGCGAGTTGTCTCTCTCCTGTGCTGACGAAGGGATCGTCCCTGAAAGCTTCCGTGTTTTTTGTGTTCGTTTTACGTGTGTCACTTCGACACCCCCAGCAGCTCGTCAACCTGAAGTCATCTTATTGGTGAGTGCTCACTGGGATTCCTTATCCCAACAACTTGTTGCCATCCATTTATCCCATTTACCTTTCCTCTTCCGTAAGCATATATATATATATATATATATATATATACGTATAGATACATACATACACACTCACTTAAAGAAGAGTTAACGTCAAAAAAGAAGGAAAAAAACAATTTGATACAGATCCAGTTGACACTCAATGCCAATCCGAAGAGTCACCATTGATAGGCCATAAATGAAGATTATGCTTTTCGGACACAGCGAAAGAGAGGGAAATATATATATATATATATATATATATATATATATATATATATATATATATATATATATATATATATATATATATATATATATCTTTGTGCTCAAAAACGTATTGTTGATTTAACCGCTAAAACATTATAATAAAATATTCAGGATTGGGATCATTTTCTAGGTTACAACGTGCCCAAAAGGTATGTAATGTTACAAAATCAGCTAAAATTATAAATGAGGAGTCTTCTGCTAGGACGTGATGCAGTTGGTCCCCTTGGTGCTCTTCGTAAATAATAGGCTAATGCTGTCACCGGTTTTCCTCATCCTTTGTGCGTATGTTCGGTGTGGAAGGCTTGAATAATCCGAGAGGGTGATTAGCAATAAACACAAACCAACAACAACAGTCTTCTGTTAATAGATATGCACAAAAAACCTCACGAAAGGATCAAAAAGATACTCATTTTGAGAATAGAACCATTCGTAAGAACCCGAAACACCGTCATTTTTTTGTCGGTGCGGAATAAGCAGCTCTATTTGTGGGACAATCTAAATTCGAGCTCTTACTTCACTCCGTTGAATGCCGCTCGTGGAGATTTCGAATCGACCTCATCTAAATTTCGCCCGAATGCGGGGCTCCCGACTGCCGGCCGCTTTCCTTCGTCTCACTTCTGAAATCTTTTCGTTTTAACATCTCTTGCGTATCGCCTCTCTTCTTCCCCCAATTTTTTCTGTCGACTTTTCGACGCCTTTCCCATGCCTTCGCGTTAAAGCCAAGCAACCAACTGTCGCATTCATCCTGCAGTTCCTACACCATTCCGCGACATTTTGCGCGTTGACGGTTTCATAACTTATCGCCTTTCCGCGTCGATTACATTTTCATTTTTGCCATTTTCCTAAACCGTCCCCGTAAATGTCGTCCGCGCACACAATATCCCTTTCTATTGTGCATCGTATCACCAGACATGGCAATAATTGAGACCAAATGAAAAGTATCCATTACGATAATCAAAGAAAGGCTTTTTTGGTATCGCTATTTTTTATTTCAAATGAAACCTATTTGAAAAGCATATTTCAATACGGTTTTATTGTATCAGTTTGATTTAAGCTGATTTTCCTTCGTGGCTATCTTTCATCTCCGAAAGGTACCGACTTCTACGGCAGCTTACATATCTCTCCTACTATAGATTTTAAATAATGCGATAAGAAAAAATTTGATTGCAATATTAAGGGTTAATACTGGTGTAGAATGGGACCGATAACATACTTGCGATATGGTGGTTCCAATACAAATATATTAATATTTTTACTATTGGGTTAATTTTATTATGCTTAATTATAATTGCAGTGTGTTAAATAATAAAATAGAAACGGTAGTGCGGCAATTTAATCGAAAGTTGTTTAGGCAGAATTATATGTAGTGGTGATGGTGGTAGAATTTTTAAGTGCCCTTCCGTCTATATATATATATATGCATCGGACTCATATTGGCCACTATCCGCTAATCGTGATGTTCGGTATGACCTCCAAATTTTTAAGGTTACATAAGTGGGCTCTTTTTGAATCAATATTTTTGGAATAATAAATAAATAATAAGCAGAACACAATTGATGATGATGATTTTTCGTATTTTTGGCTAATCAACCCCTTAGATTATTATAGATGATGATGATGATGCATATCAACATCATCCCTCAATGCCATGTTCTCCAACCACACATACTCGTACGCTTTTTCATCCCATTTCTTAAGTCCAGTTTAAGTTCTAACTCAAAAGACTAGCACTCAAACTAGCAGTAATAACTCTCACTCTTCCTTCCGTCTGAGCTATTCATCGCTACCATTTCTGTTCAGTTCATAGCGCAGCTCCTCCAACCGCAAACTCTTTTACTCCCTCTACGCCTCCACTTCCCTACTCCCCCTCTTCCTGCACCCTTCCCCCTCCCGCTGCCATTCTCCCTTCGTTTCAGCTTCTTCTCCACTCCCTCCCTCACCACTTCCTCCGTTTCTCTCCTCATTTTCTTCCCCTTGCGATTTCCCTCCCTCCACCCATTAAGAACCCCGCCTACGTCTCCCAGCTTCTCTCTTTCTCTCTCTGGGGCAGGTTAGGCCCCGCCCTCCCCTCCTCCTCCTCCCTTGCCACCTTCTTCTCCTCCTACAACTTCCCCTCTGCGAGAGACCGAGGCATGCGTCTGCTCCCCTTCTTCTTCTCCTC
Source organism: Tanypteryx hageni (assembly GCA_028673005.1). Taxonomy (NCBI): domain Eukaryota; kingdom Metazoa; phylum Arthropoda; class Insecta; order Odonata; family Petaluridae; genus Tanypteryx; species Tanypteryx hageni. The sequence goes on from CM054113.1 coordinate 72,146,071, forward strand.
AGCAAAACTCTCCCTCAACTCCTTCCAATCGTCCACCCTCCCGCGCCTCCTCCTCCTCCACCCTCTCCTTTAAGCCTGGGGGCACGTGTCCCCCCCTCCTCACCTTCCTCCTCCCCCTCTTCCCCACGCAACATACACACTATCTCCTTCTCCTACTCCTCCCCCTTCGCGTCCGTTAAGGTTGGCGGAGGTGGTCGCGGCCGGGCCAGTAGCCGCCAGGGAGTTAAGCCGAGAACACACACCAGTCGCGTTTCATCCGTCAAGGAGAGGAGGGAAAGGGGGAGCCGGGGTTGTTTTTATTTTTTTCGACCCTTCTCCGAATCGTGAGCGATTGGATATTTTTGAGCGATTTTTATCCCGCCCAAAAAGGAAGAAAAATGAGGAGTGAGTGACTAACATAAGAGGGAGAGAGAGAGAGACTGTCTTTTTAGAGTAGGGGAGGACACCTGTTGATATCGTACTCTCTTGGCCGTCGGCGTGCCTCTTTGGAGTTGACGTTCGAACAGGAGTTTCCTTTGTTTATCGGAGGAGGAAGTCGGGGGTGCACGCCTTTTTGTTTTGGTGCCACAGCGTTTTGGAGTGACCGTCGCCGTCCATCCTCACCGTCTTTCCGGAAGGCGATTGAAGAACACCTCAGTGTTAGCCACTGGTCAAGGACAGTAAAAGAAACGCCATATTTTTTAAAGGCCCGTGAAAAATTCGCGAACTTATGCAAAGCTGGTCGCGTGGGCGAGTGAAGTGAACCGCAGAAAAAAAAGAAACGCGAGATTTTCTTGTTTACGCTTGATGAGAGGAGTTTCTCTTCAAAATACAGGACACAAAGAACACGCCTTCCGTTCCACGAAGACAGGTTGTTATTGTTTTTGTGTCATCCCTTCTCTCGGCTACGCCCTTTCTTTCCGACCGAATCCCGGAAAACTCCCCGGCGGATCGCGGAAAAATTTTCGCGAAATTATTTTTCTTATTCGCGGGCATCACGTGTCCCGCCGTCGTCCCTGTCGACCCCTCCTCCTCCTGACTCTCTCTCTCACTCTACCTTTCTCCCTCCTCTCTCTAGATCTCTCGCACCCCCATCCCACGCCGCTCCGCCTGCCGACGCGCGTCTGCGCAGGCTGGCGTCCGCCAAATAAAAAAGGGGCAGCGAGGGCGTCGCGAGGGCCTCCCCAAAACCTCTCCAAGTACGCAACAGTCACGGTCAGGCCGTGCGACGCGCGATCCTTCCCGCATCCAGGGAAACGCGAGCTGAACCTCCCGAAAACGGGGAAGAGACAGCTGTTGATCTCCGCCATCGCCGGAGGAGGGGAGGAGGATCGAAGAGAGAAGAAGCGAGCGAGAGAGGTAGGTGAGGGGAGACAGGTTGCCAATCTCCTCGCAGACGAGTTTTTTAGAGGAAAAAACCTTTTTTCCCAAGAGAACCGATCTCGTAGCAATTCCCCCTCCCCCAATCACATCCTACCTCTCTCTTTCCATTTCCTCTGTCGACCTTCCCTTAACTCTCCGGGCACCTCTCATGTGTGCAAGTCTCTCTCTCTGTAATATTTACTATTCCTCCATTTTCCCATACCCCTCCAGCCTTCCCTCTCCTCCTTCCCTTCTTTAACTGCAGAATCATTCTCGTAGGTCTTACGTCAGGTCCAATGTCACGGTCAATTCTGCGACACCCGTTTGCATGTGTGCGTTCGTGTTTTTATTTCTCTTCTTCCAGTGTTCGTTTGTTTGTCACTAGTCTTCGCGAGACGCCTCCACGGCCCTGCTGATTGGCCTGGTGGGTTCCTCGCGACCCGGGAGAAACGATGTTTGCAAATTGCGTATTATTTTGTGATTTGTCGGTAGTCGAGGACGGGCTTATTTGAGTCGCCCTAACGACGGCGATACGGTTATTATATTAGGGAAATCAGCGGAACAGGTGGGTGAGGGGCCTCGATCGGCGGTTTTACTAGGATATCGCGTGGGTGAAGACGTGATTCATTCTCTTTTCATTCCGTTATTGAACGTCGATATATTTAATATCCATAATGTGGTTTTCTCCTCTCAATCCGAATCCTAATATGGGATGAATAGTATATTTAGCCAATGACGAGTGTCGATGTAAAAACAACGATTACAGTATTGCAGGCGATGTTGCTCTATTTTTATTTCTCTTGATTTAATTTAAGATGTTGGTATTTATTCTTGTTTGATTTTATATATAAAGTAGGTTGTAGGAATTGCTGGAGATTTTTTTTGCCGTGGACGGTGTAAGAGGAAAGGTAGCCTTGTTATCGAGATGCATTAAATCTGGATCATCCGTATTGTAAGTGAAATTAATGTTTTGTTTTCCTCTAGAATCTTAATCATTGAATGGAATGTCTTTTAGTAATAGGAATTAGCATTTATATATGTTGGATGATATTATTACTACCTATTTAAAAATAATTTTCTTATAAACAAAGGTAAAAAATCTTTTGATAGTTTAAGAATTGTAATTTCTTTGTTATTCTTGTTTAATTGGGAGTTGGTTTTAATGAGCATAAAACTGCGTTTTTCTCAGAACGTTAAAGACATTCAAATGGCACTTTCTTCCTTTTTAATTAATCGATACTGTCTGCATAAAGATAGAAATGATCGCTTCCAAGATGTGATTTTAAAACATTTGTAGACTGCTCAAAACTCATAGAAAACAGTTGACTTTTGTTTCAAGAATAGAGATGACACACGCCGTAAAACCTACGCAGATTCTGATACCCTACAAATTTAAGTAGATTATTCAGGATATCCTGAATCATAGACTCTTAGAATAGAACAGAAAATATTTGAACTTAAATATTTAATAGTCTGGTAAGTATACCATTGCCATAACTTCAGCATGTCGTCACGTAAAGCTTAGATTACGATAAGATAAATAATCAGACTTAGACGATTGGGTTCCAATAACCATTCCTTATACAAGTGAACTGTCCCGTGAAGTGGTTGATATAAAGCGTTCGTAACAAATCACGATTTGTAGCAGAGCACAGAATTAATTTAAATTTCATTTGCCACAGTACTTTTCCTACAGCATGCTAAAGAAAAGCTTTACTTGAGAAATATTTATATGCAAACTTCGAAGTTACTCTCGTTATTGGATAAGAATGCGAAACGTGATAGTTTCAGGACGACATTTAAGAAACGCGCATCGGTTGATTCGATTCAATTTCTTTCTTCAGAAACCTCATTTGAAACAGATGGCGACTTATAAGAGACGGGAAAAATTATCGTTTTTATTCCAAGAGAGAAAAAATCTGGATCACCTTCAGCAAGATAAGTAGGAAGGTATATGTTCGCGAAAGATGACACGAAATCACCCAAATAATCGAGTCTGACCGCAAAAAGCATTTTCCTCCACACGAACTTCGCTTGATCGAAAATCGAATTTCCTTCCTGTGGAACGTCGCACTTCCGATCGATCGACAACAGCAGCGTTTTCGAGCGGCCGTTAAAAAAAAAACCGCGTTCGTCCCAGTATAGGCGCCATCATATGTTATCGCCGCGGATCAAAACACATGCTGGGAAAAGGAAGAAAAACTCGTCAACACATCGATCGAAACTTGCTTACCGATTCCGATTTTTCTTTCGACGCAAAAAAATCGTTATGTCGGCACGGTTTGATTGACGGCGAGTCAGCGTTTGGCGGGGCGGAGGCGGTTTTTTGTGCCGAGTGCGGTGAGAGAGAGAGAGAGAGAAATGTATGGGGAGAGAGGGTTTTAACGGGAGAGGAATTGCGCAGGGCGAAAAGGGCAGGGAGAATGGGATGGCTGACGGAGTGGAGTGGGAAGAGGTGAAGGATTTGAGTGAGGTGGGGACCTCGGTGTGGGAGAGGGGAGGGAAGTCGGAGTGCTTTTTGCTGGAGGCGCTATGCTCTCTGGGTTGAGGGAATCGGATCATGGGATTCATATCAGCTGGGAGGTGGCCGTAAGTGGAACAAGTTAGCTTAGCTATTCTAATGCCCCCCTCTCCAGGCTCTCTGGTGATAGGGGGTGTGCAACGCGGGGAGTAGGGGAGGAAGAGAAGGAGGTTTCGTGGGGGAGGGGGAGGAGAAGTGGGAGGAGGAGGTGCCGTGAGGAAGCAAACATGACTGTCATGAGGAGTGAGCAAGCGCATGTAGCTAGAGCATATGTCGAGGGAGGTGCGACGATGTTCTCTCCCCGCAGATAGCAAGGTTGTTTTTGGTTAACTTATTTATTAATGGGATATAACGTCAATTATTGTGCTTTAATTTCATTGGCCTCTCGGATATATCAATATAGGTTAGTTTCGGACCGTTACACAATGCTATCGGTATGCTGAGAATATATTTCAGGAAGTAAAATGTTCAAAATAAATAATGGGATTCTTGTCACTTATTTCTTTTGATAATTTTTGGACATTTTTTTTCTGGTTTTAATGCTCTATCACTTTAACTCAATTGGAGGAAATGAAAAGTGAAAAATTCATGTCTCTGTGCTAGCAATCAGGAAAAGCGCGAAAAGGCACATTTTGAGCAAATGTGAGTTTCATTTATTTAAAAAGGTTAATATTAAAAATTACCTATAAACTTAGTTAGAGAATCTCAATCGCGATAGTTTTCTATGGATCAACGATCTTCAAACCTTTCCGATGACTTAAAAATTTTTGTTTGGGTTTCTGGCTATTCATTCCTGCTACGTTTGCCTATGTATGGCCTATTAGACTAGAATAAATGAAATTAATCAAGGATTACCGAACCATCCGAATTACCATAGTCATCGCTTGGAGCTGCTACCGAATTAATTTGGTACACCTCGCCCAATATTGGCTTCCATGTGGTAATAGTGCGTCACAGAAACAAGGATTATAATGTATATACACGTTGCGTAGCCTCAAAGCCAAAACCTGCGGCTTCAATGTTTTGTATTATTCGATAGCTATTCTACCGCAAGGTAACCAACACACCGACCAAAAAGTCTTCCGATGCGATTTGCAATGCAATTAGGACCAATTGAAAAAGCGCTTAGCGGCTGATGGAAGATATTATGCGGCTGTCCCATGCTCATGCCCGAGGACAACTAACGAATTAGAGATTTATACATGGAAATGGATTAACGATAAACATTTTTCCTAGGTTATAAACAAGCGCTACGCAATATAATGCAGATTGTCCTGACACTTGGTTTTCGAGCACCTCACCAGATACACCCGCTGTTCAAAAATGCTGTTGTCCGAAAACAAGCAAACAAAACTGGCTTACCTTGAAAAATATATTTTTGTCGACCTTTTGCCTGCCCATTTTTTGCGGATGCTTTTGCATCTACGTTAAACCATGCAATTCGCCAAATTGGTGGGTGGCAGGAGGTGTAGTACACGAAAAGGTTCTTAAGAAATTTCTTTCGCAGGTTCATCATATGCGATCAGTCTCAAGGAAAGCAGGGCGATGAGCACTTTATAAACTCGATCATATTTTTTTGTTCCGCTACTTCATATGCGCTTCGACAGATAATTGATGAACGTATCTAGCAATAATCGATGCGCACTCTGGTTAAACACGGCCATCGAAAATCGACGACGGGGGTCAGACTTTTAAGCGGCATCTCCCGTTTAAGAGAAACACCGCAGCTGCTTACTTAAATAACCCATTAACCGCCAAAATCGATGGAATAATTGCACTACTCCCGTAATGAGTGAGTTTGATATTTCCAAGAAGTGCGGAGATTAACAATCCTCGCGACCAACAACGGGTATTTATCGATCGATGCGCGAAGTTATTTATCGGCAGACGCGACCGTGAAATTTCATCCCTTCGTGTATCTCACATAAAAAGCTATAAAAGCAGTACAAACTCTCACGTATTTTTATGGAATATTTGTAAATGACTGGTTTTCGGATAATTTTGGTTTTTGGATTTGGCACTGTATTATGCGAAAAAAGTCTTATGGTTTAAACTTTAAACAATACGACTTGTTAAACTTTAAAGGATTTTGATGGTCTCGCCTCCCTTTGGAAGAAACGAAAAAGAGCCAATTAATTATAGCAATTAAAATAATTATTATAAGTATATAATGATTAATATTTCCTGGACGTTCTTATACACTCTACATTCTACGATATTGCTTTTTATATGCAGATATTTCTTAAAAAACCATTACAAATTACCATAAAATGAAAAGTCCTTAAATCTGGATATGGTCGCAAAGCAACTACGATCTAAAACATAGATATTATTGTATGTATTTCAAAGTATATCTCTCTACATCTCTGCGAAGAGATGTGCAGAAGGTAATCCATTCCCAATCTAGAGAGCGGGTGTACGCCTTTTCCTACATTTCTCCCTTCAAAAATTTTTTTATCTCCTCCTCGCTGCGTTGACAACCAATCGTCTCTTCGAAATGAGAAACGGATAAGTAATCTGGAAACGCGGAACCATTTCCTCATCCCCTCCCCGACTCTTTATTAGGCAGCCGTGGAATACTCCATCAAACCTCTCTCTCTCTCTCTCCAGACTCTCGGTTCCTCTCTCCCCTCTACTTCATCTCTATTTTTCTCTCTGTCTCTCTGCTATTTCTTTGCATTTCACCTCGACGCTCGATTTCTCTGCGGGCTTTTCTTCTCCGGTGGCATTTCGGTGGTAATCACTCTGAGGCTTCGAGGTGTGAGGGCAAGGCCAGGTGACCCAGTTGCTGGGCAAAGGGAGGAGATTGAAGAAGGATAGTAGTGGAAGAAGAGGTGGGGGTGAAGAGAAGAAGAAGAAGAAGAGAGAGACGAACGCCGAGGTTCTTTAGTGGATTGCCGTCTGTCACTCGCGCATTCCGGATTCATTAGACTTCCCTTCCCTCCGACACGCCCTCTCCTCTCCTATCTCTATATCTTCCATATAAATTCCCAAACTATGTTATGTACCTTTTTTTCAGCTAAGTCACGAGAAAGAACCAGAGAAATGATTATATTAGGCTAGTTTGAGACTGAAAAGCGCCCAATTCCGTCCTGCATTAAATAAGATTTAAAATTATTCATATAGTTTTCAGTAATGTATTTATTATATAAAATAATAGTTTAGGTTTATGTGTATATCAGACGTGGTCAAACCGCGGCTCTTTTATCTTAGTATGCAGCTCTTTTAAATTTCCATACAGAGGCGTGTCAACGTTTTTCTCTACAGGACACAATGACGTAGTGTGACTCGAGACGTGTTTGGGATGCCTAATGGACATGCATTATATCCGAATTGCTTCGGATACAGGATATGTTTTACTGTTCGTAAATTTATGAGCGCAGAATATGTCATGCGGCTCTCGAACTTCTGAAAATCATCGTATGCGGCTCCGAGGGCAAGTAGGTTAGGCCAGCCCTGATATATGTACACGAAAGCTCATATATATATATATATATATATATATATATATATATATATATATATATATATATAACGATACGGAAAAAGAAATAATATGATGAAATAATTACAACGAGAGGTTGAGAGGGATAGGAAGGAGCGAGTGAACACTTACCATACGGTGGTGGACGTCCACAGCGATAGAGGAAGCCTTGTAATTTGGAGCTTTCGGGCGACACACGCCCTTCTTCAGCGAGAGAAAAACGGAATATATATATATTCCGTTTTTCTCTACATACATACATATACATACATACACACGAAAGCATTTACATGTGTGTGTGTGTGTGTACAGGTCAGCAACCTTTCGGACCGCATTCGTAGTAGTCAATGCTACGGAGGACCGCATTGGAAGTCATAAGATTTTGAGACCATAATTTTAGTAAAAAAATATTAATTTTTTCTATTCAATTTCACCGATCACTTTTATGCGTTCTTTGCACGAAGTGAACGCATTTAGGAGAGGTCGTTTCCGCCCGCCCGTCCGTCCGCATGTATAAACTCTGAATCGCAGGATAAGTACTCAATGGTTGTTTCATCTTGGCTTCACGGAGCGTATGTTGCAGACCTCTGCTATAGGTTAAGAGCTTTCTCACCTCACATATATTCGTAAAATTCAAGACCGTTTTATACGCTTTTAGTAAAAAAAGGTACCATTTATTTAATCGTGTATTATCAAATTAACTTTGGACAAGGATTTACTCTACTTACGTAATAGCCAGAGGCAACGGAAATGTTAGTTTTAAAAAGATTTTTGAAGAAGTAGGATTCCATATAGAAATTTAAAAAATGTTTCGAGCAGGGATAAGTGTGGTTGAGATCGCAATTCTCGGTTAAAATGGTTGCTGGGAAGCCCCTTTGAAGTCTCATGGAGCAGGATAATGCCGAAATGTTGAGGGTTGGGTTAAAGGTTAAGAAAAGAAAGTTTTGGGGACGGGAGGCTATCCTCAAAGGCGGGGGAGTTATCTGCTGAAAGTTGCATGAGATGGAAGGAGGAGATGGAGGCGGATTACGCCTCCCATATATTCCTGATTCCGCTTTCTTCCGAAATAGGACATGCGTGCATAACGGTGAAGTGTTGAAAGACGCAGGATTTGTTTCGATTAGCAATCCCATTAATGCATTCTAGTCAAGGAATGAATTGGCGGCGTTCATTTACTGTTTGGTTGGTGCTTACGATATCATCCACTTAAAGGATTTGTTGATTTTTCAACTACGTCAGATGCTAAACACGAATTACGGTATACATCACCAACGGCAAAACTGCTTTTTGTCCAAAGTTGAGAAGTAATTCGACCTTCGGGTATTTTTCGTTCATTACGCAAATCGGGATGCGTTATTAAAAGCTTTTCATGAAGAAGTTTTCTATGTGACGGTAATGATTCGACTATACACGAAGCAGTTGAATCTATTTCACGGTATCGTGAAGTCGTTTTAACTAGAAAATATTCGCGCATACAAACCGCTATAAAAGGTTTTTGATAATAAATGGATGAGGAAAACATCATCGACGATCTAGTGTTACCCACGATTTACAGATTTACAAAAAAACCGCTCGAGTAAATAAACCTAGTAGAATTAATTAACATTTTCCGTAGTATTACGATCCGATCCACATTTTATTCGTTTTGGGGGAATACCATATGTATTTATTGCGGTACAAAATATTTTGGCGCGGTCTAGCTATTTGTGTATAAATATTCGAATCGAAAAAATAATATCGTCGCGCTTCAAGAATAGTCGTAAAAAATAAGTTATGAGTTAATAAAGCGGAGTCACAAAAGTCTGTTATGAAGCGACCACTCCCAGAGAGAGAGGGAGAGCACGGAGGTTTCTCTCTCCATATTAGATAACACTCCTCCCGTTAACTAAGCCACCCCCTCTCTCTCTCTCCTTCTCCCATTTTTATCTATTTCCACAGGCCCAGAAATTCGGTCATATTCATCTGAATACGTTTAGGTTTTATACAAACACGAAAGTAAGGAAGCTGTGGCGGATCCAAGAGGGGGGCGGATGGGGGCGACCGCCACCCCCCTCTCCCACGAAAAGTTTCTGAATCCGCCCCTGTAAGGAAGGATTATTCTAGTATTGAAATTTATATCCTACAATTTACTACGAAGGGTTGCAGGGGTGCAAATCACCAAATCCATACTTTGTGTCATTAAAATCACTTCTTGAATTAGGAGAAATGCCACAATATTCGTTTTATAATTAGTCATTAATTGCTAAATTGAGAAGTTAACATCCTTGTCCTACCCTATTTGGTATAAGAGATTTTAATCGCAGTTACGCGTTATACATCGCAAAAGTAATGATTAGCCTATCTAAATGTCGTGGCCTGCGGTAGACTTTCAATGACGGCGGATCCAATAAGGGATACAAATGCAACCGTGGTCAAGTCGGATATGAAACATCCGATCGGAACAATAGGTCGCTCTAGAACTAGATTATTGTGCGTGCATCTCTCACGGAAATATTTGCATGAAAATGCGCAATACATATTTTTCAACGACGAAATAATCTCGAGTCGTCGAGTAATTCGATATTGAATTGTAAATTTGGAATGATAAAGAGGATCTCACTCATGCAGCCTTAATATATGGGCCCAGGATTCACCACTCTGTCATCGGCCATGAAACACCTGGCCCATCAAAATTTTCCCCAAATTGATACGTGTCCACAGCCAACTGGCTCATTGCTCTCGGACTTTTTTTTACGTTCACTTACTGGTCTACTTACTCGCTCTTACAAAAATATATTTTTTTAATAACTTAATTTAAATTAAAAATTGTCTTTCTGTCATGTGTACGCTGTCAGAAGCTATCTCAGCTGTTCACCATTGAATTTGGAATATGCCCTTGTTGTGGAATGATTTGTATTATTCCACCTCCCAATATGTGATAAGGATAAAATACAAGTAACAGTGAATAACCACTGAGGGCGGCTGCTTTGTGCCTGATGTGCTCTCCTCCTACGCCTCCTCCGACTCTCTTATTGGGTCATTCCAACTCCCCTTCCTCCTCCTTCCCCGGATGGTGCCTGGAGGAGGGAGAGTAGCTGAGAGGAGGAAAAGAGAGAAAGAAGGCGAGTGGGGTTGGGTTTTTGGAGGGTTGCGTGCAGGGATGACATACCAAACAACAGGTTTTTTTAGGTACCGCGGGGACTGTTTTGCGCGTTAAACCCCTGCGGCACTAAGAGAGTTCCGCCGTCGCGGAAGTGTGTTGCTGTTGCCTGATGTTCAATTATATTCGGCGGACGCGTTTCTTTTTTTCTCTCAAGTTCGACGCTGGGGAAGGGGAGGAAGCAGAAAGTAATGCGATTCGAAAGAGGTTCGGATTAATCAAATTAACGGCGTCATTTGTCTTCGAATGCCTTATATGTCTCGCCGATTAAGTATAAAACAGTGAAATGCGCAAAAAAGATTTTTTTGTTCGATTTCAGATAGGACAGTATTTTTTCGGCTCTTTCGGATTTTACCTTAACATATAAACGCGAAAACAGTGTATCGTTAAGGATATTCATGAATTAATACATTAATTGAACAATGCACTTTAAATTTAGAAAATATCTCACTATTTTTCGCCCATGTATGCCACTGATAGCTACATTTCTGTGTACCTACTGTTTTATTCGTCGGTGAGAACGATTGTAGGTCAGCGACATCGAGGTTTGATTTTTCCGAGGACAATCATAAGAGAGTCAAGCCCGCGAGATAAAATTGTTGGGGACGTTTTGATGCATTGCATCTTCTGCCACTCACCACTCTGGAGAGTTTCAGGGTAACATGTTGATGCAGGAGGCTGTAAAATAGTGAGATTGGTTCAAAATAAAAAAATATTCATAAATATTTTCTCCGCAGTGTCTTCTCGATCAGAATCCCGGATTCTATAAATAGGGAACACGAATATTTTTCCTCATAGCTTGATCAAAAATAGGTTATTTGTGGAGCGGTGTGCATTGCTGGACTTTAATTAGAACATTTAGGTACGTTTTATGACAGTAGAAAGTAGTTCCTGCGGTAGCCTTTATTTTTGCACCGACGCGATCGGACGCAGTGGTAGAGCCTTTCTTTTAGTAGCTGGTGGTGTTTCATGTTAAACCGCTATAATTTTCATGTGCCCATTCTTACCTTTCCCGGTACTGTCTTCTCTTTAGAAGGTTTTTTTATCTGCCTCATCAGAAGTAGATTTGTTGGCCTTCCATGGTCCAGGAGTGACTCACCAAAATGATTGATGCCGAGCCGGAGAAAGAGGGGATTTTTATTTAAAAAATCCTCGCTTAATCTCTTCTCCCTTATTCCGCTTTCACGGACCTTCGACCAATTTTACACGCTTTCTGCCAAACTAATCGGCGACAGAGAGAAGAAACGTTATAATTGCAAATCACTACTGCAAGCTCAATAAGCTTGGCATAAGAATGTCTTTAATGCGTCGTTGGTGTTTTTGCAATTGTTTTTGTTACTCGTGCATGGTGATGACGATTCTTTTCGCGAAAAAGAAACACCCTTCGATTCCTTGACCTTGGACGCTATTTTGCGTCTATGTCAATCACTGCATTTATCAATTTTTGTATCTACGACAGTCGATGAATTCCAAATAAATGAGCCATACTGAACGTCAAGCGTTTCATTCGCAAAATATTCGATTGAAATAACATTGGATGATTTTTCTTTTCTTCCACGCTAGGTTTTTAAAGTCTTTAATTTCCTATGGTGCCCTAAAATCAGGTTCATGGCGAATATTTCTTCTTAATATTTCTTGTTAAAAATCTTATACAATTTGCTCCATAATAAATTTTAACAGCGTGGGCTTTCGAAGTGTACCCCATTATGCTAACGTATCAGTCTTCTAGAAATTTATGTTTACTGCGATTCTGAAGAAGCACTATCATAACACACGCGCATGTATGTATATACCGGGATAAAATCAAAATGACCGTAATGTGACGTAGATTTATTGCTCTTTTATAGCAAACCTTTTTATTTTACTGCCAGTATATTATTCTCAAACATTATCTAGATCCCTTATGCGTAAATGTGAAAATGCGATTATTTTGATTGGGCGTCTGCTGAAATCGCTCAATCGATAAAATAGGAGGGTTAACATCCCCGCTAAGACGCAAGCAAAAGTAATTTCGCGTCAAAAACCTCCGACACAAATATAGTCTATTTTCGCCCGCGTTATTTATATATGATTCCTCTGGACATGTCCTTTTTATCCTCCTCTCCGAACACCTCCCCCTCGGGTGCTTTGAGAGGAACGAGTTATCTTTGTAGAGTTGAGTAGCAACATATTGGTGACTTGACTCACCCCGGAGCAAAGATTTGGCGACGAGCTAGGAAGTGACACACTCCGGGGGGCTTTCAGGGCCATTTGCGTTTAACCCCGGGACGCCCCGGAGTAGCAGAAGCCCGGTAGGGGGGACTATTTTGGAGAGGAAAATCACTTAATGACTCCTCCTTTTCGAAAATTATATTTTTTCCAAGGAGCTGCTCAGTATCTAATCCTGTTACATGCGACAGTGATTTTTGGGGTGGGATGCCGCAATATTCCTAAATTGGAATCGCTAAGAGTAACGAAAGCGAAATGCGGAATCGGAGCGAGTTGGCTTATACACTTGCGCTAGAATGAGAACAGGAATACAATTAGCATTTTGAATCACGGCAGACTCATACATTAAATCTGCATCTGCATATTACCGTGCAATTCCTCTGACATATGGGAGGTTAGAGGAAAACATTTATATCGTATGCACGGCAAAAAAGCTGATAGCGGTAACGGTATCATTATGCGATCTTGCACTTTCAATTTACACCGCTTACGTTCTAGCTGGATAACTTTCTATTGATTCTATTAAGCGATTTGTTCTACCCTTCAAAGTGCCGTTCTTAATGGCCTTTTTATTCAATCTCTGCTGTCATTAGTTAGGAAATATTTTATATTAACCTTGATTATTTTCAGGTAACTGGAGCTTACATTTGAAAATCATCCGTGGGAATATCTCTCAAAGTTTAAAAAATATGTTATACTTACCTGTGTTTATTTTTAAAATGTTTAAATTGCGTTTGTTTTCCTATTTTATGTGCTAGGCCGAATAGGTGCTTGAATATTCATTCCAAGTTATATGAATAATGCAAGAGTTGGATTATTATATATATATGTGTGTGTGTGTGTGATTGTATGATTTTTTGTCATTTTTTAACCATAATACTTGAAATTTGATATTTCTAAAGGTGAGAGGAGACAAAAATAATTTTCACCCAACAAAATTCGAGTTATGGAATTTAATACTGGCTAATAAGAACATTAAACGGAATAAATATTTCCTTCGAGTAATTCGAGTTACAGGGCATCGAACTACGATAATAGATCATAATGATTATAAAAAAGTTAAGTGTAAAGGGATGCTTTAAGAAATCACCGGTTACAGCGTAAATTAAAATGACCAAATTCTTATAGGCGATTGGAAACCCAATGACGTCGATCTTCCACTTTTTCGATCTATGAATCTCTCAGCATTCGCGAGCTACCACAGGGATTGTTTGTCATATACTATTGAGATTATGTTTTAGGAATCTATGGCTACACATCCATAATTTGAAATAAATGAATGGGTGTAAAACGCACTGAACTCCATCCCCAAAGAGGTTCTAAGTCGCCGTCATTTTGCAGGAACCCTGAACCGATAGTTATATATATATATATATATATATATATATATATAACGATACGAAAAAAGAGATAATATGATAAAATAAAAGCAACGAGAGGTTGAAAGGGATGGGAAGGAGCCAGTGAACACTTACACAAAGTTGTAGACGTCCACAGCGATAGAGGAAGGCTTGTAGTTTGCAGCTTTCGGGCTACCGCCCTTTGTCGAAGAGAGATTAACAGAAACTAAAACTAAGAGTTACACTGGAGGTAGGGGAAATGGAAAAGGATAGGGTTCGTGAAAAGATGGGTAATTGGAGTGGGAATGTTAACGAAGATTTAAACCTGGGAAGGAGAGATAGAAACAACTTCACGTTCGGAGGGCGCCATTTCATTCAAATTGAAGGAACCGCCATGGGAACTCGGATGGCCCCCTCCTACGCAAACTGCTTCCTGGGTGAATGGTAGTCCCAGCTCCTTCAATCTTCTCCCCAAAAATCCCTCATTTGGCTCCGCTTCATCGACGACATATTTTTTCGATGGACCGATTGGACGGAATCCCTTAATTCCTTTCTTTGGACAGTTTACACCCATCTCAGCCTCTCTTTCACTCATCATTCTTCTACATCACACTCAATGTACCTCGACGTTAACCTTCTTCTCCGTAATGGGCGCATTGGCACCTCAGTGCACATCAAAGATACCAACCGCTTACAATACCTCCACTACACCAACTGCCACCCACAACACACCAAGAAATCTCTCCCTTACTCCCTCGCCAGGCGTGGCTTTAGAATCTGCTCGGATAGCACCTCGCTATCCGATTATTGCGCCTTACTCCTTGAGGCTTTTCTCAATTGAGGCTACCCTGCCGAAATACATCGCTGAAATACATCGCGCCATTCCTCCCCCTTCCAGACACACACCAAACCTGAATCCACCCACTCAAACAGATGCCCCTCTGACTCTAACTCCAACCTTTCACCCGGGGCTGCACGAAGCCCTAAATAATATCCCCGCTGCCGTCCATCCATTTCTCCTTAATACACCCACAACAACTTTACTCTTCCCTAAGCCACCCATGATATCCTTCCGCCGATTCAGGAATCTTGGCGACCTGCTATGGCGCAAGGAACTCCCCACCGGTCCTCCACCTTATCCTACAGGATCCTTCCCTTGTAAAAGACCACGATGCCCCACTTGCCCCATCTTAGATACTTCTTCCTCATTTGCTAGCCCTGTTACCCAAATCTCATATCCAGTCTCATCCTGCGGTACTTGTACCTCCAAAAACGAAATATATCTTCTCACTTGTGCCCTGCGTTCTACGTATGCCTCACAACCACATGCCTTAATATCTGCATGGACGGCTATCGGAATTGCGTCGCTCTTAGGCGCCCTCTTCCGGTGGCCGACGAAGCGTTAACCCACTCCCTTCCCTTCAATAGCTGCTTCACAGTAAAAACCATCCTTGCTCTTCCAGTTAGTTTCTCCTCGCCACAACTCCGCCACTGTGAACTAGCCCACATTGACATCCTCCGCTCTCTCTCCTTCACAGGTTTAAAACTTCGTTAACACTCTCACTCCAATTACCCCTCTTTTCCCGAACCTCATCCTTTCCCATTTTCACTACCTCCAGTGTAACGCTTAGATTTAGTTTCTGTTATTTTCACGCAGACGAAAACTTCAAACTACAAGCCTTCCTCTATCGCTATAGACGTCTACAACTTTGTGTAAGTGTTCACTGGCTCCTTCTTATCCCTTTCAACCTCTCGTAGCTGTTATATATATATATATATATATATATATATATATATATATATATATATATATATATATATATATATATATATATATATATAACGGACACAGAGCATTTATGAGGTATGTAAAATAAACTTGGAGAGTTTCTTTCTATCGGCAGGTCGCATGTTACCTCCCTTTGTACCATTCGAGTGTAGCGATTTTTGTAACGTGTCAGGGAATTATGAATAACCCGTGCATAATTTTTCCAAGATAATTTTTTTAGTAACTAGAACCATTTTAGGGGGTGAGACAACGCAAACTCGAATTATCTTTTTTCACATATAACTAAGGGCCACCCTAATATATATATGCACAGGGTTATTCATAATTCCCTGACACGTTACAAAAATCGCTATACTCGAATGGTACAAAGGATGGTAACATGCGACCTGCCGATAGAAAGAAACTCTCCAAGTTTATTTTACATACCTCATAAATGCTCTGTGTCCGTCCTTTGTGGCGCGGCAGACGTCAAGCCGATAATCCATTTCCACCCATAACCGATGCAGCATGTCACGATCGATTTGTGGGATAGCAGCGATGATTTGTCTTCGCAGCTCATGCAGTTCCCGTGGCAGAGGCGGTGCAAAGACCTGGTCCTTAACGTACTCCCATAAGAAAAAAATCACATGACATCAGATCAGGTGATCGGGGTGGCCAACAAAGCAGCGCATGGTCATCGGCAGCCATGCGTCCGATACAACGTTGTGGCAAACGCTGATTGAGGTAGCCGCGGACAATGTTGTGGTAGTGTGGCGGAGCCACATCTTGCTGATAAATGAAGTCATTGCTGTGATCATGAGGCTGCGGAATTAGCCATTCCTGCACCATATCAAGATAGTACGTGCCAGTGACGGTTGCCTCGGCGAAGAAGAATGTCCCGTACACCTCCTTTTTGGACATGTCACAGAAAACGTTCAGTTTCGGTGTATCTCGAATGTGCTCAATTATGGCATGTCGGTTTTTACTTCCTCATATCCGGACATTGTGTCTGTTCACCTTCCCATAAACGTGAAACGTAGTTTCGTCGCTGAAGATCAGTTTTTCAGCGAAATCGTCTTCGTCCAAGTGCTGCTGCATGTCGGTACAGAACTGCAAACGGAGGGTCTTGTCTTCATCGGTTATTGCCTGCAGTAACTGCAGCCTGTATGGCTTAACCCACAGACGCTTACGAAGAATTCACCACAGGGTAGGTTGCGGAATGTCCAGCTCTACACTCGCTCGGTTAGTGGACTTACGGGGGCTGTGTTGAAACGACTCCCTCACACGATCCACCTCCTCCGAAGGGTTTGGTCGGCCTGAGCGTTTTGCGATACACAGACACCCGTCACGCTGGAATTTTTCATACCACTGCTTTATACTGTTCCTCACCGGCGGGTCCTTTCCGAACTTGGTTCGAAAACGTCGCTGCATCGTCACGATCGACTCTGTTCGAGCATACTCAAGCACGCAAAATGCCTTCTCTGTTGCTAGCGTCGCCATTTTCACTCAACTAAACTATGGTGATGTACTAACCTGCACCCTGGCGGCCACAGACGAAACTAAGCGCCCGCGGCATGTACAAATAAACTTGGAGAGTTTCTCTTTCTATCGGCAGGTCGCATGTTACCATCCTTTACACCATTAAAGTGTAGCGATGTTTTGTAATGTGTCAGGGAATTATGAATAACCCTGTGCATATATATATTAGGGTGGCCCTTAGTTATATGTGAAAAAAGATTTTTCGAGTTTGCGTTGTCTCACCCCCTAAAATGGTTCTAGTTACTAAAAAAATTATCTTGGAAAATTTTTAGTCTGATTGGATATCATTAACAGGTGTCACAAAGGCTCTGAAGTTAGGAAATCGCAGATTTTTCTTGATTTATCATCTTTTAAACCAATTTCGGGTAATACCTGAAAAACGAAAGTTCTTATCGAAATTATGATAAAATGTCGTGAAAGAACATTAAATTTCCTACAATTTTCGTACATAAAGCTTTTTTATGCACTCAACCGTTTTTGAGATATTCACGTTTTAATGTACAGAAATTAAAATACATAGTAGATAAGAGAAGACAAACAGGAGAAATGGAAAATGCTACAAACAATATTATTTTAATAACATGTCTGCACATTAGATATTTGAAACATTTTTAACCATTACGATTTGCAGAAAAACAACATCATGGACAAAATAAACAAAAAAGATAATTGCATAGTATTTATTTGTGCAATATGGTTTCTTTTTTACTATCTGGATATTTTTTCCGATAATCACTGTTAACTTGTAACAGAAATTGCTTTTGACTTTCGTCTTTTGTTAGAATATTACTGTACTTTTGTATTAATTTAGCTCCTCGTTCAGCCACATCATTTACTACAGGAAATGTTTTTCAAGAGATGGAATCCTTTCTGGTAATCACCTCTTCCTTCCCATCCATTGGAGTCTGTCTCAAAAAAATGTGATGAAATTTTAAATCTAGAAAAAATGTTCAATGTTTGCGGTGATACGAAATCGTTTAGATCTTTTGTTATTAAATCCGTTTCTTCTCTTGGGCGGCGCAAGATCTTTTTAACATTGATATCCTCTGATTCCTCAAGTAATTTTGTTGCCTCTACCATTTTCAATTTCGTCTCCTTTGGCACGCGAGAATCAAAAAACGCGAGAGCAACATTCTCAGAAGCAGGGTACCATAAGTGTCCGCAAAACGTATTCAGGACTGCACGATAAATGTCAGAACCTGGATATGCTGCCATTTTTTTAAAAACAAAAATCATTAAAAGGTGCTTCAATAGCAACATGGGCTCTAAACCAGGCTTCTACATAAGAATGGACCAAAAAAATGCTTATGTCTCTAAAAGCTCTCTCTTCCGTTTCCTGAAGATGAAATTGATTTCGAACATAAATATTTCTAAACTATATATCGTTTTTGACATCCATCTTGCGTGGTGAAAAGCTCCAGGATAACGAAAGGAAATGCCGCTAGGTGGAATAACTCCCTATAATCCTCTCTGCACTGTTGGACTTTTAGGGAAGTCATACAGAATTCAATAGTATCATTCCGGATAATTTCAACAGCTGATTTCACGAGTGTGTCCGTTATTCCGATTTCAAATTTTGTTTTGCCAATATTGGGCCACGTTTCTTGAAATCTTTTGAAAATTGGCACGCTTGGACCAGATGTAGGTAATCTCAATTTTACATCAAACACACCCCTCAGCACTAGTTCCAAAATGTGGCGTCGACAGATCAGATAAAGAAGATCACGTTCCATCAACTGTTCCAACACAACGTAAGCTCCATTTAGGCGATCAGTATTTAAAGCTGTGGTGTCACAGCATATAGCTTGGACTTTATCTGCGACACCCCATTCTTCCAATGTCTCTAAAACTGCTTCGGCCTGTTTTTTTTCCAGTTCCAGCTTCAAGCTTCGGGACACCGAGAAATTGTGTCTTTTCCTCAAATGAAACTATTACTGGCAATCGATCTACTTTCCACTTAATTCGGGGAGAAGTTTTCCATCCCAGTGCACAACAAGGGATTCCATTTTCAGTAAATGAAAATTTTGTTGAAGTTCTTTCGTCTTTTCTTCCCGAAATTGTTTTCTTAAACACTAAAGAAGATCTGTTTATTATTAGTTTTGAAACATCACTACCTAAGGCTTCAGCTATTGATATTATTATGTGCACTGCGTCACGATCACTGATTTTGCATTTGTCTAATGCAGCTAGCAATTTTGTAGCCATAAATTTTGATGAGCCTCTTCTCCTGACATCAAAAGTTGCTGGGCCAGAAGGATCCATTTCTTCTTCCATTGCTTCAAAAACATCTTCATTTGAACTAATGGAACTTTAAATTCGAATTATTCAAATTTACCTGAAAAAAGAAAGGAAATAAAGGTTATTTTAAATTTTGAATAAAATTTAAAATAACCTTTATTATTAATTACTATTTCTAATTTTATTTTATATTTTAATTTATTTCTTGGAAATTTTTTAATACAAATAAGCATAAAAGAGGCTTGGGGAGTTTTCTTATCTAATGTGCTACCAATAAAATAATGTTGACTCTCTTGACAGCAGTGATGAGCACATATCCCTTCACATTAGCCCTTCAGTCGCAGGATTATTTTTATGTAGTCATTAAACTTTAATTAAAAAGTCTTAAAGACAACACTTACAAAACTATGGTAAACAGAATATTGCTAAATCGCACAAGTCTTTATGATTTATATAATAAAATATTATACTTAATAAACCTACCTAATCGCTCCATTTCTGCATGCACTCTTTCCTCCATTCTTCCAACCTCTGCAATTTTGTGTTCGCCCTCCTCTCTTGCATAGCCAACTTGTAATTCAAGATGAATCAAGCCTAAGGCGTTTGCAGGAGAGATATCAAACAGATCGTTCAATTTGTCAACAAAATCGTCCACCTTTTTCTTTTGTGTTGCCGATGCTCTTTTCGACAGTTTTTGTAAGTCCCGCCATTTCTGATACATTGTCTCTAGTTTTGATATGCAGTGTTGCTTCTCTCTAATAGGAATTCGTGCTTTTTGCCAAAACAACTGCTGTTTTTTTTAATTGCCAACTTCGCACTTTCACGTAAGTTCAGCTTCACTTGTCGTAAATTGTAAAACAGTACACTAAGAACTTGTCTATATGATGGTAACTTACTGCCAACAATTTGGTTTGTCACATGCCCTATTAAATATATTTCATCATGAGCACGAAATGTAACATGTGATGACGACGATGCAGCCATTTTGCAGTAAAACTACGTTGAAAATTACGAATGCAACGCACATAAATACATTGGAACGAAAGCACTCTCAGATGTCTCATTGTCAGCACCACATTATTAACACAACTTCCGATGCATAAACCCGAGGGAACTTGTCAAATGGTTTCCATTGGCTCTACACACTGCCTTTAAAAATTATACAATGTATGCAATCTATTACGGAGGCATCTTCGCCATCACTACTACGTATGAATTTTTTTGCTTTCTCAGCATTGAAACGCAATTATCTTGAAAAGGGTTGTGCATAAAGAAGCTTCACATATGAAAATTGTCGGAAATTTCAAGAAATTCTATCACAATTTCGATAAGAACTTTCGTTTTTCAGATATTACCCGAAATTGGTTTAAAAGTTGATAAATCCAGACAAATCTGCGATTTCCTAACTTCAGAGCCTTTGTGGCACCTATTAATAATGTCCAATCGGACTAAAAATTTTCCAAGATAATTTTTTTAGTAGCGAGACCGAAAAAATTTGAAAGCGCGGCAGCGCAACCAAGAGGTGTAAAAATGAACTATTTACTCATCTTATAGTGGAAACTCTTGCTACCGCTTAGCTCTGTAACGGTTAGTTTCTGAGTAGCAGCCAAGAAAATCAGTTGTGATTTTATCCGTTGTCACGATTTTGCCATGGAGCCACGAGTGAATAACAAGTTTTGTGTCCAACTCGGGAAAACCGCAACAGAAACTTACGAAATGTTGAAAGCAGCGTATGGTGAAGAGTCTAAGTAGTACCAGTGTTTTTGAGTGGTTTAAACGATTTAAGGACGGGCGAGAAGATGTTGAAGATGATCCAAGACGCGAGCGTACATCAACCTCTCGAAATGCCAACACCGTCGCAAAGGTCCGTGAAATTGTGACAAGAGATCGACGAATGACCCTCAAAATGATGGCGGAGGAGCTAAACATTAATAAAGAAACGATTCGTAAATTCTTTACGAAGATTTAGGAAAGAGGAAGATCTGTGCAAAGTTCGTCCCACACAACCTCGCGGATAAACAGATGCAGAGAAAAGTCGCATCGAGTCAGGACTTCGTTGAAGGTAGTGTAGGTAATCCCAGTTTTCTTGACTGCATTGTCAATGGCGACGAGTCATGGGTATCCCAGTACTACCACTAAACGAAAGGACATCAAAATCGTCGCCAAAACCCAAGAAGTTTCGTTTGAAGAAGTCCTCGATCAAAACCATGCTGATAGCCTTTTTCGACAAGCAGGGTGTGATTCACAAGGAATTTCTTCCTCAAGGACAGACAGTAAATAGTACATTCTACGTTCAAGCCCTACCGAGGTTGGTAGGGTGAGGCCGCAGTTTCGAGAAAAGGGAAGTTGGATTCTGTTGCATGACAACGCACCTGCTCATTCTGAACTGGTTGTGAAGAGATTTCTGGCAAAACAGGGCATTGTGGAGATCGACCATCCACCGTATTCGCTTCTAGTTTCACCGACATTTTTCCGGAGCAGATTTTACTGAAGCAGGTGCATTGCTTTCATAAAAACCTTAATTGTGAATACTATTATCTAAAAAAATCAAATTTCATTCTGGTTACCTAATATGCACACAATCATTTTAAAATAAACCGACTCGAATGTCGGGTATACTTTTCATAGCATACTATATCTACTTGTACGATATATATTATATATAAGCCGCCGCTCCTTTTGCTCGGTAGTAATAATTCACTCCTTATGGCCCACGCCTTTATTGTTGTATTGAGCTTTGATAATAAAAATCTATCGCAATTCACAGAAACGTGATTGACTGTTGAAACGATTTACGCGAAAAAGGCTTCAGGAGAAATTTCGACGCCGGAATGAAAAAGCGACGTAAAGAAGAAAGCGAAAAATCATTCCGCGGAATGAACGGTTTTTTCTCTCCGGAGAAAAATCATTCCTCTTTTATTTCCCACCCTCACATTCATTCTAAAAAATCCTCTTTTCTGTAGAAATGAGTTACCCCCTTCTCGCTTCTAACACCCACTCATTGTTCGTTTCCAATTTTTCCCGTACAATAAGAGAGCGGGAGAGAAAGGAACGAGAGACCGAAGGGGTGCAAGGGAGTCGCGTGCCTTTTTCAGATGGACGGGGGAGGACGGCGGGGGGGAGGGGGGGAGGCGCCAGATGGAAGAGTTGAAAAAAGAAAGAAAATCGACGCCTCGCCTAATTTTATTTGCTTTGCCTCGAGGCGCCGAGCCGGGTGGGGGAAAGTCAACTGGAGCCTGTTGCCGGATGGGAAGTGGCGAGGAAGGGTGAAAGAAAGAGAGGACTAGAGGGTGAAGTAAAAAGGGTAGAGAAATAAAGGGAGAGAGACTAGCAAAACGGTGCGAAAGGGGTCCTCTTTTTTGTCCTATTTCGCCGAGGTTTATCTGTATGCGTGTACGTAACCAGATAGTCCAAATTAATGGGAATTATTTAAATTCGTCATTCGTTTTGGTGCTGAAATTTGATAATAAAGAATAATAAAAAGCGCAAAATAATGGTTTGTAAATTTAATTTTAGGACATATTTGCTTAGACTACGCTGCTACAAAGATGATCTATTGCAGAAGCAGGTCCACTCATTCTTCTCCAGTGTCATATATATATATATATATATATATATATATATATATATATATATATATAACAACTTACGGAAAAGGAAAGGTAAAATGAATATATGGATGTCAACAAGGTGTTGGGATGAGGAAACCCAGTGAGCACTCACCAATCAGACGACTTCAGGTTGGCGAGGCTCCGGGGATGTCGAAGCGACACACGTAAAATAACACAAAAACACAGAAACATCACAAACGTAAAGCTTTCGGAACTACTCCTTCTTCAGCTACAGAGAGAGAACTGATGGCGGTGACACTGGGTGGAGGCATGGGGGTGGAAGGGTAGTACGGAAAGGTCGAGGATTGGAGGAAACGGAGGGGGTTGGGGATGGGTAGGGTGTTGGAAGAAGACAGAAAGGGTGTGAAAAGCTATCGTAGGTTGAGGCCTGGGGGAGTGAAGGAGTTTAGGAGATGGATATGCGAAAGCTCCCACTGACGGAGTTGGGGAGCCGAAGCATTGTCGGGGAGAGCGCGAATGACTCTCACTGTGAAGCAGTTGTTGAACTTTAAATTATGTTTGTTCGCATGAACGGCCACCGGCAGCGGTCGTTTGAGAATGACGCTGTTGCGGTGGCCATTCATGCGGATGTTGAGGGGATTGCTGGTGAGGCCTCGCCAACCTGAAGTCGTCTGATTGGTGAGTGCTCACTGGGTTTCCTCATCCCAACACCTTGTTGACATCCATATATATATATATATATATATATATATATATATATATATATACACACACACACACACGAGGGTGAATCAAAAAGTTCCCGGAATTATCATGTAAAAACAATAGAAACTCAAAAAGAATCATTTATTTTGGAGTTATTTTTCAACTTATTCACCATTTAACTCTAAACACTTTTCCATTCGATGTCGCCATCGTTCTAACCCATTTTTGTAGAAATTTTGAACGTCTGAATGAAACCAGTTCAAAACTGCTTGTTTGGCCTCACATATCAATTCCCAGCGAACTCCCTTGATGTGCCCCTTTAATTTGGGAAACAGAAAAAAGTCAGAAAAAACCAAGTCTGGACTGTAGGGTGGGTGAGACAACGTTTCCCAACGCAATTCTCGAAGCACAGCTCTTGATACCGTAGATGAATGTGCTGGAGCATTGTCATGGTGAAACAGAATTCGCCAGTGCAGTTTCCAAGGCCTTTATTTTATAAGCGCAGCGTTCAGTTTTTTTAAAACTTGTCCGTAATAACCTCCTGTTACTGTCCGTTGCCCCTCAAGAAAATTGACCCTGATTACACCTTCATTATCCCAAAAAACAATTGCCATAACCTTCTTGATTGATTGTTCAGCTTTGAACTTTATTGGTACACTTGACGCCCTTGATAACCATTGTTTACATTGAATTTTGCTTTCCGGATCGTACTGGTAGATCCATGTTTCATCACCAGTCACTATTTGGCGAAAGAAATCTTCTGGGTCTGCAACAAATCGGTTGAGGAACTCAACTGCATGGTCAGCTCTCTGAGTCTTGTGTTCAGGGCGCAACGCTTTCGGTACCCATCTAGAAGAAAGCTTGCTTAATCCTAAACTATCCTTGAGGATTGATTGAGCTGAGCCATATGAGATGTCCAAACGTTTGGCTATCATTTGCACTGAAACTCGTCTATCTTCTTCCACAACTGATTGGACGGCGACCACGGTTTCTTCGTTGATCGACGTTGATGGTCTTCCACTTCGATAGTCATCTTTAATGTCTTCTCGTCCAAGCTTAAATCGTTTAATCCATTCATTAACGGTAATTTTCTTAGATGCATCAACCCCGTAAACTTTCTGCAAAGTCTGAATAATGGCATTCGATTTCCATCAAAGTTTTGTCAAAAACATTACGTTTACTCGAATCTCAAACTTTAAGTTATCCATACTCATGAATTAATGGGTTAGAAAAACTGCTTTTATATTATAACAAATGAATGAATTATTACGAAATATTGCATTCTTATGGCTAAGATATTGCTGGTTTTAGGCAACAATGTTTTGTTATTATTTGGAATGCAGGAACATTGTTACTTAAACTTTCCGGGAACTTTTTGATTCACCCTCGTGTGTGTGTGTGTGTGTATGTATATATATATATATATATATATATATATATATATATATATATATTTACTCTATCGCTGAAGAAGGGCATAGGCCCGATAAGCTTGTGTTTTTTTTTGTGTTCGTGTGTTCAACGTGTCTCTTCGACGCCCCCAGCAGCCTGCCAACTTGGTTTCCGACTTGGTAAGTGTCCGCTGGGCTTCCTTCAACACCTTGTTGCCACCCTCATCACTACCTTTTCATTTCCTTAAGTCTATATATATATATATATATATATATATATATATATATATATATACACACACACACATTTATATAGCGACAAAAGCTGAGATTCAGTGGACACTCACCAAAAGTGCGTCACTGGAGAAAATTGCGGAAGATTTTCGGACTTGCAGCCCTTCATAGACGATAGATATACAACAAACTGAAATATACATATAGACGATGGGTCTCAAAATCGCATCGGTGCGTGGGCCTTCATTAGGCAGTGCAAAAAATCTGCGGGCCGGATTCCATATTACAGACTTTCCCAGTCCTCGCACCGTTTTATATTCTCTGAACATTCACTATCCGTTCGTTAGGGACAAAGATCGTCCACACCCTTCGATGCGCTCTTAAACTCATTCATTACAAAAATACATGATCCAGGGTCGACACGCTAGAAACACACTGGCAGCGGAAAGATGATTCTGATGTACCCCAACTACACACCATGTATACAGGGCGTTACGAATGAAAATAGAAAATAAACTGCGGATACTTTTAAAGTGCTGAATTTCTTATATTATTTATAAATATTTATTCAAGAAATTAATTTGAGTTTGGACCATATCATGGAATAACTCACTTCGCAAGCCACATAAATGCTCCTTGTGGGCCGTGTCTTTGAGACCCCTGATTTAGATAGTCATCCCTGATTTATTACTCCTGTTTGCAATTCACTAATGACTACGATACAAATGAATCGCTTGCTTCGGTCTTTTTAGCATATACGGAAGTTTTTCTCATAGATGTTCATTGGTTCTAGGCGGGGGTGGCATTTACGGGGACGTTAAATTGGAAATTGACTGTATTTATACAGTTAAACTAGTCTTTAATTTTTCGAGGGCTTAGTCTTAACATTTTAATCGATCGAATGAACAGGGAAAATGGGGTGAAATCTTAGATTGAGGACTGCCTTTATTACATCGTCGTAGCTGCATTGTAAAATCCCCGGTTAGTAATGAGGTACACGGAGTGCGTCCGCAGCTTAAACACCCAAGACTCTGACGGTAAGTGCAATTGAAAAAAAGGAAAAATTGCGACATTTAATATCCGATGTCAGATGTTTTTTACGAGCTCCATTATTCCGATTCTGAATATCACGTTGCACAGCCTATTAAGGGATATTTAGTATGACTAACGGTATTAAGGAGTAAGCGAGATAGATTAAGTGGGATGTTTATGAACTTGTTATATTACGCCGCTCGGTAGCAGTTTTCTTGTGTCGCCCGTAAAGAGCAATATTTCATATATGTGAATGAATAACCAATGAAATGGAACACTTTCAGTTTTATTCGTACTCTATCACGAGCGGAAGAGGAAATATGGATGCTTACCGTGGGATTTTTGTACTTCGATTCGCAACGGTATGTAGTATGCCCAATGGCAACCGAGTGGTAACTGTTCTCGCATTTTTTAATAGCCTTCGATTCCATCTACACCAATCATCGGTCGAAAATTAATTGAGTTCTCGTTTTTATTTGAATCGCTCGGGCATGCTGCTACTCCGACACCTTTCTGCGTTTCATATACGAGACACAGTATATATCCTGTGCCAAATGCAATATCTCGGAAAGAGAACTGCGGACGAGGAGAATATTCGATCATCGCATAAACTAAATTTTATTTTCAATATAGACGTACGCGTCACAATCGACCGCTTTTTCTCGCCTCGGTAATTTTTTTCTATTTCAGTGAGCTATTTATTTTGGTATATTCTGCGTTAATATATTAGTATTGAAAAAGTCTCATAAGTAACTCTCGATCTAAGGAAGTTGGGTTCGCAGATACATAGCTCATATCACACTACTAACCTTATTTCTTTGTTCACACCATTCATATTTTTACGCTACATTTCTACGGAAACTTCCTCTTCTGCTGGTTTAGACACAACTTTAGTTTTTTTCATAAAGGAAAAACTAAGCGCAATAAAATCGAGTGTAGCGAGATTTGATAACTCCATTGGAATATGAAAGCGATATTTACTCTTACCAGCGAGCAAAATCTACAGGATATGGTAAGAGATGACAACGCTAAATTAATCGTGTGAATAACCAAGTGATGCTGTTGACGCAGTTTGTATCTCCAATAATCATAAAAAGGTTGAGACCAGATTCTCATTTCGTCTACAAAGTAGCCGTCATCAGTGCTGTTTCAACGATAATAAATTCTAGTTTTCCTGAGTTTTTACGGCTATTGGAGTGATGTGTTTTCTCAATTTCAGCTATAAGGCTAGATTGATAATTCAATATTTAAATCTATATTGAAATGATCAGGTGATTCTTAACTATAATGAATCCGTAACGTAAATTATATGTGTATTTCTGCTTATAAAAATATAACAACCCTCATTGGAGACTCACCAATCATCGATTTTAGCGAAGAAATTATCACGAGGTTCAGCAATGGATGATGGATTCAGTTATTCCGTAAACGCCATAATTAGCGTAATGACTCCGTGCAATGAATCTGGTTTAAGCGAGTTAAAAGTCCGTTTATAATTCGCCGTCTACAAAACAAACCTTTAGGAAAGAACGCTTTTCAAAACGACATTCCAAGTAGTAGTATTCGGTCGCTTCTCTTGAGGAGGGGTAAATGTAATCCTCTTTTCTTAATCGCATCATCTGCTTTCTCTTCCCCTCTCGAGACTTTAATCCTTTTCGGTGATCCTGCTGGCCTGAAGGGATTCCGTACGTAGAATCGATAGGTCCTTCTCAGAGTTTGGAAGTGGAAGATGATCCTATGAGGAAAACAAGAGGAAATAGATCCAAAGACCTCTCCATATCCTCATAAATCTATGCTCAATCTCCTCCTCCGTTCCGCCAACCTTTCCCTTCGATCCACTTTCACTTTTCGTTTCTGTTTAGGCTAAGCCTTTCTTCCATTTGTATTTGAACGTCCCACATGAAAAGCGCCCATCAACGGACCCAAAGTTCGAGTTGATTTAGGTCTTGATTTGTTTCGACGAAGCTTTGGCAGATTTCCGCTCTCGATCCACGTCCAACCCGTGAGAGGAAAGGGCAATAACTTCCATAAATAGATACAGATATTTGAAAAGAGTCTACTTTCGTGGAATTTCGTTATTTTGTGTTTTTGTAACTGCCGTGATGTTACAAATTGTAATTTTCAGGGTGATAGTTGATGGTGATATTTTTCTTTTTTCATGCGATGATTGTTGAAAATTAATATTATCATATTTTCTCTTAATAAAATCTTGAATTTTATTCAGCTTCAATCGAACACCGATCAAATAAGTATAATAATATTATTTAAGAAGCCACAGGAAAATAATTTCAGCTTACGGGAATGAATTAAATTAAAGGTTCTTTAAACAACATTGCCCTTGGACGTGGCATGAGCTCACTACTTAATCCTTTCTGCATTTTTAAACATCTTACTAGATTTTATTTCGGGAAGACAGAGTCTTGCATCTTTCAAACTCCCAACTGATATAGATAGAAATTAACTTTTATCTTCCACTAAAAATACTTGTTGAACACTCACCGTAGATGTCGTGAGACCCCATCAATCCATAATCAACAACTTCCAAATCTCTTCTAAAGCCCATTGTGCACATTCCTCTCTTTTTTCCTACCCTCTTTCCTCTTCTTTCTCCTCCTAGCCTCCGACCTCCTCCATTACTTTCTTCCACCGGAGAAATGCTCGTTTCGTATCCCGCCTCTATGTCCTCTCAATGGTATACTCTTATAAGCGGATCAAGCTGTGTTTTTCGCTTCCCGGAAAAAAGAGTTAGAGCTCCCTGTCCCTTCCTACATGTTGCGGAAGTGTAATCTCTAAAGAGTATAGAAAAGAGGGAGGTATCGGCGACGTAGGAGAGAGAAAGAGAGCGAGAAGGGAGAAAGATATAGAAAGAGAGAAGAGGAAGAATTCATGGATTAGTATCAGAATGGACTCAGTCCATTAAAGGTAGGTTAAAGCCCCATCTGGTTTTCGAATTAAAAAATGCTGATTGCTGGGAGACGGTGGCTTTAGTTACCATGGAGCTGCTGCCGCAGTTGTTCAAACGAGCAAAGCATGTCTGTTAGAGATAAATTAACTGATTAATATTTCCGTGAAATGATTAAGGCTTTTATTGACCTTCATGATCGGCAAGGATGAAATATCTGCTTTAGTTTGATTTACAAGGCGAACACCAGGTTGAAATTCCAGTTAAAAGTCGATCAGAAAGCGTATCTGAGGAGGTGCTAGGAATAACTGAAGAGTCCACTTATATCGGAAGACACAAATACCATAATAAAATGCGTGAGATAGGCTGTAGGACGGAGAAATATTTTGGTTCTGTTTTTTTTCTAGTAAGATCAGAGATCACAAAAGGAAATCCAACCCTTCATGTGAGATTATATTTAGGGAATCTGGTGCCCTGCGCGCACTGCCACTTACCTGTTTGGTGAATTGCAGGTTATTACGTATATGTAAAAGTTGTTACAATTAATCAATACTTCGGAAATCTTGTTAAGCTGAACTTAACGGTGTACTCCAGATTTTTATTTATCATTAGGTAAAGTGAATTTTTTGTTTGAAAGTGTAACACTTACAATGCTCAAGATATTCTCAACCTAATCCAAAGAGGTTTTTCACTGATTTTGAGCTATATCCTCTTTATGTTAAAACCTATATAAGTACAGCTACTCACTGAGAGCGCTTCTCAACTACTCACAGACACTTAAGTCGCCCATTGAAAACACTTCGTTGCTTCTCAATGTCTAACTGGATTCGTCAGAATATCAAACTCCTCTCTCGTGATTCGAGGCTTTTAAAGCGTTGCCAATGCCACAAGGCCTCCATCTCCCTTCTATCCGTAAAACCTTAAAACGCCTTCTCAAAGGATGCTTTTTGAATGATACGATCTTTCGTAATTCTCATCATAAACCTGTTGGACGTGATTTAGGTGTCGTTTTTTATCAATATGAATTTATTCATATGTTCTTCCCTTCTTATCTTAATGGAAGAGCGGTTACTTTATGTGCATGTATTTTTATCCAATCAGGATAAATATCCATCAATGGAACTTATTTATCACTTTATAACTTAAGCGCAATATGTCAAATTTTTACCCTAATATGATTTCCATCAAATTCTGCTTGAGTTTCTTCAACTTTAGCTATTTATGATTGATTTCGATTTATAAGTTATCGAATGCAAGTGGTTTTGTAAAATAAGTACCAAGCTATGAATGGAATAGGAGGTCAAATACACCATTATTTTAAGAACTTTGTGGTATTAGGAATAGAATAAAATTTAAAGAAGTTTTAATATGCCTCAATTCATCCGCAATCGCGAAAGAAATAGAGATAACATTTGAAAAAGGATGTATGTTTGAAGAAAATGCGTATTATATGGTATAAAATGCCCAATGGGATAAAATTTCTCGTTTCTTTCGATTCAGAGGAAAGTAGGAAAAATATTTTTTAGCTGCTTGGCTGCAATCCATCCGAGGCTTTTATAATACGACTTTTCTTCTTATTCATGATACATACGCAAGTCAAACCTTAACAGAATAAGTCTTAACCTAACAAAAGTGATTATTTCATAGAATCGACCATACAACAACAGTCTCACGAAGTGACCACAAAAGTGGAGCATTGCATTTAATGTATTCCAAAGGACAATAGCTGATGGAAGTCGTAGTTAACCGGTCTAAAAAACTATCCTCAAGAAACTATTTTGCGTTATTATGACATCGAAAGCCTCAATCGGCATAAAATATTTATTACAGGTTTTGCATAATGTACTACTTCTTAAGATTTTTAATATTAATTCTTTGGGCGGAATTTTTAAAAATCATTATTTCTTCTTCTCATATGTTTTTGAAATATTTTTTATGTCAGAGAAGAGGGAGTATTTGTATAGAGAAAAACGATAGAAAAAGAGGGAAATGTTCGTAACTGAAGCATGTTATTGAAAAACTATATTCCTTCAATACCCAAAAAAAGGTTGAGATAACCAGATATCCTATTTGACTACAAATTGGGAGCCATCACTGCTGGTTCTCCGATAGTAGATCTTACAATATACTTTCCTCAACTTTGTATGTTTGTTGGTGAGGCAGTTGGTCAATTTGATTTTTGTCATAAAGCGTGTTCGATATTTTTTTGCTTGAAGCATGTATTATTTTTTTAAACTTGGATATTCATTTCCTCCGGTTCTTATTTGCTTCATCGTCATTTCACATCCATTCCTCTGACAACCAATCCTCTCAGTTTATATGGAAGAAATGTTTTACATTGTAGTTGATGATAACTTAAAAAAGCCTACCTGAGCTGATATTTTAAAAATTTTCTAGATTAACCATGAATAAATCGTGGGTCAGGACACCTATTCTCTAGTACTCTCAATCGTTGTCTTTTTACATATTGGCGTATGGTGGAATTTTAAACTTCTTTAGCTAAAATAAAAATAGTAAAATTGTTTGGAATGAATTAACCAGAGCTAAAATTTCTCTGCTATTTCATGATCCCCATACCTTATCATATTTGATTTAAATTTTTGACTTGGGAAAAATTGCTTTTAAATTATATTTAAAATAAGAACTAGACGCTAAATAAATAATTAATTTAATCTTTGAGAGCAGCTATTCGTGAACTCAAGTAGAGAAAAGATTTTCTGATGTGAGAACGTGGAAATGGATCAAAATATACGACAGGTGAAGAAATATTGAAGGAAAAAGAGCCAAAGAAAGCGTTCGTGACAGCTTTCTTAGGGGTTGGGCTTTGAATAGAGAATTTATGAGAAGGGAGTAGAATCATGTATTGAAAAAGAAAACATCTTGTTACAAAATATTATAAAGTAATATATATATTAGAAAACAAAAGTCACCATAATGTAGGCAGAAAAATACCGAATATTAATTATGCTTGCGTGGAATGAAGCCGAAATAAAAGATTGGGCTTCGAACGCCAAGACATTCATGTTTGTCTACTTCATATTTTGCGGAGGAGTTAGTTTTATATTTGAAGGTTGGATTGCTCCAAAAGACGAATCTTTTTTCTCTGTACACTATCTCTAACAATTTAGCACATCTCGGACCTTTTTCTTCCTTGCCTCTTCTCAATTCCCTTTGGCTCACATACTCTACCTCCTTTTCCTTCTCTCTGCTTCTATTCTCCCACTTTTTATCTTTTCCGGTTTTTACCTTAGTCTTTTGCCTTCGAATAATAAGCAGACTTTCACCTGACACATTAATAAGTTATTCAGTAAATTCAGACTTATCTCCGAATTCTGATCGATACGATTATTAGCCAAGTATACAAACGAAAACTGTTCGCGCTGGATTATTAAAGTAAAATTAAATATCCATATCGAATGGTCAGATGCGTTTTCTGGCTATTCAAGCGTATAATTCAAATGATTAAAATTATTTCCACCAATGAAATATACGACTGTACGAGTTATAGAATCAAGAACCCTAAATGATATGTTCTAAAATTTATGTATGTTTGAAAGCGTTCTCTTCAGATAAATGCTTTCACGAACCGTTCTTTCGTAACCTTTTCATTAGCTAAAAGCAAAAAAGTGATGGGACGGAATAAACCGATAACCAAACAAAAACATCATCAAATTGCCTTAGCGCAAAAAGACACGTTAATACCTCGTGGCCTGAACTTTCACGTAGCATATAGCTTAATGGAATCAGATAATTGAAGCAGATTGCGGGACCAACCCTCAAACATAGATCGACTTTCGGAGCGAACAATAAAAAAAGCCGCCCTCCTGCCATTTCGCTTTGAAATAAATAAATAAAATAAAAACTAAGTATCTGGTATCCCCTTTCCTTCGCAATTAAAATCCGCTCAACTCCATCCACCGGCATCCATTTTTTCCACCCACACACCTCTTTCCAGTTGTTTCCTCCTTCATTTGCTCATCTTTTCGTGAATCTCCCTCTCTCTTTCTCTACCGCTCACTTCCCCTCCCCATTCTCTACTCTTCTTCGCGAGCGATTCTCTCTCTTCCCAATTTTCTCCTCTCCCTCTACTCTCTTTCCTCCATTCCTTCAATCTCCTTTCCCCTCGCTCCTCCATTCCTCCTCCACTCTTTCCAATGTCTTCTCCACTCCCTCCCTCTCTTCTCAACTCATTTCTCTGTCTATTTCATTCTCCCTTACTCTCTCCCCTACCTCCTACACTGCATCTCCCCTCCAATCTCTCCTTTCTTTCCTCTTTCTCCACTGTGTTCTATCTTCCTTCCCTCTCTCTCACTTCTTAATTTCTCCCTACACTGCCTCTTCGTCTCCATCCTCTCTGCCTCTTCTCTTTCCCTCCTCCCTCTCATTTTGGGACGACCCCCAGATTTAGCCGGAGGCAGTAGTGAGAGGCGGAATCTGCAGCAAAGCAGCATCGTCGTCCCCTTTGCTTGTTTCCTGGAACCAAGTCCATCGCTTCCTCCGGGCTATATTGAAGAATGGGATCTGGAATATGTGTGTGAAGTG
Source organism: Tanypteryx hageni (assembly GCA_028673005.1). Classification (NCBI taxonomy): domain Eukaryota; kingdom Metazoa; phylum Arthropoda; class Insecta; order Odonata; family Petaluridae; genus Tanypteryx; species Tanypteryx hageni. The sequence goes on from CM054113.1 coordinate 72,180,027, forward strand.
GAAGAAGAGAAAGAGAGGGATAGGGAGAGAGGGGTAGAGATGGAAAATGGGGGACTAGATTGCGAAAAAGGAGAGCGAGAAAATGAGGTAGGGGAGTGATGGAGAAAGATGTGGGCGAAAGATGAAAAGGATATTTTTTAAAGAGGCGTTATACTGATTTAAAAGAGAGGAATACGAATTTAGGATTTTTGAAGTGGTAAAAAGGGGGACAGTAATTACTAAAAAATATAACAGGAGACTTATAGAGGAAGGAATAGAGAAGATGAGAATTAAGATGAGCAAAAAGGCAGAGGAAGTTATATATTTTTAGGTCTACACAAAGTATTTTGCTCGAATAATTACAAATAACAGAGTAAAAAAGAATGAAATTGAAACACAAAGAGGCGTTCCCATAATGAACTATGGAGGAGCACAAACAAATGAAGATTGAAAAGAAAGAAGAGCGAAGAAGAAGAACTCTCTCTCTCTCTCTCAAAATCGAGGTCACAAAGACCAAAAAAAAAAGATGTAGCGAACGAAATCAAAAATCCTCTTTAGGTAAAGTTATTAAAAATATTAAATTCAAAGAAATATAAAGGAAAATAAAAAATACGGCGAGAGGGGAAAGGAGCGATATTGGATTGACAGAAAATAATATTCTAAGTTGGGACAAAGGAACTAAGGCGGTTTTGAGTGCATTGAGCATGTGATCGATAGAGATATCGATCGTCTAAGAGGAACCAAGAGAGAGAAAGAGAGATTAGAGGGAGATATAGAGACGAAGCGAGAGAGAGAGAGAATGGGCGAAAAACAGGTGGAAAATAAATAATCCGAGAGACGAAGAGAAAAATACGATAGAGGTTGCAAACAGTTGGAAAAGGAGCGAAAAATATTTTAGTTCAATTTTGGAATGTCTGGAGTAAGTGAAAACGGAAAGAGGTAAGGAAAAAAGAATGTGAATTCGTTGGAGATAAAATTAGGCAACTGAAAGGTGTATTTATTGTAGAAACCAAAATAAACGCATGAACGAAAGGCGGTAGAAGAAAATGGAAGAGAAATGGAAAAGGAAATGTCCGAGAACGAATCGTTTACATTTACATGTCCACATTTACTCAATTAAAATTTACTTGATTAAGTTTTCAAGGTTAAGTTTACATTGTTATAAATGCATGGTCGTACCGAAAGCCTCCGAAGCGACCAGAAGTGGGATTTCCTCATAGCAAATAAACGATAAAACAAAGGAGTAATAATGCATGGATTGAAAAAAATACAAGCATTACTTAGAACCGGTATAATTCTTTCATTTGAGTTGAAAAGAAATCCAGTTTTATTATTTTTAAAATCCTATTCCAATCTACTTACGCAATTAAAGCAAGTCTACAGAGATCAGAGTTAAGGAAAAAAATCGCGCCACTGATGTTTTCCGTTCACGCCCAAATAAAAAAAATTGGAGTCACCCTCTTGACACAGGCGACCGTTTGAAGCCCCATCTTTTCACGGCGACCTTGGAAGCGTAAGTTGGAGAGAATCAAGATGGAGGGGAGGAGGGTTGAGGATGACCCCCGAGTCAACTCCCACTCACTCCCACGTCCACCGCGTAAAGGGAGGGAAGAAAAAGATAGGTTGGGTAACCCATCCCATGCCACCCACCCATCCGCCCTCTACACGAGAAAAATCAACCCAATTAGGAGCCGGTGTTTTATCCTGAGAGTAATCTTCCAGCGCCTTGGGCAGGCCGGAGAATGCGGGGGAGGTCATGCGGCCCGGATAGGGGAGAAAGAGGGGGGAGGGGAAGGGAGCTGGAGGGAACGGAGAAGAGAGGAATTACAAAGGGAGGAAAGGAAAGAGCGAGCGAGAGAGAAAATAAATGGAAAGCTGGGACGAACGGAAAGGAACGGGAGTGGAATGATAAGGTCGGAATCACGAAGAACGGTGGGAAAGGGAGGATGTGAGAGTGAGGGGAATAAAATTTTGTGGGAGAAATAGAAAGGCGAAAAAGATCATTGTTTAACAATTTTATGTCCGCGCTAAGTCGAACGGTGATGCAAAGAGGAGACTGGTTTCCTGTGCATGATAAGCGGCGGTTTATATTTAAGCGTAAAAGAACGAATTGAGCAAAATGTACATTAATTTCGCGAAAATAAACTTTTCGTTCAATTTTGCCGCCGATCCAACCGTAAAGCAATCTCTTTTTCCTTTATTTTAACATCTCTAGAGTATGAGTAACCACAACATAATAATATTTTCTTAATTTATATTTAATTTATTAGTTAAAAAGACGAAAGTATAGAAATAGCTGATATTTCGCAAATGAAAAATAGAGAGAAAACGAGGAATAGGGTGATAGGAGGGTTAAGTATGAGAAAGGGCGAGAAAGACAGAGGAGGAATAGAATGAGGAGAGTGGAGTTTGAGAGGGAGAAACGGGAGGTTTTTTCCCCGAGGCAAGTGAGGAGTGTTTTCGTGGGAGTGTGACCGTGGCGATGAAAAAGGACCCACTCTATCACATCCCGGGCGAACACTGTCCCTCGAAAGAGGAGGAGAAGGCACTTTCGGACGACACGCGGCCACACCTTTATTCCCCTTAAAAACACAGGCAAGGGGGCGCCCTATCTATCCTACTTTTCTTCCCTCTTACTGTCCCCATACTCTTCCTCTGCATTGTTTCCCACGCCCGCCCCAACATTTCCTCCCAAAAAAAACTTCCGAGATGATTAATTCCCTAGTTTTTATATTTTAAAAAAGTTCATTTTTAACAGACTTAATCCTCGATTTTTTGCCAAAATCACTTTCTGCTTGCCGGTTTTGTCTACTTTTCCCTCGCTCAGCTTAATTTTCGTGAATTTTCATTTCATTGTTGCGTATTCCCTTCGTTTATCGCCAAATCGTTTTACTCCTTATTAATATGCCATTACGAAAAGTGAACTTTCAACTCGCGGGGTATGATGACTTCTAGGCTTTCATTGTTCTCCTTCATGTCTGCATCGTATCTTTTTAAGCGATTCGTACAAAAGGTAACGTCCTTAGCGCTACCACAATTTGCAATTTTTCGCCGTCCTATCTTTCCCTTCGTCTTCTTTCATTTCCTTGAGTACCCTCTTCTTTGTAGGCCAATCTCCTTTTTCTTCTGCCGTCCCCCAATTCTTTATATCTTTATATCTCAACCAGAATCTCTTTCTTACACTTGTGTATCTTGCTGTTATGGCCGCCTGTTATGAGCGCTGTAATATAATTTTATTCTATCAAGAAATAATCTGGCATTCTTCATCTGCTTTCGCCCAAAAACTTTCACATCGTTAACATTAGTTACGTTTCGTAGCCTTTTCGCTTTACATGATAGTCTCTTTGTTTGGAAATTATCTGATTTTTTCCTAGATTGCAAAAGTCGTCACTTGCACGAGTAAATGCTTTTAGTTCCATAAATACCAAGGAGCATACTTTAAAACAATTGTAGAGACTTAAGTAGGGAGAGAATTTCGCAGAGATAACACATGACATGATAATTGTATTTTTTATTTCCTATCTACATTATTATATTTATGTTACATTCTTTATATTATTTTCTATTATATTCTCCTCTCGTCTCTAGCAGTCCGGTATTAAATTCAATTACCTTCTACAATAAGGTCCTGGGTTCAGATACTGCCGTAGACTTGGATGATATGCTTGCCTTTGCTACCGTTTATGAGGTCTTTTTAAAAATCCGAAAAGCGATGCTTGAGAGCAAACAAACTCTGATACAACTTGCCATGGCAATTTTAACCGAAAACGTTTATTTTATGCAAAGAATGAATCGCTGTCAAAATTCCATATTTTTCGCATCGAGTATTTTTATTCCGAAAGAATATCGTTTGACTGCACAATAATACCGTCAGTATCCTACCCTTTCTGCTGATAACCGAGAAAATAATTTTATGGATAGAGTTGAGTATTACAAAGCATGAATCAGAGCATTCCAACTCAGGTACGGCATCGAGCACTTTTAAAAACCCACGCTTGTAATAAATTGCGGAGCAAGCTTATGAGCAATGTATTTCAATAGCTGTAGATGTGCATTTTTGAAGCAGAACCGTCCTATTGTTGTCGATATGTATTTCCTTGGAACATATCAGCGGCATTGAGGTTTCCATTGGTTCGCATTCATGAAATTCATTTAATGGCTTCCGTGTTATCCATTAACACATTCCGATAAAGATGAAAGTTTTAAAATAAAAAACAGACTTGAACATATTTTTACCGGTCCTTTCCTATTTTAGAGAAAGCGTCTAGTTAATTGGAAATTAAGCGTCTAAAATTGATCTCTTATATCGTTATATGATAATTAATGTCAAACGATCTCGTAATTTCTTTCTTCGGGCGCAACGGGCGGATGAACAATTCCCGCCAGTTTTTACGGTCTAGTCCTCCATCGATCACCTTAATTGCGACACACAGAATACGCGTAAAACGAAGATGTGGGGCATTTAAGGCGCAGGAATCTCCCTACGGTGGCCCATCTCCTGGAATTGTCGCGTGAGGATAGACCCCATGCGTTCCTTTCATCCGTTTCTTATGTCGGCATCCCCTTTGATCCCTAAGCGGATGCGTAACTCATCCCGCCACCCTATACGATCCGATGGATTTCCATAGGAATTGATCGCGAATCTTTTGGCCTTTGACATGCGTGACCGGGTGAGAGAACGGATCGTCCCTCTCTCTCTCTTTCTCTCTCTTTCTCTCCCTTCGTTCGCTGAAATATTTTTGCAGAACTCTCTTAGGAAGATACTAGAGTCTCTCCTTTTTTCCATCTTTATTATTTATCCGCCAACTGGATCAACGCAATACTCGGTTTAATACAGCTTAGATCTCAGCCGCCTCTCCACCATTATTCGCGGAATCCGTTAAAAATGAGATGGCTCTGGTGACGTGATTGGAAAACGGGCGCATTCCATTGTCCATGTGACGCGTTTGTTTCCTACTCTGTCTATTCGCTCCATGCGGCGTGATTGGGTAGTCCTTAAAGAAAAAGGCTTCGATCCAGTTGTAACAAAAAGAAAAGCCGGTATCCATTTGGCCATCGTCCTTTTCCGATCGAAGTATTTTCTTCCTTTTTTGGTTAAACATTCATATTTCGCCGTGCGATGGCGTTCGGTGCTGCCTTCTAGAGCCCGAGATTCGTTTTTGATTGGTGGTTGTTGGAATCAGGAAGTATGTAGGCATGGGATTGCGGTAGCAGTCGAGTTGATAGTGGGCGGCAAAGGGAATACGATTAAGATTGTTATGGGAAAGCAGGAGTATCTCAGCTGCGGCGATATGTGGAGGATGATAATATTCTTTCCCTTCTACCCTCGCCTCCAGGAACGATATTAAGATCCTTGTCCCACTTGAGACTGCGCTACTTAAAAAGGCAAAAATTGTACCTTTTTTGCCGTAGCTCATTTCCATACTATTTACGCCGGCAAATCTAATCCTGTGGATCGTATTACCGCATGCCGCATTGACGTCTGAAAGATGAAGCATTTGTCCCGCGCGCCGGTTGCGTTAACCTTGAAGCAAGATGGGGCCACTATAATCGTAATATACGTTCAAAGTTTATTGGGCTCCATCAGCGGGCGAACTGTGATAATAATTGATGTTAACGACGAAGGGATTGAGGAGAATCGCTGGCGCATCCACTCATTTGTTATTGGCGTCTGCTATGCTTTATGATTTCAGCTGTTTTGGATGGCAGATGTGAGTTCCCTCTATTAAAAAGTTTCATAAGATATATGAGTGTTAGGTTTTATTTTTTTATTCCCGCAAAGGCAATGAAAATGAAATGTTTTAGAGGTAAGAGAAAATGGGAAATGATAATTTTAAATTATTTGTGCATTTTTCTCGACTAGGATACTGCCTTTTACTATGGCCGTGGCAGTCCGAGTGGTTTGTCAAATTTGTTGTTACTTCTTATTTGTTTAATATAGAATGTCATGCGATGATATTTCCAAATGCCGCTGACATTCTACGGTAAGGGTGCACAACACAAAAGTTGGCACGAGCCGAAAACAATCTTGATTAGACCTAAGCGGGCCGTACTATGAAAGTTTTGTCCATAATGAAAATGTGTAGTTATTAATTATCTTAACAAATTTTACTTACAAGTTTTGTGTGACAAACAATATAATTTACTTACTCAATGGGAAATGTTGCACAATTTTTGTCTTACCAATCCACTTATATCTGGCGTAATGCTGGTAGTCGGCTGTTCTGAGAATGTCTCTTAAATTTTGATCTGTCATCGTTGAACGCAAAGGAGCTCTGTTTAACTTCATGTGAGAGATGCATCATAACAGAAACTAAAAAGGGATATCTATGTCTCTAGATTGGTAACTGTTTACAAATACGATGCTGGATAGGATGATCTGTTTAATGATAGACGTAAGTCTGCTAAAACGATTAGAATCAGCGTTCCCTATAAGGCGGTGGATGAAATCCGAATGCTTAAGCGTTTTCGAAGTCGTCCATTTTATGGTAAAAGAGGGCTAAGAGTAAAAAAGTATTGATAACTCGTATCATACCGCATTTGCGATAAATTTCCATTACAAATTTTAATTGTATTTTTGATATAAAATGAATGAATCAGCTTCGATAGGGCAGCACAAAACGAGTGGGCGGTCCGTATGTTGTGCACCCCTGCTCTACCCTGTTTCTAAGTCAAGTAAAGGGTCCACAATTTACGCTACGTAACATTGATATTGCTAAGTATTTCAATGACTTAATTTGGTGAATAATGAGCTAAATATTTTCTGTCGAATATAACGTGTTTAATAGAATTTCATCCTTTACTTAATCAGTGTTCCTGTATTTTAGCCCTTTGTTTTATATTTTTTTCTTTTGCGGTACGCTGTAGGTTTTCTTAAACCTTTGATATTATCACAAAGAATATGAACTAAATATGTGTGCCGAGAATCTTAAAAAAAGAAATATAATTATTACGACAATATTTTGCATGTTTAAGCTACCTGTTTCCAAACAATATCCTTTGTTGACCGCAATATAAGACGATTCCACAATATGCTTTCTATGCACAGAAAAAATATTAATACCAGCCCTAGTTAGCACCTATCCTAGGGCACACAAAATACCTTATCCGTGCAAATGGTAACTTAAGTTTTTTCTTCGACCCTTTACAGCAGAGGTCGGCAACTTTTTTGCATGGCGGGCCACATTGGTAAATGTGAATGCCACATTAGAAGTCACGAGAGCTTTGGCGGGTCTGATGAACGTTTACATCAGAAGTTACCTAGAGATTCGGTGGTCTCATATAATTGAAAATCATGTCTAAATAATTTACAAACGTTAAAACTTCATCAGTAAAGGTGTTGAGACTATAATTTTACTGAAAACAAGTGTCGTGATTTTGCTCTTAAATGTAAAAACACTGATTCATGGTGATTTATTTCATATTATACATTACGTGAATACTAGACAGCTCTTGGTTTTTCAATTGCTAATGTAGGAAAAATAAGTCGTCTAATAATATACTGTTGCTTTACTTTAGTTTGTCCTGTGGTGATGCAGAATATGAGAGTTATTTTCTCCTGAATCTGAGGATAGAATTACACGTGCCGCTAGCGAAAACGTTAAAGAACACGTTAATGTGATTTATTAAATATATTTTCTCCAAATTTTACCTCGCAGGCCCCACGTCGTAACAGAACTTTTCTTTCGTTTTATATTCTCATCACGTAGCCCTCTTTCCCTCCGCTTCCATGACAACTAAAAGATGTTCATTCACATAACACCCTTCTCTCCGCCTTTTCCTCCCTCTCTTTCTCTCTCTCAACAATCCATCCAGTTCCCCCCCTCTCTCTCACACACACCCCTAACCCCTCTTCCACTCCTCTTTTCATCTCTTCATGTGCCCTCTCCATAACTCTCGCTTTGCCCTCACACCCCCCCCCCTCTCTTCTCCTCTCTCCTTACTTTTGTTCTCTTTCCTCCTCAACCAGAATCTACCTCTTTGCCCTTGTTCTACTCATTCTAAATTTTCGTTCTCATTCCTCCCACAATCTCTTCTTGTATCGCTTATTTCTTTCCTCTATTCAAATCCTGCCCTACCCCTTCCCCTTTCTTCCTGCCTTAAATTCCCTCTCAATAATAATCACTCTTATTTTTTCTCTTCCCAATAATTTTTTCCGCATTATTTTACTCCCACTTACTCTTTTACTCTTCATTATCTTTTTAATCTCAACCCTTTCCAGCTTCCTGTTCCTTCTTTGTTTATAGTACCCGATATCGAATTTATTCTCGTTAGGGTTGATTCTTTTTTATAAGCATACATTATTGAGCCATAGACGGAACGTTTTCTTCGATTTTAATATAGTTTTTTAGTTCTTATTACATCAAGCATCAACTCCCTATAATTGCATTACATTTTATCGACTTTTATGCAAAATTTCAACATTTTACACTTTTATTATTCATAAATACACATCTACTGTTTTACGCAGCAAGCAGTATTTTTCAATACCCTGCGGAGAAATTAAATTTCTGAAAGGCAGTGTAGGTTTGAATGTATACTCTGCAAAGCACTCTTTAAGGAAGGAGCAGATCCCATTTCGGGCTATTGCTTCATTAGACATTTATTTGTTTCACTAATCGCATCCAGAAAGAACGGTGAAACATGTTTTTCGTTACCCGCTGCATTTTCTTACGTGTTTTGGAGGATTTTCTCTTATTTGAGAAATATGTAATTAAGTTTGCAACATCACTCAACGATTCGCCAAATTATATGTCTGGCATCCCTCCCACATATCTCTGAAGGACTCCCATCCTGCGCCATAACAATGTCCTTGTACCTGAACACGTGGGGGGATAACCATTCGTGCTGACCTCTGCAGAACTTGTGATTTTACTCGGAAGGACTGTATCATTCCTCATTACATAATATTCTGGCGTATTCTCTTGAGAAAGTTTAAATTGTTTCAGATTTATATTAACTAGAATGAAGGGATAACATTGTTACGTCCTGAATCTATTGTGGTCTGAACCATTTAATGATAAATAAATTATTATTATTATTATTGTATTATATTTCTAATCCATGCCTCACTTTTCTTCCATCTTCAACTGTTTCTTATCTTTTGAGCTCTCTTTCTCTTTTCACCCCGTCCTCTATCCTCAATTCTCCATCCCTTACTATACCAACAGTGCTTCGGGTTCTGACCTCTCTACCCATATCCTAAGCTCATCCCTACTCTGTTCTCCCATATCCACTCTCTTCTCCGTGCCCTCCTCATTGTTGCGTGCCAGCTTTGAAGATGGGGACTTGCTCCGCGCGTTTCTTCCGCTTTTTGCTGTTAGGCTTTCTTTTGCGGGAGGCACGCCGTGAAGAGAAGTTTACAGAGCTTGTTTTGAGGTGGGGATGGAAGAATTGTTATGAGGGGAAGGGGACGGGGGCTTTGGGATGTGCGGAACTAAAAGGGAACAAGATAATCCGCAGTGTGCGAGGCTCCAGACCAAGCGAGCTTGTGAAAGGGAGCCAGAAAGAGAGAGAAAGAGAAAGAAAAAGAAAGTGGAAGACGGGGAACTGCCGTAAGAAGATTTGTTATTATTATTTGGAATCTTCTCAGATTCCTTCTACTTTGTATTGGAAATGCTCCATACATGGTCATGATTTTGTTGTGCTATAATTTTTTTCCTGTGTCACTTTTTCCAAATAAAATATCCAGCGACATAAATATGTAGACTGGCATTTTAGCGAAATTTGAAAACATTCCATGTTGTTTTTTGCAGGTTATTTAATCTGTTACAGAGGCAGTTACAAGTGTTAAAATTATTAATTTTCCTATCTAAGTTTTTAATCGTTGCATATTCTGTTTTTGAAATTGGTTTCATATTATTCCTTTCCAAATAATTAGAATAACATTTTTTAATTCTTCGCATGTCATGATTAAGATGTTTTGAGAAAGTTCTCCGTTCTTTGCCTCGTTTTTTTAATTTAAAGCGATATCTACTTTTCATTTTTTTAATTCTTCGCATTTATACCTGCAGCGTAATGCAACGCCACTTTTAAAAAATAATAATTAAATTTCAATTATCTTCACAATGATTCATCAAAACTCTTGTCCCATTGTAGCTGTCATTCAGTGTACAATGAATCCGTGGAATAGCTTACACTCTGCCTCCCTTACACTCCAGAGTAAAAATAATGACTTTGTTGAAGAAATATGCACTTTCACGATGGATCCGTTGTGAAATCTTCCAGTTGTTAAAGCGAGGAAAAGGGAGATACACCATAAATAACCGGGATGGATCTATTTCCCAAAAGTAAAAGGAAGCCAGGAAATCGGCAGGTCGTGACGTCGTTGGCCGAGATTTCAAAGCGAGTACTGTTTCGTAAGAATCGGAAGGACGGTTGAGGTCGTTACCTCCGGATCCATGCCGGACCCTTTTGAAAATTTTTTAAAAGGACCTCAGAAGGTACGAGGGAAGGTCCTTTTAAGAATGGCACGTGCTGCTTCACTCAAGAATCCGTTATAAGGGATATGCCTGCAGCGTGGTTGGTCGGTCCTTCCCGCCCTTTAGCTCCGGAGGGTAAAAAGGAGCAAAAGAGAAGAAGAGAATAGAGGGCACGCAATGGCCGAGCCGCCCTTTTCTCTCGCTCATTTTTTTAAAGGAAATCTCGGATAGGTCTTTGTGCAATGATGGTTTTCGAAGATACGGTCTGGGGGAATAGGCAGTGACGGAAAGACACGTCGGAAGCGGTCGTATTGGTAGCACCCTTAGAGGAGAGAATGGTGAAGTCTGTCGCGAATAGCGTTGTCGGCGGATCGGATCTGATGCTGTCATGCCTCCTCATCCTCGCCCCCTAATCTTCGTAAAAGTATCGAAGAGTAGCGTTACTTTATCCACCTCACTCTCTACCGAGCAGATGATTGTGGTATTTCCACGGCATGCCATGACGACGCGCGAAGGAATTTATTTTTTTCCCTTGCCTGCTTGTGTGAACCTTTGACATTTTCATGCATGCGTTCGAATGGGCAATTCTCATTCAGAGCCGTGAATTTATTTCTGAAATGATCCTGGATTGGATCGAGTACCCCTTCGCTCTTCCGAGATGGAGGAAATCCAGCAAGCGACCGGAAAGTTAAGATAAGGAAGGGATTGGATTTCAACGCCTGCTTTATGCTACGACCTTAAAATTCAAAACGTGCCGGGTGCCGATGTTTCCACTTAAAATAATCAACTTATTTCCGTAGTCGTTGTCGTCACTTGCGGTAGAATCGCTGGCACTCGCATGTGCTTTAATTTATTTTCCCGAAGTCATATGCGAGAAAGCTATAAAACAATTAAACAGAGGCACACACTCAAGTACAGCTTGATTAAAGATCTGCGATATTTATAGTTTCTATCCATTTATCCCGGCTTGGATGCACAATATTTTTACACATTAGTGATTCGACTGATAATAAAGAATTGAACTTTTTCATGCCAGGGAAATTTTCAATATATACATTCATATGCACACACCTAGACATGTATATGCAAAATGTGAATTTGAACTATTATATATAGTAAACATCATAACAAATGATGTTACGGAAAAGCACTGATTTTTAAAACTCCTTAAAAATCAATAAAAGAAGAACTAGAACAATTATTAAAAATATATCAATTAATTTTTATCAACTATGAAAATTCTTCGAAAACTCGTTTTTTCTCAGTATCTGTCACCATTTCCAGCACTAAACATGCTTTCGTTGCTTATAAATCCAAACGCAATCAATTTGACGAAGTAAAGCAAAGAAGTTTGGGATTCCGCGGATCAAACCTTAGCGAGCTAACCTTTAGAACTTATAAGGACGTTTTTAAACATCCACGGCAAACTCCTTAAACTTCTCAGTCACTTCTCTCTCTCTCTTTTCTATCCCTTTCCAATTCGCGAACGGCAAATACCCTCCCAGAAAAAATTCCTTCCCCGAATAGGATAGTTATGAGAAGGGAAGAGCGAGGAAGGGATTGTGATGTCGACTGGGGAAAAAGGAAGCGCTCCCACCTGCTCTGGACTCAAGTTTCAAACCCTCCATTACGAGACCACGTCCCTACCTGCCTTTCCTCATCCATCTCCCTCTATTACCCACCTATTTTTCTCTCTATCACTCCATCTCTCTCTCTCTCATCGCTGTTTCTCCCTCCGGCCTCGCATTCTTATTTAGTATCTTCTCCTTCTTCTTTACGATTCGCTAAAATGTCAGTATTTCTCTCTTATCTCATTCCGATAAAAAATCCGTTTAGATATATCGAGGAATTAATGGTTAAACTTGTGTATTCCGCGGCTAAATGTAACACCCTCTAGGAGCGGGGTGCAAGCAATTAAACAACAAATTTCGCGTTCTTTTTATCATCTCACGCAATCTCGATTGTGGAGTCGATGTTTATTCGTCCCTCTGTCTTTTAAACTTTTTTTTAATACGCTTGGATTATTTTTCTCCTTTTTCTATTACTCTTCACTTCTGAGAAGCCATGTTTAAACATTCTCGACTTTTTAAAACTATTTTACCTTTCCATGCGATCGTTCTATTGCTTCCCTTTCTTATTTCATTTCGTAGAGAAAAAATATTACAGAAATATTTACGTTTGTGTGTTTTTTTCTCGGGAATAGGACAAAATTTTGTTTATTGTCAGCAACTACAGAAACTGGGAAATTCATCATTTAGGTATTTTCGCTTTATTTATCAGCCATTCAAAAATGAATAAATAATTTCATTCCTAATCGAAGATGTGGGTATTTCCAAATTCGAATTCTTCTTTGTTGATAAAAAAAATAATTAATAAATTAATTTGCAGTTGGCCTGTTCAGATGTTTCATGGGCCAAGAGGTTATATCAATTACACTGGAGGATAAATTGAAACTGTTTGTCTGGTTCTTGCATAGAATGAGGTTATCCTAAATGATTTTGGCCAGCTGAGTTTTAATAAGAAAAACGTATTTTTGTATTAGAAGAACATGTGGTGTTTTAGTCATACAAACTCAGTAAAATACATGTAAATACATGCTAGATTAAAGATTTAGCAAACAATTTTCTTTTGTATTATGTACCAGGAGCTTCCCTAATTAATAACCAACAATATTCAGCAAGAATATTAATAATATCTGCCTTGGTGTTGTTTTTACAACGTTAGAATATCCTGATGGAACCGCTCACCCTGCTCATCACTCACAGCTCCCAGATTCTCAGGAAAGATGTCCAGATGGGAGTGAAGGAAATTTATTTTAAGTGACGTGTTGCACCCCATGTCATGGTTTGCTTCCAGCATTTTATTAACCAAGTCTTCATGGTTTGGTGCATGTTGTTGTTTCTCAAAAGTTCAAGACAACTGCTTTGAAACATGCCCATGCCTTTTCCTTCTAACACTATCGAATCCGTCATTGTTCATGAGTTCACGTATTTGTGGACCCACAAATATTCCTTCCTTAATCTTTGCTTCGGTGATTTTTGAAAATTTTTCCTAAAGATGTAAAAATTCTCTTCCATTCTGAATCATACCTTTTAAAAAATTCTTCATGAGTCCTAGTTTGATATGTAAATGGGGTAAATAATTATTTTGTGGATCAACAAGGCTTTTATGTATGTTTTTATGACCTTCCACTATTTTTTTAGTTGGCCAATCGCGAACAATGTAGTTCTGAGACTTAGCACGGCTGTCCCATTCCTAAAGAAAACAGCAGTATTTTGTGTGTCCTAGCTGCAATCCCAAAAGGAGAGCTATAACTTTGAGGTCACCACAGATGTTCCACTTTTACCTTTTATCTTCTATCCTGTTTAAGAGGTATTCTATACTCCCATGTGATTCTTTTAAGGGAACTAAATGAGCAATTGGAATCGATGGAAATATATTGCCATTATGCAAAAGAACTGCTTTTAATATCAACATGGAAGAATCCATGAACAACCTCCAATCTTCTGCTTTGTGTTTGTGCCTCAGTGATGCCATCAAAGCATTTACATAATTGCAATAGCACAGACAATCTTCCATTGAATAAAAGTCAACAAATTGCTGTTCACGGTTACAAAAATGGCTAATGGTGGTATGTTCTACCTTGCATATGAAGTAATTGATAAGATTTTTTGATAAGAGGAGAAATGTACTTTCTCTGATGTTTCGCAGTAAATTTTCTCCAAAGAAAACAAAACTTTTCGACCGCATTAGCACATTTAGAAGACATGCTGTTTGACACACTTCTTTAACGCCTTCAGATGCTAATATATATATATATATATATATATATATATATATATATATATATATATATATATATACGTGATAGGAAAATTTTAAAAACATTCATAATCTGCGTTATGAACTACATCAGGACAACCTACTCTTTTTTTGGAACCAAAAATCCTGCTCCTCAGTGTTATCAGTTCATCGTCCGATCATTGAATTAAATGATCGTTGTTTTAACATAGATTTATCTATTTCTCAAAGAAACTATGTATTTCGTATTTGTCAAATCAATGAATATTTTACGCGCTTACGTAGTTGCTCAGTAATATGAGTATCGAAGAGCAAACACTTCGGTCACTTTACGGACTCTATGATCGAGCCTTTCTCTCGATAAAGTTGACGAAATTTCCACATCGGTGGAGAGAAGCTTACAAATTTCATCCCTCATAACTTTTTCACGTGGTCACGTTCCCCAATTCTGCAAATACGACCTCGAAGTGACCCTTTGCTTGTGTCGGCCTCTTTATCCTTCCGAACCCCGCGTCTGCTGAAGGAAACTAACTCTCTCAGCATATCTCTCTTAAAAGCTCCGACCCAACAGAGTGACCTCTCGATAATTCGGTAGGTGGTCTTCATGCGACCGTTTTGGTCCACCTGGCTCCAGGTGTTCCGAGGAACGATTCTTAGCCTGTAGCAATTTACAACCAATGCTGAGTAAAACTATCGATGCTCTAAATTTTAAAAACTAGTATGTTCTATTATAATTTATTCCAGGAATCATTTTTCCGGACTTGTTTTTTTTTTAATGTGATAGTTAAAGTTTGCTTAATTCTTTGCTCGAAATACCCCTTCCAAAGACACAAGACGGAATATCGGCAAATCTAATGCAAATGCCAAGTAATGCATAGCATTTTTGATTGGGCGAGAAGAAATTTTGAACCTCTACTTAAGCAGTGCATCCAGCAGGAAATACACGGTATGTTTATAGAGCAAAAATGGGTTCATTTTTTTGCAATAAACGCTTTCCATGTATGATTTCAAACAATCTGACATCGCCGCGAGATAATCAGTGGGTTAATGTCGCTGAAAACGACAGCGCATTTCCGCGATACACAGTTTTCAACTCGGACTGCACTGAAAGCGAAATGCGCATGGCAGCATCCGATAAACATAGCATTCAACCGTCGCCGGATACCATCGGTTTAGGTAGGAGAGAACGAGCTCGATAAGGTTGCGGGAATAAAAAGAAAAATTTGATTCAGGCTGTTATTAAGGTTAGAATTTTATCGGCGCGCTTCCGCAATGGCAACCAAGAGGGCATCTCGGAAAAAATGGGAAATTAAAAAAAAAAAACTAAAAGTTCCTCGCGAGAAAACTAGCACCATAGTTCCATATAATTCATACCAAGTCGCCAGATTTACTAACGGCGCCGTTTAAAGTACTGGAATTTAGCGTCCCTCTCCATGTAATTCCCTTTAACGCGGGAAGTATTTCGCGTTTTAATATTTTCCCTCCGTTTTATATATGGTCTGTAAAACTGTGGACGTACGCTTTTGCGAGCGCCAATTGCGTTAATGCTCCTCGCGTCTCCCTCGTGATACATTCGGACCCGCGCTCTTAATGAGGAAACAAGGCGAGGAAGGGAGAATGACTTTTTTAATGTCGGAGTTAATAATCAACCTCGGTGGGCGTAAGTAGACGTGAAAAAGGGAACATTTAATTATTTTTAGTTTAAAATCGTCCCCTAGCGAAGAAATACATTTACGGGAAAAAATATAGTGTCTAATATATGAATCAGGAAGGTTTTGGTTTCCAAATAGGCCACGGTTGAAGCTGAAGTCATTTGAAAAAACAGAAAGCTTTTAAATAAATTGAGAAATCGATAAGGCAAATGGAACCCGTCACGCAACCTCGAAGCATTCGAACGATCTTAACTATAAATTCCAGATACTTACACGTTTCGCCTTCGGATTCGCGATAAATTACGTCGTGTTATTTTTTTGTAACCACGTACGCTTAGGTCGGTTCGTAAGGAAGGTGTTCCTAGTGCGTGATTCTATCTTCCTACGTTTCAGTGAAAATTCGGACATTTTTCAGTTTTAGGCTCTCCCTGGAGAAGGCAGGTCCTTCTCCGTATTGCGTCGTGAATCTCAAGGGCGTAGCTCTTCCTAGGAAATTCTCCGGTTGTTAAATAGAGGCAGTGCCTGATTGGTTGCCTTGTAACGGACCCAAGAGAGTATGGGAAGGTTTGGGTCGTTTTTGTGTCGCGTAGATGTGGCAGTGGGTGTGGGAGCAGGATGAAAAATAGACGACGACAAAAAAAAGGTTAAAAGGTATGCCGTAATTTTTCGGCGTCTCACAGGCCCCGCCATTCGTGAGAATATAAAATAATATGGATGGGTACCTTGGATTATATTTTCACTATTAGGGGAACGAAAAAAAACCGCCTTTTTGTTTATAGGCGTTGTTTGCACGACGCAAACCGCCAGAACTGGTCGCATTGATCAAACTAATCGTACGAAATAAAAATATTGATGCTATCGGTTAGATGTGAAAAAATACATGGCTGTTTGTTTATCGGTGATTTTTAGACAAAGCAGTCCGACAGATGTAGGTATGGAAGTTACCTAACATTAAATCCTTAAACAAATTCTCCTAGGAGATGTGACACATCAACGTAAACGTGGATCTGATATGTTTCTCTAAAAGTAGAGGTTTTTGTGGCGCTTGGATTGGCGGAGTTCCAAGAATTTAAAAATACGTTATGTCCAAAATTGAAAAGATAATTTAGTAATGAGTAATGAGATAATTTCAATTCGGTTTAGACATAAGTTTTGTTGAAGATTGATCGAATAATATGGTGGAAATAGCAAGATTTTTTGAAACTTTTTAAAGAGTTTGTCATCATTCGTTCAGGATAGCTTTAAAATTTGTAATTCGATTGATTAGAAATGAAAAATTCCTTGGTAATTCCTCAAGAATCAATGTTTAACACTGTTATAGACTCCTTCGCTTTAGTAACTCACGCGTCGATAATAAAGTTTCATCGCGAGAACTGCGTCGTAGAGTGTTAGAGATACGAAAGAATACTTCTAGTGGACATTGTTTCACGCAAAATCTCGCCAATAGAAAGGGCCTGATTATAATGATAACTGAGCATTTTCACCATTGCCCAGAAGGACCATCACACTTCACCTAAACAGCAGGCAGAACGTTTCCCGCTGAAATTTAATTTAGATTTTCATTTGTCGATGACGTAGACAACAGAGAGAAAGGAAAAGGGAATGAGATAAAAAACTTACACCATCATCCCACAGCAGTGTAAGCGTGGGTGGGTGGTCGGAATGGCGTGAGGCGGGCGGGTGGAGGGAGAGAGGGGGGTAGGAAGGGGAGAGGGTTGGAGGAGGTAGAGGGATTGAGAGACCGTATTTGTAAGATAGCATGTGTGTATGTGTGTCGGTGTTGGTCTCTCTCTCTCTTAGTCCCTCTCACTGCCGCTCTCCCTCTCTAGGCTGAGAGAGTGAGGTTGTTTGGCGCGTGGGTGACCTCTTATACACAAGCACACACACACACACCCCTTTATCCTACACCTCAGCTCACTCCTCCTACGCCTCCACCTCCTCTCTCTCTATCCTCCTCCGATCTCCCTTCCCCACCGCGTCCTCCGCTAAAAGTCGCCATTTTTGGTCCGCGGTTGAGGCTGTGAAGAGGGAAATGGGTATGACGGCAGCGCCCCCCCTTAAACTGCCCTCTCTCTCTCCCCCTTCCTCCCTTCTTCTACTCTACCCACTCCCCTTTCTTGCTCTTCCGCCACCACTTGGGCGAGGCCCACGGAGAGCTGGTTAGATTAGGTGTGGGTGGAGGAGTAGGAGAAAGGGTAAGAAAAAAAGGGAAAAAGTGAGATAATAGAGTTGCGGAAGAAGCGAGAGAGGAGGAATTTTCACGATAGGAGCAAAGATAGAGGAAGATGGAAGGAGAGAGAGAAACAGAAGGTGAGAAAGGCAAAGGAAGGAAAGATGAAGGTGAACAGGACGTAAAAGAAAGGGATGGTGAAAGAGGAATAAGGGTGGGAATTGATGGTCAGAGTGGAGGTGGCAGAGAGATGCATGGGGGGAGAGGATGTAAAACGGATAGTAGAAATACAGAAGGTAGAGAGAGAGAGAGAGAGGAGGGGAAATTGAGGAGAATTGGGAAAAAATAGGGAGGGGAACGAGGAGGACGAGTGGGATGCAAGGTGAGGGAGGGATGTGGAGTGGAATGGATGGAGGAGATGTGGAGAAGACGAAAGAGAAGAAAGTGTATATATATATATATATATATATATATATATATATATATATATATATATATATATATATATATATATATATATGTGTATATATAAAGTAAACTCGCGCTTTTCCGGATACCTCGGACTGAGCCTATTCCTGTTGATCAATATGCCTATTTACAATGTACCATGGTATGCACAAATAAAAAAACAAATAAATATTATGGCACTAAAGAAAACACTAAAAGGGAAGCAGGTTAACAGCTAAGTAACTCGAGTAATGCTTTTATAATAATATAATAACGCGTATTAATACATTTATAATGTATAGGACAAGTAAATACGGCACATAATACTGCAGGTAATGCAGTATAAAAACCTTGTATTAAGTTTCAAAAATTCCGATTAATCGAAATTTCTGTTATGTATTCGACATCCGATTAATTGGAAGCTCACTGTAGATGGATAGAAGTTGAGATTGGAAAAGAGGGAGAGAGATGGGCTAAGAAGAAGAGGTAGGTAAATAGAGGAAACGAGAATCGGAAAAGAAAATGATAAATGAAGAAAGGAGGAAGAGAGAGAAAGAAAGAGTGGGTGGTTTGAGAGGAGAGAGGGAGGCAAAAGGGGAGGAGCCATCTCCCCCCCTTACCTATCCTCTTGCCAAGTCGGGTAGCGTGGGTAGAGAGAGAGGGCAGTAGAGAGAAAGATAAGAGGTTGGTGGGATTGAGGAGGGAGGGGGAGATGTGATGTGAGAAGGAGATGGGAGTGAAGTGTGGAAACAGGTGGATGAGGAGGAGAGAAAGAGAGGGAGATAATGAGGGGATGGGAAGTAAAAGAGGTGGGGCGAGAGGGTGAGGTGGTGGACCTCTCGTAACAGCCACACCACCATTCCCTTCCATCTCTCACTCCCTCCCTCTTTTTAATGGGTGGGGTGGTGACGTGTAGGTGTGGGAGGGAGGGTGCGAGGATGCGTGGTCGAAAACAGGCGCAGTCCTAATTTTTTCCGATCCTCTTTCTGCGCAAGGGGCTTTTGCAAAACCGAATTCTTCATCATACGTGCAATTAAAGGCCTAAGATCTGGAACGGTGGTTGGGTGATATTCGGAGATATAAATGAGCCCACCCCGCTATATCGGGTCCAAGCGGAGACGTTTCTCTAGCGGAACGGGTGATGGATGGCCGGAGGAGGGGACGCGTGGGAGTTTTAATACTCCGGCGAGGACAACATCTGATTAGAACGACCGTATTGTCGACGCGAGGGGATTATAAAAAAAGAGAGAGAATGAAAACACCGCGTCACCAATGGAAATAGAAAAGTCGTATGTGTGTGTATGTAGCTGTAGCAATTTCGCTCGCTCGCGTCGTTAAGTATTTATTTCGCGAATTTTTATGCGAAGATGTTCAGATACTGGGATTGAAAAAATATATTATAGTCGGTTGTGTGGTTGGAAAAATATATATTCATGACTTGAGTTCGCATTTAGTTATATTTATTTTACATATTTTAATGCATACCTTAATAATTGAAGTTTCTATTGTAATAAATATTTATTAATACTTAAACGTGAACAATTCACACAACTATTTAACATTCCGTTAATAGTGCTATTATTTGTTAGTTTGAATAGAGCCATCGTAAAAAACACTTTTGTCATTTCTCGTAGACAAATAGGTATCTCAAATAATTAATCCATACCATATATGTCATTTCCTGCATATTATGATAATGATCGTGGTGTCATAAAACTGAATGGCCAACCAGTTGAGGGTTTCCTGAGTGATTCAGCGATCGTGAATTACTATTTACTCTCTTCAGAATCCAGGATAATAAATAGAAATACCACTGAGGCAGGATACTTTGTCGCCGCTATCCGTATCTGTTTTACGCAACTGTTGTGCGGCTATAGGAATTTACGTAGATGATCTATTGGGTTCAAACAATAAGGTTACCTCTACATTTTATTTTTTAATATGTAAATGTGTGTATGGAGAGAGAGAGAAAGAGTTCAAATTTATTAAACTTAAAATAGCTAGACTGAGTGGTTTCTTCATAGCGAATTCGCTAAAAATAACACGCTTAAAAGTTGAAGTTTGTAATTTTTTCTCGCTACTCCACAGATGTCAGCGAGGCATGTCATTTGGCCGAAAAGCACATTCAGCCAACCCCCGCCAACGACGGTGGGATTTCTATCATTCGATATAGCAAACATGAGATGCAAAACCGATGCCAATCACAGGCTCAGGTGCGCGATCGACTCTTAATCTTATTTGCCTATCCTCATGCGAACGCTCCGAGAGAGTAATTGTTACGCGACGCGTTTCATTCTCTTTCTCGTTTTTTGTTCCCTCTTAACACCTGCTTTTGTGACGGATAAAAACCTATGCGTCGCGCGCGAAAGGAGAGACGATTTTTCCGCGCGGAAGAGTAATAGAAAAGGGAGGATGAAGCAAGAAAAGGAATCCGTTTTTTTTGCCGGTGTTAGTCGTGGGAGTCAAGGGAGAGAGGGAAGTGGGTTGCTTTTTGGATGTGTCCAAAGATTTTATTTGTAGGATAGGAGTTTGGGAAGAAGGGAAAAATGAGAGAGGGAGGTTGTGGAAGGGGGAGATGACGGAAGATTGGACCAAGAACGAAAACTAGAGGAGGAAAACACGCAGGGTTGGCGTGTATGGATGCGTGGGAGGGGAGGAGGAGAAGGCGAGGAGGTGGAGGAGGGATGTGGGCGAGGTAAGGGAAGGAGGGCACCGATGACGAAAGGGGGAGGAAGGAGGGCGTGGCCGGGAGGGGGAGTCGGTGGTGGAGTCGAGGTGGGAGGAAGGTTGGGAGGGTTGGTGTCGCCTCGTGCGTGGGTGTTGAAGAGGGAGTGCTATGAGTTCTCCTTGGAATTTGGCCAACAGGTGGAGTGTAGATTCGAGGAGATAAAATCGAACCACGGTCCACACACGATCGATCCAATGACATTTTTATGGGTAAACAAATGAAGAAAGAATCTCGGCCATGATTTTTCAAATTCGTGTCCCGGCGATGACGCAATAATGTCGTTTTTGGTCGTGTTTGAAAGTTCAACGGTGTTTTTTTTTTACACCACCAAAAATCTGTCTTAGTATCTACATACAATCTGCAACTACAACCGCCTGCGCTAGATAAATGGTTAATTAATGTTTTAAGTCAACATAATATGTCTCTCCAATAGCAATAAATGTAATTCTCAATTGAGTTAATGCTGTAAAAATGTATATGGATCAAGAATGAATGTGTTGTGTTTTTTGTCTTATGAGTTTCCCTGAAATTCCCTATCGACGCGTCTGTAATATTATAGAGATAATTCACAACTTGATTACAAAAACAGAGAGAAATAGACGTGGGCAGATTTTATGATGATAGGAAATGCTGAAGGAGGTCATCGAATTAATATCTCGAGAAAGAAGCATAGAGAAGTAATAAGATGAGAGGTTGTTAAGGATGCGGGGATGAAAAGGAAGCATTTTGGATGTTGATGATGAGATAAATAGAGTGAAGATCTAAACATTTTAGCAAGAAACAGCTGAATGATTGAAATGACAGCTCATTGTACCTTATGTTGCGTCAAACATATTTGGGTGTTTTTATTCCTCTTTCGAGGTGAAAATTTATGCTCCGATATATGTCTCCTGCGGACAGTTGTGGTTCCGACAAATCGTCGCCATCTTAAAAAGACAGGACGACTTTGACGAAGCCGATCGGCCGACTTTATAAGGTTTCTTCCTATATATATATATATATATATATATATATATATATATATATATATATATATATATATATATATATATATATATATATATATATATATATATATATATATATATATATATGGATGTCAACAAGGTGTTGGGATGAGGAAACCCAGTGAGCACTCACCAATCAGACGACTTCAGGTTGGCGAGGCCCCGGGGATGTCGAAGCGACACACGTAAAATCTCTCTGTAGCTGAAGAAGGAGTAGTTCCGAAAGCTTTACGTTTGTGATGTTTCTGTGTTTTTGTGTTATTTTACGTGTGTCGCTTCGACATCCCCGGGGCCTCGCCAACCTGAAGTCGTCTGATTGGTGAGTGCTCACTGGGTTTCCTCATCCCAACACCTTGTTGACATCCATATATCTATTTTACCTTTCCTTTTCCGTAAGTTGTTATATATATATATATATATATATATATATATATATATATATATATATACGATCGAGCTAATTTGTCTTCTTCTAAAGCAATAACCCTCAACAACGTCTCTGATTAGCGCTCATGAAAAATTGATTTAATTAAGAGAGAGAGAGTTAAAGCTCGTTCCTGATCGTCGCGAAAATCAAACATCCATAGAAAACATAGGACGGGATGGATGCAATCGCAAATAAAAACATCCACAGAGAGTGTCGTTCCTTCCTCCCTTCCATATTCACTTCTTCCCTCTCTGCTGTGTGCTTCCAAGATTCGTGCCAACTGCTGTTCTGCACGCAAACTATTCCATCACTTTTTAGAGGTCGAACGTCTCCCTTACGACCTTGCCAGGTAAAATGAAGTGCCTTACGAAACAATACAAATCATTCGATGTCAAGCGCCGACACGATTATTTTCCTCGATTCGCGCCCGCTTCGTAATGGGCTGGGGAGAAGGAGTGTATAGAGAGAGAGAGTCTTTGGATGGAAATGTGAGACACTCTATGGAGTTGGGTTTCAAAAAATGAGGAGGTCACCTAGCGAAGTGGCTTGGCTCTCAAAGCTGTGTGAGGCACGCGCATTTCCACGGAGTTTTTATGCTCCCTAATAGCGGGGATTGGGAAAAAATTATCGCATTCATCTAGAGCAATTACCTCCCACGCGCAATTTGCGAAATCCGTGTTTCGAGGAAAAATTACGCGGATTTTTCGTCCAAAAGTTTTATTCCACGCGCAATTTCTCTCTCTCTCTTCTATTTCCAGCGGAAGACATGACACGGAAGCCGAATTAAGGGAAATTTAACCGTAAAATTTATCTTCGCTGCAGGTATTATGCGAGAACGTACATTTATGCGTAATTTTAGGGTTGCTTTTCATTTACATAATAAATGAAGACATCCCGCAAACGAGATAGTATTTCACATTTAAATTCGGAATAAAATAACTCTCGTTATACACTAAAACCATGAGTTGCTCAAGAACCTCCTGCACGAAAGGAAATAATCATCGAATTAAACAAATATAATGAAAACATTGTATTTTCCACGGCTTTAATGTGTTAATACGACCCGGGTTTCGATGTGATACATCATCTTCAGTTAAAGAAATGAGGTTACGGAGACAATATATGTTGACGATATTCTCTGCCTCTGGACCGGTAGTAATCGTCAACTTGACATTTTTTTATCTTTCCTAAATTCTCAAAATCCCTCCTTAACTTCACCTTAGGAAAATAAACCAATGGCCATCTCAATTCTCTAGTCCTAACCATCTCCAATTCCAATAATAAATAACTTGGTGCTCATGAAACCGAAGAAGTTGGGAACCTTGACCCTGTAATAAGGGTCTCAAGCCCAAGTCGAACCGACACTAATATATAAAATAATTTCCAAGTAAATTAGGGATCTTTTAATTTGTTAAGCAGTGTTGAACTTCAGTATTTTGTTGAAACGTAAAAACATCATTGTTCAAAAATAACGTTACATACATGTTAACAAGACAAATTATCCTAAAACTCTTGAATATTGAGCTCTTAAAATCGTTCCTTAAGTTTTCGTCGCTTAATATGATCGTCGAGTAAATACTCTGTACCACATCTCGAAATGTGTTTATGCGTTTATTTCCAGTTGGCTCGTAAAAATACGGTCTTTTAAAATGAGCGCATCACCATCATGGGATACAAACCTACGACACGAGGATCATCCCTCCAACAAGACCGGTAAATCGGAGGGCAGCATTAACGCATGGAATTGATAGGCCGCTTGTTTTGACACCCTGCTCTTGAGTTCATGCCAGAAGGATAATTTTCAAAACGCATACAATCGCCCGACTCGTGGTAATAACTCGCCGTGTCAATACTTCCGGTGTTGAAACATCACTCCGTCGAAATGTTTCTGAAAACATTTTGCTGATAGCATTGAATATTGAATTTACTTTTATTCTAGTTTTGGTTTGCTGATAAAACTCATTTCAATCGTCGCGCCATCTGTTTCGAAATTCGGAGACGGAACGTTTAAAAGCCGCCATCCGTAATCGCGCACGTGACTCACAAGTAAAAATTTTACATATCACCCGAAAGATTCACTAACTATAGCTATGTTTATACGATATATTTAAACGAGGAAAAATTATATTTATGGGTCCTTTCCAGTCGCTTAGGCAAACCTCAAGATCATTAATTGGTAAACAGCAAGTTCATTCACATCCACGATCAGTACGTAGACCTCCGAGTGGAAACGCTTTCCCTCGTCGTAATGGGTCGTCGTTCATCAAAACCCAATTTTCGGCATATTTCGCATGGGCGATGCCCTTCCTGACGTCAGTTCACGCCGAGAGGATTAGCACATGTGCGCGCGTACGCTGCAAACACGCACACGCGACGAACGTTGAGAGGTAGAGGTGAAATCCAGCGCCGGCATCAGCCTTCTCTTGCGAAATAGGCTGAAGGGGTGTTAGAACGTATTATTAACCTCGACTAAGGACGGACCAGCGTGATTTCATACCCACACTTCGCGAACCGAAGTTTTAAGGTAGTCACGTTGAAAGGCCAGAAACACCAAGATTGAAAATACTAATCGGCTGGAACTGGCATTTATGTGTTTTATGGAAATGTTTACTCTACTCAAATTTCCAGGCAGCTTCAAGTAATGTAACGAGGTAACGAGTAATCGTCCCCGCATTAAAATTAAACGCAAATGAGGAACACAGTGATAAAAATCGAAAAATTGAAATACCGGTGTTGGCTAGCCGGATTTTAAGCATTTTAGAACAGCACCGTCGGATTTCTCGAGAGCACAGCAGTGATCGCGTGCACCAGGTTGGGGACCCCTTTTCTAGAGAAACGCTTTGCTGAAAGGGGAGGCGTAAATGGCGTGGCGGAGCGTAGATGGTGAACGTAAGGAGAGAACGAGGACGGATAGGGAAAGAAGAAAGTAAGGCATAAAAAATAAAGATGAAGAAGGATAGGAGGAGAAACGTGAGGAAAATGAGCCGAGGAAAAGGAGATGAGATGGAGAGAAGTGAACGGAAGCGTAGGATTGGGAGAAAAGGCGAAGAGAAAAATAAAACCAGCGCGAGAGCGTGGGTGGATTTGGAGTAGGTTTGACTTCAAGGAGGGCGACAGCGGGTTTCCTCAATAGATTGTGTAATGGGTGGGTACGGAGAAAGAGTTGGGGAAGAATGGGTTTAAGGTTGGGGCGGAGTGGTTGTATGCAAAGGCGGAGGAAGGAATGAGAGAAGCATTCGGGTGGGAGGAAGGGAATGGTGGGGCGGCGGAGGGTCGGGGGAGAGAGGGGGAAGGCGAGGGAGGGAAGGGTTATTTGCGTGGGCGTAAGCCGGTGGCCTTGAGGGGAATGCCGCCTCCGCCTCGGCCCTTTGGTAGGAACCCCCTTTCGCCCTTCTCTTTTACAAAACCTTCCCAGATGCCAACACTTCTGAAGGAAGCCGATGCAGATTATCGGAGATGTTTTTGCCATTTATACCGCCATCGTTGAAAACTGGGCGAAATAAACTGTAAGGATTAGGAAAGTGGAGATATTTCTCTCGGAATCTCTTTTTAATATTCGTCTCTCTGGTGTTTAAAAGTAGAAACTATACAAGGGGCAAATGAGATCCATGGAGTGTGAGGATGTTTTTTGCTGCAGAGATTTTTCGGCTTCAAATCGGTGACCTAGAGATGGAAAGAATCTTTCCTCACGTGTTAAAGCCCTGTGTTCGAGTTCATGAAGGGTTTTTGCTCGTGCAACTCTTCTCGCTCCAGTGTTATTGAACGGTGGACGAATAAATAATGCGAGATGCTTTTAGGATGGAAATGGAAAGTTTGATGTCGCGGACGCTGATATGAATATTTATTCGTGCAGTCGTTCTTGCGTTACTCAGGAGAAACCCCCGTTGAGAAACTTATGAATCGATGTCATTGACTCATTATAAGGTATCTGTCCTGTAAAGTCGTTGCTTCAACTATTTTTCATGGTTAATTTCAGGTAAATATACGATTTTGCTGTAGCAAGACAGGATGTAGTCAAGATTTTGGCGCTTGTCGAATTCATTGCGTGGTATTCAGTTATTTGGAAGGGCTTTCTCCTGGATCCGAGCACCTTTCTGAGAAAAAAAAACCGCATTTTTAGGACTTTTTGCTCGATTTGAATATTTATACGAGGTATTTTTATGCGTGCAATCTTGGGTTAAAATTGTAGACCTTTTTAACGTGTACCGATCTCTTTTAATGCGTTTGCTCGTGCATGTGTTGGCAATTGGATTTACGGTGCGCCTTAAAAAAACCGCTGGCGCAATCTTTGATTCCTTATATGGAGACGCATTGGCTCGCTGTAGCCTCAGCAGGAGTAGACAAGCTATGCTACCGCGTTCAACCTAGTTTCCAGATCTTAATAAGGCCTTTAAGTTGGCACCGATTTATTCAGAATACTTCGCCACCTCATATCTTCTCATTAACTTCCAGTTTCATTCATTAACTAATCTTTTCAGAAATCATCCGAAAGCATATTTATAACGATTTAGTTGATATTTTCACTCTCTAAATGACTTATTATCATGTCTGGCGAGATATTATCTTTTCATCGTTCGAATTAAGAGCCATTAACGAAGTTTAATGTCATTGATTAATGCATGTAGAATTGGAAGTACAAATATCAATTCTCCGTTTAAAGCAGGTTCAATATCGATAAAATAATGCTAAAGATGTTACCAAATAGGTTTTTAATCTCCAAATGCTCTGGCTGCCACAGCCACAGACACATTTTCGTATGAGGAAAAATATAAATTACTTTAAAAACCCGATTGTTCATGCTTATTGGGTCTGAGGTTAGCACAGATAATAGGAAAACACGGGTAGTCCTAATTTAAGTTCAAAATGTTTAAAATTAAACTGCAAACAAAATAATTGAGCTCGTCGTAAGTGGAATTAGATTCTCGTGTACAAGTAAATTAAAATAAATAAATTTACGAAATGGGCTGAAATTCTGCGCATAATAAAGGAACTAAGAGTGGATTCACACACATCAGAACGCCAAGTCACCCGGTTAATCCGCTTATCTGTTAATCAGCCTACCGGTTGATCCGCACACAGATAATCAAGACTGTACTATATGTATAAAAAAATCTTTTTCATTTTATTGCTTTTATATATTTAAACCACGTTTGCAAATGGAAAACTGCGGAACACCATTTTCACAAATAAAACATCTTTATCTTTTGCATTTATTTGGGTTACATCACTAATTTCACTCGGAGTTACGGTTTTATAAGAATAAAATTGCTCTTATTGCGTTTTTCTCCGGGCGAAAATAATTATTTTTGCCCACGGGGTTTGAAAAAAGGGAAAACGAGGTCGAAAATTACAAGTAATTGCATACCTGAATAAGAAAAAAATCACGAGCAAATAAGATATCACCTAAATAATGGGTCGTTTCATAAGTTAGCACTTAAAATAATCTGTGGCGGAGTTTTTCGAGTGGAAAAACAACCGAACGATTCGCACGCGCAGGCACTGCTGAAAACCATGAATCATTAGTTCTGGAAGCTTACCGCCTCGCGGAGCCGCTCGTTATATTTATATATGTATATTTTTTATGCCACCCCTCTCCCTCCCCCTCTACACGCGCGCGCGCGCTTACTTTGCTCCTTCCCTGCCAAAAATATTTCAACTTTCACTCTTTTTCCTCCGAGGATTTTGAAGCCCTGCCATGAATCGGCGTTTAGTGAAGA
The DNA here is from genome assembly GCA_028673005.1 of Tanypteryx hageni. Classification (NCBI taxonomy): domain Eukaryota; kingdom Metazoa; phylum Arthropoda; class Insecta; order Odonata; family Petaluridae; genus Tanypteryx; species Tanypteryx hageni. The sequence goes on from CM054113.1 coordinate 72,208,376, forward strand.
CGCCTTCTTCTCGTCCGAGACTTCCACCTTAAGCGTCTCTCTTATCTGCCTTCCATACTTCGTCATTCCTTCCCGGCACTCCGCGCGTTCTTTCAGAACTCCTTTAAAACTTCTCCCATCTCGGTACCCTACGCCTTCATCCGCGTGCTTCGTCCGAGTTGCTTACCTTAACACTGAAAAAGGTAGGAGTCACCCCCCCCCCCCCTCCCTCCTGCTTGAAATTCTCCGATGGCTATTAAAACACTTTCAGACGATTCATCTCTCTCCCTCTTTCTTGCTTTGCTCTTCACTTTCCTCAACAACATTCTTCCACTCCACACGCCCACGCTCTCTCCCCTATAACCTCCGTTCCTCCTCTTTCTTCCTTCTCTCTTCCCCCTCTCCCTCTTTTTTTTCTCTCTTACCCCTTCTCCCTCCTTTTCTCCTCTCTCTCCCCCTTTCTCTCCCCCTTTCTCTCCCCCTTTCTCTCCTCCTTTCTCTCCCCCTTTCTCTCCCCCTTTCTCTCTCCCTTTATCTCCCCCTTTCTCTCTCCCTTTCTCTCCCCCTTCTCTCCCTCCTTTATCTCCCCATAACTCTCTCTCTCTCTCTCTCTACTAATTTAACTGAGCTCGCTCTTCATTCCAGATCTCCCTTATTCATTATCTTTTTTGAACTCTCTCCCTTTCATTTTCTTAATTTCTGCTATTTTCTTCTCTCTCTACCACACCAGTTTTTGTTTCTATTTCACACCTTTACCTACCTTTCTCATACTCAGCTTCTGCATTTCACCGTTGTCTTTTCAAAGCTCACTTTCTGTATTGTTCTGTCACTACCTGTCGTTTTCCCACCATCGTTTTCCTTACTCGTAATATTTCTACTTCATTATCTTACAACTGTACAAATTTAATGGGTGTTATTAATTCTTCCATAGAGTAAATTTGAATGCAACTAACACTATTTATGGCGATACGTTAAATTCATTATGTTTTATAATATAAATTTCTCCTGAATAAGGTGAAAATAAATAAAGCAGATAAATCTACCTACATTTTTTCCACTCTTCCTCCCTCATCTCTCCCGTTCTTTTCTCTCTTCCTCTTTTTCACCCTCCAGTACTTCTTGCGTTTTCTCATTCACCCTCCCTCACCCTTATTCGACTTCTTTCCCCCTCGCTTTCTTTACCCTTACTCTTTCTCCCTTTCTCTTCTTTCTCCTTCCCTGTCTTTGTCTCCTCTTTCCTATATCTTCCCCATCTCTCTATTCACTCCTATTCTTTCTTCTTCTTCATCTTTATCAGTTTCCTCCTCTCCGTCTCTATCCTCTTTCGCTTCCATTTAGTAACCTTCCACTCCACTATCCTTGCCATCAACATAATTTGGCTCCAAGTGCTTCTCCCTCGCGACACAACCCGCTATCTCACTTGCTCCTCCCTACCCTTCCCCTTTCACTTTCTCTCTCTCTCTTCCCCTTTTACTCTCTTTCCACAATTCTCTCTTTCTCCCTTTTCTCGGATCCTTTTCAAGTACGCTCACAAAAGTTCTCGCCTTTTAACCCTCCCACTCCTCTATTACCTCTTTCTTCTCTCACCATTTCTCCCTCTCTCATCACTCTTTCTTCTTTCAAGGATTCCGGTCAACAAATTCCTCGTTTTCCGTCCAACAAATTCAAAGCTCTCCGTTGTTGGGAGTTAATGGCTTCTTTTATTGGTCATTAAGAGAATTTGAGCCCAATAACTCGCGCCGCGAGACAGCGAAGCCTCGTCGTCAACTGACAGATCGTATCTCTCGAATCGGCAGCCGAAATTACGTCTCTCGAATCACTTCTTCAGCCCGACCTTTTGCGATGCGATTTTCGCGCCTGTTTTTCTTTGTTGCCCTAAATCACTAGGGATCCTTTTTTGTCTCTTTCCTGCTGTTCTTTTGAGATTCTGAGATTAAAATTGGGTACAACTTACGAGAAGCCGGCGAGTTTCCTTTGATACGGAACTCTCGGAAAAAATAATCGTGTTATTGCGCCTTACCACCCTTATTTTTTATTATTTTTCCCTCGGGGATCTGTCCGCGGCAGGAGTCTCTTTCACTCCTTTATGTAATTTTTCGAGAAACGAAAACAACCGTTTCTTCTCTGTCGTTCAAAGTTTCGATTCATCTTCCTCTCCGGCCCAGCTCCCCCTGTAACGAACGTTCATTTTTTCAACATGGTTTTTAATCCCCCGCGTTGCCAAAATCGTCTCATCTCCAGCATCTCTGTTAAATAAGAATGGCCTTTGATATTCTTTCGTTGGGTACTTCATATGCGAATTAAGAAGTCGACAAATAAGAGACGGTTGAAAAATACCGCGGTCCTCACACGGAAGTATGTCAAAGCACTTGACTCGGATTCTGGCGCTGTCCGCCCCCTCTGTTTTCTTCTGCACTGGAGTGTTTGTTCCTATAACACGTAACGCAATTTATATACACGGAGGTTCTGACTTAATTTCCGGAAAGATGAATAAACTCAGAATCTGTAAAAAGACCCCACTAATTAAGAATGATTGGAAAATACAAAAAATGATTAATTCAGAGATAAATTATTGAGCTCACCTTACAGTTCGAGTTTTTAAGAATGGAATCACTATTAAACATGACACCGATACCTTCGGCAAAACTTTATTGGTTAATTGACCCTTTTATGGCCACGGAAGTCGCATAGATCGTTTATTGAACTCTTATTCTGTTTACATTGAAATTAAAATACTGATTGAACTTGATCATATCCAGGTTTCGTTTTGTGAAACGTTTACAATGATTCTTCCGTAGCACGTCACCCGCACATTTAAAATGATATGTTTTGATAAAAATTCGAAGATTATAATAATAATTACATGATTTTTATTAAATGTAGCCCTGGTTCTTTAATATTCCCAGTGTTTCTGCAAAAGAAAAATATTTTGCTCTTTGTTGTCATGCAATAATATCGCTACGATTACTGAAACATGTTCTCCTAATAGGGGAATAAATTAAAACATTTTATTATTTTTAACTTGATTTATTCGTATAAAATTATATTAAGTATCAATAACTTTTCACTTTGATAAATTCGAGATGCCAGTTGTACACGCAGCATTTTCCGAGCTCACGATAAGAGTACAAATAAACCATGCCTCGACTAGTCGAAGTCGTTCTTCGTAAATTCATTCTCTGGCTTTATCTTCGTTGCCTGTAGTCTTTTTCTTTCGTCACTTTTCCAAATAAGTATTTTCCATCTAATCCACAACCTGACTGCATCTGTGACCCTTTCGTTGTTACATGAACTGCGATCTCGTCTTAATTATTATTATCTCCTCATTGAGAAAGGGCCACTTCTCAGTACTAAATTGTCTCAGTTTTGCCTCTCATCACCCTTTCCTTAAATCATCTTTCCTTACTACTCTCTCTTCATTTCTCTGTTTCATGAAATGTCCCCAGCCTCCCTAATTTCTCTCTTCAGTCATTACTCATTTCTATCTTCATTTCATTCCATATTCTTTTGCTCTCCTTCATCTCTCCCACTCTCCACCCCTCTCCCCCTCTTTCCCTCTATCTCTCATATCTCTTACTCTGTCTCTCCGCTTCTCTCTCCCTCTTTTTCTCTCCCTCTTTTTCTCTCTCATAGCTTCTCTCTTTTATTCCCCCTCCCCTTCTTCATCTGTCTCTCCTTTCCGCTATCTGCCTCTCCTTTTCTTCCCCTCTTCCTATAACCTCTCAATCAACCACTCCCTCTTTAATTCCACGCCTATTCTCTCTCTCTCTCAAGCAGTCACATTTTTTTGGCTTTCGTAATTTCCTCTCCGTCTCGCAACACTCCTTTTGCAGATCGTTATTCAAAACGAACGAAACGCTAAAGCTTGTAATGCGTTTTTTTCCGATACTTCTGCGTAGTGCAGCGAAACTGTGAGAGATAGATAGAGAGAGAGAAAGGGAAGACAAGCGGAGCAAAAAAAAAGACGGCAGTGAGCTTACCGCTTAAGAGGATAAAATTTTTTGCCGCGCAATAGTTCCCGAGAGAGGGACCATAAAAGGTGAGGGTGTAAGGGATTGTATATTTGAGACAATGTCCCGAGCAATGACAGTTTAATTAGGTTCACCTTTAAATAATGACTCGCGCTCAATCTCTCTCTTTTTTAACCTAATCCCCTCTTTTGGATTGAAAGGCAAGGGGTTTATTATAATGGGAAATTTTTTGCTCCATACAACTCGCTTTGCACACATCAAGAATGGCATTTGACGTCAAAGAACTTTTTTTCTCGTTTCTCAAACAAAAATTCGATCAAAACAACGTCCGCAGAAATTTTAAGCTCGTACCTTTATATTCAATTTTTAACCAGGTTCATTTTTTGTGCGTACCCAGGTGCGTTGCTTAGATTTGGACATGGGATTGGAGATTTGAAATACAGATATTCTTTAGGTCGTGGTCATAAAATATTACTGCAGAAGTTTATAAGTTTATGGATGAATCATTCTATTTAGTACGAAGAAGTAGAGGGTGCCCAAGATGCGCAAGAAGCCAGTGGAAAGAGGCCGGGTACCATGTTTAATATAATATTTGTTTTATATAGATGCCTCCATTAGCTATTCAACTGCTGGTGAATATATATGTAGTCATTCTTAATGTTAATTCTCCAATCATCGATTCTTTATGCAAATGTTTTATAGCTATTGGAGTTACATTGATTAAAGTTAAATTCCTCCTATTAGGTGATTTTCATTATGCATTATTTTTTCAAAAACGTTGCTAAGAAAAATGTTTGGAGATTTATCAAAGTGACACTTGAATTCCAATAAAAAAGTTGTTCTTTGCTTAAATATATAAATTTGAATAACTTCACTTTTTTTAGTGCTGCAACGAAAGTGACCTGCGGCATATTTAAACAAAGATGGCAAAATCTCATTTAATTTATAAAAACACACAGAGAATTGATTCTCGTTAAACTAAATCAAGTTTGTATTTTCGGAATATTTCGGAACAAAAAGCGAGGCATTTTTCGGCGGCACGATAATGCAATAACAGGTTCGTCCATCGCGAGCAAGAAAAGATAATGTCCGTAGGTGTCCAAACATTCCTCCTCACGGTTCCTTTCCCTTTGAAGATACGGAACGACGTGGATCATCCCAATTTGATACGGATGAGGGTGGAGCAAGCAGCCACCACGAAAGACGTTGCGGACTTACCTCCCACACAACCTCTCTTCTGCCAACCTCTCCCTCTCTCTGTCTTTTCATCCCGCTCACTTTTTTCGGCCTTTATGTAATGCGTTTCAAGGCTTTTTCTTATTCTCTCCTCTTCTGCCTGTTGTGCCACTTATTTTTCTTTGCGTATATTCCTGTCTTTGTTAGTCTGTCACATTTCTCTACCTCGCTTCTTTCTCCTTCATCTTTTCTTTCCCTTCTTGCCTCATCCTCGGGCCTCCCTTTTACTTTCATCTTTATCTCTTTCCTTTATCATTCGTCAACTTTTTCATCTCTCATCATTTCACTTTCCTCGCCCTTTTTCTGCCTTCCATTTCTTCCTAGCGCCCATTCCTGTCCTATTTTCCGCTATTTCTCCTCTTCCTCGTATTTCTGCTGCTCTCTCCGTCTTTCTCCTCTCGTCTTCCTCTAACTCTCTCTCTCTCTCTCCAGTGGGCGAAGAAACGGAGCGGTCTTTTTTTAGATCCCTTACCACACATACATTCACTCACCCACTCGCCTCTTCCTCTCTCTCTTCACAGAAAAGTCCACTTCTAACTTGCGAGGGGAGTCGAGGGGGTGTGAGTTAATGGGAGGAGACTACGAAATGGAGTGTGGGAGAGGAGGAGGAGGAGGTTGGACGGGAGGGCGTGTGTGTATTCGTGAAGTAGGAAAAAACACGGGGGATGGCAAAACGGGGCGAAATACCTCGGAGGACATTCAGCCTAGCGGTAGGCTCCCTCTGGAGTCTTTCCCCCTTCCTACCTCCGATGGTCCCGCGCGTGGCTTGCGGTTTTTTAGACGGGCAGGATGTCGCGTCCTTAAACACTTTTTAGCCTTTTAGCATCCGACGGGAAACTTTTTCAAAGGCGCCCGTGTATAGAGCGATTGTATGAGGGCGGACGGCGAGAATCTACGAGTGTTATAAAACGTCAATCCATGCGCGGGACCGAAATGCCGCGTGTTCAGTTATAAAATCTCCAATTGACGCCCTTCGGGTCGCAAAAAAATAATATATATATATATATCTTAACCTCCCGTTCGGGTCTCGTTTTTTTACAATATCGTGACAAATGAATGAGAAATCCGGTTTGTGTTTTTTTTTCTACGACGATACATTCCACTTTGATTGATTTCGGGAGGAGGAAGTGTCCATCAACTTAGAATGTTGAATGGCGGCTGTGTAGAAAAAATAAGTGGTTCCCGTTCTTTTTTACGAGCGGTTTTGTTATTTACTTGTTCGTTCCGGCGTTTTTTTAGTCCTGAGTCGATTAAAAGTCGCCGGAAGAGAAATTGCAGGAAAGAATGGGGTTCGAAACGATTTCCTCCTTAGTTAAGCGGCATACAATCTTAAGCTTAAAACCACCCGAGTTCGATATTGCGCGAATCGTAAGAACTACTAGTGTCACAGACAAGAAAATTGCAACAATTTAACTCTGTGTAAATCATATTTTTTTATAATTTTATCTAGAGTTTATGGATCCTGGTACCGTAAATAATATACTTAACGCAGATGCATGATTTTTTTATAATTGGACTACCCGTACCAATGGGCGATCTTGAGATTATTTAAACGAGTCTAAAATAGAGTTACATATCTCCTATATGTTGGATGACTGTTTGAGCAGATGAAAGTCCATGCACTAAGATATACCTCACAATTTTGTTGGAGGAAATCCCTCAGAAGAGCTTTAAATGATGCTGTAGACTTGCAGCACTAAGGGCAAGTTGGAATTTTATAAATAACTCGGAATATATGCGGCTTGAAGGCTAGAATATGTTATTTTTACTGATTGGCGAATGCAAGTTTTATTCACATAGGATCGGCAATTATTTTCAATTTTATAGCAATGATGTATATCTCTCATAATGTCAGCAATTATAAAGCGACATACTTATATAGACAATTGAAACCTCACATTGACCAATGGACACAAACTAGAATATCTCTCATAAATGGAGCATTTCTAATCGGGAAAAAATCATTTTAAAACTCCTTAAAATCGACAAAACTATTCCCGCACCAAGCTCTCCCTACTTCTGCTCCTTCTGTTCCATTCAAATGGCCGTCGATATGTTGTCTCTGGTATACGTTTTTTTCGTTTAAAAAAAGAGGACGCAAATGAAATTTTTACGACCCGCCGTTTTTTCGCCAATCGCTTCATTTGTTGAGGAATGAGTCCATAAGAGAGCGTAGCGAATCTCTCCTCCGCGGAAAAATCAACTTTGCGAAATGGCAAAGTGAATCATCGGATTTGATTGCCTCTTAAGGGCATCGGCGTAGGAGTGGAAGGAGGAAAGAGTTTTTTTTTGCCCTTCGCCATTTTTCAACTTCTGCTACTTCTCCTTTCCCTCCTCCTCCTCCTTCGCGAGATCATCTCTCTCTCTCTCGCTCAATCCACGTAACGGGAGGAGTGTAAATAAGAAAATAAAACGAATGAGAGAGAGAGAAGAGATTGATGCGCCATTTGATTAAGTTTAAAAGCTTGATGCCTCTCTCGTCTCTTCTCGGTGGATTTTTGTAACTTGCATCCTCTTTTCATTTGCACGCATGCGTGGATTTTATGAAACTAGCGTAATTGCCCGTCAAATATGACGGGATTATCATAAATGTATTCCAAATGTATTTCATTTCGATATGAAAAATCAGGAAGATATGCTATGATCTGGATTGGCTATCATGCACAATCAAATCAGTGTTTTAATTATATTGTTTAAATAATTATTAGTGGAGAGGCCAAATGATTATCCAAATATTTGCTGAAAATAAGAGGAAAATCGAAATAGTTAGATATAATGCATAAAGAAGTAGCTGAAATTTACTTTAAATATTTGTGCAAATATAAGTTATTTAAACCGTATTGAATTTAACTTAATAAATGGATTATTTTACTCTTATTAAATCGTAAAAAAACAGGTTAATGTGAACGAACTGTAAATTTACCACCAAAGGAAAAATGTGTAGTAACTTACTATTAACTAAATACATGAACTGCAATGAGTTGAACTATATTTTAAGGTCCCACTTTTCTTTTAACTGTATCAGTTTTGAAAATTTTCCAGAAAAATCACTTTAGTTAAAGAAATTTAAATGAAAGTCATAAAATGTTATTTTTCACTACTATTTGAAATTCGGTTTGAAATATTTGTTGTATTATCAGTTGAAGAAATCCATTGAAAATTACGTGACCTATATTTAGTTTTATGAATTCTCACCATTTGGCAATGGCGCATGATTCGATAGTATAAAAATTTTTATAATCAATTATAATTTATTATTGTTATTTTTGTACTGCAGCTCCTTTAATCCTATGCAAATGCTACGTCCTCCTCCTCTTTCGTCATTTCTGCTCATTCCCATTCTCTTTTCCTTCCTCCCTCTAATTACTTAATAGATTCAGTAAATAAGTTATAACCATGTATAAAAGTCTGACCCGTGTTAAAGCACTAAATTGGTGCATTTATTATTAGGTCAAGAATAGAATTCAACAATTGGGACAACAGTGGCCCAATATAAATAAAATGCGTTAAACGTGAAAAAATCGTATTAAAACATAATTTTGGTGGAACAGTTGTATAAAACTCCTTAAGCCAAAAAAATTGTAGGGTAAGCCCTATGCATTTCGCCCACTAAGTGGGCATCTTCAGGGGAGAACCTGCCTTGGCAGTGAACAAAGTTAGTGGGCGAAATGCATAGGGCTTACCCTACAATTTTTTTGGCTTAAGGAGTTTTATACAACTGTTCAACTTGGAGCCAAAGTGATTACGAGCTACCATCTACTATAATTTTGGTGATTTACGAATGAGATTAAAATTCTTCTTTTCGCATAACTAACAATAAGTTAAATACCTTATCCTTGAAATATTTTAAAATGTAAACGAAAAAGGTCTGCATGTCAAGGAATGGCTTTTTGCGTGATTCATAAATGCGATACGAATTTATAACTCCCGTAAATTATAAGATGCACTACAAAAAAACTATGAAAATAACTATAAAAATAGTTAATTACAAAAAATTTTAATAGGAGGTTAACTGAAAAGAAATTAATGAAAAACACGATTTTAATTATAAATAATTCCGGCGTCTTCTCTCTCTCTCTCTCTCTCGTACTAAATCATTCAAAACACGCTATCCTTACGCGTATAGTATAAGGACGACAATAAAATCGTTTAACAATGACACGGTCGGCAAGGCAACATATCGTTATAAAGCTTAAATGTTTTCGATAAATGTGATTTTAACTTATAACTTGAGCTATTTCGAACCGAAGGCAAAAGTCGACGATAAGAATAAGAATGTTTATTTTTTTTAAAATAGTCCCTGTCCAAAGATCGTAGGTCTATTACTTCTAATTTCATTTTGCAAAAAAATCATGCAAGTGAAAAAAAGGAATTTTTAAATGTTCTCTTATGAGGATTTGTATAGAGCGTTCCGGCGGACCTACGGACAGAATAAGGATATTTTGTATATAATAATTGGCTTAATTGATGCATACAAATGTTCATTTGAAAGGAAAGCAAAATGTACATATCGATGTCCAAGGGAGGAAGAGTTAACGATTATAAATGTTGGTCTAAATTAAAGAATTGTTATAGAAGTTTTCTTATTTTACCTTCTGAGATATCTTTCACTTAACTCATTTTCAATGTTAACGAAAAACATATTTCGCTGTCTACAAAGTATAGTTCTTTGAATAACCTTAGTGTTTCTTTCTTCCCTACTTTATTTTATAATATTAGGTATATATTATTATTTTTTGTTAATATTAGGTATTGTTTATAACGGTTGTCAAAAAGATTGTTAATCCAGCAATACGCTCATTCCCATTTTATTTATATGGGAAAAAATTAAAAGAGAAAAACATTTTTATAATAAAAAATATAGTTCAAATCGCGTTCAAACCCCTCTCTTTTTGTTTACCTTTTATTGAGCTTAAAACGGCACCTTCATCTTGCTTCTACGTTCTGTAGTTGTTGCGTTATAAATGTACAACCAAACAAACAAACAAATTCTTCAAAATATTTATGGTAGAGATTGCGTCGTGTTCTCGGCTCGGCTTCGGTGTCCTCCATTCCATGAGAATGATGCCGCTTTAATTTGCTCTCCGGAACAACTCCTTTTTCATATAAAAAGTGAGCTGCTAATTTTTTAGATGTTTCGATTTAATGTACAGCGCATTACGGCGAACTCAATTGCGAATGACTCTGATTCTTTTTATTTAATTCCCTCGGGAAAGCAATGTTTACAAACTTTTAGGTTATCTCGGGCTAATTCGTTCCTGGCTTCAATTGAAATTGTTGCCACGCGGGATTTTCATGGTGCCATAATATCGCGTATTTTATAAGCTTAAATGAAGTTCATACTTGAATAACATTTATTATTTTCACTCTCCCTTTCGTCTTATCGTAACTATTTCAGTGGCGTAGCAGTGGCTGTGTGGGTCCCAGTGCAAAAATGAATAATGCACCCATTCTCAAACGATAAATAAACAAATTCTTGTGAAATAAATCATAGGTTCATTATAATTATTATTATTATTATTATTGTGTTTATTACCTTTGCACTGTCTAGAGACAACTACAACCCTGCATTATTCATTTTTTCTGACTTATATTTAGATTAATCTTCTTTTATAATGCAGAGATCTAAATGAGCCACAGTGGCGTATCGGAAAATGTGTGAGCCCCCTCCGTCAAAACAAAACTGAAGTCCGGGAAAAAATTTAGGAACCTCACGAAGAAAATATGGGTTCGCATTGGCCATCTCTCCCCCCCCCCCGCCGCCGCCGCGCGGGAGTTGTGGGGGTGTCCGCTACGCCACTGGTTGAATCCCTTTATTTCGCCATTTGTTAATACGGCAAGATTTATTTATCGAAAAATGACTCTCGGTCGCTATTTATACGTTTAAATTCTACATTATTAGAGAAATTTCGTAATTAATAATATAATGTACATATAATATAATTATTCGTTTATAATATACTATCAGTTTGTCGTTATGTACATTAAAAGGCAAACTTAAACGCGTTATTTACCTTTTAACTCACCGTAGGTCTTCTACGCTCAGTGCTTTAATTCGCATAGTGGGTGACTAACTACACAGATTTGTATTTTCTGTGATAGTTGTTACTACCGAGTTCTACTTTATATTTATATGCGCATTAATTGCTTCCTGAAAATTTTAATACTTGGTGTACAGCGGATGATTGGGCGCACTTTGGTTTATAAGATTGTAAGCTCAGTATCGGAATAAAATATTAAAATTTTAACCGATAAAGATAATACTATGCAAGTTTAAGTCCTTATATAAGCAATTATTCTTTTCTCCTTTCAGTTCGAATCGCTTCTGATACTACGCACATCTTCAACTCACCAGGTAAGTTAGAATCACCATAAAAGAATTGATTTTTGTGGTATCACTCGATTTTGCTATGGTGATGCCGTGATTCCTCACAAATATGGTATAAGTTCTGTTCTGTTTATATCTTTCCTGAATCCGGAACTTTTCCAGCAACTGAATTCCTCTAATTAATATACTATTAATACCTACTAAAAATCTCCTCATTATAGATATTTTCGTATTCCACGGATTTTATTCTTGGGAAATTTCTGAACGACTCAATCCCCCGTTACAATGCACGTGATTTCTGCCATATCGAATCCGAGTTTTCGATATCAACAGAGGTTTTTATTGTTAAATTCGAGGTGCGTGCCTTTTCGCACGCGCTTCCATGGTTAACGCATTAATGTAAAATACGGCGGAAAACCACATGTGTGATCAAATGAGGTGAGTGTGGTAAGGAAGAGCGAGAGTGAGAATATAAACGCGAGTGGTGCGCTTAAGTAAGAATACACAGTTTTTCACTCCGGGACGAAAACCCCGCCGACTTTTAAGTGAAAAATCGCTGAAAGGGGTTTGCCAAGGACGAGAAGTGTTTTAGCGTCTCGTAAAAAAAAGGCGGCGCGTAATAAAACGTGTAAATGTATTGATAAGAGGGTGATTGGTAGCGGTATAGGGTGCGTAAAATTGCAATCGGAGCGTGAATTACGAGGAGAAGAAGACATTTTATGCGTCGCTTAAGTTCGCGATAAAACATTTTTTTTATTTTTTTTTTATCAAAAGCTCTTAAACCCGAGCTAATTGACGATAAAACCGCGGGAAAGGGCCCCTTTTCTAATTTCTCGAATAAGAGCGCCATTTCTTTGAAATCGCTAAGGGTTCCGCCACGGTTAAGTATCGATGCGGCGTAAAATACGAGAATCCTCTAGTTTCGAAGGAAAACAACAATTACGCTACTTAAAGCGATCGTTATTTATTGTAATAACAGATCCCCGCGATAAATTAACGGCCACCTTTTTCTGGGTTTTCCTCGACATATTAAGGCCTTAAGCGTCCTTTCGAAAGAGATTATTTATTGTGCGATTGTTTCTCTCCGTCGAGCATTTCGAGTCCATATAGAACGACCGGTGCAAAAAGGTCTGTGTAGTTATCCAATACGGGTTCTCCAAATACAAAATAGAAACAAACGGAATGAGTGACGCGTGAGAGAGTCGGCATATAATCTGAGAGAACTTTCTTTAAAACAATCAATGATATTGAAGACTAAAATCATGGCGAAGAGAAGCCCTTTAGCAGTAGCGGAACTACAGGGCGATCAAAAAGTTGCTGCTGTGCACTGAATTTTTACGAAAATTTTTAAAAGCGGTTTCATTCAGTAATGTTTGCAGATCATGAAGCTGTTGGATATCTCTGACATTGTGTCAATGGCAATCATGTTTAACATTAATTACAAGTCCCACATTACTTGCAGTAATTAAGAAAAATAATTTAAAATAATTCAGTGCATGGTGACTTTTTGATCGCCCTATACAAACTTTCTCTTAGACCAGTGTTTCCCAAACACGTTGACGCTACGCCTCCCCTTTGGTTTCCACGAACCTCTCACGCCCCCCTCAGTTATTTGATTAAAATAAATGTAACCGTTTGCACGAATACTTATATTATTGCTTATATGCATTTTATTTGTAACATTTATCACATATTTTGTAGCAGATTTATATTATTGTTAATGATTAATTAACTCATCATTATTTACCCATATATCATATGCATAAATATCATGCATTGCACAGAAAGGATTTCTATCATTCTGACAAATACTGAAATCTACTAATATTTTTAACATCTGGATTAAAAATTCAGATGGGTGCTAACGAAAAAATGATTAAACGCGGCTAAAAATGCGTTATTTTTTTCTCATAGCCTCACTCCCCTCCTCCTTCCCCTGTAAGCACTTCACGCGCCCCCCGGTTTGGGAATCACTGCCTTAGACATTCGTCCTAGGAAAAAAACATTGCAGTCCCATCAGTCCTCAGTTCTTCCTTTATCTTCTCCTCTACCTCCCTCTGTGTTCGGTTCATTGCCCCAAATCTTCTTCCACAGGACTACATTCTGGAGAGTGAAGAGGGTCTTGGCGAATAAACAAATAACAAATCTCGAAACTAATAAGCGGCGAAAACGATCACAAGAAAGAGAGAAATTAGTGTGAGGGAGAATGGCAGTGCGAAAACGAGAGAACAAGAGAGAGAAAAGGAAAGGGAGAGCTGAAGATGGAGATGGCGCTTGCGGTGTAAATGAAGGAAGCCGGAGGCTAGTCTCTGGTGTACAGTTCGCGGCTTTAAAAAAAATGAAAAATTCCGACTATCCCCTTCTCCAATCCACACACACACGCTCGCCTCCCACACTTCTCCCTCTTCTCTCTCTCTCTCTCTCTCTCTCCTCACTCCCTTTTCGCTCCCGCTCGGTTTCCCTTGAGGCCTCACATTAGCAGGGTTTTTTTACGAGCCACCCCTTCCTCGCTCGACTGCGAGAGAAGGGATTCTGTAAAAAGGTGGGGGGGAGAGAGAGAGAGAGAGAGAAAGGCGAGGGAGGAGGTGAAGGAAAGCAAACGAGGGTGAGTCGGTAGTTTTTCGGTGTTGCGTGGGGGCGGAGATTGGCTGCAGGTTGGAGGAACGGCTCCGTGTGTCTGTGCGAGGGGAGGGGGGAGGCGGGACGTTCTTTGGGAGGAGAGGGGTTTTATGGAGTCGGACTGAGTGGAGTGTGAGGCGGTGGATGAGAGGAGGTTGGGGGAGGGGAGAGGTGGTGAGGGGGAGAGGGACGGTAGATCTGAAGACCCCGAAGGTGCGTTAGACGAAGGCGGCGAAAGAGTGTGTGTGTGTGGATGAGCCTTTTGAGGAAGAGGGTTTATAAGAAAGCGCCGGAGGTGGTTGTCGTGAGTGTGGGGTGGAGAGGGAGGGGGATATTGGAGGTGGAGGATGGAGGTGGGGGTGGAAAAACATCGGGTGTAGGTGGCAAGGAACGACCAAAACGAGGGTTTGGAAGGAATTTTGGAAGCAGGAAAGAAATGCGCGGAGTAAGGATGATGGCGGGAAGGCGACGTCCGTTTCTGACGAGGGGAGAGAGTAAATGGAGAGCGGGCTTGAAGTAGACGGAGGCTGCGACGGAGTGCTACACTCACTTCCATTATCAAATTCTACTACCTTTTGAGAAATACTCTGCTCCATACTTAAACCTCTCATAAATACGACCTTCAAATCAGTCTAGTTTCCCTACGATAGTTGTTTCTATTTATCCATTTGGGCTCCTTACTTCAGAATTTTCTAGCTTGCCCAAAACCTCCCTGGCCATTTTATTTGTTTAAACATAATCAGGTTCCAAAAATCAAACGAGTTCGCCTTATTGCTATAATCCAACTGATAGTCAAGATAACTTCAAAGAACTTGCCTTTTTGTAGCCAACTATCAGTAGATTCCCAATGAAGAAGGATGAATTGTTACCAGCTGGCTATTGGAGTCGTTAACAAATTTATTGAACTTCAAACTCTTTGCCATCTTTAATCAATACTTCATTGTTTATTTCGTCTTTTCGCAAAAACTTTTTCTCCGTTTCGCTGCAACCCATGTTCGTTCCCTTTCTTCATATTCCGTCTACTACCCGTATTGGATTATGCTCCCGATCTAATTTTTGTTCGGAATGTAAGTGATAACAAGGTCAACAAACCGATGGAATACAATATATGGTGTGTATTTGAGTTGAATAATGGGAGGAAAAAACACGAAGCATAAAGTGGAAATGGAGTAGGTTAGCGGAAAAAATTTAGCATGAACTGAAATAGGCGAGAGTGAAGGAAACGAGGGAGGCGCTAAGAAACGGGTGAGAGAATCCGGCATGATTAGCGTGGGAAAATGAAAAATTTATCTTTTATACGGAGATATATAGTGAAGAGAAGCGGGAAATATAGAAGAAGGGTGCTTATACAAGAGACACTTTTCGGTGGCGCGATTGTAGAGCCGACGCGCCAAAAGTGTGAAACGATCGCTTTACAGCTATTGTCTGCAGCGTTTCTCCGTGAGCTTCCATTTAAACCTGTGGAAAGCTGGAAGTGGCTTCAAGGTCGCTCCAACGAAAAGTGGCTGTTGTAAGTGCCATATAATACAGATTTTTATCAATAGATAAATCAAGAAATAATAATGAGAGAGATTAGAGTCGTATTGGTAAACGTAAAAAATGAAAGATCCAGAGAGAGGTAACAAGAGTGTAGTGCCAAGAGTGAGAAGGTTTGTGAATATAAAAAAAAACCAAGGAAAGGAGGCAGATGTAAAAATGTAATGCAGCAGCTAAAAAATTTAAAGAAAATCATGGCGGCAGAAAAGATGGAAAGAGAGAGGAATGAAAAGGCTGTTTTAAAGAGGATAGGGAAGGAGGAAAAAGTTCATAAAATAGAGAAGTAGTAGAAATGCAGGAGAAAGGCTAAAAGAAATTAGGCTTCTCTATTGGGTAAATATGTGAATGAGAGAAAAGACGGAATGGATAAATATAGGAGAATAAAAAGAATAGACGAAGAAGAAAGGAGAAATAAACCACCCTTACAAATTAGGAAAGCGAGGAGAGAGAGAGAGCGAAAGACAGATGAGATAAAGAGGAAAGATAACGGAGGAGAAATAATGGAAAGCACACAGGGAGACAGGTATGAGAAGAGGTGAAGAAAGAGAGAGAGACATGCTCCTAGAAGGAAAAGGGAAGAGAGAACGAGGAAGGGAAGAGAGTGTGTGGGAGGAAATAGGAGGAGGGGGTGGCGAGATGAGGTAAATGGACCCCCAGAGGGAGGGATTGGTGCGGGGGGGGGGGGGATAGCGCCCACTTCCCAAAAGGGTGAGATATAAAAAAACGGTTGGGTCCGTTCGTGCGTGAGTTTGTGTGTAAGCGAGAGGGAGTTGGGAGGGGAAGGCGTGGGGGGAGTGGATGTTGGGGGTGGTGGGTGGCGGAGGCGTGTGGAGGGAGCGCGGAGAAAGAGAGAGGGAGTCAGAGCGAGAGAGAGCCACCGACACCGGACTCTTCTTCATATTTGTTTTTTTCTGCCTTTTTGAACTCCCACCTCTCTTCCTTTCTCTCTTTCCCACTTGTTGTGTTCTCCCATAACCCAAGGTTGCGCCTTCTCCGTGTCCCTCTCGGGAACAAACGAGATATTTTTTTCCAATCTCCTCTTGTTCATCTTCCAATCCTTTTGAATGATTTCGAGCTATCGGTTATTTTTTCGGTAATGTTTCCGCCGCGAATTTACAGCTATTTCCTTCGCAAACACGAATTAAAATACCGTATTTTCGACCCGCGGAGCCAATACGCTCGGAACACGTCAAATTTACGTCCATTTTTTCCTATTATATAGGCTTCCAATATCTATTGTTTGCAGTTACTTAGCCTCCTGACCTCCAATCGTAACGCGTTTGAGGCGAAATTAGCCAATATTTGCCCAACAGTCTGCGATTCGAAACTCGGGGAATTAACACGTCCTAACGGTATATTTCGGAAACATTCCGCGAATTTTCATTCCGTAGCTCTCTTGAGACTAACTTTTATCGCATGTTTTCTTCGAAGCGGCAATGTGTCTATAAATAACTTTTGTCTTAATAGGGCATTGTATCTATGTTTTGATATTTTACGCGTTTCAATGATGATTTTTTGAGAAATTGAGTATGCCGTGGGAGTAAAAAGTACTTGTAATAATCTATCGCTCCTCATCCTAGTGTTTTATGCTCAAAATAACAAGGACGTTTTAGATTACATATCATCACTTATCACCTTCAACATAAAACCTTATTTCTAACTGTATTGGGTAACGAGGCGGAGAGAGAAGAACCGGCGCCCCCAAAGGAGTAAATCAAAACCTCTATTTTTCTTCTTTTTATTCCGGCAAACGGAATAACAACCCTCACCCCCCCCCCCGAAAAAACTAGAAAAACCCACCCTCTCATTACCTCCCGATACATCCCCTTTCTGCCCTCTCCAAAACCTCCCTCCCGACTCTCCTCATTTCGAATCATCCTTCCCCCTCCCACCCATTTCCTCCTCATTTCTCCTCTTCCTTTCTTATATTCCTGCCTCTACGTGTCTGGTACCGTGCGGTTAAGATCCCTGGAAGGGGTGCGTGTGTGTGCGTGCGAGTGTGCGTCAGGTGGAAAGGGACGGGAAAAAGAGACGGTGTTAGCGGCGTCCTCTTCTCCAGCCCTCCTTCTCCGCATCTCCCTCCCACTCCTCCCCCTCCCCTCACTCCGCGCAGTGTCCGTGGGAGATGGCGGTGTTGAGTGAGTGGGATAAGTTAGTACGGAGGAGTCAGGAGGTGAGTTGGAAGAGAGGTGGAGATGGAGGAGGCGGTGTGGGCGGTTGGAGAAGGGGGTTAAAAGGGTGGGGGGAGGGGGCGGTGTAAGGCATGGCATTCCTGAGCGTATAAGACGAGAGAGGAAGGAGAGAGAGAGAGAGAGAGGCTGAGAGACGGAGGCGCCTCTCTAAGGGTTGCTTCGGATGGGGAACAACTGCGGGACTTGAAGTCTTGTATGAGTGTGTTCTGTGTGTGTTATGTTGAAGGTTCGAGTTTTTTCTCTCTGTCTTTTATTTTTCGAGAAGAAGCGGCTTTAAAAAGAGGAATTGTCGGAGGGGAAGTGGAGTTAGGGGAGGGGGGATGGGTAAGGGGGGGAAGGGAGGGGGAGTGGGTGGAATGATGAGATGTGTAAGTTTTTAAAAGGGTGATGGATGGAGAGGACGGAGAGATTTGTTGTTGAAGTATAGAAAAGGGAAGTGGGTTTAGAATTTCCTTATTTTCCGCTCCGGCGGTTTATATCGCGTACGCCATCGGTGTAATTTGGTTGGATTTTTCGCCGTGCCGGATGAGTAATTTATCGCTCTTCTAATTCGCGGGAATAATAAGGCGGACGGAGAGCGGGAGATGGATGGTTTTCGAAAACGGACTACCGACCATTATTTTCTCCTCGTAACCGTGACAACACGGATACGGCACGTAATTGGAAATTAGGTTTTCCGTTAATTCCATCAATTGCACGCAAACATTGTTTCGCAGACTGAAATTGAAAAGAAGAAGAAAGCGTTATCTGAATGGTATTTACGTAAGTATTTTCTTGTTGCTACTTATTCCTTTTCTTAATCCTTCCTACTTACCATTTATTGACTATATAAAACAGTTGGACGTTATTATGGTACTCTTTTCGTGACCGAATGACTGTTACTTTCTCTGTCATGTAAAAAATATATTCTTTCTGTTCTGTGTTATTGAATAATAATTCACTATACAACCTAGTGAATATTTTGTCGGTAATTCCTTTGTAGTTATTAGCGCGTTTACAAAATGCGCTTATAGTTTCACTTTGGCGTCTGTGCGCCTGCTTAAGTTTAAATAGTGACGAAACCGTAAACGATAGGATAGATTTATGTACTACCGTTTGTTTTTCTTTAGATGTTGGTTTTGAAAAATATAAAAGGTCGGATTGGGATCCATTTAAAATCTTTTTTAATATCTCCGAAGATGTAAAAGATGGAAAGCTGAAATTTTGAGCGTACATTTTCACATTAATGTTCTTGTTAAAGTATGAGCTTTGAAAATTTTACAGTGGCGGATAGGAAAAGGTTCAAAATTGATTGCCTTCTAAACTTAAACGTAATTTGGGAAGTATCAAACATTCAAAAAAGTGCATCTTTATGTAAAATTTATGTCTATGTAGAATCGTGATATGATGGGCAATGCAACGCTAACTTAGCTATTAAGTCTCTCTCATTTGAATGCTAACCTCACCTTTACTTGTTACTCCCCGTTATAAAACAAACGACCGAATATGTGGCTGAACGCGCTAATTTTATCCATGTTCATGAATAACACTCTGCTTGTTCTTATTTATATTAAATTTATAATGCGTTATTAATTTAATGTTTTAGTTATGAAATTTTCTTTCCTGGCACCTTCAAATCTCGAATTGCGTAGTTTTGAGTCATAAAGGAAGGCGAATTTCGAATTACCTCATGGCCTCTTTTGTAGTAAAACTCCTGTAATGACTGTTAAGATTAATCGAAATACCAATGTCAAACTGCCAGTCCGTTGTCTTGAGCAGCCTGGTTAGATAGTTGGCCAAGTTATTTCGCCAAATTTCCAGAATCTGCAGTTAATAGCATCGCCAGGACGCTCTGCTTAGCTTTGGAGTCCCGATTTGAACTTTCGGTTTTAGTTTGATTTGAGTCTGAAACATTGTCTTATTTGTGCGGCAGATCCGGCACCATTGGTATGTTTCCCTTTTACATTAAAAGGGAGAGATAAAAGATCTTAAATTCATCTGGAACACCTGCTGAAAGTATAGGAGAAGTTAGTTTTTGTGTTGACATGAGCAATTTATTTAAATAATCGTTTGAATCTCTGCATGCATTGAATTTTGATGTTACAATATCTTTAACCAAACCGGCAAAAATCCTGCAATTTACAGTCATTTTCACTTCCAGTGCAACGTCTAATCTTATCTAATCGATATTTTATGAATTCACTCTCCGCCTGGCGTCGCATTTTCTCGTATCTCGGCAAAAAGACCTACCAACACAAGTTGCGACCCTGTTTTTAAAAACCAATTGGAGAGATATATGGATTTCGCCTTGAAAATTGCTCGTGGTTTATGCTATGAAAGGTAAGTAATTAACGCCGCGAAGCTTTCATTCTCGAATCTCAACTTCCTCGTGCTTTTTTCATGACTTCACCGTCACAACTGTCCCACGGACAATTCATTCGCTTTCCTCCATCTCGCTCGGTCTTTATATGCCCTCAGTCCCATTACTCCTACCTCGACGCAGTGCGTGAAAAAGGCAGCGGAAAATCCCTTCCCACTTCATACCAATTTCTTAAGTTCTCATTGTCTCTGCCTCTGAGGCCACTGGTGATTAATCTTTCTACGCGTCTTTGAATATGTTATCTTCTTCGAAAAAAATTCGCCTGTTAGGAAATGTGGAGAATATTTAGCGAATGCTTTCGAAATAAAAAGGTTATAATATTCTATTCTGATGCGAGCCCATCACTATTGCACATGAATGTAGAATATCTGAGGGTTTTTGATGTAATTTATGACACATCTATGCCATAAAGTTGATTATATGCAAAAGTCCTCAATGGACGTAACTTTTTCGACCTACTATTTAACCTTAAGTTATAAAATACATAAAATCCCACTGTTACTATTTATACGGTTTTATATTATTACAGAGATAAGTCCTTATGTTTATGTGTTGAGTATTGCTATCTCAAAGGCGCCATAAAGATGAAGATATGTAAATGTCCTGTCTAGTGATAGCTTTATCATTATACTGTTTTTTCATAGGTTATTAAATGTCTTACATCGCAATTTATCAATCCATTCTGCTCGCATTGCTAGAAAATTTATTTTTGTTCAAATAGTAACCATGGTTACTTTGGAGAAGCAACTTTGTAGCTAGAAAATTTTAATATTCATTTGCGCATTAATTTTCTCTTTTAGCTTTCCTCGTGCTTTTCTACTTTTATATGCCATTTCACCTATATGAGCCATTTTTGACCGCTTCATTAGCGTGCATTCGATATCTCGAGAGGAAGTATCGAGAGAGAGAGATGAAGAGGCAAAAAAAGCGTTCAGAATGGGATAGGATCAAGCTCTCAATGGAGAAGAATGTAGCGGCCCAGCACAACAGCGCCAGTCACTCCGCAAATAATTGATATAGATTGCTCCCATTAGGAGAAAAAAATTTACGAGCCCCGCGCGACTTATTTCATCATGCCCGCAAGTATTAAAACCGTATTTCGATGCGCCTTTGTTATTCCTTCATCGATGACGCGGCGGAAAAAAATGAATCCCTTTTCTCCTCCTCCCCCTCCCCTTCCCCCATACTCCTTTGACAATGCCCTCCCTCGACTCCTTCCTGACTTTGAAGAAGACGGATAAGGTTTTGTCGGCGAGTTTTAAAAAACGCAAAAGGAACACGCGGAGGTTGTTGCTGCGTTATAGGTTGTTGGATTTTTGAGCCTCTGAGGCATCGCGGCTGTGAGATGGGATGCCGGAGAAGAGGAAAGAGGCGTCCTGCTAGCCGGAGGGGGAGGTGTGGGTGGAAAGGGGAGGTGAGGGCAAAGAGGGAGGAAGGCGAAGAGAGAGAGAGAGAGGGAAAGATGGCTGGAAGTAACAGGTGGAATTACGCGAGTGCGCTGTTAAGCCGTGGTGGAAAAAGGAGGTGGGGGAGGAAACTTTGTGTTTCATGGACGAGGTAAGGGGAGGAGGAAGGAGAGAGAGAGGACAAGGAGGTGATGGCGTGGGTGGTTTAGTCCATGCGAAGGGTATAAAAGGTTGGAGGTGGGTGGAGAGGGGGTGGGGATGTAGGGAGTGGAGGTGGTGCAACAGGTGAAGCGGGTATTGTGGGAGGCGAGGGGAGAGAAGTCGTCGGGGTTGTGTCGGACGGTAGGTTTCATACGTTGTGTGTATGTGTGAGCGTGTGTGTGTGCGCGCGAGGGCGTGTGAGACAATACTTCGCGTGCTGCCCTCCGGCTCTGGTTGACGGGTGGCCGGGTCCGGGGCTCGATACCCACCTTGACCGCATAGCATGCAACTCGGTAAGGCTATCAGATGGCACACCATAGCGTTTTACGCTATAAGCGGTGGATTTATTTTAAAGATGAGAGAGGGAGAGAGAATGGAAGAGGTGTATAAATGATTCGGAAGAGGCTCGAAGCGGGGAGTGTAAAGAAAGACTCGATCCCCGGATCCTTGGGAAGAGAAACAGTATTATTCCATGGCTTTTTCGCGTGTCAGGGAGAAGTTGGACGGTATGCCGGACTTCTCCGGGTTTGCCCCTCTCTCATCTTTGTCGAAAAAAATATAGAAAGAAGTTCCCGCTCATTTGGCAGAGTTGGGTATGAAAGTGTTCGTTGTTTGTTTACTAGGAATTTAAGTAGGTACTTCCCGCTCGCAGCATAAGATCCTTCCTCGGAAGAGATAGGGAGGGAGTTTTAAAAAAATACCTCTTATACATAATCGAATTGGAGGAGAGAACGGGAGATTGTTTCCCTCCCCCGTCTTTTCCCCCTCCGCGTTGAAAGAAAGAGCTAGTGGAAATGCCCTTTCGGTGTTTGCGTAAAGACAGGCAAAGCGAAAAACACTCGAGAAAACATCTTTTATTGATTGTACTTGCGCGCAAACAAGACGTCCATTTCGCCATTTGCGTGATTCACGACTGAGTTTACGTATGTTAGGCGAGAGGCAAACAATTCCGAGCAAACGAAACGTAGCTTCCGATGGGGTAATTCGGTTTTTGTCGTCTCCGTACTCATAATTCAGAAAGAATTGCTGTGCTCGGTTTATGGATGGAATCTAATTTGTAAATTAGGTAGATCCAATAGCCAACCCAAGCTAACATTTTTATGACTATTGGAGCTAGCCAATTTATTCCCTCCGGATTTTAAGATGGAATTATATACGTAGCTTACATTGTGACTGAAATCAGATCGAAACATTTACCGGTAGTAGATCCTTTTTTTGTATTGACGACTTATTTATAACCGAAATGCGCATATGATTTTCCCAACCTCTTTATTTCTATTTGAGGGATATGGTTTGTAAATCTGACTATTTAATTTTAGTTATAAGCACTTTAGCCTTAATTATAACTTTAACAGTCTGATTTTCCTCTCAGGTTTGTTTTACCGGATCTATGGCCGTCTTTATATTCTAACGGCGAAAGCGACAGAAGCGAGGGAAAAGTGAGTCACATAATGAATCATGGATTGGAATCGTATTCAGCTATGCTCGTCTTTGCAACGGTTTATAGTATATTCAGTCAAGAGGTTCGTGGAGCTGTTAATTAGTTATATTATATAAAAATAATTTTTTGCAAATAAAAATGTACATAAACCCATATAAAATTTTGAATAACAATTCTTCATCCAGCCTATTGATGGAAGCAGATATGTACTTGGTTTAAATATAAATTCCATAACACCATCGCTTATTATATCAAGCCGTGGAATATCAAAATTGTATTTATATTATTTTGTAAGTGTAAACATCCTTGTGAATAACATTGGTTTAACTCTTGTTGTTGACACACGCCAACTCACAACAAAGTTCTCGTATATCATGCGTGAGTGATCTCCAGAATTTCGTCTTGAAAATTAGCCAGTTTCGTAAGTGTGAAGTACGATGAGGAAGCAGGGAGAGAAATGTATTCGCTCTCTAGGCATAGCAAGCGGTAAATGTTGGTGAGAGGGAGAAGAAGAAAAAGCGAGAGAAAATGAGAGAAAAGGAGAGACAGAAGGAACGAGAGACAAGAGGGAGGATAGGGTGAGAGCGAGACGGTGCGAGGAGGAAGGGGTGGGAAAGGGAGATTGCGGGGGAGTAAGATGGATGGGGTGTCATGGAAACCTCAACCAGCGTGGGAGGAGATACAGAGGTTATAGGTGTGGTGTGGGCGAGAAGGGAAGGGAGGTGGTGGCGGGAGGGAGATAAAGGCAAAGAGGGGAAGAGAGGAGCGGATGGGATGTTGGTGGACGTCAAGGGTGGGTGGGTAAGGGAGAAGACGGAAGGGAGATGCGAGTGGAGTGGCGTGGGGAGATGCTGGGATGTGGCGAGATGTGCGGGGAGAAGGGGCAAAGGGTGGGATGTGGCTGGAAGTGTGGATGGGATAGGATGAAATGGCGTGTGTGGAGAATGGAGAGCTTTGTGGCTGTGAGTAGTGGTGTTGGTGATGAGGAGAGATGTAAGTAAGCATCGGAGAGAATGAAAGAGGGTCGTAGGGAAAATTGTGAAAATGAAATGCATGAAAAATATTTGTTCATATATATATATATATATATATATATATATATATATATATATATATATATATATATATATCTTATAAATATTTTCGAGTGTGTATGTAAGTATGTTCTTTATACGTTTTTACACAGTTGAAGCTATCGAATTTAAAAGTTTCATGGGCTATCCTATGGACCAAAGGAAGAACTTGGTCTAGGTTTGCAGACCGTGGGGTCTCTTATACCCCATGGGGTCAACAAAATACTATTTCCATAAGAATGCATAGGAAATGGTGTGGAGAAGCCCCAAAATGCCATGCAGCCCTTCACTGATGTGGATATAAATATACCTAAATATTAACGTACGATCACGGGAAATGGCTTATTTTACGCACGAAAGACTAAATATTTTAATTCTGTTTATGTTTTGCCGTATTACATGTTAAATCGCTCGAAATTATCCTTTAAGTCAGGGGTCGGCAACCTACGGCCCTCAAGAACGCTTTATGCGGCCCGCAAAGCTGTAATGAAAAAGTGATCAGGAAAATTTCTCATGGGAAATTTTCTATTTTTAGAGTAAAATTATGATCTCAAAGCATTTTCGGGCGAAATTTTAACGCTAGTAAATTATGTAGACTTGATTTCGTTCATATGAAATCGCAGAATCTCTAGAAAAAGCTAATTTATTCGCTCATCCGGCCCTACGAGGCTTTCTTGACTCCCAATGCGGCCCTCCGAAGTATTCATAACTGCAAATGCGGCCCGCCATGCAGAAAAGGTTGCCGATCCCTGCTTTAAGCGCAAAATTTATTAACATTTTCCAGGCGGCAACAAAGCTAAATTTCTTAATTGTTGTCCTCTTCAAAGGGAGATAGCCACGTAAAGATTAATGCAGGGAAAATACACGCCGTGGCGCGCCGTAGAGGAAGAATAGCCAACGCCAAGATAAAGGGGACAAATGGATTAATGCCTAAATATAGTCTATGAATACTTTTAAAGTGAGTCAAATGATTTTTAAGGAATATTAGAACATTTTTATCATTTACCATTAACATTGAAAGATTTATCGCAACATAAATCGATACATCTACTTACATTTGCTCGGTAACCAAGATGTTCTTTATTGTTTACGTTTTGGCTAATAGTATTGACATAATCCACATAATTTTATTGCTGCTTTCAAGGCTTCGGTGCATCTATCCATGTGAATATTGTGTAAGACGTTAATGCGTAATTATATTAATGATAAAACTTTACAATACAATACATAAAATAGTAAATGTTAATGTAAACATCGCTTGCGTAATTAAGGAATGGAGAACGTTCGGTCAACTTGGAGTATCCAACAGCGAAAGTAAGTAAATTTCAGAATTTATTGTATTAGTTTTATTATAATATGACATCAAAAGTGATATATCAATAAAAATAATAAATAATAAAAATCGTTTGCTACTTAAAAGTAAACTTTCCCGAACGAAGCCGGGCGTTTGAGCTAGTATGTATGTGTATATATGTATATATATATATATATATATATATATATATATATATATATATGGATGTCAACAAGGTGTTGGGATGAGGAAACCCAGTGAGCACTCACCAATCAGACGACTTCAGGTTGGCGAGGCCCCGGGGATGTCGAAGCGACACACGTAAAATAACACAAAAACACAGAAACATCACAAACGTAAAGCTTTCGGAACTACTCCTTCTTCAGCTACAGAGAGAGAACATATATATATATATAAACACATGTAAATATGCATACTTAAGGAAGGGGAAAGGTTAAAAATATTGAGGAATAAAGGTATCCAATAGACACTCAAACAGAAGAGACATTGGTGATAGACCAGAGATGAGTCATTAAGCTTTGCGGGCAATCGCTCATCAGAAACGAAGGGAACACGGCGTGTGATTATACATTCAATTTATTCAGCTGAATACATGACCAAATAATCTACTTTGTTGATAACATAATCATGTTTCAAAGGGAACAATAACACAAATCTCCTCAAATCACTTAATGATGGCAACTGGCGTCTGAAAATAGGTTCAGTCGCGACTGTTCTCGTTTTCTTGCGTGGAATATCATTTTCACATAGAGTAAGCAGTCCGAAATTAAATTGCAATCTCGGTTGCGAAAGAGGAAGGGCTGTGCTAAGAATAAGGAACGCCGAAATATTCCTGTGGAGTCGGAGAGGCGCGCAAATACAGGTCATATGTTTATGTTTTTTGTAGGCGGGTGAGGGTTGATTTACGTAATAGGGGAAGTTTTTTTTTTCTTTCGGAGCGCCCATACCTTCCCGGAAAAGAGGCGAGGTTCTGAGTTCTCGCCGGCACCAATGAAGTCGGGATGGGAGCTGGTAGAGACGAGGTTTGTATAAGGTGACCGTCCTGCCCAACCCTACAATTCCCCAACTCTCTCTCCTCGTGTTCTGTGCCTGTATGTGTTTGTGTTTGTGTGCGCTAGCGAGAAAGACTAAGTAGGTGTGCTTCGGGTGTTGGTTGAGGTGTGAGGTTTAGATGCCTCCGGGAAATAGCGGCGTTGGTTGCACGGAGTTGAGTGAATATGGCGAGCTTTCGAGCTTCAGAGAGAGAGGGATGTGGAGTAGGAAAAGAAAGGAGAGGACGGAGAGATATCGTTGCGTGGGTGTGTGTGGGCAAGGGAACGAGGATGGAGTTTTGTAGGGCGGTGTGTTATCTTCCGGAATATATACATGCTCGTCCTTCTCTCCACTCTAGCCGTCTCCGTCAACTACTAGAGAACAGTGATGTTGTTTCTCCACTCGGATTCTCTCTCTCTCTGCTATGCTTTATATATCGTTATCTCTCCTTTTATCATTTCATATTTTTCTGTTCTCTCTTCCGCTTTATATTCACACTTTCTCCATTTTAACATCTTTCCCGATCTTAAAATATTTCCATTACTTTCTCTCTTTAGAAATTTCCTCTCATTTCTTTTCTTATAATCTCGATTTTGTATTCTCTTTGCCTCTATTTCCCTTCCTTCTCTTCTTATTCCATCATTTTTCCACTTTCCTTGTCTTTCGCACTCCCCCTCTCTCTTCGACTACATGCTTCTTTCTCGCTCTCAATTTTTATTTTGAAATTCTTTTTCTTTCCTTCTCCTAATATTTCATCTTCTTCTTTATGCTCTGCTCTCACCTTTTTCATTTTTTATGGTCTGACATATCTTCTTCTCTATTCTTTCGTATATTCCGTCTCTTACGTGTATTTATCTTTGAGATTCTTCCCTCTCGTCTTCCACACTTTCCGTAACAATTATCGTCCGTCTAATTTCTCTCTATATCGCTGATCTTTTCTATGCGTAACCTTCTTTTATTCTGTCCAATCTTCTTTCCTACCCCTATTCTTAACCCGTCCTCTCCAATCATCTCCTCCTTCCACCCCATAGCCTCTCTTCTTTGGTCCGATACACTTCTGTTTTATTTTATGTGCTTTCTTTCCGTTATTCTCTCTCTCACCCTCGTTCTCTGTTTTCTCGTCCATTCTTTATGACTCACGGAGGAATGCCCTTCTCTGACATTGGTTTTTCTATGCGTGTGCGTGGGAGGTGGGGTATAGAAATGTATCAGCGAAGAGAGAGAGAGAGGGGAGTGATATAGATAAATAAAAAAAACATCTTCCATAAGCCGATAAAAAATTCCTCTCACGGTTTCATCTCTATAATCCCTCGAAATTTCACGGTCAATGGTTTAGGCATTCGACTATGGTGAGAGGAGAAGGGAGGCAAGTCGATGGAGATGGAGAATTTGTATTATGGAAGCGACTGGAAGACACGCTTTACGCTCTTCTTTTTTCCCCTTGCCTATTCATACGGGTATATCGTGCATCTTTCCGACATCCTTTCGCTTCCCCATCTTCTGGTGTACCTCCTACCGCCCACGCGTATCAATCATTTTTACTGCCCTCCCTCTTCCGTCATCCCGTGCAACTCCATTACGAAAGTATTCTCTCCATATTTCTCTCTCCCTTCTTCCTCTCTCTCTCTCTTTCTCCTTCCTCGTAAATTTCCATCAGTATCCAAAGAAAACCTTCTCCTAAATTTCACCTGTCTCGTCCATTCTTTTCGATTTCTTTGGTCTCGGTAATGTATGCATCGCAAGAAGTGTTATTTCTGCTTAGTTAATATTAGCAGTGAGGACAGGCCACCTGCTGAAGCCGCCTTGGCCTAATGTTGAAAAATTACGCGGATTAACTAAATATAGCGAAAGTTCTCTTGCCGACCACTCCTATTCAATGGCCGACCCTCTTAACGATCGTTTTTTTTCAGAATGGTCTCTACGAGAGCAATGTAATTTGTTCCCCTATTCATCGACCACTCCTCTTAAAGGACTGTTTTTCCGTAGCGCTGTCATTGGTCGCTTAATAGAAGCGTAATACATATATTTTAAAATTTATCATGTAATGTTGCCTTGTCATTCAGATGAAATGCAATTCGAGAACTCATATTATGCCTGGAAATTAAATTGAAAAAAATCGTTGCTGCATGCATTACACCAAGTATCTCATATCCGTGCGCTTCCGATTCAGTACAGTAACGCCGCTGCTAACATTAATGCATCGTTCGACTCGTAGCATCAATGCTGCTGGTGTTAATGGGGAGAGCTTGGCAAAACTCTTTGGGTTATACTGGACTATCTGTAGTTACTTTTTGAGTACGTTTTGTGATATTTATCTCCATATCTCGATGAATTTAATGGGAATTCATACAGGCTCTTTTGCCTAAATCGAAATTTTACGAAAATTTTACAAAAAACTCCATTTTTTGCGGTATATTTCATGTCAACAAGACTCTTTCCTGTGACAGCTAAACTGGTTGTTATCTAGGAAAAAAGATCAACGCAGCTCCCTGTCCAGCTTAGATGCACATGATTCTATGAGAGTAATTAAAAAAAATAACGGCAGTAAATTTAAATGCAAAAATTAGTACAGGTTTTAGGTTGCTGTCGTACTACAAAAAAACGAGAATTAACCAGATTCTGTGAAGCGGTTTAGCCCCTATAGTCTCGCACATACCACAGACAGACTGAAATGCAAAAACCGCTTTATCGGGCTCAGAAGTACATAATACGTGCATTATCTTCAGAATTTCAAATTCGAATTTTTCGCGATCCAAGTACCTACTTCTCCATTTACTTTGTATACGAGAAAGTAAAAACTATTTTGCTTTGCAGCTGAATCAGCACCTAACCGTATAGACATTTTTATGGCTACTACAGAAAGATAGTTTTTCCAGAAGATATCCGATAGATGAAGAAGGCGACGTCCAATGTCATCTCAAGCCCGTGACGTCGTTATCGATGTCGGGTTTCTTTTTTTTCCGTACGGCGTGTATTTTACAAGTTAAACAAATGGCGAGTAAGTTAGTAGAGGAATCGTATTTTGCGGTGAAAACTTAAAACCTTTGTCCCGCGTTTTCCTCCGCGTTTACGACTAGCTTTTAAACGCTCGTTTCTCCTAAAAAAAGTTCTCTCTTTTTCATTCCGACGGTAAATCCCGGCTACTTTTTCCCTCGTCGCGATCCGCTGCTTCTCTTTTATGCCCCTTTCTCCCATCCACTTAATCTCCTCGAATTACATTCCTTCTCCATATAACGGCCCGTAATTCACTGTCATCGCGCCATTATCGCAGCCGTGCAGGAAGAGAGACATATTTATATTTCAATGTCGTACGAAAAAAGAGGAAAAAAGGTTAATTTTTCGACGCCGTGGGTTGTTTAACCTTTTTAGATAGGTTATTTTTTTCTATTTTATCGTCGTTATAATCCGTCCGAAGAATGTCGGCGCTTCGGAATGAACGTTGATTTCGTTATTATTCATTCCCCGAAGAAATAACTCATCCCTAATATTATAGCGAGCCTCCAGAAATTCCGTTCTATCCTGAAGTTTGCGTTTTCAGATTATTATTGTATCAAGCAAAAATGTATTTAAATTTTTGTGACAAGCCTGCTGCTTCTGTAATTTCAGAGGAAAGATACGATTTAATTATCTGAAAACCAAACCTATGCGATAGCGTCAGTTGGTTTTAATATACGTATGCAAATTATTAGCCCACAAAATACTCACAAATGACGTATATAAAATATATTTTCCGCTTTTGACGATTATCATTTGAAAAATGAACTATTTGAAAGAGTTCTTCTAAGCAATTTTTTATGCTGGAGCACTCCACTTAGTATGGAGGTTAAGCCCCAGTGAGCGTTTTTCAGAAAAAGATATAAAAAAACACTCCTGCTTCATGAAAGGTTATTCCACTTGTAGCCGCTCTAACTTTCCGCCATCTCTTCATCCCGGTTCCTCCTTATTATATTTTTTCTATTAATTTGTATCGTTACCCTGGAGACATAATGATGCGAGTTCGTCAATAAATCATCCCAAAAAAATATTTTTCATGGCGAATCGAAAGCCGATTGAGCGTCCATTTTTTCAGCGCAACACCCCCTCGGATTTGCTGTGGCGGGAATCAAAACACGACAGAAACCAAAGAAGAAAACGAGAAAAATAAACGAAATAAAATTCGAGGTTCCGGGCAATGCTGGCACTCCTTTTCGATATCCGAGGTGAAAGAAAAGAGGACGTTTTATTTTTATTTTTTTTAAGAGACGACCTGCGCGTCTCGGCATCCTCCCACGATGCTGACAGATACCATTTGAACCCCGTGCGCCCAAAGATTCTTCAGTTCCATCACTCTCCTTTTTTCCCCTCACCCTCTCCCTCTTCAGAAAAAAAACCCTCCTTCCAATCTTTCTTTCCTTGCGTCCTCAACCTTCTTCGAGTCGGCTTTCCTTGGTCGATGAAGGTAAGTGAGGCTTTTTCGAGGTGTTCGTGGAATGCTGGACCATTTCGGAGGCCATCGCGGCTTCCCCTTCTCCTCCGGTCATTTTCTCTCTCGCTCACGTTTTTACTCCCACGCCATTCTTTCTCTAGCCTAAGGAAGCAAAGGAGGAGAATTCTTGAGGTACACACACACACATTCATACACGTGTATATGAGCGTTGATATATCTTCCCACGCACCGGATATAATGTATCCAAGGAAGTCTTTGGTTTTGTTTTATCGTTTTTCTTTTACTCGTCCGGTGTGTTGGTAGGTTTATGTGACATGCGAGGAGTGACTTTTCCCCTTGCTCTCTCATTTGCCCTTGTCGGAAGGATGTTTTCTACGTCTGTGTAACATTCGGCGCCGCAGGTCACAAGGTTGCGGCGTCCGGGGGTGATTTTATGGCTCGCCACGCCGCGGTATAAAATGAAACGCGAGGAATGTGTTTGTTAGAGCTCATTTTGGCAAGTCGGCAGCAATCCTTAAATCGATTGACTAAATAACTCGTTTTTTCCCACACCTCTAGTCTTTATGACATCCTTTTCATAGTGTCGCATAGCTTTATGCGAAATTCAGAGGGAGATGGTTTTTTAAGCTATAGAACAAATAGGCCAAGAAAAAATCTCAAAAACGTTTATCATCCTTCCACTTCAGTTGAATGAGTTACTAAATTTGTTGCCTGATAAAGTAAGTTATATTACTAAATTTTCTCAAATGAATACCCTCAATTTCAGAATCTCTACAATGTACAGTAAATATCTAATTATTTATTCGCGTGCACCAAACACCAGGTCGCTATCGGATTGACGACTATTTAATTCATTTTATGGAAAATTTCATAAATAATACTAGGGGAGGAAATTTTCCATGTGTGAGAACGCCATTGACTGATTAAACCTTTGTTTATGGCAATATGACACGATATTTAAACGATTTGATTTTATTTTTTGTTTAAAAATTTTTTGAAGACTTCGAATCAGCTTTAAAATTTGTCTGAAATGAGAAAAAATAAAATTTTTGCGTCTTTGATGAAGATAATTTTTAATTGCCGTGAATAATTCAGGCGTAATTTATTGCCCTATTATAGTCCGTCAACTAAGTGCTCTTTCTTGTAATATATCCGCAATTTAATAAAATATGTTTCTTTATTGTCGACGTATATTTCTTAGCGTGAAACCTCCTTCCTCTGAGAATGAAACTTCAATTATGTTGGATAAATTATTGAATAGAATGTTGTGAATAAGTCAAAAGCTACCAATCCAATATCAATCATTTTTTAGTTTTCCGTTTAGTCACTCGTGTCTGAGAAATTAAAAATGGAAACTCGTGTGAAAATTAGTTCAAAACAATAGGCGAGCGAAAAATGGCGTATTACAGGGTCGGGTTCTCTAAGGGGCAACGTTCGTTCTCCCATTTTATATAACGTTCCAATCTGCAAAAAATTAAAACTATAACATTTCTTCCCCTTGCTTGTAATTCACCGCATAACTGTTTCATCGCCACAAAGTTTAGCAAATCAAATCAGAAAAATAAATGGACTTCCACGCTTCATGAAAATTTGATATCATAAATATATGATGCCTATTCAACTCTGTTTACTGGGGCGAGAAGTTAAACCATCTTAGGGCACGCAGTATTGCGGCCTTTTAGATCGAGTTCAATGCACCCGGAGAACACTTTGGGTAAGGCAAAAATCGCAGGGCATTGTTGGAGTCATGAGGGAGGATAGCGTGATCGATATGGAATGTTTACCCGCGGCCATCGGCATATAACGCTCTTCGCTCAGTGCATCTTCAGAAAAAAAACTTGGCTCGCAGAGCGGAGCGCAATGTACAACATACTGGGCGTTTATGGGATTTTTAAACCGGGTTTTTTATTGTTACCCAAGATATTAATTTATTATTGCGGATGGAAAGAAGAATGGGAGGTGGAGGAGTATGGAATTGGATTTTTTTCACCACGGCGCGGTTTTCTTGGCCATTCCCACAGTCCCGTTCCCACGAAAGAAAAAAAATCCCGATTACCGTCATTCTTCCATCGTCCATTTAGTCTAGAATGAGGATCACTGGGTGGAGTTACCAATCGTGCATTTACCTGTTCATTTGAGATATTTTGGAATGGACAAAGGACATCATCCGAACAAATATAGCGAGGTGATAATTGATCCATTTGGTCCATAGCGTTTTCGATTTAGTGTATTTTAAAATATACAGATTAGTCGCTGTGAAATGATAACTTTTACAACTCGCGTCGCGGTAGCAAATTCTAGGAAATATATAGCCATATGAAATCTAATGAGGTGAGCAAATGCAATTGGGTAGAAGTGACGTCAAAACGATCGTATGTATAGGTTATGCACGTTTGTTTTCTGAAGTGCTGCAAATAGGATGAAATTCACGTGGCCGCGACATGCCGCGCATTAAATTTATTTCTGTTCATGAATGCGATTAAAATATCACAATATTGTTGACTTAGTTATCACTATATACTTGATAAGCATTATTTACGAAGATTATTCTGTCTAGTCCACTACATGATATATATCCAGTTGCCTTCCTTTGAATCCTCTCTATTTTTTAGATGAGCTGTCTTGTACGAGTCCAATGCGTCATCGCGTATTCTACTGTAGCCAACAATTTGTACTCTAATTCACGCACTGGCTTACCTCTCTTCCACAGAGTTTCCCTAAATAGCGCTTTTTCTCCATGTATGGTTCTGCCTTCAAATTTTCTCTCTCTCTCTCTCTCTTTCACTATGCAGCGAATTCTTTTCATTTTCGAGAAGCAATCTCCTTTTCAATGCCCGCTTCCATGAAATCAACTCACTTTCGGCTTTAATTCCAAGTTCCTCCATCTCCTTTGTGCTCTTTATGTCGCCACTCCCGGACTAGGCACGCCGTGAAGCATATAAAAGAAGTATCGGGTGGCAGGAATTTTGGCTGAACGACAGCGATAAAAAAATTGAAAAAATAACGGAAATTTGTTTTCGATTGATTCACGTGAATTCTTTACGGAGAAAGGTAAAAAATGGACGATTTCTTTTTCCTATAGAGAGAGAAAAATCACTAAGCTGCTAACCTAAAACCGCGTAGAACATTCTCTAAAGAGAGGGAAAGCTTTCCTTGACAATGAATCCGCGCCGGTTGCTCATTCGATCTCGTGTTTTAATGCGTTCCATTCGATCTCTTCGTAGTGTTCGTCAATTATTCGGCAGGATCTCTGAGGGACTGGTTTTTTCCTCGTTTCCGGAACTTAACACAAACGAGACACGCCTTGCGTGTAATATCACTAAAAGATTAACCTAGTATTAATCTTTAGTATTTTATATATATATATATAAAGAGTGTCCGACTTTATGTCATAACTTCGGGATCTAATTTCTTAAGTGATTTTGAGTAAAAAATGCCATATGAACATGGGTCCGATTCTCATTTGTTACAGAGCTACGGGCAATTGAAATTTTCTCGTACTTTGATTAGTACAACTTAATGGCTGAAAAAATGCATTGTTTAAATAATTATTCGTATACATTGTTAATTGTTGAAAAATGTATTATTTAAATAATCTTTCGTTTATATTGGTACTTAATCTATTGTTACAACAACGAGAAGCAAGACGCTTGCACAATAGACGTGGACGTAATTTGCAAGTTCGCAGGCAGTATGTCAGTAAAACGTAAGCTAACGTTCAGTGTAGTGCGCTGTGACACGTGTGGTATTATTAACTTTCAATAATGCCGTTTAAGTTTTCAAATGAGTATGCGGATATGTACTTTGTGTACGGGTTTTGCGATGGAAACTCCGTTGCTGCCGTTTACGAATATCGACGACGATTTCCATAAAGAAGAACACTGGATCGACGTACTGTTATTCAAGTTCACCGACATTTACGAGAAAATGGCTCATTTACGTCTTTGAGAGTTGAACGTCCAGTACAAGTTAATTTGGATGAGGAAGAAAACATTATTCAAATGGTTCAGCGAAGTCCACATCTTATTGTTAGTACACGAAGAATGTCCGCCCGCCTCAACGTTCCGCGAATGAGAGTCTGGCAAACATTACACAATGAGAGACTTTATCCATACCATGTTCAGCAAGTTCAGCATCTTCAACCCGGGGATATGGCTAGGCGATTGGAATTCTGCCGTTGGTTAAATGCACACCCCCGCCTGAACCGTTACATCTTGTTCACGGACGAGACACAGTTTACTCGTGATGGAATCAACTACACGAGAAACTACCATTTACGAGCTCGCGAAAATACTCGCGGAACAGTTGAAAGCAACTTCCAACTCCGTTTTTCTGTGTACGTGTGGTGTGGTGTCATTGGGAACCAGCAGGTTGGACCGTACTTCTTCCCGCCACGTCTGACATGTGCCATTTATGCTGATTTTTTGGAAAATGAAATGCCGGGTCTCTTAGAAGACATTCCTCTGCAAACACGACTTCAGACGTATAACCAGCATGACGGGGCACCCCCCCCCCCCCATTTTAGTAGGAACGCTACGCTGTACCTTAACAAGAAGTTCCCTAACCGATGGATCGGTCGTGGCGGTGCGCAGGATTGGCCACCGAGGTCTCTGGATCTCACTCCGTTGGATTTCCATGTGTGGCGGCAAATGAAAAACATTGTGTATGAAACCAAAGTGAGCACGAGGGAAGAACTAATTCAGCGAATTTTCGATGCTGCGAGGCGCGTTAATAACGCTGAAGTTCTTCGTACTGTTTCACGTTCCGTACTCAAACGGGTCAGATTGTGCATCCAAGCTGAAGGCGGACATTTTGAACAATTCTTGTAACAATGGATTAAGTATCAATGTAAAAGAATGATTATTTACATAATACATTTTTCAAAAATTAACAATGTATACGAATTATTATTTAAACAATGCATTTTTCAGCCATTAAGTTGTACTAATCAAAGTACGAGAAAATTTCAATTGCCCGTAGCTCTGTAACAAATGAGAATCGGACCCATGTTCATCTGGCATTTTTACTCAAAATCACTTAAGGAATAAGATCCCGAAGTCATGGCATAAAATCACCTGACACCCTGTATATATATATATATGTCGATACATTCGAATCACGGAATGCGTTGCGTAAAGTACTCTTTTAGTAATTTATTTTTTTTATGCGCGAGATACTTTCGCTGGTATTAAGATGAAAATGCAAATCTGCTCTCTTACGCTGACAGGTTCGCGAAGCAGTCTGGAGTTCGGGGTAACCTGATGCCGGCTCAAAAGCCACGCAATGCGCCATGAAACAATAAAGGGCTTTTACTTCGCATTACTTGACGCTTCCTTCATCATCTCCCACTCCCAATGTGCATCTTTTCCTCCCTATCTCTTGCTGTTGGGTTGTAATTTTCTTAAGTAACATATTAATGTTCATAATTCCTGTACTTTACATTCGTCAATGTTAGTTATTGTCGTCGTATATTTTAACAATTACTAATTAATGTTATTATTTAATATCGAAGTTTCCGTTGTTTTCCAGAGGTTACTCTCTCGCAAATTATTAAAATAGTCAAAAAGTTTCCGTTTCAGAAAACACTGTGCGTAAACAAATTCTAACGGAACCAAAGGGCGACAATGCGGAAAGTAGTTAAAAGAATTAAATTTTTCTTATTATGAAGATTTGAAATTTCATGGTCATTTCAGACTATTAACCTAATTGTAAACTTATCAGACGTTCAAGAGCCGAGTTCGTATCTCGATTCCAGCAAATTTTAGATCTCTGATCGCTCCCGTGCTAATGACACAGTGAAACGAAACAATCCCGGAATCGAACCCTGACTTCCTCCTAGAATTACGATTTTTCTGGGGCATAGTCAACGGTCATCTATGTAATCAGCTACTAATTTTATCTTGAACTGCTATGAAGAGGAGTGTTGGACTGAAACTTGATAATTATAATAATATGTAGATACTTACTGTTTCAAACATCAATTATAAAGCTTATCTTGCGGTTGAAATAATTTTTCAGAGTCATAGATTGACGTTTAATCTCCGAATTCAATATTGTATAAAAGTGATTTATTCTCATTAGCACATACTAGGGGATAGCTATTTGTTTTAAAGGATCAATTCCATGCTATCTTCGGCGTTAAATCTATAATTTTCAGCAATTTAAAAAATAAACTTTTTTGACGGCTTAATAAGTTAATCTCTTGGAGCTAAAAAAATAAGAACATCGATAGGATTTGTGATCGGTCGAGTGAAAAGAGGAATGGAGTGTCTGATAACAAATTCGGGAGAGGAATCTCTTACAAAGTATTTGATGGGGCAGAATAATAAGGAAATCGGTCTAATTTTACTGCTCACGGGGGAGAGAAATAGTGAGAGGGGGAGAAAAGGAGAGAGGGGTGAGATAGTAAAGGGCTCAGGAGAAAGGAGGAAGACAAAAGGAGGCGAATTGTATCGATCTGTTCCATTCAGCTCGCGCACCTGTTGTTTCACTAGTCCAAAAAAGAGAAAGATAGCGAGCGACAGAGTGTGGGAGAGTAACATGAAAGTTAGTCCATTTGCTGCTTTCCATCTTTCTCTCTCTCTTTCTCTGTTCAACCCCCGCTATCCCTACATTTATTGCTCTCCAGCGGGACCCGAGTTCGTTTTTAATGGAGCCAGTTTTTTTTTAAGATAGCAAGCTTGCATCATTCTGCAATAGAGCGGTATTGAGAACACTCGGCAAAACCAATGGTTTTCTTCTTCAAGGTGCAGTCTTCCATTTGATTCTGCTCATATCTGTGTATCAGAGGAGAAATTAGATTTCTTCTACGTATTTTTCGCGTCGAGCCACATTCTTTGTTTATTGCAGCTATTTTTATCGCTACGTCTATTTTTCTTTCGCGTTCTTTTATTTTCTCACAGTTACGTTAGTTTATTAATTTATTATTCGAATACTAAGCTACCCATAGGATGTTTGAATGCATTATGTCGAAAATAGTATGATTTTTTTATTTGACTCGGCAAAATCCATTTATTGATAGTAACGTGCTTGAGCAATAACAAGGAACAAGCGTTCACGTCTGTAAAAGGAACCGACTCTCTTTATGATTGTTTTGGATAGGAAAAAATTAACTGCTTCGGCCGCCTAAGAAGGAGAAATGCGTTATTAAGTATTCTATCGCTAATCTTGAATTCCTTAACTAAAATCATAACATGATATTAAAAGTATTAAGCTTGAATAGAATCCCGGGATATTGCTCCCATTATATAGCAATTATATCGGTGTACGTGACAATGTCTCCAAAATATTTTCAGAAAATCAGTTCGCAGAAGGGACTTTCAAATGCTAGTTTTAGAATAGGAATACTTCGTTCAGCTCTTCCGCACCCTCAATCCCGTTGACTCGGGCCAGAGGCGAAGATTCTTCCGGAGATATCCAGTTCAGTCGAAACGAGAAAGCAACGAACGCTCCCCACGGGTGTCCACGATGGGAAAAGTGAATTATCTCCGTTAATATTAATCATCTAGGAGACTTCTGCATGACGTTAAATCCTTACTCAGCCGGCGGGCGGGATGTAATTCTGGCTCGCTGACTTCATCGGCGAAACATATGTATATTTATCTTTCGCAAATTATGTACATAAAATCGCTCAAAAAATCGTCTGAAATGAAACGTATCAGGGATCGAATTAGTGATCAATTGCATAAAGGATTTTCTTGAAAAAACACCTTAAGCGCTAAAGTTTTTCAATTTATCAAAGGCGACAAAATGTGAAATTTACATTGTTGCTATTATAATAGAATCTACTTTAGGTGAATCGCCCCTGATGGCGGCTGCTTGGTAGACAGAATCTGTTTTCATAACTTTTTTATGGCTACCTGTCACTTTGATTTTAGCCGTAAGGCGAGATCAATAATTCTCTATTTAAGTAACAAATTCCGACATCGAGTTTTGCTGTGGCGAAAAAATATGTCCACTGTAATAAAAAAGTGAAAATAATTTTGGTTATAAGAATAATTTTTTCATTTTTTCAACATTCATTAAGTTTTGGTTAGATAATCCTGAACAATGGGTAATTTAAAAATGAAAACCTCCGGAAATTGGTCTTTTACGTGTGTTGCTAAACTTAATTTCATCGGGCTGTAGAGAAAACTGTTACTGCAAGAAACTTTCCACCGATCAATCGAAAGGCTTTTCGCAGCCCTTATATCAAAATATACATTTAGAGAATTGAAAGAATCGAAGAAAATCGATTTCTTCGATAAATGCCGGTGCCCGGAAACTCCTAGAGCATTATTTTCCGACGTGAGAACGCCCGTCGACATTATCGAGAAAGTTATTTGGGATATTCAGAGGAAATACTTCTGATGGAAGATGTGTTTTGAACGTTTTGTCTCCTTCGACCCTGAAATGCTATTTTTTCCGAGAAAACGCTTCGATATCAACCGGAAATAATGGAACAACTCGATTTTCCGCGGCTCCGTTGTGCGATTAACCTATGTTTTGTAC
Organism: Tanypteryx hageni; assembly: GCA_028673005.1. Lineage (NCBI taxonomy): Eukaryota > Metazoa > Arthropoda > Insecta > Odonata > Petaluridae > Tanypteryx > Tanypteryx hageni. Next base: position 72,247,980 of record CM054113.1, read on the forward strand.
TTCTTAACGTCGATTTTTATTTGATCGGTCAAAAAACCTTCAGTGGATGTCGGTTTCCTAAACAATCCCTGAGAAGGCACCCTTTAAGTGAAGTGGAACGCGGACTTCCACGAGCAAAGCGCTCTCTTGAGGTCAGAGGCGTAACTGGGAGTAATGGCGCCTATGGCAAAATTTTTAGGAAACGCCTTTAATTATATAGAATATAATTTTTCTGTGTTTTTATAAAGAATAATAGTGCTTTTATTAAAAATAACTTCGACATTCTGGTATTGAATTTATACTTATTGGAGAAATAAAATTTTAGCCTTTTTTGGGAACGTTTGGCGCCTTTGGCAAATGCCACTTTCGCCATATCCTAGTTACGGCACTGCTTGAGGTATTATCGGTTCAGTAAAAGAATAATAAAGAAATTGATGGATCAATTCGCAGAACTGCTTTCCATTACTTAATTTTGTCTTTCGTAATTGATCCGATATGATTTTTCTCCAAGACAAGAATAATATCGCTAAACGCCTCGATTGTTTCGCAAACATTGTTCGTACGTTCTGCCGGGAGGCTTAAATAGATTGCGAGACGTAATGTATTCCATGACTGCAGATATATAAGTAGAATGCATAGTTTTGTTTATCGCTAGTCTAAACCTACAATTATGGAACGAACTCCGATTAAATTGACCTTAACTAATCAGAAATTATTTATTATTAGAATAAACAGACTACGCCTTTTCTTTGCGGATGTACATATTCATGCAAGTAATAATGACTCTAATAATAATAATAAGCTGATGTTGTTACGTTGAAACAGATTGTGATATTTTTATGTTCAATTGGTTCTTAGTGATTTGAGTTATTACTTAAGCGATTATTTGCAGAAACTGTCCGTTGCTGAGAAATATTGGCGTGTTAGAATAGGTATCACGAAAATTAATTACGCTGACCTTTCGCCGCTGAATGGAATTTCTCTTTTTGCGATATAACTGCAGATAATTATAATTCTGCTTTCTCTCCACTCCGGTCATAAATTTGATGGGAAATAAAGGACTTTGATAATTAAAGTTATATAATAATACGATTTCAATCTTCAACTAGAACTCGAGCATTAGATGCTCAAACGACAATGAGATGGGAGGCATTGCTATTAAAAGCCCCATTATTACCTACCTTATTTCTTATTTAGTATATTTACTAGAATATAAGGAATTTTTTGGCTGTAACTCGTTGAACTTGGCACGACATCATTTCAACCATGAACGAGTTCCCACGTTCCGGATGAATTATTCTGAAAGCTTTAATAATAATAACCCTTTTCCTTCGTCTGTGATATTTACGTAATAAATTTAAATCCTATTTGAGCACACGGGGCAAGCAATACAAAATTGCTTTACCTGTTTTTTTTATGATTCAGTTTTTACCTGGACATCTTAAGATATTTTGCTGCTTCCCAGCGACCTCTGAAATAACTAGCAACTAACGACACTAATAAAATATCTAGTTATGGCATTCATTGCTACATTAGCCTTTACGAGCGCCATCTGCTAGTTCGATTAAATTATTTTCGAACCATAAATACGTCCCAGCGTGCGAATCATTTTTCCGATTGGAGCGTTTGGGACATTTCAATTTTACCGTGGAAAGTCCGTGGATTTGTAACGCTAGACGAAAAACCGTTAAGTTCTAGGAAAGGTTTCGAAAGTGAAACTGCTTCTCGAAGAGCAAAAAAAAAAATACGAACGCCCGAAGGAAAAAGGGACACGCCGTAGACCTGAAAACTCACGCGAGACGCCTGTCGCTCTCCGGACGATGGTTTCACGGCGCCATCTAAATCCTTTTGACTCTTTAACTCGCGTCGTGGATAATCTTCCTTACGTGGAGGCGTAATTGTCGGCAATTAACTCAAGAGACTCGCCCATTACTTCGTCTCGGATGATCGGAGGGATATGGAGTGAGGCGGAGAAAAGAGGAGGGGGAAGCGTGTGGGAGAGAGGGGGGAGAGTGAGGAAGGAAGGGGCGGGAGAGAAAATCGACGGAGAGGAAAAGAGTGGAGAAAGGTGAATGAGAAGGGAAGTGAAGACAAAGAGAAAGAAGGTCGAAGAGATGAAGAGGCGTATTTACTTGGTCGATATTGAGGCGTGTACGTTACACCTAAACAAATTCCAAAACAATAAAATTAAATAAGATTAAAAGTATAAATTGATTTCTATTCTACGCGTAATGTTAGTATAATGAGATACAATTGTTTTTGCGCAGAACTAAAAGATTTTAAATATCAAATATATAAATATGGACATGAAAACCCCCTCGATGGAAAACACCCACGCGGAGAGAGTGAAAACCCGCGCAGTCATGGTCTATAATATCTTGGAAAATTTTCAAATAAATTTACGAATAAAAATATAAATAAATTTTTGATGATAAATATAATCTCTGCAGAGGAATGAAGAAGGGGACTGAAGAACAGGACAAGTGAGCAAAAACGTAGTATAAAAGAAGAAAGCTAAAAATGGAAGATGAAGGGAGGTTAGAGAGAGTGGAGATGAGGACGGAAAGAAAAAGAAGGAAGATTAGGAGATTGTTATCTTGATCTGAGCGGAGCAAGTCACTTAGGAAACCTTCGTGTGACATTCCTAAACGGTAAATTAAAATAGGATAAAACGCAACATCCAGAGCCATATATAGGAAAAATGAGTAAAATGTTTAACTTAACACAAATAGTACAACTCTTTGGAGATTTACAAAACTTATGGATCAAATAAAATTGACGCAATATGTCTCGCCAGTTGTCATAAAAAGGTCAAGAACATCTGATCCGCATTTCGGATACAAATCAGCCGTCATCAGTGGCGATTCTCCTATTGTAGAGTTCGATAAAAACGGGGGAGGAAAGAAATGAGAGAGGCAGGATGAGCAGTGAGTTGTATTAAGGAGGAGAAGAGGGAGGGGAAGTAGACGAGGAAAAGGCTGAATAGACGGGGAAAAAGTAAGGAGAGGAACAAAACAGTCCAGCATGTGAGAGGGACCTAGGCAGCTTAAGAATAGGGGAAGAAAAGTCCGGTGAGAGTGAGAGGGGATTAAGGTAGGAACGTAGAATTTTTTGTAAAGGTTTAAAAACAGAGAGTGTGGATGGAGCGTTAGGATTGAAGGGAGAAAGGGAACGCGAGAAATTAATGAGAATAAATTGGAGATGACGGGTTTTTATAAATGAATGCGGAGAGAATGGGTGACGCGCGAATAGAGATACTGGCGTTTTTTTGCGGTCCTTTATTTGGGACGAAAAGGTTTTCAGTCAGTCAATTAAATGCGCGTTTATTATACGCTAGGATAGAATTGTGTCAGACGATTCTCTCGGTTAAGGTTTTCTCACTCTGGTAATAATTAATACTTCACTCTGGTAATGGTTTTTAATAGGTGGCTCAATCTTTTGAACCGTCCCCAATTGAAATTTAATCTGCTTTATTTTTTTATTTTCACCGCTTCTTCTTCATTTTTTCGTCAAAAAATTCCATCTGTGGCTTTAAATTAGAGTTTCTTCCACTGAGATAACCATTTCACGTCAATAAACGGAAAAAGTTGAAGGTTATTTGATAAAAATTTATTTTAAACGAGTTTTCAAGCCAAAAACTCACTTTAACAAGCGACTAAACGTTCGAAATACATCACTTGGCATTGATATTTCACGTGGCACGGAAGAAAAGAGGTAGAGAAGTCTATGAAATAAATATTTGGAGACGGGTGGCCACAAACTAAACATTTTAAGTGGTCGCCGACATTCACCTGACCGGAGACAAGAGCGACGCATCGAATTTGGGCCGAAAAAAATCAATCTCGAAACAGGAAGATGAACAATGTTTTTACTCTCGAAAAACCGGCGGGATCGAAAATTGAACCTAATTTATTCCAAATGATCTCCCGTAATTTTTAGATAGATTCGGAAAAAAAGGGAGAGAAAAGAAACGATGGCGGTCCAAATCGGTCGATTAAAAACACTTCGCGTGTCGAATCCGCGACGCCCCCTATCATGCATGAGGAAACCGATATTTACCGATGCCGTAAAGAGTCCCTCATTTCGATCTTCATTTTTTCTCCTCTTTTTAGACGGGAGCGGGAAAAGACTGAGAAGTCGTTGGCCGGGGAGAAGACATCGAGGTGGAGGAGGAAGCGAAAGAATTTCATGAGTACTTTGAAATATCCGCCACGCCCCCATCTCCCTTCTTTTTCCTGAATCCCGAGGCGGTTTTTGATTCGAATCGGGTGTCAGTGTGCCGCTAAACACACCTTTCGGCCGGAGAAAGGCGTCTAATTTCCCTCACCTCTTTCTCTCCGAGAGCAGTGTATGGAGTGAGAATTCCAAACGAGCTGGCGAATACCATTCGATGTTTGTGTTAGCGGCGTCTCGGGAGGCTTAACACTCCCTCCCTTTCTCTCTTTTCCACCCACGTTTCTTTCTCATCTCTTTCCCTCTTGCTGTTACGAATACATCCTTATTTTAAAATCGCTCGACTTCGTGAGCTTCGTACCGCGCGATCGCAATTCGAAAAATTTACCGGCAGAGAGCGCCATCCCTGTTTATGCGAACATGGATACGTGTGCTAAGTCGCGTGTAAAAAATACTCGCACTTGATAGTAAGCACGCACTTGTGAGCTTAAATGGACACATGGCAAAAGTTCACTTGCATTCGAGAGAGAATTACCTAATGGCGGAAATCAAATTGGCAGGCCATGTCTCTCTAACAGCCTTAAAAGTTTGGAAAAAATCAGGCACGCATTTCGTTTACAAAGCAGTCATTATCAATGGTGATTCACCGGTAGTAGATTCTAAGAAAGAAGTTTTTTAGAAATAAGTATCGGTGAAGAACGAAGTTTAGAATATACTGTCACTGAAGAACTTTTTAGAATATATTATCACTGAATCACTACTAATGATGGCTGATTTGTAGCTAAAATGCAAATCTGATTTCTCGAACTTTTTATGTCAACCCGCACGCATAATTACACCGGCATACACGCACACGCGATTGTGGCGACTCACATAAGAGCACGTATGCACGCTTTTTTGAATTAGCACATTTCTCTCGTCAGTTTTTCTTTACCACTTCTCCCCGCCCAATGAAATCGGAATGAAGGAGCAGGATTTCTGCCAGCCAAAAATACCTTCCGTCACTCTCAAAGTGGCTGTCAAAGAGAAAGACTTCCCCCCCAAGGGAGTTCGCCCAAATTCATAGGTTATCGTACTCACATTCGGCGAGGCGACGGCTAAACAAAGACTGTGGTTTCCTCGGCGATAAGTGTTCCAGAGATGTAATGATGATTGGGGGTGCTGAGTGAATCGCACGAATCCAAATGTTAAAGGTGGAAAGTACTTCCACGGCGGTAATGGAGCTGAACTGGGAGAAAAAAGTTAAACATTCTGAATTATTCGTCTTCAACTAGTATTAAAATTCAACGCACAAATCGGAAGGGAAATTTTTTTGGGCGAATGGAAATCTGAATTAAATTCCGCGATTGCAAAACCGTTATGGCTATCCGTTAGACTGTTATACTCTCCCGAAAGACGTTTCGGAACAATGTTTTCGTAAACGAATTTTCACCAACCTTCCCATTTCTATAGATTCGCATAGTTCTCTGAAATAATTGCGACACCAATAGTGATTACGAGTAGTTGTTGCTTGCATTCTACAAGTATTTCATTTCACCTTGAAAAAAAAATTGATTTTTCTGAAAGATATTTCATTATTAAAAATATTTTTTAATGCAAAAGTTTGCACCTCTGCACCGATTTTCGTTAATTTCTTATGGGACAATATTGGAAATATTTGCAATATTGTATTTTTTTCATTGTCGGGTGCCACACATTTTTGACAAATTTTAAAGTTGTAGCACATCTAGAAATGAAATAATATTTATTTAATTGCTTAAATTTAAAAATTTTTTAATGGCCGCAACAACAACTTCATGGAGATTTTCACATTTTTATTTGTGCATTTGCACCAAGCTCTAAATAACTGAAAAATTTCAGCTCCCTAGCTCTTCCCCTTGTATGTACCTAAACATTTATCTATTTATTTAAACTTTAAGAATGTTAAACATCCGAATTAATTAATATATCAAAATTTTTATAAACCCTATTTGCTTATACTAGAAATTCTGCCTTTACAAAAAGCACATTCAGAAATATATAAACCTTAAATATTTTTTTAAACATTTGCGAATTTTTAGCGGCCGCATTGTTAATTATATATAAAGTATATTTTGGTTTATGCAGGGTAGGCAAAATTGATTGAAATAATGCAATTATTTATAATATGAAATTGATTTTACCAACCAATTTTAGTCCCTGCTTATTGAATCGTACGTTTTCGTAAAATAAAGAAAAGAATATTTAGTATTTTAATTCCCACTTGATTTCTGGATCAGTTCTATAGAACAAACCCTGCTGTATTAGAGTTTATTTAATGGCAGTATAACAAAGGTTGCATTTATTTTGTTTTTAAATTACCAAATTTAATGAAACTATATTATTCCAGCTAAAAATTCATGTAAATTTGAAGCTTTGCAGAATCATTACCATCTAGCACTGGAAATGCTGTAACACGCGCTAATACATCAAGTCCCTGAATCTACCTCTCTAACACAAATAAAATAGCATAGCACACTTGAACCGTTCAAACTTCCGTCATTCATAGAACAACCGAAATATCCAATGGTCTTTGTCGAAAGGTAGAAAAAACAAACCTCCCACGGAACTATACTTATATACGATTTTCAGATCATTGAACTCCACTTTTCTACTCGCAGTGTAAAACCTTATGTGTGGAAAATCCAAGGTTTATTAGCTACCGTTAATATTAGAATAAAAACGTTTATAATGGACAGGTGAAATTTTATTTACTATACAAACTTTCAATTTTAAATTTAAACATTTTTAATCCGCAATAATTATTCGTACACGAAGGATTGAAGAATGCAGTCAAACTTCTGTGATTCAAACTTTCGATTAAGACAAATATAATTCGTTTTAGAAATTAGAATTAACGTATCGGTTTAACTACGTTAAAAAAACTTACGACTGCTCTCATGCCAGTCTTGGTGTAACTTCCCTGGCATGTAGGCATTTTTAATCGTCAATATCTTTAATTATCACCATACCAAATGACAATTACGCTCTGGTGTACCAAATAGAGCAAAATGGCTTACCTATGTAAAATATTTCAAATGAAACTCATAAATAGGAATAATTATTCATTATTGTTGGTTTCATTTGACCACCCTCGTGTGTACCGTTTTCATCAAAATACTCAGGTTAACCCTTGGTGCTGTTGGATTCATTTATAAAATACTTAGGCATATTAGTATGACCTACAGCCTACTACATATATCGCAATTATCTATTTTTCACCATGCAATTTGAGTTGGAGAGCCCTGGTATAGGCCACATTAACTGGATACGAGCTACAGCTCGACGAAGAGAAAGGAGAGCCACACTCGGCTTCCCGAATAATTTATCGCAGCTTCTCGCGCGTTGATAAGTTTTTTTTCCATAACAAAAACAAAATCGTTTATCGGCGTGACTTAAACTGCGGGATCGGAACCATGGCGGCAGAGGATGAAGGAGATGACGCCCCAACGAAGATTTCTCTGCCTCCCGACTCTCCTTCCGCCTAAAAACAATTTGAAGAAAATCGGGCACGACCGGTCCAGGTCCACTTATACATTTTTTTAATGCTCTGCAGTCATTTTCTAAATTGCTGTGGCGGAACACGGTCCAAGATCTCCGTTCCGGCGTGTTAAGAACGAAATGCGTTTGGAATTCTGGCGAGGTGTCAAGGCGCGGTTTTGCGGAAAAAACTTCGGGGAAAATTAAATTTTTTCGAAACCGTTGCGGCGGCGGCGGTACGCTGAAATTTTTCGTAATGAGCGAAACTGCCGGAACGGGTCGACGGATTGCAAAAACACTATGTATATTGGCGAATACTATGGAGCATGCGTTTATCTAGTTCAATGAATCGTAAGCGTAAAAGGCGTTACAGTACGTTTTAAAGTACGTAAATCAGCAAATAAAAAAATGACATTCACAATAATCGCATAAACATATCCAGTTTAAGCTGTGTTGAATTATATATATATATAATGGAATATAGATAGCTCCTTCAAAGCAGCAGATTTATATAGTGTTTTATTTCTTCGCGAACGTAAATGACAGGAGTTTATTTTCCGAAACTTACAATGATTGTAATATAACTATTTAAATATCATTGTGCCGAATTTTTTTATAATGTTTAGATTTGATATTGTTTGCTGCTTTTAAATTAACAAGTTTTGTAACAATTAAACTTACTTTTAAAAGATAACTCATTTAGTTATTTAGGGAATATATGTATTCCGCAAATTTAGTTTTACGAAATTAGCAATAATCCAGCGGCATATTATTCACATGTATGCAAAACTTTTATGAAAATTATGAGAGGCTGGACATCCCAGACATTTTCAAATAGATTCTATAGGTGCGTCCCATCGTCCCGAAGAAATAAAAAACACTGATTTTGGAAAACCAACATGTACACTAATCGAAACGAGGAAAAGAGCGCCCAAGCCCGAAGCAATTTCCCGTCTGGTCCAAAATGGCTGGAGAGAGATCGTTTCGTTTCATTTTTCATCCTCCTCGTCCAACCCCGCGCTCTTCGCTCTTCACCTGCGTCATAAATCGTTTCGCGTTCAGATCCTCTTTTGTCCATTCGTCTCTTCGGCATCTCTCCTCCCCTCCTCCGATATTCTTCCCCCTCCTCCGATATTCTGCCCCTTCCTTTCTGCCACCCCTCTTTCAATTGCTTCCTTCAGCCAAGAAAATAAAACAAAATCGAGGTGAAATTCCGAACGACCCATTCACGAGAGTTAAACTGCGCGAAAACAACCTCGGGTGTTAAGAGAACGGTCCCCCTTGCGCGCGAAAGTCCGGATTTTCACACCTGCGGAGGGTTTGAAAAAAGAACGGCGGCCGAAAAAATGCGCTATCTTCGTTCCAGTTTGCGAGAAATTTAACACCCGCGTAAAAATTGATTTCTGAGAGAGATCGCACGCGCGCGCGTAAGCTTCTTTAAACGCAGCCGATTGCGGTTTGATCTTTTTCCTGCGTCTTATATTTTTTGTTGTGCGAGTAATGTAACAGGCGGCGCGTGCGGTCGGCCGTGTCCGACGCCTGGCCTAGTTCGATGGCGTCACGGGTGATAATGGTCTGAGACTATTAATACTTATCGAGGAAAGTCGTTTCAAAAAAGAGCGATGTGGATTATGGTAAGGTTACTGTAATAACAATAGAAAATAAAATATTTTGATGACGTAAATAAATGATAGGTTGTTAGCTGTTTGCTAGAATTACTTTTCCCGTAACATTGGCCATATTGGACTCGAATACAAAGATATTCGCGTCGGAAATAGTGCATTCAGACAGTAAGCAAGTGAGGCTATCGCCTCAGGGCGCAGGGTCGAGGGGGCGGCCTCATGCCTCACACATGCCGTTCCCTTGTGCCAAGTTTGGTATTACAGCAAGGGTGGCAACCCTGCTCGACGAGACATTCGCAAAAACTGGAGGGAGGTAAGGGAAACACACACAATGTACCCTTTGTGTCTCTTTAACATAGTCCGTGCGGCTACGGAAAAGAAAGATAACAATGAACGGAGATCCAATATATGTAGTTAACATATCTCCTATAAATCCCTTATCATTATAAATATCTGATTCTTACATATATAGAGCTGAAATTTGGAAAGAGGATAGGTTATTCGGTACAACTTCTGGAAAAATCAGAAATTCCAGAAAAGTTTATATTTAAGGGGTGTTTTTGACCCCAAAGTCCTATTTAGACACCCATAAGAAAAGCATTGAAGACTGTGCAGGGCTAAATAAAACTGCTTTTATAAATTATTTACAATTAAGACACAAAATCGGGATATAAACTGTTCTCTAAATGAAAGATTGAAGTTTATTTTTCTTGGAGACAAAATTCAAATCCATGCTGAATTTGCGTAGAAATTTGATTTTAATAGTAAAATATGAAATTTTTTCGGTCTTCAACAATGAAAAATATTAACTACCATAGCAACGACTCCAATGCATTTCAATGGGAATTGATTTTCCATACTTCAAGAGCATTGCTTTAATGCTTAGATTGCGTTATAATCCATTTGATTTCAGCAAACGACGTATACATATGATGACGTGATCATTTCAAATTAATTTTTTTATCCGGATACGTACTAAAAGGCACGGATAATGACACCATAATCACAACACACAAAATATCTTAATTTTTACATAAATTTTAGTGTAACATATAGGATATTTTCTTAATGATGATTATAGTTATTGCTGAAAAAGGGCGATCTGAGTCATGAAACTTGAAGTTCGAAAACTTGGACGCGAGCCGACTGCCAGAGAATTTAGAAATTCCGGATATATGCCTTAATTTCGCAGAAAATGAAAACTATTATCTTATTTAAATGGGCTCTGTGTAGTTCAAATGATGTCGCGTTGATTTATTTTCGAATTTAGATCTTGGTGTATGATGATTTTTTAAGCGCTTGCAGTATGCAAGCACCAACAACTCGTAAAATAAATACTGGCACGATCATGGTACTACTATATAGTATACAGTATAGTATAGTAGTACCATGGGCACGATTGTGTGATAATTTTAGATATTAATGATTTAGAGCATGAGGGGGGGAGGGGGTGGCCAAAGATTTCCCGCCTCATGGCGGCGAAATGTCTGAAACCGGCCCTGAGTGCATGCGCGAAGAATTGTTTGATATATTGATATCTGGACTATTAATCGTCAAACTTTAAAATCTCCATGAAAGAGTTTCAATCAATCATCAACCTTTTCTGAACAGCATTTTCATACTTGCTAAACATTCTTTTGCCAAAAATTTTATTCATATTTAAAAAACAGGTTTGTTTTTTTAATTTGGCAAAATGTTGTGCCTAAACTTCAATGAGAGAGTCAAGAGATTCAACCAAAAGATAGTTATTGTTTTAAGAAATATGTAAAAGTGTGTATTTACCGAATTAGGCTCATCAGACAAGAATTTGTTATTTGGAAAACAGAAAGAATGTGCAATCGCCTCTGGCGAATATGAAATGCTCGTTTTCGAAGAAAATAAACTTTGTCTAAATAAACACTTATTAAGAACAAATATACAATGTCTTCCCAAGAAATATTTATATTTAAAATAATTACCTAGTTATATCTACTATGTATATTAAAGTATACTTATATTTGTTGTTAAATAGTTTGAATAACACTTAAATTCATCTAATAACAATGAGCTTGTGATAAATAAAGGTACTTTCGTAAATGATGTTAAATTCATCATCGACATAGAGGCAAAAACTTCATCAACTGTTCTGGTCCTGCGTCGGATTCTTGTCCGATACAAGATGGAAGTCCATTTCGATGGTTTAAGAATTCTTCCTGAGGATTCCCTTCTTCTTTTAGTTCCACATTAACGTCACCACATAATAGCACATGATCCTTTTTAAATAAGATTTTTTTTTAAACTTACACCAATTCGGCACGGATTCTAATTCAGTCTTAAAAAATAAACAACCTACTTTCAGCTATGAAACTGCCTAAATTTAACTAATTTAAAAGTCCAATTTAATAATGCCCTGCGCCGATTCCCATTTTTCTTGTGGCGTTAGAAATTAAACAATAGGGTCGAGAAGAACATCCTAGAAATTATCAGCATGCTAAATTTTAGATCTGTAGCATAAATAAACTGTTTACAGTATTTGTTTTTAGTTTACTCTTTTTCCAAATTTTGCACCCTCAAACGCTGGAAGTTAAAACTAAGAGAGGATTCGTAAAATGAGAACTGTAATATTTTATCAGTACCTACCAAACTAAGAATGAATTTTTCATCTGTCTCTTAAAGCAAAAAAGTTAGATGTCTACATTCAAAGCCAAATTCGAAAATATTGTGAAAGTAGGTTTTTATACAAGAATTAAACGAAAACGCGAGCGTAAAAATATAGGTGGTTTATGAATTCCCTGAACGGAAGTACCTATAATGTATCAAATGGAATCACGAAGAAACGCTGGAACGAAAACTTATAAAGTTTAGTTGTTGGGTAATCTCTTCGTGGAGATAACAAGGAAGACTGCTGATAATCTGTCTCATTATCGATTCGAAAGAGGGGGAAGAGACGATCGAGACTGTTCTGAATCGGTCTATCCCTTGAATAGGAAGGAGAGTGAGTTTCTTGAAAATCCTAATGGTACATAATCCGCGCCAAGCATTCGCATTCAGCGAAATTCGCCAGATTGGTGACTGACGCGTTTCCGTGTATAATCATTTTGCGGTGTTTAAGTTAGGAAGATCTCTTATTATGCTTTCTATAAATCTCGTTTTAAATTTTCTAGTTACACTTCTCTTAATTTGCCTTTATAATTTAACGGTTTTTTTAAGCAATCCGCTATGTGCTTGATTAACACGGAAATGGTTACGTCACCTGAACAGTTTACAGTTTCTTGTGTTAATATAGACAGTCTTGTTTTATTTGGCGGACTTAATTAGTATTTAATTTGCACATTTTTGTATCCGTTAAAAAAATCTAACTGGCAGGGAACCCAAAATAACTCAAAGAAGATTTAATTATTATGCAATTTATTGGTAGCGATGAGATATTGAACCTTGCACACACTGCGACAAGTTAAGTGCTGATGCATGGGCTAAAATTACATCGAAAGTTAATTGATTTAAAACTACATTTCATTATTTTTTTTTTGCTGCTTGAAGGAATGTTATTTTTTGTGGTAATCATCATAATAAGTATCCATGAGTTTCACCTTTCTTTTATTGTGTATGCATATCATATTTAAGAATGTTTGGGATAGTTACATGATAATTAGCTTTAAGTAGAAATGTATAAATAATTCGATTCTACAAAAAACTTCTTTCCTCATGGTGCTATTTTAGTCAAACAGAACCATTTACGTTTCGAGTGAATTCGAAACGACAGGATTACGTACCCTCCCTTTCGTAGAGTTTGGATACTACCGAGATTTCGTGATAATTTTCGCTCTCTCGCTTACAATTGCCAAGACCGAGTTTTTCGCTGTAAATTATTTTTGTTCTCAAGAACATTTCGAACAACTCGAAACATGTGAATTAAAATCTTTTAAGTAAAACACAAATCAGAATCAAGTCTTGTCATGCGGGTACGTTTATGCTTTTATTCTACCCATCAAAAATTTAACCGCATTTTCATTTCCTTTCGAGAACGCCGCATTGCATTTAAATACAAGAACGAAAGACCATAAAAAAGCTCCTCACAAGTTTTATATAGCAACGTTTTTCCTTGCCGAGTGAATTGTTCCGTTGGTCGTTCAACCGCTGCTAAAAACGTGTTCTCCTTAAATAACCAGACCGTAGCTTATCTCTTCCATGTTATGTTCCTTCTTTCCCAAGTTAGGAAGAGCAAGGTCGGCCGTTTGCAGCGGCACGGCGCGGAATTCCAATTGTGATCGCGTGGCGCACGCGAACTCGGGAGGTTCGATCCTCGTTCGTATCTTTCGACGAGATCTATCTGCTTTCTCTGTCTCTCCCTCTCTTTCTCTCTACAACTGGGATAGAGGGAGAGAGAGAGTTTTATGTCATCTCCGCCGACAATTCATCGTAATTTTATTTTTTTTATTTCCTCAAAAGAGAGGGTGCCATCGGTCATAAATCCTTTAAGTCGGATTGATCTCGATAAAAAGGCAAGCTGAGGAGGACACTAACCGGCCATTTGGACACAAAAGCGATACTCCACTTTGGGGCAGGGGAGGGCACGGTTCGAGGGAAGGAGACTTTCTCCCTCTCTCAGTCTCTCCCATTCTCTCTCTCACTCGTCATCTTCTCTTCTTTGAAAAATCGGGCAGATAACGATTACGGCGCTGTAAAAAAAGTTATCCGAATCGAGTGTCGCAATCTTATTTCCAGGTCTATTCGGCAGAAAGTTGAGTGTTCCAAAATCCTCTCTCTTTCTTCCCTTCTCTTTTTATTCTCTCTTATTCTATTCCTCTTACTCTCCCTCTATCCTTAACTTTCACTCCTATCCCTACCTATTCTTTCTCTTATCATTTTTAACTGCCCATCTCTCTGGGGCTGAGAAAGTTCTCTTTTATTTGTCGCCGCATCCGGGTCTCCCTTAAAGGGAAAGAAAAGACCCAAAAAACTGAGTCAATGCTATGGCGATAGTCCCAGTCTTCCCTTTTTCTCTACCCGTCTTCCTCTCTCTCTCCCTTTCCTTTGTCACCTTTCTCTGCCTCACCCTCTATCTCTCCTCTTTCTTTCACTTGGTCTCTTCTTCCTTCTCGACCACTCCCCCTTCGCTATGCTTCTCTCTCTCTACTCCTACATTTGCTTCTAGTCAAAGTAGATATTGATGCAAAAGGAGTTAATTTGAGATCATATTTCGGAGTTATATATATTAAGGTTGGAAAATGAGTCATATAATGGAAGACGTACAGGGAATAGGAAGAAATGAGGTAAGAACTAGAACCAAAAGATGTTAAACCTAAAAACAGAGATATGTGGGGCTTAGGAAAAAATACCGATTTGATGTGTGGTTGGCATTTAATTGCTCGAGATTTTAGGATGGATTGGTAAACATAGGAGAAAGGGCTTCCATAAGCGCTGTGATATACAGATTGCGCTATAAGACGTAATATATGTTGCCCTAGTAGCGTGAAAACTGTTGTCATAGATGTTGCAAGACTAATTTTTCGGGAAGCCATGATAATTTTGTCATAAGAATCAAAGTAAATAAATGAGATGTAAAATGGATAAATAATTATTTCCAAAGGTTTAATTTATGTTCACTATTGTTCTACAAAGGAACTCCCTTTCACAGCCTCCGTGTTATAGTTGATTTCACTGATCTTGGATATAATAAAAGCCGAAGCACTAAGGGTAATTTAGTATATTCCTCTGAAGGGATCTTGATTCCGCCGAAATTTATTCAAAACACACCCTATTTACACGGTCTTCGCTGTACCACAGCATCATCAGAAGGATATTGATGAGGATAAGATGCGTGATAAATTGATTTGGCGTAGTGAAAGCGGATAGGATAAAATTTCGGAAGAGGAAATCGGAGGAAAAGGGTAGGGCGTGGCGTACGAGGCGCGGGGGAAGGGAACAAAACGAGTCGAGGAAGCGAGGGCGAGGCGAATGACGGAGGTAAAAGGATGGTGGACACACAGAGAAAAAGGAGCGGCTCGTATAGGAAAGGGAGAAGTGTTTGTTTAAAGGGAAGCGAGTCGGGGTCGAAACAAGAAAGGAAGAAAAATGCCCGAAATAGGAATGGGAGATGGAGGGAACGGATAAGGAAAAGGAAAATAATTTGTATCGGGTTTGAAGAGAAGAGGAGGGAGTGGGGTGAGATAAGAGATAGATAAATGAGCGAGGGAAGGAGAGATGGTGAAGGGTGGAGAAAGGGTTTAGGTTAGGAAGTGATATGGTGAGAGAGAGAATGAGATTGGGAGAGAGACAGACATGCAGAGAGAGGTTAGGATGGAGATGGGAATTGGAACCGCTAGTGGAAAGAAGTTCGTGTGTATCTTCTCTAAACTCCTTCTCCGGCATCGCCAGAGGCCGATCTCATCCATACTCCCGCTGCTTACTCTTCCGCCTCCATTCTCCCGCCCCACCCCCACCCCTCACCCCTAAATTGTAACCCCTTTTCCCGCCCTCCCTCTCCCTCTGTCGCACGTGCCTACAGCTCGGATGTTCCAGAGGTTGATGTTGTTATCGGAAAAAGAGAGAGAGTTGCGGAGTTTTGTGTAACGAAAGAATAAAAAATGAACGAGGGATTTGGGGAGGAGGAAGGGTGTGAAGATGGAGGAGGGAGGGTGATAAATTTTTGAGCCGCGGCGCTGCTTTGTTCGGGAGGTGTTTTTTTCTCGCTTTTCAAGCTCGCCTCGGTGAAGAGTGAGATCGTGAACTTATAGCCGATAAAAATGAGCCGAGTCGATGACGGGGTGAAAAGAACTTTCTATCTTCGAAGGATGATGAGCATTTGTTTGATTTTGATATCGACACCAGCATCACTTTTCTTTGTTTACCATCTAATTTCATACCGGATTGTGGCTTAATTATAATGTATAGTCTTACCTCGACTACTCTAACCGTATAGGAAGATGAAAGGTATTTGAGCTATAAAAATATAACTGGTCATGTGATAGCGGAGTGAAATATTTTCATCTGACCATAGAATATTCGAGTAATTGAATTTTTATTAATCTGTTCTTTGCTCATTAATTTCTCCACTTGCTTTATTTTAAAAATATCTCTGATTAACATCAGGAATAAAATTCAGATTTCGATACTTGCTGTTATGTATTAATTGGAAAGTTATAATAATCGCAGTTCGAGTGAACTCTTTTATTTTTCTACTCGACTTCCCCTTCTTCATTCTTCTGTCATTTCTGCTAGGTTCAAGATCCTAGCTTGCAACGTTTCTCCTAATCCATCCTACCCTTCACTACCTTTTTTGTTTGCTGGTAATTACCAATCTTCATGCCCTCCAAGAGCTCCATTCTTCCTCCTCTTCCCCTCCTGTCTTCAAATTTACCCTCCAATAGATCTCTCAAGAAACATTCTCTTCTTAGTATATGCCCTATCCAGTTAGCATTTCTTTGTTTTCTTTTGCTTGTCAGTATTCTTTTCTCGTTTATTCTTCGTAGTACCCTTTCATTTCTTATTTGTCTGTCAATTTTATTCTCTGCGTTCTTCTCCATTTCCACATTTCGAAACCAACCCAAAATTTATATCTTTCTTTCTAAGAGTCCACTTTTCTGCTATATAGATGTTACACTGCATGATCCTTTTTCTTAATTTCTTGTTTTATCATTTTAAAGAACAACATTACTGAAAAGACACGACAAAGCAAGACAAAATGCCATATAATTAGAGATCGATGGATAATTAAATCAAGGGGTTTTATTAGAAGTAACTTAAAATTCGAAAAAAATATTATGGATGAGATGAAGCTCATTATAGTCCTGGGGTAATAAACATATACAACGACGATGAAATAATACGAAAGAAGAACTGGTAGAGAGAGAAGGTTACAGATAGAGAGGGAAGTATTGAAAGAAAATAAACGTTTATTGTCTTAGAGTGCGGTAAAACATCTTCATATTACTCAATTATTCAGCAATTTTTTTGTGGCAGGTGATGCAATGCGCCAAAGTATCGCGCAATTTTCTTAATCGCTGGCTTGGAACACCTATTGTGATCCATAATATTACTAGAGGAAATAAAATGTAATAATGCATCCTTCTCCCCTAAAATAGATCCCAAGTATTTTGTTTTTGTGTCCGTGCCTTGTGAATATGAATGGGAGTTTCAAACATTCCTAGAAACTAGCCGGCTTATCCCTCCAAACTATAATGCACCAGAAACTTCAATCAGTTCAGTCAGCGTCCCTCTTGCAAAGTCAAATTTAATTCTTTCAATGATGACGTAACGCTTTGCTTTGTGCCATGTACATTATATCCTCGTTAATAGAAACTACAAAGGAAAAATTTAAGTCCTTTATACTGACGAAGTTTGTAATACGTTTGTTGTAATACTCAATACGTACTCATGTTTTCGAATAGGACCGAGCTATTCTTATAAATTATCTTTTTCTATTAACTATTTTTTTACAAAAGAGATTTTACTTTATATTCGTTTTCTTATTTAGCTATCGCTTGATTAGCTTTTTTAAATCCATTATGAGACTCTTCTCGTTCGAAACACATTCTAATTACATGGTGCGTATTCGACCAGTGTACTAATATCCGAAGAGAAACAAGTTTCCCTGACTTTTTGAAGCCAATCCACACCGGTCTCATTACCCTCTTTACTTCTTCGCTGAGAGAAATATAGATAAAAAGGAAGAAGAAAAACGACGTAAATAGGTAGAAAAGAGACAGAAAATCTGAAAAGAGGGAAAGGAGATGGTGGAGAAGAGATGTAAGGATATGTTGGTAAGGAATATGAGGGAAAGAGACTTCATGATAAGGACTGGTGCGTTTGTGGGTGGGTGTGTGCGCGCGCGGGTTGAAGTGAGAGCAAAGGAGGAGTGGAAGTTCGAGGGTGTGGTAAGCCGCTGAGACTCCATCTGGAGTCATTTGACTAAAGCACCTCGGGAGAAGATAGGGAAAGCAGTAATGGAATCGTCTTGATATTAGCTCTGTAGGGAAGAAGAGGCGAAGAAGTGGAAGGAATGAGAGAGTGACTAGGGTTGCCAACCCTCCCGGATTCGTCGGGAGTCTCCCGGAATAGGGCAAGATTCCATAAATTCTCCCGACTCCCGGATAAGGACTTTTTCTCCCGTTTTCACTTAACAAGGTGATCGTCATGCAATTTGCATACTTGACCGTAACCATGCTTTTGAAGAGTTGTCAATACATATTACCAAGGGGCCGAGTGGGTCTCTGGCACCTTTATATTTACATTGAATATGAGGGGTTGACTAGCGTCTATACACTACTATAAAAAATCTGACTTTCTCCATAAGTATACAGTATTAATTATTGTATTATTTAATTATAATAGTGTTATAATTAATATTAATTAGTGTATTAAGGATATTATCGTAGAGGAATCAGATATAAGATAATTAAAAGAGAAAATAAATCCGCAACAATGCAGTTCATCGTGACGAACAAAATTTTTCACCAGAATATAAATTCGAAACTCCGCGTTCAAAAAGAATTTGTAGCAAGAGCCAAAACGGATTCAAAAATCGATGATAGGAAAGCGAAATATCATTGATTCATGTTTTATGTGCCAAATTCGTACGATTATTGTAAATAATTTTTAAATGATAATAAAAAAATGCTGCACCCTTTCCTTTTCCGTAAAATTCTGTTATATCTTATTTCCCAGACGTGTTACCCAGTTTATTAGGAAATTACGAAAAAAATAAATATCTTCTAAACAATACGTTCTACGAAAAATTTTTAAACAAAAATTGTAGAGAATAATATTTTACGTAACGTTTATAATAAGTAACATGTATATTTATGAAGATTTTAAATAGTTATTTGCCAAAAACGAAACAATTATAAGAGTAAACACCCATTCACGTTAACCGATTTCAGCCAAAAATTATAATAAAAATTACAAATATAACATTGTGTTGCTTAAGCGTTTTTTTACCTTTGAGAAACTTCTCCCGAAATTTCCTACTCGTGGAGCGGAAATCTCCCGGAATCAACTCATCACGAGTTGGCAACCCTAAGAGTGACGCGGTCGGAGAGTCAAACGTAGAATATAAGTAAGCGAGAGTGGAGTGGGAAATGATGCGAAGAGAAAGGTGGAATTGGGTAAGATATGAGGAGAGACAAGGATGGAGTGCGAAGTTAAGGCGAAGAAAAATTTGGCTTATGTTGTAATAAAATAGAAAACCCAACCGATACGAACCAGAAGCACATTCGTAAAAGTGTTTAACCTCTAATTGTGTCTAAAAAAAAGTGATTCCTGTGCATGAATGAGATTTAAATTCAGACTATCAAAAATTTTCGTTACTATAAAATCTTTTTTATTTATTTTTTGTTGAGTATTCAACTCTACTTTATTGGCTTGTTACAAAGAGCTTCTTAACAATGAAAAATACAATCGGAGATATCCATGTACAATAACAGAGAATGAACCTGCAACCTTAGTATTAGGAAGCAAAGACACCACCCATCCCTCTTCTGATTGGTAGTGATTGAAGCAATAAATAAACAATAATAACGATAAATAAAAATTAAGATAAATCATGTGCCAAGTGACATTATCGTGGTTGTTGAGATAATTTTATTAAGAGAATGCAGGCGGGTGATGCTCGTCGGGAGCTCGAAGTTCTCGATATTTCTACGGCATATCGAGAGAGTCCGAATCCATTTGAGCTCATCCTCTTTAAGGTTGCTTTAACAGGACCACACGTAATCCTCTATTCCTTCGCCTTCTTTGTCATTTTACATCACCCACCATCCACTGCCTCTCTTTCTCTCTTCGCCCCTGACCTTCTCCATTGCCCCTCTCTCCATCTCACTTTACGTCATTTCAATAAATCACACAAACAACGAAAAGCTGTTCGAAAATACAAACCTCGTCCCAAAAGGCCCTTGCAATCTCTTCATTGCTCTACACAAACACACACATACATAAATACATATACAAAGATGTCTTTCTCTCTCACACAGATTCCTAGGAATTCAATAAAAGCCTTGAAGCGTACGGATGTCATAATTTCTGACAATTCATGCAAAAGTATTCCGATTCAGAAGTTACATGCCGTCAAGTTTTTGGACTGTCTATCGCTGGTTCGTGAAATCTATTCACAAATAGGTACGATTTCTCACTTAATTTGCTCAAAAAGATTTGGAATAATGATGTTCCGATCCGTTATTTTGTTCCGCAGGGTAAGAGAAAGGGATGTGTTGGTAGAGTAAGCTCAACGAAGAATAACAGCAAAACGTTTCAAATTCCAAGAATAAATGCGGGGATTTACCAAATTTAAATGGGAAGGAAACGTTCAAATATTATCGATTCGAGAACCTGAAGTGTAGCAAGCCAAAAATTATAAAGTGATTCGTAGGAAGCATTTTCATGTTCGGATAATATTTTCATTGGTTATTCCTTGTTTCAAAAATACGTATTTGCATTATAAAATATTGTTAACAATATTCGTATTGGAAATCTTCCCTTTTCAACACGTCATGAGATTTAAAAACTATCGATCTTAAATGAGGTCGATTACTCAAATACCTTCTTTTTTCCTGAAACGATCATTTCTGAAATAATGATGCTTGAGAACGCATTCACGAGAGAGATCCAAATTTCGTGGCCAAACTCTTGCTTTATTGGACTCGAGCGGCGCAGCGCTTGGAGAAAATCGATGAACGGACGATAGGCTGAGAAACGCCGAGTGCGAAAATCGAAAGCGTAATTGGAAATGTACTAGCTGAAAATAGAAGAACGGCAGGAAATGGAGAATTGCAGACGCGAAAACCGGGAGTTGCGATGTAGGAGTGGAACTGGAAGATCGTCACTATTAAAAAAATTGCATTCCAACTCCAAATCAAAGTACTCTCGATAGATTCCAGATCTGTAGCAAATAAAAACGAGAGTGTGCGTAAAAAACGAGAAATAAAATGAAAAATGCGAGAATTAGAAATTAGGAGATGCAATGAACATAAGAGACGCAAAAAGTCCGTGTTTCATCATATAAAATTGAGCGTAGTTTAATGCTTTGTAAAACGTGAGGAATGCTTCATATTATAATACATGCAATTGGGAGGTAACCTGCTTGTGTTACACAAGTTATCATTATTGTGTTCCTGTTCAGTTGTGATAATATTTTGGAATGTGAAACAAGTGTGAAATCATATCATAAAAACTAAGCGATGAAAATGTCTTATTGTAAAATTTGCAAAAATAGTATATGAAACATTAATTTCCGTGAATGGTGACTTTTAACTTCGTGAAAACACTTTAAACGAGCCCGGCTTTTTATGTTTAGCTTATCCTCCATGCGACCTAAGTGATACCTCTGGGATATCTGAAATTACATCAAAATAGTTTATTAATTTCCCTTCGTATACTCTTCGGACTGGAGAAATTGGATTTTCCGCAGTTTTTTGACGCGCTCAAATTTCGTAACGTATAAACTTTGGATTCGGAAGCCGAGGGAAACGCGTAGATATCACTTCTTTAGAGACAACACCAGGTGGCGATGGAGAGGCGAGTAGAAATGCGATGGTATGTGATAGATGGCGTGAGAAAAGATATGGGTTCGCCGAAAGGAACACGCTAAGAAAAAAATAAAAAGGGAAAGGAATGGGGGTCAGGGGACAAGGGGGAGTGCGTAGAGAGTTGAGTAAAAAGGAAGATCTGAGTAGTATCTGAGACGTTAAAAGAAAAACGCCGAGGAAAAGAGAAGGTGGAGAGGGAGAGCTATATAAGTGAATACGAAATATGGTTAGGGAATAGGAAAATGTGGAAAGGGAGGTAGATCTGTGGAGATTGATGGAGGAGGGATGGAGATAAAAAAAAACGGTACAGCAAGAAGAAGAAGAAAGGGAGATAGAAAATGTATACAGGTTTTCCTCTCTTTATGCGGGTTCGTTTTGTGCGAATTCGCTATTATGCGACAAACTTATTGCTGCCGGAATTTCTTTTTATGCGTCTTCGATTCGCTCTTATGCGGTTACGCGGCCAATGCAATACAAATTAAAGAAAGTTCAATACACCATAAGGCGACCATTCAGTCTCTCATTGTCTCTAATGCTGTACGTATTAGTAGATATTACAGTAAAAGAGATGAGAGTGGAGAGGAAATCGTAGAGTGGAGATGAGATGGAGATTTCGCGTGATGCTGTTTGAGCATACTTGAGAAGTATTGTCTCTTTACCCGTGGAACTTGGGTTGGACCAAGACAACCCTCCAGCACTTTTAACCTCCACTATTTATTCACCCACAACAACCACCACTTGTGCTCGTCTGCTTCCTTTTATTGTCGAGTATAATTTACAGTGTTAACTGTTTTAAGTTTGTATTTAGCGCATAAGAAGTCGTTATGGAGCGAAAGAAGAGCGTCTTGGAGGGAAGTTAGGATTTCTTGTGGAACGTATTCCTATCTTTTACAAAAAATATGGGTTCTTTTTATGCAAATTCGCTTTATGCGTCACTTTCCCGGAACGTAACCCCCGCATTAAGAGAGAGAAATCTGTACTTGACCTCGATGAAGGTAGACAGCAACAATCAGTTTCGATATAAATATAATGAATAATCTAATACTCGTATTTAAATGTAAAATTTCGGCAAAATGGATTGAAAATTTCCTACATACGCGGTATAAGAGCATAAAGTTACCAACAAATACTTCAATCGATGTTTTAAACTGTAAATATAACAATAATAAATGTTAGAATCTGTGCCTTGATGTGTACATGTTAGCATTTATATACTGGAAAATTTCTTGATAAATATATCATTTTTTGTTTTAATTTTTTGAATTCCAAATCTCGAAATTTAACTCTCGTGTGATTTGTCACGGGTTTGTAATATTTGTTCGTGTATTTGCTTGTAGACATACGTATACATGCAGAGGAAAAGAAAGAGAAAAGGAGCGAGGGATGGAAAAAGCGAAACATCGGGTATAATAGAGGAAGAGAAGTTAGGGATGTTAGGGAGTACCTGTCGTCATCTCCCTCCAATACGGTTGAAGAATTGCTCATCCGAGGGTTCTGCAGATGGAGGTCTCGAATTTCGTTTCGGGGAGATGACCTTGACAACATGGAAAAAAGTTTTTACTTAAGGTGTCTTTTTTCCATTACTTTCCCTCGCACTTCCGTTTTATGATGGGGCTAAGAAAAAAAAAACAGGTAAAATTTAAGCGTTTCTTTGACAAATGCAAAATTCCTGGAAATATATTTAATTAGTTAAAATTTCGGTATTACGTATAAAAGTATTTCTAACTTTTTGTCTTTTTATTATTTTAAATAATTTATGCCTGTGTTTTGCAATCTTTATGATTACGCCGTTAAGTGTATGAAAATTTGAATTGATTTTAAAATCTGGAGTGTTGTTTAAGGACAATAATTTGCGATATTGTAATTTTCGACACTTTTGTTGTTATTTTCATTTAAATATATTTTACGGTGCATATTTAAAGCTTGCAGTTGATTATCTAATTTTAATTTCGCATTTAGATTTTCACAGCTCCTGTTAATATGAAACAGTTTTCCAGCATATGATTTTTTAATGTTTTGCTCATTATGTCAATTTTATGCGCTAGAAGAATTTTAACCGCAAAATATTTGAACAACTTCGCGCTTATCATCGAGCCATGCAGGCGGCGGATTGGCGAAGCCTTCGAAAACTCCAATTTCCAGGAAGTTTACTGGGAAAATTTATGCGACATTAACCGAGAGATGAAATTTTTGTTGCTACCCGTGTAGACTCGTGTCGGGGTTATTGAATTGCAACCCGAGCGCCTCCCTTCAACCGTCGCGCGCCTAGAGCGGTTGAAATCCGGCGGAATTTACCAGGTCCTCGGTTCGTACGGTCGCAGCAAAACGCGAGGTAACCACTCAATCTCCACTCAGTCATCCTTCGGACCATTTCCTTGTTCCTATCCATCAGAACCTGTCAATTACACTCCGCGAAACTCATCCGGCCCACTCGCACAGACACGCCGTACCACCCGCCCTATACTCCTATCCCCCCTCCACTCTCTCTCTCTCTCTCTCTCTCTCTCTCTCTCTCTCTCTCTCCCTCCCTCTCCCGCGAATCTTTTCTCTACCTCCCTTCTCCCCTCTCTTTCATCCAATTCCTCCCATCTTCGCTATCTCCCTTTCTATCTCCACCCAAACTCTCTCTCTCTCTCATATATCTCCATATGTCTTTCTCCCCCCCTCTACCGTTTCACCACTCTCCCATCGCTCATACCGGCATCTCTTTATGCTTTTACGGGGAATCCACCGATGTACGATAACTCGATACGAAAATTCGCCGAAGCGGAATTTGTGTACCGTGGTCACAAAAATCGATGCAAAATTCGATATAATGAAAATTTTCATCTCATAATTAGGATGTTTCTAAGGGTAAATCTCTCTGGTTTGTTTGTTTCCTATTTGTAGTGGAGCAAGGTTCTTTAAACTAATCATATGAACATTTCATTCTTCCATACATAGTTAAAATTTGTGCGCTAAATAAATGTGTGGGATTTAAAACAATATCTCTAAATTTTACTGTATTTTATATAGCTCCATTGGCTTTACTTGTGAGTTAAAGGTAGGATTTATTATAGTGCGTTTATAGCACTCTAAAAATCAAGTGGCGCATCGACACTGGAAAAATGGCGTACGATCGGCGAAAGGTTGAGTACCACTCATCTTAGGAAACCTTTGTGCTTTGGTCGAAATTACACTTTTGTATATAAGCCTGTTGCCATTCCTGCCAATTGCGTTGTTACATACAATACAACCTGTATCATAATTTAAATTATTAAAACATGTGATTAGTACACGTAATTGAGTTTCAGTTTCGCCGTGGGTGATTATAAAAATGTAACATCCCCTGCTTAATGGGGTTATTTAGCGTTTAACGACTATTTTACTCGTAATATAAAATGTTATTTAGTTTTATTGATATCGCTGGTCGTGTTGCCGTGTAGACGTGTTCATATTGCCGGCGGTGTTAACAGACTTCAAGCAGTGTTGTAACGTTTCGTTTTTATTACAGTTGCTCACATAAGCTTTCTCTCCGAAATAAAATCTGTAAGCGAACTGGACCAACAAATTTCACGCTCGAGCAACAGTCTTAACGAATTATCTGTTAAATTTGAGAAAATATTTTACAGTTGTCAAAATAATTCCTTAATTAGACGATTCATAGTGGAATAGAATATTAAACTCTCGTTATTTTCATAGGCTAACTTACTATCTCAACAGTTTTTGTTGTCGTTATTTGCAACTGCTGAAAAGATCGTTTTTTGCGTGAACCTGCATATTCCGATGGATTTTCTTCATCGAATTGTCCAGTTTTAATCTTTCTATTTTATTCATATATTTTACGCTACGTTTGGAATCGATTTAAATAAATCTTTAGATTTCGTATTATTTTTGTGTTCACACTCGAACCTCATTAACTTGAATTTTTGACGGATCGAAATAGATCTTTCTCAAGTAAAGTTTTATAATTTAAAGTTTTGTAACTATTCTGTCTTCCCGTGAGATTCAATTTTCCAATAGTTCCTTGTATTAATTTTTTTCGGGTTTGGTGTTGTCGCTAATTTTTTTTCTTTTTCACGCTGAAGCCTGAATATTTATCATTATAGTGAGCAAAGCATTTTTATCGTCATTTTGTTATCCTGTTGTTTTCAAGGGCTTTCTCCCTCTCTTAAATTATAGACTACTTCACTCATGCTAAACTAGTTCCTCCTTTCTCTCACTTTTCCTATGCCTTACTCTCTCATACTCCCTACGCCTGCCTATTCTCAACTGTCTTCTTCCCTCCCTCCGTCCGTCTATCCCCCATTTCAACTCATTTAAGTATACTTCTTTCTTCCCTTCAACCCTCCGCTCGCCTGCCAATCCACTCCTTCTCGTCTGCACTCATGTTTTCCGCCGTGAAATGCAATTTACCTGCCCCTAATTAGTTTTCCCCTATAGCGGAAGGTTATGGAAGATAAGTGGAACAGCATTTTTCCCTCTGTAACGGTGGCTGGTGTAATTGCGTTACATCATGCAGCGGCTAGTAAAGATCGGGTATCGAATGCATGGGGAAATTAACACGTAGTATTTCGCTATACAGAAATAAATTCAATTATAAAATTATCCTCGCGTCAAGTCGGTATAATTTTTTCGGTAGACGTTGACGGAACGACTTAAGTTTCAATTTGAATGTGATTGATTGTCGTCCGGTACGTTTTATGTTCTTTTAACGACGAATCTTTTAACGTTCCCCAACGTCGGAGACGTTTGCTGCCGCCCAAGAGCTAAGTAATTGGTGATTTTTTCCTTTCGAAATTGTGTCATTGAAGAGGTGAAACCCCATAATAAAGGAATGGATGTAATTTAACCTGATGATGAAGAACATTCGTAGAAACCGGTCGGGTAAGTTAAATATGTGAAAAAGGAAAAGGTTTTAAAAATCGGGTTCAATTTTTTTATTTCAAATTACATCCGTTTCCCCAAAAAAATTTCATTTAGAATCGTTCATCCCTTAAAATATCGGATTTCCATTCGCCTACCTGTTGAATTTGTGAACCGCGGTCTCTTTTTCCAGGGCTCTCTTTCTCTTGACCTTTAACAATCACAAACGCATTGAGCTCGTTTCTATTTCTTAGTATTTTCTCTTCAAGATAGTGCATAAAAATGAATCTTCACCATTTTCGACAATTTTATTTCATTTAGGGACCTGCATAATATGTACAATTCAGACTCGTTAGCATCGAATCCTCTTTGAAGTTTAAGATATTTTGCAGTACATAAATAATGCTTATCTATTGGCATCTTCATGTTTTGGCTCCTTTAATATCGAGTAATGTCAATCATAATTATTTTTTTTAGTAATAGAAGCAATTTATATAGTGATTATTTCTTCAACAGCATTAATTCAATCACAGGGTAAAAGAGAACAAGATGGATATCGAGTGTTATTATTAATTCTACATAATACTATGGGGCAGAAAAACTGAAGGAATTAATAGTTAGTAAATTTTTATAAACGAAGTTTTTTAGCTTTAAAAAAATATCAGTTTATTTATTTAATAATTTGCTTATTCTTTCGTTGACAGTATTACTGGCTTATAACTACAAAAAAACAAAAGTTAAGCCACGTAGTCGTAACTAATGTAATAATACATATCAATCCACTGAAACGTCGAAATGTATTCCTAAATATCTTTGCAAGACTGTAATTTTAATTTCCACTTAATTCAAAGAAAACCATAAATAGAAATAAAAGAAAATTTTTGTATTTTAAAGGTAATGGGTGGGAGAATTATAACAGAGTCTGACTCCCGATCATATAGTAGTGGTTCCTTATTCTGCACGGTCGTATTTGATCGTTTTTGCTACCATCATTAATGTTTATTTTGTAACGTGGTGGAATGCTGTTAATGAGTTAATAATATGCTTTGTAAAAGAATCGACGAAATGGATTTATTCTTTTAATATCGATAGGGTTTTATCAAAGATACTCTGCCTCGTTATATCATATTCTTACCGTATTCTTTTATTCTCTCATCTATTGCCTGTTAAATTTCCCCTCTGTTTACTGTCCCTCTCTACTTCGCTTCCTTTTTCACTAAAAGATTTCGCCTCCCTTGCCCTCAACTGATTCCATCTTTCGCCGACGAAATATTAAAATTTCCGCCTCCTATTCCTTCCTCATTACGCACTCTCTCACTTCCGAATCCACCCCTACCCTTCCTTCCCCTCCTCTTTCTTTCTCTCCGTCCCCGGTATAATCCTCTCCACTTACCATCCTCCCCTACACTCTCTCCTAGCCTTTTTTCACGTAGCTCTTTTTTCCTTTCCCTTCTGCACCCCGCCGATCCCTCTTTCCTCGCCTTTTTACCGTCACCTCTTTTCGCGGGAGGGAGTTACAGTTTCACGCCACGTGGAGCACTCCTTGGGAATTTGACCAAGCAGCCGTGAAACCTTGGCCGAGAAAATCTGCCCATTAGGGCATTGTCGAAGGTTGGGGAAAGGAAAGGTTAACGTAGGGGAAGGGAGATGAAGAGATAAGAGTGGTTGAAGGGTAGGAGTAATGGGGGAGCTTGAGAGGGAGGAGGGAGAAGGGGATAAGATAGAAGGTGAAAGGAAGAGGAGTGAGGAAAGAGGCAAGATGACATAAGAATTGGCGAGTACAAAGTACTGAGGAGGGATGAAGGAGATTACCAGTGCTATTAGGAAGAGATGACATGTTGGTAATACGGAATTGTAGATAGATAAATGTCTTTATTCGGGCAAAATTTAGACCATAAGGTCCACCCTTACATTTAATCCTTCGTCAATGTTAAATTACATTATATTAAATAACCTTAAATTACATCAAAAACGAATAGGATAATGAAAGACTAATACAGACAGAGAGATAAATAGGTACATATTCAGAAATACTTCTAAGAAAGACAAGGTATTTGTGGGAAAAACCTAGGAAGGACCTGGCTTGGCCAGCCTAGTAAAAACCCGTAGTAGGGAGAGGGAAAGCGGATAGGATAAAGGAAATATGCCATGCCAAAGAAAAAGGAAGAGGCGTGAAATAAAGGAAAAGGGTAAAAATGTGTCAGATAAAATACAGAAAGCGGAACGAGAAGTTTCAAAAGAAAGAAGAGGAAAGGATTGAGCCCAAAGAGAGAAAGAATAAAATTGAGAGTGACATAGAGAGGCATACATCTTTATTCGGACGAAATTGATACTGCTATGCCCCTTTTTAAATATTTATGTAACTTATGTATGTATACAGATAAAGCGAAGTAGGTAAATACGAGATAAAGGTTTCTTCATTTGTTGAAGTTGATTTTGAAAATTCACCTATTACACCTAGACATTTTACGGAGTTAAAATTAGAGTGAAATGGTGAAGTAAAAATTTTACAGCATGAAGTAATGATGCATTATAAGATAGAAAGAGTATAATAAAGTAACCATGTATTGTGTTAAAACAACTTATATACAAGTATTTTCAGTATTTAATCTGTAATCGATCAACATTTATGCAAAAGGTATAAATCAGTATCATTGATGTAGCTACGCTTCATTAGACAAAATTTGGCAAAAAAATGGCGGGACGATTAAAGGTAGATAGATAAATAATCGTCTTTATTCGGGCGAAATTTAGACCATAAGGTCCATTCTTACATTTAACCCTTTGTCAATATAATAAATACAAGAAAAAGAATAAAATAAGGCATAACAAAAAACATTATATAAACATTATGTGCCTAAATCATATAAAGTAAAATGATAAAATTGAATACAGATTTGTGTTTGTGGGGAAAACCTAGGTAAAAACAGACATGTCCTCCCTAGTAAAACCCACGCAGGAAAACACCCACTAAGAAGGGGGGTGTGCAAAACCTGCGAAAACCCTAGATAGTGTACATATGATAATACAAAACTACAACATTAAATAGAAAGGAGTATGTACAGTGGGAGAGTTCGTATGTACAGCGTAATTATATAACGTCATAAAAAGTACACGTAAAGGTAATAACGTAAAGTAAACAAGAAATATACAAGTATACAGAATGAGATGAAATATACATGAAATATATGCAATAAATGAATATAGAGAAGCGGTCACAGAGAGAATAAAAGAAAATTGGTGAAATTATATTTCCGGAAAAGAGGGATAAGCAGGTAAAGTAGGAAAAAATATTTGTGTACGAAATCTTTGGAAAAGAGCAGTGGAATATGAAATAAGGCAAAGAGGGTTGATGAAGGATGTTTCGAAAGGAAAATTAAGAGAGAGAGAGAGAGAGGGTGGATTTGGCGAAGGGATTGAAGAGGAAGAAAGGGATCAAAATGAGGGAGGGAGGGAGGAGGAGAGAGCAGAGCAATAATCGATTATGAGCAAGGGGTGGTATGGCGATTGGGTGGAATAGGCGTCGTTGGAGGTTCTTTTTCGGGCCTATAGAGGTGAGAGGCGGAGGGGTGGGAGGCAGAGGAGGGGAGGAGGCGGAGGTGCAGGGGGGCGGAGGAGCAGGGAAGGGGACAACATGGCGTGATGAGTTCGATAGAGGAGCGCCAGAGTTCATAGCGACTTGATCAGGTGCATGGAGAAGAAACGCTCGATATGGAAACCGTAAGGCGAGCGAACTAAATTTCATCCGGAGAAAGTTTTTTTTCAAGCTTAATTGAATTTTCGTTCTGCCAAAGCATGCGAGAAAAGCAAATTCGCGTCTTTTTTTAGAAAGGTTTTGGAATATTTCAAATCCTGTAATCAAATCCATGAGTAATTGATGGTCTTTGATGTTAAAGACTTCCTTTAGGTCACTATAAGACAATGGTCCTGGAGATTTTATTACGATTTCTTTCTCTGCTGCCATTACACGCTTTATAAGTTTTAATCTCCTTGCGAATAATAGTTGTAATCTTTGGCATTTGGTATCATATAATGCGATAGATATAAATGCGTGCTCATGCTCGATTCAGATTGGAGTGAAATAAAATAGGGATATGTAGTTGATAGAACAAAACAAATTAAATTTTTATCATGATTGCTGTATATGCCGGAATATTTTTTTGTTTAAATGGTTGTATTAGATGCTTTGGGTTTTTATGTAATCCTGCGGTTGTGTAGGTGGTGGATGGAAAATCAGTTTTTGGTCATTTACATTTTCTATGTATTACTCTCAAAGTCACCAGAATGGTTGGTGGAAAGTCTAACATTCCGTCTAGACAAGTCTCGGGTTGTACTTGATTACGTATTATGGTATGTAGATCCTTATCATAGTCGAAAAACATGCACAGCAGCCTGTCTTGTAAATTTATTTCAGCACCGTGTAAACTTCGTAGTTCTCGATTACCCCACCTAACTTTTCATAATATCCATCCGAGAGATAAGTGTATTGAAAGTTTCGAATAGAAGTCAATACGGCTTCACGAGAAAAAAATCTGTACAAAGCTGATTAAATAATCAATGATCGTTCTCAAAGGTATTGTGATATTATCGCGAAGGCTTTTCAATTTATCGGAATTAAAGAACTGCCTATAGCGACTTTATTGATTAAGAAATTTCGAAATTTCGTAAGATAACGAAACATAATTTTCCACGACTCAAATCATCTAAAAATTGGAGCTACGCAACCTGTCCTTTGCGCTCGTATCTCACCACTTATTAGAATGAGGGACATCATCTCGAGTTTCCTCACTAACCCATCTTCATCGTTTCCGAGAACCCAACCCGAGGATCCAACTCGGATTCATTAAGAGCCGTAATGTTCCCCAGCGTTCAGGTCCCGATGGGAACCGAATTACACCCTACTTCCACGGCACCAAACCCCTACCTAATAATTATGTACCGCCGATAACCCCGTGGACTCGATATCTCGACGACCGGAATCCAAAGGGAATTTCATATGTTATCGAGAAATAATCCGCTGGCGATTATGGTGAAAATAATTCATTTTCGGATAAAGTCTTATAAGAAGAAGGAAGGAGGAGGGCTTTTTGAGAGATGGAGAGAGTGAGTTTGATAGGCGAGGGACAGTGGGAGGAAAAGGGGAGGTGGAGAGAGGTGATGTTTAGGAAGAGATAGAAAATCATGTAATAAGCAAAAGTAGCGATAAACGAGAGTAGAAGAGGAAGAAAAATAATGGAACGAAAACAGGAGGGAAAGGAAAGAGAATATTAGAGGTAAAGATAATTTTAGAGATAGACTAGTTCCTTTCGCAACGCGGAGGTTATGTTCTTTGGGAATGGTCACGTTGGACAAAATCGCAAATTGAATGCGTCGCAGAAAATATATCGTGAACATATAGGCTTTCTGACAGCACACGCGCGAAATACGGCGCGCGCCCAATTCAAGACCGCGTGTAATTAATTTTTTATGTGCTGGTTTAATGGTTGTCACTTTTTTTAACCGATTATAGTCAAATCCGCTTAGGGAAGACGCGTGCTGTAGAAGTGTTCCCTGTATAATTTATGCGATGAAATTCGGAGTAGGGGGAAGATGAATACGGAAGGGTAGTAGTAAATTTCGAAAGGATTGAATGAGAGAAAGTGGAATACTGAAAGAAACGGTAAAATAAGAGGGGTGAAAAAGGAAGGGATATCCGAAGGAAGATATCAATAGAGGGAAGGATGCAGAGAGCGAGGGAAAACGGAAGCAGAAATTTTTAATGAGAGAGGAAAATGGAAATGGAAAAAAAAATAAATGATAGAAGTTTGCAGGATGATGGCCTACAAGAACCTGTTGTCGAAAATTAGCCTAAAGGAAAATAAACAAGCACACACACGCACAATCACTCGGAAAAACTCGGGAATACTCGCTATTGCAAACTTGTATCATTTTAATTTTTTTTCCATTTTCTCTTCTTATTGACCTATGAGTGCTCATCTGGATTATCTTACGTTTAGGAGTTTTTAATTTTAATTCCAGATATATTAGTCAAAGGTGGGAGAGAATGAAACGGTAGGCGAAAGAAGCCTAGTAAACAGAAGGGAAACGAAGAAAAAAATATAGTAAAAGGTACGCGGAATCAGCAATCGGCAGAATAAGAGAGGTTATACAGGGAGGAAATGCAGAGAATGATTTTTTCATTAGCCCCTTGCAGGATCCCCACTCCTGGCACTTCACTTAATTTACTCAATCACACGCTTCCTTTATGGCTCTCTCCTCCTTCCTCTCGCGTTAAACCTCCTCCTACCCTCCGATTTTCTTCTTTAAAAAAATATAAAACTCTTCTTTGCTGCTCCCTCCATAAAATACCCCACCCCGATAACGCCACCCTCTTTCTCTCCCTTTTAACGCTCTCCTTTCCATTCCCTTCCCCAACTCCTCGCACGGCACTATCTCTCGCGACCTTCACCCTGGCTTTGAAGGAACCTCCCTCCCTCTCTATATCTCTCTCCCTTCCCCAACCTCTCCGTCTCACCCTCTCCGTCTCCCCTCCATTCCGCACACTATTCTTTCCCCCGGAGTTCCCATGACAACGCCGGCGAGCTCCCGCACCCAACCTGCCGCTCCTTCCTCCTCCACTATTCGACCGATGCCACACCCCTTCTCCCGTTCGCCCTCCTCCCACCCCACACCCGACCTTGCTCCCCTTCTATCTCGCTCCCTCCCCCGCCCTAGTGACGTCAGGCGTTCCCCAGGGCAACTGCCGCGCTCCGAGGTGAAGGTCGTACAGTATGGAGGGAATTGGGGTAGGGCGTCGGAGCACGGAGAGTGGGAGGAGGGGTCGGAGGAATAAGGAGTGGGGGCCCGGAAAAGGAGCCCGGAGAGAGTGGAGGGTGGAAATGTGAGGAGGGGAGGATGAGGCGTAAGGGTTTTTTTATTAAGGGAGCGAGGGAGGCAATCCTGGTTAAGGGAAGGGGGGGGGGGAGTGTCAAGGCCGCGCGTGGCAGGGTATCTGAGCATGCGCCCTGATGATTTCGTTTTCGAGGTCCAGGAGATGGGTTAGTTGAGTGAGAAACCGAGAGAGGGGGAGGGATGTATTGCGGTGATAGGGAGAGGAGATCGAGTAGGAAGGATCGCAGAGGGAGGGGGAAATCGGTAGAAATGGGGATTCGGCTGAGAAATGCGATTTCAAAAGAGGAAGAAAGTAAAATGAAAAGCTCGTCATGATGCAAAACTCCTAATTGGAAATAATAGTTGTTTTATCTATTGAATTCAATCCACTTTGTCGGAGATAACTGATTCCTCGCAGCTTGCGAGGCGTGGTTTGCCGATTTGATTACGAAGGGATTCGGGAGCAAAATAATAAACCAATCCCTTAATCTTTTAGCCCACCTAACAAGTTATTACCTTCAGGGGATGGAAAATAAAAACGGTATGTATTTATCCGCATAGAATAGTGATCGTACCTGTAACTTTTCGTTAAAGTGATATGGCTCAGCTGTAGACAAACTGAAATTTATTGGTAGCAAATAAATCTGAATCTGAAACGTCAATATTAATTTTTAACGGTGCTACGGAAAAGGGTATGTGAATAAAAATTTTAGGCTAATGTTCCTGTTAGAACCAGTTTTTTAATTATAAAATACGTAATTATCTTTTAAAATAAAATCCGTAGTTCGAGACGTTATTTTGTGGAATTTATCCATCATGGAGAATTAAAATTTAAATATTTGGCACTTTTCCACAATTTTAATTTCTTAATAGTTGTCGACCATGATTTCGCTATACATTAGCGTCATGAGGAAAAAAGAATAAGAATACATTCTCCTTTCCTATATATTTACGATGTAAATTTTTTATTATCCATAATTATCTTTTCATTGTATATTTACAGCTCGGTGGTAAAAAAGTGTTTCTTCGTCCATATTTTTCTGCGTGGCCGTCAATATGTTCAGGAAAAGGCAACTACCGATGCAGAGCGTAAATCAGTTTTTTAAACAAACTACCATAAATATTTATAACTAGAATATAATGTGAATATATGTTACTATTACTGTTGTTTTTGACGCCATGACTCCAAGGATTATTGGAGGTTATTTTTAGTAGAGGCAAGGGTTCATCTAACTTTTAATGCGCGTATAATCATTAAATCACGATCGACTTTGACCTACGGTTAAACGCCAGTCGTTATCTCAGCTCCTGCGAAAAAAAATCGTATCGCTCACAATCAGTTACAAGTGCATACGACGTGAACCGTTGGTAGCGATCGCCAATTTTCAAAACCTTTCATGGTCTGATTAGTTGTACACCTGATGCGCGGAATTTTGTATCCTAGATTGTGATGAATCCAATTTTCCGGCAAGGGAGGTTCCCGCGGTAACGATGGAGATGCCCAGGAGGGCTGAGGTGGGACTTTTGTCTTTTTCAAAGGTAGAGGAGGAAGGAGAACGAGGAGAGAGAGAGAGAGTTAAGAGAAAATTAGGGAAGAGGAGGCGATACGAGCGTCTTTTGGTGCCTCGTCCGTCGCCGTGGTAACGAGGCAACGGAAGGGGTGGGGAATAAGTGAAGGAGGGGTGGGGAGGAAGTGGAGGAGGGGTGGGGAGGAAGTGGAGGAGGGGTAGGGCGTTGCTGTGGAGGCGGATTGTAGGAGAGGGGATGGTTTGGGAGGGGTAGGAGAGGACCAGGAAAGCAGTATCCTCTCTCTCTCTCTTTTCCAATGAAAGGGGCTATTCCGTTTCGTTTTCTACGTGTTTCATGCATACGTTTCTTTTTTACTTATTTCGCTTATCGTCCGGTTAAAAGACGTGGCTCCGAATAGGATCGGAGATTCATCCAATTACCGGGTAGCCAATGCGTGCTTTGCGAGAGGTTTGATTTTTCTATATTCGTCTAATAAAAAGAACTCGTTCGTCACGATGTAGGAGGTTGTATTTTAAATCTTTTATTGAATACTTCTAAATTAACTTTCGTTTTTCGAATTATCTAAATTTTACAACTACGATCTTTTTATTCTAAAACTTTTTATTTTGTTCGTTAGTGTGTATACATGCGTGTTTGCGCTCTTTTATGCGTGTGCGCGTCTTTGTTACCTTATAATCTCCATAGTTGCGTCTACGCTGAGCTATGATGCTTGGGGATCGATTAAAATCCAACTAATATGAAATTAACCGTTTTTTTGGCAAAAGTGCATAACCCATTATTTGGTTTTAATTTCCTCATAATTGCAATTTATTTTCGAAATCTGTGAATGAATTTCGGGTCTAAAATTTATTCAAATATTCGAGCACATCTTAATTTCATTAAGTATTTTATGATGGTTGCTTAAAGACTTTTTATCCTGCGATGTCAATAAATGCAATCGTGCACATTTACTTTAGCGCGTAGTAAGTAAGCTTAAACAATCTCATCTTTTTTTCCTTCTTCAGTTGCAGGTGCGCCGCAGGTGGGGCATTCGTGAGCTACTGTCGAAGGCGTTGTCCATTCTAGGAGTAAGTTTTCTCTATCTCTCCCACGCCGCGTCCCAATTCCTTTCCCTCCCTCCCTCTCCTCTCCCCTCGAACGCATTCTAACCAATTTTTACAAACCACAATCGAATTCCGAAATGCGAGACTTAGATTGCTTTCTTCTCCTTTCCCGTGGTGGTAAAGATTTTTTCGTGTAATCTCCCAAAAACCAATTTTTTTCAGGTTCTGAGGAAATGGTACGTGGATAGGTTTGTAGTGCTTAAAATGTTCTTGTAATACAGAATATTTTGTTTTTACATTGTTCTATTGTTCTATAGGTTTGTGTACCGTAAAATTATGTTCTATAAACTTGTTTATTATACGTTTATGTCATATGCACGTGTTATACACTTGTGTTGCATACAAATCACTACACTATAAGATTCGCACGCAGCATTTAATCAAAGCCCTTGTTTTAAGTACCCAGGCCAGCGAATTATTGCTTTAATCGGAATTGTGCAATATTTTTAAGTGACGTACCACGTTCGCAGTTACTAATTCAGATCAATTAAGAGACGTATTAAATAGGAAATTACAGGAAATTCTGAGCTATCATTACAGACAAGATCGGGTCTTTACAGTGACTTAGCGTTCGTACTTCATCAATCAAGGTTTTATAGCCATTATTTTTATCTTCGCCTAGATGGCTTGAATTTTTGAGCGTTCAGATTCAAATTTAAGTGTGACTGTTACTTTATAAAACATAATGGCATTTTAATGTTTATCAACATCGTACAAAATTTTTCTTACAGTCGTAAACCCTGATCCTTTCCATAAATCACATTCTTATCATATACGTTTGCGGCAAAAAAATATGATCGCGTAATCAGCGCATTTTAACCAATTTTTTTAATCTTAGCTGTTTTGAACTATCCATTTAGCATATATCGGCGGAAAAAGATCAACAGCTATTAGCGAAGGGAGGGGAAAGACAAAAAGCCCCGAACGAAAGGACACGCACGATAACACTCAAGACACGCACTCGGCGCAGACACAACGAACGCCGCATATGATTTTCTCCATGAAAAGCAAAACCGGCCAAAGAATTTAGGAGGGAAGGTGTCGTGTTCCCGGGATGGAGAGGAAAAAAATGAAATCTTTTTTCGGGAGTGAGGACGTAACCGAGTCGCGAGAATTACAAAAGGAAACCCTTGGCGAAATACGTGAAATTGGAATACAAAAGAAGGCGCAAATTGGACGGAGTGGGAGGATGCCGTGGGTGGCGTCGTCGGCTGGAGTTGGCGGATGCACAAGTGTAGTGGACCGGTTATCTTCCCACGCCCTCGAATATACAAGCCGCGATCTCCGCTTTTTTTCGTCCTTCTACCATCCACGTCTTAGAAGGAGAAACCACACGAGTCTCTTTCACTTCTCCACCCACTCTGCCAATCTCATCTTGGGCTAGATTACGTCACGTGGTCGAGGGGTGAGTTGGCAGCGATAATTGGACAGTGTTGTGGGCGCGGTCGCTGCCTCATCGGTTGTTATTCAAGTTCAACTACCGAATGCCCTGTCGTACTTTCATTGCCTAAATGGGAAAGGAGTGTCCCGACTTAATTTACTCTCTAGTAACGAAAACTTTAAATAAAAGCTGTGTAAAAATTAAGATTATTGTAGATTTTACGAAGGTAAAAATTATCCAGTCTTCATATACCTATCCAGCGGTTTCCAAACTTGATGCATCTGCGCCCCCCTGTTACGGTAACCTTGTAGTAGTCTTATCGCGATCCCCTCTTAAGGTAACCGACCTTATCGCGACCCCGTTAAACCCATCCATCAACCAATATATACAAAATGTAACATTAATTTCAAAATAATGTAAATATCTACTACATTTGCAGAAAATTTATTTCATTCTAATAATCTATACATAATTTTTAAAAAATTAAGCAAAAACATTCTGTCTTCGCGACCTTCAGTTTGAGAACCACTGTACTAATCCATGAAATTTGTTTTATTATTCTGTTACTGGCCGTCGAAATCCGTATTCTACAGTTTATTTATTTTTATAGCGATCTCTATATAGACGAAAATTACTATCGTTTTCAATGTGCCATACAGATTTAGAGTGGATATTTATCAAATCATGGTGTATGTTTTAGTTTCCTGTTATGATTGCTTGCATTTGTTGGGTTTTTGCTGCACATAGTTTAATATAATGCGTTTATTGAAAATACGTCAAGTAATATAAAAAATGCTATAATGTTAAATTTCAGTTTTATAATTTATTTATTTATTTTATTTTTTGTTTAAAGTTTTCTCAACTATAAAGTTACAGAACGAACTGTTACATGTTTTTAAAATACAATGAAATAAAATTTAACACATAATATAATAATAAAAAAATAATAAAAAAATAAGATCAATTAATACATAAGCCCGTATTGTAAAACACCCAGTACACTGCATATAGTTGCACATTCATATAGATATTCAATTACAATTCAAGATTTAGCAATTTTATAACAGTCTTAGAAGAGAGTCCACCCAAATATTTAATGCAATTATTAAACAGATAAAGCATTCTAAATATTACAAAAATTGCACAAAAACCTCTTAAAATATTAACAAAAATAAAGACAATCATAATATATTAATGCATCAATTAATAATATTATTTAGAGTTCGTAAAAAAACATTCCTACTTAACAATATATCAATATGATTGGAGTATTTTTTCAATAAATTGAACATTCTGTTAAGTGGAAAATTGTAACAGTAATGTGTTTTAAAATTCTTTTGTACTAATATCCTGTTATTTCTACACTTAAACTGTGGAATATAGAAGAATATTTTACTAATAAATAGGCTATCCTCACCACTACTAATGGTATCATATAAAAATAACATGTCCCTTATTTTCCTTCTTGTTTCTAATTTGCTTATTTTATAGTTTTCGAGTAATTCATTATAGGAAACATAGTTACCTCTTAATGGATAGTGTCCATATTTACGATGATGTACACCCCTTATAAACCTCTTTTGTACCTATTCAATTAACTTAATATATTTAACATTCCAAGGAGACCATATCACAGATGCATATTCTAGCTTAGTTCTAACTAGAGAGTTATATAAAAGTATTAATAGTTTTGCTGATGAGAAATAAACTGTCGATCAAAAAATAAACCCTAAGGTTTTCATTACAGATGATACCATATCCTCTATATGAGTTTCAAAATTCATATTGCTCTTAAACAAAACACCTAAATCCCTGAACTGCCCCACCTTTTTCACCCCCCACCCATGCTATAAGCAAAATCAAACTTACTCCTCTTTCATGAAAAGCATAATACATTGCACTTACTGATGTTGAAGTGAAGCCTATTCTTATGTGACCAATCAACTAAACAATTCAAGTCATGTTGAAGCAGCATACAATCATGTACACTATAATACAATGATAAAGCTTGACGTCATCTGCAAACATAAGGATATTAGAATGCAAAACACATTCAGGTAAGTCCTTTATAAAAATTAGAAACAGCAATTTGAGCCTTGAGGTACACCTGTGTATTCTTTGGATAATAAGCACTTGTTGAATACTACATATTGTCTCCTCTCATACAAATAAGATTGTAATGACTTAAGTAATGATTTTGAAATACCAGCAGAATACAACTTATACAACAATATTCCGAGGTCAACTGTATCAAAGGCTTTTTGAAAATCAGTATAAATGACATCAACTTGATTTTTTCCATCCATATAGCCACAAACATAATCTGTGAAATTGACCAAATTAGATACAGCAGACCTTCCAGTTCTAAAACCATACTGCTCATCCACTAATTTGCTTTTGAAATGTGAGTACAGGTATTTATATAATATAGTCTCGTACAATTAAAAAAAAACATAATATGGATACTGGCCTATAGTTTTTAATATCACCTTTTTGACCTTTTTTAAATACATATCTTGCTATTTTCTACGCATATGGGAATACTGAACTCCTTAATGATAAGTTAAAAATATGGCATAGTGCCCTAGCTAAGATGTGTTGATAGGCTTTTACAATATATGCAGTAATCATATCTGGACCAACAGATTTTTTTGGCTTTATTTTTTTGATAGACTCTAAGACTTCATCTATATTTATAAGTTTGATATCATAATTTTCACTATGCATACATCTATTTTCTCGTTGGTCTGAGTATATGCTACTTTGAATATAAACAGTGTTAAAATGTTGTGCGAATGCTTCTACAACCTCAATAGGGGAATCTAATACCATATTGTCATAATGCACTTTATTTATCACTAACCTATCCTTCCTTTTACTTTCCACAAAATCCCAAAAGATATTACCATTCCCACAGTTAATATTATATTGCACATTATCTATATAAGTTTTGTAAGCAACCTCTATATCTTCTTTAACTTCATCTCTTAATTTAGCAAACATATGAAGTGATACAGTAAGCCACTGCATTTATGCTTCTTTCTATGCCTATGTTTGGTTTTAATCTTCCTAATAATATGTGAAGTATACCAGGAAGGATACTTATATCTAGAATTTTTACATTTGGGAATTGCACAATCCATGGCCTCATACATAAGTTTATAGAAACAATCTAGTGCTAGATTAACATCTTGTATTTTAATTATTTCATCCCAATCCTTACTTTTTAACTATTAATATAGCTTAACATAGTCCCCTCTTTTAAAGTTATATGAATCACTAACTACACCATTAAATTCTAACCTTAAAAAGCATGAAACACTAAAAATTAAAGTAGGATGATACTTATCTTCTTTTAAAATAATTTCATCTTGATCAACATGATCTACAGTAATATTATCCAAATTTGCCAGTACTAAGTCTAGCACCTTGCCATTCTCATTTGATATATAGTTTATTTGTTTAAGACCCATCATATTCAAAAATTCTTCAGATACATTATTAAAATAGCTACCTGAATTAACATAATTTGGAATATTAAAATCACCCAATATTATAATGTCATTATTTATATAGGA
Organism: Tanypteryx hageni; assembly: GCA_028673005.1. Taxonomy (NCBI): domain Eukaryota; kingdom Metazoa; phylum Arthropoda; class Insecta; order Odonata; family Petaluridae; genus Tanypteryx; species Tanypteryx hageni. The sequence continues at coordinate 72,289,059 of CM054113.1, forward strand.
ACTATTTATCAGTACTCCTTGTACACTTGTAAATTAGAATTTGGTGCGAAATACACTACACCTACATACACCCACCTCGCCACACCTAGAGACACTATTACCCATATATTTTCATACATTGTCTCCAAATTTGTAACTCTCTCAGAATTTAATGCGCTATTAACAGCCACAGCAACACTACCACCCAGATTCTTCTTCGTCAGTAATGGATTTCTATCCTTCCTGTACGTTTTGTATCTACTTCCTCCAAACAACTCTGAATCACTTATTTCTTCATTTAGCCAGGTTTCACTTCAGCAGACTGATAGATTAAAAAGATGCACTTTGGATCTTAATCCTCTTACGTTTTGGTAATAAAACGTCAGTTCCTTGAATTTAGTAACCATATTGACTGCAAGGAAAACAATAAAAAACAACCTATGAGGATTTAACACTCACAACTTAATTGTCTTTCTTTTCCACATTTTCACACGGAATATCCTCAATAGCGTTCAATTTAATAGCTCTAGAGTTTACATCTTTCCTCATGAACACATTTCCACACGGAATATCCTCAATAGAGTTCAATTTAATAGCTCTAGAGTTTACATCTTTCCTCATGAACACATTTCCATTCTTTACACAAACAAAATTATAACTCAGGGGATCGACGAGCACTCCTAAATAAATATGTATGCCCTATATCCTATTAAATTTTCATCCAAGTATATATTTGCTTCATGCCCATCCAAACATATCCCAGTGGTAGTCAATGGTTTCCGTGTTAAAGCATCAGCACTACCTCTTGAACGCCGTAGAGTTTTGACACGACGAAGTAAATCCTCCTTCACGCTATTCTTGACAAATTTCACAACAATCACTGACGGATTATTACCACTTTTAACATTTGTACGATATATATCGTATGCTGCTTATGTCTTCTTTTACGACGGCACAATCAACATATTTACCAATTTTAAGTACTACCTCGTTCAAGTTTTCATTTTCTCGCTCGGGAATTCCTTTTATTTCAACGCAGTCCCTTTTATTCTCTTGTTCAAGTTCATCAATTTTGTACTCAAGATGTTTGACCTTTAACTGCTTATTTTCAATTAAAGTCTTTTTCATCGCCTCCAACATTTAAAATCACTCGTCGTACTTCGACGCTAAGAAAGCAACTGAATCTTTCATCTCTCGCTGTTCTGCAATCAGTTTTCGTAGTAGACTATCCGTCTTCAGACCATCAGTCATACTATCATTTACTAATGTTAAATCCATATTAGATAACGCTGGAGAGATTTCAGCTGGATTATAAATAATTCCAGGCACACAGTCATCCTTAGCTGATACTCCTTTCTTGAATTTAGGTGGCATTTCTTAATATTGCTCTTCAATTGTTTTCATACAAACGTACACGTACAAGAAAACAAGTCTTAACTTATAATTTCACTTCCTAAATCTTCACCTTCACTTGCACTTATGAGAAAAGAACTATAGTTAATAAAGAAGTGGACAAATCTCATACAGCACTACAAAATTAAAAAACTCAGCGAATATTTGTGGAGCACATACAGAACCGTCATGTGTCAACCGCCATGGCGTAATAAATGGTTTGCAATTTCAAGATATAGCATGAACTAAAACTTTCACAAATTATATTTTAGGTTACGAGCAATTGTTAGAATTTCATTTTACATGCGGATTCGGGTTAGCTAACACGATTCTAGGATCCCATTTCTTCGGCGAATTTTGTTCACTTCCGAACTTCACGAAAATTATGAAGATTGGATTTGGTGTTGTTTGTCATCGTCATTGAAAATCCATCACAGATAGGTACTTTAAGTAAGTAAGTAAACCTATAATCGATAGTTCATTTTATGACCCCATTTAGCTTTACATTACTAGCACACGTTTTTATTTTAATTAAGTGATGTGTTTGTTATGGTGCTTTTTAGAAAGAAAGTGTAAGTTTTAGTTTTGCCAACACTTCATTTTTAAAATGTAGTAAATAATTGTGGGGTACAGATTATGTAAGAAATGGATGAACAATTTATCAGTAATTAGAGAATTGAACCTGACTCTTCATATCCTCCCGTCCAACTAAACCTTTACTTCTTATGGAAACCGTCTTTCCCCTTCAAATCGTCTATCATGTGAAACCTTTTCCTTCCTCTTCTTCTTCTGGCCTCAAGTATTATTTCAAACACAACTTTAATAAAAGACTCCCCTTCAGGAAATGTCCGATCTAGTTAGTTTTCGTATAATCAGCTGCACTGTCAATCTCATCTCTTCTGTTCTTCTAAATACATCATCACATTTGACCATATCCTTCCATTTTTAACTGTATTTAGATGTAAAATAATGGCTCTACTTTACCCTTCTAAAAAAAGAGTAAGGCAAAAGAGGAAATTTACCCAAAAAACCTCCCATGAATGATAAGCGTCTGTCTGAGAGTTCTTTCCGAGTACGAGTGTAGGGATGGATAGATACTTCCATCTGTGGGAAATGCCGTGTGTACACTCGCGTGGAGGAGTTAAACGAATGCGTGGCCTTGCAAAAACCACTCTCCCACGGCCCACGCGTGGAAAGGGGAAGGGATTGGAGATAGGATCGAGTATTAGAAGGAGAAAAAGAGAGAAAAAAGTGATCCCGCGTCGAAAAGACTACACACGCCCCGCGATTTAGTCGTAAGATCTCCGTTTCTATCCCTATGCCTCTCTCCCTCCACTCCTCATAATGCATGAGTTTATTCGACCATTGTGAGGAACAGTGGCTCCGCTTGTATCTGCTCTCATAAAATAAAAAAAGAACTGCGCCCTCCAAAGGAGAGAATCTCTGTGTGCGCGTATTTCCGAGATTTTTTGCGCCGCTTTTTTTTCGCTCGCCGCTCTGGCTCGAGGATTTTTTTAACGCGGTATTTGTTTTATTTTTCTTCCCGTCGTGGGAAGAGGGTTGTCTTATGTAAGTGTGAGAAAGCTGCGTAATGAAGCATGTGAAGTAGGCCCATTTAGTCAAGCAGTGCGGTCTGCGATGGGATGCTTCGAAATACGGTGGCATTTTCCCTGATTTATTCATCTATTTAAAAACGAAAAACGAACCAGTTTTGAAGAAGTAATAATGGAGGTTGGCGTACTTCGAACGGCTACCGTAAAAGCTGAATTATGTATATTCCGTAGCGGGTAACATAATATTATTATTCTCTTCTTTTCGATGCGGAGAATCACAATTCTAAGTGGATGAAAATGTTCCTCTAACCTACTGAGTTTTCGCGATAATCAGAAAAAAAATCAAACAACAACTTAAAATCTAAGGGCTAAAACTAATTATTTCCTTCTTGTAAAGTTTTATACGGTAATTATGCACCTTATTCACTCATTGCAGCTTCCACATAAGTTATTCACAAAGCGCAGTAATAACAGATTCTTAGCACAGGGAATAACCTCTTAAACTTTCTAAGTTCTTATATGACATACAAAGTAAACGCTGACTAAAAAAACTTAATAGATTCAACATACAGATACTGTTTATAGTAAACGTTTTAGAAATATTTTAAAATTTGAATGAATTCTTTAGATTAACTATATTTGTTGGAATAATGTTTAATATTGAAACAAACGCGGCAAAAATAATAAACACTTATTGAGGAAACTGACGTACAAAAACAGTTTCGATCGCTCGCTCCGAATTTTATTTATGAAGGTGTGACGGAGAAGAGAGGAGCGAGAAAGTGAGAGGGAGTGGGCGGAGGTCGAGAGGGAGGGAGATAGAGAAAGAGAGGATGAGTATATTGATTGCTTTGAAAGAGAGGCGGTGAGTACCACACGGCTCGTTCGGCTCAGTTGACTGATCATCACATGGACTCTCACCTCTCGCACAAGATAAAGGGAATGGCGGATGTTCGGAGGGAAAAGGAGAGAGAAATACATTGAAAGAGAATGTGGAAGAGGAGCCAGGACAGGAAAAAAGGAGATGCGGAAATAGTAATTGAAAGAAATGGAGTTTAATGTGGATGAGCGAAAACTAGAAAATAAATTACGAAAAATCGCTAGAGTTACTCCTAAGGAGCAAGAGAATATAGCAACTGTTTTCTCGGGAAAGAAGTCGCGCTTCCCAATTCATTACAAGGATCTACTATTGTTCGGCAGAAGTTAGAATGCCAAGCCCAGAGGAGCAGAAGCATCGACAAATATATTTTGAACGAAAATATACGGACAGGCAGTTATAGGATTAGCATATATAGGTAACGTGCAAAATGTTGAGGAGGAATAGATTGAAATTGAGAGTTGCAAAAAGATATAAAGAAGGGCAAAATAAGAAGAAAAAGTCAGAGATGAGGACGGGGGGTGCGAGGAATAATGGAAGAACAAAAACGGATGAAGAAGATTAAATTTCGGAAAATTGAGACCGAGTAAATCTTTAAAATGGTTGAGCTTTTAGACGTTATAAAAGCTTCTCTCTCTCTCTTTCTCTGTTTAGGGTCTTATCTGCCATCATCTGAGGCCTCAACCCATTTGGTCATGTCCCACGCTTTTCGCATAGACAAACCTTCCATACAGACAACCTGGCAGTTAAAAATGAGACGGAAAAAAGAGAAGTTAAGATACAAAATATGGGATAATATACCACGGTATGGGATATAATATGACTCGATAGAAATACAACGCTTCTGTTATCGAAAAAGGTGCATGGAATAAATTTTTAAAATTGGAAAAAAAATCAAAAGTAACCTCGATTTAAAAACGACGTCCAACATATACACATCTGTGAAAGTAATAAAAGAAAAAATTCTGTCAGGAGTGGGATTCGAACCCACGCCCTCTTACGAGGACCAGAATTCACAGATACTCATTCATACGAGTAAGGGTAACCCTTGAGTCTGGCGCCTTAGACCGCTCGGCCACCCTGACATATGGCTCTGTAGAACTTCGAGAAAAATCATTATAGTCAGAATAAATGGGGATGATGATAGAAGACGGAGTGGTGCATGTGGGAAGGGGACAGAGCATTGGTTTGAATGGAAAAAATAACTGCCGGTAATCTTAATCCTCGGGACACTACGGTGAGCAACGTTTAGAAATAATACAAAGAAATATTCAGTTACTAAGTTCAACTTAAAAACAAATAGGTAATATATTAATTAAACTAAAAAGGACAAATAGCAGAAAATAAAAATATTTTGTTACATGATGTTTTTTATCAGTTGGTGTATTTTCTCCATTTTTACAGCAAGCCATCTCGTATGCTAAAAATTGAAATGAAAAATGCCGCTACCCTAAAAACTGAAATCAAAAGTGTGGTTACTGCGTACCAAAAAGTACCGGTCCATTTAAAGTACTGTGACAGACACAAGATAAAGCAAGTCCAACCTGGGAAAAAAGTAAATTTCGCAGTGGAAGACGGACGGATGAAGTGCGGAAAGATTGTAGTCGAATTGTTAAGAATGCCGAAATTGAAAATCATGAGAATCGCTGAGAAAGAACGGGAAAAGGGCAGAATAAACTGCACTAAGGTAATATAGATAAGCAGAGGCCAGAGATTAAATATCGAATTAGCTAAAAATCAGGGAATAATGTCATTAGTAATAAACGTTTCAACTTGAAACAAGTGTGGCAATGGAGGGGTGGCGGTGATGGAGTGACTAGAGGCAGGCATGTCAACCTCGAAGAGCATAAGGGCCGCGTTGGAGCGATGAGTGTTATAGAAGGGTCGCCTTGGAATTGCAATTATTTAATTAGGGCAACAATAGGCAAAATAGATTTAATCTTTGCCATTAAAACAATAATTTTTAAAACTCTTTCTATTGCACCTCAATAACTATTAAAAATCTCGTCTCCTTTTCAAACAATTATATATTTATGTAAAATATCGAACGGTTTAGTTAGGACAAAATTTTACATTCGGGCCGCAGTACGGCAGAGAAAGGACCACTAGTTTGACATGTCTGGGCTAGAGCGTTAGCTTTCCACGTAGCGGTAGACGTTAAGCAGTTATCCCCCATGGTTCTCTTCCTAGAGTAGGCTAATGCCGGCTCCTGGTTTCCCTACTACCTTATGTGCGTGTTCGGTGTGGAAGAAATGATGACTATAATAGTCTAAGAGGCTGATTAGCTAGAAATCCAAACAAACAAACAAAGTGTGGAAATTAACATGAAATTATTGAAGAAGAGAAACAATGATAATGGGTAAGGATAGGCCAACACATAATGACAGAGGACAATGGTTGAAAAACCAGGAGTAAACGAGCAGTGATAGATGTTGGAGATAATTCTTCGTTGGCCGTCATTTGAGCTTACCAGGTGAATCGTAGTGTAAGACGTGATAAGGATAAAATTGTGTAACTCCATTTTTAATTTTTCTCTTTCCAAAAATTCAGAACTGTCGAGTTGGCCGAATGCCCTAAGGCGCCAGAATCTGGGGTCCGCCCTATTTGTTTGCACGAGTAGTCTTTATTATTGGCTGCGCAAGAGGGTGTGGATTCGAATCCCAGTCCCGGCAATATTTTTAATTTTTACTTCAATATGGAAAGTTTACTCGGAAGAGAATTATCACGATCGTTTTATGGTTAAAAATTCTGTTTTAAGTTAGATTGCTCAGAAGACCATCAAGCTTGTAAACTATAGTAAACAATTATATAAAAGAGCGCGTTTTTAGAGTCATCATAAGGTCTTCTAATTTATTTAAATGATCCATATACTGATAAATTTTCCCCTCTTAGCAGGATAGGTTACAAGTTATAATTAAATATATTATATATCTTTTTACTCAAGGAATTCATTGTCATAGGCAAGTGAGTTCCTCAAAGTGGCTCTCGGTCCTTCGTTTGATGAAAAGAAGATATTCTACCAATAGCATGCCTTCTTCTGTTTTATTCAGAAGTATCCAAAATTTTAATGGAAGACTTTCGAGTTACAGAATTTGGAAAGCATTTTTACACCCATTACTCTATTGAACCAAGCGTTGTTGATTCCACTTCAGAATATTTGTCTCCATTCTAGGGATTTCGTTTTGCAAGCCTTTTCCGGACAAGGCGCCTGTTTCAAGTTGTTACGATACTTGCGTTGGGCACAATAAACTATTTCAGTTTATTCATGTATTTTCGTGACCAGAAAGTTGGAATCTTCTTCGTTAATATTTTTAATTTGCGTTCTTATGAGTCGTCTTCCCGCCATATCCGTTTCGATTCCAAAGCGTTCAAAATGGTTTATATGCAATATTTTTCAACCTAGAACAATATTAATCGCGTACGACCACCTTCTAAATAAAATATGATTTTTATTGAAAAGATTTGTAAAATATTCGTCTAATTTTCGTTGTTAAGCTTGGTTTTCTCCAAAATTAAGTTCATTCGCTAATCAAGACATTTTGCAGAGCGAATCAAAGATCAATATATATATATATATATATATATATATATATATATATATATATATATATATATATATATATATAACAACTTACGGAAAAGGAAAGGTAAAATAGATATATGGATGTCAACAAGGTGTTGGGATGAGGAAACCCAGCGAGCACTCACCAATCAGACGACTTCAGGTTGGCGAGGCCCCGGGGATGTCGAAGCGACACACGTAAAATAACACAAAAACACAGAAACATCACAAACGTAAAGCTTTCGGAACTACTCCTTCTTCAGCTACAGAGAGAGAGAGAGTTCCTCATCCCAACACCTTGTTGACATCCATATATATATATATATATATATATATATCATCATCATCATGCTTCTGTCCGAAGACAGGTTTTAACTGAATCGCTGCCTCCATTTCTCTCTCTCCCTAGAAGCCTCTTTTATACCTCTATAAGTATTATATCCCTGCTTTATATTATCTAATATTCCTATTCTTTTTCTCCCTCTTCCTCTTCTTCCACTAATTTTTCCTTCTAAGATCGTCCTTTGTAAACACTGTCTTCTCAATATGTGCCCTATCCAATTTGCTTTTCTTTTCCTGATTGTTTTTATTAGCATCCTATCTTCTCCCACCATTTCTAATACTTCTTCGTTTCTCTTCCTCTCTGTCCATTTCACTTTCATCATTCTTCTCCATACCCACATCTCAAAACTTTCTAAATATTTTTCCTCCTTTCTCCTTATCGTCCACGTCTCTGCACCATAAAGAGCTATGCTCCATATGTAGCATTTTGCTAATTTCTTCCTTGTTTCTAGATTTATTTTCTTGCTTGTGAGAAGCTCCTTCTTCTCGTTAAATGCTGCTTTTGCCATTGCAATCCTACTTCTGATGTCCTGTGTACTACTTCCATCCTGTGCTAAAATACTGCCGAGATATTTGAAACTACTTACTTGTTCCAATTTTTGGCCATTTACCATTATATTTAATTCTTTATGTTCCTTTGAAACCACCATGACTTTCGTTTTTTCTGTATTGATCTTCATTCCATATTGTTGGCCAACCTCCACTAGTCTGTCTGTCATCCTCTGAAGCTCTTTCTCGCCTTCTGCTATTAAGCCCTGATCATCTGCGTATTTAATGGTGGTAATACTTTCACCTCCTATCTTAAATCCTTTCTCTTCCATCAACGCTTCTTCTGTTATTGTTTCTGCATACATATTAAATATCGCTGGTGAAATAGGACAACCCTGCCTCACTCCCCTCCCTATTGAAGTACTTTCTGTTTCTTCTCCTTCAACCCTGACTCTAATCTTTTGATCAAAGTAAAGGTTTTTAAGCAGTCTTTTATCTTTCCAATCTATTCCTATTTTGTTTAAAATACCCAGCATCTTATCCCATTTCACTCGGTCAAAAGCTTTCTCCCAATCTACAAAACAAAAATACATATCTTTATTGACTTCTAGCGCTCTTTCTATCATGATCCTCATACATCCTATAGCATCTCTAGTCCCCCTTCCTCTTCTAAAACCAAACTGATTATCTTGCAGCTCCTTTTCTATTTTTCATTCAATTCTTTTGGTTATTATTCTGGTTAGAACTTTAGCTGTATGAGAAATTAAACTAATAGTTCTGTAATCCTTACAACATTTTGCATTGTTCTTTTTCTCCAGTGGTACCATCACAACATCTAAAAAATCTTCAGGCCATACACCAGTATCATATACTTGGTTAAAAAATTTTGTGAGTTGCTTAACTGCTTTAGACCCCAAAACCTTAAGAACGTCCACGGGTATATCATCACTCCCAACTGCCTTTCTTCTTTTCATGTCATCAATTGCTCTTTTAACTTCAGACTCGAGAATACTTGGTCCTAGCTGATCTTCTTCCACATCCTCTTCTTCATTTAATTCAATATTTCTTGGCTTTCCTTGTTTGTCATACAGAACCTCAATGTATTCTTTCCAGACATTCTTTACATTGTCTGGCTCCGATACTATTTTACCACTTTTGTTCATGATTCCTTTACGTCCTATCTTTCTTGCTTTTTTCTTGAATAGTTCCCTTGCTTTGCTATACATGAGGTCTGTTCTACAAATTCTTTCACATTCGACAATCTCCTCGCATTTCTCATTTATCCACTGTTCTCTGGCTTTATCTGTTTCCCTTCTTAAAGCATTATTTAACTCCTTGTACTTTCTTTGGCCTTCTTCAGTGTTTATGTTCTTCCACTTTCTCCGCTCTTCCATTTTTTGCAGCATGGCTGCTGTGATCCAGGGTTTTTTGTTTCTTTCACCCGTTATCTTTCCTACCTTCTTTTCCATTACATCTTTAATGTTGCTATGGATGTATCTCCACTCCTCATCTACATTCTTCCTATTTTCTTCATCTCTCTCCCCCAACCTTTCCTCCAGCTCAGTCATGATAGCCTCCTTGTTTTTAAGGAGTTCCTCTAAGTTCCATTTCTTGTTAATTCTTACGTTTCTCTTAACGCTCTTCAGTCTACATTGTATATTTGCCACCAAAAGGTTGTGGTCAGAATCGATATCTGCCCCTGGTAGTGTTTTCACATTTTTAATGCTATTTCTAAATCTTTCATTGACTAGTATGTAATCTATCTGGTATCGTCTCTGGTCTCCTGGGCTTCTTTCTCCATGTGTAAAGTCTCCGCTGGTGATGCTTAAACCATGTATTAGTTACAATTAATCTATTTCTATGGCAGAATTCCACAAGTTTATCCCCTCTTTCATTTCTCTTCCCTAGTCCATATTTTCCCACTATGTTATCTTCCTGTCCCTCTCCGACTACACTGTTCCAATCTCCCATTACTATGGTGGTGATCCTTCCTTTTCCCTCCTCCTCCAATATCTCCATAATCTGTTCATAGATTTCATCTACTTCGTCGTCGCCAGCATTAGTCGTTGGCATATACACTTGAATTATAAGCATTTCCACTGGCTCCATCTGAAGTTTTACGGCTATTAATCCATCATTAACTGTCACTACCTTGCTAATTCTTTCAGCTATCTCTTTTCTCATTATAATCCCCACTCCCCTTTCCTTTTTCTCCCCTCCTGAGTAAATAATCTTAAATTCGTCTGAATTTATCTCGCCTTCTCCTTCCCACCGAACTTCACTAAGACCTACTATACCTACATTATTCCTTCTCATTTCCCTTTTTATGTTCTCTAGTTTACCCCCTGAATTCATAGTCCTAACATTCCATGTGCCTATTCTTAATTTCTCACCACTTGCTTTCCTATTAATGTTAAATTTCCTCTGTGCATCCCCTAGGGTAGTCCCCACCCGGAGATCCGATTGGGGGACTATTTTACCTCCGGAATATTTTACCCCAGAAAGATCCATAGAGGTATTTCAGCTTTTCAGCCTATCATGGGAAATATAATGAGGTAGTTTCCCCTTGCTTTCCTCATCGCAGTTTCACAGAGTGATTACCCATCTGTAGCTGTTCAGATCCACATGATCACCACCTACAGAGGTACTGTGCAAGCTGCTGCCCTTACACAGGGGGATGTAAAACCCCCAAGACTGCTTCTTAGTCTGACTCTTCCCCTCAGACCTTTCCGGCTTGGATGGTCCTACCAGGAGAATTATCTCCCGCCGGCATAGCTCTTTGGTTCGTAAGAGTACACAAACCCTCCCACCTCTGTAAGGTTATGCAGTCCTTAGGGAGGGATATATATATATATATATATATATATATATATATATATATATATATATCTGTAGCTGATGAAGGAATAACTCCGAAAGCTTCTACGTTTGTGATGTTTCTGTGTTTTAGTGTTCTTTTACGTGTGTCGCTTCTACATCCCAGGGGCCTCGCCAACCTGAAGTCGTCCGATTGGTGAGTGTTCACTGGGTTTCCTCATCCCAACACCATGTTGCCATCCATATATGTACACACACACACACACACACACACATATATATATATATATATATATATATATATATATATATATATATATATATATATAGTGTATTATTATGTGTGCCAATTATTTTTCTAGGCCAGTATTACAATTAAAATTTTAGTTGTAAAAGGAATACATTATTAAAATTAACTAATTTATTTTACATCGAAGTTGATATATCGCGCAACAGTAAAGGCGTGAGGTGACCTTTCGAATTAGTTTGAGAAACTGTTATAACGAAGAATATTTTTCGACGTCTGGTTAAAACGTTCGCCAAATATGTTTCATAAGTTCCATACCTTCGCTTAGTATGTACAGGGTTGCGTTGACTGCAGTTCGCGGAATTTTACATCGAATGACCACAATTCCGTTACACGCGCGAATCGGCGACTCCACCCCAAACAAGGCAAGAATACAAATATTAGCGATTGGCGAACGATCTATAGATAAATTGAGAGAGTGCTTTTGACTTCCATGTGGGATTTTCTGTTTTTCCGATACGATGAAGTATCGGTCGGACTTTAGAGAGTGATTTTTTTAAGGCAAAATGAACGGTAGGAGTTTATGTGGCATTGAGGGGATACAGTGTAGTAAGGGGAATAAACGACAGAGAGGCTGAAAATCATACCATATATATATATAAAGAACGATTGTCAGGAAATATTTTAAACTCTTATAACAGTTTTAGTGTGTTTTAACAATCTTTCTGGTTATATAGAAGATTTAAATTTTGAAAGAATGCTTGATTTAGAGATACAAATGGAATGACGAAAATAAAATCACGAATAAAGACCTGGGTTCGACTCCAAATGATAATTTCTATATCCCATTAGATATTTCGTAAAAAACAAATTTTCGCCGTACTTGATTTTCTATTGTTGGAAATTTAAATTAGAAAAAATTGACCTACGATCTTTGGACTTGGACTGTATTCAAGAAAAATACATGTAGTTTCTTATTCTTATCGTCTTTTTTCGCCTTTGGATCGAAATCGCTCGAATTAAACGTTTAAATTCCAGATTTTGGCTTAATTTTTCGTTTTTAACAAGAAGTCGCCTTGCCAACCGATACCATTGTTGAACTCGAAATCCTATTAATCTAAAAGTGGGTTTACACTAAGGGAGCATTACTGCGAACGAATTCCCTCGCTTGATGATTCTCTGGTTTCCGCCCCGCTAGCGTGCGTCGGCGAGAACGAACGAACTCGTTCGTTCGCTTTCAACCACCGTTCACATTACAGCGAATCCATTCGTTCGCTTGTGTTCGTTCGCTCGTGCTCGCATAGTGTAAACGCACTTTAATGAATGAGAGCGTGTGTACTATCATACTAGCGTAATTGCCCGTCAAATATGACGGGAAAGTTTTTTTTATGAAATTTCGTGAATAGATGCGACCCGAAGCTATTATCCAATTCAATGGTACCCAATTACACGAAACCGCCAACAATGCGAACTACTAAGAATGCGTCAAATTCTCGCATTAAAAACTGATCTGTTGATCGATTCGACGTGTATTAAAAAATCGATGCCAGGAAAAGAAACTTTCTTTCTTTTAGGCGTTCGTAGTTTCCAGCCTTGAACTCCTACCATGATTCTAAGTAATTTAAATATGCGAATGATTGATGTTCTACATTCAAATGTATTACTACTCGTAAATAACGCAACGGATAATGTTTACATTAGTTGGTATAAAAATTTCCCTCTCCTTCCTTTTCTCTCTCGTATTAAAAGCATGCTTCCTATTGTAATTCCAATCCATAAGGATTGAAATTACAATAGGATTTCGAGGTTTAACAATGTAATGTGGTGGCGAGGCAACATCCCGTTAAAATGGCAAGATTTCCCAATAATATGTGAATTAAACGTTTTACATGAGGAATTTCGAACTGTAGGCGAAAAAAGATGAACAGAATAAGAAACATTTTAATTTTTTCTTTAAAATGGTTTAGATCCGAAGATCGTAGGTTATTTTTTTCTAATTTAGATATCAAAAAGAATAAAACCTTGAACGTCGAAAAGTCGATTTTTGCGTATTATTTTATGGAAATGAAAATGCCTTCCTTGGAGTCGAGCCCAGGACATTTTTCGAGATATTTTTCGTCATCACCTTAAAATATGCGAATTTAGTATTCCTGCCAAATTTCAAAAATATATCTCGATCTTTTATCGAGTCATTCGCATTTTATAGCGTGACAGAGGGACAAAGGGACAGAAGTAGCCTTTTATAGATTTTAGACTAGCGTAATTGCCCGTCAGATATGACGGGTATGTGCAGATTATGTATTGAAATTAAGTCACTTCCCATTCATCCTCCCTTTCTCTCTGCCTCCCCCCATTCTCTTCCCACCCTCTCCCCTATTCTCTCTCCATCCGTCTCCCCCGCATATTTCCTCTCTCCTTCTCATTCTCCATCCCTCTCTCCCTCTTATTCTTCACCCTCTTTTCTTCTCATCCTTCATCTTCCTCCCACCCATTCTTCTCCCTTTCTTCTAAAATTTAATTAGTTTTATTCGGAGGAGAAATTATAGGGCTAAGCGAAACTAGATGGGAGGGAGAAGGACAGTTCGACTCGGAAGAATTCACGGTAGTTTATTCTGGAGGAAATAGTGGGGAAAGGGGAGTAGCTCTGGTACTTAGGAAAGATATGATGAAAAGCGTGACAAAGATAATAGCAACGAACGATAGACTGATGGCAATAAAGCTAAAAGCAGTCCCAGTGGACATGCTGATAATCCAGGTATATATGCCAACGTCAGCTCATGACGATGAAGAAATAGATGAGATCTATGAGCAAATTAATGAAATTTACGAAGAAGACGGAAGAGGAAAGGTAAACTGCATAATAATGGGAGATTGGAACAGCATAGTCGGAGAAGGACAGGAAGAAAATGTTGTCGGGCAATACGGACTTGGGAAGAGAAATCGAGGAGGGGAGAAACTCGTAGAATTCTGCATCAATAATGACCTTGTAGTGACTAATACATGGTTCAAAAACCATAAACGAAGGTTATACACATGGAAAAGCCCAGGAGATAGAATGAGATGCCAAATAGATTACATCCTTGTAAAACAAAGATTTAGGAACAGCATAAAGAACGCCAAGGTATTGCAAGGAGCAGACATTGATTCAGATCACAGCCTTCTAATACTTGACGTGAGTACAAAGCTCAAACAAATAAGAAAAACGAGAAGAGAAAGACAGACCTGGGACCTAGAAAAACTGAAAGAAAGGCAGGATGTAGTCAGCATGAAGTTGGAAGATAACCTAAGAAAGTTGGAAAACAAACCGAAGACCGTCGATATAGAATGGGATGAAATTAAAACCAGTATCAAGGAAACCTTGGATAAAGAGATTGGAAAACAAGAGAAGAAAATCAGAAAACCATGGATCACGAAGGAAATGCTGGAGAAAATGGATGAGAGACGAAAATGGAAAAACGTTAACAGTGAAGAAGGTAGAGCCAACTATAGGCGTATAAACAATGAGTTGAGAAGGGTAACAGATAAAGCTAGAGAAAATTGGCTAAAAGGAAAATGTGATGAAATAGAACAAATGGAGAAATTAGGACGGTACGATATGATGTACGCTAGGGCACTGGAATTAGAAGATAAGAAGTCTAATGGAATTTGTGGTAAAGGAATTATGAATACGGATGGGAAGATAGTCTCAGAAACAAAGGATGTAGCACAGGTATGGGAAGAATACATTAAGGAATTATACAGCAAACAGACAGGAGCGGCAAAAATAGAACTGGAAAATGAGGAAAACATTGAAGAAGACAACTTAGGACCAAGTATTATGGAGAGCGAAGTAGAAAAAGCGATAGTGGAACTTAAGAAGGGGAAAGCCACGGGCAGCGATGGAATACCGGCTGAGATACTTAAAGTCATAGGATCAGAAGGACTAAAAGCGATCACGAAATTAATTAATAAGATTTACGACACGGGAGAGTGGCCTCAGGATTTCCTAGAAGTAACAATGATCCCTCTAAAGAAGAAGCCAAAGGCAATGCAGTGTAAAGATTACAGAACTATAAGCCTTCTGTCACACACATCCAAGATCATCACGAGGATTCTTAATAAAAGGCTGGAGAAAAAGGCAGAAGAAATAATAGGGGAAGATCAATTCGGTTTCAGAAAAGGACGAGGAACTAGAGATGCTATAGGAGTAGTTAGAATCATATCAGAAAGGGCAATAGAATACAGTCAAGATATCTGCGCATGTTTCGTAGACTGGCAGAAGGCCTTTGATAGAGTAAATTGGGTAAAGTTGATGAAGATATTAAAGGATATAGGTGTAGACTGGAAAGACAGGAGACTGATTAGGAATCTATATGAGAATCAAGTTGTAAAGGTCAGGTTTGAGAATGTGGACACCTGCGGAATAAATATCGGTAGAGGAGTAAGACAAGGATGCTGCCTATCGCCAACCCTATTCAATATATATGGAGAAAGTCTAATGCAAGAAGCTTTAGAAGGCACAGGGGATTTCAAAATTGGAGGAAGGATTATAAGAACAGTAAAATACGCAGATGATCAAGTACTTCTAGCAAGAAAGGAAGAGGAGCTACAAAAAATGATAAATAGACTAGTGATAACAGGTAGAAAATACGGTATGGAAATAAATACAGAAAAATCCAAGGTCATTCGAATATCGGGTAAAGAAGAGAATCTGAACATAACTATTGGGGGAAAGCCATTAGAACAAGTTTCAGAATATAAATACCTTGGAAGTATCATAACACGAGAGGCAAAATGTACGGACGAGATCAAAACTAGAATAGGAAAAGCAAAAGCGGCTTTCAGGAGAAAGAAACAACTACTTACAGGGAATATAAGGGAAGATATCCGCAAGAAGTTGATAAAATGCTACGTATGGAGTATAGCATTGTATGGGGCAGAAACATGGACGCTAAGGAAAAATGACATCAAATACTTGGAAAGCTTTGAAATGTGGACTTGGAGGAGAATGCTGAAGATAAAATGGACAGATAGGATGAAAAACGATGAAGTGCTACGAAGAATAGGAGAGAAGCGAATGATTATACAGACTATCAGAAAGAGGAAGGCTAACTGGGTTGGACATTACCTGAGGAGAGAGAGTATGATTAAAGACGTGTTAGAAGGAAAACTAGATGGGAAAAGGGAAAGAGGTAGGAAAAGGTTTCAGCTGATAGACGATTTGAAAGGGAAAGAGAGTTATCAAGATATAAAGAGGACAGCGGAAAATAGGAGTATATGGAGAACCAGGTTTAACCATGAATAATCACGGACCTGTCTACGGACAGACTACCTATGATGATGATTCGGAGGAAGTGCACTATATCACCCCTCAAAATAGCGTCACAAACGGACAATCACTTCTTTAATTACCATGTCAACTTTAAATAAAAAATTCTGATTAGCTCATTATATAAATATCTGCCAAATTTCAATTTTCTATCTACATCATTGATCGAGCTATTCGCGTTTTAATAGTATGGCCAACGGACTGATAACTTAGCCTTTTATTATTATTTTTGTGATTCTTTTAAACCTCTCTTTCTCTCCCTATTTCCAAAACCGTCCTCAAGTCCTCCAATCTTCTACCTAAATCCCGTAACATATCGCACCATCCTTCAGGCTATAAATATTTTACATGTTCGGTTTGTTTATTAAAACGTCCAACAAATCCCTCCGATATCAATAATATTGAATTTAGCTCATCATAACGATTTTAATCTTTTTTAATAGTATTTCAGGGTTTTAGGTATACCTTCTCGTAAATAACGCAACGAATGTTGTTTACCTTGTTGGCTATGAAAAGATTTTCCCTCTCCTTTCGTCTTTCTCTCCTTCTCGTATTAAAAGCCTTCTAAGCACGCTTAAACCCATAAATTTCGAGGTTTAACTTTGTAATTGGTAGGCATGGCAATATCCCGTTAAATGAGAAGATTTCCCCAAAATATGCGAGTTAAACGTTTAACACGAGGAGTTTCAAACTGTAGACGAAAAACGATGAACAGAATAAGAAACCTTATAATTTTTCTTTTAAATGGTTTAGATTTGAAGGTTGTAGGTTAGTCCTTTCTAATTTTAATCTCAAAAAGAAGATAAGCATGCACGTCAAAAAGTCGATTTTTACGTGTTATCTTATGGAGAATGCAAATCATCCCCTGGAGTCAAACCCTGGGAGTTTTTCGTACATTTTTCTTCGTCACAGGAATTTCATGTTTGAATAGATTATATCTGCCAAATTTCAAGTTTATATCTGCATATTTGATCGATTTATTCGCGTTTTAAAAGAGTGACATGGACCGACCAACAGACCAACAGCCTTTTATTATAATGGGAGATTTGATCGAGTTATTCGCGTTTTAAGAGCGTGACATGGATCAACCAACAGACCAACATAGCCTTTTATTATAAGGGGGATACTGCGTACTGTCGACTGTGGCTCCGCCCTTAAGGGCGTTACATATAAAAGAGCGGGATATTCTAGAACTATTTATGACGAAATATAAATTTGTTTCGAGTGGATAAAAGATTGAAATTTGTTAGGAATGTTTGACTCTTATAGTAAAAGCCGTTTAACAAAACAAATCCCTAAGAAACACTCGAGTTAGAACCCAAATTAACAAACAATCAATAGTAATTGATTTTTCTTTCGGTTCTGTTTACTTTGGCGACGAAACTAATTCGGTAAGAAGTTAGGAAATTACGTAATAGGTTTATTTATTGCATTAATTGAGTTAATTTAATTTTAGTTATAGTTTTGTTAATATGATTTTAGTTAAAGTTTAAGGCTGTTTAAGCCCGTTATTTCATCAAATGGATGAAAGAAGAAGATATTATAGAGAATTAACGAGAAGGAGATCAAAGCAAGAAACAGAAAAAGATAAAGAAAATCGACGTAGAAGAAATAGAGAAAGAGCTAGAAGATAAAAACGGACAGATGAACAATGGCAAGGAGCGAGAGAGAGCATAAACGAAATCAGGTACCAAAGAAGAAATGAAGAATCTGTAGAAGAGGGAAATATAATAAGCAAAAACAGAAACGATGGAGCCAACAGCAGAAGACGAAGAAAGAACATGAATTTAAATGGATTGGCTATTCAAAGAGATGATTCATATTTAGGAACAAAATGCTCCAAA
Organism: Tanypteryx hageni; assembly: GCA_028673005.1. NCBI lineage: Eukaryota > Metazoa > Arthropoda > Insecta > Odonata > Petaluridae > Tanypteryx > Tanypteryx hageni. Next base: position 72,307,469 of record CM054113.1, read on the forward strand.
CGGAACTTATGATGCCTACTTTCCATTTAGTCATTTATTTAATACTTACATATGAAGAGCGAATATGCAAAACAAATTAAATCCATTTTAACGCAATTTGAACTAAACATGGCAATCGACTGTTGATGTAGGCCTTTGTAAAGTGCTGCGGTGCTTGGCTCAAAAAATGTCATATCCCAGGTTGGACAAGGCAACGAAAATATATTTTTTTTCAAAACAGGTTATATCCAGATTCGTGTTTGATGCAAACTGCATTAAATCCAAAACATCTACGAGTGGTGGGGTTATGCGCTATGACCCACTGCGTATGCGTGCTCCCAAGGACGTATCCAGGAGGGGGTCAGGGGGGTCCGCCCTCCCGGTGTACGGACATTTGCGATATCTGCGATAACCACGATACAAACTTGCTACCTTGCTTCTCTTGCTGTGCTGCCGCTTGCTGCGTTGAGTTGAGAACTAAAAACGTCATAGAAGTTTATATTATTTGAATATGACTTTTATTTAATCAATTGCTGGAAATTGGTTTTCGGCCTTAGACCCTCCCCCTTCCTCGAAGTAAATTTCTTGGTACGCGCATGCGTGTTTCTATCACGTGTTGTTTATTTTAATCAGTTGTCGGTATCAACGTTACTTGTTAGGTCAATAAAGGTGGATTCACATGTGGTACAATGTTATAGTGAAACTTTAGTGACTGTGAGTGAAGCTAACATAGGTACAAGAAAGCGCAAGAAGAAAAAACAGATCGAAAGAAAAGAAAGAAAACTCGATAAAGTGATTCCTATGGAAAAACATTTCCTGCAATCATGGTATTGTAAACAAGAAGTCAGTGTACCAGTGTTCTTCAATTACAGAAAGTGACGTAATAAGCTGCCGCAAAAAACTATTTTAAAATGATATATATATATATAACAGCTTACGGAAAAGGAAAGGCAAAATGGATATATGGATGTCAACAAGGTGTTGGGATGAGGAAACCCAGTAAACACTCACCAATCAGACGACTTCAGGTTGGCGAGGCCCCGGGGGTGTCGAAGCGACACACGTAAAAGAACACTAAAACACAGAAACATCACAAACGTAGAAGCTTTCGGAATTGTTCCTTCATCACCTACAGAGAGAGAACGTTTGTGATGTTTCTGTGTTTTAGTGTTATTTTACGTGTGTCGCTTCTACATCCCCGGGGCCTCGCCAACCTGAAGTCGTCTGATTGGTGAGTGTTTACTGGGTTTCCTCATCCCAACACCTTGTTGACATCCATATATATATATATATAATCACTTCAAACAAGTTATATCCAAGATTTAATGCAAAATACGTTATATTCCAAATTTAAATTACAATAATACGGGTTATGTTGAAAATTGATGTTTGAAATTTTTCCTAAAAATCTACACAGTTAATATGTATTCATTAAAATTGTATTCATTTTAACTTTTTCCGTCAGCTGTTTTTTCTATTTTTCCAAAAGTTTACTTAAGAGTATTTAACTTGTTTAGCATATTTGCCCTTCATATATTGGCTTTATTAGCTTTAAAATTACCGCGGATATGTGCTCTTTGTGTTCCCAAATTTCATAATTTAGCGTTATAAAATATTAAAAATGCATTCATACGGAATATTAAATTAATCACCCGTATTTGTGCGGAAAAAATAACGCGCGTATGTATTAGAAGATACCGAATCCGAGTCCAACAATAGTCTTTGCAATGGCAACACTCTCAAAATGAGTGATAAAAACTGCAACAACGCAAAATTCTAAGAAATACTACCGATAAGCAAAATTCTACGATAGAAATTCGAATCTCCATTCCTTTACTCAGAGAATAGTACAAATCCCGCACCGATATTACAATTCTAAGATACTTTAATGGGCAAGAGAAAATTACCCTGCACGATGGTTTTCAGATTTTCCATGTAAATTGGAATGATAGTTCCCGGAATCGAACCCGGCACTTCAATCTTGGCAACAAAAACTATCCTCGGGAGCTCGGCTCCAGTAGCAGGAGATTTCCGCCAAATTTCATGAAAATCAGTCGATTGGTGCAAAAGGTAATAGGGAAGACGGACAGACAGACAGACAACGACAAAACTATAAGCCTACTAGTGTAAATGCCCGTTGAAATTCAATGGGAAAATTGGAACTTAATATATTCAACTATATTGGAAGGAAGTGAGCTAAATCTGACACTTATACGAACATTAGATAAGATAGATGAACAGGTCTTCGCTTTAATATATTTTTTTGTTTAATAATATAAGACAATAAGAGTAGTATACAATTTTTTAGCCAAATTAACAACATCTTTAAAGTTTTATTCCAAAAAATTAGCTATTATGGACTCACCAGATATGTTGATTCTCTGTATGAACAACAATGCTGTGATCGCCAAGGGAATAAAAACGCAAAATTTTGACAAATTTTCGAATATTTTAGCTTAATGTGAGCAAATTCGATTCTAAAACAAAAATCGACGATAAGAATAAAAGTTTTTATTTAATTTCCTTTAAAATGGTTCTAATCCTAAGATCGAGCGTCAATTACTTCTAATTTAATTTTGCAAAAGAAAATAAGTCTGCAAGTGTGAAAGAGGTATATTTGAGATCCCTCTTATGGAAAATCCCATATAGCGTTCCAACCAACCAACAGATTAAGGCTTTTATTAATAGTTTAATTTCCATTCTGGAAAGTAGGTTAAAAATGGATAAAGAATGTCGATATTCTAGAGCGTTATTTTTTAACAGGAAAAAACATAACAAATGCTGTAAATCAAGGTACGAGAATATCACTTCCACTTCCAATGCTTTACAGAGACTCTAACATAATTTTTGTGTATTAAGTTCCGGACTGGGACTTGATGTCCGGGGGTGGTGGTGGGATCGAACTTGAACCAACGGGCTTAAAATGCCCTAGTAGTACAGGAAGCGTTAAATCTAGAAATAATATAGTTATATGTTATAATCCCTGACATTTTTAGAGTATTACATAATTATGTTTGGGTTTAAAGTGAGATGAAGAATAAAAATATGAAAGGAAAATACACATCATAATTATATTCCGTACCTTTATATGTCAATGACTCTGGAAATCCTCGAGTCGTATAATAAGATGCGATTAGTTAGTTATCCAGCTTAAACACGGCAAGAGCGAGGTAATGTGATTCCCAAATTGTTGACAAGGTTTTTTTCTTCAAATTTGGACCTTAGAATACGGTGATTATTCAACCTCTAGCAAATGATGTTGGTTAGCCATTTGGGCCTTAAGGTTAACAATAATTTCCAACGCCAAATTTAATCAAAATCTGTCCGACACAGCGGCACTCCTGTACGAATATGGATGAAAAGACGGACGGACAGACAGGGGAAGCCTATAAAAGCTATAACATTTCCGCAAAACACTCATAAAAGATGTGGAATATTTATGAACCAGCCTAGAAGAGGTATTAAATAAGAAAAATGCAACAGCCGAATTTATCGACTAAACAAATTTGAATATAAATTGAACATTTTCGATTCATTAGGATGCAGCTGCAGTGCAATTGCGGATATCTGTGAATAGAGAATAATTTTAATTTGCGACGGTATAATTAAAAATTCTTTCAACTGTATAAAGAATTGCCAAAGTAAAAAAAAACTCGACAAAACATCAGTAATTGTCAAAATTGTTGAAGTACTTTTAGTCACACTTTGGTACGCCTTTGGGTGTTTCCATCTAATCTCTAGTTGGTTGGATTCGGAGCGAAAAGGGATTTAACATCGACAAAATTCAAACGGAAACGGATATGTTACCCGATAAGGATATGCAGAACGAATTCCTTGCCGGGAAAGTGTTCAAAGCAAAAGAACAAAAACGGAGAGACCGGTCAAGTGAGAGAATTGATGAATGGCAAAAAGTAAGAGGTCACGCCGCTTAAAAGTCTCTCGAACAAGAGATTTCTCTCTCTAAATGCTAATCGCCGTACGCGTGACGAACACGCCGCGTGGGTATTGCTCTCTTGCGATTTTAACGCCATCTATCCGCACCGGTTGGAGAGAGAGAGAGAGAAGAAAAAAAACATTCTCATCTGGGCGGATTACTACTCTCACTTGTTTTCCGTTTCCTTCTCCCTATCTTCTCTTTACCCTCCCCCGACTCTAAACCGTACAAACTAACAGTGTGTACATATTTTTTTCCCTTGTCGCCTGCGACGCGATTACAAAAAAAAAAGAAAACGGCGGAAAGGGGCGGGTTACCTTTCGCTCTCATCGTTCCTTTTCAACAAGAAAAAGAGAGAGGATTGTCTCGCTTCAATGGGATCTCGGTTCGCGTTCGTTTTTTGTTTTCGTTTTGCAGCGCGAGCGAACGGCTGGACTTTAGTTTGAGAGGCCGAGCGGTCTGCTTTGCTCGGCGCGAATTTTTTGCTCGCATATTTTCGTTCGGAATGAAAATAAAAAAGATGAGGAAGACGTATACCTTTTCGGCATTGCGTTTCCTGCTTGTTTTTTTTCGTCGATTATTCCTTGCGAATGGCGCTTCGATGGGGAAAGAATGGAGGCGAAACGTAACGGAACATGGGTAGACCGGATAGCGCCGGTAAAATTAGGAAACAATGCGGCAGTATGGAGAAGGGAAACAGGCGTCTTTAGTATCGTTAAGACTTTCAATCGACAGGAGCTAAATGGTCGTTATGACCTTCTCTTAGTAATTGTTGAGTTAGAAATTTTGTTTGCGTGAACTTGCAACAAAGTAAGCCCGAAGCATCGGGACTAAATGGAGTAAAAGTCCTTGTATCCGACTTCTAGTTACCTAATAATTCCAGTTAACCGAATTTGTAGACCATGAGCATAGGTTTTTACTGCAGGTTTAATTTTATTATATCATGCATAAGAGTATTCAAATTCCTGAAGTTTCAAAAATTCTTGCCTGGTATTACTTATGTATTCCAGCCAAGGTCTTCCTCATCTCCGTGATTTTCCTTCGATAATCGATTTTAAAATGTGGTCCTATCTTAAGACATGCCCTGTCTATCTTGCTTTTCTCTTCCTTATTACATTAACTAGACTTCCTCTCTCTGGAATTATTTCTATAGTTTCTAAGTTTTTATTTTAATTTTAAATATTCAGTTAACTTTCGAAATTATTGTCCAACGTCATATTTCGAAATCTTCTATTTTCCTCCTATCGGCAACTCTAGAAGTCCATGTCTTTCACCCATGCAAGGTTACACTCCAAACAAAACTTTTGATAAAATGCTTTTCCTTGCCTACCCGTATTTTGTTAGTTTTTATTGGATTTTCCATAGTATGGCTTGCAGGGTAGCCATCATAGGTAGTTAGGATTGTTCACACCGTAACTGCCACATTTTAGTGAATGAGTGAGAAGCTCCTTGCGCAGTTTTATCCTTATATCTCATCTTTTAAAGATGATTACGATAGCAGTGCAGTCGTTACATTCAATTCTATAAATCCTGAGACCTGTCAATGTCTCTTTGCCCCTTAATAACGCTCCCAGCTCTCATAAATGTCCTTCAAAAGTGCCACATCAAATTATTTCCGAAAACAAACTCAAGATAATGCTCCTCTTTATAAGGAAGTAAATTTTTAAAAAGAAAATTCTCAATGAATGTCGACAGAAAGTCTTTCATTTTCGAGGTAAGGCCAACTATTTACGAGCAACAACTATCCAGACTGCATTTGTGTATTACTACTATCAAAGCTCCGTTGGTTCTTAGTTGAAGGGATTAAGAGTTTTCTACGTCAGTGTTTTTCAAACATTTGTGTCGCGACCCAGTGGAATTCCTCGCGACCCAGTCGAAGGGACGACACAAGGAGAAAAACATGTTATTAATTCAGTTTTCATTAATTCTCGATAAAAAATCAACTCATGCTAAAAGATTGGCGTTTGTATAATGAGAGCATTAAGTTTTCTGTCATTTTTGATACATTTCAGCTGGATATGCGTTGAGTGCTTAGATTTTCCTCCTGAGCCTCGCGACCCAGTAATGGGTCGCGACCTCAAGTTTGGAAAACACTGCTCTACATCAGCAATAGAAACTATGAGGGTTACTATATTTCACGATGAAACTATCTCAGAAATATCGCGTAAACGATTTTATTATCCGCTCCTATCATTACATATCATACTTATCAGGAATAAGTTTTTTCAATCAGATTCTAACATTTGAGAAGAATTTTTAATAGCGGAAGTCTTATAGTTAAAACATTCGTATTGTTCTCCATATCGAAAATCTGTCTGTTCAAAGGCTACAAGAAATTTGGCGAGACCAGGTGGGAATTTCGGCTTTTAGGCATACTTAATCATTGTTTTCAATTGGAATTAATTCTAAAAATCAACACTGATGACGGCTGCTTTGTAGCTGAAATGTGCATCTGGTATTTCTGAGCTTTTTATGCCTATAGGACTGGCATAGTTTGTCAATTTTATTTCATTCATAAAGTAAACTAGGTAATTCTTTTGTAAACTCATTCACATTTCATATTAAGAATTTTATCTAAACATCTTATAAAAAGTGGCGAGGAAAGATGTTTAAGCCTCGCCAATTTAACTATAATTTATCATTCTGTCCTATGTATTTTCTTGTGTATTTGTCTATGAATTGTTTTGTTAATTGTTAAATTGCCCTGAAATGCACCGAGAATCTCATTTTATGGTACCTGCTCCATAGATACATTTTTCGTTGATTTTATTTTCTGTGTTTTAATTTAATTTGTGATATCCAATAATGGCGAAAATAGCCGTTGAACGTGATAATGCGGTATTACCAGTCTATGCAATGAAAATCTTAGGCCGGCAGTGCTTTTATTGCAGAACATTTTCAATTTGTTTAGGATTTCTAGCGAAGGGGAAGTTCGTACATTGCCCTGGGACCACCTCTCTCTATCTCCTGCCCTTCAGACTGTGCAGCCACCTTTAAATCTCCTTTAAGGCCTACCTTTTCAATCACCCTCTTTCCCCCTTCCACCACTCTCTCCTCCTCCTTCTTTCCCACCCTCCTTTTCAACTCCCGATCGCTACTCTTCACTCTCCTCCCGCCCTCTCTCTCTCTCTCCTCTTTTCCTCACTCACATCACATCTCCCCCTCTTCTTCCACACATCTCATCTCCCCCTTCCGAGGTCTCACCTTTTTTCGAACCGAAAGGGGGGGGAAGGGGGAGGAAAAGGACCCTTCCGCAAATCCTCGGCACTAAAGGAGAGAGAGAAAGAGAGAGTGGTGAGGGGACAAGGAGGGTTTTCGGAAGGGAAGAGGGAACGCTCGCGCGCTAACTCCCTTGCGCGACAGCCCCGGCAACCGGCGAATCTTGGGTCCACCTGCCCTCCTCCCCTCTCGCCTCCTCTTCATTCTCCCCTCTCTTCCCTTCTCTTTTATTTCTCCTCCATCGTTCGCTTCACCTACCTTCCTTCTACCTCTCACTCCTCGAAATCCGTCTCCCCCTCTTCCTCGCTCCCTCTCTCTTGCGCCACATTCGTCTTACCTTAAACTCGGATCTCGTACCCATCTTCCCCTCTCCAACTTCCATGTCCTTTTCTCTTCTCCCCCTCTCTCTCTCTCTCTCCATATTTCCTGTTACCGTCGTTCTGCTCGTCTTTCATCTGCCTTCTCTCCGTCATTTCCCTCTCTCGCTTCCTCAAATTTTCTGTATCTTTCTCTATAACTCGCTTTTTTGCTCTCTCTCTCCCTCTCCCATGGCGATCACCTTAGCAACAGTACCTCTTCCAAGAATCGCGCAACTTTTTATCCCACATATACTTTTATTGGTTGGAAGATAGCTCCTCTCCTTCTTCATTAGGTTGGTCGCTTTTCACTAACCCTCTCTCTCTTTCTCTCCTACTCTCTCGCAATGATCTATCTTTTTACGAAATTTACTTTAGTTTTTAGAACTCGCAACCAAAATATTTTTCCCCACTTTGTTTTTACAAACAATACTGTGGCTCGATACTGAAAAAAATGTGTAATCTTTCAGTGCTTGTCTTCTCCCGGTGAAAGAATTAGGGATCTCTCATTTCCTGAGTTATATCTCCAGTAAATTTCAAAATTAAATGAGTGAATTATTCTGGTGCCTGTAATAAAAAGGCACAAACAAGACCTAAAGAGGTTATTATATTACAAATGTTCATTTACATTATAACATTCGTCGCATTCATAAATGATTCTCATTATCTTTACATATTAATTCGAATTTAATTTACATACATGAATATCAAGGTGAGCTATGGCCCATTTTTTCCAAGTACTTAAAACCATTTATAAAGATTAAGCGTCATCTGATAAAAACGGAATATATTTTATAATCATATAAAAGTTTTATTTTTGTATAAAAGAAATTATGGTGGCATTAAAAATTGTTGTCATTAATTGGAAGCGTGAATTCTCTTTTCACCCTTCGATGTAGAATTGATGTTGCGTGCAACTGGCAATCACTCCGATGTAAACAACAAATCTATTCCAATAAAAATATTCATGTATCAATGCTAATTTCATTAATGTGTATATTTTCACATTGTATTTTTTAGACCACAGACAGCTGTTTACGCTGACATTTCAGTAAATAAATTTAATTTTTTTGATGATACTTTGGAATTTAATTGAAAAGTACACCATGATTTGAAATGATTGCAGATAAAACTTAGGCGGAATTTTGATTTATCGTTAATTATAATTTTGACTTTATTACTTTATTCAGCTCGAGAAGCTAATGGATTCGACCACTAATGGTTTTAAATAATGTTAAAATTTTGGTGCAATCCCGGATAAAGCGGATTGATTTACTGTTCATCTAGCGATAAATATCGAGTGAGAGAGAGAGAGAGAGAGTAAATTTGAAAATGTACAGGACCGTCCCGAGATTTAATTTCTCCTCCTCCTGGGCAGGGTTAAAGGGGAATATGGACTGCCTGGGGAAAGATCTCAGAAGCTTCCTTCCAGGAATCCTGCTCACACTTTTTTCCCCAATCGGTTCCGTCAAAAAAAAAAATAATAATCGTATCCTGCCTGCTACCGCCATCCAGAGAGTCGCATCTTTTTCGACATTTCGCTTATCTAAATTGTAATATTCCAAGAAACGGGCCGAGAGAGAGAAAGATATACGAGGACCTAATTTTTTCCTTCCCTTCCAAATAATTCGTCTTATATTCTCTTCTTTCTTCCTCAGTAATTCCACTTCGTCGCTTCCTTGACAAGATATGACATTGAATCATTCGCATGTACTCTCAAAAGGACATTTTATTAGTCTATCTTAATGCTTGTGGGAAACAGGGCGGGTGGTGTTACTATTTTATAGCCATTATTCCTGTATATTTTCTTTTATACAGGTTTAGGCTACAACGCTTGCTATTGACAAACTATGTATCTCAATTGGACGTTCTAAGGTTGGGAAAACCAGTCGCGCAATTCGGTTGCAAAGCGGTGATTTACCAATAAACTGGGCACCCTCATTAATACGAGCAATAAGTACAGCTTTGACTCGTTGATTTTCAATGAATCAAGCATATCTCCAATAGTTTTCGTTTGTATTTCTCTTGTAAACTTTGTGAACAGAAACAACTCTGTAAACATTAGCGTTTTATCTTTAGTTACCCATAACAAGCCTAACCACTATGCGTTAGAACAGTGGTTGGCAACCTTTACTATGTGGCGGGCCGCATTGGTGGTTGCGAATTCTTCGGCGGGCCACATTAACAACTTGCAATGTGGCCCGCTTGGCCGGATGAGACTTTAAATCGAACGTTAACTAGAGATTCTGAGGGGTCTCATATCAGTGGAAATCACGTCTAATTTAGATTTTTTGGGTTAACGCTTCAATCTCAAGTGTTTTATTGTCACAATTTGAATATATGTGATATGAATTTGTGTGTTAAATTTTACGGAACTCTTTTTAATCATAGCTTCGCGGACCTCATAATACACTCTCTTGAGCCACATGCGGCCCGCGGGTCGTAGATTTCTCGCCACTGCGTCAGAATATTTCAAGGTCCGTAGGAAAGTTCTCTTCAAAAATGTTCCAAATCGTGAAGCAATTGTATGAAAGTGCGAAATATACGCAATTTCTATTATGCTAATTGTAAGATGGTACATATTCTCAGCATTATTTCAGCAAGTCTTTAGACTTTCTTCGCATCTCTTCTTTCTCTCTTCCCACTGCCCCGTCGTCCTCATTTCAAGTAGCTGTTTCACCCCGTCTCATTATGTGAACCCGGGCAGGGCATCTTGCACCCCATCCCACATTTTCATCATTACCCCACTATCCCTTTCCCCGCCTCACCTCTCGACTCATTAAGTACCCACCCTCTCCCTCAATCTTCCCTATAACCCTCGCGCACACACGCACGATTGAAAGAAAAACGCCCATAACCTCCTCCTACCTTCCGCGCTCCTTCCTCTTTGCCTCCGAAAGACTACTCACACTACTCGCTTCACGCACGCAGATCAACCCAAACCGCCTTCACCCGACTTCGTGCATTTCCGTCGTCGCTCGGGTCCAAGTCGGGGAAAAGAGGGAGTGGGCCAGAGGCGGCGGACGGGGCGCGGCGGGTGGGTGAGCAAGCGGCGCGCGGTAGGAGGGTAGTAGGGGGAGGGGTTCTTGCGGCTTGCGTGAAGGAGTGGGGGGGAATACGCGGAGGAGGGGATGTAGAGATAGAGAAGGGGAATCGGGGAGGAAGGGAAATGAAAGGGGTGAGGAAGGGGAAGATCGAGAGAGAGAGAGGGGTTTCTGCCCGAGTCAGAGCTCTCCGACTAGCGGCGGAGGGAGGAAGGTAGAAGTGGAAGTGAGCGTAATCGGTGGTGTCGCCCCCCCTTCCCCCTCCTCTCTCATCCCCCATCCCACCGCACACACGCACGCACAGTAAGGACCCACACCCTCTCGAGAGAAAGAGGGGGAGAGACGCACAAACACACGCAAGACTCGGAGGCGGGTTTCTCCCCTTCGGTGGTCAAGGAAGCGGCGGGGGCGGAGAGGACGGCAGCGGTGGGCCACACGCTCCTTCGGCAGACTCAGTATCTCGCTCACCTCCAACAGGAGAGGATCACGCAACGGTCTTTCGACGCCGTCGGGAGTTAAAAAAAAGACCACTTAATTTCTTCGCGTTCATCTTTTTTCCGCGAAATACTACGCCGAGGACGACGCAGGGTGATGGACGATATGAGGTTTAATTTTTTGTGTTTATCCATACGAAAAGAAAAGGACCGGGACAGTGTTGTTTCCTTTTGACTCCATCCGTGGCAGACGTCTTATGTTTATTCCCGTCATCACGTGCCCTGTGATACCAGTGATAGACAAGTTTTTTTTTAATTTAACCGTGTGTCGGCGTTCTTTTATTTATTGTTTTCGTTTTTATGTCGTAATTGTTTTTGGAAAACGATCGACGGTGTCGCTACGTTGACGGAGTGCATTTTATTTTGGTGAAGAAGACAATCGCATGAGACTACAGCGAAGACCTGCACGGACTGTTTGCCATGCTGTTTTGAAACGGCAGCACGGACGTCGCGGACTGCAGTTCAGTTAACGGCTTTTGTTTTTCTACGACTGCATTACGAGTGAGTGTTTGACGAGGTTTTTTATTGTCGTTTAACGCAGACAAAAATGTTGGTTTTTAAAAATTACGGTGCGTGTTTTATCGCGTTAGGTTGTATTTCGCGTGTCATTAAGTTCCGTGCCGTCACGCGTTTTCAATGCCCGCTTTGGGTCGATGCGTCTCGAAATCGTGGAGTTACTTCTTCAACTTTTCGCTATACAATCGGGAGACGTTTTAATTCGGCGCGTTTTAGGAGCGGTTATGCGTCTTTTCGTTCGCGACTGTTCCCAGAACCACGGCGTGCGTTTCGCCGGGAGAATCGGTATGGCGAAGTGGTACGCGCGGCGAGCGCGTGAGAGTGGCGGTCTGTCTTGCCGGAGACAGCCCAGCGCTCCTCCCGGTTACCCCCGTCCGCCCTCCCGCGCTCTCTCTCTCGTTCGCTTCCCTCAAAAGCGTTCGCGGCCGAGTAAGTCCGGGGCCGACCACGTGTACGGCCCCTTCTCATAAGTCCCTATAAAGAACGCGCACGGTGTTACAAACGGACGGTTCGAAAGAGCGAGAGAAAAAAGTAATCGACGCTTGAGAGGGAGAGATATTTTTCTTTCTTCCCTCGGTGTAGACGAGTGTAAAATTACCACTTAGGTGTGCACTTCCGTTAAGTCTCTGTCTGTCTCTCTTACTTTCTGCCAGGAGTGAAAAAAGACCGCAAAGCGGATCTTTTGATGAGTAGAAATCGCATTTCTCTCTCTCTCCCGCGTGTCTTTTGGATCGGAATTTTTCTATCGGGAGTTTTTCCACTCGTTACGGTTTAGGCGGCGGAGTACGGTGAGTAGTTTTTTCAGGGAGAGCAAATGAATTCAATGTTTCTCTCCGGAATTTTTCGTCGCGAACGCGACAGATTTTTGGATTTTTAAATTTACGGTTCCTGATTGGATTGGGTGTGCCTAAAACCTCCCGGGAGGTAAAATTACAATGATGCTGACGACGTAAGTTTCGTGCGCCTAAAAGAAAGTTTTTTTAGACTTATCGATATTGATGACGTTATATATATAATCAACGTGTGACGAATTGCCATGTTTAATTTTTTAGTATGAGGATGCCGTGTCTTGCCTTTCGTGTTGTGTTTGGTTCGGAGAAATTTGCTGTGCGATCGTTTTAACGGAATTATACTGGTGATAAAGCTACGAAGTATTCCGTCTTCCATCTTAGGCCGTTCCATGCCCAACTACTCGGAAACCCGTCCCACATGTGCGAGTTAGCATCCGGCATGCGACAAATTGTTGACATTCATAAATTAACGTATTTTTTCGTAGAAATGTTTTGTTCATCTTTGAAATTAGGGTTTTTTATGTGACATTTGTCTTTGACAACAAATAGTGTATAAGTTTAAAACCGCAAATTAAACTTGGCTCAATCGCTTTGTTAATGCTGCATATCTCGCGTTTGGTATGGCGTATTTGGTGACCTAATCCTCAAAAGTTGGGCGAACGCAGAAATCCTTTCGAATACGTAGGGCCCAGGTATTTTAAAAGACACTACGCAGTTCGTCTCATTCGAATTCGTCGACGCTTCACGAGCAACTTTCGGATCCCATTCTTTAAAGAAAAAGGCCCGGGTTTTCTTAATTACCCACCGTTCCGTTCACCTCGACACGTGCCTCGAAAAAATCGGCAGTGAATGCTTTTAATTAGTGTGACGGCTTAATTTTTCCGGATCGGTCCGCTCGCATTTCGCGCGCCCGGCTGCCCCGGAGTTCCTCGACCGGGTTCTTCCTCCGCATTCGCCTGCCTCTCCCTCTCTCTCATCCTCGCTCCGTCTTTCGCGGAAGGGAAGATCAAAACATTTCTTTTTCTGCCACCGAAATTTTTATTTTTTCCATGCGAGTTAGCTGCGGGGGAGGAATGAAGGAATTAAGGAGAAGGGGTGGAGTTTTTTTTTTAAACAGCAGCGGATCAGTCAAAATGCCGCCATCCCTCCTCCTCCCCCCTCGCTTCCTTACGCCTACCATTGATGCCATCAATTCTTCTTTTGTTGTTTTTTCCTCCACCCGACCGCTATTCAATTATCTCCCCCTTGTCAAATGCTTCAAGACGGATGGATTCCTATCGACGAGGCGAAATTCTCTGGCTTCTACGCTCATCCGCCCCCCCCCCTCTTTATTCCCACTCCCAACGCATCTTCCCCTTTCGAACCCAGGTTATTTTTTATGGGCTCGTATTCGTAAGCGCTGATAAGTGTCTGAAAAAGAGAAGAGGGTTAGAAACTTTGTCGTTGTTCTATAGTAGCTAAAGGAAAGGTTACTCTGTGAACGAACCGTTTGGAGACGAAAAAAAGTTCCAATAGTAGCGTCAGGTTCGGTTCGAATCAGGTCTTTGTGTGGTCGCTTGCATTGTGTGTGGGTGGTTTCGCAATGTGTGTTCGTTGTGCATTACCCGACTTGAGTCAGCTTCCTTTTCGCCGTCTTTGTACGTAAAAGTTCCCGAAGGTGTAACCATTATAAAGTTCTGCTTCCTGGTAGCGGCGAGGATAGCGACGGCAAATCGCGTCCGCGCGATTCGGTGTCTCGCGTCTCATTTTTCAATGCCCTCCCTCGGCGTCGTCGCCGATCAAGGTTTCTTTACTCGACGGCACCGCTTCCGTCAGTGCGAGCGGGAACCGTGCGTCGCTGCGTTAAGAACGGCGCCCTTTCGTCGATATACACTTGTGGATCTTCGTCCGCGGCGATTGGCCCTTTTACAGCTGCTGTCCGTCGTGGGAGTGGAGAGGAAAAAAGTTCGTCTCTCTCTCTCTCCCACTCACACACTTTCCGCGTCTTTCAGGGAATCGGGGCCACTGGGGCACTGCGGAGAGTCCAGGAGTCTTCTATCTGTAGCTTCCCTCCCTCTCTCTCTCTCTCTCTCACTTCAACATACTCCCTCCCTCTGCATCAGCGTCTTCCTCTTCCTCAGGGGAATCCCGAGGAAAAAAACGTCCAACTATGAAATACGTGTAAATATTCCCCCGTTTTCTGCTCGGAGGGGAGGTCTCGAGCTGTGGTAAATTCGAGAAAAAATTGCAACTCCGGCCGTCGCAAAATGTTAATTGCTGCCGTGTTCTGCCGGCGTGGATGGGGTAGGAAAAAATAAATCCCGTTCCGGAGATTCGTTTCGGCAGGTTTATTTTTTTTCCTTTTCTCGAGATCGCTAATTGCTCGCGCCGGCTGGAATTAAAAAAAAAATTCTCCCGCAACGTTTCCGAGTTTGGATCTTTACTCAAATCGAGCTGGTGTTAAAATTTCTAGCTCGGCTCTCGTAGGCCTTATGGAGATTGGCCGGAGATAGCGGTGTTAACGATGTAGCGTTTATCTTAACGAAACGATCACTTTCCCTCGATTAGCGGCTCGGCGCTTGTCACCTCCCGCCACACGCCACCGGACTGCCGGCTATAATTGCGAACGTAAATTTAGTTTGGAGTTCTCTCTCGATTCGATCGAGATTTCCGCACTGCGCGAAAAATATTTGCGCATTCCGGACGCTAATTAATGCAGCGAACTGTTTGAGGTTGTTTGGTATCAGCTGAGTCTTGCACGGTAGGATTTTTAGACGACTGGTGAGGAATGGATACCATCTGTAGCAATGGGAAATATAATATAATATGGCGGAAATTTATTTATCAGACCGTTTTCGTCGGCTTCGACACACATTTCCTTGGGATTCGATGATTTTGTTGATCTTTCCGCGATTTTCGTGACTAAATATTTTAAGTTGGTTTAAATGCTACGATGCCATTTGCGGGAAGGTTCGATTTCCGGTAAAAACTGTCCTATATGTCTTTAGTTGATTGTATTTGGGAATGAATCTGATTTCCTGGATTTCCACCCAGTCTAGTGAGTATCGCAATAAGGTGTATCATAGGCCTCTTCGCAATGCAGAAAACCACATCTGTAGTAATCCGGTAGTGCGGATTCCTGCTGTATTTCCCCACCATAAGTTTCCTCGAGGGTTTTGAAATGCGTTCAAGCGATCTTTCTTTTTTGCTCTTGGTCCATCTCAACCGACTCGTCCTCGCGGTTTCGTCTCAGTTTTTTCTGCCTGCGCTCGTTCTTACCCGTCCTCGCCTCTTCAACTTGATAATCAATCATCCGAGACCTCGAGCTTAATTGCACGCGCGAATTTGCGTCCATTAACACCGTTGCACCAACCTCGGATACGCAATCTTCCATCCGCCTCCCTCAAAGCTCGGACCGACTAACCCTACAGAGACACCTAATTCCCATCCTCCTCTCCACCTCCACGCATCCTCCTACCCCGCCCTTTCCGCCTTCTACACTCCTTTTTACTCTATCTCATACCCACGCTCCCTACGCCCCTCCCCGACCTTCCCATCCCACATCCGACCCCTCCCTCGAATCCAACCCCGTACATCCAACCTCCTTCCGACACCAGCAAGGATCCCTCCCTCCCTCCCCCTCTTCCGCCCCGCCCACCCTATTCTTCTCCGTCCCCTCTCTTTCCCTTTTCTTCCTCCTCTCTCTCTCTCTCCCCCCCACCACACCCTCCTCCTCCCCCTCCATTCGCCGCCTCCACCCCACCCCATCCTCTCCGCACTCCCTCGCACAAACCACGGGCACTCTGTCCCCGGTCTCCATCCTTAACGGATCCTGCTCCAAAGCGTCTGCATGTGTGAGTGGGTACGTTTGCGCGCGTACCGGAATCTTCCGAGGGAAGAGTTATCGGTTTCGACGATACCTGTCGCGGTTCTTAATTATCGGGAAGGTTTTTTAAACCTCTTCTTCGGACTCCGTCGAATCTTCGAGGGGAAGCGGAGAGATCCACGGCTTCACCTCTGTTTTCCGCGTGTTCTCGGACGGTTCCCGCCCTGCTTCGCCCGCAGCATCGTTCTGCCGGTAGCAGTAAGTGTCCTCCGGCGGAGATTGGAAGCGTTTTGGATGGGTGTGAGAATGTGTTCTTTCCCCGGACGCGTGGGCGTCGACCGTTGCTCCCAGAGAGAGAGAGGTGCCGATTAGTGAAGCGAGAGGAGGAGTGATGGTTCTCGCGGAGGATCGACGTGCCTTTGTGGAGTGAATGTGTTTTTTTGTTCGTCCCCGACCGATAGGCGATTTTTTTAACCTTCGGTTCTCGGAGCGAGGTTCGGAGAGGGTTGGGATTAGGGTTTATTAGCCACCGCGAAAACGTGCGGAGTTTCGCAACTCGCCGGGGTTGAATTTTCGTTGCGGGGGTTGAGGGAGAGTTTTGGCGTCGGACTTTTATTGAACTTGTATATTGTCCTCTATGTTCAGGCCCGGGTTCGAATGATTTGTGCGTGTTATTTTTTACTCACGGCTTTGTAACGCAGGAAAGGAATATGTGAGCTGTTAGATTTTCCTAATTTAGAGACTGGAGATTATAGTGTTTTTTACGCAACGTAGAAACGTTTATCAGAACTTAAGTGTTCATTTAATTTCCGTTTTTTATTCTTGTGAGATAACTAAGGCAGGCTTTAGTCGATGAGTTTGAACGATTACTTTTGCGGAAACATATGGCCTTCGCTTAATTTTTGGAATGGTGACTACGCTTGTGTTCATAATATGGCTGTGCTGATAACGCAAATATGAGATATTTTTATTAGCAATAAAATAAAGCGTAAAGCGTTCGGATTTTCCTTATAGTATCTGTATGAATTCGATGATGGATCACGGGTTGATTAATGAAAGCAAAGGTCAGTGATACAGGACATTGCAGCAGGTTATAGCTTCGGTGTTAGCGTTTCACTATTCAAGAGTTTTATAAATTAAAATAAAGTATATTAATATCATTAATACTTACTTCACGAATCCCGCATTTGTAGTCTGTTAAAAGTTATAAGGTTCGAAAGCACGTGTCTGCCACGGATCCGAATTGATGCCTTTCATCATTGATATTTTTCGTTCCATTTAATCATCTCCAAATGTAGATTTTGTATACATGAATTCAGGATATAGTGACCACTTTGTTTTTATAATGCATATGAAAAGAATAAATATAGCCTATAACTTTGTATCAAGTTTTGTTGTGGTGGTGTGCATAACAATCCTGTTTTACGCGCGGGAATTAGAACCATCTCGCGTATAAATTCACATTTTTGGTATGCTAAGTGAACGTAATTGAGTCGTGATATTTTTATCGTTAATCTCATGGGATTAAAAGCCATTAGCGGTGAGCATATTTTAGAGGTATCAAATATTATTTAAATTTGTATAAATGTGTAATTTTTCTTGTACTTTCATGGAAGATTAAATCGTTGAGAATCGTTTGTTTTATGCTAAATAAGTTAACTCGCAATCGGCCTTCTATGCGGCAATTCGTATAAGGGATCTTTAGCGAAAGATCACAGCGAAGTTTTCCATTATATGCGGATTCTACTTTGTAAGCTTACAGCCTTGCGGAGATTCAAACGATCAAACGGGTGGATAGGATTGCCCAAGTGATTCTGAGAGAGGGAGAGCCTAATGGTCTTTCGGTAAACACGTCTCGCTTCTTCATGATATATTGTTGTTTTTTCAAGCGCACGTAACGGGATGACAGCCTAGCGGCTATTATCAATAAAATCGTCTGGCTTGAATTTTTAAATCGCGTTATTGTTTCAATAACGACTTTCGCTCGGAAAAACGACCGTTCAAGAAATCATCTTTCCTGCAGCTTCGTGTAATACCGCTTTGAACGATCTCTCCTCAATCTGTTAGTTGAGTGTGAGGCCCACCAGGGGGTTCTGCCTGGTCTTGCACCATTAGGTGAGAAGCGGTTATCGGTTCCAAAAATCCGTTGGAGATTTTTTCAGTTTTCACGGCTTGATAAGGGTTGTTTGTTTGGTGCTGGCACTTCGGGTAATCGCCGGCATGAATCAGGACCACGTGTAAGACGTAAAATATTTCAGAATATCGCGAAACTGCTTTCTCCTCGCGTAAACTACCATAATTTGATCGGATCATTCATCTCGGTAAATGGTTTTTCATGAGTATTTTTACGGATAAAAGGATAAGAGTAATCTTTTTTGCGCTCATTAGAATGTATTACTTCGACCTGGAGATTCGTCTGGTCTTTTTTTCGTCGTTCGTTTAAAGATAAGTACTATTTTCGGGGTAACAAATGATCCAAGGTTTTCGGGTGTTAGCGGAACATGCACGAGGCGTCCGTTCAAACATTAAACCTGCTTCCTGTTTTGCGTCGTCAGCTGTTCCGTTTCGGAAAGTTTAGCTTCGTGAAATCTCCTCGTGAGTCGATTTAATCGGGGATCAAAAAGGACTTCGTCCTTGTGACCTTTCCGGCGACCGACCTGCCTCAATGGGTCAGTCACGGAGATTTGAGGAGGCCTTCGCTTTTACCGACGGGTTCGAAATTAACGGTTCGCTTCATATGGCCTCGCAAATTTCTCTCCGACTTCTCCTGCCCGGTCGTTGAATTAAAAGCGCCTCGCCTTATCTGCGAATGCGCGCATGCATGCTGCCCCTTATAAGGCATCGCCCCGGTGGCTAACATTATATATCGAGGGGAAACATCTCCGTTGCTTCTCTTTCTCTCTCGTAAAATTACCTTCGTCAGTTTGCCTCGAGGTGGTCATTTTTGGCTTAATGTCGGCTTATTTTGTTCCTTAAAACTAACTCGCCCGACTCCGATTGTGAAGGTCCGTCACGGCGTTAAGGGGCTGACACGATAAATAGTTCTGGGCGTTTATTTCGTGCAGTCATACGGAGTACTCGCGTTCTGTTTCTTGTTAAAAAATAGTCTCTCTAGTATGATGCTCAACGGAGGGGTGTTTAGGGAAGTGTTTGATCCATGAATATTTTTCGGGGCATGAATGTTTGGCTGCGAAAACTTTCTCCTGAAATAAATGGAAATTTCTAAAGAGTGAGATTTTATTTACGCTAAAAACGTATTGTGAAAGCATTTGGGATAGTTTACCATGATCGAGTTCGTGTCTTTTTGTTCTTTTTTTGATAGTGAGATGTGATTTTAGTCTGATTTTGTGAGTCATTTGCTTAAAAAATACCTATTATTGATAACGTTGTGCTTAGGTTCAGTGATCATTGTTGAACAGCTGTTATGAGACTAACAGTTATTACCTATAGTGATCCTGATTAGAGAATTCAATTTTATTTGCGTTCGATATTCTGCTTGATTAATGTGCTCAATCGTTGAAACCTCAGCCATCGTGACTGCGTGATAATCCTTATCAGCTTGTTTACGATCGTTAACTTGTTTTATTAAAAATTCTTTTTTATATACCGAGATCAGCGGCGTGGTTAGGGAACTTGAGAGCAATCGGCTCAGTTCACAAAAACACGCCAGAAACATATATCCGACAAACCCATTCCGAACGTCTTTTGCAGGGCCGGCCCGAGCTACGGGCGAGCCGGACGGCTACCCGGGGCGCCAAAGTTTTGGGGGCGCTGTCTCAATCATTTATCTATGCATGACTTCCGAGTGACTTGATGTTGGATACCGATTTATAACGACGAACAGACTAGAATCTCGATGGCATTTCTTTTAATTTTTCATTACAAATAATTTTTACAGAGCGAAGAATACATTAACATGTACTTTGTAAATATCTCAACAAACATTAACGGAGGGGGCGATGGAGTGCTATCTCGCCCGGGGCGCCAAAATTCCTCGGGCCGCTCCTGGTCTTTTTGTTTTGCTACGGAACGGTCACGTGTCCGTCAGCCATCTTTTTCAACCGTCCATTGAATAAATGCCAGTTGTGCATGCTTTTTTTATTTCCTTCCGAAGCATTCTTCTGCGTTAAGAGGATCTTATACACGCTAGTTCTATTCGCAGAAAACACAAATACTCTCTCTCCCCGTGACGAGCTCTTTTTTTGCCCGCGCAATTCTCTCTGCCAATGAGATTTACGATCAAGAGAGGCGTACTACTACCGACGCACCGAACCTCCTTTTCACCCTTCTCCACGTTTTGCTCTTTGTTTCTTTGTTGGTTTTTCGACATCTTTCCCTTCCTTCTTGCTTGGGACCTGGTATGATTGGCATGGGATTATTCGCCCCCTCACACAGCCCCCTTCTCTCCCATTCTCCCTTCTCTCCCCCTCCCCTTCTCCCTCCATATCCTCTCCCCTTTCATACATCTAGCAAAAAGAAAACCTGTTGGTCGCGAGAGTGTTGGTGTTCCACCTTCTTAGGAACGCGGGAAATATGGAAATCGCTAAATCAACCGTGAATGCTGGCAGGCGTCCAGACGCTCATTTTTCCCCGCCTTCTCCTCCCACTTACGTAGTACTTCTCCCCACCTATCACTCTATCTCTCTCTCTCCCACTCTTTCCCTCTCACTTTTTAAGGGATAATTTAAGTCGAAAATGCGTTCTACTGACGACGGGGAGAGAGTATGGGAGTTGAGATTCCCGAGTCTGAATGATATTTGGCGAAAATGGATGTGGGAGCAAGGGAGACAGGCGTTTGCCTAACAGCGGCCTTCGCAAGGTAATTGAAAGGGCGGGGAACTTACCGAGATGTGGCGCTTAGTTATGCACGAGTCAAACTGATATGCTTTCCGCATTTAGGTGTGTTTTTTTTTTGCTTTGATTTGCCAAGTATATTTATATGTAGGTGGGGATCACTTGATGGGTGGCCTTTTATTGAAATAGTCACTTAAAGCAGCGGTTTTTGACCGAAATTCCAAAAAGTTTAACTGGCGTGAGGACTAATTGAAGTTACTACAAACTTATTTAGGAAGTAAGCTATCGCTGGTTCATGTGTTTTAGGAAAGGCATCGAGTCTTCATCAGAATTGATAAGAAGTGATGGATTTTCCTTTATTGATACTCATGTTCCATATTTGTTGAAAACAGGCTGTTTTCGAATGAAAATTTCGATCGTATGATCAAGTTTTCGGCAATTTGTAGTATTTTTAGCGAGCTCGTGCGCTTGGATGTGAACTAGCCCCGGATAGAAATAAAAAGCCGCCAATGCGTGGATAAATTTTGAATAAAGAACGGAATAAACTCCAGATAGGTGGAGATAACGACAAAAAATTCCACAGAGCTAACGTCGAAGATACCCAAACAATATTAAAAGTGTTTTCATTCGAGTCTCATGATTTTCCTTTTATTTCCCGGGCATGCCTCCGCCGCATCAAATCCCGTTTCGCACGCTTGCACGTTCGCAACTTAATTGAATCGTTCTCGATCACTTAAGCGCGTAATAGTATTTTCCGCGGCGGAAGGGAGAAAAAAGGAACTTTTTCTCCAAAAACCTCTTATTCTGTGCGCTCACACTCGTCCTGCAAAAAACGTAGGTTTAAATTAATCAATTACAAGCTCCCCTTCACCCGCGAGTTTTTACCACTTTTCCTTCTTTCCCGAGAGGGAGTGGAAAAAATAATCCCCACTCCTTTTTTCCTCTTTCCCCATTTTCTTCTCCCACTCTCCTTCCTCTCTCCCACCAGAGGACTCCCTTCTTTTCTTTATATGGCCCCACTTTACGAGCGCCGCTCTTCGCTTGTTTTATTTTAACGTGACGCAACTTTCCTCTCCCCCCCCTCTCCCCGTCTCCACTCCCCTCTATGTCTCTCTCCGTCTCCACTCCCCTCTACGTCTCTCTCTCCGTCTCCACTCCCCTCTACGGCGCTTGGTGTGTGCCATGGTAACGCCCACACACACACACGCACACATACAGACACACACTCAGCCCGGGACTCGTCGCCGCGATCGCGGGAGGTCGCATGGGATGACAACACGCGTATGGGGCTAAGGGTCACGGGGTCGCCCCAACCCACGCCACCCTTTATCCCTTCCCTTCTCTCACACCCCCAACTCTCCGGCGCCTGCGTGAGTATGACGGCCGGGAAAAACAAGAGAAAAACGGAATGCGCGGGTCTCCGGCGTGTGACGCTCGGTCGACGCGATTAAAAATAAAAAGTGTGGGCGTAGAATCCTTAACTCTTTCGACCGCGTAAGTTTTTTCAAACATAATTATCCGACAGAATTGTTGCGTTTAAACTTCGATGATTTTTCCCACCGACTGTAGTTTTAATAATTCCCGGAAGATCCTTCGATTTTCGTCTGGAATTTTTTTTCTATGATGACTTTTGCCGATTGAATGTATGCCGATGTTATGCGTAGGAGGTTACGGTGACGTCAATTAGTCATTCCATTTCTGTTATTTCTCTGATCGAATGAAAAATGCTTAGTACGAAATTTAAGTTGACGGGGATACTCGAGGATGACGTCTTGATCATGCTTTACGCGAATGGCTATTTATGATTATAGGCGTTGATTAAGATTTACGCGTTGTGACTTCTACCTATTGAATCTTTTTAGAAAATTATGCAGTATTTGTCTTGAGTAATTGATGATGGGTAGAACTCATTTCACCCTTACCGCGTAAAATTAGCTATTATTGGTAAATATTATATTATACGCATAGCTAAATAAGTGCTTCATCTTATAATGTTAATTGTAGTGATCCTTAAAAATCCCCAATGCGTAAGTTTTAAGTTTAATCCGATTGGTTAAATTGCTGTCTAACTTCCTGCATAGCCTACCTATCCGTAAGATGCAGTTTCGTAGATTCCCTTTGTGAAGCATCTTATTAATTTCAGCTGTTCATTTGATCATGCCATATACGCATTTATCAAATTTAGCTTGGCGCCGCTATAGACTGCTTCGTTTTTCGCTAATTGCGAATTCAGCTCTCTAATGCTTAGCGTGCTGCATTATTTGTAACGGAGGAAAGAGCTCAACTTGTTTTTTTCCTGGCGACGCTTTTAATACGTCGCTCAGTTTGATGGGGCGGGTCGTGACAGGTCTCTCCTATTATGAGTTGTGACCCCTTGGCGTGACGGATCTCGCAACTATGTTATAGGGTCGTGAGTCTCGCATTTGGCGAGAATACGCCCCTAGTGTCTACCGGACGCAACCTCCCTGGAAAATTCGGTCGCTCTCTTTATATCTCGTGGCCGTTCGTAATTTTCACGCATGCTAGAAAGTCTGTTCTTCGACATTTTCGGAGGAATGCCGCTTCATAACGTGGTGCATGAATGAGTTAAATAACGTAACCATGGAATTGAATAAGTTGTCAATTAGGTGTGTCGGTTGTATCGTCTTCTGGGAGACATTTTCGTTCCGTAATTGAAATTGTGAGCTACCGTTTCGGGCAAATATATATTCATCCTTTACCGTTTCTCGCTTGCGAGGAAAACAATATCTATTGTTACGGGGTTTGACATATTTTTAGCCCTTCCTTCAAAGATTACTTAAATGGATACCTTATGTCTTGATTATGTTAAAATATTTCCCTCGAGTCCTTGCGAAGCATTGATAGCTTTTGAAAATTCATAGTTTCCTTATTTATGCATTTTTCATGTTGCTTGTTTTTCTCGTTGGTTGATGGTTGTGAAGTTAATTTTTATTAATAAAAATTTTAATGCTAAAGAGCTGTAGTTTTCAAGGATAGACACATCGAGCTTTTATAATTTCCTCTCAGAGGAAACAGCTGTTTTATATTCGTTAATTCGTTTTAGTGCGAAATTTGAGGAATATTATGGCTTTTCGATTATTGCGGATGATTTATTGAAATCATATTCCTCCTACTATACGGAAGAGTACGCAATGAAACAATTGTTTCGATTAATAGGTAATATTATAGGTAATGGATGAACAGTTTTCCTATGGCTATGCTAGTTTCCTAAATACTTCCTGCGCGTCGTTATTATTTGGCATTAAATTTTATTACGACCCGATTTACGCGCTTTCAAGCGCACTCGTTTCAATATCTTCGAGCTAATAAAAAAACTTGATTTAATATTCCGAATTAGACTCACAAGCATGTTTGGATGGAGTTTTGGCAATGTCTCTATGGCGTCGTAAAATTAATCGGGGCATTAATACGCATTTCTTTATTGCTTTTAAAGACGTTCGCATTAGACAAGATGGATGGAATGTAATGAAAATTTTTGCGACGATCTACTCCCCACCCCCCCCCTCTTTCTTCCACACACACACGCTCGGTTTCCTAACGCTTATAAAACGCGTGACATCTTGGTGTGAAAAAGCGACCCTTTCAACCCGAGTGCAACCTCGCCCAAATAAAATCGATTAGGTTTTTCTTTTCCTTTCATAGGCGCGCCCTCTGCCCTTTCGTGTTTTCTCCTCCCCTCCTCCCTCTCTACTCCACTCCTCTCAGTCATCTGGTCCCACTCCGCCCTTCCTTCCTCCCACACCACGAAGCCCAGCGCTTCATATACTCTGAATGTCTTGAACATAATCAATTATTGCACTAGGAAGACCGCGTCTTTGTGTACTGCGATGTTCTCGTCCACTTTCGGAGTTTAACGACAGAAGAAATAAAGGAGCTGTATCATGATACTGGAATGTAACCTATCAAGAGTAACGGAAGGTTAATTATATATATATGTGTGTTATAGTTATATCCAATTTGTTGCAAGAATCTATATATGAGTGTTAAATTTTAGAATAATGGATCACCTCTGAGAGAGAGAGAGAGAGAGGCTCCTTCGTAGCCGATATACTCTAGTTTTCTCAATCGTATTGCTGCAGATGGGAGTTACTTCAATAATCAATTACAGTGAGGCTGATTTACATTATTTATACGCTCCTGGGCGTCACAGGCACACAGGCAGACACGGGAATTAATATGATATGCTTCCGACTGACAGTCGGAAGAGTGCTGCGTACTAATCAATAGAGGTGCGTCGGCGAGCATCGCGTTAATTTTCCGTATTTTTCCTCCGCACGCGCTTTTTGTTTAACTCGGATGTTATTTTTTTAAAAGGATATATTTGTAGCTACTGCGTTAATTACTCCGCCACTCTCTTATTTCGCGTCGCATTAATGGCGTGCTAGGCCGGCTTATTTTTTCGTATCCCTTGTATGTACCTGTGCTTGGTCCGCTCTAATTAATTATCTTCCTTCCACTCTTACCGGCACGGTTTTTTCTATATAGTATCGCCATTAATTTTATTTCTTTCCTGCGTCCTTCCGCTTTCCGCTCCTCTTCTGTCGCGATGGCGTCCGTGTGTGCGTCGCACATCTTTCGATTGATCGCGGGCGTGCCGTCAGGTAGGAGGAGGAGGGGACGGACAGACGCGCGCAAAGAACCATCGTGATCGAGTTTGTTTTATTATTTTTTATATGCATGGACCGGAAACTTTCTCTCTCTCTCTCTCTCTAGATTCTTTCAAATTCATATCTGCGTCTCACTTTCAATTCCTTTCCCTCCCTCTTCTTTACTCGAACTCTTCTTTTCTTTCATTTTATACTGTTACTTTTTGTTTTCTCTGTGTCCTTCAAAGTTATGGCGCTTAACTCTGCCTCGCTTGTTCTATCAAAGTTTTTTATCTATACCTCACTCTGCTATGTTTTCTTTCCTATAACTTAACTTCTTTCTCGCTTCCTTTAAATCTGTCTTACTCTACTATTATCGTTTTTCTTTTCTCACGTATTTCTTACTCTTTCCATTTTTCCCCATTTCCTTGCAATAAATTCTTCTTTAAACGTCCTCTTCTCCATTTCTTATGTATCTCTTTCCTATTTAATTTTGCTCTTTTTTGTTCTACGTTGTTGCCTTCTGTTCCTTGCCTAATCTCTCTGCTCTATTGTGCTGTTTCCCCTTGCCGCTGATAGATATCAAGAAATAATTATCGATTCCTCCTAAAATCAAATCGAAAAGCAATTCTTTCCAATAGCCCTAAAACTTTAGGAAAACCACATGTATATTTAGTCTATGAAGTAGCCTTCATCAATGGCGATTGGAAAAGACGGTGATTCTAAAAAAGAAGCACCGCTGATGAGGGTTTCTTTGTGGCCGAAATGCGCATCGGGTCTTCCCAACGTTTTTATGTATTTAGGGTAAGGATAGTTTGTTTCTGATGATTCATGGTTTATTTTTTTTAGCTTTTAACTTTTTCTCGCCATCGATCCTTCGCGGAATCTCAAAGAAAGAAATTAGCGAATTATTGTCTTTTGGAAGGGTCACCACCACTGGGGAGAACTAAATACGCGACTTCTCATACACTCCTCCCCTCGTGATTCTGTCTATTATCTCCCTCCTATTTCATTACTTCCTTCTCTACCCTCTCTCCGCAATTTCCTCACATTCGTGCCTTGTTAGTCCTTTCCTCTTACTCCTTCACTCTCTGTCTCTATCTCTCTTCCTCCCTCTCTTTCCTCTCCCACCGTGCTCTTGGTGACCCCTCACGTCGTGATTCCGGACTGTTTGCGTCAAATCGTATCGGAGTTTTCCCTCCGTATTTTTCGCGAACGTTTCGCGACAGCGCATGAGTGCGGGTTGTTTACGTCATCGGGGCTTAACGCCTCTGCGACTTTGTTAGCTTCCGCGGCAAATCCCGCAGTCCGTTTGGGTAGGCGGGAGCTCAGTTTAAACTCGAAGAGGAAAAAGAGAAGAGGCATAAACTACGTAGACTGGGAGATGATTTCTTTTTTGTTTTCAAGCGCGAGGGCGATGCGTAAATTGATTGTCGCTTTTTTCGCGGGGGGGGGGGGGGCACCTCCTTTCCCCTCGAACCGTTCGAATTGATCGATTTGTCACCGGGGCCGTGAGGCGCCCGGCCGCAGTGTCGCGTAGGAGGGATATGCACCACGCCGTGCGCCGCTGTGGTCGTCGCGTCGGAGACCGATTTAATGCGGTTTTCGCGGCGCGAGGCAGAAGTGTTTTTATTTATCGACTGTCTATTTCTGGCGTGGTGATTTTTATTCGCCGGTAAATTCGCTGCGGACGGAGGCGGACTGACGATTAAACGGCGTTAGTTTGACAGCGTTAATTAATTCTATGCTGAAAATCTCGAGGGTCTGGTTATGGTTCGCTGAAGAGGAGGATAATAGGAAAGAACACGTGGGGTAATACGCACTAATTATTTTAACGTTGTACTTATTTCCCCTGAAATTCATTGCGATTCCGGTTTCGACTATAATGACGACGATGGTGAGATTAAGTTGTCGAAACAAGTAATTTAATAATTTACTGTGAAGATAAGTGCAACGTTAAAATTGACCATGTGCATGTTTTATTTACTGCATGGGTTCCTTGCGAAAGTTATGATTGTGACCTGGAATGGAATCTGGGCCTTCCACGTGCCGAGCAGATAATATACCAATTTGTCTATCAAGTAAGCTGGAGTCTTCATTCTCCAGTCGGGATTAGTCTGTTTGACAGCTCTGCCTTTCTGCTTCTCCACTCAAGAGTTTTGGACGCTATTTCGGCAGCGGGCGAGTATATCACATATTGCACATTTATCTCTCACTATGAACATCATTGTAGATATCTGCTTTGCGTGTAAGTGGTTAATATCGTTACTCGGAGAATTCAGTCGCGTGGTGCGTAAATCGATCGTTCAAATGCTTCTGTTTTCTCACTCTTATCATTGCTCGTTGACGTCACGGCTTTATTTTTTCCTTCCATCTCCACCTCCTATCCGTTCGCCTTCTCCCATTTATCTCACTATCTCACACCCTCGCCTTATTATAATCTCCCTTTCGCCCTATTTCCTAATCTGCGATTCTCATCTTTTCCTCCGCTCACCCACTACCACCCTTCTTCGGATGCCTCGCCAACTTCCCCTCATTTGCCCTCCGTATTTTTTCAGTTTCTCTCAGTCGTCATCGTTCTCCTTCGCCCTTTCATAACTTCCTTTCCTATATTCGCCATACCTTAGTTTATTGCACTGAGTAGAGTAGTAAGGTATCTTGAATGGGTTTCCTTCCTCATTCTATGTTTCTTCTCCTATCTATCGACAAGATCTATACCTGAGTGTATGTATGTCATGCAATGTATCGAAAAGTGATTAGAAGGTACAAAAAACCTCGATTATTCGCTTTAATTGATACTGTGGTAAACACGTGTAATAGAAAGCGACGGATATTTGATTGAATGCAAATTTAAAGGAAAATTCTTTATAAGGTCCGCTAAATACCATACAGATGTTTAATTAAAAAAGCTACATACTGCAATCCCACGAATGAAGCAGATGTTTAAGAAGAAAGAATTGTTAATATATTAAATATTGAGTGTCATGTAACACAGTAAACTTGGAAGAACATATCAATTGATCCCATTATACTAGAATTCCTTTTTCTGAGCTAACGATAATTAAAATAGGTACTAGCATAGTGGTCTTTTCATTTTTGCCTTAAAAAGTGAAGTTTTAATAACTTCGGAATTTAACTCTTCTTTCTTCCGTTTGTCACAGTGCGCATAATTTTTGTTTCTCTCCCCTTTTCCAGCATATTTATCTCCATTTTGCACTATCTTTTCCGCTCTTCGCCTTGCGTTCTGCTTCTTTATCTATTTCTCTCTCAATTCATTTGACCTCGCTCCCCAAGCTATTTCGTAAGACTTGCTTCTCTCTCTCTCTCTACTTCACTATTCACCCACTCAAACCCCTCTCTCCCTTCCACGACGCATATGCACGCACCGTGGGGACGAGAAGGGAATAGAGAAGGGGTGGGAAGGGGGAGGTGGACGGGTGGGAATAGATGCGACGGAGGGGAAGGGAGGGGTAGAGATTGGGGGCGTAGGTTTATGGTCAGCTGTCGCCTAGAGGGATGATTCTCGCGCGCGCGTGGGTGGTGGTTGTGGAGCCCGGCTGAAGAAGGCAAGAGGAGAGAGAGAGAGATGCCCGCTGCGTGGGAGTATGGGAATGGAGAAAAAGGAGGCATATCTGGCTCGAGATGTATATCTCTCTCGGGTGGTTGCCATGGATTGGCTCTATCGCAATCCCCAGGATCCTTCGAAATTTTTATTTCATCCATAAGGAGGAATGACAGCGTATATGAATGTTTTAATTTTGCGGTTACGTGCTGAGGCCAAAAGAAATTCGCGGTAAAGAGATGTTTTTATGCGATTACCGAGTTGGCTGGAAGGATTTTTAAAATGAGTACATCATGTAATTCCTATATACGTATATATTATTTTATTTCTCCGAGAGTTGAGGAGGGAAATGAATTTTTATACGAATATTTTTAAGAGATTCCGTCAATTGTTGCAATAATTCATTACAATAATTCTTAGTTTTTACTTTTCTCTCTTTGCCTTTCAGGAAAGTAATTTTTATTTTTACAAAGTAAATATAAGTTATCACGTTACTTTTCCATAATTAGGTCTTTTCATATAATAAATGAAAGGAAAGTTATAAGAAATTTTAAGTTTTATAGGAGGAAGGAGATTCAGCTCGCAATTACTGTGGAATTGGTGGCGATAGACGCTGGAAAATTTACTTGAGGAAAGCTTTCTTACTAGTTCCTTCTTGAGTGACAGAGAAGTAAGCATTTGTTACGTGGAATGTTTATTGAAATGACTCTAGGTAATTTGGTCATGATTCGCCAATATCCCATAGCGCATTTAATTCAAATTGAAAAGTTTCAAGCATCTTTTCGCACTGCGTAATCTTGGTGTTGTTCTTGCGGTAAAACAGTGTAGGTGAAATTGTAGGGACGAGGAGGAGACCAGGAAATGAGTAAAAGAAGAGAAAGAAAGAGAGGCATAAAAGTCAAAGGGATGGCAAAGATGTCGAAGATAAAGTGCGTGGGAGGTGTACGGAGGGAGAGAAGAGACAGAGGGAGGCAGAGAGGAGACAGAGGGAGGCAGAGAAGAGACAGAGGGAGGCAGAGAGGAGAAAGAGGGAGGCAGAGAAGAGACAGAGGGAGGCAGAGAAGAGACAGAGGGAGGCAGAGAAGAGACAGAGGGAGGCAGAGAGGAGAAAGAGGGAGGCAGAGAAGAGACAGAGGGAGGCAGAGAGGAGACAGAGGGAGGCAGAGAAGAGACAGAGGGAGGCAGAGAGGAGAAAGAGGGAGGCAGAGAAGAGACAGAGGGAGGGAGAGAAGAGACAGAGGGAGGCAGAGAGGAGACAGAGGGAGGCAGAGAGGAGACAGAGGGAGGCAGAGAAGAGACAGAGGGAGGCAGAGAAGAGACAGAGGGAGGCAGAGAGGAGACAGAGGGAGGCAGAGAGGAGACAGAGGGAGGCAGAGAGGAGACAGAGGGAGGCAGAGAAGAGACAGAGGGAGGCAGAGAAGAGACAGAGGGAGGCAGAGAGGTGGGAATTGAATGTGTGCAGCGAAACAGTAGGCGCGTGGGTGGAACACCTCTCCCTTCCCCTACGGCCCTTAATTCCTAACGCCCCCGCGCTGCCGCCCCATCCTTTTCCCATCCACTTATGGTTCTTTGCCCATAACTTACCGCTCATGTCCTTGCAATCCTGTTATCCAAAGGCGGCTCGCATAAAAAAAAGATGTTTAATTGATTTCAAAACGATTTTCTCGAAGGATCATCCCTCGGCGGAAAAGCCTCGCGAGCGGTTGCGCAAGTCACGTCTCCCGCGTCTTTTCCTTTTTTGTAAGCGAATGAGAAAATCAAGTCCCGGAGGGGAGTTGGAGTGCTGTCCGTTTTTTTTAAAGAGGATAATGTCCGAATCTTAAAAAAGAAAAGATTACATATTTTTGGGGCAACTATTACCTATATTGAAAGATTGTGCGCTCACTCAAAATTTTAAACGCTCGATATTTCTTTAGGAAGGTAGGGCTGAGTGACTCATCTTCTCCTTGAATTTCTCCTTACTTTGCGAACTATTTTTAGCAAATTTCTACGACTTTCCCTCGGTTTTCGTCACGTAAACAAATTCCTAATAGTTTGCTTTCATGTGGAACGTCAGTTTGATTATTATCGAATTGACTTCGTATCGAATCGCATGTCATCACCTTATAAACATTTTTCGAATCGGATCGTGTTTTCCTAATAAGTGCGCAGGACAAATAGCTTCTCTCTCAAAAAAACATACATAACCCTCGCGAGAAAAAGGATCTGAAATAGATGAAAAGTGCTTTTTGGAATCGAAACTGTATCCCCTGAGTATCGATGTTATCGTTTTTCGATAGTCGTTTCGCTCTAAATTTCCGCCGAGGATTAGACTCCCCCCATTCTATTGGAAGCAGTAGTGGGTGTTACTTAATCGATCCCTGGAAGCCGTGATGTGCTTTCATTTACTTAAAAAACTGTTTCATAAGGGTGGGAAGTATCCAGAGCGTCGTCTGTTTATCAAATACGGTGTTTAACATTATAACTTTGAAGCTAAAATGGCATATATTGAAGACTTTCGTTCCCATGTGGTACTGAAACACAGTAAGACTGTGGTTACCAAGACCGTATTTGAAACCGAATCGGTAAATAGTCAACATCTATAGCTTTAGCTTGGTAGCTTTTTTCACACGAATCGATTCTCCTTAGCACTATACGTAATTATTGAAATTCGACTTTACCAACAGTCAGGTTCGCTTTTTTATCCTTGCCGTTGAGGATGTTGTGACCAAGTGGTAATTTTTACGAGCAACACGCTTAAAGCCGTACAGCTTCGTATTTGCTTTTCAATTTCGAGCGAGTCCTTTTAACTCCTTCGAAAGTTTAATTGTTCTGCAACTTCTACTACGTAACCGCAATAATCCGAAGTTTTCTCAACTTTCTCGAAGAGAGCGACCCATTTGTCCCGGAAATGGGGCTACGTCCCCATCCGCGTTCGCCGTTCAGGGCGAGAGAGAGAGAGCACTCCGCCACCCAAAGGGAGTCGCGATTAGTTCGGGAAGGAAGGGAGTGGGGGCGGGAGAGAATTTTCGGTTGCGGGTGGGCTCAAGACAGACGAGGGCGTGGAGAGGGAGGGGGAAGAGCGAGGAAGTAGGGCGTGGTGTGGGGCGCGCGAAGGCGTGGGTGGATCCATCCTGCGGGGTCGGAGGAGGAATGGGAGTGAGTGAGTGAGAGAGAGAAGCAAGACCCCCTTGGCCGCCGCTCCGCTATTGATTAGCCGCACCGCGAGGTCACTGCTCGCGTCATCGGCCTATGGCCTTGAGCTGTAGGAAGGTCGTGGGTGGATGGGTGTGTGTGTGTGTGTGTGTAGAGTGGGAGGATGCGGAGCGCGGCGAGGGAGGGACCTCACGGCTGAAGGAGCGGCATAGGGAGTAGCGGCTGCGGGATATGGAGAGAATTAGGGTGCGGCACGGCGGGTGATGTGGGTGTGTGTCTGTTTGTGTTTATAAACATACGCACATATCTCTTAATTGGTTTAGAGTTTTATTAACGCGGATTCGTAAAAAACTACCTCGTGTTATTAACAAAATTTTGATCGGCTAAATCATGAAGGGCAAGAAAAACAATAAAGACAGATACCAGGTACCTTAGGTGATTTTTTAACTAAATGTATTTTATGCTATAAAATGAGAAGAAAAGTTGGGCATTTCGGAAAATTACTGAAATTTCTTTTTATTTGAACACATTTTTGGTAAATACGAGAATTCAGGAATTTTATTTACAAGTACTTCTGGCGAAGAACTTCTCCGTTTCAGCATATGTACTTAAATGAGAATATTTTAAAAGTAGTTTGCATGAAAGTTCGCTGGAGAACGCTTTCGTTCTTTTCGGCTCGGAGTGTGTTATAAATATTAAAATGGGTTTCATCACCGAGATAGACCCTACTTTATGCGATATTTTTGGGATTTAAATGCAGCTTTGAAGTATTACAGGAGGGCTTAGGTATACTGCTAAAATATTAAGCCTTGCCTATTATGAAATATGATAATGGAACGCTTTAAGTGTCGTAAAAGCTTTTCTGGGTGTTAGATAAAATGCATACCTATTCATGTCATTCAGAGAAGGGAGTGTAAAAGATTTTGGGTATTTTTTCAACAGATCGAGAAAGCTTCGTTAGATTTTCAATACGCCTTCTCAGGCGACCGATAACGGGACGCAAGTACAGCCATCTGTAATCGCGCGGCGCCTAAGCGATCTCCTGCAAAAGGCCACGGCAGATGCTCTCTCGCACTACACCCCAGGTCTTCCGGGGTCTTCGACTGGTTCTCTCCTAGTTGGTTCCTCGGCGAGGGGAGGATGAGAGGATGGGATGGTCAAGTCACGTGACCTTCCATTAAAGGAAGGTTTTCGCGTGTGTGAGGGTAGAGGAGGGAAAGGGTGGGTTTAGAGAGAGAGAGGAGAGAGAAAAGGTGTAGGAGGGGGAAGAGAGTACAAGAAGGGTGTTGGTGTTAAGGGAGGAGGAAAGTAAGAGAGGCGAAAGAGGATTTGCATCAATAAATCAAACAGGTGTTCAGCGGTGGGCGCCCCCGAGTAGGATGGGCGTAGTGGGGGAATGCGTGGGTGGCGGGCCCGGAGTGGGATGGGTTCGGGGCGGTGGGAATGGGTCTGCTGCATTAGCATACTCTCTTTCCCACCCACGCTAACCCTTTCCCCTCATTGCCGCCCCCTCCACACCCCTCTTCTCCGCCCTCAACACGTGTGGGATCGGTTTTCCTTGAGAGCCTTGTCGGGTCTCCGTCATCATCGGCCATTCATTCCTCCCCTCTCTCTATCTCCTTTTCTCAACTCCCTCTCAATTTCTCTTCGCTTGTTTAACTTATCTTCCTCTCTCTTCCTCTTTGTTCTTCGTTTCATCTGCGTGCGCGCGTATACATCCCTCTTCATTCTATTGCTCTATTATGTTCGTAATTTTTTTTCAGCTTTGTCTTGCCACTTTTTCATCTTTACACATATCGTTAAACTCCGATTATCCATGTACTGATTAACCGGACGAATTTATGTTCTTAAGGAAGTTAGAATTTCTCCTGATAAAATCTCTTCTGAGCTCTATCGTTTATTCGAAAACTTTCTTACCACTTGACAAGTTTATTTATTCATTTACCGATAGCTCATAAACACAACTTGAATGCCAATTTCAACGAACTAAATTATTGTATACTAGCATGTATATTGTATGGTACACTAGTTTCAATGTTCAATAAATTGATGCATTTTCTACATGTACTTCCACTTCATTTTGGTGAATACTGTACCTGACTTCTTTATTTACATATGTGAATCTGTACAGTATTCAAAAGATTTCGAATGATTGTCTTAACAATTCAGTCCTCCGGGTTATCCGTGTTTTCTTATTTTACTTGCTTAGCCTGGCCGCAATCTCGTTAACTTTGCGACAAAATCGAGTTAGAAATTCCTATCGGGAAAAACTTGTCTTTAGGTTACATGATATTCGCGGCACTTAAGAATTCTATCGTGTTCCCGTCTTGCGTTCACCTCTGCAGGTAATTTTCCTCCCGTGCATGCGCATTTGTTGCGGGAGGGAGTCGCATAAACTTTTTTTCTGGAGCCTTAACCGATGGCGTAGGTGTTGAAACGGTCCATTGTTGGCGGGACACGTGGTCGGGACCTACAATCCCACCAGCGGTTCTTGCACGTATCGACGGTATCTAACTGAGCCACGACCATCTCTCGCTCGCTACCTGTCTTGTTCCTTCCTAGCCTATCTCTCTCTCTTTCTCCTCGCAAACCCACTCTCTCCCTTTCTCCCTACCTCCCTCTAACTTGACTCGAACTCTCTCACTCCGCCCGAAAACATTCCCGTTCGCCCATTTTGTGCGTGCGGATTCCGAACGTTCGAAACAACCTCTACCGGTCTCTTTTTTATCATATCTACATCTTTTTTCTCTCCCACTCTCCTCCCTGTTTCTTTCCACCACGCCTTTATGTCTCTTTCGGCAACAACTCCAGTTATAACCTTCTGGTAGGAATTGAGGGTAGTATTTCGTGTATGCGAGACTTTTGGCTATGAGAAAGTAAGATGATAGCAGATTGATGGCCAGTGCGGTGTTAGGGATTGTGCAAACTTGAGTAAGTTGGGTGGACTAAGTATAAAAAGTAAGGTATTAAATGTGGCAAAAGAGGGAATTTAATTGCAGCAATTAGAGAAAATGTGTGGGTTAGATTGTTGAAGCCAGTTGTTGAGTTGAGTTGATTGTTGGAGGAAATGATAGAACGGAGGATGTTAAGGAAGAGGAAAATCTGTGGGGAGGAAGAGATTTTTGTAGTGTAACAAAGGAAGATAATTATGAGAATGTGCAAAGAATAAAATACTGATTAGGGTACGTGAACCGGAATCTACAGAAACAGTAATCGGATTGATGCCTTTTACACCTGTGTTTTTTTCAAACTTTCTCTCGGGATCAATGGAAAAAATCAAAACAAAGAAGACCAATGACCGGAACTTTCCTTAAATAACTTCATTAAAGCCAATATATAATAAAATGAAACTATTTATCTAATAGGAGCAATTATTTTTCAGAATTTTCGGTATATTTAAGCTAATTGTGAGTTGAGTGCTCAGTTATTCTGGAAGACTCGCCTTCCAGTACTAGGTCGATGCCTGTATTTTATAAAACACTGTTGTAGACCGTGTCCGAGATAATGTACAGTCTCCAGCAAAACGCCGATTTTACTGTTTCCTTTTGTTCCTTCGTTTAAATTTCAATTTTTAAAGTCCCTTTAAATATACTTATCGTACCTATTCTGTAGGAACGACTTTCATGGTTAGGCTGTGTAGTAATGTGGAATTTTTTCCAATTAAAAGAAGAAACAATGGATCACTATAAAGGGTTTTTTTTAACTGTTTTTCTCCTTTGATTGGTCTTTTGGTGCTCAATCTTTGACCGAGTCCGTTTCTTTTTTGCACGTGTTTATCGCAGTTTCACGTTTCACGCTCGGAGTATCTTTGGTTCGTTACTAGGGACTGCAGTTCAACGACATCCGCCATTTTTTTCTCCGGAAACGCATTTAAAAGACAGACGTGCTCACTTCATGGTTAGATTTCATCCACCTTGTCTAGGTTTATATCGCTTAATTATTCCTGCACGTTCCCAATCTCTCTCTCTCTCTCTCTCGCACTCTTCTACGCGTTTCTCTCTGAAATGTTCGAGATTTCGCTATTGCGCGCGCCTCTCGAGGAAAAATAATACTACGGCTGGATGTGCTGCACTCCTTGGTGATGAAACTGGGAAATGAAAAGGATCGAGGAAAGTCGCAATAACGGTGTGTTAATGGGGAAGGTGAATGAGTGAGTAGGGATATGAGATCCTCAATTAGAAAGATTGGGATGGGTGGGAAAAGGCGGGGAGGAACTAAACGGGCGGATTGAGAAAGGATTGGCAAAGAGAGTTTAAAATTAACGGAAGATTGGACGCGGGAAGTCACGGATGGGGGATCTGCGGAGGGGAAGCGAAGCGGCCCGAGAAGATGGCGCGCTTGTCGCGAGACGTGTTCTGCCGTCGTTATGGTCACTTATCCAAGAGAGACTTTGCTGAGAGAAGTCTCTCGCTTGCTCATCAATCAAACCCAGCTATGATGTTGCCTAAAACGCAGATACAGCTAGCTATCAAGTTGATGGTGCTGGCCTCTACTTAACCCTTTAACGCCGGAGTTTTATTTATTTTTTCGACCTTGTTCATATTTACAAATATAGGTTCTAATTATGTGTGTTAAAATTACAAAAACATATCTGCAACGGTTCTCGGGAAAAGTGCCGTGACACGCTAGGCGGATCCCTTAGCAATTCCATCCCCATCGTCTTACCGTTTCTTTCCTAGGAAACGCCGAATGCCAAGCAATTACATCATGTTATCTCTTGAATTTAATAAAAAAAGTCAATGTTTACCATATTAGACTACCTATTCATTACTTCTTATGGAGCACATGTCTAAACAACTACACAATCAGTTTTAGGCGACTTGTCGATTGCCTTACTCATCAACGTATGGAGGGATCGCATTGCTAAGGAATTCGCCTAGCGTGTCAATATGATCACAAGTCACAAATACTGCAATACAACAAAGTTACTCTTATTGTAGTTAAATCATCATATAATTAATATATATGTAGCAAAGATTATGCAAAAGAACAAAAAATGTACATGCTATAAGCAATGTAATAAACTGTTACATAGCTTCGAAGCGGATTAATTATCAAATTCATATTCTCACAAGTCAAAAACTATAGTTTAAAGTAAATATGCAACAAT
Organism: Tanypteryx hageni; assembly: GCA_028673005.1. NCBI lineage: Eukaryota > Metazoa > Arthropoda > Insecta > Odonata > Petaluridae > Tanypteryx > Tanypteryx hageni. The sequence goes on from CM054113.1 coordinate 72,344,815, forward strand.
ATAAAAAGTTTAATCTAATCTTTTAGTAGGTATATGCTAAAAAAGAAATACAATGTATCTAAAATAAAGACAATAGCACGATTTAAATGTCGCGATGTTTGCCGTGTTCATATGATCACGCTAGGCGTTAATGGGTTAATAAAAATGACTCGCATTAAGAATATGGAGAATGAATGTATTCCGAATTATAATTTAACAAATTATTGTACGACTATGTTTTCGAGTAGCGTCGTTAGTTAATGATGTTTTTTCTCTGTTCTTTAATCTCAAGAAGCAAAGTTGGGCAGTCGCTTAGGAACTGTTTCACAATTGTATCAGAGATTAATTAATTTATTCGTCGCTCTATACAATTATTGATAATGAAAAGCTAAAAGGAATGCCCTAAGGTTCTAGCCTGCTCCTGGATATAAATTGGTATCCAATATTTATTCACTTGCAAGTAATACATAGATCGGAATAGCGCCCCCAAAACTTAGGCGCCCCGGGCAGCCGCCTGGCTCGCCCGTAGCTCGGGTCGGCCCTGGCTGCCCTGGAGGTATTTTTGTGTTAGTTGGAGCTGATTGTGAGTCCGAAGTTTTCAATGTAAGAGCAATATTTTAAAAATTCAGACGTTTGAGGCTTTTTGATTATTTTCAAATAGGTATGCCACGAAATTTGTAGTATCGTACTTTCGATAGAAGTTTTCGATAGAAGTTTTCGAAGAATCGATCGGTAAACGCTTCTACATACACAGCTGTTTTTTAATTGTCCCTACGTCGAAGCAAATAAGTGACTATTCCAGGGGAGAGGGAAGTTGGCCAATGGGGAACCCGGGATGCCATAATCATAACTGCAGTTAAAAGGAATAAATATTGAAGGGTAATAGGTTAATTTTATATTGGGAGAGCATGTATAGTATTTAACTCACTGCGTCGCAATTTGAAATATTTAATCTTTGAGCGATTAAATATTTCAGTTTTGTATTATGAAGCAACGGAAATTCGACGGAGGATAGAAACTCCACCATCGCTTACGTATTTTCACACCGTCGTCCTCGCGTTTCCCACTCAAATTTACATACAAGCGTTTTGCATACCGACAGATCTTTCGGGAAAGGGGAACGGAGGCCGAAGCCTGCATCGATCTGTTTCGATTAATCGATCCGAGCGGCATCGGCGAAGGTGATTCTAGTTTTAATTTCGCCGCCTCTTTTGCCAGAGGGACTCCCTGCTTCTTCCTCCCTCATCCCGCGTCCTCTTTCCCGCCCACTCACAGGCAGCCGTTCGTTTGTCATGCCGTCGTCTGATGCCACCGAACAATCCCTTCCCCGTTCGTTCCTTCTGTGCCTCCCGTTCTGTTCCACCCCTCCCCTTAAATACAGTATCTCCCTTTCTCCTCTCTCTCTTCGTCTGGTTTTGGAAGTTGGATTCTTATTTACTGCATTTATCGATTTCCGTTTCTCTCCTTCACCTTGTTTCTATAATTTTATATACCTCTACATGTTCCTGCATCTATTTCTCTTCTCCCCTCTCTCACTATTTCTCCCTCTCCCTCCTCCCTCCTCTTTCTCCATTTCTCTTCTTTTTCCGTCCCTCTTTCTCATTCCCCCTATTCTCTTTCTACCTCTTCACTCCACCTCTTCTCCCTACCTCTCCTCTCTCTACCTCTCCTGTCTCTACCTCTCCTCTCTCTACTTCTCCTCTCTCTACCTCATCTCTGTCTTTCTACCTCCTCTCTCTTTACCTCATCTCTCTCTGCCTCTTCTCTCTTTACCTCATCTTTCTCTACCTCTTTTCTCTTTACCTCTTCTATCTCTACCTCTTCTCTCTATACCTCTTCTCTCTACTTCTTTCCCTTCTCATTCTCCCATACTCATAATCCCTCTCTCTTCTCCCACTTTCACTAACTCTCCTTTCCTTTCTCTCACACCCTCTACCAATCCATTTCTCCTTTCTTCTCGCTCCCCTCCATCTTTCTATAAGTCCATTGTTCATATTTTCCCCTTCATTCTCTCCATTGTTTTCTCCTCTCTTACTTCCCTCTTTCTACCTTTCACCCTTTTAATCCGTTTCCCATTGGAAAAAGATCAAAATGGCCCGTTGCACAAGTAAATACGTTTATATTTGTGTAGATGATAACGGGTGATGTATGTGCGTCGCGCGTTCCTCTTTCGCCGTCGGGAAACATTTCCCTTTCGCGTTTTCCATTTGCTGCGCTCGCCGGGGATCGGTTTCCGCAGTAATTAAATTTGGATTCGTCGTTTCGCCTTTAAACGGATCGAGCTATTTGGTGGAGCGAAACCGTTTCGTGCTTTGCTGCTCCGATGTGTGCTGGAGGTAAGCGACGAGAAGTTGGGAGATGGGCTGGAGAAAGTGATTCATCTCCTGTGGGATGTCGACGTGAATTGTCTCGTACAGGTCCGTGCGGCTATTTTCGATTTGTCTCTTGGTTAAAATTGGAAGCGTAAACCTCCAACGTCCAGAACTGCCTTTAATGATTTCTTCAGCCTGGTATCCTGACGGAGCTGTCTTGCTACACTTTCGATCGCCGACCGAAAATATTAACAATCCTATCAGAAGTAATTGTGGGGTGAATTTTTACTGTGGATTTGTATTTGAATTTCTACTCAAATGCTTTGGTATAGAGATAACCTTACTCTAGGATCTGCCCTTTTGTCCTTTCCATATTAAAATTGGTGTTACTATAGCGTGCGGTCTACCGAGCTCATAAGAAGAAGAATGCCACTAAACTAAGTCCATACTTGCTTGAGTTAAATATAAGGTGACCAGATTTTCAGAAATTGAAAGGAGTACACTAGGGCAGGGGCATCAAATCCTTACTCCTTCCCCCCCACTTTTATTCAACAGAATTTTTTGTTTTACTTTTACCACCCTGCTTTGTGTGGTTGTGTTGAGAGATTTCGCTATTGGTACGCCCCTATGTGTAGTATACCGAAAATTTTACTCGACCGCATCGGGTTGGGTAAGTTGGTGAAACTGTTTTTCATTCCTCCTCAGGTTCAAAATTTTACTCGACCCCACCAGGTTGGGTAAGTTGGAGAAACTTTTTCATTCCTCCTCACGGTCACCGTGTTCAGAGGCGTTATAGTAGCACCCTAATCTTTTAATGCGGCGCTGTAGATCAGCAAGGAAGGAAGATCAGATCGCTAGTATAATCTAGTTGCTAGTTTGCCCACTTTTTTTACAGAGATTTGTACTTTCTCATTCCATTGTATTTGTTAGGGTGGTAACTATGGAAATTGATACCATGACATTAATAGACTTTCGTATTAAAGCGGAAAGGATCCTTATTATTTACCTAACGTAATTGTCTTAGAGTTAATAAATAATTAATGCGAATAATGAACAACTAACACATTAATAGCGTCTTAGAGCACAGGTTTTTCGTAGCCTAAATTCCTTTATCGAAGCATCGTGAAATTACTTTGATTCCTTTTATGAAGGAGTAGACTCGAGGAACGTGATTCTCTAGCTCACATCTCTCTGTCTCTCTCCCTTTCTCTCTCTTCTCCGAAGGTGCGCAATTGAGTGAAGTGATTGCGTCGCACTTTCGTGGGGTGGGGAGAAGTGTGGGGATGACGGAGGGGAGGCAGAAAGGAAGAACGATATGGCAACGACTCAGAAAGGACGATGAGCGACATTCCGCTGAAGCATTGAATGGCAACTTCGATTACGCATTAAAGTTATTCATCGATTGAGCTCCTAGTCGGACCAGAAGATTATTTTTTTCGATTCCTCTATTAAATCTAGCGTAGCTCCGATTCGTTCTTTGCCGACTCCTTTCATCTTTCTCTTTACTTGGTGAATCCGTCCTGTCTCTTTGCTCACCCTCCAATCTCTCCTTCTACCCTCCCACCGCCCTCACCTCCATATTCTCCCACCCCCCCCTCGGCCCCTATATCCATCCTCAAAGCTCGCATATGATGATTGATACACGGACGACGGTGTCTCCGCTTGTTTCCGTTGCCTCAGTGAATCGAAACGAGTGGTATCGAGGCCGGGTGTGGGTTATGGATTCCGCGCTTATGGAGCGTTTTAGTGGAGCTGCTCGAGAAAACCATCGTTGCATACTGCAGCAGAAGGTGCCTAGATTAGAATAGTAAGAGCGCTGTTTTCTTTAAAGCTCCTGCGTGAAAGGGAGTGTTATTTTATAGTGGTTGTTTGTTTTGTGGGATAAGCGAATTATCAAGAATGACGTTTCTATGGGAAACAAAAAAATTCGTCAGACTCTCTCTCTCGCCACAACTATGAATCGGTATATTTTTTGCTTCAATTGTACATTTAATCAAGTAAAATCCGTAGCTTGAGGCGTTACTTTGTGGAATTTATCCATCATGGAGAATAAACAATTTAAATACTTGGTACTTTTTCCATAAAAACTGTGGAAAAGTACCAAGTATTTAAATTGTTTATTCTCTTTAATCAAGATTAATTATTGATTTATAATGATATGCAGCCAGCATCTGCTCTTCAAAGATACTCGTCAATCAATCTGTCTCATATTTAAGTAAAAACTCTTTGGAGCAACGTAAATCAATACGAAGTCTCAAAGTTTGGGGTCAAATATTGGTCTCTTTCGCCATTATTGCCTATTAAAATTCGGAGTAATCGTATTTTTTAGATTTTCATCTTATTATTTCTCTGATTTCACGTACCTTGGTTCTTATTATCGAAGCCATTGTGCGGATAAATCCCTTTTCATCCTTCTCCAAATATTTCCCAATCAAAATTTCTCCGAATCTTATTTTTATGCAAATTCCCATCAGCATTTTCGCGGTTTCTTTCCTCCCGAAATTTCTCCGCTACCCCAACTCCCCCTTTCTCCCGCACTCCAAATTTTACCCTTTTCCCCAACAATTCCATTAAATCCCTTTTCCTTCTCCGTAACCCTTCCCTTTCTCTCCTCTCCCCTTCCCTCAGTCTTAGTTAGGACCCTCGGAGCTTAGCTATGCGTGCGGTGCTGTTAGTGGGAAGGATCTTCGGGCCGCAGACGCCGTGTTTACAATCACTCCGTTGTGAAGCGGGGAATAATAGAACCGATTATGCATGCGCCCTTATGCCTCCCACATATTTCCATGGTTACGCCGCTCGCCCCAAGTTCGCTATCTCTGCGGAGGAAGGAGAGTGGGGTCGTTTTCTGGCTGCGGAGAGGTGGGGAAGGGAGTGGTAGTTGACGAGGGATAGAGAAAGAGAGAGAGAGAGGGCGCAAGGGATTTCCGTTTTTAGCGAGGTAAGGGTTTGTTGTTGTGAAGGGAGAAATGGGAATGGGAGGGTGGAAGTTAGTGGGGGGTGGGGTGAGAGAGGGTGTTTTTAAGTGCCTGGGCAACCTGTTGAAGGGGTGTTTTGTAAAAGGAGGGGGAGAGAAGGGGGATTGGAGGGATGTCTTTCGGTATCCGAGAAACGAAGAGCGGGTGAAAGAGAGAGAAAGGAGAACGGAAGCTTGAGATGAAAAACGTAGTGTTATGCTGGTGTTATGGAAAGGAGTTGAACTGGGAAAAGTTAATTTGATATTTGACCGGGGAGAAAGTGCAGATAATATGGGATATGACTCAGATTAGAAAAGTGTAATTATTTATAATAAACGAACTTGGCCAGTTACCAGTGCAATTGCAATTTAATTAATTTTACGTGTTTCTTAGCTATCCCTCCCAAATCGCAATCAAGTCGCTTCATAGACTGTAGTTGCTAATTACGTTAAGTAATATATTCTCATAACTAAGGTCGTGGATTTGAATCCTTAATCGCTCATTCATTGGAAAATAAGCTTTTTCGTTGATAATTAGGTAGGGAAAGTCGCAAAAAAAGTATTGGACTTTTGGCGGTAAAAAGTAAGCATTGGCGGTTATTGATGGATGCGTACAGAGACCGTTTTATGACACATCATGAACGAGCCTTTGAACCGTTAAGTGACTGGATTCTTTGAACGTGTGACGTTAGGACGTAAAGAGAGGATGAGAAGAGGAGTAAAGGGAAACATCGATGCTAAACCCTCTGGAAGAGAAATCGTTCTCGTGTTTTTCTTGTGTTATATGGAAAGAGGGATGCTCCGATATTCACTTTTTTTCTCCCTCAATCTATCTGCCCTCTGGGGGATGTTGTTTTTCCCCACAAGCCATTGAGCGTAGGGTTGCTTGTTCAGTAGCGCGGGAAGAATACTGCATCTCGCGAAATTACAAAGCCCAAAATATTTTTCCTCCTTCATGTTTTATCATCTGTCGTGTATTTTTCCTTGTACATTAGTATAGAATCGAGCTTTGCGATAAGCAACGAGTCTCTACTTGATCATCTATTTTTCAGTCGAACGCAGAAATTTTCAGATCATGTTTCTTTGAAAACCTAAGCATTAATTAGTTTAATTTTTTTCGGTAAAAGCAGAAGCTATGCAAAATGAAGCGCTTAATTCATAATTGATGATGACGCGTGTGATTAATACCAGAAAAAGTGTAGATAGCTTTTGTAAAAATAGATTTAGTTATTTAGTCAAGCTTAGAAAATAATATCTCGTTTCCAAGAATCAGAATGGAGGTTTTGGAGCGGAAAATCAGGAGGCATTAAGTATTTCCTATTTTTCTGTGCCTCGGATGGCTAGAAAAGTTGCTAGCCTTTTTTATTATTTTAGAAAGGGAAAAGGCGATTCGAAAGATTTTTTTCGCAAGTTTTAAAGAAAAAGCTTTTAACGCCCTTCTTTTCGTAGAAAACATCTCGACTTCCTCCCTCCAACACCTCTTCTTTCGCCTTCGAATTTTTCTAAACATAAAAGGGAAATTCTTCTCCGATACTTTCACCAAACTCATTTTCCATAATTCCTGCTCTACCTTCGCCCTCTTTTCCCTTGTCAATACATTCTCGAGGTCTATTTTTATACGCCAACGATTACTGGAAATTCACGGATGATGTCATCCAATGTTGCTGTTCTCTGCTTTCGATTTAATATTGCGCATATTTATATTTTCGAGTTTTTTAGCGATTGAAATTGATTACCGTTTTTCTTTTGCTTTTCCAGGTTCTTTGAAACTTCCTGAAGGAAAGGACGACCAATTACATCTCTAGTACCCTCTGCATATTTAATACCGGTGAGTGTGTGGTATTATGCCTTTTGTCCTTTATTATTGATTGAAATTCTTTCACGTAGGTGGTGTCGTGTAATTAATGTTGGTTCTAATTTTATCCTGCTAATTACAATAGGAAAAGCCTAAAAGATGTCGGCGGAAATTTTTATTAATACTCCGATTTTTTTATCGTGTGACTTTTAAAATTCGCGTCTGTCTGTTAATTTAGTAACTTGCAGCCGCGTATTTTTTATACTTAAAGGGTTTTCAATAATTCCTTTTATTAAATAAGTCCGTAGTTACTTGGTTAACAACGCACTCTAAGGATATTGGATCTATATAGCAATTAGGCGTTAGCTGCATATTGGGCAAATTGGAGAGCTTTTTGTTGCGGCTGTCTCTTATGTATCCAGATACGTTATACCGTTTTTCTCTTCATGTTGAGGTAAAACTGTCTTGACGTTAAGTTCCTGTTGGCCAAGGAAAAAATCCGCTATCCTTGCGGGCGGTCCCTTGTCATTTTTCCCAACATCTTTCTATTTTTAACCCTTTCTCTCTCTCTCGCACATTACCACTCTCACTTTCCTCCACCCGCTTTTCTTTTTGTTTTGCTCCTCACTCTTTCCTGCCCTCATATTTTCTTCCCTCTCTTGTCCTGTTTTATCTTGCGTCCCTCCTTCCACTCTATTTTCTTTTCATCTATGATTTTTTTCTGTCCATCTTTATTCCCTATCTCATTTTATGTCTGTGTATATTTCCTCTCTACTTGGCCGTTTTTCCGTATTCTCTCAATCGATCTTTCTCGCGTTTTATCACTTTTTTCTTTTGCTATATATTCTCCGTATCTCTTCAGTTTACTTTCGAAGATTGTTTTTGTTTCTTACACTTACAATTTAATATTATCTCAGAAAATTCTTTTTCTCTGGCGAATCGTTCCATTTCTCTCATTCTCTCCTTCTCTAACTTCTGTCTCTCCGTTTTCTCTTTCCCACTTCTCTATTCTTTCTCTCTCCCTCTTTCTCATTCCTGCTTTCTCATTCCCTCTTTCTCATTCCCTATTTCCCTGTTCTCCAACTGCCACGGCGTTCTCTTTTACTCCTTTCATCTGCGTCCTCAACCCCTCTTTCACTCACTCGTTCCCCTTCCCTATACTTTTTTTTCCATCTTCCCCTCCACGTCGTCCCTTCCGCCCCGCACGCCACTCTCCCTCGCAGATTTCCTCCACTCCTCCTTGGTCTCACCCCTCTCTCTCTCTCTCGTCTATTGCCCCTTTGAAGATCTTCTCAAAGACTTACTCGGTAGTAAACTCCCTCCCCCTCCCCCCGTGCAAAAAAACGCGTGGGGCTCAGACGCTGTGTGGAAACGTTATGAGTCGTTTTGTGGTAGATTAAAATGCAGCGTAAGAATACGGAGGAAAATGGAGCGTCGCATGTAATCGCGGTGCCGTTTTTAAGCGTTAATGAAAAGGTTTTTGAGTCGAAGTCTCCATAGCGGCTAGTCCTGATAAAAATTGGGCTTCTCGTTATGCCCTCGTTTTTTATCTCTGTGTGTTTTTCTTCGCTATTTTTTCTTCACTGCGGATTTACTATAGCGAGAATGAAATTATTAAGAAATATTTTTTCTGCTTTTTCGCTAAGTGTTGGTTGTATTTTCACGCCGCAAAATTTATAGCTTTGTTGAGAGAGCTGCGTTTTTTTATAGAACTCATTTCTTTTTTCGAAGAGGTTCTCTCCGTCGATCCAAGGCTCATGATACGACGCCAATTTTTCCGTTTGCAAGAGGTGAGAGCAGAAATCTGTTTTTTTTTTAAGGATAATATTGTACTCGTCATGTTTTTAGCTCGGTAATGGTGTTTAGCTCCAAAGAAGTTTGTTAAGACTGGCGGAAAACGTCGTGTATTGTTAATAAAAAAATGTCTGGGTTAGAAACTTTGACTACATGTCTTTCTAAAGTGAAAACGTCGCTGAATGATTTATGGTTTAATCCATCCTTGGCCGAATGCGGTCCTGGAATATAAGAAGCAGAGGCGATCCGTAAATTTTGGCGTTTGTATTTTTTAATTGAAATTAAGGTCATATATCCTTGATGATTGAAACTATAAAAATGTTAAAGATGTATTTGTGATATAACTAATTCTCTCATTAAATTCCGATATAAACTCTCGTGCGGCCCGCCGAAGCATTCGCAACTTCCAGCGTGACCCGCCATGTGGAAATATTTGCCGACCCCTGAGCTAGACGAAGCGACAAAAAATTTATCGCGAAAGTTTGCTATCCCGTATCTTCGTGAGAGGAAAGGGTGGAAGTATCGGAGTGGGGGCGGAAAGTGCGGGTGTGTGGCGCAGGGGGCGGGTAAGAAGACAGGGTCAGTCCTCCCCACTCCACCCTCTATCCGTCACCTCCCTACCTCCTTCCCTCTTCGTCGACATCACACATCCGCGGCGTTTGACAACCCCATCGTGGCGGGGATGTTGTAAAAAGGAGCGGTGCTGGACGGAAGGGAAGGTAGGGGAGGGGCGGGTAGGGAAAGGGGCTGGACGCATAAAGAGGGACGTACGAGTGGATGGGAAGGCCGTATATTTTTTATTCAGGAGAAGAGGGAGGAAGAAGGGGAGCGAAAAGATAGGGTGAGGCAGGGTGATAGTTTGTGTGCTGGGGAGGGGTGGTGGAGGAGCGAGAGAAGGGAAATTGGATGGGCGAGGGAGGGGAAGGTGGAGGATCGAGGGAGGGGAAGGTGGAGGGGCGAAAGAGGGGGAGAGGGAGGTGAAGGGGCGAGGGAGGGGTGGTGAGGGGTGAGAGAGGGGGCGGGATGGAAGGTCTCGATCGTCCGCGTCATCATGACTACCACTTTTCGTGGGACTCGGGGATTTATCGAGCCGCATTGCAGTATAATGATTGAGAGAGAGAGAGAGTTTACCCCCGGGTGGGGGAGGGAGGAGGGGGATGGATGGATGGTTGGCAGCAGTGGGAGGACTACGTATATGAGGAGGAGAAGGCCTCTGCCCAAATTCGTCCCTCTTCCTCTCTCTATAACTCTCTCGCTCTCTCTCCCTCAACACTTCCCGTTTCCAAACTCTCTCCTTCCCTCAACACTTCCCGTTTTCTTTCTCCGAGGCAGAGAGAGGGTTATATTTTTTGTCCTTTAACAGACCACACCCTCCTATTATGTTTCAAAAGAGTGATCTGAATAAGTTAGTCCTCCGCCAAGTACGAGGTTTATTAGGTTTTTAAAGGTTTCTTTTTCCGAGTGGTCTTTAGTATCGCAGCGGCTATTTGGGTCGAATCCTATTTCGGATCATGAGTCGTGTGCTTAAGTCTTGTGTACCGAACGGTGTTACAATAGTACCGTTTACTTGAACCGTGTGTTGGTGCTTTTTTATGTCCCAAACACATATATTTTGTATATTTTCGTGATGTCGAGGGATTAGTTTCGGTTTTGACCGCACGCCTGCCTCTCCCGATTCGCGAATTAAGTATGCAAATTTGGTGAAAGCGTTCCGAGCGTTCTTAATTAACACGTCAGCTTTCGAATTTAAGGTAAATTAGGTGTATTTTTAATTAATTTTCCGCGTCGACGCATAATTTTGACACCATTAACGTCAAATATCGTGACGAATTATGAAAAAAAAAACACCGAGGAAGCAACGCTGCTGTCAAATTTCTCTCGTAAAACTAAATAAAAAACGTTTCCTTCGGGCTCTGATTCTATAGATATGTAATTTTTTTCGGCTTGCGAATAACGAATCGAGGTTGTCTAGTAAAAGATAGCATCCCTTAGTTATCTCGCAAACTGCCATCTATGTCTCACTTCCGCGTTTATAAAACACTTTCACAACGCTTGAAATTTACTCCAAAATCATATCTCGCGTCGCAAGCGTTAGCACCTACTCCATCAAGGCCTTCGGAGCGAGAGAATATTTTGCATGTTATGCTCGGTTGATGGAGTTGTCTGGTGTCGCGTGTGCATGTGTGTGTTCCTGCATGCGGGGGGATCTTCTCCAGCACCTCGCTCGCGACCTCTCCATCAGCCGCCCCATTTCGTTTCCACCCCCAACCCCTTTAGACCCGCTTAATGAAGCTGACTCCGGCCGCAGTGACAAGCGTGGGTGTCGGCCCGAGAAGGTGGGAAGCGTAGGGTTTAAGGGGGTTTTCTTCTCCCCTGCTCTCCTTCTTCCCATGTATATCTCCCCCACAGGGTCCTTTCCAAGCGCAATTAATGCACTCCAGGCTTCGCACTTAACACCCCGCAGGGTGGAGTATGGAGGGAAGGCGTGGGTGGAAGGAAGTATGACTTCCTCGGTATATCCACGATCCTTCCTCCCTCCCCCCACTATGCACATCCTTCACACCCGTCCCCCATTCTCTTTCCATTCCTACCAACTTAGACGTCTCTCTCTCTCTCGGGCGTTCTCATTAATTAAGTGGCTGCATAAGGTGGTTGATTCGGTACAGCTCGGAGGGTGGTTTTGTTGCCGGTGAGCGTGCCTGCAGTGTGAGAGAGAGAGAGAGAGTGGCAGGTTAAATGAGTTCTCGTCGTCAAGGACAAGGGGGTCGGTGGATGGTGGAGGGAGTGGGAAGGAAGGAGGGCGGTCGGGAGGTGAGGGGAGGTTGTGATGAACGCGCTCCCGCTTGGCCATTAAAGAACAGGTCGGTGGGACATTGGAGTTTTATGTCATGGGCCGCGTGTGGTAGTGTGGTCTGGGTGCGTATGGAGTTGGCTTTCTCTCCGTCTCTCATTTGATTGCCATCGCGACCCAAGTTGCGGCCGAGTGCAACTTTTCATCGGTGGGGAGAGGGAAAAATAAAAATATTGGCGACTAGTTGTGAAAGTGAATTAAAACGATCGCTCTTTTTTGTGTTGTTTTCATCCATTTTATTTGCATCCGTTTGGATATATTTCTCGGTGCTTCTATACGTTCCGACGAATATGAAACACTCGTTCTCATGATTATTTGTGTGATTTAAGGCGGTTATACTTTATATATTTATATCCATATAAGTTCTGATTTTTCACTTTCACTTTTTTCACTTTAATGCACTGACGGTGTTTAAATCATTCCATAAGTGGTGTTTTGTGCCAAGCAGTAAAAACCACTTTTATATGATATTATTGATATAGAAAATAAATATCCTTCATTTGCAAACAATAAATCACGTAATATGTATATAGAAAACAAGTTTTATATAAAAGCTGGAGCGAAACATCTTTTTATATCGGAATAGGGCGTAATTAAATCGCCACTTCAATTTTCTCGCCTTTTCGACGCTTCCAAAATAACACGTCTCGCCGTATTCTCTTTCGAACCCGTCGTGTTAACAAATGTACTCGAGCGGTTTACGTGTTTTTTGAAAGAGGAACAAAAGACTAGTGGCGCGTCTCCGTCTCTCTTTTACGCGGTGGTTTTCCACGAGAAGAAGTAGACTGCCTTTCTCCCACCCCCTATCTCCCTTCGATCCTACTCCACTCCCTCTATTTCTCCCTTCTCAGCCTCTCTGTAAAGTGCGGTCGTGTCGGGGGTGGAGGGAGGAGTGGGGATGCTGGCATGGGACTAACGGGAGGCGAGGAGGAAAAGGAGGTGGAGGGAAGAATGGGAGGTGTTGAAGTGGGTGTCGTGGATCAAAGGGGATTACGAGGAAAGAATGGGAAGCACTACTCTCCCACTAGCTTCTCTCTCTCTCTCTCCCCTTTCGTCTCACTCTCTCCGTCCCGCGAGACTCCTGCGGGAGGATGGTGGAGTGGGTGGGTGGGTGTGGGAGTAAGGGAGAAGGAAAGAGCGGATGAAGGGGTCGGAGAGGGAATGTGTATGCATGTGTATGTTTGTCTGCGTGTGGGAGGAAGCAAGGAAATGACGGGGAGATTCGAGAGAGTAGACTCTTCTTCATAGCATAGCCTTCCATTAAGAATATGACCTCATCTTTTATTGCTCACAACTGCGATTTTCTTTCTCCTCTCGTTCTTTTTTACAATCGCGGCCAGGGCTGATTTTATACCTCTCTCCTTTCTGGTTTTCTTTGTTATTGTTTCGTTTCCTTCGTTTTTCTGCAATTTTCTCTTTCTTCAGCGCGCTCTCTCCACCCGTCGTAAGCCTGATGCTTCCTTAGGTCTCATTAGTTTCACATTCACGGTTATTCCCTGAAGTACTGCCTTTTTTTCTTCTTCTTATGCCTCGTCCAACGAAAGGAAATTGTGTACTAATCAATATGGAAATAAAAATGAGTGTTTATATTAATGGGATCATTGCGTGAGACGTGTTATTATGTATCACCAACGAAGAAATGTTTGGGGTCTTTGGGTGTGTTGATTTGGTTGCTCGACAAGTACATCTATTACCTATCTTAGTTTGACTTCGCGAGTTGTAATGACGAACTTCGTTAAAGACAAAATTTACAAGAAACGCCGGACAGCATTGCTAATTCGATGCGGCATGATTATTTTACTCATCTAAACCGTAATATTGTAGCTCAAGTGGAGTGGCCTGAGAAAATTTGAATTTCGTGGGAGATAGTGTATTAATACTTCCAGTCCTCACGATTTTATCTCATTATTAATATTTGGAAAGCTAGTAGGCTTTTTTTGTTTAGTATTAACCAAGTGTTTTTGTTTTAAATATACCTCAAAGTGATATCATGTCGACCTAAATATTTTAGATATCGTCAAAACGTTCTGTTTTTATCGATGTCTCCAAATCATTCTCTGGTAGATGCACATCTGCATGTTACTCTGCAATTCAACAGAGTGGTGCACGGTAGGAGGTGCATTTTCACCTAAACGTCGCTAACAATTTTTTCTCGCAGGTTGTTACTTCCTTGTTGTGATACTGTATCATTTTCTGAAAAAAAAACGAGCTTCGATATCGCTCTGTCCTACAATCGATATCACGTGTTTTATACGGAAGGCTAATTGGCACTCATTTCCCCTAATTGGGCTCTTCGCAATCGTGGTGCTCTAACTCAAAAGAAAAAGAAACAACTCTCGCACATTTTTCCGCAAACGATGCCACCCACGTTTCTCTCGCACCTTCTCCTTTCTGATGTTATTCTTTTGATCCCCTTCCCTTGGCAACCGCATCGCAACCCTTTCGACACTTTCATCTCCGCCGCCGTGCCTTTCCCTTTCCTCGAGGGCAACACCTCAGCGGTCGCGCGTGTTTCTCCTCCCCCGTAAGACAAGAAGTCCCCCTCCCTCTCTTTATTCCGAACCCCTTCCCTTCTCCTCAGTCTTGTGTGTTCCCTCTCGTTTCCCTACTACGCCCACAACTAACTGCGATGTCTCCGCGATTTTATTTTATTATTACGCCCGGAGCGCCGCGCACTTACTCCGTTTGCATACTCGCTCTTTCTCTTCCCCCTCCAGCCTCTCTTTCATCGTCGTCTCAGTTCCAACTTTGACAGAGGAGTTGTTGTTGTTGTTGTCGTTACCCCTTTGACTCGTCGTGTAATCCTTCTCGTCAGGAGGTGGTGCTGTGTAGGAAAGGTGTGAGGTGGAGATGGTGAGGGATAAGAAGGTGGCGATGGGTTGGAGGATGCGGTGTCAGATGTTTCCCGCCCTCGCCTCGCCGAGGTAAAGTTTCGCGTAAATCCGCTTGTCAATTATTTTCCATCCGCGTTCCCAATCCCATTCCCCCCTAGTCGATTGCGTGGATGTATTTTTTTTGCGCGTTTTCTCGGGTATGACGATGAAAGAAAGGCGCGTTTATGAAACCTTTTTGAGGTCTTATGTTTTTAAAAAGATGCTTGTTAAGGGATCTGAGAAACTTTGTGGCGAATAAGTTTGGCATGCTAATCAATAGTTTGCTAATTTGTTCCGTTGCTTGCGATTTCCGTTTTTATTATTTTTAAACGTGTGATATCCGCATCATTTTAGTCATCGCTATGACCAACGATGTAATGTAACGTAGTTACACAAATTCTGTGGAAATGCAATTATGTCGCTTTCATGTCCGAGGAATCGAAAACAGTAAGTCCTTTCATTTTTTTACTCTTGCGTATTCTGAACAAAATGAGCGGTTCTTGTTTCTAACGTCTTTTTTTAGTTTTTAATCGATCTCCCGGGCGTAAATGCCGCAAGGGTTCCTTGTACACGTTTGTATGTTCAATCGCTTTCCTTCCTACCACTTAAATACACCTTCATAACCCTTGCCTCTTTCCCCTTTCCCTTCCTTTTGCACGCTCCTTGCTTTGTTTCCACCACAAGGGTGCATCTCTTGTAATCCCAGACCTTTCTCAACACGGAGCGAGGTCCCCTCCCTTCCCCCCCCCCCCTCTCTCTCTCTCTCTCTCTCTCCTCCACCACTTAACTTTAGCAAGCGATAACCCTTGTGAACTTTGCCGCTCCTGTTTCCATCCCATCGACCCCACCTCTCTTCCTCCTCCTCCTCCTCTTCAGCCACCCACTTAGCCCAACCCCCGCCCTCTCACTCTGTTTCTTACGCCCACAGTTCCCTTAAAAAATCTTTTCAAACGAGTTCTTCTCCTTTCTTGCCATTCTCTCTCCCTGTTCGAAATGCAATCCATCCACTCGCCCACTCTCTTCTTCAACTTCGGTGTGAGGTTTTTTAGACATGCGGAACAAGAAGATAGTTGGCGGTAAGTGGGTGGAACGTTAAAGAGTTTGGGTAAGAGCAAGAAAAGAAAGAACTGTGATGAGAGGGGAAGGGAGGATCAATATTTGGTTTTGATAAGGGAAAGGAGCAATAGAATTGTGACGTATTTCTATAAAAATATTCACTTCTGATGGTTGAAGCTAAAGAACGAGACATAAGATATACTGTGATTAATAGGAATGTTGAAAATTCTTCCCTATTGCCGAACCAGTGCTTTCTAAAACATATAAGAAACACCTATGGCTATAAAATTGTAGGATGTGGCTGATATGCATTTCTTCTATGAGTTGCATTTCGCCAAATTTTTATTCTCAGTTAATAAGTGATTTTGGCATATATTACACAAGGGACCATTTTATGAAATTGTTTTAAAATACCTTATAATAACTTCTTATCATTTAATCTTAAATTGAGGTGGCAGTCGGCACTTCTCTTTTAAATATAGTGTTTTTCGTTAATGCGAGAAGCACCAAATGCGATGCAAAAGTCTAAAAGATTAAATCCACAGAAATTCCTTGTCAGTGTCTATATTACGGTAGTTGAATCATTTGTTCCCTCCGAAAAATACAAAAAAGTTTTTAAAATCACAAATAACAAACACTCGAGAAAATTATCAGGGTAAAGATCTGAGATTAGAATAAGTTGAATAATGTTGGTGATTGATTATACACAAATTCAAAGAAAAGGAAGAAATTTTCACAACATGGAGGTGAGCGTTGCAAGAGAGAAGGGGATATAGCGATAGATGGAGGAAGTTCTGGGGATGCCCACTTGTGTGTCATTATGTGAGTGTTCGCGCGGCTATTAATAGCTCGGTATGACGTGTATTTATAAAACTCGTGGGGTGTAAGACGTGGACCAGAGCCGAGAAGGAGGCGACGATCAAAACGTGTGACGAGAAAGGAGAAGAAGCGTCATTCTGTGACACCGATCTTCCATTAGTAAGTTATATTAAACGCGTTCATTTGTTAACGGCCTCTTGGAGCTCTTATTTCCACCAAAACGAAAATGTTCGTCTGTATAACTCGCAGTAATAAATTCTACTCCTTCACCTGGAATGATTTTTCAAAACTTGTCAAGTGCCGGAGAAATGTTTATTCATTTATATTTAAAAATAAATTCTCGTGAAATTTTTGCCGCAAAGATCCTTATTCTATTCCGGGATTAGGTTTTGCTGTAAATTATGTGGTAATTTATGACTCCGAAGTGCTGAATGTTGAATATTTCAATATAATCCTTCATTATATAAGACGAAAAAGAGCCGAGCGTTACGAAGTTTACTGTCCATTAATGTACGGTTTTATAAATTTCTGCTCAGGTTTCTTCTGGAAATAAAAAAATGGCTATGCATTTCATTAACGTTACGTTTTACACGTGAACGATTTGGTACCCATGTACCGTAATACGGCTAAATTTAGACCTGCGCCTTCCTACACTTACAACCCGGTTTACAGACGAGTATCGCGGGCTGCATAAGCATCCGCGGGAACTTGATTGCAATTCCCGCGTTTGGTGTCTTGTTTTGGTGCGTGCTGATTTCATAACGAATCCGTAATCTCGAGTCGAATGGGACGCTTATAAAAAATACCCGATTAGGTTTCAAGTCGGTTTTTAAAAGCCGATTAGCGACGTTAACGTACCTTCTAACTCGCACGTGTTCCCAGTATGGGGCATACCGTATTTAAACTGGGGTAGCTGGGAGACGGTCGCGTGCTGGGACGTTGCCGGAATTGCATCCATTGGATCCCTCCCGTCGGTCGTAAACGAGCTTGAATTGAGGCGATGTAGGATGGTGTGATTCGCCGCGCCCTCGCGCCGCCGGGCACGCCCCATCCGTCGTCGTCCGAACCCGAATCGCCGGAGCAATTCTCCACGTTAGTTCCTACTGACTTTGCACTAATTTATTTGGATGACCTTTGCTTCAAGATAGATAGCATACAAATTGTGTGGGAATTTATGAATCATTCTAGCTCATTGGGGATCGCACTCGGCGCGCGCAAGGTGCCCCATGATGTAAAGGGGTCCGAAAAAATGTTCTTATATATAATCTCAGAATATTATATATCTGGATGTAAATATCAGCTCTACCTCTTTATGGTTACGTAGAAAAACGTTCGTTAAGAGAGGTCACATAAGAGGGTAGTCGTTAGAAGAGGTTTCATTTTACATTTAGATACTAGAGCCAGGGATCCCAGAAGGTCTAAATCCGCCACTATTCAAGCGGATATGTCGAGGTAGCTTGTTATGGTCACTTTACTTTGCAAGCAGTTATGATAATATAAACCACTAGGATATTGTATATTCTCTCTGAAGCTGAGTAACGTCAGCTTGTATTTTTGTCTCTTGCTTGATGGTAATTTCATAGTACTTTATAGTACAGCCGAACCCCGCTTTAGCGCCACTGTTTGTCCATCACTGACATTGGCGCTAAAGCGGAGGTGGCAATAAGTCGAGGTATATTCTAGCTCTATATCTTCAGAAGATAGAAGTTTTGCTCACAACGGTTCATGGGCGGTATGCGGGTGATGGCACTATATATAATGGGGCTCTAAATCGGGGTAGTTTTAATTTAAAAACGATGCATTGAAGTGCTGTTTGGGAAAGGATAGAGAAAAACCTCTCCACGAAGTACACGCTATTGCTGGTTAATATACTTAACATTTACTTTTGGGCTGTCAGTTGACATTTACCTTCACATAAATATTGCCATAGACCAAACTAAACAATTTCATTATTTTTCTTCCAACAGTGCGCCTCCAAATTGTGACTTTATATTGTACGCATAAGCAGTAACCTTTATAATATGATATATCCTCTTATTTCAATGCGGCGATGCACATGTACGTTCAAACGCAAGAGAAATACTTATTGTTAATCATTTAAGATATACTTTTCACCACCCAACATGATACTTATAATTTTCCCATTAACTTTCACGTTTGCATTAGGTTACAAATCGGCTTCCTTGATAATTTCACGCAAGTGACACTGACAAATCTCACCCATTGGATCTAAAATGACATGATTTTTTTGACGGTCTATTTTTTCTCCGCTCGCATCGTTTCTTATAATAGCCGGGTACTATAAGGAGTATCGAAGACATTCCAATGACATCATCCGGTATCAATTTCCATCAACCAATCACGGCTTCCCTTATGGTCAGTGGAGCAGAAGGATGGAGGGAGAGAACATCGGTATGAGATATTAGATGAGCAAATGGTTCCCTGACCTTCCACCGCTTACCGAATCAATCCGAGATCATATATATTTATACATCGGCTTCTTTTGAGCCCCGCAGCTGAGGAACGGATATGACTTACCAGGTCGTAAAACTCTAAGAAGGATTAATAGGTGAATCCGTGAAGCGGTTTGGGGAGCAAGATGAAAGCTGAGGGGAGGGTGGAGGAAAGAGCGGTTTCGCTCATCGACCGTCAATTGTCCGCACGTGGACTTCGAAGGGTCAGCGCCACCTGCTTCTCCCGCCGCCGCCGCTGCTCATTATTGCGGGGATCGTTGTTCAATTTTTCCTCCCGATATCTTTCCATCGCTTCGTTCCGACTGCTACCGCGTGGAAAGTAACTGTCTCTCTGGCGGGTTCCACTCCCTCCGCCTTAAAACAATCCGGTGGAGTGAGTGGGGCTCAGCGACGGAAGAAGGCATATAACCACTATGGCAGCCGGTGTTGCGCCCTCGTGACTCAAGTTATAACGTGAGTCATCGGCTCTCTTTCTCTCCGCTCTCCTCTCCTACTCTTCTCTCTCCTTTGCCATCTCCTCCGCTTGCAGCCGTCACGTGACAGCCTCCATCATTGCACGATTCTTCCAAGTTCAAAGCCACGAGAAGGGGGTAAGGGAGTGGGGCGAACCGTCACGACGTATCCTCGTACGCCGCCAATACAAATTACCGTCCCGATGAATTAATCGAAGAAAAAATAAGAAGAAGGCGCTATTTTTGGTGGAGGAAAGGAATTTATTATCGTTTTCCTTTTTTTTAAATCTTGGCTTTGTGATTTAGTCGCGATGAACGCGATCTGTCTCATGGCTTGGAAACAACGCTTTTATAGCGGTTTTAATGATATTCTGTATAATTAGAATAAGCGGTTAAGTTTGTTGGTCACATAAGTTGTGATTAAGGCTATTTTTTGTAAGAATCCGCTTATCTGTATAAGAAATTCGAAAGGCATTGTAGTTATATTGAAATTAACGTTTTGATTCGATTATCGAGGTTCAATTCGGGGTTGTTTCTCGAATAGTTAGTACGTATGGGAATATGAACCGCAATTAAAGCAGCAGCGTAGCTAGGTTGTTTTTTCCTCTCTCATCCACCAGGTGTCACCCGTTGCGACGAGCGCGCGTCAAGGAAATCGTGAAGATTCCGAAAAAGTTGTCGCGCTACTCCACAACATCACACCGCGTCACAGCAGAGCGAGTGAGGCGCTTTTTTAGAAACGGAGATATGTTTTTTCCTCCTCGCTCATCCTCCAGTCCTTCACACACACACGCACACAAAAACAAACAACTCGTACACGCGCGCGCGGCGAGAAACAAAGGCGAATCGGAAAGAGGGAGGAGGGAGAGGGTTAGTCGCGATATGTGTAAAAATCCCAAGGTTTTTTTTTCTCAGCTCTTCACCCGCACCCACACGCGGCGCGTATGATACTCACCAACTATAATAAAAACGTGAGATAGGTTGAAAGACAGATGGGGAAGGTGAGAGAGGCTGAGGGACGGAAGGAGTCATAGGGAAATCCCATTATGCTACAGCACCTTTCCTCTCTCCTTCTCATCCGCCATCTCCTATCTCTTTCCATCCGTATCTCTTAATACATATATCCTTCTCGTCTATCCTTCCTTCTTCTATCTCCCCTTCCTTTCTTTACCCTTCTCACTTTCTTCCTCTTTTTCTCGTCTCTCATCTTTCCCTCCTATCTCTTCCGGAATCTCTCCCTTCCCCTTTCTTCTAACCCTCGCCCTTCCACTTCCTTTCTCTCTCTTGTGTCTCCGTTTTTCCTATGTCTCCCTTCCTCTCTCTGCCTTACTCCCGATCTATCTGCATTTTCCTTTTCTCCATTTCTTTTCTTTCTCTCCATTTCTTTCCCCTTGTATATTTCCCTTTTTCTATTTCTTTCCCTTTCTCGCCATTTCTTTCCCTTTCACCCCTTCTCATTCTTCCTCACTCTCCCCATGTCCCTTCCTCTCTCTCTTCCCACACTCTTTACCTCTCCATTCCTCATACTCTCTCCTTACCATTTCCCTTTTTGTTGGTCCTTCCACTCTCCATCCCCTTTTCTTCTCCCCCACTTTTTCTCCCGCGTCTATTTCTTTCTCCCCCTTTCTCTCTCTCTGTCACCCTCCCTCTCCCCTTTGTTTTCCGCCACTCACTTTTGCCTCCATATATTTACGTTTTCCTCAGTATATCTGCACAAACAAACTCTTTCCCCAGCTCTTTCTTTTCCTCTCCCCTACCTCCGTTCGATCTTTCCCCCTAGAGGCTTTTTTCGGTTCGCGCTCGTGTGTTTCTCATCTTTATGTCGCGCTCCCTTCGCCTGCCTCACCTTAACCCCTCGTGAAATCCCCGTGGGAAACGTAATTGCTCCATCAGTAATTACGCTGCCGTTTGTCTTCCCTCTCTCTCTCTCTTTCTCTCTCTAGAAGAGTGGGTAACCTGCCAAAGACTCCCTTAGGACCAGTCAAAAGAATTTCATTTTTCCGCTATCCTCCCTCTCGCTCTTTCTGCTTCGCCCTCCTCTCTCTTCTTTTGTTCTGGGATCTCTATTTCTCCTCCCTCTTCCTCTTGATCGCGCGCCCTCTCCAGAGGTCTCTGGTTTCCCCCGGGCGACGCACGCGCCCCTCCATTCTCTGTCGCGAAATACCGGTCTCCTCAAAAACGTTTCTAACCAGAATTTCCTTCCCGTCGCTGTTCGTTGTCGTCCCGCTGTAAATTCCTCCCCATTCGCTCTTGCCTTTCGTCCCGCTTCTCTTCCCCCGCATACCCACCTCTTTCTCTGTCTATCTCGCATCCTTAGTTTTCTTCCGTCCACATTTTTCGCCAATGTCAAGTTGTAGAGATGAATTTTTCATATTTCGCGTGTATATGGTTGTGTGTATATGTTTGTGTATGTATGCGTGTATATATTATTTATTTAACACATCGTGGTCTACCTTCCTATTCCTGTTCCTAGGTGTGGAAGGGTAGAAGAGGTGAAGGGGAAGGGCGTTGGAGTCAAGGCAGGGAGTCGGTCGGTATGGGAAGTGTTAGGTGGCGTCAAATACGCGGAAGTATCATCGTTCCTTTGTTTTAACCTGACTTGTGATGTCTTCCATCTTTTTTCCTATCTCGGTACCATCTTTTTCTGCCACCTCTCTGTTTTTTATCATGTCGTTCTCTTTCTGTCTCTCTCTCTCTTCCGTGGTCGTTGCGTGGATGGGAGGTAAAAAGGGGGAGAAAGGGAGGCGTGCGCGTTTCTTTCTCATAAATTATAACCTTTTCTCCGAGTCCCCGCCCCTCTCTTTAGCTGTTCTCTGCCCTATCCTGTGCCCTTTGGCATTCTCCCATACTCCTAAGGGTGCCTCTAGTATGCAAGTCAATGGTTCTCTCTAAAACCGCACACCCAATTGTAAATAACTCTGTTAGGTCTCACGGCTTCGTGACTGTGTTCCCGTGATACCTCCATTGCACCACCTGAGAATTTTCCTGTCACGGAGGATTTTGCGAAATGATGGTAGGCCAAGTCTATTTTCTGTTTATCACATTTGTCTGTGGGCTGAATCTTAGTTTTAGTGCTGCAAATTGAATCGACTGTTTTAGTGTAAGTATATATATTTTTTTCTTGTAGTTACTCCATTCGGAGTAACCGTTCTTGAATCAGTTAAGGAGGTTTTCAAAGGAGAAATATTTTAATAATATGTTAGCACGCCTTATTAATTATTATCGACGCACATTCGCTCAACTAAACTAATTTCTTTTTGTTTATGCCGCAGGCATGGTTGCATCAGGATATTAAACAAAAAAGGATTCCAATTATGAACGCCTTGCGTCAACCTTTTCTAATGCTGCGGAATGGTATTTATGCAACCTCCCCGTGTTAAATAGAACACGGTGATTTCGCAGTAAGAAATGCAGTTTTTTGTTTATTTGGCGTGTGCCGACAGCACCCTTTCCCCCTCCGCACTCTCCCTCCCTCCGCACTCTCCCTCCCTCCGCGCGCCCTCTCATTCTCCCTCAGCCCCACGGCCCTCTCTATTTCTCTCGAGTTCTCCCGTCGTCTCGCTCCCATCTTGTCATTCCCACCTACTCACCTGTCCTGTGATCCCCGTTTCAAGCTCACTCCTTCCTCCCCCCTCCGTTTCTTTCCTCCTCCACACACTCCCTCCCTCTCTCTCTCTCTTCCCCCGCAGGTCTTTCTCTTCGCTTCATTCAAAGTCGCCTTTGCTCACACGTCATTTCAGCTCGCCTATTTTTTTGCATTTTCGTGCTTCCTCCAATAGCTTCCCTTTCCTCCTCCCTCTCATCTCATCCTCTCTCCTCTCCCTACCTTCCTCCCTTCTGACTCTCCCCACCCCACGCCCATTTTTGCCGACATTTTCAACTCTTGCTAACTCGCGATCTCTCTCTCTCTCTCACACACTTTTCACACGCCTCTTTCATGTCTTTTGTTTTAATTTTTCCTTACATCCCGAATCTTTTAACCACCTCCCACCTTCTCTTTCTCCCTCTGTATCCTACTGCTTTCTTTTCCGTAAATAATCATTTTTCTCTCACCCTCTTCTCCTTATATTGCGATTTCCTCACTCTCTTTTTTTCTCTCCTTTTCTTTTTGGTTATCTCTTTGTCAAACCCACTCGATTTCTCATCTCCTCTCTTCTTACTTTCTTCCTCTCTTCTCCCACCGCAAGATCCTTTTACTCTTTAGTTCGCTGCGCCTTTCTCTTTCGAATCTTCTTCACGTCCCACCACGTCGTTTGTTAGCATATCTCCTTCCTCTTTCCCAATTTGCCACTTCGTAGCTCCTTTGTGTTTGCTTTATCCTTCACCTCTGGTTCTTAACCCCTTCTCTCCCCTAATTACGCCCTCTCTGCCTTATTTCTCTCTTCCAAACTCTTTCTCACTCGTCATTTTCTGCGCCCAAGTTTTACCTCTCCTCTGTGTCCGGGTATGACCCCTTTCAACTTTTCTTTCAATTATAACCGTTTCGTAATATCCCTTGAGAGGTGCGTGGTCGTACCGTTGCTCGGTTCGACGAAAACGCGTCGGTTATTTTCAGGAAACGAGTTGCTACTCAACATTGGTCATCTTTTTCGAATTTGAAAACATGTATCGCGAAAACTGAACTTTTTTGCGTAATTTTATTTTGTTTGTGTATTCCTCTATGACCTTTGGCACTATATGTTAATTTATCGTAGTTTTCGCTCTCTTATCCTCCAGCCGGATTTTATCCTCCCACTAACAAAGCGCAGCTCCTCTCTCCGGCCTTGCTTCTCTCTCTCTTCCCCTTCCTCGTCTTCTCCCTCCCCCTCCACACGTCTCTCTTCGCACACCTTTCCTCAAATGCCTACTTTTTAACTCTGTTGTTGTTTGCATTCGTCGAGCGAAGTTTCGCATTTTTTGCAGTGCTTATTCCTTTCGTGTTTGCACGTTTCTCCCTCCTCCCTCCCCTCCCCCCTTTCTCACTCACCCAACACACGTCTCTCAGGCTTGCCTTTGCATCTCTTTTCACCAACTTCCCTCTTCCTCTCCTCCCTCCCTCCTCCATCCCGCCTCTCTTTGCCTCGTCACACCTCTTCAGGCGATGTCACGGGACCTCTTGCCGCGACCTCTTTGCCTCCCTCACTCCCGAGCCACCCATCTCCCTTTCCTCTTTCCCCTCCATCCTCTCCACCTCCCACTCCTTCTCGTAACTCACCCTATCTTTTCCTCCCTCGTACCTTCACCATCTTTGCCTCAACCCCTTCTGTTCCTTCCCTCGCCTCTTAACCTCTACCTGAGGGCTTTCTGTAGTCTCTAAAGCTTCCTCTCGCCCTCCCTCTCTTCTCATCCTTCCTCTTTTTCCTCCCTCTCTCTAACTACCTCCCGTTCTCCTCCCTCTTTTTCCTCTATCTTCCTACCTCTACTCTTCTCCACTCTCCACATCTCTCCTTCTCTATATCTCCTCCCACTCTCCTCTGCTCCTCCGCCTCTTCCCTCTCCCGCCCACCGACCACCTTTCTCAGCAGGTAGCTCTTCTCTCCGTCCTCAACCAAACTAAAAACGTACATCATCACGACACTCTCTCCCTCTCCTTTTCCCTCATCCCTTGAAACCGACCCACCAACCTAACTCAACAACAGTCTTTTATTATTGCTATTACGATTTTTTTTTCTCTCATTTCCCCCCCCCCCCTCTCTCGTCTTTTGTTTCTCTCGATTCTGGAGGCGCTTGCGTCACTGTTTCCCTTCCTCGCTTGTTTGTCTTTCTTTATTTCTTCCTCTCTCTTCTGCCTCTTGCTTTTTCTCTTTCCTTCTCCTGATGATGCTTTTTTGACGAACTTCTACTCGCGGCGCCGAGATCCGCCAAGTGTGTTGGGTGCTGTGTGTGTATTTCCCTTTGGGATCTCTTTTTCTCTCTCCCTCCCTCTCCTCTCTTTGTCGGGTGCAGTTTAGCCGCCCGCCGCCGACTTCTCCCTCCGCCATAATCTCCAATCCGCCACCACGTTGCAGTCCGTATGATCACGTGACCTCTCCATTTCCAACCTCCCATCCTC
This sequence comes from Tanypteryx hageni, assembly GCA_028673005.1. NCBI lineage: Eukaryota > Metazoa > Arthropoda > Insecta > Odonata > Petaluridae > Tanypteryx > Tanypteryx hageni. The sequence goes on from CM054113.1 coordinate 72,370,204, forward strand.
GTCCTAGTAATCGTACCTCTTTTTTCCTCCTGTCTTTCCCTCCTTCTCCTTCAATTCCTCTCGTTTTCCTCGCTTCTATTCATCTATTTTCCCTCCATGGCCGCAATCCCACTCAACGTAACCCTTTTATTTTTCCCCTCCTTGTTTCTATTTTTTCTTCTTTATTTTCTCCATCCTATTTTCCTTTCTCCTACCTCCCCTTCTCCCCAACCCCATTTCTCCTTATCATCCTTTCCAATTCCGACCCACCTTTTATGCTCCCATAGTTCCTTCTTTCCTATTCCGTCCTTTCCCTTACTTTGGCATGTCTGGTCTTCTCTCTCACTCATCTCAATTCCTTTCTTCTACACTATACACCTTTCTCTCTCCCTTTTTCACCCTCCGTCGCCTTCTCTCTCTTCTATCTCCTTACTTTCCTCTCCTTTCTCCGCACCCTTTGCGTCTCTCACGATGTCTTAGCTCTGCCCACGGACGTCTTTGTGAAGTCCTTACGTGGGCGACCATTCCTTCTTCTCCTCCCCCTCCTCTCACTTCTGTCTCTTGTTTCTCCACCCCTTCGCTCCTCTCTCTTTGTTCCTTTTATCTTTTGCCCGACGCTTCTTTTCCCATCTATGTTTCTATTACTTAAATAACCGCACTTTGTCTTTTGTGCGTGCCTCTTCATTTCCTTCCGTCTCTCCATACATTTTCCTTCTTTGACTCTCCTCTATTTGTAGTTAGTCGTTACCGCTCATTACCGTAAATTACTCTTTGACTGTTCTTTTCAGTCCTTCCGTCAATTAGTTTCCGCCCTGCCATATTCCTAGTTTGCTAACCGTCCTCTCGTCTTCTTTGTGTATTGTGTCATCGCTCACGGCGATGGTATTCATCACCATTTCATGCTCATAAATTTGAAACTTTCATCCTGTTTCATGCGCTCATAATAATTATTATCGTTGCTCTCACATCTTGCTCTGCAACATTGTTTCTCTTTTTTCTTTATTTTTGCCCACCCAAATATTTCTGATGTTTATATTTTCTATTGTTTTGTTCTGTCTCTCTTTTCAATTGTGTTATTTCTTTAAGACCTCTTTTAAATCTGTATTGTCTTGTCTTTTTTCTCTGAAACTTCTTATATTTTTATACTATGATCTACGGATCTTTGGTTCCAGTTTCAATAATATTTCTTTATTTTTTTGGCATTTATGTCTTTTCATATTTTCTCGTTTATTATTTATTTACATGTTATTTGTCTGTCTTTTGACTTTTCAAACCTTCATCCATCGGCCATCCATCTCATCCTATCTCACCACAGCTCCTCTCCCTTCCCTCTTCCTTCCTCATCATCACATATCCCGTTGATGACGTCTCACTCATTCTTCCGGATTCTTCCTCCGTCTGAAAAAACGTCTCTCTTTCTCTCCCTTTTTGGCGAAGTCGACTCTTCTCTCGATCTCCGCTCAAGGAACTTCGTCTTGATCTTCTCACGACGGGAGACAAAAAAGGTATGGTTTTTTCCTTCGCCACTCGATCTTTTCCTCCGAAATATTCAATTTCATTTGCGATGCGGAAGGAACGAGTTAGCGGGAATTGGTTTTTCTTTTCTTATGCATTCGCCAAAAAAGGCTTCCATTTTGTAATGCCTGTCTAACTTTTGGCATTGATTTTATTAATATTTTTCTGTGATTTGATTGTGGGCATGTTGCGACGCAGTAAGCAAGTAGTGGTATTTAGGAGGAACTTTCGCCAATCTTGCAATGACTTGTAGTTGATAGGTTTTATCCCGTAAATTACTGATTTAGCTGTTTTTTGTCATATAGCTTCAGCCAAAATGCATGTTGGTAATACAAATTCCTAGAATACTTTTCTGTATTTGCTGGAATAATGTAATTACAAATATATGGATAAAAATCGATTTTTATGAAGAATTATCTCTTTTTAACAAAACTCTTCCGTGAATTTGCAACCTTTGGAGAATCTAGTGTGGTTGTTCTTTGAAAATGCTTTCTCTTGACTTTCCAAAAAACCTCACAAGTTCAAGTTCTGGATAATATGTCCATCTTTCATCGTGATTTTTTTATTTAGCCTAATGCATTAAGGCGTTCTCGCTTTATTTGGTACATTCAGTTCGACCACACGATAATTAACGCGGACTTTTGTTCGAGAGATACGCCTGTGCTTACCTCTGACGTCACTTCCCGACCTGGAAGAAATTGTTGAGCTGGGCGCAGTTACTCCTGTGACCCAGTTTTAGTTCTTATTCGATCTCGGAATCCTGCGAGCGCCAAAGACATCACCGACGAATTAATTATCCCGTGATATGTGTGCATTCGTGCCACGTAATGACCCTAAACATGTTCGGCTTCGTTTAGAGTGGGTGTGTGGGGAGGGACTAATTGTTACATCCCCCCGCGAGCTTCCCTCTCGTGTTAATCCCTGTAATAAGGCCGGAGGTTCAAAGCCTACTGTCTTTTTGTGATTCTACTATTATTTTTTGATGCGCTCATGGTAATTGGATGCGAGTGATGTCATTAGGATCCTGATAGTTGCCGCTTAATTGACTTTCCCGCAATTAGACAGCATGGTCATACTTTCTGTATATTATGCGAAAGTTTTTCGGCGAAGATTCTGCAATTAATTTTTTCAACTAATTCTTTCATCCGGATGTATGCCATGAGGTTAATATTGTTTTAAAAATATACATTTTCGCCTTGTAACATATTTCTATCAAATGTTCATTGAAAATAAAAAAATCGTCTTTTCTGTTTTTACACGGAAAAGTATGCTGGGTAGTTTTAGTATCCGGGAGTACTGGACACTTTATTATAGAGTGGAAGGATGTTTGCACGATCCATCAACTTAAGACGGAGCGCCACGGCTAACTTCTACATTTCGCGTCATAATGCATCTCTCACGGCGCACACGTCATCTCCTCGCATCTCCATTCATCACCCGAGTGCATCTTACGTCGACGCTTTTCACCTCCCTCCTCCCACCCTCCGTTTCCATTATGACTTCTTCCTCCCCCCTCCTCTTTCTACGCCCCCGATAGTCTTACTTGGGTCCGCAGTTTGGCGCGACGGTGGTGCCACCCACTAAAAAACGGTCGGCCTTGCATTTACTCGCCCGTCTCTTCCAACACATTCTAAGCGAAGTATCGCGAGACAAAAACTTTTTCCTGCGCAAGAGGAGTTTGCTCGAGTTAATTCCGCCAAGTTAACTCAAAACCACTTTTCTTCGTGTAAAATTTAATTGCCGGGAATTCACATGGGAAAGTTGTCAGAAACAATTTTCGCTCATCTTTAATAAGTTGCCGGTGGCATTATTTACATTCACTCCTCGTTAAAAACGCTTTTCAGGTATTTTTTCTAGTTTTGCTATGGAGATAGATATGTGTCCATCTCAGGAGCTTCTAAGGGTTTTACGAAAAAGATTCAATTTTAGTTCCAATGTTTGCTATTTGCTCCTATTATAAGATTCGAACTTTTAATATATATATATATATATATATATATATATATATATATATATATATATATATATATACATTATTTATCCGTGGCGTAGTTAGGGTGTCTGCCTCCCGTTGGTTAAGTCGCATGTTCGAAACCTGCTTTGGGCATGGATGTCCGTGCTTCTCTTTGTTACTGCTTGAAAAGTTCCATTGATGTGCTATTTAAGAGCTAATGAAAAAAAATGTTTAACTCTAAATCCGAATAACTAAAAGAAGATATTTCTTCCCCTAAGTATTTCAGTAATTCATGCGTTCAATTACAACTACTTAAGCGGTAGGGAAAATCTATTTTAGCGATCATTTTGATAAGGTTTTCATTCGCACACATCAGATAAAATACACGTACTCTTATCCTAGGACCGGTAAACATTAGAATTTTCTCAATTCATACCTCATTTTCAGATATAGGTTTTTTTCAGAGGGATCAAAGATCGTCTCAGACCTTTGAAGGGTTTCTTCGATGCGTGGGAGGCCAACTTCCTCGATACACCCGTAACCGCGGAAACGGCAGTGAAGTAAGGGGTATAGATTGGTTCCCTTTAAAAGAGGGGCAGTGCAGCTTCCGAGAGAGAGAGAGGCGGGGGCGGCGGCGTGTGGTGGCAAATGTGGGGCAGAGCCCGCGTGGGGAGGGAGTCGGCGAGAGGGGAAGGAGGGGAGGGCGTGCAGGAAGAGGAGAGGGAGTGGTTACAGGGTCTGGTGCAGTGTGGGTCTCTGACGCGGGAGGCACGGGTCGAAGCGATGGGGGTGGTGAGTCGTCGGGAGAAGGAGGAGGGGAAGGGAGGCGACGAGTTCGCGTGAGCGTACTCGGGAGTAAAGGAGAATGGAGGGGGGGAGAGTAGCGTAGTTAGGATATAGCGGGTAGAACGGAAGGAGAAGGGGAATGAGTAGGATCCTGCGCGTGTGTGAGTGAGAGAAGGTATCTGGGTGGAGGAGGAGGAGGTAGGGTGCCTCCTGGGTATCGAACCGGAAGTGGGGATCGTAGTCTGCTCCGGAGACTGGGAAAAGGGGGAGGAGGTAGGTAGGATGGAGGACATCGGGCGGTGTCGGTGGTATGTGGCGTGGGTTGGTTGGGTGCGAGGGGGATTGAGGAGAGGGGGCAGTGGAGTTCCGCCTGGGGGACAGCGGATGTGCAATGCGTATTCCCCACACGGTTGGGCGTGTGGGTGTGGGCCTTTACGTGTGGTGCCGTGGTCTTCGTGTGCTTTCTGGCCTGTGTGCATCTCCTTTCCGGATTGCATCTGGACCGAGGCACATTCTCTTTAGTGTCGCGGCGGTCTGGTGGGGGAAGGGGAGTGAGGGATGGTCTCTCTCTCCTTAGTCTACTTCCTTCGTGCCAGTGATCTTTAACCTCGATGCTTCTCTTCTCGCATTACTAACGCGACGGAAGAACGTGTAATTTGCATTTCCTGGTGTAAAATTCAATTTTCAATTTTATGTTTATCATTAATGTGTACTTCATTGCGTGGAATTTACACGAGTGAAAATTGTAGACATGAAAATCGGTAAATGTAAAAAAATAAAACATCGCAAATACAAAAATAAATCCGTGGCATTAATCTGCATACATAAACACCCTTTCACGATTGTGTATTGGTATTAGTATGCCCATATACATTCATGCATTTGCTGTTTATAGATTTGAATACTAATTGCGTGTCGGTTGGTGATATGTCGAAACCCATAAGGTCGTCTCGTCACGTTAGGTTTAATCTTTTCCACTTCTCGGAAATGAAATGCCGTGCTCAAAACTTGATGATCATCCCGCGTGATGCTTCAATGGCTCAAAAATGTAAATTGTCCCGCAATTTATTTTATGCCATAAACTAGCCTCGCCGAGGAGGAAAAAAAACCCGTCTCTCGAGAATGGAGAACGGTCGAGAGGGTTAGGCTAACTATATATCCGTCCATGTATATATAAATAATCCGTTGTGCGATACCAGTCCTTCAAATCGGACGCTTTTGCAGCGTCGGAATTTTAGCGCCTAGCCGCTGCAGATTCAATCTGGTGGTTTGCGCCTCTTCCCCACCCTCTCTCCCTATACCGCTTCCCTCCCTCTCTCACCCTCTTTCACCACAGGACTCCCTCTCTCTCTCTTCTCGACTGAGCGCGCGGAGTGCGGCAAAACCGTGCTGTTCGTTGGCCGTTATCGCCCCTTCCGCGTCCGCGGTGTTTGCGCGATATTATTACGCGTCGCTCCGTCGCAAAACGTCTGTAAACTCGCTTTCCGCACGACATTTATCGCTTTATTGACACTTCGCTTAGATTATTGTCGATAATCCCGTAACAATTATTCGTGCCTCTACTTGTTGTCAGGTTACCTCGTAACTTTTGGGATACGTATGGTTTTAGGCTGACGCTCGCCGTAAGATATTTATATTTCCAATAGGATCTCTGCGGTGATATTTTTTTGTTAACCTGACTGGAATTATCGTGACATATGTCAGCGATTTCACTCTATAAGTATATTTTTTATAATGCAAAATCAATTGAAATGAGTAGTAACTCCTGCTGCAAGTAGCTTATATGAAAGTTATGTTATGTTTCACATAATGTCGTAGGCGCTAAATATTTAATAATTCAATTAAATTTAATAAATTCCAACGATTTCATCTAATATACTAAGAAAAAAGTTATATTCTTCAGAATAATTTTCTTAAATATTAACATTAATGAGCTTAATAAGATGATTATCATGTAATACAAACTTTGAAATTTTCATTCGGTTAATTCCGTTCGGTTGTTAATCCGAAGTTGAAAATAACCGATAAAACGTGTTCTTAGCGTACAAAATTGTTGGAATAATAAAAATAAAACAAATTTCTGAAATTCTAGCTGGTGGTGCGTCGAATCTTTTCCATCTTTCTTTCATCTTCGCGTATTCTTTCGCCCCAGGAATTAGAAAGCGAGGTAGCTCAGGAGCCGACGGAACAAGAAGACCCCCCTCATCCTGTTTCAGGGTGCCTCGTTTCCTCTAGGCGCTGAAAGTCGATTCGAACTGCACCCGATCGATTTTTCCATCGGGATGCGACTGGAAGAGGAGAGAATCGGAGGGAAAGGGGAGTCGGGATGTAAGGGTCCACCCACACATTCGCAGGTCCATCCTTCTTCTTCCTTTCTAGATTTGTTATTCCTGAAGGGCGTGGTTTCTTCTACGCTGGTTGAGGTTAGATAATATAAACTTATACTTTTTTGGTCCGATCTTTAAAAAAAATCCTGCTAGAATGTAGTTAAATAATATTAATTTATTTTTTCTTACGACTCGAGCATATTTTCCGAGAAGAATTTTATGGTATGACGTAATGTATCCAAACTCTCGGACGGAGCGTCGACACTTGTACCGTTTCTGAATTTATTTGTAAGGGTAAGGATATCGTGATCTCTGTGTTCCGAAGTGTTTGATCGTGTGCGACCGATCTTTAGTGATTATTCAGTGTGTTTTATATCTGTAAACGCGTGCGCAATCAATGTACTGCCGATTTCTTTGCTAAGATACTCTGAAGGATTATTAGTACTGCTATGCCCTAAATGATAACGTTGCTATCTGATTAAATCTTATTTTAAAATTTTAATCCTGGCTCTGATAGACATTTTGTTTACCTTAAGGCTAGGTATTACAAATCTATGCGATTCTATTCCGAGAGCATTTCAAAACTAGAACTATTCTATAATAACATATATTTGGCTGGGCTCTTCTGAAGTTTCGTCATTTCGGATTACTAAGTTTACGAATTAATGTTCCCGCTCCTTATAAATTTGAATCGAAAAGAAAATCGTAATGCAGTTGAGAGAACTCGATACGCCACTCTCAAAGATTAAATGAAGAAAGTTATCTTCCGATGAACTCTTTAAATGTTCCGTTACGAGGAGAAAGAGAAAGACGGAGGGGGAGGGACTTACCACTGCGACTAATTCAAAGTGTTTTTGCCGAAAGTGAAGTGGCCCAATCATCATCTCGAGGTCTGAGCTGCATAAATTTAAACTCGAACGCAGTGGCAGTCTGCGGAGCCGTAAAGAGACTCCGAAAGTTAAGGCAGGAACACTTAAATGCGGGGTATTTGAACCGTGGCCTGGAAGCCTGCGAACGCAGATTTACAAGTGTTTTATGGGGAGGTGGGGCGGGGATAGAGAGAAGCTGGGTAGCAGTTGAAGGAAATATCAAATTCACCCGCTATTTCCTGCTTTGAGCTTGCTTTTTCTAATGCTGAACTCGGGAGAGATATCGTAATATTAAAAGCAGATCATTTTGCCAATTTTGAGAGTAGGTGATCGTGAATAAAATATTTTCCATATATATATATATATATATGGATGTCAACAAGGTGTTGGGATGAGGAAACCCAGTGAGCACTCACCAATCAGACGACTTCAGGTTGGCGAGGCCCCGGGGATGTCGAAGCGACACACGTAAAATAACACAAAAACACAGAAACATCACAAACGTAAAGCTTTCGGAACTACTCCTTCAGCTACAGAGAGAGAACTATATATATATATATATATATATATATATATATATATATATATATATCGATTTATCGCTTCTGTATTATACATGATTATGACTTAAGGACTTTAGGATCTTAGCTGTTATTAATAGGCCGTGTATTGATGAATGCAACCTTGTATTTATTCGTGGTCGCCAAGAAAGCATTAGGTGAGAAACTTTTTTTTATCAAGTGATTTCTCATGTAATGCAAACTTTTTTTCAATAAACATGTCTTCGATATTTCTATGGAATCCGACGTCGATAAATAAAATAAATGGTTGAGAAAACTTTTTCTTATTAGTCTATGTATTGCGTGTAATTCTTTAATGGAGCTGCGTAAAATTTTGATCCCTTATCAACTGAAAAATTTTAGCGTAAAAATCCGGATGCGTGTAAATTCGGAGGAAACGAAAAACAAAAAAATTCTGACCATTTTTGGGTCATTTCTTTGCCCGGCTAAATTGGGCTCCCCTTACTTCAGACGTATTTATGCAGAAAACCGCTGGAACCGTTTTTCACTCCGAAAATATATTCCACGAGAATCACGCGACAACTCTCACGCCATTTAAATATTTTTTTCTCGAAAAAAAAAAAAATATTTCTCATAATTTTTCTTCCGCACCCGCCTAGCAATCTCCTCTCAAGAAGTTTAAAGGCGAAGGTAGTGGTTTAATCTCCACCCGTCTCAATTTTTTTCCTCCTTCAAATAAAATGCCACTCATTACTCCCTTGAAAAGTTTACTGGTCCTTATTTTTAAGTAATCATCTTTCACGCGGGCGACTCCCACACACACACACACAAAGTCCCGCTTGATTTGCAAATAGTAAATATGCATGAGGGATATCTTGTCGGTTGGCAAACTGAGGGGTTGGAGAGAGGAGTGGGTGCTTTTGAGGGGTGTTGCGGGTGGGACCGCTTTTACTCGGCTCCTCTCGGAGTGAGAAGGAAGAGGTACGTGGTTTTTTTCGATGGAAAGAGGAGAGAGAGAGGAGGAAAGAAGGAAAGGAGAGAGTTTGAGCAGGAGCTGGCGCATTTTGGTCGGGAGTGTGGGGCTGCGGGACTGCGGGCAGACGCCCCCGCCTTGCAGACCCCTCTCCCCCTCCCCCCTTCTCACGCGCCGCCCCTCTCGATTCCCGCCTCCACCAACCGCACCCCCTCTTCCTCCTCCGCCAAAGCGCTCGGAGCTCATCCTCCCGCCGGTCTCCCTACTTTCTAACCGCGTTCCTCCTCTCTCTCTCTCTCACCTCCCCTCCTCCCCCTTTCGCTCTCTCTCTCTTTCCACCCACTCCACCCCTCTTTTCCCCTCCCTCCCCCGCTCCTCAGTGCAGCAGAGCGGGCGAGGCCCCGAAGCTCTGCAGTGCACGACGCAGTAGACTGCAGACACGCGTGCCTCCGACCGACCCGCCCTCTATATCTCTCTCACGCTCTACACGGGGGGGGGTGTCCCTAAACGCATCCAATTAAGGTCGCCGCGGGCTCGAACCCAGGACTATCTCGCTCGTACGGAATTCTCCGGTCGTTGCGGATTTTCTGAAATTTGTTTCCTTTTTTGCGTTCCTAACACTTTTCGGAACTGACTTTTCCGGCGACGGAAATTTCTTGAATTAAAATACGGATCAAAATAATCGGTTTTCTCGTAGCGAAACGTGAATGAATTTTTGTTTTTTTTTTTTGCTTTTGGAAGGGAAATTGTTTTTGGCAAATTACGAGATCGTATTGTTCGATGAAGCTTCTTCGGCTTCAATTTGCTAGTTTTGCGAGGTGATGGAATAGCTGTAGGAGCATGGGTACCATTAATAATTTTTATATAGGGAAAGATAAATTGCTAGACTCAGAAATATAGTAATATTATTATAATTCAATTACCGAATCTCGCACCTAGCACAAATAGCCATTTATATTTTTATCTGATATTTATGGCTATTTACGTATTAGAGGTAATTAGCTGAAATCGATTAAAATTCATGAAAACGAAAATAATCAATAATATTACAAAGTAATATTTTTAGGACGCTATGTTATGGGAGTATTCTCTGAAGAATCCTTTCAAAGGACGCCAATTAGCGACCTCTTCCTAATCTTATGTCATGATACCCCAACTCTCGCTTCATAAAAGACCGAATCGTCTCAAATCACGTGCATGTAATAGCTATATTTATAGAAGACTGCCAGCAGCCTGTTGAAGGAGGCAAGTTGCCAAGTCATAAAACTACAGGTACTTGATAGATTGCCAGGGACCAATCGAATCGCAATATTACTCTCATTAATTTTCTACCCTTCCGAACTTCTCTCGCACGAAAATTTCCTGGTAGGAAGTCCAGCAACGGTTCCCAAACGTGACGTAACGTCGATTGACCGCCTCGAACAATTTGTTAGCCTTTCAGACCGAACAAAGGAGGCTCGAAATAGGAATATAATCGTCCGACGTTTTTTTTTATCATCGATCGAACAAATCTGGTTTTTTTCTTTCCAGAATCCAGTCCTCTAGGCGTAGCCCCACATTACGTCCTCCGCTATTTTTTATTTTTAATCAGGATCTCTCATCACCCCCGTCGAATTCTCTTAGTGTCAAAGGCTGGAGACTTATTTCGCCTGCGCAGTCTTCGGATGGTGAGTCCTTTCTTCATCAGTCTGCTTAATCCATTCTCTTCCGTTAAAACCTACTCCTCCCTTAATCCTTACCATCAATATCCCATCACGTACGTACCTCTCTCATATCGTCCTCTTTCACTGTCATGTTCGTCCACGAGAATCATGCCTCTTTCTTTTATTCTCCTCCTTTCCTCGTACTACAAATAATTTCCCTCTTTTTGTACTAATAGTTTTTCTAGTTTTCCTCGCTGTCATTATTTTCCCTTCTCAGACCATTTTCTCCTCTAAAATTTTCTTTATAGTTCCATTTCTTTCTTTTCCTCCCATTCTTTTAATCCCCATGATCTTCCTCCTCCTTTTGCTCCTTGCCCCTTCTCTCCCTCCCACCTCTTTCCGGCCCCTCTCCCTCAGTCACTCCTCTATATCTCCCCCTCTTCATCTTTCCCTTTCTCTCCCGCTCGCTCCTCTCCCACGCTCTTACTTTCTTTCCTTATCGCGCTACATCTCCTTTCTATTTCTCCTTTCTCTCCCTTGTTCATCTCCCTTTTTCCTTTTCCATTATTTTCTCTCTCCACAAAGACTTATTCCCTCGCTTTATAGTTTTGTTTCGCCTTCTCTTTCAAGTCGGCCTTGTAAAAGTTTTCCCCATTACCATCGGTAATTTCGGTTTTTTTGTTTACTCCTTCCCAGCTTCGTCAGTCGCCCGTCTTGAAACTTTAAGACTCTCTTCTTGACGGAATTTAGCAAATTGTGCACATTCTCTCTTTTTCTCCATTCAAAGATGCTTCTCCGGTAGACAAGAGTGATTTGTCTGGGACGTGGCGTGAATGGGCGATGCGTAACCCCGCGCTTGTCCGTCACTGTGAATTCCAATTGGCGCTCATTCCATTCAGCCCATCGCTAGATAACTCTATCGTATTCTTAATAAAATCTAATTAAATCTATGCGTTCTTTTTGTCCTCGGATCGCGGACGGTTGCTCTTTCGACGAGGAATTTTCTAGTTGTGTCGTTTCGACCACGAGCTTGCGCATGCGATCGGACTTAGGTGCCATGCGGTTTTTATATTTAAATCTCTTTACGACATTCGCCATACGTTATGCTTTGCGTGAGAACGTTTGTTCCTTTTTCGAGGAAAATTAATGGAAAAAACCGCTTCCTTCATCAAAAAGTTTATTCGTCGGCGTTAATTCAATTGTGATATATGTTTTCATGGTGTGTTTTGCATAGAAATAACCATTTTTCCTCTCGTGTTTGACATATTCTTTGACTCGACCCATAGGGTAAGATCCAACTATCCGGAAATTCCGCATAGCACCTCGCGCAACTTTCGTCGTGCGTTTATCAATAACGGAAAAAATCTCGCCCATTCGTTCGGCATTTTTTTCCTTCTCTCTCTCCTCCCTCACGCGCACGCCACATCCACTCATATTCTTCACCCCTTAACTGATTTTCCGCGCAACCGTGACTTAACCAAACAGGTAAAAAAAGAAAATTGCGAGAGAGAGAGAGAGAAGGGGGAGGAGAACATATAAGCTTATCCCATCCCTGGAGTTCTGCACGTGCGTGTCAATTGCCGACGATTCGACGCGATACCGTCCGGAAAAACCTAAGCGTGCGTTGCTCCCTCCGCTCACACCAACACGCACGCAGACACAAAAACACTCCCAATAGCCAACACAACCCAAACCCTCTTTGGTCGAGAGTGATAGTGTATGCGCGTTTGGAGTTGGCTGGACTAGAGAGAGAGAGAGAGTGGGGGGAAGGGCAGAAGGAAGAGAGAACTCCTCGGGGTCGTGCCTCGAGGGACGGCCGGGGCTCGCCCCGTTTGACCCCTCGCAAACCTCATCGACCACCGCAGTCGACGTTGACCCCTCTCTCTGTCACTAGGGGGTGTTAAAAAGCAGAGAGCATAAGCATCTACCCGTTCGTCGTCGTAATATATGTTACACACGAAATTGACGATAACCTGCTTTTTTCCTAAGGGTATTTGCTATTGAGAGAAATGCTCTGTCGTTGTTGCCATGGTTTTCACGATTCAGTTGAAAGTTTTATCATCTTTCCTTTGACGGATTTGCACCACTTAGTATTTTAGCCGCGTAAGCCCTTTAAAATCCTTAATAAATCGTCGATGCGTACATTGGAATTTTAACTCTTTATTTTTGCAAATCTCGTTCGATTGTTTCGCGGAAATACTTTTTCAGTTAAAACCCTAGCATTCTCATCAAGAATATGATTCTCTACCGTCTATAGTTTCGGGGATTTAAAATTTCGGCGCATTTAATACCCGTATTAGGTCGTATTACTTGCATTTTTATGCACGTTCACCATCACGTCGGGCAGTTTAGCTCGGCATTTTAAATTCTGGAACCCGACTCGGACGGCACGATGCATTGCATCCCACCCACCGACTTAAAAAAAGAAAGCTTTCGACAACGACGTTTCGCCAATTCTCTTCTTGGACGAGATCGAATTCGTCAAGTATTCGAAGAATTTTGGAGGTCTCTATGCGTCAGAGGCATTCGCTTTGCGGAATTATTTGAGTATCCTACAAAAATAAAAATAAAACCGCGGCAAGGGAGTTCGTACACACATTTTCCCTCGCATTGCGATTCTCCGGGGGCACCCAAGCGTCAAAATACTCTGGCTGGGAAGGTCTCCTTTCGTCTCCTTCGTCTTCCACCTCATCCTCTTTTTCTCCTTCTCCTACCCCCTTCCATCAACCCGTCCACCCACCAGACCCACCCAACCAACCCATTCGCCCACGGGACCTGAGGAATGCAAGAATTCCATGATTCTTGGCAGGTGCAGCGCGCGCGTGATGTCACCATTGGCCGTTCCGGAAAGGCGCCTTTGCTATGGTGTGTGTGTGCGCGCGCGTGGGGGGATGGATAGGGAGGGAAGAGCCGAGGAGGGGGGTTGAAATCGTAAGGTGAGAAAAGTGTGGGGGAGGAATTCGTATCACCTTAGCAACACACCGCGTCCCCACCTCGATCCGTCCTACGAGAATCGGACCCAAAGGCCCTCCTGTCCTTTTCCCCACCCTACTACCCTCGCCTCCCTCCCTTTTTCCTCCCCACCCGACGCTTTTTTTTTCCGCCGAGGGCTCCTCCCCATTCTTCCCTCGTTTCACCTGCTAGTGGTCAAGCGACATCCTCGCCACGCATTTATGATAGCGTTGACCCTTCACTCAGCCCACTACGTCCTATTTTCAGACTACTCGTATTATAAGTCTCTCTCTCTCCATAGACTGTTAAAAACCTCTCTCGCTCTATCTCTTGTCATCATCCATGATCTCCACCTCTTCCTGCTGCCGTCTTTTTTTATCCGCTCTCTTGCACTCCTGCCAACCTTCCGGATTTTTATGAGATATCGCAAATTTTCGCCCGGAGAAATTTCCCATGTTTTATTCAGTTGTTATTTTTAGGAATTGTAAATCCCAAACGCTTCCGAGTTCTTTTATTTTGAGTTTATCTCAGGTGAAGTCCGTGGATATTTCTTTTTAAAATTTTGATTCACCCAACGTATTTCGAATCGGTGGTGGAAAGGCTCAAAGAGAGAAAAACGCGGTGGATTATTCTCGGCATTTGGATCGCGGCCAATGGAGTTGTTTTTTGGAAGATGCCATCCATCGATGGTTAATTTGTTTGGGACGCAATGCTCTAACGCGACTGCGGTTTCCCTTGAAAATCGTGTCAAAAATCATAGTCGGGACCGCTGCATTCGAATGGAGGTCCGCGGCGCCTTTGCCCGTTGAAATATATCACGGGTGAATTTGCAATGCGGAGCTCCGCGCCGCAGATACGTGGGAATCGTTCTTTTAGCTCTTACAACATTCTGAAAGTACCCCTTGACTGTAACGCAAGGTTTTTCATAACCTCTCCCTTTTATTAAAGTTGGCGTGAATACCTACCTCCCTCTTCTCTAGTCGTCCTCCGTCTCCCTATCTCACATCACGCGGACACGTCTGCCATCCCTCCTCATAACTTTCTTACCTCCAAACTTTACCTCTTTCAATATAGCTTCCATTCTCCCGTCCGCGCTATCTCTCCTATCTATCTATCTTCTCCAGATCCTCCTACTCGCACTATAATTCACACTGCCTTCTCCCTCATCCTCTTCACTCCCTCGATCCAGCTTTCTTTTTGTCTCCTCCTTCCCTCCCCGTTATATACCCTTAAGATTCTCTTCGTTTTATTTATTTTCGCAACCTCTTTTCCTTCACGTTTTTCTTCTTTATCGCCACCTTTCCTTTCTTCTACCTCCCTTCCTATCTTTCCCGTGTTATTCTTCTTTACCATCTTCCTTTATTCTCTTCCTGTTTCCATGCTTCCTCTCTCTTCCCTTCCTCCCCTAAGCACCTCTGAACCTATCAATTCCGTCCTATTGCCCAAGAATCGCGCCTAATACGTGACCAATGTCAAGAGTTTTTCCCGTTATTCACTTCGTAATATCATATAAATGGAGCATGTTGTCCAATAGAACGGATTTAATCTGAAATTTATTTATAATCCTCGGCAAACATCCGAAGGAAGTGTAGTTTTTACTCGTGAAAGTTTTTATTATTAGCGCAAAGCTGTTCACTTCTATAACCAAATCGAGATTTTAGATAATTTCAAATCGATCACTGTATTAACGGAAAGTTATAAGGCCCCATTTAAAGATTTTCGAAGTTTAGATTAATTCCTAACAAAGTTGCAGAAATTATTTTTCCGATAATTTTTTCCCCCCTCCAACGATCTAGTTCCCTGCTTTATCTCCCTTTCCACAGTCTATCCTTGACTACTTTTTGGCTCTTACGCATCGCTTGCACTCAACGGACTGAACCCTCCGGTTTCCCATCCCACAGTTTCCTTCCCCCTCACTTTATCACCAGGTTCGTTCTCCCTTTTTCTCTCTTCGTCTACCTGGCGCCGACTGCGCATGCGCAGGTCCCCCTCTTTTTCCCGTCTCTCACACCCCTTTTTTCTGCGATCTTCTCGAGAGTCGGACCGCCCGCGGGAACTGCTCACCTGTCTTGCGTGGAGGCGACGTATGCGTGGGAGGTCGGGGTTTGATGGGAGACCAGAACGAAAGAAAGATTCGGAAAGGCCTTTGGGAATCCACTAATTGGGATTCTAGTGTGTCAGAAAAAATATCCAACGATCTTTCCCCATGCTCCCTTTTTTACGATGTTAGGTACTTTTACGTCACGCGTTTCTGCGATTACCGGCCGGTGTTTTTAAGGTATCTTGTTACCCTCTCAATTTTTGGCTAGTGTAATTCTTTTCCCGCGTTTTTAATTGGAGTAAGACGGATAGTGGTTCCATCTTTCGGGCGACGACAGAAGTTGTTAAGATGAATTATTAACTTTGGCTTAAAATGTGTAAACAACCTCGACGCTTTTATTTTTTTCAATTCCGAAAAATAATTTTAGTGCGGACGTCGCGAGAAAGCAAATTTTAATCAAGAGTCAAAAATATTACACGCACGCACGCTAGCGAACGCACATACGCATGCACAAGTTGTTATGCTCGACGATTAATATAGCTTCTCGCTGTAATATTGCTGCTTTTTCTACTCCATTTTTATATTCAGTTGCGGAGTTATTCATTTTTTGTTACCCTTGAATGGTTTCCCGAGCTCTTGATAGCCGTTAGCGCCCTGAGAATTTCCTCTTTACCTTCTTTGGAATGACTTTTTACTTTCGAAATCTTGTGAGCCTTTGGAGAAACTTACACAGAGCAGTGAATTGGAGAGAGGTAGGAGAAGTAAGAGGGGGGGTGGAGTAGATGAGCAAGAGGGCGAGTTGAGGGCGGTTAGGTTAGATTTCTCTTGTAATTAACAACCGCCCCCGCCTCCTTCCCTCTCACCACCTCACTCCTCCCGACCTTTGATCCCCATCCCCTCCCTGTTCCTACCCCCCCTCTCCCTCCTCCCTCCCACACAGCATAGCACTCACTACGCCTCGCGGATTCTCCATCTTCGCCATCTTTGGCTCTTCCTTTTCCTCCATCCTCCCCCGTTTCAATCCGTCACCTCTTCGCTCTCCCTATCCTTCCCATTCCAGTTTCTGTCATAACTCCTCATTCACCGATCCCACTCCAAACTCCCCTCGGATACTCCTGCTCGACTTTCCGAGATCCAATTCCACGACTCTCGCCGATTCTCATCAACCCCCTTCCCTCCCCTCTCTGTTCATCAAATCCTTCCTCCCATCGCCTGGTTCGACCCCTTATCCCAACTTTTATCTCGTCCCTTACACTTTCTTAGCTTCCACACCAATTTTCTTTTACTCCTCACACCTCCAGCATCTTCCACTCGTCCCTATGCTAAGCTTCTCTTACTACCTGTTTCCCTCTCTCTCTCCGTCCTCCCATATCCCTTCGCCTCTTCACTCATTCCAATTTCGATCGGGCTCTAAACTACTCGCTTGTGTCACCTCTATCCCTCTCACCCTTCCGAATTTCCTCCCTCCCAGCGCGATTTACCACCTTAGAGGACCCTCTACGCCCACATCTTCTCAACCAAAGACTTAAACCCTTTTATTCTTCATCTCCCTTTCTCCATCTCTCTCCTTTATTCCGCTATCTACCTGTCATCTTCACTCCTCTTCCTCCTTACTCCCACCTCCCATTTCTCATTTTCTCCTCTTTTCTCCACCCTCTCCTCCCTTTCTCTCCCCACATTCCTCCTCCCTCTTCCCCCTCTCTATCCCTCTAACCTCCCCCTCTCCTCTTTATTCCCTCTATCCTTCCTCTTTTTATTCTCCCCCTTCCTCTTCCTCTCTTAATTCTCCCCTCTATCCCTCCTCCATCTCCTTAACATCACTCCTCCACCATCTCATCCAACGTCCTCGAGACTTCGCTTATGCATACAAGGGATTCCCATCGTTACGGATCCTCACTCTTCCATACTTGGTTGTTGGATAGGGGAGGGAAGAGAAAGAGGAGGGTGGCAGAGATAGTTTCGTCATGTGTGTGTGTGTGCCTGCGTGCGGGGGAGGGTGTGAGTGGTTGAAGGAGGGAGTGGAAGATCTCGTTCGCGCTTACTGCTTCCAGAAGGGCGTATTTTGCTCTCGCCAAAGATGAGCGCGTTCGCTAAGAGTTCCTTTTCTTCTCTTCCTCTCTAATCTCCCATCCCTAATCCACCCTCACCACCTGTCTCCTTATCTCCTTCCCTAACACTCGCTTATTTTTTTCTTGTCTCTCGTTCTCACTTGTCCGAGCGACACATTTGGGCAACGTTATACACGCCTCGGGTTTTTCCTCCCGCCCTGCCACTCTTTTTAGGAAGTGGTTGCGTCCCGCCATTCAGTTATCAGAGCTCGGCGTCTATCCCGTTTATTATATTTTTTGCGGAATTTTTTGCCTTTCCACCTCTTCGCGGGAAATTGAGGTCGATCTAGTATGCGGACGTGGAATGCGTCTATACCTGATGCACTCGTTTGTTATCGTCAAAATCCTCGATCATGTTCGTTTCCCGGTGATAAGATTGCTATTTTTAATTTTCGGATCGAGTATACCAAAAGTATTTGGAGGAATGGAATCGGAATGAGATTTTATTTCCAGAATATTTTCAGGTGCTTTTCCTATCCTCTTTGCGAATCAAAGGGATATTATCATATCTTTATACGAAGGGCATCAAAAATAGTATAATTTATCAAACCTGAAAAATGAGTTATTTGTCGGGCCGAATAGGTAATATATTGGAGCTCGGCCCCAAGTAGCAAGAGATTTCCACCAAGTTTAATGAAAATCAGTCTATTGGTTCAAAAATTAATAGAGGGAGACGGACAGATAGACAGGCACAACAACAAAACTATAAGCCTATTTCCATTCTGGAAAGTAGACTAAAAATAAAACAAACTATGCAGCAGTGAAAAGATTTACGTCGAAGACCTGAAGGATTTATGTATTTTAAAATCAGCTCGACATTAAAGAAAAACGTATTTTATATCTAGACACTCATCCAATGGTAGTTTTTAGCATGACATGCGATGAATATTTTCCAACGTCATCGGTTCTGAGTATCCAAATATTAAAAATACCTAAATCTCTCTCCATCACGCCCTCAAACGTGAAAAAAGGGACGAGAGAGAGAGAAAGAGTTGTATAAATTTTTGAAAACGTGCTTTCATTTACCTCTTACCGTCCGCTCTGACGTCCTCCATACCTGTCCACCCGCGCCTTTTACTCCTCTCCTAACTTCGCCACTCTCTTTCCATTCCACTCCTTTCATTCCCATCCGCCTCGCATTCATTTTGGAATTCGCGCGCCTCATCCGTTTTTTACTTCTCGCCATTCATCCGTCCATTCCCTCCCCCCCCCCCCCGAGCATAGAATGAAGTTACTGGAAATTATGAGATGAAGAGAGAAGTGCAGATGTTTTCAGGTCTCTTCAGTTAGATCTTCTGAGTGAAAAAATAAAAGAGAAATGGAATAAGAAAAATAAAGGTTCTATTCTCTCTCTCTCTTTTTCCTTCTCATTCCGTGTGCTCTCTATCTGTCTATTTGGCGATCCTTTTCAGTACGCGAGGGAAAAAAACAGTGGTCCTCCTTTTCACGGCGCCAGGAAACTCCAGCCTCCACCCCCATCTGGCCCTCAACTCCTTCTCCTACTTATGTACTGTCCTCCGTGTTTTTTTTTACTATTCATCTTCGAACACATACGTGGAACCCGCATCTGCTTTAGGAAACGTTTTCGTCGCTGCATGACGTGTGTATGCGCAAATGAGTCTCTATTTTTTAACGGATACACGTTCGTACGTATATGTAAATATGCGTACAAACATGCACTCATTTTTTGAAGAATTAATTCGTAATCCGGCTTCTGATTGTTGGCGTTACGTGTCGATTCCTTCCGAGCTCGTGATTGCTCCAGTCGGGTCACTTAAAAAAATCCGTTGTTATGGCTAACGGAGCGACGGATAGGGGAGGTCCTCTTAATTAGCGTGACGCACTGTTGTGATGGTTTCCCTCTTGCTTTGTATATATCCTTATTATCTTCGCCGTGTCAAATTTATCTCCTTCGCAGTTCAAGGAGTTTCTTCTAATTATCGTAAGCGAAATATGGCAGCGTCGTTCATCCGATTTCAACTATATATTTTGCATGCCGCATATTTCGCATTCGCTTCTTTTTCTCGACTCCGCCACCAGATGGCAGAAGCTTGTCATTTTTTTAAAACATATCGTTTTTATTTAAGCCCTTATTATCATTTTTTAAAATTTAAGGCGTTCGCTTTCAGCAACCATGACCTAAAATATGAGTTGTGAAGTATAGTTATCAGTTTTAAAAAAACCATTGGTTTCCGAACCGGAAAATTGTGTTTATTTTATAGGATAATGGTTGCGAAAATTTGGATTATTTTCTCCCGAAAAGCAGGGATTTAAAACGTGCCTTGTCATATATAGTAAAAATCTAATCCGAGTCTCTTTCGTCGCGTCCTCGTTTCTCATATTATCCCTACAAGCTCACCCCTTCTTGGATCCTCCATTGATTCCCTCATCCACCCACTCATCCTAAATCCACTTAATAAATCTCTCCCACACCTACTTCACCCAAAGAGAGCGAAAAATATACGTGGAGTCGCTTCGTTCCATTTCCATGGTAAATCTCCTCTCGCTAAGGTGAAAAAATGAACGACTTTTGTTATTTTCCTCGCCACGTCTCCCACGTCGCAGAATGAGCGCACATATCTATGTATCTCTCTCTCTCTCTCTCCGTTTATCCTTCCTCAGCTATTTTTCCCTCGTCTTTGTCCGCGGTTCTTCTTTTATTTATCATTCGGAGCGACCGTTTTTCTGTCTTTTCGCTCGTATTTTATTTTCTCGCCCGCTGTCGCGCCTGAAATACTTCGTTCTGACCAGAGAGTGAGAGAGACTCCATGGAATAACCCTAGCCTCTTTTTCCGTCCCATCTCTTTCTCTGCCTTTTTCTGTGTGAGGAGGTATGCTAGCCATCTCCTCTCTCCCTCCACCTTCCATTTCCTCCCTTCCTACTCTTCACTTTAACCCTTTTTCCATCTTCATCCTCGACCCGGCGGTAACCATTTCATTTAATCTTTTGAAAAAAATAATCTTTTTGGGAGTGGTAGAGTGGGAGGGGGCGTCGCGAGAGTGGTTCCGTAACCCTCTGTATCTCTCTCTCTCTTCCCACTCCTCTTTTCCTTTTTACCTTTGCCATCTGAATGGCAAAAACAAACTTTAATGAAGGGGAGACAGAGACCCCTTTTTTATCCCAAAGACTTTGAAAGGCAGAATGTACCGTATATTTTTATTTCATTTTTTAAATTCCATAATTACTTTCAATCGTGTGGGAAGATGTTTTCTTTTCGTCCTTCATTTTTTCCTCTCTCTCTCTCTTTTACTCTGTGCGCTTTTAGTGACTAACTTTTTTTCGAGTCTCTTATACTTACCCGCGCGATTTGACGAGATGAAATATTGTGCGCGCGTATGTGTATGTAGTGAAAACGGACGAATTCTCTCGACAAAAGAGGGAATGAATGACGGCGCAGGATTCCTCCGGCATTTTGGTCGTCGGGGCATTTTGGACGTGTAACCTACTTACTGGCCTTATCATCTTGCTTTGCACGGCCGGTTAAGCTTCCTTTGAATTTTGATGCTCAAGAGATTCACTAGAGTACGTGTAGTATTCGTGTATGTAGGCATCATGAGACAAGGATGTTTTTAACAAAGAATGCATGCGGACTCGGACGTACGTATTTTATTCTTTTGGCCGAACCCACCCCCTCCCCCTGCGCGATCCATAGAGAGAATAGGATACCACGTTTGTTGGAGAATTCAGCTTCTAGTTTATGAGATTTAAAAAAAGGCGCCAAAATCGAAACTTTTCATCAAACGGCGAATGTGGGTGTTTTTTTCCACTTATTTCTTTGCGTCGAATGTTTGGATACCATCAAAGGGAAAAAGTATTGGAGCAGGAAATCTGGTTTGAATTATCCCTGGGAGAACTCTAAGAGAATCCATCTTTCGTTCATCCGTTGCCTTTTCAAGCGTGGTAATCGCAGACATTATAGGGTCATGGCGACACGTTTATTTTAGAAATCAACATCTCTTGAGTGTACTACGAGGTCGAAGTAACAACGCGGTTATATTGAATACAGATTTTTGTGCATTGGATTCACAAAAGCGGAAATGTATAACGACAGAAAGACCAGAGTTAAAACAAGTCTGCGTCTTTTAATTATTATTTAATGTCCACTAATGCTCGTTTCAGCGGGGAATAAATGTTGAAGTTAGTTTTATAGGCGTTCTTTCGAGTCGTTAACTGCCTAATTAGAGAACCAAAGAAAACAAACATTTGCGTTTGACTAAAAAAATACCAAACCCGTTCGTGTTATCCATGAAAGAAACGTCGAAATGCGAAAGCGCGTCACGTGCCTCTCGCTAAATAGGAGGTTTTTTGCGCACGAATGGGAAATATTAGTTTCGGTTTGTCATCCTCGAATCCACGAGGTAGCCGAACAACTCTTCCGACGGATGCCTTGATCTGTTGGGGATAGCCGCGGCCTCTGAACCGGTATCATCTCAGGAGGCTTTGCCCCCGAAGGATTTAGCCGGGGCGGGAGGGGCTTTGGAGGGAGGCGGAGGGGAGGGTTGGGTGGGCGTTCGAGGTGATTGGACAGAGGAGGCTGAGAGGAAGGATTCTATCTCTCCCCCTTCTCCCTCCTCATCCGCTTCCTCTTTCCGAGCAGGTGCCCTCGGAAGCAGGGGCCGCCGCCCGCTAGCACACGGCCGCGTGAACCTCCTGACCGGTAGCGGGGAGAGGTTAGGATGGTCACTGCCCGTGTCGATGGCACGGAAACTGGTAGCGGTCTTCGCGTTTGTTGAAATCATTTTTTTCCATGGCGTTATACATTCGCTTCCTATAATTAACGACTCCTATATTTCTAGCATTCATGCCGGAACGAGCGTGGGTACAGCGATTCTTCTGCTTTACTCGGCTTGCTCTTTCGATTCGCAAGGGAAATGTATGGACTGATGTGCTTCATGCATCCCGGTACCGTTTTTCTTCGGCCTTCGGAGTCCAGTCCAACTTCAAAATGTATTCGCTTTCAAATCTGTAATAGATTCGATTCGCATTCTTAGCGGAAGAAATTCGAAGGAAATTTTCCCTCGTGTTGTAAACTTAGATTTGTCTTGTTTTTTCCCATGTTTGCGATTCTCAAATGTATCGCAGGCTTTCTCGGAATAAGCGAATAGGACTATGAAGTGTAAGGAGATAAAATGTTTATTGCGGTCTGAACCTTCCAAACGCAGGTTCATGAAGGACGTACTTTAATTAGTTCCGGGAACCCAGCATCCTCTCTCTAATTAGAAAAGACATTATAAGAGTTGCTGTTAATGCTAAGAGAATGCTAGGAACGCAGTGTCCGTTTTTTGTGCGGAACTGAAATTCCTTGTTAGTTATTCTTTTATGGCTTTATAAAATTTTAATTTCATTTTTGTCTTTATCGTTTTAAGAAGGTATGTTAATTGTACTTTTTCCTTTTCCTTTTGTTCCTTCATGATACTGTGTTTGTCAAACTGCGTCGACGTTATTGAATTTTGCGTTGAAAAGTTCGCTAATTTTAGGGTTAGTATTATTCTGTGAGGTTTCGAATGTCTCTGTTGCATAGGTTTTGCGAAAGGAGCTTTTGGACGAAAAGAAAATTCTGTTTCCCTGGTTAATGAACAATGTTCCTCCTCTCTAATTCATGAGTGTCTCTTTTGCTCACTGGATTAGGAAAAGAATTAGAATTTTCCCATGAAAAAATCAGGTTTTTGTTTTCCGCATATTGTATCTGATTTCTTATCGAATGTGTGTATTTGACAAAGTATACATCCATTTTTATTGTCGTTCCATGCGTCGCATTGATGTCATTTACTTTTTTACTTTAAGATTAAGTTAGTTTGCTTGTTTCTCTGTCCGTTGTCTTTTGGCCGTTTAATGAGTGCAAATGATTTTTTTTACATTTTTTTGTCTGTTTAAGTAAAATGTTATATGTACAACTTAGGAAAAATACTGCCTTTTTGCAATGTTTGAGGAAATGAATACGTTTTAACACTCGGTATTAAGATGTGTGAAGCCTGCTAATATATTTAATTAAAGTGTTTAATGATGTGGTGGATGGTTTCTTGATGCTATGTCATAAATGGTTGAAATGATTTAATTATTGATATAGCTTGTTTTGCGATATTTTTTTCAATATTTTGTTCTTATGTGCTTCTAAAGCTATGTTAATCAATTTTACGTTTTATGATCGGAACACTATTTGGTGTGATAAAATATTGTTAATATTTTGCCATGGATAAATCTAACGGCGTTGAGTCTTACCCGTTATCCGTGAAGATGATTATCCATATCCTTCTAAGTGACTCCCAAAGTGTCAAAGAGCCAAATCGAGTCTTCGAGCTCCCTCTCCGTCTCTCTCACTCTTAAAACGTCATTGTCTCTCCCATATATTAATTTTCTCTTCCCTTTTCCGCAGGTGGGAGATCATCCGCCCGCCGCCAACGCCACATACCGCGTGCCTCCACTCACTCACTCTTCAAACCCGAACCGCCCCCGACCCCTCCGAGAGAAAAAGGGCGGCAAATCGTCGACTCAGACGGCCGTTTGGAATAAGGTGACTTGAGGCCTGCCCTGCCTACGCCTCCTCCTTCCCCTATCCCTACTCCTCCGCCTCCTCCCCCGCCTCCGCCCCCGGGGCGGGGACCAAGCTCTCGCCCAAGGAGACCTGCTCCTCCCACGGAATCCCTTCTCCCACCACCATCGCCACCCCTCGACTGCTCTCTCCCTCGCTCCTCCCCCTCCTCCCCTCCCCCGCCCTACCCCTCCATCCCCTCTCCAGCCCTCCCTCACCGTCCGTGCCGACTTCTCATTCTCGCGCGTGCGGCTGATCCGTGCGGAAGCATAAACCGAGACCGCTTGCTTGCTCTCGCAGACACGCGCCCGGTCTCTCTCTTCCCTACCGACCCGATCCCATCGGCCTCAGTTACCCTCGTTCGCATCTCTCCTCCTCTTCCGTCTTCCTTTTTTTCCTTCTCTTTCCCTCCCCGAGTGAGTGACTTCGCTAACTCAGACGGCGCCTCAAAGGGAAGATACCTACGCAGCGCCGACGGGAGGCGGTGAGGTCGCCATCGCTGCACCAGCGTCCGTGGAGAGGAAAGGTCCGGCGGAGTACCATCACTCTGGCACGGTGATCGCCGCCGTACGAAATGGTCAGTGGCGGCGGGGTCGGGCTCATAAGCCGCGACCGGCAGACGGTGGCCTCCTCCTGTTCTTCCGAGAGGGAAGCTGCTCGCCTGCAGCCGCCGTCGCTGTCCCTGAAGCGGCCTCTGAGCCACCAGCCCCGGTGGGGGCAACACCCGTCGCCCGTGGTGTGATTATGGCCGAGACTCAGCTCGAGCCGAATCCCGTGGACCACGCTTCCGCCGCCTCTTCGGAGCATCACAGCAGACCCCTGTCGCCGAGCCCGGAGTTGAAGAGCGTCACGACCTCGACCATCAACAACAACAACCTCACGGTGGCCGTCAACAACAACAACAACGAGGCCCCGGCGGTGGATTCTCAGTCCGCCGTCGTAGGAGGCGCCAACAAGCAGAGGAAGAGGAAGCGGTTGAGTCAGGTCGTGGACAAGTTAACGACTCAGGTGACGTGCACCACCGGTTTGGTTCCGCTGAACAATAACGTGCAGAATCACCAGAACAACAATTTGAGGCGCTCCATCAAGGAGGAGGAAAGTGTAGTAGGAGTCGGAGGAGGAGGCGAGGAGGAAGCGGAGGAGGAGTTTGAGGAAAGTTCGTGGAGGGACGATGGTTCGACGCACATGTTGAGTGGTCGACGCGGTGAATCGAGGGAAAGACAGTGCCCAGAGGAGTACGAGGAGGATTCGGAGGAGGAGCAAGCGACAAAGAGACCTCCCTCCGTCGACATGGCGCCATCGGAGCCCAAAGTGATGGTGGGAGCGGAGGCAAGGTCGGGGGCGCCCCCTCGGAGTCCCTTGGCCCTAACCGCCTCTGGAAAGGGTGGCGGTGACGTGTTTCGTTTTGACAGCGTCGATCGCGATCGCTACCAGCAGCTCTACGGAGCGATATCGGAGGAGGAGGAGGACGTGTTCAGTCCCGCCTCCTCTTCGAACAAGTCGCCACACAGTTCCGCGGGTTCTCCGCAGATCCCCACTACGGATTCCCCGAAAATCAGTTTCAGTCCATTAAGGCTTAAGGACAGCAGCATAGAGGAGGAAGACGAGGACATCTCCCTCGAGGGAGGGGCAGGAGGGGAGTACGAGGGCGCGTCCGAGGCGCAGTCGAGGCACCACCACCGCCGGGGAGGCGCAGCACGCCTCCACGGAAGGGGTTGCGAGGCACCGGAAGGCGATTGCGGGAGGAAGCCTCGATTTCCCGGCTGCGCTTGTGTGAGGTGTTCCGGAGGCCTTCCCGAAGGCGGGGACGCGTGGCCGGACAGGGTAGCGGCGGCGCCCGGGGGCGGTCTCCCCGCCTCTCCCGTCTCCCCTCTCACCCCCGCCGCGACTCCCGCCTCCCCCTCTCCCATGTACGGATTCGAACATTACCTCCACACCAAGTACCTCCCGGACATATTCCGCCGGAGGAGTCATTCGGACTCCGACCTGCCGATGTGGTTCGAAGGCGCCGTTGCGGGCGTCGGCGCTGGCGCCGGCGCCGTGGCGCCACGTCCCGGCAGGGGAGCGGCGCCTCATCCGCTGACCCTCCCGTCGAAGGGAGGATCTCTGGAGTCGGAGCAGTCGTCCCCTCAAGATTCTCCGCTGGACCTGTCGATGAAGGGCAGCAGGGAGTTGGTGGGAAGCAGCACCACGAGTTCTGAGTCTCTCTCCGCCGGCGCTAAAGCGTTGGCCGCCCGGATGCCTCCGGACGCGACGACGGTGCCCACGACGGGGTTCATCGGGAGGGGAGGCCTGGTCTCCGTTCCGGTCGTCAAAGGAGACGTCGCGTCGCCGACGACGAAGGAGTCCGTCGCCGTTAGGTACAACCTCGAGGTTTCCCCCGTCGTAGAGGAGATGCCCCCTGGATCCGACGTGGCCTACGTCTGTCCCGTATGCGGTCAGATGTTCAGCCTCCACGACAGGCTGGCGAAGCACATGGCCTCGAGACACAAGAGCCGACAGCATCAGGCGGACGCCGCTTCGAAAGCGTACCTGTGCGACGTCTGCAAGAGGTCTTTCGCGAGGAGCGACATGCTGACCCGTCACATGAGGCTGCACACGGGGGTCAAACCTTATACCTGTCGGGTATGCGGACAGGTATTCTCCAGGTCGGACCACTTGTCGACGCACCAGAGGACACACACGGGGGAGAAGCCGTACAAGTGTCCCCAGTGTCCCTACGCCGCGTGTCGGAGGGACATGATCACGCGGCACATGAGGACGCACGCAAGGTACGAGGGCAAGGGGGATGGAGGTCCGGAGGATCCTTCGGCCTCTCCCGGGGCCGAGGACATGACGGAGCTCCCCTCCGATCTCCCGCCTTCGCCTTCCCTCGCTCTGGGCGCCCTCTCCGTGCACTCTCCCACTCCCATGGAAAACGACTGACATCCGTGGGACTTTACGCTTGGACTTCTCTGATGACTGCAGTGGGACGCTTTATACGCCGCTTCGATGTGCGGAAATCCAGCCGTCGATTGGTCTTGAGACGTTTTAAAGTTTGGGGGTTTATGGAACTGAAAAATTAACGAAATGAACGGCGGAGTGCGTCCGGTTTTTTTGTACCCCTTTCTTCGATTGTCAAAAATTGAAGGCGCGGACGAGTTGATTCTCTTTTTTATGTTTTTCCGTCGTTGTTGTGCCGTCGTGGTTACTGTTATGCGAGAAATCCCCATTGTTTATTTTTACGGAGTGCATGTGGTATTTCCTCTCGTCGAAACTTTTTTTCGAGAAAATAGGAAAATGTGTGATGGGGATTACTGAGAGGGAAGGAATGATTACGCGATTCGCCACCATTTCTGATTTCGTACGAATCTCTTTTCTTTCACTTCCCTCTCCGCCTCGCTGATTGAGTTTTCGCTGGAAAAGGGGAAAAAGTCCAGTGGGTTGTTTTTTTTTGTTTGTCGCGGAAATCGGCGAATCTCGTTAATCGGTGGACCCGGGTTCGAGCCTCGCCGGAAAGACGGGACAGGAAAGAAGGGGTGCTGATTTGTCAAGGCGTGTCACGTGCTTTTCTCTCTCTCTCTTTTACTACGTAACATGTGCATTTACGGAACTGAAGTTGCGTCAAAACTCTCAAATGCTCTCTCTCTATCTCTCTCAATCGTTCTCTCTTTTTACGTAAATATACATTTTTTTACACATGTTCTGAAATATCCTCTCGAACTTTTTTGAAAAGTTTCTTAAAAAGTCTCATTTCTCCTATCTCTCTCAGTAGTTGTCTTTGAAAGTCATAGTATCATCACTGACGACTTTAAAAACTTGGCCATTTTTTGCTACATTCTGTTTTGTGATGGACAGCATCCTGTTTTCAGAAAAATTTTCGAGTATTGTTTAAGGACTTAAGTGTCACGCATTGTCGCCAAGAGTTCTTGACGGTTTTTCGTTCCCTTTCCGTATTGCAGTCGTTAATAAAAGAAAAGTTTTTTTTTCGAGTGTTCTGTAGTTGTAAAAAAAGTGATCATCCTGGTTCAGTGTAATCATAAAGTTTTGTTTGCGGTTTAAGTGTTACTCTGATAGAAAATATTCCAAACTGGCTCTCTCTCATTATCTCTCTCATATCTCTCTCTCTCTCTAGATACGAAAATGACGGTTTCAAAGGAGTGACAGTATTATTATTATTATTGTTGTCGTTTGAGATGTATCAGTATTTCTTGATTAATCGTTCGTTGGAATGTCTACGAATATGTTTGTAAACGTGTTGTATAAATCTCTATCTCGAGCAACTGCGTTGTTTCTGCATAAAACAAAGTTTTTGTTGGTATTTAAATTACGTGGAGAGGAATATTATTTGCAACACACGGCAGATGTAATTTTACAGATTATTTACAGAATGGAATGTGGGGGAAACCCCACTAAAATTTTACAACTTACTGTACGCACTTGTACCTGACGGTTCAAATTCTTAGTATATAATCTCGGAATGATTCTAGAAAGCTTATGCTACTATTGTCGAATTACGAGTTAATTTCTCAAGTGATATTTTTTACTTTTTAACGCATGAATGTCGCATATTCCGTTGAAAACGCAGCGTCGAAAGATTTTTTTCGAGATTTTCATTTTATAAGGCTTGGTAATACTGCCGGACGATGCAGTGGTGCACTTTTCAAATTCGCGTTTCTTTTCCCTAACACTCCCCTAATTCCTCATACGCCGCATTTCCCCGACTTTGTAACGTCTCTTTTTCTCTTTTCGGCCTGAAAGTTTTTTTTCCCTTCCCGATTCCCCTTTCATCTCTCCACCTCCTTTTGTCTTTCGGATGATATTTTGCGGATAAGTTACGCTCTCACCTCCTCCCTCCTCTGCCGCTCCCTCACTCGGAACTCACTTCCTTTGACTTCCGTATTCGCCATGCACTTCCAGCATCGCTACCCTTCCCCCCACCTACTCCACACTTTCACCTCTCCCTCCCTCTCTCTTTCTCTCTTCATCTCTCGCTCCCGACTTCTCACCCTTCTAGTGGAAGAGGGTGTGGGGAATGCGGAGTGCCGTTCCAAGCGACCTTGCGGCTATCGATTTGCCCCACCCACCCACTCCCGCCTCCTCCCACTCCTTTTTCCTCCTCCCTCGGTTTTCCCTCGCCCACTCTTACCCATGCCGTAGGCGCACACCTACCTACCTCACCCTCCCTCTCTTCCCTTCTCTCTTCCTCCCTTCCACCTCCGTCCAACCTCTTCCCCGCTTTTTCCATGTTTAGACGAAACAAAGACCCACCTCTCCTTATTACGTTGTTTTGCGTTGTACTTCTTAAAAGTCATATTTTCCTCGTTATTTTTCTCTCCGGCCGATTTCGTCCTATTTTCTTTCGCGAGTTTTATTCCCCCCATCAATCAACCCCATAACTTCGCCGGGGACGCAGTTTTATGACGCATTTGTCACATAAACCGCGCCGGAAACCCGACACCATTACCCGGCCTTTTCACGACGCGTAATTTTCTCGAAAGTTGTCCTGTCCGCCGCTCTATTAATGGTTTCCGACGTGAAATTTTTTAAGATGTCTTCATTCCCTTCAGCGTGGTCGATCGGTATGTTTTCATTTTGGACATAATTTTGGGCGTAAAAAATACTTAGAGTTTCCATCTGTCATAGTTTTTACGCGTGGTTCGTGAGGATTTTGAAACACCTTGGAGAATTAATTGCGGGTGGGTTTTTCGGTAATCGGTAGCATTTCCGATCGTTTTTTCGTGTTATTTGACGCGTCACCCGTTCCGAAGGCGGGAAACTTGAGCATAGCGTCGTTGGGGGTGGGGAGGGGGGGTTTGATATGCTGGTCGAAGTTCGTGGATGGGAGATGAAGGAGATTTGGTGGGTGGGGAGTCGTGTTGGCGGTGGGAGGTGGCGCGTGTTAATTATCTCCGCGAAGAAGGCGTTCTCTCGCTTAAAGTTTTGCTTCCCACCTCCGCCTACCTGCTCCAGACGTGTCAGCCTCACAACGCCCCTCCCAACACGAGCGCCGATTTAGGGCACCGGGTCGAAGTTGTTGGGAGTTAGTTGGGTTAGAGGAGAAAGGTGTTGGGAGCGAGAGGGCGGGGAGGGACTTAAGGGAGTGTACAAGCGCGTTCGTCCTTTGGGAGAGGCGGCATGTGTGTGTGTGCGCGCGCGCGCATGCGTGCGAATGGGGGTGAAGTGCCTCGAGGTTAGTAGCAGCGCGAACTCTGTTGAGCAGGACGGCAAGGACGTACGCCGAGGGAGAGTGGCGTCGCACGCTAAATGAGTGTGGGGTGGGTTAAAAGGGGTAGGAAATTTCCCGTGCCGGCGAAGATGTTTTTTGGTTATTGTACTCCACATGATTTTTTTGTGGGTAATCGACGTCAAGGGATGGATTTTTGCTTTAGGAAACGTTGGGTTTACCTTAGATGAAATTTTAAAACCGAAAATTATCGTCAAAAAGCATTCGCGAACTGAAGCCATGCGTATTTTTTATTTGTAGTATTGGAAATAAAAATTGCGCTTTTTGCCGGATGTTTTCCTTAACTCCCCATTTTCCGTTTCCCGTTAGCTGCAATCTGCCTGAATATATTCCAAAAACCCTAGCATCGAACCGAAAAGTTTTTGTGCCACTGATATTGTTTAGTGCAAAAGTATGTACTCAAGGCTTGCCTTTCTGAATAAGTCAGCTTCTAATTATGCGCTAATTAATAAATCCGTGAACCGTCAGGAAACCTTTCGTGCAGTTTGTCACTCCTTGAAGAAACATGTCAGATTTTGTGTCTCTTCAGCAACTATTTATTTAATGCTATTGAAGCACTAACATTGAAACTTTTAAAATTGCAGAAACCGCGCATTTGTGCCCGAGTTGTAACCGCATTACCAAAATTCTTGCACAATTTTAAGTTTGTTCATGATCTGTTCATTTTATTTCGACGATCAAAACCCGACTTAAATGCGTCGCGTCCTTGACACGGAGCGACGAGCTGGTTCCTCAAAATTAATTTGTTTACGTTTAATTTTCAATTGACGTTCCAAACGACGAACGAAATTCCAATCTAACTCTCGATCGATCGCATTTTTTGTATATCTGAGGTTTTTTTGTAAAAGTTTTGAGTCTCTCACTTCTGATAGTCACCCACCGATTGCAACACTCGGTAACCATGACAGAACCCGTTTTTGTATATATATATATATGTGTGCCATACACGCCAATTACATTTCCTCCAGTGCATTGAGTGTTAAGAATATGTCGGACGGCATGAGCGCAAGCAACCGTTTGAGAACTCCACTATTTCTCTAATTGTGGCAAAAATCCGGAACTAAGAGAAAGAAAAGAAACGTAAGGAAAGATTTGTTACCTGATTGGGAATGATTGTAAGAATTTCCGCAATGTCTTGTGGCTTCTGTTATCTTTTGATGAAGATGCATACACATTTCTTTTTTTATGTTTTAATTTATGTTGTTTAACATTTTGGAGGCACGAGAGAAGCGGCCAGTTGCGTAACAGTTCATTCATTTGTTTATTTTTTAAGAATGAGCGTGAAAAATCAAAAAGCATTTCTCGTTCATCCTTTCTTGGTATTGCAATTTTTTAACTACTGTTTTTCGAAGTGTTCAATGTGGACAGGTGGTGTTTAATTGGTGCCCCCTTCCCAAAAAATAAAAAAACTGTTTCTTCGAAATTACCGACGGAATCAAACATCTTCCTTGTTCTTTGTCGATGTTCGTTCGTCATATGTTTTCGCTTCTTACAGCAAAGATTGTAAAAAAGATGTCGGCGAAATTCCGTGGGGTGAATTTCTCCGTCAGCGAATGACTTGTCCCCTTCGTTGTTAGGGATGGACTTATTTATCTAAAAAAAATGAAACAAGAGATACGAAATGACAAGCGATTATATGTTAAAGACGTCACAGCTGTTCCTATGGAAATGGCAACTGATGTTTATATAGGGCATTATAATATATATAAATATTATTAATATAATAATAATTATTATTATTAGTTTTTGTGATGATCGAGGTTTGGAAAGGAGATGGGCAAAGTGGTTTTCTTTGTTTTTAATTGGATCACTTTCCTCATCTGTGAACCTCTTGTGTAAAATTTTAATGAAACTAATATATTACAAAAACACTGTACAGTCGATGTTTAAATATTTTTATCCTTCATACCTTCCCTTCCTCAGCCATTTATCATCCCTCCATTACGCTCGTAACACCTTGTTGCAGGTGAAATATAGTATATCGCGCGGTAGCGCTATCTTCTGGTTTTAACAAAAATGGTGAGAGTCGATGGCGCTCATTGTGTGGCCATCGGAGTCTCCTAAACAACCAATCAATATTTTGCGTTTTCAATAAGTAAACTATTTTGGCGTATCGCGTGACATTTCGTCACGCTTATATGAACGTTTGTACAGCTTAAAACTTTTGGCGAAGACAAAGAATGGTCATTAACGTCGTTATTACTAAGCTTTAAACCCATTCGTCAACTCCATCGGCTCCTTTCTTCCTCGTAATTAAAGACGTTTACACCGAATTACGTTGCGACTCCATTTCGTTCTCCTTGCCGAGAAAATTCGGAGAGTTTGAGTGCCCACGGAGTCGCAATTGACTGCATCAGTATGAATGCATAACCTCGATCGAGTATTTTTCTGAGATATAAAAAACCATTTCCCGTTTGACATCTTAAAGAAAAAAAAATTGCGAATGGTATGGTTAAGGTTTATCAGTCGTTAGCTTCCAGTTCCTTTATTATTTGGAAAAAATACTCTATGCTCAAAGTGGCTAACCATACCATCCCTTCAAAAAAATAACCTTGTATACATCTGAAACAGTGAAATTTCATCGCGTTTTCATTTAGACTAGGTGAAATATAAATAAATATATATATACATAAATCCTCCATATTTTTCTGACTATATATATATACATACACATTATATTCATACGGTGAACATTTTCGGCACGTGATAATGATATATATTCTAGTTGTTTCCTCCTTTAATCTCTCTCTCAGAAAAAAGGAAGCAGTTTGATTCCTCTTATCAACAATTAATTTGGAAAAATTTCATGGAACATATCAAGCTATCGTGTATTCGGCGATGCTTAAAGGTTTTGAATACATACGCATATATACGTGTGAACTCACGAATCGGTTGGAAATCCTTTTACAAAAAAGCTATCAGCCTTTTTTTCCATCTTATTTAAAAACGAATCGGAAGTCTTAAGAGGTTACATAACGTGGTATTTTTATACTTTTGCACGGTCGGTTTGAAAAAATGAAACCTTTTTGTCAATGTTGATCTAAGTCGCTGTGTTACCGAAACCCAAGTCCATTTGAGATTTTTTGCAAAACAATAAGTTGAAAACGATGGAACAAGTCTTGATGGACGGCGGTTCTTTCGAAGTGGTCTTCCTTCCATGTCACAAAAAATGGAGGAAAAATTCAATGTGTTTATGTCTGGCTCTTTGCTTGTCGGGAAAAATGTTGTATTTCAGAAGAAGACAGAGTCAAAAATGTTGTTATTGTTGCTCAACGGTGTCATCTGTGCTGAAAAATGACTGTTTTGTATTATCATATGGTTGGAAACCAAATGGTCTGAAATGCACCTCTCCAAAAACTCCCACCCAACCAATAACCACAACGCTGTTTTTGGTGGATGTTTCCATGTCTGTTGTGCTTTGACTGGATTTTAAAATGATGTAATTTGAATTTGAGTGGTGCATTGAACACCCGAATTATATTTTAAAGATGTCGATTTATTTAATACAAACAGTTTTCAACATATTAAAAGAGTTGTATCATTTAAAATTGTCTTTTAGAATCGTAACAGAAACAGTGGCTTTATTAACGACTGCTGCTAAATGTAAGAAAGTGATCGAAGGATCCCATCTTACTCATGCTGAAGATTCTCCTGGTTTAAGTGTGATGTGCCCATTAAAAAGTCTACGATAACTAGTCTTCATTTGCGCAAGAATTGTGTGCGCGGAATTCTTCAAATTCTTGTGTGAACAGTTCTCAGGAATGAAATTAGTGTTTGATATGAGAAAAAATTGTTCAAGTATGATTGTTTTTCATCTAATTCTCTTTGGTGTTTTTTTATATTAGGATACAAATTATGATTACTCTGGTTTTCTATCGCGGCACACCTTTATAGCATAACAACGCAGAAGAAACGAAATTTCTGTTTAGCTTGGAGAAAGCAACGCATCATAACACACGTCACAGTTGACTCAGAGAGATGTTTTAACCATACCGGCAAATTTTGCATCACCTCTTTAGCAAACCGGATAGCTCGAGACGATTTGCTAGTCTGAAGTTGTATTTGTTGCAGGAAATGATGGGTAAATATGACACATCAACAAAGTAGATGAAAATCTTTTGCATGTAATGTTTTGTGTCTATGCTGTGTTTCAAGAGGTTTGGAAAGAGAGAGGTATGTAAGTCAATGAATTACTCAATATCATCACTTATTCGCCGATATTTTTACCCATCATCAGCATCATTCAAAAAAACTTGCCCCATCTTGGAATGGCTTAAAGTTAACAGTTTTTCGAAAACTTTTTAGTGATATCAACGGCTCTAGCCTGTCATAATTCTCCTCCTATTCCATAGTTTTATCTTAAATACTTAAATCCGTAAAGGAGCCCTAGTTCTTTTTAACCCTCGGCTGTGCATCCACCTGGTGAGCGTTAGTCGAAGCTCCGTTTCAGTATGGGGATCCCGTCGATTTGATGACGGCCTTGCCGAATTAATCGTCGAAGTGGCTCCTCAGGGATTTTTTCCGGTACAATGGGCTGAAAACTGTAAAGAGCTTCTCCTTTAATACTCCACAAACCGCATTACGCGGGGTTTTTGAAAATAAGCACTTCTGCTGGATTCATTAACTATTACTAAAGGAAAACTTCCCCGTTTAACTAAAAATATTAACTTCTTAACTCGTACATTTTTTTAGACCCCAATAGTTACGAAATTTTTTAATGGTAGGTTAATGTAAATTAATACACTTAAAATGCAGTACATTTACAAAAGATTCCATTGGAGAGAAAAGAATAAAGTCTTTCAAGTTTTCATTTTGCATTATAGCGGAAAAATAGGGTCGATTAAAAAGAGGTCACATTTTTCGTGATCTTGGGAAGGCCTTAGTGATATTTTGTATAATTTTTGGAGCCTTGGAAGATGGCGTGTTGAGAGATAGTTTCGTCACCGTATGAAAGATGCATACTCGCAGCAGCCTTTATAAGATTTAGGCACTGCTGAAAACGAAAAATCTAAGCTCTTCAACTGAGATCACAGCGCCACCGACGAGTCATTCCGAGGATGAGCTGAAATTTTCTCACACTTTTTGCCTTTAAAACTATTTACATAAAAGACACCATTTATGAAATGAAAGCATGTCGGAAACAAGTATCTTATTTCACAAAAACCTTTCTGATCTTGTTATTACACGATGCCTGTACGATATTTGTATCCTGTGCATTTAAGGAATTAATCAAAGACGAATTTTCTGACCATTTTAAGAAAAAAAGTAGTGCTATACCGATAAAATTTTATAGGCGAAATATCGCCTTAGAGTAACTGCTTTTCAGCCCAATGAAATTTTCAAGTTACGTGGGAGGAAATGGATGTGTTTTTTTATGGTTGGAATTATTTCGACTACATACGACCCAAGATCAGCTCGAATATTGGCCGAGTGGTGGCGAAAGTGGGGACATGATGAAAACATGTACCTGTTGAAGAAAAAAAAGTTCGAATTCTTTGGGAGTTGCTGTGATCCTTGGATGAAGTAACCAATGTTGTTTTCCTCTGTCGTTGATATATAAGAAATATTTGGTTTAAGAAGAAAAGTATCAAATTTCAATTAACCTATGTATATTGTGATGGTACATGAAACAGGGTCTAGATAAAAAGCCTGTTTTGTTTTGTCTTAACGAATTTTTATATGAAGAGGATTTGGTCGACGAAAAATGTTCTCTCGATTAAAAAAACGCATGCGAGCTTCTCAGTGGTGTATACTAAAATGTAAATTTTGTAATTTTTGGTCTTCATAAGGCAAACCTGTTTTTTTAGTTCGTGGAATCATTTGTTATACAAATACATAAAAATCCGAGAAATGTGGTTTTTCCTGATGTCGCATGCTTGTTTCCGATGGATGTAAAAAAAATAACAAAAATGCAGGGCATGCCTCTTCGGAATAATTCTCATTTGTTTATTACATTTGCTCAAAATGTCTTTGTTGCGTGCATGTCTGTGGATCAATGATTCTCTGTATATTCTCTCTGCAGAGCTTCAACATCGCACTGGAGAATATATTTTGAAATAAACAATTCTTTGTGAAGTAAAATAATTGATGTTATCTTATTAAAAGAACCCTATCGCTTGTTAGCACATGCTGGTCGAGATATTACTATAAGATACAAAGTTGAAGGTCATGCAGGTACATTTGATATCTGAGGATTACTATGTTATAGAATATGAAACATTACTTACAGTAAAATAAATCCATACTGTTACAATGGTTGGATGAAAATCGATTTAGTTTGTCTAAAATAATCGTAAATTAAGAAATGAAATGTGTATTACTGATTTCTTTATCAGTAAATTTACATCATTTAAAAATTAGACATGGATATTATTAACATATGTGGATGAAGTCAATTATCAAGTAATTCAAACAATTTTATTGTGCCTTTCAAGTAACATTATTATCTATCTCTACGAAATAGTCTATAGGTACAGTAATGATTGGAGTATATAGTTACGTCCTATCCTTAAGACAATTAGAAAACTTACGCCATATAACGCACAACGCAATAAAAAATATCGATTTTTATATTTTTTGGAGATTATCAATAATATCTCTACCAATTTATTCATATTTAAACGTAGCGATGCCACCCGAGGAAGTGATTTAGGAACTCAATGGTCCATGTCTAACATTGCGTTTGAAAGTGCCGTTGGCCATTGTTTTAATAGAAATAATTGCTCTGGCTACTACACTGTAACTAAATAAAATTCATTTGTTGGTGAGAAGAATAGTTCCTGTTATATAGAAACAGGAAAATTTTCTCATCATCAGCTTCCCTAAATAAATTTGAACAAAATAAAATGATTCTATTACAAGAATTATTGAATAATGAGATAATTACTATCGTTTTCATGTGAATTTTTTTCATAAGGCGTGGAAGTAAATTTGCATCAACTTAGTAAAGAATGATAGTAATTTCACTAAAATATATTATAATTAATTTTGATATATTAAAATTTTTATGGCCATAACATCATTTAATATACATAATGATTAATATTGATTAATAATAATTATAACATCATTTATGTGGAAGATTAAATATGCTGTAATCATGAATGATAAAAATGCCGTATTCTGTCATTGTGACAATTTCTTCCCTTCTTATATCCACAGGAGATATTTTTATCGATTATAGTTTGATTCGATACGAACGCGACGTTCCGACCGATGGTGTCCCATCTTCCAGACGTTAGAATAAACAGAAATCTCCCTCCCCCAATTACTGAAGACTGAGGGTAAGGAAGCGAAATGTGACTACAGTCTGTCTACTTGGTCACTGCCGTCGATGTAGGACTGCGGTTTTAAACAAATTCACATGGAGCGAAGTGGAGCGACGGTAAACGATTAACCCGCACCGTAAGTAGGGTTTCTATTTCGTAATTCATGGTCGCAGGGTAAATTGGATCATAGCTTTAAAAACCGCATCCCAAGGGGTGACAAATGACGTGACTGGAGACGGCATGCGTGATTACGAGTCTCAATGAAAAATTGCTTCAGAATGGGAGCGTGCAAGTCGTTGGATCTGAGTTTATCCTTTCATTAAGGGAGCTCCTAGTGAGATATCCGCTTAAGTTACGGCTGTTCATCCTTGTCACCGAGATCTATTTCGCTGAGAGCGGTCAACCCGACGCTGAGGCATCGCCACTCCTCGATTTGAGATTGATGCATTACGTATGTAAGGGGTGCCCAACCTGCGGACCGAATACGGCCCACTAAGCAATTTTATGCGGTCCTCCGCCAGTGTTTTATAGTTTTCAAAATTTGATTTTAAAAATTAATTATCAACTATTATTTTCTAGCTAGCAAAATCTGTTAAAATGTATAGCGTTCAATTGGGACCCCTTAGTAAATATTTCTCAATTCAAATGTTCTTTTTAATGGTGTTTATGATCTTTTCTTAAAGGTATTCTAAGATTGAATTCCATAATGATTTTTAATAATGAAACGTTAACCCTAAAAATCTAATTTTAACTTGTGTTTCACTGATATGGCGCCGAAGAATTTCTAGGTAATTTAATTTTAATCCAGTCTGCCGAAGCATTGGCTATTTCCAATGCTGCCCATCAAATGATTCACTGCCAGCAATGCGGCCCACCATGCAGAAAAGGTCGCTTACCCGTGCACTATATAACACCTTACACCAGGCATGTCCAACTCGAAGAGGCGTCCGGGCCGCATTAAAACGGTGAATGTTAGAGAAGGGTAGTATTAAAGCTATGGATGTTAGACATGGGCCGCAGTTTTTTAATGAGGGCAAGAGCTGGAACGATAGACTAGCTAGAAGATTGGACGCCTGTTTTGCAATTAAAAGCAAAAATGTAGAAAATGCGTTCTATTGTAATTCGGTAATTATGAAAAAATATCGTCTCCTTTACGTTCAAATAAATCTTACTTATATATGGAGTCTCACATAATTCACTTGAGACAAAAATTAGCTATCGGGACGCAGTTAGGCGCAGAAAGGACAGCACCACCTGATTGACATGCCTGCCTTACACGCATAAGAATCGGGAATTTTTCCAACTGTAAGATTTACTCCTAGTACACATAAGCCGTAGAGTAAAGAAACCCTGATATAATCGTTATATGGGCGGATTTAACTAAGGGCTTTAGGTCAAGATACCCGGTCATAGGGGCCTCGGATTGATCGAACTCCCTATTCTCATGAATATAACGACAAAATAGTTATTGCTATGCCTCTTACTTAGTGAAGTTAGCAAGGAGCCATATGCTCCATTAAATGACATTATCCAAGGACGAGGTAGACCGTCTATGTAGGCTTTAGCGAACTACGTCACGCGGGATACATGCCATCTTCTGAGCTCTTTCCCTCTCCCCCCAGTATTAAGCGAACTCCTGCTCACAATCATCACCTCATCCAATCCCTTTCCAACCAGTTTTCCCCACAATCCCCCACCGATGTGTCACAAAACCCCACCAGTTTTGTGCCCTCCGTCGTCGATGGAGGACCTCGGGTACAAAAAGCTTAGTCTTTTTTTCCTGCCCATCGCTCTTAGTGACTCTTCAGTTTAAAGGTAAGGTCCACAGGATTACATAATATACAATTTATTCTCTGTAGTGTGCCAAGGCGTGCGGCGGGGGTGATAAAATATGTCCACAGCTCCGTGAATGTATGTTAAACCGAGCCTCTACATTCTCATTGTTCGTTGACAAATACATATACACACATATTTTTAAATACATAAACACACAAACATAATCACATGACACCAACGAGCCCTAAAGCATTTTACTCACCGAGAAAGAACAGGTGTAGAACGACGGCAAAAGTAAAATTGGAACGAGCGGACCACGAGACTGAATCCACGCTATTGTAAGAAAGCATTCCGCGTCAGAAACAATGCCGATCGGATAACTTCAACCCTCACCCTTCCTCCCATGTCCCCCTGGCTTCACCACCGTCGCGCCACCAATATCTCTCTTTGTTTTTCGACCTTCTTCACATAACGAGTGAGAGAGAGAGGGTATCTCATTAATTATGCCTCTCTTGAAGGTGCAGCACGAAAAAAAAATCTGATGTGGCCACTACATGGCTTTCTCCATACCTGCAATATTTCTAAAATTCCAAATAGGTTAAATGATAACAAATATTTGAAGGAACTGTGAGAAAAATTTAAAGACTTTACAAAGAACAGAAATAAACTAAAACTGTAGACTTCTGATATTAGGCATAGCCCCGAAGGTCCATCAAATAAGAAAAAAAATTGATGTGGCCACCAC
This sequence comes from Tanypteryx hageni, assembly GCA_028673005.1. Taxonomy (NCBI): domain Eukaryota; kingdom Metazoa; phylum Arthropoda; class Insecta; order Odonata; family Petaluridae; genus Tanypteryx; species Tanypteryx hageni. Next base: position 72,410,417 of record CM054113.1, read on the forward strand.
AGGACTTCTCCATATCTGTAATATTTCTAAAAATTCCGAATAGGTTTCATAATAATAAATATTTTAATAAACTGCGAGTAAATTTTAGACTTGACAAAGAACAGAAATAAACTCAAACCATAGCCTTCTGATATTGGATATAGCCACAAAGCTCCAACAATTAAGAAAAGAAAAAGGAGCGTTATTAACAATAAGACGTAACTTAGCGTCAATTGTTACCAATAGTCGTGGCGTGGTGGTGGCAGCTTATAGTATAAGATATCTCTTAAACAATGCATTACATGGAAAAATGTTTCAAACAAAGACCGTAGAAAATTAAATTACCTACAACTTTTATTCCAGCACGTTTTTACATTTATCAAATACTTAAGCAAATATTAAAAATTAACGGATGTGACAAGAGTCAACACCCAATTTCGGTTGACTGATTTTTACCAAAGACTAATCAGAATATCTTCCTTTAACAAAAATGTCAAATATAAAACTTCACGCTGATCTCATTAATAGATTTTGAGTTAGAGCACCCACAAAATCCCGGTCACAGACACCCACAGTCATCATTGAGAAAATAGTGAAAACGTGTTCAGGGGACCTTAAAACATGTATTTCCGTTGAAGTATGTATATATTCGCAGATATTTACATACATGTGTGGGTTGTATACGTATGTGTGTATGTATGCATGTATGTATGTATGTGTGTGTGTGTGTATATTCACAAGCAATCTTGCATTGGGAATCACTAGCTCAGAAGCGTACGCCCACCCAAACACTCCCGTGTTACGTATACACGGTGCGACGAAGAGTGTCGCAATTGTTGCCGCAGGGACCAGAGGGTGGGGGTTCTCAGGAGGAATGAGACAGAGAGAGAGAGGTGTACGTGGGTTTGGAACGGGAGGGGGTGAGATCGGTTTGCGGGTGGGCGGGTCGGGAGAGTCGCAGAGCGAAATGGAGGAGGGGCAAGGGGGAATTGGATGGAGGTGGTGGCCGCAATCTGGCACCCAGTGAGGCATGGAGGCGGGCGGACCGTCCCCTCCTTCCTTATCCTCTCTCCTTCTCCTACTTCCCGATATCCCCCTCCTCCTTCGCCTTCCATTTCTCCCTCTCTCTCTCCTTTAAAACTCACCCCACCGACTCCTCCCCAATTTTAGCTCCACCCCCGTAATCAGTGAGTGCCAGGAGACGGGACCGCGACGGAGTGCCGCTTAACCTAGTCGGTATAGCCTTCCAGTTGACCTCTCTCCCCTCCTTCGTCTCTGGGCTTCGTAAACCATGCTGTTTAATCCCCTTCCTCTATCTCTCGTCTCGTCCTTACTGTCCTTTTCTCTCCTTCATTCTTATTCCTCTCCCACCTTTTACTTAGCTTTCCTCCTCCCTCTCCTATATTTACTCCTCTCTTTTTATGCTATATCTCCTCGCTTCCTCCTTTTATTTTCTTCCCCTCTCTTCTGTCTGTCCCTCTCTCAAATTGTTCTTATCTTCTCTCTTCTCCGTTCATTCCTCATTCTCTCTGTTCTCTATCATATGTATACACTACTTCTCTTCTTGTAGTTGCCTCCTCTGTATCCTCATCTCTCTCTCCTCTAGCTTCCTCCTCACTGTCTTTTATTCGTTTTCTTCCTAAATCTTGCTTTTTCCTTCATACTCGCCGCTCCCTTTCCTCTTTCAATCCTTTCTCCTTATTGACCTTCTCATCCCTTCTCTTTTCTTTCTCTCTCATTTTCCTCATTTCTCTGACCTTCAATCCCTTCTTTGCGCATTCTTACTATTTTCATTCCATACTTTTCCTCCTTTTCTCATACATTCTCCATCTCATCCCCCCATTCCTCTCTTTCCCGTCTTCCAGTCTAATACGTCTCCTTTCGCTTCCTTCCCATTCCTCCTCATACATCTCTCAATCAATTCCATCTTCTTCCTAATCCATCTCGTCATCCATCTCTTCCATCCTAGCCGGCCTCTCCCCTCATAAACCACCGCAACCTGGATGTAGCCACCTATATCTTCCCTCGGCCTATCTCTTCGAAAAAAAAATTAGAGGGAGAGTTGTGCGCGTGCGTTTGTGTGTGTGGATAGGGGGAGGGGAAAAGGTGTAGGGGAGGGCGAAAGATGGAGGAGGAGAGTAAGGGGAGGGCGGAGAGGAGAGTGAAAAAGAGTCTGGCATTTTGGCGATCGCCTTACAGTTTGCGCGGAGTCAGATCAAGCGATAGCCCAGCTGCGGTCTCTCCTCCCCCTCTTTCCCCCCCCTTCCCTCCCCCTCTTTCTCCCCCCTCCCCACCCCGCGCGCTCTCTCCTTTTCCTCGGCCTGGAAGGTAAATGAAGAAGCCCCGGGACGAGGAGTAACCGCTCCATTATGACTCTTTTGTTTCACTTTGTTTATCCCGAAGCGTCGCGCTCCCGGTCCAGGATTTGCGAAACCCGCCGCCTCGCCCTATTTGCGAAAAGACTTGGAATCGTCTTTCGGAAAGCAGTTTCCGTGCATTGTGTCAGTGGGATGAGGTGATTTTTCGCTATGTCGGTCCCGTTTCGCACAAGACGGATGGCATTGTAATTTTAAAATGTTTCGCGCCGCTCGTAATAATTCAATCGTTTTACGCTGTGATTTCTAATGAATTACTAATCATTATATAGATATTTAGTTTAACCGTGAGGTAGACTGGTGTTGCGGGTATCTGCTGTTACTATGAAATGGCCGAGTAAACCAGGTGCGAATTGAAGCTACAAGGAACATACTTAAATTGAGCGATTAACGACGGTTCCGCAGAAATAACGGCCGTTTGGAAAAGTGATCGCTAAGAGATTCTTTGCTGTGCGTGTATAATGTCTATGTATACTTATTTATTATTATCATTGTATATACGCAGTGGTGGCCAAACCACGGTTCTAGAGCCGCATGCGAATCTTTCAAATTAGTATGTGGCTCTTTTAAATTTACACTCAGAGGCGTGTCATCGTTTTTCACTAGAGAACACAATGTCGTAGTGGGACTTGAAACGCGTTGGGGATACCTAAGATACATGTATTATATCTTAATTACTTCGGATACATTATGTTTTACTGTTCACCAATTTATGAACACAAAATGTATCATTCGGCTCTCAAACTTCTGAAGATAATCGAGGTTTTAGATTTTGTTGTTAATGCTAATGCAATGAAAATATAGCGTAAGATTATAATAACGCAATTTGATCGCTAAATCTGAAGTTTGTAGAAGTTTGTTTAGTTTTCATAAGCCATTAGTTTTAATATTAAAGAAAAATAAATTTTATGATATTATAACTTAATATCTAATTCATCAGATCTTTTATTCCTTGTTTATATATATTTTCCTCTCCTTTCCCCCTTTTCTTTGCTATCTTTTCTTGTGATTATCTAAGTTTTGCGTTGTACGGTTCGGAGAAAGAAATTTCTGTTTGGTCATTTTCACCGTAGTCTCCACTTTTATTTATTACTGGTGGTTCAAATGAAAACTTTTTCAAAGCGATTACTGAATAATCAATCACGAGGGAAATACTCCGCATTATATATTATTTTATGTTAAATTACGAATTCAGCTACACAATGAGGCCAATCCCGACCGGGGGGGAGGGGCTATGATCCATTCGAGGAACTATAATTATTCTCCTTGGTTGAATGTTTTTTCGTCTGCGAGGTTAGAAGCAGAGGATGAAAATCAGATTGTCTGGATGGCGATTTTTCTTCTCAGATCGCTCCATGATACAGAAAATATGTTAACTTCTGAGGATGTCCTTTACTCCAGGTTTGTGTTTGTCTTTCAATATGCATGTACAGGAAAACTGAGCCAATTAAGTCATGGAGATTCGCTCTCGTGCATGAACCTAATATCTATGCGAAAGTGTCTCTAGGTTGGTTCACACGGGCCATCTGACACCAAAGCAGTCGAAAACCAAACAACGATTTTCAGACTTAGATCCAGTTACAACTGAAACTCAGACGGCCACCTGCATCGAAGAAGTTTCGGGGAAAGAATGAAATGGCGCCATACTCATTGCGAAGTAAAATGCATGTTTGGAGATAATGCTTTCAACAATTCTGTATTTTTGCTGTATTTTATGGTTTAAATAATTCATTCATTCATTCGTGTTCTGTCTTGCGACAGGTCCTACCGATTAATTAATTAATTGGTTTTGACTAGGGAATATACATACACGGTGTGGTGGTTTCCCGTTGCCTTCCACACCGGACTCGCACACAGAAGGGAGGAGGGAAACTCGGTGCCGGCATTTGCCTGCTCTTACGAAGAACACCAGGGGGGCCAATGGCTTAACCTCCCTTCCGAAGGACGGAACAGCTGAATTTGCACGGTCTCCTCAAACCATGCAAACGGGGCCGGGTGACCTTGAGAAAAAAATCCTACTTGCGCAGGATTCGTACCCGATGACTTTTTCAAGCATCAGGCGAGTAGCAGCCAGCGTCCTAACCACTACACCACCGGCACCCCGGTTTAAATAATATAAATAATTTATTAAATTAATTTCCGCAGAATTTTCACTGTTTACAAGGCATTCATTAGCATTTACAAAGTTAACCTCGGCTAATGGCCGGTAATATTTTCAATGTAGCGGGCCGCATTGGAATTGCGAATGCTTAGGAGGGCCGCGTTATTATTTACTAATGATATGGTGGATCGCATAAGAATTTTCATCGAAAGTTAATTAGAGATTAGGTGGTACCATATAGGTGATACCTACTTAATTCTACAATTTCTTCAAGTTACAATTCCGTTTTTATGATTATAAATCTATTATCACATTATTATAATAAAAGCCTAGATGGTGGGATTTGTGTATAACGCTGACGTCATCAATGGCACATTTTAAAGCGTTTTTAACACACTTCCCGATTAGGTGTAGGGTTGAAATTTCGCAGGAATGTTTGATTCAGATATAAAAATTAAATGGCGAAAAAAACACGAAAAAAGATGCTGGTTCAACTCCAGGGGGCGATTTTCATTTCCCGTGAGATAACACGTAAAAAGCGACTTTTTAAAGTGCAGGCTTTTATTATTTTGGAAATAAAAATTAGAAAGAATTGGCGTACGATCTTCGAATTTGAACTGTTTTAGCAAAATTAACGAAGTTTCTTCTTCTATTAATCTTTTTACGGTGAAGGAGTTTTTGTTTATTTACTATTCCATCTTTTTCTGCCTACCGTTTGAAATCTCTCATGTTAAACATTTAAATCACTTTTTTTTGGAAAATATCGGCTTTTAAACGGATGTTGCCTTGCCGACCACGTCATTGTTAAACTTCGAGAATAAATTGTTTTCTCAACCCGCATACGTGTAATATACACGAGTGCATAGATTGCCTTAAATTATCGTAGGATTTTTCGCGAAAATACGTAATCCTATTGGGACTGGGATTTAGTTTAGATTCTTTTGCTTATCTAAACGACTATATAGGTGTAGTGGAAGAGAGAGGGGGTGTGGAAGGAAGGGATATAGAATGGAAGGTACATAGAGAGTAAAGGAGGTATAGAATTCGAAAAGGACGGGAGGAAAGAGATGGAGGGGGAGAACTATGGATTGGGACAGAAGGGAATGAGAGGAGAGAGGTGGGAGAAAAGAGAGGGAGGGAGAAAGAGGGAAGGAAAGAGAGAGGAAGGGAGGGAGACAGCGGGAGGAAGGGACGGAGAGAAGGAGGGAGGGAATATTATTATACACCCGTCATATGACGGGCAATACGCTAGTATTAAATAATCAGTGTCAAACCTTACGGATATATATTTCATTAGAGCTTTGGAAGAGGAAAAAGTGCTCTCGAGGGCTGCATGAGGCCCTGGGAGAGTGACTTGCCTACCCCTGATCTAGACGGAACGATTTAAATTAATCGATCGGTATAACAAATCGTAAAATATATTAAACTCACGTTTAATTTTATCTAAGATACCAACTGTACACAGCATACATCCTTTACGGGAGGGCCACACCCGCAAATTAAACCTCGCTCTCCCGAGTTTAAATAAAAAAAACCCGCGGCTGAAAACACTTGTCTTCTTTCAAAGTCCCGAGAAAAATAATAACTTGAAGCATTATCCGTGGCAAGTCTCTTAAACGACTTGAACCTCCAACGTAAAGCCAAAGGAACTGCAAAAATGCGGAGAGGGGGGAGAAATATACAATCCCGTAAGTTGCGAGACCTCTTGTCAACCTCACAGCAAGCGGCTTATTAATATACACTTCCATTAGACCGCCAACCCCATTTAACTCAGATCTCAAATTCTATTACCTCCTCTTTTTCTCTCTCCGTCTTCCTCTCTCTCTCTCTCTCTATCCCCCCCTCCAACTCCGCCATATCTTTACCCTTCTCCTCCGCCTCCTACGTTCAACTATCATAGAGGTCAGCAAGAGTCGAAGTTTTAGGCCGAATTATACCCGATCCTGGCCCGTGCCCGACATTGGCAATACAAAAAGTAGCTCAGGCCCAACAAAAATCAGATTTTCTTCGTACCGACAGAACAACATTGAATAAAGCTATCTACCATGTAGTATAATCGTAAATGCTCTTCACTAGACACACATGCATACATTCCCGAATCAGCCCGAAATTTCACGATTAATGTCGGGCAAGACACATCCCGAACTTGGCCTGGGGCCCGTATCGTCTCTGCCAGGCCTATCTCACTGACACCCAACTAAACCTTTCGGGACGATCCTACATGTTTATATTCTAACATATGTCGAAGAGTCTCCCTGTTACCGATATTTTTTCAGCCAATTATCTCGTTAAGAATGCGAATCCTGTTGTTTATGTTTCGATATATGATGTCTGTATGGATAAATTACTGTCCACGCAAAGCCGGTCTAGAAAAATTTTATTTTATTTTCGACCAAGCGTAGTGCCAATGCCGCTGTTTGCATTCTCACGGAATAATTCAACGAGATTGAAACTAAGGTGCTCTTACAGCTACGAAACCGGTTGTACAGTTAAAAGTCACCGGAAGTTGTTATTTATTTCTTTGTTTTACAAGGCATATTTCGAAATATGTTCTACTGATAGTCTCCTTTAGTTTTCCTCCTCATATAATAATCCCTTGACATAATGCCAATACATTTTTAATGTGTTGTCCTTCGCACATTATTCTCGGATTTTATCATCATGTTAATCGTTGCTTGAACATTCTCAATTTGAAAGGAATTTCAATGATACAAATAGTTAATCAAGGTAGATCTAGCTGTAAGTTGCAACTTTTAACCTTTTACCAAACAACTTTGCGCGTAGTCTTATATAATTCACTAAATATTTTTATAATCGGTATCGGTAACATGTAGTCCACGAAGCAGTTTCCCCATAGCTGTGATGAAAAAATCGAACCGTAAAATGTAATGCAAACAATTTCAGTTTTTTGTATAATGTATGTTTTATAAATTGTCTCTCCAATAACCTTAAAAAGGTTAATAATACCAGACGCTCATTTGGTGATAATTGATTTATAATCTCTATCGGTGAATAAGCGTTGATAGCGGCTGCTTTGCAGTCAAAATACGCATCTGGTTTCTTAACACTTCACGGCTACTGAAGAGACAGTTTGTGAACTTGATTTTAACCGTAAGATGAACGCGATACTTCTTTTTTTAATAATATAAAGTCATAAACTACTTCTCGACGAGGTTTTCATTAAAAAAATTAATAGATAATAATCCACAAAAAAAAACTTTGCCCCCCTTTGTCATTCGTTATCGAAAACACCAAAGGGCAAAAAATAACAAAATTGGGGAAAATCTCTCGGGGCGGAAGAGTAGCCAGTTTCTGTCTCTACGGTTGTATAACGATTGGTTACAGTTGTTAACTCTTGGGTAAGATCACTAAGACCTAATTATAATGATTCCATATAATCATATCGCTGACCATGTCTTCATAACAAGAAATCGGTGATTGGGTAATATAAAAAAAAAGAAAAATGAATGGTTGATTTGCCACTTTGTTATTCTATCATGTACGAAAAAATGCCTTGGTCGCACCCAAAAATAAAAAGGAATAGAATGACCACGACGAAAATTCCGCGTAATGTTATATCGGCTGAAGCCTGCCGTGTAATTGGACGGATACAGGTTTTAAGTGATTGATACCGAAATTTAGATATTCCTTTGTTCATTTTTTCCCTTTAATCTGCTGAACTCTCTTATATTCACCGACATTCTTATTTCTGACAACATATTTTCGGGATACTTAGCATTACCATCAAATATCCCCTTAGCCAACGGCTGTTTTAATATACGGTAGCAATCAGGATTTTTCTATTTAATTTTTTGTCAGTGTTTGCTCTGCTGATTTCATGAGGCAGGTAATACGCAATTGGGTAATTATTGGGTATACATATAAGTGCATTAATTTAGGGTCCTGCGCATGGCGCTTAAGTAGCGCATGCATTTTAAATAGGAATGCATATGCATATTCTCGATCCGTTGTATGCAATGGCAATGAGTGGAAAACTTAATTATCAGTTCAACAGAACGTTTCACAAAAGCTTCATGGCAGACTAAGTATTACGTTAAGACATGGATTAATTAATCCATCGTATTATGGTGAAAACCCCAAGCGGTATTTTTCAGGAGCACCATAACGTTATTTCCGGAAGGCTATCAACGAGAATGTGTTTTGTATAAATCTTGCCTCGTGATTTTTTATTCTTTCTGTTTCTAGATCAAAAATAGAATCATTCGCTGTCTTTCCATGTTCGTCGTGTCTAGTGAGGATAATTTTAAATAGATATTACTAGAAAATGGATTTTTGCTATTTTAAAATATTTTATTACATTATATTATGTTATGTTATGCATGGACGTCAATACATTACGTCGTGTTTATGAAGAACAATTTTAAATAGAAATAGTTAAGAAATGGATTTTTGAAATTTAAAAAATAAAATTGTAGTACATGAGCGTCAATACATTTCTACAGATGCACACATTTGAAGTCTCTAAAACATTTATATTTTTAGCACGTTTAGTATCCGCAACCCATCTACGTGTTAGCGGAATTATAATACCGCCACGCAAATGTCGTGACCTCAGTTATAAGCAAAGGAGAGAACTCTCATTTGGGAGTTTCAGACACTGATTACCATATGTAGTTTGGAAAAACGCTATATGCGTTTTCTGCATGGCGATAACATTTTGGCTGTCAACTCGCGAGAATTTGGCATCGTGCTGGATTTTAGGCGATTTTTAGTACGTTTTTCAGCATTCTTTACCAACGAAGCGGTAGCAGCGGAACGTCTTATGAATACGTTTTCTCCGTCCGTTCGTCCGCACGTTTAATCTTCGAAATTATTGGGAAACTTTCATAATTTTAATAAAAACTTGATTACATTCTAAACGAAAATGCCACTTTGGGAAGTATAGATTATCCAAAAAAACTATATTTTTATATAAAATATATAATATAAAGAATAATGATACCCAATTCAACGCTAACGTAGCTATTAAGCCTCTCATTTAAACGCCTTCACGTGGTAGCCCCCGCTATAAAACAAACGAGACCGAATAGGTGGCGGAATACCAACATTAAAAATATAAAACGCGCTAATTTTATCTATGTTCATGGATAACGCTGTACTTGCTAGTCAGATAATTACGATAATTCGCCAATAGCCATAATAAAACTTGCAATGGCCAAAGGAAAAATCACTCACACTTCAGAAGAATATTTACGGAAGATGTCTCCGCCATTTAAGATACTCCTTCATTTAATTTCCCCATTCTATCTTTCAATGCTACTCCCTCCGATGACTTCCACGCAACTTAAATAAAGTCCTATTTTGAATAATTATTGATTATCATTGAAGCAATTAACTCTAATCTGACATAGTTGTATGACCCTCTTCACCTTTTAGCAGTCAGGAAGCGAGGTGGATTCCTTTGCTCCCCTTCGCGAAAAAGACGCGCCAAACCGGCAAAACGGGTGATTCCGCCGCGTAAGACCCCATACAAATCATTTCAGCGGTCTTTATAAGCAGGAGAATAAATTATCTCACCGAAATTCGATTTTCATCTGTCTCGGGAGCTACGTCGATAGATTTATGACGAGCGATTAAAGGAAAAAAAACTAAAATTAAAAGAAAGAACGAAGTTTGAGGAGGCATGCCATTGCCACCTCGGTGTTTTTTAATCAATCCCTCTTCTCCGGGGACGGATCTGGAAACATCGCGAAAGGGGATCTCTTTTTCTTTTTGGCCTAAACTGCGGCGCCGCCATCGTAGGATTAAAGTTAAATAAAGCGTCCAAGGGCGGAGCTATCGCCCGGCCGCCTCTCTTCCTCTCCAATCTCTTGGATCTGAACGTTTGATTTCGTATTAATATCCTCCTAAGCACTATCTTCTAATAACGTCTCGTTCTTTCCTCTGCCGATTCGGCGCACTTCCAACTATGATGGGCTTTGTTTACCTAAATTATATAACCATTCCCTCCTCCCTCTCTTTCTCTCTTCTCCCTCTTCTACCATCTCCCTCCCACTCCCTTCCCCACCATCTCCTTGTATCCCTATCTCCCTTCTCTATCTCCCTCTACCTTTGCTTTACCACCCCGCTAAGCTTTTTCTAAACTATCTACTCGTATTCTTCTTCCCTCCCCTTACACTCATGTTCTTTATCCCTCCTTTCGTGTTTTCCTCATTCCTTATTTCGTCCTCCCTATTCCTTTTGTTATCTATTTTTACCCCTTTCACTGATTCCATTGTTCCTTCTTTCTTATTCTTCTGTATCGCCCATTCCTCATTCTCTCTTTACCTCGCATCATCCCCCTCTTCCACCCTCTTTTTTAATCTCTCTACCTTCTTTTCTTCCTCCTCTCCATTCTTTTTCTTACCTCCTTCTCGTATTCTTCTCTCCACTTCTTTCTCCATACATTCTTTTGATTATCCCTTTCATCCCATCTCTTCCTCATTCCTTCTTTCGTCCTCCCTCTCTTTCGATATCTATTTTGATTCCTTTTCACTATAAATATTGTTCCTTTTTTCTACCTTCTCTTTATCAGACAGACTCCCTTTATCTCTCTCTCATCAACCTCCTCTTTCAATCTCCGTTTTTAGTCCCTCTTCTCCCTTCCTTTCTTCCTTTCCCTCCCTCTTCCTACTATTTCTGCCTCCCTTCCTCCGCTTCCTTATCCCTTCCTCCCTTCATCATCCTACCCTCTCCCTTCTCCCTCCCCTTTTCTTCCTCCCATTCTTTCTTCCCCCACCCTCTTAATTTTCCTCCTCCCTCTCGATCTCCCCCATCCTCCTCTTCGCCAAGCGATGTCGACTTAACCGCAGCCTCCGGTCATGGAGATTGCCATATGGGCGTCATGACCGTTACATCCCACAGACGCCAAACTTCAAATTAAAACTGAATTATCGTCATTATTATTCCTCAGGGTCATCGCTCCCACAGAGTAAAGATGGCGCCAGGGACGCATTTCTTTTTGGCCGAGGCTCTGGTTCCGAGGTGAGTGGGGTAGAGAAAAGAGGGTGGAGGTGGGAGAGAAAAAAGGAGAGCGATTTTTGAGAAAGAGACGATTCATGGGGAGGAGGATCGGGCGAAGGGGTAAAACTGTACTGTATTTATAATATAGCCCCTTGGCTGCCATCCCTCGCTCCCACATTAACACGTGTCTGACCCCACCCCTTTCGCCGTTGTAGTCGTGGGCATGCGATACTAGTGCGAAGAACCTCTTCATCCGAGCCCTCCGAGCACTTGTTTGCTCCTATTTCGACCCCTTCAATTATTATTGAAAATCCATTGAATACCCAATGAGATCTCGGCCTCACATCTCTCTCTCTCTAGAATTTTTTTTTAGTATTCATCCTCGAGGTCCAATCATTGCCTTGCCCTGTTCTTGTCCCCCTTTATGGGACCTTAATTATAAACATTCGATCCTTACCAATTTGCCTCTACCGTCCGTAATTGGTGAAAATCTATTGAATACTTCATGAGCTATCTGTGTGTGTCTCCTCGTGATTTTTTGCAATCGCCTCAAAGGCCTTCCCGTAGGCATCTGCCAAAACAGGAGCATATTTATTAGACACCGGATCCGAAATTGAATGATTCATTGCAAACGTCGATCCTAATGTTGTGTCACGGAATGCGTTAAAATTCCTGTAGCTCTAAATGGAGGTGTCTTTGGAGGTAGATATATCCTTATTAATTATCAAGCTATCCAGTGCCATAGAAATTTTACGTCGGTATTTTTCGTAAAAGGTGATTGACTTTAAATAATGTGGTAGTCATTTGCGCAACGCGGGGATTTACGCTCTTTAAAAATACCCCGCTGTGCAAATTTAATGCCCTATGAAAAAAATCACTTGCTCGTATAGGCTACAAGCGCACAGAATCTCATAGCTACTTAAAATGCAGTGCGCGTCCAATTCATGATACTCCGATTAACTAAGTGTAACATTTATTTAACCGCGTACAATCAAGTTAGCGTTGAAGGATCTCGCTTTGGATGGGTGTTTACTTTATCTAAATTAATTGCCAAACATTGTCCAATTTTTCATACGTTGCTTAAAGTGCAAATATGTCCTTATCGGTCTATTCTAAGCTTGTGCAATTTTCTTCTCCCGTTCTAGGGTAATGATTTGAATAAGTACGCTCGAAGCAATTCAAGTTGACGTCAATACCGGTTTTACGTTTCAGTCGCCTATTGATAGCGAAATAGAACGGAGGGTGAAAAGCCTCACCCATGTAATCGAACTCGGGGCTTTACAAAGATAGGCGAAAGGCCTCCTTTCAAATGAAAATAAAATAGCATAAAGAAGACCGATTTAATTTTTTCAAACAAAACCGCCTCGTTCGTGATCAAAATATAAAATTTACTGCCCACTACTGTCGGACGGGCGATAGATCAATCAATCAATGCCAAAAAATCCAGCCAATTAGGCCGGGAAAATACCTCGCGTACTTTTTCGAACCCCAGATTTCCGACACTTGAGCTGGTAGGAAACCTCGCACCTGCGTCCTGCGGTGGCTAGCTGGCGGAATTATATCAAGAGCCGTTTTAGCCTCAAATAGGGCAGATGTTCTTTGTTTTCGATCGCGTCGGGCAAGCAGAAATTATGCTTTTCTCCCCGAAACGGGCGACTTTTTATCAATGTCTCGGTCGGCGTATCCCAAACGCTTTATTTGGCAAATAAACACGCTCATTATAGCTTATAAACGGCCGTGATACCTACCAAGATACGTTTGCGTGAGCAAATTTTAAGCGCGGTTGGAGAAGAGCGAACATCCATCTTTCGGTATTTAAGAGGGAAAGAGAGAAAGACGGAGAGGTGGAGGAGAGAGAATAAAGGAGAATTCGCTTCTATCTCCTCGGCTACTAGAGATCGTATAATGAGGTCACGCCATGAGTTTCGGCCTCGCGAAGTGAATAAATCACTATCTAAATGACAAATAGCCCAAAACTTTCTTGAGGAGTTATTGATGGAACACCTGTCGCAACATTTTCGCCTGCCTCTGATCGACCGTCCAACCGACCATCTGGACATCTCTTTCGCGCAGAACTTTCTACTTCTCGATTCATCCGACGCGATGATAGCCAGGATCGATGCCGCGTGGGTGAAATTATCCTGGGTGGTTGAAAACCTATGTTTTTACCACGTCACACGCGAGTTTGAGGTAGATGGCCGAGTTTTATCCCCTCTGGCGATGGCAGCGTCGTTTAGTTTTCAAATCGTGGACACGGCTTAATATGTTTCGCTTTTTTATGTATTTCCTGTACGTGTATACTAGGAGTAGATGAATCGATGATTCGTTAATGTATTTTTTTCGATATATGTGAGTTATTTTATTTGTGTAATCTAATCGTCCATTCTATATAAAAAAATAATTTATCCTTTTGTACTGACAGGAGAATGAAAATGCTACAGTTTAAACGGGTGAAGTAGGAAACGAGATTAAAACAAAGGTTGAAAATTTATTTCATTAATCAAAGGTGAACCTTAAGCGCATGTATAGTTTACCAATGTTATCCCCTCTTGGGATTGACTCGTAGCAATATGATTCAGAGCGGCAATTTTATTGTTATTTTTTTGGCCTTCGGCGTTGTACACATTGTTCTATAGTGACTCTCAACATTATACTTTTTCAGTCCGTTCGTTCTGCATATGGCGGACTGTAATTTTCCTCATATTATTCCACTGCGACAGTTCTGGTTTTTGCGGAAGGTGCTAATATATTATGTTAATTCTCATTACCGCAATCATGTCTGACTGAAAACCTGTATGACCAGGCAGGAGAAATATTTTCGAGACATGATATATTTATTAATATGCCCGCCGGCGGCTCGAAAAAACATATATGCTTCATGACATTAAAACAAGGAACTCTTAATGACCCAGGTCAGGATTCGCACTTTCGACAATGGTGATGAAATATATTCGACCAAATCTCGCACATAAAGTTGCATCGTTAGATAATGAAATGAAAGTAATATTTCGTGAACAGACATTAAATTAAATCATCTTGTCAATTTAAAGACACGCACGGTTGAAGATATTAACGAACCGTTGTTCCCAACACCGAAACTCGCGAATACTTTGCCATAGAGTTTAAATAGCTTCGTACACCCAAAGCCATCTCGCTAAACTGGACCATTATTCTCGCTCTCTCCCTCTGGCGATCTCTCTCCACCCCCACTTCTCTGTCCTTGCCTCTCCTTCCTCATCCGCTCTTGACCCGCCCTCAATCTCTTCTCTCAGGCAACCAACTCTCGTGCCATCTTCTAGGACTTTTTCCTCTACGGTCAAAAAAGCGCACGCTGTGAAGTGAAAGATGGAGGAGGGGGCTGAGGGAGAGGAAAAAAGAGTGGGAGGAAGTAGTGAATGTAGTGATGAGGTTGGTGAAAAGTAGATAGGGAGGTTGAGATCGTGGAGAGGAGGAGAGGAAGATGGGTTTGTGAAAGCGGATGGAGAGAAAAGAGAGGACGTGGAGAAGAAGCGAAAGAGGGGAATGATAGGGCAAATGGAAAGAAGTAATTCGTGTAGACAACTGCAGAGATGAAGGAAATGAGAGAAGGAAAGACGGTAGAAGGAGAGAGAGAGAAAAAGAGAAGATAGAATTTGAAGATAGAGAGGAGAGAGGAGGAAGAGAGATACATAGAGAATCAGACATAGCGAAGGAGAGGGGAAAACGGGGAGAATGGGTGAGAGGGGAGCAAGAGAAGGGTAAATCACTCTCCTCACCTGTCTTTACGCTCACTCTTTCTATCGTCTGGTTCTTAGATCAGAGTGAGGTAATATTTCCTCTTTCTTCCTCTTGCCCCTTAATATTCCCTTTCCCTATCTAGAGTAGAGAGAGTGGGAGAGGGATGGGTGATAGAGGGAGATGAGAGAGAGAAAAGTGAGGTAAAGAAGAGAGACAAACAGAGAAGTGGGAGAGAGAGGAGAGGGGAAAAGGTAAGGAGGCAAAGATGGAAGAAGAAAGGCGGCGAAACAACACCCAGAATAGTGGACAGGTTCTTTCGCACTTTGTTCTCGTGAGAGACAAGAGGAGGAGGAAGTCGAGAAAAGAAGGAATGATAGAGAGTAGAGAGAGGGAAAGAAAGAGAAATGACCGCTCATCTTTCCTCTGGCCTCCCTTTCACTGCCCCTTCCCCTTTCGTAAAAAATAAAACAGATTGGCCGCAAATTAGCGGGTGGGTGTCCGAGGAGTTCTCTTTTTTCCGCCTCTCTCGCTCACTTTCTCAGGAGAAACGACCGCGTGTATATTTCGGCGTTTCTGAAGGAAAAGCATCCCAAGCATCGCTTATTCATGAACGAGGGCGATTTAGCGTCGTAAAGCAAGAGGGTGGGAGAAGAGGAGAGGGAGTATTTAAGGTAGCCGCTGCTCCTCTCTCTATCTCTCTCTATCTCTCTCTATCTCTCTCTCTCTCTCTCTCTCACAAGGGGAGACGCCGCCTTTCTGTAGGCAATTAATCAAACAGAGCCGTAGTTATTATCTTCCACGCCCTGTAAAACGCTTGCCCTATCTCGCCTCCGCGTACACACGTACGCGGACGCACGCACCCCACCCGACTCCCTGTTTTCTTCCTCCTTTGCATGTGGCTGGGTTAGGTCAACTAGTCTGGGGAACGCTGTTTTTTTTACATGGCTAGGTGAGGCTGGAGACGGATGCAGCGTTTTTTGCGTCCACCCCCGCATCAAAAAAGACGCAACACGATGGATGTATCACTATTTCTCCTTGTCTCTCAGTCCCTTTCGTTTTCTCTCACCGCCCCTTTCCATCTGCCCCTTTACCTTTATGCATATAATAATATAATTATAATAAAATATTTATACTGATGTTACTTTATTGGACCAATGTTATTTATACTTTTAATTCATTCGTTATATTTATTTTATTCGTTACATTTAAACTATACTATTATTACTCTCAGCCATTAAATATGCTATCAGTAAGCATCGCAGGTTTTCCGCGCCCACCTTCTTGCTTGTGCGTTTCCCCGTCATGGGTTTTTTCCTACGGTGGAGGTACTTATATAATTTACGTTATTTATCTCCCCACAGATATACTTCTCTTTTCATCTCCACTGGCATTACCTTTGTTTTACCACGTGTATTTTACTGTATTTATTTATTGAAAATGGGTATGTATGGAAGAAGGGATTGTTATAGAAGATGGCACCTAGCATGAGCTCCGAGAGTTAAGAAAAATTAAATTTGGGGACCTCTCAAAAAGTGCTCAACCCAGACACTGAAAAGCACCGTTTTTTAAGCGCTTTAAACAGCTGTTTTTGCCTTTTTCTTCGGCCTCTTCTTTCGTGCCAATTGGTAACGTCGCCCATCACTCCTGGTTTAAGTCAGAGCTCAAGTTAGACTTATTCAACTATAGTCTCATTCTCCCACGAATAAACAACAATATCTGCCTATACCTTTCCCTATTTCATTATTTCTCTCTCTTTCCCTTCCCTCTCCTATTTCCATCTTCTTTCTTTCTCCCTGTGCTCTTCCACAACTCTACATATTCCTCATCCAACATTCATCTTTCACTTTCTTTTCCTTTCTATTTCCCTCCATTTTGATCTCCATTCCTCATCTTTCCCTTTCTTCTGGTTTTTTGCATTACTCCGTTTTTAAATTATTTTCTTCCTCTCCACTTCTCCGCTCTATCTCCATCACTTCCTCTCTCTTATGCTCTCCATACGTCTCTCACTCCATCTCTACCCCTCACCTCTCCCAACCTCCCTCTTCCCCTTTCTTACCCCTTCATCACCGTCCGCTCTTTGCCCTCGGGGAGGCTGTGCTCTGGACTGGTCAAGCATCGTATTTTTTCCGTTTGGGTGTGGCGTTAAGAGGTAAGAAGGGGGGGAGAGAGGATCGAGAAAGTGGGAGGAGGGAGATATTTCATGGGGATGCGCGGTGAAAAAGGAGGTGGGAAGAAGGATAAGAAGGAAAACACGGAGGAAGGAGAGTGGGGGAGAGGAAGTGGCTTCGGTGTAAAAGATAGCGGTAACTTGGTGATGAAGAGCATAAGGGTGGTAGGTGCGAATGGGAGACAGAAGATTGGGGTAAATCAGAGGGTATGGGGAAGCGATAGTTAGTCCGTGAGAGGTTTGGAAGGAAGTCGAGCGAGAGAGAGAGATGGAGAGGGGAAGAGAAGGTAGGAGAAGCAATGATGAATGTTAGGAGGTTGCTTTATATGGCGACGCTGACGCTATGAAGCTCCTCTTTTACACGCGGCCAGGCTCGGGATCATAGTAATAAGGATGAAATCGGTAAAATAGTATGTCTTTTGAAGATCGGGAGGTAATGTTATGGCTCAATATCTCATGCATTGCGACCCTAAATTTAAAGGGCTTTGAGGCTGGATTCCCTTTTTTTCTAAACGTAGATAAATTGTATAGAGATTATATACATTTAGCTATTGGTTAGTTGCTTTAAGTTCATCGTTCGGCGCGTTTTAGATTGACTCATTTCGCTAAGTGACGCATGCGGTAATGGAATGACTAGAAACTACTGAAAATTGTCTTGCTTTACATATTATCAAGTATTCAAAAAAATGCAAATACAGTTCACTCGAAGGTATCAGACAAAAGAATCCATTTGGGTTATTAAATAAGGAAAATGTTTACTTTCATGCATATGTATAAGAATTGGTGCAATATAGTTGGTAAATGATCGGTTAACAATAACTTTGTTGTCGGAATGTTTTAAGAAAGCGATCGCAAATATATGTATCAACGTTATGAATGTCCATCTATTAGTCATGATAAATTATGGATGCATTATCGGTAGAATCAGAAGAAAATGGCATCGAAAGTTTGCTGAGAATGTTATTCAGGTCCATCCAAACTTGGACTCCATTGAATGTAGGTAAATTAATTCCATTAAGCTTTCTTAGAGAAGCTATTTAGTGTGGTACTGTCAGCATATGTCAGCGGGTCTTATTTCCATTGCAATAATTACATAAAATGAACCATTTCTGACGCCAATAGCTTCATGAGAGATTTTTTAACAAGTGGTACGCTGTCAGTCTTGAGTAATTTTTTCTTCGCCCAATCAATGCAAGGGGCTTGTCAGTTCTCTCCCGAGCGTAAATCATGCCGTGTCTGGATTATATAATGGGAATGGAGATTTAATTGGATTTTATTGAGCGGTTTTTTTACGTAAGCAGGTCATTGGTGGAATGAATAAAGGGAGAAAGGGTGTGGTCTATAAAGGACAAGGCCGTAACCATGGGCACGAGGGAGGCTTAATTGTATCCATCACGCTGTTGCATTTCCGGATTTGCCTGTCCTTTAATGTCTTTCCTATTTACTGATAAATAATAACTAAATAGATCTTGATGATTTCTCTCTTGAGTCATTGTGAATGCATCAAAAAATGGCAAGGATGGTGGAAATCTTTAATTTTCGGATGAACCAATTTTGAATTTTTTTTTAATCGCACTTCAGAAGCGTATCTATAAGTTAAAGACAGCAAAAAATCTATTCCGCTGAGACTTTCATCTTATTTTGAAAGCAACTTTTGTCTTCAAACGTGCAATAGAAATATACGAATTGAAAAATGGACAAAACAAGTAAACAGCTTTAAATTCTCGAAATCTCCTTTTACTTTGTAAAATAAGAAATCAAATAAAACTCAGTCCTCTTTTCTCCGCTAGAACCATAAAGATGAATTAGGTTCATTGTCTATTCAGGCTTACGATATTGATTTATAAAGCTTTTATGTATATAACATGCACCTGACACGAATCAGACTTTTAACATTAAGTAGATCAGGGACTTCGCGTTGATAACAGTCAGTTCGTATATGGAAATGTATCTTTTGGCCTCCATATTCCGTACAGTATTGCATTCCTCTTCCATTCTTTGATTATTTTTTCGTCATGCGTTCCGTTAATATTCTTTGTCACTCTAAGTCACCAAAATTTTCATTCTTCATAGTATTTTTTCTTTTTTCCTCAAACATATCTGTTTCTTTCTCTTTTTTGTTTGTTTGTTTTAATGCCGCCACAAAGCCCTATAGATAAAAAGGTCCGTAGAACTTAATAATTTCGTAAGTTTTTATTAAATGATACTTGTAAACATTTTCTGATGACATTTTAAAGCCAACCAATTAATTATACTTGATCTTCACTAGAATGATATCACAGAATCTCTTGGTAATCTCTTGTTCACACTAATTCGACCCACCGAAGTAGTATAAACCTTCAATGCGGCCCGCTAGAAGCGTTTGCAGCTATGTAGGAAAGGTTGCCGACCCCTATGTCCAGATACATGAATTAAAATGAGTGAAGCCGTGCGCCGGTATCTGTATCAATATCTTTACAATTAACACGCACCGTCATCTGCCTTTCTCTAATAAGGCCGACACTGTTCCATTTTGCTGCAGGTGACTACAGTATTTTTATTTAGGCCTATCGGGTTGCTGAATCTCATGTCGAAAACAATAAAAATTCATCTATTACTGGTTAAAAATCTATTATAATAATAATACGCAAGTTTGGTCTGTCCTACACTTTGTTTGGTTGTTTCACTAAGCATTGTGATTGGCTGCTGAGCTACTATATTGACACAAAGCGTTATTTTAGCCTACTTTCCAGAATGGAAATAGGCTTATAGTTTTGTTGTTATGTTTGTCTGTCTGTCCATCCCCTCCTATTAACTTTTGAACTATAGTAATATACCGATTTTCATGATACTTGGTGGAAATCTCCTACTACTGGAGCCAAGCTTCCGAAGATAGTTTTTGTTGCGAAGATTGAAGTCCCGCGTTCGATTCCAGGACCTATCCTCCCCATTTTATTTACATGGAAACTCTGAAAACCATCGTGTAGGATAATTTTCTCTTGCACATTAAAATGTCTTAGAATTGTAATATCGGTGCGGGATTTGTACTATTCTCTGAGGAAAGAAATGAAAATTCTAATTTTTATCATAGAATTTTGCTTATCGAAGGTATTTCTTCGAATTTCACGTAAATACTGGAGTTTTTGAAGTTTTTATCACCCATTACGAGAGTGTTTCCATAGGAACGACTATTGTTGGACTCAGATTCGGTATAGTCTAGTACAGTGGTGCCCAAGAGAATTTTCAGGTAACAGATCAATCTTTTCGCCACATAATACAAAATATAATTAATATATGCAGGACTTTATTTAAATAAAAGATTACACTGATAATTATAATGATTTAAATTATTTATGTCGAATTAATAATTAAAGTAAAACACTAAATTTTAATTTGATACTTGACAGCTCATTTGTCCAAGTAGTGCACTGAAATTTTACAGCGCAAATTCTTATTGTGTACACCAGGGATCCCCAAACTTTTCGAGAGGGCGGCCACATAGGAATATTGAAAGTGCTAGGCGGGTCGGATTGAAAAAAAAACGTTTCAAAATTTAAAATATTTTATTCTATAATTACATAAGCATACATGCATATATAACTCTACGTAAACGTGAATAAATGTAAGAAAAAATTCTAATGCGAGCAATGCGCCTGTTTTTAAATTGGAAACACTGATTTTATGATGTTTAATAAAATTTCCGCGGACCGGATAAAAATCCTTTCGCGGGCAGGATCCTACCGCGGGCCGTAGTTTGGGGACACCTGGTGTACCCTGCAACCTTGTTTTTGTGTAGTCCTATTTAAAAAAATAATATTTTGCATTATGTTGCGAAAGGGCCGTTGAATATTAAATTTACACAACCAGTTGTAAACATATTTAGTACTATGTGATTTAATAAAGTAATAAAAAATTGTAGACAGTAGACTGTGAGCATCAATTCGCCACATATCAATGGCCGATTCGCCACAAGTGGCGATGGGGTTAGAAGCCACTGGTCTAGTACATATATACATACACGCGTTATTTTCGCCGCACAAATACGCGTGATCAATTTTATTTTACGTTCGAAAATATTTGTAATATTTTATAACGCTAAATTATGAAATTTGGGAACACAAAGAGCAACATGTCCTCGGTGATTTTATAGCTGTTAAAGCCAATATAAGTATTAAATAAATAATTTTTTGGGAAGTAGGCATCATAAGTTCCGTTTGGATCATCTTGTTTCTTCTTAATTTATTGTTAAACTGCACCATTGTGGATCCTTCATTGTGTTACTGAGTTATTACATTCATTATTTTAAAAAATAACTTGGAAAGTTTAACATTTAAATTTCTAAAAGACCAAGAAGCACGCGCATATTATGGAACGTAAAAAAGCATGCAAACAACGAATGCGCACGATCACGTATAATTGTCGGTTGAGTTATATCAATTCTTGAGTTTACTTAACCACAAAAGAATCTGATTAACAGGTTAATAGATTAATAAGATTAGAAAGGCTATTTTAATTTTTTTGTGGGCTGTTCATAAGACCACTTCAGGCACTGCTCTGGTCTAATTAGGATATACAATTTCAAGATGCAACATAGCGATTAGCATGGGGAATAATATATCTTTGATTAATTGCTTTCCCGTTCATTTTATAAAAAGTGAGCTACAAAAAATTTCTTGATTAATTTTTACACAATATACAATCATTATCTACTTTTTATCACCTCGTAACAACAATCGCGCTAAAAGGGAATTCATTCATTCGTTGAAATTGAAATTTTGAGGATTCCAGATAGTTAAAAAATGTACTACAAATATTGAATGTTGAAATGCTCAATTACTGCAAACCCAGTTAACATTATAAAGGCTGCTTTGAATGTGCGCATTTTGGCAGATGGAAGCTGAAATTTTATATGGTTGATACGTATTCGTAATTTTTTCTCAACTGATATCTCTTAAATATCACTTTATCATTTGCGTATATTTCGGTAATTTATTCATTTATGGTTACTCATTCAGTAATTTTAAATTCAGTACCAGCGTACTTTTTCCTTGTATTCTAGCAGATCATGCTTTGAAATATAACCTAAGGAGTTCCGTAGCGACGAAGTTTGGCGCTCGGGGCAAGGCCGAGAAACACCGCCCCTAATGTTTCAAAGTAAACAAATATTACTTGAAATTATGAGCCAAACGATAAATATATTGCAAGTCAAAAGAATTTCAATCCAGCAGCATTATTTTTGGAATTATTTATAACAAAACATCTACTCGCAAATTTTCCAGGGCGATCGCACCGCTCGCCCTTCTCTTATGTCTAATGATGTTTCCAAGGCAACTCATTAGAGAAAAATCTGACGCAGTCGTGTGTGGGCTTATCGCATGGTTAATTGGCAAAGATTATAAATACTCGCGAGCGATGCGTGATTTCGTAATATGACCGCCTTAACACGTATCCTTCTGGTAGTTTCCGAGCACGTCCTTAACATCAGGCACTTCACGCTATATTTAAAAGAAAGTGAATGGGAAGAATTTTAGTTTTTCTTTTCGTCTCTTTTTATATTTCCTCTCCCTTTCTCGGTTCCACACCCCCTTTTCCCCATCCCACTTCCTGCTCTTCCTACTCGTTACACGCCCACTCACACAAAAACCCGCGCGTGCAAAGTTTTCGAAAAGTAAAGTCGAATCCCCGCCGGACATTTAGCAAAATAAAATGAGTTAGGTGATGAAACCTTGAGGGACTCCCTTCCCATTTCTTTCCATCTATTCCGGGTACCCTGCCCATTAGACAACAACCATTCAGTCGCTACCAAACTTCCCCCTTTCCACTCCCTTCCTATCACTCGCCGGCTCCTCCCTTTCCTTAACGTGTCCTCCACGCCCCCGCCTCCCCCTCTCATCCGATCTCTTCCTACCCCTCCTCCGGAGTCTTTTTCCCGGGGGCTCAAAGGGAAGCCTTTTGGCCATTCCCCAAATTCTTCCCCTCTCCTCCTTAACCCTTCGCTCGCGCCACCCCCGCAAATCCCCGGCTTCTATTGGTCCGCACCTGCTGCTCCGAAACCCATTCATTTATCGGTCTGTTCTTCTGTGTCGTCCTTTACGCAACGCATTGAGGAGCCCGATGTGTGAGAAGGTTCGCGCAACACTCTCCCTTTCCCCTCCTACGCTCATTCTCCTCTCTCTCTCTCTCTCTCTCTCCGGGTTCTTAATAAAGAGGGCCACCACACTTCTTCCGCTTTGTCCCTTTCAC
The DNA here is from genome assembly GCA_028673005.1 of Tanypteryx hageni. NCBI lineage: Eukaryota > Metazoa > Arthropoda > Insecta > Odonata > Petaluridae > Tanypteryx > Tanypteryx hageni. The sequence goes on from CM054113.1 coordinate 72,433,941, forward strand.
CGTGCCCTCGCAAACGACTTCTTAATTTATTTTCGCGGGATACTTTTTAGGGTGTAATTTTGGGTATATCGGGACCTCAGCTTTGTGGGAGCTGACGTAACCCGGCGGGAGTTTTAACGTGTCCCTGGAGTATTTTCGGTTATTGAGCCCGAACGCATGAATGAATCCTAATATATACATGGGAGCGTCGTGGAATTGGGGGGTAGGCTTTTAGGCGAGCGACGTTAAAATTTCACTGACTTGATGCGAGAGGGAAATCTTTGGCGCAATTAGTGACCAGTACACGTGTATTCTCGCCGATTGCGAAATCACTTATGTAGTTGTTAGGATTTCGTTACGTGGCGATCCATACGGATTGATTTTCTTCTAACGTAAGATTTATTTTTTGTCTGCCTATTACTCAATCTGCTTCTTGTCTTCTCGGGAATTGCCTGTCTACTTCGTTTCGTCCATTCATTCGTTTATCTTTTTTACTTCAGTATCATCACGGTCTTAATCGCCTCTTATTCGTCCTCCGTGTTTAACTATGGGAAATTGCCTCATAGGATTATCTTCTTTATCTTCCCTTCCTTATTATCATAATAAAAAGTTACGTTTGTCGTCCAACATCTTCCAAATTTCTGCGTTTTAATACGAAAAATTCACATTTTCTACAAAATGCGTACATCAACTCCACCGAGAAGGGTGTCACTCGATGGAACTCCATATCGGGAATTAATCAAATAATTCCTACGCACCTCTATTTTAGAGGTTTGCGTTCCTGTATCCTGTCACTAATTTTTATTTAAATTGCGTTGTATTTGTAAAAATAAGATGCATTTTTATGCAACGATGATCGATTATAATACCTTTAAGGAAATAATTGGGAGTTCATTGTTTATTTTTCTCATGTCAGACAGCTTTCAGAGCCATATTTCATTTCGTTGATATCAGAATACCGAACCTTCCTGCGCTGTGCTGGATCATCTTTATCTTGATTGTTTCCGTCATCTGGTTGTAGTAGTGCGCACAGAAAGGTACAGCATTACATAAACATTTACCCCAAAACCAACCCAAAGCGTTTGGCCGAGGATGCCACTGCACAAATGCTACGTTATATTAAATGTGTTAGCCAGTGCTATCATATTCGGGAAGAAACATCTATAGTAACTGTTGGTGCTAGCAATTATTTCTACGCATTTTCTTGTGAGCCGTGGTCTATCCCTACGCTAAAAATATATATTAGTTTCAGTAAGTATTATTCGTTTGCAACATAATGCATATGAGTAATCTTTTGGTAAATATATGAATATTATCTGATCCTATGTTAATTTCATTTCCATTCCACTTCATTCTTTCAGCGCGTTTTTTCTCCTCTACTATTCATCTATGATTGTTGAAGAACGAATTTATAATTTTTATTCTTCTTACATCGTTACCATTATTTATTATATTTACGCAACTTTACTATTCGATATTTTTGGAATCGAGTCAAATTTACTGACATACTCTCACAATTTGTTTAACTCTTTTATTAACTTGAACCTTGGCATATTATGAGGAAAATGAGTCCGTTTCATAAGTTGACTATCGAAGTTTGCGAACGTCATACCAATGCGTATGTTCAGATAGTTTCAATTTCGATATTTTGCAGATATTGTAGCGTTTTCTTTTTTTAATTGGGCCAGATATTGTTCACGTCATTTTGATTACCACCATTAACTGAAAGAAAGAAAGTTATGACATTTGCGAGAATGCTAGTTATTTCTCTAAAGTTTTCATTTGGTCCAAATTCTTCCAGCTCAATGGAAGACAAAATATTTGAAATATAGAATATTAGAACTTTGAATCATCGTACTAGAAAAGTAATGCGAAAAATTTCCGAATTATAAACAATTCGAATTGTAGATATTCAGGTTATAAAGGTTACATTTCTTTTCCAAACCATTATTTTTCTTATCATTAACATGATTCCTGATCAAGTTACAAGAGTAATTGTCTTTCAAAAATGCGAAAGGGATATGCTAAATTTCGACAATTAGTTTTTATTTCTGCTTTCGAATATACTGAATAAAAAGTCTGTCCATCATTTCCATTATTCTCTACCTCCATTTTACTCAGTTTCTTATTTATTAGCCTTAAATATTAAATTTGTCACTAAGTATTAAGAGAAGGAAATAAAAAAAATACCTACAACATTCTTTCGAAAATTCTTCTTCATTCCGTTGCTAATTCTCACTCTTACAGCAATTCAAAATTTCATCCGTCAGTCAGTCTCCGGATATAGAGGGAGCCAATGCTAAATATCTCCATGTTAAAATATAGAATGACTTTTTTATCGAACGGCACTGATATAACAATACCCGCGCAAAAATTTTACTCGTATTGGACTTATTGGTCATAGGAAAAATTCTTGAGGGTAAAACATTTTCTGTCTGTTGTATGAAATGAATTTCATTTATACCAAAAATGTTTTCACTCCGATTTCACTTAATGAAACATAATGACAAATGTCAAAGCAGAAAAATTCGAAGTTACTGTCCACAATGAGATGAGTTCGGTTTTTCTGGCATCGTAGATTGATATGATATCGCGAAAGATACTTTGACTTCACTGGGAAAGAGCAACCTTTCAGTTATAAAATTTTATTCGGCCATTAAATAAAATAACGTACGAATAAATAAACACATGTCGACGTGACAACGCTCCTAAATTTCACGGCTTTCGAGACAATAATTGCATCCTATTTAGGTGTCCATTATACGATTTGCATGCGAGAGGCGACGTCCGCTTTTGCGTCCGCGCGTGGGTTCACGTCTAAAAAACCTCAAAACCACACGCGTCATAAAAAGGTGGCGGAGTTTGCGTTTGATTGATTTAAGTGACGTTCGACGCGCCTCTTTACGACTCGTTTTTAACCGTCACGCGCGCCCGCGGAAAAGGCTGGGGTAATGAGCAATGATAGTTGACTTGCGTTTATAAACGCAAAATATGTGCCCATGTACTGTCGCACCCGTCCGCCATATTAAAATGCTCTAAACGGCGCATGCGCGCCGTCCCACGCAAGGTCAGGCAAGCAGAAAGGCACGCTTGTTGTTATTTTTTCCCACCTGTCTTTGTTTTAGGAAAGAGAGTCGATCTTCTTTCATTCGGTTCGAATTAATGGTCTACTTATTCTTGTTGGGAAATCAAGCCGCTGCAGTGATGGCCGAATGGTGATTGCTCGGTTGGGAGATTGCGGCGGATGAAGGTGGGCATTAATATATTTATATTTTTTTTCAACTACGACCATATCCCTGCCAATTTATTTCTCGGGGAAGCGTTTTAGATAAAGTCAAAAAGGGAGCATAAAAAAACTAAGTGCGTTATACGAATGTTTTGATGCTGGGAAGCGAATGAGCGGTCGTGGGTGGACGCTGAGGTGAGCCGTATGTCATTTTAATGCACCCGTTCCAAGGCCGTTTCCATCTCCCTCTCAACCTGTCTTCCCCTTATGTCTTTCGCCATTTATCGCCTTCGGATCGCGTTTTAAATCCTCTCCTTCTCTCGCTTCCTCTGTTTTATTCCTGTTGGTCGACATCATCGTTCAAAAAACTAACTTAGGTGGCCATCGTCTTTTTCGTATTTTCTCGTTGTTCTTATGCGCTTGGAACAAGACGAGAATTTTCGCATGAATCTGAATGGCGGGGGGGGGGGGGGGGAGTATGCCAGAGGGAAACATCAGCCTAGTTATTTTGCAACCCCACTTTTATGTTTGGAAATTAATTGAAATTCAGTTGAGTAAGATCACTTTAACTGCGACGGAAATCGAATTGTGAGCTGACGGTTATTTGCATCATAAATCCTCGGTTAATCGATGAATGTATCTCATTATCTTTTCGCCATAATTCTTATGCTTACAGTTTTAGATCATTGTAAATTGCCGTCATAATTCTTCAAAAACTCTCGTTTAATTTTTTGCTGCGAAATGGAGTGAGTGCAGCTAAGGTATGAAACTGAAAGGTATGCAAAATAATTTCGTTATTCAAATTCCTTCTTCTCATTAGGTTCTCTCCGGTTAATTTGTATGATTCTTTGCGAATATTGGTAGGTTTGGCATAATTTCACCATTATTGTCCGTCATTAGTGGAACTAAGGTCGGTAACTTGTCATATGATAAAATGGCCAACGTACTTGGTGTCCATTTTCCTACTGATCACGCTTGACTGTAAAATGCGCATTTCAAGTCCATTTTATCTCCTTGATCGTAAATCTTCTTTCCTACTTTAAAGCGTAGTTTAAGACTCGTTTCTGTCGATCCTTCATCTTTTATTATATTTTGAACTTTTCATGATAACATCTCATTTTCCTTAGAGATTTTGAGGAAAATCATTAAAAGTTGAATTCAGTCAGACATAAAGATTGATTGGGACCCAATTTGAGTGCATCATTAGCGTATAAGAAATCCAAGAAGGACCTTGCTGTTTATTTAGTAAACGCTAAGCGTAGTGAGGATTTTATTATACTAAGGCAGGTGTTCCCAACTTTTCATTGCGACAAGCAACAAGTTATTTCTAAAATATCAATCGAATGTCACTGTTAAAAAAAATAGAAATAACCATACATAAATACAGACCAGTGTCAACGTCATTACCAATATGTTTTAATACATTTAGAAAGAAAGCAAGCGAGAAAATAAATTCAATTCCTGCTGCTCGTGAACGCGATTTTAAGCATCGTCGAAGACCACAGCCTGCGGAAGATCACATCCGTGCTCGTGTGCACCAGGTAGGGAACTTCCGTGTATATGAAAGAAAACGATGTCTATATGCTAAATAAGGTCATGGATTTGCTTTCATTAAAAGAGCTCCGTCTAAATTCTAGAATAGGAGCTTTGAAAAGATACAGATCGAAATAACTGGGTATTGAGGATTTAAGTATAATCGAATGTTAAAGCTAGGTAGGCCATGATCAGAGCAAGATAAGAGGTTAGGATGGACCAAAGCTTTACGAGGAATTTCTCTACAATTATGCTACCTGGTTGAAAATATTAACTGACCACTACTAAGAGGTTTCATATACAAACATACTTCTACACAGATTTTTGAAGATCTAGCAAAAGAAGTAAATGTAACCTCAAGAAGTCCCAATAGTCAGTTAAAAGGGACTATTTTATCTAATATAAGTAATTCGAAAGAATTTATCTTTTTGTAATTTACAGATGTGGATCGTGCTACTTGATTAGGCAATATTGCAGAGCGAAGAGTTATTGATGCTCCTTTAGCAACTAAGAAAAGCACAGCTAAGGTGTTTCGTTGGTTAGCTCCCTTAACCCCTTCTTTAGTTCCGGAGAATCTGAGCTCCCATTTATAATCTAACAATTTTTGTGATTTTTCAGAATCACACGTAGAGTTAGACGTAGATCATGGAGGTCAAAGAATTGTTCAGGAAAGTAAACTGTGATGGAGGCTACGATAATGAGACATTCGGTCGGGATGACTTTCTCAGAGGTGGACCATTTAAGCTTCAAAAATACCGCGCGTTGACCAAAATAGAAACCTTCTTTAACACGCAGGACGGAGCAAATTAAGCAGATTTCGTACCTCGTTAAGAGGAGTTTGCTAATGTGAGGTGCCTTTCTGTCTTTGGTGCGAACATGAAAGGAAATGGACCGCGCCTTCCTCTGCATTCCTAACCATCTTCTTAGCAATCTCTACCTTGCTATGGAGTTCAAGGTCGTTAAAGATACAGTCCTATTCTGGTACATAATGGAATGCAAGCACTGGATTCTTCTTCTCCGCGCCGGTTAATTGACATTCGGTCAAGGCAATATTTAGAATTTAAAGTAGACGGATTCTGAAGCGGAGACAAAGTTTGAATGACAAAAGGAAGCTTCGTTCCGTCCGCATGAATGGCTATTTTTCCCCCTAGAGTGGTTACGTGACGTATGAGCTGATAGGCCAGAAGAAATCCACGGGACAAATAGCGCGTGTGACGCGTAATTACACCGAAGATGCCTAGTGTTCGCGCGGAGAGAGATATATTGGCACTCTTTCTTTCCAGGACTGACATTTTTAAGCGTCGATAACGTGAAGCCATATTGGGAGACAAGGGGCTTAAATCGATGGGAATAACGAGATCCTGTTGCGTTATCGCAATTCGTTTGAAATCGTACTTCGTTGTCAAAACAGTCAATGGGACCTGTGCAATATCACGTGAATTATGATTAAGAGTATTCAGATCGACATTCAAGTTCCTTATAGTTCGTCGAATCAAAGTTTGCTTCTGCGTTAGGGCAAAACCACGGTGCACATTATAAAACTGAAGTTAATCTCATATTGTTAACTTCATTAACGCGATATTTTGCAAGTCAAAAATATTTACGCAACAGCAGAGAGTCAAAATCATAGACCATACTGGAAAACTACGTTTCTCCAATAGCCATAAAAGGATGGGAAAACCAAATGAGCTTCAAAGGATCTGCCATTGGTGGTGATTTAAATACTAATAATAAATTATTAATCGGAGAAAGTTTTCAAATTTTTTAAACCAGGGGAGACTCGACAAATCCATCTTGAATCATAGAACTCTATTATTCCCTTGCTTATTTCCTCGAATTGTTATGAAGGATAGTAATTTTAAAAGGCAATTTTGTAAAAACAATTTCCTAGATAATTTCATCACGGTTCCATCGTTACTTAATTTATTTTTCCCATTTAAAATAGTAATTTCACAAATAAATTCCCAGTTCTTAATTTGGATGCCAGTTTATGCAGAGTATTTTTATGTGTGTACCTTGTCGAGCCTGGGCTTAACAAATTCCCTTCTATTTTGTTTTTTCCTAACACATAACATCATCCCTAAAAGTGCATTTAAACCTAAAAAATAGTCCAATTGCAAAGCAAAATAGCATTTTTATATTATGTTTCTGAGACATGTGAATACCGAAGACTTCTCTTATCATGTCTCCTATTACTCTTTTCCTCCTCCCACTCCCTTCTTTCTCTATTCCCTTCTCTACCCTACGACTTTTCTTTTTCAATCCACTCCTACTTTTTCGTCCTCCTCTCGCCCACACCTTCTTCACCCTCACTCTTCATCTTAAACCTAAAACCCATCTTCTGCCTCCCGCCTCCATGGTAAAACTCTTCGCGAGGACCTCGTTAACGAAGGGAAGATCGTTGACGTAATGTTTTACACATTAAATGTGACGTCGCGAGCCCTCTTGCGGTGACCTAATGAGTGAGTGGGATAATGCGGTTCGGTCGGTGGGTTAGTGTGAGTGGGTGGGGTCCGTGGTAGGACTCGAGAGCAAGGGTGTGCTTTCTCTGTCATCTCCCCACTCTCCTCTCCCTTCTCTTCCTCGCGTCAATATGGGTTTTGAATGAACTCAACCTTTAAACGAAGCCATTTAGCACGGTAAACAAATTGAGGACTCAAGGCGAGCATTCACTAGTGAATTGAATATTTTAAGAAGGGCAGGAGGAGATAAGGTTGGCGGAGGGAGGAGAGAGAGAGAGAGAGCGAGAGAGGAGTCGGGGGAGGGTTCTCCTTAGCGATTTTCTTTAGCTCGAAAGAACGCGGTCACCAAATTTGGCGCGATTTAATAGCTCGTAACCACTCGTTTTTATTTCGTCCCTTGCGCATATATTATTCTAGTGTTGTCCATTTATCTTTGAAATATAGTAATTTTGCGAACTCCGAGAAAAAAACAGGAAAGTATACAGAGAGAAGAGAGGCGTGCTTACCTTCCGATCATTCGAAATTGAATGTGATGTTATATCCCTTCCGTTAAAATATCGAAATATGTAGGATTGTTGACAGGGAAGAGGTGCCGAGAAATGCTGAAATGGCTTTCCGTATAACTTAGTAGGAAGACCAACTATGCGCCTTCATTCAATATCTCTTTTATTGAAATTGACGATCTGGAATTCGGCCAATCGTTTACTACGCGATCAGAGACCTCTTCGTGAACTTCGAAATGGCCAATGTATAGCGGTTCTACTTTTTAATGGGGAGTATTGACAGGATACTAGCGTAAAAGAACTGTGTGACTTGAGTTGGCAGACCATGAAGTCTAGAAGAATGGATTACAAGTGGAAATTCTTCGAAAATTTATGCCTAAGATGAGAATCTATTAAGAATGTGCGTTCCATAACCGTTTACTCTGGTGCCAATAAGCCTAGGAGCAGACCACGTAGCGCAAGAGAATGTGTAGAAATAATCTCTAGGTACATGCATGTCCTTTTTTCCAGATGCATAATGGGGATTTAAGTGATGTTTAGCGCAATGGCACTCTCTGCAGTACGCTTTCGGTGGTTTGCAGTGAAATAATTTGAACGTATTTTTATATGTACGTACGTGCGCCCTTAGAGAAAGGTAGGATCAATTTGCTTTGGCACTTGCTAAAAAAATCGTCAAATTTCTCAATCGATCGATGGAAAACAGAAAATAGTAGGTATGGGGTAGAATTTGTTCCTAAAGGATATTTATTTTAGTTAATACATAGATTGATTTGAATACTTTTTTTAGACTTTAAAAGTGAATAACAACGAGAGGATTTTACCTTAAACTCCGCAGTAATGATACGCTGTCCTACATTCGCATTAGTATTTGTGTAATCGGCTTCTCGGTATTATGGCATAGAAGTAAATCTCTTTTTCTTCCCATCAATACGATTATTTGGTGAGATTAACCTTCATTATATCATATATTAGATAATTTTGCGAAAAAGTATCTAAAGACGAAAGTGAAAGATTACTCAATTTTGAGAAAGAATCTTCGCTGCGAAAACTAGTCTAAAAATACACCATCCTTCTCTCCCTAAGGATTGCTTTACTCAAGCCAAGGTATGCCCCAGATGAAATTTCATCATATATGGCTCTCCTACATCAAGCAATCTTATCTCCGATAAATATTAAATCTAAAAACGATACATGATAGTAAAGTATCCCTTTTTAAAAAAATCTTTAATATAAATATTATCCGAATTAATTTCTAAATTTATTTTGTGTCCTATTAGTCATACCAATTTTCTGTAGATGGCGTATATGTTTTTAAATATACTTTTTCCCATATCTCATTTAATATCGGACCTAGGCCAAAAATACTGAAATTTACGACTCCTAAAGAACCCTGTGTGGGTGGTAGGCAACCATTAACCATCATAAAAAACATTGAATTTTTTGAAAAAAATAAATAAATTCGGAGATAGAAATTAACAAGTTAATGGGTTCTCATGATTGCAACGAAGCAGCTCTGGAGGAAACGTATTTGAGAAACGATAGAAATGAGAACAGCATCAATTCGTTACTTGTATCTGAAATTTTACTTATTCTTAGAAAAACCAAGACTAAAAGAATAAAATAAATCATTTAAAAAAGTATTTTTAGTATTAAAATTCTTTAATGTCTTATAAATATTTTAAAGTGTGTATGTATGTATGTTTTTATACTGTTGAAGCTATCGAATTCAGAAGTTTCATGGGCCATTCTATGAACCAAAGGAAGAACTTGGTCTAGGTTTGCAGACCATCGGGTCTCTTATACCCCATGGGGTCAACAAAATACTATTTCCATAAGAATGCATGGGAAATGGTGTGGAGAAACCCCAAAATTCCATACAGCCCTTCACTGATGTGGATATAAATATACCTAAATATTAACTTACGATCACGGGAAATGCCCCATTTTACTCAGGAAAGACTGAATATTTTAATTCTGTTCATGTTTTGACGTATTACACGCTAAACTGCTCGAAATTGTCATTTAAGCGCAAAATTTATCGGTTTAGATGACTATTTTTCAGGCGGCAACAACGCTAAGTTTCTTAATTGCTGTCCTCTTCAAAGGGAGATTGCCACGTAAAGATTAATACAAGGAAAATCCACGCCGTGGCGCGCTGTAGAGGAAGAATAGCCAACGCCAAGATAAAAGGGACAAATGGATTCATGCCTAAATATAGTCTATGAATACATTTAAAGCGGGTCAAATGATTTTTAAGGAATATTAGAACATTGTTAACTTTTCCCATTAACATTGAAAGTTTTAGCGCAACATAAATCGATACATCCACTTACAGTTGTTTGGTAACCAAGTTGTTGTTTATTGTTTACGTTTTGGCTAATAGTATTGACATAATCCATATTATTTTATTTATGCTTTAAAGGCTTCGGTGCATCCACCCATGTGAATATTAAGTAAGACGTTAATGCGTAATTATATTAGTAGTAAAACTTTACAATACAATACATAAAATAGTAAATGTTAATGTATACAACGCTTGCGTAATTAAGGAATTAGGAACGTTTGGTAAAGTATGGATCTTTTTTTGTGGGGGCTCAGCCCCAAAACCACCGAATCAGCAATTCAAACTTGGGGTACCCACCAGCAAAAGTAAGTAAATTTCAAAATTTATAGTATTATTTTTATTGTAATATGACACCAAAAGTGATATTTCAATAAAAATCGTTTGCTACTTAAAAGAAAACTCTTCCCCGACCGAAGCCGGGGTTTTCAGCTAGTGCATACTAAAATGAAGAAAATAAAATTTCTTAAATTGTATAAAGCGCACTAAAAGGAAAAAATGAAATTTTGAATCTTTGATCATGAAATATTGAAATTAAAGGATTTTGGCGGTAATTTTTTACCAGCAATACAAATAACTAATTAGGAACTTTGTACTGCCAGGGTTCACCTCGGGCTATATCTTATTTGGCGAATATTGAAGTCCCGGGTTCGATTCCAGGAAAGTTTTTTCCCTATTTGATTTACATAGGTAGTCTCAAATCCATCGTGAAGAGATATTTTCTTTAGTACTTTAAAAGATCTTAAAATTGTGATCTCGGAGCGAGGTTTGTAGTGTTCTAAGGGGAAAAGAATGTAGATTCTAATTCGTATCACAGAATTTTGATAATTTATCGTATTTTCTTGAATTTCTACGAAAACATAGCGCTTTTATACACTTTTATTTAACTTACTCTGTTATATATAAGTATGTACATATATGTTTCTTTCAAATCATTCTCGCTTTCTATCTCTGCCCCTATAAATGCTACAGGGCTGAAATTTCGGATATATTCTTATTTCAGATGACAACCGACGAGAAAAATCGAAAATCACAAAAAAGTTATTGTATAAGGGGTCTTTTTAACCCCAATGTTTCATTTCAATACTCCATAAGAGAAGCATGGGTTCCAGTGCAAGGCTTTCTAAAATTGCATTTTAAAATTACATACTTAAAATTTGAATACGAACTCGGGTAATAAGCAGTTGCTTAGCTGAAAGAACGGAGTTCTTAATTTTTTAATGCAGAAGTCAAATACCTACCGAATTAGCGTAAATATCTGCTTTAAATCGGATAAAAGCGTGAATTTTTCCTCTCTTCAACAATGGAAACGTATAAAAACCATGACAACGAAATTATTGCTTTTAAAGGGATCTTTAATGCTCTTAATGGAAATTAAACACGTTTTAATGCTTTGAAGGGAAATTAATTCCGTCATAATGAATTATAGTGGAACTTCATATATTTTAAGAATTTTCCTATATTGAAATAAGCTTTGAAAATTCAATTTATAATCTTTGCAATTTTCCATAATCCAAAAACTCAACTTTAAAATATAAGAAGACTAAAAAGGAGAAAATAATATATTTAAAAAAATGTTTTTCAGTATGCACACTTTTATATGCACTCAAAAGTAGAAAATAAATTTTTCTGCTCTCAACCTAATTAAATTTGCTGTGCAGAATAAGAGTGGGTGGACATTTTTACCAGCCATATTTATTCTGCACAACATATTTAATTCAAGTTGAGGGCTGAAAAAATTATTTTCTGCTTTTGATTGCACATAAAAGTGTGTATATTGAAAAACATTTTTTTCAATATATTATTTCGTTTTAAATTGCTTTTTATCGGATTGTTGCCATGGAGACAGAGCCGGCGGAACGGGGTAGCAAAACAGTCAACTGCCCAGGGCGCCAGAGATTGAGGGGCGCCATGAATAACCAATGTTTTGATTTCACGGCACTGTATATGTGTGTGTCTGTATTCTTTTTTTAAGTAATGTATACTTATCTTTCATCTTTTATTGATTCATTTTGTTATATTTTTCACGTGCATTTATGTTGTATGTAATGCGGCAAAAACCGCCGAATTAACCCGCTGAGTTGGTACCTTTGAGCGGAAAATATCAACTTCCTTAATATTTGCCGTAGAAAGCCGTTTAAAAGACGTGCATAGTCGAGAAACTACGTACAGTGTTAAACAGAGATGCATTCTCATCAGAAATATATTTTAAAAGTTTTGCTTAATTCGTGCTTAATCATTCCTGCGGACAGAGGATACACCGCTGGGAAGGGTGAGCTTGGGCGTAGAGTAAGGGTTCGCACAGCCGAGGACTTGAGGTATCTCGCGGGCTAATGGCGGTCCAAGGGATTGACCGCCGCGAGGTCCCCGTCTATCTACTTATAACCTTGGAAAATGTGTAATTCTTGAAGATGTTGACGCACCAACCAACTTACGAGCATAAATTTATGATTTGCTTAATCTCTTGCTAAAAAATATTCTTCTCAATGCACATTTTTACCGCTATTACTAACCATGAAGCTTTTTTAATGTGGAAAATCATCGTTTTTAGTGATTATGATAAAAATGATTTAATAATAAAAAACGATCTTTTATTAATATTACATTTAAGTAATACCGGCGCTTATAGACGCCTTTGTGTAATTACTATAAAAATAATTTTCATCTATTAGATTTTTAGTATAATTTAGATTGGAGTAGGGCGCCAAAAAAAAGTTTGCCTTGGGCGCCAAACTGCCTTGCGCGTGAACAAATGGGTTATATTCTTTTCCACTCGACTACCCTTCAGCAATGGACAAAAGATCCATACATATTAGCGTATGGACTGTAACATTTATTAAATTCGTTTTTTTTTTTACTTTCTCCATATACTTAGTACATATATGTATTCATGTAGTATTGTATTCATGAAAAAAATCTACTTCGAGATTTCATTGGAAATACATGTTTTGAGGTCCCCTGAACACGTTTTGGCCATTTTTTCGATGACGTCTGTGTGTGTGAGCGTGTGTGATAGCTTTTTGTGGGTGCTCTAACTCAAAAACTATTAATCAGGTCAACGCAAAATTTTATATTTAACATTTTTATAAAAGTCACAAAAACTGATTAGTTTTTGGTAAAAATCGATCAAACTGAAGTGGGTGTTTACTCTTGTCACTTATCCGTTATTTTTTCATATTTGCTTTAATATTTGATAAATGTAAAAATGTACTGGAATAAAAGTTGTAGAGAATTTAATTGTCTATAACCTTGGTTTGAAATATTTTTCCATATAATGCATTGTCTAAGAGATATCTTAAAAACTTTATTATTTAGCTGCCGCCACCACGCCACCTACCGACGACTATTGTTAACAATTGATGCTTAGTTACATCTTAGTAACGCTCCTTTTTATTTTCTTAATTGTTGGAGCTTTGTGGCTATATCCAATATCAGAAGGCTATGGTTTGAGTTTATTTCTGTTCTTTGTAAAGTCTAAAAATTTCCGGCAGTTTCTTAAAATATTTGTTATTTATTTGGAATTTTTAGAAATATTACAGATATGGAGAAAGTCATGTGGTGGCCACATCAGATTTAAAAAAAAATGCATGAAAAATATAATATTGGAAAGATATTTCGACATTGCTTTTAGTATTTTTACCTGATAATACTCTAGAAACCCGGGAACTCTTCACCTCATCGATTCGCCAGGAAAGCATCAGATCTTTCTATACTCTAGTAATTTGTTTTACAATTTTTCTCTATCAATGATCAACTATGAATTACAAATGGTATTTATGGTATGAGAATTCCTTGGAATGACTAACACATACTAAAACATTTCCTGTCAATATAAGTAATCAATTCGGGACGTCAACTTAGGGTAACCAGCCGCTTTAGTCCTGGTTTGGACTTCTTGTTGAATGAGGTATAAATAGAACACCTATATAAATAAAAAAAGATCAAGAATCAAAATAGTACCTCATAAAGAAATACTGGAACACATATGTTAGTTACTTAATCGCACCTCAAATCACCACGATCGAAGGTATCCACTTGACTAAATCAGCTGCTTCTTTAGATTCCCACTCCAGTAAGCATGCGCCGAATCGGCGTCGCTGACGCACGTGTCGTTCTGCCAATTTTCGTAAACAGCCTTAGCGAAACTCCAGTAAAACCCTCTATGCAACCAATTTGACAGTAGCAAACGGGGCATGAGCAAGGGTCGATGGTACCAGCGTTTTCTCTCCCCCTTCCACTATTTTGTTTAACCAATCCTACCTAACTTTCCGAGAGAGAACTCGTGACCTCTCCTGATTGGTGGATTTTCCATTGCTGTGGCAGCTTTAGTCGAGAGCTGATCTCGGCTGTTAGTAACGCGAAACCAGCGGGTGAGTGTACAAGACTTCGGGGACAAGGTCGGTTGTTGAATAAGGTACGTACGTACGTACGTACTTATGCCGAAATCCTTAATTGATAATTTTATTTGATTGCGTGGATAATTGCAAGATCTAATGCTGTGTCTACTTTTTCGCTTTAGTTAACATTTTTGCGAAGTGGAAACCCTCTTAACAGTTTATGCAATTAAAGATTAATTTCATTTATAATATTTTCTTCAATGTCGTGTTTAAGCAGCATCACTGGAGTTTCTGGAATTTAAGCCGCTTTCTGGCGTCACAGTCATTGTGCGCAATCATTCTACTCAGGCAGTTATCGGTTCGCGATTTTTTCCTGTGTCATGGAAGATACTTATCGTCTTCGTTTGGGAGCGGAGGCCTCGGAAGAAAGGTAGGGATACGTCTGTTTTCGGCGGAAGTGTGTGATTGTGCGTTGCATTTGATCGAAGAGATTTCGTCGCCCTCTTCTAATGAGTGATAAGGATACTCCTAAATTAGACATTGAAACGAATAAATCCTGATTAAGTTTTTTTCGGTAGGAAATCATCCTACTAAACAAAAACTTTGTCGTTCATACTACCCGCAGACAGTTTGTATGGAGATCGCTGTAAGTCGCAGAAAATTAAAACTTTTCATGCATGGCATCTCGTTTATTGAAGAGTTCCAATTCCCGCGCTTGGTATTAAACCGTGATTACAATTTTTTAAAGTTCGTATGGCAAACGCATATATTTAAAAAATGTTTAAATACTAGCTGGTTTTATAGGGTAGGTTCTGTAATCGAAAAGGGTAAACTTTCTAATGAGGCATGTATTGCTATAGGTTTATATACAATAAAATATGAGAAAATAGGCCTTGAATTTCGTGGCGAATTTCCGACGGCCAAAGACAAATTTCACTTGAGGTTTGGGTATTACCATCTATGATAATTTTCAAGGAACAGGAGTAACTACTCTTGTTCCGGTTTACCAATTAGACGTCAATCTGTTTTGACTCTATTTGCGAGTCTAAAGTTTTGTGGTATTAATAATTATTTTTTCTGGTCGTTTATATTTGTTTTTTTTTTCGCTCGATAATTCGGTATATACTACGCTGTGTCGATGATTGATTCTCTTGTTGTACGCCACCTGAAACTTTAGTGGAAAGTAAAATGTTATCCTTTAATTGTATATTATCCTTCTCCACATCCTGTCGTTACATTCCTATAACTCGATGATTGATTTATGTAATTTTTACGAATAAAATCCTTAATATTAAAATCAGTGTATGACATTAGATCGTATGACTGGACGGAAATAAACGACCTAATTAAAAACCTTCGCCTATTTTAGTGATAACATACATCTCTTCGCCCTCACTTCTCATCTTTACCACGCTAGCTTAATCTTTTAATCCGAATTCCGCATAGAGAACTATCGGAAGGAGATAATAATCTGCTCCTATGGTTTTAACAAGGACCTGTTCATACCGCAACAATTGTGAATACGGTCCGCAAATCATCGTTTTTATCTTTTCGCGTAACGCAGCTCTTTTGTTACTGCTTATATTGCCCTCCCCAGCGTTCTAGCATTCCCGTACTCTTCTTGCCCGACTACGTCACCCTCACCTCTCTTAACTCTTCCCTATCTCTCATCCCCCCACCTTTCTCACGGCCTCCCGACACCTGCTCCTCCTCGCGCCAGCAGCGGTAGCTCGGGCGAGAAGCAGAGGGAGCGAGAGTCCCTCAAAGCTGGCGAGGAAGCGTTCGGATAAAGGCTCATAATCAATAAATCAGTTGACCAGTCTAAACCCACCAGCCACCCACTACTCCGCTATCTCTCTTTCTCAGTCTTTTCTCCACGCCTTCACTCCCTTTCTCCCTTCCATTCTACTCCGTTTCTTTCCGGCTATCTCCCCCCTCGGATCTCTCCTCCCGCCACCTCCCACGCCCCCGCCGCCAACAACTGGATGCCTACACGTTCCACACCCCTTCATCCTCCATCACTCGCGCAAGGAGGGCAATGGGGAGGAACACCTTTGCTGCCAACGGCGCGTCTCCCATGCCCGCGTGTGCGGGAAGGAACACGCACGCTCGCATTCGAACGCCGCTCGCTCCGACCCCTTTTGGTTGTTTTCGTTCGTCCCGGCTTCTCTTTCGATCCCTCCTCGTCCGCTTCTCCATTCTCTCTCTCGTTCGCCTTCCGTGTATAATCCGCCGTGAAGTCCTCCTCGGGCTATCTCGCGCCTTCCACGGTGGCAGCCAATCGTTTCAAGTCCCTCGAGCTCGCGTCATAAATTCGGGCGAGGGAATTTTTCTTCCCAGCAGAAAATCCGCTTCTAATGCTGCTGTCGTTCGAGCGGGGATTTAAACGGTCGGTAGGAAATAATATGCCGTCTCCGGAATATATATTTCGACGATATTTTGTTTTCACTTTTTGATAGTTGCTGCTGTTGGCGAGATTGAAATTTATTTGGTCGTTTTTTAAAGTGTTTTTCGAATTCATATTTTTATGATATCGATATCATTATGTTAATTCTAATCGCCGTAGTTTATTCGTAATCAAATATCGTAGATTCACGTTTCAAACTGTTTTAATAAATCATTTTCTCGATAGATTTAACAAATTTATGAATATCATGAAATTATCTATTTTGCTCCTATTCATATGTTTATTTTTATATTTTTGTGAAAGACTACTTGAAACTTCATTGCTTCGGATCTTTTTTTGTTTTAGATCATTAGTTTAGCATTTTAAATTTTCTTGATCGTTTAGGTTTGATGTGCTTATTAGCCGTTGAAGGTCATATGAAATTGACTTCGTGAAATTAGACATTTAATAAAATTTAATTCCCTAAGATATATAGATACTTAGCATTAAATACAATCAAATAAAATTTTACTATCAGCACCACATCACTGATGATAACTCGACGATCCTAAACCATGGCCGTATAACTTTAATTAGTGGAATTGATATTATATTACTCTACATTCTTGGATTAAATTTTATTGCAATTTTACTATTAGATGAAAAATATTCTCTAGAACTTAAATTTTAAACAGCGTGTAGGACATGAAAATCCCTTACATTTGGTTCACACCAACGTGAGGTTATCAGATACTAGCTTATTACGCTGATATGACTGGTCTTCTAGTCCGCCATGCACGCCTTGAATAAGTCTTTTATGCGGAAGTTAGCATGCCAATGTTTTATTTATTAAGATTTACCGTTAACTATAATTCTACCTATCCAAGTTGAAGGCATAGTTTTTAGTTATGAATGTGGGCTAAATCTATCGGGGGTCTCTTATCGATGGCATCATATCTTTGTAATGATATTCACCTGTCAGCTTCATCAATTGCTTTAACTTGATATTAATATCATTGCACCGCATTTTATAAACATTAAAAAGTTAAATTAAGGGAGAATTTTACCGAATACATAATATATTTTTAGGGCACCCTCGAGTACATGACACTAACATAAGGAAAATCAAATCCACAAGAGGTCCTTTTTAACTTTTTTAAGTGTCTCTTGAGGATTCATGACTGTGAACCAAGGAATTTTGACTATATATGTAGAACCACGAGTTTCATTAATAAGGCATATCTTGATATTAACGAACCAGTGGTTAGTAATTCCATTTGAAAATGAATTAAATTAAACACTGCCTTGAAACTAATTCCATTAACTCGAGAAGGAAAAACATTCAGTGCGGTTATCCGATCAATTAATGAACTAAGTAATTACTAAACTGGGTTTATCGATTGTTTCCCTTGTATTTTTACAGAAACTCGGAAAAGACTACTTTCGCAGGATTCGTGCCCGCTCTGCCTTTTCGAGCAGCAGGCGAGTAGCAGCCAGTGTCCTAACCACTACACCACCGGCACCTCCTTTTTCTCGGAACTAAGCTGCCTAATCCTGAAATTCGAGCTATTATTAACGGGAGTTTTGATAACTCGAAACATTTTCTCGATCGCTGTAGGCATTAAGCCAAAAACCTTTCGAAAGCTATAATAGCTATGAATGGATGATTTGGCATTAAATAATTGGAATTTGTGCCTTGAGCTTTTTATAAAATAAATTTTCACAATTTCAAGATTCACTTCACTGGTAGGGGCTGTTTTTCTCTCCTCCTAATCGGCTCAATGCCTATAAATATTTTTCCTCCGATCGCAATGCAGGAAATGTTCGACGATCAAAGTCGTCCCGACAGAACCGTTTCAATGCTTCGTCGGTCACACCCACATCTTCTCTCCCAATATTCCAACACGTGGGAAATGACGAAATTCGCATCCCGAGGGCCAAAGAGTGATGGCATAGCGGGATTTGATTCTCCGTTCCTCCGTGAGATACTCGCGGCATCTGCGCATTTGACCATTGTTGCGCGGGTGGTTTCGAGCGGCGGGAAAAGGAGAGATGATGTGTGTGAGGTGGAACCACCCGCTGATAGCGCCTCTCTCTCTCTCACTCTTATGCCCTGCGGCAACCCCTTCCCCTTTGGCTGCGCCTCTCACCCTCGCTATCTCCCGTGTCCAACTCTGAAGAGGTCGTGGGAGTGTGTGCATGAGGTTCCCTCGTGAAGGACCTCTCTCTACCTCTACCTCTTTTCGTATTCCTCCCCCTCATTCCCCATGGAAGATGTGTTATTTCTTCCCCTCTCCACAATTTCCACAGTTTGACGCATTAATACAGTGGTGGGAAACCTATTCTACTTGGCGGGCCGCGTGGGCGGTTGCAAATTCCTAGGCGAGCCGCATTGGGGGTCGTCAATACTTCGGCGTGCCAGATTATACTTTAAATCGGACGTTAAATGGAGAATCTGAGGTATCATATCAGTGAACATAGCGTCAAAATGAGGTTTTTATGGTTAGCTTTTCAATGTCAAAGTAGTCGTAATTTGAATATATATGATATAAATTTGTGTTAAATATCTCTTTAGTCATAGCTTCGCGGGCCGAATAAAAAGCCTTGAGGGCCGCATGCGGCCCGCGGGCCATATGTTGCTCACCACTGCGTTAATATCTTTTGCACTGAGGATTGTTTTGACTTCTACATCTTTCACTCCGCCTCCGAAGATTTAACCATACCCTGACCCACACATTTCCAAAAGACGAGTCTAATGCTGTTCGTGTTCAAACACGCTCCCCCCTCTCTTAGCAGTGCTTCCTCTAGTTAGTTGACTATGTGCTTTCAAAGGATCAACACGTTGTTTTTCTCCGGTTACCGTTACCGCTACGTATTTATGCAAGAGTTGCACAAGGAGCTGACATGCCAATGGCGAAAAAGCAGACTCAGTTTGACAAATTTAGTTAATGATCTGAAAGCTATGATTTGCTAAGCCTTAGGAGAGTTATTGAAACACATCAAGCGACAGAGCGACATATATCAAGAAAGTACTGTACCATTATGGTAAGAGAAGGAAAAGCTCCACTCACTCAAGAAGCCTATCTGTGGCGATCACCAAAACAATTATACCCTAATTGTTAATTTACACATTTCTAACATCTGCTGCATTTTGACGTTAATAAAAATCATTTAAAAACTTAAAAAAATGATCTTTCCTTATTCCAATTTTAAGTGAGTCAAACTGACGCAGAGTTACCAATAAGTGCCTAAAAATAGCGTTACGATTCGAGGGTTAAGCGCGTTTTTCCTAGACAGAGAAGAACGCCTTTTAAATAGCCCTTACCCACCTCTTTAATAGGACCCTCTAGGCTGTTCGTACGTATATATATAAAAAAATTTTTCGATAAAGAATGTTAAAGTGATGTACTTGGGTTGTATTGCTCGATCAGGTCTACTATGTCGCTGGGAAGTAAATCATATGCCAGTATTTTAATAATTTGATTATTTACAAATTTGAACTATCAATTAGGTAATAGCTTATTTGAATAATTTCTCTCTGTGGGGGTTTTCAATTTATTGGAGACAAAAATTGAAACATGAACTCCTTAATGTCTTGAGACGCCTTTGCGAGAAATATTGAAAACTCACTGAAGTCATACTGCTCTAGTAGGACTCATTGCACCTAATTTTTCACTTTTCGGCAAAAAACTGTTTTGCTGTGGGTTTTAAAATTTTATAGCTTGTCAGACTGAGATTTGTTGATCTTATTTTAGCGTCTTCATTCGTACTTCCTATACTTATGAGGAGGGATACTCAAGGCAAGTTAATCAGTTATTATCCAACTCCTTTATTCAGGGGTGCTTTTTCTATTGGAGATGGAGCAATACCACATGATGTACAGTAGATACTGCCATTATGTGCTTTTTTGTTACAAAGCGAAGGCAATTCTCACCGCTTAAAGAGTGGATCTCTCTCTTCCTTCATCCTAAATCTCGCTCATCCATCGGCGGTTACCCTTTGCGTATAGTGGCTCACCTAGGCATATTGCAAGTAAATTATGTCCGACACACTTTATCTTTCCTACTTGTCCTCCCTCGATACGCTTTACCCTGTCCTAGTCTTCCTCCGTATGCATCCATTTTGTTCCTGCTTTTCCAAGCCATGCCTTTCTCTTTGGATTCTCATACCAACCAGTCTTTCCCTTTCATATTTCACTTTTTGCTTCTTTTAAATCATGTTATCTTTATAGTCAATCCTATCCCATATTCGTTGAGCCGTAAGTTCTCTCCTTGTCCCTTTTCTATATCTTTCTACGCATTCCGATCTCTAGTCAGTTCTCCTCTCATCTTTCTCTCTATTTTCCTCTTCTGCTTGGTTATTTACTTTTGTTTTTTTTTTCGCGTGCGTCTCTTAGAAACCAAAACCACCTTTCCCTACGCTGGAGCGTTTTCGATTCAGGATACTTGCAATCTTAGTGAAAAAATGTTTAGACAATTGCAAAAAAAATGTCGAGTATCCCAATTTTCTTTCGAGTAAAATGCTTAAGATCGTATTCCAACTGCTTCGCTCATTTTTTAAAAATGAGCCCTGCCTACTACCAGTTTTATGTTATGGTTGATTTTTCCATCTAGACACACATCTTTCCTGGTAGTAATATGTACTTTAAACTCAGTTTTATAATATTATAAAATTCTGACGTTAAAAACATCAACACTACTCATTAAATGTTTATAGGACGTGTTCAAATGTACCGTTAGAGCAGGGGTCTCAAGTACGCGGCCCATAGGCCTCACGTGGCTCGTGTAGGGTAAAGTTATACTTTATAATATGATGGAACCAAAATTCAAATGTATTTCTTTTGAAAATATTTTTAAATCTAAGAAATTTAAGAAATGAATTTAATCAACACTTTCGAATGGAAATAGACTTATAGTTTTGTCGTTGTGTCTGTCTGTCCGTCCCCCCTATTAACTTTTGAACCAATAGACCGATTTTCATGAAACTTGGTGAAAATCTCTTTCCACACCGGCCGAGCTCTCGATGATAGTTTTTGTTGCGAAGATTGATGTCCAGCGTTCGATTCCGTGAACTATCCTTCCCATTTGATTTACATGGAAAATCTGAAATCCATCGTGCAGGGTAATTTTCTCTTGCATATTAAGATATCTTATAATTGTAATATCGGAAAGAGATTTGTACTATTCTCCGAGGAAAGAAATTAAAATTCTAATTGTTATCGTTGAATTTTGCTTATCGATCATATTTCTTATAATTTCACGTAAATACTGGCGATTTTTCAGTTTTTATTACTCATTTCGAGAGTGTTGCCATAGCAACAACTATTGTTGAACTCAGATTCGGTATATTCTAATAAGTACACGCGTTATTTTTGCCGCACAAATACGCATGATCAATTTAGTATTTCGTTCGAATGTATTTGTAGTATTTTGTAACGATAAATTATGAAATTTGGGAACACAAAGAGCTACATATCCGCGATGACTTTTGGGCTATTACAGCCAATATAAGTATTAAATAAATGATTAAACGGAAAGTAGGCATCATAAGTTCTGTGTGGATCATCTTGTTTTTCATTCGTATTTAAAACACTACGTAATTGAATGTATAAGAATGTTCTTAACACGAAATGCGGCCCGCGGATTTAGTGTAGTGTCATCATGCGGACCACGCATGATTTGAGTTTGAGACCCCTGCGTTAGAGTATTTAAACATCTAGTGAGACTCGCGTATCTCGTTAGTAGTGCAAGGGTATTAATATTTCCTTCAGAATATTTCAAACTAGGAATTATATTCTCACCTGGGAGAATGTGTGAACCGCTAAATGTATTCATACTTTCCCTGGAAAACAATTTTCAGAAAACGCATAAAACTACTGTCAGGAATGCATGGAGTAGCATGCATACAGTGTATTCCTTTTAAAACATTTTATTAGCGTTTTTCGAATCGCAATCCGAGTTCTCCTATTTCACTTATTTTCCTTCAAACTCTTGTCTCTACTCTCCTGTTGCATCTTCCTTATACTTATTTTATCTTGGATTTTCCTATTACGGTTTATTTTTGACTTTCTTTACTTTCTCATCTTTAACCACGGTTTGTAAGGGGTCACGTAGGTCTTTCATCGAGGAGATGAAATAAGACGTAAACGAAAACAACCTTCGGAAGAAATTATCGCTGACTTTCGTCCCTTCACTCGACTCTCAGCTTTTCCCTATAAATTGAATCTTATCACACCTGCATCGTTTTTTCCAACTTCTGGTTCATTACTTTCCTTTGCGCCTCCTCTGACCGTCTCGACCTCCATCTTTCCCTCTCGTCCTCCCTTCCTAGCTCCCTCTCTCTCTCCCTCGGGCTTTTCCTACCTCCATCCTTTCTACCTCCTATTTTCTTCATCAGGAACACCATTTCATCCAACCCATCTCAGTTCATTACTTACCAACTTCGTACCACTTTCTCTGCATTCGTTATTCACTCTTTTCTGTATTCATGATTACTCCCTTCCTCCCTCTCTCCCTCCATATTTTACCCCCTTCCCTCACTATTTTATCCCTATCCCTCCTTTTTTTACCTATCTTCCCCTCATTTCTCCTGAAAATCTTTCACTCTACCGCTCTGGACTTCCCTTTTCCCCATTTCTCTGTCACTCAATGTTACTCTCCCTGCCTCCTGAAATTCACATCTCTATACCAGTGCTCTTCTCTGTGTTCCACACTTTCCCTCTTTCTATTGCTCGGAATATTCTTCTTCCAAAAATCCGCTCCATCCATCTCTTCTAAACTTCATATTTCCTCCATTGCCCTCTCTACTCAACTCGGAGTCTTTCTCCCTCCTATCTTTCACACCCCTTCTCTTTCTTTACCTTCTTTTTACCCTTTGGTCTCGGCCATCAAACACCGCCTACCCTTCTCTTTCCCTCCTTCCCTCGTCCCTTCTTACCCTTGGAAGTAGCCGTTAATCAGGACCTATGTGGGGGCGGCACCCAGCCTCCCGGAGGAGCTTCGGGACGTAATTTATTGGCGTCGACTTCGGGCATAGAGGCATCCCCCCTCTCCCACCTCTCATCCCCCCTCTCCCACCTCTCATCCCCCCTCTCCCACCTCTCATTCCCCCCTCTCCGCACTTCTATACTCCTTTAACCACTCTCAGACGTCTCCCTTCTCCCCCTCATCCTCCTTTGATTCGTAACCCGAGTGACCGCTGAGAGAGCGACTTCATTCGCATCGGCTGTTTCATTCCTCTCCGTAAGATGCTCCCGTTCACGAGGCCTCGGGTCTGCGCGTCTGTATGAGTGGCGCAGCCAAATGCATTAAGTCATCAAAAAAGTCCGTCTGGGTAAATGTATAACGGCGGTTTTACTCCTTTCTCCGGGAAAGTCTCATTTCGTCGCCTTATTTTTGGCAATTTTCATCTCGTACTTGAGTGACGGAAATGTTTGTACTTTTATGGGAAGGGAACGAAACTTTTTTAACCAATGAGGTATCTTTTAGCGACCCTTGGAATCGTAAGGTGATCATTCTTTGATTTTTCCAAGATTGTATGGCCTTGAAAAGGGGTTTTTTTGTCTCATTTGTGAAAGATGAAAACGTTAAAGTCGAACTTGAAATTTGAATTTCTTTGGAAATAAGCGTTACTTTTTTGTTGCAAAAAACTATCCACTGCTTTGATCTTATTAAATGTATTGCATAAATAGCAATATGTGTGTTAAGCTCGAAGATTTTCTTCCAATAGTTCACCTTTATAAATATGGCTCATAACAAAACTCATTACGATGAATCAAGTTTATGGGCTGGAAACAGAAAACTGAGCGCCAATAAATTCTCGCCAGTACATATTTTGCCCTCCAAAATTTATTATAAATTGTAGTGATGTAAGATTCCTAACTAAACGAGAAAGCTTCTTTTTCAGGCTCCTTTGGTAAATTTTGTTTTTAAGCTCGACCCAAAATGGATTTAATTGGGCGTAATATAACGATTTTAATAAAACTTTTTATAAGTTCCGTTACTTTATCCACTTTATTGCACCGCGCGCACAGTTTGCGAGAAATAAATGACAGGAAATTTGATGGATAGAATTCATGGCCAACCGCGATTTGTTTTTTTATTTTTAATCGACTTCCCCTTATATTAATGGGCGTTAACGGAGTTGTATTTATCAACTTTTTAGGCCTCATTTAAACTTCGCCCACACGTTTTTTCTCCCGATACAGTCATTAACCATTGTCGTGTGGGAGTAATTGCTAGGCGGGATGTTATAAATGATTGCGAGAGTCCGCTTGTCACTCAAAAAAGGTAGCCCACCTGTAAAAAGACGGACGGTCGGATTGGTCGGAAGAATCCGCGAGCCTGAGAGGATTTATTTGGCGGACGTAGGTGGGTGGCCATAATTGAAATCGCAGCAGGAAGTTGGGATGTTCTCGAATTAATAACGTCCCATTTCACCCGACTAATAAGCGGACGCCAGCAGAAGTAATGCGGGACCATTCATATCGCTAAACCGCCTTTTTTTAAGCGTGTAAAAACTTAAGCGCCGTCCGGGTTCGGAGGGTACAAAGTGGAGCCGCAGATTTTTTCGCGCGTCCTTTCTAAATATACGGCCTCGAGAAGTGTCAAGGCCAAGGTTTTTTATTAAATGCAAATAACTTTTAATTTATTAATAACAATAAAAAAGCGCCTCGCTAAGGCGTGTAATAGGCATTAAAAATTAAGTTGGTGTTAACATCTGCCTTATAGTAACGAAAGCGCGAGAGTTTACTGTTCAACTTAATATTTATGAATCGTTTTTTATTTTTTGTGAAGCGGGGAATCAAATTGAATTTCCTTTCCTATCAGGCAGCTATAAATAGTTCTGGGTACATATTAAGCGGATTGATTTAAAGTTACTTATATACAGAGAAAAAGCTCTCTTGGATTATAGATCTGCAAAAAAAGCAATTTAAGCTTAAATAAATGTTAAATTGCGTTCAAAATGATAATCGACTTCTGATAATTTTCTATTATACGTACGTAGTAATACTAAAATGAAACAACTTCCGAAAAAGTTGTTTGCTTTTGAACTAGTGCCGTTTGGTTCGTTACTCGCAAAACATTAACAGTTGCAGGGATGAAATTTTCCTGAATTTTCATGAAAAATTTAATTTATATATTTTTAATTTTGCACGTATTTTGCTAACAGCATTATTTTTATGGTGCATATAATTTCCCGTTTTAATATATTTTCCTATTTTGATATCGGGGCAACTTTTTTCTCCGACGAGCAGTAACAGAGGTATTGCTCGGAGGTTGTCGTGGTTTGTTACATTTATATACAGTCAATGTTTTCAAAGTACCTAATAGTTTTCGCTCAGCTTAATGGAGTTATTTAATTTGCGAATAAAAACACTTTTAGAGGTCAATAATCCATGAGTGCTCTCGATGGATTTATTTTTTTTATCGTAGCTCAAAGTAAACAGCCACCTGCGAGAGAAACGTATATATTGACAACAAATAATGAGGTCTCTCTTCCTCGCAAATTTTGGAACATTTCAGCTAGCAGATTTTTATTTAAAAAATATGTAAGCGTAGCAGCAATTCTTTTTATCCTTTTCGCAAACGAACAATTGAAAGCGTTACGCATTGTCTGGTAGATACGTCATGCATTAATAAAATAAAAACATGGGTGAATTAACGTAAATTTTCTGATACGATTCGGCGCAATGCATGCAAAGGGGATCATAAAATTCATTGTTCTTTGTGGATAAACTTCAGATAATGTGACGTTCTTTGTAATAAGACAAGTCAAGGTCGGCGGTAACTGTAAACTTAATATATGGAAAAAAAGAAAATTCTTAGCTAATTATTCGATTATTATAATGACGCATTATTTTTCTCCCGCGTTTCAACGAACGGATTCGTTCGGCTGGAATGAGGACAAATTTGCTTCATTGACATAAGAACAAGAAGCTGCGATGGGATGAAAATTAATCGACCGCGTGTACTGGAACAGTTTTCGCGTTTGCTTCATCGATTCAGCCGTGTCCTCGTCCGTGCCGAATTCCCCCTCAAGAGTGCGTCGCGACTAATTCAGTGCTTCATCCCTCCGCCTCCGAGCAAGGTTTTCCCGCTCGCTCTTCCCATTGATACCTTTCGCGTCCGGATTGATAGCTGCGATCGACTGATTTCGCCTGGCCTCAGACATCCGCGGAATCCCGAGAACGCTTGCCGTTCCCAGCGCCTGGTAACCATGTGAGCGACGCCTCGAGGACCTGACACGAGGGGGTTAGAACTTTTCCACCTCCCCCCAATCTGTACTCCGCGTCCCCCTTTTCCTCATCGTTATCAGTCCCTCCTCTCTCTCTTTCTATCCGCTCCCCTCCCCCTCCAACCTATATCCGAGCGAGGCGCACGCAACGGTGACTGAGTATAGTGAGAAGGGAACGAGATCACATCCCCTTCTTTCTTCTCCCGCCCCTCTGCCTCCCTTGCTTCCTCTTCACCGAGAAAGAGAGGGAGGGAGTCTCGAGAAATCCTCCCCTAAACTATTTCCGTCGCAAGGCACGCCGGGAAGGGCTCCGACGCGTGGGCTAGCCATTCGCACAATGCCGCTGTCCATTGAAGGGTGTCACGAATGGGGTGGAAAGAGAGATGAGGGGAAGGAAGAGAGAAGGAGAGAGGTGAGGCGAAGTTGAGGAGATGTGCACGGGAAAGGGAAGGCTGTAGTCTTCGATAGGATGTCGAACTGGACTAATTGAATTCAGATTTATTAAAGGACTATGTATTTCGAGTATCATTCTACAGCGCTGCTGCGAAGCAGTCGCAATAGGCTTACGTTCCGTTAGAAAAAGATTAAAAGGTTATTGTTTTACGCTTCTCTCTCTGCATGAACAGGCTGCAGACAATACCTGGTTATCCGGGGCGCGGTGGGGCCAGGCCCTCACGAATACTCCAGGAGTGAGAAGTGTGGGGGGTAGGGGATGCTTGCGAAAAATTGTGCGCTTGAGCCTCGCGAGTCCCTTAATTCTGCCTTGGCTGAAGGTCTGGATTCTTCCGTGGTTCTTATTTAATGTTTCATAAACTATAGCGATCTTTTTGAGTTAATAGAGCCCACTTTATATTAACAGAAAATGTAGTAAGAACATTTTTTTAAACGATTGTTTATTTTTTGTTATTGCAAACTGTCTTTCATTAGTTGAAGAATTCCTATGCTACTGCCCATGCATATTTCCTAGAATTCCAATAAAATATTTACTCCAAGATAATTCTGTTTTCCTCTTGTTTTGGGTGTTAGTTTGTGTACTGAATTGCAGCCGGCTAGGTGGGATTAAAATAATACAGCGAGAAAGCGATCCTCTTCCTGAAATATTAATTGTATCAGTTACAAGGTTTAGCGGAAAATTAATTTTAATAGGGTAACCTGCTCATATAAGTACCTCCGATAAAATATTTAAATCAATTATCGTTCTTGGCTAGTTGGTTTTTAGTACTCTATAGTCTCTTCATTCGTTTGAAGGGAAAGCAGAATCGATGATACCCGTGAATGCCCGATCAAAGGAAGCGATGTCTTTTCTGCAGCCAAATATAAAACTAAAAAAGCGGAGTCACACGGTCTTCACATTTCAATTTAAAGTTAATATTTAGCACCGATGATTAACCGATAGTATTACAAGAAGTTCGGAGCCAAAAATTCCGTAGAAACTTTTCCATCGCATCGGTTCATTCGATTAGCTCTCAACCGTGCCCTCCATTAAATCTTGTCGTCATTTTCTGCTTTTCCTGCACGCCATCGGATTTTAATCGCATGTGTTCGCTTCAAAAATTAAGCTCGCCGCTTAATGTATATTTCAGTCACCTGCTTCCGCGAATGACGCGAGGAATTAGTTCTAATGGACTCGTAATAAAGACAGATGGCCGAGGGGAGGGATTTTGAAGGGGTCTGGGGGTATTTTTCACGTAAGGCGAGATTCGAGCCGCATAAATCGTCGCGATCGTCCGTGAGCATCGCGTGGCGCCATCTATGGAGTAGGAGGGAGAGTACGGGGAGAAGAGCGGGGAGAGGGGAGGAGGGAAGCACTCCGACTTGCGCCGTTGATCTCGCGGTCACGTGCCTGAATGGCAGGAAGGAGGAGTTTTTCCTCTCCCCTTCTTTTTTCCTTTAGCCAAAACCTCATCTCCGGACTGTTATAAAATATTTTTTTCCTGCGGGGAATAATTTCGGGGTAGTCGGAAGAGAGATTTTTTATTTAGAGGCGAAAGAGCTGCGTTTTCTATCGGGGGTTTTTAAAAAGTATTTTTTATTTTAGTTTTATTCTCGTAAGTTTCTTCGGGTTTCCTTTGTGAAGGTCATCCACCTTCTGTGGAAGAGGGAAGGAGGGAGAGAGAGGGATGTGAAAAAGGATGGAGTGTGAGAGTGGGAGATCATTGGCGATGATTCGGGGGTGGGTTACGAAGAGGTGGGAACGAAGGGGAAAAACCCGGGAGAAGCAGTTTTTGGAACACCGGAAAGTTGGTCCGGGGAACAGGAAAAGGGAATGTGCGTGTGTTTGCGCATATGTGTTTATGTGTGGGAGTACGAGTGGGGGGAGGGAGATGGCTGATGCCGGGAGGTGGGTGGTGTGAGATGAATGGATCTGCGAGGGTGGTGGTTCGTTTGGAGGGGAGGTGGGGGATGATTTAGTGACCCCGCGGTGGTGTTTTGGAGGGTGGCGGCACTCAAATGGGAAGCGGAAGGATGAAGGAGGTTAACGGAGATCAAAAGGAGGGAATGGGAATGATTGATTGATTGATCATTCGCGTCTCTCTCTGTAAGGTTCTCTTTCCTCTCTCCATACTCTAAGGGCGATGGATTAATGATAGGACTCGAAAAATCTGCAACAAAAGGTCTTGGCCCTACCACTCAGCGATCCTAGGTTCGACTCCAGAAAAGGCCAGGATTTTTCAAACTGGGATCGTCCGGTCTCCTACTTTTGTGCTTTGAGGAGACCGCGCAAGTCAGCGCTCCGTCCTTTGGAAGGGACGTTAAGCAGTTGGCCCCCTTGGTGCTCTTCCTTAAAAGTGAGCTATAAGCTAGGCTGACCATACGTCAGTCAGTCCCGTTTTCGGGCCGTTTCCAGACCGTCCCGTCGTTTTAGGCAAAAAAGTCATTTTGTCCCGTTTCAAAGCTTTACGAGATTAAAATTCAGACTTTCCAATTTTCTCACAATATGGGTAATATTAGATTTTAACCGAGAATATTTCTCTGTTTAGGAAAGTGAGAATAAGGCTAAGTTGTCACTTTATAGAACAGTGTTCAGTGTTAGATGAAATGAAGCAAGCAGAGGTAGTTGTATACATTGTGATAGTGGGATAAAATCAAAAGAAATTCCTGTGAAAGGTAAGACTACTAATTCGCTTATTTAGTGGCAATTTATACTTATGAAATTTCATTGGAATTATTAGCACATCTTACTTTTTTATAAGAATGTACATACACGTAATAAATGAGAACCAGAAAATACAATTACTATGAAAAACAGCTTTTTGAATAGAATTGCTTAGTTTGATTACATTATTGTCTTAGGGATCATTTTTTATCTTGCTCGATATTAAGCAAATATTATTTTATTATTTACTTTCATTTCGTAAATAACTTTTCTTATAAGTTTACTGAGATTTACAAGCTTTAAAATAATTTTTTATGTGTATATTTTTTAGTAACCCATAATAATAAGAAAATGGCGAAGAGAATTTGTTCATTTAACGATGACCTGCAAAAGGAGTTTAAATTTATTAAACAGGACAGTACTTTTGTAAATGACAATTCTAAGGTGTACTGTGGAATCTGCGGTGTTTACTTTTCTGTTGCTCATGGAGGTAAGAGTGACATAAATCAACGCCTGCGAAGCCGAAGACATAAAGATGCAGAAAATGTAGCAGGGGCTTGTAGAAGTATCAGCTCATTTTTTTCACCCGAGGATTCGATATGTGAAAAAATTGCATCCAGTGAAGCTCTTTTTGCATTTCATATAGTGCGTCACGGTCAGAGTTTTCGCACAAATGACTGTTTGTCTAGTTTGATCAAAAAGATTTACCAACCTAAGTTTTCATCTGCTCGTACCAAATCGGAAGCAATTATTTGCAATGTTTTGTCACCTTATGTATTAGAGCAAGTTTCCGTTGATTTAGTTAAATGCAGTAGTGTAACTATTAGTTTAGATGATTCAAACAAAAAAGAGAAACTTTTTCCTGTTGTTGTTCGGTATTTCTTACCAGATATGGTGTTCAAACTAAAATCTTAGAGTTAGCTTCTTTACCTGGTGAAACATCCGATTTACAATGCAACCTGCTAATTGACGTTGTAAATAAGTATTGTTTGCAAAACATGATTGTAGAATTTTGTGCCGATAATGCAAACACCAATTTTGGCGGTTGTAACAGAAATAGTCAAAATAATATATGGCGTAATCTTGAAAAAGGACTTGCAAGGAATGTTATTTGAAAATCGTCGAATTGGTGTTATGTCTTCCAGAAACAGCAGCCTCAGTTGAAAGAATATTCTCTCTCATCAACAAAATTTGGTCGAATGAAAAATCGAGAATAAGCATCGATACTATGAAAGCAATGCTAATTATGCGTGTGAACTTTGACATGACGTGTAGTGATTTCTATGACAAAATTGTAAAAGATAAAAATTTGCTAAAGAAAATAAGCTCAGCAGAAAAATATAACTTAGCTTAACTACTAAACACTGATAATAAGTAAAGATTTTTTAGTATTTTTTGCTTTAGTTGTCGTTTCTTGTTTGAACTGTATAAATATAATTATACTTTCTGTATTACTGAAATGCAAGAAATGTAAGTTTTTCTATGGTAAATAAACAAGAATGAAGAACTTAGAAAAAGGAGGTTTTATGCAGTTCTTATCCTTTGATTTTTATTTTTAGTCAATAAAGCAAATATTTAATTCTATCAAAATGGTCCCTAGAATTAGCATGTTATTTATCTAATTTTTAAATAAATTGGTTTCTCACAGTTTGATTCTATTATATATATTGCTACCGAAATGAGATCAAAAGATCTTATCTAACGGTAATATTTAATTAAAAAACCCTATCTGTATCGTAAGTAAAATAATTATTTAAAAATTGTCTTTTTCCTTCTAATAGACTTGTAAAGACTGAGTAGCGTTTCTGTCTTTTCAGTTGAAACTTATCGCTCAACTTTTAAAAAATAATGTCAAGTTTACGATTAATTTTTATACATTAAAATATTTCGTAATTATATTAACCTTTAGAATATATGAAATAAAAATATTCGGCAACAAATATAAAAGAAGTAGTTTACTATTATATTAAAATTGAGAGCTAAAAAGGAAATCAAACGTTTTCATAATAAATTTAATTCCTATTAGGATTACTCTTTCCTTGAAAAAACTGTTGACGTAGCGGAGAATAATTTTTCATTTCAAAAAAGAGCTTTTTGGAACTCATTTCAACTTATACTGCTGAGACCATATGAACGCATGAAGTATGGGTATTTTCTCTCTACTTAAGATAAATAAATAACTAAAGATAAATTTCCAATCTACAGATTTACTCCAATTCCTTCAAATCATGTATTTATTGGAGTGATATAAACCACCCTTTTTAAAATAGTCGCGAAAAAATTGTCCCGTTTTCTTCATGGGAAATGTCCCGTTTTCGCCTTGTTGGGATATGGTCAGCCTATCTATAACCGACACCGAGTTTCTCTCCTCCCTTGTGAGTGTGTCTGGGGTGTAATGGGTTATGGGTATAATAATCTAAGAGGTCGATTAATCAAAAATACAATCACAAGGTCTTGGTTCGGAAATGATATAAAAATTCGCCTTATAGGAGGGAAGACGATAGAAAATCGAATCTACTCGGATGTTACCGACTTATCACAGAGCTAATTACTGGCGGTACATCGAAATACTACGGATTCAAAGATTATATTCGAGCTTTTGGGTCTTTTACACCTTCATCCTCTCGATTCGCCGCTTTTCGATTGTTCGGTCGATTAATCCGTATGCAATGGGTTGATGGCAAAATTATCGCAACATTGTCAATCTGAACGCACATAACACATTAGGAAAAGGACGTATAATAACTCGTAGATAAAAAAGTAATTTCACCAGTTTATAAACCGCAAAGTCATATCTATCACCCTTAGATAAAATTGTCATTGTGTGAATAGTAAAGTACTGGATTAATTTGCAAGAAATTCGTACCTAGCTCTACGTTTTCATTCTCACAATTGTTTAATAGATTTACAACGATGCACTGTTCATTTTTTTAATTTCCTATTTTGTCTATAGTAATATTTGCATATTGTAAATTTATAACAAGTAGATTTAATTGCATAAAATGAATACACCATCCGGAGTATTTTAAGTCTCGTGTGAAATCTCTTCGGACATAATTTTCCTAATGGCGCAGAAGTGTCTACTACAAGAGAGCGTAATTATAACTGACAAAAATTGCGAATAAGAAATACCTTATTTAGCATCGTTTGAGAAAGGAATAGTTCTGAATTTGCTAAGCGCTATAGGACGAAGGTAAAAGAACCCCAGAATATGCCCCCTTCGATTCCGTGACCATAATCGGGGAGAAAGTTTAATTTAGCCGGAAAACTCGAAAACCGTATGTGGCGTTGTATTGCCTCGTAATTCTCTCGGAATGTTAACGGAAACGAGTTAATTGCGCCTTTTGTCGGCCTCCCTCCGCTTTATTATTTTTTATTTTTGTTTTCCACTTCGAAGTAAAAAAATTGAAACAACAGGAATTTTGGCTTTCTAAAGATATACAAATTTAAAACGTATTCTTGCCGAGTGACAGGTAAGTTAAACCTTCATTTTCAAAGTACGAAGTTGAAGCAGAAGTTGATTTTTTTCATCATTACCGGATTCCGATGCATTGTTGTACAAAATAAAGATGTGCTTTTTATTTTGCCCTTAAAATTTATTTTCACCATATAACTTTCGTTTGGAAGAATTAAAAGCCAAACAAATCATGAGGTCGAAATGTAAATTTGAATAAACCGTGATAGAACGTCAATTATCATCATTAGCTATAATGTGTTTAACTTGGTGGTTATATCTTTTCGAACGAAGTATTTGTAGTTAACTATATATATTTTTCTATCGGTTTAGAGAAAATCATTCATTTGCTTATATTATAACTGTTTTTATACAGAAGTAAGGATCTTTGAAAATCGATTTAGAGGCTCGTGCTGTAAATATAATTGGATCCTTTGGCGGAAAATGCCGAAAACACATTGTCACTTATACTTATAATTAGCTAATAGCTTATTCTGGTCGTTTTGTTCATGCATATCTTCGCTTGAGTCGACGTAATCAACTTAAGCCGCTTTTCTTCTTAGATCGTCTTCGATTTTTCCTTGCAGTAGGTATTAGCAGTTCATGGACTTCAGGCACCGATGCGGAATTTTGTTGGATAGAATGATACGTTTCAAAAATAGAAATGCTCGCGAGACGATTGAATATTTTTTTCGTTTTAAGATGTTGATAAGTTTGAGATTTATGAAACCTGAGTAAATGTAAAATTCCAGTCTAGTCCAAAAGTGGCAATTTGGAACGACTCCAATGGACCGGTTTGGAAAAATGTGCAGCGCTTAAATTTTCAGGGGAGGATGAAACGAGAAAGGCAGAATGTGAGCATTTCCGCGTTGGTGGTTGACAAATAACTTTATTTCGTAAAGTAAGGTAATGACAGAATGGAATACAGAGCTCTAGTGATTTAAGAAATAATAAAATAATGAGCGGAGTACCATTTCTGGCGAGATTTTTTTAGCCAACATTCGTTGAAGTAACTTATAGAAGACAATGGAAGTGTATTTACATAACAATGAACTTTTCGCCGAAATATTTTCGGAAAATTCCTTAGTTTCGCACAACAGTCACTATAATATGAAGAAAAACAAGCTATTGAATGTTTGTTGTTGAATAAAAAGTAAACTGCTATATTAAGAATATTTTTCTTCGATCCATCGAATGTATGAGCTAAGGATATTGGATTGTATTATACTGTTAAATCATTGAAGCAAAACATTGCGTCAATATTAATTTCCCTAATTCATACTGTATTCAATAAGACTAAAATTGGTTAACTTTCCTTGATTTGTATAATGTATTTCGTTGATAAATTACTCTATCAGTTTATGGTAGTCATACTACACTCCGACAACTTTTGAGAGAGTTGCCGGTTCCGTTACTAGCATTGTTTTAATAACATTAACAAGTTGATGTTGATACCGTAATTAAGGATTACTGGTATGTATTTTGTCTTGTTGTTAATGGTAAATATTTGATAAAAATACTAATCTTGACTGAATTCCTTAGCGCGACTCTTTAAAAATTACATAACACGCGTACACGCAGTAAATAAATGCGTCTATTTATGATGATTGCAAATCTGTGGTTACCATATAGTCACGCATCAGTTTTTCAGCGAAAATCTTTAAAATAATTTCTCAGCATTTAGTCTTTATTCTCCATCATGCAGCGTTGCGAAATTGACTCGATCAACTTGAACAAGACGATCAATAAATAATTCATCCAATTGAACCGTCTTTTTCCTAGCTTTGCAGAAAAAACGCAGTAGCCCATCTGAGTTGATATCTACGAGACGAAATTTAAAAATTATCTTCCACCTTTTCCCTTCCTTCCAAATTGCGTCATGGTTGCTCCGTTTCATCCTTTTCCGATACCCTGGATTGCAGACTTTATGCTTCGAAAAGAGATGAGAACTGGAACACGACGTCCGGTTTTTTAACGGCTTCCGGGTGTATCTTCGGACGAGATATATAAGTTTGGCCCAGAGCGGCACATTCGGAATTAAAGAGAGAAAGAGAGCTCATCCTCGATGATACTGGTTTTTTTCGGTAAGTGGACATCTGTCTCCTTGGGAGAAGCATCGATTGGAGAAAACTCTGCGTCGAGCCGCTTGTTAAGGATAGTCGGAAATGACGTGCCGAAGAATTCGTTCCTATTTGCATTCCAAAGTTTCTCACGGCTGCTCGAGAGTAATTGATTGATCAGCGTTGGATTTGCGGTCGCAGGCTTTTCTCCTGTCCAAGAGATCTGGCGTGGACCACGACGAAGTGACGCAATGTCGACCCGGGCCAAGCCCGTTCCTCAATTAGCGTGGCGTGAAATTTGCCTCGATCGTCCTATTTTGGGACATAAAAACTCGCTTCGGAGAGTTCATGCGGGAAACGTATAACTAATCACCCGGATTCCTTTTCGGTGACAAAGTAGAGATGCTGTCATGCAATGAAAGACGGACCGAATGATGCAGCGCTGTGATATGGGATGGAAGAGAAGAGCAAGTTGACGAATCGACGTATACAATGTCTATTTTTTTGGGACGGACATAAGTGGATGCATTCCTCATTCCTAAGAGATCCTTTACTCGATTAGTATTGTCTTTTCCTGCATCAGTTGAGCACATACTTAAGGAATTAATGATTATAACCTGGTATTGAGCTTTAAAAAAATCTTCATTGCTCATAATTTGTGAAATTATCCGCGGAAAGATTCAAGGGCGGAATTCAGTCTCAACGTTTTTTTTTAATAGTTAGAAACTCTAGGGAAGAAAATCCAAAAATAATAACAAAGGGTTTATGAATGCGACGTTGAAATGGAGGATCATATGGACAGTGACAAAAGTAACTTGAAGCTTTTTGAGGCTATCAAATAATAGCGATTGATACGTAAGTTTTGGATGGAAAACCAACCAGATTCGAAAGATAAATAGGTAAAAAGTAGTAGAGTTGGAATACTGCGCCTGGCGGATAATAATGTAATAACGAAATATTCGTTCGAATCAACGTGAAAATGTTAATGAATTTCAAATTTGTATGCATCTCGAATTATTTTTAATACATAAAGCATCTGTTACTGTTGCATTTCATTATCATAATGTGTTTAGGCCGCGGTGAGATACGGGGGATAAGGCACTTGTAGCTCCTCCGTCTTTGAACTGGAAAGATTTGTTCCCAGGCTAAAAGTCATCCTATAGATAGATTAGGGAGAGAGGTGGAAGAATGCATTGCTCTTGAGTATCCTATTCAATATGCACAAGTGGGGATAAGGGGATGGCTTGCCAAGGCTAAAAGTCTTGCTTTCACTAAGAATCGAACGCGAGCCAACTGTTTAGGATGCCATTAATTTAAGTAAATAAATAAAATATATGGTAATTGATTTAACCGAAATCAACATAAGAGACGGACACGTCCGTAAAACATTTTACCAAAGTAATGCGTGTCTATTAAAATTGGCATGGCTTAAATGCAAAAAGAAGAGAAATATCTGCAAGGATCTCATTGCTGCATTACATTATACCATGAAATGAAAAAGCACTTGCGGTAGGTATTTTTTCGTATAATTTAATATATAATTTGTTGTAAAGAATTTACTGATTTCGTCTGACTTTCTAGCTAAATACTTATAAGTTGTGATAGGTACGCAATTGAAAGAGCCATCATTAAAATGTCGTGGAAACTGAATTTAGCTAGCGGAGAATATTTAAACAGTAATTTAATACTCCCCGTCAAAAAAGAGTTAGGAGTTGTTAAGTAGTACAAGCACTTATATGAATAAAACTGTTCATAGTATCGGATCTCGAGTATATTTCAGCATTTTATCAGAATTTTAGCTGGAGTGAAACTTATAAATAAAAGATATGATTGGAAAAATTCCTCGTTGCTAGTTAAAATTTAACCTAATTGAACCGACAAATAAAGCGATTAAATAGCTTGAAATCTGAGGTAGTTTTTATGGTGAACGTGGAGGATGCATGGAAGCCGCTCAAATTATCATCAAGTAACATTTAACGTTTTCCTCGGGAAAAAAATTTCCGCGGATGTTTAAGCGTTAAATTTTTATTCCTGTGTCAGCCAGAAAGCATTGCGCTTGTTCTTCGCGAAAGATCCCGCAACGCTGATAGGAAGTTTTGCGGCGCACAGGTGTGGGAGTGATTCGCGATGCTCATTTTTCTGGAAATTTCTTCAATAATTCAGCGGCGCTTTCTCCCGAGCGGAAAGACCGAACGAGAAGAAACTCGTAAAGGAGTCGAAAAAAGACGTGCGAGGTAATTAGAGTCTCGAAAAAATGTCACCGGCGCACGTGAAATTTCTCATCGGTTCGTTAAAAATATTAGAATTTTTCGTTGTTAAAGCGAAGTTCGTTGGCAGCTAATCGCGGTTTATTTGGGTTAGAAATGTGCAAAATTTGCCATCGATAATTCCACGCCAACGTAGATGATACAGGGCAAGATGTAAGTTCCAGTCAATAGAATATGAATATTTATGATATTAAGGTGTTATCTAACGCCAGACTAAACAATTTTATCAGGATACCTGATGAGGTTATAACTTCCCTCCCTCTCGCTCTTTCGCTTGCCTGTCTTACAAAACACGAGGGAAATATCAAGATTTAATTCTATACTCCTGTCTCGCTGGAGACGAAAAATATAATGCTTACACTGCGAAGTTATCTTGTAATTTTCGGTTTGATGGAGGCTATTCAAAGTGTAACTTCACACGCACAGATATAGGTATACGTTTATTTAAATACGTATTCTTCTTCACAGTTGATTGAACGTCGGGGTTTTTATTCCCTGGAATTTGTTTGCCGGTAACCACGTTTTCAACGTCATTGATTCAGCCTGTCTAGATGAACAAGATACTGTGCATCAATTCGCGCCCTGAGAGAAATGGGTCTTTTACTTTAGTACCCGTCATCGCCATGCTCGAGGCGGCCAATTTGACTATCATAAACATATCTCCAGTATTGCCAGTCCCGGTCGTGCGTAACTTTATAAAATAAAAACGAGTTCCATCTCTCAACGCGAAAAATGCGAGAAATACAATCGTTTTTTCTTCCGCTTTTATACTGAAAGACTGCCACTGAATCTTCAAAAGTGCTCATCCCATGAAAGGTAGACGAGGAGGGCGCCTGGCTAGGACAACAAAAGGACTGTCGCGAAATAGCGGCGGCGCCTAAGGTAATTTTTCACTTTCGGTTCGGACAGATTTCTTTCGCCCCTCCTCCCTCTCTCTCTTTCACCGAGATTCCACTTTTATTCAAAAAATGTCCCGCGCGTGAGCTGTCCTCTGGTACGCACGCCCCGGTTGATCTCCCGGATCGTGATCAAAATGGCAAAAAATTTTGCTCCCTCGCGGAAAACATCCTAGTGTCAAAGTGATGGATGGTGTCGTGTTTTCCGATTGGTTTTCGTAAAACAGAGGTGCCTGCGAGGGTGCCTTATTCCCTACCCTCGGAGAAGTTAAAAAGGAATCTCTTCGAAATTGGCACGCGATTTTTTTCGGAATTCTACTGAAATTGTGAGCGGAATTTTATGGCGCCCTCCCACTTTGATTTTTACTTAATAAAACCGACCGTTTACCGCGATGTCTCCTGTTTTTTTCCATTGTTTCGAACAAAACTCAGCGGAGGGTTGATCTTTACGTCCAACCTACGAGGTTTGAACTGTTAAAATCCAAGGGTGTGTTTTTGTGAAACATGGGAGGGAATCTAACAAAGTTAACTGCAGCGTTTGTTTCTTAAGAGTCTTCATTTAAGCGTATTACTTGCGATTTTCAATTTTGAATGGTAAGCATGAAGAATATCGATCGTTCTGATTTTTTTATCAAACGCGTTATCCGTTTAATTTATGAGTTGCGTTGCTTGTAATATTTTCGACGAAAATAAGATATTTACAACTCATATTATGTATATACTAACGCAATTATTGAAAAATGCATATAAATCCGTAGAATAATAGTCAATTAGCATTAAAATTTCATTGGAATACATGAAAATTATTCTCCATACGCTACATAATTCGATGTAAACAAGTGTAGTATATTAAAATTATCGTAAAAAATACATTGGCTGGAAAATTGTTAGTTTTCACTTGAATAGATATCAATTACGAAGGGTATCTTATTAATTAGAAGGGTAGCATTTCTATGGCGATAGGATATCAACCACCAT
The DNA here is from genome assembly GCA_028673005.1 of Tanypteryx hageni. Taxonomy (NCBI): domain Eukaryota; kingdom Metazoa; phylum Arthropoda; class Insecta; order Odonata; family Petaluridae; genus Tanypteryx; species Tanypteryx hageni. The sequence goes on from CM054113.1 coordinate 72,473,696, forward strand.
TTGATGTTTAAGTAATTCTTGATAAAACAAAATAGCTGAAATTTTTGCGTGATGAAATATTTTATCGTTTATTTAGGTTCTCAGGCAATGCTTTGGCAGTCGCATAACTCTTTCGTAGCCAAATTATTTAACTACATACTTCTGTATTTAATAAAAGTTTTTGAAAAGGACTTAGGTCATCATGTTCAAACTTATTTGTAGTAACAGTTTCTCACTGCGCTGCACGAATATAGTTTCCCGATGAGCTCGAAATGGTTTAAAGCAACTTTTCGTTCAACTTATTGGTATTTAATTCGAAAACATTTTGTCCTTCTTACTGGTTTTCAGCAAAGGAAGTTTTTCTAAGATTTATAAGCCCTTTGAATAGAATGGATTGAATTTACGACGTATCTTGAAGGGGCAACTTTTTTAGAAACTTTTCTTAAAAGAAGAAAAACATGCTAATGGGATCATTGTCTTTCCGTCTCGAAGTGTACTATCAACTTATTTGTTTGTTCGTTGTTATTCTTATTTGTTTTTCTGTATCAATATTGATTTTCCCAGTAACTTATAGATTATCCGCTAGGTGGATTCAAAATAGGTAAGTTCGAATGTTTGAAATGGTACTGCAGCCAAACTACTTTAGCTAGAGGAGTCAAGTTTTTACGGATGGGAGAATCTACATTCCAACTGCGGATTGTCCACTACACAAAGAGGGAGGGAAAAACGTGCTAAAAATGTAAGACAACTGCATTCCAATGGTATCTAACTTATTTTATAATAAAGTGAAATAGTAAAACAATCTAAATCTGCCAAATAAGATTTTATACCTCTATCGTTTTCAATTTTTTCTTTGTAATCGTATCTGTACTAATATTTTGACAATCGAGTAAGAATATTATTGCTGGAGAGGTTATTGGATTATATGTATCGAATAAAGTGTAATCTATACAGTGTAGCCGTCCCCTTGCAGTTTCAATAACACCTAAATGCTCTTGCAACTAAAAATGATCGGAAACAACATTTGAATTAGCGAATTGTCGAGCAATACGTACATCTTCTTATAATAATTTAGTCTTATAGGCAATAAAATTTTCTATCAAATTTGCATTTTATTTTTTTTAAATTTAGCAGAAGAATAACATCCTGTGTAAACGAAAGATAGGGGAAAAGCGATTTATACTGCACGACCTCAAATTTTCGAAACGATGAATTCCGTTAGGTAACGAGAAAAGCAGACGGATTTTCGTATGTTTGCCACCGAGTTTAGCAAACGAGATCGCAGTTTTATTCTGAGGGGTGACTCAAAAAGAATTCTTCCTTCGCGTTTTATCTCTTTCTCTCTTTCTCCCTCTCTCTCTCCATTCTCCATTCCAAAAGAAAATAGCAATAGCGATGAAGAGGGGGCGGAGAGGAGAGCTGGCATGAGTGAAGAATATCGGCGTATCCACGATGAGACAATTCTTTCCGACTTGTAGATGAGGAGAGGGAGTCTTCTCTCCTATTGTTTCGCGTCTGCCAACCTCAACGGCCTCAAGAAGAGCCAAGCGTCGAATTCATAAATACTCGTCCGAAGGGGTTTGAAAATCAAGTCACGGCCGAGGAGGTTGGCCGTAAAAAAAAATTCTGAAAGGTGGAATCCTATTTTACTCTTCGCTTTGATGCCACGGAGCTCGGGTTTATGTGTAAACTATCATTTCAAGTTTTTTAGAATTATTCTTCGGTGTTACGTCGCCTGGAACATTTTATTTCGTCGAATTGTTTGTTTGGATGTATTTTTTTATTCAAAGATTAGACGTTGGGGTCGCAAGGTATGGTTTACTTCTTTTCTCGAAGTTTAATGATTAGTTTCATTTACAGTTAGATTTATATTCTCGTCAACTTAATTGAAAAAAGTAGAAATATAGTGCCCTTTTTTCTTGCAATAACAACCATTATAGCAGAGTCGCATATTGTTCCGGTTGACTTTTAAAACTTAATTTCAAATTGGGTTGAAAACGACAGTGCCATCAGTGTGTAAAATTGCCCTTGTAAAGCATTATTTAATAGTGTACATAAATCCTGACTGCTTTGGAATGCGCCCTCCTACTTATGAAGTTTAAGGTTTTTTCACTCGGTCGTGAATACAAGGCTATTACAATCATCGACCATATCTTCAAATTTAATATTTTGAGACATCCTATGAGTAGATAACTAATTATTCACGAGTCTCTTGCCAAATAAAAGTTAAATTGAACGTGTAATGTTTTTCTTGTTATATCCTCGCCCCACATCGATATTATTTCGTTTAAATCCAGTTTCATAAAGTTTAATATCTCCGTTTCTATTATCGTCATTTAATCTCCACGGAAGTCCTCCATCATTTTTAATTATGCAATAACGTATTTTTCCATTACGAGTTTTCCTTCTCATTTAACTCCTTTGATTTTCTTGGAGAGTTACGTATTCCAACGTGTCATCTTATCGTCTCGTATTCATTCACCTTTCCCTCTGATTTCCGCCGTCATTTAATTTTCCCCTCGCTTTCCGAATTCTTATCGCGATTTCTGAGCGAGCGCCCTCTTTTAATTCCGCTCGTTATCACTTCCATCTCTCCCGTCCCTTATTCCTCGACTGTATGACATTTTCGTGACAATTTCGAAATCTTCTCCTATTTTTTCGTCCTCTTTCTTATATTCTTCCGTTTCTATTTCCTTTCACACTTCGCCGTCGCCAAATTTCCTGAACTTTTGTTTCATTAGCCGGGATAAACTCAAAATTATGCATGAATTTAAAATCGAACGCATCTACTTTTCGTGCCTTTGAATTTGGAAGTAAATATGTTTTAAGGTGCCCAGTTGCTCATTTAAAAAAGGAGAGATAATGTATATTTCTTTTATTTGGTTTGGTTAAAACTCGAGTGCCTGCTACATCTGTTGTAGCTACATTTAATCTAAACGTACGTTCTATATAGACATTTTTGAATGGATTTCAATTTTTATTGCATTAGACTCAGAGTATTTTAATACTGACACTTTATGAATTTCTCCTTCCATCATCGATCCGTTATAAATTTAACTTTCCAGTATCGCGCTATTCGGCGGCAACACGTACCAAACTGTCATCTTTGATAGGAAGGGCAGTGTTCTTGTTTCCTTTATATTTAATCTTTACATAGACGATCTTGTCCGTATTATCTCTCCAACCTCTTGCGCAATTTTATTGCATGGAGATGATTGCAAAATCTACAAGCAGATAGATTCTTCTGTTGATTCTGCTGCACTCCAAATTTCACTTGATCTTCTTTCTCCTTGGACCAACAATCGGCGCCTGCGAGCCAACCCCTCCAACTGTTCTTACATAAACTTGAACCTTCGTAAGCCTTCCGTACAGATAGGTTATGTTTCTTCTCTTAGCAATCCTAGCCACGGACAGATAAAGAGGACCTTAGTACGATCTTCGTTCGGTAATCACTACACTCCAATCATGTTAAAAAGGTTTTTTCCGAAATGTCCAATATATGTACCCTCTTTGTTAATTGCGTTCTCCCTCTTCTAGAGTACCGCTCCCGTGTTTGGTCTTGTATGTATACCACTATCCTCAAGCTCCTCGTGATACCGATTAAATTTCTTCTGTAATTGGCCATCGTGTCACCCCCCTACGTATTCCTCTACGCGCTTTCTCGACTCTTCACGTTTATCGATTTTATTCGATCGATGATCATCAAAGGACCTCGGTCTCCTTATTGAAATTATATATGGCTTATACAGAACTCTCGAACTCGCCTGTATCTTTTCTCTTTCACTGCCCCAACCATAGACTTGCAGTTACCAAGCGCACTTTTATCATTCTGCCTCCCTAGTCGCTACAAATATGTAGGGAAGTAGGTACCCCACATGGATATCTTGAATATGGATATATTTAAATTCTAGAACTGTTAGTTATTGTAATTTATTTTTTTAAGTTTAAACGTCAGACGCGAAATGTCTGCGCTGTATTTGAATATTTGAAATAAATAAAACAAACATTAGCCTTTGCGTCATTCGCTTTGCTTATCCCAATTAAATCGCGTTGTTGTTAAGATTAAATTAATCGGCCAGCAATTAATCCATTCATAGTGCTACTACAGTAATAACTCGGTTACAATGAGCATATTTTATATATTTTAGGATAAATTAATACCAAATATACCACGACTTTTTTCGAGGAACTAAAAGAGCGATATTGGCATGTTCCCAACCCCTTTAGACTTTATAACCATTTTATTCGTATATAATCGGAGTAATGAGCGCAATCGGAACACGGCGAAGATTGAGTCAGGCAAGTCACGCCCTAGCTTTTTAGGTATGGCTCGGGATGCCCTATAGAGTGGTATAAATCCAGAAAAACTTGTCCAAAAACTAACAGGTGTTGATCGTCGAGCGACTGGCTGGTCATAAAGGGGTTAATTTATATGGATTCTTAATTTTCCGCACGAGCAAGACAAAGAAATTTGGTTACCGATTCGTTCGTAAATAAGCCCAATCTCTATTATCATGTCCCGTTTTTATCTTTTTCTCCTTCGACTGCTGTGCATAGATTCGTGCGATTTGAAGACGCGCCCATCTCGTGACTATCTGTATCATCTCCGTAATCCTTCGGGTTAAAACGTTCCTCATTCCTCCTCTCTCCCCGCGTCTCCTCGCACATCCTTGGTGGCCCCCTAGGCCTAATATTGGGTGTGGCCTGTTTTGTCCCTCGAAGAAACACACGCACATAACACGAGCATCCCGGGAGAGAGTTTCGACCCGACGGTGGCGCTGGGCATCTGGTCTCTCGTCTATGGGTGGCTCCCGGGGCTAATGCGTGCTTCCATATTCCACGGGCGTTGTCGGCGGCGTGTTGTGGCAAAGCACGCTCACCTCTCTCTCTCTCACTCCATCCTTCCCCCTTTCCTTCCTTCTGCTGTCTCTTGCACACCATTGAAATGTCGATTCCTCTCGCCTCGTATCCTCCCACATCTCTCGCCTCCATTCAAATCGTGCGTATAAATATAAAACGGTAAGGACCACCAGAAGGAAGTATGGTGCGAGAGGGGTTTGCGGAGAAGTAACCTTCACGCCAATCGCCCGATGGTGGAAAAAACGGTAGAGTAGGTTTTATAAAAAAGAGCCGTCCGATCCGTCGCTTTGCGAAAAATAGCGCATTGCGGTGGAAATAAACACCCGATGCCTTTGCCGAGTGATGTTATTATTTATCGACGTGCGGATGTGTTAGCGCGGTATGTGCCCGAGTAATTTTTCTGCGGATTTTTTCTGCGAATTCTGTCCGCGTTCATTCGCAGATCCCTGCAGTTTATCTCGTCTTCGCGTCTTTTATTCCTGTTTATAAAACATAAAATCGGGTGTCTCAAATCGAATAAACATAAATTCTTCGTGCCATAAATTATTCTATTTCTCAAACTGAATTTTTATGTTTAAACAGACTTAAATTAAATTATCAGTTAGCGAAGTGATAAAATTAACGTTTACGGGACAAATATAAATTAATAAACTTGGGTTAATTATTACCAATGCCCAAAGGCAGTCCTTCACACTTCAGCGGAAAGTGTAGCAGACTATTAAATATATCTGAAATATTAACCATAAAATATATCTCTATACAACTGCAGTAGATTTAGCAACCTTGTACCAAAAGTTTTAAACCGTACAGTTATTTGTGCAAATCTCCTATTCAAGTAGAAAACAAATATGATTTATTGGAAGATATACGTAAATGCCGAAATTGAAATTGGAGTTTTAAAAATTTTCTTAGTTTTGACGGGACTTGATTGCATTTATTTCTGTAAACTGGGGTTGTAAAACTACATCTACTTATTGTTTTTAATTAAATTTTTCATTTCACATAATTTTACCAGCTGATTTCAGTTCTTGGATATTAGTTCGCACTGCCTCGAAACATCAAGATGTATTCACCATACAAGACATAACAGCCTCGCTAATTAAAATTTTAATTTAGGAGATAAGTAAAAGGTTGGAATGTAAAGGGAAGGTTTGTGTGAGGCAGTAAACCGATAGTTGTCAAGCGATACCGGTTAGTGCATGGATCGGCAACCTTTGGTACATCTGCAGTCATGATTGCCTCGGTGGTATATATTATGCATGATAATTTAGCGTTAAAACTTTCACATAAGATTTTATGGCCAAAATTTAATTTTAAATTGGAATTATCTTGAGTTATATTAGACGAGGTGCTTTTTCAGAAGTCGAAACGAAACAAATAATTTTGTAACAACTTAATAACTTTGTTTCGTTTCCAATTCTTAAATGAAAAATATCATCAATTTCAGTCTAAAGGGATCAGTTTAATTCAGTTGCTTTTTAGCTTTGCGGCCCTCTAAAACCGCGTGGGACCCGCGGACTAAAGGCTTCCGATCCCTTGGTTAATGCAACTTTTTAGATTAAAACTTTTTTCGCTTAACTGTTGATAATATGAAGCACAGTCATAAAAATATGGGCTGAAAATTTGTATTAATTGTAAGCAAAAGCTTGATAAAGATTGCGCAAGGCTGGAGCGTGTAACTTTTAGATTCCATTTATGAAAAATATCTGCGGATCAGTGATGGTACAATCCGCGAAGCGGCGACTCAAGCCTCTTGGTAATATTTTCTTCGCTCCTTTAAGATTCCCTCTTCATCTTCACTAATCCCCACTTTGCTGCTGCCAATTACCTTTGATCCTTGCTCCACACTCCATCCCACACGCACTCACCCTTAAGGTTCACCCGGTGCGCCTCCCCCCTCCTTTTCTGCCACCCGCCTCCTGAATCCACGCCCTCCCACCCGCCGTGCGTGGCAGGGGGCGTGCATGCGTGCGTTCCTTGCTGTAGGTGCCTCCCTTGCCGGCTCCACATCATAAAACACTTCCCTCTTCTGCTATCATCCCTCTCCGCCCCACTCTTTTCTCATTCCCGTCCCACGCTTACCTGTCACTGGCTCTGAACTCAACCCGACAACCGCCTCCCTTCTACTGCCCTAAACTCGGCGTTGTTAAGGCAATTTTACGCACCTCGAGCGTCGACGCCGGGTCTATTTCTCTGTCTTTCCTTATCTCTTCCTTCCTTTTGGTCCTCTCTAGCACTTGTTTCTTCTTCTTTCTCCTCCTATCCGCTCCCTTTCTCCTATCCTCCCCCTTTCTCCTATCCTTCCCCTTTCTCCTATCCTCCCTTTCTCCTATCCTCCGACTTTCTCCTATCCTCCCCTTTTCTCCTATCCTCCCCCTTTCTCCTATCCTCCCCACTTTCTCCTATCCTCCCCCTTTCTCCAATTCTCCCCCTTTCTCCTATCCTCTCCCTTTCTCCTATCCTTCCTCTCTCATTCCCATCTCTTTCTCTCCTATCCTTTCCTATCCTTTCTCTCCTATCCTTCCTCTCTCTCAAATCCTTTCTCTCTCTCCTATCCTTCCTCTTTTTCTCTCTCCTATCCTTCCTATTTCTCTCTCCTATCCTTCCTCTTTTTCTCTCTCCTATCCTTCCTATTTCTCTCCTATCCTTCCACTCTCCTATCCTCCTCCTCTCTCATATCCTCCCTCTCTTCTTTCCTCCCGCTCTCTCCTATCCCCTTCTCTCTCCCATCCCCCTTCTCTCTCCTAACCCCCTTCTCTCTCCTATCCCCATCTCTCTCATATCCTTCCTCTCTACTATCCTCCCTCTCTCTGCTATCCTCCCTCTCACATTCTCCATTTATTTTTCTCCTATCCTTCCTCTCTCTCCTATCCTTACTCTCTCCTATCCTTCCTCTCACCCCTATCCTTCCCCTCTCTCCTATCCTTCCCCTCTCTCCTATCCTTCCCCTCTCTCCTATCCTTCCCCTCTCTCCTATCCTTCCCTCCTCTCCTATCCTTCCTCTCTCTCTCTCCTATCCTTCCTGTCTCTCTTCTCATTTAACCTCTTTACCATCCCTCTCCACTCTTATCCCCATCTTACCCCCTTTCCCCCCCCCTTTCTTAACTAAATCCTTCTTTCCTCTCCCTCGATATCCCTCTCTCCAGTCTTCCTCCACTCTTCCTTTCTTTCGCTCCACTAGCTGGAGAGAGGATCAGAGAGAGGTCACACACCCATTCGACATTCTTCCCCTTTCACGTTGCTTCCTCTTTTTGCGACCTCTCGAATATATGCACGCGAACATTTCAACCCTCCTTTCCAACACACGCCTCCCACTCAACCTCCGCCTCCTTATCAAGAAGCCAACAATTTGCTTCGCCAATGTTCTCTCTCTTCCATGCTTTCAAAAATGGTTTTCGCCGCCGATGTTCTCTTTTCTCTCTAACATTTCTTTTTCCTTTCCTCGTTCCTTGCTTCACCAACATTTACTGCTATTTCTCGTATTGGCAAGGACAGCTTGCTCAAAATTTTTATCTTCAATAAAAATAAGCAGTTTAAAAAAAATTCTAATTGAATGCAATTGAAACAATTATTATTTTTGCAACGAATTGAAAAATATAACGATATTTTAACTGACTTCGAGTTCCATAAAGACTGAGGCATCTATAGCAAAATTATTCCTGTACTTCTAATTGAAATTTTTTTGTATATGCATTTTTTCATAAGCTATTTAAATATAAATTACGTTCAAGCTCAACCTTTTCTTTCTAATCTATCATTTTCCCGCCGTTATGTCATTATTTCATGCTCTTCCATATATTTCAAACTTACCTCTGTATTCCCTGCAGCATAAATATCATTAATGTAATTATGAACTTTCACATTTATTTAATGCATCAAGAAGCTGTTTTTTTCTTTGCACATTAGTTCACGCACATTTTTTAATATCAGCGTTTCTAAAATTATTTCAGCACATCAAACCATTTTATACATTTAAATGTGTATACAACTATCTAAATTTATTCTTGAATAATATTTATCTTCATTCCTTCATATCTTATATTCTCTTTCAGTATTTCCACCCTTTTTCACCACTTCTCTATTCATCTCCCATTCTCTTTTCCCTTTCTGTCCCTTGCCTTTCTTTCCACACACTATAACCTCCTCCCTCTTTTTCAGCGTGATTTTTTTACGTTCACCTTTCGGGAAAGAGCACCTGCACCATATTTTCAATTTATTATTTCGAGGCTTCTGCCCTGAGAGGGAAGAGAGATCGAGGGAGGCAGATAACATCTTGACGCAAGCGCGCGCAATATTCAAACATCTCTCATAACGATATTTCGAGGTCCGTCATAAAATCTCCTGATGTATGCTCCTCGTCATGGCGCTTTAACGTTATTTAAGGTCCTTGGTGTAAAGTTTTACGCGTTTGAGGGTTATTCGCGCAGCTTTTCTAATTCTGTCACATACATCGCTCGAAGAATTCCTCGCTTATTGGACGTATCTTGTTACTATGTCCGGAGCTTATATTTATGATTTTGAGATTTAAGTTTATCGATGTAATAGTACACTGTTAATTTGTAATACGAGTAATTGCGATAAATAATGGTAAAAATCTAAGATTAAAAATTTTTTTATTGAGTTTCCGTTGACCTCTTTGCAGTGCTTCTACCAAAGTTTCAGCTAAAATGAAAGAGACGCTTGAATATCCATCTTGGATTTAGTATTGGGTGAAACAATCTTCATCAATCGCATTAATTGGGAAAATATAACTGAAGGAACATTTGTAGCTTCCCTTCAAAAATAATATCTTGAGATTTTATGCTGATTTTAGCGATTAGTTAGTACTTACATTGTTTTCAAATTATTGTTATTGTTTTAACTGGAATTGTCCACGTTGGAAATGGTCGTTAATCACATCTGCCAACAGGCGTCAGGAACTCAACGTTGGATGCGGCTCCAGAGCGTAAACTGACAAAAAAATACACGTGGTCGAGTAGTTACCTATGTTCAGCAAAATATTTTAGAATCTTAGAAATCTTAATAATTTCCTCCTAATTTTATGGCGAAGTGCATGTGGAATAACATCAGCTGTAACTTACGAGGATGAATCGTAGAAAAACTGGAGCAATATTGGCGCGGGTGAATTTGTGTTATTTAATCTTAAAACTAAACAACTAAAATGTGCCTCCATTTTTTTAACTCTAAAAACTGCCACATCGGGAAGCTAGAGTTACTGGAAAAGCAGCTTAACACGTAGATTCATCGGTATTTCAGAAAAAAACTCGAACAAAATCATATCTACGTTGCATGTTTTTACTTTTCTAGTACAAACACGTGTCCGCTATTTAAAAAGGAAATGACTTAATTAGCGAAATTCACCCTTAATTTTCAAGGTCTATTTCGACAGATTTTTAGCGGGATAAGAAGCTGCTCTCATTTCTACAACTGCCCCGATCGTTCCAAATCTTACCAAACGGTCTAGCACAATCTTTCTCTCCGTCTTGTCGTTTCTTAGGCGTTTAAACACCGCTATTTTGAATTTATAGAGAAATCGTGGTGGGAGGAGAGAGAGAGAGAGAGAGAGAGAGAGAGAGAGAGAGAGATTACTCCGGTGTAGTAGGCCTCATAAAGGATCAGTAACAGATGTCTTCTGAAACTTTTAAAGTGCGGTGGCAAGGTTTTGCGGCCCCCGCGTATCCTTCGCCCTTCGGGCCGTTCCTCTCCGTTAAAAACATCGCATCTGTAATACGATCGTAATCAGTTTAGCGTATCTATACATTGAATTCGTATCTCGAGTAAGATCATCATTTGGTCGCTCCCGACTTAAATCTCGCATTTTTCTCACCCTTGCCTTTCGACATGCGATGTTATCTACCGGGGCGTGGCGTCGCCTCCGACCCCTCCCGCCTTCCCCATTTTCCTGATGCTCTTCTCTTTCTCCTTTCCCCCTATGTTCCTCTATTTCCTTCATAGATCTGAATGCATCATCTCTCGTCTATTCTGAATGTCCTCTTGGGCTATCTCATTCTTTCACAGCCTGATTTCCCGATGTTTTTGGTTTTCTCTTTATCCTGTTTTCTCTCCATTTTTTCTTCAGTCTACGTCTATTAATCTCTCTGGTCTCTTCTCGTCAATTATGCTTTTGTTTATCATATATGTTCCCATCAATCTCATTCCCGTTTTATCTTTTACAATTTTTTCATCGCCTTTTTTCTCATTTGCCTTTGTCCCTCTTATTATCCAATTCTCTCCTACATGCCATTCGTCTCTACTTTCGCATTCCGTCCTTTTCCATTACCCGTCTACTCTTTATAATCATGTTTAGAAATCCTCGACTTTTTCATACTAATGTAACCATTTACGTTGCACATTAACTTCTGGTTAGCAGTTAATTCATAAGATATCTTTTATTTTTCGCGGAATGTCTTTGTCAACTGCTACTATTTCGAATAAACATTATTTGAAATAAAATATAATTTAAAATTTAACCATAGTACATTACAAGAAAATATTTTGAAACTCACGCTGCACCCCCCCATTCCCTAGAAAAAATTTCGTTCATAAATGGTTAATATTCGTTTGTGATCACGTGTCCTTTGTCCCGTTAGTTATGGACTAATTCACTTGATGACCATGTGGCGTCGTGACGTAACCGTTCGTAAAAATAAGTTAATCTTCGCCGGCACTGTAACAAAATAAACAAGTTTATTTTTGTTTATTCTAAATGTCTACTGTTCATTCTGCCATTGATTTCTTTATTCGTTGTAGCATTGGCGTTCATATCAGTCCTGTCTCTCTTTTATCCTTATTTCTTCAATCTGCTCCATCTATCTCCATTTTTTCTCCTTCCCTCCACAGTATTTATTTTTGTCTCTGCTCCGACGCTCTTATCTCCACTATCTCCTCTCCATCGTCTATATTACACATTTAATGTCTCTCTCCGCCTTCATTTCATTCCACTGCTCATTTTCTTATCTCTTCTATTTTCTCTAACTCATCTCCTTTCTTGGAAACCCTCGTAATATACTTTTTTACGTATCTCCATCCTTAATTCTCTCTATTTGCCTTTCTTTTTAGGCGATTTAAGTCCATTTTATTACTAAAAACATTTACACAATTTTTTCGTTTGAATGTTTTATTCTAATGTCCCAGTGGATTCATCAGACGCATGAACCGGCTGACTACCCACGGGCACAACAGAATGATGTGAAATTTAGCTTTCATCGATCTGTGTATATTAATTTTCCTAAATTGTGTAGTCGAGTTTTTCTTTTTCAAGTCTCGCCAATCTGTCTTCTTTTTAATAAGTCCGCGATTGACGTAGCGCCTTCTGAATCACTAATGTGCTTCGCGTCTCCATTCGATTATATAATTTTATTTCCCACCTGCCACCATGTTAGCTTTAGAATTTCATGCCCGGCAGAGCAGTATAACGGAAAACTAAATTCCAATTGATAGATACAGTCGGGAACTTCAAATCCTTATTCAATTTTCTTTAGCAGATTCCTATTACTATATCATTCCCTTCCGCAATTTATGCATTGTCTTGCCTTTTTGGTTATATCTTCAATGCTTTTTCTGATCTATTTTCGCGCCTTCCCGTTATCATCTCTTCACCTGATCTTCCATCTCTTTTTCTTTATTTTTTCTCTCGTATGTCTATTTTATTACTTATTTTTGCACGTTGTTGAGACGTTGTTACATCAGATTTCTCGGTTAGCTTATGATTAAAGGTAGATGCGGGAATATAAAAAAAGGGATTGTCTTTTAAGTGATCCTGTCTCGGATATATATCGCATAAATGTGCATTTTCTTTACAGTCGTGTTCCATCGAGATATTTTGAGTCGTTGGTAGATTAGCACCTAGGTTAACGCATTCGCATACTTGAGCATATTCATGTGGGACCTCTAATTTAGCCTCGTGCAGCCACAGGCCTTCACACGTCTAGACGTCGAGGAGCGTATGCACTATGTTAAACTCTCCCGAATAAACTGTTACATGCTTACCACCACCATCAGTAGGAGTAAGTCGAAAATGATTATTATGAACCTGCTGTACGCATAAAAGGTGAATTTGTGTGTTTTAAAAGCAGATGAAATTTGTCTCATCAAAATGATAATCCTAAACACCTTTTGTATTAAGGAGCGAAAGGCTATAATGCGTTCCTCAACTGCGAATTAAACTCGCAGCTTCCAATTTTCTCTCTCATGTTTTCTCTCTATCTTTATCATATCTCAATTAATTTTTTCATTTCAACTCATCACATTCCCGCCATCCGCCGCTTAACTACTCCTCAAACGTCCCATTGCCCTCTCCTTTCTAATTCCTCTCCTCTCCGTATTTCTGTCAGTCGTTTCTGTTTTAATCTTGTCTCCGTAATGTTTTGCATTACATCTCTATTCCCATTTCCTGTTTCAGCTGGCCAATAACTCGTTTAAATTTCCGCTCCTTATTAAAACTGTGTTGAAAATATTAGGTTGGAAGTGGGTAGAATATAAGAATTCGAATTCCTACCTGTAAAATATTTTCTTGATTTATTTGTTAATTTCTCAAAGCAGTTAGGAGTTCATTATTTCATCAGGTACGTTTGCATAGAATTAATTTAACTAAACCCTGTTTGAAATATTAAGGTTTACATTTTTATTCAATTAATGGTATTGATTGCTCAAACTAACTCCTTATTTTTTATTTGAACATCAAATGAATGCGTCAGAATAGTCATTAGCCAGTTGTAGGTAAGAACAAGATGACCCAAACGGGACTTATGATGCCTACTTTCCAACATAATCATTTAAAATTAAATGTGGTGCAGAAATTACTTATGTTGGCTTTAATAGCTTTAAAATCACCACGGATGATTTTCTCTTTGTTTTACCCAAATTTCGTAATTTAGCGTAATAAAATATTACAAATACATTCGAACGGAAAAATAAATTGATCACGCGTATTTGTGTGGCAAAAATAACGCATGAATGTACTAGACTACACCAAATCCTACCCCAACAATAGTTGTTGCTATGGAAACACTCGTTAAGTATGATAAAACTGCAAAATTCGAAGAAAAATTCTACGATAAAAATTATAATTTTCAAACCTTTCCTTAGAGAATAGTATAAATACTGCTCCGATATTTCCTGGAATCGAGCTCGGACTTTCAATCTTCGCAACAAAATCTATTCTTGGGAGCTCATCCCGATTAGCAAGAGATTTACACTAAGTTTCATGAAAATTGGTCTATTGGTTTAAAATTTAATAGGGGGTGCCGACAGACAGACACGACGAGGAAACCATAAGCCTATTTCCATTCTGTAAAGTAGTCTAAAAATTAATATTTTCAATCAATGTGATAATACTTATAAGATCTCGAAAAATTTATAGCTAAAACAAGAACATAAATTTCAATTTCGATATCGGAATACTAGCAAAATATCCTTGCGCGATTTAAAGTTCAATTTATAGACTTTAGAGTCCTTAGAGCTCTTATAATATTTTATAAAGTGGTTAAATCACCGAAGCGTTATGTTAGGGGAAAATCTACCTTAAGTGCCTCAATTGACAACTAAAAAAACGTAAAGTGCTTTTTATAACCACAGTTATTTAGATTGATAGAATCGCATTAGCGGCCGTTTAATGGACTACCATCAGATTCAAAAGCGCTCAGATAATTATTTTCGTCATACGTCTTTGCCAAAGGTTTACATATGCGAAGAAGATTTGCATGGATTTGCTACGTTTTTTGCTCGATCTCATCCGGTAACATACTCATTGTTTATGCGAACGTCTTCGCAGTTTCCCCTCACTCTCATTTCAAACCATTAAACAGACACATCCATAAAACGCATCCGTATTACCTTAACGCGGTCGAGTTTTCATGCTTTCGTAACACGAACCTCGTCTCTCGCTTCATCATTTAGCTCGTGTCCGTCATATTCAGCCACCAAGACGCGCGCGCGCACACGCATATATAAATTTATATTCACATATACATACATTCATACATACACACACGGCCACATTTTTTCGCATTTCACCATTCTGGTGTTTTATTATTAATTTTTTTTTAAGCCGATAGACGTCGCTTTGGGCGAGGTTCCGTCTTTTATCGCTCCAGTTAATCTGCATCTTCTCGGAGTTAAAAAAAACTGCATAAAGGACGTGCCATCTGTTTTTCCTTCATATTTGTCTTATTCCGCCACACGCTTCCCCGTCAAAACTCGGCCATATCTCGCTCCCCCCTCCTCATCCCTCCCTCCGCAAAAACTTGAAATCTTTTAAGATGTGCCCGTCTTTTACATATTTTAACGGGATAATTAATCGATATCTCATAACTAGACGCCTCTTCGCCGCCCTACACTTTGGACGTCGTTTAGAATTGTTTCCCCTCCTCACTCTTATCGAATATTTTAACTCGCTGTCCAACGGAATTATGTTGAATGCCGGTCGCAGTTTACCCGTGATAATAACACCCGAGCAAAGTGATGAAATATTTGGTTGAGTTATCGTGAAGGTGTCAATTTTTTTTGCGAAATAACCAAGTAGATTTTCAACTCTGTTTTTTTTTTAAACCAATATTGGATTCGTTTTACCTCCTCCGCGGATCTTTGAGGAGTGTGCTGGATTTGAGACCGAAAAGGGTACGATTGGCTCCTCGAATCGGAGATTAATTTCCAAGCATCGGTATCAGAGTACACATTAATATGGACACACGTGTGAGGGAACTGCTTTCGTGACGGTTGCGAGATATGCATCAAAATTTCTTCCAGGAACCTCCATTTTAAATGATAAATATTCAGTGGATATATCAACTGAAGATAAATTTCCATATTGATATGGAGTCATTTTACTGATTAGGGAACGGTTGAAAAAAATATTTCTTTGTGAAAAAATGTAGTGAATGGTTGAGGCTGCCAATTAAAAAAGCAGTTAACGTCTTCGTTAATAATTGGTCTAATTACACCTAGGGTTTGAAAGGCTGATTGCCAAATCAATAATGTCGCGAAAGACTTAAGTGGACAATAAGAAGGTGACTATATTATTGTCAAACTAAAAAGTATGCGTGAAAAATAGGTGATGAAGATTATATCCTCAAAATTGATAATCGAATACAGTTCCTTAGGATATAAGGACGCCAACATGCATCTTATTAGCAGCCATTCATGTAATTCCGCCCTTAAAATCATACAGATTAAGGCGAATACTTTTAATTTTATTTGGATACAGATTGTTTTTTTTTAAATTAGGTACAATTGAAACTTAAGTTCTGTGGAAAGGACTGCGTACTTAAAATTTGATGTATTATTACATTTTTATCACAAGTACTCGTTTACTTGGGTAGAGAAAGCGCTTACTGGAAATGTATTCCTTTTGCGGAGCACAACTTATAAGGTTAATAAAACGACGTACACGGTAGAAAATACATTGTACTCTTTTTTCATTGTCTATAATTTCCTACTCAAACTGCGTTGTAAGAAACCTTACGCAAGCACGCAATTGATAAAGTAAAAACTCCCTAACCCTTTGAAATGTATCGGATGAAAAATACATCTGGATAGGTATTCTAATAGCGCCCCAATGCGTTCACGTTCTCAGAAATTCGTTCTGCGGAATCATTATTCCCCTTCCTATCTCCCTCACCACGTGATCCGTCCATCTGCCGCGCCATTCAAAGATGGAGATTTCTCACTGCCGTTTCTCTCTTACCTCCCCACCTTCTCTAGCATCTTCCCACCTCTCTTTAACGCCGCATAGTTTCGCCCCCGCAGTCCGTGCTAATGTAAGACACATGTTGGCGCGACCCGCGACCGCTTCCCTATGTAGACAACACAAGACGGACTGCAGTGCGTGCTTCCTCCCCTCGAACCTCCCCCACCCACCGCCAAACAAAACGAGGGATAAGAATGAGATGCGCTAGCGAAGCTTTGATCGAGATCGTCTGTCTGTTAAGAATTTAAAAGTCGCATTCTGTCTCAGTGGGGAATCCAAAGCTTCATAATTAATTAATAATTTAAATATGTAGCCATTTGCATAGGGCGTCATTTTCGAAACTGTGTAGAATATTGCGAACTAGATTTCGTTTATTGTGATGGTAAGGGGTAATGATGAGGAGTAATACGATCCTGAACCCTTAATCGCCTACTATATTTTGTATAGGTACATAATTGCATCACATATAGCAGATCCAATGAAGAGAAAAATGTTATTAATATTATTAAATATACTAGAAGCTACGAAACCCCTTTTCTTAATTTAAATGAGAAATATCTTTGATTTAAAAATAGTAAATAGCAAAAAGTTCTAAAAATTAATAAAAACCAAGAAAAATAAAATAATAGTCTTATGATGATAAAACGGGCATTAGGTTAGATCGGGTCTAAAACTCGTGGCCCCCGTGGTAGATTTCAGTGGCCCGCGAAGTAAGCTAGTCTACAGAAGACGGCCAAAACTCAATGTATTTCTAATAAAATATTTCACGTAAATCTAAGAAAATGAAGAAGTATTATGTTAAATCAGCTCTTTAAAAATATACGGTTTATTTCTCATTCCGATTTATAAAAACTCTGCACAGGTGGGGTACTAAGTATTTTCTTCCCGCTGCAAGCGTGCCCGATGAACCTAACTCTCGACGCCGAATCTATAACTATTTTTGTAATGAATGGGTTTTAAGCCGCATCAACGGGTTGGGGCGATTTCTTTCTTGTGGAGAGTGAATGCCCAAAGAATATGAAACGGTGTGAGGACTAGAAAGTATGCGGCTCGGGGACTTGGTACAGTGCCTTAATGCGGCCCGTGGGTTCGATGGAGGGCCTTCATGGGGCCCGCGCACCAACGTGAGTTTGAGACCCATGGGTTAGATGAAGTTGAGTCAAGTTCAGCTGCCTTCTACTATCACCTTGTTGACTCATTAGTTATTTTTGCTATTATTCAATCGTGAGAGGCGAGAGGTAAATGGCATTTTTCACAATTTTTGTCAGTTTTTATGACATTCGATTTAATACATAACGAAAATCATTCTAGATTACTCTGTTGGTTGTTTGTAACTTTCCACCCATTTTCAATTTAAATAATTGTTAATTAGAGTATTAGTGCAATAATCAGGTAGAATACATCGAATTTTAGTGGAAGTTACTCATTCGATCATAATGGTAATTATTATGATAATGATAGAGGTAAACTCCATGGTGATTAGTCGAAGGATCGATTAAAGTGATGCGGAATGGTTGCTATCACGGTTTTCCTTCGTAAATATTAGCGTCTGCTCAAATAAACCTTAGCGATCAGATTGCGCCGTTCATTAATAACAGCTATAAATTGATACAGATATCGTCACAATTAGAGGTCAATTACGGCAAAGAGTTGAAATCTAATTATCGAGGATATTATTACATTTGAAATCAATGCAAGTTGCATATGACTGCGATCAGTTGGTAATGAGATTTAAAATGGTTTCTTTTATATCTGTTGATTGTATGAACGCGTATACATATTTCACTATGACATCAAAAATATATATCTTCCGTATCTAACAGGTGTGATCCTGTAATATGCGTGACATCTGCTACATCTTCGTAGACTACCTCACTCGCTCATTCAATCGGCAATACTTATATGGAACTATATTAATTACTCAAACTTCCAACTTGACATTTCAAGATCGCGCATAATTTCCTTAATATTTTACGCATTTAGAATAAGAAAATCATTTCGTTATGGAATGTGTGAACTTGTTTTTCTTCAATTCTTGGGTCATGACTTCGAATCCTGCTATCGGGGTAATCGTTCGAGTTTATCCTTGTTGTTATGGGTACATTGAAAGTGCTTTTTATGAGCTAATATATTTATTTATTTAGTTTCAAAAACAGCACAGAGGCCCCATTACATTGAAACATATATCTGTAACAAATAATATACCATTATAATAAATAACTATAATAAATACGAGACAATAATATTAACAGCAATTGAAATGATCATAACAAAACAGCGCCAGAAATGAGGGAAATGTAGGATTACTTAGTAGGTAGATTACGGAAAGAAGTGGGTAAGAAAATGTCAAGATTCGGACGTGAAGCCAGTTAGGAATTATATGCAAACGGGAGGCGGCAAGAGAGAGAGCGTTGGGAGACGGAAAGTCTAAATTTTGGTAAATGAAAACGTTTTTGAAGGCGAGTGGAACGAGATGGAACACGGAGAGAAAAATAGGATGAAAGTACAGGGGAGCGATAGAAACCATTGATGAGAGAATGAAGGTAATTAAGATCTGTAATAAGACGATTATGAGAAAGGGAGGGGATGCTTAAAGAGGGTGCTCTACTCCGCGTGCGATGTCGAACTATGGCGTAGAAGAACTTTAGTATAGAGTCAAGCAGTTTTATGTTTGAAGGAGCAGCAGTGGATCAAATAGGAGAGCAGTAATAAAACTAATTTCCCGAAATATTCCTAAGTTAACCGTAGTTGTAACTTGTCTGCCATTTACATATTTTCCTATGAAAATTTTGAAAAATGTACTTGACGACTCAGTATTATTTTTTTAGTCTAACGAGTCTGCACGCTTGTGCTTCTATTTTTCATGCCAATCGAATCAAAACTCAATGCTACGTTTACTTGCGTCGTGATTTATTTTCTTGATTTTCAGGCTAGTGCAACTTTAAGAAAATAGATTCCACATGAAAATTTGACTTCAGGCGTCATATTACAAAACTAGCTGAAACGCCCGGCTTCGCTCGGGAAAGTTTTCTTTTAAGTTGCAAACGATTTTTATTATTTATTAACTTAAGTTTAGCTTTAAAAATCTTGATTTCATTATGGTATTTGTAATAATCATCTATATAAAATTTAGTTGACATCCGTTAAACCAATTCCTTCCAAATCTATAGTTACTGAAAGAGTTTAATTTGTAATAGTGGCACGCCTGTTTAGTTGATCCGGTCCAAATATGCTATTATGGTTTTATATATATGTGTACATAATAAATATTATAATTTGGTTAAAATCGATTCGGACAGTTCAACATAAACACTTATAAAAAGAAATATTTTATTACCTTTATTTTGGCACCCCTGCTTTGCATATATATCCTAAAAATCTTATTTTTGTTTTTTTTTATTTTGCAAAACTCCTTCATAGAAAATTTCGTTGAAATCGGTTCAGCCAATTCCTTCCAAATTCATAATTACCGAAAAGTTTAACTTTTAAATTGTGGCACTCCTACTTAGGTAATCGGGTCATGAATTTTTGTGAAAATTCTATATACCAAATTTGTTTGAATTCGGGTAGGCCATCCTTCCAAAAGCATAATTACCGAAATGTTTAACTTTGCAATTGTAGCAACCCTACTTAGTTAATCGGGTCGAAGGATGACATTTTGGGCATGAATTTCTGTGAAAATTTTATTTGCCAAATTTGGTTGGATTTGGTTCGGCCATTTCCTTCCAAAAGAATAACTAAAGAAAATTTTATTTTGTAATTGTGGCACCCCTGCTTGGTATATTCGGTCCAAATATATCATTTCGGTCATGCATTTATGTGAAGATTCTATGTACCTACCAAATTTGGTTGAAATCGGTTCAGCCAGATCTTCCCCCTTCCAGGCAGACGGACATTGCCGAAATCACACCGCCGGAATCGGAATGCCCACGGAATCAATCAATATCGAACATGCACTGAAAGCAGTAGAAGGTGAAAGGAAAAGGGGACGTAGAAGAATAAAAATGTTTGACGATCTGAAAGAAAGGGGAGGGTATCAGGAAATGAAAGAAATGGCAAGGAACAGAAATGAGTGGAGACAACGCTGGTGCCAGGGACCTGCCTAGAGGCAGAACACCTCATGATGATGACTGAAAGCCTCACGGCAAAGCAGTGCTAAGTCCCAACCAAGGGCATATTCCAGCAGCAGCGAAATTGGACAGACCGTTCCATGGAGACCCCTCGAAATCGTGAAATTTTGATCGACTCTTACATTACGATCCTTGACCCCGTAGACCGATTTCATCCATTTTAGGCTCGAAAATGTATCTCATCAAAACAGATATTAGTGGATAATTCATCAAAATCGGCCAATTGGTTGCTGAGATATCTTAATAAAACCGGAATTTGGACCAAGAATGGGGACCCTATGGCCCCCGTGTGCCGATTTGAATTATTTTTGGCACTACAACTCTCAGGATCAACCTGAAGCTGCTGCCAAGCTTTGAAGCTCCTACGTTTATTTTCCGAAGAGTTATGACTGCCACAGACACACACACACACACACAGACAGCTTCTTTTATTATTAAGATACGACCCTTAAACTTCAACGTAATTAGGCTGCCGATGTTTACAGCGAAGAGTGAATACTTATTTAATCCAATTTATTGAAAAACTAACTTGAAATTTTCATATAAACTTAATTGTTGAACAATACTTTGCAGAATTGCGCTACATTAAGAGACGTTGAAGCTTTACTCGTTAATATCCTATGAAAATTTTCAAATATTTCACGGAAAAATTATAACAAAAAACGTTTGCGATTTTGTGCCATCGGTACTGACGCTTAAGGCTTATGTCTTATTTAACGCCATGCCAAGACGAGAATGAGTTATCACACGAGGCACATATAATCCGTAATTACTGACTCTTTTATGTACGTATAAGTGGGAATGAAGGAGAGGTCGACAACAGCCGGACGCTGCGAATAACGTCAGTCGCCGCGAAATGAAACCGCATCAAGGAATCTGAAAACAAACAGCTAAAGGAATTATCGCGTTCTCTCCCCTTCTTTGAAGGATGCGGCGCATTTTTTCGCGCAAGTTCCCAAACAATCGAGTTCCGAGTAGTCGCGTTTTTCCCTTTCTTTCTGCCTCCCTTTATACCACTCTTTCCTTTACATTCCTTTTTCTCTTTCAATACAGCTCATTCCTTATCGTATTTATTACTCGCTTTTCTATGTCGATTTGTTTTTTTTTTATTTCCTCCAGTTAAATTTATTTTTTCCTCGCGTCTTACATAAATTTCCAACTATAGCCCTTCATACCGTCTCTCTTCGTTTTGTCATAATTTTCTCCGTCCTCTTTCCTTTCCTCTTTTCATCGCACTTTCTTTTTTCAATTATATCCTCACGTAATGGCACTCGCTACTCTTCGCCGGTTCTCTTTGTCTCGATTATACTTATCCCTCTTATATTTCCTTCGCCTATTGCGTTATCTCCCTTTTCTCTTTCTCTTCATTCTGCATTTTCTCTCTCCCCCTATCTACTCTTCCTTTTTTAGCTCTCCTGTACCGTCTTTCCCGCTCCTCTTCCACCTCTCCATCTCTCCATTTTCGAATAATACAGCGCCGGCGTCCTCCTTATCTCCTCTCGACTCATTAGCCGCCTTCTCAGATTGCAGCTGTTGAACAGGTTAGCGGAGGCGGATAGGTTGGAGAGATGAGACGAGACCACATTTCAAATGGGAAAAAAGAGCGGAGAGTGAGAGGAAGGGGAAGAGATAGTAGCGAAGGGAGGGACTTTGATAGGTCCTATCCAGCTGCGCGGAGCAAAATGAAACAGCTTTTCAACTCCGTCCTATCGTTCTTATTTATTTCTTCGTTTTTAAAAATTATTTTCGTCATGAATTTTTTTTCACGGCTTGTTTCGCCGTTCGTCGGATACGTTCCTTCCACCGTAGGACGTCGAACGGCGGTTTACCTGTAATTCTCTTTTGTCCTTTGCCGGCAAGCGCGAAAATTAAGGGAAGTCATTCGAGAGAGAGATAAGAAAAAATATTTAGCATGATTGTGGTAATCAGTCAAGTGTCGGTAACGTGTTGATGCGGAGGGGGGTAGTGGGGAGAGAGGGTTATCCTTTTTGCTACCGTTATGTCCTTCACCTGTTGTAATCTTCCCTTCTGAGCCTTTTTATTTACCTGTAAGCGCATACCGATTTTCCCGTTTTTTTTCCTCTCGAGCCTATCACTCGTTTTGATCAACTCCGACAAAAAGCACGAACGGCCCAAGTCGAGCCATTGGAGAGGGATAGTGAAAGATAAAATTGATATCTGAATTCCTATGAACGTCGCAAGACGTGATTATCGAACTGAAGTAAATTAAACTTTCGTAGAATGATTGGTATGAATATCAAAAAACCGTTATTTCTGTGTTAAGAGTAAAGTCTGATGGCTCAAATATACTCCCCTATCGAAGTTTTTCTTTTATATCGAGCACATTGCCCATCCTAAAATGATAATCTAATGTGAATTTTTGTAACAAACTTGGTCTTATGGGTAACGTTATTTGTTAGGGAGCACATAAAAAGATACCTGAAACATGCGATTCGTGTCCAAGAAAGTATTATCCAGCCCATCTTATGGCTGAAATCAAACTGTAAAATCGTTTCTCCAATAACCATTTATTAGAAAAATGCACCTAATTTTGATTAAAGGTCATTATATGATATGAATAAATACATTTTTATTATGTATTTTCTTCTTTTTCAACCTTCGTCTAATTAAAAGAGCTCAGAAAAAAATTGAAGGGGAGCCATATCATATCTTGCCTCAGGCGGCAAACTGTCTGTTGTACTGGAGAAAACAAGCCAAATATAGTATCTCAACTTGAATCTACTATTCTATTTATTAATCTAATTTCCCCTACCAAATTGTATATAAGAGGGGGCAAATATATCTTAACTTAACTTAACAAAGCCATTTTGGAGTCGATAAACTACGACGTTCATAAGAAATATTAGCCATACAAAATTAAAGTTTTGATTTGAAACAAAACTTGTAGATATTAAGCAGAAATTGAGATGGTTAGATACGAAGGTAGGCGAAAATGATGAACCATCCTGTGATTTTTTATTTTCGACAGAAGAAACACTCTTAAATTCAATCTTCGCTGTTGCGAATCCAATTTAATAGAATTCTCCAGGCTAATACAGTTTACGGAATCTTTAACTTACCAATGGTGGACACGATTCGAATTGATTCGACAGAAATTACTTAACTTTCGCGTTGTAGGGTGACAGGCTTGAAATGGTATGATATGTTCGTTTCATCTGTATTTTCGCATAAAACATCAATTTTAACTAATAACTCGGTTTATCAGATGGCACCCGTCGGTTGTTTTTTCTAGGTAGAAAACAGCTTCTTGGTGCTGGCACTCAATCGTAGTCTGTCGATGCCGTGCGAGAAATTATACGGCTAATAGCTCCGCTGTTTTGCATACGTTCGACCGCGCAAAAAATAGGAATAGCTGAGATTTCTCCTCATGACCGCCGTCGAGAAAATTCGCTCGGACCGTTAATTTCATTACCCTTTTATCTTTTAGAACTGCGCTTTTTCGCGTTATCTCTGTTACAACCGAAGAAAAAGCGCGTTTTTTACTTCCTCGGAGAAAACCAATCGCGGTTTTAAAAGGATGGGCGATATTTTCAAGCCATTTCTGCCTTTTTTTCGCTGTCCAACGGAATCCATCTTAAGGCTACCTTCTAATCGATCGGAGCGCTTTGAGAAGCATTTCTTTCGCGTGCTATCGATTGTCTATTTGAAAGCAGCATTTTTTGCCCACTTTTCTGGTCGCACGCTTTAGATTTGCAAAAAACGGGAGTCATTTTCTCTCGAAGGACTTCATATCGGTATCTAAATCTTCGTATGCCGAGAAAAGCGTTGTAATCCAAAATACGACCAAAAAATGGGAAAGACGTCAGCATATTGAAGTTAGTTATACTTATTTTGGTCAGATAGAACTTTGTCACACATCAACGGCCAAAGGAGATAGCAAAAAAGAGTGAAGGTCGGTGTCCATGGCAAACAAATTACCTTCCGGGATATGGTTAAAAAAATTACGCCTCGTCTCCATTAGTTCACGCCAGATCTTAGATTAAAGCAATCGCTCATTTTTTCAAAACGGGAATTTTATTGTTTGTATTAATTGGTTTTTATTTTTATTTTCTTTCCGATTAAGGTGATGGAATCGGTTAAAAAAATTAATTGGGTCGATGTATAAGTTGAAATTTAGTCGGGAGAGTCAGTTCCGTCAAACGGGAAGGATAATCGATAGCATACGAAAGCAAGGCGATAATCAGTTTTTTGTTGCGGAAGTTGGTAGGTGTTCTCTTGTAAGAAACATTGGCCAATAAAGGAAGACGCCATGCGGTTTAATATTCGGGTGTTACTAATATTATTCCTCATATCGCTTTATTGTGTTAAAATTTCTTCTTTAGAAAAGCATAATAGTAGTAGCATAGTAGTAAAAATATATTTTTAACGGTTAATCTGGATTCAAGTGTTTTAGGTGTGTACAATGCAAAAATTAACGAACGAAAATATCGGGTTTCATAAATATTTTCTCTGTAAAAAATTACAATTTTCTCAAATTGGTGTTGAAGTCATAAATGATATTATATAGCGTCTGGAGGTTTTAATATGAGAATTGTTTAGATTTTATCTTCAGAATACTGAAGAGAACGTCTCCATTTTCTTGGAAGTTGTACACGATTCGCCCGCACGTCCCGCTCTGCACCTGCGTTGCGTTTCGGCGAAAACATTCCTCCGGGGCAGTTTTGAAGCGCCATCAAACGGTGCTCTCGTTCTAAAAATTCTGAGGTATTTTTTATCGTGTTAATCGAAGCATGTTATCTCGAGCGCATGCCGAAAAACATCAAAAACCCTCGAAAGAAGATAGGATAAATTTACGCGTCAGTCTAGTCTCCTGACACTGGCATTAAAAACATATTTACACCTCGAACCACGTCCTCGGCATGGCAGAAAACATATTAAACGATATTTTTTTCGGATACGTCTCTCTCATGTGTTTTTCCAACTCGGCATTACATCAATTTAAGTTTGCACTCATTCATTTTTTCCCTCGCACGTTTTGAGTCCCTTCAATCAACAAAAAATGCTCCTTTATTTTATTCAACCTACGAACACACACCTGCCGTCTCGTCCAATAAGACCCTCCGGGTGTCTGAGCAGCGGCAATAAGCCGTCCGCGTGCGCAACGGGAGAAGACGGCAGCGTCGCTGTTGCAGCCTCACTGACATCCCCTGCTCGGCTCTTTTCCCATTCCACTGTCTTTTAGCCCCCACCCACCTAACACGCTCCCATTATAGGAGGGAGAGATGAAGGAGAAGAGTTCGTGAAGACGGTAAGGAGTGAGTGGAGTGGGAGGGATTACGGAAATGGAGAGAGGACGGAACGAGATGGCACTCATTTAGCCTCCAGGGAGATCCGGAGAAGTTGGAAACAATGAACGCCCCTACCACTCGGTCCGACTTCCAGCCTTCCCAGAAGAATTCCCTCTGCCACACTCCGGATGAACCTCTCTCTCTCTCCTTCACTCCGTTCCACCTCATCCGGCTCTCTTCCTTCCAGGGTTTATTTATGCCTCTGGAGAAGCAACGCCCGGGGGCATCTTCGCTGCGTTGTTCGTGACCGACGGAATCCACATCTTTTGCTCTCCTACCGTCGCTTTCTCATCTTCTCTACGAATGCAATTTCTTTTTGTTCATATCTTCACTGTCTAAATTTGCTTCATTCGTCAACTATCATATCTTCTCTTACCCTTATCAGTAGTCTTATCCTCTCGGACCATGAGAGAATGCACATTTTGCATAAGGTTACGGTTCTGGCTTATGGAATTCGCCGATTATATCCATCTGATTGCTCTGTTCAATTGCTACCTGTTCCTCGACCTAGACTGCTTTCGGTATGAACGTGTGTCGTTCTTGTTAACAGATACAAAGGTTTTGTTCAACAGAATTTTTATTGCTGTGATCCCGCACTCAAAGGTAGGAAGAGTTTGTCTTGTTCAAGTGCAGTCTATATTAAACCAAAATACATTTCGTAGGGCGCCGATAATCGAACGTCAATTATCCGAACATCGTATAAAAAAGCAAAATTTCGAATTAAAGATTTTACAGCAAAACAAAACGTCGATCAAATTGAGTTCATTTATATTCTAAATATTTGTTTTGTTATTCGATCTATGTCCTTCCTTGATTTATTAGTGTAGTAGACACTTGTGTGTGCTTTTTAACATTTCGTATTCAGTATCGTGGTGACTTGATGTAATTTATTCTCCTGCATTGGCAGCGAGATCCCAACAGTACTTCAAATGGAATTCTGTGATTTAATTTAGTCCACATTTTCGATGCACAGCTATCGATGACCTTATCCAATGACAATGCTATATAAAATATTTATTCTTGCGCGTATGCCGTTCAATGATCAAGCGAAATGCAAATCTATGATAATTTCTACAACTAACATAGGATTATATACGTGAATTTGAAATTTTAAATGTTTTATTATCATTTAATTTCATCAATCTTAGCGTATGACGGTATAAAAGAGTCGATTGGCATCTTTATTTTTAAATTTTACGAGTCAATATCATGAAGTTAAATGGGAATATTTCTAAGGCACCGCCGACAAGTCATACGAATGGAATGCTTCCTGCGCGACCTATAAATGGTTCCGTACCGAACCACTTCGCATGCAGTTGTCCGCTCACTAGCCGAGGCGTCGATGCGTCGTTCGGTCATTAAAACGCGCACTCCTTGTCGGAAAAGTGAAAGTCACCGTGACTCCATTCATAAAACGTTGAAAGTTGAACGTCAGCAGGTTCTTCCCACGCTGAACATACTGATTCTAAACACGAGCGATAGTCTCCCTCTATCGCGCCCGCGTTTTTAACGGTAATTAAAACAAAGGCAGTACTGACTGCTGAAACCTCTTTTATTCGATGCCTCTGCGGCCAAAATTAAGTTCCCATATCGGGAGGTTCACTTCCAATTTATGTATTTCTCAATTATGAACACTTCGATTCGTACTCCCCTATCTCTCTCTCTGTGGAGACCGAATCGGCCGTCCTTCATTTGTTTTATAATTCCATTCCCACATTTTCGGTCTATTGGAACGGAAGTGAAACATCGTCTTCCAGCTCCCTTTTCTATCTCACGTTCACCTCCACGTCCGATCTCCGCCACCTCTCCCTACCCCACTTCTAGTCTCTCCGCCTTAACTCCTTACTCAACTCTCTCCCTACTCCATCCGCCTACTCTTTACCGACCATTTAAGAACGGACACGCAATCTTTCATTCGTTCCCCGCAGCCATGCCCAGTCCAAATGCTTTTTTTCCGTTTCGCTTAAATTTTCTTTTTGAGTATCCCTCCCATTTTCTCTTGCTCTCTTCCTGTAACTCTCCTCCCCCCTCCTATTTTCCTCCTCTCTCCTATTTCACTCCATCCCATATTCTTTTGCCCCCTCCCTCCCCAATTCCTCTCCCCACTCCCTCCCAAATTCCTCTCCCCACTCCCTCCCAAATTCCTCTCCCCACTCCTCTTTCCTCAACTATTCCTCTCCTCTTCTCTCCCATATCATTTTCTCCCCTATTCCTCTCCCCCTCCTTCCCATATTACTCTCCTCTTCCTCTCTCCCCGTGTATTCCTCTCTCCATCTTCCCTCTTCTGTTCCCTCCTCACTCTCTCTCTCTCTCCTTCATTCCTTTCACTCCTCTCCTCTCTATCCCTCATTCCTTTCCCTCCCATCCTTTTTTCCCCCCTCTATTCCTCTATAACCTCCTCCTCTATCTCCACTCTATCCCTTGAGGCTTTTTCTCCTCCTCCTCGCGAGAACTCAACTCTCAAAGCATACAAGATAATGAGTGAGATTGTTGTATAAATTTGCCCTGAAGGTGGTGCCCAATCTCCGGTGATGAGAGAGGGAGTGGGAGGGAGTTGTAGAGTGGAGGAGGATATTAAGGGAGGAAACGGAATGAGGTGGCAACGGCATCGTCGGTAAAAAGGCTGAATAAATAAATGAAAACACGCAGAGGAAATACGCGAATTAAAAAAAGAATGTTATCGTCGGGCAGTGTGTAAACTTATAGGCGCAACTCAAATAAACGAAAGGAATCGCGAATGAATATTTATGGCGTTATTTTTTTCTGGCCATTCGAATCGAGTTCGATTGCGGTCAGCTCTCTCTCACTCTCTGGAACTCTTCAGATGCTCTCAGCCCGAGGAAATAGACCTACGTAAAATATATTTGACGCGCTGCTGTTGGTTTTAATTGGAAGGACGCGACTGCTGGGGATAGCAGGATTTAACCCTTGAGCTTTTATGGTATGAAGGTTCAGTCTGATGCGTTTGCTTAAAAATCATACGCTCAGTTCTCAATTTTAATTCAATTACAGACACTTATGTAAATTTTCAACTCCGGGTTGATGATCAGTTCCAATGAAAATATATTTGTTTCGCTGCTTTATTTGTAAGTTTTCGTAGTGAAATAATAAATTTCGATTCCGAGAAAACTAATTTTGCCGCATAAATGTTGCAGTGTTATGTAATTTTAATTTTATTTCCGCCCATTTTGATAGTGAGAGATTATGTAAGTTCTTTCACCTCTCAATGATTGAAGTACGACTTGTATTTTAGAATTTTCAAATCACACAAGCAGCTCTTGCAACCATGAAACGAGAAGACAGCCTATAAAATTTTATGCAAGCAATAAGCTGGGCTAGCCTATCCCATTGAATAAAAATGTTAGTTTCCTTAACGACAAAAATAGATAAAACAATATCAAATATCTATTGATTGAAAAATCGGCGTATATCGCTAACAATATAGCAAATAGTACAACATGAATTTGAACCTATTTTTCGAGGTATTATTAAGGATTGTGCGTAGTTAATTAAATTTCCGTCATCGAATGATTTTCACGTTGAGTGTTACAACTTTTGCCGCTATCGGCAGCGGATTAACCACCCCTTCCTTCATCTACTTCACTCAGCTTACTTCATTACGCATATTATTATTTTAAAATATTAGCTCATCAAGATAAATTAAATTTCGAAAGAGATTACTTCCAAATTTAATCAAATTTCGCCTGATAAACTCGATACAGGCAGTAGGATCAAATCCTTCAGCGGGCGAAAGCGATCCTCGTGGTAGTGATTGGATCGAAAACAATTAAAAACTATATTAGACCCCTAATCAAGACTTCAATCTCTCCCCGATATCCTCTCTCCGAAATTGCATCGGTTCGATTATATTCGTGATCTCTCCGGGGAAATCTTTAGTCCATCTCTCCCACTCTCTCCTCTCTCTCTCTTTCTCTCTCACACACACACACACGCACCAAATACCATGAAGCATACAAACATCCCGTCCTGCGCGGAGCATCCTGTGTGTGTGAGAGAGAGAGGGGGGGTGGCAATGGACGAATCTCATTAATTCGTCCAATTTCGACCCACCGTCCATTTCTTCCAATCTCCGTAAATCTTTTCATCTCTGTCCCGAAAGGCGAGAGGTCCGAAAGGCAAATTAAAAACGGAGGTAGCCGCCGCGACAAGGAATTTTAATACGGGGCGGGGGAGTTTTGGTGGGGTATTCCCGAGGTGAGGGACGGGGATGGGAAATGGGAGTTAAGATGGTGGGGTATTTGGGTTGCAGGCGAGGGGGTGGGTGCGTGAGGTCAAGCGATCGAGCGGAAGGTAAATGTGTCGAGGGGTGAAGCAGCAGGGGAAGGGAGAGATATGGGGTTAAAAAAGTGTAGTGAAGGAGTGAGTTCGGACAATTTATAAGGGGCAGAAACAGAACCGTCTTTTCTCTCCACACTCGACGCTTCCGAATGAGAAAAACGTCAAAATGAATAACAGCCGCGTAACGTAATTCGGTTGGTTCGGAAGAGGGCGTTAATATTGGCGCGTTCGGCGACCGATCCAGGAAAAGGGTGTTGGATTTTTTCCGTTTGGTTATCATTAATATTTAGGAAGGAGAAGGTGAAGTGGGAGTTTTTTCATAGAGTGGCGAGATAAGGAGGATACCTACACGGTAGCGATTCTTCGACTGGTATAGATGGTATCGGCGCAAAGGCCGTTAACGCGAATCCTCCTCCAGGGCTT
This sequence comes from Tanypteryx hageni, assembly GCA_028673005.1. Classification (NCBI taxonomy): domain Eukaryota; kingdom Metazoa; phylum Arthropoda; class Insecta; order Odonata; family Petaluridae; genus Tanypteryx; species Tanypteryx hageni. The sequence continues at coordinate 72,504,382 of CM054113.1, forward strand.
ATAATCACTATTATTATTGCGGTAATGGTGTTATAATGGCGGAAGAGGGCAATTCGAGGCTTTTGGATCTTTTCTCTCTGCCGAATGGACAATCACGAGTCCGAGCAGTGATACCGCTTTATTTTCCTTTCGCTCCCTTGTTCCTCGAGCAATCTCGAGATCTTGCGATCGTTTCGATTATATGTATGCTAATCGTGAGATGAGAGAGGCGATATGAGAGATTTTTTTATTTTGTAGAATAGAAGATCTGGTCCCTTGCTTCTGGCGGATGTGTGCACATATTGCATTTTCATGCATTTAAAATGATGCATAGAAGTGTTTGAGATGTGTATGTGATTAAGAAGGACTTACCGATCCAGAAAGAATTGATCATGTTCCGTCAGTTGTATTAAGAAAATTTTAATTGACAATTTAAACATTAAAAAGGAGAATACAAAAATTTGAACTCTGTTCTATAGTATTTCTTATTACTTGATAGATTCAAGAAGCTATGGGTTATATGTATTATCTTACGTGAATAAATGGATTATGAATAATTAACCTTCCATTATTTCGGTGGGACGTATTACATCCCACTTTATATTTTCATCAAATTCATTTTAATTAATTAATAATAGGTAATAATAATTAATTGCAGATGAATTTAATTAGTTATAAAATAGAAATACATTGAGAACTGATCGGCGTGCAATATGTAAGCAGTGTAAAAAGAAAAAGTAAGCATACAACATAAACTTCTGCGCTCTAATAGATAAACTAAATATTGAGAAGGGGTGCAAGCATACCCCACGCACTAGCGGAAGATTAAATTCCTCTTTAACGCAAACGTTTCCCTGGCTAATGTAGACATCTCATTCTAGTTTAAAATCGGGGGTAAGCGTACCCTTGAGGGTAGGTGCAGAATTTTGAATGGGTACGCGAAAAAAGTATGTACTACATATAACATTTTTTTCTCTTCAACTTTCATGCATGACTTCGGAATCAAAATATACGAATAGCATTATAAACGGTGCTGTAAACACTTATTACTTACTCGATAATTGACATAGAAAAATTATTTCAAGTAAGCAGAAAGTACAAGGTGTAAAGAGGTGGTGTGCAGCCAATTTGGCCGTTTTGGTAAACCTACAAGAAACTGAAATTCATCTTACCATATTTTAATTAGGTATTTAAATTTATAAATATGATTTATTTATTTTAATTATAGTTTATTATCACTTAAAATATACTAAGAGGTACGCGACATGTTTAAAAGTGCCCGAAGAGGTATATCAGCAAAAAAGATCAAAGATTCCTGGCCTAGTCGAACTGATAGAGATTTTATAAATATGACGAACATAGTATCGTAATATTTCTTCTAAAAATGCACAATATTTTCCTCGAAACGAAAATCTTGAAGTACTTCTAGGACTAGCAAGTGGTACGTGTAATTCACCACGTTCCCCCTTTCATCCTCTGTCCCTCTCTCCCGTTCCCTTTCCCCCATCGGGTACTATCTCTCCCTCCGACCAATCTCCTCCGAGGAGGGCACAATAGGGACTGTCCATTGGTCGATTTTCGTTGCCGGCGTGCGGGTGTCCCAAGAAGGGTACTGCTCGCGGAGACCGCCTTTTACTCCCACGCCGACGCCGACGCCCCGAGGGGTGGGGAGAATGAGGGAGATATCCCTTCGCGCGCAGATGCGGGGGAGGTGGGCGTGTCCTCTTTCTCTTTCCTTCCACCCTCCTCCACCCATCCCACCCTCGTCCACACATCCCACCCCTTCCCCGTGGCTGCTGCGTGTGTCTGTGAATGCGCGAAGGAGAACGAGGACGCCACACCATTCCGCCACTGGCGCCCTCTTAAGCGCCTGTCGCGGCTTCCTGGGAGGGAGAGAAAATGGTGAAGGGAGGATAAGAAAGTAGGGGGTGTGTGGGGGCGGCTCCTCCTATGCGTCGTTCGGAAGGCGCAATAGGCGGCATCCCTCCCTGAAAAGGGAATGAATGCTATTGCGTAGGCGGGGCGTGCCAATCCACCCCGGCGGCCTTAATCGACCTGAGGAGTGGTCGAGGAGAGGAATGTAAGGATTTGGCTCGCTTGCCCGGTGAATGCGAAATGCGTTCTGGCGCGGCGGTTTGGCAAATGAGAGGAGGGCGTAGCTAGTCCGGGTAGTTAGGTGCATGTTAAGCAAATTCTCGAAGCTCGCTTGTGTAAAAAATAAACTCAAATAGCATCAGTGGCCCGTTTATAACGCTCTCCTGAATAGGAAATTCGTCCCATTTTCTTGTTAATCGGAATGAGAAATACATTTATCTTAAGATCTTTGTACATATTTAATGTACTTAGATACTACTAATAATTCATGTAAAAATGAAAGCATCTCGGTATATTAAATTAAGTTTTTCCTGTGATAATAATTTTTTCTCTAAAAAAGCCAAAAATTTATGTTTTTATGCTCTAGTTTCTTACAGCTGATAAAATGTCTCAGGTCCTAGGCCAGGCATTAAACTTAATTTTCGTAAGATTTCTATGATCTTGTGGTCATCGTGAGTTGTAGTAAAAGTTATCAAACTCACTGTCAAAAATGGCCGAGAAAGTCGATCATTTCAGGTTGATAAATTTTAGTTCCAGTGCCAAAATATGTTAAGAAAGGGTTTTATCCGTGAGCGGAGGAAGCTGTGTGGCGTTCTCTGTCCAATCGTCTTTGAAGAGGAAAGACAAAGTTGGCAATCCTGGAGGTCGATAAAATGAAAATGACCCTAAGAAATTAGGTATACGCTTATAATAGGAAATTGCTTTCAAATTGAAATTTGACTATATCTGGAAAAGGGATGTTTTTCATGTTTATGCATCTTAATTGCCTGAGAGGTATAGTATTACATAATTATAGGGTTCTATTAATTTATAGTGTGGATAAGTTTTTACACAACTTTTTTCTTAGGCGAATCATACAAAATTAGGCTCGAAATTCGAACGAAATCTTAATTAATGAATTTTTGTAAATCGAAACAAATCTCGACTCAATTAATATTTTTTAGCAAGAGTGGAAGTTTTAACGAATTTAGATCGAGATTCTCGTATTTATAAGCGCACGAACAAACCAAATAAAGAAGTTTAAGGTTTCAAAATATCGAACTCGCCGAAATGGCGACTGTTTGGAGCCATTTTATAGACGCCACCATGCCCATACCCGGCTCTAGTAAATTAAAATGCACCGCAGTCAAAGATGTTGCTGGTGGTTGTCATTTTAATTATTTATTTTCTTGCTTGTTACTCCTGCACCTGCACAATGTATTACATCGGAAGTCTTCCTCACTTGAATGTAGTCTCATGGTAGCGCCTTCATTTACGTAGATGGATTTCCCTAAGTGCGCATTGGTCTGAGACAATGATAAATCTACATTGGGGTTGTCAACCTTTTCTTGCTGGCGTACCCCCCAAAGCATTTTGCTAACGATCGCGAACACCTTAGAGCATTTTTAATGGTCTCCTGCCCTCAAGTACATTTTCAAGTGATATTGAAATAAATAACATTTGTATGAAGATAGATGATCTATGCTTAAAACGTTAAATTTTTCATTTTCGGCGTTTTTAGGTTGGTTTCCAAAGGAAACTTACAATTAGCCTTATACAATGGTTCGAGACCCGTGTTTTTAGCAACTATATTTTTTAAATTTATCATTTTGATATTTAAATTTAGCATTTTGGAGCAAAAAATTCCAATTTTAGCATTTATTTAGCATTTTTATTATGAATCACGAATTAAACGACAGCATCGTACATTTTTCAATGGAGCTTTCCTTTAAATTTGTACGTCGATCAGTTACAACTAAATAGTATATGCTGAAGTATCTTTCCACGTCAACACTATTGACTGGGCACCATATTGATTTCATTGCTGCTTTTCCAAATTCTTCATACTTTATTTTAATGGCCAACAATAACTGAAGAATGTTAGGTTTTGAGGCACATTTTATGTTGGAAATCATTTGATCAAAAAATGTTTGTACCCTTCATTACATTCGATTTCCGTCAATTTGGAAAAAAGATATTTTTCTAAATAATGTCAATGTTTGCTCTACATTAAACGAGCATTTGCTCCCAGCTACTGAAGCGTTAAACAGCTCACTTAAAGCCTCATAGAATGTTTGTTGGATCCTTCTTTAAATGAGCATCTAATTTTGAAATGCATTTCGCAGCTGTTGACTTCAGAATGCTATATAAATATATTTAATTTTCTTGCACATTACTTAGTAATTCTGAAGTTTCTGCTGGGAAAATACAATCTACATTATTTTGTAGGCCATTTTTAATACAATTGATTTCTTCCCACAATAAGTGAGCATATGGATAATTAGATCCTTCTAATGAATCCAATAAAGAAATTAATTTGTCACAAATTTCACTTACATATTTACATTCAATCCTTATTGATGGATCCAACTCTTACATTTCTATTATTTTTCTGTTGTAGCATTCATACTATCAGAATTTTTGAAGAAATCAAATAATGAATCCAAATATTTATCTAAATATTTCACCGAGCGAAACCATAACTTCCAACTGGGCTTGGAAATAATTTTGCAGAAAGATGTGGATAAAATGTTTCCAAAAATTTTATATTCTTAGATTTCATTTTTCTTGAGTTCAAAAAAACCATTTTCATTTTGATTATTACTTCATTGAGAGTTTTTAATTCCTTCATAAAAATATTTCCTACTGAACTAATTTTGAGTGCCCAACACTGTAAATGTAAAATTAGATTTCCTATTAAAACTTTGAAACTATTAAAGCAAGATATCATATATGGTGCTGAATCAGAAACAAGCCCTAACACATTTGTATAAGAAATATCATACTCTTTTAAAGTGTCGAAAATAGCTTGACAGCAGGTGCTGGCATTCAGTCTCTAAAAAATTACAAGATGCTCAATATTCTTTTTGTTCATAAGATGGCAACAGTGTTTTAAATAAAACCGAAAATACACAGCGTCCATTTTTATCTGACGTTTCATCTACTACTATCACCATTGGTTTATCTTTGACATTTTGTTTGATTTCTGCTTTAATGTTTGCTCCGCAAATTGGCAAATATTCCCTCCTTAAACGGTGCACACATGGTAGATCCCCAGAACCTTGTACATATTTGTTGAAATATTGTTGCACTGCAGGATCATCCAATTCTTTCAGAGGAATGTTTGATTTGAGGCACATTAATACTGTCTTGAATAAAGATGGACTTGTTCTCCTTCACATGCTTCTTGGCATCTAAAATCCCAGTTATTGTTGACTGGCGACTGTGAGATTGGCTGGTGAAAGGTTTCGATAGTCAGTTAAGGAGATTTACACTTTTGATATGTTTGTCCAGATTGCCCTTCTTCTTCCAGTCTAGTCGACAATTACAATGTTTGCACGTCAAAATGTTCTCAGCATTTATGTAAAAGCCTTCTACTTCGAATTTAGCCGCTCTCTCACGAATATCAATTTGCGTTCGCCCCATGATGTTAGGATTACTAGAAAAATAAATAATTACATATTATTTTTATTGAATAAAATTTGAATGAGCAACTATTTAATAATCTTTATTTACACAATGAAATCACGAGTGTGGTTATTATTCGGAAAACATACCTTACATGTGATAACTCACCTTAAATGTGATACGTAACATACCGATTACGTGAAAAATTGCAGGAATCGGAATAAAATATAAGATTGTTCATATAAAAGGTTTTTAACCACCAACAATAACGGATAACGACACGAGCAGCAGGCCAAGCACGCTAAGGCCGGGCGCACACTGATAGAGCGAAACAAGGAGAAAGTCGAGCTACAAAGAAGCCAAAACTCGAGTGGATTCTTTTGTCTCTCTCTCTCTCTCTCATTCATGCTAGCAAACATTCGACCGCGTCAAATGGTCGATTCGACAGAAAATTCTATGGTAGATGCGACGAGATACTGTTTACCTTATAGAATAATTAATTTATGGTTTATGTCAAATTAAGTACTTACCTTTATAGAAAAGGAAATATTTTAAGTATTTCGCATTTTTTATACGAATTCTTAATTTTCGGATTAATATCGCATTTATTTCGCATCTATCGCAAAGTGCGAAAAACACGGGTCTCTAGCAATGGTCCTGTCTTTATGTGTGTGTCCCCTACTAACAACTTTTGTATCAATGGACCGATTTTCATGAAAATTGGTATGAGGCTCCTGCTGCCAGGGCCCACCTCCGGGCTATGTTTTATTTGCGGCAATGGACAGCAGATCCATACATATTATGAACTGTAACATTTATTCAATTCGTTTGTTTCAAAAATACATGCAAAATATAATGTCGGAAAGATATTTTGACATTGCTTTTAGTATTTTAAACCTGATAATGCTCTATCAATTTGTTTTCCAATTTTTCTCTATCTTGGATAAACCATGAATTACAATATAATATATAATATGGTATGAGAATTCCTTGGAATGACTAACACATACTGGAACATTTTCTGACAATATAAGTAATCGATTCAGGACGTCAACCAGCCTGCATTAGTCCCGGTTTGGACTTCTTGTTTATAAAGTTATTATTAGTCGTAGCATCGCAACTTTTGATTCCGAAGTCATGCACGATAGATGAACTAAGAAGAAAAATTATAAACTTAAACACTTTCGCGTACACCTTCAAAACTCTTGACGTTCCTCCGGTTGAAAATTCCAGATCTACATTTATAAAATTGATGCCCTTGTGTCACTGTTGAAAATCGAAGTTCAGTCAATATGGGGTGAATAGATGAGAAACCAATTTAAAAATAGTCCATTTGCAAGTTACATGTAATACTATTTACGTACTGCAACTGCAACCGTTGGCTACAGATAAGGATATGGAGTCTGATTAGAAATCCGAATTTTGATTCGGTTATTATAAATTCGCGTATTACTTCACTATATATTATAAGAAATGTTTTCTAATCAAAATTTCGTTATAAAATAGTAAAGTTATAGAAATATGGAGGCTAGATGTTAAATATGATATACCTCTTGGAATTCTGCTTACCTAGGTTAGCCCTTAAGATTTTAGTTCGGTTATTCTAAATTCGCCTATTACTTCACTATATATTATAAGAAATGTTTTCTAATCAAAATTTCGTTCTAAAATAGTAAAGTTATAGAAATATGGAGGCCAGATCTTTTCAGTACCTTGACTTATAGATCTGGAGGACTCTGTGTCAGCGTTTGTTTTAATAGGGGCTGTCCTTCGCATTGCGTTCCGTTAGCCGATCGCGCACGATGTTAAAAGGCGGTATGCTCCGTTATGACATCAGCAGTTATTCCCACTACAAAATTCATGGCTAAGTGTTTACTTGCTTTCACTAAAAAGTGGAACATCCCACAAAGAAACCATCGTCTGTATTTTATTGCCGGAGTGACTGTCGGCCTATATGCCAGAATGAAAAATTATCTTTGATACTTGGCTGTTCTTTACAAGTGTGGCCGTTTAAGTCCGTTGTTATCAGTCTTCATTATTTAGTCTGTGAGAAAATAATTATTTTTTTACAATTAAGGGCTTTCGTTCCACTCAAATTACTTATATTATACCTCGTCATTACTTCGCTTTATGCGGGAAAAGCGGAAGGATCAGGGGAAAAAAGAATAACAGGATTGGATTATTGGAGGAGTTCATCTGTTTTCTTCTTAGTTTTTATAGTCGATGTTCAATTTTTATGTAAAGCTTAGTTTCATTTAACATACAACGCAGTATTCCGTTCCTTGTAAAGCTTCGTTTCCATTTACCTACTGATTAAATGCAGCTATATTATTGAAAATGTATGGTATGAACACAATTTGTTTAAAAATCGAAAAAATCAAATAATTGGTAATTTGAATATTTTACCTTTTCGTCCAACGCGGTCTTAATGACTGCGAGCGACCTCTTGCGTTACAAAATACAGTGATACCTCTCAAGGGTTGACGCCGGAATTTCCCAGTATGTTTGTACCTACACGGAGCGTGTTGCGCATATGAGCTCCTAAGTCATTTCCGTCATAAATATGCAGTAGGGTGTAGTGGTTAGGACGCTGGCTGCTACTCGTCTGCCGCTTGAAAAGGCAGCGGGCATGAGTCCTGCGCAAGTAGAATTTTTTCCAAGGTCGCCCGGCCCCCTGTTTGTGTGGTTTGAGGACACCTCGCAAATTCAGCGTTCCGTCCTTCGGAAGGGACGTTAAGCCGTTGGCCCCCTTGGTGTTCTTCGTTAAGAGTAGGCTAATGCCGGCACCAAGTTTCTCTTCTTCCTTGTTATCCAGCTATTTATTGCACTACCTCTTAGATAACCATTGCGCGTAGGCAAGAGGTGAATCAGCTGGGAACATACATTAGTATGTGACCTAATAGAAACACAAATATGCAGAAAAAATTTTACTGTCATATTTCTCGCTCAAATTAGTTTCTCAACAACAGATGCGCATGCCGTCGAAGATTTTTGTTATATTGTATCCGTGTAGTCTTGGGAGAGAATAGAATTTTTTGTACACGTTATGATCTTTTCAATTATGAACAATTCGCTCAGGGTCGCAACAAATGAAGGAGAATCCACTAACTGTGGTCAGTTTATTTCCTGGATTTATGAATCTGCAAAAAGGATAAAAGCTACCGAACTATAAAGTAATGTAACACAATATGGAAGCTAGAAGTGACTAAGTGATAAGCAGTTTCGTTAAGAAAGGCGGAAAACTGAGTTGAGTAAGTTACGCTAAATACAAAGAAATGGTGGGGAGATAATTATTATATAAGTAAATGGGCCTCTTTTGAGTCACGAAACATCGTAATGTTTTAAATTCCCTCTAAAGTGGACGCTGTGATAATTTTCTTATGCTAACACATGCTCGCCGCTGATTCTCCATTATAAGAGAAAAACAACCGCAGCAAGTTTTACGAGCTTCATGCGCCGTGGCAAACTCCGAATATGTCAAAAATAAAAGGCCCAAATAAGCATAAATATTACATCAACCTGTGTGTATAATTATTATTTGCCACAATGTGGATTTTTCGCTAAACAGGTTCGCTCGAAAAGAAAACGAAAAGAGCTAGGATCCGAATAAAATTGCCTTTTTAGTACGCTAGTACGAATGAAATGTATTTATTCTGCCTCACTGACAGCGTAATGAACTCTGTCATGCAACCGCCAGCGTGCCCGGTTGGTCCTGAATATTATTTTTTTATTTCGGTGTTATAAAAGACGGGAAAATTTAGAGATGTTCATTAACTCAAAACTTGGCGAAGATGAAATGATAGCTTCCACGTGATGGTTCATTATATTTTGTAATCTGTAAATTTATGCAATATTGTTCCTTAGGCTTTGAAAGTTGTCCATGAACGCTTTAAAAGTTATTTCTCTTATTAAAATTTCGCTTTGTGTGCATAATTACCAAGGCTGAAGTATAGCCAGAATGAATCTGATTCTATTCAAACCTCTAAACTCTAAAGGTAATAACTGGAAAAACTTATAGTTAAAGGTATTCGTTTAACGTTTGAGTATGCACGTAAATATATCTACTTCGACTCATCGAAAATTCGAGTTAAGGAGGTTTGACTGAATTACCTAGTTTTATAAAACAAACCGCGCTAACTATGGGTAGTTTAGGCCACTGCTTACGGACAGCTTAAGGAATTTGTTGAACATGACCTGTTTCGCCTCTTAACTGCCCGTAGATCATTTACCTATACTTGAAGTTGTTGATTCGTTTTTCGTGGGAGGGAATAACCCAAGGAACTTAAGTGGGCGAAAATTCTTCAACTTCTCAACGGAGTCTGTTTTCGTCTAACAGGACCGTAGCCACCCACGGTATGCAAATGTAGACGTCTAATCTCCTGGAATTATTTCTCCACCACATATGTTCTTTTTTTGGCGGCCTTCCCCATCTCATTTACTCCTTAAAATTTTTTGGTAGCTTTGTAGTCGCTGAAGAACCGGTCCCTATTCCTGGATCCAGTCCAAAATAAAAATACTTGACTTCAAACTGTCTCGCATGTATACACCCATGCCGAGAGCGTTAATATATTTGGGTTTTACCGAATAATCTTATAATTTTCAACTCCCTAAATTAAAACCGCCCAATTTCTTCCACTCTCAGGGGGAAACGTCAATTCATTTGTGAAAACTCGGGTCATTTGAATAATAGACAGGACGGTATAACATTCTGCGACAAGAAGATGGACATTATCGTACGTCGTCGTTTATCTGCTGCAGTAAAATATCCTAGTTTAAACAAGCGCTCGGTTTTGGTAGTATTGAAAAATCCTGTTTCGAAGGTGTGATGATTTTTTTACATTTGACAAGGCTCAAGGGCCAATGCATTTTAGGCTTTTCTGCCTGCGTGAAAAAGTGACAGGAGTTTTTGAAATGGTAAAACAAAGACAAATTCCTAGAATAAATATTTTAAAAGTAAGTTCCTCTTTATTTATTCCACAAGATTTTATAGAATTTCTCTCAGGCTATACTAAAACATTCTAAATGCATTTAACTGTGCGATTAAGTTCATCAAGCTCTCCGAGGATGATATTCTGTTTGTAGTTGAGCATTAAATAAACCGACTATTATGTAATATTTTTTAATCTAGATCAAGCCTGCGGCCCGAAAGCGAATTGTTGTCTCAACTAATTCGTTGGAGATTTTATATAAATGCTTTACTCTTGTGAATAGGAGACAAGATTTTTTCTTATTTATTGAGGCAAAATAGAAAAGGAATTTTAAATTATCTTTATTTTTTGCAAAACACACAGTTAATCTACCAGGAAAGTTTATTTTTTCAACTCTGGGCCTCATTAAGTAAATGTAATCCTATGGCTGCCCTTCCATTACATTCATTGCTTTAATGCGGTCCTGATGCCTCTTCCAGTTTGACATGCCAGATCTACATCGTTTTAAAAATAATTGAATTTAAAACTACAGTCGTTATCCTGAAACTATTAAAATTTACTCGTCACACAACCACGTAATATAGATGGGGAAGAACGTGATCTTTCAAATGAAAACATCTTGTTATTTTATGGTTGAAAATAAATAACTTTCTCGGCGCCAGTACGAACAGTTTTCTTGTGCTTTAAAACTCAATTTTACTTCGGACTCGCGGAGAATCAAGCGTCTCTACACGAGCATTATTTACATCTAAATTTTAGGGTACGAGTAAGAGGGAAAAAACTTGGGGGTTATAAAAATTGTCATACTTCGATGTACCGGGAAGTCTATTCTTGCTTTCTAAAATAATCGCGAAAACTAAGGAAAGACTCGATGCATTTGTATGTTTGCGTTTTCACTGATGTCTTCGGCCGCGATAACAAGACAAGTTCAGATTGCTCGTCTTATTTCATAAAAACGTCGTCCCGTAATCGTGCTGGTACTGACTTTTCAAAACTACCCGCCGTGCCCTCTGAAACTTTTAATGTAATTACTTTGAGAAAAATTCCAAAATTTCATTAGGTGACCTATTCGTCTATGCCCTATGCCCATCTCTTTAATTTAGTTGAGCAGTATAGAATAGGAGATACGCTTTGCATGAAAAAATTTCTCAAATTTCGCTCTCCGAAGCGAAACGAGTTTATAGTACTTATTTAAAATGGCCTCCGGATAGGTTTAATGTCAAGTTTTATTGTATTTAAGGGTAAAGGTGATTGCCCGTGCGTCCGGCCACCTGTCACAGCTGCAGAGATACAATACACCCGCACATTCGTCCAAAAGGAAATCTTTTAGAAGGATCACACTCACGCGAAAGGTTTTAATTGCGCCCGAATCTTTTATTTTATTTTTTTTGCCGATCGAGATTCGAAAAACATGATGGAAAAATAATGACGGAAGTCGACCTTGCTTAAAAGTCGTCGTCGTCCCTTTTTCGAGTCGGGATACGCTCCACCCACTACTCAAGGGGCGCGGTCGAGCAAGAACGAATTCTCTCCGTCACGTTTTTTATTTTTTTCACCGGCGAATCTTAATTGACGGACCGAAAGCCTTCTAAATGTGCGCATTATAAAGCGATCTTTATAGCGCTCCAATTTCGTAGAAGGTGGTTTAATTTTTCCCGTTTTTACGGCGCGTCGCCCGGGCCGGAAAAGATGCAATAGGAAGAAGAATAGGGAGAGAGTGGTAAAGGAAGGATGGGAGTGATAAATTATCGCAGGGCTATAATGATTCGTTTGGTAGATGCAGCGGTCACGCTTTCGCTCTCATGCATTTTTGGCTCCGGAGTCTCTTCCGGGAAACAATCCAGACCGGGCTACAAAGGAGGTAGGGTGGATGGGTTGGGTCGGGAGGAAGGTAAAAACCACCTTGCGCGGGCAGTGAGGACTGACAAATGGGTCCGGACCGTTTTAAGGGCGGTCAGACCGGAGAAAGAGAGTAAAAGAAAATCAAATCTGCCAGTGTGGGACGTGTCCCTAATTTGTGGTCTTGGAACACGGTCTTGGATTTGCATCGCAGGGGTGAATGTCTCTTTTTTTACTACGCGTACCTTACTATATAGCGTCCTCTTCTTTCTCTCTCGCACATTAAATCTTCTTGCCTTTATCCTATTCGGTCTCGCAGTTTAATTATTTCTCCTCCTTAACCTTTCTCTCTTCCTTTCTCTCTCTTTCTCCTCCGTCTTTAACCTTCTTCCTTTCTCCATCTACCTCCTAATTTCTCCCTCATTTCTCCTTCCTCTACCTTTCTCCTACATTTTCCCCTACATCTTTCCCCTTCCTTCCTTCCTTTGTCTCGTTTATCTCCTTCCTCATTTTAACTTGTTTCTTCCTCTGCTTTTCCCGCTTCCCTCGCTCTTACACTCATCTCTTGCTTTTTCTCAATCTTTTGTTCCGAAGGAATTCATCCTCTTCCTTTTTGGTCATAGTTTATATTTTTATTTCCTTTGGGAGGAGCGATCACTTTTTTATCGAAACTTAAAGCTATATGCATTCAGGTACAACATGCTCTCTCTCCGGTATTCGTAAAAAATGTTGGGAAAACCAGATACGCATTTAGGATACAAAGCAGCCGTCATCAGCGGTGGTTCACCGGCAATAAATTTTTAGAACCTAATATCGGTGAATGGATTTTCCAACATTTTTATGGCTTTTGGGGAGACATAATATTTCAGTTTGATTTAAGACAAAAGGTGGGTTCGATAATCCTCTCGAATATAAATTTCCTAATACGAAACTTTCGTAGTTTGATTCTCATAATTATCAACGTGATAAAGCATTTCATTTGAATTTTCTGAGGTTTTGCATAATCGAAAAAACGAACATAGTCGATAAGGTACCGTAGAAAGAATTCTCGGAATAAGAAAATATCCGATTCAGCATAGCTAGTTGTTGTGTCCGTGGCTGAATGAGGATTTCAGTCGACTGTCTTGGCATCGGTTTTTGCCGCGGAACAAAAGGAGAATTGATGAGAGGGAGGAAGGGAGAGAAAGCGCGGAGTGGGTTGTTAGATTCAGGGGAAAAAAGAATAACGCACAAAGGAAAATAAATGAATGGCAATGCATTTCCTCTCGCGCGAGTGAGCGTTAAGGTCGTAGGTGTAATGTCCGGGGGTGGCGCTGCACCTCACCTGCTCTGTCACCGGTGCAAGCTAATCTATTTATCCCGTCCTGTTTAGTACCTCTAATCGATTCGGGGAAAATCGATGCGTCATTTACCCCGATACACATAAGAGCGGTCGTTTACTGTTCCCAACGTGGCGGCGTACGTCGCTTTATGTTGTATGACACGGAAATTCCTACTATTTTGGAAATTTGTCGCTGTCTAATATTTAGAAACTGTCTCTTTTACTACCGTTGGTGTAATAGGTTAATTGTTACTATGTTGAGTTGCTTGAAGAATTAAGAAAGAGACCCTCATTGAATGTAAAATCAAATTTTTAGTTTAGGCATCGGTGAAAATATTAAATAGTAAATAATAGTTCTAACATCGAAATTAAGCTTCCTGCCGATTCTTAAATAAATATTATTAGATAGTGATGATGAGATATTTATCTTTCCAACTGATTTTGCATGCAATTTACAATAGAACAAATAGCCTCATTTTTATAGTGTTACTAACAGATTGTCAGCACACAACAAAAATATTTACCTCAAATCAAAAATTTAATTATCGGGTGTAATTCACTGAGGAAGCTGATGAATTGTGAAACTGCGTAATAGGATGCGGGCGCTTACAATTAATACAGGTAGTTTAAACTTTTTTGTGAAATTATTAAGAGTTTAAACTCTACGTGTGTTATTTATATACGTGCCCCCATACCCTGAATCCTCGTGCTCACCTTCCGGATGAAATCCTATTGATGATGAAGATAAATCCATCAGCAATAAAACGATTCGACAAACCAGTCCGCATTACGTATACAAAGCAGCCGTCCTCTGTGGCGGCTCGCCTTTACCTGACTCGGTGTATTGAAGCTATCTTGATCATATATATATTACAAAAATTCTGATGCGTCAAATATTACGAGATATTCGTATAAAGAAAGCCTCCAAAATGACAAACTCACGGAGACGGCAAACGATAGGTCTTTCAGACCGTTTTTCCATGGACTGGGACTGGGAATAAGATCGACTTCGGCTTACGGTGTCAGTGGCTGATATGTGTAACTCTTCTGGTTATAAAATAATTTGGCAAATCATTTATGCATTCAGCTGCACGTTTCACGGCCTCTGTGGTTTCAAAGTGATCATCACGCAACTACGTCGTAGCTAATATTCTCATCTGTTTTAATCAGACGTTTTATGGCTACGTGATTTACTTACATTATACTATAATGCGTGAGTTACTTATATTATACTATACTGCATCATGCATATCATGAATGAATGAATCTAAATAAGTGAAAAATAACACTATTATTCGAGTACAATATGATTAGTGTTAGCGGTTTTTTCCCCTCATTTTAGTGACTGTGCGCTTTCAGATTGCGAAAGGAGAAGCGACACTTTGTTAAGCATACGGCGATTCTAATAAAAATGACATTTGGAAGACGGAGACAGACGAGCAGAAGATGGTGGGATTGGGGAAGGAATAATGGGAGTTTGAAATCGCAGAAAAAGACGGAGAGATGAGCTGCGGTTTTAGCGACGCTCTCCCACTCCATTCATTTTCTTTTCCTTTTTAGCAATTCAAATGCGCGAGACGTTGATGTCCCATTTATAAATAATCACCCGAGGCTGCCTCCTCCTTTTTCCTCTCCTCCACCCACTTATTTCTCTTCTCCTTCGCGGAGCCCGCCAATCTCCCTCCCCCACCTCCTCCGCCCCCACTGCTAGCTCAGACAATGGCGTCGGGGGCGTGATGCGCCGATGGTGACACTCGGTGGATGCCTGTGGGGGGCGTTGGGTGGGTAGGAAGGGACGGAGGTGGCAAGGGTGAATGAAAGGGGAGGGAGTTGAAAGGGGCAAAGGTTGCAGAATAGGAGGAGAAGGCTAGCACACGGATTAGTTGTAAAAAAGGGCGTTTGGAAGAAATACGACGCATGAGAAATGATTTGCAGGATGGACTGAATGCAACTTTAGATCGTAAGCAGTACAGATTGTTTTTAGTTTTCAAGTGCAGCGACGGTTATTATAATTATAACTCGCTGCTTATAACGTTATTGCGTCAATAAAATTACGTAACTTAATGCATATTTGGAACTTATATCATGATGAACTCGCTTAGAGAAACCTTTCCTTGAATACTAATGGAAATTGAAAGGATAATATAATTTATTTGTCATAAAAAAATAATGTATAGCTGAGAAAGTTTCTTAATATTAAATAGAATAAGCTCAAAAAAATAGATCAGCTAGAGAAATTGAGAATTGGTAGAAAATATGAGAAGGTGACTCAACTTAATTAAATATTCCTAAGAGACTGATCCTTCTGTTTTATCTCTTGTTAGGTTTTAGAATTCTCCAATTGAGGCCTTTTACGTCATCCCCTCATAAACTTTTTCATGTAATAAACCCATTATTCCTATTTTCTTTCTGCATATTTGACCCTGCCTAGCATTATCCCTTTTGTGGCTTAAAAAAACTGGGATATGTAATAACGGGTGAGATTAATGCTATCAACGATATTTGTATCAACTTAAATGAAAATAAAACAAAACACGATCGTGATTTTTCTATACTCGGAATCATCACAAGGCGTGGCAGAAAAACTATCACACCATAATGCGTTTGATTGTACGTGATGGGATAAAGGTCGCACGGAGAGATGTCAAGGTCTTATATATCGCATTTCATTCACAGGGGAAAAAAGTCAATTACTTCTGATGCGTCAGAAATATTCGATCTAAGGAATGTCGGCTTACTACCCGATTGCAGAAGTTACTTGAGTGATCACAATAACATATGCTTAAGTCTATTCGGAGATGAACACCAAATCATCGTTGGTATTGGTTTTCTGTTTCCCTGCATCATCTTTTGTTCTTCATATAGCACACGTAACAGTGTGGCAATGTTTTTCAGTGTGGAAACTAATTTAGAATGTTGTTAAGATGTTATAACTATATTGGCATTTAAAGAAAAACTCATACCTGTTTAGCAAAATACATATCGATCGGCACTGGAAATGCTGAAATCCAGAAAAGTGCACTCAGATGCCTAAATAGAATACATGGCCTATTAGCATTTCACCAAGTATTCTCTTAAAATGGCTAAGAAATGGGTAATTGCTGGTGGAATTCTGAAACAACCATTGGAATGTGTGCAGAAATTACGACGTGGATAATACTGAAGGGAAAAGAGAGTGGGAGTGAAGTTTCGAGGGCGTAGGCAGAGGTGGTATGGGAGGAGTGACGGGAAGGTGGGTGGGCGAGGGAGGGGGTGGGATGTGCCTCGGCTGAGCGTGTTTTGGGTCTAAGGTCGCGCCCTCTGCCCCACTCATTCCGGGAACCTCGCCTCCTCTTTTGCCTATAATACTGGGAGTCGGGTCCTCGTCTGTCGCAATGAAGAAGCAGGCGAGGCGGTCTTAAAGCCGTCTTAGATGCCGGCCAAGTTGACGTAAAAAGATTCGTCCGCCATAAATCCCTCGCTGTTGCGGCTGGAGAGAGAGAGACGTCCCAGAATACAATGCTTTCCTATGAGAGGCATCTTTTGTTTCGATGCTGTTTTTTCTAGCGGGATCTGGGAACTATAGCCGTAATGTCACGAGAAAAAAGAAACTCGTTTTGTGGTTCGCCTTGCCATTCTGATGCTGATAATAACATTATAGTTAAATATGTTCGTAATAAATCAAATGAGGAAACTGTTTAACGTCGCTTTAAGTTAAAATGATCACTAAGTCAGCCGGGTATTCTTCACAAATGAAGTTTCCGCCTGCTTCTGCTACAGAGGCACCAACTGTGACATTCGCGCCGCATTCTTTCGGTTTTCCCTATGAATTATTTTCCCAAAGAGAATAGTGAACTAGGACGAATGAATAATAGACGTAAATGATAAGGAATAAAAAAGAGCGGATTGAATGGGATGAATGAAAACGACAGAAGAAGAGAAAACAAGTGAATTGAGGAGGAAAGGTCAAAGCGGAGGGATGTAGTGGAAGAGAATGAAAAGATTGATTGTTTGATGTGGTCTTTATTTAGAGCAAGATTCCACCTAACCCCTCGTCATGAAACATATAATAATACATAAAACATTAGCAATGTAAACACAAGTAACAATAAATATACAAGTATGTGAAAAGAAAAGATGTGAGAGAAAGTGAAGGATAAGATGGAGTACGAAGGAATGAAATATGTGACTTAAATATCAAGGAAATTCTCACTGAAGAACATTTCAGACCTGTTTCTAAGAAGAAAAACTCCTATCTCATATTATTATTGCATATTACTCTGCAATTCGTCAATATGGTGGGTGGCATGGGGGCGTGAAATGCACCAAAACTCCCTAACAATATTATTTCACAGGTTTGACTCGTATTACGATCTGCCCTAGAGAATAACGAGCCTCGACATCGCTCTTTCCTACAGTCGATCTCAAGTATTTTATGGACTTGATCGTGTCTCGCGATACACGAGGGCATGTGAATTATCCCTACGACCCAAGGACGTACTCAGGGAATGTCCGCCCCCCCCCCTTCTGGTGTACAGATATTTGTGGAATCTGCGATAACCACGCTACAAACTTGATACGCTGCCACTTACTGCGTTGAGTTATGAGAACGAAAAACGCTGTAAAAGTTTATATTATTTGAATAGGACTTTTATTTAATCAATTGCTGGAAATTGGTTTTCGGCCTCTGGCCCCCTCTCCCCGAAATAAATTTATGGGTACGTGCATGCTACGACCTACTCAGCTAAACCTTCCGACAAATTCCTCTCGAGAAACTTAAACACCCAATTCAATTTTTTCATAATGAGATATCGCTTTTATTGTGGTCGTACGTTTGTTTTACGAATCTAGGTGCTTTGCGTATAACGTTTTCTAACTCGACGGTGTAGCCTATCTCTTAGGGATCCCGTACCTATGGTTAAAGCATGACCGACCTACTGCGAGGGCATTTTATGTGGCCCGCGATGCCATTATGAAAGCGAACCGTAATATAAAGACAGATAATTTCATATTTGTTGCTTTAAATTATGACCTGATAACCTTTTCCAGTGATTTTATCGGTATAACATTATTTGTTATTGATTTTCACTAACAGGATCCTCGCATTATCTCAATTAACTTCCGATGTGAACCCTAACGTGGCCCGCCGAAGCATTTTCATCTGTTTATGCGGCCCGACTAAGAAGCTGCAACTGTAAAAGGTTTGCCCACCCCTGATCTACGGTCTAACCAGTAATGCGATAGCGCGTTTCTCCGTGCCGTTCCGTACTTTTTACATTAAAGCCGATTTCCAATTGGCTGCACCGCCAAACCAGCGAATATGCATTTCCTTCGCAAGATCACGAAATATAGCGGCTCCTAGATATTTAACAGATTGTGGCAATGAGAAGTCTATTCCATCGATTTTATGCTTGAAATCTATCGCTTGGTTCTCGCCATTCCAAAAATTTATGACAGCATTTACACGGGTTAATTTTTTATAACTACCATTTTTGCACCACGCGGAATTAAGATCATTCTCCAGAGATTAATGGCCATCCTGTTCTTAAAGATCTCTATACCAAGGTGGCCAAACTTGCTTACCCTCAGATCTGCATATTATTATTATTAATTATTATCAATTATTAAAATAAACAATGCAATTTGACTCTAGGCCTGGTGGCAAGGTCAATACAACTTATGATAATATTTCTAAGTTCTAGAGCCGCAAGACACGTTCTGCGCATAAAAATGTATGGATAGTAAACAAAAATTGAATTCAAATCAATACAGAGAGAATTCATGTCCTTTAAACATTCCCAAAACGACTTAATCGCACCGCGTCATTGCATTCTGACGTGATAATCCTTGATACGCCCTTGGGTATAAATGAATAAGAGCCGCACGTTAAGTTAAAAGATACGCATGCGGCTCGCGATCCGCGGTTTGATCACCTCTGCTCGATACACTATGCGGTTAGTCTGTCAGTTTGCGCATACATCAGACCGGCGCTTTAGCGGTGGACGTATTTCGATTCAATTTGGTATTTTGGATTGCATCAAAGACAAAAAATAACGTGCCTGAGTGAAGTGACTCAAACACGGTTGCAATCTTACTGGAAAAAAATAATCGAAATTTGAATTGTTGAATGCCGTGAAAGATACGTGCTTAATTTATGCAACGCTTCATGCGTGCATTACTCCTACTTGTTTCTCTACACGCATGAGTATGAGAGAAGAAGGATAGGAAGGGTTGTTATCGTAAGAGACGTGAATGTATTTCGAAACTCCTTCGCCTCTCCCTCTTTCACTTCCTCTTCGGAGGACGCAGTGGCGGTCAGAGCAGCGGAGGTGATGCAAAGGACGTCAACCAATGGGAGACGGCGTTGCGCCGCTAGTGGATGTGTTCATGCGTGTTTTCGCTGGCATGGAGCGATTCCGTGTTTCATCGGTAATGGGCCAAGAAAGAAACATGTGACGATAAACGCAGTGGTAACGACAAAGGCGTCTTAAAGGGGAGATTTAATGGTAATGCTGGGGAGAGGAGGGGTCGTGGAGGAGTGGAGAGGGCAGGAGGGAGAAAGGGGAGAGAAATAAGGGATGGAAAGGAGGAGATTTGTTCACTTGATAAATTTCATGCGTCGTCTTTACGCAGTTGAGCTGAAAATAATTAGGAAGTAATTGGTACGGAGTTTTCCTCCCTCTCCCCTTCCTCCTGAAACCTTGCGACGAGGGCCATTGTCGGTAATTGCGTCCTTGGATCGCGCAGCCCGCTAGGCGTCGGGAGAGCCACGCGTGGTTACGTACTTTTTGTCAAAACAGATGGGACAGACCTCGAGTCTCCAAGATGACTCCAGGCTAGGAGGCATTCCATACTCGCCACTAACGAGGTTTTTGCTGATTTGTAGCGAGTGATTTTTCGGTTAGTGTGTTATTGCGTACATGCAAACATTGAAATAGGCTTGCGAATTTTTAGCTGTTTTTTTTAAACCTTGTGAAATTTGAGTTTTGCATGAACCAAAAGGCTTTAAAATGCTTGGAACAGAAGAGTATAGTGACAGCTTACCGTTTCCTTCAAAATAACTATTTAATCATCGTGAACTTCCTAGAACATTGATTTTGATTAAATCATGAGATTTAAAAGTATTAAAAATTAAATTCACATAATTATGTGATATTGCTACGATGTTCTTTAAACTGTAGAATAGGTACCTATGCCCTGATAATCGGAGGTAACTGGAGCCTCAATTACACAATAATTTAATCGCATCATAATTTTGAACTCGGTTCCTTTGACATTTTGGTAGCTGACTTTTAAATTTGTGAAAAGCACAAATATGTTACGAAATGTTAGCTATAGCTTGGGTTTGATGCTATGATAGAAACATAGTGAGGAAAAAAGCTAATATAATTTTGAGATTCTTTTAATCGAGGCCTATAAGTGGGATATTTCAATTGTGTTCCGCGTGAATAGGTCCAATTTTTAAGAGAGACATATATGACACCACTGTTCTTAGTACTGCGTGGACAAGTTCTAATGCTGTGTGTCAAAAGCTGTATTGCCATTGCCTTTCCTTTCTTGCTGCTATTGCACCTATAATGAAATCCTCACATTATCCGCGAATACTTTATCGGAAAATTATAAGCTAATTAGTATGCGTTAAAGATAAGATAAAATGCTGATGCGTAAACAAATTGCAACGGTTGCTGCCTGGAAATTAGTCATAGGGTCGGAATGGGGTTTTCTTAAGGAGTAACTATTGTGCTTACATTGTGTAAAATAGATCTACGAAGTAGATGGCTCGCATTTCTTGCTGTAATTTGTTTCGCGTGAACACGCGAAACTGGAAAACTTTCAGAAATTCAACTTGGATTTTTAATTCATTTGATACAGATGCGAAAAATTGCTGCTCCTTCGCTTCATATAGTTAGAAAATAACGAAAATAATTGAAAATTCAATGCGGTTTGCACATCGTGCAAATGGTGAATGCGTTCGCATGCCAAGGCGTTTTATGAGAAAATATTGTTAAATGAGCCATTTAAAGTGGTATTCCTCTAAAAGACGAAGTGAAGCAATAATTTTAAGCGAGTCATGCGATGGCTAGATTGGAATATGATAAAACATAATCTTGGTACGAGCGATTTTCCACGACCGTAGAATCTACTTTAGACGTAATTTTCCGCTATTAACCTCGCTTCATAATGCAACGTGTTAAATAATAATTGTACATGTTAGTTTTGATGTAAACTTTTCCATTGAGTTTCGAAAACATTTGGCGTAGGATACGAGGTGTTTGTTTTTCTTTCCACATAGCTTCCATTCGTCATCTTAACGACGCAAGGCGTGTTTTTTTACATCATTTAATTAAGTCTAATTTCTTCCTTTTATGCAACTCTAAAGTACGCAATTTGCGGAAATCTCGCCTCCCCATTACTGCACCGTCTATACCGATTTTAAGAAAGATTGTTATCATTCGTTTGAGCGCGTTTCTCGAAATCCCTCTTGCGTTTACTTCGGAATGCGGAAGGAACGAGAGCGTTCCTGTAATGATACGATACCCGCCAAGTTCACGAAATCGGCTCTTTTCCTCTTAGCGGCGTAGATCGTCATATGTTTTCCTCCCCCTCGCCAAGGTCGGAGTCGATAATATCTCGTCTGAAAACTTCCATTGAAACGCAATACAATTCGGTCGATCTTTGCACTCATTCCAGACATAAATGCGTCCGCGCACCTTTCGATTAATTTAGATTTTTTTCCTGACTTTACCCACTTTATCCTAGGTTTCTAGTTGATGAAATTGTATCTTCCTGCTGAGATTTATAACCTAGATGCACTCCTCGCGTGTTAACCCGAAATTGGTGGCTTTACGTAACTCGCTTAGTTGAAAGTACTGTTGCTTCTTAACAATAATTTGGCACGCTCATTAGTACCTTAAAAGCATGTATATTTACTTGAAAACTACTGGTTCCTTACATACAATTTCAAGTTTGTCTAAGTACATACATTTCAATGGAGTTCTTCTATGACCGCGCATAATTGCGGCTATCTCATTGTTCCGTTAAGTTCTAGTGCCTTTGAAAACTCATTTTAGGCATTGCAATTGCAAAACTACTATAATTTCAACAACATTGTAAAGATAACTATAAAAAATATTAATAATCAAGTATAATTGAGACCAGTAACTACGATTTTTAACTAGGTAACCGTTTTCATTTTTATTTCCAGGATAAATTTATCCTGGGATACCACACTGTTACTTATACCAAGTACTTCTGTTTTTTTCTACACACCATTCCGTTAACACTAACTGGTTTAATTTCATGCATTGGAAGTTCGTGGATCACCCTCGATGAAAAATAGTTTGGCATAATATCCTGTTAAATGATCTTCGAAGTAGATATCGCCAGAGTACTTTATACATATATAATAAGAGAGCTTATAAACAATAAGGAAGTTATATATATTCTACTGATGCTCTTTTCATTTGGCAAAGCTGAAAATTTTGTTGAATCAAAACTCGCAACAAATTATTAAAGTGTAGTTTACATTTCAGAAACCGGTCGATTGATGAAAATTGAAACCGGTAACCATTTTCAATTTACCAAGAAAACAATTCCACCGCTCAGCATATTGACTCACATCGAATTGACTTAGTCAATATCTTTTAAAGCGAATTTAAATAATGGCTTCTCCGAGAAACCAGTTTCTTCTGTTTCAAAAACGAATTTTATTAACCTTTAGCCTCGGGAGAGAAACATCGCCGCAGAGGATTGCGCATTCGAATCGATAAAAAACTATGAAACTCGTCATAAAGTTGCCAAGTAGTTTTTGTCTTTTTTGTTCTCAGGCGAATTATAATCTGAGCGAATGTTTTTGCCTATTAATTTAGTTATATTGGGCGAAAGTTGTCGCGAATGCGTCAATCGTGCATTCTCTCGAGTTCTCTTCCCTCTGTATTTCGGGTTTTTCCTTCTGAAAATTCCAAAATTCTAGTTTTCCTTCT
Source organism: Tanypteryx hageni (assembly GCA_028673005.1). NCBI lineage: Eukaryota > Metazoa > Arthropoda > Insecta > Odonata > Petaluridae > Tanypteryx > Tanypteryx hageni. The sequence goes on from CM054113.1 coordinate 72,527,892, forward strand.
CCTCCCACACTTCTGCCGCTCCCCTCCTCTCCCACAACTAAAACCTCCGAGCAGCCTCCAATTTTCCGTTTTTGTTACTTCTCAAAATTCGCCTCCGGTCAGACTGGCAACCGGTCTCCTTCCACCTTCAGGCCCCTCCTCTTTCTTTTTGGTAAAAAAACGGGGGGCCAACAATTGACTGTAGCCAATTCCGTAATTGCACCCTTGATTCGGTTTAATGAGCGGCTGGGAGCCAACGCACACTCTCAGCTTCCGAGCCGCAGTCATCCAACTTTTCTCTCTCTCTCTCTCTCTCTCTCCTCCTACTATCCCACTCCCCCTTCTCTTTATGCCGCTCCCTCCCCTTCTGCCTTTACGTCTCCCCACTCGCATCCCTGTCTACCCCGTCTTTCTCCTCGGCTCCCTACCTATCATGCTCCCTCTTCTTCGCTCGCTCTTCTCTACTCCTCCCACTATCTTTTCTTCTACACCCCCTGCTCCTCTTACCTCTACATGCTTAAAGAACCACCCCGTCTCACTTCCTTCTTCACCTTCAGCACGGACCCCGCCTCCTCCATCTCCCTCTCTCTCTCTCCCTCTCATCCTCCAAATTTCCGACTCCTTTCCCCAAAAAAAACTTAATGTGGTTCTTTCTCCCCCGAAAAAATTCCTTCTTTCATTCATACCTTTTGCTCCCTTCATTCGATTTTGTCTTCTAAAATCTTTCGCCTCTTTATCGTTTGATTTTAATTTTCGTTTTTCAACCATCTTTGGGCTGAAAAAACTGGTGCTCTAACCTTCGAGGCTTGTTGCACGTTTCCGCTACTACCTGCCAAAATGGGGTTTCCATAAGTATATTTTTCCTTTACTTTATTTGTTGTGTTCTTGCTGCAGACACCATTGTACCGTCATAATATTTTGGTTTCGTGCCTTGAATACTCTTTTTTATACTCGTGTACTTTCTGGATATTAAGTACTATTTTTATCAAGTTTTATTTTATAAACGCGCTTATGTTTTCGCTGTCATTTTGTAATCTATTAAATTAAAATACCATGTAAACGGTAATAGATAGACGAAAATTAGCAGGGCGTATGTGACCTATGATGTCATTTATTAGGTTGCCAAATAAGTTATTTGCAGAAATCGGTGGAAGGCAGGGGGTGCCTTCAAAATTTTCAATTTAAGTTTCCGAGCAAATGGTTATAGACAGAAAGTTAAAAAAAATCACTATTCGGGGGGCCATTTTATGCCATTTATGACACTACAGAAGTTTTTTTTTAATCGGGGAGCATCAAGGGGATTTTTTTAGTACTATATTTGTTCATATCATGAGCCATTAGTCATTAGATTATGAGTCTAACATGTGTAAAAGTATGATATGCGTACGTTTTAAATTAATTTTTGAATAAATTACTTTGTTATATATTACTAGGTTTATAAAGAATTTTAAGTTTACAATTCAACATAAACCTCAATATATAAAACGCGTGTTTTAATATTGTGTCATCAAATGTTCATATTTTTTTCATTTCTCTTATATAAGAATTTTTTAAATTTAAGACGGTTTAATTGGGCTTTTCCATGGTAAAACGTATAGCTTTATAATATTATATTAAAAATGAAAACTAAATAGTTTTTTAACCTACAGGCATTCTCCCAATTAACTACCCATATGGTGGATACCCCCCAGAATCAGCAATTTATGTGGCAACTATAACTTCAACAATAAAATAAAGTCTAAATAATCATTATATGTTTCCTAATAAGTGAATAAAACAAGTTTTATTGCTCACCTAAGTTGTTTTTGAGCTATAGAAAATTCTACCGTTTTCTCCCGGAATTTGTTACTCATGAGGTGGAAATCTCCCGGAATCAACTACTCATGAGGTGGCAATCCTAGGCGTGAGCTTGTACTCGCAAATTACGCCCGTGATTTCCTCTCAACTGCTTACCCTCTACAAATCTTTTTAACTTTTCTCTCTCGTATATTCTCTTAATTTCTTTCCGTAGCATATATATATATATATATGAAGAAAACATTTGTCGAAAGTAAATTACGAATAGGGACTTGGAACGTAAGAACTATGAGAAAGGCAGGAAAGCTAGAGAACTTGAAAGAAGAAATGAGAAGAAATAGAGTTGACATTATAGGGCTAAGCGAAACTAGATGGGAGGGAGAAGGACAGTTCGACTCGGAAGAATTCACGGTAGTTTATTCTGGAGGAAATAGTGGGGAAAGGGGAGTAGCTCTGGTACTTAGGAAAGATATTATGAAAAGCGTGACCAAGATAATAGCAACGAACGATAGACTGATGGCAATAAAGCTAGAAGCAGTCCCAGTGGACATGCTGATAATCCAGGTATATATGCCAACGTCAGCTCATGACGATGAAGAAATAGATGAAATCTATGAGCAAATTAATGAAATTTACGAAGAAGACGGAAGAGGAAAGGTAAACTGCATAATAATGGGAGATTGGAACAGCATAGTCGGAGAAGGACAGGAAGAAAATGTTGTCGGGCAATACGGACTTGGGAAGAGAAATCGAGGAGGGGAGAAACTCGTAGAATTCTGCATCAATAATGACCTTGTAGTGACTAATACATGGTTCAAAAACCATAAACGAAGGTTATACACATGGAAAAGCCCAGGAGATAGAATGAGATGCCAGATAGATTACATCCTTGTAAAACAAAGATTCAGGAACAGCATAAAGAACGCCAAGGCATTGCAAGGAGCAGACATTGATTCAGATCACAGCCTTCTAATACTTGACGTGAATACAAAGCTCAAACAAATAACAAAAACGAGAAGAGAAAGACAGACCTGGGACCTAGAAAAACTGAAAGAAAGGCAGGATGTAGTCAGCATGAAGTTGGAAGATAACCTAAGAAAGTTGGAAAACAAACCGAAGACCGTTGATATAGAATGGGATGAAATTAAAACCAGTATCAAGGATACCTTGGATAAAGAGATTGGAAAACAAGAGAAGAAAATCAGAAAACCATGGATCACGAAGGAAATGCTGGAGAAAATGGATGAGAGACGAAAATGGAAAAACGTTAACACTGAAGAAGGTAGAGCCAACTATAGGCGTATAAACAATGAGTTGAGAAGGGTAACAGATAAAGCTAGAGAAAATTGGATAAAAGGAAAATGCGATGAAATAGAACAGATGGAGAAGTTAGGACGGTACGATATGATGTACGCTAGGGCACTGGAATTAGAAGATAAGAAGTCTAATGGAATTCGTGGTAAAGGAATTATGAATACAGATGGGAAGATAGTCTCAGAAACAAAGGATGTAGCACAGGTATGGGAAGAATACATTAAGGAATTATACAGCAAACAGGCAGGAGCGGCAAAAATAGAACTGGAAAATGAGGAAAACATTGAAGAAGACAACTTGGGACCAAGTATTATGGAGAGCGAAGTAGAAAAGGCGATAGTGGAACTAAAGAAGGGGAAAGCCACTGGCAGCGATGGAATACCGGCTGAGATACTTAAAGTCATAGGATCAGAAGGACTAAAAGCGATCACGAAATTAATTAATAAGATTTACGACACGGGAGAGTGGCCTCAGGATTTCCTAGAAGTAACAATGATCCCTCTAAAGAAGAAGCCAAAAGCAATGCAGTGTAAAGATTACAGAACTATAAGCCTTCTGTCACACACATCGAAGATCATCACGAGGATTCTTAATAAAAGGCTGGAGAAAAAGGCAGAAGAAATAATAGGGGAAGATCAATTCGGTTTCAGAAAAGGACGAGGAACTAGAGATGCTATAGGAGTAGTTAGAATCATATCAGAAAGGGCAATAGAATACAGTCAAGATATCTGCGCATGTTTCGTAGACTGGCAGAAGGCCTTCGATAGAGTAAATTGGGTCAAGTTGATGAAGATATTAAAGGATATAGGTGTAGACTGGAAAGACAGGAGACTGATTAGGAATCTATATGAGAATCAAATTGTAAAGGTCAGGTTTGAGAATGTGGACACCTGCGGAATAAATATCGGTAGAGGAGTAAGACAAGGCTGCTGCCTATCGCCAACCCTATTCAATATATATGGAGAAAGTCTAATGCAAGAAGCTTTAGAAGGCACAGGGGATTTCAAAATTGGAGGAAGGATTTTAAGAACAGTAAAATACGCAGATGATCAAGTACTTCTAGCAAGAAAGGAAGAGGAGCTACAAAAAATGATAAATAGACTAGTGATAACAGGTAGAAAATACGGTATGGAAATAAATACAGAAAAATCCAAGGTCATTCGAATATCGGGTAAAGAAGAAAATCTGAACATAACTATTGGGGGAAAGCCATTAGAACAAGTTTCAGAATATAAATACCTTGGAAGTATCATAACACGAGAGGCAAAATGTACGGATGAGATCAAAACTAGAATAGGAAAAGCAAAAGCGGCTTTCAGGAGAAAGAAACAACTACTTACAGGGAATATAAGGGAAGATATCCGCAAGAAGTTGATAAAATGCTACGTATGGAGTACAGCATTGTATGGGGCAGAAACATGGACGCTAAGGAAAAATGACATCAAATACTTGGAAAGCTTTGAAATGTGGACTTGGAGGAGAATGCTGAAGATAAAATGGACAGATAGGATGAAAAACGATGAAGTGCTACGAAGAATAGGAGAGAAGCGAATGATTATACAGGCTATTAGAAAGAGGAAGGCTAACTGGGTTGGACATTACCTGAGGAGAGAGAGTATGATTAAAGACGTGTTAGAAGGAAAACTAGATGGGAAAAGGGAAAGAGGCAGGAAAAGGTTTCAGCTGATAGACGATTTGAAAGGGAAAGAGAGTTATCAAGATATGAAGAGGACAGCGGAAAATAGGAGTATATGGAGAACCAGGTTTAACCATGAATAATCACGGACCTGTCTACGGACAGACTACCTATGATGATATATATATATATATATATATATATATATATATATATATATATATATATATATATATATATAGCCTCATTCTTTATCCTTCATTTTCCAAAATCAAATTCTCTTTTTCCTCCCCACGTCTTTTTTCGTTATCCCATTCCTCACTCCACGATTTTTTCCGTCCATCACTTCTATTTCCCTTTCCTTTCTCCCTTCCTCCCTTTTCTCTCTCCCTTCCTCCCTTTTCTCTCTCCCTTCCTCCCTTTTCTCTCTACTCCCTCCATCCCGTTTCCTTCTACTTCCTCACTCCCGGTTTACTATCATCCCTACCTCCTATTTCTCCTTCACTCCCTCCTCTTTCTCTCTCTCCTTTCTTCTACCTGCCTACCCATTCTCCTCCTTCCTATTCCCTTTCTCCCTATCTCTCCGTCTCTCCCTCATCTTTTCATCTCCCTCCCTTTCCATTTCTCTCTGCCTCCCTCAATCTCATTGCTCTCTCTACCTTACTTCCTCCTTCACCTCCCTTCCTCGTCTCCTTTCTAGAGCGCATTCTCACGCGAAGGCATCCCTTCAACTCCTCTTATTTGTTTTCGTTTGTTCCTTCCGACACGCACTCCGCTTCTCCCGTCCCCTCCGTTTCCTTCCTTCCTCCGCCGTTTTTCCTCCCCATTCATCGATTATCCCGCTCAATTTAAAACGTTTAGGGAACACCGTTCCCAGCTCCTCCCACTTCTTTCTCTCTCTGCCTTATCTCTCCTCATGCATCCGCCCCTGCTTATCTTGTGCGGAAAACAAAAGAAGAAACGCGCTTCTCAATTTCGAGCCGGCCGAAAAACAGAAATCGTTTTCGCTCGCGTTTTTGTTGTTATTATATAAATCGTTTTTTAAATCTATTTTTCTTTTTTGAGGGGGTGGGAGCGGAGGTGGGAGGAATCGCTTTAGCCCCGGGCGGAAAATGCTGTTTTTTCGGAGATGTTTTCATTTGAAGCAAATAGCACTGCGGAGCAATTACACGATGCCTCCGAGGGCTGCTATTCCTCAGCAGCTGCGATTTTTACGTCTCGTTGAGGAATGGCAAAGGTGGCGCCAGCGTCGTTCGAGGCAGAAAAAGCGAGAAAAGGCCGCCGACGCGGTGGGATTGGCATTGTTTGATGCTTCACATCCCAGCCATTTTATGGTGCGCGAAGATGTGGTGACGTTGTAATCTACGGCGCACGCTCGTGGTTTGCTTTTGAACGGTTTTTTTCCTAAGCGAAAGTAAGCAAACGCACCTTTTTTGATAGGATTTTATTTTGCAAAATAAATATCAAAAGAAATCCTTAAGAGTGCCCTCGCGTGAGTTTGCATTACGAAGATAAATCATCGGATTCGGCACGGAAATTTTTAAATTATACGATATACAGTCTTTTGTTCCATCGCCAACAAGAACGAATTTTTTGATTACCGAAGTTGAAACACGTTCCTAGATATATCTCGTACAGCCCGATATAGCCTTTCAGTCGTGAAGATAATAAATTTACATATCGTTTTCTCTGCATGTTATTCCTATGGATAAAATAAAATAAATTAAAAAACCAATAAAATGAAAATTGAAAACTAATATTAAATGCCAAAAGAATATACGGGGATCGATGATTAACGCTAATTATTCATAAAACCTAAATTTATAACAAAAAATTCCAAAGGTCATTTTCTAAAAGTTCTGTATGCTTTAGTATCTTGTGCCAAAATGTATATGGCTTAACTTAGTCAATAATGCTAACGTTTTTATGCAAGCTATAGGCCAAGTTTCTTATCGCATATGGCTTATTATGCGGATTTGAAATTTCATTAAATTTTGAGAACTGTATTTAATATATACGCAATTTATTTTATATAACAAAATGAAAATTGAAGACTAATATTAAAAGGAGGAACTTGATGCTAACAACGAGGAAGAACGAGGCATTTTTGCGCATCTTCTATATTATCGTAGGCTTACCTAAGAAGACGCTTTGCATCCTTTATTGTTAGCTTTAATTTTCCATCCTGGCTATTGAAAAATAATATATGTAATTTGGATTTTGTTCAGGTGTACAAGGAACGTGTCTCGGTTGAAAATATTTTTTCCCGTTATATCTAGTGTTGAATATTTGTTTGCGCTTGTTGTAGTCTGTGGACGAATGCTGCATGTAACCACCATCTTGGGGGCCGCATATGTCGGGGAGCTCCGATCTTGACATTTAAACATTTTTGTCTGCCACAAAAGTAAACGCTTCGCGATATTTATGCGATAAAAACGAATTTAAGAAACTTGGGCGTTATCTGCGTGGTATAATTTTAAATCGTAGACTTATATGTATTCATTCACTCGGTCTTTCAATCATTATTCATATTCTCATACTTGAACTAAGGTGTGGGGATGGCGACATAGATTTATACTATATAGTACAGGCGGAATATTGGAGGTAACTTACTTCGCAAAGGTTACACTACATGTCCCTGAGAGATACGCTACGTCTCAGATATTTGCAAACGCTCTAGCACAGGCGAAACACTTTGGAAAGGACGGACGGAGAGATTGTTATCAGTTCGTTTCTGAACGAAATAAAAATACCCCACCATCGGATGGTAATGAAAGAGGGCGAGAATTTGAAGGCGCGGACGCCGTAAGGAGGCTTCGTGGAATAGAAAAAGCTTGGAGGAGAACTAAGAGAGAAAGAGGAAGGTAAGAAAGAGAGAGGAGTGGGAAGAAATACAGAAAATGCGAACCGGCCTGTGTGTGTTGGTGATTGGGAGAACCCATTGTGACCAAAATCTCCTCCCGCCTCCGCCCATAGCTCCAGCATCCTCACCCCTCTCCAAATTTTGTTTCTCTTATCCCACCCCCACCTTCCCTCCCCATCTCTCGAACCTCACCCCATCCCTACTCCCTACCCCCCCCCTCCCTTCGTCTCCCTCTCATTCTTACGGGGACTTCAAAAGAAAACGCCCGTGATGCTTCAATCGCTGACGGCTGGAAGAAAAAGACGCCACCTCTTTCCTTCATTCGGCCATAGAGGTGTGTACGCCTCTCTCTTTCTCACACCCGTATTGAATTTCCACATTAACTGCATAGATGGAGGGGGAGATAGTGTGTGGGAGTGAGGGGGAGGGGGGATTGATTGACTGATAGAGAGAAAGAGATTGGGAGTGTGGGAGAGAGAGAGGAAGAGGATTCTCTCTCTCTCTCTCTCTTCCCAATTGAGATCTCCCACCGCTATCTCTCTATCGGAGCGAGGACGTGGAAATGAAGGGAAGGAGGAGAGGGAGATTGAAAGGTTTTCTTTCTATTAAAGGGCGACGAACTGCTGGGAAGATGGCCCCTCGAGGCGAATCTAGCTTACGGTCTGTCTGACGGATTTTTTTTTTATTTCGGGTAGCGAAGACGAGGTATAATGAAAAAGATAACGGGAGGTTTCTATTGCGAACTCGTTTGACGCGAATCCAAAATTCAAAAGCTTGCGACTTCGGCATTTGGTGAAATATTCTAAAGAATGTTAAGGTTATAAATTTAGGTAATTTTTCCTAGATTAGGTTCGAATGAGGCAAAACTGTTCGGCCTAATGATTTAGAATTTGCTTCAGAAAAACTTAATATTGTCATTTTTGGTTGGAGTGACTTAATAAATTGTTCAGGGGAGATGAACAATGTAGAATTTAAATATTTATGTATTCATGTTAATTTAATACGACTCCGATTTAAGTTATCGCTTACAAAATAGCGAATTAATCCGAATAAAATATTCATTACCGATGCATGATTGACGGATATGAATCCCATCATGCGTCATCGTCTGTCATTCTTCCGTAATCTGGCATTATGTCATTACCGAGTTGGGCAGAGCGTGATCCGATACAATGTATTAAACAGCTGTGCTTTTTGTTGCATATTTTATGGCTTTTCCTACTAATATATTTCTAATGAGAAACATTTTAAATAAAATTCGGTGTAAATTTGAATACTTCTGCAACAATATATATTTCTGTTATTATTTTATGCACACTTCCATCCGCACAAATACAAGGAGAAATTTATTAATCGACAATAATGTTTGGCTTGAGCTGTTAAATTGTATATTCATAATGAGATTTAAAAGTAAAATATTAAGCTAGAATCTAAAGCAGGGGTGGGGAACCTTTTTTCATTGGAAGGCCAAATGTTAATTAACGGAGACCTCATCAGGCCGCGCATTGCGATGCACGTTGCATACATACATACATACGTTGCAAAATTCATATCTTTTGTTTGTTCTTTTTGTAACTTTCATGCTAAAATCATATATGAGTTTGAGTATGTTTAGACAAATATGCAAAAGGCCGCACTGATTATCACAAAAGGCCGCCGGTTCCCCACCCCTGATCTAAGGGAATTATAAGCCTATGAGAAGCTAACGTCGCGGCGTTAGGTGCCGTTACACTAGAGAATAATCGACCTAGGATTTTTTGAGCATTTCGCGTTTTGTTGGGTACAAAGGTAATTCTGATTAAGAAAGAAAATTAGCAAATACTCAATCTGCGCCATTTACTGAGGAGCCTGTATAATTTTCTAGGAATTTATTTACCTACTACAACAATAATGTCATCTTGCACTTCTTATGGTATTTTCGCGGCCGTGAAAAAAGTAAAGTAGAGGAAACCTGATGAGGCATCCACCTGGCGGTATCTTCTGTTTTCATATATCACAACATTTTATAAGTCGGGCAACTCCATCCGAATTCGCGCAGTGACAGAAAACTATTGTTTTCGTTGTGGAAGAATTCGTCGTCATAGTTGAATTGACCGTTAACAGTTGGTGATTATTCTTGGTTAAATTTGGTTCTCCACATACTACTACTTTTAGCAACCTCCTTCATTTCTTGGTAGCTCTTTTTCTTCCCAAGTCGTCCATCAGCTGAAAGCTTTTCCTCTTCATCTTTTTCCTTCTAACTCATCTTTCCCCGCAACAACAACAATTACCCATCTTTTTTTTAATCCTATACTTTCCTATAGATTTCATTGTATTTTATGTTGCTCTTCATTTTATGTAACCTTTTAGTTTAATTTTTTTTTACTTGTTACTATCTAATTGTATATAACTGACAATGGGTTAGATGGAAGAGGAGACTGTTTAGTCTCAATCTCGCCCTAATAAAGACGTATATTTATCTATCTATCTTTAATCATGCTCTCTCACTCTCTCTCTCTCTCGTCTGGTAATGTTCGTTCAAGTTCATATGTTCTGTATGCTCATTCGCATTCCTCCTAGTCTTCTATTTCCCCGTCTTCATCCTACCTGTTCATTTTATCTTCAGGAACTATATTACGTTCTCTTTGAGGCTTCTATCTTCTTTTAACCTCTCCATCACGTAGTTTTAGCTATGGATTTTTTCAGGCGCTCGTTTCTTTGTTGTTAAATCGGATAAAAACTGAAACTTCTCAAAAAAGCTTGAACGCTAATCCAGTTCGGATCGACTTTTTAGGTTGTTTTGCCTGAGTGAGTACCAGTGAATTCACTGCGTTAAATTAATTGTCCACGCCATCTCTCAATACTTTTACGGCACGCTTCATTTCAGACGTCACAACTTCAAAAAAAATTACAACATCCTTTCCGGAAGGTTTTTCACTAAGTCACCGACCGTTCTATTAATTACAGAGTCAACTATCGGAAATGCAGACCATTGAATTATCATGCTGAACGGTAAGCAGAGAGTTTTAATTAAAAATATTTTTTTTTCCGCCCGGTTAAATCGATCCAGTCATTCAGTCTAAGTTAAGGGCGGCGAGTCAGGACGAGTGGCGTGGAATTTTAAATCGTGAAGCCTTGCGTAGGCATTATTTCCTCTGCGATTCGAGCGGCACCCGGAAGGTTGTGTGTGTGTGTGAGAGAGAGAGAGAGATAGAAAGAGATGTAAGCAAGGATGGACGATAGGATGGATGGGTTTGAATAAGACGTTGAAAGAAAAGGGGTGGGCGAGTGGGAGGTGACGGCGGTAGTGGTGAGGACAGAAGGGGTTTTTGGAAGGTGAGGAAGGGGATTGTTATGGAGGGGGGGAGGTGAAGAAGGTGGCGGAGGTGGTTAGATGTGGGCGCCCATGAAAATTGGTTTTCGTCGCCACGACGGTGGATGACTCGACGGTATCAGAATCTGGAGAAGAAAGTGTGTGTGTGGGAGGAAGAGAATGGAGTGGGGAGGTGTAGGTGGAGGAGGAAGAGGGAAGGCGTGGGAGTAAGGTATCGTGTAAGGGTGATGAAATCCTTTATCGCAATTTTCCTCTCACGCCGCTCTCTGCCTCTATCTTTTTTCCCTCCGTTGTTCCTCGTTCTTTTCCTGTCCCTCCTTCGCCTATCAATTCTGAATCCACTGGCGACGTGAATTGAAACACTTCCGTTTTTAATGTTTTCATACATATTCGTTTCCAAATACCGTCAAAATTCGAAATTTTTGGCCAGGAGAACAAATTTGTACCGTTGTCTTTTGTTACGATATCATAGGTCAATATGAAGCCTAAAATAAAAACTATTTGCGATATCATCTTCGCAGATAACTAACTCCTGTCCACTGAAAAGGTTATGCATTTCTTCCCAACGAACTTTTTTATCTGTTCAATTAATATTTTCTAATTTATACGAGTTTGGTTATATTTCCGATTAATTCTAACATTGTTTAAATTTACTCCATTTTAACTTATCATACGACCCGCTAAGTTGCAAAATTTGTTCACTTAGGTTACAAACACGCACAAAATGTGTTGAATCTTATGCGAGAGTAATTTTTTCCTGGAGAATAGTTTGCATATTTTTAACAAAATCAATAAATTCAAGTTCTAAAGTGCATATATGGATGCTTAGAACAGAAACGGACTTATAATTTTCATAATTACCCAATGTTTACAATTTCTAATAGAACCGACAGCAATCAAAAAATTACTATTTCTTCATTGAGTTGCAAATGTGTGTTGTGATGAATTGAAACTGCTTCGATTTTCTCTGTAGTTGGGTATTAATTTTTAAAACAGTAAATTCACTGTTGAATATTCAAAATATAAGAACAAAATCAATCATACGAGACGGTGAAAACTAAATTATTCTATAAAAACTCGCTTCGACACCGTTATTCATGAATTTTGTTTCGTCACTAGCAGATCGACAATACGTCCTTCGATGAAGGGGAAGAAAAATTATTCATTTAAGAATATCGGAGAGATCACGACTCTTAAGCCAATCTTCGCGAATACTCCCGTAAACCCCATCATCCGTTACATTATACAAGCACTTATTTAGGGTTATAGATTTTTTTGAGAACATGGATGACTCGGTAGTTTTCGAAACCATGGCGTCGATTGAACCGATCAGGAAGTGCTTTAGTGGGCTGAGAAAAAAAGGAGCAAAATACGAGGAGAACGAGGGGGAGAGGATTAGGATACTATAGGACAGAAAATTGGGCGATGCTTTTAAACGACAGGTGATTTTTTTAATTTGGGATTTTGAGGAATGCGAAGGGAAATGATACAAGTGGGGAGTGAGGGCGATAGAGGGAGTGAAGGAGAGAGAGAGAGAGAGGGAGGAAGGAGGAGAGGGAGAGAGGTAGGCAGGAGAGGGTGGAACAAATCCGTACAAAAGAAGTTACGGGATATTGGGTTTTAAAAATAAAGGTGGGGGAAGGATATTGTGTTATCGGAGAATGCTGTGATGACAGGTTGACGAAGGATGTGTGGGAGGGAGCCGTAGAGTTAGGGGGAGGGAGAGGAGGATAAAGACGTTGAACAGGAGAAAGAAGTCTATGATAGAAGGGGAGTTTGCGATAGTTAATTGGCTTCGCTGTTTTTCTTAAAAGGGCAGCATACGACCAGATTGATAGTCGGTTATCCATAGGGTGAAAAAGCTGTCTGCCCTACGGATGGAAACAAGTCGATAAAGATGGAAAGTTTCGACGGGGGTTGGGGGTTCCCTTCAGCTCGAGGGACGAGAATTTCCGATCTCTGCTGTCGCACTTGAGAGACCAATTTTTAGTTCTAATTATTGCTCCGCCTCCAATGTTAATAGCTTTGAACCAGTGCTCCAGAATTTATATATCTCTACAAAGGAGCAGTTTCGAAATTTTTTGTAATTAAAGTAGAGCGCAAAAGATTTCTCAGGTCATAACTATAGAAAATGATAGCTGATAGTTAGTGAAATCTAAGACTCGTTGGAATACCTTGAAATAACAGCTCGGTGTTAGAAAAATATCTACTTTTTTGAGCTGGAATTAAGAGTTCATTCCTAGGTCGCTCTTTTTCGGCTTAAAAATTGACCTTCTAAAATAATTACGATTAGCGGCAGTATCTTTGAAAAGAATTACCAAGGATTGTAATCGCTTCGAAATCGAGGACCAACGTCCGCAGCGAACCGAATGATGACGTAACTTATCGTTCGCGTCATTTGATCGTATATTATTTTAAAAATAAACATCGATGCTAAACTAGCTACTTCCTAGGCTAGTTTCGTAACCAGATCGCCCTCTAATCCTGTCACGTCTTCCGTTTTACCGTTATGAAGACAACCAAATCGATTATTACGCTTCGATAAACACGTCCCTATTGACGCCAAGCTTCCATCGCTTGCCTTTATATCTCCCACGCAACGCCAAACCTTACTATTCTGAAGCTCTCGAAGGATAAAGAGAGAGAGAGAGAGAGAGAGAGAGAGAGAGAGAGAGAGAGAGAGAGAGAGACTGGAGAGACACAGAAGACAGGGCATCAAAGAATTTCATAAAATCTTGCTCAACTTGCTTAAGAAAGAATAACCGTACTGGACTCGACCGAAATCGAATTGGAAAAACAATGTTTTTCCAATGGATATAAAAAGCATCGGTAAAATCAGAGACGTATTTTGGCTTAAAACGCAACCGTCCTAAGCGGTTTTTACCGATAATAGGCCCATTTGAAGAATTTTTCATTCTGGAAACAGATAATCGCCTTCTTGTGGCTGTCATATTTGGTGGTGTGAGTTATCCCGGATGTCTACTTCGGTATGCTATTAATAAATTGAATCAGAATTTTCGGACTATATTGTCGATGTATTTCGTAATAACTGATTATTAATAACTCGTATTAGATAATGGTAAAGATGGCAAGTCAACCAATGTGAAGTAAAAGGGGAATGTCTTAAATCAGATGGTTGTGCAAGTCCATCCGCAACTCCAAATTGCTCAGGATTAAACGTAAAGATAATTTGTACTTTAAATAAAACGATTGCTGTGTATGGCGATGAAATGCAGGAAAAATGTCGGTGCTTTCTATCTTTCGAAGTACAATTTTTGATTCGGGTTTGAATCAGGTTCTTTAGAAGTAACAGAATTAGACGCTTAATAACTTCAAAGTTTATGAATAACCAGAATTATCGAGACTCAAACAAAAATAATTTAAACAAATTCCTATAATGAAAATTTATTGGAAATCTAGCAGATATTTCGAATGGCTATACATATAGCTTGCTGGCTGATCGAGCGTTACATTTTTTTGATTTTCGTTTCAAGTCGTTTCGTAGCAAGTCTTTGACATCTCAATTTTCCCGACAAGTAGAGTCCGGAATGTCCACCAATCTAAATTCCTTCATGGTTTTATGTTTCCTTTACTTTTCGGGGGCGCCATTTAATCTGAGCCCTCAGGTCGTCGATTGACAAATTTATTGAGGCTTAAAAGCCGAGTGATTGAGTTGGTCAAAGGGATGAAAGGACGTTTACGAGGGGAAAAAACTTGCGGAGCCCGCAGTTAGTCTCGGTCGTAGTTGAACCGAGTACCTCTCGATTCGATAACAAGCGCTTCCAAACGGCGTTGTTAATCGTGAATGATTTTATCTGTCTACTGTGATTCGTTTTATTGCTATCCGGGTTAAGGTTTTTGATGGGATTGTTGGCATTATCCGCCATTAGATTCCTCCATCTCGGTTTCTTTTAATCCGGGGTTGTCATTTTTTTCATGTTCTGTCTAAAAGCTGCCAGCTGACTTAGAATCCTCTCGTCTTTTACGTCTGTCACTCTTGATTATTCCTGTACAGGTTTTTTATATAAAAGATGTTTTTTTCTGAAAAGTTTTATAGACGTCAAAATTACGAATACAACCCCATTTTCCGTTAGAATAAGGTTATATAACTGGTTATACGTTCCCATGGCAAAATCTCCTTCCCCAAAATTTTATGATTATAAGTACACCCGCAAATTGTTCAGCGGTTTCCACGATATATTATTTTTATTTGATATCACGGAAAAATTATTCCTATGGGTGTGATGATCAACGCAAGGATCGGAACGAAATAAATCTTAGGGTGTCTGAAAACTACACAACATTCTCTAATTAATGAATAACAAGTTTTTTTAGATATTTTTCGTTTTAAGCTTTGCAAAATCCATATTTTTATGTCGCGATAGCACCGTTAGGTGTACATCATTTCATTACTTTTTAAATTTTAGTACCTCCATATGAAATAACTCACTTTTCGCGGAAATAAATTATGTATTATGTATTTCGTTCGACTTTTGCTAGAGATTATTTCACATTTTATAGCCCTTTATTATTTTGTATTCTCTTCTCTTATTGCTTAAGAATTATCTAAGTTTCTTCTTTAAATTCTGTCATCACATTCTTTTTTCATGTGCTCTAATGACCTCAGCTAAATTCTCTAATGTCTCGATTGTTTTTATTGCATTCCTTTATTAGATTTTCCAATTTTTATCGTCTAATCTCGAGCTGAATTTTCTCTTAACGTTTTTGAAAACTCCTGTATTCTTCTTTAACATTCTTTTGAAATGTCGTTTCACTCTTCACATAGCATTTAATACTTCTCTCTACTTGGTTGTCTTCTTTGAATTTTCATTCTTTAATTTTTTAATTGCCTTCTCTCTTCCGGCAGGTTTCAACTTCTCTACATGCATTTCTTTCTAGCATTCTTTAATCTCTCCTATCTTTCTCCTTTCAGCTTCTCCCCCCTCCCCTCCTCCCCCTCCCACCCTCCCCCTCCCCTCCCCCCCGAGTCCCTACCTCTCTCTCTTCTTTCATTCCCGACTGACCATAATATTCACCCATCTCTTCCTCATATGGCGATCGGTATTTTCATTTCGCCTTTGTTTTACGGTGGCGGCGACAGGAAAAAGCGCTCCATTTATTGCAGCCGCTCTTCATCTCTTAGCGCTTCAGATATCTCCCTCGGCTGCGGTTTATTCGAGGTTGTATTATGCTCTTCGGAAGACATAGGAGAAAACTTATGGTCTTCCTTTTTACTCTCTCGCACCCACTCACCCAAAGTTATTCATCCGAACTTTTTTGTTTTTCAATATAAAAACTTTTTAATAACCACCTATCGGAGTCTCGGCGCGACATTTATTGCCCGTTCGCTCTTCTATAAGATTCGGGCAAAAAATATTATGGAGTTGTAAAAGTTCTTGCCGGCATAAGTGTGTTGTAGGCAGTTAAAAGGGCGAATTGATAATATTCACTCACAGTAGAGGGGTCTCCTAAATTCACCTACGCTACGTTCTTTCCCTTGCATTTCTGGGCAAATATTAGTCAAAGAGATGAGCGCCTTTTTATGCTTGATGGAAATGCGTGAACTTAATTCTCTAATTCTTGCGAAGGAGTTGTTGAATTTTCTATTATTCTACTTTTCTGCGTTTTCTAATCCATAAAGAACGATTTTTTCTTCAAGTTGTCCTTTTATGACTGATTAAAAAAATGACGTTAACTTTTTATTACTTAAAATTTCATGAATGAAACGACGCCTTAATGCAATCAACTACAACGCTCCTATTATTATAAACCTGCAATATTGCTCTTCGTTTATTTTCACGTACGTTAAAATTTATCTATGCATTACCTACCTAGATTTGTTTTGATGCAAGTCCTCGAAGTTTATATAATTTGAACTACTTTTCCCATTTCAGGTGCCTCGACGTTTCAAGAAGAAATCACGTCTTCGTGGGAGAACGGAGTCCGCCGCAAAGGTAGGGAAATGTCTTTTCATAGGAATACAGCGTGAATTCTGTAACTGTGTTTCTCAGCCAGTGGATCGCGAAAAGTTAGAAAAATTTAAGATCGGTTAACAATATTTAAAGAACTGCCGCGTAAACATTAAGAAAACAATATTTTGTAAAAGAAAAATTAATATATATGTAACTAATGAAAATTTAGTTGTCTCTCTCCTGTGTTGACGAAAGCTTCCGTGTTTGTTTTACGTGTGCCACTTCGACACCCCCAGTAGCTCGCCAACTTGAACTGATCTTATTGTTGAATGCTCACTGAGCTTCCTTATCTCAACAACTAGTTGCCATCCATTTGTCTCATTTAACTTTCCTCTTCCCTAAGCATTTATATACGTATACTATACGTATATACATAGGGGGCAAGCCCACTGCTTGCCGACGCTTGCACCCCCTCCCGTTTCCTAGCTGTTTCTTCGTTTCTATCATGTACCTATTGGATTAAGTTTAGTTTCAAGTGAATATGTTTTGAAAATGGTATTAATTGAATATGGGTGTTTTATACGGAATATACATTTGGTTTCTAATAACAAATTAACAAAAATGATAAATTTAAATGAAGCTTGATTACAGGCGCGGACTGGGCAACCGGAACACCGGGAATTTTACCGGTGAGTCGGTCTTTCAGTTCGAAAATGGGGCCTCTCTGTAGACGAAATTTTAACTTCACTCTACTCGCACAAAAACAAAAACAATACACACGTAATTACTTATAAGCAACTGATCGTAAAAATGACAAAACAGTCTATATCTGTAATGGAGAGTCAAAGTGGTAGGTACTGTGGATTAAGCTCAAATAAGGCTGCTGCTTAAATTTTAATGCGAAATATGAAAAAGGATTTGTAAAACGAGGAAAAAAAGCTACCCAGGAGGGAATCGAACTAGCGCTCTCACCTTTCGAACAAGCACAATATACGCTCACCGCCAACAATTACTTAATCGATTAGGCGCGAATTAAAAAATGTATACCAGTTGACGAGAAATTGCAATATTTAATCGCGATTTTCTGAAAAACTATCGGTCGTATACGCCCAAAAAGGGGGTTTGCAGTGACCCTGGAATCCAGAGCTATACGCCTATCAAGTTTCATAAAAATCCGTGATCCCACTACCGTGTCTTATCCTTGTTAGTATTGAAATGTTAAAAAAACTTGCCAAAACTCGAGTATAAATTCTAAATAAGAGCGAATTCGCATGAGATTGAGTATTCTACGGTAAGAATAAGAATTCTCATTCATTTTGGCGTGTTTTAGCGTCAATTTCGTGTCGATAACTTAATTTTAAGATATTTTAAAGAGTAAAATAATGAAAGCCTTCAAACCAGTGCTGGAAAACGAACACACACACACATACACACAAGAGGGTCCCGTCATACACTTTGCACCGAGCCCGCGTTAGCTCTCGACGCTCAGGATTCATATCTATTATTATTATGAGACGTTAATAGTAATAGTGGATAGTTATTGTTCCCTGGAAATGAAGACTAATCAAATACAATTTCGGTTTATTTCAAATTACCGAAGACTGTCACAGGGAGACTTTTCACCAACCGTAAGAGAAACGAAGTTCATTCAGTGTTGAAGAAATAAATCCCATTTCCATACACATTTATAGTTTATATTTTGTTTAGTATTAATTAAAGTCAAGTAATTTAACGTGGCGGATTTCTTCGTTATTATATTAAAAATGCCGTTTTATATACCATTGGACACTGGGTTCGATTCTGAAGACAGCAATGTCCACCATCTGCATAGGAAGGGAGTATCTGATTTTATAATGAATTAGGATAAACTCAGCAGCGCCTAATGGAATGTTATTTTATTTTCTTATTCCTTATTTACAAACTAGTACCTACCCATAAATTTTAATATATTTTTAATTTAATTCTATTTTATGAAACCTCATACAATGTCTATACTTTTACGCTTCCGCTCGTTTTCCATTTCTCTCTAACCCACACGTCTTCCTTTTGCAGTCTTATCCCTCCCTCAGTTTACATCACACTTGTCTGTTTCCCTCCCCATGCTCTCCCTTCCCCACTCTCTCTTCCCCTATCCATTTTCTCTATCTTACTTCCCATTCCTCCATCCTGTTTTTTATCTCAAACTTTTTCATATTTCTTGTTCTTGCTGTAAATAAGGACAATTTCGGTAATTATAGTTTTCAAAGCTAGCATCAAAATAATGCTCTGAATAAGCATTGAATCGTGCATTTTACCGCACTATCCAGAATGGAAAATATGTTTCGTCATTCAGTCTTTCTCTCCTCCTATTAACTTTTGATCCGATTGACCGATTTTAATGGTATTTGGTGGATATCTTTGACCACTGGGGACGACCTGTCGAGAAATTTTTTTTCTGATATTTGAAGGCGCGAGTTTGATTCCAGAAACTTTCCTCTGATTCAGTTTACTTAAGAAATGCGAAATTCACCATGCAATGCCTTTTTCTTTAAGTGTTAAAAGAAGGGAATGGTACTATTGGCGCGGGATTTGTACTATTTTCTGCAAAAAGAAATAAATATTTCAATTTTTATCGCCTGCTGCTCGAAAAGGCAGCAGGCACGAATCTTGCGCAAGTATGCTTTTTTTCCGAGGTCGCCTGTTTGTGCGGTTTGAGGAGACCGCGCAAATTCAGCGTTCCGTCCTTCGGAAGGGTTGTTTAGCATTTGGCCCCCTTGGTGCTTTTCGTAAGGAGTAGGCTAATGCCGGCACCGGGTTTCCCTCCTCCCTTTTGTGTGTACATATCCAGTTGATAACAGTGCAAAATGACCATAGCCGTCGACGCACTTAAAAAATCAATTACTACTACTTCAATTTTTATATTAAACGTGTTTTAGTTATAGCGGGAGCGAGAGAGACTTCCGTTGCTTAAACGCGGTGAGTGATCAAGAGATTACGAGCGCGCTAGTGAAAGCGAAGAGAGATCGCGTTGGGATTCACGATTTACGGTGAGGTAACGGCGGTAAGCGACAATATCATTTATCCTCATTTTATTAAATACTAGCTTTAAGTACCCGGCTCGGGCTTCTAATAACAGTTTATAGAAACTTAAGCATCGCGATTTCTGAAAATTTTAAAATCAAACTACGATATTGTGATTAATTCATATTGTTTATTCTTTTAATTCATATAAGTTAAAGAAAACAAATCTATATATGAAGACCCGCTGTATATCCGTCTGTCTGTGCGGGGTGGTTGTCGGGGTTCCCGGGTACCCTATGTTATCCGTAGGGTCATAGGAAGTCACTTTGCAGTTTGGTCCCGATAGGTCAAAGGGTATTGGAATGTACAGGGAACAGACAAAGAGACATTCAGTTTTATGTATTAGATTATGTATTTTTCGATCCAAAAAATGTTTATTCATAACTATCTAGCATAAGTCTTATCAACATGATAAACCCTCTAATCAACTGAAATTAAAGAATTTTTTAAATTGGTTCGTCATTTTTATCAACTGCGTTGGAAATAGACTACAAACTAAAAAATTCATATGAACGTATACAGATCCCACTGGAAGCATTAAATTAAAGATTTCACAATAATTTTGTTATTAATTAAAATTTAATAGTATTCTTTTCGTCACGTCAGCAGTTGAATACTCGCATTGCTAAAGATTCCAAATTTTTCTATTTTATCCAAAAAATTACCCCCATTCATGGTAATTTGGAGTGGTTTCAAATTTCGTCTTACAAATAATTTACTTTATTCTTTCATATACAAAATAAAGCTATTCCCGGATTAATATCTCAAATCTAACTAATCTTTAAATGTAATATTATAAACCCATGCATGATTTCCATGTATTAGTTATGGGGGATATGAAAAAAAGAACGACAACAAAAATCAGCCCTATAGAGGACAATTATTGGAATTTGGATAATTTTGCCCTGTAGCAGGAGCATGTTCTCCGAGTTAAAATCGGTGCAACCGACCGACGGGTTCCTTTTATTATCTTTAATTACGGGTCCCTGGGTTCTCAGTGTACTTTTTGAGCTACCTATAAAAAATTCTAATATAATAGGACAACCGTTACATCACTAATATTTTAGCCTTAAATATATGTTAAGATTATTAACTTTAATATAAAATTTTGAATTTGAAAGTCCGAATTTTCATACATGTTCATCATAAACGAAAAATGTGTCGAATACTTTGAAATCATAAAAACATCCCTGATCTGCAGCATATATTTAGAAGTGCCTATAAATTAGTATTCTAAATGAGAAGCTCGAATTTAAGGTGGATACGTAACCTCTAAACAAAAAAAAAACAAAAAAAAGTAACTACACTACATAATTTTTTACCGAATTATTTCGTTATAACGTTAATCTTTACGGAAAACGAAATGTAGATTTTATCGTAACGACAACGTAACGCTGTTTTGTCTGTAACGAAAAACGTAATGAATCGTTTTTTTTTCGTTTGCCAGCACTGCTTCAAACCAAAAAGGTGATTTTTACGTGTTATCTTATGGGAAGCCACATCCTCTGGAGTGAAACCCGTGACCTCATTCGAAATTATTTTTAGTCATAACGTAGAGATACATTAACACTGAAATACTGAGGAATTTCAAACTTCGAAGTTAATTTAAAATCGAGTTATTCAAAAAAATTAGAGCATTACGCATCATGATGATCATTACGATTTTATAATATACTAGTGCAGGGGTCACCAACCTGCATTTCAAGGGCCGCATGCGGTTATGTGACTGTTTTTTGGGAGTCTTATATTTATCACTAAAATAAATTTCAATGACACGTTTAAAAAGCAAATATATGGGGAGTGCATTAACATCTCTATATATTTTCCATTTGTTACAGTTCCCAAAGTAGTATTCCGTAAGAAATATAAGAGTGCACTTGGGCATAGTATGACATTTTTAATTTATCGATATGTAGATACAAGATAATCATGAAAACTCCTGTGGAAATTTTCTTTACTGTGGATAGATATGGTCAGACCAATCTAATTGCTCATTAATGTATAATCCCAGGAATTTTACTGATGGTACTCAGTGTATACTACTATCATGCAATTTGAGAAATAGGCCAGACAAAGGAGAAGAGTTTCTGCTGTAAAATTGCAGATATGAAGTTTTGTTGGTATTTAGAGAAAGATTAATGAAGCTCCACCATTCAGCCATTTCTTTGACTGCCCTATTGGCATAGACAATAAGATTTGGGAATTTGTTAGTTGTTACTATGCAGGATATATCATCCGCATATAAGATGGAGACACTATTGGTACAATTTCTGGGTAGGTCATTCATAAAAATAATGAAAAGCCAGGGTCCAAGAATTGACCCTTGAGGAAATCCAGTCTGAATTTTTAGATGTTTTGGAAAATTCTGTCATTGTGCCATTTAGTGATGTTTGAGAGTAGCTTACAAAATGATGTCTATTGCTTAAAAAAGACAATCAAGTACAGAGCATTACCTGTTATTCCCAAGTTTTTCAGTTTACAACAATATTTGGTGATCAATTCAATCAAATGCTTTAGTTAGGTCATAAAATATACCCAATGAGCTATCTTTCTTATTTAGAGCAATAATGACATTGTTAATGAGAAGAAAAGCTGCTGTTGATGTGGCTTTTCCTTTTTGGAAGCCATGTTGATTTTCATTTAATAAATGGAAGGAATTAAGATAGTTGATTATTCTAACGTAAAGTAATTTTTCAAATATTTTAGAAAAAACTGAAAGGACAGAAACATCTTTAATTTTCATTCTTCAATGGAGCCTTTCTTAGGTATAGGAATGATTCATGCAGATTTCAAGTTGGATGGAAAAAGACCAGTATTAAAGGATAAATTGATAATATCACTGAGAGGAGGTGCAATAAGATGTGATAAAGCTTTAACGATGGGCATTGGGATATCATCTGGACCAGAAGAATATGTATTTCTGAATGAATTTATAACATCTATGATTTCTTTAGAATCAACTGCAAAATGGAAGATAGAATGGGGTGTGAGTCAAGGATTGATATTTTTATTGGAATATGAAGGGTAGTGACATTAGAAATGTTACAAAATTGGAGATTGAAATTTGTAGCTATTTGTTCAGGATCAGAGACAATATTTAATGTGATTAGGACTTAAATTAAAGAAAGTGACTGCGGTATTTTATTTAATAATATTTCATGAAGATTTTATTACATTCATGATCTATTTATGTAACATTCCTGAGCAGCTTTCCTTTCATTTAATAAACATGATTTGAAATCTTTGTAAGCCTGTAAATACAGGAAATGGAGGCTGGGATCAATGAACTTCTGAAATGAAGATCGCACATGTTTAGCATTAATAATTAGTTGTTAATATAATTTCCTTTTATGGTTAAATATTTGCTGCTTAATCTTCTTCACAGTAAACGCTGCATTAGAGTATGCTACAAACATATTCATAAAAACATTAAATTTAGAATCAATGCTGCGAGCCTCAAAAACATCCAACCATGACTCATGGGAGAAATAAAAAATAATTTATCAATGGCCTTATTAGTAAAAATTTCCTTAGACATATACAAACTATTACAATTGCTAGATGGTCTTTGAAAATTGATGATTATATTAAGGCCTAAATGGTCAGAGATACCTGTATTGACAATTTTGCAAGAAAAGGAAGAGAGAATTAAATTAGTTATTACATGGTCAATATGAGAATGGGAATGTGACACTGTTCTGGTGGGTTCACTGTTGATTACCTGGAGCCCAAATGTTGACGAGAGGTTTATAAGATTAGTTTTTTCAGCGGAATTCTTTAGGAGATCAAAATTAAGATCGCCAAATAGAATTATTCCATATGTTTTTCACAGGCACAAATAGAAAGGCATCACTGAGACATTTAAAAAAGTTAGATAAATTGCTATTTGGAGGACGATATGCAGCCATTATGGCATATTGGGACGAGTTAGCATTGAATCAAAAACTCTCTCAACATTTCCATTAAAATTAAGTTACCTGAAATTAATATCGGGTTTACCATAGATTGTAACCCCAGCGCAATTGTGCTTCTCATGACAAAAATGAGAGATCAAGTTAAAACCATTAATATAAAAGGTTGGGATTTCATCTTTTGTTAACCAATGTTCAAGTAGCAGAAAAATGTTAACTTTTCTCTCTTGAAATAATAGTTCAAGGGAGTAGCCATCTTTCCTTATGTTTACATAGAAAAACTTAACTCTGATGTTATTCCCTTCAAAAAATCATGATTTACATGTGTAGTATACTTATTGTGATCTGCTACTGTGGTTGTAGATTTTGTTTGCAGGACTTTCATGCTGGGATAACTCACTTTGATGGAGCTCGTACGTAGTTCTTGACTTTGAAATACCATTCTTCGATCTTGTGATCCTCAGCTAACTTGGTTGATGTGGTGGTGCACGATCACCAGAGAGTTCATCCAGGATTAGTGAATCACTCGCAGATTTATCACAGTTTTCTTGCCTATCATTAGAAGTGTTATGGGGTTACCACTTGCATTAACTGCAGTGGTTTGCTCCTGATCCGGTGTGGGAAGACGGTTACGATTGTAAAAGTTAAATCTTTGCACAAGAACAAGGAATCTAAATTTATCAATTTCTTCTATAAATCCAGTTTACCCAACAGCAGACGGAAAACAAACCACCTTTGTATATGCGAGTCACGCTAACTAGTTCCACAATTTCCACACTTTTTAATTTTAATTCCTCACCCTAACAACAAGAAGGGACAAAGCCATTTAGAAATTGCTCTATTGAACGATTCTGTAATATAGTTTGATTCACTCTTCCACTATTTTACTCTGTTAAGAAATTGTAGATCAAGATTCACGAATTTTACTGTCCTATGTCTTTTGATGTTGATTATTTTTATTTTTTTTTCTCATTAATTTGATGTTTTCAAAATCATCGATATTTCATTTTGTTATATCGAACCTCAATTTTCAAGCTTTATGACACTAAAATGAGGGAAAAGTTTTAATAATATTCTTCTCGTTTCAAATGTGCGGCCTTCCCCACACATTGTGTTGTCATATGTGTAGCCCACGACGCACACTTGAAGAGTCAATGTGGTCCACTTCCTCTGTCTCCCTTCCTCTGTCTCCCTCCCTTCCTCTGCTTCCCTCCCTTCCTCTGTCTCCCTCCCCTCCTCTGTCTCCCTCCCTTCCTCTGTCTCCCTCCCTTCCTCTGTCTCCCTCCCTCTGTCTCCCTCCTTCCTCTCTCCCTCCCTTCCTCTGTCTCCCTCCTTCCGTCTCCCTCCTTCCTCTCTCCCTCTTCCTCTCTCCCTCCCTTCCTCTCTCCCTCCCTTCCTCTCTCCCTCCCTTCCTCTCTTCCTCCCTCTCCCTTCTTCTCTTCCTCCCTCTCCCTTTTTCTCTCCCTGCCTTCTCTCCCTCCCTACCTCTCTTCCTCCCTCCCTCTCTCCCTCTCTCCATCCCTCTCTCCCTCCCTTTCTCCCTCCCTCTCTCCCTCCCTTCCTCTCTCCCTCCCTCCCTCCTCCCTCCCTTCCTCTCTCCCTCCCTTCCTCTCTCTCCTTTCTCTCCCTCCCTTCCTCTCCCTCCCTTCCTCTCTCCCTCCCTACCTCTCTCACTCCCTCCCTTCCTCCCTCTCTCTCTCTCCCTCCCTCCCTCTCTCTCTCCCTTCTCTCCCTTCTTCTCTCCCTGCCTTCCTCTCTCCCTCCCTTTCTCCCTCCCTTTCTCCCTCCCTTTCTCCCTCCCTTCCTCCCTCCCTCCCTCTCTCTCCCTCCCTTCCTCTCTCTCCCTCCCTTCCTCTCTCTCCCTCCCTTCCTCTCTCTCTCCCTCCCTTCCTCTCTCCCTCCCTTCCTCTCTCCCTCCCTTCCTCTCTCCCTCCCTTCCTCTCACCTTCCCTTCCTCTCTCTCTCCCTCCCTCTCTGCCTCTCTTTTGCCTCACCTCCCTCCTCTCTCATTCCCTCCAGTCCCAATCCATCGTTCTCCCTCTTTTTCTCCGTCTCCTTCTTAATCTCTTTCCTCCCGTCCTATTCTAATTCTATACCTCCCTTACTCTCTAAGTACTTTCCATTCTATATCCCTTCCTTCCGATCTCCCTCCCCACATTCCCCTCTCTCTTGCTCTTCATCTATATAGTCGTTTCAATAAGCAAAAGAATCCAAACTAAATCCCAGTCCCATTAGGATTACGTATTTTCGCGAAAAACCCTACGGTAATTTAAGGCAATCTATGCACTCGTGTATATTACACGTATGCGGGTTGAGACAACAATTTATTCTCGACGTTTAACAATGACGTGGTCGGCAAACCTATATGTAATATGTGAATTAAATGTTTAATGTGAGAGATCTTGGAAAAAGATTAATATAATAAGAAACTTCATTAATTTTCGTAAAACATAGTTCAAATTTGAAGATCGTACGTCATTTTAAAAAATTTTTAATTTCCAAAACAATAAAAGTCTCCACTTTAAAAAGTCGATTTTTACGTTTTATCTTACGAGAAACGGAAATCGCGCTCCCTGGAGTCGAACCTGAGTCTTTTTTGGTATTTATTATGTCATTTAATTTAGATATCTGAATCAAACATTCCTGCGAAATTTCAACCTTCCACTTAATCGGGAATTTTGTTGAAAACGCGTTAAAATGTACTATTGATGACGTCAGCGTTATACACAAACCCCATCATCAAGTCTATTATATATGTGTGTGTATATATATATGTGTTTGTGTACATACTGAATATTGAGTATTATTCATCTAGTAAGCAAACTCCGTAATGCAGAAAATGAGAAATGATATAGCACAACCGGTTTTAATCATAATTTCTATAATAACTGAGGTCTCCGTAACCGCTCTTTAGTATCAAAGGCTTTCACCTTGCCTTCTTGCAACTGCATTGCATTTCAATTTAAACCTCTCTCCCTCTCAAGGCCGGAATTTACTTTGTTTACTTAGGATTTGTTTCCCTTCTCTGAAAGAGAAAGAGAGGAAGCACATAGCTGCTTTCTTTTATTCTAGCAATTTCCTTTTCTTGGGAAAAAAGACGATAATTTTTCGCGCAAAAACTGGAATCGCTTGTTTGCTAACTGCTCTCCGTGTCGAACGGAAACACTTAATTGGGCACAAGAGTGGTTTTCGGTGGAGCAAATATTATCGAAGTAACCACGGACGTGCGGTTCTTCAAAAAAAAAGGAATAAATGTCCCTATAAATAAATACGGGCTAGGAATTGGCGCCTAACGAACCGAACCGATAAAAAACCGCGAGAGAAGTCAAATCAAGTGGAAAATTAGATGTTTTTCACTCGTGTTCGTGTTGTGATAAATGTTTTCTTTTTCTCGTGAGATAACATTCAAAATTTGTCGATTTTTGGGCCAATTGTTGGGAAGTATCCTTTTTTAGGCGTACGCGGTTGGCGCTTTATCCACTATTCCAATTTGTCCTTTCGTAGGACCTTCAGAACTGATGTTTTTAAAACGAGTAACTCGTTAAGTGCGTTATGCAAGCCGCCTCCTTTCTTCTAACTGTAAAAAAAAACTAAGTGGAAGTAAGTAGCGAGCGTCACTGCATAATTTATTTGAAGAATTTAACTTTTACTCTGTAGTGAATGACTTACGAGGTGTGAAAGAGTTAAAATAAATAAACAAAAAATTATCGCGCAGAATGCATTAATGCGCGGGTTAACTGTACCTATTGGTCATATTTGGCATGCCTTAAACATAATTTTGTGGAAATAATCGCTAGAAGCAGTAGATATTATTGGTCTTTCTTCCCCTATGCAAAATGACCGGCTTGCACATTTTCGTTCTGGTGTTGTAATTTTGTATTGGCATTCCCTGTCACTCTCAATACTTCGCATGGTAATAATGTAATGTGAATGTTCTCCTACAAACGAATCACTTAGCAATTGTATTGGTTATATATTCCGAGCAAATGTCTCTTGAAAATTGAATGATGCTAATACTTCGTAGAGAATGTTAATTTAGTGATGGAGATTTTCTGAAATCGTTCAAAAATAAAGGTCACCATGAAATTGGTGAGAGAACTTGATGCGATTTTCATTACTTAATGGGTATTCAAACGGAGGATGACAGAAGCTCTGATTAGTGTTAGAGCAAAACCAGCAGAAGTTTCGAGGATTGGAGGAATCCTGGAATATAAGTACTGATCTCAAAATTTTTAGCTTTAAATTTGATTAACTCAATAGAGGTTTCCCTCTCTTTATGCGGGTTCGCTTTATGCGAATTCGCTATTACGGGACAAACTTATTGCTACCGGAATTTCTTTTTATTCGTCTTTGATTCGCTCTTATGCGGTTACACGGCCAGTGCAATACAAATGCACTACACCACAAGGCGACCATTCAGTCTCTCATTGTCTCGTATGCATTGCGTACTAGTACTACAGTAAAAGAGATGAGAGTGGAGAGGATAATGTAGAGAGGAGATGAGACACATTTTTTTATACCGTTCGAGCACACTTGAGAAGTTTTGTCTCCTTGCCCGCGGAACTTGGGCCAAGACAACCCTCCAGCACTTTAAACCTCCACTATTATGTCACCCACAACGAGCCACCACTTGCGCTCGTCTGCTTCCTTTTATTGGAGAGTATAATTTGCAGTGTTAATTGCTTTAAGTTTGTATTTAGCGTATAAGAGGTCGCTATGGAGCGAAAGAAGAGCGTCTTGTAGGGGAGTCAGGATTGCTTGTGGAACGTATCCCTATTTTTTACATGTAAATATGGGTTCTGTTTATGCGAATTCGCTTTATGCGTCATTTTCTTGGAACGCAACTCCCGCATAAAGAGAGGGAAACCTGTATTGCTTATGGGTATAGAAACATGAGCGCAGATTTGAACCATTAATGTGTACCGAGAATATACTGTAAAATCAAGGCAGGGAGTGTGAAGTGAAACCTCTCCTCGAAAACTTTTTTCTCTAGGCGAGATTTTACCAACTCAAATACATCAATCATGTTGTAAGACTGAGATTTACAAGAGCATTTTCTTTAATTTCACGCAGTTCTTGATCTTAGATGTTACGTCTATCTTTCAAATGGCTATCATCTCCTCGCACCGTTATTCATTTGTGGATAATTTAAGAAATGTATAACATTAACTTTTATGATAATGCAGAAACCTACCAAAAACATTAGTGAATGGATGGTTTTCTGACATCACCTAGACTCAAAAGGTTAAAAGCCAATCCGCCGCTTGCTAAAAAAGTTTTAAAATAAACAATAAAACGAGTATCCATCTTCTCAACTCCCGCTTATGTAATGCGGCGGCTGGATTTTGCTTGACCTCTCCACTCTCTCTTTCTCCCTCTCTCTTTCTCCCTCTCTCTTTCTCCTTCTCTCTCTTTCTCCCTCTCTCTTTCTCCCTCTCTCTCTTTCTCCCTCTACTTCCTCATTGTATCCCCTTTTCCCATTCTCTTTTTTTAAATCCTTCACTCTTCCCTACTCACTCTGTACTCTCTTCCCTTACTCTACCCTCCCCTTCTACTCCTTCTTTAGCATCTTCTCATCTACAGCCGCCTTCTCATTGCCCATCTAAGCCTACGTGATTCCCGTCATCTTCCTCGTTTTCCCCTTTAACTCTCCTCTCCACCTCCCTACCCCAATCGCCCGCTCACCCACCCACCCTCGCCCGCCCCCGACTCCACTACCCAATACACAAACACGCCAATCAGTTCAGGTCGAGGCATCCCGTTCCAAAACCCCCTACCGTAAAACTATTTCCCATCCTACTTCCCTGCGGCTCCTTCATCCACCACCTCTCTCCTCCCACGCTTCCTCATCTAGCCATTCCCCCCCTCTCTCTCTCCACCTACCACCCGACTCTTTCCCTCTCTTGCTCTCTCCCGCTGCTCACCTTGTTATCGGGGAAGTAAAGGCGGGAGGAGAGAAAGAGTGGTCAGGGGGATGGTGGGAGAAGGGGGGGATCCTATTTACCGTCAAAGAGGCCCTTCGCATGCCCGCACGTACTCCCTCACCCACGATCGGTGTAAAATCAGTGGCGTGGCCTTACGCGATTCTACGCCTACCTCGGGAGAAATTGAGGGAAAGGTGGTTTTTGCGGCGGAGGCGTGGGTGGGTGGTTTGCGGTGGGTTGAAGAGACGGAGGTGGGTGGTGGGAGGTGAAAGGGAAGGTTTTTCCGAGGAAACTTATGGGCCAAGAGATTCCTCAGCGCACGCTGGCTTTACGAGGCGCGAGAAAAAGGAAGAGAAATGCCAGCCAGGATTAGAGAAGAACGTATGGCGGGGAATGGGTTTTCGGGCGATTGGAGGGAAACGTGTTGAAAAAAATATTATCGGAACGAAGGGATCTTTCTTGTTGGAGAGTACGCTCTCTCTCTCTACTTCATCACGCGGAATTTCAACAATTATAGATGAAGATATTGCAGAACGATATTATTGCGAAAATTTGTCCGCATATGTTTCGTATTTGCCAGCAATTTACAGTTACTTGGTGGCTATGAGATCAGAAAAAGTTTCCGTTGAAATGTCGATAAAAATAAGATTAAGTGATTGTTTATGTTGATTCATAAGTTGTCGATAAAATAATCGGTCTAATGGGCTATTTATTTTTAAGAAACAAGGTAATATTTCTAAGGAAAGTTTTCCTAAATGTTTTAATGTGCGATTAGACAGGTTAATATTCTATCTAATGGCACTCACTGCCAAACTCTTTTGGCGGCTTTCACAGTAAACATTGTTAATGTAAAAAATTCGTTTCGGCAAAAAAATACAGAAGTGTTTATCCTTGCGATCACAGATATCACGTTGTATGTTGTGGAAAAATGGGATTAACACCTCTTTGGGTTCCAAAGAAATATTCGGTTGTATACAGCTTTCGAAACATCTTCGCTAAATTTGGCCGGAGGTGACAGAAGGTAAAGGTTTGAAAGGACATTAAAGGGGCAAAGAGTTACAATGACGAAGGACCACAAACAAACCTCGAAAATTTTTTCAGCATTTTTTCTTTTAAAAAATGCAGAGGGCACTATTCGAGCGACGCAGTCCTTTGTTAACAAGAGGAAAACGGTGTAAGGTATATCGGTAAACGCTTGAATGGGGAGAATTCGGGACAAAAATGTTCGGACTCATTCTTCGGCCGATTCAGAGGGAAAAACAAACAGATCGCGGTAGATAAGGGAAGAGAGTGAGCAATGGCATTCGGAACAAAAAACTACACGATCTTTTCCTAACAGGAGATTTCAGAAGATCAAAGACGAGGTTTGCGTCTTGAGTGCGGAGGCGTGGTTTAAAGTCGAATTCGCTGGTGGAGAAGAACGGGAAGATTCGGAGACAGGTGGAGAGTGGAGATAAGGATGGAAGAAATCGAGGAGATGCGGAAATCAGATAGAGAGATGCGCGGAGTAGATGTGACGGGGTCAAAAGAGATGGTGTAGGTTAGGTGAAATTGGAGAAAGTTTGAGAAAAATCGTCGGGAAGGACGTATTCTTGTTTCGGTCGAAATTTATTCAGCGTAATATATTAAGCGTGATTATTCAAAAATTCTCGAAAATAAACTCGTGCTCAATTTGGATGGCACTGTACGGGCTTAGTATGCAGCGAGTGGTGGATAAGCTGATTTCATGTGCGTCAGAAGCTGTTTAGCTGAAATAAAAACTTTAAATAATACATTACAAATCGGAGATTGGGAAATCAAAAGAAAATTTTACTGAGTGAAGACGTTAACTGCACATCCCAATTAAGTTGAAAATATCATATCTATGAAAACATTTTAAGTTTAATTAGAAACCTGATATCTTAACTTTGTTATAATCCAAAATAATTCGAATGAGAATTGCACACGCTTGTTACGCGCAATTAAAACACACAGGCTTACTAAAGAACAGACACCTACCAAACCACCGAAACATAAAAACCATAAAAACAATGATTGCTTCTACACTTCCTTCAATAAATGTAACGTAATTGCAATGCTACGTTGGTGAATAAAGATTGCTCTCAAAGGATCATACATTAAAATAAATAATCCCCCAAATACGATGATATGGTAAACAAAGGACACTTTAAACAAGTTAGGAAAATGTGCAGTGCATTAAAAATAGGCGCGTGCTATGGAGTATATTTTAAATTAAACGTCATAGTTGGAACAAATTCATACCATAAAACAGCGAAAAACCACGACCCGATTACATCTCTTCTCTACTAAAAATTTCTCCTCTAAGTTGGTGCTTGAATAAACGCATTTGCGTAATTTTGGTATAATTACTAAAGCTGTTGAAGTTTACGTTCATTCCTTTGTGCTAAGTTATCAATTTCTTTTCCTTTACAAACTGTGTAAGATAAATGTATTTACGTTCATTTCTTCGTCGTGGATCTATTTCCGTCAGTTTACTTAATGCTGCATGCACACGAAAGGGAATTAAACCTATTGAAGTAATTATAACAGCATGTTTACTTCAATTGCTACGAAGATAGTTTTCGTTGACAACATTTAAAAAGCATGCAAGACATTTTCTAAGTTCAAAGTGAAATACGACTTTCTTGTTAGATTTTCTGCGGCTACTCTACGATAAAAATGTACTCGACAAGAAATATTTTATCTAACTAGTCAAACAAATTTCGTTTAAATATTTTTTTGGTATGACTAATATTTGACGAGATATGACGAAAAGTTCGTTTTTTTGTTTCTGGTAAAGTGAAACCCCTGACTGGCCAGGTCAATCATAATATCTTCTTATAGCCTTTGACCAAAAGTCTTTAATAGCAAATTTCATGAAAATCCCTTCGGTAGAAGACGATAACGAACATGCGGACGGTCTGACAGACCGAAGCTAATAGGCACTCACGCTGGATACGAAGCGTGCCTAAAAACTACCATACTCTCATAGACAAGAAGATTGGAAAGATATACTGCACGTCGGAGTACACAGAGTTTCCAAATGCGTTCTTTGGGATTTCATAATGTTCTCAATATTTTTCGCTCAGATGAATATTTAACGAGAAGCTAGTGAGGTACGTTGTAAAATACATGTAAGTTCTTATGTAAAGTTGTCGTTATTATTGTCCGATTTTAACCAAAATTGGAATCGGTTGACAAATTTTAGCAAAACTCCCCAATACCAAATTTCATCAAAATACGTCCAGCGGTTTCCGAGTTTTAACATGCAGACGGACGGACGGAAACGATCTCCTCTATATGCGTTCACTTCGTGCAAAGAACGCATAAAAAGCATAACCTCAAACTATACATATCCTTCCATACCGAAAATGTACTTAATATCCAAAATGTACAATACAAAGTGAAACTCCAGTCATAAACTCTTCAACTTAACATACTTTCAAAATGACTAAATAAACAGCTCGCTAACCTTAAGCTCCACAGTAAACACTCCGTCAAAGATTCTTATGAATTCATTAAAAAAAATCAAACGTATTATAGAAAAACCATGAACAATGAATACTAGCCTCCTTCAACGTATGTTCTCTACATACGTGTTCCTCTTTAAAAGTCTAGGATTTTAAAATAATTTACTGAATAAAAAAGAAATGGTAGGATAGTTTCTTGGTACACTTTTCTAATTTACGCTTGCTCTCCAACTTCCAACTTCATTTGCTTTCCTCCTGTCCTATCCTATCCTATCCTACGCACGTCCTTTAAGGATGAATTCTCAAAATTAGGCATTTTTTTGCAACATATAAAAGTTTCAATCCAAATATTTTCAAAATATATTTACGACCGCTTATTAACTGTTGTTTTTGTTTCAAGGACTCATTTGATCACTTTATTCTAGAACGGTTGCCATAAAAGTCGAAAGTTAAATGTCTCTTCCTGACCTTCTCTAAATTTGTAGAAATATTTCATGTCGTTGTTGGAGCCGATAACTTTTTCTTCCTCTTAATTATTGTTCTAAATTCCTTTGCACTAATTTCAAAGATCAACACGTTTTGTTTCAGTGAAGTTAATGTATATGCAAAATTCCGAAGTAATGTGGACTGCATCAAAGTCTTAAACCAATGGAAAGGCGATGTTCTCAAATAATCCTCGAAATTGATTTGCATTGATTCTTACGACTGCGAGTAAAGAAAGAAACGAGGAATTGAGATTGTAATGTTTGTAATGGAAACGGATGGAATTGGAATCGATGAAAAGTAAAGGAAATTATATTATCGTTTTTTCACTTAAGTACGCGAGTTCTCTAAACAAATTTGACATTTGTATATTCGTTTATTTTTCTAATTCTACCACATTGTGGCGGTGCTTGTTTAATCAATTTCGTATTTAGTTATTTGAAAACGAGAAAGTAATTGCTGGAAACAAAAGAATCGGAAATATCGGATTCCTGCCGCAATTATCCTCGTGGTTGAAAAACTGCAATTCGATAAATTGTTCTGCATAATGATAGTATAAGCAAAGTCGCCGATAGAGTGATTACTTTGACCTCCATGGCGTTGATTTCGCTAACTTCTTTCTTTTTAAACATTTTTCAAAGAAAATGTTTAATATTTATTATTTTTTAAGTACAAATAATCTTCGTCGAAAAGTGTGCATGTAAATAGCTCTAAGTGTTCTGTAATTTATCTGATGCGCTGATTGAGGGTTTTGATAAATAAATTGCTTATTATAGATATTTCAAATTGAATTTGGTCTTATATAACCTAGCAATATGCTCGGGTTGCGTTCCAAAAATAAGAGCGTATCGCGAATCAGCGTATTGCGAAACACACACACATATATATATATATATATATATATATATATATATATATATATATATATATATATATATATATATATATATATATATATATATATGAGCAATGCTGTAAAAAAGAGATGCGTTCCTAAATGGATTAAAGTCACAGATAAGCACGACAGATATGTTCCTAAAAAGGGTCTTGTTGCGCAAAATCTTGCTAAACGAAAGGTAGGAGGGAAAAAGAGAGCGTGCGCGATATATATTACGTACGTATTTTATACAATACCATAATTATCATCCAAGTACTTAGAATGATGGCTTAAAATATATTTATATACTACTTGTCCTACGGAAGGGCATTACATAACTTTTAGGTAACGTCACTACAATATAAAATGCAACTTACACTGTGCCATCTACAGCCAAACATACGAACCGGGTGTAATATTTTGTTCTTCGATCCATATTTTGAGCAAAAGCTCCATTTCTATCAGTGTTTCACTTCGATTATGCCTCCCCAGCACAGTTTATGTTAAAGAAGTAGCCCCCTGAGCACACTTTTTAATTTTTCCAGCACTTCTGCAAATAGTTCTCACAGACGACGGAGCTAGAGAAAGAGCACGACCTATAGCAGCGTGCTCTTGTCCACTTTCAAAACATTTTATTATATCCAATTTAATTAATTAATTGAGAAAAATACTTCGCTTTAATTTTTTCGCTTGCGACAATTCAAACTTACAAAGGTAAAAACTCAAACACAAATTCAATTCAAAGAGCTCGGTCTGAAAACTGGCTGTAGTCCGTAGAAACACTACCTTGGACATAAAAAGAAACTCGTCGATTACATTACTTCTCCGGTGTAATATTGCATACACATGAAATGAATATGAAAACAATTAAAATGTTGTTCCTATATAATGAAACAAATGTTTTCATTGCTCGCGTTGAGACCTTTTGAATGGGCAGAGAAATGCTCTTCGTTATCCGCGTTTTGTAAGACCGTATGCCCGAATCAAGCGAGCGTATCGAGAGGTAGAGTCAGAAAGTGTAATGAGCGTAAAACTGAAAAAAGCGTATCGCGAGGTATACCTGTACTACAGACTCAACCCAAACTAAATTTACCTTCTTAAGCCAGGAAAATGTTTTCTCTCTTCATGAAAATTGCAAGAGCTGTGATGAAAGTTACAATTTACGTGAGCGCAAGTGTACCAATAAGAAAATTTTACTCCTTTCTTTCAATTACGCGCTTGTATAACTTTGTAACGTAATTTTTTAAGAATTCACCATTTAGATATGTTATACATTGGAATATAGTGGATTAAGGTCTCATAGAAGTTCAGATTTTAAGTATAGCGATTATCTGAGAGCAAAATATTTATTTTTTACTTTCTTCTTGGTTATTGTTTCAGATAAAATGTACGCATAGAACTTTGAAAAAATTTAGATTACCCTAATTTTAACAATTACTTGATTTTCAGAAAAGTGAGAGTTAACTCGTAAGTTTCAGCGTTTTGTTTACTTGAAATCGCTTATTCCTCGTGCTGACTTTACGTGTATATACTTTACCTGTGACTTGACTGCATAAAACAATATCTACAAAGACATGACAGAAATCTATTAAACTCGACGGTATTCATCTACGACGGATCACCAAACCTTTTACTGAAAGGGCCACATGAGGCTTCTTATCCACTGTGCGGGCCACATACGGCATTTCAAACGACTGATCGGACAGTGTGCAATTTTCAAAGAGCAAGTTTTGAGAATATTTTCGATTCTGTAATATGCAATTTGTTTATATTAAAAGTGCAATTCACCCAAGCACTCGGAAAATGTCGTTTATACGTCATAAATGATATCTAATGAATATTCTTGCTGATAAGGCGGCCCGGATCAAATCACTGCGCGGATCGGATGTGGCCCGCGGGCCGTAGTTTGGGGACCCCTGTTCTAGGAGATATCGCTTTCATCTTGTAATTTATAACTTTCTAGAAATTTTGAATCATTGGTAGTATTATTTTTGTATAGGTTTGTTTAGAGGATTCATTTAGTATGTTTTGCACTATATCTTCATCCGCCTTTTGAATGTTGTTCAGTTTAATGTTTTGTCTATAGTGGCGTGAAGGAATAAACAGATAACACCAGTTTAAATTGAATTACTGTAAAAAGTTTTCAACATTTTTCCATTTCTATTAACATTAATAAAATCCTAGAACAAAGTGCAATACGTTCTTCATCGTTTGCAAAATAATTTCCTTTCCTTTCCTAATGTAGCAATTTAATGTTGACATTTGGTGTTGCTTTATAGAATAAGATAATTAAGATTGAGATCTCGCAACTTTTTAATTTTTCTACCCTTCAACTGGATATATATGT
Organism: Tanypteryx hageni; assembly: GCA_028673005.1. NCBI lineage: Eukaryota > Metazoa > Arthropoda > Insecta > Odonata > Petaluridae > Tanypteryx > Tanypteryx hageni. The sequence goes on from CM054113.1 coordinate 72,564,778, forward strand.
ACAACTTCCACGAAAATAATTAAAAACGCAAATAAGTCGTCCCACAACTTCATATATACCTACCTTCAATGAAAACAATCTAAAAAAATCTTAAATTGTTCGTCCGGAAACTTTATGTGACAGGGCATAAAAACCTTCCTCATACATTTTGTCGGTTCTTCAACGGGTTCCTTTCCAAATTTTATTTTATTTTATTTTTCACTTCCCGTTGTTTCGCACGGATCATTATTTCCGTGACTACGAAGGCATCCCTTTCTCATCTAACAATTCAATAAACTCCCCCTGTCAGGTTCGCGCCGTCCATCCTAAGTTGGTAACAGGTCCTTCGGGCGCCCTAACAATAAAAAGCTTTTATCCACTCCATAAAGAGCATCTTCTTCGGTTTTTCCTATCCTCCCTCACTCTCTCTCCTCTCCAATGATCAGCTACATCTCTTTGTCACTACACCATCTCTGTTTCTCCCTTCCACATACACGAACAGCCCCTTCCCACTCTCTACATTTTCTCATTTGCCTCGGACTAGATAACTTGTCCACCTCCTGTCTCGGTAAGAGGGATAGACTTTGTAAGCGGTAGGTGAGAAGAATTGGGGAGGAATAAAATGGTCAGGTGGGGCGAGTGGGATCTTGAGTAAAATCCAAGGCGGGAAGTTGGAAAGAGAAGTGCGGGAAATAGGAAGGGGGAAAAGGAGTTGGAGAGGGTGGTAGATAGTGAGGGGGAAGGATAAAAGGATTGATATATGCGGCCAGAAAAAGGAAACGGGATGAGAGAATCGCAAATGAGAGCAGGAAAATAGCGGGAGTCGGAATTGGAAGGGGGATGGCGGTGGTGTGGGCGTGGGATGGTGGGAAGGCAAAGAGGCGAGGGTGAAAGAAGATTGGATAGAAGATACAGTAGAATGGGAAAGAATGATCCTGGGATAGTTGGAGGTAAAAGGGAAATGGGAGAGTTGGGGAGAAAGGAGAGGATGGAGATGACGATAGGAGATTTGAATAAGAGTGAAAGTTTGAAGGAAAGGTACGGGGGATGAAGTGGGAATGTTGGGAAGAGGGAAGGGCTTGAAAAGAGGAGATTGAGGGAGAGGAGTGGTGAGAGGAATTTAGGGAAACGAGAGGTTTACAAAATGAAAAAATGGCGAGAAAGGGAAGTATCGTAAGAGAAAAGGAGAAAACTGTAAGAATAGTATTATATACGTGATGAGTGCGTTAGAATCGAGAGTTGCTAGGAACTAAAGCGATATCCGGATTGGCTAGAAAAGGAAGCTGCTCGAGGACCAGTAGAAATTGCCAATTATTGTAGACTGCAAGGGAAAGGATATTTGTTGCGGAGGTTTCGGAGCGAAAAGAAAAGGACAATCACCTAGTTTTCTATGGTAGCATGATGATAGATCATTTTGCTATGCCAACCAATATGATTCGATCGGCTTATCGAAATTTTCTTAGACTATAGTATTATTGAGAGTGAAGGAATAAGGTCGGTTGATATGTAATTTGGTGTTGCTCTATAATGTAATGTGGGTAGGTTCGTAGAAATGAGGTTTCTTTTTTCGAAAAAGGTGATTTGTGCCTTCACCGACTCTTAAAATATTAAAACCGTAAATTTATCTGCTAACAATAGTATAAATGCATATAGTAGGTTCGACTGTTGTCTAAACCGATTGAAGAATTAACTTTATCAAAGGAATAATTTTATTGCGGTTTCGCTTGGCTAAACTAGATTATTTCCATTACAACACGCTTCAGTGATATTCCCGTTTCTCATATTTATCAGAGAGAACTATTTGCGTTGAAATTACATTTTAACGTGAAATTTGAAATGAAATAAATTCAAGTATTTTAAATATATCTGGCGTAAAGAAGCTCTCGTCGGATCCGGACAGATTGAAAATCGAGGCAGCATTCTTAAAAAAAGCGAAAGAAAATTCGGTTTCCACGTTTTCTTTGAATTTTAACCAAGGTACCGTACTCTGTAATGGAGGAATTAGTCTTCTATGTAGATTCCGAGAAAGAGGAAGATGAATTTTAAAGGAAATAAGGTGGGAAGGGAGGGTGGAATGGGAGGCGTTGAGGATGTCTGTAACTGGGATGAATTTGAGGTGAGAAGGGGATGGGAAAGATTGTACCGAAGATAAGGACGAATAGTGCGATGGTCTTAGAGAAGTGGGAGAAGATGGGAGGGGGAGAGAGGAGGAACATGGGAGATAGAGGTGAAAAGGAGAGAGGGGAAAGGTGGATGGCAGGAAGAAGAGGTGGGATGGGTGGGAGGCGGACTGTGGGCATTCATTGCATGCTCGAGTGGTTCGCTGGGAGATATATATTCGAGGCGGCAGGCTGCTGCAGGTGGCGGGAGCAGGACGGTCGGAGAGAGAGGGGGGGAAGGAGGGAGAAAAGGAAGGAGAGAGTGAGAGGCGGACGAGGTAGAGGAAGAGAGAAAAAGGAGTAGAGGCACGGCGGGGGTGGGAAGGAGCAGGAGATGGAATTGGAGAGAGAGTGAGGGTGGATGGAGAGGTGAAGAGGAGGAGGAGAGCGGGGGAGGAGAAGGTGGGGAGGTAGAGAGAAAGAGAAGAGCTGTGCAGGGCAGCCGGTTGGTTTTGGCATGGAGACTGGAATCGGGGTGTAGTTGATTTTTTCCATAGGAGGCAAAATGTACGACAATTGCGTGTAAAATTGGATGGTTTTTTTATTTATTCTTTTTAAGTCTTAGCGAAAATGGCAACTCGGGAAAGTGGTGTATTTTTCGGATCCTTCCGTTATTTTTAAAAGTTGAGAGTTGCAGGTTGTCTCATGCTTCGTTTCAGCGAAAGGGACAGTGGGAAAGACAAATTTTGGGGTCGCATGCGACGGTGATCTTCGTGGAATGTGGACTCGATTGCTCATAAATTATTTGTTAATAAATTTTTATTAGGAAGGAATTTTGATACATTAGGTTCGAGACAATATTTCAAGCACTTGCGTGTAGGCGAAACTTAAATTTTGTTGCTGTTATTCGCAGATTATGGCGTCTGAGGTGGAAATGAATGTACTCGATAAAAAAGATAGCTCTACCGAAAGCTAGAAATAAAATAATAGGCTTTAACTGGTCTTACAAAATTAGTTCACAAATTCATAGATAAAGAATTGAAGGAAATTGTTTAAGGCTATTGTTAGAAGGAATAGATGATCATAATAAAGCTTGCAGATTTGAAATGGTTGAATAAACCAGATGCGCGATTTAGCTACAAAATAGCTGTTCTCAGGGATAATTAAATTTAATGCGTTTTTGTTGCGGCTACTGGACTTGATCACCTATTGGGTCCAAGGGACGTTAAACAGTTGGCCATCTTGGTGCTATTCGTTAGTAGGCTAATGCCAGCACCGGGTTTACCTCTTCCTTGTAAATTTATCTGGTGTGTAAGGAGTTGAAAAGAAATTTTGTGCATTTCATAATTAGTCCCCATTTATAGCCATTCGTATTGAATGCACACGAAACGAAAGTACAGCTGGAACCTATAGTAAATTTATATCCGACCCCAATAACGAACAAAAATTTGAACCCATTATATTCGGCTTATGTTGAAAAAATTGAATATTTTAAAACTTCATCCGAAGTATTTTATCGATATCTAGTCGATGAACTTCATTTGCGATTAGCTAGCGGAATATTTTGAGTAAAAACCTTTGGAGTATCAATTTATCAATAACTCAGTTATATTGTCTTCTCTGCCATTTACAATAGTTAGTACTCATTTCACATGTACTCGACAATAGAAAAGGTTTATTTTCGGATGTCTATCGAAAACCGAAGATAAAAAATGAAAATATTTTAGAAAGTCTAGATACATTTTTGAAGTTCGAGAGAGAAAGACAATAATTGAGACGTTAAACTCGGTCGAACGGTAAAACGTTTCAAACGAGCGGTGATTTTTGCTCGGTACAAGAAGAAAGAAGGTTAAGGCGAGTGTGTGTGTGTGCGTGTTTGCGTGCGCGTGTGAGATGGTATGGAATCACGGCAGGAGGAAAAACGGATTTTGGCAATAGTGCTGACAGTGAAGTTTTGGAGCTTGGTGTTTTAAAACGGGAGGATGGTTTGATGCATACAGAAGATCGTGAAATGCCTGAATATATGAATCAGCGCCGGAGTGAAGAGATTTAGCGCCGAGATTGAATACAAAGAAAAGGCGAAAGAGATTTCACGTTTTGAAATCGCAGAGAGCGACTTTTATTTCCAGGGAAAAGGGGACGGCGGAAGGTTTTCCCGCTAGTTAAAGGTCGGAATTTGCCGGTTTTTGCGCTGGACCGGGGGTGAAAGTTTCGACGCGTAGCATTACTTTGATGGTGCTCATCTAATAAGGACTCATATCAATGGAAAGATTCCGAAAGATCTCTCCAGCTCGTCATATTTCAATCGAGTTACACTTAGTTCTGCACGAAAGTCTCTTGTGAGAGGGAATCGTGAGCGTTGTCCTTTCTCGGAATCGTGTAAAAAGAAATCCGGGACACTGTATTTTTTTTATTATCTCTCTCTCCATGCTTTCAGCAACGACCTGGACCCGGACTACTTTGGGAAGTTACAAGGTATATTTTGCCCCCTCTTTTAGTTCAGTCGGTAAAATTACGTCAAAATGTATTCCTTTTTAAGTGGCCTGGCGGTAAAGAGGCGGAGGTTTTTTTTACAAATTTCTGGAGATCAAAACGCAACGATGCTTTAAGTACTTTGCACCTGGAAACATTCGAAAATTTATTCCTAATAAATACAGAGAATTTCGCGATATGTTCTTTGATAGTTAAGTTGAATAGCTATTTCTTTCAGTTATAGCTTCTAGAATAAGAATATTCGTTTTCCTGCCACTTCATGAACAACGGTCATTCTGTCTTAAGAATTAATCTTATGTCTGTCAGTATTGCTACTTAATTAAATGACAACCAGTCTAAACTACGGCATTAAGTCAAGGAACACAGCACACAAAATAGTTTTTAGGACTTCTAGCTAGACTCAGTATTTTATTTAATTAAAATACATTTGGAGATTGTTTTATTTTATTAATAGAAACTAATAAATTAGACGGATGATTCGCATTTATCTTCCAGGAGATAGGCGAAGGAATTGATTACCGCCGAGCAATAAAAATATTTCTCCATATCAGGGGTCGGCAACCTTTTTTGCGTGGCGGGTCACATACGTAGTTGTGAATGCTTCGGATGGCCGGATGAGCGTTTATATGAGAAGTTACCTAAAGATCCTGTAATCTCATATAAGTGAAAATCATGTCTAAATAATTTTCAGGGTTAAAACTTCATCAGAAAAGGTTTTGAGACTCAATTTTGCTGAAAATTTGATATTGCCTATATTAAATTTGACCGACCACTTTTTCATCATAGCTTCGCGAGCCACATGAACCGCTCTCGGGGTTCGCATCTGGCCTGCGGGCCGTAGTTTGCCGACCGCTGCTCTTAAGTACCTGAGTTTTATGAGTTAATATAAAAAAATTTATTTCGCTCCAATTGTTCGTTTTTCACCAGACTCTTTATAACCCTCGCAAACATTCTAAACGTAGCATATGTGAGGAAGACAACAGGATCAAAAAGGTAGAACTTCATGCGGACGTTCGCTGCTGGAATCGGGGTACGTGTAACCGCATTGACTGACACGCGTTAGTTGGCCGCTTATAATACTAATTTGCTCTGATACTAATTTTCAAAATCGATCGTGAGATAGCGATGATAATATCGTTATAAAGGAGCAAAACGGCCTTGAGATGCTCTGTCACAATGTAAAACAACTTGTAACAATTGCGGAGTTTTCTTGTTAACAAGGGTGTTAAGAATGAGCCAAAAAGAACGGTGAGTAATTATGGAAGAGTAGCTAGTAGTTATGGCACGTTCTGAAGGATGTTGGAGGGCAAGGCTAAGGGAGGCGAAATTTAGCGAGTAGTGCTGAAAAACGGAAATATTTAGGTATCAAGTTAATGACTTTTCAATCGTTAATTGCAAAATGTATAAAAAACGTTAATTGGTGCTGTATACTACCCGCCATATTTTGAAAACTATGGAATATTCCTACATATTTGTGAGGCGTGCATGAATAAAATTGATACGCCGGCAACTCGCGAACGAGAAAAGAAGGAAAACTAGCCGTTACGTAATTTGCTACCAAACTTCCGACGCCCTTGCCAAATTTCATGCGTATCTGCACCTATTCCTACGCTAAATAGACTACGGTGGCTAACAATGTACCACCTCCGAGTTGTCCTCATAAAAAGAACACTCGAGCTCTTTCCATGACAAATGATAACGCGACAACTGAAAGAGGTGTTTTTTTGCGATCCTTTCACAAGAATTAGGCAATTTGCATAAAAACTGGGCTTGGACAAAAATAACTCGCGCCTCAATATATATTTTTGTTCATCCCGCATGCCTCCGCTGCAGGTGCGTGTGTATGCATGTATGTTTAAATATGTATCTCTACACTTATTCATGTATACGTATATATACATATATGTACAGTTTTCAGGAAAGTGAGCTAAGGATCTTCTCGGCGGGTAATGGGAGTGGATTCGAGAGAGGTAACTCTAGCCCTGACTAATGGAAGCGTGGTGAAAATAATTGGTCATTTCTTTGGGGCTTAGGTGACCGCTGCGGTCATAATTTCGATCGTGAGGCGTTCTCGTTATGGAACGCATGGTCCCTGGAAGTCCGAACCCCCCTCTGCGAGCGATTCTAAAAGGAGGAAAAAAGTTGTCAGGGATGGTGAATGGGGGTTGGGGAAGGAGGTTGTAGAAGGAATCGGGTTGTGATAGGATGAAGAGCTGGTGGAAGAAGGAACGGAGAGAAATGGACGAAGAGTGAGAAGATGCGATGACTGGGGAGGAAGGGGGGGCGTGGAAAATTAGGCGAGGAACAGTTTGGTAGGAAAATAAGCGTTAAAATACGCGAGCGTGCAAGTAAGCGAGGTTTAAAAAGAGCGAGTAAAATAGGTATGGGAATGTCGTGCAGCGCTTTATTTATCAATTTTTTTCTTTTTTCTTTGCCATGGTGGCGAAGTTATCGTCGCACGAAAAATCCAGAGGAGAAGGCGAATTCGTTTAAAGTAGCTTTTTCTCATAGGGAAATATCGAAAACCGTATTTTCCTTAAAGATGTCCGAGCAGTAAGTTGTATGCTGATGGTTTTACAGACGAGAGGAATGCTAATAAATATATTTACTTATTTTGAAATCGGTAGCTTGCTATGGCGTGTGCGTGAGAAATTTGAGAGGACAATGCAACCTGTGAGGGATGGTTTGTTAGTGTCTCGTTTCAAAGCAAATTTTCTTAGATTTTCCGATGATTTTGAATGCAAAGTGGGTATGTTTAGCTCTAATAAGATACGGTAATAATAACAAAAACCCTTAAGGCATTTTCTAACATGAGAGTGTTACTGTGAGATTTATGTTTGTAGTTGTAATTTAATTGTAATCAGCCTGTTTGTAGAAAAACGTGTAGATATATGTGGTAGTTTTTCTTAACAGTTTCTAGTTCGTATGATTTTTGGATCAAACTCCTTAAATAGAAAAAATCCTATACGCTCCCGTAAATTCAGTAAAGGGTTCTTTATATCATTCGGCCGATTCGCTCCTTGGCGGGCAATCCTTCCCGCCCCGCGGTAGGTGGTAAAACAGCCGATTATTGAGACGGCGAAGGGAGATGACAGGTTGGGGAAAAGGGAGTGATAGGCAAGTGAGACGGAAGAATTGAAAGGAGAAAAATGCCGAGGAAGGGAAAGGAGGGCGGGCGAAAAGGTGTCTGTGTGTGTGTGCTCTCGTGAGCGTGTGTAGCGGCCAGCGCCATTGCCACCTCTGGCGGCAGCTTGCGAATCGAGAGAGAGAAAGAGAGCAGTCAAGTAAGTCTTGGCGGAGATGAGAACGAGGGGGAGTGAGGAGAGTAAGATGGAAGGGAGATGGGAGAGAGAGGATGAGGGAGGGAGGAGGAGAGAGGGAGAGGATAAATTGAGAGAATGAGGGAGGGAGGGAACAAGAGGGGGAAGGTGAGAGAATGGGGTGTTATAGTATAACTGAGGGAGAGTGGGTGGGAGAGAAAGGAGGGGAGAGATGAGAGTAAATGAGATAGGGGAGCGGGAGTTATACCGAGAGGGGTGGGTGGGAAAATAGTAGTTGCGAAGAGAATGACTTAAGAGAGAAGAGATAGTGATGGGGTGAGGAGAGGAAGTGAGGGTGAGAGAGGTTGTAAGAGATGAGAGATTGCTTAGAGGTGGTGGCTGAAGGCATGTGAGAGAGAGGTAGGAAAGGGGAGGGGGGAGAGAGACGCAGGAGATGGGAGGTGGTGTGGGCGAGAGGAAGGAGAGGTGGAGATGAAGAAGTGAGGGCGTGAGAGATAAAGAGGTTAGCCGGAGAGATGCTGAAGAGGGTGAAGGATGACGTATAGAGTCTGTTACCTTCAGAACTGGACTGTCGAGTGCCAAGGATGATTTAAGCTTATTTACGCTCATTTTATAATGCGAGGTTTCGGTTCTTGGTTCGATGTTGCCGCGAGGTGATTAATTTGAGTCGAAACTCGCGGTTTAAAATATTATCGCTCCACGTTTGTTTCGTTTGTTTTTTTTAAAGCGATAAATGATTGTGCTATGTTAAAATGCGCTCGGGTGTAGGCCTGTAACATCTTTTTTGGGGACGGCTCATCAGGCGTTTTGTCTGTAATTGATTAAGGTGTGTACTTAATTACGCAGAAGTATATTACAACGTTTTTATTCGTTAATTTATCCATTATTACCTCCATTGACACCGTAGTGTGATATACACGACAGCATTTTTTGAATTTTCTGCTCGATAATTGTGTCAAGTATTGAAACGGTTTTATAAACTGCTATTAGATTTATTCTCTATAATTTCGCCCTAAAAATATCGTTTGAACGCCAAAGAAATGAATTTCCAAATACAGACGCATAGAATTCTAGCTTTTTAAAGCGTATTATTAGAGCAGAAGGGCTACTCCCAAAAATTAAATGTTTCAATAAAAAATCTTGTGGCCACCACATGACTTTCTCCATACCTGTAATATTGATAAAAATTCCAAATAGGTTAAATGATAATAAATATTTTAAGGAACTGCGAGAAAAATTCAGACTTTAGAAAGAACAGAAATACCTAAACTCATACCGTAGCCTTCTGATATTGAATATAGCCACGAAGCTTCAACAATTAAGAAAATTAAAAGGAGCGTTACTAAGAGGTAACTAAGCATAATGCGTTTACAGAAGTTGCCTCCAGGTGGTATGGTGGTGGCAAACAAAAAATATAGTTTTTAAATTATCTTTTAAGAAATGCAATGTATGGGGAAATGTTATGAACAAAAGTTGTAGAAAATTAAATTTCCTACAACTTTTATTCCAGCCAATTTTTACTTTGATCAAGTTTTAAAGCAAATATAAAAATATCTGATGTGGTCACCATATGACTTTCTCCATATCTGTAATATTTTTAAAAATTCCTGATAAGTTACATAATAATATTTTAAGAAACTGCGAGAAAATTTTAGACTACAAAAAACAGAAATGAACTCAAACCATAGCCTTCTGATATTGGATATAGCCGCAAAGCTCCAACAATTAAGAAAAAAGGGAGCGTTACTTAAGACGCAACTAAGCGTCAATTGTTAACAATAGTCATCGGTAGGTGGCAGCTAAAAATGTAAGATATCTCTTAAACAATGCATTATATGGAAAAATATTTCAAACAAAGGTTGTAGAAAATTAAATTTCCTACAACTTTTATTCCAGTACATTTTCACATTTATCAAATATTTCAAAATAACGGATAAGTGACATGAATAAAAACCCACTTCCGGTTGACCGATTTTGACCAAAACTAATCAGTTCTTGTGACTTTTATAAAAATGTCAAATATAAAATTTCGCGTTGACCTGATTAATAGTTTTTGAGTTAGAGCACTCACAAAAAGCTATCACATACACACACAAAGACAATCGATAAAATGGTCAAAACGTGTTCAGGGGACCTCAAAACATATATCCGTTGAAATCTCGAATTCGATTTTTACTCCCTCCATATACGTAGTATAGGGGCAAGTATTGTATTCATGAAAAAATCGACTTCGAGATTTAAATGGAAATACACGTTTTGAGGTCCCCTGAACATGTTTTGACCAGTTTCGCGATGATGTCTGTGTGTTGGTGTGTGTGTGTGTGTGTGATAGCTTTTTGTGGGTGCTCTAACTCAAAAACTATTATTCAAGTCAACGCGAAATTTTATATTTAACATTTTTATAAAAGTCACAAGAACTGATTAGTTTTTGGTAAAAATCGGTCGACCGGAAGTGGGTGTTTACTCTTGTCACTTATCCGTTATTTTTCAAGATTTGCTTTAATATTTTATAAATGTAAAAATGTATTGGAATAAAAGTTGTAGCGCATTTAATTTTCTACAACTTTTATTTGATACATTTTTCCATATAATGCATTGGGAATAACTTTGAAACAGAAAATTTTCTGCTATGACCGGGAATCGAACCTGGGTCTTCCACTTGCCGGGCGGATATTCTATCACTGAACTACCGTAGCGGATAATCTTTCCTGTTTCTGAACGCGGGTGTTTTTCTTAGTTGGGTCCGGGCTAGCATAGTTTCATATTATTCCACCAATTTCTGACTTTGGCAATCTCACCATTTGAGAGGGAGGGGTTTTCTTCGGCGTTCTCTTGGAGGACGTCCGTTGGGGCTGGTTGATACTAGCTTGGCTAGCCCGGACCCAACTAAGAAAAACACCCGCGTTCAGAAACGGGAAAGATTATCTGCTACGGTAGTTCAGTGGTAGAATATCCGCCCGGCAAGTGGAAGACCCGGGTTCGATTCCCGGTCATAGCAGAATTTTTTGTTTCAAAGTTATTCCCAAAATTACAGCTTATGCCATTCTGCATAGTTTCATATTATTCCACCAATTTCCATATAATGCATTGTTTAAGAGATATCTTATATTTTCTGCTGCCACCCCCAGGCCTCCTACCGACGACTATTGTTAACAATTGACCCTTAGTTACGTCTTAGTAACGCTCCTTTTTATTTTCTTAATTGTTGGAGCTTTGTGGCTATATCCAATATCAGAAGGCTAAGGTTTGAGTATATTTCTGTTCTTTGCGAAGTCTAAAATTTTCTCACTATTCCTTAAAATATTTATTATCATTTAACCTATTTGGAATTTTTAGAAATATTACAGATATGGAGAAAGTCATGAGGTGGCCACATCAGATATTTTTTTCATGAAAACGATACTTTCATCTGTATTGCGTATGGAGAAGGTAAAAATGCCCAAAATTTGGTCCCTAAAGTCCGTGTGCAGTTTAAAATGTTTATTATTTCAGTTCTATGGGAGATATAAACAATCTGTAAAATGCAATAGTGTTAATTTATTAGTTTTTATATGAATGAAGAAATGAATTTATTCTAATTTATTTTGAATTTTTTTAAGATAATATACCCTAGATATACCTTAAATGGCTTTAATAGAAGAAAAAGTGAATTGTGTTCTCTGGTTAGCTGAGTTTAAATCTGTAACAGCGGTTAGAATAAAATTTACAACTCATTACAAAAAGCAAGCGCCACACAAAAATTCAAAACAAAGTGGATGAAGAAGTTCAAAGATACTGGTTCCGTAATGACAAGCCACGAACTGGACGACCGGGAGTGAGGAGACTGTGTCGGCTGTAGAACAAGTGTTTTGTAACAGTCCACGAAAATCAATAGGACGGGCTTCTCTAGAATTAGACATTAATAAAACAATAGTGAACAGAGTTCTGGAAGTGAAGTTACATATGCGAGCCTAGAAGATTCAAGTCCATCAAATGTTGTTGGAAGAGGATTACCATACAAGATTAGATTTCTATCACCATTTTAAACATGCAGTTGAAATTGAGGTCACATTTCTTGACAAACAAATGTTTAGTGATGAAATTATGTTTCACATAGTGGTAAGGTTAACCGACAAATTGTCGTATTTGGGGGACAGAGAAACCGAAAGAAGTTTGGGAACATGAAAGGGATTCTCCTAAAGTTAACGTTTGGTGTGCCTTAGGAAAGAAGTGCATAATTGGCCCGTTCTTTTTTTAAGGAACAGTTGTTAATGGTGAGCGTTATTTGGAAATGCTGCAAAATTACTTCATTCCTGAACTGAAGCAATCAAGACTTATGGCCACTACAGTTTTTCAGCAAGATGGCGCACCTTCCCATTACGTCCGTAGTGTTCGACTGTTTCTAAATGAAGTTTTCCCAGATAGATGGATCGGGAGAGGCGGCCCAATTGCATGGCCAGCTCGCTCACCAGATTTGTCCCTTTACACTTTTTTCTGTGGGGACATGTTAAAACTAAAGTGTACTCATCAAAACCTCGCTCTTTGTTCGAACTTCGTGCTAAGTTAACTGATGTAATCAGTGCCATAACTGAAAGACAACTTCAGAATGTGTTCATGGAACTAGAAACTCGTACTATGGTTTGTGTACGTAATCTACATCTACAAGTTACCCTGCAATTCACCAAGTTGGTGGTTGGCAGAGGGTGCAATGCACCAAATCCTACCTAAAGATTGTCTAACGCAATTCGAAATTTCCTATTGTGATCTCGTATTGTCCTCGGAAAGAACGAGCCTAGATAACGCTCCGTCCTACAATCGATCTCAAGTATTTTATCGTCTCGATCATTTCTACCTATATACGTTGGTGCCACAATTATTCCCACTACCTCATCTTTTAGACATTCCGACCTATATTTCTCCAGAAGTTTCAACCTTGAGTCCAATCTACGGTCCTCCAGTGATACCCAGTTCAAATCGCTCAATAAAGAGGTGACGCTTTCCTTATGTTCGTACTTTTGTTTTACAAATCTGGCTGCTCTGCGCTGTACTCTTTCTAGTTGAATTATGTGTTCCTTCTCGTACGGATCCCATATGCTCGCTGCGTATTCCACTTGCGGTCTTACCAGTGATAAGTAGCATGTTTCACGTACTTTCTCTGTAGTGTTCCGTACTATTCTACCTATGAATGCCAGTTTTTTGTTGGACGCGCCTATAACTCGACGAATGTGCATGTCCCACGAAAGATCTCGACAAATGGTTACTCCTAAATATTTTACATACTCAGCTTGTCGAATGCTCATTTCATCTATTTTATATTCGAAACCTAAATCTTTGCTCTTACTTTTCCAGAACGTGACTGCGGCACATTTAGTATAATTAATTTCGATTTGCCATTCTTTGCACCACGCTGAAATGGCTCTTAAGTCTTCACGCAGCGACTGATGGTCCGCCTGGTTTTTTATTTCTTTATATAGAACGGTGTTACCGGCGAAAAGCCTAATTTTACTACGAACAACCGAGCAGATATCATTTACATAGATTAAGAAGAGCAGAGGGCCCAATACACTTCCCTGAGGAACACCCGAAGCAACTTTAACGGGGGACGAGTATTTCCCATCGATGACAACTATCTGTTTCCTATTCGAGAGGAAGTCTCTCACCAAACCGACAACTTTTGGATTGATACCACATTGTCCTAACTTCGCAATTAATTTCCTATGAGATACTTTATCGAACGCCTTCCTGAAATCAATGAATATGGCATTGACCTGAGTATTTTTCTCTCCGCATCGCAACAAATCGTCCACGAACAGGCTGAGCTGCGTTTCGCATGATCTACCTCTCCGGAATCCGTGTTGGCATCCGCTAAGCAACTAAACTAACTAAATAGCGCATTACAGAGCTAAAGACTATGTGCTCAAGTAATATTGGTGGACATGCTGAAAATTAACGGTAATAAGATTAAATATACTAAAACATGAATAAATTACCTCTATTGCATTTTACAGATTGTTAATATCTCCTATAGAACTAAAGTTATTAATATTTTAAAATGCACACGGACTTTAGGGACACCCGTATAGTTAAACTAAAACAGATGGTGTACCAACTTCATATGAAATTTACCACGGCGTGTTCAATTTTCGCAAATGGCCAATAATGGCTGTATTTATATTTTTGTTTCCGTAAATACTTTACTGGTGAGGCAAGCACTAAACTCAACTGTAACTCTTTTAAGAAATTGCATAACAGAGTAACCTTTTCCTGTACTTAAAGAAATATTTTATTAGACAAAATCTTCACATTCCGGGAAAAAATGTTTCACTGATGCTTTATCTAAACGAATATTCACTGAATTGGATTAACATTACGCTAATATTATTTTACGTCTCAAGTGCATCACCGTGCTTGACTTGTGTTACAAGAGCAACGATATCTTCAATCCATTTCCAAGGTTTTTAAGGGGACGAAACCCTCGCAGTTTTGTAAGAGTAAAAAAATGAGTTTGGAATTGAGCCGGGGAATTGCAAAAGAATTGAGTGGAAAAAACCACGGGACGACAGTAGCAGGTTAGGATAAACAGTAGACGGACGAAACGCGAATTTTTACCGTCAGAACGGAAAAGATCCAGTCACGAGTTGGGGCACAACGCGACAGGAGGAGGCGGAGGAATGGAGGATGGGGGGAGGGGGATAGAGAGGAGGATAGGGAGGATTAAGAGCAACCCATGAGGGCGGAAGGCTGGGAGGGAGGGGGGAAGTGATTGATAACCTCACTGCGTGTGCGAATGCGAGATGACCGCTAAATCCCTCCTCCCTCTTAAGACCCAAACCACCTCTCCACTCCCTCACTCGCCTGACCTTCATTCTCCACCTCTCTCTGCGGAGCAGGTGACGACAGACCGTGAGCAATTTGTTTGGGCAGCGTGGCCTGCCTTCTTCGGGATTGGGGTGGGGGGAGGACCGGGTGGGGTGGAAGGAACGAGGTAGGAGGGGGAGGTGTCTTAAGGAATTAAAAATTAAGGGATTAAGGGAACAAATAAGTTAGTAGAAGGTAATTAAACTAAAGGATGAAGTTATCAATGAATTGATAAGTTTAACGAGCAGAACTTGAATCAAAATAGAACTTTTTTTCCTCATTTAGGAAAGACTAAAATTCTAGGTTTTTGAACGTCATATATTCCGCTGTATGTACAGCAAGCTCCCGATAAACCAAATGCCTCGAAGGAGAATATTGCGGTTAATCGGGTACTCCGGATGATCGATATACACCATAAATATAACATAAAAATGAAAAAACTAAGTGAATATCAACCAAGTAGAGAAACACTTAAGAAAAAACTCACGTAGAAGTTTGCAGGTCAATTAATACTTTATTATGTCTTAACAACTTGATTTCCCTACTTATGTACGTAATGCAAGTTTAAAAAAACGTTCAAGTTATATGTTT
The DNA here is from genome assembly GCA_028673005.1 of Tanypteryx hageni. NCBI lineage: Eukaryota > Metazoa > Arthropoda > Insecta > Odonata > Petaluridae > Tanypteryx > Tanypteryx hageni. The sequence goes on from CM054113.1 coordinate 72,580,058, forward strand.
TAAAATATCCGGTTAATTGAAATTTCATTTATTCGTTATCCGCTTAATCGGTAGTTTTTTTTAGAGATCGAAGAAATTGATTTAATATATTTACGTAGTATTTGTAAATGTAAATATAATCTGAATATAAAAATTGGTCCATAAAATACTTATAAACTTCGAAACTATATCGAGGCTTCGCAAAGTCACGGTAAAAACGCCCGAGATATTAGATGGGAAAAAAATTACGCGGTGGCATTAACAAATGGAAGCATATGAGAACGAATTACATCCGTGAAAATTTCAAGAATCTCTATTCGAAAATGAAATAAAAAATTGGAATGATTCTCTAAAAGGCGTGAGAAAGTTTTTGTAGTTTTCTGTTTGACTTATAAGAAAGTTTAGGAATTTATCCTACCGAGAATTTTCTCCCCTCTCGACCTTCAGTGGGAAGTGATTGTTCCAGCGGTCGTCCAAGAACGGATGATTTTTCATGGCGAATAGTTCTACAAATGTCCGCCGAAAGTTTGTTTTTTTGGCGTTGTTTCTAGGATTCCTTTTCGCTTCCGGACTTTTTTTTATTTTCTTGGTAGCAACCAACAAAAAATGTTTCGCTTCTCTCGATAAAATTTCACGCTTTTTTCAATAAAACATACCCAAGTGTATAGTAGGTTTCGGCTCGATATGATCCTGCACAATTTGAAAAATGCAATTTATGGTTCAATTTTACGGAAATGTCTTCTCTCAGAATGCGATAATATTCTGAACCGGAAACAATCATCAGGCCCCTTCTCATTCAAATTAAGCAAAATATTTTCACGACTGGGTACTACTACTTATTCGTTTTATTTCGAAAGAAAGGCGTAGAACAGATATCATTTAGAAACGCCAACTGTGATTTGAACGTCAACAAATGTTTCGAAAGTTATGCATTAAATTATTCATTAAAACTTACGAAACATTGTAAAATGACGGACTCATTTCTTCTCAACATTTTGTTCTGCTGAATTTTAATTTATCGTACGATTTCTCATCTGAATTTATGGAGACAGAATTGAGCGAGGTTGACACGAATTTTCATTTTATTGCACTTAGTTAGCCGTGTTTTATTTGCGTTTTATGCCCGTTTCAACGAGAAGCGAGGTTGTAAGTGTCGGGGGTGGCAACAATGATTTAAAATGCCGTATTTTCTTGCAGCTGTCCCAGGTTCGAATCTTTGTATTGGCCAAGTTTTCACAACATCGGCGTCGTGAGGAGGACAGGGAAGTACAACATTCTCGGTCTCGGGGACGAGGCGCGTGGTCCCGTGTTGCATTTCGTGACATCGGGTTATAATCCGGCACCTGGTTTTCTTCCTATCTTCCGGGTGAATGCGCGCGTGAATTAGTGGCCGGGAGACATTTCCGCTGTACCTCTTCCTGGCCTCTTTAAGCCTCTCGCGGAAGTGTCGCAGAGAGCAAATGCTAATTTTAATCCTTGTGCTTTATTTTTGTTTGTACCTTAAAAAGGCCACTGAAAATACTATCGATGATTTTTATTAATTGCATAGGCGTATTTACATTGCGAACTCTTTAAGTGCGACTCTTTGCTTTGGGGCGATAATCCAAGTCGATGTACAGTATCTATCTATCGATCGTCCTTTTCCTTATTACTAGACCATTAATAAATAAATGCAATACTAAATTTGTATGTGCTTTCTACAAAACGAGAATGAACTCATCAGGCCTAAAGTTTATTTTATATTTTAAATTTTATTCAATATTTAAAAATGCTTGAGTCGGCTTACATAACATTGCTTAAAAATTTATTTAACTTATTTTTTATTGCATTACATTTTTGTTGGCAGAGGAAAAAACTTGAGTATATTTTGCGACTCAAACTGAAATCTAGGCATACATCCTGGCGCCTTTATTAATAGTCATACTTTTTACCGAGAACGCCGAGGAAGAAAAAGAAATTCCCCGTGACGCGTTAACTCGTCGTGGCAGGTTAAAAGGTTGGATGGTTCCACTCTATACATTAAAAAGACTCCCACTACGACAGAAGGACTCTTTATCTGGCTCGCGCGCATGACGTTGCGTTGGCGTGGCGGTCACAAGAGGGAGATAGGTGACGGAGAGAAGGGGCGGTGGACGAGGAGGAGGGAGAGAGAGGGGGAGATCGGAGGGAGTTTAGTAAGAGGGAGGAGTCGTTTTGGTGGAGGAGGTGGTCCCGTGGCGTCATAAAAGGAAGGAGCCTCTCGGAAGCGGAGGAGGCGACGAAGGGTTAAGATGCCTTCTGGACCTCGGTTCCTTTTTAGGCCACCCAGCCCACGCGACCCGTGCTGCACGCAAACACTCATACGCAAGCACGCATACGTAACTCTTACCCACGCGTTCGCGTTCCCGGCGCAGCAGTGAAATGTTTCGTCATCAACCGAGACTTTTTTCTCGTTTTCGCCGTCGGAACGACACTCTTTTCTCTTTACGGAAACAACCTGCTGGAGCAGAAGTGGAGAGGGGAGGATATTTACAGCGCGTAAAAATAATATCGTAGTTGTGTTTTGCGAATTTATGTCCGAGGCGTTTTGGGGAGGAATAAATAAAGGTGATGTTATGGTTCAATTTTTTATCTTTTAAGTTGAGGCTGCCGTTTGTGTGTGAGGATTCCGCAAACGACGCGAGATTCGTTCTTTCGATACGGTGCTTTTCCATGCTTCGCGACAGTCACTTTGCCGTGGGGTTTTCTTATCGGAAGAAACAATAAGGAATACACTTGGTACAATGTTAAGAATTTTTGAGCAAGTAAAAATTGTCTTGTTTTATCTCATTTCCTCTACTTCTTAAATTATTTGAAAAATATTAGTGGTGTGTTTCTCCTAACAACCCAACGTAATCGGAGTTGTAATGTGGCGCGTAATAGTGTTCGTTAATAAGCGTGCGAGAAATAAGAACGTAAATAAACTACCAGAAGTGCGTAGAAAGTAAAAATTCTATACTCTATATGTTTATAAACCAATATATTTATTCCGTCTTGGTTTCCTTATCTCATAGACAATCTCTTCGGATACCATCTCATGGAGGGGATTCAAGGCTTCTGATCCATATTCCGAATCTGAGATTGGAGGGTTTCAATCTGATGCTGATCTGCAATAAATTCCGAGGATTAATTATAGACTACTGCAAACTTCATCCTATAAATTTACGGTATATTAAGGACTTGCGTCATTGCCTTATTTTCTGGTACGCCTCTTTTATCCCGCAAATGCTCGAGATAAAGAAATGATATAATGCAACAGAATATAAAATATACCACCAATCCAGGAAAAAGTTTTGGCATTAGGATTAAACAATTTTAAATAGGAAAACTTGGATTATTTGTATTGTCTTGTAATGCAGTGGTTCCAAACTTGGTGGTAATTACCCTCCGAGAGATAATTCGGCCTATTTCGGGGGAGTTTCTTTGTTTAAACAAGATGATCCAAACAACTTATGATGCTTACTTTCCTTTTAATCATTTATTTAATATTTATATTGGCTTTAATAGCTTTAAAGTCATCGCGGATATGTATCTTCCAAATTTCATAATTTAGCGTTATAAAATACTACAAATACATTCGAACGGAATATTAAACTGATCACGCGTATTTGTGCGGAAAAAATAACTCGTGTACGTTTTAGAATATACCGAATCTGAGTCCAACAATAGTTGTTGCTATGGCAATACTCTCGTATTGAGTGATAAAAACTGCAAAATCGCCAGTATTTACGCGAAATTCTAAGAAATACAATCGATAAGCAAAATTATAGGATAAACATTAGAATCTTCATTCCTTCCATCAGAGAATAGTATAAAACACGCTGCGATATTAAAATTCTAAGATACTTTAATGTGCAAGAGAAAATTACCCTGCACGATGGATTTGAGATTTCCCATGTACTTAAATGGGAATGATTGTTCCTGAAATCGAACCCGGGACTTCAATCTTCGCAACAAAAACTCTTTTAAAGAGCTCGACCCATGTAGCAAGAGATTTTCATCGAGTTTCATGAAAATCGGTCAGTTGGTTCAAAAGTTAATAGAGGGCGACAGACAGACAGACACGACAAAACTATAGCCTATTTTCATTCTGGAAGGTAGGCTAAAAATTAAGATGGTTCTATTAACCGGATGCAGATTGTGAAACACTAGAAGATACGAGCAAAGTGAAACTGAAACTGCTTCATAATATTTTTTAGAAGTGAGCTTAAGCAACATGAAATAATTGGCGAACATGGACTAGGTTAGTTAAAATTAAATGAAATAATTCTCGGATTATGGACAAGGTTGAAGTAATATTACTTTATTAACGCTAATGCTGTGTTTTTGTTTTATAAACTTCACCACGACTGTATTTGTAACAATTTTTTTAATACTGTAACAAAAACGATTTTAGGTATGCATAGAAATATTAAAATTAAACTTAAAGTTATGTTACTAAATATTTATGTAAGTTTCAACCCATTTTTATCATAACATAAAGGAAAGCTTTGTAATAAAATATAGATCTGAGGAAGTTCATAAAATGAAAACAAACCGTTTGTGCACATGGAATAATTATATTGAAAGCCTGTGTACAATCCCAGAATTATTTAATTTTATTCAACAATTTTTGGAAATTGCTCGTACCAAGCTGATATTGTATGAGATATGTAGTAACAGGTTTCGACTTGCAGCAAAGCTTGATCTGACTTCGGAGAGACATATTAAATTATGTTCTCGTTCGTCTCTCATAAAACCACTGGAAAATGCAAGGAAACCTGTTTCAGTTTTATGTTGACAGTGTAATACTAGTCTCAAATTTCTTAACTCGTTTGCCACAATATATCGCGAGAATGGCTTTTCTACAGTGTTCATCGTTAAAACCAAGGCAAGGTATATACGAGATCTTACCGATGATTTGCTATGTGCAGTAGCTGTAACAAAGCCCCGAATCTTTAAACCAGTGAAGCAGAAGCAGTATCAACCATCGTACTGATATTTTCATATCTGAAGTGTCGCTTATCATGTGCTTAATTTTCTGAATGCCATATATACTTCGTTAAAATATTGTATGCAAATAATTAAATACAAAATGCAAAATTTGATTATTCATGATTCCTTTTTTCATATTTGAATGGGAGAGGGGTAGTTCCGGTTTTATTGGTTGGCTCAAGGGATAAAAACCCCAAAAAAGTTGGGAACCACTGTTGTAATGTCTACTTTTCGTACGAGGGATTGTGATACTGGAGCATTTTAATAGCAGGTGACGTCGCTAACATTAACTCGAAGTTTTTAATTCATTTGAGTTGATAACATTTTGAACCGTTCGTTTAATGGTACCGAAATTCTTATTATAGATGTTATTACCCGTTGAATATTCATGAGTTTTGAGAAAATTCAATTTTCAGATGGCCTCTCAAGTGGCCAGTGATTGGTGACTAGCTGCTCGATTCTTTGCTGCAGATCGATTAACAGCAATTTTTACTGGAGGAAAAAATGACTAACTGGCCATTTTGCTTTCGCTTATGAGGGACTGTTACGAAATATTTCTAAGTAAAATACTTCTGCAGAATACTGCTAATCGCCAATCATAAACTTAATTCTAATGAAAATATGAAAATGGAATAGTTCCGTTACCCGAATTAGAACTGAATTTGTTAGTGTTTATTGTGAAATTATGCAACCAAAAATTTCGTACGGATAAATTTAGAAATTGGGCAAATCTAGATTTGCCCAAATACAACGGACAAATTCCGAAGTAGAGTTTTACTTCGGGATTTGTCCGGACATATCGCGAAACTCCCACAGGTGTTTGGGCATATCTAGATCTGCCCGGGCAAATCTCCAAGTGTATAGTAAATTCGGGTTTAGGACAGTTCGGCGCGACAGTTTCGACGCGGGACTATTCGGCGCGACCGTTTCGGCTGGGGACGATTTGGCGCCGGGACGATTTGGCGATGGGATAGTTCGCTGCCAGCAGGATTACGCTCGGCACAATACCAGCATGATTTGACGGGAATGGTATGATAATAAAAAGATATTACAACCAGAGACGGAACTGAGTGATATGGCGCCTATGGGAAAATTTTAGAAAATACCTTTGTTATGTAGAATATTATTTTTCCTGCATTTTAATAGAGAACATTAGTGTATTATTAAAAGTAAATTATACATTTAAGTATTATAGTAATGCTTATTTATGGTAAAATAAATTTTGGCATGTTTCGCGGGCGGCGCCTATGGCAAATGCCACCTTCGCCATACCCTAGTTACGGCACTGATTACAACTATTAGTGAATTTGGCTAAGTTGAATAACTACTGATACGGAAATATTTAAATGGAATGGATTTATTTTTAAAAAACCTCAAAATTAAAATGCACGAAAAAGGTTAAACATAATAAAACTCCCCCAACCACTAACCCAACCCGGGGGAGAAAAATGGAACGAACCAAACACCCAACCATTTAACCCGGGAGAGACAAACAGAACGAACAAAACCCCCAAATACATAACCCATTCCGGAGGAAGATATGGAACGAATCAAACCCCCAACCACTTAACCCAACCCGGTGGAGGAAAATGTAACGAACAAAACCTCCAAACATATAACCCAACCCGGGGGAGGAAAATAGAACAAAGAAAACCCCCAACCACTTAACCCAACCCGAGAGAGGAAAATGAAACGAACCAAACCCCAAACCACTTAACTCAACCTGGGGCGGCGATTCGTCCCGGCGCCGTATTTTCCCGTCGACGAATTGTCCCTGCGCCGAACTGTCCCATCCCGGTAGATTCGGGGTTGAGTTGGGTTTGGTTGGATTGGTAACTCCTTGTATTAATTCGTATTTGGTAGATAGAGTTTTATCTTTAAATGTCTTAATACGAACTGAAGATGGAGAGAACTGCTGCGTAATTTATTACAATGAACAAAATCGGTAATATAACTTACCGAAAAAGATGTTCGAGATACCGGAAAAGGACACTGAAAACTGGGACAAATTTGGTAGGGATGTAGGATGTGAGCCCCGCAACATGTAGATTTGCCCAAAACGATTGGGTCACATCGCGAATTGCCCGGGCAAATCCCGAAAATGTGCAATTTCTAAAAATATTTCGGGATTTACCCAAAATGCCTGGGCATATCTAGATTTTCCCGGACAAATCTAGATGTGCCCGCATTTCGGGATTTGCCCGTAAGATATACATTCTTATGGCAAGTTAATTTCTTTGATGTGACAAAGATTGATTTAGATCCTTCTTTCATACCGCCTATCAAATGCTGATCTAATCTCTTGATTGTTTTCAACTCCAAACGAAATCCATTAGGTTTGTTCACAAATGAATATTGTGTTTATAATTAAATAGCAATAAATTTAAAAGCCTTTCATAAGTCGCCTCCTTGAGACTTATTTGCATGCAATGCAGAATCTTCGATAAGCGTCGGAAGATTGACATCTTAAGCATAAAAAATCCCTCGAGATTTCCAAAGATTGTTGTTGGTATTTGGGGATGGGTTCTCCCGCCAAATAAAAAGAAACATAATTATTGGTTGGGACGGTACAATTTGTTTTTAAGGCAGGCTCGATTTCAATAAGCTGATTAAGTTCTGATTTTTACGGTAGATTAATTGATCCCCATATGGAATATCAATCACGCAACTTTTTCATTATCCTCGCATAAAAACTATATTATATCACAGAGAGAAATCGGTCATCAGAATCTTGAGGGTATTTTTTGTGCGGGAGAAAATAGTTTCACGGAAAAAGTTCGACAGATCTTGAGCGATAAGATCGGTCGAGTTTTATTAAAATAACGGCCATTCGAAAAATATATTTTTTTTCGACGTCGCGTCGCCTGAGTTTCGAATCTACTTGCTTTTATGAGTATCATAAAAACTTGTTACTATAACAGCCGGATCGGAGAGTACATTTTGAAGGAGCAATCGATACTGTTTTTAGAATATATCCCCGAAACGATAAAAACGAAGCAGCTGAAAGTGTTCATAAAATGTGAGTCTGATTTTAAGATACTATTTAGAAAGCCTTTGATAAAAATAACAATGAATTAAATAGAATTTGAAGTATCATTGTTGTGACAAAATGGTTAAAAAAGATGAGATAAAACGCGATGGTAATTTGAATATGTGGCAATGGGTAACCCAAGGCCGCTGACCTCATGCGGTCTCCGGGATATTTTATGTAGCCCACGAGGATAAAACTAAAAATCGATCCATATACGATAACACAGACATTTGCATATATTTTTTAAATTTCGGTCTTAATACATTTTCTTGAACTCCATACTCTAAAAATTGTTTGAACTGTATTTTCCCTCGTGCCTCAATCTCTAGACAATTTCCGATGTATTCGCCGAATACTACGAATCCAGCCCTCCATGGGGTAATGATACCGATACGTAAACTTTGAATCCATCCTTCAACTTTAAAAAGTGTGTAATCAAGACCCTTTTATTGGCTTGAATGTTAATTCCCCGCCGTTTTATGGCCTGAATGTTAATTCGCCGGCGTTTTATGGCTTTTGGAACTATCTTGATGTAAATTAATTCAGAATCCACAATATATATTATTTCTCAACTCTAGGTAAATATTAAAACTTTTACCGACGATGTTTTACAATCACCTCTAAGGAAAATTCTTCATTTTTTGTAACTCCCTTCCTGAAGAATTTCTCCTACAGAATTCATTGTATTTTACGGGTAAAATCGGATACTAAATGAATTAAGTCATATAATGATCCATTATATGTCACGCCGTGCGAGAAAGGTAATTTAATGCGGCGACTCGGTGAAACGTGCGCTCGACATCTATCTTTCTTCTCCCGATTTAATAACCTCTTCGACCTTTTCCTCTTTATAATGACGTTTACCATCTCTCGGGCATCGATTTCGTCATCACCCTAAAAGCAGTGACAGAATGATTGTACGAATGAAACATCAAGATCGAGACCTCGATAAATATCCAACGCACATCGTCCCACGCATCTTTCTAGATTTTCAACACGGACGCGTCATTCAAATTTCCGCGTCTAAAACCAGGTTATTAAAGCATTTTGTTTATTCGAGCAAAGAAATCTGTCGCATAATTAAAAGTAACGAAAGTCGGCGTCACAACTTGACACGCGCCCCCGTATGCCGGGGGAACTAAAAAAATCCTAATGCTTGCTGGACACAATTTTAATGCCGTTTTTTCATTTATTTAATGATCGTCAAACTAGAGACTTGAAAGAAAAAGAGTGAGAGATAGGGAGAATGAGTGGGACCTGTTAACTGATGTAACAAAACATAGCGCAGATCGAATCGTAAGCCTGGAAGACAGGGTGGGAAGAAGTAAGCGGGGCGCAAGGTGCCTGCGGAAGAGGAGATGGGGTGGACACAGTGGGAGCATAAGAGGAAAAGGAGTGAAGAGGAAGATGGAGGTTTTGAAGTGAAAGAGGGAGTGGCAGGACAAGGTTAGGGCAAGGAGTGAGAAGGGGGAAGTACTGGAAGAGAATGGTAAGAGGAAATGAAGACATGGGAGAGGGAGGAATGAAGGGGAAGAGGGTGGGAGGAAGTGGGAGAGGAAGATTGGGAGAGAGTGGGAGGGAGGGAGGGATAGAGGCGAGAGGGAGGCTGGAAGAGAGGGAGGCATGAAGAGTGGTAGAGGGATGTGGGGGAGTGGTGTGGGGAGAGAGAGGGGTGAGAGGAAGGGGGAGAGAGAGAGTGGGTGGGAGGCAGGGAGAAAGGGGAGAGAAAGAGAGGGTGGGAGGAAGGGGAAGAGAGAGAAGGGAGAGAAATGAGGTGGGTCTGGTAAGATGGGCGTAAAAGACTTGAAAGGGGTTATAATCGTAGGCGAGTGATTAGTGGGGGTGGGAGAGGGAGATAGGGGGTGGAATAGAGGGGCGAAAGGGGATGGGGGAAGAAAGAAAGGTCGGGCCTCCCGTAATGAGTGGAGTTCGGAGAGGGGAGTTAAGAGGCGAGAATGGGAGGAGTGAGGGGCAGGAGGTATGGTGTGGGTATGGTAGGATGGTTGGTAAGGGGGTTGGTGGTCGAGGGAAATCGGGGAAGAGGCCGTGCTACCGTTGATAGCTCTGGTGGTTGGGGGTTGATTGGTTTCCCAAGGTGGATGGGAGGGGAGAGAGAGTGGGTGGAGTGGAGGAGTTTTTCTGGGAGGGGCGGGTAGGAGGAGGAGGAGGAAGATTTCTTGGCCTCATGAAAACCTGATCTCTGGTTCTGGGACCGGATCGTAAATCAGAAGGGATGGGTTAGGGAGGAGGAAGTAGGGGGAGGGGGTTGTTGTGTAGTCAGAGGAAGGAGAGAGATTTAGAGGGGGAGAGAGGGAAAGGGGTATAATGTCTCCTGTGATGGGAGTGGATTAGGTGGGTATAAGGGCGTGGAGTGAGAAGGAAATGTAAGGAAGGAGAGAAGTTGTGGGTGGGTGAAGAGAGATGGGGAGAGAAAAAGGAGAAGATGGAGTTGGTCGTGGCAGGTGATGCAAGGGGCGAAGGGAGAGTGAGAGAAGTGATGTGAGTGTCGAAGAGGACGGGCTTCGATGCTCTCTTAAGTGGAAGATCGCTTTGGGTTCGCCTCTGACCGCTCTAACGGGCGAGCGTTATAAAGGCGTGGGGAGTATAGACTTTCTCCATCACGAAAGTGGCTTTTTCAACGGGAAATTAGACGTCGGAGAGTTCATTGCATTTGTGTTATATTTCGGACCGATGGTCGAAGGAGACGTGGAATGGAGATTTAACCCCGTATTTCAGCACTAATTAGTGCAGGGAGGAGATAGTTATTATTCAATTCCATCAAATCTCATTTCCTTCCTATCCATTAAACAGATTATTCTAAAGGACTGTAAGAAAGGGTATTTGAGTAAAAACACCGGTATGGAAAGAAGATTGATCATGTCTTGTCAAACAGGGACCGTGTCTCATTTGAAAATTCTTAGAAAAGAAAAAGTAATGTAGACGGCAAGTTTCAATGAAGACACTACACTTGAATGTGTATATTTATTGAATAAACTTTAAAATCGAAGCGAATATATTTCAAAACGATGATGTTATACAAATATAAATCTACTGATAACAATTTTATAACAAAAACAAATTTAAATAAAGACAAATTAAAAATCTTTCTGAACGCAAGATAATAACTCATAAACTCGGCGACGGCAAACATTCGATAACTATACAAAACTGCAGCAGCAGACAAGTTGGTACTCGGCCCGTAAATCAAACCCCGTTGTGCATCAATAACTAATGATTAATTATCGGTCAAGGGCGACTATCGAGATTCATAAATTCGAATTTTTTCAAGATATAAAAAACAGAAAACGAAGCCGTCGCATTTTTCGTTGCAACGACGTGAAAAGGACGCTCTTTTTTCGACATTCCAGCCGTATAAATTATTCCTTCCCGTATTACACACTTTTCCGCTCCCGGAGAGCTACTTGAACGTATTCCTTTTATTTTGCCTCGAATACCCTCGGAGAAATTTTTTTCTCCGATACAATGCCTGGGGGGCTGACGCTGTCAATGAAGTAATGATATAAGGATGCAAGGGAAGATAAAAACAGGAAGAATCTGCTTATGCGCCTTATTTTGCGGCCTTCCAACATGCGATTCTTCCCACTTTTACAACAGATTCCAAACGATGCGCATAAAGCTTTTCTTTTTTTACTTTATGCCCTCGCCGACTTAGCGTCAGGTGGAGTGATATATAACCCTAGATGGTCACGATTTTTGCACCTATTCGCTTTTTTTTTAAACAGTTCACTACCCTTGTCCCCTTAGGGCTATATTCCCTTGCTTCATCGAGAGTAACAAGGGTTTTTGAAAAAAAGGAAATAGGATGTAGGATGCATTAATGCAGCATGTGTTTTTTGTCTTTTGTGGAAAAGTTTACTCTTTAATATCGATCATAAATTCCTAATCAATTCGATGGCAATCTGCCAGAGGGAACGACGTTTAATACTTAATTTATCTCTGCTCCTTTAAGGAATCGTTTAGAGTTGCCTTAGCGCTTAAATGACTCCGAAACTACCGGAGTTACGAGAGACGATGTGGCTTCTTTTAACTCTCGAATCTCGTCCTAACTTCATAGGTCAATATCCTGGCGGTTGGTCATATTTCTCTTCTCGTTTATTATAAACCAGATGACTAACCATATTTGATGATACGATACCGTTAAGGATCTATAAATCAATCGATTCGGAACAGTTTGGTTTGTTAAAGGGTGGAAGAAGTATTCTGTTTAGTTTATACCGCAGGGTAGAGGAGAAGCGGATGAGAGAGGAAGAAAGAGTGAAGGAGATGGTGAAATAAATCAAAAATTTGATTAGACTTCCTGTTAATTATATGCAAAAACTGCGATTCCGTTTCGGAATTATACCCTCCGGGGATTTTATTCTAATCATCACTGACCACCTTCATGTGTTTCTTATGGAGATTCGAAGGCCCGTTTTTTTTTTACTCGCTGACCTAACCGAGATTAATAATGGTCGAAAAACTATACTTATTGCGGTAACCGACCTTACAGCCGGTAATCATATTCTAAATGTGCAGCTTTTCCAGTATAATTTTAACGAGAAAGCTGAATTAGCTATCTCCGGCCAAGCTTTCGAGTTCAACCTGAATAAAAACTTAACAATTGGCTTCAAACCTTCAATTTGCAACATTGCCATAAAACAACGTGATATTCCTTGTGATCTAACGCTAAAAACATGGGTTTTTACCCATGTTTGTCATATGCCTAGTTATCGATGTACTGAATCAATATTTTTGCATACATGTGGAATAAGCTCCAAACATTTCATGAAAAGCGAGAAAAAATAACGGAAAATTATTGCAGACGGCGAGGTTTAAGATTAAACAAAATATATCACTTCCAAGCATCGATTTTATAAATATTAACTATCGATTCGTAATAATTCGCCCGTATCGATTTTATCGAAATGACGCCACGGTTATGTTCAAACTGCTTCGTTCATTGCTTGCGTGACTTTTCTAACTTGTCACTTGGCCTCTTTTGCAGTGCGTCGGCCGCGCCAGTTAGCCCACACGAGAAAAGCAGGCCTCGTGATTGACAGCGATTCAAAGTAGAAGACGTGAAGCAACTAGCATAAACGACGTGCGAATGATAAGTGAACAAGTCGGTACATTGGATCTGAGATGATTACTTAGCCGTATATATGAGCGTTGTGATGCCGTGATGTAAATACTTTAGATGTTACGAACGCGAACCACCTTGCGAGTGATCTCTTCCGCGATAATGAGGAATTCAATCTCAGTGTTAAGGAGACTTCCGATTCGATGAAATTCCGATGTAATGTCCTCGCATTTTAGGTTTCCCCTTGTTTATTGTTAATTTTTTGCGGTCTCCTACAAACCTCCACATATATGGGGTATAATTTCCCATGATTGAGGTTTTTGAATTGAAAATTTTCCCTCATTTATTGAATGGTATTCTAATTGCTGTAATAAATCAGTACATCGGATTAGGGCTAATGATAATGTTTTCATATGAAAATGTGGTTATGGTTTTCTAGCAGCCAGAAATATGAAAATTTAAAACTTTCACTCTTGGACTTTTTTATGGTTTTCCGTGAATTTCAACGTTTCATACCTTGACGTTAGTTTCGTACATTTAGTGATCCAAAAGTATTGTCTTTTAATATAATGATACAAAACCTACATCCAATGGTTTTCCAAAATTAACACACAAAAATTATATCCCCCGAGAGAGAGAAATCCAGATCTCACTGTATTTTATGACATTCTAGCAGCATTATTTTGCAGTGTGTGGTGGTGGTTAAGTTTTAAACTGCCATAGCTTCCGCGTCATGGTAAAATTTTTAAGTCATCGTGCAAGAAAGGTGGGATAGTTTACTTAGGTAGTGTTTTGAATCGGGATGGAAGAAATATGAAAGAGATGAGGACAAGGATAGCAAGAGCAAAAGATGCATTTACGGGACGACGAGAGCTGTTGACAGGAAGTCTGAATGAAGATTTTAAAAAGAATGATATGGAGTGCAGCACTATGTTGGTGTGAGACATGGACTATGAGAAATGAAGATGTGAGCAGGATAGAGGCGTTTAATATGTGGGCATGGAGTACACTGGAGAAAATTAGTTGGACAGAGAATAAAAACAAATATAATCTTAAATTCGGAAGAGGAGAAGATGATCTTAATTATTAGAGTAATAAGGAAATGATAGAAGAAATGGGTGAGTCAGATTTTGAAAGGTAAAGGTCTGCAGAAGGAAGTCATCGAAAGGACGATGCTAGGATATAGGCAAAGAGGTAGGAGAAGGAAAGGAATATTATATGCATTTAAAAAAGAAGGGTATGAAAATATGGAAGAAAGGCCTTGGGTGGTACAGATTGACCTGGGTGAGCCAAGGACCTACCGAAAGGTAGAATGACTATGATTATGCAAAACTAAATTCGTATATTGCCTAATATAAAGTAAATGACACAAATAAACAAACGATGCCGAGGATAAAAACATCGGCACGGGGACACGCGAGTTAGAAAGTTACTGTGCAATAACATATTTCATTCGAGGGACATTTATGCGTTTTATACGCGTATAACGACTGACCTCAATAACCCCAGTGTTTTTACATTCTACAGCCCGTCTACAAGCGGCGTGCATAAATACCACGTCTTGTGTCAAAGATTTTCAGCCGAGAAGGCAGATTTTCGTTTTTTTTTTTCCTCTGCGGATTTAGAGAAGGGGAAGGGTATGCGGGAGAAAGGAAGGGGGGACTAGGTGGCGTTCAGAAGGGGAAAACACAAGACGAGTAGCGGAGCTTAATGAGAGAGTTGTGGATGGGCGTTTTGGCAGCCGGATTGATTGGGGAAGGGGGAGGTGGGATGTGCTAGGGTGGGGGAAGGCGTGCTTTTTAAATGCGACGTGCGTAACCGCAACAGGTGAGACATCAAGTGGGTGGTGGAATTGGTGGAGAGGGAGCGAGAGAGAGAGAGGTAGACGAATTGGAGTGAGGAGGAGGGAGAGGAAAGTAGAGAGAGGAGGATAGGTTAGATGGGATAAGGGGGTAAAAGGTAGAAAGGAGAGGAATGTGGAGGTAAAAGGAGAGGGAGAGAAAGGTAGTTGGCGTAGGAAGTGAGTGGAGGGGAAATGGAGACGGGAGAGGAGTGAGGATTACTTTATGGGTGAGGATTGGAGTGAGGAAGGGGGAAGGAATGGAGTGAGGAAGGGAGTGAGGGGAGTAGAGATAAATGGGAGAGGGGGGGAGAGGAGAAAAAAGAAAGTTTAAGGATAAGAGGAAGAGATGGGAATAGGATGAGAGGGTAGAGAGAGGTTGAAAAAGGGAAGAAGAGAGACAGAGGATGGCTTGAAGAGTGAAGAGACAGGGAGGAAGGTATTGTGGAGGGGTATGAGAGAGTTGCGTTAGCAGCAAAGGATAATCCAATCAGGAGCAACACTAGGCCTTAATGGTTCCTTTGATGGATGATTCGATTGGGAGCCCCTAGGGGAGGTTGGTGGTGTTTTCTGCGATACCTCAGCCCTCTTGCCGCTCCTATATGTCCAACGCCTCTGCGGATGTTCATATTTTTTTCATTCTAAACGATCTCCTGTTTGAGAAAAACTGATGGTAAATATTTTAAGCGAAAATGGTGGCTTTTGGAGGAAAAATATTCTCAAGATGTCGCAATTCGATGGTAATTATGATAAATTTCTTTATTATTAATAAAACGCGCTATAATACTTGTTAAAATAATACATTTTTTAATACGCGGCAAGCCCAAACGCCTCGCTGAGATGACGTCGTCACTGCAAAGAAAAGTCATGTGTGAAGATATTCTGAATTTTCATGAGAGAATGATATTATAGTCCTAATATTAGAAAATGTCCTTCTTAGCCGTTCATCATGAGGAAATATTGTTGGCTCCATAAAGTTTGGGCTGATTACCTTTCTCTGATAATAATTAATTTAATGAATTGCTTATCAGAAAGTAAAAATATACCTAGTATTACTATTCTGGCGAATATTTGATAATCTATCATAATTGCGTAATTTGAATTAACGAAAGAGAATTGATACGGCTGCTGATTCTTCTTTTGAAGACATGTTCGAAACTAGGAGACAGGCAAACTGTTCGAACGAAATTTGTTCATGAAAAAATGAATCGTTTGTACTATGCGACTTCGACGACCAATAATTTGCGTTTCGGGAAACAACGGCAACAAAAGGGAAGGAAAAGAATCCGTCCCTCTACGGAGAAGATCAATCGCCTACATATATCGCTTTTTTCTCATACTCCTTCCTCTGAACCCTTTCTCTTTTATCTTCCTCCCTCCCTACATCACTTTCTCTCACACACCCACATTTTTTCTTACCTCTCACCCTTTTTGCTACGGGTCAACTGTTAATGTGCCGTGTGTGGATGAATTAAAAAAAGGAGGAAATAAAACAAAAATTGAAGTGGTCTGATCAGGAAAAAATTAAAACCTTTCCCCATCTTTCTCTCTTGTGATTTTTTTTCTCTCACACACAGACACAAACACAATCTCAGCTCCGCCACGTGTGTGGGCTCACGAAAAACAAAATAACAGTAAAAAGCTCTCACTCTAGTCGCAAAAGCGAATCGAATTTGAAAGACTGTTCGATTTCTACAAGGGGTGGCGACGCCGAAAGGCTGAATAATGGAACAATAATCTCCTTAAGTTCTAGCGATAAAAATCCCCGCGCTTTTTTCACTCCTGTAAAGGAGGCTTTATGTACCTACTTACCTCACTCTCCTTCTTAGCGGAGAGAGTGGGAGAGAGGAAGGAGAAAAGGAAAGGCGGGAAAAAAACAAAGCGGCGAAGGCGGCGTAACGTCCTTCCTTAGTTTATAAACCTTTTTTTCTTTCCTTTAGGGATTATAGGTCTCTTAAGGAGAGTGTCTTTAAGAGATCTCCGTGCCACACCTCTCTCACCCCATCTCCTACCCACCCACACGTTGAGGTTTGTTTCCATTCGAAATTTCTCTCATGTGAAGAGAAAGGGTTAGATAGTTGGAAGAAAGGGAAGAGGGAGAGTGAAGATAGAGAGAGAGAGAGACTGGCAAATAGCAAATGCGCCCGAATCCGTGTAAATACAAAATTGGGGTAGATGGTAATTCGAATTTTAGAAAAACGAACCAAAGAACTAGACTAGTTACTAGAGGAAAAATAACCTTCGATTAATTCATAGACGATCAATTGTAGCTCCATACGGGCAGAACTCGAGCTATTATAGTAACGACAATAAAGGGAAAGCATGAAATAATGCGCCAATTGCGTAAATAAATCTTAACTAGGCGGAAGAATAGTACATTACCCTCCATTAATCCGCAGTATACCGCCGATTGAGAGGAAAATGGGGATATAAGATAACGCGGTGTAACCGAGGAGACGGCCCGTTCTCATTTTCATAATTTAGCTTTTATGATGGAACAAATCACAAAATACAAAAATTAATCTACAGTCACCGTGTTTTTTAAATTCTATGTAGACTGTAAGGAAGATCTGTGATATAATTGATCAAGGAATCCAGAGGCAGTTGGTTTTCTTACGTTTTGGGGTATATCTCCTTTATTTTAACAAGTATTGACAATGTATTGCTAGGAATAACTTGGATATGGCGAGTTTATTCGGTAGGAGTAGAATGAAAAAAATATAAATTGCCCCACGCAAGGTAAATTTTTGGAAGTCGGAACAGAGATGATCCGAGGATTGGAATGAGGTTAATACGTTAAATGTAGGGAAATTTTAAGCTTTCCTAACATTCCTAAGGTGTAAAACATGGGTTTCTGACAACAGAAAAAATATATGATGTTCCCGCTCATCGGTATGCCCTCGGATAAATAAACCAATCTTGCTTAGCTCTGAACTGGAAAGTCACTACTTGAATTTTTAGCAACTTTGTCGCCTAAATAATTCCAATCGGCATCGGTTGACTCGGCGAGAAAAAACGACATACTTCAACCGACTTTACGCATGTGGATGTAACGTCCGCGGAAATAAACATCTTCCTTTATTAGTTGCTTCGATATAAAAGACCATCGAGTCGCAAGAAAAAAAGGCTCGGCTACGCTGCGGGGACGTTTAAATCTGGTTTATCGTCCACCTATATCCCGAGTATGGGACAAACTTATGCGGTCGGTTACAGTGAGTTAGCGATCATTTTGGGAAGCCCGCGGGGTCGCATGATATACGCCCACTTCTAAAATTGATCAGATAAAGGTGCCGAGAGGGAGAATGTATGCGAGTGGAAAGGAATGCCCACGTCGAGGGTTTAAAAAAATCTTCTTTCTTTGAAGTGGTAGGATATTTTTACGGGATACTACGTTTCCATAACATCTCTATCCGAACGATTTTCGATATTTTCCACCCTCAGACTTCGTTGTGGGAGTCGTAGCATCGTACTTTCCCTTCTCCTTTCGTACTCCAAGCGTTCCTAACCACCTCTATCACCTTCGAACTAACCTTCCTACAACTCTTCCCGAGTTTAATCCCTGTTAGGGCTACCCCGCTTCCTCGTGTAATTTGTGACACCACTTAAAAGCATAGAGGAAAGAGACATTTTTCTCAAGGGACGGAGGCGTCGGTTGCCTAAAGCGATCGATTCGGCTTTGCCACCTACTACATTTCCTCTCTTTAGAGGAAACCTTTCGCGCCACCTGCTCTTTAGAAGTAGGAGATAATAGAGAGAGGAGGAAGAGGATGAAGTAGACGGTGTGCAACGAGGAAGATAACGAATAGATAGAAGTGATGCATTAGAGAAAATAAAATATTTAATAGAAGGTTATTTTATCGTTTATACTCCAACGTTTTACCGATAAGGCTCTGGAAGCGTGGGTGGGAGGTTTTAGCTGAATTCGACGTTATTCATTCAAAAGAGAATTATCGAACTCGTCTTATGCATAAAATCAAATAACTAATTATAAGGTTATTGTATAAAAAGATTTGTTAATCTAATATCTTCATAGAAACAATGAAACGGTAAAATACTCTTAGTGATCGACCACATTCAGCAACCATCTCTTTTTAACATTGATTAGTCTTTAGTGGTTTAATGTTGCATTTTATTTTTAAATATGATCTAACTGTATGAATAGCCCAAATGATAACCTACTCTGTAAATTTATACTATAGCTGAAAAATCTAGGTATTTTAGTTGCATCAGATTCAAGATACCTTGGCGTATTTATTTATAAAGTTAAACCTTTTTCTATTTTGGTTTGTTACTGGTTCTTCGTCTGGTTGATTTCCTAAATTTGCCCATGCTAGATGGATATAGGAGATAAAGGAGTATGTAATGATACATAATTGATTCAATTTCAGAAATGGCTTCTGATTTTGAAAAAATAAAACGCAATGTTAAAAAATACTATACACTCGTGATCCAGCCTCTTTGGAGCCGTTCTTATTTAGATCTATTCGAACCATTATTATAAAATCTGAATGAAAAGTAATTTATCCGTGAAGCTAGGTTTTCTTGAGAATAAATTGAAGCTTAGAATGTTACAAAAGGAAAGTAAGAGAATCGGTTAAGGTGGTGTGGATTTCTGAAATCAAGAGGGAGAAAGAGAAATAACGCCCAGGAGAGACATGACCTAGGACAGAGGTGGATAATCGACAGTTCTTCGGGCATTTGTCTCTCGCCTTGAATCTTTCAAAAAGCATACGGTGGCTAACTTTATTAGATAGTATCTTATGCTTAACATGTAACCAAAACGTAAATAATATTTGGAAGTAAATGTCCCGGGAACACATGTATTGGACGAGCCATAATCACCGTAAGAAGTATATTTTATTCACCCGCCAGGTTAGAAGCAGAGGACGAACCTAAACTAGTGGACACTTATAACGCACATACTTATTAAAATTGCTCCTTGGCAACTTGCCTAATATATTCCGACTCCTCAGGCTCTGGTTGGCCAATCCTAACCTAGGGAATGATGTGTTGCGTAACAGAAAATCGAATGATAACGAAATGTTTCGGTAGGTGGGTACGAGTGGAAGAGTACAGAGAGATTGTGCTAAGGGAAGGAATATGAAATGAGCGTAAGGGACGAGAAAGGACACTTGACGAGGACGGAAGGTCGTGTGGGAAGGCGGGCGAAATTAAAACTAGAGAAACCGAGAGATATATAAAAGAGGTAATGGCCGATATTCAAATGAAAAAGGGAAGTGGTATCGTATAGATAAATAGCGAGAGCAAGAGGGAGGTCATTAAAGGAGGAGATACTGGAGAAAGAAAAAGCGGGGAAGTGAGGGAGGAAGAGAGAGATAGTGGAGGAACATTCTGGCAGCGGGCAAACGAGTCGTATTTTTACTCCCTCATGTGGAAAAGCCTTGTGGAATGGGAAGGAGGAGGAGGGAGGTTAAAGAGACTCGTCAGGAGGAGGTGGTGGCAGGAGAATCATCTCTTTTTTCCTTGAGGTGAGGGAGAGAAGGTAAAAAGGAAGGGAGGCAAGGGAATGGATTTGAGAAGAGTTAGGATGGAGATTCGGCAAAGAGCGGGGGCGGGGTTCTGTCCTTTGGGTGGTGGAAATGGGAGGTGGCGGTTTGCGCGGCAGTTTGGGAGAGAGACAGAGGGAGAGGAGCTATACGTACGTAATTTCGGGTGTCGGTTCGTAGCGTGACGTGGGTAGGAGGTGGGTGTGCGTTCGTGGCTGGAGAGGGGGGAGGCCGTTGAGGGGTGGGTAGGGGGGTGGTGGAGGAGGGCAGTGCCGCGAAATCGAAAGATCCCCGCGGGCGGTCCATCGCGTAGGAAACCTGTATCCTTCATCAAGAGTCTTCTCTTCCCTCTCCATCCTTCTCCAAACCACCACCCCACCTACCTCATCTCTTCCTTCCTACACCCTACCCCTTCCCCGCTATTTCGAACATCCCCAACCTTCTTAAAGAAAAAAAAGAATCTTTGCCGTTTTTTTTGAGGAGAAGGACTCAACGGCGTGTTTTTTGTTATTCGCGGAGGTTTGGGAGGAGTGGAAGTGGGAGATGTGTTTTTGATGGAGGGCTTGGGGTGGGAATGTTTGGTCGAATGTAGTGAGAATGGTTTCGAAATGAGGGAAGCTGGAGCATTTTCAGAGGTTGGGAGGGTTGAAGTAAGAGGTGGCGGGGTATGTTTGAAGCCGAAGAAGATAAGGGGTGGGTGTATAGAAAGGGTTGTAAGATGGGAGGACGGGAGTTAAATTGCCTAAGTGCGTTTGGCTCTCGTCCCGTTCGTCCTATACGACGTATCTGCTTTGATTCGAACCACTTTACCTCAGTATTCCCCTCGCTTGATAGGTTGCCTGCAAAATAGTCCCACGGATAATTCCGAAGCCGAGATATGTGTATCCTTTCGCGTCAGTGGGCGTAAAGGTGGTCTTACGATTGAAAGTAGAGGTGCCTGAATATTATATTAGCGAGAATGGACATAGAGGAGATAGCCTCGCCGGTGTAATTTTTTAAACGTGTTAAGTAAATCGAAAGATAATGCTATTATTGCATGGTAGGAAAATCTTCCATTTTATCGCGTTTCCATATCGATACTGAAAAGGTATTAAGGGAAATTAACGGGAAAATAAAAAAATATTAAGCGCCATCATATACTTGAAAAGTCGTAATAAATAGTATTTGAATGAAAATCCATAAAAAAGTTTAATAATGTTTACTACTACGTGTTGAGTTGATCTAGAAAATGTCGAGGTATTTTTAATCATCGACGTATCTAATGTAAAACTGTGACTAGGTGTGCGTACGAAATAGTGAAAATTGATTTATTTTATGCAAGTATTGTACGTCAGCCTTAAAATTTTCACAGTAAATGACTGAAATACCTAGCACATGGCTATTTAAAAAAAAGGTAGAATCATCATATTTAGGAAGAATTTTAAGTTGTGGCAAGTTTTGAAATAAATAAATAGAAATTAACCCATAACCTTTAGTTGAATAACACCGTGTTCAGCATTACTTAAACATTCTTTCTGGTAAATTATTTAGGAAATCATTCTTTTCCAATCAACGTCAATGGGAGTGTTGAAATAAAGATTATCTTCGAGGGGACACAAATTATTTTTTCCTGGGACCAATATTTTTGCCTTATTCTTATCGGGTAGAATCGGCGATGGCGATAAAATATTAACTTGGTGTATGAAATAAATCCTCTTGGTATAGAATGTCCCACATGGTTTTCTTTAAATAATATAAATTTAGTGGACACGTAATTTATAGCCGCCTACTTTTTTCCCAGAAGGTGGAAGGTGGCTTTATCAACTCCTGTTGTGACTACATCATTCTCCATGAAATCCTCCCCATCTCTCCTCCATCTAATAATTCTCACCTTTTTGGTTTGACACGTCTTTTATCCATGACCGAATTTTTTAACAACCCAATATTGAAATTTATTTCATAACCTGTCCGCCCTCGTACAACACTAAAGTGCGCAATTCCCACCATCTTCACGAGGGAAAATACATGTAAAAGGCCCCTCCAATCATTCCGTGCTTTTGACCACTGAAGATCTCCCCGATCGGTCCTCCTGCCATTCGATGCCATGAAGCATGCCACCTTTTCGCATAACAGAGTATTGAGTCAAAAGATAGGAATCGGCTTGAAGAAGAAAACGTAAATGACGACAGTGAGAAGCGAAGGAGGGGAAAAAGAGGTAGGAATAGAGGGAAATTAAGTTGGAAGTAGGAAAGTGGGAGGAAGGAATATAGCGAAAAGGGACGAAATAAGTAAGGAAGAGCGATTGGAAGGGGGAAAGTGATGAGGGAGGTGTTGGGTGTGTGGGGAGAGGACGTGGGAGGGTGATAATATGGGGGAGAGTAGGGGAAGATGGGTGGGATCGGGGGGGGGGGGAAATGTAGACTTGCGGAAAACGGAAAAAACGAAGGGTAAGGAAGTGAAATAAAAATGGAGAGAGAGAGAGAGAGAAGATATATTAAGTAGGAATGTATTATAGAAAAATGACGGTCCGTGGAGTGCCAAATTCTTCCAAAACCAATATTTTGCTGACAAACTTTTATTCATGAACCGTCAATGTTTGCACGAAATACAAACTGAAAACTATAAATATTTGTAATTGCCTAGACTAGGGCTCGACTACCTTTTTCATCCTCGGGGAAGGGAAGATGCCAGAGTGGCTGATAACTCAATGTGTACTAGGAAGTGAGAAATTTATGGGCAACGGAAGAGTGAGTGAACACTGGTCTATGAAAGGGAAGAGAAAATGGAGAGAAAGGAGGAAACAGAAGCTGATTTCATGTTAAAATAAGAGGAAGCTTGAGAAAGGGGACGGATAAAATACGGCGAGGGTGAAAGGAAGGCAAGAGTAAAGCGAAGAGATAAAAATGCATGTACTCAAAGATTTTCCGAGGCCGAGAAAGTGAGAAATAGGGAAGGCGTGATGTAGTTACTACGTCGGGTGAACAGGTGGATGTACCCAGGTGAGGTGTACTCCTTCAGAGGGGCGCGTATTTAAGAGGGCGAAAGAGGTGGGGGAGGAGGGGGAGGTCGTGGAGGCAGCCGGGCGGTAGGGCGAGTCTTCCAGAGACGGTCTGCGAGATGCCGCGGCGATAGGACGGTCTAGGTAGGGAAGCGTGCCTCGGAGAGATCGGGGGTGGTAGGACGAGTCCCTTCGGCGTCGGATCTGCCTCTTAGGCTAAAAGGTAAAAATGGGAGATTGAAAGCGGTTGACGCATTTACGAAATGATAGGGAGGCCGAGAGGGATTTTGGGTAATAGATTGGTACCTATTTGTAGTTATCTCTTCGGATCGGATTCGAGGGTTGGATATGCCAGGGCTAAGGTCTCTCTCTCTCTCTCTCCTCACGCAATTCCCACACCTGCCTGTCTCTTCCACTCCATCGCTTCTAGTCCCTGCACGACCAAGAGAGACTTGGCAAAAGGGAAATTAGGTTCAAGGATATTACTGTTTGGGGCTGCAGTGAAGATATACTATTTCCGGTTTTTCTTAGTCTGTTTTAATTGAGGACATTATTACGAGTGGATGGAACAATACTTGTAGTATTTTTAATTTGCGTAAATTTATTCGTTTCGATTCTTTTGTTTAATCTGACATTATGGAAATAATTGGGCTGAATATTACAGGAGATATTGATTACATTATGTGCCCTTTTAGTTGAATAAATACATATTAATTACTCAAAATTTCTTATGCAAATTTCTTGCACGAATTTGTAATGTTTTTAATGAATAATTTTAGTTGCTGCACATAAACTATAAAATAAAAATATGGTGCTTTGATTTTAAGCAGTAGAATTTTTATTTTAAATTATGGAACGTCCACGTTTAAAATTATTATATTGATGTCGTGAATCAGTATTCCTTATCAATAATGATAGGAGGAAGAAAATTATCACTAATAGGTTTTTCTTCTCTGCATTTTGATAAAACCTCACCATTTTCTAAATATTGCGAAGTTGTTACTGTTTGCAAATGAAAATGCTCGCCCATAAGACAGTTCTTTGTCACGTTACTTTTATGTGTATGTTAACTACTTTTTAAAACACTCAAAATTGTCGCAAAATTTTAAAACGTAGAGAAAATAGTTACTCTTAATGAGATTGCAGAGTTCAGGCATGTAATTTCAGCAGAGGCCTTTTATTACTGCTGGTTCGCATGCATGGAAAAATGTTTCCCATCACCGAGTGATCTTTATTGCCCTCTGTAACATCTACAACAATATGAGTACATTTTAAATTCGGAGTAGTACACCGTTGGTAAGGTGATTGGACTTATTTACGTTCTTGGAGGAACGCACGGTCTACTCTTTTGCGTAACCTTTATAAAATATTCGCGGATAATACCTCGGGATATTTTATATATTTCAGAATAAAATGTAATGCATGGAATACTTAGTGAAAATGGGATAGCTGAAGACATCATTCATATAGAAAACTTGAATACGTCAATACACATGTAAACATACATGTATAGATACAGATAAAAGAAAAATGCGCCTGGATATGTGCATATATTTATGTACCATTTTATACACACATTTTTTTACGCTCAAACTGTCCAATTTCCCATTTTCCATACTCCCTCCAGCTAAAATTCTCCGCACCCTGCTCTCCGTTGGAAAATATTCTTCTGTGGCCAGTTGACGTAGCGTGGGAGGAAACGCCCATTTCCTTGGCGAAATGGTTCTTTTTCTCCGGAAGGCTATGTGGACATGGTCTCGAGACCCGGCAAGTGTGTGCGTCTGCGGGTTGGTGGAGATTAAGAGGTTTATCGCAGTCCTTGTCCGATGCGTTTTGCTACGGAGAGCGCGCGAGGTCGTTTAGTGGGTGGCGGTCAGGGGCAGTGGCGGGTGATGTAATAACGATCCTCTCTTTATGTGCCGAGACCGAAAGCCATTCGCCTTCTTCTCTACGGGACAGACGTCGGACATTTTCCCTAGCAACAGCCCGCCCGAGGTCTCGGAGTATATCTCGAGAGGGTTTAATATATATTTGTGATCCCGTTTTGAGATCCGGGAGCGTTGCTTTTTTCTTGCCTCTATGACTGTCTTGTTCCGAAAAGACTGCGGTCGTATTTTCTCGGTGGAAACCCAGCAATGGAGGAGTGAGTTGAAAGAAATTTTGTCCTAGATGTTATATATATGCACGCCAGCTTGTAGATACACTCGAGGAAATATTTTTGTGATATATGTTTATATTGAGATATTCAGTCTGATAGTTATATTCTGTCACAGGTGTTTGAGTTCTGAAAAAATTCCTTCGGCATCATGAGGTAGATGAATTCTTTAGAATAGATATGGAGTGCATTTTTAAAAAAATGTCATAGAATATTTTAAGGAAGCTAAAGCTCCATTATTTGCAATACAGAAGATCTTAAATATGGAAAATTCTCAGATAGACAAAAATATTTTAAAATTGATTAGTTACAAATTTTCTAAAGCCGGATTGACGAAACTTTATAATTGTCGTAGTATAAAGCCAAATCAATGAAACATAGCTATATGTACTATATCAAAATTATTGCAGCTTAATCTTTTACACCACAATAGCAGCAGTTAATTTTTTATTAAATATATTACCATTATTTTCTTTGGAAAGACGGTTAACTCAACTATTTGAACTTGTGAAATTATAAACAATAGTTAACACAAGTCACAATATCCAGTATAGCTGAAGGTTTACAATGTTGTCACAACCTGAAGATATCTATGTATTCCTTTTTACGCAAATTAAAACCTATAGGAGAATAAGTTTCTCTAACATAATAAATAAATTTATCATTAAAAAAATCTAAATTGGGATAATTCTTCATTTTTTGCCATGCAGTTTTCTGAAATAATAAACAGCCGCTTAAGAACGCAGACATATCTATCCTTCGGCTTTCTTGTAAATGCCGCGTTTTCGAATCTAATATTCGTCGTAACTTATCCCCGAGTTTACTCAAGAGACATTAAGTTTTACCATTCAAGCGACAACGGGGAAATGAATACGAAAGCGACTGAAAATAAGTTACATCAGCCCGTACGCGTAATAGAGCCTTTTTTCTTCGACTCGGCGCGCGTCCTTATAGCCAACTGGACTAAACGAAAACACCGCCATAAGTCAGCAAAATACGGAAAAACTCATTACTAGGACCTACTCCGGAAAAATAAATGTAACCACATTATAACTGAACGAGACTTCACGAGTCTCGGGCTCACGAGCATATTTATCGCTGCGGTTGCAACGCAATTTAGGGTAAATAATAGCAATCCGAGACCTTTTCTTAATACCTTTCCAACAAATTCTTTATAATATGGCTGCCTCCCAAAAAAATGAAATTTTCGGAGAGAGAGAGAGAGAATGGAAGAAGATAGGAAAGAGTTTTCTGCTTCCCAACTCCTCTCCCTCACACCCACACGCCTGCCGCCCCTTCCGCTGCACCTTCCATAACTTCTTACTCCTCATCCCTTGACTGAAAAAAGCTTCCTATATCTAAGAGTCACCTCGATGAAAAAAGATGCACACTTCCACAGCGAGAGGGAAAAACCCCACCCACTACCACGCCTACTCCTCTTCTTCACAACCCCACATCTTTTTCACTCCTCCCCCGCCCTGCCCCTTCATTTGCATACCCGCTTCAATCCTCTCCTCCTCTCTCTCCCCTCCCTCTCTCGCTCTCATTCACTCAACGAAAAAAAGAACCAACGCGACCATTCTTGGAGCGATTCTACCACTTTTTTTTTAATGGAGAGCCATCTTTGGGTGGACGTCGGAAGGGCGATTTGGCCGCAAACTGTTGGGGAAGTAGTTGGCTTAGAATGCGGGAGAAGGGGGGTTTAAAAAAGAGGGGTTGGAGGGAAGAGAGAGAGTGAGAAGGGAGAGAAGTGTGGTTGGGTTGGGTAGGGTGGGTGGAGGAGAGTCTTGAGACGCTTGTCGATTGCTACGGGATGATGATGATAGGGAGCTGGTACATAACGGACGGGGTAAAGAGAGAGGGAGAAAGTGGTGGAGGCGAAGGAGGAATGTGTGTCCTTAAGGCGTTGGTGTGGGGTAGAGTTTTAAAAATACAGAAAAATAAGATGGAGCGCGAGGGTTATTGGAGATCAGAGGGGGTGGGATGCAGAGAAAGTTGAAAGGTAAAGCAGGTGGAATGAGAATGAGGAGAGGGAGTAATGGAGAGGGGCGATTAAGAGAGGAGACGGAATGAGAGGTAGGATGGAGAGATGGGTTGGGAATGGAAGGGCGAGATGGTTTGAGAGTCGTGGGGAGATGAGTTGGATATAAAGAGAGATGGTTTGGTTGAGGATGGGCGAGATTGTTTGGGAATGGGGGGAGAGATGGGTTGGATGTAGAGGAGAGAGATGGTTTGGGAGCGGGAGGGAGGGAGAAAGAAATGTAAAAGACACGGGAGAGCAGAGGAGAGGGGAGAGATGGAAGCGAAGTGGGCGTAAAAAAGGAAATGGAAGCAGCGGGGAAATAAAGAAATGCAAAATGAGGAAATAAACTGGATGGAGGAAAGGACTCGGGTTCTTGTATCATAATCTAAGCGAGGGGGCGTAGGTGGACGAAAACACGGTTAGTAGCGAGGCGAGATGTGGGAGCAGGAGAGGAAGAGGGCGATAAAAAGAATGGTACAGATTGAGGAAGGAGGCGATGGAGGCGATAAACGGAAGAACCTCATTTTATTGCGGATAAAGGAAAAAATACGAGAGTAACAGTTTTTTAAGGGGAAGAGTGGAAGTTTGTCAAATGGAATCCTATAAAGAAGCGCGTGGAGTGGAAAGTCGAGTCGAATTGGGAGGAGGTGTGGCGTGTAAAGGTTGCGACGAAAAGTGATTGTTGGAAGAGGAATCTTACGTTTTTTCAAGATGAAGAGTTTGACGTACAAATGAAGTAGGAGTCGGGAAATTTTTACGATCCCGAGAAAGGATTTACGTTTTTTGCCGCGGCCGAAAAGGAAGTCTAGGAGTTATAGCGTGCATTGATTAACAGGATTTTGGCCGAATACCGTGGAAAAGAGTCGTAAAAAGCGCTTCTTTTTTATTATTTGTAGGAAGTCGATGAGGCGAAACATGTGGGCAGAAGAGCGCGGCTGAAGAGGGGAGAAAACTTGATTGTAGACGGTGGCGTGGATGTGTGTTCACGGGAAAAGTTTAACATACGGAACTTTTGGGTGACGTCAAATTATTCGAATTAAGTCGGATAGTTTGATTTGGAATATAAAAGTGGAAATAGAGCGTAAAAAAACGAGGAAATAGGCGAATCGAGTGAAAAAGTTTTTTATGTTTATCGTAAACGATTAAAAAATAGATAAGGGGTTAATGTTAAATAGAATTAACTCCTTGACCGTAAAATTCAAAATTATAGACACAATGAAAAAGGGGGAGGAAAGGCTGGAAAAGGCAAAAGACAAAAAAATAATAATAAAAATAAATAAACTTACACGTTTAGGAGTTGTTACTCCACGCCAGGGACCTGATGTCACCCACATTCACTCACTCAATCGCACAAGCACTAATCCTAAAGGTGAAAATGAAACGGGACCGGGTTTGCGAAAAATTACTCTGCGCCAGGGACCCAAAAAATCACACCGTTGCTAGGTTTGTGAGTCAGTACGACCGCGACAGGGACCTACTGAGCAACCACAAACACACGCACACGTACACGCCAAGAGGTAAGGGAAAAAAAGGGGAAGGGAACGGGGGAATAATACTAGGTTTACGGGGGATTAAACCACGCCAGGGACCTAGTATCGCACACAGTGGCCTGTAGGTTTATGTGCCTTCCGGTAACGACAACAGACGAAACAATCACACACGCAAGCACTCGAATACACGCACACAAGATCTCTAAAAATGAGTTAACGAACTAAATACGTATTTCGAGAGCAATGCTCTCATCATCAGATGTGTATTGTAAGGTCAAGGAGTTAATTCTATTTAACATCAATTTCTTTACTTATTTATAAGGGGGTAAGATAAAATTTACGTCTGGAGATAAATATTTCTTTGGAAAAATATTGCGGTGAACGGCGAAGATATGCGGAAAAAACTTGCGCAAAAAAGAGCGCGATGTCGAAGGATTGATGAAATACTCGTAAAAATAATAATAAAATGAGAAAACGAGCTGTTTTCATTGGTAATTGATAAATATAGTAACGTCCACGTGAAATGTTTTTGCGTCGGTTATTCGGATGTAAAATTCGTATTCCAAAAAGTATGGGGATAATGGAGCGATTACGTGCGAAATCTTTCGGAGGGAGTAAGGATTACAAAAATATTATGATAGCGTTAACATGTTAGCGTGAAAAATAAATAATAAATTTCAAATTAAAAATAGGTAATTAATAAAAATAATTGCAGATGATCAAGGTAACTCCTGTAATCATAAAACGTTTGAATGGCCAGATACAATTAATGCAACAAGTAGCCATCCTCAGTGGTAATTTATCGATCTTTTATTATAACTTTTTTTAATACCCAAATGTTGAGTTTTGGA
Source organism: Tanypteryx hageni (assembly GCA_028673005.1). Taxonomy (NCBI): domain Eukaryota; kingdom Metazoa; phylum Arthropoda; class Insecta; order Odonata; family Petaluridae; genus Tanypteryx; species Tanypteryx hageni. The sequence continues at coordinate 72,609,983 of CM054113.1, forward strand.
CAATAAGAGTTATTGGGACCGTGTGCAGCACAACTTTTGAAAAGACAAATTACGAAGTGACGGTTGTGGTATCAGATAAATTTAAATAGAGGAATAAAAAGTTACAAGCCTTAACGCTTAAAAAGCATTATTCCCTTTTTTATCTTAAACCATATAAAAACGTCCAGATATTTACATCGTTTCTTCCTCTCCCTTGAATTAGGAAGCGTTTTTGCGCGAGGAAATTTTTCCGTGGTAAGGAGAGTTTAAAATGGTATGGCAGACGAGGGTGGTGAACTTAATTAAGGAAATTGGAGAGAGGGGTGAGCTAACGTGGATGCCGCGCATCTTTAAGGGAGGGGAACGATTTGAGTGCGGCTTTTTCTTAAGAAACGAAAATTTTATCGCAGGTCAAGACGAGGTCTTCTATAAACTTTTCGCGTACATTCAATCTATCTACAGTTGGTGAGAATTGAATAAATTGGGAATTTTTGCCATAAAATCTTTTACATAAGTAATAGAATCTCGGCATTTTAAGAATCCCATTAAAAGACAACCTGGTTTCTTTTTCAGGTAGAGATTTACACTTGATGATTAACACTTTAAAAGAAGAATAGACGAGTGGAAAAAATGACAAGACATATATACTTAGGAAAGTAATGATGGAATTAATAGACGAGGCCGAGACTTCGTGGGAATCCATAATAATTTGGCGTTGTTAAAGTCTAAAAAATCATAAATTTAAACTTTTAATTTTTACTTTGTTTTTTATTTTAACAACGCCACATTAAGATTAATGCCAAAAGGTATTTTTAAAGAAGTTGGACCATATACACCATTGTGTAAATTTTCTCAGTAATAGTACAGAATTCATCGTCATTATCCTTATAATATCATCCGTGATTATTATTGGTAAAACCTGTTTTTTTTCTCCACAATCTTTCACATTGTGCCTTTTCGTGTTGCACGAAAGCCCATCTGGTTGATCTTTCAGTGGGGTTCGTTGCGTCTATATTTTTTATATTTTATATTGGTCATCTACGTTAAGTACGGTCTTTGCATTCCTCTCATTTGTAATGTTTTCCATTTTTTAAGCGCCCAAAATATTCTCCCAAACCAATGTTCTTGGTATAATCCCAAAATAAAGGTCATATACATAAGTGCCGTGCTTCAAATCGATCGTTCAGTTTTCTTATTTTAAATGTGGAAGGTTGCGCCATGTATAGGGACAAACTCATCTATCCGAAACGTTTTCTTCATAAAATACTCTGTTCTGCCATTCTTTAAGTTTTATATCCTTGTTAGATATTTCGAAACACGAAATGCTTAATTTTTCAAGCAAAGGCTTTAATGTGCCAGTGTCCCAACAAAAGAAAATTCGGCGAAAGTTTAAACGTCTATGCAGAGCAAGTTACGACAATTCTCAACAAAAATGAATTTTTCATATTTTCGAAACACATATAAACACAAATATATTTTAATAGAAATCATAAATAGTAAAATTGATTAAATAAAACGAGATCTTTAAAAAACGGAGATCTTCACCGTACGCAACATTCGGTCCGGAAAGGAAAAGGTCTGTCGTGGGTTAACGTGTTAAAGGAGAATTCTCGAGCCATGACCATAAATTATAAAATTTATTAGAAAATGATGATTCATTCCTGCTCTCTTAAATCCAATGTTTTTACGCATTATTTGCCAGGTCGCAATGAACGCACCTGTTAACTCTGCGTACTCCGACATGGAGTACGCAGATTTTCCATTCGTGCTAAGAATATGACGATTTCAATGAGAGGCGCGAGCAGGAAGTTCGAGAGAAAGTCGAGGATGGTAGGAGGGGAATGCGAGTGAGGAGAGGAGGAACCCGTCAGCGGAGAAAGAAATTGGTGGGAGGGAGTTGAGGTGATTTACGCGTGGGAGTTTTTGGAAAAATCTATTATTCGTGGAGAGTGTGGCACTGGAGAAGAGAGGCGAGAGGAGGGTGAGAGATGAATAACCCGAGAGACACCAAGCGCGTCCATCTTTCTCATCGCAGTCGACTACTTCTGTTGCCCAAAGCGCTTCTTCCTTAAATAACTCCATTTATTATCCCGTCCCCGTACGATGTCTCGGAATGCAGGTATAATTTTCCAAAGAAAATCGGAAATCCCCGTGAAATCGTGGATGTCCGTATATTTTTAATCCATCAGTTTTATTTTGGATTTATTGCTTGTATAATTTTAACTGCAGTTGAGCAGAATAAAATTTTACTTGTACTTCATTCACTTGGACATATATTGTAATGATATTTAACAAGATACAAATGACTCGATTCAGGATGGTAAATATTAGGGAAAAACTGTCATTAGAAATGTGTCGATTAATGGCTCATTGGCAAAAAGATTTATAAATTCTGGCTTGGCTACTTAGATTGTTAAGCATCCTTACAGCAAGGGGAAGACCCGGATTCGATTGTTGATCAAGTACAGAATTCTTCTCTCCCTTGAAATTTATAGTCACGTATATAATTCCATGCATGCTAAAATTCACTGCTTTGCATTCCATCTTGTAAAAATATTTACGTTTAAATTTCTGTTATTATTGATTTTCAATATCAAATCTGAAAATTTTGAAATAATATAAAAAACTCTTATACATTCTATTATTTTGCTAAGCCGCATAATTCTGTAATCCTGCATAAAGTCGATTCTGGTGTTTGCTTTCGTTGCTTCGCTAGTAAAATCTCAATAAATAAATTTGTAATGTAGTTCACCAAATAAACATTTATATTATTGATTTTCTAGAATTACTAGATAAATTACTGCGACTATGATAGCCTTATTTTAAGGTAAGTAAAATTTAAAATTCCTACGTGATGCTAGTAATCGTCCGCATTTCGCTTCGCCTCGAAGTATAATATAACTACGTTCCTATTCTCTTCTTGCGAGGAGCGGGTTTCGTTGGAAAATATGCGCGGTCGGCCGAGGTCAGCAGGTCCTCCGAGAGAGAGAGAGAGAGAAGAGATCGCTAATGGCAACATCGACGTGAAAGTTTACAACTCAAATGACAGCGTTTTAAGCGTCCATCAGGACCTCCACTAGCACCTCCAATGGCGATAAAATTACTTTCAAACGACTCAAACGCGAGAGTGTAAACGAAAGAAAAAAATTGCCTAGTAGAGAGGCGCGCCATGCCTACGCTATTGTGCACACTGTTTCCAACAAAGAAACTTCGGGTTCGTCGACCTCTCTATTTGAAAAAAACAGCTTTCTAGTGCAGTCCCACCCGCAACATCACGGCCGCGATTAATTCCAAACTCGAAATGAAAATTCTGAATAAGAAAGACGTCTTTGCCTTCTTAAATGGCGCCTCGGGGTAAAAAAGGAAGTGTCCATTCTTCTTTCTTGATTACCTTTCCTCGGAATTCTCACTTCTTCCGCTCTTTCCATCGTCAACTCCGTCCCTTTCTCTCTCTCAACCCGCACGCCCCCACGCGACCTCCGGCACGCAACCTCGCCCCAAACTCCCCGCCCCCTCTTCACGTCAAACAAAAGACGAAATGTGTTCAATTGTTTCGGCGGCGACGAATTGTCGCGGCGCGCCCAATTAGGCAGCGCCACATGTGTTCCTTGGTGGAGGTGGATAAAAAGGCGGGAGGGAAGTGCGTGGTTGCGCACGCTCTCGGGAGGAAAGGAACGGAAGGCGAAAGGGAACCGGAAAGCAGAAAAAAGGCGAGGATTTTTCGTAGTTGAGTTAAAAAAAATACTTTTCGCTGGAAGTGGCAGCGGTTAAATTAACTTGATAAACAAGATTTGGCCAGAGGAAAAATATATTATATATATATTTATTTATTTATTTATTTTAGAGAGAAAATCTAAATGTATATGGGCTTAGAAATCAAATAGAATATAATATTCCTGTAAGCTTCAACTCTCATGGTGAAAGAAGGTTAAGTTGAATAGTACCTACATTATTTATTAAGATGCCTAGCAACCTGAAAATTTTTACAACAATATCCAGAACAAAAGCTGAAGTTAAAAAATTGTTTATGCAAAAATGAGTAAATGCTAAGAATTGTCTATTTCTCTTAGTTCTTTTCTCTTGTTTTTGTTTTCTTTCAATCATCTCGGTGAAATTTCTAAGTGCTTCACAGTGACTTAATACTATATAGTAATGATGATTTAAATGATTTTTTCTGGCAGTCAAGCCTGTACTGGGCTTTGCCGGAACCTTTACAAATGTTACACTTATACTAAAATGTAATAAGCACTGAAATGTATATGTCATGTAACTACAGTAGTCTGACAATTGTAGTATTCGACGGCCACTCCGTCAAATTGGGTTCGCAATACTTTATTATGTGAAGCTCAGTCTTGAGTGCATTTGATGGAATATTGAGTTTGTAAATATCTGTTTTTATATTAAAAATGTTAACCGCTTTCACACATTCCATTGTTATGTAAAATAACATTGTGCTTAATATGTATTTCCTTATTAAATGATAATTAATCATCTTTATTTTTATGAAGGTCTCGATTTTTCAAGAGTTAATAAATTCCTATCAAACATCTAATCTTAAAAGTCTCATGCATGTAATATACGGGCCATCGTACATTCCAAGATGTTTTATTTCTCGTATGGACCTATCGCGTGAGCAAGGCACGCGACATTAAATATGGTAACTGATAGTATGAAGTGGATAATAGAATTGCGTAGGACATAAAAAAGAGGAACAAGCAAGGAAAACGCAATATTTCGCGCGTAAGCTTGGTGGGAAGATACACGGAGAAAGTAAAAGAAAATAGCTAGTTAGGGATCAAACTAGAAGAGGGATCCCCTATGAGAAGGTCCATTTACCTCAACGTAAATCCAAAAAGCAAGGCGGATATATTCGTAAGGCGTCGTTAGGAAAGGTACGATAGCGCGACGGCCGTCTCGTAAAGTTTTTCCATGGTAGCACAGGCGTTGCATGACTACGCGCCATCTCCTTTAGCCTCAGTTTTCAATAAGCGGAGGATTTTATATCGAGGTGACCTTTTGTGTGGGTTGATGCGATCGTCGGTGCGAGAGAAGATATAAATTATCCGCGGAATGGAGTGTGCATCACGGGCTAATAAGAGCCGCAAGACCGATGATTGAACCGCTTAGAATGGTGCAAATGAGTACACGCCAACCATCGGCGTGGATAATTGTAGAACATGATGTTTCTCCGAAATCCGTCATATTAATGGTTGATGCGTGAAATAATTTTTGCGTGTCTCGTTGATCTATGACTCGTTCTACCAACTTTCGCCCTAATGGACCTCAGGGCTGTATAAAATGCCTCGAGATGGTCGGTAAGAATGCAGTTTGTCTTTCCCGTCGCAGCATTGCATTTCTAGTGAGACTCGGTTTCTGCAGATGAAAATTCGAAAATATGTACGTGCAATAAATATTATTGGTCAGATAGATTAATAAAGTTATCTTTCTTCTTTTTTAAGTGACAGTTAAATTTTGTTCTTATTATTCTTTTGAAATATGTGTTCCTATAAACTCATTTCGGACATAAGTACTAGCAAATGCTCTTGATAGTGAATTATCCATTTCGTCCCTAATTCTTTTTAAATTCGCAAAGGATAGTAACGAATGTATTAAAAATCCGTATTGAATTATTTTGCAAGGAACTCCTCAACTCGTAAAGAAATTTTTCATTAAGGTAACCAAAGTTTTCACTGGATTTAATTTGGTTTTATACGGTAGTAACTTTGCAACGTTCATGTTATGCGCTTGGGAAACTATTCTATTCGGTAAACGTGTGAAAAAGCATTTATTGTCTGAGAAATTTAATATGAAAGGGAAATGGAATTAAATAATTCAAACTACAGGCATCCCTCCCATAACGAAATAGATGCGTTCCTAGCATACACTTCGTTTTCGGAAACTTCGTTGTCAGAGGTAGATTTAACATGTAGTAAAAGGGGATAGGTTCCAGTACTTCGTTACACATATCGTTGAAGATGTATATAACTTAAAATAATAGAAACATGCATGTATAACAAATAAAAAGGCAAAAAAGCATTTAATATCTCTTGCCAGGGATTATCGTTTCTTCTTAGGAGCACTAGGATCACTACCACTCGATTGTTGTTTGGATGACATTAGGGTTGCTGTTAAATTTACTTAATTAAACCCTAAAATACGGATTTAAATTCCAAGTATAGCTTTTGAGAAACGTAAAAACACTTCGTAAAAGGCATCTGAGAAAGTACGAAAGAAATGCTCACTGCGCGTCTGACGACTTGAACGAAATATAATCCAAAGACCCTTGAAACTGTTTATGGCGAATTGAGCATTTAGATACACCTGTGCATATATGCGGCGACCTATAAGGTGTCTCACCAAGTCCGTGCAGCATGGGTTCTAATGGGGCATTTTCTCTCTTTTCACAAAAAACTCGGTCTTTCACTAAAGGTAGCCTCGAAGTAACCTCCATACTTTCGCCACCCGAAACAGCATTAAAAATCACATTCAAATACCATTTTTTCTCCGTTTTTGTTTTTTAGATTATTTTTCGTATTTCGCTAAAAATGTGTTGTTTTATCGTCCTGCATAAGATTCACATCTTTAAGCCGCAAGAAAATCATTCACAGTTCGTAATAACAAAAATCTTTGTTTTCTTGTACGTCTAAGTATTTTAAATACATTTCGGGGCAGGTTTCGGAATCAATAGCGAAGGTTGAGGCCAGGGGGAGAGAAGGAGTTTTGAAGGTGGATGCGGGCAAGTTCCCACTGACGGAGTTGGGAAGTAGAATCATTATCGGGGAGAGCGCGAATGGCTCTTGTGCTGAAGAAGAGATCACCCTCGAAAGCTCCAATCTACGTATTTAAATGTTTCTCCGACACCACTGAAGATAAATAAATAAATATATATATATTTAGTACCTTAGAATATATATATATGTGTGTGTGTGTGTACCCCCCCCACACACACACACACAAGGTCACCCAAAAAAGACGCTTCAGTTTAAATTGCTTATATTTTTTATATACTCAACGTACAGGAATTATTACCATGATTTACACAGTAGACATGGGAAAAATGTTGCTGCGTAGTGGAATATTCCTGAAGCATTGTTTAAACAAGATGGCATACACTGTACAGCAACACGTTTATAGTGAAAACGTTTTATTCTACCGGTAGTGTAGTGCAAGTGCAGAGCGATTTCCGCAATGAATTCAAGTGCAGGAAAGGTCCAAGCATATCAGTAATAAACAGTTTGGTGACTGAGTTTGAAAATACGGGTGCTGTGACCGACAATAAGAAAGGTGTTGTCGGTAGAAATAGAACAGTGAGATGAGACAACAACATTGCACGTGTTGATGAAGCAATTACGCGAAGTCCTTACAAATCTGTTACAATCTGTCACAACAATGAGCTATATCGCGATCATCGAACAATAAGGTATTAACAGAAGATCTGGAAATGTTTCCGTATGAGATTCAAGTGCTCCAGACCCTCAGAGAAAGGGCCAAAGATGCTAGGGTTGATTTTTGCGACCCTTTTCTGCGATTTTTGGAGGGAAATCCTCGAGTTTTTCGAAACATCTGGTTTTCCGATGAGGCGCATTTTTACCTTCACGGTTATGTCAAGAAGCAGAATATGCGAATAGAGGTCTCAGAAAACCCCAATACAATAATGGAGGTGCCATTTCATCCGCAGAACTGCACGGTATGGTACGCTGTTTCAGCTATTGGATTTGTTGACACAATTTTTCTCACTGGTGGGGGTGCCGGTGGTGTAGTGGTTAGGACGCTGGATGCTACTCGCCTGCTGCTTGAAAAGGCATCGGGTACGAATCCTGCGCAAGTAGGATTTTTCCAAGGTCGCCCGACCCCCTGTTTGTGTGGTTTGAGGAGACCGCGCAAATTCAGCTGTTCCTTCCTTCGGAAGGGACGTTAAGCTGTTGGCCCCCCTGGTGTTCTTCGTAAGAGGAGGCAAATGCCGGCATCGGGTTTCCCTCCTCCCTTCCCCGGCTATTCATTGCACTACCTCTGAGATACCCACTGAGCGTAGGACAGAGGCGAATCGGCTGGGCATTCAAAAAATTCTCACTGATACAGTGACATCGGAGAGTTATGATCGTCTCCTTGAAGAAGACTTCATCCCGTTAACTTCGAGGAAAGGTTCTTTCATCAGGGTGGAGCTCGACTGCATACTGAAAATGCAATTTTTGATTTCCTACATTGGCGTTTTGACCATCGTGCTATCTCAAATCGCTTCCCTGGACGTTTTGGCTGTGGATGGTCTTGGCCACCGTATTCTCCGGATCTCAATCCCTGCGACTACTTTCTATGAGGGTATCTGAAAGACAATGTGTGCAAAAACAATCTCCAATCTGTTATCTGCACAATCACTCCTGACGTTCTAGGCAGAGTAGTTGTCAATTTTCAACGTCGATTACAAATGGTCTTGGATGAAAATGCTTTCCATTAATCTCCCAAGTCTACTGTGTAAATTAATATGAAACTCATTCCTGTACGTTGTGTAAAAAACAAACTATAAGCAATTTAAACTAAAGCGTCTTTTTTGGGTGACTTAAGGAAATGGAAAGGGTGTGATGAGGGTGGCAACAAGGTGTTGAAGGAAGCCCAGCGGACACTTACCAAGTTGAGGATCAAGTTGGCAGGCTGCTGGGGGCGTCGAAGAGACGCACAGAAAAACACGAAAGGTTTTCGGGTGTATATATATATATATATATATATATATAATCTGCCCTAATTTACGTATATTTAAAGCTCTATATATTGAATAGATAGAAAATAAATACACGGTGTTGTAATGGCACTTCATATTTCTTTAATAAAAACTTTTTTTTCTTCGATTTTAAAATAGCCTTTCGTAATAATAATCATCATTATCTATCCACCTGGCTTCCTCAAGGGATTTCTTTTAATGCCCTCTATTCATGGATAATGGAGTCCATGTTTCTAACCCGTAAATATGTGCTGGCCTTATTATAATGCTATATAACAGCATCTTCGTCCTTTTTATTCGAATAGTGGACTTCAAATATTTTTGCACGTCCTGGTAGCATTTTTTGGCTGACAGAATTCCCGTTTACTTCCTCGCTGACGTTGATTTGATTTACTAGTTATCTGAGGCATAAAAAGCTTTGCAAACCTTAAAAGTAGTGGCTGCTAATGACTTGTATGGATTTCTATATCTCGATAGGGAATTATCAAGCTTGTCTTATGCCTATGAAATCAAGTTGACAAACTAAAATATTTAAGATTTTTATATAGGGAATTAATAAGAAGTACTATATTTTACTGAATCACAAGTATTTATTATTAACACCATCAGGGCATAGTTTCTCCCACGAACCGTGAGACTGCAAACTGATTCGAATTCATTCTTTCTTCACCTTCGAATCCTCCCGCTGCGAGATCTCACACAACACGCGAATGCGTGCATTACTCGCCGTTCTCTCTCAGCGCCTTTGCACGCCGGTGGTACTCTGTCGTCTTTCCCTTAGAGCCTCCACCCCGTCCTGCCCCCGTACCCTCCAAAAGCCTCCCCTTTTCATACTCCCACCGTCCTACAGTCGTCGAGGGAGAAGGTGGAGAGACAATGGGAGGAGTGGTCTCAAACCTCCACCCCTCTTCCCAATCCCCCCATTCCTTCCTCCGCACAAGGGGGGTGGAGTGGGCGTGAAAGGTGTGGAGGAGCTGCGTGGTAGGGAGGGCGCAAGGTGGGGGCCGAGAATTAAGGAGGGTGTGGGAGTAAAGAGGGATATAAAGGTTGTGGGAGGAGATTCTGTGGGTGTGTAGGGCGTGGTGGTGCGTGTGTCGCACGCGGGGCACAAGAGGAGAGAGAATTATGTGGTAAGAGGCGAGATGTCGAGTGCGGGGAAATTAAAAGATTGGGAAACTTCGCGCGCTCCTAGAACATACTTTCCGCCTTTTAGTAAAAAAAGACAACGATCAATTATGGAATTCGCCTCGGGAAGTTCTTTTCGTCCGTTCGCAAATGCGAGCTGAATGTATTTGTCTTGTCTTTCCCTCGCGTGGAAATGCGAAAACAGCGTCTCGTAATGGTTTCGCTGCTACAGATGTTTATTTACAGCTCCTGAGTTGTTAATATAAAAGGAGACCCAGTCGCTCTGGAAGTCATCAAGAGTTGCCCTGTCCTTAAATGCCGTCCACGTGATGTTGTTTTCATGTTGCAAAGTTCTTCGGACGACCGTATCTTTTCGCGCAAGAAGCTTTTACCCATTTAAAAACATCACGTTCAGGTGTTTGTTGTGGACTCGTTTTTTGTCGCAGAGTTTGTAACCATTTCGAGTTTTAATTTTATAAAGTAGAAGGAAAAAGGGTTTATTTTTTCTCTCTCTTTCCTCTATTTCCATGCGCCAAAAAAGATGGAAAAAGTGGGTTTTAATTCGGTATCAGTTCACATCCGCGGAAAATTAGCCGCACGAAAAACAAGACGGTTTATTTTATCTGATAATTATAGGCAGAAGCGCGTGACATTCGTTCGTTAAAGGCGCGTGGGAGAGGGGCGTCTCGGATGCGCGAAGATGTACCTTGAAAAAATCTTATATCCGCTCTTTTAATATGCTGTTGAACGTTTTATGAGTTCGTTTCACCGCCGTGGTTAGAGCGTAATGGTAATACTCGTAATCTTTATAAAACGTCTCGATAGAGCGGAGGATCGCGTGCGCTTATCTAATAATCGTGCATTTCTCACTTAAATCATGACAGCTATGGCGGGAGGTATCTCTCATCTCGATTTTATAATGGAAGCGGAGAAGTAATTAGCGAAAGAGAATCCGCGTAGGCGAAACTCGAATATGGAAAAATAAAATGAAGGGATTAAAAAAGAATCATTTTCCTAAGTCGTTCACGCGCCTTGAGCACACTTCTATTCCCGTGTGATGGGGTATTTTTTTCTCTTTATACAGATAGCACTACGGGCGGATATCCAGCGTAGAATTGAGAGAATCTCCTGCTCGCGTAGGAGTTCCGTTGGAAAGTTTTTTTTGTTTCCTGCTGCACTCCATCCGCCATCCCACAAGTCGAGTCGGAAGACCGACAGCGCTTCTCCGTATTCTCGTGTGTAACTCTCCAGAGAAACGTATCCACGGGTTCTCTTTCAATGCTGAGGTTTCGAAGGGAATTTCTCTTGGAATACGGGGAAGGATGTAGCTATAGAGTCGTGGGCGTTGCGCTGTGTGCGTGTGATTTGAAGAGTTTGCTATAAAGGGGTGAGATAAAATAAGCGGCTCTATCGCAAACACGCGCCATTGTCTGTGGGATGCGTCGGCGGACGATCCACGCTCTTTTCGCGCGAGGGCGTGGGGGATATGGAGTGGCGGAGACGGCGGTGTCGGCAATGCGGAAGGGCGTGGCGGACGGTGGGTAAGAGAACTGGCCCCAGCTCTCTCTCGGTAGGGGGGTGTGGCATTGGGGGTGGGGGATACACGGAGAGGAAATGGGTGGAGTGTAAGAGCTGTGGAGACGGGGGATGGGAAATGGGGTGGGCAAGAGGTGGGGATTACAATCCTGAATGAACAGGGGATGGAATGGTGGAGGCTGCGGGGAAAGAGGGGGAGGGAGAGGAATTGGACTGCTTTGGGTCAGGTGGATGAAATCGAGGGCAAGGTGCTTGGTCAGGATGCCGGCGTCCGACAATTGATGACTACATTGCGGGATACATGGTGGAAGGGAGGTATTTCCTAGCAGGGGTGTTTTTAATGGGCGGGAGTTGGTAAAATAGGGGGTTAATTTGTAGAAATGGCAGAGATCGGACGCTGTGGTGTTTGATATAGTGGGAATGGAGGCTGTCCGATGGAGTTATGGCGAACGAATGGGGTGTTCGCGATTAAATGAGTTATTGATAACGGATGGAGTCCCGTTTATATGGATGGACGATACGGTGTGTGAGAAAGTAGGATCGGAAGTGGAAAGGAAAATTGAGTATAATATCTGCGTCATTCATATAATATTATGAAATAATTAAAACGATTTCTTCAGAACTATTACGGTTTTCAGATTTTAATTTTGAAAAATAAAGGTAGAGGACTTTATTTATCAGAATTCCTGTCATTATTTGTTTTTCATTTAAATATTCAACTATAATAATTTGTATTAATTTAAATACTATCAGAGAGCTCAATATATTTTACTATTAAGTAACATATTGGATGCATTGGACTGAGAGCGCTAATTGACAATGGAAGCTTAACAAAAATGTTAATTGTAACTCTAGCTTTCAAATGTAAGATGCGGTGTGTTCCCCAATGTTGGTGTAGCTTCGGCACTTGGGGACATCGCAAGTGCAGCCTCGGTGCGCCACTTGTCAAGCATCTAAAACGTTGGTTTTAAAAACTTTTCAATGTGTTTAGCACAATATTTTTTACACAATTTCTCTGGCTCTTTCATTAATATTTGCGAGAATCCACGACTTGATTGTTATACGCTTATTTAGGAATATAATACAAAATGTCGAAATGGAGAAACTAGAAATTCTATTTATCATAGGATGGGGATCGCTCGCGTAAATATGGTTGTATTTACTCTCCTAATGCATTTATCCAAACTTGGAGCAACACACGGATGGAAAATCAAACCTTTAATTACCGCCTATATTTGCTTAGAAGCATAATTTTTCCCTAATATCTTGTGATAAAAGAGAAAACTACACTGATAACACAATTTTTTAAAATGATTCATACTGAAAATATTGAAAACTCGTGAAAACTTTAATCACTCGATTTCCAAGTTCAATTTTCAACGTATGTTTTACCGTCACTTTGATTTGCGAATCCACCATTCCACAGCAAAGTTAAAAAAGATTTGAAATGAAATAAAACACCAGCTGCAGAAAATTTGCTCAGCTGGTAATTTATCTTCGGAATAAAGAGATTTCGGGGTGCTTTTGGCCATTTTTTTAAATTATGAAAAGGAGGATAGAGAATGAATGGAGAAGTGAAAGTGACGTCAAGATGAGAGATGGAAAGGGAGAGGAGAAGGGGTGTGATAGAAAGGAAATGGAGGTGATAGAGATAGCGAAGGAATGTGCGGAAAGGACTAGTGAATTCTTAAAAGACGGGGTGATAAGAATATACGAGTGGCAACAAAAATTGGGAGAGTAAAATTGAAATCAAAATAGAATTTGGAAAATAGGATTTAATGAAAAAGTCATGCACGATATGTTAGGGAAATAAATTGACAAGAAAAATTGAGACAGGATGGAGAACAGGAAATGATGATTAAGATATAGATAGAGAAAAGGAAACAGTGAAATGAGTTGGACACAATGATGCGAGATTGTCAGGTTTCTTCAATAACCGTAAAAGGTGGATAAAAACAGCATCACCTTCCAAATACAAATCAGCCATTATTACTTGTGATTTCAGGTTTACTGGGCGTTCTTCTTAGAAGTTAATGTCGAATTCCGTATAAAAATCGGCCAGTGATGTTGGTGACTCCTCGTTTGCTAGATTTTCTTCTCGGAATTTTAATGTTGATGAATCGATACTTGTATCGGCTGCTTCGTAGTCGAAATGAGCATCCGCTTCTCCCAACCGTTTAATGACTATTTGGGAGGCATAGTTCAACAATTTGATTTCATCAATAAGATGAGCTCATTAATAATTTATTGAACGATATGGTTAGAATAATAAAAATAATAAAAAGAAACGTGAAAGATTGAGTTAACGACAAAGTGAAATTTTTAGAAAAAATATAGCAGAAAGTGGGATATTGGCTTCCAGAAGTGAAATAGAAATAGTGATATTTGAAGGCTGATATTGATAGAGAAGTTACCGGGAAGGAGGGCAAGAGAGACGATGGGGATGAGGAAGAAGGTAAGGAGGAATAGGAGAGAGAAGAGACGATATGATGAAAAGATGTAGAAACGAGAAGAGGATTATAATGAGTGGGTGGTTTCGGTTTTTGTTGACACTCGACTCCTGACCTCCGCGAATGTGTCGACAATAGGTCGTTCCTACGTCACATTTCCAACATAAACTATAATTTTTTGCTCCGGCCGTCTAGGAATTTTTTTCTTCGCTGCTATTTTTAGCAGACTTCCGCAACAGTGTTAAAAAATCTTTTTTTTTAAGAGTGCTAAGTTTGTCAAAGATTGCGTCTCTCTAAGGCATTGAATGCAAATTTCATATAATAACCGGCTCTCGACTCGGGTGAGCTTGCGCTTTTAAGCAGAATGATTTAGTGCATATTAGCGTGATTAATTGCAAATGCGAGCGTGCCCGTCCTATCCAGCAAAAAATTGCATTTTCCTCGAAAAATAAACAAAAATATTTTTATATACAAGGCAAAAAATAGAAGCATAAGTCGAAGAATCGCGCTAATCATTCATAAATTCTAAGTCTGAAACAAAATTTTTAAAATCTAAAAGTCGTATTTCAGAAATTGTACGACATATTTCTAAACCATAGACTTTTAGAACGTTTTGTGACAATCTAGAATTTATGAATAATTAGCGTTAATCTTCGATTGCTGCATCTATTTTTTGCATTTTACCGAGTTCTGAAAATAAATTTAAAAATATTTTTTTCATTTGTCCCTCCTTAATAAGAAAATGTGCATTTTGCCTGATGAAGATTAAAGAATTTTTTTAGTGCCTATAATTCAATTTTATTGAATAATTTTATATCGCATTGTTTTTATGATATTAAATTCATATTCGAGGCACTCCAAGTAGAAATTCTGTTATCCAGGAGTATCTTCTCTATAAGGCACGAAATGAATATAACTTAGTAATTACACATTCTTTGGGGGTTGAATATTTATAATAACCTACCGAAATAAAAGTAAAAGTTGTGAAAAACTTCGTTGGTGCAGCGGTACGAAGAAATCGAATAAAATTGCACTGGAGATCCATTTAAGCACGGCATTATTAAATGCATCAAACGTTTAAACTAATGGATTCCTTAGTATGACGAGCTGATAGTTTATTTGGCGCGTATATTAACCCTCGCCGGATGACTGGGGTCCTTTCTGGCCCCAACCTTCGTAAATTGGTAAATACGTTATATTTTTGTTGTAATATTTATTGAAAAATCAGGAATTCCTTCATCAATCTGTCCAGCACCTTTGGGATGAATTTCATACTTAAACTCGAGAAAAATGCCTGAAAATTAATAAATATATCTTACGGTGTCACATTTGACCCTAGTAAGCTAAGAAGTGACAAAATATTTGTAAAGAATATTTCGTTTTTGACCGCCTCCTAATTGTAACTACAATTTATTTAGTCAACATTTTCTTTATAAATGGTCTCCGTGCGTACATTCAAAAATTTTATATAAATATTTGGACTGGACTAAATATACCTACATGCGTTACACACCGGAAAAATCGAAACGAATCGAATAGTGTATAGTGTATTTAGACCCTTGTTCTATGTGAGCATCAAGTGCAACTGAGTAAAAATTGTCTCCTCAGTGTGTAGTTATTTTATTTGATAAAACACCTATTATTAAATAATATTCATTGTCATAAAAATTTTCTTACTCAAAATGTCAACACTTTTTCAAGTCCATGACAAAATGTTATTTTCTAAACCTAAGACATTTACTCAATTTTTGAGATAAAAATTTTTTGTGCAAATAGAGTGAATTAATATTTAGGAATAAGCATTTACCGTATTAATATTATAATTAGTGTACCTATTACAAAAGTATTTTTCCTGTGTCAATTATTAGGTATATAATACCATCTGTACTACAAAGAAAATTTTATTATTTATGAACTGCATTGAGAAAAATTAAATGTTTTGACAGTTATTTTATTTTGAATGATGATTGTTTAGAGAATATTTCCATTAATATGCTAATAAAAAATAATTTGGCGATAAAACAACTATATAACTGGGGTCAAAAAAGACCCCAGTCATCCAAGATGTAATTATTCTCCAGTCATCCTGCGAGGGTTAATGGGAAAAACAACCCTATGCTTCAGAAAATATGAAACGTCAATCTTTCTCCACGACCAAAGCTGAGTGTGGCTCGGAACTTTTTTTTAGTCCTTCGAGTTCAGTGGATAGCATTTTAATGGAAAGCGTGGTCGTAAGGTCGGATAAGAGGAAAGAACGAGGAAGAGATCGCCGCTTTTGCGAAGTGCATGCGGCGGTTTTTAAAACTTCGACTGCCCCGCCCCAAGCATCCCGCCGCTTTACCTGTATTTTTTTATTTATCTTCGCATCCACTGACCCAAATACCGAAACTTTCAAGCATTTTTATTTTCAAACATTACCTCATTCTCTACCTTTCCCCCCACATCTCGCCCACGCCCTCATCTCGCCCCACCACGCCCCCCTCCCCCCGACTTGTAGGCGTCCTTAAGGGGCGCGCTAAACGGTTTCCGCGGTGCCGCAAAACACTTCCCACAAATACTTTTTTCGCGCACCTATTTTTCCACGCTTGGATTATCTGGTCGATCGTCACGTTTCCCCATTATATATCTGCCGCGGGAACGGTAAAACATCATCGGTGCGGCACGTGAGGAGGAGGAGTAGGCGAGAAGGATCTCAGAGGCGCCATAACCGGGCACCTGCTAAAACGTCTACGGGGGAAATGAGGAAAGGATAGCGGGAAAGATAAGATGGATAAGTTATTGTTTGATGTTTTGTTTTGAATTTCAAAGGAAAAGCACCCATTCTCTCTAGTCCGCCAGTCTGTCCGCGTGTCTTTACGCACAAATCATTTGAGAGATGGTAAATAAGTGTAAGGTCCTGTGGAATATGTGAATTTTTCTTATACGCTTTTGGCTAATCAATAGTAATTTGAAATAAAACAGCTCCCTGGTTAAAAACCCCATCGCTTATACCGTGGATTAAGTTATGTAAGATTGTTCTTCCAAGCTTCCTCTTCTTCCTACGTTCTGTACTGACTGTAGATTGATGGCAACATTAACTTAGTTGTTTGTAGCAATCATAAAATAGCAAATCTGAAAAATTAGTTTTATGCGCGTAATATATTGCCATAGAGACCTTGTCCTCGGATATATCGCAGAAAACTTGAAACGCTTGTTGACGCGACTCTCTCGAAATGCGCGTTATAACCAAGAAGCACTACCTGTAGTTACATTTTTTACTGCATTTAAAAAAATTATACTGATGTACATTTTCGTGTCTCCTTAGAAAATTCTAATTTTTGTCAATTATTTTTCTTACCGAGAGATAATTAAAATTTTATCTCCGGAAAAACTTGAACACGTTGCTGATCTCATTCATATCATAAACTAAGACACTAACATCTAAAATTAAAAATTTCGGTAACCCTTAAGAAATGTTCTCCGCGATTTAATCAAACGAATTTCTATTATACAAGATTTTTCTCTTATATTTAACTTTCCCGTTATAGAGGTGCAAATTTGTTTTTTTTTTTGTGTTGTGGGCTGATATTTTCTGGCAATAATGCCTGCCTAAAGGTAGTTTTAAAGGGATAAAATGGGTATTATCACAGCACGTTACAAATATCTTTTTCATTTTTTTATTCTGAGCCTTCCCCCGAAATTCCGCCAATATCGTGGCAAGTGCTTTGCAAGGCGAAAAGTATCGTAATTCGACGAGGCAACTCACGTACTCGGGCTAAAGGGGCGATGGGGCGAATTAAGGTTTGTAGTCCATGAGCAGGGGCGTGGTATGGGGAGTGACGAACACGTATGCAGGGGTGCAAGAGGTCATTACGGAAGAGGTGGTGGAGGAAAGAGTAGAAGGGGCGGAGAGAAGAGGTTGCGTGTAGGGCGTGGCGGTGTACGTTAACCTTTGTTAATGACACCCGCAAGACCCACTCTTCTCCTCTCCACACATTCCTTAGTTTTTAATCCCCTCCTCTTTCTTTATTCCTACCTACTGTACTCTTTTTGTTTCTCTCTCTCTGTTTTCTTACAAGACTTTTCTTCGTTCTTTGCTTTGGATCTATCGAACTGGTTTCCTTGTTCTTCCTTGTATTTAAACATAACTAGTTTTTAATACTCTGTTTTTTGATGGGATAATATGATCCGAAGATCCTATACAGACAGGCATAAGCTGTAAAGGTGGGAATAATTTTGAAACGAGAAAAAAGTCTGCTATGACCGGGAATAGAACCCGGGTCTTCCATCCGCGTTCAGAAACGAGAAAATTGTTCTGCTACGATAGTTCAGAGGTAGAATATCCGCCCGGCAAGTGGAAGACCCGGGTTAGATTCCCGGTCATAGCAGACTTTTTTCTCGTTTCAAAATTATTCCCACTCTGTTTTTCATAATTAAAACTATTAGCGATTTTTCAGCGGTTTACACGTCTGTAGTCCTTGTGATTGGTGAACGAGATAGCTCCATTAGCCACAAAATTAGTAAAAACCAACCGAGCATTTCGGCGACAATGCGGTCACCCTCAGTGGTAAATTAAGAGCACTGGCACTGAGGACGATTGGTTTGTACCAGAAATGTTCATGTTTCTCCCAGCAGTTTTGTGTACATTGGAATTATCTTGGTAATATGTTGCATGTGGAGACATGATGTATTTGGGAAAGATCTCTTCCTTAAGAAAGTTATATACACTCATTGCATTTGTTCACACCCTCCTTAATGCTTACGCAGTGGGGTAGTGAAGGCCCCAGCAATGCGTGGAGGCCGGTGAACAGGGGCCCCGATATTCCTTTAACTATATTGCCGTAATTTAATGCGAAGTCCCATTTTTTGCCGGGGACTATAATGTCCGCGTTACCGTTGGTCTTACGTTTCCCTTTTTAATTGAAAATATGTATGGGAAGAAAAAATTTATTGTGTTGCGGAAATGGTCGAGTGGATACGCTAGGATAACGTATCACCTGTTCTGGTGAAATTTTGTTTGCAGTCCATTCTTTGAGTACAACTAAGGTTTATGTGGTGTTTTAATTTTACTGCTGCAAGAAATTCTAAGAGAAATAATGTATCTTTCATTATACATAAAAAGTTAACGAATAGCTAATTTTATTCAGTTAATAGTTGTATAACTATGGTCAGGATGGCTAAGTTTAAGGAGTTTGTGTAAGCGGGGACTCGAGGTATCACCGCCCTGTAAAAACGTCGTTTGTTACTGTTATTATCCAATTTCTCTTTTGATCCCATCTTGGAAATCGAATCACGAGCGTATTAATCGCTCATCAGTTACCGTACGCGACGCACAAGTTGATTCCGTTGAAAAGTCTTGAAATGGGAGTTAAACATAATTTATGATCTCTCTCGCAAGTGTGTTATCCGGTCGCCATTTGTCGGCGTTATGAGGCTTCCCTCTATTACATTTTGCCTTTAAAATATTACTCCCTTTCGAATCCACACTTTACTGAGTAATGTCCATGTCGAGGTTGTGGGCGAAATTAGAATTCAGACTAACAAGAACTGATGTTGAAACGGGGGTGCAGATGTAGATTTATGCAATAGATTCGTCTGTCTATGAAATAATTATCAGAAGTCGAAAAATATACATATATTTCGGGTCTTGGTTATCGTATTTATCGTATTTGAAATAGGGCCATTACCAGTTTAAATTCACATGCTTCACTGCAGCTTTAGCAGATGCATAGACAGATACACACCAGATGTGTAGACATTCAAACCACAGTTGATTTGATGAAGGCACAAGCATTGATGTTGAAATTAAGCTCTTCCATGTACGATAATGATCAATTTATAATTACACCGCTCCCCGGTTATAACGCGGGTTTCGGGGGAGAAGCTGCGTTATAAGACAACTTTACGACCGGACTTTGTTCCCAAGAAACGTGGAGAAGGACCCGCGGTATATCCGACAGCATTATAACCAGGGTGCGGGTACATAATTTTTCTTAACCGAATGTAGATCTACATATTATAAACATTTCATCTGATTTAGAGGTAAACCTATTTTAGGCAGAATTTGTTATGGTATAGTGACGGTGAAAATATTTTAAATTTGTAAAAGCTTTAAAGTTAAGACCACATTTTATACCAGGACGAGAGGGGGAGGGCAGGAAGGCAAAGGCAAAACTAGCTGGTCTGCAAGGATTGATGGTGTTAAATCAATTCAGCAGCATATGAATTCAGTGAGAAAGGATTTAAATGAGCTCAAAGCTCTCAATCTCACACCACAGGCTCGAGTTGGTCTTCAGTCTATTCAGAAATATATGTCCAAATTTGAATTTATTCTAATGTCAACTTTGAGGATGAAGCTACATACCTACATATCTAACAATTGAGGCATGCGATGCTACACAACAAATTCGTGAGCAATGGAATGTGATACTGGCTGAGTCCAAATCAGCAGCCCAGAGTATTCTCATTCCACCTGATTTTTCCAGCAGTCACAAGTTACCTAGAAATTAAAATAAAAACTCCTGAATCGTAAAATAATGCAGGTGAGCATACATAGGTCAATAAGATGAGAAAATGGGATAAAATTAAAATGATACAAGTATTTAGCGAGTTTTTCCAGAGTTTTCCGAGTGATTGTGCGTGCATGTTTGCGTGCGTTCGTGTGTGTATGTGTGCTTTTCTTTTCCTTTAGGCTAGTTTTCGACAACAGGTCTCTGTAGGCCATCGTCCTGCAAACTTGCATCATTTTCATTTATTTTCATTTTTATTTCTTATTGACGTGTACGTGCTCATCTGGATTATTTTACAGTTCAGGAGTTTTATTTTAATTCCATTCTGTACACCGTAGTCTCCAAATTCAGTTTTCAACAAGTTATCTTCTAAATTTGATGCTGAGCAGCACTATAGGATCAATCCCTTCTTTGTCATTATCGACTCCATTCAATCGGGTCTTAAACGTCGATTTGAATTACTGCGACTAATTTTTGCATTCTATGGATTTCTTTGGCAGTTCAACAGACTAAGTAATTAGGATCTGAACAATTTCAGCTAAAGTACAAAAATGAAATCTCAAAGGATATCAGTGAAGAAATCATCTTCCTCAAGCGAATATGTTCTGTGAACTTTAAGTTGGATTGTAAACCAAAGGAATTTCTACAAGAAATACTCGAACCTGGACTCTCTGGGGTGTTTCCTAATATCTCAAATGCATTGCGTATTTTACTTAGTTTGCCTGCATTAGTGACTTCGTGTGAACGCACTTTCAGCGTGCTAAAGCGGACTACCGACACTTAGTTTTGTCACGCTTATACCGACGCTTCGTCACACAGACTACTTCATCTTCTCACCCTTATATCTCGGTGATAAAGCATGCCAAAAGCGCTAAAACTATTTTCCTTTGTTTAACATCTAATTGCCAAACAGTTACCTATTTGTACAAAATAATGGCCAAACCTAGCTATTTAAATTGGCAATATATGTAAACAGTACCACAAGAAAAGAAAGAAAATAGTTGATCGAATATTTTTTAAATACAAATTTACTGTCTTAAAAATGCAGAACTTATGGCAATTGTATGTTTTTAAGGGTATATAAATGCATTATAGCTAAAAAGATTACAAGAAAACAAAAACCGATAAAAATGTCACCGACGGCGACGCGTCCTCTGTGAGACGAACGTAACGACTTTGACGACTGCTGCCACTCCACTGATCGTTTTGAAACACTACAAGCTATACCCAAATACTTCATCTATAACCATTTGAGAGTAGTAAAACGCAGGAGGTTCCAAGATTAGATAATAGAGAACAACAGCGATTACAAACATAACGCACCTATCTCACAGACGAGCGGTCGGTAAGAATTATCACCGTTCAACAATGGAACAAGAGCGATTGGTTGGGCTCGCAATGCTTAACATAAACTATGACATTGCACGTAACTTAGATTTTTCATCAATAAATAATAAATTTGTAGAAACAAAAGCTAGAAAAGCATTTCTTAAATAAAAAATTATTCAAATAATTTATTAGTTTATATATATATATATGTATAAATTTATCTTTTTATCCATCGAAATATCAATAATGAATGTTGAATAGAACATGAAAAAAAGAAATATAAAATACGATGTTCTTATTTTGTTCTTGCAGGACGTTCAAGTATTACGTAACCGAACTTAACCAGTTTTTGATAACCGATATAATCCTGCGTAACCCTCAATTAGATTCCCTCTCTCCTCTTGATTATATAACGCACAGAGTTTTTAGTTTGCACTCACTTTTTAAAAAATTTTCTCTAGATTGTTATTTCAATGTGGTCTGCATTATTGGCTAGGTAGAAAAAACAGTGAGCGAAACAATTTTTCGGATTATACCTTTTTTTCAAGAGGCCAGAAGATTTTATGAAAGTGCTACATTGTGCAAGCTTGAACCCCCTACCCCCAATGTAACCCGCTGTAATCATTCAGCGAAGCCCGATCACCAAAGTTGGTTACGTAATACTTATGGGAATCTTTGTGGGAATTTATTTAAATTTTAATAAGGCGAGGGGCCTCAAAATCTGGAAGTAGCCCGGGCATCTCTGAGGCCCTGACCAGGACTAGCATCTTAATCTATGCTATGTATTTCTATTTTCTATTTTCGTAGTTTTATCGTATCATTTTCAATGCCATTCAACTCTGATAGCAGGACAAAAAAGTTATAATTTTCATAATTTTTTCTATTTATTCATGCTTTTGAGGCGATCAAGTATATTACCGTGCGTATGACTGAATTATTTTCGAACATTAGGTAGAATCGAACAAGCTGCAGAGGATTAGCATTCCATCGGATTTGGTGCCGACTAATCATAGGTCACAATCAATCCTTCGTTTTCATCACGGTGAACTCTCTCGCCGTCTTTTCTATCCACACTCGGCATTCCTGAGTACGTATCATCGCGTCATCCCATCTCTGGCGGCGCCTCATACATCCACCCCCTCCCTCTGCCCCCCTCGATCTCACCCACGACACTGCCGCCCCCGACCCTTTTTTATCCTCCATCCCACTCGTAATAAACCCTGCAAGGCGCGAGGGCAGAATGCTGATGAAGTCGTCGCTTCGGTGACCTCCCTCCTCCCCCGTCAAACTCATCTCGTATCGCATTCTTACCTCCCACCCTCCTCAAATTCCTCGCCAGTATCTCGATCTTCTTTTGTCTCCAATTCTCTCGTCTCTTTTTCCTTCCATCTTTCTCTCCCGTTTCCTCATCCCCCTCCCCGACAGCTTCCATGCTCGACTTTTCTTCTCCCTCTTCTTCATTCATTCCATGGGAATTTCACCTTAACCGATATTCCCTTATATTTTCCAATTAATTTATTTTCCTCCCTGATATTGATGATTTTCTCCGGCTACCCCCGTTGTTAGACCGTAATCTCTATCCGTAACGCCTAGATTACCTCGGTTTGAATTTGATATCTTCACATAAAGTAGCTATCTTTTAATAATATACCAAGCGTTTTTAATATACAGTAAGCTCTATCTGAATGAGTTGATGAAGGGTAGCAAAATTCGTTTGGGTGAATGTTGAGAGAATGAGCGAATAAACACGGATTTAATTGAATGTTGATAAAATGAGAAAATAGACACGTATGAGTAATCTCCAGAAAGAGAAAGAACGCGAGTCTAATAGGATAAAATGCGAATAAGAAAGAGATTAACGCGAGAAAGAAAGAAGGGGCTATGAATTTCAAGATGAAGATTCAGTTATATTTTCA
This sequence comes from Tanypteryx hageni, assembly GCA_028673005.1. NCBI lineage: Eukaryota > Metazoa > Arthropoda > Insecta > Odonata > Petaluridae > Tanypteryx > Tanypteryx hageni. The sequence goes on from CM054113.1 coordinate 72,633,519, forward strand.
TCTGCCAAGCGCGAGAGAAAAGTGCAAAAGTGGGATAGTGACCGAGACTAAACGAACACTACGAAAGGAAAACGGAAGATTGAAAGAGGGAGTAATCACGAAGCGAGAGGATTGAGAGGGAGGATGGAAATGTACAAAGGGTTGATGAAGGGTGGATGAGAAGGGAAAGGAAAAAAGAAAACCAAAAGAAAGAAGGGTCGGCTGACCAAAGAGAGAAGATAGGGATGACGTCTTTGGGATCACGGGAGAGGAAATGAGAGAAGTGAATAATTGTGTGTGTGTGAGAAAGAGAGAGAGAAAAGGGAGGGTATTGCGGGGGAGGCGGAGGGGGGAGAGAGCTGGGAGAACCGAAGAAACGACATCTAAGTGAAAAACAAAAGAAAGGAGCGATGCGAGATAAAAGGGGGCAAGGTATAAGGGGAGTGAGATGAAAAGGGTGGAGAAGGATGAGAGATGTTTGAGCGGGGGGGGGGGGGGGGGTAGTGACGGTTGGCGCAGTGGAAGAGTAATCGGGCGACGAGGACAATGGCGGGACAACCTCCTCTTACTACGGAGGTCGGCGCGGGTGAGATGAGGAGACCTACCACACCGGAGGCACCCGATAACACACCCTTATCCCCTTCCGTCACTCCATCTCCCTCTCTTTTTCTCCTCTCTCCCACGCAAGCAGCTGGTCTTTTCCTCTCTCCCAATCTTCCTTTCTCTCTCTCCCCTATTATAACCCCTCTACACGCATCCCTTGGCAAGAAGACCCTCGGGAAGTGGAAGAATGAGTTTTTCGTCGCATCACGGTCACGGGGAGAACGGGAGAGCGGTCGTCACATCAATTTGGCATAGATTTCGTTGGTGCGTTTGGATTCCGAAGTTTCGTGCATTTTTCTCTATTTTTAATTTCGTTGTCAAGTGTGGCTTTTTATGAAATGTTTTTGTTAGAAGTTTCGTCATTGTGTTTGACAGCATCAGAAGTGCAGCAGTCCATGTTACTCAAGTTAAGAAAATTTGATCCTTTGTAAATCGATATCGTATATGAATAATTTTGATTTACTAATAGAAAATGTGACTGCTGTTGGTATATGCCCTTGGTTGGGACTTAGCACTGCTTTGCCGTGAGGCTTCCAGTGCTTGTTCGATATTGTTTGATTCCGTTGTTATTCCGATTCCGGCGGTGTGTTAATAGAAAAACGCGTCATCAGAAATAATGAATGGAATTGCACGAACCATCCAGTAACTATGATTGGAGTGATATTTGTCCCTGGCGTAGAACAAGTTGAGTCAACAATTCAGTTATTAAACCAATGTAAACAGACATTGAGCAGCTATATAAAAATATCCTACGAGAACAGATAAAGAACTTCGAAGTTAAGCAATTACTTTTCCTAATACATGCGTTGTAAACAATTTCAATAAATATTTATTGAGATAGTTTTACAAAGTGGTTTATTTTCTTTGTGAAATGGAGCACATTGAAAACATAAAAGTTGAGCCTTCACTTACCAGTTTAAATTATTTTGCTAATTTTTTCTTAACATACATATATCTCGTAGTATTCTATTGCAAATAACATCTGCACTGTTCTAACTCAGTATCTGACTTCGTTTCTGTAATGGTATGTAAAAATGATGTATAAGTAATTAATCCTTAACTGGGTGCGTCTAAAAATTTCACGTAACTGGGCGCGCGGCGCAATGAGTGCGCCATTGCATTATGTGGAAAACGCTGCTCTAATTAGTAATAATAACGATAAATTCATTCTAATTTTTTGTTTATTCAGTATTTTAATGTATTTCATGATTTATGATTCTCATTGTTAAAATTATCGTTTGTATTTTCTACATTATATACAAGCTAAATTTTCATGATATATTTAGGAAAATATGATAGTATTAAAAATTTATTACTATAAAATATTAAAATAAGCGCCATTTTAGGCTAAACACTGTAACTATGGAAGAAATTTTGCTCGGGAAGATAACGTTATTGAAATATTTAAACTTTTACTGACAAATCGCGATGCGAATATAGTGCAGTAGAAGCGACTCGCACAGCTTTGCGTCTGTTTTACTCCTCAAGAACAATAGCTGAAAGGTTACAAACGACTTTTTCAGCTACTCAGGCAATACTGATAGGGTACATCAAAGAACAATGTATATGAAGCAAAATTTACAGATTACCAGAATTTCACTTAAGGGTTAATGCAGAGATACACAAACGTTTTACATCTGCGAACCGCATTTGAGGGTTTTTACTTAGCCAAGGGCCGCACTATAATAAGAGGGCGAACAATTTAAAATTAACAAACTTTATAATGTTAGGGTAGAACAGGTTGTGTTATTTATAATTAATCCTAGTATCTTTTCCAGCCGAAGGGACGAAACTGCATCTGTAGATGTTATATCAAAGTAGTTCCGGAAAAATGAAAAAAAATTAAGCGCCAAACTCGGTAATCGAGAAAACAAATTAAGATCAATATTAAAACATGACTTTAATACACTGTCAGTCAACAACTGCTTCGCAACGGAGAAGGGTGTGATTTGGGTATATCCAAAATTGCGACCCTCTTTTCAGAAAACATAAAAACCACGACAACTTTCCTGTCTTCACTTTTATAAGAATTAACTATTCTACCTCATTTTTGTTAATATGATTTCCGTGTCACTGTATTTTTGTTTTCTTCTATAACGGTCATTTTATGGGTTATCAAATTAAAATTAATGCTAATAGTTTGTTTAATATCAAACATGTTGTAAAATCCTCTGCGGGCCGCAGAGGCATCGACGGTGGGCCGCATGTGACTCGCGGGCCGCACTTTGTGCATCTCTGAATCTAATGTCAATCGATCGAAAAAAATATTATGGCGAATAATATTTGAATTTAAGAATAACTTAGAAGACTTTTAGGGAATCACCTGATCGGTACTGCTGTCTAGAGCTTGAATAAATACTACAACATAAAAAATCGTTTTTCGCTGTAATTCATCAGGAAACTATTATTTTGAATACTACTTCACCTCGGACCGATGGTGCCAATCCATCCATCCGCAACATTTTCCGCCATCTCCCTCGAAACAATATTACAAGTTCTTCTTCCTCTCTCTTTCTTCCACCCCTTTGCCATACCTCACTGCCCACACTTCGCCATCCTATTTTCATAGAGAGCTTGAACAACCCACGCTTTTCTTACATCTCTCTTCCTCTCCCCTCTCCCGCGCATAACACTTTTTATAGCTCTCTCTTAAAAGACGTCACCTAGAGAGACATACCGTCCAACTATCTCACCCACTCTATGCCATCCCCACTCTTACATTTCCTTCTTCTCTCCCTCCTGTCTAGGCTACACCCCCACGAACATCCGCGGCGCTAATGTTGCGACACGCTTTAAAGAGTCGCTCGCGTTTGGAAACTGTTCTCTCGTTAACATCCCCATAACGCGTTTCTCCTCTGCGAGGCGTCCGACCTCCTACGCCCACCCACTCATTTCCCGCTCTTTCTCTTCGTCTCGTTGTGGCAATCTCCAGCTTTTCCGAGGGTAGAGAGAGGCGGGGGGAACAAACCATCCACTTAACCCCTCTTCCGTCTTCTCTTGCCATCTAATCGTCTCGTCCTTCATTTATAAGAGCGATTCGTTAATGGACAAATTTGATTGTTATTTACCGTAAGGAGCGAGATATAAATGACACGCGTTTCTCTCGGGAAATTCAGGAATTGTTATTTAAAGTTTTGTTGCCAGTTAGGTGGTAGTCCTGACGGAGCGTCGCGGTTGAAAAAAGTCTCGCTTATAATTTTTTTCTAGATTTCAATTATGCTAACAGATAATTGTTTTAAAGGAAAGGGTGGATTTTGTCTCCAAAGGGCAGCACTGATGAAGTTATTTGAACAGAATGTGCCATGCTCGTCTTCAAATTTGATATGAATGCTAAATATTAAATTTATTCTAATTATATCCGAGAGTATAGCGTCTGATACATGCGGACAGACGTACAGGCCTGACAGACGGACAACGTAGCTGTAATAGCATAGACGAACCAAAGACAGAAGGCCCTTTTTCTTGAGATTAAAATAGTTTCGACCGTCAGTCTGCATGCCTTATTTGATGAAATTTGGTTGTTTTTATCAAAGTAAAAGACCAATATGACAATTTAGACAATTTAGTCTGGCTGGTTAAACTTCGTTTAACGTCTACATTTTGCAACTGAGATAACTTAAGCATTCACAAAAAGGGAAGAAAAATTACAATTTCCATCATCTATATTTTTAAAAGGATATTTTGAGGAAATGCCCATATAAATTTTTTTCGGCTTGTTACTAATTACAAGCGCATTTATTATTCGTTCAGAGATTTACCGAGAGTTTCTCCTCTCGTTTGTTCATTGCCTCGCGTCTTTGTCGCTAACTACTGCCATTACGCAAACAGAATAGCTCCATGCTTCCTTCCTTAGCTCATCCAGCCGGCCAGAATGATATTCTATCTCCGTCCCCAACCCATTCTTCAAACCTATTTCTGATGCAACTAAGTCTCCGGCTGCGCTTTTTCCGCGAGCGCTCATACTGCACGGTGGCGTGCCGTGGGGGAGGAATAAGGGAGACGGGAGCCATTACCTCGTTCTTTTTTTTTAGTTTTTAATGGTCGGAAGAGTTCCAAAATGCGGTTTGAAACATTTGAGAGGCTTGCGAGGGTGTTAAAATATGAGAAGTTATCTCCCGCGTTCGCGGCGGCGGCCAAAAATCCTTGTGTTTAATAGCGATTCGCGTGGCTCATAAAAGTTGAAACTTTTTCGGGTTGAATGTTTTTATTGTTTGTCCTCCTTGCTTTGCTTTTAAGAGTGGCGTCTTTTAGTGGTGCACGAGTCCTTGGTAGTGATCAATTTGAATCATTTGTGTCGGATATCGAGGTCGGAGGTTTTTAGCCGAAAACATTGGGCGTTGCAACTCGCCGGCCTATTTTTGTCTCGGTAGAGATTATCTCTCAAAGAATTTCATGAATGATACAATACTGTGTTAACATGATATGTAATACACTGTTTTATTATTATCGAGGGTAGTATTTTTGAAGATGTTTCAGCTATTGAAATCGAAACTAAGTTGCTTCGTAACTGGAGAATTGGCAATTTTCATCATCGACATATTTTGTTATTCGGACAAAAATATTTAAACGGCAGGAAAAATGAAGATTTTTAGCAATAATTCTCTTCATCTGTGTGGAATGATGATTGTTTCATTTTTGTTGGCCACAGACTAGATAAAAATGTTCCACGCAGTCTCATGAAATTTGGTTCGGTGCAGCAAAGTTCGAGTGAACCCAAAAGTTTGCCGTGAAATTTAAACGATTGCAGAGCAATGTTTTAGACAGCGTACTAACTACTCGTTCGGCGAAGGTGTCAGGCATGCAGTGCAATGCTATCGAGATAGAGTTACCTATATACTTTAATTGCAGACTACTTTATTCAGCATATTTTCTTATATTGTTTATAATTCGTTTAACGAGCATAAAATAATTTTTCAGTTAAAATTATTTTAAAATGAATCCAAATATTGCGTTGCACTTGAATAAAACAGTCGATAAAAGTGTCCATGATTTATAATTTCATGTAAAGATAAAGAAAACAAGACGATCCAAACGGCACTTACGATGCCTACTTTCCACACAATTATTTAAAATTAAATGTGCAATTACTTACATTGGCTTTAATAGCTTTAAAATCACCGCGGGTAAGTTGCTCTTTGTTTTTCCAAATTTCATAATATAGCATTATAAAATATTACAAATACATTCTAACGGAAATCTAAAATTATAACGCGTATTTGTGTGGCAAAAATAACGGTGGATGTACTAGACTATATCGAATCAGAGTCCAACAATACACAGTCGTTGCAATGGCAACACTTTCGTAATGCGTGATTAAAAATGCGAAAACGCTACTATTTACGCGAAATTCGAAGAAATACGACCGATAAGCAAAATTCAACGACAAAAATTAAGAATATTCATTCCTTTACAAATCCCACTCCAATATTACAATTCTAAGTTATTTTAATGTGAAAGAGAAAATTACCCTGCACGATGGATTTCAGATTTCTCATGTAAATGGAATCGAACCCGGGATTTCAATCCTCGCAATCAAAACTCTCCTCGGAAGCTCGGCCTCAGTAGCAAGAGATTTCCACCAAACAGTGGCTTATCGGAAAATGTGTAGGCTACCCCGCCAAAACAAAATTGAAGTCCCTGAATAAAATTTAGGTGCCTCACGAAAAAAATATGGACCCGCTTTGGCCATATCCCCCCCCCCCCCGCTGAGCGGGGGTGTCCGGTACGCCACTGCCACCAAGTGTCATGAAAAACGGTATATTGGCTGAAAAGTAAATATGGAAGACAGACAGACTTTCCTTTCTGAAAAGTAGGCTAAAATGCTTATTGTACGCAATAAGTGCCAAAAAATATTTACGTGAGGAAAAAGTATTTTTTCTTGTTAGAATTAGAATTTAACTCTTGGTCTCATACTTCATACATGCCTTAAGTCGGTGATTTCGAAACTGTGGGGCGCGCCCCTCTGGGGAGGGGGGCTGTGGGTAGGTCGGGGGATGGGCGCAAAAGATTTGACATATATTTACTGTCTGTTTAACCATCATAATCGAGAGACCTAAAATATGCAGCTCTCAACTGCGTTCATGTTTTTCTTAAGGTGGTTTTATTTATTGCAATTTTATGTTCGGTGGACATTGTTAATGAACTGATTAAACATGATATGGGGGGGGGGCGCAAAGACAGTTTTTATTGGTGAGGGAGAGCGCTGCTTCATAATGTTTGGAAACCGCTGCCTTAAAAATATCGATTATTTATAACTTCTTATTTTACGAAAATTTCAATCATAGTGTATATTTTGCAGAGGAATTTGATTCTTTCATATTTACGAACAAAACACAGATCATGAAGAAGGATAAACCCTGTGTTCGAATAAAAAAGTATTGCGTTCCCTTTTCCCGCTTGTCTTAGCATCTTCTTTGCCGGGTAAAGTTGTACTACCTCGCTCCTCTTCCATCGCCTCTCAACCCCCTCCCAGATCTCGACCTCCCTTTGAACCAAATCGGACACTCCCTCCCAATAACTCATGACTCCTCTCTGCTCGAGCACACACACACACACACCTCCATAAATCCCCTCCCACTCTCCGACTCCTCCCTCTTTACTTTCATACCTCCCATTTGCGCCTTTTTTTAATTTCCCCCTTCAATTGACTTATCACCTTGCCATTCGAATCCCACCTCACCTCGGAACTTTAGTGAGCTCTAACCTCTAAAGCTTTCCCACAGAGCTTAGTATCTCATATCCACCCTTTGTTTCTCATGGGAACTTGTTGCGTGAAAAAACTAACGTCAATGTTTTTATCTGCGATGTGATTTGTCTGTTAGCGTTTGTTTGGAAACTCTTCAGTTTAGCTTTCCGTCCCATAATGTCTCACTTTTGCATTTTAACAAACGTTTTGAAAAGTATTGCAGGAAAAATGGTTCTCCACAAAACTATTATCGTATCGTAAATAGCAGTGTAGAATTCATGCTTATTTTTCTTTTGTTTCAATTAGTTTCTATAATGTTCCCATTTTTTATCAAATTTCTTCCTTGACGCTTCTGGAAAATACCCCAAAGACTCTTATTAATTTCATTTAATGTACCTCGTGAAATTTTATTTGCACTTTTTACATAGCTATAATATTTTTACGTGAATGTTGTTTTCATATTCTAATATTCACTCTGATATTGGAAAAAATATTTACTTATGTTGAAAGTAGAATCACTCGTGTAACATATTCAAAATAATACAAATACCCATATGGCCCTTTATAAATAAATTATGGGAAAATTATGAGTAAATTCCACAAGGTTGAGCCTGATCTCATTCACGATTTATCTGGAAATAGTTTTGAGTGCATTTATGTGAACTTTATGCCGTTGCTTGGTTCGTTAATCGAGAACTAATTGAATGAGATTGACTCTGTCATCATTGAATTAAAATTACCCTCAATTTGGAAACAAATTAATATTTCGGTCCATCTGGACGAATTTGGGCGTTTCTCTTACCTCGATTACTTTAATCTCCTTGTCCTTTTAGCAGAGTGTGACCTATGTTCGGTTGCGTTGTGCCTTGTCGGAAGGGAACGAAAACGCCTTGCTCAGTTCCTCCATTATAGCTCGCCGCGCAATATTTCCTCTCCGAATGGCCCTGCCTCTTCCAATTACCTTCCTCTTACCTCTTCATTCCAATTTTCCTTTTCTTCGGCTCTCTTCCTCTTTCTTTATTCCGGTTCTCTCATTTTCCTTCAGTTTCTTATCTCTCTCTTTCTTCCCACTAACCTCTTATTCCTCTCTTTCGACATATTTCATCCTGCCTTCCAAACCCAAACCACCTCGCCCTTCAGTCGTTGTTTTGTCCACTCCTTTTTATCCCCTTTTCAAGATTTTTCTCTCTTAGCTTTACCACTCTCATTCTTTTCTTCTCCATTTCCTTCTATTATTCACCCATTCCCCTCTCTCCACAGCTGTTATTCTCAACTTTTCCTTATCCTCTTCTTCCTCGTCCTCTGTCCATTTTCTCTATCCTGCACATTTTTTAAACGAAAAACAATTCTCGTATAATCATTTCGTCAGTTCCTTGTTATTTAGATTTTTTAGTGATTTCATATTGCGATTGTTTGATAATTTGCTGTTAATTCAGATTTGAGCTGTTTGTTGAAATAAAATTTGCATGGAAGAGCATTTAAGTGTGTAAATTACATATAGTACGCAGTATTTATTAAGTCAAAGTAATTTACAACTCTTAGAGTATTTATTAAAATAAATGAAATAGGTGCGAGTTTAGGTGGGTTTTTAAGGAAATTGTTTTCCTCACCGAGTGAAGGAAATCAAACCATTTTCTTTTCTTTACCTCCAGTTCTTCCGCGTTACTTCTATTTCCTATAAATTTCGTGCCTTTGCGTCGTATTCTTGCAAACTTATTCCATTCCTTTTGTCCTGCTTACTTCAATCTTCTACCCTTATTCATTGCCCATTCTTCCAAATCTCAGTGAATATTCTCGACGATTTTTTCAGTTTCTCCTGTATTTGCAAGACAGCTCTCTCATCTTCTCGGCCCCTATTCTGCCACTTCCTCGTTTCTCTCTTTTCCCTCTTTCTCTCCTTCCCATAGCTTCCATTCCTTAAACCTCTCTTCATCTTCCCACACTTTCTTCCCTCTCTCATCTGCCATTTTCATATGACAGCGCCCTCTCTTTCTTTTGGACTCGTACCAAACAGCCGAGAAAGAGAGAGAGAGAAAGAGGTATGGACCCGAATAGTACCACCCTCTTTTTTCCCATCTCACTCACCCTCTCTCTCTCTTCCTGCATCCTTCTCCACAAAGAGACAAACACTCGCAGAAGTCCCACCCACGCCGGACACATTCCTTGGGCTGTCCTTGTTTACCAAGCATAGGGCGTGTTTTCACCACCGCCTTAATCCCTATCATTGTTTACCCTATTGTTGCCTCGTAAATTTCGTGCAACCGCAATGAGAGAGAGGGAGAGAGAGAGAGGAGGAGAATCTAAATGGATCCGTATTAAAAGTGAAAGCTTTTGTGAGAGGTGGATAGAGAGAGAGAGATAAAATAAAACATGCCCACGTAATCCGTTCGTAGCAGAGAATATTTCTCTCTTCTCTACGCGATTCCTTAGAGCAAGGTGAACTATGGTGACCGAGCGCGGATTCGTGCTCTTCTGAGTGGCAATAAGGCGGCGGGGCTTTTTCGCGAGATATACGACCCGCGCCTTTTCCGCGCGCGCAATCTCGCGAGGGACTAGTTCGCTATTAAAACAAAAGACAAACGCGAGATTCCTTCGAAAAATAATCACCTGCCTCTGATGTGTTTGTATGGGGGAGAGGGGAGGATCACGGTGTCAACAGCCTTAACCTTCTCTCTCTTTTCCTACGTTTCTCTTCCCGTCTTTCCATCAACTCATTTCTTTTTTCTCTATACTTTATTTTCCCATTTTCTCCTCCATAATCCATTTCTAGCTCTTTCTCTTTGGGCATTTATTTATTTTTTATTCCTATTTCACCCTTCATTTTCATTTTTCCTCATACATACCGCTTCCGTCTATATTCTTCTCCTTACACACTCTCTCCTCCACTTCGCCCCTTCATCCTCCACCACGCCTTTTTATCCTCCACCTCCCCTTTTTATCCTCCACCTCGCCTCTTTATCCACCTCGCCCCTCTTTTCTCCACCTCACCCCCTCTACCTTCTATTTCATCCCTCTCTCTTCCATATCACTCCCTCTCTCCATTTTCCTCTCTTCTCATTTCCCAATGGAATATGCATCCCTCTTCCCTCCATATTTTTCTCGCGTCCCTTCCTCTCTCTACTTCTATCGCCATTTTCTTCTCTCTAACCCCCCTCCCGTTTCTCTTAGTGGATATGTATGTGCACTTCAGCATAAGTGTCGGGCACAGTGCGTTTTGCAAACAATAATAAATTCACGTCCCCCTTAAAAATTGCTTAAGGGAGGATAGTGGAGGAAGGTAAGATAGGAGTAGGTTTGGTTTAAAGTCGCGAGACATTTGCGTTCTTTTCCGGATCTCTTTCTCTCCCCCTCTCTCTTCCTGTCTCTATCTCTCCCTCTCTCTATCTCTCCCTCTCTCTCTCCCTCTCTCTCCCTATCTCTCCCTCCCTCTCTCTCCCTCTCTCTCCCTCTCTCTCTCCCTCTCTCTCCCCCTCTCTCTCCCCCTCTCTCTCCCTCTCTCCCTCCTCACTCCCTCTCCCTCCCTCCCTCTTTCTCCCTCCCTCTCTCTCCCTCTCTCTCCCTCTCTCTCTCTCCCTCCCTCTCTCCCCCTCTCTCTCCCTCTCTCTCTCCCTCTCTCTCCCTCTCTCCCTCTCTCTCCCTCTCTCCCTCCTCACTCCCTCTCCCTCCCTCCCTCTTTCTCCCTCCCTCTTTCTCACTCCCTCTCTCTCTGCCTCTCTCTCTCTCTCTTTCTCCCTCCCCCTCTTCATCTCTCTCCCTCTCTTCATCTCTCTCCCTCCCTCCCTCTCCCTCCCTATCTCTCCCTCTCTCTCTCTCTCTCCCTCCCGCTCTCTCTCTCCCTCTCTCTCCCCTCTCTCTCTCTCTCTCCCTCTCTCTCTCTCCCTCTCCCTCCCTCTCTCTCTCCCTCCCTCCCTCTCCCGCCCTCCCTCTCCCTCCCTCCCTCCTTCCCTCTCTCCCTCTCTCTCTATATCTTTCTCCCTCCCTCCCTCTCTTCCTCTCTCTCTCCCTCCCCCTCTTCCTCTCTCTCCCTCCCTCTCCCTCCCTCCCTCTCTCTCTCCCTCCCTCCCTCTCTCCCTCTCACTCCCTCTCTCTCCCCTCTCTCCCCTCTCTCCCATCTCTCTCCCCCCTCTCTCTCCCTCCCTCTTTCTCTCCCTCTCGCTCTCTAGCTGTTTGTTAACGCCTTGTTCGAGGGATTAAGGTAGAATAAACTTGGAGCAAAGCAGAAATACTTGGGTCTAATCTTCCAACTTAATCAAAAGTCACCTTCTAACTAAATGTTCCGAAGGGAGAGAAAATGGGAGGGAGAGCGTACGCGAGAATGAGAGAGAAGTAGGAAGAGGCAAAAAATCTCACTCTTCCCACTTTGACCGACGTTTTTATTTCGCGAAGCGGATTACGAAAACAAGACTAAACTTTATTTTACCGAGATCTCTTGAGAGAGCGATGGGGGTGGGATGTAGGAGTATCGACTAAAAAAACCGCTTGTCCGCGGCGTTTTAGAGATCCTTCTCCAAGATGGGGGAATAACGCGGACTCCAATAAAATCGCTGGAGATGAATACGCGAAGGGACGTTTTTACCCGTTTTTATCAGATCCTCGCGGGGCGTTCTCCCTTTCTCGCGACGTCGGATTAGTTCTCGGATGAGCGTTGGCCGAGGGAGAGAAGGGTCGGAGTGGGAGAAAAAAATTCCGGCGAGATAGTGAAAGTCGTAAAGCTCGCGGAGAAATGGGTTTGGGTCGAATGTGTCTAAAAGCTGCGTATAACCCACTTGCGTTCTCCGCCCTCTCGTTACGTTCTCCCCTCTCTCGCGAGCGCTGCTAAAACGCAAGGCGCCGTTGGATTTATTTTATTAAATAAGACGTCCCCGCTTTGAGAGGACGCGACGCGATTTTTCTTCATCCCTCTTTCTCGTTCCAGCTGGAGTGACAGGTTCGAAAGTAAATTAATAACAGTGGGAATAAAGAGAGATAACTTGGAGCTCGAGAGACCAGGTCTTAATACCCGTCCTCGCGGTCGGGAAGCGTTTGCTATAAATTTCTACACGAAGTATGTCGTTCGTCCAGTCCATTGAGATATAGAGACGCGCGCGTTTTTTTCTATGCGCGTGCGTCACGGATCGAGTCGGATCTGTCGGTGATTGGCAGGGATAGCGCATGGAGAGAGAGGAAAAAATAAAAGGACTCGCGCTTTTACCGAATGCTTTAAGAATACCACTTTTCCCGAAGCGGCGAGAAAAATCGATTTTTCTCCTTCATGAATTTTTGCTCATTCTTCAACTCTTCCCGGCGACGACAGTTTGCTCTTTAGACTCGAAAGCCCATACTCCTCCTCCAACTACTCCGCCCCGTCTCCTCATTACTCTTCGAATCCGTCTTACCCGTCATTCTTCTTCTTCTTCCTCGTCCCGATTCGGAACTCCCAATCCCGCACGCCTCGCGGGCGCACGCCTCGCGGGCGCACGCCCCGAAACTCCGCCCTCTCTCTATCTCTCGCGTGCACGCGCGCCCAAGTGCTCTGGCTTGGTACACCTACGGGTCTTCTCCACGTCAACCCCCTTTAACCCTAGCGACCTCCCGTAACCCACGCTGAATGATTCCCAGAGTCCCACCTTTTTTTCACCACCTACTTCATTCGCCATCGCCTCCACAAATGGGAAAGGAAGGAAAGGCTCTCGCGCGAGACGCAGACAACCAATTTGGAAGGCGAGAATAGCAATGAAATACGTGAAAGTTGTATGAAAGCTGTTTCGATTTCGTAAAAATGGTTTAAAATTCTATCCAATTATGCTTAATTCGTACGAAAATCGGTGAAGAATGTCACAAGGAATTCCTTGTACGATATATGTTAAAATCTCGATTATCCTGGCATGGGCAAATCGAAATTTAGATTAACCGGAATTTTAAATTCCAAATGAAGTTTTTTACACTGCATTACGTATATACATATTTTTGACGTTTACTTGTCTTATACATAGTTGATGCATGGTAAATTATTTAGCTGTTAACTTTTTCTTTAAGTTTTTTCCTATACTTTCGTAATAATAACATAATTTAATTTTCTTATATAATGGTACGTGTACATTAGAATATTGATCTAACGGAGTATATGATTACCCGAATTAGCCTCGGTTCTTAGACATCCGGTAAATTGAGAGTTTTCTGTAGTTGAATCTTCTTTCTTAGCAGTTTTTTCGAGTTCTTAACAGACTCCATTGTGTAGATTACATTATCCGGAAATTGGGTCATCATCGAAGATCATATAATATGTAAAACGTGTGAAGGATGCGAGTGAATGCATCGCAAAAATTCTTTTAATTACTAAGGGAACTCCTTGTACGTGAAAGCTACACCAAATTGCCTCGTCTGTCAATTTTAATGTGAGTTCGAAAAAACATCAAGACTTGGGTGACTGCGACTGAGTCGGCGGCAATCGAATGTGTTAGAAGAGGTGTCGGTGTTCTTCATCCGTGTATTATTAACGACTGATTTCCTGCATTTCAAGGAGAACTTTTTACCAAAGTGTTTTTTCCGGCTTTTTCTATGCGTTTTACGTTCAAAATGTGCCAAGTATGTGGCGGCTTCCTACACTCCTATTGCTCAATATAGAGAAATCTGTTTAGGACACTTCTTTGAGGTGAACTTTGCCTGAATGATGTGATTGATTGATGGGAGGACTTGGGAGTGAAAGGCCGGAGGAGTCGGGAAACTTGGGATTCAATTAAACGAGGGATAGAAAGTATCGGGGTAAAATGATTAAGTACATCTGGTAGACGCAGAGAGAACGTAAACTCACTGAAGATGACGTGTAATTAGAACTAGAGGTAGATGTTTAATTGATTTATCTCCTGCAAGGTCTAAATTAAATTTTATTCTTAATACGGCTGAGAAACAAGCTAATGGAAACTGTTTGCGTATTCTGGCTGCCAAGAAATATTCGTTTGCTTCAAATGGAGTGATTGCCTCAAATGATCGAATTTTATCTAACAGCGTGTAGGTAAGTTTATTCTATGGAAGTCTTCGGTTCCATTTAAAATTTTGAGCCCTTAACGCACAATATTTTATTCTGGTGGCGATATTTACTTAGAATAAGAAGTCATATGATAACCATAGCTTTATACGATATATACCGGCAAACAGAGGCTTAACTGGGAGATATGACGCCTATGGCCAAATTTTAAGGCAACACCTTGTGTATGTATAGTATGATATTTGCTGCATTTTCATAAAGAATATTATCGTTTTTATTAACAATGACTAACGTTTGAGTATTAAATTAATACTTATTTATAGGAAAATAAACTTTTGGTATTTTTGGGGGAACATTTGGCGCCTTCTACAAGCACTGCCAATGGTAAATGCCACCTTCGCCATGCCCTAGTTACGGCACTGCCGGCAACAATCAAGATGACGTTTTTCACCATGCAGATAAAGACAACTTTCTTCGGATCTTTTGTAGGCAATGATTATCTTTACGATAGAAAATTGGTGTTAACTCACTATATAAAATGGATATAATGGTCTGTAGACTTATTCACGAGCAATAAAAACTGTTTTATGAAACTGTATGGGGACGTGCACCCAAACTTTAGATAGAAAAAGTCAAAAAAGTTCTCGAAACGACATTTGAAAGAACACTTAAGACTCGCAATATATGAGATCAGGGAGAATCGTCGTTAACCATGCTTCGAATGAATTCGTGTTCATGTGATCACAAGGCATATGTAAATAAGCTGTGATGGAGATTTGGTGCTAATAAAATTGGAGCTTTCCTTTCCTTTTGGAGCTTCTTCAGCTACAAATTACATTGTAGCAAATTCAGGCCCTTTACCTTTTAATACGCGATGTAAAAACCGCAGCATTTGTACTCCTTTTCTAAAGATACTATTTTTGCTCCACAATAATCAGATGAGTAAATAACAACTACAAATGTAGCAATGAAATCATTAAACCCCATAAAACACCGATTTACGATTCAAGAACAAGCAATTTAAAAATATACTTACTTGCCTCAATTATCTCGAATAGCCACAACCAGCTCAAAAAACCATATGCGCATTTCAGCTACAAAGCAGCCGTCTTCAGTGGTAATTCACCGAAAATACATTCTAAAATTATAATCCATTTTAAATTAGAATCTATTTTTGGTGAATTACCACTGCAAATGGCTGCTTTTTAGCCGAAATGCGCATGTGGTTTTTTGACCTTGTTGCGGTTATTGGAGACACCCGATGCAAGTATATTTTTTAAATTGCTTATTCTTGAAAATTTTCAGCCATAATACGAGCTTGATAGTTCCCTGTTGAACCGATTTACGATTCTTGTTATTGTAAAACGGTAAATTTTAACCTGATGTACTTGAAGCTCTATCCAGCAGCGCAGTAACTAACTTATGCTAAGCAGGAAATCAGGCAGGCATGACTAATAGCTCTTCAAGGTTGTGTCTTATTCCTATTCTCGTATTGTTACGGAAAATAGCTTATAAGAGAGTAACATAACTATAAAACTCAAAAATGAAGCGTTGTGTTGTAAAACCATTCGTGCATTCAAACTTACAATTCGCTTTCGTTCTTGATTCCTTCAGATCCGAACGCAGGTCCGTTCACGCTAATTGTCATATGGGAAAAGAGAGAGCATCGTGACAGCTCTCAGGTCTCCTGGCAATCCCATCGACTTTCTTGTTCTCGACCCCAAACTTTCCTCATCGATGTTTTCCATTTTATCATCTTCCAATCTCTTGGTCCCATCTAATGCTGTCTGCGGGGTCGCTCCTGACCTTGAACCGGAGTTTTTTTTAATCCATCCATTGGAAGGACCAACCAAACAATCAATCGCAAGGTGTTGACCAATGGGGTTTTAGTTGTTCGATTGAAAAAAAATGACCAGGTGAGAATTGAATCGTCCATACGAGATTATCAACGGTCTGGCGTTGGCTTGTTTTCATGTTTGCATAGTTCTTAAATCCAAATGATTATGAATATTACTCTGACGGCATCAGAACTATTGGGGAAACAACAGGTCCGGCCTGATATCTTTGAGGGGCCCCTATGCAAGTACGATATTGGGGGCCCCCGTGCAAGTACGATGTTGAGGCCCCCCTTCTTTTTCTGCAAGGTGTTCCAATCATGGCCGTCGCGTGACCTGGGCTTGTGAAACGGCGGCGACAGGCAGCTCTTTATCTAGAATCGGCAGTCTATTCCATATGAATTTGTAGTTATGTTTATTTCTGTGAGATGGATGGAGATGCCTTAGGCGGTGAATGTTTGCCCTACGGTCCTTGTTACAACTTTTAATATTATGTGACTAGTAAAATTGTAAATTAACTAGTGTAATTGCCCGGCAAAATAATGATGGTATTTTAATCATGTCTATTTGCAGTAATATTTCTTTGGTAAAACCTGTCATTAACATAAAACAGAGATAATAAATTGACACGAAATAGGGTACTAAAAGAATGCTATTGTTCTTATGAATTTTATTTTACGAATGAAACCATTTACCTGATAAATAATTGCTAGATGAACGCTGAATTCACGAAGAAGTAGCAGAATACTATCGATGCCTCTTCGATGAAAGCGCAAGCCAAGCTAAGGGCAAAAATATGTTAGCCCTCTGCCGTTCAGAATGTCCGAATTTGAATCTTTTCCAGCCGCTCAAAACGTTCAGAACGTCCGAAGCTGGACACTTCCAGTTTTTCCCCATGACACATCATTTGACAAAGCTCAACCATTTAAAAATGTAAAAATTGACATCACATAATTGCTACCTCTCTTAACAGCAGAG
This sequence comes from Tanypteryx hageni, assembly GCA_028673005.1. Classification (NCBI taxonomy): domain Eukaryota; kingdom Metazoa; phylum Arthropoda; class Insecta; order Odonata; family Petaluridae; genus Tanypteryx; species Tanypteryx hageni. The sequence continues at coordinate 72,650,563 of CM054113.1, forward strand.
CATTTAGTTTGTGGACATCAGGTACTGATTTTTATATTCATATCCGACTCCTTAACGCAGCCCATTTATCTGTATCGATGTGTATAAATATACTGTACCAGTTATCGACGACAATGAGTTATAGTCTAAACAAAATTTGGGGCCCCCTCTTTTGAGGGGCCCTATGCGTAGCACACCTGCATGTCCCATGGCCCTGAGAAACAAGATTCGCGCTTCAATTATAACACCCATTTTCATTTCTAAAGATACTAATTTTCTTTTAAAGAACTATATGAAAATGCTAGTAGTTGGTGCTTGCATACTGCAAGCATTTCATCTCACCTTGAAAAAACATTCATTTTTCAGACAGACATTTCATCATTACAAATATTCTTTTAATTCTAATGATTTCACCCTCGCAGCGATTTTCGTTTTTCCCACATGTAAAAATAATAGTTTAAAACAATCCCCAAATGTTGCAATTTTAAATTTTTTACACTTTTTCCATTATGGGGTACTAATACTACACATTTAAGTCAAATTTTAAAGTTGTAGCACTTCTAGAAGTAAAAAAATATTTTTCTAATAGTTTAAATTTAAATAATTTTTAACGGCCGCCGCAATTCATATATGGTAAAATTGAAATGTTTATTTGTGCAAATTCACTACTCTGTAAATAATTTGAAGATTTAAGCTTCCTAGCTCATCCCGTAGTACCTAAACCGTTATCTATTTGTTTAAACTTTAAGAATTTTTAACTGCCAAACGGAATAAAATATCAAAATTTGTATAATCCCTATTTCGTTTTTTAAGAATTCTACTTATTAAAAAAATTTCAACTTCGTAGCACATGCGTAAATACATAAACTTTGAAAATTTGTTTAAACAATTGCGATTTTTTAGCGGCCGCATTGTTGCACTTTTTGAAGATTTCCGCTTTTTCTAGTCAGTTTTGCACAAAACCCTACCTAAGAAAAAAATTTTAAATCTCCAGCACATCTGGAGGTGCCTAAACATAAGTATCCTCCTGTTATCATTATATATCAACGACTGTTACAGAGGAGGATATAACATACAAGTAGTTGGTGCTTGCATACTGCAAGCATTTCATCTCACTTTGAAAAAACATCCATTTTTTAGACAGATATTTCATCATTAGAAATATTCTTTTAATTCTAATGATTTCACCTTCGCAGCGATTTTCATTTTTCCCACATGTAAAACTAATAGTTAAAAACAAACCCCAAATGTTGTAATTTTAAATATTTTACACCTTCTCCATTATGGGGTACTAATGCTATACATTTTAGCCAAATTTTAATGTTTTAGCAATTCTTAAAGTAAAATAATATTTTTCTAATTGTTTAAATTTAAATAATTTTTAACGGCCGCCGCAATTCATTTAAGGGAAAATTGAAATGTTTATTTGTGCAAATTCACTACTCTGTAAATAATTTGAAAATTTCAGCTTCTTAGCTCATCCCGTAGTACCTAAACATTTATCTATTTGTTTAAACTTTAAGAATTTTTAACTGCCAAACAAATTAACATATCAAAATTCGTATAATCCCTATTTCGTTTTTTAAAGAATTCTACTTACAAAAAAAATTTCAACTCCGTAGCACATGCGAAAATACATAAACCATGAACATTTGTTTAAACAATTGCGAATTTTTAGCGGCCGCATTGTTACACTTTTTCAAGATTTTCGTATTTTTCTAGTCGGTTTTGCACAAAATCCTACCTATGAAAAAAATTTCGAATCTCCAGCACATCTGGAAGTGCCTAAACATTAGTATCCTCCTATATGTTGTCATTATATATCGACGACTATTACATACGAGGATATAACATAACTAGTAGTTGGTGCTTGCATACTGCAAGCATTTCATCTCAACATAAAAAAACATTCATTATTCATCTTTCATCATTACACATATATTTTTAATTCTAAATATTTCACCTCCGCAGCGATTTTCGTTTTTCCCACATGTAAAAATAATATTTTATAACAATCCCCAAATGTTGCAATTTTAAAAATTTTACACTTTCTCCATTATGGGGTACTAATGCTACACATTTCATATATGGTAAAATTGAAATGTTTATTTGTGCAAATTTACTACTCTGTAAATAATTTGAAAATTTCAGCTTCCTAGCTCATACCGTAGTACCTACACAGTTATCTATTTGTTTAAACTTTAAGAATTTTTAACTGCCAAACAAATTAAAATATCAGAATTTGTATAATCCTTATTTCGTTTTTTAAGGAATTCTACTTACAAAAAAAATTTCAACTCCGTAGCACATGCGGAAATACATAAAGCATGAAAATTTGTTTAAACAATTGCGAATTTTTAGCGGCCGCATTGTTGCACTATTTCAAGATTTTTGTTTTTTTTAGTCGGTTTTGCACAAAATCCTACCTAAGAAAAAAATTTCGAATCTCCAGCACATCTGGAAGTGCCTAAACATTAGTATCCTCCTGTTATATGTATGTTATATCCTCCTCCTCTGTAAGAGTCGTCGATATATAATGATAACATATAGGAGGATACTAATGTCCAGCCCAAACTACAAGAGCTAGAGAGCTGAAAGTTTTAGGTTTTGTAGATATGTTGGAGAAATCTCCAGATAAAATGAGACTTTTCACCTAAGTGAAATGAGTTCGACTCCAGAAATTCCGAAATTTGCGTTTTTTCCCATAAGAAAAGCATTGCGCCATAATTGTAAATTAATTATGGGCACTTGCCGGTAAGCTAGAAAAATTAAATTTTCAGTGTTGCTAGATGGCCGCAATATTGTCACTTTTGCGTGCAGTGTCTTGGGTTCGACTCCAGAGACCCCGGAATATCTCCCATAAGTTAGCATGGGAAAACGCAATCCAGTGTGTAGACCAATCTAATAAGTTTAGGAAGCTGAAATTTTGCAAGATTATAGAACTTTTCTCATAACCAACTATAAAAATCGAAAATTTTAAAATTGTAAATTTTAGGGGTTGTTTTAACACCATTTGAACATTAAAGTTTAATAATTTTTTAGGTACTACGGGAGGAGCTAGGAAGCTGCAATTTTCAAATTATTTACAGAACAGTGCATTTGCACAAATAAACATTTCAATCTCTCCATATATATTTTGCGGCGGTCGTTAAAAATGTTTAAATTTTAAACAATTAGAAAAATATTATTTTACTTCTAGAAGAAAATTTGTTTAAACAATCTCTTAAAATCTCTTAAAAGAAAAAGAAGCCACCATAGGATAACCCAGGTTGCTCGGGTTGGAACAGTTGCCGCGTATTTATTTGTACCACATTCCTTGAAACAAGTCTCCGATCCCTAAATGTTGAAGCAATTTCTAGGTTTAAGAAATCCGTTCCGTTATTGGTTTTTCAACACTAGATAAAAATCGATCTGATATGAACAGATGCAGCCAGCACTTCACTGAAATTTCGCGACGGAATCGTTCTCATTTCCACGTTTCTTGTAGCCACCCATCCAAGTTGAGATATCTGCTTTGCGCATTCGCATTGGCAGTTTCGATAGATTCAATTTTATTTGTTACATCGGTTATTCCCAAAGCTCGAAAGTGAAGACGGAATTTGTCGCTTGCTTGTTATTACAGAAAAGTAGAGAGACATCGTCGTAGCTTCGTCTTTCTCAGTTCGGATTTGAATGTAAGCGTTCTATTTCTCTCCATCTCCATCGAGTCGAGAGCCAGCGTTCTCTTAGAACTCGGTGACGATGGCTATTTGAGAGAGATACCTTATACCACAATATGAGAAAAGTACGTCCCGATAGAATTGCATAAAAGTGTTAGCGAATTTCAAATCTTGCCGGATGCAAATTATGGAGTTGTTTTTTGATGCGATTGTTTTTACGTCTCTAATGAGGAAAAAAATATTTGCAAATAAGCATTGTTGGTTGGTGATCATTTACTGCAGTGCCATTCCCAAGGTGCGGAAGAAATGCGAACGAACACACGACTGCTAATATTTTAGTTAGCTTTTTGTTTTTGTTTACGTTGACGACGGAAGAACTCGGCAAGTAGTTTTTTTAATTCACACTATTTAGGATAATTTGTTTGAAGGTGATAATAGATATGTATTGTGTATTACATTGAAAAACGTAAAAAGTGACGAATATTACGTTTGTTATTTAATGAAATTTTAACGGACATTTACTCTATAGCGTAGTTATTCACGATATCGGCATTTTTATGCTTATACAATCATCAAGAAAATACCGTTATACCTTCATATCATAATTTAAAGTTTTATTTTCTGCTTTAGATAATACACCAATAAAATTACAACCATGAATTCCAATCACGATGCACTAAAATAATAGAAGAAAAACACTAGAAAACGGTAAGAGGTAATGGTTAGAAATTTACAGGAATGCTTGATTCGCATACTATGATTGACAAAAAATATTTGGAAAAACCTGGGCTCCACTCCAGGAGATTTCTCATAGAGTAACAAGTAAAAATGGAATTTTAGAGGTGCAGGCTTTTAATCTTTTGGAGATTACAATTAGAAAAAAACTGACCGTCGACCATCCGATTTAAATTATTTTAAAGAAAAATTAATAGTCACCTATTCTATTTTTATTAATTTGAACCAGTATTTTTGACGGGAAATATATTAGTAATTTTATATTAGGTACTTCGAGTGTGTAATTTTATCTTTCTCTCGTACAATATTCAAAGAGGGTGCACAGTAAATGTAAGCAAAGCTGTGCCTAAAATAATAATCAATTCCGCTGCGTCAAGTTAATTGCATCTTCAAACGTGTTGTAAACTGAAAAATAGGCTTCATATCACCGTTTTGTAATTTAATTCGACGTTGCTGCATAGAAAATTCTTACATCAACAAATGTTAATTTTTTTTCATTTTTATACGATGGACTTTTTTCGATATTTCAAGTCAAACTTCAACTATAAGCCATTTTTGATTTACTTTTGGCTTTAATCTAGCCATATATTTTAGTTTATCAACCACATCGAACATGCCAACCGACTTAGACGCGAGACGTCGTTCGACCCTCGCGAATTTCCAGGAGCGAAAGATACAGGACGCGGCCGCTAAACTCACACCTCCGCTACCGGCGGAAACGATTTGTACCGCAACTCAACGTCGGCGAGAGACGAAAAGGTATCACTTCCTGCAGAGTGACGCGGCGCGGCTTAGGTAGCGGCGACCTTTCAGTAGCGCTCGATACAACCAATCTCTCGATCGGTCGCTCTTAGCGAGAAACTGGCAGCCGGCCGGTTGCTAAGGAAACCAACCATCTAACGTCTTATTGGTCGGAGAGGAGGGTTGTGTGGGGAGGGGTGGTTTAAAAGGAGGGCGGGCTGGCGAAGCGTAGTAAGTCTCGCGGTCGACCTAAGCGTAGATATAGGCAGAGCGAGAGAGAGGGAGAGAGAGAAAGGGCTTAACAGAAGGATAGGGAGAAAGGTGATTCAAACCGGAGGGTCATAAAAGAGAAAAGGGCCGTCTAGAATGCTGAAAAATACGACCGGCCGCGAAGAGGAGATCTCTCGCGAATGGTGTACGTTCGTAGGGCGTGTCGGTCCCGGAGAAAAGGGTTAGAATCGCCAGCGATGACTGCGCACTTGTCGATCGAAGGAGAAGCACCTTATCGAAGCTACTTCTCCCTTTCACCCTAGAGAGAGAGGATGGGGAGGGAGAGTGGGAGTGAGATAGGGATAGCGGTGCCAGGTGGCTAATAAGACCACGTCGACAGGTGGGGGTGGATGAGAAAGGAGGAGCCATCTTATTATTACGCGAAAAACATCACCTCCGTGTTTTCCCGAGCTCCTTTTACTTCTCCGGACAAAGGGGGCTGATGCTCTCTCTATCTCACGCTCTTCCCGTCGGTGGGTGTTGTTGTAGCGGTGCATATATGTGGGGGATGTATAAGGGCGGGAAGGAGAAAGGGTAGGTGATGATTCCATGACTCCTTGAACCCAATCGCTCATTCAACTTCCCGTGGTAAAAGCGGACAGCAATTTCTCTCTCTCCAGTTTTTCTTCCACGCCCACAAGAGTGAAAGGGGTTTTCCCCCTATCTCCACAGCCGCGGAGTGGAGTAAGAGATTGAGGGAGGGGGAAAGAAATATAGAGAGAGGGAGAGTTCATTTGGTTGTGTTGATGTTTGCGTCACTCAAAAACCCGACTCGCACTTCTTTAAAAGGGAGTCAATTAATCGAACGGCTAACGGGGAAGAGGGGGAGGATGAGGTGAGTTGGGATTGAGAGAGAGAGAGAGAGAGAGGTGGAAAGGAAAACTTCAATTACTACGGTAATTCGATTCGGGAGAGAGGCTCTGGTTTTCTCTGTTTTCCTTGTCTCGGTTCTTAATCATTTCCCGAACTTATGTCTCCTTTTCGTCGCGAATTATAGTAAGTGGTGGACGCTGCTCGAAAAGTGAAGAATTGTTTCAACCTGTCATATTTTGGTGCTCTTTGACCATAGAAATCCCAGCATTACGCGGCCGCAATTTTTTATTTCGATCACCATGTTTTTTTCTCCTCCCTTATTTAGAGCAATATACAATTATCGCAGCCCATTACCTAGGGGATGAGAATGAACAAACAGAACGCTGTAAATTTTTCCAATTTGATGATTGATAAGGAGATATTTCCATGAAGACCGGTAAAATAAAATACCGATTGCGCGATATTGAAACAAGGTACTTATTTAATTCGTTCAAGTCTCAAATATGACGCCGTACTTTAGCTTAAAATGTAAATTTTGAAAAAATCCACGTCATAGTAGGCTCAATATGATATTCCCCACGACCTGAGAGGATTTTTTTTCATTTAAACACGTTTCGGATTTCTGCGCGGAGGTTAAGCGTGACTTGATGAAATAACTAAGGAAATATGGTGCAAGCAAATTCAAAGATTTCGAGATGTGAGTTTGGCGTGTGCTAGAGAAAGTTGTATTTAGAAGAAAAATGAAGGTACAAAACACACAGAAAGGAGCTTAGTAATAATAGTTAGACACGGGTGCGTGAGTCAATTTTTGGGAGACAACTAGTTGTCGGGAGAAGGCAAAGGAGGAGGATGATGGTAAAGACGCAGGAATAGAGAATAGAGATATTGGATTGTTTAAGAAAGAGAGAATTATGAGATGAAGGTTTAAAGCGGGGGCCTCCAAATAGTTAACAAGTGGACCACATTGTCAATACATTTTATGCTCGTGGGCCAGATTCTCAGCATGAAAACTTTTTGAAAATATAAGTGCATAATATACAAATGAAGGCTATTTTCGTATTATAAGGTGGTTTTGTGAATTTGGTAAATTACGATTTTTCCTGGAAATTTTTCGACTTGTCACACAACAGAAGCGTAAACAACGTTTTCGTTAGTTATTAAGGAAATTTCGTTAGCTTTTTCATTGCGTTATTCATAAACCATTTCGTTATTTCGTTGCGTTTCGCATAACGTTTTCCATCATTGATTGATTGTTATATCTAGTAAAAAACGGCAAAGACTTACTGCAGGTTCGAGGGCCACATTAAATGCGATCTCGGGCCATAGTTTGGAGAGCCCTGTTTTAGAGCTTCAGATAAGATAGCAGGGGACTCGAGATTCAAAACCTGCATAGATAAAACTAAATTTTAAATTTTAACAATCAGGAAACATAAGCCTTGGTTAATCATTTAATTTACATTGTTAAATTTGCCTCTATTACTCGCATCATTTAATTTCATAACAATTACTGGTCCGGGCTCGAATCATGGTATTGGTTTGTTTCCGACGTGAAAACTGCTTCCCAATACGAATTATGCGAACTGCGAATTCGGACTTCAAATATTCCTCCTCTCTTTCTTGTTTCCGCCTTTATTACACGCCTTAATTTGTGAGGAACATTTTATAGGTAAAATAGCTTCAATCGCACCTAATAAATATATAATAATGCTTAATCAATATGATTTTGAAGCTGCACTTGACTTTTCACTTTTTGTATATTATCTAATTTTATATAACCTTCACTCTATTGGCCTTTACTTGGGGGTATTCCATCTTTGAAAAATCATAAAAATGACATAGTACTACCACAAAATGTTTTAAATGTTTATTATTATTAATATATAATATAATATTGTTTATAATTTAAAAAAATGTATAATAATATGTCATTTATGTGATTTGTTTTATTATCTAATTGTTTCAATCACTAATTTCGCTCTTTTCTACATTTATATATAAAGGATCTAATTCCTTATTATGTTAATAGCTTGAATTGCGAACTAACGTTTCCGGATTTTTTATACTTTTCTCGATCATATTTGTAGCGGAAGTACATACATAATACCATTTGAAATTTATCTAACAGCCTTAAAGACATTCTCTTGATATCACCCGTGTTAAATCTATCGGGCACACCCTATCACGAAACAATTCTCATATTTTAAAGAGTGCTCATAAGAACGTAGGTTATACCTGTTGTGTACCTTTCAAGTGGTACATCCTCGATTTCCATAAATCGCGATACTCGATCTCCTATAAATCGATATATCAAGGGGATAGGGAGAGTGTAAGCGTCGCGTGGTACATCATTCGCGGTCGTAATAAATATCTGTGGCCTACGTTTATTGTACTCTGATTGCCGAGAAAGGTCGCGCTGAAAAATGAGAACTTTATCTTCTAGTTGGAGAAACGATGAAGACTCCGTTACGAATGTGTTTCACAGCGTTTCTCTGCCTACATTTCCGGTGCCGATTGGTTAATATAGACTTTTAGAGAATATACATTTGATTGCACAGCGCAATATATTATTAACAATTTTTCACAGCATAATTAAACAAATGCTGGTTTCTATGGCTGTTGCATGTCTGTCGATTTTATTTGGCATCTTAAAAATATCCCAGTAGTACATAATATTGTCAAAATGCACAATAAATGAACTTTTATTACAACTGATACAGGGAATAAGAACGATAATTTATCGTTGAAATGTTAAATATGATAGGGTTAATTTTAAAAGAAGACGTCATTGAACTTTGTTTTTAGAAGAATCTGATTGACTGGTGGATTCTAGCTGTTATGACAGCATGTTGCAACATCAATTTAAATTTATTGAGCATGTAGGACACAATACGTATTTTATAGCGAATTTCACGTAAACTAATTCTTAGATTTTTATATAGTAATTTTAATGTAGTGCTATCTATTTTCCTTCTCAGTCAGTGTATGAAGAAAGGCAACCGAAAAAACTTGTCGTTAGGTTCATTACATTGAGGAAGTTTCAATTAAAACCCTTTTGAATCTGGTGGTCACAATTGTGTGCATCAGTTTTATTTAAAGTTTCATACCTTTGTACCACCTCTGAACCTTTAAAACCGGATGTGTACGCGCGTATATACATGATGAGCTCGATTGAGGCAACCCCAGCGGCAGAACTAGTAACTATAACGTAATTACGTTCATATTTTTTAAATTAATCCGAAAAATCGCGGATGAAAGGGTCAAGATTTCTTCTATCTAATTTTACCACAGTATCGACAGGTAACGTAATTTTATTCATAAACTATTTTTTATGTCTCCAGGGTATTTAAAACGGTACTCCTCGGATGTCAGACAGGAAATTTTTGCAATTCCGCCAACCCGACGTGAAAAAGGAAAAAATAAAAAGAACGCGGCGAATTTCCGCGACCCGAAGTCTTCTCATTGTCTTCCTCACGTTTGGCGCGCGATGAGGTTAAAAATGGAGGTGAGCTGCGGAAACGGGTTTGATGGCGTTACTTTTGGGTGAGAAGAGGGAAAGAGAGAGGAGAATCTTAGGGATTCGAAGGAGGGAGGGATGAGGGGAGAGGAGGGAGTGGCGGGGTTAAGAGTGAGAAGGGGACTTTCCATCAAGGAGGGAGATTCTCTCAAAGGCATTCCAGCTGGCTGTCCCTCCGAGCTCAAAAGACCCGCCCGTCTCGTCTCCAACTCACCGCCGCCTTCCAACTATACGCTCTCTTCTTCCTCGCCCGCCCCCGCCACTCTCTCCCTCTCCACCCACCCCTTATACGAAGACCCCTGCTGGTGCCGCCTCTCAACCTCCTCCCGAGAAGCGGCCATTTATCCTACCACCCTCCTTTTCATCCCTTTGCGATAACAATTGTTTTCAGCCCTATTCCTAACTTATCGTGCGCCTCTCTTGTTTATTGGAGTCTCCTATTTCGTTTTTAACCTCTTCTTTCTCTCGCTTTATCTCCTTTTCGACTCGATTCTTTGTTAAAACTTACTTTCGTCTTCACTCATACCCTTGAGAGATCATCAACGCATACCTCTCGTTCTCCTTTTGGTAATACCCTATACATCCCTAGTCATTTTTATTCCCCGCTCCTTCATTGTATTCTGTTTTGTAGAATGATGCTTCTTCCTTTGGTTAACGATTACCATTCCATACTCGAAAGAGAATTATCGAGCTCATCTTATGGGTAAAATCGAATTGACAAGGTATGCTTCTCCAATAGTTAGAAAATAGTTGGAAAAACCAGGTGCGCATCTCAGCCTTAAAGATTCTTTTTAGAATTTATCTACTATAAACCTGTAAGTTTATAATTTTTATTGTCTTTTGCCTTTTCCTTCCTTTCTTCCCCCCTTTTTCATTGTCTCTCTAATTTTGAATTTTACGCTTAAGGAGTTAATTTCTATTTAATATCAATTTCGCCGTAGTCTCCATCTTTACTTATTTATCTACTATCAGTGAATAACCACTGATGACGGCTGCTTTGTTGTCGAAATTCCCATGTTTTCCCCTACCTTTTAATGAATGTTAGAGAGAAATTGCTTGTCATTTTCTAGCTTGTAACTATTCCATCATGTTTGCTCGTTTTAGGAACGCAAAGAATATGAAAAACAGTACAAACTCAAGAAACATATCCCGGTATACTGTATCGCAAAGACTTCGTTGCATTGCCTCATGTGGTGCTGCGACGCGAGTAAGTTACGGCTGCGCAATATATCGTTATATCTTGTCAAGTTTCATATTTTTATTTTTTCTCATCGTTTCAAGTATGAATCAATTCCACCGCTAACCACTCCATTTGCTCGCTCTTTTCATTCTCTCGTTTTCTCTTTCCTCATCCTTGTTAATTTATCTCATTCTCCCGCAATATTGTTTTCATTACTTTCCATATTCCTTTCACTATTTTTGCGACTTTATATTTCTGTCCTCCAACTGCTTACTTTGTCTTTTACCGATTTATTTTTTAGTTTGCACTCAGGCCGTTGCATTTTATCATTAACTCGTCTCCAAGCATTTCTCACCAACTATTTTTCTTCTTCCGACATACGCCTCCTCTTTAATCTTCGTCCTCTTTTGAGTTTTTAGCTTTCTCTTGCATTTTTTACCGCGCTAATCGCATTTCCATCTCATTCGAGAACTCCTCTCCCTTTCTCCGTGCTTCACCCGGTCAAGCCCTTTTCGAAATCTGCCTTTGGAGAAAGAGGGCCGTTCTCTCCCTTTATCCCTCTCTCCTATCCAATCTCTCTTTCGTCCGTATGCTCATATCCAACTCTTCCTTTTTTATTTTTCTCTTTCTATCTGTTCATGCAGAAATGGCCACAGTGGGCTTTCCTTTCACTTTCATCGATTACCTCCTCTGTTTTATTTCAATTCTCCATCTTTAACGCGCTGCCCTATACTCTTTTGTCTTTGCGCAGGTGTCCCTCTTTACTTTCTCATTCCTCGTTTGTATCCATTGTATTTCATGAAAGCATTGCGCCAGAGAGGGGAAGGGCTTTGATATTCTCTTACAGATTCAACCAGCAGAGGTGTTTGAAGTGGCAAAAGATTTCTACGTATACATTATGCAGGAAAGGCATGATAGGTTAGATTAATAACTTAGCTTATGAAAAATTACTCTAGAAATGAATAGTTATTCGTATACATGCATATAAAGTGTATTATGATTCATTTAGAATGGAATTACTTTAAATTGAGAGAAATTATCACCGTATTACGACTCTATTTGTATGCGACCAAAGCAACCAATTTTATTAACCATAAAAGTATAAAAATATTTGAAAAAAATATAATAAATAGAATTTATTTTAGTTGAGATTTATAAACTATGTCTCATTTCCGATGCATTTTCTCTAGGCATTAATATATGGAGTTACGACCTTAAACGTTGACGGCTCGTACCACCATTGCTTCGCTTGAGGTTGTCAATAAATGTGGTCTATGCCTGTGATCCGCAACCATTTAAATTTCACGGCATATTTTCGGGCTAATTCTAACTTCGCGGCACACTAAACCGAATTTCATGAGACTGCGTGGAATATTTTTATCATTCTGCATCCAACAAAAATTAAAGTCAGTCATCGCCTTTCTCACACTGATGAGAAAAATTATCACTAAAATCTGCATTTTTAAGTCGTTAAAATATTTAGCCCGGATTAAGAAATAATTCAATGATGAAAATAAGCAATTCTCCAGTTACGAAGAAACTTGGTTCCGGTTTCAATTAATTGAAACGGAGTAAGAAATCCTACCATGAGAAAGATATAGTCATTGTGGTGTTAGCTTGAGATAGGCATTTTAAACGTAAGTGCAATCGACGCAACACACCGACAGGCCCCTCATTTTCCGGGCTTCAAAGTGATGTAAGATAATTCACAGATGGGCGCTATCTGCGAGTTGATTCTTACCCCAAGCTTGCCTTTGTGTTTGTATCCATTTGAATCGCTGTCAATAAATAATTCTTCCTCTAATTGCACATTTCTCGTTTTGTTAATTCTGGTTAATTACGTAAATTAATGTTTAGAAATTTCGAAAATGAAATTTCGAATTTTTATAGCTGATCAGTACAAAGGGGTCCCCTAATAAAATAACACCAAGTAGTTTGATTTCTTAAAAATGTCCCTGATATGGGAATAATAAAATAATACAATTTACCTTCCCAATAATTCCAGATTTTACCGCGGCACACCTATTTGCGTAGCGTCAAATCTTCAAATTCACAGCATTTTTGTTTAAAAACCGTATTAAACCTTATAAAGCGCATTCTTTCTCGTATGATCATGTGTGATGTATTATTTGATAATGAATTATATGTAACCATGTATATTAAATCAGTATACATGGTTACATATAGTACTCTACAAGCAGCATAATGTCTATAAGTTCTTGACCGACGGGGAAGGATCTTCTATTTACTTAAAGTTATTTACAAAAGTGGAATACTCCTTTAGCCAAAACAACTAGAGGGCTCTAGTTGTTTTGGCTAAAGGAGTATTCCACTTTTTTTAATTTTGGCCAAAGTTAATGAGCTACTATCAATTAAAGTTATTTGCTCAATGGAAAAACGTGAGCAATTAGATACTACCTTACGCTTCTGCCAACCTTCAAACATTTTTGTTTATTATGTTCAACTAAATTATATATGCTTTATCGCATTTAAATCGATTAATTCATTAACGTGGCAATAATATTGCATTTCCCCTAGGATGTTATAAAGTAAAATAAATCATCTTTCGGAACTGGATCACCATCTCATTAGTTTGATTATCATACTCGTAAGTTGAAACTAAAGGATAAGACATTCGCCAATATGTTTATATTTAAAACGAACCCTCGAGAAGAATAAAAATGAATATTTTTTGGAATATCAAAGCAGAGTCCAAAGCAAAGGGGATTAAAAGAGAGAGAGAGAATTTCCTCCTTTGCATTTCTTACTCCGAAACATCCTTTGTGTTCCATCGCGCTCTCCCATTTTGGCGACCCTTTGAAATGTCCATACCCAACCCCGACCCCCTCCACAGATTCCCTCCACTTCCGAAAATCGTTAGGCGCCCCTTTTTCCGCTGCTCCATTGGCGCAATTACCCTCCCCTGCATTGCCGACTCGAGTATGGACCCTTCCCCTCTCATACGCGTCCCTTTCGGATTCCAAGAAGTCCATATCATCCATCCGTCTAATTCCACCGACCACCCCTACCTTCTCCTCTCTACCCCTCCCATTCTCTCCCCCTTTTTCTTCACCTGGCTCCCTTTTCCTTCCATATTCTTTTTCCTCTCTTCCAACTTCTCTCTTTCTCTCCCTCTCCGCGCTCTTTTTCCTTAGAATTATGCACTTCACTTCCACTTCCTTCCATTCTTTCACTTTCTCTTCTTTCCATCTCTTCCCTAATCTCCAGTCGCTCTATTTTACCCCTAATTCAATTTCTTGTCTCTCTCTCTTCCTCCATTTATCGTCCTATGGTCTACTTGTCTTATCTTTCAATTCCATTCTCCTTCCTTATAGCCTCCACCTGTATTCTCATCTCGTCCGAATAAATAAAAATACAATCTTTATACTTTGTTTTCCTTATGTCGCAATATATGGGAAAACTTATCCGATCTTCATTCGTTCATTCACATTTCGCCATTCTAATAAGAAATTTTCCCATTGCATCCATGTTATCTTGAGGATTTTTTCCCTTGAGAATTTCATCCAAATACCCTCTTTACAGAACCGGATTAAGCAGGAAGAATATTACTCGTATATTGTTGTTTTCAGTATATCGACGCATGTACTTAATAATTGTTGTAACTAATCTTAATAAAATTATGAAATTATGAATAGAAATTCAACATGATATTGAAATAAGAATAGCCTATAAATAGATACTTCTGATTTAGAATAGTAACTGTTAAAAGAAATCGATTAGTAGAAATTTGATTTAATTTTCTGAATGATCCAAAGGATAAAAAAGTTTGTGAAATGAAACGAAGTTAAATTCATGTACTAACTCAATAGTGGTTTCAAGAAGTTATTTGAACAAAAAAAAAGTTTAATTTTACTGGCTGCCCTACCAGCGCACAACTCGCTTGTGCATCGTAAACGGTGTTGGTGAAATTTCCATAATATGAAGAGCACCTATGTAACAGTCATATAAATGATTCGTTGCTCGGAACTGTGCAAGAAAGGGAAAGAGAAAACGGGGGAAAATTTCACAAAAATCTGGAACTATCCTTATACATTTTAATGATTTTGTCCAAATTAGCCGGAGTATCTCCGTCGTCTAAACTCTTTAATGAGCTTAAATGATAAACTCGAAATTTTATTTGCTTGGCGCATGTTGTTCGGATTCCCTCGATTAATTATGAACAACGGTCGTTTCTCTTCTTCTCTCACCTTTTCCTCTGTTCTCATAACTTTGTTTCTCTGCCGGGTTCGTCGTAGTCCATCAGTTCTACACACTTTGCCGCTCAAAATTTATAGTTTACCTCCGGACGGGAATCAAAGAGGGGAGCAGATGAAGGAGCGAGCAGAGACAAAACGGAGAATGGTAGGTGAAGGAAGGGTAGAAGAAAAGGGAGAAGAGCGGAGGTGATTTCGGGGAGGTGAAAAGGAAGGAGAAGGGATGGAGGTGAAGGTTGATAACACGAAGAAGAGAGATTGGGACAGGAAGGGGAGTGTGGAGGGAACGGATACGCTCATTCACGCGGGCGGAAGTAGGTGACAACTGCGCCCTCCAATTGGAACCATTTCCGTGATTCTCAGAATCATCGCTCGTATGTTATCCCTCCCTCCTTGGCTCTTCCTCTTGTCTTTTGCGACCAGACTGAAAGGAATAGGAGGTTCCTTTGATAGCGTGTTTGCTCGCGCGGAACCATATATTATTCCGAAGGTTTGAATTGTTCTTAAATTGGACCGAGGAAACGGACACAATTACTTCATAAGCTTGGTCGGGACATGGAAATGTTCGCTCGTTTTTAGCGCTGCGTAAATGGAAATATAACTTATCGCCGTAAAGGCACACCGGAAAAGTGCGTTGATATAAGTTTGTGCAAGTAATCCCAATCTCATCTCGGCTAATTTGAACCAGCTCGACGCACCTATAAATCACATTTAACAATGCAGAAAGCGCGGCCATTCACTCCTTAATTAGTGCTTATTTGAACCGGGGACCTCGACGGAGACGCGGGCACGAGACCAACGGGAGTCCATTCACTAAATTAGAATCGAACCCGCGAAGAGTCGGGCCTCGTTACCCGGTCAGGCGAACGGTGGGGTTGGCGGATATGAGGCGTGGCAGCGCAAAGCCTTGGACTTGTTTATTCCGATTCGATTCTCTCGCGAAACGGAATCACGCTCTGTATTTTTTAAAATAATAACAGAGCGATAAAGAGGTGCGGAATTGGGCGCAGGCGATTGATGATGTGCTGTCCGGTAGTTAACTGGGTTGAGTGTAGGAAATTGAAGTCTCTGTTGTCATATTAGTTCAGATCAAGAGAATATAATTTAATGCTCTGTTGTCAGTCTTCAAGTTTAAAAAATCTAAACTCATTTGTTACTTTTAATTGCTCGGATTTTGTTCGTAAATGAAATTATATTTTAAGGGCACCCGTTCTTGATATCACGGTAAAATAGGTACCTGGTGCTGCTGCAATTGGCCGATGAACGAAATAATCCAAAAAAGCGGACAACTTGGATCTCGAACGAATATTGTAGTTATAAAAATGTGGAGGATGGCGGTTATTTGGAGATAACATGGAAGGAAAAAAATTATGGGGGTGGCTGGAAGGGGAGAGGAAGAGGCAAAAGAGAAGGCAAAACTTTTTGACTTCCCCGACGCGAAAGGAGAGTGGAAGGGAGGAGAAGAAGGGGAGAAAGAAAGGGCTAAAACTGACGCACGTCTTGAAAGATGTCCGGAGGGAGGGAGTAGAGGGAGAGAAGGTAAGAGGGAGGAGGAGAGAGAGAGAGAGGAAGAGTTCGAGAGAACCTCAGAGGGTTCGTTCCCTCGTCATTCATGGACGGCGGTTAAGAAGGCGCCAGCTCAAGGGGGGAGAAGAGAGAAGTAGGGAGAGTGAGACAAGAGGTTTTAGAGAGAGAGAGGTGGAGGGTGAAGGAGAGAGGATGAGAAAGGGAGGGAGAGCTGGTTAGGTCGTCGTCCATTCATGCCGCTGTTAGCGTGTGTTGTGTGTGGGAGACAGGTGCCCCTCCCTCCATGCTCAGACGTCGACTGTCCGCCATCATTCCCTCCTATTTAATGCTTCTTCTAGGTCGGCCTCCCTCCGTTCTTTCTAGCTTCCTCATCCTATGTGTCCTGCCCTTTGACTAACCCCTGCTTTCCTCCCGTCTCCAATTCACCCTTAACCTCCCGTGTACTTTAACCTCGATACTTTCTCCTAGAGGTAGAAGGGGTCGGCAACCTGTGGCTGTTTAAGAACTGTCGTGAAGCTACCAAAACCTTTTATCCCTAGGAAACCGCTTGCAATGAAATACTCTCTCCTTAATTAAACGCTCGAAAGTATTTTTCTACATTTAAAAAATGCCTTCTTATACTTTATTCGACAAGCATAATATGAACACGCCTTGTGCCCTACGAATTAAATGAAAGCTAGAAATTGGCTGTGTTAACTTACACGAGTATGTGAAACTAAGATTTACAAAATATTCACGAATATTCTGAATTTGCCCTGCATTGAATTACGTGTGTGCTCTTGGGGTTTTTGAAAAATTAGTGTTGTTATATATTAATTTACGTTTTTAAATTCTTATTTGTCTTTACTGCGGCTCTTTTTGTCGTTTTTCGTCAAATCCGAAGAAAGTTCATTTTTATTCATCCGGATGCCGACTACTGCCCTAAACCGAACGCTTTCCCTATCTCAATGCCTAGTATACGTAATATATTTCAACCATCCCATATTTCCCGCCAAATTTCCACCCCATCGTTTCACCTGCTCTCTTTTTATATCTACTTCCCCTTTCCTTGCCCTCCCGAACTTTTCTCCTCCCCTAACTTCTCCGACTCTATTCACAGTACATCCCAACTGGCCCCCTTTTTCCCATTATTATTCTTATTTCGCGCCACGAGTAGCCTATTTAGCGTGGAGGCGGTGGCGGGAGATCAGAACGGTGGAGGGGATGGTGGGTTGGGGGGTGTCTTTAACGGCGCCGCCAAGAAGGAAGATTTAAAGGGAGGGTGAGGGTTGGTAAGGAGAGGTTAGGTAGGAGAGGGAGGGAGTGGAGATGAAAAGGGGGGGTCGAGGAGAAGTCGGGATTGTTGCGGTTGTGTGGAGAAGGGAGGGTAAGAGAGGAAGACGAAATTAGCACCGCATCTGAGATGGAGAGAGAGGTATCATTCGGATACTTAAATGGTCTCTCCTCCACATTGGTGTGAATCGATCTCTCTTTCTCTCTCTCTCTCTTTTGATCGGAGAGAGAGAGGGGAGGGAGGAGAAAAGAAATGGAGGAGAGAGGGAGAGGAGAGATTTCCAAGTGTCTTGCCCACGCGCCACCTTCACGGTTTCCTAGGGCAAGGGATTGCGACGCAGAGAAGTTCTGAATAGCAAACTCAAAGCGGTCGAGAATAATTATTCACGGCTTAAATCATTATATCATCTGGGTCCTCATCAATTATAATAGGATGAGAAATCGAGTAAGATCGGACAATTACGGGTCAGAAGCAAAAACTCAATTCCATTTCAAAAATATTCACTTAATTTTTATTATTTCGCTGATTGCTAATCGTATTAAATTTAAAGTTTTAATGGGACGGTCGTTTATAAAAAGGGTGGTAGAAATACTTTTTTCTAAAATTGCTGTGGCATTAATAGACATCGAATAAACGTCATTAAGATTAATGAATATCCTGCATTGCATTCAATTATTGATTATAGTTTTTAACTTGAATTTAAAGCTTGATAAATTATCGACGCAATAGAATGAAGCATGTAGATTTTAGATATGCTAATTTATTTGATTCTTCATTAGGACTGTACATTTTCAACTTTCAATTTAAAAAGGATTTAGTGCTTACAATATATCTTCGCCTCCTCCACAGCCTTCCAGCTAGTAAAATTAAGAGAATCTGCAAACTCTCAAGTATACATGTGAGTGTCTTATGGCAGCATTTTTATGTATCAGTGTTTTTAATCTACAGCATCTGCTAACTAATTACTAATTACTTTTGAGATTAAACTAATTTCATAAAATAAGAATTACGCTGTATCAATATAGTGAAGTAAATTCGTTTCAGAAATATCAAAATTTTCGAAACATGACGCAATAACATTATATTACCGGGAAATAAAACTTTATTTGCTCTTAATTTTAAAGATCACGCGAAAGAATCGAAGTATTTGATGATAATTAAAGAAAAAAATATAATGTTTAGTGTCACCGTTTGCTAGACAAAGACTTCTAGTTTTGTTCTATTTGGCCAACTGTTCTTACTCCTCACAGCTCCGAATAATTATTCATTGTCAGCTACTTTATTAATTGAAAAGATCTCCAACCAAAAAACACAAATCGAGACGTCCCACCAGATCAAAATATGCCATTTCCGTAGGAATGTATTTATTACCTACGAACACGGCCAAGATTATATATTTTCCGTCCATTAGTGTGGATTCCGCGCCACCTAAGAGATAATATTTTCCGGCATAAAGAAGAAGAGGACGCCATCTTGACCGAATATCTTCGCGAAACTCAGGAGGGCATATTTCCCATCCCCTCACCACTTAATTTCTCCTGTCTTCTTCAACGGCATTTCTTCTCTTGAAAACTCCCATTCTCCCTTTTAGCTCCACTTCCACCATTCCTACATCCCTCTCTTACCCCACTCTCTTCCTTGCCTCCTCTCTTTTTCTTCCTTCTCCCTTCCAACTTTTTTCCTTCTTTCTCCACGTCTCCCACCCCTTCAGGACCAACTCTAACCCTTCCTACACTTCTTCCTTCCTCCTCCTTCCCTCCTGCCGGCCATTCCACCACCCCCTCCCAATGACAGAGATATATCCTCGACGCTGTATATAATGGTCATAGGAATCCGTCGCCGGTACAATTATAGACATTGAAAGTGGGATGGGTCTTGGCAGTGAAGTCGCCTTCTTTACCCTTCCCCATCCCAGCGACATCGCCCCTCTACGCGAGGAGAGAAAGAAGGAGCACCACCTCCTCCTCCTCTTTCCTCGTCACCCTCTCCCTCCCCCCTTCTCTTTTCTCGCCACCCTCTCCCTCCCTCCCCCTCCCTCTCTCACCTCATTCTTCCCTCACCTTCCCGGCATCCATTCTCTCTATCCCTTCCCCTTTCCTGCTATCCCTCTCCTCTACCATCTCCCCCAAACTCTCTTTTCGCGAGTGCGAAGACGCTTGCTCTAAGTTAATCGTGGCGAGTCTTTCCAAGAAATGATGCTGATATTGTAGTCAGCCATTAAAAGTTTTGTATTTTTTTATAGAGTATAGGCATTCGATCGTTCGGAAGTTAGAGGTAGGATAGACGTTGGGACGGATTCGTGCCCTGCGTTTTGGCAACAGACCTTTAAGGTCAGTTTCTGTGGCATTGAAAGCAACTGAAAGTATTTGACAGCTACAACTAAGAGGTCCATAATGATATAAAAATACATATCAATAAATAAATATAAATGCCTACAAAACAAAGGATGAGAAACCTCGGAGATCTTTTGATGCATGAAGGTGTTCCAATCACTTTTGTATATCGAGTTTTTATTAGGTTATATTAGCTCCAGTAACAGTCCCGATTTTTTACGAGATGGAAAAAGAAACGCCTAACGCATAATGCTGTTTATGATACTTTAGATTTTTTGATAGCACCTAGTCTCGCTTTTCTACATTGACACCTTGTTTGACAATACCTGTTATTTTAACCATGTACACGGATAATGTCCTCCTTCTGGCGCATGGAAATTTTATTTTGATACCATACGTCTTAAGAACTTGAATTAACCCGCACACACCACAAAAATTGAACCGTGAATAGGTCACAACAGAAAATTAACTTGGGAAATGAAGTGAGTTGCAGTGCTTACTTTTAAATTACTGGTTGTTTAGTAGATAAGGGGGCGAGGTTGGAGATAGCGAGAGGTGGGTGAAATTCTACATAGTACAGTTAATATTCCAAACCTGCAGGATAAAAAACTCACGTGAAATCCGTTATTTAGCTCGTTTATAATCATGTTCCACTGGATATTATTCGGATTGGTTTATTTGCCTAACAACTCAACCGTAACTTTGATACCAAGGGAATTACAGAAATTTTAATTAGAGTAAGTAAAAGGAAGTCAAGAAAAATGGAACAAAAGCGTTTTGATTTTACGTAGTTATTAGCAGGCTCCTGTAACTTTCAAAGGACCCAAACCTTCTAGATGCATTGATGAATCTCTAGTGAGGAAAATTTTTTCATAAAAATTTGAATTAATTTATTTTTAATTTGGATCTTTGTGATTTTCATCGCATGTGCACGTATGTATGTATTTTTCGCGGTCGAAAGGCCTGAAAACCACTAACGGCATCTTTATGCAACATCCTATACGTGGATTTGCTTCAATGTCTTATTTATATTGTTAAAATTTTCCTTTTTATTCGAATCAAATCCAACTCTTGCGCCTCGCACATTCCTTATCATCATAAGCTCTTGAATTTTCATAGGAATGCATAATATTTGAAACCTACATTTAAGCTGTTTACTTCTCGGCAATGCTCCAAAAATTTATAACAAATACGAACGGTTTAGACATAGCACGCGTTAATCAGGTATAGATAAGACCGCTGGTGTTTGCGTTAATATTGAATTACTAATGAACGGTTTCTTTAGATTTTATATTTTTCTTTGCCAAAAAAAACAAGTTGAGAAATTCTGCAGCAAACGATATTCTACCATTTTCACTCTATTATTACATTATGTTTAAGATAAACGGAAAAATGTAGTGTAGTTCAACTTATTTTTCGCCAAATAATCCCCTGATATGGATTTAGTATTTTGTTCAAGTCTGCTGGCGTATTTGTTACCACGTTTAACAAATCATGAAGTAAATTGCAAAAGTTTTGTTTGGTTTCAAGAAGCTGACGTCTTCTGACTTCGCGCATGCTCTTCCACTCTGATAATTCTCTCAATTACCAGGAGCTAAAGGCTTGGTTTCTCTACTCTTTCCATAAAGAACCGCTAATGCCGGATAGGTCACGTCTCTCGTCATAAGGATCCACTTACAACCGCTGATCGAGTCATGTCATTATTTGCATAGCGATCGTCCCCTTCTTTGCTTTCAGCAAAAGAATCCATTTATCGCCATTTTTGCTAGTGGCTTCACCGCCTCCTTCACTTCGAATGCAAACGAATCTGGGTGCGCGCGGGCATCTTCCTCCGCCGTCTCCCTCTTCCATGTGATGGATCTCATCGTCCTCCTCTCTTTTATCTTCTTTCCCTTCCTCCCCTCTTTTGATACCCTCCCCTTGCTTCCCCTTCCCCTTTTAATCGGCGTCTTCTTCCCCTTCCCGCATCCTTTCTCCTCCTGGCAACCCCGTTCTTTCTCTCTCTTTCTTTTCCATTGCATCCTTCGAAGGGTTTCATATCGCGTCTCCCTCCTCTGTCCTCACTCAAATGCATTAAGCCTCTTTTTCTCTATTTGCTCTTTTTCTTTTATCTCCTTTTCTCTCTCTCCTCTTCCACCCCTTCTCTGATCTCACCCCATCTCTTCGTATTCATCCTTTGAAAGATTCTCTGCCCCCTCTTCTCACTACCTCCTGTTCTATCTTTCCTCTTCCCCTGCTCTCTCCATCTCTTCATACTATCTTCCTGCCTGACTCGTGCATTCAATGTCCATTGCATTCTTCTTTTATTATCTTTATGTATTTCTTTACTTCTGTTCTCTCTTTCATTCCTAGTTTTTAAAGTCTAAACTACATTCGCATTAATCACTATCTCCACCCCTTCATTTTCCAAATACCTCAAATACTTTTTTCATCTATCTAAATGAAATATGAGATTTTCAATTTTCTATCTTACCATAATAGACTATGTGATCACTTTCTTAAACATTCGTATTCACCCCTTTTCTCATATTTTCTCTTGATACTCCAAACTCGTCCGTCTCAGACCATTTACTTTTCTCCTCCTTCATTCTCTCTCGCCATTCCTATAACATCCTCTTTCTATCTCCCTCCCTCATATATTCCTCCCCTCCATCTCTCGACCTCTCTCCTCCTCCCTCCTTCCCTCCCGGTGCTGACTCATTTGGCATCAATGGATGCATCCGAAGACGATTTGGCTATGCAGCTCGCTTCCTCCCCTAGCTGCACAAACAAAGGGCTCCGCCCGAATTAGGTCAGCGAAGCGAAGTGAAAGGTTTTTTGTTTATTTTCGGCAATTATTCGTAAATGACCTAACTTTTTCGTATTGGATTTTTTTTTCGTTTTTTTTTGCATTAAGTAACATCGTTTTATCATGCATTTTATTCGTATGTAAGTCCCAATCAAAGAGCGCGAGAGTAACGTTGCTGCACTCGCCAAAATTATTGCAATAGTTTTTTTCTTATAGATGCAATCTACGGGATGGTAATGCTCTGATATTTTTATCAAATAATTTACTTATATTATATTTGTAGTCGTAAAAATTAATCAGGTGGCTGGATTGCGAGGAATTTATTCTCTACGCCAAGGGTCATCAACCTTCGTTTCAAGGGCCACATGTGGCCCTCGGTCATTTTGTGTACCCCTCAGACTATTGGAAAAATTAGGTTACTGAGTGATTACTTAAATGAGTACCTTTTACCACAGTGAAAAACTATGGTAACTTATACCAGTAACATTTTATTTAAAAACAATCATATCTTAGAACAAGTTGAATTTATCAGTTCATTTGTATAAATCCCATTTGTCCGACGGTGGGCGGACACAATACCACCTTCACATATGTGACTCACGGGAACATGGGAAGATAATGCAGATATTAGGCTTAACATTTCTTTTATATTTCCCTGGTTCGAATCCAGCTTCGAGCCTATCTTCGCCCTACAAAATACCCGGGAATATACGCAAGCTACTATTTATTAAAATATGTTAGAATCGACCATTCGTATATTTAAAATATTGTTTATTTTTATTGCTGCAAATATTTATATCCAGTCCAAAAAAGCGCCACTGATACCCAACTCAGCATGGTTTACGCGCGAGATGATTCGCCTTAACGTCGTTAATATCAAATAATGTTACTAAGAATAATAATCGCGTATAAACGAACACCCGTATAGTGAACAACTGTAAATCGGGGGATACGTGTACTATATCAGAAGCGCAGTATCTTTTTTGAAGATATGGTAATTTAAATCCACTGATAAACAATACAAAAATTCTAAGGAATCTAAGAGAATCGATTTCAGAGATGGATAGGAAATATGTAGATTTAATGATTCTTTTACTATATTGAACATCATGCAACATGAAAGTGAAATATATCAGCGATAAAAAACTGCACGTGTCATGATAGCGTAATATAAAGGTCTCTCCGTTACGTCGATATTGTGGGGAAACGGTACCACGGTACATAGACATTTTTAACTATAATTTGAAGAACAGTTACTTAATAAATTCGCGCAAAATATGAAAACATCGCGAATAAATGCATCCTAGCAGATTAGAGAGAGACAGAATAAATGGTATCCTCAAAGAATCGCGGCTACATATTTAAATGCGATATAAACCCAGCCGAGGTGACGTTTACGGCCAAGGAGTTTAATGTCTCTCCGTCTTCAGCAAGACTGCTACAAGGGTGAAATAATTCCATATATGCGACATAAATAATGTTTTCCGATGTTTAATACTCTTGAGGCACGTATTTAGCGTGGAAATTTCCCTAGACATTTATTTTTTGAATATTCAGCGCGTAAAACGCGTGCTAACCTCTCAATCATTCATACCGGTTCATCTTTCAATCTCTCATTCCTTAGGGAGCCCAGAATTGTATATTTTATTTAGTTAGCACATAGTGTTTTTAATCATTTTACTATGAGATAGGAGGAAGTCAAATATTACTCCCCTATCCATTTTAAAAGGTTTATGATTTTATGGACGTAACAGTTCCTTCTGGAGCTGTACGATTATTTTATACATGCTATAGTCAGGAGACCCTTATACAGTCTCATTGATATTTTATTTTACAAATAGAGAGAGACCCTTTTATAGTCTCTCGTAATCTGTTTTTAATTTTATCTATTTGTTTATTTATTTATTAGGTATTTAATAGAGACGTGATATAGTTATAATATGACAAGTTTTGTAGTATTTTTATTTGTGCATCGTATATGTAAAGTTACGGCGATAATAGCCCAAGAGGCTGATTCGCCAGAAAATACACACAAACACATCTTTCCATCGCCATACGTTTCCTTCTTTTTCTTTGTCTGAATGCTCTCGTTAAACCCTTTACCTTCCCATCCACCCCCCATTTCCTTCCCCTTTCCTCCCCCCTTTCCTCCCCTCCCCTTTCCTTCCCATTTCCTCCCCCATTTCCTTCTCCTTTTCTCCCTCCCTTTCCTTCCCCCTTTCCTTCCCCCTTTCCTCCTCCCCTTTCCTTCCCCACTTTCCTCTCCCCACTCGTCGTATCCGCCCCCTCCTCCACCCTGCATCTGCTTCCTGCCGTCGCCTCCTTTCTCTCGTACTCCATCAGCCTTCCCGTTCCTCCGACTTCGTTTCCTAAGCCTTCCTCCCTCTCTGACCAAACAGATCTACCCTTACTCCCTCCTTCCCTTTTGTATCCATTATATAACCGTTTTTTCTTCACCCATCCGTGATTTTCTTTCTCTATTCTAGATATTTTTTCATCCTCTCTCTCTCTCTCTCTCTCTCTTTATTCCTCAAAATCTCCCTCCCCTACATATCGATGCTCTATTTTGCATTAGATCCTATAAAACTTTTACCCTCTCATTCCCTATGCCTTAATGCGGATTGCCTGCGCGTTCTATCTCTATGTGCCTCTATAAACTATCGCGTTTTATACCTACTCTTATGTTTACCTCTCTCTTTCTATCTCTCTCCTCCGCTCCTAGGTTATCTGCACTCATCCTTTTGTCCTTAATTTTCCTCTTATACAGTTAGGTGGTTATGGCGTCAATTTCGAGCTGTTAGCGTCGAATTATGTGGTCTTTTTTACGTGAAATCTAGTCGGTTTCCATGTTCTCATGTCAGTTCAATAAGCTAAGAAAAAAATAGTCGTAGACTTTATAAATCAGACGTTTTTTGCGTAATTTCTTCTCGGTCGATTTTTATATCTTTGAAATTTCTCGACCAAAGATTTTTTCTCGATTTTTCTTGTTCCTGTTGCATTCCTTCGTATTAGCGCTATAATATAATCCCGTTAGGGTGGATTAGCATATCCCAAAATGTAATCTCCGTATTAAAGCAATAATTTCCCGAGTACAAAACTCCGGAAAAATGTCTCAATTTCTTCAGCAGGCGCATAATGGCTTTCTAATATGTATTCCTATGGCATTTATTTATTTTATAAAATATCGCTCCTGCTTCTTGTCTCTTGGGTTTTGTATTATAATCGAAACAAAAAAATGTAATTGTATAATAGATATTTGTCTACATCGGATTTTTGTCCAATCATTCTCGTCAAAAAGAGGTATTATATAGTATAAGCATAAAATTTCAAGAATTTTACGATTCGATGGTTTTTTGCACTTGATTTCGTGATAGTTCCACTGGTGAGTTTTTTCCTCTGGATGATCAAGTAGGTAATCTTACATTCAGACTTTACAGCACTCCAGTCTATCCGACGTTTTTGGAAGAATTGATCGATACATCCGTTTCAAATAAATTTTTCTGGTCGACATGTTCGACGAAACTTCCTCTTACCAATTTATTCCACATCTTGCAAGATCCGTTGCCATTATTAGAATTTGCCCATCACCTCTTTGTTCGCTCGTTAACTCACCATTGTAAAAATCGACTGTCTTCCTCTTCATCGTCTGCGAATCCACTTCCCACATTTCATAGCCTCTGGGTTGCTTACTTAAATGCGTTTATACGGCACCCTTTTCCCCTTCCGTTTCCATTTTGTTTATTTTTCATCGTATCCTGATTTCCATCCTCTCGATGGATTTCCGCTGTCTTTTTTAATGCACGAATTCACACGTCGCTTTACCTGCTTCCTTCTCATCGCTCAGCAGAGGAATGAATTCATCTTTCGCTTTAAGTTACACGAACATCACTCGAAAGCGGAAGAAAAGATTCTCTTTCGTCCGCCCACCTCATCCCTCTTTCACAGTTATCTTCCTTCTCTCTCTCTTTAGTTTTAAGATGCTTTTAACGGCACAAGTGAATTTCTTAATAGATCATAAAAATATTGCATCCACATTGATAGAACTATGCGAGAGATATTTTAAGTTTTAAAAATTAAGTAAAAACTAATTGCCTTTACGTTTTTACGACTATTTTTAGCTGCTAAAATACTGATTATCTTCATAAAAATGTAAATCATAAAATGAGGCCTAAGCGCAGGTTGTTTCATAAATATTTTAATGCGAATGTGATTGGTTATGTGAAGACAAATCTACAAATACGTCATTTTCGCCTTCATATCATTTATTTTTCTTTATATTTTACTAATTTGATTATCGTATACAATTAGTTAACAACAGTTATAGTTGCGAACGAGATCCAAATATAATGGACAATGTTCATACAAACATTAGCTTCACCTCTAAAATGCACTTCGCCTAAAAGTTTTTCAAAATGTGTCAGTACTCTCCAGATTTCCTTATGATTATTCACTACCTACTTGAGTAAATTTCTCATTGTACTAAGCATAATATACTATTAGCGTTGTATGAAAAACTTCTGAACGGTCTTAAAGTTCGAATTTATGTTAGTCTTAGTTCGACTTTCGATCAGTTACAAGTTGCGGCACTGCAGTCACCGTTCCGAACGGATATACTCGGCCTTTATGTAATCGATTCTCCGCAAATTAACTCCGACGCCATTTCAGTCCCCTTCCTTCTCTCACTCACTCGGTCGCCGTATCCTCCATCCGACGCGTGTCCGACGTCTCACGCTTCCTGCATTTCTTTCACTTCCAAACCGTCGACTCTTTACATGAAAAGGGGAAGAGATGCCTCTCGCGGGTCTCTATTTGCACCCAACTCCCGAAGTAAAGCATAAAAGGGATCACTAGGGGAGGAGGAGGCGATGGAGGAAGACAAAGGAGAAGCGAAGACATAGAAAGTATGTTAGGGGGTGGCTAGAGAGAATAAATGGGTGGAGGAGACCGGAAACGGGAAGAGGGGAGGTGAAATTACAAAGAAATGTGTAGGGAAAAGAGTTAGAGAAGTATAAAGAGGAAGAGGAGATGCGATGGTGATGAGGGGAAAGAGAAGATAGGTATTTGCCTTTATTGTGTAAGCTGGAGCAATAGGTGGGGGAGTGAAAAATATGGAAAACCTACTGAAGTACTAAAGGTAATACGATTGCGAAGTAATTACAAAATGTTCAAGCTATGTACTCGTACATATAAACATAGGATGGAAACGGGGAGGGTGAGGAGAGAAAAGGGATGAGAGGGGAGGGGAGAGTCAATGATAGATAGGGGAGGAGAGAGGGAAAATCGTAAAGGAAGAGGAGTGGAAGTGGGGATGGAGGAGAGAGAGAGAGAGAGAAAGGGAGGAGTGGACTGAGAAAACGTGATATAGGGAGAGGAGAGAGACGGGAGGAATAAGAGTGAATGTCAGAAGTAGAGGGGTAGGGGGATGTGGAGGGCGGATGACCCAGAGGGGGGGGGGCAGGCAGATGATCAGACGGTAAGACGAAAAGGTTCCGCTGCCGAAGAAGACGGCGAGTCGGATGAGTTCGTCGAACCAAAAAGATTTGCCTTCGCTCTTTAAAAAGAGTTATAAACATGGCGGCGGCATCTTCAAATGGCCATCACTTGCTAAAACGCCGTGCGGTAATAACTTCCGCGGGCTGGAGGGATGGCGGGGGTGGGAGGAGATAGGGCGGGAGAGGGAGGGAGGACTCTTAACGGGAGGAAAGGTCTTGAAAAGTTGGATGAAATCATTCTCAAAGAGGAGTGGGAAGAAAAGAAGGAAAGAGAAGAAATATTCTCCGATTGTGCTCTCTCCGTGAGTACTTGAAGGTGCTTGCGTAGGCGCGCGATTATTTTATTGCGTCTGGTCTTGAGAACGAAAAATGAGGTCGACATAAAAGTTTTTTAATGCTGAGGACGGCTTTTTTTGCGGAAGTAAATAATAAAATAGAGAGTTTGGGTTTTTGAAAGTTGGCAAAAATTTCGTTTCGAAGTGCCAGTGGAACAATGGGAATTGTTGTACTGGAGTCCTTCTTAACGGCCCTATTCACTATACTGTGTTTAAAAAAATCGTTTATATTGCAGCAATTGCCTTCGCTTATAACAGATGGAGAAAAGTGGAATTGGCTACTCTTTGGGGGAAAACTTTATTCGTCCGTAACTGATACTCGGGTTTTTATTAAGACAATTTACAGCTAATCGAAATATTTTTGTGAAATGTAAGCACACGTCGACACTTAACCGATAGTTACTAACGTATCCTTCATTCAAAAACGATTCATCGAGCTCGGGTCATGGCTTGTGTTCAATCGATTATATAAGTAATTTCTGCACTCATGATTTAATGAGGACAGGAGTTATCGCGTGTTAAACAATGGGTTTGCGTATGCGAAGCATCTTTCACTACGGAATACTTAGAACGTTTTGGAGAGCATTCTTATAAGCCTATATGATTTCCAAGAGAAAGAAAGAAAATTCTAAACATGACCACGCATGTAAGTTTAGTTTCTCGATTGAAAACATAGTTTCTTGATATCGTATGCGGCTGAAGCATCCGCCCGGAAAGCGAAAGACCATGGTTCGATTCTCTCTAGGAAATTATATTCGGGTATATTCTCCCGCGAATATAAACCAAACTTTTCATCCTGTTTAGCCTACGTTACCTATTACCTAATTTAATTTTCTCTTTATCTTTCTAGAATATAAGGTAATTTCTTAAACTTATCTACAGAATAAATATAGCAAAATAACATAAACAATTTAAAAACTCCACTTATTTATGCACTTCCACATAGTGAAGAATTTCTTTGTGGACATAAAGTGATGAGAGAATCGGATCGTATATGTACTGTATGCCGCCCATGTTAAAAAAGAGCGTTTTCGACACGGCTGCAGTTTTTTTGCATTTTTTCGAAAGAATTCTCTCGTTTTCGGGCCGCTTGTTTGCCGAAGGACTCGCAGGGTTCTATTTTCAAGTAGTTTCGACAGACGTGCAACAGGTTTTGCAAGGAGCAATTCAACTGGAGTAAATAGCGCGCCCGACGGAATGAAAAGACCGAGGCACCTGCGCTTTTTCGGAGCGTTTCTCAATTCGTACTTCGAGAGCAACCGCTATGGAATTCCTTTGAAGAGTCGGACGCGTGAGAAATTCGGTAATAACCGTTCTGCAGCGTTCTTGGAGCATCTCTTATGCGCATGTCGGTCAAGAGAGAATGGTACGAAGAAATCTTGAGATATAAGGGGTCAGGAAAGTGTCAATCTCAAGCGTTGTTGCTTTTGTGAAAAAGACAGAGGGGAAAATTCGAGGAAGACCAGATTTGGCACAAACGTGAAAGTTGCACCAGTATTTGAGAATGATTACCAACATCGGAGAAACGGAGATGTTTGTTTTGAAAAGACGTTATAGTAAAAAATAGGTAACTCAATAGCGTTTGATCGAGTTCGCCTTAGGGCTGAAAGTAAATTGACGCAATCGGATTGTCCAAAAGTAATAAAACGGTTAGGAAAACTAGATGGATATTTCTCCTTAAAATTAGCCGTCATCAACGGTAATTCATCTATTGCAATTATAAACTACTAATGGAGTAATTACATATTTCTGTATCATCTTCGGGTGATCCTGAAAGAAACCTATTCCAGGATGAGTTTATCCCTTCCATCTTTTCTCGCCTCTCGATCTGTTTCGGAATGTTCTTATTCGTATAAGGCCGTTGATTTCTTGAACCGTGTTCTGTTTGACCCCTCTCCTCTCATCCCCTCCACACACTCACCCCCACTGAATCCTCCAAGTCCATTCGCTTGCTGTCCGAAGCGCAAACCACTTTGATAGCGCTTGAACGCGCATTCTCACACTCTCGGTGTGTGTGTGTGCGCGCACGAGTTAACTCGAGACACGTTGCCGACCCTTTCGGAGGAAGTGTTGGTCACGCCAGAGAAACAGCTCTCGGACTTTGTAACGGAGGAGGAAAGTGGTGCTCGGCGGTCAGGACGTGACCTTAGGCCCACTGACCTCTTCACACCGCCATAACCACCCCCGCCTTTGAGGGGCATTCCTTCTGCTCTTCACTCCCACGCTACCTTTCTATTCCCTTTCTATTCATATCCTATTCTCTCTCTTCCCTCGTGCTTATTCAGTTTTAATTTCTTCTCTCTCTCTCTCTCTCCATTCTTTCTCTTTTTTCTCTTTATCTCGTACTACCTTCTCTTCTCACCCTCAACAACACTCAACTGATTCTTTGGTGACGTCTTCTACGTTCCTTTTTTTGCTCTCCCTCCAGATCTGGTCTACCGTCCGACTAGGTCTTTCTTCTAATTCGAATGAAAAAATCCTTAGTATGAAGTTTTAATTAAATCTTAAACATTTAATGAATTATAATACTGAATATTTATATTATAGTTCGTTTGCAATACTTAAAAAGTTTGTAAAGCTGCCTGAAAACGCTATGAATTTTGTCGAAGATTATATTAAAAAACGGGTGTAATAAACAATATGAATAATAGAATACTTTTATCAACATTTTAATGTTATATGCTTACAAATTGAACTATTCACTTTTTAAATTGGCTAAAATCAGTACCTTTTATTCACTATTATTGTACTGGTTTCATATTCTACAACTAATTTGAAGATAGCGATTTAGAAATAGAATGGAAATACTCAACATTAATATAAAAATTACTTAAGAATGGTATGTATTCTGATCTAAAAGAGTAACTTCAATAAGTCCATACGGTGTTAGAAATACTAAAATACATTTGTTGCAAAAAACGTTTTGAATTGATTCGTATCCTATAGAATTCCTTATTAGAGGAAATTTTTTATATTCTGTAGTAACGTTTCTCTAAAATTGACACTTGTCAGCTATTCGAGTAGATGTGCTATAAATGGGTTAATAATAGTAGCTCAGTAATATTACTTCATATGGGTAATATGAGGTTCTCGGCATATTTAATTAATAAAATGCCATAGAAAGGAAAAACGATTTGGCTATATTTTTATATAAATAACTTAAGAAATGTGCGGACCGTGGTAATATCGCCAACGCATCAAAATTTCTGTTGAACGATTCTAGAATTTTTCCTTACATTTTGTGATTTCAAAAAACAATTGATAGGTATATATCAAGATAACAACTCACAAGAAAAAAAGTATCGTATTATTAACTACTTAATTTCGCTAGCCAAAATTTTTAAAATTTGTTCAACTTGACAAAAGTATCGATCAAATTTTAAAAATTTGTTTAGATTCTGTTTTAAAAAATAAAAGAATGGAATAATTGTAAGCCGATAAAAATATTAAAAATACAATGCTCCTTTTCGCTTAATTTATTGGGAAGTGAGCTACCTGCGCGTCATTTTTTTTGCCCGCTATAACCTAAATCATCACCTCTCTTCTTACGCCATATTTTTATAATTTTTTTCGAGAAGAAAATCTTTCTAGATCGTACGTCGTCAACCAATTATCCTTCTCCGCTGGCAACCACCAGGGAGTAGCCTTCCACCGCTCGTACAGGCGCTTGTGTTCCTTTCACCACGGTTCAAGCACGGCATCATTTCTCAGCTTCCCAAATTCTGACTCCTCCCACTCCTCGTCCTACCCCAGAACTACTACTCCTCCTCCCCCTCATCCTCCTCCCACCGCTTTCCCGAAACCTCGGAAAATAACTCCACAATCTCTTTCCCACCCACGAGTCTCCTACAAACCCCTCCCCTTCCCCTCCAGGTAATAGTAATTCTCCTTACGGGTCACGTACGAAATTCATTCGCCAGCGATATTAATACCCCTAATTTAATAACGCATGAAATAATGGAGAGGCTATTAATTTCAATGAGTGGGTCTTTCTAATCTACGGCAATCTCTTTTTTTCCATCGTCTTCACCCACGCATCTCCATTGCCTTTCTATACGAAAATCTTTTCTGCGAAATAATTAGTCGCCGCTTTATTCCGAGTTACCGTTTACTTGATGATACTCTTGCCTTTCTGGTTCGGGTGCTGATTAAGGCATGACTACATGTACGAAGCGCAACCGATTCCCTATCATGGAAGCCGTTTTCTTCAATTCTGTTTGAGATGTTATGAAGAAAATTTGAGACCAACTCTGGAGATTTTCAGGAGGAATATTTTTGCATAGGCTTGAGGTTTTCCTGGCTCCTTGACGCGTTTAAGGTTTTCAGAAAATTATCTACTTTTCCGACCCGAAACAAAATTCATTACGCGACGGTCTGGATGGTTCCCTAGGGAGAATATTTTGTTTATTATATTGTCATGGAGTTTAATCGTAACCGCAACCCTTAGGTGTAACATAAGATTTGTCTGTATTTCAGATGGTAATTTTCTCCAGCTCCATGAGCAAGCACAAGCCACAGGAAATAATATGATATTTAAAAGATGGAGGCATTAACTATCACTTTCAGTGAGGATGAAAAAAGACAACAATCCTACAGATGAGAACGATTAATTAGTGACGAGATGACAAATTGATGCAGCTTCCTAGTGATAATAAGTTGGAATTATTACTACTCCATCACTTATAAGTATTAACATGTTAAGAAGAAATGTTAATGTATAATAATATTAAATTAAAGTAATGTAATGTTAAAGGAATATGAAGTAAATTAATATGACTATACGAAAAATAGCACTTTTCCTGATATTTCATAGTATATTATATTAAATCTACGACATAAGTAGTTCCTATTTGTGAAAAATTACAGTCATACTGTCATCGTTACATCAATAGGATATTGTAGTCACTTTCTTGCTGTGTATAAACAGTAAACATCTTGTGTTTTTTCTCTAGGCAGAACCGTTCCTCTTACATGAATTTCACCTCAGTCGTTTCGCATTACGTGACCAATAGCAAGAATCATTTTAGCATAAGAATGCGAAAGGAAATATTTGATCGTCTCCCTCAGTTGGATTCGAGATATTCCGGCATATAACTTTAGATAGCACGACTATGGCTACCACTTCTCACCAACAATCCGTTCGACTTTATCACTTGTCACGCTCCATGGCAACCGCCTTCTCATTTCCGTCTCCCGATCATTACTTAACCCACACTCACCATCCCGTTCCCATTCATGCCCCTCCCATCCTCCTCTCCTTCCCATTCCATTTCTTCCCGTCCCGAATTCGTCGAAACCTTGCCTCCCACGCAAACCCAGTCCCCATCCACGCCATCGTCGTGCTTGACCCTTAATCTCAAAAGCCTTCTAAATTCCATCGCCTCCGGGGTCGTGAGATCCTGCCACCCACCAACCCCCTCCGAATAAACCACCCACAACTTTTTTCCAGCGATATAACCCTCTCTCAAAAAAAATGGTATTCAATTTCGGATGAAGTCGTGGCCGGCCACGAACCTGGCCCGTCTCTTTCCATCTCTACATCCATCTCTCTCCTCGTCTTTCTCATTCTCCCAAAAATCTAACTCCCACGCTTCCTCTATCGTATCCTTGCCACTCTTTCTCTCCCCCTCTCTCCGGATATCTTAACTCCCACGCACGAACCCACGCTAATCGCTCTCGCCCCTCTCAACACCCTTAACAACCCCCCACACTCCTCCACTCACCTCCCCATCCCTAACCAAAAGATACAGCCCTCCCCCTCCACAACCTCTCATTCCCGTTCCGAATCTTCCCGCTCTCTTTATACCCACATCCACCGACAACACACGATTTCCTCCGGCTCTTGAAAAAAAATCCTTCCTTTTCATCACAACGTCATTTTAAAGTTGGATTTCTAACCCAGCCTCCCTCTCTTTCACTCGCTCTCTCCCTCTCCACATCTTTCTCGTTTAACCTCTTTCCCTCTCGTCTCTCGTTCGGGAAAAAATACCAGACAAACTCTCGGAGGAATCATCTTTCAAGCACTAGGCCGAATTATCTCTCATTTGTGCTCTGGCGTTCGCTTTATGTAATGGTCTCGGGAGGGGGGAGGTGGGGGTGAGGGGGGGGGGGATTGGCGCCGTTGATTTGGTTCAGAGATTGTGTCCGCGGATGATGTTTTTCGAGGGAATTGCGAGCTAAGTGCGATGGAAAGGATGAAGAGTGCCTTAATAACTCACTTAGCGCAGGTGTTTCCTTTATCCTTTAAGTTTTGTTATCGCCATCAACCAGTTAAATTTCGAAACGAAAACGCTTAAAAATCGGATATATGAATGTGTTATCGTTGAAAATATTGCAGCGAAAATTACTAATAATTATTGAAGATGCGTAATTTTGAGTGCATTTAGAAAAAGAAAAATAAATAGCAGTTACAATTTCGTTGCAATTTACCTCCAAAATATTGTTTTAAAAATCAAATTAACTTTTTCATGTGATATTTTTATCAGGCGAAAGCGTAGAATAGTGAAATCTGCATGTAATTTATTATAGAATGTATAAATCTATTGGTAATTATAAAAAAGAGAAACTTATAGGGCAAGGCTCGAGTATTTAAATGTCCTCTAAATTATTATTGGTGTTATATATTTATTTCAACGGAAATTATATTTTTTTGGATAGCGGTAAGATATGTAGGACAACGGCTCCCAAACTGGGGTTCCCGAAAAGTTTTTAGGGTATTGCGAAGACGGGTTATTTGTACATTTTTTAATTTTGTATGGTTATATTTAGAATAAAATCAATTTTGTCGCAAATAAAAGATATAGAGAGATAGAGGCAGCGATTCAGCTAAAACCTGTCTTCGGACAGCAGCATGGTGATGATGATGACAGGGGTGCACAAAATACGGTCCGCTGGGCCAAATTTGGCTCGCTGACACATTTTGTGTGGCTCGGCAGAGTTTAACTAAGCTGGTACTTTCCTTTTCCGTAAAAAATACAAGTAAAATTTGTTATGGATATTTATCGCATGTGTGAACAAACATTCTCTCTTATGAAATTCAACAAAGCTCCATTACTTTCAGCACTGACAGATCAGAGTTTGGCATTCTAAGAACAACTACTACCAGCATACTTCGGATATGTGGAATGGCGGGAGAACATTGAGTAAGTAAATTACATTTGTTTGTCACCTCATTTTTTCGCGTAAAAATTTCATATAAAAGTTGTTACGGAAATTACTGAATCTACAGTAGTTTACTTAAATTTTTTATGTACAAAACTTTCATAGCGTGGCCCGACTACATCTAATCAAGTGTTAACTTTTGATTTGTGCACCTCTGTTCTATATCAAAAATTGAAAGTGCTGGAAATATATTGAAAAAGATCAGTGGTTGCTGTAATTACCAAACTAACACTTATTTCAGATTATTTGATTCTTATATTGTTTTTACGATTTTACCTTATTTTATTTGAAAATGTAATTTCTTTACTATCCTTCACTATATATCGCCATAAAGGATATCCTCGGGAAACAGCCGTTTGCTTGCCACTTTTAAGCTCGTAAAACAGACGAAAAGGGAATTTATGGGTAACAGAATAAACAAGACAATGGTATTCTCTGTGGCACGAATCTGACAAGCGACTTTACGAAGCTTTTCCAGAAAGGCCAAATTTTCAATCTCCCAATGTAATCATCAACCAAAATGTGTGATAAATTGGGACCCTCCATACTTTTTCCTCGCATCTTGTAATTTGGTATGCCTACTAAGCTTCGCTTCGGCCAAAGGGAACCCCCAGCCAATTAAGTGTTTGATTTGTGATATGAAATCTAATTGAGCGAAAGTACACTGTATTCTTATGGCTTGTGTGAAAGGCTAGAAGGATATATCGATTCCTTAACCAATTTTTGAACGTCTTGTTTATTGTCTTGTTTATTAAGCCATCTCCATGGAAATTTATGTCGTTGCTAGCTTCTTAATTACATCACAAGCGAAAATTTACAAGGACAAAAAATACTACATTATATTAAATAGGCATTATAGCCGTATAAGTTTAAGCTCTGATCTAGCAACTCGTTTGCCTTTCCGTGTAAAATACATTAAATATATTGTAGTATTAAGTTTCACGAAAACATTATTCTTATATAATTTATAAATTACGTAGTTCTATGGAAATATCATTTAGTTTATACATCTTATTGAAAAAACATAGATAAACAAGACCCACGTAAAATTTCTGCGAAAATGTGATTGATTTACATCTGTTAGAATCAAATTTTAAAGTAAGGAATCTTTTTCCGAACAGATATAATTTATGATTATAAAGTTGAATAGATTTTATATACGTGTAAGTGATAGAAATATTATTTAAATTTCGTGCGACTACATTTTGACTGATAAGTATTGTTTTCGTTACTTAAATAATCTGGAAAATTTTATTCCATGTGATATACTTCTTATTTTAGTACCATTACTGTTCCAAAACTTGCTGAGTTATAGTGCATGGCTCTAAATATGTTGATTTATCAATGAAAGAAAATACAAAAAAGGTTTAAAAAAACATTTCTACGATATGAACAGAGATTGAGTAAAAAACTTAGGAAAATTGGGATGAGTAAATAAAGATGACTATGCGTATGATAAAACAAAATTTACAGCTGTAAACGTAAAATACTAAAGCTTATGTGCGATAAAAATACAAGAGAGAATGTCTTAAGGAGGTAGAAACGGAAACTCGAAAGATCGAAAGAGAGAGGGAAAAACAACGTGACGTAGAAAAAGGATGAAGTAGGATGGGAGAAGTATAAAAAAGAAGGGTTTAAAGTGGACGAGGAGAAAGGTGGAGTTTTTTATGGTAGTTAGGGCGGGCGAGGGAAACGAGAAGATGCGAAAGGTTACGGGGAGGCCAAGGAAAAGGAGAGGAGAGAAAGAGAGAGAAACTTCAGGCGTAAGAGCGGAATAAGATGAGAGTTGATTACACGAAGTCGGCGAATTAGCGCGGGTAAACGGAGAGAAAGGGAGAGGAGACAGGAAGGAAGTGAAAGGTGGAGAGAGAGAGAGAAGATGGTGGATGAAATCGGAAGGATGAACAGAAGAGCTGATCCTCGGAGATGGCATAGGAGAGTGGGTAAGAAATGAATATGGGGTGAGGATTGGGAATGAAGATGATGCAAAAGGGGAAATTAGGGAAATAAATCTCTCGAAAAGGAAAGGAAAACAGAGAAAATGAAAGTAAAATCTCGTAGATCGGTGGTTCCCAGCATAATTAGGCACACGGAACTCTTCCAAATATTAACAATTTCACGGCACTTCCCTCGACATAAGCGTAATTTTTTCACGATAAAGGAATAGACGCTTTTATATAGTAAGTAATACTACAGCAAGGGTAGGAAAACTTTTTACGAGGCGGGAATTAGCAGTTGCGAGTTCTAAGGCAATAGAGTTGAAATCGGAAGTTAATTATGTGAGGTACCTACCCTAGTTAAGAAAAGCAATGGTAATTTTTTTCGAGTCATAACTTCACTATAAACGATTCTCTGACTGTAACTTTGAAAAACCAGTAATTATCTGTATTAAATTTTACGGTTTGCTTTCATAATGGATTTTCAAGCCGCATAAAAAAACTCTTGCGGGCCTTAATTAGCCCACGCCTGTACTGCAGCGTCAGCGATTTAGTAGAGAAAATATGTTACTCTAAACAATCTTCTCATATTTAAATCTAAC
Organism: Tanypteryx hageni; assembly: GCA_028673005.1. NCBI lineage: Eukaryota > Metazoa > Arthropoda > Insecta > Odonata > Petaluridae > Tanypteryx > Tanypteryx hageni. Next base: position 72,689,116 of record CM054113.1, read on the forward strand.
GATTTAGCTGCCTGACAGTTTTCTCGGCGCAACCAAAGATCGCTTGCGACATACCTAATTGTCGCAGACCCCTGGTTTAGAAGCTTTATATCAACGAGTATAACGATAGAGCGAGAAAAGAAAATTGACCGGAGAACGGAAGTAATGGAAGACCAAAAACTGAATACAATATTAAGAAAGGACGAAGGGTGAAAGGGAGATGCAAGGAGTGGAGAGGAAAGAGAGAGAATGAAGTAGTGGTAAATGTAGGGAGAAATAGCTGGAGAGAGAGAGAGAGAGACCTCCGAAGAGAGGCTGAGGAAGAGAGAGTAGCGGAGTGTATAGAGGTTGCTTCTTTCAGATAGAGCCGTTCTTCACCCCACTCCTCTATACCTCCGATTAGCTCCCCCCGTGTGACCTCTGCACCTCTCGATCGCTATCTGACTCCCCATACCTCTTACCCCCTCTCCCTTTAGTCCTCCTCCGCAGGTGCGCCTCTCTCCCACTCCACCTCCACCTCTCTCGTTATTACGGTTCCCTTTCTCCTTCCCTTCCTTCCTCTTTCCCGTCTTACTCCTCCGAAGAAACCCAACGAAAGCTTCTCTCCCACGCCTGCTACTAACGGACGGATGAAAGTCGACTCCCTCGCTTTGCAAACCTTTTAACTAAAACCCCTTCTTTAGGAATTATGACTTAACTCCCTTCTCCTACATTATTCTCACTGTCGCATTCCATGTCGCTCAAACGGTAATTTTTCGCTCTCCCCGTATTTAAAACATAACTGTTCATTCTCTTCAATTAACAGAGCATTTTTTCATAAGAACGAGCGTCCGCGCGTATACATGAACATAAATAACAATTGTTAAATTTTGGTCAAAATCGCGAAGCAGATGTAGTGTACATCAGTGCGGCCAATGCAGGTCTGCCACCATACAAGGAATAAAAATAATTATTTTTACACGAATCTGTGTTGAACTGTCCACATTAATTTTAACCAAATTTAATACTTATAATACACACTTATATACAAAACCATATTAGCATATTTAAACCGAATCAGCGAAGCAGGGTGCCACAATTACAAATTATACTCTTTCAGTAATTAGATTAGGAAGGATTTGGCTGAACGGATTTCAATTAAATTGTGTATATAAGATTTGTACAACATATCATAATGAAATCAAGAACGTTTAAAGCGGAGCTAAGAAGCAGGGCTACCGCGATAAAAAGTTAAATAATATTTCTTTACACGTATTTTTAGAGAACTGAACTAATGGATTTTAACCAATTATAGTATATTTAATCTTCATATAAGTAAATAACCAATATATTATATTTTAACCGGGTCGACTAAACAGGGCTACCACAATATCAATGTTAGAATTTTTCTGTAACTATGAATTTGAAAGGTATTGGCTGAACAGATTTTAAAGAAATTTCGTGTAGGGCGGGTATATAATGGGAAAACGATATGAAAATGTTTAGAACGGATAAAAAAATCAGGGCTAGCACAATATAAGAAAAAATAATTAGTATACGATTATACTGCGACGAATTTGACGAAAAGCACTTCTGTGTCACGGGAAACCTGTGTACACCCCTACTTGTTATATATTAAAATTGCATTGAAAGGAACGTAGGCAGATTAGTTCTATCCAGAACTACTTGTTTATATTTTATTAAGGTATATAGTTCAAGAATAAGCAATTTAAAAAATATACTTGCCTCAGGTTTCTCCAATAGCCACAACAAGTTTCAAAAACCATATGCGCATTTCAGCTACAATTTCGAATCTATTTCCGGTTAATTACCATTGAAGACGGCTGCTTTGTAGTCGAAATTCGCGTGTGGTTTTTAAACTTGTTGCGGCTATTGGAGAAACCTGAGGCAAGTATATTTTTTTAATTGCTTGTTCTTGAATTTTTTCAGCCATAAGCTGAGATCGATAGTTTTCTGTTGAATTAAGGTAAAATAATATTAATAATATTAACTAGAAAAGAATCATTCATTTTTATGATTCAAAAACGTTTTGTTGGACTAATTAGGTATCTCCAATAGACATGAAAATATTCGAAAAAACAAATGAGCATAAGGGTACGAAGCAGCTGTCATCAATCATTTCATTGATAGTATAATAGTTTTTAAACAACTTAGGGAAGTGTACAGTGTATCACAAATAGCCGCGTTCCGTGCGATGAGTATTTGAAACTAAACTATATATGTAGTTTGAACGAACCCAAGCATAAATCAGCGAAACACTACGACTGATCATGTCTTTGTCTACTAAAAATTTACGTAGTTTTAAAAGATCTTGTTTATATGGATTGCAACGAAAATTATTTTTGTGGACAACTATAAAAAACGCAAGAAATTTTCAGTTCTAAGTTCAAAGTGAATTACGACTTTCTTGTTTGATTTTCTTAAACGGCCACATCTTTGATAACCATATGTAAGACTAGAAATATGCCATTTTGTTAGTGCTACAAATTTTATCTTAAGATTTTTTGGTATGACCATTGTTTTACAAGATATGACGGAAAGGTATTTTTTTCTTTTCAGTCAAGTCTCATCCTTGTTTGGTTTATGCGAATCATTTAATATCATTTTCTTATTGCCTTTGCCCAGAGATCCTTTAAACAAATTTCCAAAATGAAAATCCCTTCGGTAGAAGCCAGGATCGAATATGAGTAAGGATGAACGGACAGACCGAAGCTATTAGGGCTTCACGCTGGAGCGGAACGTGCCTAAGTGAGCGAGTGAGGGACTCTTAATACAGACACTTATAAATTCTATGCCAATCAATCTGTAAAAAATATTATAGTCTGTAAATGATTGGAGCATACAAACATCCGTGCGTCTGATTCTAAAAAGCAATGAATTTGCATTCATTTAATTTAAAATAACTATGTGGAGTACCGTTTGAATCATCTTGTATCTTATGAATTTTATTGTTGCGTAGCATTAAAATTGTCGTTCTCGTCGAATTTTGTGTGGAAACACTACTTTCCAAAACTGTCATTTTGTTGCGGTTCTATTTTTTGTTGTGCAGTCTAGCGTAGTGTATTGGTTTTCCCAACCTCTTATAGCTATTGGAGTTACCTTATTTTATCAACTGTATATTTGTGGTGCGTAGTTTTTTCGCAGGAGTTGTTTTCATAGCTTCGAATTTCGAGACGAATAAAATCTTTGCCCTTGGTAGAGAATTACATAACATATCTACCTCCTCCCGATGCCAAGAGTTTATTAATCCTGTCGTGTGCGTCATAATTTTCAACAGGCCAAATTGAAAAAAAAGAAACAAACGCGCCCCATCCGTTACGGCTGCAAATTGCCTTACTTTTACTCAAATTCTAGCGAGGAGACATGCGAATAAGCGAGCACTTTACGGTAGATATTATAATTCTACTCCTTCCATACATTTCGTCTGTCACTCGCTAGCTCGCAGTATCTGGGATTCGAGTGTCCGGGTTGACACGCTCTGCAGACGCGCGGCAATTCCATTTTCCCTCCTGGTTATCCGAACTGGTTGGTCGTCGAGAAATATGCGAGTTAACTTTTCTGCCTAGATCTCGGTAACCAATACTTCTAAAAGTCGTAAAGTTTTGTGCCGACTTCCTCGGCGTTAATTTACTCTCAGCTGATATAAATTCCTCCTCTCGGCGCTCGAGACATTGCACTTCCTCTGGGACAACACGGAGGAAGGAATCGCCCATGAATAACCTCAAAGAACGACCTAACGGGATGGGCATAAATATCCCATCGCGGTTATTTTCCTTTGCACCTTCCGAGCATTTGCCCTATCTTACGGAGGTGGGAGGGCGTTTAAGATGGACATCGAATTGTAATATCTCTTTATTTTTACGCCTCGTTTAAAGCAATCTTGTAAAAATTTGAACGTTTAAAAATCACATATTGACTATATCTGTGGTACATGTTGGTAGAATTTGGTTGGAAGAGAATAATGCTACGTTTGTGCTATAAATGCATACCGGTCATATTTGCAGGAAAATGTTTTCCGTGTTGTTATAAAAAATATATTAATAATAATGAATTCCAAGTTAGAGAAATACTAAAGGAATTTAAAGAAATTTGCGTGCAAGTTTTAACAACTTAAAAATTGTTTCTCAATCTTCTACAGAAACTCTGGAATTTCGACCAATAAGCTCGTCGAAATATTTCACGGAACGTCGATTTCTAGATAAATTTTATTCTATAACGTTAAATGTAATAATTTCAAAAAAATTATGAAAGAAAAGTATCAAGCCGGCTGTTTATTGTAACAGGGGAAAGAAAGCATTGTGCAATGTAAATTGAAAAGAAACTTCCCCAGCTGTACAATGGAAGGACACGACAAATTTACACAAGCTTTTTAAAATTTTTATCTGGATTTTAGAAGGTTCTATGCACTTTTATTGTGTACTCAAGTCTATTCAGCATATCTCTCGCCTTAATATGTTTGAAGAAACTACCGACTTCTAGAGTTTGAAACCATGATTTTAACATGATTCTCTGTCGTTGCTCTTTGGGCCATAGCAGAGCTAGGATTCATTATGTAATTTCCATAAAACGTATAGCAAAAATTGTCAGCGAGGAGGTAAATATTGTGTTATGCAACGACTCGAACCAGCTTCGATGCCTTTATCATCGAGACAGTGATAATTATATGCATGAATATAATCTGAGGTAAACATTTTCACATATTGATGGGAAAATATAATAGTTGACGTCGGGGCTTGATCGTGGTTGCAAGATCTTCCAAGCAACATTTATTAGTAAATCTCATGTAAAATATAGCACGATACTGGCACAAATAATTATTTCTGCTGAAACTATAAATGACGTTTAACTGGCATAGAGCAGCAACTATGGCGATGCTTAAATGTAGAAAGTTAATGTTTACCGTAAATCGATTCTCAGCGAAGTAATATTTTTAACAGTGAAAATGTTAAATTGAAATTGCATTGTTTTTAAATTTTTCTTACACATCTCATAAGATGACTTTTGTTTGGATATTGAACGAATATATTGGATGGTATGTACAAAGGCATTTTCCCTTTACCCTTTCCCAGTTGTCATGATCACCGTGCATGCCCGTACAAAAAGTGTTACCATTCGCACTTTTGCGTCCTCAGACTCAAACTGTACGATAACTTTTGGCCTTGTAAAAATCTCATTTAACACTTCCGCCGCCCCCCCCCCCTCGCTTCCCATGTTTCAAAAACGCCCACTCTGCATATACCCCAGTCTCTCCTGCCCCGCACCCTCGCGCGCATTACTCTGTCCGACATAAACGCGCTCATTCTCCCTTCTGTACCAATGCATCCATCAGCACTTCATCATTTTCCCGAACGTTCCTTTGAAGACACTTCCTACACTCGAATTCTTTCCGTCCCTGTCCAAGTCTTTGTTTCTCTCCCTTCCCGTCTTCTGATTCCCTAACCCTCTCCGGAGAGAGAGAGAGAGGGAGCATCACAATTTCATCGTCGCCACAAACTAAACCTTTTCCCCTCTCTCGTTAAAAAGAGGAAAATCTCCTATCTTTCCCTTAATCTTTTTCCTCCCACTTGCACCTGCTGGTTTTCGATTCTTTCTCGAATCCACATCTCGTTCATGAATTTATTTTTTCCTTTGTTCACTCCCCGCGTACCTATAGACCTGGTCCAACGTCGAGTATGGAGGAGAAAAAAGGAAGGAATTGGTGGGTGGGTGGCATGATCTCTCCTTGTTTTATATCATAATTATTCTTTCTTTGTACTTAACCTCATGTCGAGAAGTTTTCTTTCTCCGAGGCAGCATACCGTAGGGAATTATTTCTCTCTCATTGTAACTGTTGGCTTATTTTCTATAGAAGGCGACTTGACCCATTCTAATCTCTTTTCTCGAATAAATAGCTATCAAAGTTATCCTGGCAACGGACTTCGTTTATTTAGCAACGCTTTTATATTCGCACAATTGGGTGCGAAGGGAGGAACGGAGATATCCGGGAACGAATTCGTTGCAAGCGTAAAGAAATATTTCAGCCCCCTTTACTCGCGTGCTAAGTATCTTATCCTCGTATACATTTCTTTGCGACGGTATATACTCGTGTAGTAATTTTTTACGTTGAATGGTAGTTGATATTATGCATTATTACCTTGAAAAGTGGCTGTGCAATTATATTCTTAAATCTCAAAATATAAGTGGCAAACAATCCATCCATATGCTTGTGTGCGGACTTGTTTTCTATTTCATTGCTAACAGAATCTTTATTAACTTGAGAAATAGTCTTATAAATATTGATTAAAATTTGCACAGCATTTTGATGAGATAATTTGGTGTCAACTGGATGATTTGATGTATTAATTCATAAGTTTATTGAAATTTTTAGAAAATTTACATTATTTTTGGGTAGAAATTATAAGATAAGAATACGAAATATCTCAAGTTAGACGCGTCATTGTTACAGACCAAGGTTTCTAAGCTCAATGTAGATTTTTAATGTTACCACAAGATTCCCGATCTCCGACACACAAGGAGTAGTCAGTAATCCCAGAGTTACGTTTATCCATTATATAACTGACAATTTCTTTAAATCATGTTTTTCAATAATTTATCATGTATTTAAAACCAAAATTAATAAGCTAAATATTCCGAATATGTTTATGTATGATACGTTAGGCAGAGTTATACATGGAACAAAGCATAACTACGGACCATCATCATTCATATACGATATCTGAGGCTTGGGCCATGTTGGTTTCTAGAGAATAAAACTTTTGGATAGTCGACTCTGTCCCAACTTCATCATAGTCGCTTATAGCTTTCGGCTTTAATAACTTTCATTCACTAACACGCACCATGAACAGCAAGCTCGTGGTCCAGAGACGAGAATCTCTGTGTCAACAAATTGCACGTTTTAGTAGATTTAGATATTTCTTAGCTTTACAAATTCAATTTAAACTGTTGGTAAAGTTCTTTATCCGCGTACATATCGGATGGGATAGCCTATTCGTTCAAGTGGATGGTTCTCGGGTTGCTTTCCTACAGTTAAACCGCGAGTGTTAAGCTGTCGCGCATTCAAAAGGGAATACCTCGGCGAGGGAGTAGTAGCGCGTTGACATGGGACGAGGATCTCGCGGTTAATTCTGCGGATCAGTCGCCATGGTAACGCCGCGCTAATGGACTCTCTCTCCGTAGACTCTCACCAACCTCGGTATACATCCTCTCTGAAGTTCAGTCGGTGAACTAAGGGTCGAAAGGTAGGAGAAGGGACGAGGGAGGGGTTGGAGGGAGTTCGGTCGGGGGAGAGGAAGGTGCGGGTGGGAAAGAGGAAATTGGATTAGTGCGTGGCTGTTGCGATCTGCGTGAGACGGGGGTGGAGCGGGGAGATGTTTCACACGAAGAGTGGAAGAAGGTTCGAGGTTCGATTCTCGCGTCTGGCCATTTGGGATGTGGTCTCGCTAAAGTGAAGGAGATGTGTCCCGGCTGTGATATGGTTGGAGAGAGAGGCAAGTGGCGAACGGAGAAGAAAGGGAAAGCGAAGAGAGAAAGAGAAAGGCGAAGGGGGTGTGCGAGGACAAAAGGAAATTGATTAAGAAAAGGGAAGGATGCAAATCCGGGCGAGAGGAGGGAAAGTTAGGGAGAGGAAGTACGAGGATAGGAGGTTGTGGAATGAAATTGATTCCATTTCCGAGTACAAATAGAAAACTTAAAGAAACAAAATCTTTTACTATTTGATAAGTAACGATTTTCTGGACGAAATCCATCCTCGAAAAACTCTTTTATTTATTGAATTCATGCATTTGCCTAGTTGAGCTGTTTATTTTTTAACCATTACATAAGATTGCCATAATGCGATGAAAAGTTTCTGCCGCAGAACAAATAAAATTAACAAAAATACGAGAGTATAGTATGCGAGTCCTGCGAAGGAGTAAAAAATGTATTTTCTCTTAAATACCGAGTTGGGTTGCAGATATCTGGAAATCCAGTATGTTTTTAATTTTTTCATTACTTTTCAAAAATCTTTCCTAAAGTTTACTGATACCGAGTGGTCTACAAAGGAAATACATTAAAAATCATTCCTAAACTTAAACTTTGACCCAGGGCTTTAATATGGAAATATTTCACCTACTAATTTTTCAGAAATGATCGTAATTCGACCGAAATGCAGAGGGGGATAGGGGGAAGTTAAATCAAGAGGTAGGTTAACTTTATATACTTACGACCTAGGCGGTAAATCTCAGATTCTTCTAAACAATCTCCGTTAATAGTTTCCGAAACTGACAATGAGACAGATTCATAGGTAATGACTTCCTCGATGAAAAATAAAAACCTCGCCACCCAAGTTGCACAATTAATAAATTTCGCCCCTATTTCAAGTCGAAATCTCGCCATTCTACCTATCATCCTCGTTCCACGCTTTCTCTCCTCATCCTCTTGACTCCGACACTCTTATAACCTCTTAGAGCTAAAAAATTAAATAACGCCCTCCCCTTCTCTCTCTCGGCACCTAGCATACCGTCATGTCCTCAAGACGCCCACCTCTTTTCCCAAACTTAGCTCTCGCTTCCTCTTTGCCACTCAAAATACGCTTTTACTCCACATATCTTTCCGCATATTTTTCCGCATAGCTTCTCGAGCTCTCCGCATACTGCATATAACAAACGCACTTATCCGGATTTTTACTACCGCCCCCCACCTCGCCTTAGTCCCTCCCCCCGTCCCGTCGCTTAGCCAAGGGATAAACGGCGCCGGTTGTCAAGGAGCCGTAAACATTCATCCGTATTCGCAACTATGGCCGTTCATTATTGCTGTCCTAACAACGAGGAGCGGCGGACCATCCGTATCTTTTCGCAATAATTTAAAAAAGCAAGCAGTTTACAGTTAGTTAAAAGTTGCGGAACATTCCTCGGCCGACTTGTACCGTTTGCAAAACTTTGGCTGAGAATATCGTAAATATCCGTTAAGAAGTTTTGATTGCGTTAATTTTTTGAGTATTACTTAATATTATACATTAACAATTCTACATATTCCGCCGTTTTTCTCAATGAGGGCAATTCTACTTTGCTTGAACATTATGATGAATAACTATTATTAAGACGACCGATAATTTTAGAATTTCTCTTATTTCTCTCGGCACAAAATATCGTATGTGGTGAAGTTAAAGGTGTCCCCTTTTTAAATTGTGTGTAAAAACGAAGAGAAAATCAATAGATTTGTTTGTCCTTCCTTTCGCCGTACTAATATTGCATAGTGAAATTTTGCTAGGGTGTGGTACTTAGAATTTATTTTTCCGTGAACAAACCTGGTTGATAATCTTAACAAAGAATTGAGGTCTGAAAATTACCATCCACGCTGGTGGCCGTGAGTCGAGGAACAACTTGGACCATAAGATGAGCTCGATAATTGTGTTTTTTCGTAGCCCTGCCTAAATTAATGTATCAACCATTAATTAATCAACGTTTATTTAAAGATAAAGGCATAGCAAATGAAACCCGAGGCCGATTGTCTTAATAGTCTCTTCCGATCTGCAGATAAAACATTTTTTCCTCATTGAAAATCCCAAAAAAAGTAGAACTGTTAAACGTCGATATTATGTCCTTTTTCGCTTTTTCACGCTCAACTCCGCCTGTACTTAGTAAGCCTGAACTTCTGGACGCCTTCCTTGGTTATTAACTAACGCCTCATCTCTTTGCATCAATTTCCTCCTTTCTCTGGGTCAACGCCACCACAATCTCCCACAGACTCCCTCATTCCTCTCTCTTTCTCCAATATCCTCCAACCTACCTCCCTCACTCACCCTCATCCTTTTTCTCTCACTGCTTGAGTAAGTGCTCCTTTAATTAAATAAATGGTGTGGCTTTTGATCTTCCACCTCTCCTCCCCACCCCCGCCCAACTCTCCCCCTCCCTCTGTTTCTCTTTCCTACGCCACACAATAGACGCAACTCGCCTAAGAGTCTGAGCGAACGAAGACGGATGTCCTCCATTACCAGGACTGAGTAAGTGTTGAGAACACTTCGGGAATTTTCCGGTCGCACTCCTCGCTAGACGGGCGTCTTTTTTCCTCAAAAACATAGGGAAGGGGCCGCCGTGCATAAATTGCACAAGAAATCAGCGCGCGATTACAGGGTACTTGGTTTGTCCCGCTGTCCCAAAATGGACGAATACATTCTTTTAAAAATACCCTCTGAATGTTAAAGATTACGGTAAAGAAAGCTATGAAATTGAAAATAATCTCAATCTGTCATTAACGTATGAATGACAATTTCTCTTCCCATGGACATGCCAAGTCGTTGTGATGAATATGTCAAAAATTTCTTGACTTTCTATAGTATATATTATATTGTTTCAAATCTGCATGGCGTGCTATATTATACTCTCCTGGTACTTGTTTACCTCGAATTTGGGCGTCAACGTTTGTAAATAATTCTGTAAGTCTTAGAGAATAAGCTGCTCCTTAAAGATATCTGCACATATCGGATTTGTTTCATGGTTTACCTGCGGAGGATCTTTACGCCCAAGATATTATTGATTGATTGATTTGGTCTTTATTTGGGGCAAAATTGAGACTAAGAAATCCCATCTTCCCCCTAACACCTCGTCATGAAATATACAATAATACATAGAACATTGTGTAAATACAAGTAACAATAAAATACAAATATTGGAAAAGAAAAGATGTAATTTTGTGGGAAAAAATAGGACCGCTGAATATTGAAATCCTTGTCAAAAACCCACTGCAGGAAAACACCCACACAAGAAGGGGGTGTGAAAAACATGTGAAACCTACTTAGATTAACTAAAGACATCAATAAATGAAATTTAGAACATAAGATAAATACATGAAAAGCATAAAGCTATACATCAGGGATAATTTGGCACAATACGAATAGATCATTGATGGAATGAACATATAAAATGACAAAATGAATGTATATTAACATTATTATGATTAAACAAGATAGAGGAGAAAGATATGGACCATTTATGAAATGGTTTTCGAGCATTTCCGTTACTTTTTGTCAGGCCGAAATTAACACCGTTTTATATATTCAGATGTGCAATTTTAAAGAAAGCGCGAAGCGGTTAATAAAAATTTCTTGGCGTATTTTTTTATATTTATAGAATTTCCCATTGCATGACTCCATAAGGATTTCAATCAATTCATTAGTGAACTACATGGCGTTGCCAAATCTCTACAGAACCAGAAGGATTATTACTCTTGTGACTCATATCTACTTGTTCGCGAATAAAGAATTTTATAGAGATATCTTGGTAACGGAGCTCAATGGCGATCCATCTTGCCATCTCATAAACAGCTCTGGTAGTATAATCGGCAATGCTACTATACTTACATTGAAGCGCAATTTGACAGTGCCTTCGACCTTGCAGTTTGGGTTCGCACCTATTATCTTCAACTTCTACCCATTCCTGAGGCCTACTAGAATGGGTAGCCATTATGCAGATTGATGCCAATAGATGCAGAGGAGAATGCCATTCACACTCTCAGATTCGGCCAATCAATCGCAGGAATAGAGGAGATAAAACAGGTGCGCGCTTTCACCTTGTGACTTAACATAGTCTTTACACTTGGCTTTCAAGCAAATTATGGGATATTCTGGAATCGAACAGATATTCTGACAGTTTAATGGTACAGCACTGACTGAGTCGCTGTGGCTCGTTATTTTTTGACAGATTCGGTGGTTTTTCATTGTTTAGCTTGATGCGGAATGATATACCAACGTTATGTCTGGCCAGAATAGCATACATGTTGTAATATTTTTTATTTTCAATTCAGAACTAAATTATTCCACATTAATTGGTACTCATATCTGTCTCACATTACAATTTCTTACCCATGTATAGAAAAGTATCGTTATCTCTATCAGCATTCGTTTGACGGTTACAATTTTTGCGAACGTAAAGCTTGTCTAACAATAAGTTTGTATCGGAACTATGACATTATTCCTATTTAGCTCTAGTTTTAGCACAAATGCATCTTTATTGTAAAATATAATCGTCTTTTACATGTTTTTAATTATCATTAGACACATACAAGCGAAAATGTAAATTATTGCGGAAATTTATTCATGTTACAAATAAAACAAAGACTCCAGAAAGAGTGCAAATTTTCCAACGCGGCCACGGCAACAATTTTTCTTCATAAATAGTATTTTCGCGGTATTTTTGAGAAACTAACAATCTCACGTAATTGGCCATTTTCTCTCGTTCCGTCTCGGGCCAAATTTTTTATCACCCTCCAATATTACGCTACAATTTCAACTATTTCGTCCGCTTTCCATCTTTCCGCTCTTCCGTCGCTCATTCCCTTCTCTCCCTCTTGTCACATTTCCTTGTCTCACGCTTACTCCTCTCTCTCCCTATCCCTTCCTCTTTCCCTCCCGCCCGCCCACATTTACGAGAGAGGTATTCAAACACAGGCAACAGAGGGCAGCACCTGACTGGCTCTACGCCAGGGTGACGTGGCTTCGAATCTCCGGAGAGCCGCTTGAGGAATCCACTCCCTGCAAAAGACAGCCCGAGAGGCAGGAGGTAGAGAGGGAGCCTGAGCAATGTGGAATGTCTCACAATGTGAAGTAGGGTTTCCCGTCCTAAATCTTTGCGGTGAAATACATAGGGAGTGGGAAAGAGAAATGGAGAAGAGACCCCGCTCTCCCTTTCCCGCTTCCTTTATCCTTTGTTTTCCATCCTTTCGGTCCACTTTACTATCCCCATCTTTTGTTTTATCCCGCCTCAGTCTAAAAGGCGAAACTCTTATGTTACTCAGACAATGCTCTATTCGTACTTCTATCCTTGGATTTAGTTTAGTATAACTGTTCTCCTTTGTATCTCTGTTTATCTTTCTTAAACTCTTTGTCTCACCCTACTGGCCCTCACACCCTATCTCCCATTTTCTCCTTCTGTATCACTCATTTTTCTATTCCTATCTCCAAAACTTTTGGTTACGTTTAAAAATAAGTTTTGTTTACAATGTAAATTTCAAGTTGCCTCAGCGGACGATTTCCTTGGAGAACATAATGTCTTTTCGCTCCGTTAAGGTTCGTCTTGATTATCTGGAACTCTCGTCTTAATAGCAGCGGTAGAGGAGTGGTTAGAGCGTTGGCCTTCAGCGCTACGGTCCCGGGTTCGAATCCGGCGGAGGTTGGATTTTTCAACCTGGGATCGTCCCGTTCCCTACTTGTGCGCTTTGAGGAGACCGCGCAAGTCTGCACTCCGTCCTTCGGAAGGGACGATAAGCAGTTGGCCCACTTGGTGCTCTTCTTAAAGAGTAGGCTAATGCCGGCACCGGGTTTCCCTCCTCTCTTGTGTATGAGCTCGGTGTGGAAGGATTATCATCATCATCATAGGTAGTCTGTCCGTAGACAGGTCCGTGATTATTCATGGTTAAACCTGGTTCTCCATATACTCCTATTTTCCGCTGTCCTCTTTATATCTTGATAACTCTCTTTCCCTTTCAAATCGTCTATCAGCTGAAACCTTTTCCTACCTCTTTCCCTTTTCCCATCTAGTTTTCCTTCTAACACGTCTTTAATCATACTCTCTCTCCTCAGGTAATGTCCAACCCAGTTAGCCTTCCTCTTTCTGATAGTCTGTATAATCATTCGCTTCTCTCCTATTCTTCGTAGCACTTCATCGTTTTTCATCCTATCTGTCCATTTTATCTTCAGCATTCTCCTCCAAGTCCACATTTCAAAGCTTTCCAAGTATTTGATGTCATTTTTCCTTAGCGTCCATGTTTCTGCCCCATACAATGCTATACTCCATACGTAGCATTTTATCAACTTCTTGCGGATATCTTCCCTTATATTCCCTGTAAGTAGTTGTTTCTTTCTCCTGAAAGCCGCTTTTGCTTTTCCTATTCTAGTTTTGATCTCATCCGTACATTTTGCCTCTCGTGTTATGATACTTCCAAGGTATTTATATTCTGAAACTTGTTCTAATGGCTTTCCCCCAATAGTTATGTTCAGATTCTCTTCTTTACCCGATATTCGAATGACCTTGGATTTTTCTGTATTTATTTCCATACCGTATTTTCTACCTGTTATCACTAGTCTATTTATCATTTTTTGTAGCTCCTCTTCCTTTCTTGCTAGAAGTACTTGATCATCTGCGTATTTTACTGTTCTTATAATCCTTCCTCCAATTTTGAAATCCCCTGTGCCTTCTAAAGCTTCTTGCATTAGACTTTCTCCATATATATTGAATAGGGTTGGCGATAGGCAGCAGCCTTGTCTTACTCCTCTACCGATATTTATTCCGCAGGTGTCCACATTCTCAAACCTGACCTTTACAACTTGATTATCATATAGATTCCTAATCAGTCTCCTGTCTTTCCAGTCTACACCTATATCCTTTAATATCTTCATCAACATTACCCAATTCACTCTATCAAAGACCTTCTGCCAGTCTACGAAACATACGCAGATATCTTGACTGTATTCTATTGCCCTTTCTGATATGATTCTAACTACTCCTATAGCATCTCTAGTTCCTCGTCCTTTTCTGAAACCGAATTGATCTTCCCCTAGTATTTCTTCTGCCTTTTTCTCCAGCCTTTTATTAAGAATCCTCGTGATGATCTTCGATGTGTGTGACAGAAGGCTTATCGTTCTGTAATCTTTACACTGCATTGCCTTTGGCTTCTTCTTTAGAGGGATCATTGTTACTTCTAGGAAATCCTGAGGCCACTCTCCCGTGTCGTAAATCTTATTAATTAATTTCGTGATCGCTTTTAGTCCTTCTGATCCTATGACTTTAAGTATCTCAGCCGGTATTCCATCGCTGCCCGTGGCTTTCCCCTTCTTAAGTTCCACTATCGCTTTTTCTACTTCGCTCTCCATAATACTTGGTCCTAAGTTGTCTTCTTCAATGTTTTCCTCATTTTCCAGTTCTATTTTTGCCGCTCCTGCCTGTTTGCTGTATAATTCTTTAATGTATTCTTCCCATACCTGTGCTACATCCTTTGTTTCTGAGACTATCTTCCCATCCGTATTCATAATTCCTTTACCACAAATTCTATTAGACTTCTTATCTTCTAATTCCAGTGCCCTAGCGTACATCATATCGTACCGTCCTAACTTCTCCATTTGTTCTATTTCATCACATTTTCCTTTTATCCAATTTTCTCTAGCTTTATCTGTTACCCTTCTCAACTCATTGTTTATACGCCTATAGTTGGCTCTACCTTCTTCACTGTTAACGTTTTTCCATTTTCGTCTCTCATCCATTTTCTCCAGCATTTCCTTCGTGATCCATGGTTTTCTGATTTTCTTCTCTTGTTTTCCAATCTCTTTATCCAAGATATCCTTGATACTGGTTTTAATTTCATCCCATTCTATATCGACGGTCTTCGGTTTGTTTTCCAACTTTCTTAGGTTATCTTCCAACTTCATGCTGACTACATCCTGCCTTTCTTTCAGTTTTTCTAGGTCCCAGGTCTGTCTTTCTCTTCTCGTTTTTCTTATTTGTTTGAGCTTTGTACTCACGTCAAGTATTAGAAGGCTGTGATCTGAATCAATGTCTGCTCCTTGCAATGCCTTGGCGTTCTTTATGCTGTTCCTAAATCTTTGTTTTACAAGGATGTAATCTATTTGGCATCTCATTCTATCTCCTGGGCTTTTCCATGTGTATAACCTTCGTTTATGGTTTTTGAACCATGTATTAGTCACTACAAGGTCATTATTGATGCAGAATTCTACGAGTTTCTCCCCTCTTCGATTTCTCTTCCCAAGTCCGTATTGCCCGACAACATTTTCTTCCTGTCCTTCTCCGACTATGCTGTTCCAATCTCCCATTATTATGCAGTTTACCTTTCCTCTTCCGTCTTCTTCGTAAATTTCATTAATTTGCTCATAGATCTCATCTATTTCTTCATCGTCATGAGCTGACGTTGGCATATATACCTGGATTAACAGCATGTCCACTGGGACTGCTTTTAGCTTTATTGCCATCAGTCTATCGTTCGTTGCTATTATCTTTGTCACGCTTTTCATCATATCTTTCCTAAGTACCAGAGCTACTCCCCTTTCCCAACTATTTCCTCCAGAATAAACTACCGTGAATTCTTCCGAGTCGAACTGTCCTTCTCCCTCCCATCTAGTTTCGCTTAGCCCTATAATGTCAACTCTATTTCTTCTCATTTCTTCTTTCAAGTTCTCTAGCTTTCCTGCCTTTCTCATAGTTCTTACGTTCCAAGTCCCTATTCGTAATTTACTTTCGACAAATGTTTTCCTCAAGGCAGTCCCCGCCCGGAGATCCGATTGGGGGACTATTTTACCTCCGGATTGTTTTACCTCGAGAGAACTCATATTGTCCAACCATATAATCTTTACTAGGGATTGTAATGTGGTAGTTTCCCTCTTGCTTTCCACATCGCAGTACTGTAGCCGTTCAAATCGTCCTGATCACGCCTACAGCTGTATTGGATATAGACCCAACCAACATCATTTGTTTTCGGCTCTATACCATACTGACAGTACTGCTGCCTACTGCCAGGCACTGATGATAGTTTTTTTTTTAAATAAAACCTCCATTCGAGGGGTTTGAACCCCCGAACTTTGCAATAGAAAGCCGACACGCTAACCACTAAACCACCAGGATTAGTGGCTATAATAATCCAAGAGACTGATTAGCCAGAAATTCACACAAACAAACACATCGTCTTAATAGCTTTACGACGCGTTGAGTATATCCTTCTTTGAAATTAAAAAAAAGCAATCAGAGTTATCAATTTTACGGAAAATTTACCAAATATTGGCAAATAATATAAAAGTGCCTTGATATTAAGAAAACAGTTCAACTGCAGAAATCGTGTGGTGATGTAGTTTAGGTATTTTATTATCAACGGAATAATTCTCCCCCTTATCCACTACTTGTTCTTCCTCCATCGCTCTCTCACTTCTCTTTTCTTTCTCTCTTGCTTCCAAGAATTATTTTTCCTTTTCCTCTCCTCTTTATTCTCTCTGTTTTTGCCTTTTTTCTTTTGCCCTCTCTTATAGCGCCATTTATCCCCGCCCTTACCCTTTACGAACTCCACGCTAACACAAACAATGAAAAACTTGAGGAAATTTCTGTAGAAATATGTCAAGGAGTGTTCTTTACTGAAGCGACACTCTAACGTTTAAGTATTTAGTAAATTCTTTCTCTCACCGATGTGTTGCTGTTGTTTTCCCGGAAATCCTTTTACGGCCCTGGTTGATGGTTTCATTAGTTACGTTTATTTTTGAGGCCAATTCCATGTGTAAAATTAGCTTAATTGTTCAGCTATTTGTTTCACGCAAAACTCTATTCGACGATCTAGCTGGAGAAGCATTCTCCGCGTATCATTGTACTTTTATGGCTGTTTTACGAAAAAAGATTGATTTATTTCCTAGTAATGAATGCATTTTATGGAAAACCACATACATTGTTAGGCTTTGAGAATTTGGAATATTTCTCTCAAGGCATCTTTGTTGCAGGTCTCCTTAGAAAATGCAGGAAATTGAAGATTTTTTCTCCCAACTCCTTTCTACGGAGGAAATTACTATGCATTTGATTCTAGCTTCTCGCCTGGTGACATGATAATTAACATAATAAAATGATTTAAAATTCTGTTCGGTTATCTTCTGAACTAGATGTACCAATTATCATATCCTCAACATAGACGGCCAAGTCAGTATCTTTGCGCAATTTTTATTAATTAGTAATTATGCATCGACTTTTCTCAGCCACATTTCATTAACAGTTAGTTCCTAGCCTTTATAAGTCTGGTCAAAACAGTAATTAAGTTCTCCCAGGACTCTCATTGTCAGAGATGAAAGTTCTCTTTCGCAAAAACGTCTTTTTTAATCCGACCTGTCTTTCTCAAGTGCTTCTTTGCTCGCCTCGCAAATCTCAAAGGCAAGTAAACATCGGAAAATATTCTCCGATCTTATATAATTCAACTTGCTCAAATATTTCCGTTAGGATTCGCGGGGATTCTGATACCGTCTCTTTAACTCCTGACAAGCACACGCACGCTTCACTTCCTCATTGGTTACATTCCTTCCTTTCTCTACAAAGGATATCTTTCCTCTTCTCCCCTTGGGCTACTTCTTTCTTCTCGGGATGGACCACAAGAGAACTGCGCTGCCAAAGGATTTCTACCACCCGCCGACCCCCCTGGCATTAACCTCCGCCCCCTCTCCTCCGTTCCCTCCCCTAAACTTCCTTCTCACCCACGCCCATACCGCACTCTTCCGTCCATCTCCCTTCCCTCGCCCGCTTCTCGCATTCTCTTCCCCCTTCCACCCTCCCTCCGCTCGTCCTTATCATATTCCACCGGCTTTCTCTCCTCAACCTCTTTCATGGGACCTTGACCAATGCCATCAAAGCAAGTCCCTCCTTTACATTCTGCGAACTAACTAAGATGTCACTTCTTTTCGCCCGTGACCTCATCCTCAAAACTCGATTCTTCTTCTGCTCATCTGTGATGTTTCATTATAAATAGGCTATTCGTGAGTCTTATTTTTTATAACCTTAGGCGCATGCGAACTCTTCTTCCACTCATTCTTTGTGTTTCATGTAGGATGCACTTCATTTTTGCATCATTGCATAATAAATAAAGGATTTATCTAAGATAATAGTTACTTTAGGGTAAAGTATGAGTAAGCTGAAATGTCATTGCGAGTTCGGCATCATAAATGGTCTCATTTTGTTTAACTAGAGGTTTGTATGAATGCTATTTAACATTTAAAGTTGCATTATAAGTTATTCGCTTTCCTTTGTTCAGGTGTAGGTAACCTGACATTGGGAAGGATGGAGAAGGTGCAGTGGAGAGGGTATCGTTCAATACCTATAAAGTGAAGGGGAATGTACACTTCCTACACTCTTGCTTGTTTTCTTTTCGATTGGAATATTCCATAATAATGTGTAATGTCATTTATGGTAACTGTATAACATTATGAAACGACTAGGACATAACCAGCCGAAAAATGCTGAGGTCACTCGTCGAGCGGGTCTTAACCATTCCGCACATTCTCACATCAACTTGTTTTCTCAGACACTAACACATCATGAATCACTATTTTTCGCACGCCTGTGAGATGTAGTCAATAGTATAACATGGAGTAAATGCACGTTTATGTGATTATTTGCATGTATTCAAATTACAATCTTCTTATTTGCCACTCTTGTAGATACGAAAAATAGGATTTATCGACCTATTAATCTCATGTGATGTGCATAGCAAAATTATCTCATTACTATTTTCATGAAAGTTGTTAACTCTTGATAAGCTTATAGCTTGTAGATGTAGATATAAAAGACTTACTACCTACAGAATAGAATTCGAAATTTTCCCATTCTTTGTTTGCAGTTCCAATGGTTCACTTTTTCGTTAAAAATGGTAAGTCTTCATGTCATTTGCAAAAAAGCTTAGTTGAAATATTTAGGGCAAAAATTTTCCTTTCTTTGTAAAACAAATATTCAGGATTGTTTCCCCTAACTCTGTCGTACCTATTTTTTAAATACGGGAACTTTAAATACAAAGAAATTGAAAGATTCGAAAAAATATCTCCAAATGTTAGTTTCATGATTATTCTTTCTTCGTTTATGAATTCTATTGTATACAATCATATTCTCGTACGTCACTACGTATTCAACATCTAATGCGCGACCTCAATTTCGATGCTCCCCTCTCTATTTAAGACGCTTATAAAATAGATATTAAGGAAATTGCAGTTATCATACTTCATCCATGGTCGGTTCATATCCACGCATTCCAATTGAAATATTCTAGTAATCTTCTTAAATATAGATATTATTCATTATCTTAATAACGAACAATATACATGTTATTAAATCTTATATAAAAACAGAATCGCCATCTAATCGGTGCTATTGACCTTTTTAATTTCGCTTGTTAATTCCACTGGGCGAAGATGAATTTTTCCCAAGAGATTCCCTTAACTTAAGACCATCTCAGAATGCTGATGGTGTCAAATGCTCAGAGAAAGTAAGCATGACCCCTGTACGATTTATAAGACAGCAGCTCGGAAGAAAAAAAAATCCATTCCAAATATCCAATCCTTCCTTGTCCAGAATGACGCTCCATAGTGTTCATCTCCGCCTACGCAATCGAGATGACGTCACCTCCTCTTCTCTTAAAAGGACTTTCCCCACCCTTTCCGCCTTTTCATTCTTCCACCCACTACACAAAGGCATCTCGCGTCCTCTAATCCTCTCCCCCTCCTCTCCATTCATTCGACGCTTTCTCCCAGCCTCATCCTACTTTCAACATCCTATCTGTCCATTCTCTATCACCATTTTCCTTCCCTCATCCTTCTGTCCTTTCTTCGCACATTGTCTCCCTTGTCCAGCTCATTCCGTGCAAGAAACGAATACTTAAGTGGCACTTAAAGCGCCTGCCAGTTATTCCCAGACTCTTTACACGAAGTCAGTGTGTATGGTTTCAAAGCAATACGATTGAAATTACGTTGAGGGCGTGAAGAGCAAACAGCAAAAATAAATTTCTCCAGAGTGAAACGACGCTTCGCAAAAAGCTTCAAGATATTTTAAGCTCGATGACTTTGGTTCTCTCTTTCAAGTGCCAATTGGATAATAAGGTTGAAATAAAACTGTCCTCGAGAGAAACATATTTGTATAGTTTAGAATACGCGAAGAGGGAGGTTGTAAATATCGACGCCCATTTGTGTAAGAAAAGTTTACGAGTACAAAAATTTTGCATGTTCAGTCGTGTGCTAAATTCAATCACCCGGTCCGTCTGAAGAATATCATTGTTTCACTCAGTCGAATAAAAAAGAATTTAGCGATATACTACAATTGGTCTAACAATTCAATAAAGAACTATCGAGCTCGCCCATTTAATTTATAATTTGTAGGTTGAAAACGCATCTGGTTTTCCAAACCTTTTCATGTCTATCGGAGAAAGATTTTCAGTTAAAATCGGTAACTGTTTCTCTAGTAATAGCTTTCTTGATTTCGTAATTTATCATTATTTTACGTAGTTTGTTTAATGTGACATTCGCAACAGTATTTATCTATTTGAATTCTTATATGCAAAATGTCCTTAAGTTACTTTCTTGATCACATCTATTCATTGGTATTTGTATCTTTTTTGAATTTCCAACTTTTGAACTCTATTAGCTGAGCAACTTAAGAGTCTCCTGAAAGTTCATCGATAGTAAGTGAGGAAAGAAGTGAATTGGAATGAGATCTCTTTGTTTTCTGAGATTATATCCAACGAAACTTTGATAAAATAGCTTCCGTGGATTTATCAGATAGCAAAAATATAAAAAATAATAATAATTTAAACGCAAGATTTTTTTCTTGGTCAAATAGCGTTGTCTTTTACAACATAAGATAGTGCAGCTGTTTTCAAACTTTGTATAATGCGCGATTTCTCTTGCGCTAGTCTTCATAATAGCCTTCTTTTAATGTTTTGTCACTACTCATAGACATCCGAAAGTGCTATTTGCATAAAATTTATTTAGCCGGTGTCCACCATCCTGTTTCCTAAACTTTCCTCTCTAGCGTCCTACTTTGCCCTTCCAGATAGATATCTTACTTCGATCTTTCTATTTATTCTGCTCCCCAGCCTCTTCCTGCCTTGGTAACTTCTCTATTCTCCCTTCCTCACCCCCTCTCTCCTTTTCTGCCCACGCGCAACTTATTCCCTCCCTCCCCCTTCATATTTTCCTCTTCCCTTTGACAGCGACCTCCAAAGTCTTACTCCCACACACGCCCACGCAAACTCGCGAGTTATTAAGACCGCTCTCTCTCTCTCCCTCCCTCCGTCTACCTACTCCTCTCTTTCCCTCCCTTTCTCTCTCCACCTACTCCTCTCCTTCCCTCTCTCCATACCACTCTCTCTCTCTCTCTCTCCCTTTGGGGGGGCATTCCAGAACTTAGCAACGCTCCCACTCCGCCCACTTCCATCTCCTCTCTTCTTCTATCCTCTTGACTCTCTCTATATCTTATTCAACCTTCCGGGTTCTCTCTCTCTCTCTCCCTTCCTTTCAAGTGTGTCCTCCGACAAAACCTCATGTTCGTTCGCTGCTCTCATTTTCGTCTCTTTTTCTCTTTTGGATTCTTCAGGGACCTCCTCCCTCAACCTTTCTGTCATTCCATCTTCCTTTTCCTCTTAATTTACCTCAACACTCTTAAAATGATTTTTTTGGCAGAACATAGCGAACAACATCCTCGTTCGCCACATCGCGACACCACCTTTTCAGCATATTGTTTGCGTATAATTACACTCTGGAATAAGTGGAGAGAGCTGTGAGATGGGGTTTTATGACAATTGTGACTGTGTGATACGAGCAATGCATACGCACGTGACTTGCGTATGCTCCGAAGGATGTATAAATCCTTTCCAGGTAAGACCGTATATTCTTTTAGCCTACAAAAACGATTTTATTTAGGCGCCTAGCAGTAATAAAAATATCCGCATAGTTATTTCTCGGCGTACTGCTGCATAATCGAGCCCGACGACTAAATCTTCGCATAAAAATGAAACGCCCCTTTTTTATTGGATATTATGAGCCAAATTTACAATTTTATGTCTCTTCTTTTCCCCCATTTTTCTCTCCTTTAATGGTCCTATTGTTTTTTCCTCAGTTTGCGTCTGCTCCTCTTTTCGATGACACCTATCCTTCTATGTATTATAGGCGGCAAATACTCTTTTACTTCCCCTTAACATCACAAAAATATTTCACGTTCGTACATTCTAAGTACGGGATTTATTATCAGCCAAAGATGTATTCGCATGTAGAATATTTATTGAGAAGTACTTGTGCATCAAGAGTTTAGCCTATAATTCTACTTAGTGAAGATAAATAAATTCAAACGAAAACTTGGCTTTTCCCAGGGGTAAATGTTTCCAGTAACTCTCGCAATTGCATGGATACGGCTGATATTTCGGTGGACTTCATTTATTAAAGCTTCAATTCAAATATTTTCATAAGCTCAAAACTGAAAATTTGGCATTAAAATTATGATATTCAAACTCGTTTTAAATCTAATAAATAATTTAAAATAAAGAAATGAAACGCCATTTTTGTCATTTAGATGCAGTAATATTAAGTCAATTATAGTGTAATAAATTTTGCGTCAGAATTTATCCATAAACTTCGCGTATTAAAAACTGCATTAACCGAGTGGAAAAGGTATTCAAACAAGCGACTACATTAGATCCAGCACCTTGAAATCCCCGTGAATTATTGGGTGACCTGTAGCGCGCGCCGACCGCGTTTTCGCCTTCACAATCTGAATATCCGTTGGAAGTGAAGGCACTGCTAATGGATAAGCGTTTCTTAACCGTGTCAAGGAAGCCACAAGTGAATGAAGGAGAGAAACTGAAAGAAAGAGACACCGAAGGAGAGAGACAGCTGTGCTTTGGTTTCCTTACCCTTGTTTCCATGGATATCCAACGATGGCGTTATGTTCTTTTTACGGTCCTGACCTTGGAGACGACCCTGGTCCTTCTTACCCAAGGAAGATCTGACATTCACGGCGTCCAGGATCGATTGATCAACTTGTATTACGTTCACCCACGCTCCGATTTCCCCACCTCTCACCGCCCATGCGATTCAAACTCTCCCCCACCCTGTCCTCTTACTTGTTTTTTTATCTATCCTGATATTTTTTCCTCTCCATCTGTTTCCACCCTCGCTCTCTCTTCTCTATTCACCCAGCTGTATTTGTTCCCCGCCAGTTCCTAAAAATATATTTGTCTTAAGTAGAAGTTAGTATACTTTACAGCCCCTCCATGACTGAGCGCAAGGTGGTTAAGGGATAAACTTTTTTCTTCTTCAGAAATGCGTTATCTTTTCCAATATTTACGAACTTCAACGTCATGGAACGCCAACTTATAGCGCGAGGGACAAATAGGTAATTTAAAAATATACGGTGGGTAACATACCATAATAATGAATGTATTTTGTTTAAATTTAAGCACATTGCTATTCTAGGAATTTATTTCAATACAAACTTGGATTTAGTTTTGCCTGTTGTTTCCTCGATCTTATTTACATAGAATCAACTAAAGGCCCGCATAGTTTTTTACATGTTGGGCCTCATGAAGCCCGAAGGCCGCGTGTTTGAGACCTCTGCTCTGTGCTTGCCTCTTGTAATTACGCCCGATAAAAATGCGACGGTTGGTGAAATATTTATTGAGTGGCACTACCTGAAATTATCTGTCCAAAATTATCCTCTTTTTCGTCCGTATTTCCCCCGTTGCGCGAGGCCTTATTTGAAAAAGACGATGGAGTGATTTAGTGGTGACATGGACGGCGGAATTTCGCGGAGGTACCTGCATATTTTGTGCGCGTTTAAAATTCCTGGCGTATTTGGCATGGATTCAGATTCCGTCGTCGATGATTGATGCGAAGACATCTGGTGTCTTCTTTTTAGTCGCGCTGCTTCACGTTATCGAATAACGACTTGGTGAGAATATAAATTTAAAAAAAGTTGTCAACTTCTTCTGCAATACGTATTTATATATACACGCACATCTAAACTATTAATTAATATTTACATATTATAAATATGCTTGATAATTTAAATGACCTTTATATTAATTTGAACTATTCGATTTAGTGGGAAGCCGTTCAAACATGAATTTTTCTTGAAATATTTTGCTGTCTTTGTGCATCTAATGGCTTTGAAACATTAAATAGGACTACGCAAATACATAGTTAAGTACAGTCAAACTCCGATTTATCGCTAATTCGGGATCTGACTGTATTGATTTGGAGACTTTTTCATTTATTTTTTGTATTCCATCTAAAATGTAATCGAACATGGAAAATATATTAACCATAAATTTTCTCTTTGGCGTTGACAATTTAATATTTGAAATTATTTTTTGCATTATGTGCTGTTTTAATTGCAAAGGGAATCTTGGAGCTCGCATTTTGGATGAATTCATTTAGTTTGAAATACGTACGTATGCCCAACAAGTGAAAGGCAGTTTGTTGGTCTTTTGTTACTTGTTTATTATCATGAGATATACCTCTGAAAGTAAAATTTATTGCATGTTCGTAAAGTTTTGAATAATATAAAATCTGTTGTGTTCGTCAGTTTTTACTTTCTCCATATACGTAGTATTGGGTAAGGTATTGTTCTCATGAAAAAAATCGATTTCGAGATTTCAACGGAAATACACGTTTCGAGGTCCCCTGAACACGTTTTGACCATTTTCTCGATGATGTCTGTGTGAGTATGTGATAGCTTTTCGTGGGTGCTCTAACTCAAAAACTATTAATCAGGTCAACGCGAAATTATATATTTAACATTTTTATTAATATCAGAAGAACTGATTAGGTTTTGGTAAAAATCGGTCAACCGGAAGTTGGTGTTTACTATTGTCACATCCGTTATTTTGAAATATTTGCTTTAATATTTGATAAATGTAAAAATGTACTGGAATAAAAGTTGTAGAAAATTGAATTTTCTACAACCGTTGTTTAAAATATTTTTCCATATAATGCATTGGAATGAAGCGATCCGAAGATCCTATGCAGACAGGCATAAGCTGTAATGTTTCAAAATTATTCCCAACATTGCAGCTTATGCCAGTCTGCATTAGGGATGAGCTAAACTGATATTTACCGGTACCTAATATATTGGTATCTGTTACGAGGCAATATCTGTTCCAAATACCTGTTACTAACATATCAGTTTACGGAGCTGGTTCTGGTACTACCTACCGGAGAATGCTCCTTCCGATACCAGTATAATTTATAATGCTTCTACAACTGTTGGTTCGCGTACTTATTTTACGTATTCACAAAAACTTAATGATCATTTATTATTTTAAATAAGCTTCAATAAAGGAGTAATGAAAATACTTAAGGATAAAAAAATTTTTATTGTGCTACATGCATCAGATACAATAAGTGAAAATCCCCTGAATACATTACTTTCAATTAAATGAATCTTTTACTTTTTAAACATAAACACATAGTTCTTCCATATAATATAGGTAATATCTATTATATATATTTAAACAAATTTTCACGATTTATGTGCTACTATGTTGAAATTTTTTATATAGGTAGAATTTGTAAAAAAACAAAATATGGATTATAGAAATTTTTATATTATAATTTGTTTGGCTTTCAAAAATTCTTAAAATTTAAACAAATAGGTAAATATTTAAATACTATGGGTCGAGCTAGAGAGCTGAAACTTTCAGGTCGTTTAGACATTACCCTATATATTCGAATAAACATTTCAATATCTCCATAAAATTGTTAACTCTTCAGATGCAGATGCCCTTAAACCATTGGCTTAAAGAGATGGCGATTCGCCGGCCGGTTGAAAATGCCCTTAACGTAAACAGCCGGCGAATCGCCGGTTTCGCGCAGCATCTCCTTCTGACTCATATATCTTGTAAACGAAAGCTGATAACGCTCTGCGTTTTTCTTTATAACAAAGATAAGAAGTCAAGCTTTAATTTGATTGCAGGTTTGTTTAGATGAAAGAATCCAATTTTCATTCTAATGAAAAAATAAACAGTACTTTGCCGCGTTAGTTCATTTTGTGTCAGGCAAAGATGCCAGGCATAGGCGTATTCAAACTCCAATCTCTGATGATGCACTTATATTAGTCTTTTTTTCCTTATTACAAAATCGAGATGATAAAGCAAACATCGTATACAAACACTTTCGGAAAATCTCATATGATTGCAATTTTATACAATTTGTTTAAAAATATTAACTTTTCACTATTGTTGGAATTATTGTTTATTTATACATTTTTAGACAACATTACCTACATAAATGTAATTAATATGTATTATTCTAACAAAATGTAAAATTTCAACTTGATCTGAAAAATAGGTTTTGAGTTAGAGAACGCCCACAAATCCATCAACTGATATTAACTGGTATCCGAGTATTGAGTATCCGAGCATTGAGAAGTCTGCTATTTTGGATAATAGGTATATCCTCGCCCTTTAAACGGCATCTGTTAGTGGTGGGGCGAGGATGACGGCTTGGCGGGGAGGGGAAATCCTCACCCCACCCCTGTGATGAGTCCTCTTCCCCGTGGCGTGAGAGCACAAATTGTTTGTTGGCTCAAGTCCCCCCCTCCCTCTCTAGCCCTTGCAGGAAGATAGAGTGTGCGCTGTGGTCAGTGGCGGATCCAAGGGAGGGGCGATGGGGGCGATCGCCCTCCCCTTGGACGAGCCCATTGCCATCCACTGGGTACATTCTTAAATTCATTGCGCGCAACATTCCTTGTTTCTACACCGAAGATTAACTATGTATGACAAGAAAAAGAAAGGTTCTGATGGGGATAGGGATTTTCAAAATGTATGGTCGTCGGCAGAGGCGGAATCAAGTGGGGCGATCGCCCTCCCCTTGGGAAGTTTCTGGATCCGCCCCTGGCTGTGGTGCGTGAAAGCTTGCGAGGAACAAAGGCGAGTATTAAGGATTGACTGGTATCGAGTATGGAAAGGAAACAAATATGGACCAACGGTCTGTTTCATCCTACACCTATTATTTCTTAACTGATATTCCAATAACAGATATTTTGGGAAATAGAATTCACTGATATCCATTCCTGACCGGTATCTGTTACTAAATACCAGGTTGATATATATCGCTCACTCCTAGTCTGCAAAGGATCTTCGGATCGCTTCATTCCATCAATTTCTTGCTTGACAATCTCACAATTTGAGAGGGAGGAGTTTTCTTCGATGTATCTCTTCGAGAACATCCGTTGGGGCAGTTTGATACTAGCTTGGCTAGTTCCGTCCCAACCAAGAAAACATCCGCGTTCAGAAACGAGAAACTAGATCTGCTACGATAGTTCAGTGGTAGAATATCCGCCCGGCCAGTGGAAGACCCGGGATCGATTCCCGGTCATAGCAGACTTTTTTCTCGTTTCAAAATTATTCCCAAGAATGTAATGCGTTGTTTAAGAGATATCTTATATTCTTAGTTGCCACCACCACGCCACCTACCAACGACTATTGCTAACAATTGACGCTTAGTTACGTCTTAGTAACGCTCCTTTTTCTTTTCTTGATTGTTGGAGCTTTGTTGCTATATCCAATATCAGAAGGCTTGAGTTTATTTCTGTTCTTTGTAAAGTCTAAAATTTTCTCGCAGTTTCTTAAAATATTTGTTATTATCTAACCTATTTGGAATTTTCGGAAATATTACAGGTATGGAGAAAGTCATATGGTGACCACTTAAGATTTTTTTACTTTCTTCATACGTAGTATTGGGGAAGGTATTGTTTTCATGAAAAAAAGAGATTTCGAGATTTCAACGAAAATACACGTTTTGAGGTCCCCCGAACACATTCTGGCCATTTTCTCGATGATATCTGTGTGACAAATGTTTCTTGGGTGCTATAACTCAAAAACTATTATTCAGATCAGCGTGAAATTTTATATTTGTCATTTTTATGAAAGTGAAAAGAGTTGATCGATCAACCAGAAGTGGGTGTTTACTCGTCACTAATCCGTTTTTTATATTTGCCTTAATATTTAATATATATACAAACTTATTGGAATAAAAGTTCTAAGAAATATAATGTTCTACAACCGTTGTTTGAAACATTTCCCCCTATAATGCTTTGTTTAAGAGATCTTAAAAACTATTTTTTTAAGCTGCAGCCACCACCACATCACCTACCGGCGACTATTGTAAACACTTGACACTTACAATTAGATGTCTTATAAATCTTAAATTTAAAGTCTTAAAATTTTTTTTCGCAGTTCCTTAAAATATTTATTATCATTTAACCTATTTGGAATTTTTATAAATAATACAGATATGGAGAAAGTCATGTGGTGGCCACATCAAATTTTAATTTTTAGTGTTTCGACTTCCAATCTCTTTTTAATCATTAGGATCAGTTTGAACTAGGCTAGGTGCAATTAAATTCGCGAGGCTAAAAAATATTAATGTTTGTTCAGTATCATTAAATAATGTACTTACGATATACGTATATATACTCGTGTATAAAAACAATGAACAATTCGTTGTTTTCTATTGCAAGGTGCAAATCTTTGCAGTTTTTTTAGAAAGATATTTGTATCTGTAGTTTTTAGTAATTTTATATTATGCAAAAAAATATCGCTATGCGATTTATAGCGTTCAAACCTGTTTTCCATCGATATTGAAGAATGTTCGTTAATTCTAAAAAATAATCGATTCTAGAGCATTATAATAGGATCATGTGAACCTTCATAAGAAAAGGATATTTTTCTTTTTCATTGTTCTTATTGATTTGAAATCTGGAGGTATATTTAGTTCTTTATATACTTCTTTGACTTCCTTTGAAAATTCATCAAACCCTGCTTTTCGGTGTCTCTTTAAAAATAAAACTAATTTTGCAGTTTCGACACTGCCACAGCCATTTCAATGTTCATGGTTTGTAATATTTTACTTACAATATTAACTTGTTGCAAGAGATTTTACCAAATGATTAGACTTACTACGAATTCATGTGTTCAAATAGATTCCTCGAGCGATTTTGACTGTTTTAATTTTTAAATCGATTGAAGTAGAAGAAAGTTCATTTAAAGCATCTTTCACCCCAGCTAATTGGAATCTGATGGCTTTACACTGTCACTTTCACACTCCCATCTTGTTTTGGCAAAAGGTTCTGGTCAATATTGCTCAGCAAGCCGTCAATGCAGAAAATAATTCTATATATCTTTTGCATAGTAATAATAATTTAAGCGCGAGGCCAGGGGTAAGGGCTCCGTTTACCTCGTTGTTCCGCCGGCTCTGATGGTCATTATATTATACTTGGTAAAATTCGCGTTTTAACTCTTTATCATAGAAAAAGAGTAACATAATTTTCGATAGAGTTAGATATCATATAATTTGAATCTGAGAGAAAAAACCTAGGAAATTCATTGTTTTGTTTATTATGCCTAAAACACAATATTTTCTAAAAATCGAGCTTTATCAAATTGTTTCTCATACTAACTATAACTCGTAATTATGTGGCCTCGTGGACTTTCTTGTAGTAAATGTTGTTCTCTATACGAATAAATTTTTTAATCTATACCTTACAGATCATATAAGAGCTAGGGAGAGAAAAGTTTGGTATTTCATTGTTGTTTGACGGATGCCATTTAACGAGATATGAGTATAAGTTTATTAAAGTAATTATGTAAAGTGTAAATTCTAATTGACGAATTCAGTTGAAAATCACAATTAAGAGATAAATTTTAATAAAGATCACTCATACCTAATTAAATTAAAATCCGTCCAACGGTTTAGGAGATGTAAGTTACGACGGACGGATCAGACGTGCCCATAAGGCGTTCTGCTACTACCGTTTCGCTTGCAAAGAACGCCTAAATATCAATATTTTCGTTTTTTTTTCGTTTAGGAAGATAAGAGTTGCATAAGGAATGTTTAAAATAATGCGAGGGAGGCTAATAGAAGCAGAAAGTCCCTTCAAAAACTTAAACGGCATTTTTTTAAAGTAACGATAAGAAAAATCAAAACCATAGAGATGAATCAATTAAATTTATTAAGGAAAATTGTAATTAATTCAATGGTAAAACAATATCTGGAGACAAAACTAAAATTATGAAGTTTGGTTTGGGCCGTAACTCTTACGTGTGCAAACGTAACCACTGTATACGGAGCGTTATCTAGGCTCGTTCTTTCCGAGGACAATACGAGATCACAATAGGAAATTTCGAATTGCGTTAGACAATCTTTAGGTAGGATTTGGTGCATTGCACCCCCTGCCACCCACCAACTTGGTGAATTGCAGGGTAACTTGTAGATATAGATGTAGATGTATTTAAGGTGTAGCAATCTTAAGTGAAATTTTCGTAGTAAAATAACGCTTAAAGTAATCGGGATTAAAAACGACAGCCATACAAGGCTTCCTCTTTTAAGGGCAATAAGTCGTATTTCTTGGCAGCAAGATGCGCTTTAACGATTTGACGAATATAACCAGTTGTGGCATTGGCATTTTTAGTATGTATATATATGTATGTATGTGTGTGTGTGTGTGTTTGTGTGTATGTGTGTACACGAATATATTTACACTTCGACATTCGAAGCCTTCTTTTTGCCATTAATATACAAGCACCTAAGTGCATAATAGCAATCCTATACGTTACCAAGCATTTTCTTGTGGTTAGGCTAAATCTATTTCACACCGGATTGTTATAGCGTGGTTTATGGCCGGATGCCCTTCCCTTTACGCCCCCACAAATGGATTCGCAAAAAAGTCATAACATTCTCGGATTATCCTTGCACCGAAGGGAGGAGGTGGCGTCGTAAGCCTTACGTCGTGAAATGAACACGGGGGAGGAGTCGCGTCTCTTTAATTTCTCTCCTTCGAGGGGCTGGGCGCCATAATTGGCACGCATCGTCTTCCTAACATAACAATCGGAGAAAGGCCAGGCTGTAAATCCGTCGCCTCAGACGGGATCCGAATCCGCAGCCGAAGGATGGCGCTGCGACGACTCCATCAGGTCTATTTTTAGTAGAGCGTGACCTGAAAATATTAAAAGGTGATTTTGTATCAATTAATCAACTTGGACGCGAACATTACTATGAAGAAAAACAAAAGTTACCTTTATTTCGATAGATAGCTATCGAAATCCATGGTATCTTACAATGATAGTGGACAGATCGATTGCAAGAAAAACACCCAGTATATTCTTGAATTAACAAATTCTCTTAAGTCAAAAAGCATAACCAGCAAATTATTTTCCCAATTTAAGATAGATCATTTAATACCAAATACACTGAGAAATTCATAACAAGTACGCTAAGAAAAATCATTAATGAATCATGAAAATGGCGCTCGTGGTGCTTTTCCCTCATTTTAATTAATATATCCTAAGGAATGTACTCAGTTTTATTAACCATTTTTGGAACCACGGCATTCATTCGCATTTAACGTGTTGTTATCATCATTATATATCATCACCATGTTGCATATATAACTCCAAGACCAACCAGAGATATCCATTTATCTCAGTTTTAATGCTATTCCCATACTGCAATTCTGAGAAGACGTTTGACACTTACGCTTATCTATATGTCTCACCTTCGCGATAGATTTATTCTATGCTGTTTACCCTCGGTTATTTGTTAATCCTCACCCTTGAAAACACCTGCCCTACATCATCCCAGAACTTTCCGTCTGATTCTTTTTAATGGCTGCTAACTTGAGTATTTAGTATTTATGAAGATTATACATATATATATAATATTGTAATTGATTAAATTTAGCAGTTACTTTCAACTTCTTAATAGAAAAATGATGAAAATGCTTCATTTATTGAAGCTGCATAGCTTAGGTGCCATGTATGTTAACAATCTTACATACTGCCTGTTGAATGTAAGAGAGTCACTTCATGCGACATTGTGGCTGTGCAGCATTTTACACATCCCTGCTGCCATTAATGTCTCGATCATATCTTTCGTTAAATTACATTGGTCGTCTCCACAGTGAACTATGATTTCTCATCAACCCGTTGTCCTGATTATGTCAGTGTGCTATATCAGGTTATTTATTGGATTCCATGGGCAAGTAAACAAGTAAACCCCCTAGCCCCACCCTTCCCCCTCCGTGTCAATCCCTTGCCACCCTTCCTGTTCCCCTTATTTTTTCCCTATCCATCTCCCATCCCTATTTTTCATCTCTTTTCTCATTACCTTTGGCTTGCTCCATTTCTTCCCACCAGTCTCATTCACCCCCGCATCCTCCCCAACCTCCCTCCCTTTCATCTTTCCCTTCTCCTCCATCACCTATTATTCTTGTCTCATCCTTCCTCTCTCGTCCTTTTTTCCAGCTCCGTTCTTCAACTCCTATTTCTCTCGTTTACTGGTTTCTTTCTCCCTCCTCCCTCTCTTCCATGCGCTACATCTTTCTTCATCATCTTCTCCAGGTTAAGTTATCATCGTCAAATGTCGGTCACACTTAGCTTTGTTGCATGTTTTGTTTGCTCAGCGTTTACAATATCGTCTGTATTGAAATATAATACTACCACATTTCTTCCCTTTTCTGGTTCTATTTGGAGTTATATGGTTAATGGTAGTGGTTTAAAAGAATCACTTTAAAAAACTTTGATTCTCAATGCTTTGCTACCCGAGAAGTATCCACGAAATTGAGAAAAGTATTTTGCCACCAACTTTATATAAAACTAAATATAATTTAAATGTTTAAAACTAAAAATCCTTATTTATAAACTAATCTGAATAAAACTGAATTCATGTTGCAAACTTTCCAGCCCATTCTTTCATATCCTTCATCTTCTGAGATGGTCGGTCAAACAAACACGAATTTGCCAATTCCTCCATTAACGTTATAGGAAAACCTATGCTCAGCTCAGATTAACGTTAAAATTGCTTAAAACACTAAAAAAATGAGAGGTAATCCAAATGAAGAACTAAAAATCTCTCTCCTCCATCATTATGTCTCCGGGTCGGCGCTCTCTCTCCTCACGCAATCTCCGATCCCGTTCTCCCACCCTCGCCATGGAGAAAAAAGAACAACCTTGCCACTCCTCCAATCTCCTTTCATCCTCATTTCTCTTTGGCAAAGTTTTGAGTTTTCAGAGTGGAAGGAGAGGGAAACCGAGGGGGTGCGGGGGGCGCCTGCGGGAGGTGACGATGACTGAGTGGAAGGGTAGAAGTCTTAAGTGTGGAATTGGAGAAATGGTGTGTGGGAGTTTTTGTGGAAATATGAGCGGTAGGAACGGATGGTTATGCGGGGGTGGGAGGAGTTGGTGGGGGCGACAGAAGTGGAGTGGGTGGGGTGAGGAAGGGAGGAGGACGGAGCGAGGGAGGAAATGGATATTTCTAGAGCCTACCCTAGTTACTTCTTTCCTCTTGGAAACATCTCCCAACCTCACTTTTCTGTCATGGCCGCTGCGTTTTTTTTACGTCCCCGATTCTCATATTTTTTTCTCCATTGTGGCTGGGAAGGGGAACGATGGAGGAATTTTGTAATTTTCTCTAAATGATAACTTGTGATACGCAAGTCTTACGTTCCGTATGTAGGTGAAATGCACAATTCGCTTTCGCAACAGTTTCCTGGAATTTGCAGAATTCTGATTCACTACATAAGTCTTAGCGATAAAACGAGCTTAATAATTCTTTGAATTGTACGGTAGTTCGATGTCATCTGTTGCAATTTTCTATGTTTGAGGTTTTAGTGTACACTTGAAGTGATATTAACCTGGAAAAGTAAACGCAAGCTGAGGTGCTGTGAAAGACGCTGAAAAATAAATAATTCGACGATTACGAAATGTTTAAAGGTCATTGAGGCAATAATCTTCTGTTGGAAAAGAAACTCCGCTGACAATTGTTTAGCAATTTTGCCACTATGAGGCAAATAATGGAGTGAAAACAAGTTTGAAGTATTTTTTAATATTTATACCTTATTATTCATCAGGAATCTTGCCGGATATATTGTCATCTTGATATATACTTTATATATTAGAAAATATCTGCGATTTCAAGAGTGTATTGAAAATCTGGTAATGTTTATTGACCAAGATTATATGAATTTTAACTATTAAATATTTCTTTATCATTGGCTCACAAAAAGTCCTCATTCTTAGTTAAGGAATGTACATTGAATATATTTATCACTAACGAACACCATTGTTCGTTCACAAGGCGGAGTTCATTGTATTGAAGGACAGATCCGCAACAACATCCCTCCTATTTAACTGATAATCATCATTAAATAATATTTCAAGCAAATGCTGTGACTGTGGGAGTGAAAAAAAGATCCAAGCTGTATTAATAATATCTAAATGTTCTGCACGATACTTTTATAACGGTGGTAAATTGCGTTTTAATTCAGGGCCTCAACTGCAAACACGTAATCGCCTCAATAATCATTACCTAATTTTCGTGATTTGACGCGTAAGGGCGTAATGGCGGATTTCCCGCAACGACGGATCCCCCAAAACACAGTTATTAGAGTAGCGTCGCCATTGTTGCCATGCAACTCGGAAAAAATCGGTACACGCGAGATAACAGGATATAACGTCCGTGGAGATTGTGTCCGCTCCTAAACCACCAGGTCGCGAATTCAATTAGGGCAGAGGCGTATGAAGGATCACGGGAAATTTTTCA
The DNA here is from genome assembly GCA_028673005.1 of Tanypteryx hageni. Classification (NCBI taxonomy): domain Eukaryota; kingdom Metazoa; phylum Arthropoda; class Insecta; order Odonata; family Petaluridae; genus Tanypteryx; species Tanypteryx hageni. The sequence goes on from CM054113.1 coordinate 72,724,169, forward strand.
CTCCTCACGTGCAACCCAAAACATAGTCTCCATCTCGCTCTCTCTCTCTCTCGTCTCGAATACAACGTTAATCTGAAGTAATCAATGTTCGCATTAGTGGACTCATTAGTGGTTTGTGTGCTTACATCGTCGTACCGCCCTATATTCTCGCTCGGGTTACCATCCACCGCTAATCTTCCCCTTTTGCTACCTCTGCCCCTTGTTCTACTATTTCTCCACTCACCCCCTTCCTTCTTTCTGTCTCCCTATACTACATCCCGCTATAGATCTATAGTCCTCAACTTCATCATCATCCTCATCTAGATCTTGCTCCATCTCCTATACCACTTACTCCCACCTCCCATTTCTCTTTCTCCCGTCCTCCCCCTTCATTTTCTCTCTTCTCCAGTCCACCCACCCACTATCCCCCTCTTTGCATCCATTATCCATCATATTTCTTCTCCCTCCGCTCTCTCTCTCTCTCTCTCCCTCCTCATCCACCCACCCTCGGCCCACGCCTGCAGCACTGGCGTGCTCTGACCTTGTCCTTCAATCAACCCACCAGAGTGCAGGGGCGTGCCTCGTAGCAGCAACCATCCTATGTTCTTCCATACGCTTCCCTCCCCCCCCTCTTCTCCCCCACCCCCGCTCCGCATCGCTCATTGTCCTTCCCCTTTCATGTCGAGCCATCAACCGACACTCCCTCCCTCCACACCTCCTCTTCCTTTCTTCCCGCTGCAGAGCTATGTCTTTGGCTCGCTGTATGCGTCGCCATTTCCCTATCAGCCACAACGTGTTGCCGTTAGTGATCGCGCGTATTCGAGGCGTAATGGCTTTATGCTCGCGGAATAGGGGTATCGAGGGAACAAAAACGATCTCGATGGTATATGCGTGTGGGATTTTCCACGCTTTTATATATATATATATATATATATATATATATATATATATATATATATATATATATATATGTGTGTGTGTGTGTGTGTGTGTATGTATTCGTAATTTAATTCTCGTTTTCGTCCGCGAAATTCTGGCGAAATGAAAAAGTGCCCGACATATATTTTACGTGGTCGTAGATATGCTACACCCAACAATTTCTTATTTAATAAGCTCAGTGAATGGGGAAATAAATTACTTTTATCATAAAGATTCCTCGCTTCTTTGTTGAAAGATTTTTTAAGGATAATGAGATGTGTAATACGTATTTCCCGTAGCATTTGCGCTATCATTAATGAAATCTTTTGCGCTGAAATATTTTTCTTAGGTTTAAATATACCTATCTCATTATTTTTATTATTAATTAATTTTATCCTAAGATAAAATTAATCCGTCCACTAATTACTCATTAAATTTAATTGTAATATTCTATTATTTTCCAGGTATGAATTTTGTTGTATTTATTATTTTAATTTCGAATGGCAATTACAGTTATAGCATGAAAACAGCTAATGAGCATTCGTAAGTGGATGGTTTCGAAGAGTTGGGGTTAATTGTAAAATATGGCGAATATGAATCCTTTCTCGTGGTTACGGAGAAATAAACACGAGAGATGCAATGTCTCGATATGCCTTGTTTTCCTTAAGGTTCCTCGACTAGCCGCTGAGATTTTGTTTATTCGTCCTATTTCATAATCGCAATATTCGTTCAAAAATTCCTTTTCTCGTGATAATTACACCGATTAAAAATAACTAGCAAATAAATAAATGAAAATTGTTACTGTTTAATGTTTTTTATTTATTTTTTCGAAGTCTCTCTTGATATAAATCGAAGCGTATTTTCAGTAATCCTCCTGAAGGGAACGCTTTTTGCGTTTGGGGATTTTCTTCTTAAGATTTGTTATTTAAAATATCGTAACTATAGTAGCAATAAGCGATAAATTCGATCAACACGTATTTGATTTTGCATCCTAATAGATAAAAGAAGGAAAGGATATAACCGAGTTAAAATGCATTAATTTTTCTCTAAATCAATAGCTAAAGTATTAAGAATTTTATGACAGGGTGATACAATAAAACCCGCAGAGAATTCTCCCTTACCCACTTGTGGTTTCCGAATTAATAGCGCAAAGGAACTCCACGCGGCGTGGCCTACCGAGATTTAAAATACTCCAGTCTCGGGATCACCTGGAATTTTCAAATTCTCATACACACGACCGTTACGTCTCCACGTGCCATCGGTGGTGAGGCGTCTGATTCTTGCGCAAAGGAAACGGAGCACCTGGACACCGTCTCTCCTCCTTCCACTTCTCCCCCCCCTTAATCCCTTTTCTTCTCTTTTAGAATCCATGGTGATCTTCGCTTTGACTGTTCCTCCCCTTTTTTACAGAGGCCCCTCTGTCTTCTCCGCCTAGTCTTTATACGCACACAAGCCTCCTTCCCGCCAACCTTCATTTCACTGCTCCCCCACCCACCTGCCGCCCCCTCCTTCCTTCTCCGAGCCTCCCCTCTTGCGATATAAACCGATCTATCCTTCTCCACCCCCAAATTCGTTTACGTGACTTCCCAATTCCGTCGCCCCGTGTCTCTTTCTCTCCCTCAGCGAACACCCTCTTTCCCGAAGACCGCACGACAACCAAACAACCCCAACAGCCCCCTTCGTGTTTGCGCGAATTTCCCCTAATACCCTCCATCCCCCACCTATTGAATCGGGGGAAAAATTATCCCCCTCGACCGACTTAAGCTCGTACTGCTTTTTAAACGTTACGTAACGTCCTTCCTCCCTGCCTACCCTCCTCTCCCAACGGTTGGCTAGCTTACTGCCCTAAAATCCTTCACTATTCTCGCACCACTTTTCCGTTGGCCTTTCTTTCTTGTTTTCTTTCAGTAATCTCTTCCAACGACTCGGATCTTAAGCAAACTTCCGCCTAATTCTTAGTCCTTCCTCGGTCATTCCTTTCATTTATTTTTTCACTCCCATACTTTGAATTTAAGGGAATTCCCTTGCCCGTAAAGGTCCGGTTGATATTAAGCACTCAATTAAGAAAATATCATTAATGTCTCAGTCCCTGCAGCATCATACGTTTAACTATAAATAATATTTAGAAAAATTAAGTGATTTAGGCATTAGGATTGCCTATGTCATTTATCTCACGACTTTTGTCAAATAACATGCTCGCAAAAAAGGTTAACAAAATGAACAAAAGTTGAGTTTGAAGTTTTTCCAATTTATACACGGCAGTTCTTTCGATTCGTAATCTAGTTTTTAATGTTGTCTGTCTACTTCTGTGTAGTAATTTTTATCGTTTTGTTATGGAGCTATTTGTTGTTTTTAGTAGTTTACAGTGTTTTGTGGTTTGTCCGACCTTTTTATGGCCGTCGGCCATAGTTAACTATTATAGCAATTAAATGAGTTGCTTACCCTCTGCTTATTAGGTTGGAAAATTATTAGTTGTTTCTAATTGATGAAAAATTTCTAGAAAGTGTGTATCCATATTGGCGACGGAAGGCATTTTCATGGTACCCCACCAGATCCGGAAAATTTAATTAACACCTTTTGCAAAATAATTGCAATATTTTGTGCCTGTTGATGTTTTTATGACGCAAAAAATATAGAAGGCTTGTTAGAGGAACACACGGGGAAATCTATTAGGGAATCTTACTGTTCCAGAGCATTTCAGGCTAAGAAAACGTAGCGCACCTATTCATCAAATTGGTAAATATGAGGGAGTAGCAAGAGACATTCGTAAATGGTGCTTGTTTTGTTAGGACAAATTAAGAATGGAAAAAAGTTCTAAAGAAGCTAGGTCAAATGCAAAATGAGTTTGCAAGTTTTGTAAAGATTGCTATGGACAACCAATGTGTTTGGAATGTTTTAATGAAAAAAAAAAAAACAAAAAATATGAAAGGAAATTTTTAGCTTTTAATTTTTAGGCGTTCTTTACCAGCGAAGTGGTAATAGTGGAACGCCTTATGGGCACGTCTGGTCCGTCCGACATCACTTTCATCTCCTAAACCACTGGGCAGATTTTAATTAAGTATGAGTGATCGTTATTAAAATTTATCGCCCAATTGTGATTTTCAACTGAATACGTCAATTAGAACTTACACTTTACATAATTACTTTAATAAATTTGTACTCGTATTACGTTAAATGGCATCCATCAAGCAACAATGAAATACCAAACTTTTATTTGGTATAAAATGTAGATTATGCATACTGATTTAAAAAAACACGCAAGTTAAAAAAAGGTGTCTTCGTGCTCCACCGGTGGTACATATTGAAAAATGTATTTCTATAACGCAAGGCTCTTCGTTTCTGTTATAGAAGGATAAGGCGCATAAAGGTTATGTGCGCCACTGGTGGTATAGCTAAAACGGTTTAACTTGGCAGAGCGCAGTAGGCAAATTTAAGGTAAGACGAGGACGGGACGGCCTTTAGGGGAGGTAGTGTGCATTTGATGCACGAACTTAGACTCGTACGAATCAAAACTGTGTTACATAGGCTCTGACGTCGTCCCCTCTTAAAGTTTCTCCTTTCCATTCCTTCCCTCCCTCTCTCACGCGTCTCCGACTGCCACCTTAAAGCGCGCAAGCTACATATACACGATGTCCACCAGGAATAGCATACGTGTACCACCAGTGGCGCACGCCGTCGCAATATGTTAACAAAATAAGAAGTAAATCAAAATTTAACAGATGAAGGTATTTTATGTTTTCACTTAGTCGCGTAAAAATTATATTTGTGTGGAGTAAGATATTTAAAACATTTTTATTGTGCCTTAATTTGTGAATTAGAAGGGGAAATTAAGCACGAAGAATGTAGTAACTGACTCGGTTTTCTGTCTTTACTTATGATACGTACAGGTATCTTAGAAAGACAATCGTTTTACGTTTTTAATGCATTGGAGCGCGCGCTGCTGGCCGTAAAGAACATCGAGAGATATTTTCAATAAAACTCGAGAGGAATGATAATAACTTTTTCAAAGATATACGACCTATTAAAATTTTTAGGCCGAGTCACATTTGCTAAATATCCCTCTTCAGCTCATTGAATGTAAAAGAAATAAAATCCATGTAAATATTTTCCCCGATTCTATTGATTTAATTTTTTCTGTACTAAATGGCAAAAAATTGATCCTTAATGTAAATTTTACAATTTTCATGCAATTTAGCATTAATGATATTCGTTGGAAATATATCAAGATAGGCTTCTAAGGTCACTGGATAGAACGTTGTGATATTATTTTATAAATATTGGCGTCCCTGCAAATAATCAAATAGAAACTGTTATTAATTTGAGGAGTGAATGATTTGTTTTTCAATCGATGTCGGCATGAGCCGCAGAGCGATCGAGTTTCCCTCTCTCTCTTCCTGAATAACGTTCCTTCCACCTACTCTCCTATCCCTCGTATACTTAGCCGCACGCGCGCGCTGTCCGTTAACGTCTTCTTGTCGACAACAAAAGAGTGGAAGGGGAGGTAGTGGGGAGGAGGGAGAAAGTGGAGAGGAAGAAGGGAGGGAGGAGGAAGAACGGCGTTTTTAAGTTTGAGGTACACACAAGATGGACTCTCCCCCTCTCTTTTCAATTCCCTTCCTTTCTTTCCTTGTTGAAGCACGGCAACCACCCGCGAGGAACCTCCTTTGGGGCGATTTATGCCCTCGCTCTCCTCTCCGCACTCCTTTGCTCCCCCTCTCCTCTCCATACCATACCTTCGTATCTCAACGTCTTTACCCAAACCAGAATTCGCGCGTGCCCGTCGTCCTCGTCTCCTTTTATTCATGCTTTATCCGTATCGCACCCTCCCATCCGCAGTTCATCCCCTCCTTCAACCTCTGCATCCTCTCTCTCTCTCTCTCACACACACACACACACACACACACATCTCTCTGCGATTTACCTTTCCTTGAATCATTTCTATATAATCCGTTCGTCGAAAAAACGACACGGCCCACACATATAGATCGTCTATGAACAGGTCTAAGACGGCAACATTCTAGGAAAATAGATTTACTAGCAAAATGGCAAATATATTTTATTAATTAATAACCTTGTTTAGACCATTACATATCGATTAAAATATTTTGGAGCAGCTTGAGTGCTAATCCTATACTCATAAATGAGTCCAGCAAACCAAATGCGTGTTTTAAGAACAAAGTAATATCTTTGAAGTACCAGAATGGATGATTTATTTGTTCTTGAATTGTGAGGTTTCTTTTAATGTCTTTAGCAATTAGGGGTAACATTTATTTTAAAATTCGCGGATGAGGCTAGCAGTGCTTGGACAGAATGTGAATCTAGAGACGCTCGCTGAATACCTAATTACATTATTATATATATATAATTATATTAACTGTATTTTAACAATCTTCAGAGCAGAAACTTCCCACGGAAAAAATGTGATCCTGGATATTTTTGCTCATTTCTAAAAGATAGAGTATGCTTTTCGTGAGGGATCTTCCTACATAATGTCTTTGTAGATTGTCAATTTGTGACGTTCAATATGCAATAACTATTGTTGTTGTCGAGCTGTCCACACATCATATAGAGATTATAGTAAAAATCTTCTCCAGTCGACATCATATAACTTGGAATTATTATTCCCAACATATGATGCATACCCTTCATTTGTAACATGTGTGTTATGTAAACCATCGATTTGATTTGTTGTTGCGAGTCATCCTTTTTTCATAAATAAGAGTCTTTACTCCTTAATCTAGGATGGTAATGACTTGAATATAGAGTTTAAAAAGTTGGATGGATAGATCAGTCCTAGATTTGAAATTATGTTATTTAAACCATCATTGCCAAAGCACACACAAAAATATCTTGGTTATGAATTCCACGTATATTCAATGAAGAATTTATTAATTTTTAATGAATATCTTAAGGAACTTTCAACTAACAATTGAGTGCGTGACAACCCAGCCACCGATGATCTATACTTCTACGGGTGCAGTAACTAGTGTTTGTTTGCATTTCAACCGAAACGAAGAACGGACGGACGGATCATTCGTACAAAGGGAATAATCAAAATTCTCTGCGTATTTTGACTAAGGCCGTTTTTTAAATAAACAGGACATTCAGTCGTATAACATATGCCGCCATCAAATAACCCTTCCGCTTACTCTTTTCCACTCTTCACCCAATTCATCCCTCACTCCCGATCCATAAGAGAAGGATGTCGTAAGACATCTTATAAGAAAATACCTCAACACGAGACCACCTCCAGCGGAAGAGAAAAAACGGAGACCGCATTATGTTATGGAGGTTCGGTTCAGTTTCGCTTGTCCACAGGAACAAGAGGAAGAGGAGCAGAATGGAGAAGAATAAAAGGGACGGCAAAATACATGGAGTTGAAGGAGGAGAGGGATGAAAAGGGGGAGAGAGAGTGAGATGGAAGAGCGTACGATTCTGGCGGCATTGTGGGATGTGCCAGCTTCTCCTATATGCGATGAGAGAACGAGGGAGAGGAGAGGGGAAGGAAAAGGAGAGAGAGAGAGAAATTTAAGAAAGTGAGGGAAGTGAGGGAAGAGATATCCCCCTCCCTCTAACTTGGCCAACCCCCGGTTCTGCCTGTTGAAGGGGGAATGGATGGAGGCCGTGTCTCTTTTTTGCGTCCGATGGTGGTAGTGGAAAGGAAAGGGAGGGTAGAAATTGAGTAAAAGGGCTGGGAGTAGAGGGGAGGGAAAGAGAACGGTAAGGGGGTGGGTCGGAAGGTAGATCCTTTAAGGTGAGGGCGGTGGTCTGTGAAAGACTTTGAAAGAGTGAGAGGGTGGCTTATGCGTCCTTGTGTGTGTGTGTGTGTGTGTGTGTGTGTGTGTGTGTGCGTGGTGTGAGACGAGTGATGGGGGAGGTCGTCGGTTTTCGGCCGAGGAGGGGTTTTTGAGGGTGAAAGGGGGTTGGGGAAGATGTGCAGAAGAGACCGAGGAAGAGGGTGAGGGGAGAGGTTTCGAGACGGTTGAGGAAGGGAGGAGTTCTTAAGGTCTTGAGTCGCGTGCCCCACCGGGAGAAAGGGAGGTGGTGTGGGGAGCGAAGAAAAGGAGGGTGTGGGAAAGGAGGTCCACAAAAGGAGTTTGGGCGAATCTCTTTTGTCGCCGAGCACGTGCGAGACTCCTTGCCCGCCCCCTTCTCCCCTCTCACACCACAACTCCTCTCTTCAGGCCAGACTGCTCTCTCTCTTTACCAACTTCCTTCGTCGGCCCTCCTTTCTGTCTTTCTTTTCTTCCCCATCTCGTTTTTTCGCCGTAACTCCGTCTCATTTCTACTCTGCCGAAGTCAGTTTGCCGTCAGTACATCAAGTGGTTTATTTTTTTTTAACTGTACGACGGAATCGCATGAATAATTTATCTCTTACAAAAATAAAACTTTTGCCCGATTGTTTCGTAAGCTCGATAGTTCTGCGAAGATGGATGATCTAGTTTATTTGTTCAACTGTAAAACGGTTTGAGCAAACTACATATCGATAACTACTAAAAAGTAGCAGTCCTGAGTGACAATTTAACGAGAGTCGAGTAAGCATGACTTCTTTTAATAGCTGAAATGCGCATTAATCCTACTTGCAACACCATTTCATGGGTACTGTAATTACCCACGTCAAGTATCCACTGGGAAGGTCCTGGTTATTAAATTTTGGATTTTTCGTATTTCGAATCGATCTCAAATTTAAACGTAGTAGAGAGTTTACTTCACATAAAAGTTTACTTTATGTTAACGAAACCGCTGATGATAAATATTTTGACACTGTTGCCTCCGGAAAAAAGCTAAATCCTGTGTTGCTAAATGATACATGGAAACGAAACGATTCGCTTGTGAACATTTTACATACATAAAAATGTATTAGGATTTCCGCATTTGCGTAATAGACTGCTGGGAAGTTTCATGTAGCATTTCATAGACCTATTTTTATCACATACCAACTTTCTGAATATAGAACTAAATCAAAATCTTATTTTTTAGGTGTTTCACAAACTTTTAACTAAAACTTGTGCAGTAATACATGTTTATTAGGTTTCTCCATTTGTCATTGGTTGTAACCATAGGGAAATGTTATTACTTTTTCTATGTATTGTATCTACAGAGAGAAGCTCAAAATTTATAAGTGCCAGTTTAGCTATCATTAATTCATTTTCATACATTGCACTATTAGATTGTTTTACAATTACTTTGTCTTCCTACAAACGTCTGTAATTTTTAAGGAACAAAATTACTTACAGTAATTGACAAATTTAAATATTTCTGGCATAATCTTTAGTGATTCAATTAATCTTTATAGATAATCAAAAACTAAGAATCGATGCGTTTGCCACCGATGACGTTTTTCTCGAAAATCTGTCCCAAAGCTTCTCAAGCTCCCGTATCGTAGATAGAGGGGTTGAAAGATCTTGGTAGGGAAGAGGAAGAAAACGGGGGAGACAAGAGCGCAGCGAAGGGATGCGGGGGCGTGCTGTCGCAATCGGATTAATCCCGGGTGGATGGGAGGAGGGGGAAAAGTGAGAGGAGTTGAGGCAACAGGAGGGCCTTAGAAAGGAAGGAATTTTTTTTAGTGGGAGTGGGTGATTGCCAGACGATGAAGAGTGGTGGGGGAGGAGGGGAACTCCCTTCATCCTTTTCTCCCCATGCTGTGGGTGTCTGAGGGTGAAAGGCCCGAGCAGCTGTCGCGCAGTCGGCCCTCGTGTTTGTACCAGGCGGGGGCGGGATTCTCGGAAGAATAGCGACGGCAAGAGAAAGGAGTGGAGGGTGGGGTAAAGGGAATTCCCTTATTCCAATGAATGGAGCGGGGGTGGAGTGGGTGGATGTGAGGGAATGGGAGGAGAAGTTGGCGGGAAAGGAAGTATCGCCTGAGGCGGAGTGTGCCACAGGATGAGAGCGGAGTGGTGTGGGGGTGAGTGGGTTTCGTTTCCAAGGGACCATTCTCCCATCCCTCCTTTCGGGGAGAGTGGGTGTTAAAGCCATAGCGAAAAAAGGGTCGGTGGCTTATGGGACGGAGGTCATAGGTCGCCTTTCCCCCTCGAATTTTCGGGGCTGTGTAGATATATTTTTTCCGTGGAATAAGCTGTCGGTCGTTATTTATTGTTCTCCCGACCGTCCCATCGGCGTGGCGAACAAATTGATATTTTTCGGGGTGGAGTTATTCGAGTTGAATTATAACAGCCGTCGTCCTCCCCCCTCCAGCGGTTTAATGTGTTTGCGATTTTTCACGACAAAGTAACGGAATGTCTTTTCGTGTACGCGGTGAGTGTTGCTAGTTGGCTAATTTAACGAATTTTAAATCTGCGAGCACGGCAAGACGTCGTATCGTACGTTGTTTATCGTTTGCGTTTCCATCCGAAGCAATAATGTCAGGTTACATTGAATTGAAAGTATTCATTAAAATCTGTTGGGTTCTTATTTACACTGATTTGTTTCTCTCATTGAAAATATAAAATATGGGAGTTATAGAATGCAATATCGAAGTTGTAGCCAGGAGTCGGTAAGTGCCTAATAATTATTTACTATAAGTTGGCGTTAGAAGGTTAGCGTTCTACGTGTTTTGAGGAAGAACAAATTTGAATTTAAACTGTCTAGTTAATAAGTGAGAATTTGAAATTAATGCTAAACCGCCAAATTAAATATTCCAATTCAGGAATATATAATGTTTTTATGCATTCGCGCTGTGTTATATCGCTACCTTTACGCATTAATATCCGCCCTCGTGATGGCTGTACACGTTCTTAGACGCATCCCAACCGTTTGATCGCACGCATTTTTTGTAATGGAACGTGCAACGGTTGTCTAAATCCGTATCTGTATAACGGTGTTCCATTACAGCGCGCTTTGATCTTCTCCGCTGAAATGAACCAAAAGGACAATTCGTGTATTGCTGCCTCCGGTTTTCCTTCCTTTGATCATTTTATTGTTATTTAAATCGATAACTTTCCTCTCAAATCTTATAAACAAACATTTCAACTGTAGGGTAGATACTTTGGATGAATTTTTCGCTCCAATTAATAAAATAAAAACTGAAACTGAAATGATATATTTATAGTATATCATTGGGAAATTTTCTCAGTATTTTTACGAGGCGAAAAAGAATGGAAGATGATGGGTCGAACAAATCTCATGATATCATTTCCGCCAGATAAATGGACTTCATATTTTATTCGATAACAATTGAAGCAAAAATTTTGCATACATATCAACAACAGCAACATCAGTGTTAACATAGGTAGGGGAGACTGCAAATTTCGCAGTACTTACGGGTAAATCCGCAGTATTCTGACATTCAGGTCTATTGCGACTTTAGGCCAGCGATTGGAAGTATTAACGGCAGTCTTCTGTAATACCCAAACCACGATTGATCTTGAAATAAAACTTGAGTCAGTTTTTCAATCTCTATGTGGCTGTAATTAAATACAGTGCTAGTACTTGTTACTGTGGAGCGTTGATTAATTACCGATGCATTTCCTTGCAAAAGTTGGGTAAGTTCAGTATCAAATGGAAGCTGAAGTTGTTAAGAGCTTTGCGAAAGCCTTAGCTAGGAAAGGCTGCCTCTAAGCGATTTTGAGGTGGCCTCTTCTTTCGAGCGACGAACAACAGAAATATATTGTTTTTTAAGTGTATATTATAAAAGAATGCATCCTTTGAAGGAATGTTAAGTTTTGAGCAACAAGCTTTTTATTTGACCCAGTATTTATTTGTTTTACAGCTTAGTACTGCGGAATTAGCCGAGTTTCCCCTATATTTGTTAATATATGTTTTGAATTTATTTATATCATTTCTACGGTTCAATAATTGCAGATGTTAGATCGTGGTCAATAATTACCACACACACACCACACACACGGCCAGGAAAAGTAACTTTAATTGTTTAAAAACCTTTAAGGATGGAGGATGACAATAATAATAACTCGATTAGGTGTTCGAATACACTTTCAATAAACATCACCGTGGACGAAATTCATTATTTGCATTGAAGACCATTATCAAACGAATTCGTAAAGGCGATTTTTTTCTTAAAGGTGGACATAAAATGACAAGACACTTAATCTATTTGCGAACGCACTTATGCATGAAAAAACTGAGTTGCTTTGAACGAAATAAGTGGAAATTTAATATATATACACAGAACCGTAGGGACCCCATTTGCCACCCTGGGCAGAGGTATTTTGGCGTCTAAAGATGAAGTAAAAAAATGAACGCTCGCATTTGTTTTAAAAAAGGTATTGCAAAAAATAAACAATTTTTTACTTTTACTTGTTTTCATGAAAAAATCGATCGATTTCAACGGAAATTCACGTTTTGGTTTCCCTGAACACGTTTTGGCAATTTTCTCGATGACGTCTCTGTTTTTGTGTGTGTGTGTGATAGAAATTTTGTTGGTGCTCTAATTCAAAAACTATTAATCAGATCAACGCGAAATTTTATATTTTAAATTTTTGTTAAAATAACAACGATTGGATTTTGGTAAAACTCGGTCCAGAAGTGGGCGTTTACTCTTGTCACTCATCCGTTTTTACTTTCTCCAAACGCAGTATAGGGGAAAGTATTGTTTTAAAAAATTCCAGAACAAGCAATTTAAAAATTTGTACTTGCCTCAGGTATCTCCAATAGTCACAACAAGGTTAAAAAGTCACATGCACATTTTGGCTGCAAAGCAGCCGTCTTCATTGGTAATTCGCTAAAAATCATATAATTATGGGCAAATCTATCGATAATATAATCGCCTACACAAGAAAACCACGCAACTCCAATGAAATTTACAATGGAAAAATTATAAGTACAGTTTCGATTAGTTAAGGTATTGCCTTAATGTAAAAGCATTATTGCATGAACTTATCTTTATTTTTGAAGCGATAAGTGAGTTTTTCGTATTTTTTTCAAAATCATATTTCAATCATATGCCAATGTCTATTTTGGTGGTTTCTTGTGTGGGCATAAGGTAAACATAAAGTAAGCTAGGCAAATGCTGGGGTCTGAAATTACTAATTCCAATTAGCAATTACTGGTGAATGGAGCCTTTCAACTTTGAGACGTCTGAAATACTACCAACGTAGCAGTATTTCACGAGACAAATGAAGCGCGTTGGCGCTGCTTTGTATTGAAAATGAGGTTGACGATATATTCTTTGCAGAGATTTGTGATTATTCGAATTTTTTGAAAGAAGACTTATTCGAGTCCAGTAATTCTCCAATCTCTTTAAATAACCACTTGACTGGGTACGTGATATACTATCCTTTAAGGTAGGTACGGCTTTAAATTCTCACCCTAGATCCCGCGGCCGGAATTAAATTTGGAGTACCGTTGATGTGGTTATTAGGATGCTGGCTGTGTGCGATACATCTGGTCCTTTACGTACCCCTAGAGTAAGACGAGCGTTAAATTCGGCGATCTTGGAGGGCATGCAATGGGTCCGATCTATCTTCCAGGAAAAGTTGTGTTCATGCGCACATCCATGAGCGCTCGGTAGAACAAGTAGCGTATGTAAAACTTCCCGAGTTCTGCTTCCATGTGGTGGAAACTGTCTTGTAGGTTTATTCATTTTCTTGCTAAAAATGTTTGAAATGTGTCCCCTTTTTCTCGGACACCCTGTATATAAAGTTTTAGTAAAATTTAATTGGAAGAATCCCATTGATTTTATTGATAAAAATCGATGAAATGTATTAAAATAAATTGATATTTGTTCTCGATTTTTAGAAAAATAAACGATATTAGTTGTCTCCTTTAAAGAAATATAAACGTTGAAAACTACCAAGCCTAATAAAATGTAATAAAATAAACATCGGTATTCATCGCCGATTTTTAGGAATAATATACGCCGATTTTAATCGTCGAATTTTAAACGTCCAAAACTACCAAGCCTACTCATTGCATAATTACATCAACTAACTAGAATACATAAAACAAATCCTCACAGTTCATTGTCACAAGATTAGAACATAATATCAAATGTTTGAAACACAAAAACGCTTTAGAAACCAAACCATAATCTTAAAACGGAATACAAGCATAGAAATACATGCATTATCCCCGTCTCCAAACAATCCAATGGTTGGTTGGATAAACGATATAACACCTTAACTGTTTCAATTAATGCATTTAAACACCTCGGGTAATGTAAATAGTACAATACAAAATTAGAGAGATAGAGAAAATAACTACGATTCAGCGTAAACAAACCCGGGCCCGTGTACGAAAACGTTCTCCGTTGGAATGAACAGAGCTTGCGTGGGTGTGAAGGCGGATAGTGGCGGGGGATGAGGACGCTGCCTTGAGGAAGTGCGCTGGAAGAGAGGGGGGGAAGGGGAGGATACAGTATTTGGCGAGGGAGTCTGGTCCTTCGGAGTGGGAGTTTTAGGATACGTGCGACACGCACCACCACCTGTCCGACGGTAGAATGAATCTAGAACTGGAAGGCATAACACTTCCCGTCACCTACCGGAGGTGTCGTACGTTCCGCTATGGGACTTGTCCGGATTCTCCGGAAGAGGTAGAAGGGAGGAGGGGGTTGAAGGGAGGGATGGGAGAGAAGGGAAAATGGGGAGAGAATGGCTTAAGCTATGAAGAGAGTAGAAGAGTAGGGCGAGTTGGTGCCTATACGCGCTCCCCTTTGAGCGGAAGCTGAAGAATAAAAGGAGAAGATGTGTGGGTGGGGAATGTAAGGGTCTATCTCTCTCTCCTAGCTTCCCGGCGGGTCTGCTGCTCCTCCCGCTGTCTGATCAAGAGTCTGTCACCCGCGCGGCGGGGATCCAGGTGCGCGGCGGTGAACGCTTCCACGTAGTGACTTCGAGCGTAAGGAGGGAGATGCATCAACGGTGTGTGGGAATAAGTGGGGTAACATCCATGAAGAGTCAAGTACTTCTTGTCGCATTAAAGTGGGTAGAGCAGAAAATTTTCAGAAAATGTTGGAATCACAAACGTATATTTATACTAGTAGTTGGTGCTTGCATACTGCAAGCATTTCATATCACCTTGAAAAAACATTCATTTTTCAGACAGACATATCATCATTACAAATATTCTTTCAATTGTAAATATTTCACCTCCGCAGCGTTTTCCGTTTTTCATACATGTAAAATTAATAGTTTAAACAATCCCCAAATGTTGCAATTTAAAATTTTTTAACCTTTCTTCATTATAAGGTACTGATGCTACACTTTTTAGCAAAATTTTAAAGTTGCAGCACTTCAAGAAGTAAAATAATATTTTTCTAATTGTTTAAATTTAAATAATTTTTAACGGCCGCCGCAAATCATATATGGTAAAATTAAAATGTTTATTTGTGCAAGTTTACCACTCTGTAAATAATTTGAAAATTTCAGCTTCCTAGCTCATCCCGTAGTACCTAAACAGTTATCCATTTGTTTAAACTTTAAGAATTTTTAACTGCCAAACAAATAAAAATATCAAAATTTGTATAATCCCTATTTCGTTTTTTTAAGAATTCTACTTACAAAAAAAATTTCAACTCCGTAGCACATGCGGTAATACATAAACCATGAAAATTTGTTTAAACAATTGCGATTTTTTAGCGGCCGCATTGTTGCACTTTTTCAAGATTTTCGTTTTTTCTAGTCGGTTTTGCACAAAATCATACCTTTGAAAAAAATTTCGAATCTCCAGCACATCTGGAAGTGCCTAAACATTAGTATCCTCCTGTTATATGTATGTTATATCCTCCTCCTCTGTAAGAGTCGTCGATATATAATAGATATAGTTCTAAAATAGCAATTATTTTTGATTTTGCTAACGTATGACTGTAGAACAGAAGACTGGAAGCGGTCTTGAATATTTTTAAAGTCGATTGCGGAATCTTTCCTGAGGACCGTTACTTTTTCTTAATCGAGCGAGACAAATTGAGACGATATTTAAATCAAACTAGATAGCGGAATTTATTATATATATATGCGTGTGTGTGTGCGCGCGCGTGCGTGTGTGTATAGGCTAATGCCGGCACCGGGTTTCCCCCCTCCCGTGTGTGTTCGATGTGGAAGGTGTTATGGCTATAATTATCCAAGAGGTTGATCAGCCAAAAATACACACACACACAGACAAACAAATAAACAGACAAAGTGCACAAGGACTCAACAGGAGAGACCGCGCGAACGCAAATTGTGCACCTATAAGAGGCTACCTGTACATTTTAGAGACATTTTTATTGGAAGTTTTCTTCATCGTTTGATGATTTCTTTATGTCTGCTAAATTTCGTTTTGATTGGATAAGATTTAGAAATTAGCGCAATACGCGAACGCAAATTGCACAGGATCTATAAGGGTGATGTTTTAGAAAACTATAGGCAGTCGATTCTAAGTTTGGTGAAAATCAGGCAACCGAGACAGCAGTTATCGTAAAATAAACAAACAGACAAAAGGCACAGGGATTCAACAGGAGAGACCTCGCTTCGTTCGGCCAATAAGCTCATGGGTAACATTTTAATATAAAGAATGAATTATGATTATATTCAAATTATAGTAATAATTGACTCTGTTAAATTAATTATGAACGGCAGATGAAACACTACAGCAAAAACAACGTTTCAACCAGTCGAGAAATTAGTTACGCGCGTACCCAGTGAAACAAAAGAATGGCGTAGTATACTAGTATGTTATATCCTCTGTAAGAAACGTCGATATATAATGATACCTGAAGATGGTCTATTTTTAAATATAAACCTTATTTAAAATACTTTTCTATATATAATTGTCCTCAAAAGCAACTGGATTTGAATCCAGGCAATTTTATAATGTGCATGTGTCACAAACCATGAGGCATGCGTCTAGGACCATTAGTTTATTAAAAATATAAGTAAAGTAGTTGGTAAAAATTACCCCTCTTTGTGTTAATGCCTAACGGGAGATCTTGAAATGCTACTGCCGTACACTGTCTCCGATCTCCAGTCGTGATACTCCGAAGGATCGTCCCGAACTATTCAAGTTAAACTGAATGTACCGAGGACATTTTTTGCATTTCCTGTTTTTCCATTGTGTATGCGACTCCATAAACCAATTCCCTCTCTCATATAAAGCGCCTAAAATGTCAGTCGCCCGTGACTTAAAATGCCGAAAGAATGTGAACAGAAGTTTTTGTAAGAGGAAAAGTCTTATTCGCCTCCACTGCGACTCTTCTTGTGAATTTCGTTGCCGACCTCTGTCCTACAGCAATGGAAAATGCTCTAAAATAAAGTGGTTGTTTTGAGTCATTAAGCAAAAAGTTTTTTGCTTTGGATTTGTTATGTTCCAACAAAATAATTCAATCCATAGCCTTCAAGAGCGGAAGGAAGATGCTTAATCAACACCTTAATTACGCCATTATCTATATTTCTTTATCGATATCCATAGTCGACTATCAAAGCATGCCCTCGCGCGTGACTAATCGCTCTGTTTACCGCAGCCATCTCTCCCGATTGACGTGATCATTAAGGGAAGAAGAGAAATAAGCAAAAAAAAACTAGCGACAGGATTGCATCGTTAATCATTTCGAAATAAACAGTCTGGGTTTCCGTACCGTATGAATAGGAGACCTCCCTGAATCAAGTCTCCGGAGTTGCGGAACAGGGAAGTCTGAGGGCGTAGGAGGGAATTGCAGAGGGTAGGAGGAGTTCTCGGCAAAGAGTGCAGCCGACTATTTATCATGACGGTTAAGGAGAAGGTTGCATCGGTGCAACGCGGTAGAAAACTATTGTCAGGCGAATTTAAAAGGCGAGGTTCCATAGAGACGGAATGGCTGCTGTTTGTTCTGAGAAACTGAGCCACGATCTTCATGGTTCTCCGAGAAATTCGAGGAGACCCAGGGAAACCTTTTGATATTTGAATGGAGTTTTTAACGTCTTCCCCGCTTACACTTCTCTGTGGGGATATCTCTCGATTTGAACAGGCGGCTAAGAGAGAGAGAAGGTTTAGGAAAGTGAAGGAAAGGGTGGGTAGAAGTCTCGAAAGTGAAATTTCGGGAAACTAATGATAGTGCCAGGGCGTGCGTGAAGAGCTCCAAAAATCTGGGGAATAAAGCTTTGTTTTGGGATATCTATAAAAAAAATCCAAAAAGTAGGGAGAATTGTTTCGAGTTGATTGATTACGATTACCGTGGGGATGTAGTCAGTAAAATTTATAATAACATTGCTCTTATTAAAGAATAAGAAGATAAATAATTCAAAAGAATTATGAGACGCAATCAAATTGAGAGAATGTCTCTTCAATAGCCATTGAAAAAGGTTGGGAAAAGCAGATTCTCATCCGGATACAGAGACAGACACCGTTAGTAGATTGTAGTTTATAAAAAACCTATTGATTGTGATACGTCGCGCAATGAGTTTTTAAAATATGTAACTTAAGACAGTAAAATTAATGAAATTTTAGAGGTTTTAAACTAAATAGTTCATTTTAACATTATTAGTATTTATTTTAGGTTATGGAAATAAACAATTATTATTTGATATTTTATAGTAAAACCTCTAAGTAGAAAGTAGAAGTCAAATACGCGAAATAAAAATTTAGATAACATTTTTCCTAAATCATATAGAGCTTATTCCTCGCCAATGATTTATGATTACACTTGAATGGAAAATTGCAATTTACGCCGGCAATCGACTTCACACGGCGACTCATTCCGAAGAAATACCAATTTCAAACGCCGAATTCCGAGGGGAAAATGAGTCGATAAAATGTTCAAAATTATTATTGAAAAGTGTTTCCCGTCGAAGAGAGATTGATTCGCGTCCCGAATCAATAATCTCTCGCCCATGAACACTAATGATAAAAATCTCATCTCTCCTCCCCCCGTGCATTACCCGAGCTAGCCTCCAGCAGCGAGCAACAATGGTTTAACAAATGCCTTCTCTAACATTTACCTCTCACCCTCTCCACCCCCCGCCGGCATCTGGAGGACCCACAAATCCCAACCCCTCCAAAGAGAGATCGGGATTTTTTCTGAGTGGCTGAGGGTCAGTGGTCAGTTCCCTTTCCTCTCTCGACAAAAGCGAGAGAGATGACCGACTCGCCAAGCTATTTGTTACAAAAGGGACGACTGACGTAGGCGTGCGCGCAGTCATTTTCGCCTTCCAAATGCACACACCCACCCCGCAGTTCCTTTCTTCCCACCTAACTTCCTTCCTCTTCTCACTCTCTCCTAAATCTCAACTCCCGCGTAAAACCCCTTTTCTCCCCCCTTATTCTCTTTCTATGCTTCTCCTTTCACGCCGGCGTACTCCATACACAGGCACGAGACTGAATAGGTCAAAATGTTTTGATTGCCGCGTTTGGGCCAGTTGTGTCTTTTACAGGCAACCGTTTTTCAAACGGGAGCCGTGTAAGTCCATTTCGGAAAAGCCGGTTGACGCGACTGCCCTAAATTCCCATGTATAACGCGCGCGTTATACAAGTTTTTTGTAAAATTTTCGGAATTTCTTGGTGCACGTTATGTTTAAGGAATACCACTTCTTAAGAAAAAATAAGGCACGAGATAACCTTAAAGCGAGCAGACTATTCCATCATTCATCCATGTTCGCTAAATTGCTGCCATCTATCGAAACCTACGTAGAGCTTCTCCGAAGATGCGTTAACCCTGCAGATTGCACGGACAAATTCGATGTTTTCATTGTACAAACTTTAAGTTTGAAAATACTTCGCATTAAAACTTGAATGCGACATAATGAAGCAGCATTAACATGCTTGGCTGGATAAACAAATCAAATTCCTCTCTGAATATGAAAACAAATCTCCAAACCAAATGCGTACATTTTCCTTAATATAAAATTAGCAAATTGTTTTCAAATTATTGTCATTAATTCGTTATGAATCAAAATCATCAAATTCGGTCTCACATTTCAAATGAAAATCATTGATTTCATTTACGAATGAATCAGTTCAATTTTCAATTGATCTGATGAAGAATCTCTGTTCCCGCTACCAACACTTTGATAATGAATTCCGGCGGTAGAAAGAAGACATGTTCTTAACGATCTATACAAAGAACAACTCGTTTTGGTTACGAAAGAAATAAAACAGGAAAACAAATCAGTAGAATGATTTTCGTCAACTAGCAGAGTAGATTCTATAGCCCAGGGACGTAACTAGACTTTTATTCTTGGGGGGGCAAAGGAGGGCCAATGAAAATTGAGGGGGGGGGGCCTGGATAATTTTCAGTATTTCCAAAATAAACGAGAGAATGGCGAAACTAGTTAAATTTTAATTACGGAATATATTTATTTTTCACGAGGATTGAATAATTTTAGAATAATGAATCTTTTTCATTGAATAGTTCATGAAAAGATTATATATAAAGCAATAAATATGTTTTGCTTCATCTTAGGTATACTTTACAGATTAATTACGGCTATGCATTTTGGATGAATATAAAGATCAATCGATGCTTAGGAAACTTACGTTATATTTGGAATTTGGTCTGATAATAGAATTAGATGGGGAAAGAAAATCAACACATTTTTGTATTCTATTTTCAAAGATCAGACATTTTCTTATCGAATTATAAAGACCGAAATTTTCATTACATTATGTGAGATTTATACATTGTAAACTCTTGAATTTATTTTTTAAAACAATTTTATTACTTTAGAAAAAAGATTTTACATTTTTATTAAAAAAAGATAATTTTAATTCCTCCGAAAATTTGGTCATAATGACGGATTTTATTCTACTACAGAAATAAACACATTTCAATTGCATTAAGTACCTAATGAGAAATGTATTTTTGATTTTGTAAAATACACATAGTCATTTCATCTTAATTACAAATCAATTACCAAATAATACAAACTTAGATTAAATTTTTTTTATCACATTTAACATAAAGTTATGAAAGTAGACAAACATGTATTTTAAGCATTAATACATTATAAAAGATTAATACTAATAAATTATTAAAAAATAATACTATGAGAATACATTCATGCCTTGTACAAGAATTAAGACGAGCATTTTATTTTAATAATTGCATTCGTCTACCACCAGCTTTTTGTGCAAATTTTTCTACAACTTGATCTAAATCAATGGATTTGGCAAGCTCTTTTTCTATGTGCAATACAGCTAAATGTGAAAGACGATCATTGGCAGTTTTATTTCTTATGTGTCTTAAGTCGTCTTAAACACGAAAAAGATCTTTTGCATGCTGCAGTTGACATTGGTATTGTTACTGCTATTGCACATAATTTATAAACTTCATGAAAAGCTAATTTGAACTTCGTCAACATTTCTAATAGTTGAAACAGATTTGTAATTTTAAGTTTGATTTCTAACTCATATCTTTTAATGGTTTTCGGTAAAATTTGTAATTCTGCATTTAAATTATCAATGTCAATGCTATAATTTAAAGCAAAAGCTTTCAATTGTTCAAAATTTCTCATGCATCGGATTTAAGCAACATATACCTTCTAATATTTCTGAATTGCTTGTGAATCTTGCGTGTAATTCCTCTACTATTTTATCTAACACAGGAATATAAATTTGGGTACGAATTTTATCTTTCGTATTAACATTTCGTTGAAAATTATTTTCCTCTGTATTTACATAATTGCATATTTAGTACAAAATTTGGAAATTCTATTAGAATTTTCATTATTTGGAATATTAATGTTATTATTATTTGCAATTTTTAGTGATTCTTTGTAAATTTGGTCAAAGTTCAAAGCAGAGTTTTCATCAGATCTCACGTTCAAGAAAAACGTCTCCAAAGACTGTATTAATATTAATGAATTCGTTAAATCTGAAGTGACGCTTTGCAAGAAATCGCTAACAGATTTGAGTTTTCCCAGTATTTCCGTAAACATACACAAGTTAAATACAAATTGAAAATCAATTGCATCAAGCAAACGATTGGCTTCTACTCTACGTGCTCTCGCTTCATTTGAAATTACATTCAACAAGACTAATACGGCCTCAAAAGTATTTTTCATTGTCGAACATGCAGATGCCTGAGCTGCCCATCGGGTAAAACAAATTCTTTTTAGTTCCTGCAATTTGCTATTCGGGTTAATATCCCTTTGTAGCTTTATAAATCGCGCATGTACAGCTGATCCTGAAAAAAAGACATACAATTCCTCCAACACAGGAAAAAACACGTCTACATGTTTTACGTTTTTGCAAACATCGACGATCACGAGATTCAGCCTGTGATTGAAACAGTGTACATATATACAATGAGGTACTTCATCTCGAATTAATTTTTGTACTCCATTCAATCTACCGCTCATAACGCTTTCGCCATCGTATGTTTGTGAAACGAATTTAGATAAATCAATCTCGCAATTAGCAAATATTTCTTTAATATAAGAAAATGGTGCGCTTGCATTAAGGTATTCCGCTTGTTTATAGCCTAAAAATCGTTAAAATACTGTACCATCTAAAAAATATCTAACTACAACCGACAGTTGTTCACTATTAGAAATGTCCTTTGATTCGTCTACCATAATGGAAAAATGCTCTACTTGGTTAATTTGATCCTTTATTTGTCGAATCACCAAATCCGACATTGTTTTCAAAATTTTCATTTTGAACTAAAGGACTAGTATATTTGGAATTTTTTGGACCATCAAGAAATTTTTTTTACTATATCGGAATGTTCAGATAGGATGTTTAAAATTTCTAAAAAATTTCCTCTATTTAAACTTTGGTCAAATTCATCATTTCCCTGCTGAGCTATATTTTGCATTGCTGAAAATCTTAATACCTGACAAATAATTCTTAAATATTGCCTATTTTCACTTACTTAGCTAGAATGAGCATGATTCAACAAGGAAGTTACAGATGCATTATTTTTTGACATTACCTTTTGCATATCCCATGATGTTTCGCACTTTTTATGGGAATCACTATTGCCATGTTGCCGAAGTCCTGAGTCTTTTTCCATGGCTTTCTTCCAATTTCTGAATCCAACAGATACGAACGGCATGTTCGAATCAATAGAATTTGAAAAAAAACATGGGAAGCAATATGCAGCATCATCTAACACACTGTATTCTAACCATGGAAATTTTTCATACCAAATAGGGTTGAAACTTCTCCAACGTGTTGCAAATTTCCGACTCGGAAAACACAACTTCGGCTGTTTAGAGCCGTCGGTCACAATTTGAGACAAATCTTGAGGTCCAGGAATTTCTTTAAGTTTTGGCTCTGTTTCGACACTAGTGTACACACTATCTCTATCTTCGCAATCGGAATTAAGCATTAAATTCATTTTATCGAGTTCACAATCTTGGAATTCACTTTCAGAATTTGAACTCGTTTCCTCACTTTAAATAATAATTGTTTCAAAGTCATCCTCTTCGATAATAGCCGTTTCTTTAGGATTTTCTACTTTGATATTCTTATTCGCAGCTTTTCCAAAATAGTCCGATATATTAATCCTTTTGCTACTCATTTTGTTCAACTGCTCTGGGTCCCTTAAAAACGGAAATTTTAAACGATATTTTTTTCAAAATCGAAATTAGTGAAAAAAATCTATTAATCATAGAATTTAAAATAAATTATTAAGTACATCCAAAATTATGTATTGTCAAGTATATTACTAATTTACTCGATTTACTGTAAAGTTAAGTTACAGGAAAAAGCTTATAAACTAGATCAGGGGCGGATTGGCAGCAAAAATCGGCCCGGGAAAACCTTCAGACCTCGGCCCACACTGCTGAGTGAAATATTTCCCTATATAAATTGGGGATAATTGAATCGGAGACAACAATGCGGGACACCTTGGCAATGCTCGGAAAGAATACGAAAAATCCATAAAATTTCGTAAAGGAATGCGTACTTCTAAAGATTTCGAACGCCTAGCATCTAAGCATTGCAAGTACGGAATCGTTTACAGTTTTAGCTGTAGGATAAAGCAAACTAGAAGAAAATTGGTCCATATTTACGTATTTTTATGAATGGATGGAAAGAGTTCTTGCACTTTAAAACATTTTAATCCAGTGTAAACTTTCATAAGAGCGTCACGCACAGAGGGGGATTATGCTTTCTATATTGGGGCGATTGATGGAAATTCGTGTTTGTAAAAATTAATTTTTTCAAAATGTGGGATGGGACAAAACGGGAAAACACGTGTCTGCTTATTTTGGATAAATATTCATTTTGTACAAATTTCGTTAACTTCCGATTACCAATTTTCGCGACTTTTCATCTTTAGACTAATTATAATTAAATTTTTCACATACCTGAACTTTTTCAAACTTAATAGACCTTGTGCTTAAAATACCTCTCCGGGCTCAATGTCACAAGTAGTATTCAAACAATCAACCTTAATTAGGAATTAGAATTAAAATATAAATATTTCTGAATCTGCTGAACCACTATAAAATTCCATTACGACGAAGTATACGAACTTTCTAGCGATAACGATATTTTGCATCACTGAATTGAACAGACCTTAAATCCCGCTGTTCTTAACTCTTCAAATGTTAGACTTCGACTGGACTAGGGCATTCGTATTCTCATCTTTGGTGGGAAATTCAGGCTGAGCTCGGGCAGTTTCTCACGGATACAATCCGATTTATTGTCTTCCGAAAAGGCCAGATGTATCACGGCTTCACATTCATAAGGCAGAGTGGCGATCCACAGGATGTTTATAGTGGACAAAGCGAGTGAGTATCCACTCGAGAAATAAACAACGTCGAGAGCGTCGCCATCCGAAGGTAGATCTGAGCGTAGCACCCACGAAACACAGAACTGATTCACCAATCGGCAATTTTTTTAATCTGTTTAATTGGATAACACCGAAACAACAACAACAATGGCCCCATAGAAAATATTTTATGACCACTCACAATCAGCCCGGAGATAGTGCCTATGAGACTGGTTGGCATCTGGAGACTGGAGACATCGTTTTGAATGATAAAAGGGTAATGCGAGACACGGTGATACAATACAAAGTAATTAAAAGGTAATAGATCCTTCACCGTAAAAAAAGGAAAGAGAAAACTCACGTACGCGCTATAGGTCTCCGGAGGAATCGGCGGGACCTAATTCTTGTGAAGAAAACACACACACGCACACGAGTGCCTCCTTGGGGTGTTTTACTTACATCGTTTTGAATGCATCTTCTACTCAAGAGATTAAAAAGAACTACTTTGTAGAACCTAGCTTCTCGCGCATTTCAAACTACTATATTGTAGAAACCTATCTTCTTGCGAACGTAATGTCAAAATTACAGTAAAAAAATTCCGATAAAAATGGGTGGGGATAGTAATTGCAATCTGCTGATCAAATTCAGTGGAAGCTGGGTGGGCCAAGGGGGGCCAAGAAGTTTTCAGGGGGGGCCAGCCCCTCCCCCTTAGTTACGTCCCTGCTATAGCCGTTGAAGTACCTTAAATATCTTTTTCGGGAGAAACTTGCGAAATACAGTAGTATGAATAAAAACTTTTTGAATGATTCACTATTCCAGCGGTGCCCAAACTTTTCTAATGGCGGGCCACATCAATGGTTGCGAATCCCTTGGCGGGCCGCATTGGAAGTCGTCAATTCTTCGGCGGGCCGGATTAGAGTTTAAATCGGAAAATTTCTATGTATTCTGAGATGTCCTTAAGTGAAAATCATGTCTAAATAAGGTTTTCATGGCTAACGTTTCAATATTTAAAGTTTTATTATGAAAATTCAAAAAATGTGTGTTAAATTTTTCGAATTGATTTTTCGCCTTAGCTTCGCGGGCCGAACAAAAACCCTTCGCGGGCCGCATTTGGCCCGCGGGCCGTAGTTTGGGCACCGCTGCATTATTCAATCAGTCCTGCGCGTTATACATGGGTGCACGTTATACTAGAGACTTTGGAAACCTGTGGAAAACGGGCTAAGATCGACCTGGGCGTTATGGATGAGTGCGCGTTACATGGGAATTTATGGTACTTGTTGAGGAAATAACACTAGATGGCGTCGCCAGTAGACTCGGTGATATAAGAGGGTCGATAAGATAAAGGATTTTTTACATAATTCTTCAAAGGATAGAAGGTGCCATATTTCTGAATTAATTAAAGAATGAATGATAAATTTGTAAATGAAACCTAAAGCGATTAAACGTAAACAGACGGTGGCCAAGGAAATGTTTCTCAATTAAATAACATTATTAGTGAACAAAATCTAAATATCTCGATTCTATTTATAATGCATAAAACTGCTTTCATAAAGATACTTGAAGTTATTAAACTTACATGTTGAGTGAGATTAGAGCAGAAATTTAAGCGTCTTTTTAGAGGTTGGTCGACAAGCTTTTCTGAATGCCAGGCCGCATGGTCTTTCCGAGCATTTGACGGTACATCTAAATAATGTATTAGAATTAAAATGTCATTCAAAAACGTTTTAACCATAGTATTTTTAATAAATCTATTAAATTGTACGGATATCTATACATTTACAACTCTACAAGTCGCATAGAATGCTATAGCATTATAAAATACAAAATGGGCCAGAGAATTATATCGATAATTTTCGTTCCCTGAGAATTGGTCTCTGAACTTTCGCCAAATCCCTTCGTCACTTCATGCGAGATTGATATTCAAGGTGTTAAATCTTGTGGGATTTCTGCTTGTAAATACTACTAAAATAGAGATGTCTTGCTCGCCTACATAATTTGCCGTCTTTCTCCTTTTCTTCTGATGTCCCCTTCTTCCTAGTTATATCTATTGCTGCTGGAGTGATTGGACCACAGAATATAAAAAACCTACGCCATCCAAATAAAAAAGGCGAGCGCCTTGAAACATCGCCTCGACGTGTTCCTTTCCTTTGGAAATTGCTTCACGTTTTCCATAGTAATGGTCCCAGAATCGGCTCTCTCTTCAGTGGATTTCCAAGTTCCCGTTAGATGGAAACTTCAGAACGTTTCCAAATGGAATGTATTAGCGATCCGTAAGGAAGGATAAGAAAATTTAGATGCTCAAGAATCGATCCTAGTAGGAGGAACGGATCAAAATCTGGATTTCTAACCGAAGTGCCACTTTAACCATACGTAAAATCGACAACATTGTATCCGATTCCCAATATCTGATACAGAAATTCAAGTAAGATATAAAAGATTTCTCTAGAGCGCTGGCGAAACATTTTACCACAGAGTAGAGGCCAGAAAATACGAAGCTCAAGAGGCTTAAATGTTCGTGGATTTCGACATTGAATTATGTTATAATACCTTTGCAAAGGGGTGAAGATTGTCTCGTATGAATGACTACTTTGTATCAGCGATTATTAACTTATTATTCCCTCTAGAACGATTTCTTGTTCGCCATAAGACAATCATATTTCTTGTAATAATCTAAACTGGCGCAGAGACCTTTAACTTCCGCTGGTTATTAATATTTTTTAACCTTCCAGCGGGCGCGTTAAACTTGAGATATGAACGGGCGCGCGTTGTACTTATCCAACCTATATTTTTCAACCCAAAAGATTACTATGTGCATTCAAACAAATTAAAAGCTTTCAAAATATACAACACACATTTCTATTTTTATTTTAACATTAGCTGATTTGCCCTTCAAATATGACGGGAGTAAGTATAAACAAGTGAAGATATAAAAATGAATTTTTATAACCAACTTTTATATTGATGGAATAAAGCGATCCGAAGATCCTATGCAGACAGGCATAAGCTGTAAAGTTGGGAATAATTTTGAAACGAGAAAAAAATCTGCTATGACCGGGAATCGAACCCGGGTCTTCCACTTGCCGGGCGGATATTCTACCACTGAACTATCGTAGCAGATCAATTTTTTCTGTTCTGAACGCGGATGTTGATGAAGCTGAAAAATATTAGCAGTGGTCACCTTTTTGTGATGAGAGACACTGAATAAGTCGGACACATTTTGTCAACAATATCTATCCCCCCCCCCTCCCCCTTGGTTACATTGTAGTCCATAATAAGTTCAGGGTTATTTGTCCCTTCGTCAGTGTTTGCAGTATAGTGCATTGTAGATAGTGAAATAACTGCTCGCTTATCCGGGGAATGTACGATACAATAGTTTTATTTTTTTTAAACCGATCAATTATGTTCCAACCTCTTTCTTTTCATTCGGTAAAAATTCTAAAGGAATTTCGCATTTATTTTTTTTTGCAACGTACCAATAAGAGTAATGTTTTTCCCATCAAATAATCTGCAAGTGCAAAGCTTGTGTACCAGTTGTCGGTGATCAGATTTCTACCATAATTCTAAACTGGAGTTATTAACATATTTACAATATCTATTGGATTATTGGAGGTTTGGCACGGACCTGCTGGCTGTTTACCACAGTAAATTTCAATATTACCGTAATAAAATATTGTGGCATCGCATAAGGCGAATATTTTTATGCCATACTTCGCAGGCTTTCTCGGTATATATTGAATCCACTGATAACGGCCTCTGAAGGGATGTAACATTTCGTCTATTGCAACAAATTCACTCATACTATTGCAGTTTTTGCGGTTCATAATGAAAACATGGTGGCTAATTTATCCGTTTTTTTTTCTTTTACTCAGATTTTCCAAATCGTCAAATCGAATACACCGAAATCAGAACAAGAACCGTTTATTGCTCATTTCTGTTCTCAAGATCTGCATACCAGTACCACCTGCCGCCCACAATTCCAGTACATTGGCATAATGACCTTTTTTGTCCCAATTAGTTAAAGCAACCCAAATAAAACCATCATCTCACTTCTCGAAGTTACTCTCCACTCTCTTTCGCTATAGTGTCGATTGATTTTCGCAAATTTTAAATCTAAATATTCGTGTATCTCACGATTTCGTCAATCATGTTTATTACTATTACTCGAGAACCGTTGAACGCATTTTGATGCATTTGGTATTGGAGAGTTTTAGTAAAATTGATCGATCAATTCCAGTTTTGTTTAAAATCGGACACTATTTACGAACACTTTACATGAAGACCTATATTTAGTTTACAAGTACCTACCTGTTTCAACCCGGGAACCGCAGGACGTATTTTCATGAAATTTGGTATTGGACTGTTTTACTAAAGTTTGTTGATCTCAAAGAACGCATTTGGAAACTGTGTACTCCGACATGGAGTACACCTTTCCATACTTGTTTAGTTATTGAATGCTTGGAATAGGTATTCGATCTTACGCCAATGAGCAGTATAGTCTTTATCTGTAAAATATTCTAGGTCTTCGTCATCGGAACTTTCATCCACTTCCTTGCCTGAATTTTGTAGTTCTGATTTGGTGTTGTGGTCACTTTCCTCAATATTTTCATAACTATCACTTTCTTCAAACTCGTTCTGATTATCTTTCTCCTCGTATAATCTTTGAAGAATTACAAATATTTATAGTTTTATGATTTATAAACGCAAATTAGTAGTAATAAATTGTTAGCAATTTAAACTCATAATGAATAATAATCGAAAAAAAACACGAAGAGGCACGTGTTAAAAACGTAGACGTGTTAGCAATCACTTCACAAACAGCACTAAGCTACTTGCCGGAAGGACGCAGGCACAGTTAGGATAACAAAGGAATAATAACGGCGGTTAGAGGCCGTGATACGTTGTAACCAATTCTATACCTGAAATACTGCGTCTGTTGTACTTTTTACAAGAGCGCCCCTGGTGAAACGTTAAAGACATGTTTAGAGGAAGAGAGATGATTAAGGAGTAATAAGAGAACTACAGAAGAAATGCGTGGATCTGATTTTGAAAGGCTGAAAGAAGTCGTACAAAGAGGATACCGGGAAAGTGGTAGGAGAAAGAAAGGAATATTAGATGCATTAATAGAAGGGGAAGGGTATGAGAAGATGAAGAGAAAGACCTTTGGTGTTATAGATTGGACTGTGTAAGTCAAAAACCTACCGAAAGCTGGAATAACTACAAATGAATGAATAATATTCTTGTGTAGTGATTTTTAAAATTTAAATGTAATGTTTTCTTGCTTAATTAAATATTTTTGTTCTTTTGTTTGGGACTATTTCCCAACCGTGATGCTGCAGCTGATTGCTAGAAATTCCGCGGAAAAAAGTTTTTAAATAAATATAACAACGATTTGGAAATCTGTATGTAGGTCATTAGGGCAAAAATCTTTCCTTCATAAAATGATGCTGATGGAGTACAAAAATGTTTGCGTTAGAACGTGGTGATACCCGTATGCATATATACAAGATTTTTTCAAGGATGAGGTCCGAAAAATCGTTTGTCCTTGAAAGAGCGCCTCGCCTGTAAATAATATTGGGAACCGTTGGTGTAGTAACTCAGATTAATGCATATCTACGTCAAAAATAAAATATTTTCTGGTTAAACGTAATATGTAAGGACACTTTAAATTGTTATATTGTTTATCAATGAGCCATCATTGTGTTACCCATATAAAAATACGAAAATGAAAAATACTTCGAAGCAAAAAGTTCGACCAGGTTTCATTTTTGTAATATTTAACATTACTCTTTTACCGATTATCACGAAAAGTGACTTGCGTTTTTGTAATACTATTATCACTGTAGTAAGATTGTTTTTAATCACTATTTCTTCAATCCCAACCTATCGAATTGATAGAGCGAAATTAACGAAACGAGCGCGTGGGATACGACGGAAAATCAATATTTAATTATGTCGAAACGTAAAAAGGGTACCTAAAAAAGGGAAACGCTGCAAACTCATTCACTCGCCGACGAAAAATCCCGCCAGAATCGTCCCATTCGCTACCCTTGCCCCGAAATTCGAGGCGCTGCCATAATTAAACGTATCTGCTCAAAAAATAAGATATTGAATTTCGCAGCTAAATATATATTGATGTTAAAATAATGAAAGGCAAGAATAATTTTATAAATACATATACGGAGGCGAAAATTAAGCCCGACTTTCCCGCCTCGAGCAAATAGGAGGGAAGGGGGAAGAGTGAGCGCGCGTGTGTGTGTGTGTGTGTGTGTGTGTGTGTGAGAGAGAGAGAGAGAGAGAGAGCTTTAGAATAAAATTCATTTTTAGTAATCTTTTTGGTCTAGTCAAAGGAGCCGGAAACTGAAGGAGAGAGAGAGCGAGAGAAGGATAGAAGTTGGGGAAGTGGAAGTTGGAGCGACTCTTAATGCGAACACTCACTCCTAACATAGGAGAATCGACCATGTGCAGAGAGAGAGAAGCAGGAGATAGGGGGATAAAAATGAATAAAAACTAAACGATTTTTTGCCAAAATTAATCTTCGATGATTGCGCATTAAGAAATGCCCGCTGGGGAAGATAGGTGGAAGGAGAATGGTACAAAAAAAGACAGCCTCCTCGGCGTTTTTTGTGGCGGCCTGCATCATCGCACTCCTGAGGCGTGAGTGAGGAAGAGGGAGAATTATAGTAGTAGACAGAGAGGCAAAAAGGAGAGATTGGTATGAGAGGGAGAGAGAGAGAAGAAGCAGGAGAATAGCGAAGCATCCCTTCGGTTGCTGGGATTTCCAAATCACCCCAAGGGTCTGTGCAGTAGAACATCCAGGAGTCTCTTAAGACGAAAGGTGGGGAAGGGAGACGGAAGGGGCAGCCGGAGACGCTAACGAGATCGTAAGATATAGAGTGCGCCCCTGGCGGAGGGAAAGGGAAGCTCGGCACGATTCGAAGAATCAGTCAGCACCTTTTTTATTATTCTTTTTTCAGTTCATTTTAATGGAGCGTGGGACGAGTTGGGGGAGGCAGACTCAGCCAAACGCACACACACACACATATATATTACATTTACCTTCTCTTCTCATTGGTGCGCCGCAAACCGCGTTGGTTGCCACGATATTTTTTTGACCGTTATAAACTCTCCGAGAGTTGTTGCTTCTATTCGGTACATGTGAAAGGGTCGGCGGGGACGGTTTCTGTTTCGTAAAGCGCACTTTTTCCCTCCAGCATCTACACCAGTTTAGCATTAGCGCTAGAAAGGCGTAGGTAGCATTAAGGAGGCCAACGTTCTAGTCAGTACTAATCGCAAACATGAGGCCTGTTTCTAAGTAGAGATTAAAAATGCTTACACATTCATGGAATGAATAAAAATTTATAATGAAATGGAAACATTTTACCGTTAGTATTTTCTTACTAATCCTTTTTTTTAATGTGAATGATAACAAAAAATTTTAAAGTAAAAATAAAAACAGGAGGGAAGGAGATTATACATATTAATACTCAAACACCCGCTCAATCTTGTTCCTAATTTATAATTTTAATTATTTTCTGATTAAGTGGAAAAGTTTCGAAAGCTTCCTCAGGCAAACCGTTCCGTTCTCCAATAGCCCTATTTACAAAGGAATATTTACAAAATATTTTTCTCTGATTTAAGCAATGAAACCGGTAATTCGTGCCATAAGTCTAACTTTTAATCTCTTCAACGCCGGCTTTCCTTTATTAAGCACTGCCGCTTTCAACTGTTATAAAAAACGTGCCAGGGATATGACCGAAGTAAGTTTTAGTGGAATATGAGTTATTTTCTTGGGGACTTGTTTAAAACTTTTGGGATAGTC
Organism: Tanypteryx hageni; assembly: GCA_028673005.1. Taxonomy (NCBI): domain Eukaryota; kingdom Metazoa; phylum Arthropoda; class Insecta; order Odonata; family Petaluridae; genus Tanypteryx; species Tanypteryx hageni. The sequence continues at coordinate 72,756,448 of CM054113.1, forward strand.
ATAGATGGCAGTAGCATATTAATTATGATTATAAATAAGTTCAACTGAGGTAATTTATATTCTAATCGAAAAAATAATTTCCCATCAGTTGTACAGGTGTTAACAAAATCAACACGGATTAGAGACGGTTTCTTTTACAGACATCAGCTTTTAAAAATAAAAACGGTCAGCTTTTAAAAATAAAAACGGGGTGAAACGAGTGATCGCATTATATTTGCTCGGGCTTCATAAAGAGGCAAAAGGAAAAGACACGACTCCGGCATGAAATATTTATGTACGTTTCTGCCGAATCGGCTCAGATTCCTACATACAGGCAATAAAATAATAGGCACAGAACAGTTGTGAGACGAAATACAAACGAAGCTCGATTATACCAGGCGAGGCGTCGGATTCTTTTAAGTGTTTGAGATTTTTCGTCCCCAGTTTGCCTTCGAATTGCGCGCAACGTAAAAATCACAGTTTTATTCATTGATTGGATATTCTTTATTTTTCTATCTTTTAGTCCTACACGTTGTATTCTGATTGATTTGAATAGTCCAGAAACGGCGAATATTAAATTGTTAGAGCATTACAAAATATAAAATTTTGGATCGATAATAAATACAATTTCACAAGGATGTGAAATACTGGCTTCCCTCTCTTAATGCGGGTTCCCTTTATAGGAATTCGTTATTATGCGACAAACTTATCGCTACCGGAATTTATTTTTATGCGTTTTTGATTCGCTCTTATGCGGTTGGGCAGCCAGTGCAATACAAATGAAAGAATGTTATCCACTACACCACAAGGCGACCATTCAGTCTCTCTTATGCTGTGCATATTAGTACTACAGTAAAAGAGATGAAAGTAGAGTGGAGATGAGACAGAGATTCGTGTGATACTGTTTGAGCACACTTGAGAAGTTTTGTCTCCTTGCCCACGGAACTTGCGTTGGGCCAAGAGAACCCCCCAGCACTTTAAATCTCCACTATTATTTCACCCACAACAGCCCACTTGTGCTCATCTGCTTCCTTTTATTGGCGAGTATAATTTGGTGTTAATTGTTTTAATTTTGTATTAGCGCATAAGACGTCGTTATGGAGCGAAAGAAGAGCGTCTTGGATAAGAGTTATGAATGCTTGTAGAACGTATCCCTATCTTTTACATGTAAATATGGGTTCTGTTTATGCGAATTCGCTTTATGCGTCACTTTCCTGGAACGCAACGCCCGCATAAAGAGGGGAAACCTGTATAAGAAAATGAAATTTGTCAAAACTGTATATCACGGCCCTTGGGCAACAAAAGAAGCAGAAAATTTTCCTACTGAATTCAAAGATTCATTGCAAACCTGATCAGACTTTTAACTGAGATAAAACAACTTTTCTGGAAGAACATTTATTTCTAAAGAAGAGCAAGTTGCCTCTGCGTTTAAAGCGCCAAAGGACAGAATTACTCTTGTTTTGTGGTAACGCTGCTTGTGACTATAAATGTAAACCATTGCTTGTGTGTCGTGCACAAAATCTGACAGCTTTGAAGAACAAATAGAAAAAGAATATCCTCTCTTCATGTTTATTGGCGTTAAAATAAAAAGGTATGGATGACAGGCACACTATTTGATGAGGAGTTGGAAGAATTAATGGCCTTTGCTATGAATGGTGAGGATCCAGAGGAAGCATAAGATGAAGATCAGCAAAAACTTGAATTAACAAGCAAAGAAATAGCAGATATCCTAAAAGCAGCAGTTTCTCATATAGGGGATTGTGCAGGAAGATCCCGACTTTCAAATAGCTATGAAAATTAAGAACTCCTATGTCCACATTTATAAAAGCGTGAAAAATCAGAGGCAAACTCAAATTACAGATTTCATCAAGCCATCAACTTCAGCCTCTAACCAATTCCCATCCTCTGCCAGCAACTCTACCAAATTAACCCTTCAGCGAAGGAGGAGCAGGGGCGGTCCTAGACAATTGGCGGCCCCAGACAAACTTATTTTTGACGGGCCCCTTTAAGTTTATTGAATACTCAGTATAGTGATAACTGTTAATTGATACGAATAACAAGAAGTCCAAACCAGGACTAATGCAGGCTGGTTTCCCAAAGTTGACTTCCCGAATTCATTACTTATATTGACAGGAAATGTTTCAGTATATGTTAGAAATTCTCATACTATAAATACCACTTGTAGTTCATAGTTTATCAATGATAAAGAGAAAATGAAAAACATTAATAGAATATTATCAGCTTGTTGTTCACGCGTCTATGCTCAAGCCGAGTTCTTTAATATAATCTCCATGGCAAAAATCCGATAAGATGCGATTTAAAACGCAAAAACGCTATGTTTTAGTAGAAATTCAAGAAAATACGATAATTTATCAAAATTCGGTGATAAGAATTAGAATCTGAATTCTTTTCCCCTTAGAACACTACTCCGATATCACAATTTAAAGTAATTGTTATATATTAAAGAAAAAAGAATCTCTGCACGATGGATTTGGGATTTTCTATATTATATTATGTAGTTATCGCTATGCCGTCTGTCTGTTCGCCGTCCTAGGACCCAAACGCGTACATTAAATCGAATGCTATCTCGTATTTATGCAATATATTGGAGGAGGGAGAGGGGGGTAGAGGGAAGGAGAGGAAGGGAGGGAGAAAGGGAGAGGGAGGGAGGTAGAGGAAGGGGGAGGGAGTGGGTGGGAGAGAAAGGGAGGGAGACGGAGGGAAAGGGCGGGAGGGGATGGGAAGGAGGGAGGAAGGGAGAGAGAGGGAGATGAAGAGAGGGAAGGAAAGGGGGGAGAGGATGGGAAGGAGGGAGGAAGGGAGAGAGAGGGAGATGAAGAGAGGGAAGGAAAGGGGGGAGAGTGGGGAGGGAGAGGGCGGGAGAGGAAGGGAAGGAGGGAGGAAGGGAGAGAGAGGGAGGGAGATGAAGAGAGGGAAGGAAAGGGGGGGAGAGTGGGGAGGGAGAGGGAGGAACGGAGATGAAGGGAGAGAGAGGGGGGAGAGGAAGGGAGATAGGGGAAGGAGAGGGAAGGAAAGGGAGGGAGGGAAGGAGAAGGAGGGAAGGAGAGGGAGGAAGAGGGGGAGGAGGGCGAAGGGAGGGAGAGGGAAGGAAAGGAGGAGAGGGAGAGAGAGGGAGGCAGAGGAAGGGAGGGAGTAAGAGGGGGAGGCGGGAGGAAGGGAGAGGGAGGGAAGGAGAGGGAGGGCGAGGAAAGGAGAGAAAGGGCAGAACGGAGAGGGTGGAGAGGGAGGGAGAGGATGTGAGGGAGAGGGGGGGCGAGAGAGGGAGGGGGGAGAGGGAAGGGAGGTAGAGGAAGGGAGTAAGAGGGGGAGGAAGGGAGCCGGAGGGAGAGTGAGGAAGGGAGAGACATTACGCATAGCAGAAACTATAAATAAATGTTATTGATGAGTTTTTTGCATTAACATCACGTCAAATAATATAAAAATATTTTTGTACTTTCTGTATTTAAATTATGGAAGTAATTATATTTATAATTATGTATTTAAATTATGTGCATATATAGTGAGGAATTGTGTAACTTATAGTTTATTTTTATTCATTAATTGTTCGCCCAAAATCCATACACCTCCGGTGTTGAATGTGTGAACGTGAATATGGAAGCGTACCGTTTGCTCACTTTTGCAATTAACATTTCCGAGAATATGCATCTCGTTCTGTCTTCCATAGAAAATCGTATATGTACTCAATCTCCTTTTCCTCGGAAAATTTCAAAATGGAATTCTTAAAGAAAGACCTTTCTGCTACGTATGTTGTCCTTCTCCAGAAATTTCCGTATTATATCGTTGTCGTCGTCCGACGAACATCGACGCATTTTTTCAAGAGGAAGATAGAGAAGCGAAGACTTCGGCGAAGCTCTTCGAGTGGTTATCATAATTTCCTACAAACTTGCAGAAGTATCAGTGGTAAGCTATAACTAATATATACTAATTAACTTGGTGGTATTCCATCTTAAAAACAACAACACAAATAATTTTTACGTACCACGAATAATTTATTATCACATAATTATTTGTGTTGTTGTTTTTAAGTTAAATATACATATTTAAGAAGCGAATAAGATCAATTCAATACTAGTGTAACTTGAACGAATCACATTTTTGACATTTTATCATCTCGGCTACGTTGTTGTTCTCCAGCAATTTCCATATTACATCGGTGTCGTCGTCCGACGAACATCGACGAATTTTTTCAAGAGAAAGAGAAGCAAAGACTTCAGCGAATCTCTTCGGGTGGTTATTATAATTTCTTACAAAACTTGCAGAAGTACCAGAGGTAAGTCTATAATTAATTACGATTTTAAGTAAGTTAAATACACAGTACGGCAAGAAAGTAATTTTAATTTTTAATTTTTATTATTTTTCCGCCTTTAGAATTTTGATTATCTATATACTGACCGGTTTTCACTCAGCCATTTTCTGTGCTATCAAAATTTTAACTGAAAGAAAATTGAGGAATTTTTAAAGGCATATAAGGACAATATCCCGAACGTTGAAATAGGCTCTACCTTTTATAGAGGTGTTCATTGAGAGCTTCCCAGCTACAAACTTCTTTATGAGTAAAAAGAAAAAATCTTATCAATCGTCGTTGATCAGTTTCTTCAAGATAGTCGATTCCTCGGAATATTAATAAAGGTTTCTTTCCTCGAAAATCATTGAATCAAGTTTAATAACTGACTAACTGTATAACATTATAAAACATTTCATTGAATTAATATAAGAATGCATTCTAATTGGAAATATTTTTATCCCCTTACACGCAGAAAATTTATTTTTGATAATTCAGAAACCCATAAATTAATTTAACATTCTATCTTATATGTAGAACGCATTACGTTCGTTGGAAGCCACCTGCATTTTTATCTGGCGCCCCTGGAAAGAAGGCCTCCCGCACTGTCTGATAGGATAACGAGCCGGTTCTTATTTCTTCAGCTAATCAACGGAATCAAATAATCCTACTCCAAACAAGGTCTGTAAAAGACTAGCAAGACGAAACTCACGTTAAGGAATGCATTCAATACACAATATAGCATTGCGAAAAACTCGAGAAACGCTACCGATTGACGATATAGAACTCAAAATATAAATTTAAAATTTACTTGTTCTCGGGATCTTGCCCTTTTTTAAATTCCACTCTAGATTAATGATGCGCAATGTCGGTCCGGTCCAACGCCCGCCTTATTTTTATTTCCTATTGCAACAATATCGTAGAAATTTACTAATATAAAAGACCAGATATTTCTCTGTTTCTGTATCTCTGTATAACGGTGATGACGTAAGTTATGTCATAGAGAGATAAATGACCAGATAATTCTGTCTGGGTTCGAAAGTAGAGTTTTCAACGCCACTGACAGCATATGATGATTCATAGGCATTGTCCATTATGGGTAATATTTCGCGAAATATAAATATAAAATATTTTAAATAAATATATTGTAAATTTAAAAGTTTGATCAACAATCAAGATTTTTTACTATACTTTAAGTATGGTTGCGAGTGTTAAACGCCTTCAGGTGGAGAGGAACACCTCGCAGGCTGCACAAGTTTCATGCTTCCAGCTCAACTTCTTTTGAAAACACAACAGATATTAGTGAAATAATTTTTTATTCCGTCGTGTTTTGAAATAACAGTCACTTGGGCTCTTTTTTTCTTATCTATTCAAGTACTAACAGCTAAGGCGCGTCCTTGACTATTCGTGGCGCGAGCAAACCAAGGAGATTAAGATTGTGTTACAAAGTAAGCTTACGAATAAATTGTTTACAAAGATAATATGCAAATTGATCACGAACATCTGGGACTGCACTCAAGTGCTGAGGTGCCTACAAGCGCCAGAATAGAAATTCTGTGACCAAATCTAAAAAAAATCGTTTAAATAAAACTAATAATTTCGGGCTTATTCGGGTTTTACCCTAAATTTTAAAAAGGCAATCGGAGGGTAAAAATCTGGTAAAACCCGAAAAATTTATGATGGCCAAACTGTTGCCGATATGACTGTTACCTGATTTCTCAATTTAATTCCAGCCATAACGCTTATTGTTGATGTACTCTGTAAACCCGCCAGTAGCCTCTTCGGCAGCGGGTTCTGCCGCGGTTTTTCTCACAGGGGAAGTTCCACGGTGGGTCTACAGTTGTGCCTCTTCGTCAATTTTGGGATGCCTATTCCCAATCATCGCCTCCTTTTCGTCGGAGGCTGGTCTTGCAGGTTTTCAGTAGCTGCTCTGGGCCTCTTCGTCCAGTCCCAGGAGCTGACCTGTACCTCACCGATCGCCCGAAGCTCGTCGGCACCTTTCAGCAGCAGGCAATCATAGAACCTCCTCACCGTGTCTCGCAGCCGCTCCGAAATCGGGGAGGCCTGCTGCAGCAAGAAGGGTGGTTGTATTAATGCCGATAGGAGGCCGTAGTATTATACGAAGGTTGGTGTTTTGCCAAGTTTCCAATCTGTTCCTGCAGCCGCCATTAAGTCTGGCCGACCACGCAGGCGCTCCGTAGAGTACGGCTGGCAGGAGCACGCTCTTGTAGAGGCGCAGCTTTAGCTCCTTGTGTATCTTTCGGCAGTCAATATAGGTAAACAACATGAGAGATTTAGATTTTAGAGCCGAATTCTTTTGAAAGATACCATAATCATCTATGAATATAATGAAAAGAAAATACGAGCTATCACTGGCTGATTTAACATATAAGGCGCCGGAAAATCCTCGAAGCCAGTCAGTTTGAAATAAAAAGGTCGATTTGTATTTCGGTTACAAATTAGCCATCCCCAGGACCGGGAGAGTGAGCGAACTGATGGAGTGGAGTCCAGTGGCACCATCTCAATTTGGCTGGCTCCGGAGGTTTTCTTCCCCATTATATTTGATTACAATCTGAAATTATTACAAATTCAAAACAAAAACTATTTATATAGTATTTTGCATAGTTACATTCAGAATAATATAATAGAAATCTATTTCATGTAACATTTCGAAAATGAATTCGGCTGCGAGGAATCATATTTTACATTCTACTCAAATTAAGTAGTATAATGGCACAACATCAGACTGTATATTCTACAGACGTCTTGAATAAAAATAGAAAGTTTTTAACATGACGCGGCGCCATAGAAATTTCGTTTAATTTGAGCCAAGGTGTATATACAAAATCTAGGAAAGATCTATGCCGCATTACCTGCTTTTAACATCGTAGCAGATCCGCGTTCCATAATTGACATTCTGATACTGAAAGTGATTGCGGAGAGGATATAATAGGGTGTCAGATGCAAGAGTCAGAGGAGGAGGTTAAGAAGTGCCAACAGGAGATGCGGAAATCGCATCACGAATGGTTAAACGAACAAAACAAGAATTTGGGATAAAAATAAACAAAATGTGAATCAGACGAAGATCAGCCGCTATATAGTCCGTGACTTCAATGCCAATATATGGTACTTCGAATACACAAGCTATACGCTATCTATTGCCCCGTAAAAAATGACAATGGACGATATCTCGCGCTCCATTATATAAAGCAACATTTCTAGCGGAATAAACCACTCGCCGTCTGTGAAAATGGACTCTCTTTTAGAATAACAAGAATATCATAGACCGACCTTCCTTGAATTTCTTGTTCTGTTTCTTTCTGTTGGGAGAGGGATGTGTAAAGGGGACAATGATTAAAGAGTGGACGATGACGGTTGCTCGTGAAGCTATAAAATACGGGGAAAAGTGTTACAAATAAGAAGAGAAGAAAGAGAGAGGTGGAGAAGATACCTTCCGCTAGGAGAGAACGGGAGGAGGAGCGGGGGCGGCCGATTCCGAGAAAGAGGGACAGAGTGTGCGTATTCATTTGTTTTTTTTTTCAGGAGGCAAAAATGGATATGCGACGCTGGAGGGAGAAATAAAGAGAGGAAGGACCCGTGTGGATCATATTGCGGCAAAAGAGAGAAACTACAGTGACAAAAGAAGCGCGGAAAACACGGGAGGCGCAACCTACACCCAAACACGCACAGCATTTTTTCTTTTTTCCCTCGATTTATTTTCTGTCAGTTGTTCCACAGCCCACACTTTTCATTTACGTCTGGCAGAGAACCGTGTAGACGCAAAAACATAATACCACGTCGAAAGTATTGAAAACATTTAGGAATGCTAGACGTGGAGACGGTTGAAGGAAGAAAAGAGGGAGCCATGCGGAAGAATGCAACGTTTCAAGCAGGAAAGTTTTTTCGATCGTTCCGCGTTACCAACTTGAATCAATTTCTATGTAGTTCAGGTTGTTGTGGAATCTTAAATACGACTACGCGTAATTTAATCAAGGATTCAATTCAATTATTTCATTAAAAACCTGCTTCGAATTGTATTGCAGAAAAATACAATTATCGAGAAAGATACAGTGCCACTCTAATCATAAACGTAACAAATAAGGAAAGAGCTGCTGAATTAAACAGTAAATGACGGTTTAAAAAATAGACAAAAGTGCACAACGAGACAGAATACTGAATCGAATGGCGGAAAAAACGGTCTCTATCTGCTTTCGTTACTTTCGTTATTTTTGTTTTCATCATTTCATATCATAGATATGCAGATTCAATAATAAATTATGGGTAAATAATTGCTGGTTTTATTCGTAGAGCCGGAAAATTATCGTAGCATAGGTTAAAAGTCGTATGAGAAAGGCTAGAAACAATATATTTATAAACATAACAGGTAAATATTTTTACCTTCAAGTTCACACAATATTAAAAGAGATTAATTTAATTGATAATAAGAGAATTGTTAACGCGGCGTTAAAAGTATTGAGAAGAGAAATTTTTTAAAGAAACCGTTTTAAGTGGGAGGAGAACAGATAAAATTATGAAAAAATTTGTTTTGAATGGAAATAATTGAGAATTTGAAACACTTGACAATGAAAAAGGAGAAATTGATTATGTCGACTTCATTGTGGGAATATCACATATAGCTACCGAAAAAGTGTTAACAAACCACCCGCTTTATCTTCCCTAGTGAGACGTTATCTTTGTACAACCTGGCAGTTGCTCATCAGTGAACACTAAAGATCACAATAACGTAAAAAACAATTTGACATTTACGCACGTCATAATTCCTAAAAAGGTACCGTCACCGCACTCCCGATTGCGTGGGAGTGATGGGTGCGGGGAGTGGCCAACGCCTCCCACTAAACCATTCCTAAACACGAATTTTGAAACAAAAAGCACTTCTATTGCACAAAAAGTTAACCACTTCGTTTGAGGTAGTGACTAGGTGAAAAAAAACCCTCGGAGTGAGGTCATAGGAAAAATAAAACACCCGCGGCGTCGCAGTTTGTCTGTGTGTGCGTGTGGGCGCGGTGAAAAGAAAAGGGACGGGTATGTTGCCATGGAGTGTTCGCCCACCAACGAGTGCAACGTCCTCGCGGATTTGTATTTTTGTGGGGGAGGGGGACGGCGAAGGAGTAACTCGGTGTGGGTGACGACGATTGGGGAGACGGCGCGGAGAAGGAAAGGGAGACGAATTCAGAAATCCGATCGGAACGCGAAAGGAAAAACAAAAACGAAAGAACACGAGAAATATCCGAGCGCTCATTTCAATTTGAGAATTGTCATTTTTTCCTCTCTCTTTCTCTCTCTCTCTCTCTCTCCTCCTGCTCGATCGAGACATGGAACTCTTTTTATAAATCTCTCCCTCTCTCTAATCCTATCTCCCTCTCATTCTATCTCCACAAATGCCTTTATGCGGTCGTTTTTATAGTTCCTTTTTTTGGGTGGGTGATCGGTTTCTGCGGGCACGGACAAGAGAGCCGCATTACTCCATAAGGTGTGCATCTACTATCCGTTTTCACCGATTCTCTCATTCTCTCTCTCTCTCGGCAGTTTTTACCTTTCCTCATTTCCTCCCACTATGTGCTCCGCAGCCCATTCAACTCTGTTACCGCGTCTCTCAGTCTGCCATTCGATTCGAGCCAGCCAGACGCAGTCAGAACTCGCTCGAATCGTCGCGGAAAAATGTGTTTCGGCGAGACAAAAGATAGTCTCATCGAGCCAGAACCGCTCCCACGCTAACCTCCTCGCGCGCGCGCGCTCCAGCGTGTGTTTTGAATCGTGTAGGTGCCTCTCCGTCGGGTATATCTCGATCTCTGGAAATATTTTATTATTCTGCTCGTTCGACGCGAATCAGATCCACGACGACTTTTTCAACGTCGCCGGTTTCCTGGGATTGAGGAGAAAGATCGCTTTTCAATTTGTTTAGCGTCGCCGCCTTCTATTTTCCAACCGAGTACGACCAAGAAAAATGTTTTCGTCGCCGTTTCTCATGAATAAAAAATTTTAAGCGCATTAACCTTAGATACATCATATTTTAAATTTTAGCGTTCTTATAAGATTGTCCTCCGAATGTATGATCACATAAAAATTAACACCTACGTGACTGTCAAGCAACAATACCAACCTAACTAAAAATGTAATCTATCAATCTCCTGTGCGGATCGATTATAAATTGTTTGGCATTTTCCACGGTAACATCAGGTGTAGTCCTAAACCGCTGCACAGAAGGATGAAACAGGTTTTTTTAATATAAGGAAAAATTTCGTTAATTTCAAACTCTAGGGATCAACAATGCATATATTCGAATTAAACGGATTCTAATTATCCGATATTTCATTTTGGGCCCAAACTTTGAAGTTTCAAGTCCTCGTTAGCTCTCGTGGTTACGAATGTCACCGTCGTCACCAAGCGTTGTATTAGATAAATCACAAAACTCGATGCAGAATGTCAAGAAGATCACACATATGATGAACAAACGGATACACATTAACATGGACATTCATTACTACAGTAAAATTTATCACTTGAAAATGAAGAACGATTGCAAAATGAACCATGTGTCATTATTGTATTGATTCCTATCGCTATTTTTAAATAGTATCCTCATTTGTCGCAAATTCACTTGCAGTTTCGCTTTATCGCAATTTATTATTTACGATCAAATAATCGCTTATCGCAATCGTGTTTCATTCTATCGCAATTTCGGCTAGTCAAAGCTTTCAAAATGCGCGCTGGAAACTCATTGGATTACAGCAAACAGCCAAAATGCGAATAAAACCCTTTAGAAACATGTAACTGTAATTATGTATTAAATTACACGGCAATGAGTCCACCTGGCGAAACAGGCCGGATTTGATTAGGTTGACGAAGGGGACTTGCTAGACTCTCATGCCGAACATGCACGTACTTCAAATCCACGCCCGCTCAATTTTGTGCAACACACTGGTTCCTGTTTTGGGAAGTCATTCGCCTCTCCAGACGCTCCCTGAAGATTTACCGTCAACCAAGCGTTTTGTTGGCCTTTTAGTCCGGAGAAAAATGTGTTATCCCTTTAAGCAGGGCCTTTAAGCAGAGTTGGGGAACCTTTTATAACACGGCGGGCAATTTGCAAATTATAAAATTACTCAGTTGCATTGCAGTTGAAAATGTCTCACTATTTTCAAGTATTGGTTTGATACTTCTTGCCAATTAACAGCAGCTTTGATGTTAACAGATAATATTTCAGCACTCATGCACGATCGCACTTCTACCTTTGTTTCGAAATAAACTACGGTTTAAGCAGCCCATGGAGCCTAATGGTGTGCGGGCAATTCGTCGTGCGGCAATTCGTCTCAGGCAATTCGTCACATGGCAAATTCATCGCAAGACAAATTCGTCGCATGGCAACTTCGTCGCAAATTCAGGAATCGTTGAGGAAATAGGATGTCCTTTTCTTCATTAATAATACAATAAATACAGTATACCATATTTAGTGTACGGGAAGGATTAACGATGCTTCAATTTCCGAATAAATTATAGAATTCCTGTGCAGATTATTCACAACAATTATCCTAATAAAAATTTCGGAAATTAATTGATGAAATATTCGTATCTTATCTGATCAGGATAATAATAAAAGGCTTATTCCTCTTGTCATTTTGTGTATGACGCTTTTTATACGTGTTTTAACCAACTTCCCGTCTATGTAGAAGATAGAGATTTTGCAGGAATCCAGCGCGTGCCCGCGATTTCATATAATAATCAATTTCGTGAAAACTATTGATGTTATTGGTATGCAACCTTCTTCAAATATAAATATAACTATTCTAAACGTTTAGTTTTCTGCAACTATTCCTCTAAACCAATTGGGAAAAAGTTTCCCGCAGGTTAACTTTTTTGTCTCGACTGAAAATTTTAGATAAATTTTACGATTATTTTTTTTAAAGGCAATTCATAATTTTTATTTATTCTTGCGTTACTTTTTCGTTATTCGGAATCATTATAGAAGTCACGTAAAAAATTGACCCTTCTTATTCAATAAAAGCCGAATTATGACGTTGTATAAATAAGGAAGGAAGATATACACACAATACAAAAAGACATTTAAATATTTTATTTTATTTTAAGGTATTTGCCAATTTTTTAGAATATTTATAAATGCATAATCATATTTAGCATAAAATTTACTATAAGATAACTTTAGAATTTTAATCTTTCGTACATAAATTTTTTTTACTCGTATTCGTATGAGACGAATTGAGATTTCGTTGCGTTATAACAGAATGCGAGTTGAAATTTTGCAGTAATTCTTTAGTCACGCATTAAATGTCAGTGACGAAAAAAGATCCCGAAAAAGTTTCGGGTTCGAATCCAGAAGCGTTCCTTCTCTGTTTGATTAAGTAGGGAAGTGCTGAAACGTAGCGTGCAAGCCTTTTTTCGATAAAATTTTATAATATCTATAAGTTGAGATATCGACGCGGGATTTGCGCATTTATAAGGAGAAGAATATGTAGATTAGTTTTCTTATTGTTAAAATTGAAATATTTGAAATCTCCAAATTTAACGTTTAAATAACATATTTTGGAGATACATGGCATTTTACGGGTTCAAAGTAAAAAGAAACGGAATTAAATTTTTTAACGGTAAATAAATTATTATCGTTTGTCAAGATAAATTTTGAGGTAAGGGAGGGGATGGCATTTAGCTTTGAGACAACAATCTGAGCTTAAGTTTTGGCAATTATTAAGCAATGTTAAGTGAGAGAATGGAAATGGAAAAACTGACATGTTTGGGTGAGAAGTGTATTTACCAGGAAAGTATTGCCAGACGTTTTTATAGCATATGAAAAACAAAGTCGGGCGAAAATTTAGCTGCATCTTGGACGGCGGTACATTTCATTGCCAATGTGCGACTTGGGATTTCAGTATGCAAATAGTGACATTGAAAATAACAGAAAAATATTGCCTATTTCCTCACGGCTCCTGAATTTGAGACGAATTTTCCATGGGACGAATTTTTCTTGCGATGAATCTGCCATGCGGTGGTGGCAGGGTAACGTCCTCGCCTGCCAATCCGAAGGTCGCGGGTTCGAATCCCGCCTAGGTGGGTTTTTCTTCACCTAGGGTATGGATGTTTGTGATAGTCCTTGTTATTATGTTAATGAGCCCCTTGTAAAAGGCCGATTACGGCTGTTTAGGGGCCGCAGGGAAATAAATAAATTGCCGTAGAACCGGGTCTAATATTGCATTCGCATTAAAATTAGCCGTATATCGAATTAATCGAACTTAAAACCACAAACCATATTATATTAGTGGGGAAATAGTAACGACTTCGAATTACCAGATAGTGAAATTCGGTTAGTCCAGTGTCTGGTAGTCCGGAACTCCCGATGGTTCGGCATCTGCCAGCCAGGGGCTCGCTCAATAGCCGGACGAGTTTCGCTAGTCAAACGAGTCTATCGCAGTGCAGTCTGCCATTTTCCGTGTTGCCGAACGCAGTCTGTGTTGTGTTTATCACATTTAATTTTTGTAAGCCATCCATCATATATAAATGGCTTCTAATGTGAGCAGATGTGTTAAATGTGCCAAAAGAAAGCATGTAATTTTGACATTACATCAGAAATTGGAGATAATAAATCGGCTTGAGAAGGCGAGAATCGAAATATTAACATGATCTACGATTTATGATACAAAGAAACAAAAGGACCAATTGCGATTATTTCTAGCTAAATCAGATATTAGTAATGTGCGACAAACTTTGAAAAACCCAAAGTTTTGTCAATTAGATACTGTGTGTATAAGTAATTTATTGCTGAGCGATCCTAAGGGAAGCCAATAGCGGGAATCACTTCTGATGTCATCCCTACAATATAGGTGAATAAACTACTGAATTGCTTTGTTATTATTATCCTATTTACAGTAGTACAGTATTTATTATTATGTAGGCTATTTCAATGACTACTTAAAATATTATACTACTGTATAATATTTTAAAAGGTGAAATTAGTCTTTGGGTTTTGCTAGGAGTATCATCCAATAGTCCTGCATATCTCATAATCCGGCACCACATAAGGCCCAATGGTGCCGGATCAACGGATCCCAGCTCTTCTAGTTTTTTCAAATACTGCGCACGGACAAAGTGAAAACATCGACTTAAAAAATACCGCTAAAAAGGAGAAAATTTAGCACCACGCGACTCGGATATCAGAACAAAGTTGCTCACAATCGCTAAAGTTATGCATACTTTAATATGCCTGTAAACAACTTTGTCTTCCGCATCGTACAGTTTAAAGAAAAACGCTTTCGTTGTTCGCGATTCCTCGGATGATTCTATGCATTCATTAAGACGAATATTTTGATTCGCGATAATGAGCTTCAGTGTCTTTTGCGTAAACAAGGTCGGTCCAAATTTAACTTCGTGACCCTCAATGACATCCATCAGATGTTTTTTCGCAACCTCGAGAGCACGGAGCATTCGCTATCGAACGCGAAAAATTCGACGGAAAAAAGTAGAACCGGTATATAGGTGCGTATGCGTGAACATTACAGCAATAAATTCTCGCAGGAACGTACAGTCAAGACGCATTTTGTTGAAAACTACGGCGCCGCGTTAAGTGAAATACGCAGTCTGCATGTTTGTGGGGAAAATGATGACACAGCCGAGTCGTGGGAATAGATAGATAGTTCGCACAACTGATTTTCTTCAAGATTAATGGGGTAAATATTTTCCTCTTGGGAATGCTACTATGGCATTGTTACTTTCTCATAGACTATGTACGTCGGGAAATTACTGTGATCATGAAATAATTTAACTTTAAGATTTTGATGAATATGCATGTCCGAAAAAGTGATTTCTGCAATTTCGTCTCTCTGTCATCTGTGTACTGCTCTAAGGGGAAAACTGTGTGTCATTGGCCATTTTCAGAAGAAAGTTGCATATTAATATAGAGAATCACCCCAAATATAAGCCTTGTTGAAATTAATCGTTTCGCTAAAGAATGTAAGGTAGTTGAGTAGATTTTTACAAAATATCGATTTACTTAAAAAAGACCTAAGGGATTTCGATTAATATTCAGCCAGCTATAAAGCTTGATGTCATGAATAACAATGCATAAGTTATATTTCTAAAAATAATCAAATTGCGTCATTGCAATATGTTGAATTTTATGGCCAGTTACCGCCAAGCTCGCCCCATTAACAGTGTCGGCATTGTTGCTACGAATCCAACTTCGTGTGTCGTATTAATATAACCAGTAAAATTATTGTAGGGGGTAGAAGCGTACGGGTGGGATAAAGTTTGCGCGATGGATGCTGTCGCTGTGCCAATTTTTTGTAATAATGTAAATTGCTCATGGTAATTGCCTTTTTTTCTGATAGTGATTTAAATGTAGAATCTAGATCAACGATGAGATAAATCTCTTTAGCAAATCCAGCTTCGGTGGTGGTATAAATATAAATGCCCCATTGCGTAGCTGGACCACCAAATATCAGTCTTTCCCAAGCTTTTAAGATCAGCTGGCAAATTGAACTAAATAACTTCCAAGGCGCGGGCAAAACATACCTTCCTTTTCCTAGTATTAACATATTATTATTTTATTTTATCATTTCAAAATGTTAATATTGTAAAAAAATCTGATGTGGTCACCACATGACTTTCTCCATACCTGTAATATGTATTTCTAAAAATTTCAAATAGGTTACATAATAAATATTTTAAGAAACTGCGAGGAAATTTGAGACTTTACAAAGAACAGAAATAAACTCAAACCATAGCCTTCTGATATTGGATATAGCCACAAAGCTCCAACAATTAACAAAAGAAAAAGGAGCGTTACTAAGACAACTAAGCGTCAATTGTTAACAATAGTCGTCGGTAGGTGGCATGGTGGTGGCAGCTAAAAACATAAAATATCTCTTAAACAATGCATTATATGGAAAAATGTTTCAAACAAAGATTGTAGAAAATTAAATTTACTACAACTTTTATTCCAACACATTTTTATATGTATCAAATATTAAAGCAAATACTTCAAAATAACGGATGTGTCAAGAGTAAACACCAACTTTCGGTTGACCGATTTTTACCAAAACCTTATCAGTTCTTTCGACATTTATAAAAATATAAAATATAAAATTTCGCGTTGATCTGATTAATAGTTTTTGAGTTAGAGCATCCACAAAAAGCTATCACATACACTAACACACCCACACAGACATCATCGAGAAAAAGGTCAAAACGTGTATTTCCGTTCAAATCTCGAAGTCGATTTTTTTTCATGAATGCAATACTTTCCCCTATACTACGTATATGGAGCAAGTAAAAACAAATTATTTTATTTTTTAGAATCCTTACTATTTGAAATCTGAAGGAATTTTACAGAATAGCATGGTGTATGAAAAAACATTACGTCAAAGCTATTCTCATTCTGCTATTCAAATCTTTGTCCGTAAGAATTGAACTGCAACTAAATAATTTGCATTTTATATAAGCCAGATTTACTTAAATACTTTGAAACAAAACACGAATTCAGTCTAAGAGATGCCAACTTTAGAAGTGATATTTCTCACCAGGTTTCAAAGGACCGAAAATTTGGTTGCGATGATCTTGATTGCAATGGAATTTCTGTTCTAAATTCAATTAATTATAATTCTTAAAAAGTCTTACCTTAATTTAAAACACGAAATTAGACTGGCTGCATCATTAACATCATCATCTTTAAAGGGATTTGAAATGAATGTCATCGAACATTTCATACAACTAATTTCAGAAAATGTTTGTTACTAGAAAGAACTTTCTCCCCCTCCGCAGGCAACATGTTACATTCAGAACTAATTCTGCTCCTGAGCCTGAGATTCCATCCTTCCTTAGAGGGAGAACACAATCGTTTAGAAATTACTCCCCAAAATCACATTTATTACAAAGCGGGAAAAGTGTAGCATACAGTCATCAAAACATTATAAAGTTAGGTAAAGCTATGCAAAAAATAGAGACATTATAAAAATATTATCTGCTGTTCTTCGTTTCATTGCTTTTCGAAGAAAATGGCGATTTTAATTTCAGCTTATCTACTCGGTAGACAATCGCGCGCGTTATTTCCCTCTCTGTGTGGGAGGTGTTTGATTGGACTCGTCTGTAAAATATAGCATAAATCGGCAGGCGGTTAACCACGATGGGGAGAAGAAGTCATTTCTGAGAAAATGTCTGCCAGGAAACGAATCCCTTGTCGTTTAATATTATACTCTCTTCATCATCTTCAGGACAATGGTGGTTATGGCTCAGGTACTTTCCTCTATCTATCACAATCGTCCATTCGACGATGAATCTCTCTCTTCATACTATATCTCCATTTCGCCCACCGCAACGCGATCCAATCAGTCATGAGGGAAAATGTTAGGCATTTGTCACGCAAGCAAGTTTCGAAAAATTCCAAGAAAGGTTTCTCCTCCCCTTTCTCTCGTACGAGTCATTCTCCTTCCTCCCCCCCCCCCCTCCTCCAACGGCCATTTTTCCCATAGGCCAATTACACCCCTGTGATACTTGGACCACCAAATGAAGCCGTTAATATATCCCGTATTTGGCTTGACGTCTGCCGGACAATGAAATAGCCGATTCAAAACACGCCCGAGGCGCATATAAGCTTATAAGTCTTATTAATTCGACTGCCATCGTTCATTTTTTTCCAATTCTTTCCTATAGATGTTATTCGGTGTATTTTTATCACGCAATATAGCTTAAAATCATGCGGTTGAAAGAGAAAGACGAATACCACCGCACGATCATAGCAAATTTCAAGCTTTTCTAGAATTTGTTTCATCGACTTTTTACCCGTTAAAAATATTTGGAAAAAATTTCACACCGGTGTAGGATTATTGATCGCTTACGTTATTGCTTTTTTATACGTAGGCATTAATTAGGTCACTCATCAATCTCCATTAAAAATAAGAACAGGAATGTCAAAGACACCAAATCGGGTCTTAGGAGACTCATCAACAACCGGCCTTACACCCCAAATATTGATGGACAAGAGGAACGCCTCTAGGCTTGCCGTTAAAAAGTCGCTTGAGATGGCAATCGTTTGCATTGATCACGTTCCTTCAATTAAGCGGCTAACTTGTCATTGCCAGAAATTAAAATTAACCACCGTTGTTTTCAAGAAACATTAATATGTTCAAAATCAGAGTGAAATATACCTTGACAAGGTCTCTGTGAATTAAATAGTCAGAGCTAAAGTATTTAACCCTTTAAACATTTTTGCTAGCTTGAATTAACAATTTTTGTGCTACATGATTATTTTCCCCCTAAAATACCGACACACACTGAATATTTATACTTTAGCTTGGTGTATATCCTCTAAAGGTAAATTCATGAGGGATGATTAGTGATAATTTTAAAAAACTATAGCTAATCAAATTAATTAAAATAAAAATATCGAACTTAATTTGTTTCAAAACTTAAATAAATGGAGTACGGGTTAAATAAGAATAGAATAAAATATAGAACACGGAAAAAGCTAATGAAAACCGAGAGAAATCAGAAAGAAATCATGATGCATGAGGAAAACGTTACCAAACAAGAAGTCGAAATCAGGACTAATGCAAGCTGGTTTCCTAAAGTTGACGTGCCGAATTCATTAATTATATTGATAGGAAATATTTCAGTATGTGTTAGTCATTCCAAGGAATTCTCATACCATTCATAGTTATCAATGATAGAGAAAAATTGGAAAACAAATTAATACAACATTATCAGGTTTAAATTTTAAAAGCAATGTCAACATCTCTTTTTGGCATTATATTTGGCATGAATTTTTTTAAATAAACGAATTTAATAAATATTACTGTCTATACGCTAATATTTATGGATCAACTGACCATTGCCGAAAGATAGTTGAGTGGAAAAGAAAATAACCCATTAGTTCACTCGTCTATGCTCAAGCCGAGTTCGGTAATAATCGTCTCCACGGCAACAATACGATAAAATGGTTAACTTTATTCGTTATGTTGTTCGACGCCCAAATTTTAGTTTAAGTTAAATAGAGAAATGTATCTCGTACTCCTCCTCTGTATTTCAAAGTGACGAGAACGGCGACATCTAAGACAAACACACACTATACATGCAAATTTTATCAAGAAGACAAAGGGGTAATAAATGCATACGTTCTGTTGGTTGCGCCGAATTATATGATAAACAGTCCTTGTGTATGTAATTTATCAAAACTAGCATACGTCCTACCGCGGTTCCAAAACTCCCGCCAACGCTTAGTCATAAAATGTAAACAACCGAAATTAATTATCACCATTTCGAAAGTGCGGACGCGGGCGCACGCATTGCTCACCAAACGGGTACTTCAGCTAAGGAAACGAGTCGCGTTTGGCGGGTTACAGCGACAACACCTAAGCGAGCCAGCGCCGACTCACTACAGCTGGAAGGAAAAAACTAAGATCACGCCTCGCTTCATTCCCAATTAATAAAGGTGGGGAGACAACAGCTACAATCATCGGGTTGCTATATGGGCGGTCGCCATGTTAACTGAAGGGGACGTAAAGGAGAAAAAAAGAAGTTTCTCCTCCCGACTCATTTTAATGCTCCACCTTCCCACTGGAGGCCCTTTTGATCATTTTTTTTAACTAATCAAGGGGATAGGGTGCGGAAGGAGTAGTAATTCGCACTGGATAGATTAATATAATAGCACGTAAATTTGAACGGAATTTAAAGAACCGTTTGCCAGAAAGAAGGCAGACAAGATATTAAAAAGGGATTGGCTGGATAAAAAATACACATTTCATATTTCGTTCTCCTAATCGAGATACACCCAGACGATAAATATCATTCCTTCGTATGCTCACGTAGGTACGAAAGCACCAACTCTTGTGATAATATGGTAATTTAGTTAAGCGACGTCGAGATTGCGGGAAGTTTATAAAATGCGATGAAAAATATAAAGAATTATATAGATCGACTGCATCAGTTTTTATATAATTGTAATATACTCAGCAAGACCACCGATAAATTAATACAGAATCGTATAATTATTGAGTTTTGATGGAATTAGCTAATTTTTTGCCCTTCTACACAAGAATCACTGCAATGCGACCTATATCAGGAGTGTCACAATAAATATCGAAAATGCGATTGGCTATGATTTCGACCAGAAGACTATAGTCAATTTTCACCTTTATCGAAAGGAAAAAATTCTTAACCCAAAAAGCATACAATTCGAAAATGCATACAAGGTTTACACAAAGTTATGTCACTGTTCGCGGGTTATTATTGTTTTACTTTGTGGCACAATTTTGAGTAAACTCTATACATATGTTCGGAGTATCCGATGCTTACAGAAATTACGACCCAAGTCTTATTCTCGGGATAAACGAGGTTTAAATAAATCTATTGTTATATAGAAATGAACTATTGAAATAAAAAGTTTGAAAAATATGATTCTATGGCTATTATTATTTGAAGTTCTCACAACTATGGCATTCTGCGAAGGTACACTTGTCGTTTTCTGATGATGAGGACTCTATAGCTATAAAACGGTTAAACAAGTTTTTCTTCTTATTGTCAATTGTCAGAGAGATATCAACTTGGACTTAGGCTTTGTAGCTAAAATACGAAGCTGTCCTCGTTATCATTATCGAACTGCAAATACCTGCTCATTATCTTTTGTACAGTGACCTCTAACTTACACCTTTGGAGCGACCAAGCTTTAGATGAATAAATTGTTGTGTTGAATATCTGTTTTATATAAATACATTTTAATATGAACACAGCAACAGGAATACAAAATATACCAAATGCCGGAATTTAGCGAAAAAAATAACTATGATAATAATAACTAGCAGATCTCTCCAGGAGACCCGGTTATGCTAGTATCTTTGTTAAACGTCTTCAACAACCGTTTGCCTTTCAATACCTTTCCCTATGTATATTCCATCTACATCACCTGCAAGTAGAAATCTAAATTATCTCCATTTTTCAGCCTTTCTATTTTACGTCAGATCTAAATCACGGAAACAAATAATCTAAATTCACATCCTTTTCGTTGAGCCATTTGCTTTGTAAAATCATTGGGTGCATGGCAAATCGCCATTCAGAAGTATGTGGCGGGAAATCGTAAAAGGATAAAAATATGAAAGACTGAAAAATAATTTCGAAATAAATTCTTGATCCGAGACACCCGCTCAATTCTACAGAACGTTTCTCGTTTCAAAACCGAACGTTCGCTTCTCTCTCGTAACCTGATTACCGATCAGGTAGTTCAATTCTTGTAAAAAATATATACCAATATGCCGTAATTAGATGATTTGGCGCGATAGTGTCGTTGGCGCGTTATCTGTATGGCATCTCATCTACGTTGAAGCCGTGGGTCGTGATGCTGAAAAGGAAATCTAATAATATGAATGACACGGCGACTGAATCTTTCGAGTTCATTGGAGGGCGACGCTCGCCTATCATCGCCGGATGAAAGGAGGGGCAAAAATATAAATCGCTTCGCCCAGCGGGCGTGGGCGGGTGGGGTCCTGGATCGAGATATGCATAATAAAATAATGCCGAAGCGAACGAAGGTGGGTGGGTGGAGATTGGTGGAGGAGAGTGAGGGAAGTAGGAAAAGGACGAGGAGAGAGGAAACATGGTGCGAATGGGGAATGGAGAGGCGATAAGGGATGAGAAAGGAGGTTAAAATTATACGATCGAGGCGATACAGGAGAAGAAAGTAGATAGGGGGATCTCTTGAAGAAATGAAGTGGAAAACAGTAAACCCCTGTTCAATCGGGTTTTCCCAGAAGCGGATTTGGTTACAAGCAGTCAAGTAAATAGTTAATACATTTATATAAACGCGTATGAGGCCGAGCAAAAATTTAATTATACGCGATCCTGAATTATGCGAGCGCCACATTTAACGTAGGTAAGTGATGTGAGAATGCTCGTAGACTACACTGACACGCAATTTTTTTCTGTATTTGCGAAACGCGGGTATTCCCGACGCGAATTTTTCCAAGAACCTCATCCCCGCGTTGTTCGAGGGCTACAGGTTATGCTCGAATAAGAGAGGTCTGTAGAAGGGACAGACTTGGATACAGCTAAAAAGTAAGAATGAATAGAAGAGACTGAACAAGATATTGGGGCAGAGAGGATAGAGAGAATGTAACTATGAAGTAAAGATGTATTGGAAGAGAAAGCGAAATGAGAGAAGACAGAAAATTAAAGAGAGAATATGCTGTGAGAAATTGATGGAGAAAGTCAAGTTTTACCTAATTGCATATCTTATTTAACGATTTTAGAATGAGAGAGGAGTGAACGAGAGGTGGATAAGATAGCGAGAATTGGACAATACATCCTTCTCTTCCATCTAAAGAAAACAGGAGGGAGGATGACGTAGAGGAACAGTGAAATATATACAGAAAATTGCGCCCTGGTCGGTGGGGAATGGATGGAGGGATGGGGCAATCATTTTCCTTTGGACAAAGGTGTGAGAGAGAGAGGGTTAGGGAGGGAGAGGGGGATTGGGAGGCCGAAGGAGATTGCAGGGTCGAGTGGAAAGCGAGATTTTTCCATCTAACGTGACTCTCATGCAAAGATGGCAGCTGTCTCCCTTCCTTTCTTACCTCCCGAGATTTTTCTTGCTTTTAATTCGTTTCCAAGAAGCTTATTATATCAGTTGAAATAGGAATAATTGAGTGATCTTCATGTGATAGGCAGCCTTTTCATGTATTTCTCGTAATCAGGCACTGTGACAAATGTTAAGTGACGCAGTGCAGAACTATCGTTCGATCGTTTTTCTTTCTATTTAAATGACGACACTATCTTCCGCAATATAAATAACGAACATTATCAAAGATGTTAAAATGTTTATTTGCTTGAATCATGATAGGGTGATACGGGCAACTGAATTATTATTCCGAAGCCTACACTTTGTGTCATCGCAATGAACGCAAAATGGCTCAATTTTCGTGATTGGATTCCACCGATTAAGACGAATTATTCATTCCAATTTGGAGCGTTCAGGGATAAATAAAAATTTAGCCATTGGCTCCATAGTACGAGGGTACTTTTTCGATCTTTTTGCCCTTTAAATCGACATAATTCAACAACTTATGCACTTTCCATTACAGAAGTCGTTAATAAAACCACGAACCATCGCAATCTCCGGTCATAACGACGTAATTGCAAAGTCGAAAAAATTTAATAAAGACAAAAATGGACGACTTATAAGTTGATTGCTTAGATTTAAGAAACTTTTCCCATCATTCGAGAAGATAATTTTTCCCTTGTCCAGAATAAACCTCCCCTCGCGTGATTATTAAAATGTAGAAGCCGGTCACTCGCTTCTCTTTTCGTGTTAACCAAGTAATCCGGCACGTTCTACGTCCTTGTGTATAAGGCTAGCCAAAATAAATCACTCCTACCTGCCTTTCTGAGCTACTGGTGACGCCTTAGGCTCAATTGGAAAATGTTTAGTCGATAATTTTCCCCTCCAAATCGGTCATGGTTCGTATCCGGCTTAGAGGCAGACCCTTTTTTCGTTTGACCTAATCGCTCAAGATTGGAGACGAATTTAGAGAAGATGCCCACAACAAGGATTATATTACCCTCGCAAGTGTATTTTATATAACCTGGTAAAGTTAAGCTTAAGTAACTACTATGTTCGAAAAAATATTATACATAAAACATACATTTCCCACATTTAATACGTCAGTGGCTATATTATAGTATGGGCAGCTTGATGACACCTGGGATTAAAACTCGATATAAAATAATGCAGATGGACGCTATATAATTATTTTCGTGATATGTGGCTAACGTGATATTGTTTATAACAGCAACCTCTACAATTTTATGGATTTTGATGAAATTATTTTGAGTAAATTGATAAGCTGTGAAAATCTACAAGGAAACATTAACCTCCATTGTTCCGCGATGTTTTATTTCAACAAAGCTTCTATTTCGAAGTTTAATTTCAACAAGGCTTATATTTTAGGTGAAACCTTTTACAGGATTTTTGCAGATTATGTTCAACCGTTAAATCTATAGAGCCGCACAGAAGCGAGAGACTATAAATAGACAGACGGAATTGTAAGAAATCCTTTTTTAGATTCTAGGGCACGTAAAAACGTGAAAATTCATCAAGATAATTTCAATACCACTATGCTTTCTCTATACATATGCTCCTTATGTGAGAAAGTAAACATGAATATATAATCTAGCATCGCGAAGACATCGCCAATTTATATGCAACCTAAAT
Source organism: Tanypteryx hageni (assembly GCA_028673005.1). Taxonomy (NCBI): domain Eukaryota; kingdom Metazoa; phylum Arthropoda; class Insecta; order Odonata; family Petaluridae; genus Tanypteryx; species Tanypteryx hageni. Next base: position 72,780,948 of record CM054113.1, read on the forward strand.
TTCTTCGCGGTTTCATCGCCAGCTTAAAAAAACTAATTCGCCACGCAAGAAAAAAGAAACCTCAGGAGGAGGTCTTCCCTTTTCACATCTCTCTCCTCTTCATCAGTTAGCAACGCGTAGGCGGCTTGGGTTGTAGGTGGAAAGGTTTTTATACAAAGGGTGCGTGGGGGATGCGGGAGGGGAACTCGCAAGAGGGTTGCGGAGGAGACGAGAGATACCTGGTCAAATGGAGGGGAGGAAAGAGGTTCGTCTAGTTTTTTTTTCACATTTTTTGGCTTTTTCTCCCCCAAACGGCTCGAGGGTAAAGGACTCGTATCATAATAACAGACTCCTTAGTTTGGTCATCCATCTCGGAGCGGACAGACGGGGAGCGATCTCGTAAATCCGTGTCGCCATCAATTACGACCGTTGCTGCCATATAGTAGGCGGGATGGGAGGAGAGAGAGGAAGAGAGAAGGGAAAAGGAGGGAAGAGTGAAGAATAAAAGGAAGAGTGAAGAATAAAAGGAAGAGTGAAGAATAAAGGGAAGAAGGAACCGGGAATTCTAAATCAACCAGAGAGAAGGCAAGAGATTTCGGAGAATATAGATGCAGTCATCTTTCCATACTTCGGGAGCTCATGTAAGTTGTGGGGAGTGTTGGCCACTCCCAAAACCATAAAAATAGGATAATGCTCCATTGTAAGTTGCATAAATATCCCTTAGTTTTTCTAAAACCGGAGAATGGGCGGACGATGGCCAAAGTGATGATATACCTTATAGTACTGAACTATTTTCTTGGCACTTGAGCTACAGACCATAAGTTTACTATATTTCATTCTAACTCCATACATGTTATTAAATTACACAAAGCGAAGTCTCTATAGAGTTGTATGCTCTTCTGTATACAGAGCCATTTAGAGATGCTATCAAGCCTGGCGACTGTTTGAGGTGACAAAACCTCAGGGAACTTTCACATTATTATTTGCCATTAGATAGAGATAGACGCGATGGATATAACAGGACTACCATCTCGATGGCATTTAACTTTTTGTCGTTATTGTTTCAATTTTAATCACTACATGTCTTTTTAAAAAGTCTTCATGATTTTTTAAAGTAAATGGAGATTAGGATAGAAACTTCGCCTAAGTGTCCAAATACATAGAGCCGACCATGTTAGAAAAAATAAACATGCGCATTTCAAATGGGAGCCATTCCTAATCAACGATTAATATACCGGTTCTATAGTTCGTGAAGAATTGGCAATATCTTTGATAATAAAATGAGCACTACTCAAGCTATGAAATTCACCCTATAAATATGCGCTATAATAACATCATTGAGGAACTTATTTAAAATCCAGTTTCGTACTTCCATTGTGAATAAATGTTTTGCAACCACTGCGAATAAGTAAATAACATCCAGCTTTCAGTACTACTGCAAACCTATCAGGTATTCAGTTGTTGGCGTAAGCTCTTTACTAGTTTTAGACGGATTCTCATCCCTGATAAATTCATGTGTTTAATTTCTTTCTAACAATATTATGATGATGCAAGTTATAAACTTGTTAATTTTACTTCCGCAGTTGATTTTTATTACCGTACTGGTAAATGTTCAGTAAATGTTACGATCTCATTCTACCACTGACAACTCCCAAATGGCAAATGGATAGGTCCGGATGGATTAGGATTTCTCCAATGGCTAGTTTAAGATACTTTAATTGGAATTTGAAGTTCAAATTTGTTTTAAAATATAATTTACTAGTAAAATGTGCATGCATTTTGCAAGCATTTCATGTCACCATCAAAAACATTAATTTTTCAGACAGATATTCATTGTTAGAATGTTTTTAAAATGCAAACGTTAGCAGCTATGCACCAATTTCCTTTTTTTCTTATGGGACAATATTGGAGTAAAAACAATCCCTAAAATTTGCAATTTTATGAATATTATATTTTTTCCAATGTTTGACACTAATTCCATATATTTCTGCCAAATTTTAATGTTGTAGCAGATCTAGAAGTGCAATAATATGTATCTAATTGTTGAAAATTTAAAATTTTTTAACGGCCGCAATAACAATTTCTTGGAGGTTTTCCAATGTTTATTTGTACATTTGCAATAAGATCTAAATAACTGAAAAATTTCAGCTCCCTAGCTTGTTTCCTAGTACCTAAACATTTATCTATTTGTTTAAATTTTAAAAATTTTTAACAGCCGAATAAACCAATATATCAGAATTTCTGTCATCCCTATTCGGTTATTTTACTAATTTTACCTTTAGAATAAATTTCAGCCTCGTAGCACATTCAGAAATACATAAACATTCAATATTTATTTCAAGATTTGCAATTTTTAGCGGTCGCATTGTTCAACGTTTTTGTCTGTTATACACGTAATCCTACCAACAAAAAATTTCAAATGTCTAACACATCTGGAAATGCCTAAACATTAATATCCTCCTATATACCTACATATGTGATATATGATACGATTTACATGCTTTTCTTGTGGCAAAAATGGGGCCAAAACAGCCCCTTAAAATATGAATTTTCCCAATTTTGGATTTTTCTGTTTGGTTGTAACCAAAACCTATAATCGTGCCAAAATTTCTAGTCTCTACCTCATCTAGAAGTACCTAAGCATTAGTATCCTCCTATATGACATATCATAAATAAGAAACAAAATGATAAAATCTCGATTATTAAAAAATCCTTTTAACAATTTCGCGATATTTTCATTTTTCCATTTATTTCAATTCAAGTTATTTCGTGTATCAGCAACAATGCGATTACCCATATCGACGAAAGAAAACAAACTTTTCGGGCACAAAACAATTTTGTGTACTAATTCGGGAGGCATTTCAAATTAGACAAAGGAAATGAATTTTCATTCATTTAGGCGTTTTTTGGACCAAGTCCCGAACATATATGATGAATATAAGTTTTATAAATACAAATAAAAATATAATGCCCACATCCCTATGCTATTCAAATGGATGAATTAAACGCTTCTGGAATCGAATTTAGGTCGTTATTGTATGGGACGATTACAAAAAATTCTTTTTAGGCCTTGCACTAATGAAACATTAAAAGAATGGTCAAAATCGAATTAACCACTCTCGAGTTATTCGCGTTCGTATAGAGAGACAGAATGACAGACGCACAAACGAAGCAAATTATATATTGAGATACTTAGGTTTCAATCCTCTTTTCTTCATCGTAGCTGCCAATATAGGCGAGTCTTTGTCAAGCTGGACATGCAAAAATAAACGTAACAAGCGCGACATGTCCTTTCGCACGCATCCGCCGCTCATCTCCAGTTATCAGTTTCTTCCCGCCGGAATGGTTATACATCCTTCGCTCAGTACATCTGCGATCATACCTCTATAATTTTTTCTCTGAGCCGCACTCTCCCTCTCGCTCATATCTATTCAATCGTCTCTTTCGAAGATACTCTTTTTCTTCTCTCCCTTGCGATTCATTTTTACCGATCTATTCGACCTCTTACGCAGTTTAATTTTTTCGTGTTTCTCCGCATGTTCCACAGGTAAAACGTCTTCATATGTTTTTCAATCTTTACTTATTAAGTCACCGTCGTTATCCTTCGAGATAAGAGATAATTTCTTATTTTGCTATAAAAAATGCACCATTTGGAACGTGGTACGTTTGAAAATATTCTTAGGTTAAAATTTAATGTCTGTACAATCGTAACCCTTGTAATAATCGCGGTATAACATGTACGTCTTGGTGAATACGGAAATGGGCGGTTTTATGGAAATAAAACAGCTCTTGGATATATTTTATATTTATCTCGTGCTCAAGCTGGCGTGTGGTATTAACCCTTCAGTACTGGCGTTAAAATTTGTCATCTGAGTACTCGCGCTTGGTGGAAACGATCCAATGTATTTTAAAGCCCAAAAAGAATAATTAGACTTCCAGGATATTTTTTAAAAATTATTAAAAATGCTGAAAATATTTCCATAATTAATTATTTTAAATAATTTATTGAGGATTTTGTTAAAAAATCACGAAAATGTCACAGGAATAAGTGGTCCGAGTAGAAGTTTTGCCTTTCCCTTGGTCTGTGCTTAAGTTTTGGGTTGCCAGGCTGATATTTTCCATTTGACATGCGAGTTTCCATCGTGCCTAGTGCCTCCCATCCAAGATATTTGCTCTTATTCATCATTAAATATTCAGTATCGGACATGTGGACACGTTACACGTTTAAAACATTGTCAACGACAGCAACTCGGAAAATGAAGTTAGCTGCGTTTCAAAATATAAAGATATGGACATTTAAAGTTGCTCTCGGTCGATTCAACCCAGATGCGAGTACTTGAGGGTTAACCTCATTATTACTATTTTATTGTAGCTAGCGCTTCATTTGGTTGCCATCTCTTCTTCAGGTTTATTCGATTGCTCCGAAGAGCATCGAACTCCATGCCTCCCACGTCTGAAGAAAACCGCCGCCACCTTTGGTTGATCGTAAATAAGACAGTCGTTTGCGCATTCTTGAGACGAACTCTCGTCCGCTTATAGGAAACGCCTTAAGTTACGATCGCTTCGATTCCTGAGGTTATTTTTGAACGAGTTACTTCACCCTGAACTCGTATCCATCATTCATTTGCACTAAGTGATCCAAGCGATTTTGAAATCCTGTTTTTCAAAGCGCGCCTTTCCAACTAATATATAATATGACACCCGAAATAATGTTCCAGAATTATTTCAGAACTGATTTATAGATTTAAACCATTGAGACGCTCAACAAGATAGGGCCACGAATATACCGGTTGGCATTACACCGGATTTGAACTAAATATAAAATAATATTACATTTCTCTCCCCCGTAAAAAATCAGTTGGTGCAGTGCCTAGATCGAAGAAAATACGGATGCGTATTGCATAAATATGCGATTGTTAATTTAACATGCTAAAACATAATAATTCTAAAGGTAATGTTTGCAGTAACTACATTCAACTCTCGCAATGATTTAAAATATGGGAGCGCATCTGTTATAACGAAATCTTAATGACTATTTTTGGAAAAATCCTTGAATGGATTCAAAAATACTGACAGAGGAGAAATGTTTATAAAATCAATATCCCATTAATTTTACTAACCGGTCACCGTTGGAAAAGGAGGCGGAGAGATCGTCTTTTTATACGAGGGGGATGGAGGTAGCGGTTGGAAAATTTTGCTTTAAAAACAACTACTCTATGAAACATTCACATGAAGGTAAGTCGGCAAGGAATGTTTTAGTGAAATTTAATTTAACACATTGTGGAAATTTAACCGGAATGATACATAAACAATCGAAGAACGAAAGTATTGGGTCGGTATGTTTAAGAGAAAATCAACGTAACTACTAAAACCTAAAAACATTTAGTATAAATAGAATTCTTTGTTTCAATCGACGACGACGATGATTTCGTAACCCAACATAAGTATTTCACCACAGCAGATTGGACGGCAATTATTCGTTGCAGCAGTAATGGGATTTAGTTCCCAAGCTCACAAGCTCGAATGGCTATTTCGCTTTGCGATTACTACTTCAAGGTCGTTCAGTGTTATTTTTACTACACTCAAGATAGGTACTTAGAAGTTAATAGAGATTTTTACGTCCTAGGATATAGTCGCAAGGTAAAAAGTACCGCTATGTGTTAAAATTGTTCGTCAATATGATTTATGACCATATTTAAAAAGTTTATGAAATCATTTATACTGATGGGATATCATCTTGGAAAGCTAATTTACCGGTAATATAAAATCAATCGGGTATTTATGGATTGTCCTTTATTTGTGGAACCATTTTAGAGAAAATCAACTTTGAATGGTAGTTTGTGGAAACATTTACTTTAGAAAATTACTACGAAAGAACGTAAATAAGGTATTTTGTTAGTATAAATATATAATCGCAAACTTTTGAAAGAAATAATATTCACAGCTGATCAAAAATTATTGATAAACCGAGGCGATAGGCACGAATCATAACAACTCCTTCAGATATGATTTTATAGATAAATTGTATGCATGCTGTAAGTACACAAATCACGCAGCAAAATCAACAGTTACCTGGAGAAAATAAAATAATTTGTTCAAGATAGTCTTTCGGTTTAGTATAATATTTTTCAGCGGAAGATATAAGCGACGATCGGGAGGATTGTTACACAGATGCGTCAACATAAAAGTAAGAAACTGCCGATTGAAGAGATTTCGACGCGGAGATTGCTGTTAAATCTTGCAAGAAACTGTAAAAGTGTGCGCTCGAGCCCTTGAATGTTCTCAAAACATTGATATTTATGACGACGATGTTGGAGAATATAAACTCTCTGGAAAGTGTACCCCTCGCTGGAATACAGTTAAGGTTAAAATTAAAAACAAATTTTCGAACGAATGCGGACAAGCAGACAGACACAAAACAACCACAAAACTGCCAGAAGGTTTAAAAGAATATAAAATGTGAGGCACGCATCAGATGACGATATCTTCGATGAATCAGTCTTTTTCGGCTACTAACAAGTTTCGTCGCTCATAAACATAGAAAAACTACTCTCCCGACATTACCTTTTGTAACACCCACATGAAATTGATGGAATGATATGATCCGAAGATCCTATGCAGACAGGCATAAGCATAAAAATTGTTCCAACACCCACATGTTAAATTAAAATTTTAATGCATTTATTTGTGGAGTAACAGTGACCGTTGTGTCCATATCACCAGTGACTCAAACATTTAACACGCAGTAGGTATGTATTTTCAGTTACTACAGAGATGCAAAAATGCAAGCGCATATGCTCGTACATGATCATATTGCTCGTCCCCTTCAGGACCACGGAGAATAATTTTATTTTTGATATTTTCTGTTTCATCTTCTGGGATTCACCTTGCATTGGGAAAATAAGTTTATTTTACCATCGTTCCTTGCAGCAATAAAATTTCTAACGTACCACCATAACGTGACTCAAATCTATAATTTTTACGTCTGCAATTACTATACATAAAGAAAATATTTCTTGTATATTTCGATACTATCTCTGCTAATCTGATAAAAGCGGGTATCTCTCGAGAGCTATTTTCGCTTCTCATTATTTCCAAAACAACTGAATATTTACCCATAACTTTGAGTTCACTTGTAAAAAGAATCAGCCTCAACAGTACTTTTTGCAACTCACTAAAGGCAGTGCAATTGTAGAGATCCGTGGAGGCTAAGCAAATCAATCTCGGGTTGTAGGATTTCTTCAGTATTCCTGCACGCTTTGCTTATGAATCTGTTCCAATTTGATGAAGCTATGTTCCATTAGATTTGGAACTAAATTCTCGCGCTCTATCAAAATGAAGAAAACGTGTACTAAAAGTACTTTTATTTCGTCCTGATCAATTTATTGTCAAATATCAGCATCATTTATTGGACTCAGTGGCAGAAAAGGTCGTTCTGCACATTACCAGAAATCTAGGACGGCTTGGCTTGCGAGTTAACGAGTCTAAGAATTCTGTAACGAACAGAAAAAAATTACAAACATCGTTTCGAATAAACTAATATAACCATTTATGCGCCCTTAAATATCAATTATGTGGCACTGAAGACTGCTTATTGCTACCGAGAGACGCTCGCTAATTACACGCCATTACCCTCTTGAGCTTTTTTTCGCCTGCACCTTGCCCTTGACTCCTCATTTGTTTCCGCCAATTCGGTCCAGGCCCGGTGTTCACTCTTTTGCCACCCCCTTTCCTCCCCCTCTTCCTCTACTCCCTCAGGTCCGCCCCGCTAATTGAGAGATGCTCCGGCAGGTGGTGGTTGAGTCGCATAATCGAAGGACGGCGAATCGAACGCCGTAACTCTTTCCGTGCGCTCTAATTGGCTGAACTGAGGGGTTCACTTATCAGATCGCATCCTAGCCACGCGGGTCTTCGAAAATCGCCACCGATAACTCAAGCACCCCTTGTTTCGGAGATACAAATTGCTCTAAGACAAAATTTAATCCTTTCCTGTCGTGTAAAGACTTTATACAACGTCTAATCATTCATTGTAACTATGCCTTAATATCGACGAAAAATCCTGCTGGCAGAAAGGTATGAGAACGATTCCACAAATACATAATCAGTAGATAATATTATCTTGAAATCTAAAAGCTTCGCTTGTTATTGCAAAAACATTCAAGATATACGTTACAGCGTAATCACTTCTAAAATACGGCAATTAAATTCTAAACTCACTGGAGCTGGGAAATGACGATTCAGTAAACAAAAATTAACCCATACAGTGTTTACAGTAAATTCCGAATAATCCATTGCAAACATTTCATGTATAGCTTCTAAATGTTCTATAATGCATTTACGCTGCAATGCGTAGGCGTACGCACATCCGAGTATGTTAGAAAGAAGAATCAACGCTGCCTGCATAATTAAAACAATTTCTAACGCATCTTCCACGGAAATAATTTCCCACCATAAGAATTTATGACGATCGTATCGGCGTTGACTGCAGCAGCAACTTCGTGACCGAAAATTATAGCGAAGGAAATCAAGCGGACCATCCGAAGACACGAGGAGAAAGTTGGGGCAATGGGAGAAAAAGGAAGGCTAAAGTTTTATGCGCACAACCCTTCCAATTAACAACCCATCCATCAAGTATATAGGCACCTACCGAATTGGGAATAAGGACGAAAGTCGGCAGACAGGCGGGATGCATAATTTGAGAGAAATTCTATTCGAAGAACAAGCGGACGAGATCGAAAAGAAAATACTGCCTCCGCTGGAGAACGCATTCCTATTCGCTGTCCATTCGTCCGTGCGAGCCTAAAAAAATTATTCATCGGAAAAAAGGTGCGCGCGGAGGCTGCAATAATGAAATCACGTTCTTTAGGCCTACCGGTTATTTTCCATACCCTAATTTTCCTCCGGGGAAACGTTGCCCCGCGGCAGTTCTGCTACCTGTTGGGCGCACTGATGTTCGTTTTCTCTCGATCGTGCACACCACGTGACCCGCGAAACCTTTCATTTCAACCTTCTCCGCTCAACCCGTCGACTTGCGATCGTCAAATGTTTTTTTCCCATTTGAAAAGCGTAAGTTTTTTTCCTCACCTCTACCCGCCTGTTCAACTATCTCTGTCTAGGTATGCCCCTTTGGGAATTTCAGGCGGCGGCTATCTTTCCTCAATTTTTTTTGTTAATTTCTCCCATTAATATGGCGGGATTCGTGATCGACTCCCACTCGACACCCAGGGGGTTGCTTTTTTATTTCGTCTCGAATACCTCTCTCTCTCTTTGCTTCCGGGCCTTGAGCGATATCCGTCCGCACGCGAGATTCCGGCGATTAAGCCAACCAACCGCGCGATCCAGTATGGCCTCCTCTACCGACCGCTCCACGCGAAAAGGAGCCGCACTTAATGTTTGTGTCCTTCCAATTTCGAGATTTCTTTCCACCTCTCCCCCCAGGGACACTTAATGAGAGTGAAATAAACAAAAATCGTGCACCTCAGGGTATTGTACCATCTCCATAAACGCGTATATTTCTGTTTGCGTGCGTCTCAGTTGGGGGAGGAAAGCGATGGTGAATACCGGGAAGATTAAAAAAAGGAGATACCACTTTTAACGTGCTGATCTCTCTCTCTCTTTTACTCTCTATTATAGGGATTTGTGCGGTGCGGGAGTCGGATCGCGTGACGGATGGATGCCGGTCGTTTCCCGATGTCCCGTAGGCGCAAGAAACATCTGCCGCCGACGCCTATCCGTGGTCTCCACCACGCCTCCAACAGTCTCTCCGCCGCCATCTTCCACCAATGGAAAAATATATCCCCATATCGTTCTGTACGTTACCATTGTTTTTATGGTGACCAAAAAACACAACCTTATTAATTTCTCAAGTACTCAATATTCATTTATGTCAACGAGTTCAAGGTAAAACTAAATTTATAATGCGGTTCTCGATCCCAACTGCCTCCCAAATCATCAATACGAATATTTGAACGTAAAACGTAATAAGGTCGATGTTATTAATTTTAGTTGCTTCTCTTAAAGAAATGGTTCACGAATATCATCTTCTTTTACCGTGAGTTTGTTAAAACCCTCGATAACCCCCATGCCTATCTATCAACCACTTTCCCAGTATCTCAAAGATGGTTAACTCATATTACCATTCGTATTTAGGCTTGAAATTTTTCAACTTTTTTAATTTGTCTGCGGTAATTAAAGAGTTTTCTCAAATATTGGATTTGTGCTCCATTGTAACTATTTTAAAATTAAAGATAAAATTATTCGACTATATTAACATCTTGAAAGCACTTAATGGGTTCTTAAATTGAAATTCACAACTAGATAAGACGAGCCCATTTCTAATAACCCGATTTCTAGCGTTATCAGAGGCATGGAAAAGTACAGATAACATGTAAAGTATCACTAATTCAATGGTAAACTTATGTTAACGTGCTTGGAAAATGTCCTATTACCATTCATTCAGACCTATGCAAAAAATAACAGTAATGACAATCGGTGCATTATTTCACGAGTTACCGGAATATAAAACAATCAATAGCAGTTAATACTTAAACTATTCGTAAATATAAAAAGCTTTAGCCCAGCCACAATATTATTTTTCAATTTTAGAGAAGTTAAGCACCAAACCTAACCCTTAAACAATGTAAAACGATACAAAATCCGCAATTCAGTTCGCAGATGTTCTTTCTCAAACTCCTAAGACTGCTAATCACTGCGTAATTCCAATATCCTCATGCCTTTTCCGATACAGCGGTGAGAACCTTTTAACCGCAGCGATGACGCGATATCCGTTTACCATTTCCAACAGTTTCAGAGAAGGGGGAGGGAGAGGGGGAGGGAGAGGGGGAGGGAGAGGGGGGTGGAGGGGGGGAGAGAGAGAGAGGATGTGGGTGGTGGTCTGTGGGGGGAGGGGGAGAGAGAATGAGTTTACACTCCCCGTCCCTGCATATCACCCGCATTTCCTCCTGGGGCGAGGCTGAGGGCGAGGTGGACTTAACTTTACCTACCGCTGTGAACAGAAAAGTGGTAGGACGTCCACATATGTGTATATAGAGATTACCGATTAACCAGGGCTGAATGGAAGACCGATTAATCGTAAAAATGGATGAAAATATATAAGCGATTAATGAAAACTTTCAGAATTTAAATTACAATTGGGCAATTTAAACATAAAGCACAGTAATTTAGCTGGTACTGGTACGCTATACATATTACTATTATTCCTCTTGATGGAATAAAGCGATCTGAAGATCCTATGCAGCCAGGCATAAGCTGCAATGTTGGGAATAATTTTGAAACGGGAAAAAAGTCTGCTATGACCGGGTATCGAACCCGGGTCTTCCACTTTCCGGGCGTATATTCTACCACTGAACTATCGTAGCAGATCTCGTTTCAAAATTATTCCCAACATTACAGCTTATGCCTGTTTGCATAGGATCTTCAGATCGCTTTATTCCATCAATTTCTTGCTTGGAAATTTCACCATTTGAGAGGGAGGAGTTTTCTTCGGTGTACCTCTTCGAGGACATCCGTTGGGGCAGTTTGATACTAGCTTGGCTAGTTCTGTCCCAACCAAGAAAACATCGCGTGCAAAAAACGAGAAAATTGATCTGCTACGATAGTTCAGTAGCAGAATATCCGCCCGGCAAGTGGAAGACCCCGGTTCGATTCCCGGTCATAGCAGACTGTTTTCTTGGTTCAAAATTATTCCCATTATTCCTCTTCTTCATTGGTTAAACTAAACCCAAAATGTATCTTTTAAGTTCCAGGTTGGAATCCTTCAACGTTGACTGCAATTCTACTATTTTTCATTACCAAAACAAGTTTTTTCCTCTTTCGCTGTCAGAAAACATGGCGGCACTACTGAACAAGACAATACTAAATTGAGAGCAGGAGTCGGAAACTAAGTTTATTAAAGTAAAAAGGTGAGAATAATGCAAACATTATTTTTTAATAATTGACATATTATGTGTAACTGTTTCATCCCAACACGTTCCATTTTATCAATGAAGGGCAGTGGCAAAGAAATATAGTTTGAAAGGGCAAATGCTTCTATACAATAACTTGTTTATTGACTTATCTGTATAAACCTTCGTGTAATGATAGAATCGAATGAATAAAGGTACTGATTTTAATTAGGACGCTTACAATCCACCTTATTTCCATCTGACTATCGCATACTCGACGCTTTTGTTAATATTATCTCCGATCTTGGAAGGGGAGGGGAACAAATGCTCCAGTTACCACCTTCTCCCCCTGACTGCGCCACTGATGAAGGGACTTCCAGAACGAGTACGGTTAAGATGGAAAAACAGTTCAGCAAGCGCCTGGTAAAAGAGTATCTACGGTACTCACATACTTGTTATCTTGAATTAATTTGAAAAATCGTCCAATTATCTAAAGTTATATATTTACTTTACAATCAAGCTTTAATTATCTGAAAAACTCTTCTATAGAATTTATCAGGCTTCGTTTGTAGCTCGAATGTTTAAATGCGAATACATATAAAGCGTGGGTGTAGAACGCTATTCCCCATTCCCTAACAACCCCGTCGATATATAAAACACTGGGAAGTTTTTAAATAAAAAAAATCCGACTGGAATGAATATCCCACGTCCTTTGGAAACATGATGGGCGTGGCGTCGGTGACTTGAGGCAGAGCGAAATCCAATCTCCATATAGATTGTGTGGTACCACGGTACTTCCCATGACAAAGTAATTCGGTGCATCGCTGCGTGATTGATGGAGCGGCGATGGAGACTTGTAAGAGACTGATTACCCTTTAAGAGGCAAAAGGCCTGCGAGCTCGCGCGTCTAACCTTCTTTCACATGCGTGCTTATAGATAGGGAGGGAGATGTGATAAAGAGAGGGGAAGAGGGAAATATAAGGTGGTCGAGATAGGGAGTCCTTTTAGTTATGCAAGCATAACGCGTTTAGAGAAATGCCTCTTTCCCGCCTCACTTTCTTTCCATTTTTCTCTTTCTCTCTGAATCGAGAGAGACCGGTTTATATATCGGTACCTCCTCTCCATTTCTCCGATAAACTTCCCGCCTCCGAGAAAATCAGATAGTACTCACAGTCAGTTCCACCCGTTTTGATCAAAAACGGGATCCCTGGTATCTAAGTGACATGATTTGATATAAATGGAAATCTTACTGAAATGAAATCTTAGGCCACCTTTTAAAAGGTGTTAATGATAAAGGGCGAGAAATCGACGCCTTGCAAACCGTTAGTTAATAATTTTATTATAAGCTAAATTGCTATTTCTGGGCAAAAGATACTTCATTATTTAAAGTGATTCTTGCATCGGGCATGATATAAAAATTTCAACAAATACGTCCTCCATAATAAAAATGGCTTCATTAGGGCTCTCATATGCGAAGTGAATGAATGGTTATTAAGTCTGCAGGGTCAAAATCTTTCTCAGTAGGTACCAATTATTCTAGCACAATCTTCATTCGAAGACAAAATTTTCAAATTTTCTTGTGTTATTCATAGAATTATATAATATTTACTTAAAGTTAAACGCTACCACATCTACAATGCGTATATTTGCTTTTATAAATAGAAATATTCTAGTGAAATTACCGAGTTGTTCTATTATTTGAAATTACGTTTTACAAATGTAACACTGAATCATATATACTCCAAAGTGGGCTAAATAGTTTCCTGTATAATAGGAAGAAACAGATCAAAACACAATATTAATTAACTTTGCATCAGCTATGAACTAGGTTAAGTTAACTAAAACTCATTTTCCTTCGTAATTAAATCATATATAACTACCTAATTAAATGAGCTGTGTCTTTGTCACAGCTAAGATTAAATTGAAAGAAATGTCATGTCATGACTATCTCCCTTCGCAGAAACCCTATAAATTATATCTACTGCATTAATTCGGATTTATTGACTCGAGTTTTACAGAAGAAAGATTTAGCTGCAATTACTGATAGTAAACTAATTTTTCTGACCATATAGCAGCAATTAAAAATAAAGCAATATTGCCTGTTATAACATATTGCTCACCTATATGGTCTATATCTACTGATTCTAATCTCTCTTCTCTTAACAGTCCTAAATTTTTTCCTTAGAATTGTGAAATATCGTGTAAATTCTCTTCGGTATTCCTCTATTGATGTTATTTTATCTGCTCTCTCTTTGGATAATATTACTGTGACTCAAACTAAATCTGATCTTTATTTTATTTATAATATTTTAAACTCCGTTACAGACTGCCTTGAGTTACTATCCCATATCAATTTCCGAATTTTATCCAGAACTATTCGTTCTTCTTCCTTATTTCGTATGTTTACTCCGAGGATTTCTCTAGCCAAACGTTCTCTTTTCTTTCGTTTTCCTTCTATTTTGAATACCTTACCTCCACATATTGATCCTTTTTTCTACCAATAAAATCATTTGTTAAACTAGGAATCACACATATTTCACCTAAATAATCACAGTCATCATTCGACACAATTATTGTGAGTTTTTCTACTGGATATTTTTGTTATATCTATTGTTCATACCTAGAATTTTATTTGATTGTTATTATTTTCACTGTAAATTGGCGATTACGCTGTAAGTGAAATTATGAATAAATAAATAAGTACGTATAAATGTAGGTACTGATTGGTGATCAACACCAGTTCTAGACAATTTTTATACAAAACTCTTTAAATGCGTTTCCTCCAACAAGCTAAGTAAATTTGCAATTTTAAAATGTGCACGAGAAGAAGACAATGTTAAATTTCCATAAACGTGATTTATTGCGAATTCTCTCAATGGAGCACATTGCGTGTGTCGAGGCGGGAGGATGTTTTTCTTCGCCAATTCTATTCCATTGTGAAAAATTCACGTTTTTAATTGATTGCTATAGAAAAGACGACGTCGCACCAATTAATCCTCACTTGCAGAGAGCCTTGCATTGGCCGCCGTAAATTATTCGTGACACATGGCGTCCGAGACTTTTATAAATAAAAGAGGTTTTTCTCCCATGCGTTTCAATGGCTCCGTGGTAGTTAACAGCCATATGTATGAGCAAAGATGGCATTAAGAGAAGGAATATGTAATAAATCCATAGCACGCGAAATGATTGCATTTCAAATGAGACGTAATATAATGACAATATTGATCATTTCCATGTTTCCTTAAGGCGCAGCGTGTCGGAACTGCAAAATAATTATTTTTATGAATGACATCTTTAAAAAATATAAATCGCTCTAACGTTTCTAAAAATATACTAACTTTTTTCCACACGTTATGTCTGCTAAATTACCGTAAAGAAGTTTGGTGATGTGTGCAATTTGACCTGCCTATCTGGCTTAACGCTTAACGGTACGTTATAATATTAAGCTAGCTTAATTGTTCTCCGAATGGAAAGACCTCATAACTTGCTTTTGTTTTGCAGTCCTGATGATTTTCTTAGCTTGTCCCTATGACTGTGAAGATGTCATAATGAAATCACTTAATTATTCATTTTTCCAAAGGCGACGTAAGGCAAGTCACTTATTAGGTGCCATGCATACAGAATTATTAATCTAGAGAAGAGGGTGAATTGTTACGATGCTAAGCATTCGCGCCATGAACCAGGGTTTGAACCATGCTGTTGGGAACCAATAATCTGCGATTGTCACTCCTTTGAACGAACCGTACCTGACGCATCTCGCGAGGGATACATACAGATTTCATCATTCACGCCATATATTCACGTACACACATCTCCTGTTTTTGGGTTTTACGATGAGAAGACATGAAAGATACATGCATGAAATTTTATGTTAAAGGTCCCTCAATCAAACTACGCATATCAATTGATCATTCATCTCTAGCAAAATAAAACGGCAATACGCATAATTTTCAGTATTTAAATTTTTGTTTATTTATTTTTTCGCTTTTATAACATATATTTTATAAAATATCTCATTGCAGTCATATTATTTTATTTTGGAAACTATTGCGAGTGTATTACACTAAATTCTGAGGAGGGGAGTTATTCGACTGACTGATGGAAAAACCAATCTCATTCTATTGAAGACGAATTTCTGTACATTATTACTGTCATTCTTTAGTAACTCAAAACTAAATGAGTTAATTATAGCTAAACTCTATTAATACCTCACAGTTAAATGTTAATTCGAAAGATTAAGTTATTTTCTACGAGTTCAATAAACAATTTGATCAACATATTTGAAGCCTTGGGAAATTAAAATTCCATTACATGCATCAATAATGAAGGACAAACAATTTCATCAAACCTGTGGAGAATCCTTCGGCTCTAAGTCAAGTGACATCGGATCTACCATATCATGATCTATAATTTTACTTTTAACTGTGCAATTTTCAAATCATGAAAGCTAAATTGCTGACTGGCATTCATATAAATACCAAAAAATAAACAGGCGAATAAGAATGCAACCACGAGATCGTCTTCAGATGCAAATATATCAAAATCAACATCTACCTCCAACGAATACCATAAATTTCCATTAAAAAATCCACCGACTCCAATTTCTCTGTAGCAATGACATAAAATGATTAAGTTGTTATTCAAATATTAATCTCCCGTCCGAGATGACTCACCAACAGGTAGCTCTAGATTAGAAAGTTAGACTGAAATAAGTCTCGAAAGAATAGTAGCGCTTGGAAGATTAATCCGTGGACGAAGATGAACATTTGCGAAAGGATAGGATGAGGGGTTTGCCGTGGGTGGTGAAAGGCACCTCCGGGTGCAGTGTGCAGTCCCTCACAAGGGCGGCGTCGAGAGAGGGAGAAAGAGCCTTTCTCATGGCAGGGTGTGGCTTAACAGCAAATCAGATCTCCGATCTCATGAATTCCTCGCTTTTTATCCTGCCCACGTCTCCATTCCCCTTGTCTTCCTCTTCTCGCGTGTATATGAGTGCGTGAATGCGTCTGCTTAGTGTGTGAGCGTGTGTGCCTTCTATCCCGGTATGATTCCATGAGTCAATCCATTATATTCCCGAGACCGGCGTCCCTATTGTTCATTTGGGGGACTTAAAGCAGCAGCGGTGTCATAAGGGAGGCGTTACTAGACGATTGTATTAAAGCTATGAAACTCGCTTCCTATCTCTCTCTCTCTTTCTCTCCCTGATCTGCTTCGCAATTCCAACACGCCCATCCTTCTGCGAAGGCTGCCACCACGCAACGCATTCAATTATTTCTCTCCATCTCTCTCTCTCTCTCTCTCTTTCTCTAGCGCAAACACATTTCTTGGTTCCATAATTTTAGATTCAAGTCGCGGCGCCACTGTCTTGCGAGCAGCTTTAAAGCGCGACAGCTGCCGTTCCGCTTGTTTTGTGGCGGGAGACTTGGGGAAAGAGGGAACTGGTGCCGACATCCTCGGGCGTTCAAGTCTCCGCAATCGTTTTCAACGTCTTTTTGAAGTCGCGTCCACGCCTTCCCTATGGTTACACTTTATAAATTTCTAGAAAGTGTGAAAGATCGCAGAAAGCGTTCATCCACCTTTTGTTTCTCGGTAATGCGCTCAAAACTGCTCCCACTCAAGACGTACGTATTTCCCCTTAGCCCTCATTAAGCGTATTATGCGTTAAATATACCTACTCTAGATAAACGTACTCGAAAGTTACCAAGTTTCCGATTTCGATGCGTTTAATGGGTGTGTATAGTCCCAATACTGGGGTTGCGAGAGTTTGGAGGACTGGGATGGGAAAAGGCTTCCGTCATTGATTGTGTTAACACCCTCCACCGAAAAAAGAAGCTTTTTTCGACATGGCGGGCATGTGACATCTGGAATCGAACCCGTTTTGTATCGATGGCCAAGCACTCACACACAAAACGCAATCAGCCTCTGCGGCGAGATTTTTCCACAGTCAAATTTACCTAACCCTTTAAAATTACCATCTACTATATATCGCACTAAAATAAAAAATTACATTGTATATTTATTAAATTGTGTGTGTGTGTGTGTGTTGAATGGCGAATCAGCCTCGAGGGCTATTATCGAGTTATTAAATTATATTGCACTGTTTTTCTGTATAGAACCCGGAACCTTGTAACAACACGCCACTTCTGATACCCTTGTTCTTCTTGACAAATGTGGGCGCACTAGGACTCAAAGGAATTCAAATGGTGTTTCATCTAGAACTACATATATTAAAACATAAACGACTTTGAGATGTTGCTAAAGTAATACTACACTATTTCGTTCATAAATATCTTCTAATAAAGGGAAGTACTCGGTAATGACTGAATTATAATGACAACTAAATCATATTAATGGGGATTTGAATGACATTTCTTGCAATTTCGCCGATCGTTTACGGCCTTGTTAAAATTAGAATTTAGGATCGGCGATAATAAATGAAAACATAAGGTTCATATGGAACTATAAAAATATATTTAACGGAAAGGTAATTTAAAGAACTTATTAAAAATTTTAAATAACAGTAAAAATATGTTTATGTAGTATTCTAAGCCTAAATAAGTTGTTTAATCTAAAAAGTAAAGTAGTAGGAAAAAGTAATACATTTTTCCTCTGCATATTATCTTCGTCCAACCATATACGTTATCCAGTAGACAAATTTGTTTATTTTCTATTGCAAGATTCAAGTGATTCATTTTGAAATGTTCCTGAAGTTTGGTCAAGGGAGAATCTATTTTCTAAGCGCTTTGTAAGTACAGATATATTTAAATATTTCCAGAAGAATATGCAAGAAATATATTTTTCGCCTGTTTTGATGACCGAAAACTTGCCGAACACGGGCATAGGCCAACAAATACACAATAAATGTTAAGCACAGACCACTGTAGCCAATTTAATTATATGACGATGCAGGCGAGTCCCTATTAATCAAACATCTTTAATTACCATCCTTAATTACACACGCCCATTATATAAACAAACACGACCTTTGTGTATTTTTTCCAGCGGCTTTATCTTCCGAATTAATCTGACGCGATATTTTATAAGTTTCCTCGAGACAAGTCTTACATTATTCTTAGTCACTTACCGGTCAATTAGAAGATACTTTTTTTTTATACTTTTCCAGTGGAAAAACTACCAACCTCGACTCCTCCTCTCCTAACGAAAATCAACCGATAAAAAATCTCGCATTTCCAATTCCGGATCAGAAAGAAGAAACAAATGGCAACGCTTCCAAATGGACAGTAATCTCCGTGGATTTGTTAGGTGGTCCCGGCCATCTGCATCGGAAGCGGAAGATTAGGAATGATTAATTCCTCCACCTTCCTCCGATATAAAAGACTTCGCCCACACCGCGCGAACAACGCGGAGAGTAGATGGGGAAGAGAGAGAAGGAAAAAAAACCCTCCACGAGCAAAATACAAGACGCTCAAGAGTCGTCCAAAGACGGAAAAAAACGAAGTACGCAATTAAAATGCGGGGAAGTCAAATAGTTATAAATTAAGTCGATGCATTGGAAAGGAGTGCTGGAAACATGATAAATATTAAGGGCATGCAGAGAGAGGGGGGAGGGGATAGCGGGACAGGTGATAAGGCGGCAGCTTGCTTCGATTTCTTATACAGCCCGGTCAATCTCTTTCACTCCTCCGCTCCATCTCGCATCCCCACTCTCATTCCCTCTCTCCAGCGCACCCTCTCTACCCATCCCTACCTTGCTCTAAACTTCCTTTCTCTCTCCCACCCGCTCCCCGCCTATAACGTTGGGGAATAGTAGAGAAAGGGGGACAGCTGCTAAGAAAGGAAAAGGACAGTATTCCGAGCATCTTACGGGCTTTAGCCCCACCCTCACCCAACAAGACCACCTCCCTCCGTCCTGTCCCTATAATGCTTAACGAGAGATATTTTTATGGCTTTGGTGGATTATAAATTTCAGTCTTTTTTGATAGGATTATAAGCGATACATGCGTGTAGCTTTGAGGAAATGCCTAACAACAACTGCTTTTTGTAATCGATTTCCATGTTGCGAAAATAAATTTGAGATGCGATGAAGGGTTTATTGTTTTTCGTGTATTCATTTCGTGCGGTTGATATACACCCAAGCACCTAAAGGATTGAATATCCGATACTTTTTTCAATTGCTGTAATTTTACCATATAAATAATAAGAGTGCGTGAAGTATTCTTTCACTGTTGTCACGTCTCGTAAACCAAAGCAATAATTTATTCAGAAAATTATCGAGATCGTCTTTGGACTGGAATTCGATCGATAGTTTATATGGAATATTGCCCGCACTTAATAAAGTCCTTCTCAAAAGAGTACCTCCGCGATACGTTTTCCACGAAGAGTTACCGAAACTCCACTTCAAAAGAACTTTTGACATGCAATAGGACTATCAATGTTGAAATTTGAATCGCGCCATTGTTTCAGGCGGTCGCGCAAAAAATGCTAGTGGAAAGAAATCGGCCAAGACTGAGTTGTCCTCGCATTTTTGGAGTTGGATACTCAGAATATTTTTGTTATTTTTTAAAATGATTTATCTGTTCGCTGCCTCATCCTCCGGCTTAGCAGCATACTTGGCTGACATCTGTAAAAGGATTGACTCTCGCTTCGCGTTCCTCTCTCTCTTCTCCCGCCTCCTTGCTTCCCTCGACTTCTGTCGCCTCCTTTCCTTGTCTTCGTTCCCTTACAAAATTCTACATGGATCATCTCTTTCACGTAATCATTATAGGTTAGCAGTTTTCTTTCTTTGCAAGGAAATGGTTTTTTATTGTACCCCTTCCAAAGGTAAAACAGAGACTTGAAAATAGCCAGTTTTAGGATTTACCTGAAATTGTCTTTGTAACACGCATATATATTTTTAAACATGCGATTAATATGATTACTTGCTCCTTTCAATATCCGCGACTTGTGTGAACTAGGGCTTTACATTGCTGCATCGCTTCGACAATTTAAATTTAGATATCCTCTTATAGTAAATTATAATCTAGGGTAAAAAAATATGGATGCATTCCAGCGAATGGATAAAAAATTCAAAGTTAATGACGTGCCAACATTATCATTTTTTGTAAGACCACTTGCTTCACATCTCAGGAAATTGCCGGAAAACTATGATACAAGAACGTTTTCTCCGTCTCATTCGCTCAAATTGTGTTCGAATTATACATCTGCATATTATAGCCAATAATATATCCACAGTTAAGAACAAAAACATACATTAAATCACTTAAATATAACATAATGATTGCTTATAAACGCAATCCAGGTAACATAGTGAATCGCCGACTTTCAACGCTCTCTCACAAACTAGGGAAACGGCCGTTTTTTAGCCATCCAATCATTTGTGAGAAACTCCAGCGGAAGGAAACGTACTTTCTTCACATCCCCTCTTAAGCGCTTCATTTTTTACTCCGCCAAAGCAAAAGTTATAAAAAGCCGAGAAAAGGGATAGTAGTTAATCGTAGGGTTGAGAGAGTGCGGATAGACGGCGAGATGGGGAAGGAGAAAAACAAATAGTAGCGTGGAGAAGAAATAGAGAGGAATGTGAGAGCAGGATGCAGGCGGTGCAAGGTGCTCCTAAAGATGAGTTGAAGCTTAGCTTTAGGTGGGATATGGTAAAGCAAGGGTAGTGATGACGCACGAGGAAAACGATATAGTCCGCCCGCCTAAAGGATGACCTACATCGGCATGAGTATGTTGAATGCTGTCATGCCTTTCCTAAAAATAGAACAATACTCTCCGACGGTGGCTGGTTGTTCTTTCGAGGGCGAATCTCTGAAGTTTTTAATGAAAAAACGTTAATCCGAGAGAATTATTATTATTTGAAAGAAATTAATTTTCGACAATTGGCTCTTTAACATACATATACTAACTACTATATATATATATATATATATATATATATATATATATATATATATATATATATATATATATGTTTACGGCAATATTTCCGAAATTATTTTATCCGTTTCTTGGGATAATATTAAACACCATGATGTTTAACGCAAAGCAACACATCTAATAAAAACCTCCTATTTTTATCAATAGATAAATTCCTGAAATATTTTTAAATTCGTCAATATCTTTTCCATCGATATTTTTAGACATTATTGTAAATATTGTCCTACTCTCAATAGTATTGATAATACTTAATATTTTAAGGGGTCCTTACGAGTTCCTCTTTCGGCTAAAGGGATACAGCCAAGGAATGCTTATTAGAGATTTAGAATTCTCGGCTTTTTTCCGTTCTTGAGATTCAAGATCTCTCTTTCTCGCAGTAATTTTTTTCTCGAGAATTCAAGTATTTCTGATGCTATTCTCGAGTATTACGAAGAAAAATTTTAGTCGTGTGTGGATTTTGATTTAAAACTCTTTTGGTCGTAGGCTAGAATTGGAGGGTTACTTTAATATAAAAATAATTTATATTGATTTATTTCGATAATGAGCGGACGTTGTCATCAATTATTTTGATTGGCTTCAGGATTTGTCGAATGGATTATTCCAACTGCTTATTTGGATTCATACTGCAACAATCGTCCTGATCCACTCTCAAAATGTCTTCCTCTTGTTCTTGATCATGGTTCAGGGCTGCAAAATTATTCTGCTCGTTGAAATATTGAAAAGTCTTTTCATTATTATTTTAACTCATTCGACTATTTTGTTTTTTGAACTAATAACAAAAAATCGTCTTCCTCACCGAACTGAATGCAATTGGGGTCTTGAAGAAATTTTATCAGGGAAATTAATAACGCATCTCTTCTTTTAGCTCTTAGTTTTTTTAGTCCATTGAGAAGTTTAGTACTAATTTCTGTATTGTTTTCTCTGAGAGCGTTAAATAAAAATTTGAGGATTCCATCACCAGTTAAAAGGTTATCATCTTGGCGGCTCAACGCTCTTATGGCTATGCTGACCGGTTTCAAAGTTTTCAATATATTCGATCCAATTGCCTCATCATCTTCTGGCTTCCACAAGGGACTTAAATTTAGATCATGTAAAGATTTTAGCTTTTACATGGCTTTATAAAACAGTGCTCCGTACTCACGTGTTTTTGAATAATTTTACAATTTTACGATTTTTTAACAGTAGGTATATACTAAGAATGTTATTTCCCTTCCTAATGCTTGGGGGAAAGAGCCAACAGTATGGCAATTAGAGGGGTAAGAGATAGAGCTGGCAATTCAGACGGTAAGGAAACAAATGGGTATTCTTGTCGTATGTGGTCTGTTTAGATGCGGTCTATAATAGGTAAAATAATAAAAATCACTATGTGAAGGACATACTTGATTTATGAAAATTATCAAACTAAACAAATTAAATAAGTTATTAAAGCATGCTTAATTTACGAGACCAGCATTTAGGTCACATATACTGCTTTCAAATATCGCAGAAAAGCTTCAAATACGTCCTCGTCTGTTTTTCAACCTCCACCATTTCTCTGTTAAATACGATGAAAGCAAAGCAGCAGACGTTCCGTGCATTTTCTTAACAATTTTCAATTTCAAGGGCCTCCCATAAAGATTCGATACCTTGTGTATTTGCACCCGATTCGGGATCTACGAAAAAGCGCGAGTGATTAACCGTCTTATGAATGTAACGGATTTCATCGAGTGTTCTGTATGCTGGCCACTCGCCGGAATGAATTTCTGTTCCCAATTAGTTTCTTTCCAGGAAAATACAGCTTAATACAAAATCGTGATAATTTAATCTAAGAATTCATACAAAATAGGGGGTTCGGTCCCAAAAAAACTCGCTTTTTTGTTTAAACATTTTTTAAAGTCGCAATAATTGTTTTATTCCGGCATTTCTCTTTAGTTTAAAGTTTTGCAAATTAATTTCATTGGAAAGATTAAAAAATGTAAAAATTAAGCTCAAAATATAAATTCTATGACTTCTAAACAAATATTAAAACCTTGGATTAAAGAAGTTAATCATAAATAATGTTATGAAATTGATTTTTTTGTTTTCGAATGGTATTATTTTCATTTTCATGAATGAAAAAATGAAAATTTGGTTTGTAATCCTAGCTAAATTTTGCTAAGTTCATGCAAATAAACCAATTTTCACTTTTTTGTTACAACCATGACATTAAAAAAATGTATTAACCGATTTTAAAATCAACTCTCAAAACTGTAATCACTCAACCTCAGGGATCAAATATCCACTCTTAACACGCCTAACCTGACATAAGTCTACCTTGTCACCGTCCGCTTACTTTACTATAGTAATCGTATCCTGTATAAAAATTTAAGAAAATGATACTGTCGGCAACCCTAGCGATCACGCCTGCGCCCTTAGCTCATACCCCATACCATCTGCCATCAAGGCGTAATTTTACCTCGTTTTCCAGAATTTCTTCTACTGATACATGCAATTTAATTATCGCGTCTAAGGAAGAAGAGAAACGAAGGTGGGCATTAAGTCGATACTGGATATGGCGGGTGACGAATAGGTGTATGAGGGGAAAGGAGTATATGGTGTCACAAAAGTGAAATAACATTCGGCTGATAACCGAGTCAATTAAAATTTAAATCTGAAGAGAAAAACTATGAAATTAACGGAGAGGGGAGAATCATTGAGAAAGCCAAGGGGGGAGGAAAGGGATAAACTGATGGGAAAACGAAAAGAGGCGCCGTTGACGTAATACGGAATATAAGAATGGAGAGGAAACGAAGGTGGTATGAAAGAGAGAGAGAGAGCAGAAGAAAAATGAAGAGCGGGGAAGAGGAAAAATGGGAAAACGTCTTCGTTTTAAAAGGATAAAAAAGTGGACGCGTCGCCGGTTACAAAGTGACCGATCGGTTTTGAGAACGCGCTCCCTTTTTCACGACTCCGAGGCGATCTGCGGGATTCTCGAGCCGGGAAATGAGAGGGGAAGGGGGGGAATTGAATAAAAAAAAGAGAAAAAGATGGGGCAGATAGGACGAGGCTCTTTCTCTAACCTGCCCGCCGTGGGTAGGGTGCGAGATGAGCCACTATAGCTTATAGCGGAGATGTCGTTAATTACCCGGCCGTCATTATTTTCAACCTGCAGCACCTGCGGGGCCCTAAAAGACTTCACGCGCGCCTTGCGAAGATATTCGATTTTCGCTCTCTGTCAACAGAAACGCCCCTATGCTCAATGAATATCTTCTAGGAGGCCATTTATTCTTGTTAACAGCCAATTTTCTCCTTTTTCCTGCAAGGTCTCCATTTTACGGTTTTCTTCGTTAATGGAATGCGTGCGTGCGTGTTCATAGCTCGTTAATAAAATTGGTACGTAAATGGCGTCTTAGTAAATGTTGCTTCGTGTAAAAGATAAGGTGACCGAATCGTTCCCGATGCATGACAGTTTCGCGTGAACAAATGCGCTTAAATTTCCATAAGTTGGCTGTCTAATTAAAATTGAAATTAATAAATGAATTGATAACAGCTAAAGAGGCTAACTAAAATTGAAAATAATAAATGAATTGATAAGGGCTAAAAAAGGCTGTAATTCTGGGATTGTTTAATATATTTAGCGTTTTCAGTTTAAATGGCATAATATTGACATGATTATAATATGTAGCTGTTGTGTACCTTAACTTCTATTATAATACAAATACTAAAGAGATTCGAGATATTCGATATAAATTGAAATAAAATTACATTATTTAAGAAATTAATTCCCTACTCTACCAATTTGAATCGAGCATAACGACTATACTTCTAAGAGCATTGCCATTTATAATAATAAATGGCATCAGAGAGTTATCTATTACGGGCAATAACACACAATCGCTCAATGAAGCGTTGAGTCATCCATTATGTTTGGGCGTTCACACGGAATTTGAGAAAGGCTTTTTTTCCTCTTAGATAATTTATTTTTTCGTTTGCAACCACAAATTCAGAGAGTGAATAATTAATACAAAAAAGGGTCTATTATGCTAAAACCATGAAAACAAAATTAAACGGGTTGGTGCACTTCGTCTTGTCATTAATTACAAAACATTTTCGTCGCGAGCCCCGAATTCTCAGTGTGAGGCCATCCGAATTCGCTGAACTACCGATTTCCACCGAGCTGCACGACCATCCTCGCGATGCTATCGGAACCATTCTATCGAAAGGACGGTGGTTTGTCCGGGCGGAATAGCTTACAATCAAGCCATTTGACACGGGTGGAAAGGCGAGGCATTTTTCATTTACAAGGATTTTTCCGCGTTATCGGTTTCAGCCCTCCCCCCTCTGCTCACTTTTCTTACCGTCCGTGTCCCCCGAGGAACGCAAGGCATTTATTACACGAAACAAAGAAAATTGCCCAAAAGGACGGTGAGTCCGTAATTTAGGCGCGGCTGCTAAGTTAAAAGGAGAACCATAATCTTGTGTGACGAACGACTTCCTTCTACTCTTAAGACAGACAAGGGACGTGGCCAGAGGCGCAGCCACGATGCTACCACGTCTCCTCCTCCCTCAACCCTTTCTTACTGCTACCTCCTCCTCTCGCTCCCTCCCACCTTCCATATCCCTCCCCTATACTCCATCTCACCTCTCCGCCCAAAAAACCGCCTCCTTAAAAATCCTTCGACTCCCCCATCACCCAAACTCGAAACCGCCTCCCAAATTTTCATCAAACTCATAACAACTGACAGTTTTTCAGCCTTGCCTCACCCTCCATCCATCTCCATCTATCGGTATCTCCACTATCTTTATCTTTGGTTTTATAATCGTTCCACTTATTTTTCACGAATAATTGCAGATCAGGAGTTATTTCCCACCTCCCTTCGTCCCGATTATTTTCTGCCTACATTAAACATCAAATGCTCATCTTCATAGAATTGGTTATCAATATCTCTGCCACTTCTTGTTCTTTACCATACGCCATTTAAGGGAATGCAATCTATTTTCCAAGATCTGCTTCTGGAAATTAAAACTACGAAAAGAATATTCATCGTCAATAGATGTTAAGGAACGCCAGATTAATTTCGATGGAGGTGAAAAAAGGTACAGACGGGTGTCTAAGAAGCAGTAGATCCGTTAATAAAAACAAAACAGATTAGGCTGCCGAGAGCAAGAGCATTGACACATTAAACCTCGCACCTGCTAGAGTATCCTTTGATGCGCAGGCGAAATGTCAAGTTTTACTCGACTACGCTTTGAAATTCTATTGGCGCGATTGTAAAATCTGCCATTCAAAACGATCTAAAACAACAGTTAAAAATATCGCTACGCGATCGACATATAGATACGTATGTTGTAGGCGACGGCTCGAGCTAAATTTTACCTCGAAAGAATAGAAACACTTCCCTTTCACGCGAGCGACAATTATCTCATCTACACCTATCTATTTAACGACTTCAAAAAACTATGTCGAACTTTTATATTACTTCTCCCGGTACGTGTGTTTTTAATCAGTTTATTAGCAAATTTACAACGGACTATTCATTCATCAAACAAACACCAAACGCCCGGCGAAAAAGAATTTATGACCCTAGATTATCATTTAAGTGCTTCGAAAATTATACTGATAAGGTAGATAGGAAGCCATCGCCATTATATCTTCCGAACATTTAATTTTTATAATTAAATAAAAAAATGTGAAAAGAACGCCATAATTTGAGCCGAGGTCTAAAACACCGTTTCCTGTTTTTTTTTTCCAAACAAGTTTTGTGACAAAAAACATTTCTCGCCGGACCACTTCATATAATTTAATTACCATATTTGTATTGTCAAAAAGTCATGCTCCTCCATCTTATCGGTTGCGCGCATCGCTCTTGAAAGGTTACTCGACCCGATATTTCATATCTCGGTCCCTCCATCTGCTTTCAAACTGCCTGCCATTCTAATCATTCCTCACACCGCCCGCTCATCTTCTACTCCGAGGAGCACTGACCCCGGTCTTAATTTTTTTGTACCGACCCACTCTCCCCTCTCCTCTTCGTTTCTCTTCTCACTCTCTCTCTCTCTCCTGTGTCCCCCTCCCTCTTTCTACCAAGTATCCCACTCCATATTTCCACTCGAACCTTCTTTCACCCGTCCCTTCATTCTCTTATTTTCTGCGTGCATTTTCTTCATACTTCTTCGCTATATATTTTATTCCTCATCATTCCTCCACCTTTATTTTCCTACCTCTTATTTTTGCTCGTGCCTCCCCCCTTTTCCTCACCTCTCCGTTTTCCACCGATGTACATTTCATCCATTCAATCCCTTTATTCCTTTCCGTTCATCAACCCACTCTTCACACGCTCCTTCATAGTCCTTATACATTCACTCGATTTAATGCATACAACCTAACTTCAACCTCATAAGACCCATTTATTTTTCCATGGTTACCTCCTGCCATCGCTCCTTCATACCACGCTTTCAGTTATGTTTGGCCGAAAGATACTGTTAAATCTGTGAAAACGCTGTTTTTACCATAACCAAGATGAGAACTCGGGAGTTGGATGTTCATACGCCTGAAAATATCTTTGGAAAGGAAATTAGAATCAGTGCGAATTTCTCGAGAAAATATGTGCAAAGACCGTAGAAACGCCCAATTTTCAATTCGATGACAATGCGAGATATTAATTTGCGTAACAACTTGCTACGTAATAACTTTAACTATCCTTGTAATTCAGCTAGCATTCATCAATGTGTTCATCCATGGAAGGATAATGTTTTTGAGTTATTTATCAAACACTTACCATTTAAACAAAATCAAAGTTAAATTTATGAATTACTTTCAGAATCGAAGAAGAAATGAATTTGTTACCTCTATAGATGTGGCGTTATTTTAATGAAGTTTTAATTACCTAAGTTATTTATTTTTAATTGTTTAAAACTTGTCAACGTGTTAGTTCATAGCATATTAAATAATATTTCGAAGATATTTCACACATCAACATGTGGACAATGCAATGATTCTGGATTATTTCCCTATTTACCTTCATTAAAATTACGTGTCACGCAGATAACATGATACAACGCAGCATACCTTAATTTTATATCAATGATTTGGTTTATTTATACCAATACAAAATTAAACCAAGACAACAATTTATTCATAGATATGAATTTTGATTACTTTATAACTAAAGAAGACGCACACAACAAAATGATTTTCAAAAGTCAAAAGGATTGTAAGTTAGATGATTCCACATATGAATTTAAAAACTCAATAAACATTGCAATACCTCACCTAACACAATCATCAATGTTTTTCTGAGTGTTATAAAACCAAACAATATTTATAATATATTCCTCGTTTCTCATATCAAAACGTTAGCTTTCTTATCGATAATGAGTAGAAGTATTCAAGAGCCACACATCGCATTCAAATACAATTATAGAAAATAAAAAAAGCAAGAAATCATGGCTGAGTGCGAAAATGTCCGGTCCAAGAGACACTAAGAGCATCCGTGAATATTAATTGCAGCAACAAAAACAAATGGATTTTTTATATGACAAAAGAAAAGCACTGCCCGGAATGCATCATTATTATTAATGATGTATCGCGTTTCCCACCCGCTCTTCCCATCGCATTACCCTCGTCCCTCTATTAATCCTTTTCTCTCTCTCTCTTTTTGACTCCCTCCTCGCTCGACCGCTTCCTGTCCTGCTCCTTCCCTTCCTCTCCTCTCTCTATCTTTGCCCATCCTCCTTTCCAACTTTTCTCTCCACCTCCTCTTCCTCCTCCTCCCCTCATTCCACCACCTTCCCTCCGATTCCTTCACTCCCCCACTCTCAACAATCCACCCCTCCCTCCGCTCTATCTGCCGACCACCGGTCATTCTCTGGCCGGATTGACCCCTCCCGCTTTCGAATGGAGCGGTGGCCTCTTCCCTCCTCCCTCGCCCTTTTTCGGGGGCGGCGGAAAACGAGAGAGATAAGCTGAAAGGGCGGCGGTGGCAGCGTCGGAGGAGGCGAGCGGAGCCGAAGAGAGACGTGGGAGAAAAAGAGGTTGGAGAAAAAGAGGTTGGAGCAAAATGAGAGGAATAAGCAAGGACAGGGAAGCATTACATACGCATATATGTACAGAGAGAGATTAAGAGGGTTGCTCATAAAATGAGGGCGCCACCCCCGCCATCTGCTGGATGGTGATCAAAGCACGTGTTGCTCGAGGCGATTGTTTTCAGCGAGCGTATGACATTATCGAGAGATTGAAAGAGAAAGAGAGAGAGGAAGAGAATGAGGAAATTGCCCTGGACGCGGTCGCCCTCAAGACTGGACAGCTATCGAGGCTTTTTGACTTTCATGAGGCTTTCTATCCCTTTGGGCACGTGTCTCAAATTGATCATCGATTCCTTGCACCTGCTGCCGCGTACGGCGAATGTTAAATAAAAAGACGCGCTCTTAAAAAAAAGGCCCTTTTCTGCAGACAATGCGATAATCGGCTTCGAATGTTTAAAAAAATCCACAAAACGCTTGTGAAAAAGCAATAAAGATAAACATTCACATGTAATATGTCTGCATCTGCTGAGATCTCGACCTTAATAATGTTTTATTGGAAATCGATGAGATATCGATCATTATAATGTTTTATTGAAGAGCAATTTGCCTTCCTAAACTATTTTTCATTATGATTTTTATTTGTATATCATAATTTACTACTTTACATAAAGGAGTCGGTACGCGCAAGTGAGAGAAACGTCCAGCTCTAAAAGGACACAATCGAATTTTATACATCTATTTCAATGAAGAATTCCGTTATTTATATTTAAAAACATTATTTCGAGTGTAGAAAACGTATTCAAGCTATTAGGTCGATGATTTGGAAAACTATTGTCTGTAACTAGTTCACCAAGTAATTGAGGAATTACATAAATAATATGCAGTTACGGCAAATTCAACCAAGATATACATTCATAAATGCTCAGGAAATGAGTTAACGGTAAAATAAAGTACTGGGATAAAATATTTTAATACCTACTTTTCCAATTTAATACTAATGTTTATGGTATTCAGGTATTCCTTAAAATTATGTGATTAATTTTTAAAATATTTATTCCAAAAACTTTACAAACTTTTTATGGTTACAATTATTTTCTTTTTATACTACCTACCAAGAATTCCTTCAATTAATGCGGAACGCTATAAAATAGCAACTTTTTCTCGCACGATTACTAAACAAAAATATTCATTCCAAATATGTTCCGATGTAAGTGCCTGAAGTTCAGTTCCTTAATTAACACGTGCATGATCATTGCAATGACAGGTACCAGGACGAGGAAAGTTTCGAAGAGGGAAAAGCTAAACAAACGCAACAGAGCAATAAAATCCCGCTAGAAATGGATCGCGAATTTGAAAATTTCCTCCTCTACTTGCCGAAAATCAAGACCCAGTCGATGAAAAAAGAACTCATCACTCGTGCCAGCATCGACCTCGAAAGGAATCGCCAGTCACGCCCCGAAAACGGAATAGGCAGTCTGTTTTTTTTTTTAAAGATACGACGATGTCAAGGATGATGAACTTTTTTTTTTCTCCAGCGACCTCGAAGTATTTTGCATCCATCTTCGAAACTCATCCTTTTGCTTGCCTTACCCATCTTTACCAAAGAGGTGACGAGGAAGACGCGAGAGGTCGGAAAGAGATGACGTAGCTGGAGTCCAAATGCTACGAGAACTCAGAAAAAAAAGAACGCTTCGAAAAGAGTCGAGGGAGAGGGAGGCGAGAGAAAAAATGAGGGAGGGAGAGAGAGGGGAAGGACCTCCTCTGCCCCGCTCCTTGCGCAGGCGCCTAGACTCAACGCTCCTGCCCTTATTTGGCACATTCCTATCACCCGTCGGGCCTCCACCTTTCCTCTCCTCCCTCCAGCCACCCTGACCCCGATGCCTCCCCACCCACCAACCCATCCCGCCCCGCCTCGACCCCCTCCCGTTCCTTTGCCGCCACTTCTCCCGCTCTTCCCACTCAGCCACCAACGCCGCCATCCAACCTCGCGACCCTTAATTGCCACCGTAATTGCCCCCCGCCCCCTCCACTCCCCGCCTTCTTCCTGCATCTGCCCCTACTCTCCTAGCCTCCCCTCCTTTCCAGACTTACTCCCACCCCCCGCGCTCCTCTACCTCCGCCTCGCCCCCGACTTCATCTCACCCATTCCGAGGGAGGGAGGAAGGCGGTTACCATGACTCCGCCCACACACTCGCAGCGCAGCGCTCCTCGACGCCCTCGCTCCTCCTCCCATGTACTCTTTTTTCCTTATCCTACTTGGATGTTATCTCCACGCAATCTCTCATCTTCTCTTTAAATCTCTCGTTCACTCTCAGAATCTCGTTATTATCACCATCTCCCATCTTTTTGCTGCACATCTCTTGACCTAGCTTCTCTATACTCTTTGTTCTGCTGGATTCCCAATTGATTGCGTATTTATTAATACGACCCCTCGTAGTCTTCCAGGATTTGAGTTGCATGTTCTTTAGTTAAATGTATCTCATTCGCTGGCATAGGACTCAATTTATTCTTATTTAACATTAATCTAGGAATCATTCCCTGCAAATGTAAGTTAATACAGTTCTCAATTTTTATAAAATCGTGCTAATGTCATCAATCTTTCACATATCTTCTTAATAATTTTCATTTTATATTCTTAGAAATATTTTACAGTTAATTAATACACATATCAGTACCAGCATCTAGAATGTTGGAGTAGTTCACATTTTTCCGCTAGAAGGACCGAATGGTGAAATTTGAAATTGTACTTTTTACGAGATCTTTAAGATTAGAGCTTCCTCAGGAGTTCTAAGACACAATTTGAAGCCAGACGAACTCGGCCCGCCAAGGAGATGAGACAAATTGAACATTTGCATGTTAGATACTTCTCAATGTACTGGAAATCAATTCGTTGGAAGATATTACTAATGGTTTAAATAACGAACGCCACAAATTGTTGCGTGAATGAAGAAAATTCTAGAAGTAACAACAATATTACTTATTGTGCAACGTCTACGTTAAAATATCCGAACTATGTCCAAATATATAATGTCGACCTATAAAATAAGAACTGCTCTGATACCGATCTCTGTTCTCTTCTTTCCTGCCTTAATTCTCTTGCTTCTAAGAAAGCTCCTTATTAACTACTTTACATTTGCAGTTGGCATCTTCGACTGCTTTTTTTCAACTTCACATTCTTCTTGTATCGCCCTTTTTTCCTCTTCTTCCGATTCGCATTTCCTTTTAAATTTCCATAACAATTCCTTCGTGCTTCTTTTTCATACGTTTTTAATGGCACGGCAGTGTAAGTAAATGAGTTTGAAGCCAAGCGTTCTCATTTATCCGTTTAATAAAAACTCAAAACAAACGATGGCCATACAGGACGACATGCATATTTTTGGCCCGCGGCAATTACTCCTGCATAATCCCGCGGTGGAGTTGGGTCCGGTCGTAACGTGTTACTGTAGTAATCTCATTCTTAAGTGTTATAATCTTATTCTTTCAGTGTATAGTGTTCTGTTTTTATTCAGAGCGGATAATAAACCAAAGTCTTGTGTCATTGTGAGTAAAGACTAATGCAAAACGGTTCGGTTGGATTCTGAACGTGTTCGCGTCAGCGCAGGGAGACGTATACCCTTTTCGCTATTCCACCTGCTGAGGATATTCATCTTCCTCTTTTATGTCCTCATTTAAATGCCGCGCAATGTTACTTTTGTTCGATTTATCGCTCTATAAAACATGGGAATGTCTCCCTATCTTTCTCTCGTACGCATAGTATAAAGTAAGCTCCTTCACAAAGGAGCAAACTCGATGCTGGCGTTTTTATCGAGCCTCGAATTCGATTTTCTACGCGCCTATGGATCTTATGCCAATTTACAGCCTAGTAGACATTATTTAGATTAGCTTTAGCTTCGTGAATTAACTAAGCTCGAATTATGTAGCAAAATAAAATGAAAGTCAGCTTTGAGTAAAAACTAATAAAAAATTATATGATGCTAACTACTCAAATTGATTACATATACCTATAAAATGCTAATAGAAATTGTTGAAAGATTTCTTTCAATAGCTGAGCCGTTAATGTCTCTCAATATCGTCGATAAGCGCAGTGATTATGAATTGGTTGGCTACCACATACATACAATATCATGAATGAGCGCCCAAAACACTAATTGAAATTTTTAATTCAGTATAATCGCAGCAGACTCATTTCTACGATTTTTCAAGACTGGGAAAATTTAACCGTGAGAAATATTTCATTACCCTCGTACTCGTTCCTCACGCCACCGGATCGACCCTTTATCAATCAAATTTTCTTACCGAAGAATTTCATCCCTAAACTTCATAAAAGTAACCTAACACAGCAATATAACAAGGTATTCCGTTACATTAATGGTTCTAATTGCTCGTATGTGAAAATGTTGCGAATTATGTTACCCAAAGTCTTTTTACAATAAACATCACAAATTGTTTTTAAAATAAACACTTGGGCAGTCAAATAATTCGCAGCTGATTACGTTAGCTTATTTTAGAGATAAATGTAAAAACAAAAAATAAAACTCGTTTCCATCGGCTTTTAAGTTTTTTTCTCATTTTCTAACAATTTAAAATATATCCGTGAGCAGTAATTAAATTCTATGTGGTTTACGCTAAATAAAATCGAATTTTTAAGACAACTTTCGATTATTCGTTGATGGATGGTTAGATACAGCGTTTAGCCGTACGTACGTACACTGTACGAAATTTCGATATATCCAGTTATTTCTGGTCATATAACTATAGAAATATGATTTAAAACAGCTTAATTTGTTTATTGTTTGAGTAGGTTTTCTAGTAAAGTGATTAATTTAGCCAAGATTTAACCATTAGATTACTGAGGCATTTTACAGCTGAATCCTACCAAGGAGGATAATTGAGTTATTCCGGGAAAATTTTTTGTATTATCAGTCTGTTTTGGAAAGCTGGTTATCTTATAAATATTTTAGAGTGTATTTATGTTCTTTATACGTTTTTACACCGTTGAAGAGGAAGAACTTCTTCTAGGTTTGCAGACCGTGAGGTCTGTTATACCCCATGGGGTCAGCAAAATACTATTTCCATAAGAATGCATGGGAAATGGTGTGGGGAAACCCCAAAATGCCATGCAGCCCTTCATTGATGCGGATATAAATATACCTAAATATTAACTTACGGTCAAGGGGAATGCCTTATTTTACTCACGAAAGACTGGTTATTTTAATTCTGTTCATGTTTTGCCGCATTATATGTGAAATCGCTCAAAATTATCCTTTAGGCGCAAAATTTATTAACATTTTCCAGGCAGCAACAAAGCTAAATTTCTTAATTGTTGTCCACGCCGTGACGCGCTGTAGAGAAAGAATAGCCAAATCAAGGATAAGGGGTACAAATGGATTAAATACAGTCTGTGAATACTTTTAAAGTGAGTCAAATGATTTTTAAGGAATATTAGAACATTGTTATCTTTTACCATTAACATTGAAAGTTTATCTTAACTTAAATCGACGCGTGTACTTACTTTTGTTCGGTAACCTAGATATTGTTTATTGTTTACGTTTTGGCTAATAGTATTGACATAATCCACATACTTTTATTGCTGCTTTTAAGGCTTCGGTGTATCTATCCATGTGAATAATAAGTAAGATCTTAATGCATATTATATTAATGGTAAAACTTTACAATACAACACATAAAATAGTAGATGTTAATTTAAACATCTGAGTAATTCCTATTTTAATAAAACTGCTCGATTACGCCAAATATTCTTGGAAAAGCAGACTGCCTTGATTATATGATGGATTCGCCATTGAAATGCATCCACGAGCACAAGCCTGACTAAAAATTTTCAATGGTTTCTTTATGTGGTAGTTAAAATCCCGTATGAACCTCTTCTCCGAATAACACATTTGAGAAATTTGGGGGCACCGACTGCGCGGGGCCCCGAGCAATAAAAATCATTTGCTACTTAAAAGTAAACTTTCCCTAGCGAAGCCGGGCGTTTCAGCTAGTTATTTTATATGTTAGATATTTTTAAGTTATTTGATATTCACCAAAATAAATTCTTAAAGGTTGTTTTAGGTTATTGTGATATACATATTATTAAGAAAACCTTTTCTTGCCTATAAAATTTTAAAGAAAAAAGTCTAAAATACGCAAAATTTTAAATTAGTGCCTTTATTTATCCCTGAAATTATTTATTATTTTACTTATATTTATTGTTTTAGTACGAATAGCTTTTTCACTTCCTTAATGCCTCTTCTGCACAATTTGCAGAGAGGCCTTTTACAGTATTACCACATCATCACCATGGAGATTAAAAAGAAAATGTAAAATATTAAATAAACGAAAAGATTGCAGGTCAAAACTGTTCAAGATGTTTCAAGTCATAAAAATTACACTACGTCTGGCTGAGAAAATTGTCCCAAGGTGGTTACTATACCACCCAAAAAGAATTTTCCAATTTTTCACATTTGTGGAAAGTATTTCCATCGTTAATACCGCACTTCTATAAAACAATTACATGGCCAGCCAAAAATAAAAAAAAGAATTGGTTATTTGGTAATTTTTTTAAATATAAAAAACTTGGTAACCTGAGGGCAACCTCAGGCGCCGTAAATAATTGAAAAACACGAGTCAAACTTTGGAGACTCTTCTACCACAGTGGAAAGAAGCAGTAGATCGAAAACTAAATAGCATACACTTACACCATTATACAACGCTAAGTTTCACTATGTGCAATCTGACCATCCAGGCACAAACAATTTCACCTGGAATCATTTCATCAATTTAAGATTAGTTTGTGGTTATCTAATAGTCAATTGATCCTTTATGCTGAGTTCATATAGAATAAATAAGAGAGAACCAAATTATCATGGTTTAAGGAACTGAACTGAAGTTAAGAAAAATGTGGTCTTAAAGGATTAAGTGGATTCTTAAGGAAGACAGACGAGTTCGTCTCTGCCACCGGCAAATAAATATATTCTACTCTTATGTGAAGGTAATCATTAATGCGCATATTAGTTTCTGTGCAACATGTACACTTCATCTTCGGAGATAGAAGCATTGTTGTATTGAGCACAGCTTTCTAGCTCATGGAAGAAATCTATTTCGAAATTTATGCTCATATGGTATTTATATTTTCAAATTTTTTGCTTTATTTAAACATGTAATTAAAGCATAGGCATGCACAATAAAATAGCGTATTATTATGAGCCGGATATTATATGTTTGGTAACTATTAAACGAGTGTGATATAAAGGAAGTTCGGGGGCAGGTGAGGGAAGTTCATAAGATAATAGGCTTAGCGCCTTCATCTGCTAAAGATTTGATCGAGTAGAAAATCATGTGCCGGCGATAATGAGATATGACGGGTGATAACCAGTACATGGCCAAACTAAATCCCTCTGAAGTCATCTGATACGAGCTGGATGATGTAGAGGGAAATTAACGCTCCGAAGCACCCGAACACCTTGGCTTCGTTAAGCCCCTCGGTCCGTACAGAATCCATTAAGCGGCAAAAATCACCAATTCATGGTTATCCTGAAGACCTGTGAGCCAATCAGAACACATACAGCGAAGAGAGCCACCGTTATATCACTTACGGTGCGTCTAAACAGCCAATCAACATGGCCTTCGTTTGACATTTTATAGAGAAAAAGATATAAATTGCGCTAATTAGAATATGATTATTGGGGTTTTCTTGACGGCGAAAACAAATTCATGTCTCCCGCTAAGAAAAATACTTCTCTTTAATAAATAGAAATATTTAAAGGAGCGTATCAATATCCTATTTAGGCTCATTATGTCTCTCCTTGTAAAGAGGTAGGGATATCTTATATATGCAATGTTTGTATCAATGATATTAAAATAAGAGGTATGTGTGTGTGTGTCTTAACTCTTCAGAAAGTAAAGATAGGAGCTTCGAAATTTGGCAGCAGCTTTAGGTTGACCATGCGAGTTCCGGTGACAAAAATAATTCAAATCGGCCCGCGGGGTCCCCATGGAACGGTGGGTCCAAATTTCGTTAAAAAAAGATATCTCAGTAACCAAATGAGCGATTTTGATGAATCCTTTTCCAGTATCAATGTTTTGATGAGACATTTTCGAAGGGTCATAATGTAAGGGCCGGTCTAAATTTCGGTTTTTTAAATATATTTTGGCAACGAATTGACCAATTTCGATGAAACCTTCACTAATATCAATGTTTAGATAAGATTCATTTTCGAGCCGTAAATAAAAGGCGTGAACGAGTTTTACTTTTTCTCAACCATCTAGTGATAATTAGAAGTTTATCCTTTTTTTTATAATTTTATTTCTAAGGTCCTTACATTCTGAATAAATCTTCCAGATTATCTCACGCACTATTATGTAGCTTCAGGTTGATCAAAAATATTAGCAAGTGATATGTGCATGAAAAATTAAAAACTGTAAATCCTGGGTAAAGCCCGGGTATTATCTAGTTATTAATAAAGTTTATATACGATACACTATTTCTTTCACGCAACCGATATATAGGTTTAACTCGGGGTATGTTCCTTTATAGTCTTATTATATTAACCTAATACAACGTAATATGCTGAGATTAATTACGATATTCATTATAATTTACAGCTTATCGAAGTTAAACCACCTGTTTAAAGGTATCCTACCATTCTGATCAACCATCGAAGATAAAAATTTAACACTTTTTATCTCCAAGGAAATTTCCGAAATTCAATTATTCCGTTAAATGACAGTAATATGACTTAAAAGCATCCGAAACTCAAAATATACCCATCTTTCTGAGCGTTAATAGGCGAAAATGATCCTATGATGCACAACAAATAGTCCTATTTCAATCCAATTTTAAGTATCTTAACTTTTTTTTTATACTAATAATTTTATCTACCCACTGCATGAATGTTAGAACAAGTTTTGCTCGTGACCAATTATAAAAATGAAACTTAATAGGTTAAATAACTCAGCGTTCGTAAAAGAGCTAAACAGAATCAATAAAAAAATTCCTCAAATGCGCGAACTTTACATGTGCGAACCGTAGCATTTTTTCTTGCCTCCGGCCAATAATTAAAGACATTTCAAAATTCCCTACCGTTTACAACCAACTTCGTAATTTCCGATCATCGACAGGTGTTCGTTTCCCCCAGCCTTTCGGCGGGGCGACCTGCACAGACGCTCCGATACACAGTTCACGGAAGCACCGATACGTTCACAGGTTTTACGAGACAGTCTAGGAATGAGGATCTCAATCCCCTCCTCCTCCCGTGAGCTACTCCTTTTCTCTCCCCTCACCCTCGACCCGAACGGCCAATTAACGTTAAATGGTGGACACTGCGGCGCCTTAATCGTTCCACTATACACGTATCGACGAGTGGAAAATTGAAATTAATCTCCGGAGTTACAAACGCCACGCTCTTTGCAGGATTCCCCCCTCCCCCTCTCCTCCGCCAGCCTAGTCGGGTATAGACGAATGCTTCTCAAATGCGAGAGGAACAAAAAAAGACAAATTGTTCCCGCGAGGAGAGCAAAACATGAAGCGTGGAGGATGGGAGTGGGTACGAATAGGAAGAATGGAAGGAGGTAGAGGTGAGGAGGATATGAAATGAGGCGGAAAATCGCTTGTCCCCTTGTTATTATTGGCTTTACAACGGAGCGATTTCCCAGGTGTCCCCCGATCCTGTGAAAGACTGGATTCTCAAGGTAAAAAGAACTAGTTTGTACGAGAGGAAGAGGTGAAGATAGAGAAAGAGGGAGGAAGGCGGTAGCAAGAAAACGCCTCGCGCTTTTATATTTTCTCTTTTCGATAAAATAAGATCGTCGACTGGATGTAAGATCAGCTTACAAGGTGGGCAAACAACATTTTCTCTCTTTTCAACACGTTTCGGTTCGATTGAATAAGAGAAACGCTCGCGAGAGAGACGCATTTTTTTAAATCTAAGCGTTCGATACCCGTGTAGTGATCCGTCATTTGAGCTGTTGTTTTGATGTATGGATACACGTGCACTCTTAGTGCCAATCAGTCCGTCGGTGAAAATTTTCCCTCTGTGATTTCCTTAACAAAACTGCTGTTGATCTATTGTATGTACATGCCTACATATATGAATATCTTGGCCACGCTCAAGAAAACGACAAGTAGATAAGAGGATGTATAAGATTGAAAGAACCATACATCCAACATACATAAAACGTCGGGAAAACTAGTTGCGCATTTCGGTAACAGAGCAGCCTTCATCAGTGGTAATTCGACGCCAGGTGATTCGAATTTTTAGTATCCTATATATGAGTTCCCATTTGTCCGTCCGTCCCCCTGTGCACCTCAGGAACCGTTTGTTGTAGAGAAAGTCGGTAAACGACATTTTGTTTCTACTAGCTAGGAGAACCCATAAAAACTATGTTCATTTTCATACGCCATCTTTTAACAGAATGGGGGTCGTTTAAAATACATAAAAATTTGTATTTCGGAAGCGGTGCGTGGAGAAAAAAGTTTTGTACTAAAAACGTCTTTATAAGAGGAAGTAAGAAAGGGAACTCTTGAGATAAAACTTTTCTATAAATGTTATGGGTGTTACTCTACCTTTTTAATGTCACGGCATACTTATTATAATATACATTATTATAATTAATTATAAACGCTTTCGTGTTTCGCGACTTGAAGACACGTAAATGGTCGGGACTTGTAAGTCCCGTCAGGATACTAGTGCTGGGAGGAAAGATATAAGACATTTTATGAATCGGAACTTATGAGTCCCGACAGTAATTAAATGGTTTTAAAATTTCATGATTTTTTATAAGTTTATGGATTAACTCGCTGACCCCTAAAACATATCCGCGGACCACAGTTTGAGAAACCCTGGTGTAATACATACACGCATTATTTTTGCCGCACAAATACGTTTTATCAAATTAATATTTCGTTCCAATGTATTTGTAATATTTTATGACGGTAAATTATAAAATTTGGGAACACAAAGAGCCACATACCCACGGTTATTTAAAAGCTATTAAAGCCAACATAAGTATTAAATAAATTATTAAATGGAAAGTTCCGTTTGGATCATCCTGTTTAAAATTATATTTTTTCAGAAATTACCTTTATATCTCACTGCCAGTCTTTTGAAACACACACCTTGTTTACTATTATAAATTAACGTAAAATATTTTACAACACAACTTCCTTCGGGTACAGAAATATTATTTGTTTTTATCGCACAAAACATGGAAGTACAAGTAATAAGCCAAGCGCCCATAATTCGTGCAATTCTTACCTTATATATGACTCAGCAATGAAGATAATTTGTATTTTTATTTTTGAAGAGCACTATAAATCTTAGGAAAGACAATTGCATTAATTGGGGTCTAGAATGGCTAGGGGCAGGGACAATCAAATACGCTTTTCTGTTGTTTATGCAGTCGTGCAGCCAAAATGGGCGGATCTTTATATAAAATATTAAAGAACAAAGTGGGGAGTTCCGTCTGCTGTCTTTAGGTAGGCGGACACGTAGGCCATAAGGCGTGACCTCACTAGATAAATGGCGCCTGCATAGGATAGCGTGATATACATGTCCCGTAAGACTGCAAAGCGAATGCTGAGAACCGGCTCTGGAATCCACATACCTTTTTAGTTAGCCGTAATCATGTACAAGTTCATGGATGAATTTGCCTTAATCTGGTTTTAAATTTAAGCGAATAACATTAATTAAAAATGAATGACTAATATTTTTGAATTATAAAAACGCGAAAATTGGCTTTAAAACAAAAATTACTTTCAAATTTAACTTATTAAAAGTTTCTGCCATTTTTATGGGTAAGTAATTTTATTCGCATAACGAGCAGCATTTTGAGAAACGTTGCCGTTTGAAAGCTATGCTAAGAATGAAATGATGTACATTTTGTTCGTGCCGTTTGCAAATTTTACTTTCACCATACGTAGGGAACTACCTATTGTTTTCATGAAAAAAATCCATTTCGAGATTTTAACGGAAATTCACGCTTTAGAATAAAAGTTGTGGGAAATTTAATTTTCTACAACTTTAGTTCGAAACATGTTTCCATATAATGCATTGTTTAAGAGATATTTATAAAAACTATTATTTAACTGCCGCCATCATACCACATGGAGGCAACTTTTGTAAACACTTTACGCTTGGTTATACCTCGAGCGCTGTAAGGTGGCAGGCGGAGACGCGTGAGAGGGGAATGGAATGAATGGCAAGGAGAAGCTTTAAGGGGGAGCTGAGGTCAGAGCACCTGGCTCGCGAGCCGCGGTTTGGCCACCCCTGTTATAGAACAAGCAATGGCCAGCGAAGCACGCTGATGCTTCATTTGTCGACTAAGACCCGAAAGTTTTTTCTGCGTCTAAGATCTCCTGGGTGTTTAAAAGTTATTATTGTAGCGTGTTTTTTTCAATTCTCACCACTTTTTAATATAAATATTAAATCTTCTCGTACTCGTTCCTTTGTCGACCGAGTGAAATATGTCCCGCGATTATCGACATTTGATTCACAAGTAATGATTGCCTCAATGCGCCGAAAATTTCCTCCTCTATTCACATTTGAAAAAATCCCAACCGACGGACATGTTGGAATTACTTTTAATATACGGTATGAGGTGATTTTATGATACCTGTGCGTGTTTTCATGTGATTTCCGGATGCATTGGGGCTATACAAGATCAATAATAAACAACCCAATATATAATCTGAAGGCTTGAATTTGTTTTTTACAACTCTCCATTAACAAGAGCAAAATTTCAATACAAGCAAAAGAGATAACGCGATCTTTTCCGAGAGTAGGCAAATAATTTTTATCATAACACATACACTATATAGTTTCTCCGACTCACAGGTAGGCTCGTAAAGATGCTGCTACGCCACCACAGTAATCATCATCATAATGGCGCTATCCTTTTTTCCGCAGCAGCCGAAAGGCTTTAAAGGGATGTTCTGATTACCGTCAATATCTCAACAGAAGCGATTTTTTTCTACTTCCGATCTTTTAAAGCCTTACGGGAGAATTTAAAATAAAATAACTTCCATTTTGAAGTTCGCCCGCAGTTCCTCGAGAGAGAGAGAGAGAAATAAAAAAAGGACAATGGGATTCTTTTCGAATCCGACTACGCCGAATTTTCTTCCCTCCTTCCCACACCCTATAGAAGATTATTTTCAAAATGTATCCACCCGTCCTACAAAGAACGTATTAAGAAAAGAGAGGCTGCCCATTCAGTCCACTTTCTCTCATCGTGCCTCGGGATGCCTTGGGAGCCGAATTCGAGAGATGAACCCCAAACGAAAAAATCGAAGTGGCGTCCCCTTTTATCCGAAACCAGTTGCCTAAAAAGGTAGCGGTTTAAAAGGAAATTGTCACTGTTCGAATCAGCTTAGCAAGAAAAATATCATCGTCGAGCTGAGAAATTTATCTCGAGGTACTTTTTTTATTCGAGAGAAATAAAAAAAAGCCCATCCATAACTTAGCAGATGTCTTAATCATTGTGTAAAAAATTACCTGTTTAAAAGATACGATATATGTTATCTTCTCAATGCCGTTTCTTTCTTTTTAAACCGTGACGTCGGAATAGTTGTGGGAGAACCCTCATTCTTATGATTCTGTTTTTTTTATATTACACGTTTTTTAGGGCGCGGTGAAAAATTATGGGTAGTTAAAACCTTTTGCTATTTGACGGAATCGCAGGATAGGAGAAGAAAATTAAGGGATTAGATCGCATGGCGAGGGGACAGATGCGCAGAGGAAGCGAGGACGACTTCCTACTTCGCACAGATTGGCGAGAGATAGTTTGCTCTGCGGCAGAACTTGGAAGAGACGTTTCATTTTATTACAGGAAGCGATAGAGACAAATCCGACGCCGAAAGCTGAAAGGCTCGTAAAAGTCCGTGAGTAAAAGATTAACATTGGGACTTGATGGGAAACGAGGTAAGGTAAAACAAATTCTCCCAGAAAAGTAGAGAAAGAGGCGCCGATTTTGTTTACGTAGACTTGTGCCGTCACTGCGACGAGGGAGAACAGTGCGTTTGAAATACAGTAGAATCCCGATTATCCGACCTTCGATTATTCGACATTCCGTGTTATCCGACGTCTCTGCGCGATGATTTTGTTCCTTTATTACGGTCAATCTTGCCACAAAGAAAAGGAAGGAGAATTTCAAATAATTATCTATTACCAGTTTTTAAAAATAAACATTCATATTTTTTAAGTATGCATGTCTGTATGTATATATATATACACGTTTTGGCTAATAGTATTGACATAATCCACATAGTTTTATTGCTCCGCATCCAAACCACCGGACCTGAAATTCAAAACTTGGAGTACCCAATAGCAAAAGTAAGTAAATTTCAAAATTTATTGTATTATTTTTATTGTAATATGACATCAAAAGTGATATATCAATAAAAATAATAAATAATACAAATCGCTTGCTACTTAAAAGAAAGCCATTGTTATTGTTTACGTTTTGGCTAATAGTATTGACATAATCCACATAATTTTATTGCTGCTTTCAAGGCTTCAGTGCATCTATCCATGTGGATATTAAGCAAGACGTCAATGCGTAAATATATTATTGGTAAAACTTTACAATACAATAGATAAAATATTAAATGTTAATGTAAACATCGCTTGCGTAATTAAGGAATGGGGAACGAAAATTCAGGACTTAATGGTGCACT
Source organism: Tanypteryx hageni (assembly GCA_028673005.1). Taxonomy (NCBI): domain Eukaryota; kingdom Metazoa; phylum Arthropoda; class Insecta; order Odonata; family Petaluridae; genus Tanypteryx; species Tanypteryx hageni. Next base: position 72,825,378 of record CM054113.1, read on the forward strand.
CTGAGTAATTTCTATTTTAATAAAACTGCTCGATTATGCCAAATATTCTTGGAAAAGCAGTCTGCCTTGATTATATGATAGATTAGCTATTGAAATACACCCACGAGCACAAGCCTGACTAAAATATTTCAGTGGTTTCTTGTGGTGGTAGCTAAAATTCCGTGTGAACTTCTCCGAATAACACATTTGAGAAATTTGGGGGCACCGACAGCGCGGGGCCCCGAGAAATAAAAATCACTTGCTACTTAAAAGAAAATTCTTTCCCGAGCGAAGCCGGGTAACTCCAGCTAGAGTATAATATTTTGTTAATATGTAATTATTTTCGATATTTTTATTGACCTTCCGTATTATCCGACGTCCTCTCGGACCCGATTAGGTCGGATAACCGGGATTCTACTGCATATCGTTCTAAAAATGCTATAGCCGCGTAAGCCGATGCGATGCATTAGCTCACTCCAATTAACCTCGAGGTAAATTGTTGACTTATGGGAAATTACTATTCGAATCTCAATTGACGCTGAAGTTACGAATGTTTTTTTTTTCGAATTACTGCAATATGCCTTTGAATGACAAAGAGGCATATCTCAAGTTTTCCTTCATAGCAATGAAGACGAAAGGTTCCTGTGCGAAACAGATTGGAGGACCCGAGTCATCTCTGTACACCGGTGTTTAAACTATCAATAGCTTTTCATATAATTATAAGATAAGAAAATATACTTTGATTTACAATTTATCACATCATATCCTCTAAACAAATAAAAATTTTAGTGCAAACAAGCTAATTAAAAATAAAAAAGTTCATGTGTGGCACACGGAGTAAACTCAACATCAGGGGTCGGCAACTTGCGGCTCCGGAGCCAAATATGACTTCTTGAGTACATCCCACGTATTTTGGAATGGGACAAAAAAATGCTTTTCTACTTTGAAACTGCGAGTGCTTTTAGTAATGAGATTCATGTTCAAGGAGCAGTAGTATTTCCGGCGTTATTTGTAAATCATAGTCAAAATATAGAAAAATTTACAATGAAACGTTTTTTAAAAATGTACTTGAGAGACTTGAAACTGATCTCCTTTACTTTCACAATTTCGTCATGGTCGGAATCATGTGTCTAAATCGTTTCATAGTTTTTTTATGAGCGAATATAACATAATATTATAGTGGATAAAGGTGCATCAGTTAAGCATTTGAAAATTAATTGCCGCACTCTTTTCTAAGAATGTCATTACTTGACAACTATTCGATGAGTAAAAGAAACCATGAAGTAGTATATGCTTAAGCGTTCATATCCTTCGTCTCAAATAGTTGCTTCTCCAACGAAACAAGAGCCACTTCAAATCGCTAAGCCTTATCAAAAGAAATACGCGCACGTATTAGCAAAAAGAAATATTTTAAGTAACTTCTTTATACGCCGGACTTCAGCATAGAAAATTCCATCCTATTTTTTTCTATCTCCATTAAGATGTCCAACCTGAAAACTGCCGCTGCTTCAAAGATAAAGCGCCTATTTATTATTGTTTATTGTATCGCCGCTTTGCTACTTTCTCAGATAGAATACGACTCCCCCCTTCCCACCCATTTCCTCCTCCTTCTCTCCCCCCCCCCTTTTTCTTCGCCTCCTGTCTCTTCTCTCCACTTGCACCCTCGAACCTCATCCTCTTTTCCTCCTATACACGCCTCTTTCTTTCCCTTCCTCCCTCATTCCTTCAACCTCCACCCTTTTCGAAAGAATTTATCCTCCCAGCATTTTTATAGCCTTTTCACTTTGAGCTTATTTCGCCACCTCCCACCTATTCCTTCCCATCACCCCTTCTTCTTGGCTCCCCTCTCTCCTTTCCACCATATTTCCCTCTCTTTCGAAGCATTCCGACCCATAACTTTCTTTCACGCGTCGGATTCTTTAAGGGAACCACACGAGAGGGGGCCACACCCGCACTCCGTGCGGAGGAAAAGGGGGCCTCCCCTTTCGTTCTCTGACACGGTCGCCGCCGCCGCAGAGTCGGCCCCCTGCACACAAGCGCCACTTTGCCTCGGACGGCGGGAATGGGAAGAAAAGAGGAGAACAAAACAATGTATACGTAGTATATATATAAAAAGAAAGTTGGAGGTGGAGAGAAGGGGCTGTCGAGGAAAAGTCAAATAAAAGAAGGAAGACAGAGTGAGAAAGAAGGGAGGACGAGGTGAGATAAGGAGCAAATCGGGTTATCTCACGATAACCGCCGGGGTTAATTGGGGTTAACGCGTGAAAACATTCAGCGAATATCAGGAATAGCAGTTTTCCTCATTTTGTACCCTCACGCGTTTTTTGTGAATAAAAAGCTCTTAAAAAATCTGTCTCACTGCATTTGATTGTGATGTAGATATTGAGAAACCAAAACGGCACTTTGGCCAAGAGAACCTACATTTTTACGTGTATGTATTAAAAAATTCATGTTCGCTGTCATTGGATATTTTAATTAAATTGCACTTTTTAATATATACTCTAATAGTTTTTGTATATCTTATTTCCTTATAAGTATAAGATTTACTAATAATTAGCGATAACTTGAAAACCCAAAGAAATTGTTATAAATCTGATATCGTACATAAAAAAGTTAAGTATACAGACTTTAATAATTGCAGGGAGAAGAAAAAAACGTGGCAGAATTTATAGTTTACATGCTAGAGGGTTGAAATTTTTACGTACCATCAATAAAATATATAAGATTTTGGTGGGCGTGATCAGGTCAACAAAAAATAATTTTAGCTAGCCCTTAAAGGACCGAAAGCAAAAAGTTGACATTCTCTTATGGCAGCAGTTCTTAAACTGTCGGGGGTTCCCAGCAGTAGTCCAGGACGTCTCCGCAGCAAAGAAATTTGCATGAAAGGGGTCCAGGTTACTAAAGTTTATGAAACGCTTTCTTATGGGATTTCAATGTAAAATTAATTTTCGAATTTCGCGATGAATATTACCGTACTTGTAGATTGTAACTCGCTAACCATCGTAGTGAGAAGGAAGATTGCTGTTTTCCAAATATTTTTTGATTATGGGGTAAAAATCATCCCACATTTGAACATTTTTACCCTAGTAAAAACGATGTTTTTGAGCAAACTTTTTGCTCATTGCAATGATGACCAAGTAAAAGCAAAACAGTCATCATAAATTAGCTAGAAGTACTAAACAACTTTAGAACTAGGTATATAAAATTCCATTCGATAGGTGAAGAAGCATAGCAGTACGAAAGTAGCTGATGGCAGTGATTACCACTGAAAAATTGCATGCATCGGAGATTGGTTACGTAAGCACACGTAATATCATGTTATTTATAATCTACATAGGAAGAGTAGAGAGCAAGAAAAGATGTTGAATTTAAGGTGTAGAGTGAAGAGGAAGTGAGAGATGGAAGGGAGAGGGAGGGATAGAAGGGGGAGAAAGAGAGATCCTAAAAGGATGAAGGGAGAGGTTTGGTCTTTCAAGTCATCCGTGTGACATGATTTGTTCTCTGGCAGCATGGAGCTGTCTCAGCCTCCTCCTTTAACGTCTTTATTTTCGAACCTTCCTCTTTTATGCAACCGCATCAATTATGCATTCGCCGCGGACGGGTTAGCTCCTAAATGTGTCTTCCGGATATTCGATTAAAATTTAGGGTCTGAAAGCTTAAGTTTTTTATACGGTAGTCCGTCCACATTGTAACTCTGTTTCTCTCTCGGAATGCTAGCGGGATCATTTTGTTGAACTTGGTTAGTATTTCGTTTTATCTCCTTGTTTTAATTCCTGCTCCTGCCAAATGAAGAGCAAAGGGTCCGGTTTTTGTGAAACAATCAACCGATCCGTTTTTCCCGGTTAATTTATATTTCAGCTTGCATTTTATGTTGTGGCTCCTTTTTTACAGCAGAATTGTTTATCTTTCGATATGATAATCACTTATTCCCGCTCATATCAAAGAACCCCGCAAAAAGTTATTATTGCTTGTGAGATATAATAGGTTTAGCTTAAGGATTTTTAAAAATGATCTCGGTCTAGTGCTTCTTCTTCGGGCACGATGAGTCATCAAGGGAAGGATTTCATGTTTAACATGTATAAATAAAAGCCAAATGACAAAACTAAATATAGTTCTCTCTCCAATTGCGCAGTGGTAGAAAGAAATCTACTCCAAAAATATGTAGACAAATCGCCTGTTAGCTAAATAAGTTTTAAAAGTCGAACGTTTATAATGATATATCACGGTTATCTTTATAATCGATTAGTTTTCCGCAGTTCGCTTATGCGATGCTACAGAAGATTAGGAATCAATTCTCAATCGGAACATTTTTTATGAAGCTAATCTTTCAAAAGCTATACTTGCACTATTTATTTCAAGTAAGCGACACGATCGAGTTTTTTCCGAATTTCCATTTCCGAGAAAATTCGACTATTTGAAAATTAATAAATTACCATTACAGCGATTATACAACGACATAAATTAAAATCATTTCTGATACGGGAGAAACTATTACAAGTGCCTTTTTATCAAACTGAAAGAAACCAGCCCACATTCCTCCAAGCATTTCATCCTTAGAACTCGAAAATTCCTCCTGTAAGATATAATTTTGGAGAATAAGAAATAGCTGAAGTGAAGAGAGGTGGAAGGACTAAAACAAATGGGAGAAAAGCATGGCCGAGTTGGAGAGAGAAGGAATGGCATGGCGTGTATCTTCGAGAGCAAAAGGTTTAGAGAAGTTGAATTCTACGATACGAAGATTGAGATAGAGGGAGGAGGGATAAAGACGAAGTCTTAAAGTTAGTTAGATAGATATTAGTCCGGAAAAGATTTAGATTGTACAGTCGTCTTCCATTTAGTCCCTTCTCAAGAGCAAAATATACAATATATGTTATAAACAACATTAACAAAGTTGGAATGAAATAGGATTTTTAAGGAAAAAACAAAGGAAAATAATGCGAGTACGCCTAAGGATAAAATCCACAGCAGAAGAACTCCCGCACAGGAAAGGGGAACGAAAAAAACATGCGAAGCCTACTGAGAGCATTTATTTATATTTATTTATATAAGATTGAGAGGAATAGTAAAGTATACACATTGATATACTCGCAGAAAGATCGTTTTCAGAATGCTTTCCACGACTATGGTACCAAATGACTTCACTAGAATATTGGACACTTACCCAAGTTATTTATTCATAACTTGATAATAATGCAAAACCTATGTCCGTCCTTAACACACTAAAATGGAATGCTCGCTAATTATTTCGATCGTTCCTCGAGTTTCTTTGATTGTATAAATATATTCCCCTTCTTGTTTTCGAAACGCAGAAAATTATAATTATGGAATAAAATATTGCAATTAAATTTAAATTTCCATAATTTCATCGATAAAAAATCAATTGTATATTCATAATTTTAGGATGATCATTTTAAAATATGCCGAAATTCCATTATCTCAATAAGCAATTTACGCAATAATCGGAAGGCCTTCCTAATTTCAATTAAAGTTTTATATAAAATTTACACAAGTTTGCCGTGTAAATATGTAAAAGAAATTTTACGACGTAGCTCTTTATGTATTGTACGAAAGTATGATGGCAGGAAAAAAATTGTGAATACCGTATTTACTCGTGTACCACGGGCCTTCCAATTTTTGGGGAAGTTCGGAGGGGGAAAAAATTCGTGCCGATTAAGTTGCCACCTGGGATTTGAAAAAAGTCAGCCTCTTCCCTGAAACAAGGTCCACCCAAGTTAAGCATCTTCTCCCTTCTATCTGGGTAACGCATTTTTGGGCGATCTCCTTATGCCGATACTTGCAGATATCTCCTCTTCGGTAGTCGCCCCTCTTATATTAAAAATATTAAAAGAGCATCAAGAGCTCACGATGAATTTGGCGAACACAAATACCAGATGCCAACTTATTCCGGAAAAAGTATAGGTAGAAATTGATAGTAAACTTTTAATGACAGAAATGCTTATTGTTAGTAACAATAATAAACCACTCATTTCAAAGATACAGCTTTAACATTATAAATAAAAATATAATGTCATCTCAATCTTCGCATACTTCGTAGAACTCTTCGTCTTCTGCGAGTATAAACGTAGACGCAAGCGTGTTGCAGTGAATTTACTATCGATACTCGCAATTCATATAACCTGTTAACAAATCCTCCTGTAAGACGCGCATTCCCTTTTTCTTGCCGACATTTTGGGGAAAAAGGTGCTCGCGGTACACAAGTAAATACGGTAAGTAATTGGCGTGGAAACTGCAGCATTGATAATTTGGAATTAAAAACTACATATGAAGACAGGATATACGAAGCCTTAAGGCTTCTTTAAGTGATTATAGGTACTGTAAATTTCCAAATTTGTTATTGAAACCTTTTTATAGTCGAAAATACTACCAAAAATTTCAGAGAACCCGTGCAACTCTAAAAAGGTTTGCATTTATGGCCGATATAAGTAAAACGGATAGATAAAATTCTGAAATATATATAAGCAGTTATTTTTTCTCTAGCTATCGAGAGTGTCTACACAATTAACCTATAGCAAAAAATAGCTTACAATTCCCGTTCCGAATAATAAGGTGGCTAAAGAAAGAATGAGGCAGAAACAGGTGTAAGGTAGTTTGTATACGATTAAGCCAGGAAAAAGTGGTGACAATAAAAATGTAGGTGTGCCAGAGAGGGGACGAGATAGGAGGGGAGAAAATAAAAAGAGAAAGAAAGGGAAGAGGGGATAAATACACAGACATACAGATTGGGAGATCGCAGCGGGGGAGTTGGAAGGATGAACGTATAGGAATCGGTTATGAGAGGTGGGAGAGAATGAAATAGAAGGGAGGGAGAAAGAAGAGAAGAGAGAGAGATATAGAGGGAGGGAAGTTTGTAAGGGACGGGGTGTTACCCTTCGCCACACCGGGAGTTCGCCTCGAACGCCATAAATCGCTTCCGTGTAGATCTTTTTGAAACTTGCTCCGAACTCCTTTTTTCTCCCCCTCCACACTGTCTTCTCCGACTCCTCCCCTTACTACTTCTCTCTTCGTCACTGCCCACCTCCCTTCCTCTCCCTTTCCCACCCACTACGGACCATGTGCGCGAGGTTTATATATATAAAACCCTGTAAAACGTCCTTGCCCTCCGTTCTCCCTCTGTGGAGAAGGAAGAAAAAACTACCCGCGGAGACGCCTTTTAAAACCTTTATTCCATATCGCATCAACCATCTCGATCTTATATCTTAACTCGAATATTCCTTCTCTCCCTCCCATTTCAGAGAAGATATATACTCGCGTTTTCATTGTCCCCTTAACTTATACTCATACGGCTCAATCTTACCCAATTTCTCGATCTTTCTCTGCTCTTTTCCGCTGTCCCCATCCCTCCGACTTCCTTTCCAATCTTTTACGCTCTTTCTCGAGGTCCGAATGTTCATTTTACGCGTCCCTTCTCCTCCTTACTCTCTCCACCGAAGACACCTTAAGCTCTCAGATTTAATCCTGTCTCATGAAATGTTACTGATAATGGAGCGTGTAGGTGTGCAAAGAAATACTTACAGCGGCCAACTTAGAATATTCCTATTCCTTAGTGACCATAAAAATGAGCATTTGAAGTAAATTCATGGAGACTCGAGGAACGATTCGAAATTATGAACGTTGGTGAAAGTAATTAGTAATTAACTAATTGAGTAACTCGATTTTTCCTAGGACATTTATTAAAGGACTTTCTGATTACTAACAGAGAGGATATGGATTTAAAATACAGGTTATAAAGCTAAAGCATCACGAATTTGACTAACATATGAATACAAAAGATAGTTTGAGAAACTTAGGCAAAAATTTATCACCAAAATGTATAGCTAAAGTGTATTTAAGTTACCAGTAGAGCGAATATCTAACAAAAAATACAAAATCGAATTGTATCATGACAGATCAGTCGTGTCGTGTATGTACAATTTCTAGTAGATATCTCCATTTCTTAATATTAATTATTCACTGGATACAATGCAGTGGTTAATATAATAAAGAATGTGTTATATAATTAGTGCATGCAATAATTTGGTTATTTATTTAAAATTTAAGCTAATTTAGGATAAATGTATTGCTTTGGATTAATTTCAGTATATCTGATTCTACATTATTTCTACCTCTTGAAATATTTATAACAACGGCAAAATATTTCCGAATCCCGCAGTAAAATTTATTTCAGACACCAAAATTTTAAAAAATTTCCATGTATCCGTTTCTTCCCAGCATATTTTCTGAATGTTAACAAGAAATATACGTGTTAGCATTAAAATAATTCTTGACAAGATTTCCTTGAATAAAATATAACATGACTTATAGATAGATTTCTACATGGGAAGATGACAGACTTTTGGTCGCGGGGAGTCGTGGAAAGGAGTGGACAAGGAGACTGCGACAAAGGAACTGATTAGTTGAGCTTAGAATGCTTAAAATTATGATCCCAGAGAGTTCTTTGTATAAAAACACTACAGCTACAAATTTAAGGACATCCAATATATTAATAAGGAAATTCAATGCTGATGCTGCTGAATACTTCGAAGTAATTTTTACCTGCAAAATATGAGAATAGTGTTAGGAAGAATGAATTCCTGTGGCAACACACGGTCTTAATTTCAGTTTCCTTTTGCACAAGAGAGAGAATTTTTTTAGGAGATGAACTTGGAATATTTTCTGTTATCTTAATATTTTCATAGTACCTTTTGTTGTTGCTTTGGTTCTTCATATTTTATAGTAATGAAATAAAAACAGCTTTAAAAAGCTTAAATAATACCTCTCTATCCCCTTCATTTTTATTTTCAGATTGCAATTAAAGCATGCATTTTCGTTTAGTTGCTACTGCAAAAAAAATACCTTTAATATGTTATAAATATCATAAACCATTGTATTTTAAAATTAATAATCGCGTTCGCCATCTGAGTTGAATACAAAGGCTGAACTAATAAATCCTGTAACATTAGAATGTTGAATAAGCTAAATTTCAGCCTATGTTCTCTTTAGGATAAACATCCGTTTATTGCAATCGAGGACGGCTGTCTTTTATAAACGAAACGCGAATCTGATTCATAGTATAGTCGCAATAACATATTATAAACTATTGTATGGAGTATAAATTATTTTAGCCTGACCTTTATTACTTTAACTCGAATAATTTAAGTTGTAATAATAAAATTTAAACTCAAATTCTCTTTCGTGAACATTTTTGGAAGACAAGGCGGTGTCCTTATAAAAATATTCTTCTCACTCATATTTACTTTCCATAGAAACCACCCTCCTCTTGCTTCGTAATAATTTTGGGCAGAAATTCTTAATCGAGGTCGGATCTAACGACTTTTGATACCAATAACCATTTATCCCAGCTCTAAAATAAACACTCCTTTCTTACATTGTTCCGAGACCAAAGAAAGAACCCGCAGTGAACTGCTCATAATTCTTTCCCCTCTTCTTTCCATTCCATTTCTCTACTTCTTCCCCTCTTCCCCACAAAACCACTCCCTTTCTCTCCTCCTCCTTCGTCTCTCTCCCACTTAAACACCCGCTGTCTTCTTAACAAAAAATCCTTTTCTCCTTACCGTTCGTTCTTGGTCTTTCGTCCTCCAAGCCGCTTTCGGCCCGTTCCCTTTTTTTCTCCCACTCAAGACCGCACGCTTCCTCTTCGGTGAAAACGAAATGGTGATGATGTCAAAGGCTAAACCGCCTGAAGTTTATTCGTACACTAGTGTAAAACCCCATCAAATGACGCTCTGCAATTATATGAAAAAGTTTCTATGCAGCCTGAATTATTTCCAATATTTATTTTAATTCTGTTATCGTATTAAAAAAGGAGGGTTTTTCGTCAAGTCTTCGGTAATGCAGGCCAAATAATTTCCCAGTGAGACAATATTGATTTTTAAGTTTACTCAAATAGCTTGGTTAAATGAAGCTTTCAATATTTAATGCAGTGAATATTTGGCTTTATGGCAGCAATCAACATAGTTGAATACCTACACTATGATCAGCGCTAATTCAAAATAACCAAGTAAATAAAAAGATTCATGGATCATGGTCAACATGAAATGTATATTTAAAAATAAATATAATTTTTATCGTTACTATTATACTTCGATAATGTTAAACGCTGAGTAACTTCTCATTGTCAAAACCGCAAAAACCCACCCTTTTTCAGTTTAAAAAATAATTTTTGGGCTAATTAGGAACTGATTCAATCACTCTTAACAATAAAAATAAACTTCATTATATTGTTTACACAAAATTTTAAGTCTCGGTTCCAGAAAATATGTTGCAGAACTCGTCGAATGGCTGAAATTCAATTGATAATCGAGATAATTCCACTATCATAATGCGATTGGGTAAAATATAAGGTGTAGAGCGGATTCAATTTATCCGTCATCAGTGGCAATTCACCATCTGTTGATTCTAAAATAAAGCAACTTTTTAATGTCGACGATCGATGAATCACCGCTGAGAACGGCTGCTTTGTAGCCACAAGCGCACGGTGTTATCCCAACTGTTTCATGCCCTATCGGATATAACAACTGCAAAGCTTAGCAACAAATTGCACACATCTAATTGCAAACCTCTCCTCGTATTTAAAAAAATCATCGAATCATTTCGTTTAAAACAATGAATGGCTGCTAAATATTTCGCTTGAAGCTTTGAAACCAAAATCTTTTATTCACCTGTTTAGAGTTTTTGTGATGAATACGTCAATCTCTTGTGTAAAATGAGTCTACTTTTGTTTTCCAAAAAATTCCGCCGACTTCTTCGAGCACTTCCACTCTGGGAAATGGTCTACTCGAGTTTTCCTCATGTCTCCATATTTTAGCTACGGAAATAAATGGAAGCTATTTATACGTAACTGAAGCGAAATGGAATTCTTTTCTTGCAGAACCTTCTTTCTTAGGTGAAAATATTACGCGCAAAATAAAAAAATCCATTCCTCATTTGAACAGCATAGTGTTTCACCGACGGTTCACTTGGGACACCTCCCGTATTTTATAAATTAACGGAAGTCAAAGGCCGGAAGAATTCATTCCAAGACTTCGGCATGAAACGTTATTGTGAATACGAAACCGACAGTTAATTTCCTTTGTCTTAACATCTTAAACTACATCACACAAGGCAATTTATATTATAAATAAGTCAAACAGTTAAGGTATTTCTGCATTTTTTCGGCTTTAAAATTTAAATTTTGCTTGAAGGAGTTATCAGATGAAGTCATTATAATGCCTAAAATAAGCTATACCCACTACTAGTTCTACATCTGAAAAATCGCGTTTTGGAAACTATTTACGTAAAATTACAAGACCTTGAATAGATACTGATATTACGGAAAAGATACATATTAATACAAGCCAATTACGACATCGATACACAAGTATACAACGACATCCCTTTGATTCGTTCCCGATTTAAATTGAAGGTGTTGGAATAATGGCAGTGGTATTATCATTTAACACCATTATGAGAAAGGATTTGAAATAACCATCATCCACAGAAAACTTCGAATCCCTTTTCTCTCTCATTATTTCCGCAAGTACAAAATTAATACGCTTGGAGACGAAAACGATGAATCGATTCGAAATCGAAACGACCGCATGGGATATCTATAGTGAAATTCGCATCGATTGACATAATTTTAAGTTTTAACTTTCAATTAATTCTCTTGTCATTCGGTATTTTTTGGAAATAAAACGGGTTTTTGGGCTCATCTAGTATCTCGTTCGCTCAATTATCGGTTTCCATGGCCACCTCCTTCGCCCAATTAAGTGAAAAAAAAACTCCCAACCGCGGGGAGGGATGGGGGGGGCTCGGGGAGTGATATAGTGGGGAAATCATAAGCCAAATGAATCACATTCCAACTATCTCTGCCCCCGACCCCCGTAATATATTGTCTCGCTTTGAAACTCATTCCAGCCGCGATTACTCACCGTCCTTCTGTTTTTCTTCCACATCATCTCCCATCGCGATATGACCCGTGTAAAATTAACAGCGTCCCGTTAATTTGAGTTATGCGTGATAGACCGAATGGATCTAGAACCTTTATATGGTAGAGTTGTCGAGGAATTCGCTCGCCAAGTGCTAGGTGTGTTCAGAAGCGCGTGAGGCGTAGGTGTTGATATATAATACTACAAATTTCACATGCAGGGGAATGTTTTTCGCTTGAATAGCGTTTAAATATTATTTTTTACACATTTTTCCTTTATAAATCCCATTTAGTGACATGTTACTTGTTCTTGTAACTGGAAGATATAAGAGCCGAATACTTAACAATCTCTCCTTTTTTGTTAACTGTTCGAATGCGCACATATAAAAGCAGATGAGGGTTTATCGCATTTGTACGAGCTGACACGAAATGTGTCATCTTTTATCATGAATGTTTGTGTTAAGTTAAAATATTTTGGCTCAATTGAGCTGAAATCGGTGAAATGATTTAAAAGTCATAGGGTGAAAATATTAAAAACGATTACAGGCAATTTCATTAGAAATAGCTATGGCGCAATTCTAGCTCATGGATTTCGTTTTATTTATATATAAGAATATATTTTCCCATAATCAATTACATTCTAACGAGGCGATCTATGCATGTGCATATACAAGTTCGTGAATAGTAACAACGCGATTAAATTAACGAAAGAATTAAATATTAGACTATTTTTTCACACAATTAGTCTAAGTCGGCTGTTATTTCGAAATGTACGTTGTCTACGACAGTTAAATAAATGAATTTTAGTATAAAATACAACGAGCTTGGAGAATATTTGGCATCTATTCTAAAAAAATCACGCGCTCTATATGTTTTTCGACCATTCCCGTTAAGCTTGCTTGTCAGCCGATCTTTTTTTATTTTCTAGACTAGAGGCCTGCTTCTCCTTACTCTAATTTTACTCGACTCTAAATAATGTCCGTCTGAGATTTCCTCGCGGAGGGAACAATCTGTTTTCTTTACCATTATCCAAATACTCGGCCTTTTCCTCTTCTATTTTTAATCTAACATTCTTGAAGCACGCTTCTCATCGATTTAGTTATTCAAGTGCCAACGCGATACAGTTTATTATTTATAGATCAATCAGAGTTTATTTAAAAACAGTGGACAAGACAATATTATAGTGATAATAAAACTATCAAACGTGATGTATGGAACTTGTTATTTAAATAATGTTAGTTTATCTACATTGGAAATTTCAGCTAATTTTTGTAAAATTTCATTTATATATCACATGGAGTCGCTCAAAATACACGCATCCAACCATATTTTGTAACTCTTAATTTCATTCTCGAGATAAAATTTCCTCCATAAAAAATTCGAATGTTATTTTCTCTCGATCTCCTAAGGATGAAAACGAGCTCGTCTCTAAAGGATGCGGAGTATTGTATTATAATTTTCCGCCCGAGTTTAGAGATCAATAGATTTCTGCCGACAAGATTTAAAGCGTCCGTCAAGGGAGGATTTTTATCTTTTGAGTGTTTCGTCCGTTTCCTGATGTCTCAAACTATAGGGGTTAAAAGCCTATGTGAATGGCAAGGCGTAAGTATTCTTTTTTCCTCGCGTTAACAAGAACTACAGCCATTGAGCGACTCCGGTTTTTTTCTTCGCTTTTACGCTCACGTCGGCCATTAACCAATTTATTCTCTCCCTCCGCATCCGCAAACACGGCTCTCGAATGTGTTCGGAACACGCGGCGGGGTCTCTTAACGAGAACAGAAGCGTCTCGTATCATTTTATATTCGCCAAATTTATAACCAGCGGCACATTGAAACGAAATTTATAAAGGATAGGTTTTCGTGCTGTGGAAACGAGAGAAAACTTTTTTATTAGCTGTTAAAACAATAGCATTTCCTTAATAGCTATACCGGAAAATCTTCCGGAAATGTTTCGCCTCAATTAGTTGGAGATTCGTAGTAAAGTGGATGCCCCTTTCGAAACTCGCCTCTCGAATCAAAACGAGGAGAAACTTTCAAATGTCGGTAAAACTAAAGATCGCTTATTTTTAAATTACATGTTATCAAGGGCGTTTAATCCAGATTATCTTTAATTATTGCTGCATTTGGACTGGTTTTCTGTATCACTACGAACACTTCTCCGATTTATCATCACTTTTACGCGTATTATTAAAAAATGCTTCGTATTCGGTCATGTAGTATCCTACCTACTATGAAAATGTAGCCAATAACTTTTTAAATACGATTTAATTTCCCAAAAAAAGATGAATTAACGAAGTCCATCTATATAAACATAACCAGAAATTTAGAATTTGAGGTAACAATATCCCATTAGCAGCGCCGTAACTAGCTATTTTAGCACCCGGGGCAAACTACCAAATTTGCCACCTCAATAAAAAATTCTCTAATACCTATTTTTTACTATATGGATTTTGGGTGAACAATTAATAAATAAAAATAAACTATAAATTATGTAATTTTTCACTATAAACGTACATAATTTAAACAATTATAAATATAATTACGTACATACATAATTAAAATACAGAAAGTATAATATTTTAATATAAAAGAGTTCTACGTGATTTTAATGTAACATCATCGAAATTTATAGTTTCTGCTATGCATATGTCTGGAACGAGTATAGTAGTGAAATCGCTCGTCTTTGTGCCATGCAACCTCACACAACTTGCCATTAAAAATTTTTGCGCCCCTTCTGCCCGGGGCAGATGTCCCGCTTGCCCCGCCCTAGTTACGGCACTGCCCATTAGTATCCCATTTAAGGAATTGGAATCGTAATTGTGTAGCAACAATGCAATTACTGGATTCGATTGTATTTGAGAACTTCCCAAGTATGACTCCTTTGTAATACCAGGTTAATAAGAATACATAAACAGACATAACATTTGTGGATGACAATCACAATTTCGTTAAATAAAATTCATTCCGTGATCTGAGGCTCTAATTCTTTCAGAAAATTCTTCTAAAAATTCTTAGTTTGCAAAATTACTTATAGACCAATATTTGCCCAAAAAAACTCCGTACATGTAAATTCAACGACATGCGCACAATTGCTGGCCGATGTAACCATTACAGTTATAAAACGGTCGAGTAAACCAATTGCAATCTCCAGCTTCAATGTGGCTGTCCTCCGCGGCAATGCAGCAACCGCGGATTCCGAAAAGATTTTGTAAATCGGTGCATGCATATTTGCCTAAGAGAATGAAATGTTACAATCCGCTTACAGCAGACGGCTGGAGATGATTCTATGATGAATGTCGGTCGTGTCTCGATCGCACCTCCTCACACATCCCAAAAATATTACCCTTTTTATCCGGTGAAGGGTGTAATTCGTCCTCGACTCGAATGAAAAACGCCGATTCGAAAAGACAAAAAAGAGGGAGAAAGAGAGAGGCCGAAAACAAACGCGAATGTTACGCGGTAACAAATAGCCGCGGTCGTGTTCCATGAGCGGGCGAACTTTTCTGACGAGTTCTCCCCTCGGGGCATTGCAAATGGGAAATTTGCGCGGGAGGCTTCGTGGCGAAAGCTTCGGGCGCCCACCCCTTCCCCCGCAATACCGTCCCTCTTTCTTCACCTTTCCACCCGGTCACATAGCCTTCCTCGGACGGAGAAAAAGAACCGAGGGGCATTGTACAGTGACGCAACTCGGCCCCTCAGGAGGGCTCCCTCTGCAGATTTTAAAACAAAGGATTTTTTGCGGTGTTTGTTCGCTTGCATATTCTTTTGACACTTCCTCGTCCATTTCTTATGTTTTAGCACTCTTCTTTTTACCTCTTATTGTTCTTTATTCTTCTACCATTTCATACCTTTTCTAACTAGTTATTCTATAACCGCTACTTCCTTCTCGATGCTTTTTATATTTCACTATTTTTTATACTTCTCCTCATTTCTCATCTTCTTCCCTCTTCACATTGTGTCATATTTTTATACCGATTATAAATGGACTTTTTTCTGAAAATGTAAACTGAAAAATCCATCCTCTCCTTAAAATATTGGCCGAAGATATTTTTCTCATTCCTTTCCCACTTCAATTGTGTGCGCTACCAAGGCAGCAGCCGTCTGCGCCTGCGGTCTTTGTCCTCAAGCGCAATGATTTGTTTTACTTTACATCCGAAAATAACAGGAACCGATGAGATATTTTGAAATAAGATGAGGCGTTTGAATCTTACTAAACATTTTTTTCTTTAGGTTCGAGATTCTCCTATGGCCGGGCAAATGCGGTAGATATTATCTTTTCGAATCCATACGCCATATAAATTGAAGTTTTGCTAATGAGATTTTTCCGTCTTCCGTTGAGGTTAGAACTAAATAAGTTCGACTTCACTTTTCTATCTCGGTGTCTCCACTTCATCCTTCCTTCTTTCCCCTTCTTTGTCTGCTCTCTTCTCTCACCTTTACTATTCACACTTTCCTTTCTCATTCTCATCTCCTTTTGCCACTGTCCCTTCCTCTATCATCTCTTACCATTTCCTTACCTCCTCCACCAACAACCTCTCCATTTCTTTAACTTTATTACCTCCATCCCTCCTCTATCTTCCTTTTTTAATCCTGCCTCTCTCGCTCAGATCCTCTTCCGTGCTCCTGTCGTTCATCCTGTCCCTCCTTCGTCTCTCTCTTCCTCAGCCGCCACTACTGCTTCCCTATTGCGGTGATGACCGCCACCCGCTGTGAACACAAGCGCTGTCGAGGCCGCTGCCGCGGTATTACCATTGAATCTAGCTTTAGCTCCCCGCTAAGGTGGGGATCCGCTCCGTGCAGAACGGTTCAAGTCTCTGGGAATTGGCGGCGGGTTGGGAATGTGGAGGGGGCGAGGGGAGTGAGTGCAATCCGCGATATCGGCGAGTGGTGGTGTAGGAGACGAGGTCAAAGGAGAGTCGAAGGTCAGAAGGGGAAGGATCTTGGTTTGACCGACTCGAGGACGACGATATGTTTAGGTTCAAACAACGGTGGAATTAACATCTGCCTTTCAATTTTCGAAGTCCGAAGATAAGTCTTAAAAATATTCTAACGAATCGCCAATATCGAAATATCATTCCACTGCCCCAGAACACCAAAAAATATTTTTCATTCTGAAATAATAATTATTTACGATTATTTTATCTTTTTTTGTAATTTTAATATTTCTAAACTAAATTATTTACTAAAATAATGCTTTATCATATATAACTGCTTAATACAAACAAAAATAAATGATATTGCCTATAGACCCATTGTGACAGCGGCGGTTTCATTTCAATAGCAATAGGTACGTGCGGTGACTGATTTTTTTCAACAGGTAATTTTTATGATATTTTAAATTCCAAATTAAACTCTTCAATAAATCCTCGCTCTTCGCTAAAATTAAGTTGACATTGTTTAATTTCGAACATTCCAGAAAATTTTTATTTAACTGGTAAGGAACGATATTTTGGATATGAGATATATTGATGTCCCCATGTGGGACCTTGGGGAATTAATAAACAAAGAACCACCTTTCGTATTAAGAGTTAAGATGATGCTGCTTCGTGTGTTTTTCGAGAAATTTGTAAACAACGATGCAATAAATTGGTTTATGTGCATTATTTTCGAAAATGAGGCATGGAAAATGTTTTCACTCTACATTAAATATACTATTTTACCCTTTCAGATCTATGCAAGTCAAATAAATGCCCTTGGTAATTTTTCTGAATATTTTTCAGTAACTTTGAATTCAGCTTCCTCTTATTTATTTCAACCGTCCTAAACCTTCACTAATATCTCAATCGTATCAACTTTTATCTAAATTCCGAGACTGAACAATCTTTCAGCAACAATATATACGTATCTAAATGCACCACGATAGCATCACACTCTTGCCCTTTTATTGAACTTATGTCTTAAAATTTATGTTGTCTAAAAACGAATGACATATTTTACACTTCATGTCTCAGGCGAGAGAACTTGAAGGAGCGGTGAAGTCGTCTCAAATGTTCTACCTAATATAAGAGATTAGATAAATCGGATTCATTTCGAAGAAGTACATGGTATAAAAACAACGTAAAATCTGGTATATGGAAATGACACGCTACTTTGCGTAGTATGGCCTCGTCTATACGGGCTGATCTGTTTCGATCATATCCGATATGAACTTCTAAGGTACGTACTTAAGCGGAACCGACTGCTGATACAACATTAGCTTATCTTTTTTCTTCTGCAAAGTTAAAATATTCTTACTGTTTACTTTAGTATCCACCGTTGATCCACTTGATGTGAGCTACATCCTATTCTTTTTATAATAGTTTCTTCTCTCTGCGAGCTTTTGTATGCACACACAAACAAAGCACAATCAAGGAGAATTCTTGCTATTTTGAGTCAATTTCTTCATACGCAATCGCCATAAGCGCATCCGCAGCCTACACAGAAATAAACAGAAGATGTGCAAGACCTGCATGTTGTCAGCATAAGTGGTCCGCATTAAATTGAAGACATCGGCGGAATAGTAATGGAGTAGCAATATCTATGCATCGGACCGCGTATTGAAAGTCAGACTGAAGACGGATGTAGGTTCTTGGTAAAGAACGAAATTCATTTTTGCTCGAAAAACAGCAGTTTTTGTACCCGGGGGTTAAAATCGTCGTTTTGACAATTGTTGGAAAATGAATGCAAGATTTTTTGAGGGCTGTAGATACGTAATCATTTATGTTCCAATCTCCTTTACGTTTTTACTTTTATTTGAACATTTGTTTCTGTTTTCGCCACTTTTTCGGTCTTTTCCATATCTATAATCTCTCATATCTTCCGTTAAACTCTTTAAACTACATTCAACTTGGAGAAACTAGGAAAACTTGGGAACTTAGAAAGAGGATTTTCGAATTTCTTATTAAAATCCATAAAAAGATCATTTGCCTTCGTGTACTTTTTATATGGCTATAGTGCGTAAATCTTGAAATAGAATAGGACTTTTTCCCACACAGACATTATTTCGTGAGGACAATTCAAGTTACATTTTTTCTTAAGTTGGCATAATGCAAAATTATAGCGCACGGGTCAATATAGAATAATGCTTTTTTTGACTGTCGATATTGTTTTTGGATCTAATAACGCTAACTTTTTAACTTCAGAAAAATAAATCAGCAGTTACTTATTACATTTTAAAGATTTTTGAGAATGAAGATAATTTCAAGAAATTAATACTTTAACTTAATTGCTTAAAATTCGACCACGAACAAATTACCTGTAGCACCTAAAAACGTGACTAATAAGTTTGGTATGGCGGAGAAATGCATTCACATAACGAGTTGGTACTTTTTAGAGTTTTTTTAAAAAACATCCGCTTATGCGTTCGGTTTATCCGTCCGTCTGTCTGACGCGCTGACTTCTCCTAAACAAATGCAGATCAAGATTTCGTTTATTCGTCATTCGATTCAGTATTGTCTTATTGTGCACGTTCTCTTGTGGTAGTTATTGTGGCCAGCATAATGGGATAATAAATTTATTTAGACTTCTTTGTTTTTATAAAAGTTAAAAAATTCTTTATAATATTATATTATACATCCTACTAGTATACATAAGTTTTAACATTTTATATTAACATTAAAAAACGCCATTTACTGTCTGCTTCAGCAGCTCTTTCCTTACTTGTTTATAGGTAGCATTCAATTAACGAGAGAGACTGAAAGTGATCGTTTTCGAAGAATAACTTACAATAAAGTAAAATTAATAATGCTTTTAATGAATTCCGGAGATTTGTAATAGAGATTCATTCCCTAGTAATACCCATATTAAATAAGTACATATACTGAAACTTCAAATCGGATGCAATTATTTTGTCATATCTTCATTATAAACTATTTATATAATGGTCTCTTATTTGCACACGCCTGTATTCGGAATCCGAGACTCACTTCATACGTCCAGAGTCCATCAGAAAGAGATAGAGAAAGAGTTGAGAGGGAGGAGAGAAGAGTAGCGTGGGTGCCAGTTAGTACACCTTGTGTCCACCACTTTTTGCGTCGCTCACGACTCTCTCTACTCTTGAAAACCCAAACCAAAAAGACGGTGAAGAAGAGAGAGAGAAGGGGGGTCGACCTCCAAAACACGCCCATCAAATGAAGACGTCTTTTTCAGAGTTTTAGTAGCCATCGCCCCCCCCCCCTCCTCCCCCCCCCCCCGTTGCCTTTACACCGGGCATTTCGTTCCCATACTCAGCACTCAACCGAGCCGCCTCAAATCTTGTCTCTACCCCTTCCCTCTAGCTATTCACTCTGCCGCACGTCCATTTTCCCTCTACCCACCTTTCTCCACCCCATCCACCTCCCTCTCTCCGAAATCTTCTTCTTAACCCTGTATCCCTTTACAAAGATAGGTAGTTAAGTTCGGAACTTGGCGTTTCTTTTTGTCCGTGGCGTTTTAGGTTTGTTTGAGCAAAGTAGAACTTCTACGAGAAGAGAGGGCCTGGCTATATTTTCAGACTCATTAAACGACCGTTATGACGGAAAATTTGTATTTTATAACTTCAGAATTTTGCGATAGGTTAGGTGATTATTCTTTTCACTTATATTTCATTGAATATGTAACCTGTATACTACAAGAGGTGAACTATGAATTTCTTTTGTTTACAATTCACTGAAATTGAAATATGACCAGATTCTTGGCCTCCAAAACGGTCACAAACGTAAATAGTAAATAGTCAAAATTTCACTATTGCCATCAAAAGAATAATTCGTATATATAACCAGACAGAGCAGACGAACTTGCATAAAAGCAGAAATAGGATGGACAAAAAACGAAGAAAAAAAGGAGCTCAGCTAGGGCTGCGACGTTACCAGTACAAGAATTAATGATGGCCTCCCCCGTATTGAGATAAAGAATGCAATAAGGAAATGATATTATAAAAACCTAGTATAGTGAATTCTTTATTTTAGTGTCACAAGTAAATAGAAAGACTGTCTCTAAAAAACTAATAATTTCAAATGTTTCTTAGTGATCCCCCACGCACTGCGAAAAAGACTACTTGATTCTACCGTTACAGCCTTGAAGCAAAAAACAGGAAGTTCTTAGTCAACAAGACATAAGCGCACACGCACGGAGTGACGTCACTCCTAAACACTTATTTTAGCTCACGCTCGACAGGAAGAAAGGGTGACAGAGAGGGAGAGAGGAGGAGAGAGATGGAGAGAGCAGGAGCGGTGCAACCATCGGAGCGAATTCCCCTCCCTTCGGTCACACTCCCACAGTGTGTGTGTGTGGGACCCACACCCTCCCGTCGAAATCTCTTGTCTTATTCTCGCTCCTTCGGAATGCCACGAGTCTAGCCACTCCGCAAAAGATTTTTACAGACTCGTTCCCGTTCAATAAAGACGGAGATATTCCATTCTAAATATCTCTCCCCACTTCCTCCCTTCTTTCCCCTCCTACACCCGACCTCCTCCTTCGATAATCCTATTCCCCTCTTTCCTACTGTATCATTCCTAGCGGACTCCCCAACCTCTCCCCCTTCCTCACTCCACCGCATTCCCCCGTGTATGGAGTCGGATAGGTGTCTTCTCCCTTTCCTTCCCCTCCTAAATCCCTTTCCTCCCCCACTCCATTACCTCACCCATCTTGACGTTTAGGTCCACTGCTGTCCGAGCGATAAAGTAAGGAGACATCTTCTTCTTATCCTCCTTTCTTTCCCACTGCCCACGCAAGCCCATTACAAATTCCCTCATTCCCTTCCTCCACCCTATCTCTCACCCCACCCCACTCTTTTACCTCCCCTCCACCTCCTGTCCACTCCCTTTGGTCTCCCCACCCCACTTACTACTGCCACCGCAGCACACACATTATCGACCCCTCTTAAATCCTTTCCACCCCATGCCACCTTAACCTTCCCGTTCCCAAAAATCTCTCAATAACCACGTCACATATATATTATTCTACTCCGCCCCACTGTTTCCTCCCTCTCTTTCTCTATATCTCCACCCTCTCCCGTTCCTCCTCCCATCCTCTTCCTTTCAATATTTTTCTCATCTCCCTCTTCTTATTAATTCTGTTTTTAGAGTCGAAAAAGTTCTGGTTGGAGATTGCCAAGCAACACAAAGATCTCCCCGCCACTTCAATATCTCAAAACGAGTCAGTGAGTAACTATTATTTATGAAACTATTGGATTTACTATCTCCTTCGAGGCAAGGCATTATATGGGGGAGAATCGAGTGGTGCGTCTTCCTACGAAGGATACATCTCTCGTTTCTCTTCTCTTCCGTTGACTGCCTATCTCTCTCCGCCTCGAGGACTTGAGGAAAGGAGGAAAGCGGCGCTTCAAAGACTTAGGCGTCGAGTTAAGTTTTTCTGTCACACCCGTAATAACTTCGTCCGTGAATCTATGTATTAAGATGTTTAATCGATGTGGTTCGATTTTTGCACGGTCGACTATCGCAAATGGAGTGATTCAACGCTGCTGGCATTCTTATCCGCGCAAGTGTAAATAAACGATTCGAAAGAGGTTATACGTATTGGAAAATTGATTCTGAAAAAAATAATTATAATACGGTCGTCTATATGTTGGCTTAATTATAAGTGGAGCATATAAATTGGTATATCCGGCACAGCGAATATAATACCTTTCTGTTATGAAATATGCTTTTTTCGTGGTAATTTTGCGAAACGATCTTCTAACGTTGATCTATATTTCAGCATTTTTTAAAGGCAAAAAATACTTTCCTTCACAGTTCATGCACTTATTGTGCGTATTTCTGTTACCTTTCCTCCAAACTGAAGAATAGTTAAGATTGAATTTCATTATAAAGCTTAAATTTCACATTTTGGGTAATTAAATGTTGGAATTACCGTGTACATCGTGCGTGCATGACTGCGTGTAAATGCCGCTTACTGTGATCACAATGGTTCGATTTATTTGATAACATGGGCGGCAGATAACAATAAGCGGCAGCCTTCCTTAATATAGAATTGGTCTTTGAATTCCGCGTTTGACTGTAAGGTAGTTACCCGTTTATAACAACCATTAGTAATAATAAGCGGCATCTACTGAACATATATCCACCTAAAAAACTAAATTTTTGCAAGAGCGTGTGCGTCGAAATGAGAAGGGTTTTTCGTTTGATCCTTCCAACCGTTACACCAAGATTTGACTTCTTGTGAATGTGAACATTCGGTGAAACGACTTCCATTAAAATTTATTATAAATCTTGTAATGGTTTCCGAGATAAGGTCGCTTCCTACTCCTCTTAACGCTTCCTCAATTTCGACAAATGATACGACGAATGCGATCGAAACGGCCTATGTCGTTTGATTGCATTGTCAGCGATAGTATCTTTTCGATTAACAGCGGTTTTGATATACGGGTGTTTTCCCGATGTGCGCATATCTCCTCCCTATCGCCTCTTGTCCTATCTCGTATGCAAATTTGAACGTCTGGATCACGTTACAAGAGTTACGCATCGCTTATCGACTTCCTTTTTATTAAAATATGGTTTTATTTTCTTTTTTCGCTCATTTATAGGCAAAACAGATTCCGTTGGAGAAACTATTGAGGCGTTATGAGTGAAAAAATTAAAGCCTTTTCTCTCGATCCTTAATTAAGATGGAAATTTCCGCCTTACGGCACAAGCCGTTACGTTGAAATGGCTCTATGTGCCAAACGTATTTATTCTGTATTGAATTGTTATTTAGGGTCAAGGCTCTTAGGGCTCCTTAAACTACGCACCACGGCCAACTCGGTAGAACGCTATACCAAGTTTTGTTATGCGCTGATTTTCCTCACTTATCAAAACATTCTAATCTCAATGGAAGCGAGACATATCAGCAAAACAAAAAAATCATCACTCACCAACCAACCTTCTTTCCTTAACGTAATTGTTCCATCTTAAAATATCAGTCGACCCGTGTACTCCAGGAAGAGCTGCTGCAATGAAAATATTTGGAAAAAATCAAAATCTGCTTAAGCTGCATTATAGAAGGGTATGAGAAGTAGAAAATTTTCGTGGAAGTCGTATGATGTTGCAATATTTGTGCAAGTTTTACCGCTTTTCTTGCGGCAGTATCAAATACATTTAATAACACATTTTTCCTTAATTAGGCTGTTCAAATTAGATTCGAAACCAACAAAGGGCTTAAGTACAACCGTCTTAAATTAAATCAACCGTTTTCTGAAGTCTTCTGACAAAAACTATGACCTCCGTTACGCTTAAATATCGTTAAAATGCATCTCACTTTTTTCAATTACAGCATGCAATTGCATGTAAGTGAATATTAGTAATGCGTTTTTGAAAACTAATTTAGATAGCATTAATTGCTTGCCTTATGATTTGAACAACTAGATGTGTATCTTTATGCAAAAATTACCAAAAAGAATTAATTTCTGCATATTTTAACGTTGATTTATAAATATGGCATGGCATACATACGAGAATATTAATTTTCTACTTTAATTTACATAAAAACACTCACTCAGTAATAATTGCAGGTGGAAGAGAAAAACGATCTGAGAAAATAAAACGCGTTTGAGCGATTTATGGGGATTGAAAGCATGTTTTTATGGTGTGGGTGGGGATCTTTTGCTGGACTGGAGCCATTTTGAGATTTGTCATAGGAGGCGGTGTGAAGAGAGACAGACAATAAGAAAGACAAGATGATGAAAAGAGAGATACGAAGAGAAATATTGGAAAAGACGAAGAAAACGAGATTGAAGTACAGAAAGAATTAAAATTGTTTTTACTGCCGAGGATGAGCCCAAATACCCTCTTATACGTAACCAGTAAAAATTTTGTTAAGTTTATAAAATGAATAAACATAATAAAATTAACAAAAATAATAGTTAAAATGATGATTTTATTTTAAATATTGAAAAAATGTTTGTGTAATCCAAAACAGTATAGAATTTCTCATATTTGCAGCGTGACTTGATTAAATTTACGATTTAAATTATTGCAGAAGGTGAATATTAAAAAAAAAATATTTGGACCATACAGAATCTATAAAATTATAAATGTTTTAAATTGTAATGTGGATAGAATTTATGTGGCCACACATGACTTACCTCCTTACCTGTAATATATCTAAAAAAATTCAAATAGGTTAAATAATAATAACTATTTTAAGGAAATGCGAGAAAAATTTAGACTATAAATAACAGAAATAGAGTCATACCGTAGCCTTCTGATATTGGATATAGCCAGGAATCTCCAACAATTAAGAAAATAAAAAGGAGCATTACTAAGACGTAACTAAGCGTCAATTGTTAACAATAATCGTGGTTGGTGGTGGCAGCTAAGAAATTAGTTTTTAAAATATCTCTTAAACAATCCATTATATGGGAAAATGTAGAAAATTAAATTTCCTACAACATTTATTCCAATATTTTTACTTTCTCCATACGTAGTATAGGGGAAAGTATTGTTTTTATGAAAAAAATCGATTTTGAGATTTCAACGGAAATACGTTTTGAGGTGCCCTGAACAGGTTTTCACCATTTTCTCGACGATGTCCGTGTATGCGATAGCTTTTTTGTGGGTGCTCTTACTCAAAAACTATTAATCAGGTCAACGCAAAATTTTATATTTTACATTTTTATTAAAGTCATAAGAACTGATTAGTTTTTGCTAAACATGGTCAACCGGAAGTGGGTGTTTACTCTTGTCACGTATCCGTTATTTTGAAATATTTGCTTTAATATTTGATAAATGTAAAAATGTAATAGAATAAAAGTTGTATGAAATTTCATTTTCTACAACCTTTGATCAAAACATTTTCCCAAATTATGCATTGTTTAAGAGATATCTTATATTTTTAGCTGCCACCACTGCGACACCTACCGACGACTATTGTTAACACTTGACGCTTAGTTATATCTTAGTAACGCTCCTTTTTATTTTCTAAATTGTTGGAGCTTCGTGGCTATATCCAGTTTATTTCTGTTCTTTGTAAAGTCTAAAATTTTCTCGCAGTTTCTTAAAATAGTTATTATTATATAACCTATTTGGAATTTTTAGAAATATTACAGGCATGAAGAAAGTCATGTGGTGGACACATTTGATTTTTTACATTAATCAAATATTAAAGCAAATATTTCAAAAAACGGTTGTGACTAGAGTACACATCCGCTTCCGGTTGACCGATCTTTACCAAAAACTAATCAGTTCTTCTGACTTTTATAAAAATGTTAAATATAAAATTTCGCGTTGACCTGATTAATAGTTTTTGAGTTAGATCATCCACAAAATGTCTATTACATAAACACGCACGCACGCGCGCATGCACACCCACGCACACACGCATGCTCACACAGACATCGAGAAAATGGTCAAAATGTGTCCAGGGGACCTCAAAACGTGTATTTCCGTTACAATCTCAAAATCAATTTTTTCATTAAAACAGTACTTTCCCCTATACTACGTATGGAGAAAGTAAAAACACAATCTACATAATAATTTGTTGATTTTTTTCGAGTCACGTGCATTTTCAAATTGAAATCTCTCAAACACTATGCAATGAATCTTTATAAATCTTTTTGATATGTATTTCTACGAGTTTTAATACATTTTTGAGGCAATAGAATGCAAAGTTTATTTAAAATACGATAAAAACTATTTCTTCATATATTATTCATTAAACAAACAAATATCCTCTCTTTGTAATTGTCCTGTTGTGATCCAAAAACTAATCGAAAGGGAAGTAATGATTACTTAATTTGAACGATAGGTTTGTTTACTGCAGTGCCATTTCTAAGGTGTGGAATAAATGCGGACGAACATAAGACCGCTAATATTTTAATTAGCTTTTTGTTTTGTTTACCTTGCCGACGAAGCAACTTAGAAAGTAGCTTTTTTAATTCACACTATTTAGGATAACTTGTTTGAAGGTGATGATAGATATTGTGTATTGCATTGAAAAACATAAAAAATGATAAATACGTTTTTCATTTACTAAAATTTCAACAGCCATATACTCCATAGCATAGTTATTCACGATATCGGCATTTTTATGCAGATTTTTTGTGAATACAAAATACAGAAAACTAAGTAATAATAATTTGCTTATCCCAACCTGTGTCACGAACAATTTTGAATCGTTTCTTAATAATTAACAATCATGAATAAATAATTCTTACCCAATTAAATTGATGCTATGTGAACTTAGAGTTTAATGTGCATTTTGATTGAAAAAAGATCCAGTTTCAACTCAGGGAGATAATTTCTATTTCCCATAATATAACACGTAAAAATCTATTAGTCGACGTGGAGGCTTCCTTTTTTGCATTTTAAAATTAGAAAAATTGACTTTCAATCTTCGGAACCCGGACTGTTTTAAAGGCAAAATAATGTACGGAGTTTCTTATTCTTATCATCGGTTTTCCTGTGCGGGTCGAATCAGTCCACAAACGTAGTTTTAACTTGAAAATTTACGTTTTTAGACGTGAAATGTTTTTGTTGTTAACGACTACCGCTTTGTTGCAGAATTAGCGGAATTAGGTACTTATATTTAACTGGATTATATGGAAAAAGATAACTATATATTAAGTGGGGATACTCCCTATATTAAGCACAGGCCTACCTGCAAGAACCTGTGTTTACACATGGGCAACTTTATGTGGCCGACTCTAAAATCAATAACCCTGCAAATATCAGGTTTGCTTTACGTGATAATTAAATAACATAAGCAAAAATGCCTTGATTTAAAAAATATTTTCAATAAATAAAAATAACAATGTACTTAACAATGTGAACAACCAACTATATGTTAAAAACGTAAACATATACTTATATTTTTTAAACATACACAAGCGTAGCTGTGTCATGAGCTACTAGTAATTATAATTATTTGATGTAATTTATTTACGAAATTTTGAATAAATGAAAAAATAAACGGCGCAAAATACATTGCACAAACTTTGACACAATCCTCAAATCAACCGTGGTTGATGCTTCGCATTTCCAGTAACTATTAATGCGTCTCCTGGGTTGAACTCTTGGGGATATCACTGGTAGTCGGCTAGAGAAGTGAGTGTTCAGATCACTCTCGGACGCTTCGTCGGTGGTAGGGATTCGAGGACATCTAGGCTGGCGATGGGACGTTTATATTTGTCCCACCATCGAGCTTTGATGTCCCCGAGGATTTGCAACTCCGGGTGCAGGGATCTAGTGGCCTTGGAGTAGAAGTCCTTCGCCATGGTTGGGAAGAGGACGTTTAGCGGCACTACATCGGCATCCCGGTGCAGTCTGGCTGTCCCGTCGTACCTCGAACACCCCAGTATCAGGCGAAGCGCGCTGTTCTGCACCACCTGAAGCCGTAGAAGTACTGTCGGGGCAACTCCGGACCACACCGGGGCTGCATATGTAAAGACTGGTCTGATGCAGCTCAGGTAAAGTCTTCTCTTCGTTTTCATTGTCAGCGTCCTGGATCTCAGGAGCGGCCGCAATCTGTTGAGGGCAGCAAGTCCTTTCGCCCTGGCGTTTTCCACCTGCGCCTTCCACAGTAGCTTTCTATCCAGCTTCGCGCCCTAGTATGTCACCTCGTTGATGATATCTCCCGCGACGGACAGGGTAACATTCGGCAAAGCTCCATATCCCGGGTGAAAGACGATGGCTTTCGTCTTCACGGAGTTGACGGATATCCTCCACCGGCTGTACCACGAGACCAGTGCATCAATCGCTTCCTGTAGATTCTCTGCTGTTGCGTACTTCTGCGACGAACGTGTCAGTAACGCCGCGTCGTCCGCATACAGCTCTGTGATGGTGTTCCACCCATGGTCTCGTGGTATATCATGAGTGTATACGTTGAATAATACAGGCTTCAGCACGAACCCTTGCGGGACTCCAGCGCGGACGCGGTGGAGCCTGGATCCGTCCCGGAGCCAGAAGACCCTGAAGGTTCTGCCGGTGAGGTAAGATTGGATTAGCCGTGTTATCCAAACCGGGAACTGGAGCATTGCCATCCTCACCAGGAGTCCTGGATGCCACACGCGGTCGAACGCCTTTGATATGTCAAAAAAGGCGCCTGCGACCGCGTGTCCCCTGTTGAAGCTGTCCTTCACGAAATCTGCTACTCGGGCGAGTTGCTGGGTAGTCGACCTCCCTTGTCGAAAGCCAAATTGTTCTCCAGGAAGAACGTCCTTTTCCCGAAGGTGCTGGTCAATGGCCGGAAGGAGCAGTCTTTCGAAGATCTTGCCGAATCCTTGAAGAAGGGAGATTGGGCGCAGGTCACCAGGACCCATCTCCATCGTCTTGGTCTTAGGCAAGCAGAAGATTTATGCCCTCTTCCAGAGCAAAAGAAAGTAGGAGATTGCAACGCAGCCGTTGAAAATGCTGACCAGGAACTACACGGCTGTGACTGGAAGCTGTCGAAGGACCGTGTTGGAGATGTCATCATCACCAGGCGCCCTCTTCAGGTTGAGGTGACGAATGACATCGACCACCTGCTTGGGTGTGAAGATCGGGAGCGTGGAATAGTCAAGCTGCTCCTGATGTAGTCGCATCAGCTGGTTTGCAATCTCTTCCTCCTCTTCTGCGGATTCAGTCGTAGGCGGGTTAGGTGAGAAGGCCTCGTAGAGGTGTTTCCCAAGGAGGTCCGCGTTGGCTGCTGGAGTTGTCGCAGCTGTCGATCCCTGGATCCGCGGATTTCTCGGGCTGTCCCAACCTTATGCACCTCATGTGCTCTTTTAACCGAGTTTCGATGGTGCGGCCAGTTTCTCCGATGTATGAGGCGCCGCACTCGCATGGTATGTTGTAGACCCCCGAAGCCTTTAATCCAAGATCGTCCTTAACTCGGGCTAGTTGGTCTCTAAGTTTCCCTGGTGGTTTGTGGACTGTCTTGATACCATGCTTTCCCAGTATCCTCGAGATCTTGCCGGATATAGTGGAGACGTAGGGTAGACAGGCAGTGGCGACAGGTTTTTCCTCCTCCTTCACGGATTTTCCTTTTTTCCTTCGGGCGTCGGCCCTTTTCAGGGCTATCGATATGTCCCGTTCGTGGTAACCATTCTGCCGTAGCGTTGTCCTCATATGGTTTAACTCTTTGGGCAGATTCTCCTTGTCGGAGATGGAGTTGGCCCGGAAGGCCAAAGTGGAGAGAATTGCCCTGCGTTGTGAGGGGTGGTGGTGACTGCTGGCATTAAGGTACAGGTCAGTGTGTGTTGGTTTCCTGTACACACTGTGTCCAAGGGTGCCATTTCTCTTGCGACGCACGAGGATGTCAAGAAATGGTAGACACCCATCTTTCTCCATCTCCATCGTGAACTTGATGTTGGGGTGGAGACTGTTGAGGTGCTCGAGGAACTGACATGGACGGGACACCCTCTCTCAGTTCCCGAGAAATCCGCAGTGGCAGAGCACAGCCTCAGCCACGACCACTAGATCTTTTGGGAAAAAACAAAAAGATTACAACATACCCAAGGTTTCTGGGACCGGTTGGTCAAAGAAACCATTAAGGTCCGTCTAGGGGACAATAAAATCAACAGGGACCCGGGCTATTCGCTCAGCAGAACCTGGGAACCGATCCTCCAAAAAATCGGGGAAGGAAGACGCAATGCGATTGGTGGGCGGAAAGACGGAACCTGATTGGTGGGCGGTCGTATCAGACCGTTACGGCCTAGAAATTAGTATATATAGCGGCCAATCAAACTTTGACCCGGTTGTGTACCCGAGAAAATTTTCTACAATCAATCCACCGGGAAAGCACCAGATCCTACTTCATGAATGATATTATCCACAAATATGATCTATCATTCGATTTAGTTTAACCATATAGGCTGTTATAAGATTTTGAGTGGATCGCGGCGGAGGCGTGACGTCATAGGGCTTAGGTAAGGTAGCTTAGCGTACATTTTAATGTCACTGGGCGCCATATAGTGATTTTAAGAGATATATGGCTTACATAGTATTATTTGTGACATCAGGCTCTGCAACTGTATTGATTTTAATCAAATTCTCTGTAGCCATTTTTGAGTCAATAAAATCTTTCTAAAAATCTCCAACAATAAACTACCCTTTATTTGTGTGCAATATCGTTTTTATGAAAAATGGCCTGCAAAAGATGAAATATTGTACAAATACGAGATATCATTCGATTTTATGTACGTGTTTGGGCCTTAGAACAGCGAACAGACCGACACAGATGGCATGGCGAAAACCACTTTTATGGACTTAGGGACACCTAAAACGTTTCCATCAAAATCTCGGAGTCATATTTTTTCACGATACAATACTTTCTCAATATATATGAGAAAGTAACAAGATGTCCAAACCAGGACTAATGCAGGCTGGTTTCCCAAGGTTGACGTCCCGAATTGATTACTTATATTGACAGGAAATGTTTCAGTATGTGTAAGTCATTCCAAGGAATTCTCATATTATAAACACCATTTGTAATTCATAGTTTATCAATGATAGAGAAAAATTGGAAAAGAAATCAATAAAGCATCAGGTTTAAATTCTAAAAGCAATGTAAAAATCTCTTTCTAACATATTTGCATGTATTTTTTTAATAAAAGAATTTAATAAATGTTTCTTTTTATACGGTAATATGCATGGATCAACTGTCTGCTGAAGGGTAGTCGAGTGGAAAAGAACTCGTCTATCTTCAAGCCGGGTTCAGTAATAATCGTCTCCATGGCAACAATCGATAAAATGCGATTTAGAATACAAAATCACTGTGTTTTTGTAGTAATTCAAGAAAATCCGATCAATTATCAAAATTTCGTGATAAGAATTAGAATCTACGTTCTTTTCATCTTAGAATGGCACAAACCTTGCTACGATATCATAATTTTAAAATATTTTAAAGTATTAAAGAAAACATCTCTGCAGAATGGATTTGAGACTTCCTATGTAAAGCAAATAGGGAAAAGTTTCCGGAATTGAACCCGAGACTTCAATCTTAGCTAAATAAAATATTGCCCGGAGCCTCATACGAAGTTTCATGAAAATCGGTCCAATGAAGCAATAGTTGTTAATGGGGGCACACAAACAGACAGGACAATTTCACAAGGCTATGTTTCCTTTGGAAATTAGCCTAAAAGTACATCACAACATCCAACACTAAACGAAACCATTAGCTGCACCAGAATGGCTAATATCAATTTATCCGCTTATGGTCGACATTATCCACATTTCCATCTTTAGCCGTAGCATAAATGTATGTCTTTTATCAGAATCTATGTAAACATTTTCCCGATTTTTGGAGTTTGGAGTCTTCTTAAAATTACAAACTTACAATATTTATCATAAATAGTATTTTCTTTCGTTTATCACGTAATAGCTCGATTGTAGAAACTCCGTAAATGCGGCGATGTTCCAAGCTAAAATAACACGTGAATTTTAAATTCAATATGAAAACGGGACTGCTCGTATGCTGTAAACAAAACACCACCACCTATACTTTTTTCGACTACTGGAAAAGAAACCAAGTTATCCTAAGATGAAACAATTTCAAGTGAACAAATACTGAACATCTGTCACTATTGTAAGTATTATTCAGTTTTCTGTTTATTTTTAATTTATTTTTTTCCATTTGTGTGTATGAATTTTTTGGGGTCGTCTTACATTCGAGTTAATGCGGTAGCACGGATGAGTCGAGAATTTAAAAAAATGTTAATCAAAAGAGAATAAGGAAAAAATATTGATAACACAAGTGATAAGACAAAAAGGCGAACTGGTTCTGCCATTGCCAAGAAAAAATTCACAATCATTTTCCAGGCGGCAACAAAGCTAAGATTCTTAATTGTTGTCCTCTTCAAAGGGAGATTGCCACGTAAAGATTAATAAAAGGAAAATCCGGAGAGGAAGAATAGCCAACGCCAAGATAAAGGGTACAAATGGATTCATGCCTAAATATAGTCTATAAATACTTTTAAAAGGAGTCAAATGATTTTTAAGGAATATTAAAACATTGTTATCTTTTACCATTAACACTGATATTTTTAACGCAACATAAATCGATACATCCACTTACAGTTGTTTGGTAACAAAGATGTTGTTTATTGTTTACGTTTTGACTAATAGTATTGACATAATCCACATAATTTTATTGCTGCTTTAAAGGCTTCGGTTCATCTACCCATGTGAATATTAAGTAAGACGTCAATGCGTAATTATATTAATGGTAAAACTTTACAATACAATACATAAAATTTTATTTAATGTATACATCGCTTATTTAATTTATACATCGCTTGCGTAAGCAAGGAATGGGGAACGTTTGATAAAGTTTGGATCTTTTTTTGTAAGGGCTCCGCACCCAAACCACCGAACCTGGAATTCAAAACTTGGAGTACCCAAAAGCAAAAGTAAGTAAATTTCAAAATTTATTGTATTATTTTTATTGCAATATGACATCAAAAGTGATATATCAATAAAAATAATAAATAATACAAATCGCTTGCTACTTAAAGGAAAGCTATTTTCCGGGCAAAGCCGGGTGTTTCAGCTAGTTCTTATATGTTTTTCTCGTTATACCCTTTAAATCGTTATAAAAAAGTCAGTGGTATTTTTGAAAATACAACTCATCTGTATTCGTATATATTCTGAATCGTTATATGGAATAGAAGAAGAATAAAAAAATTAAGCATTTGGTACAAAAACAACCGCGCTAATTCAAAATTCATATCTTAAAATACCCGAGTTATCTCATGCGTCGATCTTTCAAAGAGAAGTCCAGTCCAAATAAAATGTATTACACTACATAGACACCATTATATGCAGTCATTGCTCGTAAAAATCAAGGAGAAGAAGAACTTTGATAGAGGAAGATACATATTCCAAAGGACATTTTTTTACACCGAGAATGGGCTATAACGAAAATAGATACAAGCAAGAAGGAAGAACCCCGAGATGGGAGGAACAGAGCAGAGAGCGAAGACGGAAAAGAGTGGATGGATCGGGAAGTCGAAAGATGAAGAATTTTTTAAACATACAGGAGAGAGAAAGGAAAAAAGGCGAGGGGACGAAAGAGAGCGTGTGTTGGAGGTGTCCGAACGAATAGGGAAGCAAAACAAGCGAGGCAAAGGAGAGAAGAAGAGAGACAGAGAGGGATTGAGAGAAATTGCGTGTGGAAAGAAGGGACAGGATTGCGACGGAGTGAAAAAAGAAACGCATTCAGTTTAAATTTGGAATGCGGCGATCCGAAGTTGGTCGTTGGTCAGGAACGCGTTTTATTTCATATTCGACTGATAGACGATGGACGAAGGAAAAGAATCTTTGCGAGTTGACGCTAATAGAAGCCATGCCATGCAGAGAAAGAAAGCACGACGTTCCTACGTAAGTTAGGGTGGTTTCCTAAATGACGTCTTTAAAATGACATACGATATTAGCCGAGAAAGTTAGATCAAGGGTGAGAATTGTGTAGTCATGTTTTAATTCCACGTGGAAATTAAGTATAACGATGAGAAAAATTCGTTATCAATAATTATAACGGACAATCATGGTGAACATTTTAACGGATATTTCATTTGAATAATACTAACCAGATACAATTAACCGTCATTATACATTGAACATGGTCAATGCAGATATAAGTCACGTTTCGGGCATCAGTCGTGACGTACACATACGAGAGTGTAAAGAGCGATCTATATAACATGTACCTTGATGTCCTCTTAAAATACATCTGGATTTAGGTTTCCATAATTTAGACTTAAATCTGAAACGGAGTATAAGAGAAGTCGGATACCTAGGGCAAAGATGATGCATGAAACTTGCGACGCTATGAAGAAAAATTGATCCCTATAATTTAAAGGAGACTATTTCATATTTTTAATTAAATTATGGTGATATATTAACGACGAAAACATTTTTAGACTTGACTTGCACATAACACGATACCACAAAATCTCTAGATATAACCTCTAACCTGGCCCGCCCAAGCATTGACATCTTCCAACGCGGCTCCCTATGCTGAAAAAGTTGCCGAACCACCTGGATTAGAAATGTAACATTTTTGAAACTTGTCATAAAGCAAACTTAAGTTTACAACTTTTAACTGAATTCTAATGAAATTCGTTCGGCAAAGATTAAGTGTAGCAAAAAACTTTGGTCACTTTTCCCCAGAAAAAGAAACTAAAAACCTAATCGGATTAGGCGGTCGTGTTCCAACGATATAAGATTCAAATCTAACCTCGGCCCGTAAAATCAAATATAAAAAAGCAGAGAATTCACTTTCTTTATTTTTGAATAACTTTGAACAGAAGTGTGTAGAATCCATCAAAGGGTTAAATCCCGGAATCAATAAGAGCAAAACAAATGACTAGCCCTTAGTCTGCCGAATAACTGAGCAGCACCCGCCGCCGAGGAGAGGATATCATTTATGCCCGACTTAGAGAAAACACAAATCCACTTTATGAAAGCGTTTAACTTGTGCGAGCCCACTGTCTCATAAGTCAGGGGAGAGCGAATGGAAGAGAGGAATATAGAAGAGATTAGAAAGGTAGGGGGAGAAGAGAGATTCAAGAAGAAGAATGGAGAGGATGTATGCTGAGTGAGAGAGAGGGTGGTGGGAAGGGTAGGGAAAAAGTGAAACCCTGGAATGATACTCACGTGTAGGAGAAGGGAAGGGAGGGAAGGAGACGGATGATGAACCAGAAGGTCTTTTGGTAGAGAACGAAAAATCCTTCATCCAGCCACTCGCCACCAGAGAGTGAGAGGCCGTCCACCCCCCTTCCGGCCGAAGAGATGAGACAGCAATTACTCCGGTAATAAGTTTCTTGTCACCACGGCCGTGATTCGCCACCTCCCGTGTCCGTGTTTCCTAAAACTCCCCCGCACGACAAGACCGCCTGTCCGACGCCACCCACTCGCTACTCCCACCTCCGCTTCGCACTCCCACTCCCATTCCTCCCGCCCAACCTTCACGCTCATTCCTGGATTTTTTTAGGCATTAGGTAGTCTAGAAACGAAAATGCAAAGTGTAGCGGGATGAATACAACAGAACGGTGTTGTCGGTGCGGTATGTCAGGCGTGTAAAACTGGCGGCCCCATTTCTGCGGCCAGAATGCTAACTCTTGTACAAACGAAATCGTTAGAGATTGTATAAATATATCCCTGGTAAGGAGAAAACATTATTTCCTATCATTAACGTTGCAAAGCAACACGTTCACTAAATCATTGTTTCGAATAGCCAAATAAATGCCACTTATTCCGGATGCCGCTCTTGTTAAACACATCGTCATAATGCGGCCCTTCTAAGGCGTCTACCTCGTTAATGAAGCCATGACACCACATCGAGTTTTACATGCCTGCAGTATATGTTCAGAAATGTCGGCATATTTTCAAGAAGAGAGGAGTGGCGAAGAGGTACAGAGTGCGTAAAAAGAGGAGTTTTGGGGGAGAGTTAAGGTTTGGGAAATGGCGTAAAGGAAGAGAAGGGAGAAGTTATAAGCGGAATAGATAGGGAGTGGGAGACGAGGAGGGGGATAGAGAGGAGGAAGGGAGGAAGAGAGAGAGAGAGAGAGAGAAAGGCACTTGTCCAGACGACGACCATTCCTGCGCCAGGGTAGGATCTCTGTTACAGTCGCACTCGTCAACCGTGTCTGCGGAGGCTCTGGCTGAGGACGCCATCCATCAGCCAGACATCCCTCCGTTGGTAGAGTGGGAGTAAGAGGAGGAGGAGTGGGAGTTGGGAGATGGAGTGAGGAGGGGATGTTAGTGAGTAGGTGGAGGATTAAGGACTCGGAGAGGTGGTATGGTGTGTGTGAGTCAGGGAAGAGTGGGAAAGAGAGAAAGGGAGGGAAGAGGATGGATGTAAGGATTGAGAGATAAAATGTAAATATATTCGTCTCGTTGATTCCGGGGCTCTTAATCTTAAAGATTTTTGGACAAAACTTTGCAGGCGTACAGATTATTATTAGTTTTATACCTTCCGGTAGGTTTTTATGAATTTCTGCGATTTTCATCGTTAATATTTACATACTATTTTTAAAAGACCATCTAATTGTTCTTTTATCTAACAAAATTAAATTTTTAGAATTATGAAAAGTTATTGGTATGGATAAGCTGAGAAAATTGGAAGAGTTTTGGATATGTAACAGGATATCAGAACGTCTCGTTTCAATCCTGATCCCGTACCAAAAATTAATAATCCAAAAACTTTGTATCGATCTCACCTTAAGGTGTGACTATAATTGACGACAAAAATACCACTTAAGAAGGATGCTTTGTAACTGAAATGTATATCCGGTGTACTGCTAGATGTGTTGACTAGATATCTATATCATAAATCATCCTGGTAGTCGTAAAATCTGGAATTTGAATGCGAAAATAATACTTAACACAAGTCCAAATAAAACTTTGACTCTGAAGTTTATTTTCTCAGCATGCCATAATTCTACGCATATTTTATACTTGGTGTTTTATACTACAATTACTAAAAATATAATCTCTTTTCCATGAAATTCAAAATTGAGAATCTTTCAAATTGATACCGTTGAATTAGAACTTAGTTTTTAATTGTGGCGATCACGAATAGGCATTTAATGTGAATATTCGTTAACTTTTATCTTTAGTATTGTAATGAAAATAATTTAATGCCATCCAATGAAATTTGCATATCAACCGAGGCATAAACATCGCTCTACAATACAACAATGCGCGTAAATTACGTTCAAAATTATTTCGAAAGGCATTCAGTATGCATTTGTACATAGCATTATAGAGCGCTTGCGTACATTATAATTTCACTTTGCAATACATTTCATTTCCCATTGAGAACAATTATAGGAAAAACAATTTCAATCTTTTGAAGAATAAAACTAATTTTCAATTGGCGTGGAATCGTTAGATCACGGAAGAAATGGGATAATAATTAACATTTCACGTTGAAGGGGACGGGCATGGCTGTATTTCCTGTCTCTTTCCTTGTATCTACCACGCATCATCTTTCTCAATGATACTTTTGCGACGGGATTCGGTTGGGGAACAAAAACGAAAACAGCTAAAATATTTTCACGGCATTGTTCATCGGATTGCTGGTAAAGAATTGAGCCGTAGCGGAAAAGGTATGGGACGATAAAAGAATGTAACGCGATAACGTAGGTTGTAATTCCCAGCATAAATAATACGGACAACCCCGTAAAGAAAATGATGAAAAAATACGAGAGGAATAGCGCCGTGCCTATGACGATAAAAAATAGTTTCGCGGATGGAAATGAAGGTTGTTAAAAAAGCGAGAGATAAATACAACCTTTTTTCTGGCATCCGATATAATCGGATTATAAACAATAGAGGGACGTTTAAAAAGAAAGAAACGTATATAAAAACAAAAGAATGAAGAATAAACTAAATATGTCCTGCTTTAGGACTTAGGTCAAAAATAAAGATGAAGAGAGGAGATTAGGATCGTGGATGATAAAAATACCCCGAAGTCGCTAAAAGAATAAAAGAAAGTTTAACAAACTCAAGAGCAGAATAAATAAAACAAAGAGCGACTTCCTTCCCTTGTCCCTTGATTCCTTTTTGCCACATTTCAGTTTTAGTAAGGAGACGTTCCATGGGAGTGGACACCTCCCGCTGCGCGTCCACGGATATATTTCGTGAGCGGGGAACTTCTATCTCCTTTGCTTCTCAACCGTATTCATCCCATTATTTCTCTCTTCTTCCATGCTTCATCCACATTCTTCTTCCGACTTAAGAATTTCATTCATAACATTTTTTTCGTGTCCCTCCTCTCTATCCTTCTTTTTTGAGAATTGCTGTCTCACTACTATTTCCTCACTTGAGTAGGCGAAGTATAACTTGAACTCTGACAAGTCAGAAAAATCAGAGTGAGGCAACGTCTTAACCCATCTTGATTTACGCTAGAACTCATTACACCTCTCCTTTTATTGTCACTGTGTTAAAGAAGATTTTAAACTCGAACAAAATAAGAAAATTCTTTATATGTAAAAAACGACATTTGTTGATAAACCAACACTATAGTTTTCTTCATCCTCCACTCTTCCTTCGAATATATTTAATAATTATTTTTTCCAATCACGTATTAGTTCTCTTGCTTGTCCAAACGTTTCTGGCGGCTTGCAGGTCATTAATGTAAATCCTAACTTTTTCTTTCCTCTTTTTTCCTTCTTAATTTATTCCAAACACTTTTTCAGTTACAATTCTGTCTTCAATCCTCTTACTCTAATTCGCTAAAACAGGGATTCTCATCCACTGGTTTTTCATGGAATTGATGTAGGCGGCTCGTGTTACTGATTAAAAAGACGAAATTAAAAGCCTAGTAGTGATTGTAGTAAATTTGGAATGTATCAACGGTCCAAAAAATACAGTTATTGGATATGAGATTTCAACTTTAAAGATTCAATTTATAATGGTTCACGGCTATATTTCGTTCTAGTGAATGGCTGTAGTTGCATTCTATTCTGGTGCGTGGTCAGTTAGTGCAAAAGTGTTGAGAATTGTTGTACTCAATGTTTTGATCGAAGGTAGTTTCTAGACACAATCGCGTCCTAGCGAAAAGATGATTATCAATTGGTCGACACTTTTTCATCAATTTCCATAATCCTTTCCTACCCCTTTCTCCCAAGCCACAATCTAACGTTTTACTCCTCATTTTTTGCTTCGTTTCGTAACTTTTTATCCACTCTCTATAAACAGTTGTCGGCCTTTCTATATGGGTAATTAAGAGTATCTGCGGCTTCGAATCCCACTGAGGACATGGATATTTTTGTCATTTCGAGTTTGAAGTAATAATGAACTGGATAGTCTAAATTTTGTCCGTAAATAAAGACGGATTTGCTTGATTTTCGCTTACTGCACAACACATCTCTATTCTTTCCTCGCTTCCCTCCTGTTATCCTTTGCACCCTTCAAGCCGATTACAATTTTTATCTGCTTTAATTCGCGGAATGTTTCCGATTTGTTGATATTATCGCTAAATTCAAAGTGTCTTCATATAATATAGGGGCATAATTCAGCTTTTATCTACAACATACAAACTTGGAGATTTTGTTTTTCAAAACAATGAAATTTTGTAACTGACCAAAATTAAAGAAAAAAATCAAGTTGAATGTACGACGACTGATGCTTGAAAATTCTCAGAAGTTTACAACAGCGAGAGAAATGGACCGACCTATCAGCAAAAGAGAGCACTAACTTTAATTTGACTGAATTTGACGAATTATATTGTATTCTTTTAATAAAGAATAATTTGTTTTTATTTTCTTATTTTATGAAAATAGATTTTAACTGCCGCAGTTATATGACGATTTCATTTTCGTGAAAAACTTGAAACAGAATTCATAATTTAAGTATCAACTTAATTATGATTAATCAGTAAATTGGAGGAGATTAAAATCACACTGAATAGAAACTATTAGTGACAGTAATTTAGAAATTTTCTAAATTTAGCGATGTTTTAATATTTAAATACTAAGAATATAGCAATTTTCAGCTACTTGCGAGGCTAATTGCAACTACACTAGTTTGGCAATAATGAATCCGTTACCTTCCCTCTCCATATCCTTTTCATCTAAAACGCAGTAATCAAAAAGAAATTCTGTTGGTCGGGAATTTCGTCTCCATATAAACAAACAATATGCGTCTTAATATTACTGAATGCTAGACGGACACTAGACAAGAGAAAAGACTGCAACGATATTTTTAACTTCCGCGTTTTCAAAGAAATGGTGGAGTTCTCTAAACTCTAAAGAACTATTGAGTTTGTCTTATGGTTGGAAACAAATGTAATAATTATTTTAATGGTGGACTGTAGGTATTGCTCATTCATTCAAATTACAACCATTTATATAAGTAGTAAGTCAAGTTGTAGATATTTTCGATTCATAAGTCATAATGTGAGACCGTTAATTCGTTTTAAAATTTTCATTTTTGAGTGTTTTGCTGAATAATCTATTACATCAAAATTTAGTGTTCAAAGAAGTATTGATGATGCGGATAGTTTAACCTATCAGCGAATTATACTATTTATAGACTCGCCGAACTACATCCACCAATAACAGGTTAATTAATGCTCACTGGTATATATTGGAGTGCTAAACAAACCATGCAATTTATTTTGATTTACAAATAGAATCTCTTTGTATAGCATGCAAATCTTATAATTCATTCATTCGGCTATTTATGATAAACTCTTTACCATGAAGTTTTGTAAATATGTATTATTCTCTTCATAAAAATCTGAATAATTGGTTTCACGTAGTCCGTCCATACGAAAACATATTAATATAATATGTTATAATAATAACCATTATGAAACTCTACAGGTTAAATTATTAAGAGATGTAAAAAATAAATTTGCCAGTATCTTTTCAGAGACGTGGATTACTAATAAAATGTTACAGCACAAAGCCCAAAAATACATAAAATTTCGTTTAACGAAACTTATGGATAACTCCAAATAAAGAAAGTGTTATTATAAAGCAAAATCTTGTTACTCCATTAAATGCAATGAGATTTTCTTCCTTCTAAAAAACATCCTGGTTTGAAATAGTTTCCGGCTATTTATGAAGCGAAGCGAGGATTTATTCTATTT
Source organism: Tanypteryx hageni (assembly GCA_028673005.1). Classification (NCBI taxonomy): domain Eukaryota; kingdom Metazoa; phylum Arthropoda; class Insecta; order Odonata; family Petaluridae; genus Tanypteryx; species Tanypteryx hageni. The sequence goes on from CM054113.1 coordinate 72,866,751, forward strand.
GGGGCGCCATTTTTCGGGATCAACTTGAGTAGGTACATGTACTTTGGACACGATCCTGGCAGTCTTGCATCCGCTTCCCACTCCATCTCTCTCCCTATCCTTCTCCCCTACCTCCTTTTCCTCTCCTCCACACCTTCCTATACCTCCTACCCAACCCATCCGTCCCTCGCACAGGTGAATCTCTAATAAAAATTAAGAAAATAACTCGGCGCGATCACGTGACTTCCCTCCTTTCTCCATTTCGACATTTAACCTGCAGTTGTATGCACACGAACACGCGACAGACTCACATTCCGCGAATCACGAAATTGTTAACAAGTTCGAAGGAGAGTGCGCGGCTCGAGTTCGAGATGAGGCAAAGATAAATATACGTTAATTTACACCCTCGCCGTGAAAGGGCAACGTTGGGATTTTTAAGTCTGGCGCAAGGCGCAAACATTTCGAAGATAACTGGTTTTCTGTCGTTTATTACTCAAGCCGCGTTTATTTTTATATATTTCGTGCATGTTAGAGGCACATTAATTACAAGTACTTGAGGGCTAAACGTTTTGTAAGTTGCGTTATGTTTTGCGGCCGTTTGGCTAGTTGGAAAAAATTTCCTATAGGCAAGTCGCCCGACAAGTTTCTCTTAATCGGTCACTTAGTTGACATTTGAAAATAGCAAGCATTCAACTGAAGTTATGTTGCATTATTATGCTTCATCACTCCAACTGAATAAGTTGATGTAAAAATTATTAGACAAATCGCAAATATATTCCACCTACGAGCCATAGTAGTTCTAACAAATAGTGATTTTTGTTCAGACCGAGTCTTAGATGTACTTAATTAGGAACGTAGTGTAAGCAACAGGATTCAATGATAAGACAAATTACGCTCATAATTATGTAAAATAAGTTTTTACTACTTTCGCAAAAATCTTATTAGTATACTTTTAATAATTCTTATAAGTGAAAATGAAAAGAACACACCGTTAGAAAATATGATCGAATTATTGTCATAATTACAAACGTTTTCTCTCTTGAGTTTTTCCTCGAAAGTTCCAATGGGGCGACATACATAAATGTACGGTCGTCGATAGTAACCACCAGATTTCGAATTGAAACACGTCCCTAAGAGACTCGAAGAGAATCAGCCAGAATATACCCGCGTCCTCACCTATCTTGCTTTCCCGTCCGCTTTCGGTCGAAAGCACAAATTTTTGGCAAAGACTCCATCTACCTATCACGTTAGATTGAGAGGGGTAGGGGGGGAGAGAGATCTTAATGTCATCCCATTGCACCGGCAAATCCCTCCCTCTCCCTCACACCGGTAGAGAGGCGAGTCGAGGCTAAATCCCCACGATAATACATTAACCCAACCTCCCTATCTCTACCACCCCCTTTTTCTCCCTTCCACTTTCTTTCCATACCCCTTTCTCTCTCCCTCACCCTTTCCAGAGGTGGGGGCGGTTTTTGGTCCTTCCCTACTTTCTCCCTCCCTCTCCTATCTCCATCTCCTCCTCCCTCCAGCTTCTTCGCTAAGAGTGACCGGCATGCAGATGTCGAGATTTCACGTGTGTCGCAGGAGGAAGGAAAAGGAGGTAGGGGAAGAGGGCTGTATCGTCTTGCACGGCGCGTGTCCTGGATCTCCTATTTCCAGTGCGGAGGTGAGACAGGGAGAGAGGAGTAAAGGGGTGTAAGAGGTCTGAAGAGGGTTGGGAGGGTGGGTGACTGGTAAGGGGAGGAAGGGGGTGAGTGCAAAGAGGTCGAAAAAGAGGGAGAGGGATGAGATCGAGGCACCTGGACTCGGGGGCGTTTTCTAGATACGGACGCGAGAGATAGCGAAACGATCTCCCGTTTTGTTCCCTTTAACCCGCAAGCCCACGCCTCCCCTGCCAAATATTTTTCATTTCTCAGACTTTTTTTAGTACGCGATCCTCTAGATCAGCGATTCCCAAACTATTATACGCGTACCGCCAGTGGTACGCGAAGATTCTGCCAGTGGTACGTGAGTTTAGTGTCGGCATTCACCCATGGAACTGCACAACGAGTGACCACAGAGAGGGACGGACTATTGCCCGCACAGTCCGGACGCGTCCGCTGCGCCGCTCATGGCTCACAATCAACTGCCGACCTATCGTTACTCATCTGTTTGAGTTTTCACGTTGCTATTTTAAACAACATTATTCTGATCTGAATTAGGTGAGAAACTCGTTTGTTTAAATTAATTCCATTCCTGAAAATGTGACCGTGAGGGAAAAAGACCAGCTGATTGATTTGGCTTGTGAGGGAGGACTACAATTTGGATTCAGCATCTACAAACTCGAAGAAATTTGGTTAAGGAGATGAGTTAAGTATCCCACTCTTTCTGACATAGCGTTCAAAATTCTAATCCTTTTCTGCACGACTTACATATGTGAAACGGATTTTTCTACTATGTTGGTAATTAAAAACAAAAATCGAACAAGAATGAACTTCGAACCGGACCTTCGCTGGAAGTTAACTAACATCGAACCAAATATTAAAATGCTATCTACATATATCCAAGCTCATCCATTAAATTGACTGATTTTCTTTGTATTTTAAGTATGATAGATGCGAGAAAATAAATAATTTTTCAGTAGTGCCTATTTCATCTGCCTACCTTATATTATTTTGAAAATGCCTCTTTCGTTAGTAAAGAAAATTTTTTTAAGTTCATACTTACTATGTGGTACGAAGAAATGTAACCACGTTTTCGGTGATACGCGAAAAGAAAAGTTTGGAAACCGCTGCTCTAGATTATTCCTCTATCTCCTCTCCACTCCTGTATTAACTATTTATGCACAAAACCCGATCTCTCCTATGCCCAGATTTATCGGCATTGAGAGTTATTTTTAACCGACGTCCTACAGCAAAGATTTTGATCGAATTTCAAACATTTTTTCGTGCCGTCTCAATTACGGAAAAATTATGACGGTTTTTATTTTTTTTTGGCATGCATAAAAGGAGAAGGATAAAGATATTGCGAACAATTTTTGCATTATCTTTTTTATTCCAATTTGCGTAAAAGATGACCACGTGATTTTGAGTGAATTTGCTCTACTAAGCATTATAAAGTTAGTTTTAGTGAGGATGACAATAAAAACAAATTCACAGATGCGACCAAAAGTATAGAGTATTAAACCTTTGATGAGTTCTTTTACTGTCGTTCCGAATAATCTCAATCATAAATTCGTATTTATCACAAAATCAACCAGGAAAAATTTGAATGCCATGATAAGCTCGGATCTAGATATCATCGCATTTTATTTTATCAACAGTCAATCTACTGAAATTAAATATAAATATTGGATACGTTAATATTTGATGCGTGATTTTTCTAACAGTTTTATTTTCGCCTGAAATTTCATGTAAAAATCGATTGGTATCACAATATTCGTAAATTAATTGTGCTTGATATTATTAAAAGTTACACCAACTTGCTCCAAAATTTACGCATCCTCAAAGTAACTTTATTGAAATAAACGGCGCAATATACATTGCACAAACTTTCTCATATACGTATATATGTTTGATCTCACTACACTTTTTGCCCCGAAATTAACTCTCCCCACTGACGTGCGCGCTGAGCGTCTTGTACAGAAATAATATCAGGTTTGCTTTACCTGATAATTCAATTACATAAGCAAACATGTTGTTAATCATGATGCCTTAATTTAAAAAATGTTTCCAATAAATAAAAATAAAAATGTACTTAACAATGTGAACAACCAACTATATGTTAGAAACGTAAACATATATTTATATTTTTTTTAAACATACACAAGCGTAGCTGTGTCATGGGTTACTAGTAATTATAATTATTTGATGTAATTTGATTACGAAATTTTGAATAAATGTAAAAATAAACGGTGCAAAATACATTGCACAAACTTTCTCATATACGTACATATATACGTTTGGTCGACTGTACGCTTATAAAAGAAAAACGCTTATAAATCAAAGTTAACCGTAGTTTAGCCTATATTTTAATGCCAATGGTCGATATTTAGTAATTTTTGGGATATATGGCTTAGTTAGTATTATTTGTGACATCAGGCTGTACGATTGGATAGATTTTAATCAAAATCCTTACAGCCATTTCTGAATAAATCGATTTTGTTTCAACATATCCTAGAATAAAGTACCCTTAATTGCTGCGCAATATCGTTTATCTCATCACAATGCCTTTTATGAATGATATTATCCACAAATATGATCTATCATTCGATTTAGTTTAACCATGTAGGCTGTTATAAGATTTTGAGTGGATCGCGGCGGAGGCGTGACGTCATAGGGCTTAGGTAAGGTAGCTTAGCGTACATTTTAATGTCACTGGGCGCCATATAGTGATTTTAAGAGATATACGGCTTACGTAGTATTATTTGTGATATCAGGCTCTACAACTGTATTGATTTTAATCATATTTTCTGAAGCAATTTTTGAGTAAATAAAATCTTTCTAAAAATCTCCAACAATAAACTACCCTTTATTTGTGTGCAACATCGTTTTTATGAAAAAAGGTCTTCAAAAGATGAAATATTGTACAAATACGAGATATCATTCGATTTTATGTACGCGTTTGGGCCCTAGAACAGCGAACAGACCGACAGACAGACGGCATGGCGAAAACCACTTTTATGGACTTAGGGACACCTAAAACGTTTCCATCAAAATCTCGAAGTCGTATTTTTTCACGATACAATACTTTCTCAATATATATGAGAAAGTAACAAGATGTCCAAACCAGGACTAATGCAGGCTGGTTTCCCAAGGTTGACGTCCCGAATTGATTACTTATATTGACAGGAAATGTTTCAGTATGTGTTAGTCATTCCAAGGAATTCTCATATTATAAATACCATTTGTAATTCATAGTTTATCAATGATAGAGACCGACAGACAGACGGCATGGCGAAAACCACTTTTATGTACTCAGGGACACCTAAAACGTGTATTTCCATCAAAATCTCGAAGTCGAATTTTTCACGATAACAATACTTTCTCAATATAGGATAAACCACACAGTTATTGGCCATTGAAGATTATTAACCTGTGCTAAGACTCCAGTAGAATTTAACTCCATGTTCTCTTGCTAGGGGGTAGTGTTTACATTTCCGGATTTAAGCATGATATTTCGAGTCTTGCCAGATGTCCCTAGCTTAGTGACGATGCATTTCTTGTGATCACGTTTTTGTAGTGCTGTTTGTTGTGAAATTCTTAAGGTTAGAATCTGCTTGGAGAGACTCTAGGTACTGTATTATTGAAACTGATATACCAGTGAACATTTTATGGGCAAGTCACGTTTACTACTTAATGATTTATTTAAGATTTATGCATTATGTACTGCAATTTGTACTCCATCTGAGGGTGGCCAATAACTGAATCGAATTAACTTCAAATTCAGCTGTTGGCCACCCCGGCCAATAACTGTGTTTTTTGTATTATATTCCAGTCGAGTTATTTTACTGTAAAATGTCTGTTATATGCCTTTTTTATACAGTTTGTTTCAATTTGTCTTTCCGAATATTTTATGCAGTTATTGGCCACGTGGCTTATAACTGTAACTCATGTGGCCAATAACTGTACACTTATACGAGAACCGCATGATATGCAATTTTGAGAGGCAGTAGAGAAATGTTCTCAAAATATTAGGTGACACTAGCCATTAGTTTAGGAGTAATTAGCATTGAAAGTGTTTTTATTACTGAAATTGGTTAGGCTCAATAATAGGCCTGTTACGAGAAACGCAAAATGAGAAGATTTCACTTAAGGTTGTTGCAAACCATGATCAAGCTTTCAGTTTAAATCGAAGAATCCTGGACATTAGGAAACTTGTGGTCCATCGCCAGTTTTCTCCAATGAAGAAGAAAGAACCGAAAGGGTCGAAAAATATATATTCCGTGGAACATGGATCATCGAATGAGAACATTTCTGTAATATTTACTTTGTTAGCAGATGGAACATCGTACGGCGCAATGATCGTCTATCCTTACAAGAGAATTCCTGAGAAAATATCCCATTCAGTTCCTTCTGATTGGGGAATTGCACGCAGTGACATTGAATGGATGATGGCGAAAGTATTTTTTGATACATCGCCAACTTTTTTTTACTCATATCTTCTTGTAAAGATGGTGAACTTTCCAGTTGCTTTATTTGTTGATGGGCATAAGTCAAGTCTCACTAATAAGTTGAGTGTTTTGTGCAGTAAGCTACAGATTGAAGTAATAGCATTCTATTCAAATGCTACACGCATCTTACAGCCTGCGGATGTGGCTGTCTTTTGGCCAGTAGTAATATCTTGATGGAAAGCTGTGAGGGAGTGGCATACAAAGCATCCAGGCAAGATCTTAAATAAGGTGTCATTTGCACTTGTGTTGAAAGAAGTAGTTTCGAAGCGTATGGACTTAACCCACTCAATCCCAATCCTGGAATTTCTGGCTAATCAAACTCTTGGAGTATTATATCATTCCCAATGCTGTGGATTACAGTAAGTGTCTGGGAACACCAGCTGCAAGATGTACTGGCAATAATGGTGGAAACGAGGTGGATGTTATAATGAGATATTTCACATTCCTCAACAGTGTCGGGAAAGAGAAAGTTGAAAAACTCAGAAGAATGAAGGAGGTTCTGTCTTTCGTAAATGAGGATTGCATCACATTGTTCCTTATCTGGAACTATTTTCAGAAAAATAACCGTCACGATAGGATTCAGTTCCTAATAATGGTGTGATGCAAAATGGGAATCATCCTCTTACACCTGACATAAGTAATTTAGATGTACACTTAGTAATTCCTGACGGAGCTGAGAATTTGAATGTTGATCGTGATGGAAATATGGAAAGCTCTATTGCAAAGAAAGATGACTGTAGGACAAGTTTTCCTGTTGAAGTAACTAGTAGCGATTTTTGTGGTGGGCCATCTACGAGTAGCAGCACCTAATTTGTTGTAAGAGTTATGTGCACTGAATGCATGAGTGAATTTCTTGTATGGCCTGATACACCAAAACGCAAAGGGAAATGTCTAGTTGAAAGAAACCCATTTGTGGTAACATCGAAGAAATATCAGGATATGTTTGAGAAGAAATGTCTTGCTAATGCTGCAGAAGAAATGGAAAAGGCAACAAGGAAAAGGCAAAGAAAGAAAAAAGAATAACCTTCCAAAATAAACGGACAAAAGGAAACTTTTGAAAGAGCTTAACAAAGAAGTTGAACACAATTCAGTTTGCCATATTTGTAATAGAAATATCAGCTCTGCTTTGGAGCTTTGTTGTGACAACTGTCAAAAACTGTATCACGAATCATGTGAGCCAAAAAATCACAAGCAGCACATCCTAAATTTAGAAGATTGTGACAATTTTCTCTGTCATATCTGATACAACGAAGTAACAGACAATAACTCAGACGAAATTCCAGAAGATGAGAATGCTGCTGTTGATGAGGATGAGACGGACGCAATTATGCTTGCACTGCAGATGTAGTGAAATTTCAATGCTTAGGTTAATAGTATTTTGTTCTTATGTTTGGTATCTGCTTATAACAGGTTGTTCTCATGCCGTACTGTTTTAATTGCTAATAAAAATAGAAAAATTATAAACAATAGAAATGTGGCCAATAACTGTCAGACATACGGCCAATAACTATCTGACGTGGCTAATAACTGTACATTTGTGTAGACTTCATTTGAAAATGCTGCCGAGTTATATGTAACACTTACTCAGAATTGATACTTTCTTTATGAATACAGAAATACATGAGGATTCCAAATACGTGTTGTAATATTGGCTTCAAGAAAATATTACGATTTTATTCCAATTCAAACATGAAATATCCCTTAAGTGGCCAATAACTATATGGTTTACCCTACTACGTATATGAGAAAGTAAAAAAACACAAATCATCGATCATAAATGCGAAATTTCAATTTTTCGAGTGAGAATAATTGTTGAGGATTGTACATATATTTTTAGGGATGATTAATCTCAATGTAAAAATTTAATGAACTACTGAAATTTAAATTTTTTAAATGTTTATTTCTTCCCTTCATCTAATATGGGAGTTATTCTTACCTCGAAAGACGTTATCTTAGAAATAAAATATCATGAGAGATTTATGGCATTCAGTATCTTATTTCTCTTACTCCGTCTGCAACAACTGCCACGCGCCACCAGACCCCGCCACTGAAGCATCCATGCCGATATTAATCGTATATATCTCAAAAACGGTAAGAGATACTAGTTCAAAATTTTCCAGGATTGCTTGATTCACATATAAAACGCGATTGACGAAAAAAATATTTGGAAAAACGACTCAGGTTTGACTCCAGGGAATTATTTCTCTTTCTCATAAGGTAACACGTCAAAATGGACTTTTCGACGTGCAAGCTTTTCTTCTTTTGGAAATTAAAATTAGAAAAAAGTAAAAATTGACCTTCGATCTTTTGATCTGGATCATTTTAAAGAAAATGTTTTCAAGTTTCTTATTCTATTCGTCTTTTTTTCGCCTTCAGCTCGAAATCGCTTATGTTAATCGTTTGAATGGTATATTTTGGAAAAATCTTGGCATTTTAACAGGATGTTGCCTTACCTATCAACTACATTGTTAAACCTCGAAATCTTATTGTTACTTCAATCCATATAGGTTGAAGGCTTTTATTAAGAGAAGGAGAGAAATACGGAAGGAGGGGGAAATGATTTTTATTGCAATCAATGTAAAAAACATTCGTTGCGTTATTTACGAGAAGGAATGCCTAAAAATCTGAAATACTATTCAAAGAGATACAAATTCGTAATAATGAGCTAAATTCAATATTATTGAAATATAAACGGTATGAAAATTTGAGGAACGTGCTGGAAATTTTAATGGACAAACCGTGCATGTAAAAAATGTATAGAGTGAACGATTGGACGATAGGTTACGGGAGTTAGGTAGAAGAATGGAGGACTTGAGGACGGTTTTGGAAATAGAGAGAGAAAGAGAGGTTTAAAAGAATCAAAGAATCACAAAAATAACAATAAAAGGCTATGTTGTCCGTGTGTCAAGCTATTAAAACGCGAACAACTCAACCAAGGATGTAGATAGAAAATTGAAAATTGGCGGAAATAATCTATTCAAATATAAAAATGCTTTGCCGAAAGAAAATTAACGAAAACATTCCCGAGTTTGACTCCAGGGTAATATTTTCATTCTTCGTAAGATAACATTAAAAATCGACTTTTGTCGTGCAGGCTTTTCTTCTTTTGGAAATTAAAATTGTAAAAACCTGACCTATGATCATCCGATTTGAACTATTTTAAATAAAAATTAATAGTCACTTATTCTTGTCTTCTTTTTCCAAAATCGCTCATTTGTTTATCTTGACAACCGAGTTCTGTGAGAAACAAAACCAATATAAATAATGATTGTTAGAATATTTAAAGTTAAAAATTTTAATTCCTTTTTTTATTAATTTGAACAAGTCATTTTTGACGGACAATTGCTCTAGTATAAAATATTACTAATCTGAATTTATTTCGAGAGCATGTATCAGTTCGAGTAACATTCCGACATCCTTTGTCGCTTGCTCTTCTCGCTATAAACTCATTCTTCACACTTCTATTTCCCTCCCTTTGTAATACAAACTTTTTTCTCCCATTGCGTCTCCTCTTTACTAACCCGCCCGGGATCTGTTCCGTGAACATCTATATAGCCATCCACCTGTCCAATGGAACGAAGCCCTCCCAGCAACTCCTTCACGCAATATCACCCTATGATTGCATATTTGGCGGACGAATGGTACGAAATGACAGATAAGGAGAAAATAATTGCAACGAAAGAAGGGGAGGGGGAGACACGAAGATAAAGAACGGAACAAATATAAAAAGAGGCGGAAGAAAAAAAGATACAGGAACCGAATACGGGTCACCATCCACGAATGCCATCCCAATCAAATGACAGGCGAGGCAGTAAATACGTACAGAGTTACGTTCTTCTCAGAAGCGGGAACTAAAATGCTGGGAGGTGGGAGTAGGGAGAGGAGAAAATGGAAAGAGAAAGAGGAGGAAGAGAGGGAGGATACGTGGGCGAAAGAAGAAAAGTTGGGAGGAGGGCGACCGGAATGAAGAGTAGGAGAACTATTTAAGTTGCCCGTGGAGTTGAGAGGGGGAAAGGAGTGAGAGCACAGGAGGATGAGAAAAAGGGAGTGTGAGAGAGAGAGATTCCTCGCTCTTAAAAATGCGATGGGGAGATCTCCCTCGGACAGGTGGGAGGATGTGAATGCGGGTGTCGGTCTGCTGCTGTAAGACACTCGGACCATACGCCAAACGCGAATTCCAGCAGGAGGAAAAGTTTTTATTTTGGTATCGGGGATAAAAAGATAGAAAAAGGGAGAGATTGAGATGAGATAGAGAGACGCTTATAGTTTAACCACGGGAACAAAAGTCGAGATATTAAAACGTTGCGAGAAACCGGACAACTTGCTCGTCGATTAAACTGTTGCATTAACAGCTCGGACCGGTTCTCCGTACACGTATACGGATCTTGCTATCATACCCTAGCATCAATTGTTCGCACGCATTTAATATAACATTTATGTAAAAAATTAAAATTGTCGATGTAATTACGAAAACGTCGACGGAAATACCAAGGACACCGAAATACATTTTAAAATGGCTTATCTGAGGGATGAAAAAAATTACCGGCTTACAACATTTTTTTATTTAAAGCAAAGCTTTAACTCTTTATGACGTTATTGGCAATATTCATGACCGACTATCCGTTACCCTAACAGCTGTTTCTTGACGAATATGTATGTGATATTTCCTGTAAAATTAGACTCTGGAAAAAATATGTTAACTTTAATAAGTACAGGGAAGAAAGACCTGAACAAACAATGGAAACTATGTGAAAAGGACCGTGCTATAATCTACAGGGCCGCCGACCACGTTCCTTCAGGAAATATTCGATAGACGCCTGCATGAAGAATGAACCCCATAATTCCCCAAGGCATTCGCTCTGTCCTTATAAAAAACCTCATATCCTATTCCTCGAACCTCCCGCTTCTCTCCCCATATTCCTCCCAGAACCATCCGCCGGCAGGATCTTTACCAGCACCCCCGTCCGAAAACATCAACCCTCCCCTTTCCACCCCAAAAACTCCCATCGCTACGCAGGCAAGCCAAGGCGGTCGTGATTTGTTGCCTAATTAAAGAGACTCGCACCGGTTGAAGTTATCAACGCACCTATTGCTTCAGATGCTGTTCCCTCTCTACTTCGTCATTCCTCCGGAACCTTTCCTCTCCCCCTCCCATCCTTCCCTCTCCTCTCACTCCTGCCGTCCAACACTACCTCATACACTCGTCTGATAGAATCCTGCCGGAACGATGAGATTGCTACTCATCCCATCAACCTTGCTCGCTCATCCCTCGCACCCTCCATCTCTCCCTGACTCCCGCTCCCTCCCTCCCTCCCTCTCTCTTCGTTTTCTCTCCCTCTAGCGCAACTCCCATCATTCATCGTCATCTGAACCAAAATCCTTCTCCTATTATATTTTTTCAAACTCCTAGGCCGTTCTAAACCTCCTGTGTCTCCATCCTCGTCCATCTCCTACTCCATCGCCTCATCTTCCTTACTCCACTCCTTCCACCTGCTTCTTTATCACTCATTATTCTTGCCTCTTTCATTATCTTCCTCTCCTCTCTTTGCCCCAGTTTGGTCCTTGTCTGTATCTCATCTCCGAGCGGTTTATTTTATTCACTCCGTTTAAATCGCGCTTATTCTGACCTCTCTGGCGCTGCTTCTTCCTCTTTCGCTTCATTTTCTGCCATCTCTCGATGCTTATGCGAGTTGTGTTTCTCCTGGTTATTGTTTCCTCCAAGGAATTTTTTATTTGCATATTAATTTTGGTTCTTTCCATCTTTCATTATTTCTGTCTCCTTTTCCTTCGTTTTTCTCATGCAGCTCCAGCTTTGTATTATTTCTGATTTTATTTTTTGCATTCTCATATACGAATCGCATCCGAAAAAATGTTTTCTGCGATTCCGTCTGTCGTCTTTGTGTGTCTCCAGGGACTAAACGGTTTAATGGAATTTTATGAAATGGGGTATCACCCGGAATAGAAACCATATGAACCATATCGCGCAGCAACGGAAGGTTGACGAATTTCACCATGGCAATTTACTCAAAGATAACCAAATATATTTAATTAAAACTCATATAGTTATAGATCTTATTATCATAAACTATGATACAAAAGCTACATTTCTCAAAATGGTAACCATATCGCGTATATTAAAATTCCCAAATAAAGATTCAACGCCCAGCAACCGCCAAGCTATCCATAAAAAAGGGATTTCCAAACTGGTGCTCGCCAGCACCGCCGTGCTCCTTTGGCAGTCAAACTGCTTAAAATCTCCAATTGTAACATCAGTAATATAATTTGTTCGCTTTCCCTCTTCCCAATTGTATTAAAGAACATTATTAATAACTTGGGCGTTGGCTTTATCTTTTTATGATTATTCCTATTTTTTCAACTATATTGTGGTGCTCGCCTCACTGAAAATGCTTTGGAACTCTGCCATAAAACAATGTAACCAGTAACACTATTGCATGGACTGGAAGCGTACAAAGATATGAGAAAGTCTGTGCAATGTATGTTGCAGCGATTTTGTATATCATATAACTTTCTCTTTTCTCCGTTGTCCATTTCCTCGTCTTCCCTTCCCATTCCTATTTCCCCTTTTTTATCGCTCCTTTCATTTTCATCCATCCTCATTCTCTCACTCATCTCTCTTTGTGATCCCTTTCGCTTATGTATTCCCTCCATCCTATTTCTTTTTTGGTTTCAGATAGATTCTTGAAATTCCTCTCCATCCGCTCTACCCCCCCCCCCCTTCTCCCTCGTCCTATCCTTTTTGCACACGACCACGATTCTCGCATGCGTTTGTTCCTTACTTCCGCTCTTCACTCAATTCCGCCGCTTTTTCATCCTCCTCGGAGTAGTAGTATTTCCCTTTGCAGAGCAGAAAGAGAGAGAGAGAGAGAACTTTTGGGACGACCCGTTGTCACTCTGGATTCCGATCGGCGATCCCTTCATCCTATTCCGCCGCCCTGCTCTACATGTTGAGAGCGCGAGCCTGACATTCCTTCTCCCTCGACTTCCGCTGGCCTCGATAAGGGTCGATCGTCTTTTTCTATTTCATAGCCCCTCTGTCGGCATTTTGCTTTTTTTCGCCTCTCCGCTCCTCCCGTTCTTTGTTCGTAATATTTTTCATCGTGGCATTCTGCGTTCCGGTGGTATGTATATGAGCGTTCCATAAACGCTATTGCTTCGAGTTTTTCGCTCCATCGATCAATTTGCGAATAATAATTTAGACGGAGACTATCTGCGTATTTAAAAACCCCATTAAGAATGAAATTCCGCTCTATTCAAGAGAAATATGCTTTCTCCTAAGTTTGTCTACGCAGACAAGAATGTGGTTTCAGAAAATTTGCATAGCCTAGTCATTGTAATATTAATGTGTTGCAGTGACTTGGTGATATTGTTAATGTAACTCAGGTATGCCCAGATTTGCGGAAGGGTCGCATTATTTAAATGTTTTCCGTAAATCGAATTTCCATCAATCTAACCCTGAATCTAAATAATATATGTATCCCACAAGTTTTGCTTTTATTTTACTTCTTCTAAATGAATAATTTATGGCAAATTTACAAAAGGATAATTAAATGAGTGATGGGTGAAATGCATCTGCTGGAATATCTCATATGTCTTGTGCGGGTCTATTTGCCAAATCTAAGAAAGTAACTGGTTGCCAAAACTACAATTCCTGCATTACTTGGTCTCTCTAACGTTGCTAAGTTTGGTCGGCTATTATTTTAACGCAACACAGAAATCACCTTGTTCTCTTACAGAAGATAATACGGAGTTTTTGTTTACCCTCCAGTTGATCTATTACCAATGAGAAATTCGGTGCAATACGATTCCACGTCCCATCGTTCTTCGCCATACAAATCCACGCGCGAATAATCCAGAAAAGAGGAAATTAGGCATTACTAGCGCTCTTAACTCACTCGGGACGATACATATATTTCAGTCGAGATTTTCGGAAGGAGGGTATAAAAGAAACTGTCCTATTAATAAAAACACTGATTGCATCACTGCAATATTTTTCGTACGCATAATAAGCATAAGAATGGACAAGACGGGGGCGGATGGGCTTTGGCTACGTCGCACACCGGGACGCTGGGATGAGACGGAAGGGGGTGAGCTGGCAGGGAGGGGAGACGGAGGGAGGGAGGGGGAGAAAATGGCGCCCTCATCACGGATGCTATACTCTCCACACTTTTACAACCTCCCCCTTCCACCCTCTCTCTCTTTCCCCTCCCACTCCAAACTTTGAACCTCCATATAACCTCCCCTCGCAACTATTTTAGTACTGGGGCGGTTGTATTCCAGGCTGTCTGCCGGTGCCTACTCCTTGGGAGTTTTTTTTGTTCTTTTTAGGGGAACTCGACGCGGAGTACGAGAGAGGGATGGAAGCGGAGGAGAGGAGAAAGAGGAAGGCGTGAGTGGGAGGAGGGTGGAGAGACGTCGTGGAGTGGAGGGAAAGAGATTAAGGAAGGAGACATGAGGGATTCCTGCGCGAGAGATCCTTGAAGAGACTGTTTGGCGCCCTGAGAAGATTGCCTTCCTTGCTTCACGCCAATGTCACCCGGAAAAGATTCGTATATTGCGTCGTTGCTATTTCTTCGGTAAGAGGCGCTTTTAATTTTTAACCGGCAGATATCGACACTTTTCGCGTTAGTATTTGTCCGTAGTGGTCATTGTGTCATATTATGAAAATATTGAAATATTTTGTCATCAAATACTAAATTAGTTTTTATTATATTTTTACAAATTTTTCCATTAGAATTGCAAATTTTTAAAGATAAATCCATGTCGGTTATCAATGTAACTAACTTTTGCAATGCGTTTTATTCAATTCGGAACAAGGAATACTGGGAAGTAACGTACGTATTCGTAATTCACCACAAAATTTTAAGATCCTAACAAATTATATTTATTTACAAATAGACATTGTTATTTGACGTTTAAGTTAGAGAAAATTGGAATAGGGCCAATAGCATTAATAGCACTTAAATTATAAACATATGCAGAAAAACAGAATTTAAGGGCGTTATCCAGCTTCATCAAACAACAACGATCAAATTAAATGGGCTTGTTTGACCTTTTTACACAACTTATATTCCAAACAAAGATAAACTTTACAGGTGTACGATAGTCGTAAAAGATACTATAGCGCATTCCACACTTAGTTGACAGTATGGTGTATATGGATTATCGTTATCTCTCTCTTTTCCATTGCTTTTCCCTATCGCTCTGTCCTCTAATCCCACTCAGTTGCCAAATTTGTAGTGATTATTATGACTCTCAATCGTAGTAAATTTTACGCTGAACGTGGTAATGTATCACTTAATTTTATAAAAATTCGATAAAGTTATTAAAAATAAGAAAACTAAAAATGTGAACACGGTAAGTTTTTTATGTATTTTTAAACACACAACGTCATATCTCGGCTTCTACTGATTCAATAAGGTCAATTTCTTTTCTCATGCCTCTTGAAGGATTGTTTATCACGCTTATATAAATGATAAATATATAATAATTATCAAATGCCTTTAACAAAATTAATAACGTTGTTATTTCTCCCAAATCATTTCTTGGGATATGAAAAAGTCGATCTGTGGGAAACTTTTTCCTTAATTAACTTAGATGATACATTGAGCGAACGAAATGTGCAAAAATGTTGAAATTTATTTTTGGAAAAGACTCCAATCCAATAACATTTGTCGTTCTTAGGATACGGATATTGTCACGTTGTAACTCCCCAACATTTTGAAAGACTGTATAAAACGAATAAACATATTTCAAGATACCCACCACCAAAAGTAAATAAAAATTGAAATTCATCATGAATAAATTTCCATGTTTTATAATTTAGCTAATAAAAGCTGAATATTAGTAATTTTAATAATTTCATCAGAAAATAAAGTCGAATTTATATAAAAAGTTTGTCCGTTCATACATTTTCGGTCACGCATTGACGTTTGTAATAATAAATAAGTATTATGCAAATGGACATATAAATGTAAAATTGTAATATAAAGCTCATTTACAATGCATTAGGTGAAATTTGGTTAATGAATTAATTTAAAATCAATGAATAAATAAATCGGATTCTACGAAAATTAGTATTCGAATCTGGAACAAAATCAAAAGATCTTTCTAAAAAAGATTATGTAAGACCTTGTTCAGGGTTTGTAAAATCATATTTTATTGTTTTAGCTTTTTATTGTGGGAAAACTCCCTTGCCTAACGAATTTTCGTGAAATGTCACATTTTAAAGAATGCAAGTATGACTATAACCAAAGGATAATTATGTAAACTTCGTATATAAGAGCAGCTAAAAATACAGCGCTTCACAATTCTGGTTTTTTGTTTCCTCCGCCTTATTCTCAAAAGCAGTTTTGAAGACTAAAAAATATCTCTAAGAAATGAGACGCAAAAAATATAAAAACCTCTTAAGCTATGAAGAAAGAGACTTCGTTAGAAGTAAATATAGACCCAAATTCGTATGGAAATCCTCAACAGGGAGGGTTTATGACCCTTTAGTGAATAGACGAGAGAGATATTTCTAAGGAATTGGTCAATAGGTGCCAGCTTTTTGGTTCCTCTGTAAAATGTGTGTTTTATGATGGAAGGAAGGGACTAACCCGACGGGGCACGTGTCGAAGAATTTTCCAATGGGAGAAGGACCCAATGTTTGATATAATGAAACTGTTTCGCACCAGAATTCATAGCAAGTGGTTGTTTGATAAGTAAGTATACAATTTTGTGCGCCTTGCAGATTGTTGGTGATATATATGTATATATATTGTGTTACTGTGATAAAAAATTTAAGTGTTTCAATTGCATCGGCGTAACGTCATTTTTTCCAAGTTACCTATTACACTCAATTAACTGTTTTTGTTTTCGAGTTAGCGTATCTTATAAAATATATTTTTTTGGTAGAAATTCGAAAATATTTAAATTCAGTTGTTGTGAAATCACCTGAAGCAGCATGGAATCTGGATCAAGCAGGGAGTTTAAAGGGATAGGCGCTAGATCTAATTCACGCGAAATTTGGCAAATGCGCGCGCCATAAGCGCAATACTGTCAACTCAGGGTGGAATGGAGTATAGAAAATAAGAATTCTAAAATTTTTACTTAAATCTAAAAAAATCTTCCAATAAATATTTAATAAAACCTCCTAACAAGAGCAATAATACGATTTCATTTCCGATTTTTTGTCCCAAAGACCTACGGTTTTAAAATAAAATATAAATTTTAAAATAAACTGTTCAATTAAAACTTTCTATAAAAACAGACTTGGAGTCAAGGTGACGTGCTGCCTGAGATTCTGCTTGAGTTTCGTGCGTTATGAGATGAGTGGTTGGTGGGTGAGGAGTGGAAAGTTAAGAAGACGAAGTGAAAAGATTATTTCAGAGAGGGTGATAGAGAGAGGGGGGAGGTAGGAAAATAGAATTAGTTGGGGTAGGAAGACAAGGGAGCAGGTGGCGAAGGGGAGGGTAATAGGATATTTGTACGGGAGGAATAGAGAGAATGAGAAAGAGAGCGAGCTGTTGTTAGAACAGGACGAGTGGGAGGGAGACGAGAGTGGGAGAGAGGAGGGGATGGTGAGAGAGGCGGGAAGTAGGATGAGAATGCTGGGAGTAACCTGGGAGGGGAGAGAAAGAGAGAGGGAAGAGGAGCGAGAGAGGCAAAGAGAGAGAAAGATACAGGATGAGAGAAAGAGGAAGGTAGAGATGAGAGGAAGTAGAGAGAAAGTAAAGGATGGGAGAGAGGGGAGATAAATATAGAGGACAGATATGGAGAGGAGAGAAGGAGAGGGATAATAGGAGGACAGAGAGGACGGAACAAAAGAGGGAGCTAGAGGAAGAGATAAAGTTGGATAGCTAGAGAGAGGGAATGAGAGAGATAGAGGAGGGAGTTGAAGAGACTTCCTTGTGGGTGGATGTTTCCAAGTGAATTATGAGTGAAAAACTGGCGTGCGTGTCAATCTGCGTGCGTGTCAATCTGCGTGCGTGTCTGTGTTTGTGCTTGGATACGTGTGGGGGGAGAACTTCTGTGAGTCGAGAAATTTTTAAAAAGCTCTAAACATCCGCGTAGGAAAATGGGAAATGAGGTGGTCAGGTGCGAGGGACAGAAGAAAAGTAAAGGGTATAATTGGATGAGACGTAGAAGGGCTGAGAGCGAGAGTTAGAATGGTTGAGTCTTTGTGCCGCAATTAACCATTTTTCAACTTAGCTCAGGATGAAAGACCCCGTGAATCCAAGTTCTGATCTAGTTCGATTTACATAGAAACAAGGTTTAAATGTTAATTCTCTTGGGCTCTCAACTAATTCCGATTCTGCGATATAACGAAATATCCATCTTCTTCACAGGAAAAAAGTCTCTATACAATTTTTAGGCGTTAAGGTAGAGCATCAAAAATAAAAAAATGTCATTTATTTTGTGTATTTATTTTTATATTTATGGTTTATTAAGTCATCATTTACACATAACAAGGGCCATATCCGCCCCGCATAATTTCTTTTAGAGATGCATATTCGTATATTTTCCAGCAGGTTGTGCCATTAGATATCATTTATGAAATCTATACGATATTTTTAGAATAAGTGGATACAATATAGGCGTTACACAATAAAACAAATCACCGTTGAAATTAAACGCACCCCGATCAGTAGTGTGAAAGGTCGTATTTGGCCCTCACATTGATATGTAAAGCCTCATGTGGCCCTTTTAGTAAAACGTTTGGCCCCTGATTTATAATAACCGAAGACATGGTCCCTTTAACCACATACGGCATGTACACAAAAGTTTTTCAAATTTAATTCTTTACAGTTGCTACAAACAACAATATACAAAAATTAACACTGACATCAGTTTATGGTCAGTATAGCGGAAATTTTCAAATTCAATTTAGAATGTTAGAAGTGGAGGGTAAGGAAGGCGCGCATTATATTCTAATCCGCGGTACAAATGACAAGCGTTATGACTTAGGACCACTGTATTGAGTAATGGCGATCCTATAGTAATGGAAAATAATACTATTTTCAGCGCGCAATCATTACTAAATCAAAGTTTCATTAATCAATTTTTCAGTTTGTGAACTCTATTATCACTTAGAAGCAGTGCCTTTTACAAGCAAACATCTGAAAATCAGAAGCTCAAGCTCCTAAATGTTCTTTTTGCTAACAAATAATCACTAAAACCTCGGAGGATACCTTTCGAATTTAATATAAGCTCAAAAGTAGGATAATTAAATTATGATAATTTTCTCACGTCTCTCCTACCCTCAGCAGTCCCATATTTTAAAGTTTCATTTCACCTCATTTTCTAAATATAGCTTTATCACACTAATTGGAAAATAGAAGGTGTAAACGAGACTTTTGTGGATGTCGTGATGTTGAATTAACATAAATTTATGCAAAGATAATTGATGAATATACACGTATAGGCAGTCAAGCATATAGACAAATATATAAAAAACAAATTTATTGATAAAAAACACAGTCATACAGCTTTAAATCATAGGTGTACGATATATAACATGAATATTCATTTGTTTGATATTTTTATAAATGTTGTAAATTTACTTGTAGCTCCATCGACCTACAGTCTGCTGCCGTAAAAATCATCACATAAGCCATTTTTCTCAAAATATAACTATAGAGCCTCCATTGGCATAATATAAAGACTTTTACGTCCAGCTAAAGCCAAGCTGTCGATACAGTAACGTACTCAGTGACATGGTATGGACTAGGAAACGGACTTAAGAATGTTTACGCAATGTACGTATGTTGCTTTGATTTTATACACTGAACTCTATAAGCCTATTTTTTCCACGAATATTTTTTACTTTCCTATGGGTTTTTTATTTATGTGGGCTGTATGCACACACTCACCGCGTCTCATATGAAATGAGGTACATTAGCATAAGGAAATATAGAATTGAAAGACAAACTTCAACACCGCTCCGACCGATATTTTTTTTCCTGGCGAGACGCGTGCATAAGGAACCCCTCGCGTGTGGGAGGCATCAACCTGTTGGTTTCATCTCCCCAAAGGCGAACAAGGGAACCTTTATATCCAACCCATCCACCTAAAAACCCGTGGAATGGAAGAGTATAATTGGTTGGGCGGTGGGTGGTAGTGGGCGAGGAGCGGCTAGAAAAAAAGGAAGGTAGAGAGGGAGGTCGACACGGGACGCACGCGTGTCTCCGTGGCAACCTGAGGACCACACCTGCCCGCTCCAGACTCAACCTCTACTCCTCCTCCCCACCCTCGCATCCCCTTCCCTTCTCACCCCTCCTCTCCTGCTTCTTCTTCCACCCTTTCCAGCCGATCTAATTCGGGTGTTTCACACGACCACTCAAAAAATATCGCCCTTCCGAGAACTTTTCAAAAAGGCGATTCTCAGAATGTCTGCCTAACTTCCTACCGATGACGGGAGTCGTCGCGTACCCATCCTTTTGCGGATCCCTCGTTAACCGGTCGCTGGAAATATAAGAGAGGGAGGGCGAAGCGGTGGCCCGTCGCGAAAAATATAAACGGTCTGTTTGTAATATATACCACTGAGGGCTATATTTGCGGTTGAACGAATTTAAAGGTCGTTTTTCTACCGGCGGTGTATCGGTCTTTTCCCAGTAAGCTATTTTAAAAAGGCCTCAAAAAGGGAGGATGTACATGACCAGACGAATAGATAACTTTCTACGAAAAAATGTTTTCGCTTGGTTAATCACAAATCACAGCAGGAAAAATATTATTCTTGGCTTTCCTCCGCGGAAAACGCTTGGACACACCAGCAACCAAATTGCTGGAGTTTATAATGAACACCACGTAAATTGATTTTTTGTGCACCAGCATTTGTTACATGCACATACATCCTCGAACTTCTCAGGAAAGCATAATAAGAGATATAGTTGCATACCAATCTTACAACACATCACGAATCCTTTTAAATGCTAATCATTTGTAATTCAATCAATCATCTTCAACATTTTCTCTTGTTGGGTAGGCCACAGCCTAGTGATACTCCATTTCCTCTTCCCACATCTACATCTATTCCTGACTGGACTTACTCCCTGAACGGTATGATGAGAGTAGACCAACAATAACGACCCTGTTACTTACCGACCTGGTGGGTGACAGGAGATGCAATGTACAAAAGTATCTCATGTTGTTTCAGGTTTTGTTCCTATTATAGTTCCTGATAATTCCGTCAAGGTCCTTATGGGTAATTCACAGATCACAACAGAGTCGGGACGGGGTCTGTCCTCTAAGATATCTACGAATCATTTATTCAGACCTTTTACTAGGAAACCATTTTATAAATGTTAGTCAAAAGAGAAAACAACTTGAAGGTTTTGAAAACAAAAGCATGAAGAGAATCACCTATGCGGTGAATCATCCCATCCACGGAACTCTTCCCCGTAGCCCCTCTGAGGCTTTCTCTATTTCGAACGTCCCTTATTCTACTCCCCTCGACCCTGCTATACTTCGCTGTATAACTAACATAAAAGATATTCGAGTGAAACAATAAGATCACTCTATATTTATTTGGGAGCAGGTTTATGTGATAATTTATGAGATCTTTGAATGAACTTCGCGGCCGAAAAATACTTTTTCTAAATAATAAAAAATAATCCATTCAGAGTATGATTAAATACCTATTATTGGGTTTGCCTGTATCTTAGAAAGCCATGTACAAATCACAGATACCGTGTACGAACGCACTTAATCGTAATCTTACGCAATTAATAGAAATGTACTGCATAAAAAACGCGTTCATTTACACTGCATATAATCTGAAAGAGTAAATTTTCTTATCCTAATAATGTTTCTTTAACTAAAAATGTACACGATAATTATAAATATGATAAGCACCAGCTCGACAGAAGCACTGCTAAGTGTTATAAATAACTACATTGCACGAAAACGTCGATGGCTAAAGCAGTATTCAAACCACAAAACTTGGTATCTTTAATAATTTGGTTATCTTCCCTAATAATTCTATGTTTTTACCAATCCATATTTTAAAGTCACGATCCATATAACCGATGGCGACTAATTCATTCGTAAAGAAGCATTGACAGAATATGTAAAAATGTGATCCTCTCGTAATAGTGGCATATTTTTAACATCCCGAGATAAAATTAACTATATGATTTTGAAATTCCATCTTGACATTGGGAATAGCAACCAATTATACGTCTAGATATTGCGATACGCCAGGAACGCATCCATAAAGAACATGAAGTTTTAAATGGGTTGTGACATGTTTTGCCACGCTCTTGTAATTGAAATTTCAGAACACATTAAACAAGATCACGACCTTGGTTAGCCAAACCACGCCGCAAAGATTTCGTCGCGCATTGCAAAGTGATTTCGTTTTTGGCTCACGGCCTTAGTGCATTTCTTCACCCCCTAACCACTCCTTCCAAATCTCAGCAAATTTACGTAGACTAAGAACGACATATCGCATGGTCATCCACCAGCTTTTCTATACTACTTGTCTATCATCTGTCCAAATTTTTACATCTCCATATAAATGATTCATGAAAATGGAGGAATACCACGCGTCAGAAAGGCATTGAAAACTTCCTTAGTTAAGCCTTGAAATTACAGTATATGTGCTATTCATAGCATTTAAATGTTAAGAAACTTATTTATGGAACAAGTTTAGTTATCTTCATAACTTCAATGCAAAATTTTAGTAGGTCTATCTGAAAAAAATAATAATATTACCGTGAGCACATTTTGTAGCAAGATGAATTATTCATCATAAAACGGAAGATAATCAATACAAAATGTGCCTGGAGATACCATGCTCTTGGTAATTTAGACTAATCGTATTATAAGTAGTTTTTCAAACGTTTAACGTTAATTTAACGATTTCCACACAATGTTTGTTAATGTGAAATAAAAGAGAGGAACGTTCAACTATTGTTTCCAGTAACGGGTCATAAATTAAAAACGCTTTGATATTGTTCTGTAAACACAAAATACACATGCAGTCAAACAATTTGATAAACTCATTTCATAAAACATGATTCTTGATCCGCTTCAGATAGATGGAAACTAATTTCTATATTCTAGATTCGATTTATTTCGTCTTAAGCTTCTTTTCCCAAGTGTGGATTTAAAACTTTTGTATCAATTGTGCCTAAAAAATAATCCTTATCCGTTCAACGCTTGCACTGTGATTAACAAATGAGATAATTCGTTTAAATGGCGATATAAAAACTTCATAAAGAATTGCTTTACGACTGTCGATATTGGTGTATCACTCCATGAATTGATAGCACCGAAGCGAAATGAAAACATGAGTTACAAAAATTGCAGTCATTTTGTCTTCAACGCAATTAAATTACATATTCGACAGCCATTTCGCATTCGCGAGCAAATGGAATGAATCACTTTACGGGGTAATGTGCGAAACGTGCGAATTGATCATTAGATGGATACAAGACAAGGCGTTTTGCAGCGAGCAAACATCCACCATCTCCTGCGGAATCCTAATCAGAAGCTACCCACTCTTACATTCGCGCACATACATACGTACTCTCACCAACTCCCATTATCCCCTCCCTCCCACCTACTCCTCTTCCCCCTACCCTCCCTCCACACCCTCTTTCCTTGTGCCCTGCGCTGCACCCATACGTCACTTCTATAAATGCTTATTCCTCCCACGGACCAGGAGATCCTTCTCGGGATAGAAGACAAGAGGGAGAGAGGGAAGGGGAGAGAAGTGGAGGAAGGGTGAGGGAGGGCGTTAAAGGAGGGAAGGGATGGAAAAGGGTGGTAAGAATGAATTGTCGCGATGGGTAGTTCTTGTACGTCGACCCATTTACGGAAAGACTGAGCTCCTCGCGCCACCACACAACACAACTCGGAAACTTCTTACCTATTCGAATCTACTAACGCACCCGTGCATCTCTCGACAAGACATCGATATTGTAGCTAAGGAATAATTTATAGCATCTACACCCAGGGCCGGTCCTAGACGTGGGCGAGGTGGGCGACCGCCCAGGGCGACCCCTCGCCAGGGGCGGCCACTCATCCTTTCCGATGCGTATTTGGGAAAATGGGCGGCGAGATATGACCAGTCTCTTCCCATCCAACAAACTCAACTCGATTATTCTTACCCTCCTCTGGACGCTCGCCATTTATGAATTTAACAATAGGAACCTTCGATTGTTCTTAAAGCGCCCGTTTTTCTCTCAATTCAGCCATAGTCATTATCTGAGGGACATGGTTGAAAATTTTAATCAAAGAGCCAACAGCAGTTCAAGATCAATGTTTTGCTTACATAAAGTAAACAGACTCTGCTATGAACAAGTGGCTCATATTTCATACAGATAAGCAATTTCTCTTATGAGATTCCGAGCTCTTTGGCCAGGGATGAGGCATAAGAAGCCAGTCCAATGTGGATTTTCACATACATATGTAGCTCGGGTGCGTTGTGAATTTTCTAATCCCTCTCCTTTCTTTAGTTTGGAAAAATCCATGTTAAAAATACCGTAATTTGTTAAGGTGCCCAGTTAAACGAAATTAAAACAAACTTAGCTTTCGATTGGAGAGTCAGTAATATCTACCCATAAGTTATTTTTAGTTTGAACTAAATATTTAAATTATTTTTTCATCAATAAATATTTCAAAAGGGTGAGCAACAGTGATTAATTTCTCAATGATACAAATATCCCACACATTCATGAGAATGTTTTTCGACGTTCAACGAGGATGGAGCGGAGCCATAAATGTTTCATGGAAAATACGTTGCAGAGCCACGAATTTTATTATTTTTTTTATAAAAACCGTATTATATAAATACCCTGGCAAAATTCTGAATAAGTACCATATCAATAACTTCACCTTTGAAAGACGTTGAAATAACCAAATAACTTCAAACTTCAACCTTTCCCACACTAATGTTCTCTTTTAAGTACTGATTACTTCTCTAGTTTATTTGAGCGGTTATATCCCGCTATCCCCTCAGCCATTCCCTTCCTTACCAACAATTCGACAATGAAGCCTATTGACTTGGCTACGAAGTTTTTGCATATTTGCGACGCTGATTTCTCGAATGAAAGGGTCCATTCAGCAAAACCCCCGAGACACGGATCTTCTTATTTTTGATACCTGATCGCGTTTCATCAAAATGATCCGAAGGTCTTAGCCTTCATTGTTAGTTTTGACCAACTTTGAGTTCACCCTCCGTTCCTTTATTTTTCTCCTGGATTCAAAGTTCTCCCATATTCCAACTTATGCCGATATCATAGGAATCTACGAGCTTTTCTTTCCATCTCGTTTTAAAGGCAATTTCATCAGTGAGAGAGTATTGGGTTTCCTTTGGTGTATCTCATGGAGGATATCCATTGGAGAAGGTAGATATTAGCATCCCAACTAAGGAAACATCCACATGAAACAGGAGAATTAGTCAGTCACGATAGCTCAGTGGTATAATATCCGTCCGGCAAGTGGAAGGCCCAAGTGCGATTCCCGGTCATGGCAGAAATTTTTCCCGATTTCAATTTTTTTCCATATTCCAACTTATGCCTTTCTCACAGGGATCTACAATCCATTTTTTCCAAAATAAAAACTAAATTGCATACTGCAATTGAAGAAAAGAATTATGATGAATATTTACAATATAAACAAAATAATAAATTTGTTATAAAATAAAAAATCCAATATAGCAGTTTGAAAATATTTTTTTTTTGTAATTTCCATGCAAATACATCATTTATTTGTTTCATACAGCTTACTCTAACAACTATACTGCTGAAGTGTATATACAGAATGAACATAACTTTAAACTGCACAACTCAATAAATAGCATTCTATACCACCTATTAATTGTTTAGGTGAACACGTAATGCCGCCCCATATCTAAATCTAATTTTTCATACATAATATCATGAAGATAGCAATACTACGGTTGTCATTAACTAAGACATCGTGAAAAATTGACTTACAAAGACTATTTTTAATTGATTTTACTTCATGAAACAACTGATGATTTAATATTGAAATATTTACTTGCTAATTAAACACGTAGATTAGAGGCGCATTAACTAATTTTTCTATCTTTGAAAACTTTCCAATGTTCTTAACTCACATTGCTGCAAACAAAATCAATCACTTGTAAATTAATACCTTCAGTAGTTCTATGCTAAACTATTAAATTCCTTTAGGTGAATGATTTTTACATTAGGTGTGATTTTATAGAGAGGTTCCCTTTCACACTTCTACTCGCTTTAAGTTCTTACATTGTAATGAAAAGCCTTTAAACATCCAGCCTCTAAATAACTTCAATTATACTAAATAATTATATCCTCGGTTACGATTTATGTTTTTTAAACTCTTTCAAGGAAAAAAATGGAGCGAATGCAACTGCATTTCAAATGTCTCTACAACTTGTTTGACCGGGTAGGTTCTACCTTGAGGGAGGAAGGTTCGGAGGGATGCAAAAAATGAGTTTGCGAGGGAAAACCATGAAAGTGGTTTTCTGATAGGAAGCATAATCGATGGAAGGATTTTTATAAGGGAATTACCATTTACATAGCCTGCGATTGTATATGAGTGTCGATATTACTTACTTACAATAGATAAAGGAAATTTAAAGGATAATTAAAATACCTTGATTATTATTGTGCAGGATTCTATTAATTTTTTTAAATGACATCTTGTTATCTTTCATTCAGGTTAAGAAAATGATTAAGAAAACATTATAATACCGTACATATTTAAGCAAAATGTTTCCAATGATTCGCGTACAAGAATCGGCATAAAAACATGCATCAGAAAATTAATGTGATCTTCCAATAATATATTTTATCACTAATGTTTTCATTCTTATCTATAGCAATGATCACGAAGTTGAACGTTGATGACCAACGGAAAGTGAAAAGTTGATGATAGCGGCCGATGATTGGAGAGGATACAAATACGGGAGCCAGAAGACTTCGAACCAGAAGAATCCAACTAATTCACAAGTATCTAGCTCGTCGTATAGCAGAAAAAATTCAAGAATAAGCACTAAAAATTAAACGATAGAAAAAAGAGCTTATCTCAGTTATCTTCAATAGCCACGGCAATTGTGGCTATTGGATATTCCTGAGAAGTAATTTTTCGATTTTTGAGTGCTTATTTTTGAAGCCAACTTATGTCAGCGAAACTTTGTGAACTGACAAACATATCCCGAATAATCAATTTACCTTGGAAATACAAAGCGAAAACTCTCTTATCAAACAATCCTAGAACCGTGTCTGAAATGTTTCGTCATAAGAAGAATAATACGGGAGGAAATTAAGAATTACATAAAATAACGAAACCATCGAACCGGTACTCGTAGATAAATGGTGATTTCTCAAAACCTTTGTTTTTCCAAAACAGTAGAGAAAAAACATCGAATTCGTCAATCCTGACTATGAAAAGATATATAGTTCCTTCGCATCACCCTTAAAATTTTGCTACAATATATTTTTCCCATTCTCTAGCTATTAGTGAGGGGTGAACATTACAGCGTCGTAACATTTTAAACTCTTAACTAGAATACAGAACTTAATTCGCAAGTTACAATGGTAGATGGAATTTATTGCTAAGAAAAATCTTGTAGGTTTTACTTTCCAGATCGTGGTTTGTGACAAATCGATGGAATCTCTTTCCGAAAGTAATTCATACGAAAAGATTTTTAATCCGATTATACTATTATTATTATCTGCAAAAAAGTCAATTTTTCTCTTCTATGGTTAAAAAACTTCCGCACTCTAAACCACCAGACGTATCTGGTAAAATTCCGAAATTTCAAATCGCAGCAGGATTGCTGTCGATATCATTTTAGAAAAAAATTACCTACATAGATCGGCCAAATTATTGACACATTTTTTGTTTTTTTTTCCCCTCCACATCTATTTTCCGCAAATCGGCTTCTCTCCTCTCCTCTTTCCAAGATCCATTCGAGCAAAGCGGCCTATCCTCGATTTACCACGCGTCATTAAATGGCATCTCTCCACTACTCCCACCTCGCCCATTTGAGGCGGAGAATTCGACTCGTTCCATCTCTTTTCTCGGGTTTCGTGCTGCGCAGATCCGCTTGGCGAGTCGGTTTCGCATGAAGGATAGGAATACAAGGAGAACACCTTTTCATAAACGTGCCGCCGACATACCTTGTCCAACTGTGTCAACGAAAAATTTCACGATCTGTTTTAATTCATCGTCTTAAACGCTTCAATACATTTCATTTTCATCTTCGGCTGACATTGTTGGCATGCCATCTACCGGCACATTCGCGCCCTACTACACTAGTTATGTATGAATGCAAAAGCTCATCTGCGTGTCGAGAATCGAAGGCGTGGTCTTAACCGTTTCGAAGTTACAGGTTGAAGCCTTCGTTATGAAACCATTTCCATCGTGACAGATTCGCGTCGCACTAAACCCATTGTCAATTCAAAAACTACTGGACCCAAGAGAATATTTGAGATGCAAAACATGATTCAAATTGAATAAACACGATGCGGATTTCTCTCAAGGAGAGACTCATTAAAATTACATTAAATAAACACAATGAATGTTTCATTGCGTGCATATGAATGATTTATGTCTAATTCATTCCACAAAGTTTCTGAGATCTAATAACTAGACATGCCTTATTGTCTTTTATTTCCCTTTACAAAGTAGAGATAACTACATGCTTATAATTTAGCTCGTAATATAACCAAAACAAGCATTTACTATATTTTTCTAAAAATAACCCTTGAAATTCTATTCTGTATTTATTTCTTGCACCGTGATATATTTCTTTTGCATTGGTTAAATACTTCATATCGTCCTTCGCCTTGTATGACGAGCTATTTTCCAATCAAATTATTTTATAAATCGAGCGAGGGACCTTGCAAATAGCCTCGGAAAATCGATCGATTTCATATAAACTTCCGAACGTGTTCGTTTGCATAATGAAGCAGCGTGGTGACTTACGCTGTGAAAAAGTGATTTATACCCGACGCGGTAGCCAGTATTTTCCCATGCTAATATTCGCTCAACTCTACTGTTTAAGATGATTTTTTCCACTTAACATATAAAAAACTTGAGTTTGATAAATCACACCGCATAAATTTTTCTCTAAAAATCTGCATTTAGTTATAATTTAAACCTATAAATAAACTGATTTTTATTAAAAAAAAAGTTAAACGGTACGCTTATCAAATTAGCGTACCAGTTACAGTGTGAAATATAAGATATTAACCAGACGCCTGTTGTATTAACCGGTACGCGTACCGGCTCGTACCTGCCAAAAAAGCCCTGGAAATAAATAGACATGGTTTTTGTACGTGAAATTATTCAAATTGCTCTAGAAAAACCGTCTAAAGGTTTATCTCGGTTCTTCGAGGAAAGTTTCTTTTAACGGAACTTTTTGTGTTTATGGGGAAAAAAATGTTTCGTCTTTGCGAAAACTGTAGGAAATGGAAAGACGATATGACGATTGATAACCTCGAATGATGCCCAAGTATAAAACCTATGATGGTATGCGTCACTTTGTAGAATAGGTAGACAATAAAAAGAAGAGTCGTTTCCATTATCCTAATACAGGTGACTAGGGTAGGGTGGGGCTATTTGGGTCATGGGGATATTTGGATCAAAATAAGCATTTGACCTACTGCGCATAATGTCTTGCGCATTTCGGCAGTCATTTGCTAGTGAACGATTGTAGAATACGGCTGTTTATGCTCTTGAATTGAATTTATTTAGTTCTACATCTGTACATGCCTTTAAAACGCAATTAAAGGGATCGAGGTGAGTGGTTACTAGGTCTGATATTAACGGTATGTAACATTGCAGTCTTAGTATTTAAGGTCTAGTGTTAAAATTATTCTCGCTTTGTTCTTTATTTGTCTCACAGCGTTACTATCTTCTACGTTGTCCTATGGTACAAGTAGCGCATTATTTTCGTAACTACAGGACTACTTCCTTTTATCTGATGTCGACACAAGTGGGGCTATTTGAATCAATTTTAGTGGGACTATTTGGATCGGTAAACCCATTGCACTTGCAGTAGTATCCAATAGGTCTAGAGGATTGTAAATTTAAGAATGTTTGCGGGATAACTTTTTTAGTATAAATTAAAGTTAAATATGTTGCAAAAATATAGAAACACTCAAAAAATTAAATTTTAAGTACCCTCCAATATGCGTTTAAGCAAAGCTTTCTCCCTGTCATCTGACATCTCCTGAAAACGTTGAAAACACAAGAGTAAAGAGAAAGTTACATTTGGAGAAAGGAACAATGGTTTAAAAAAACAGAAATAAATCAAAAGATCTAGTGATCGCCAAGAAAAGTAAGAAAACGTGTGCGAAGAAAACTAGTTTTCCTCACTTGAACTGCTTCAGTCCATTAGCTAATGGACTCGAGCAGTTCAAGTGAAGAATCTTCAAACAAATCATCGGAAGATGAAGATATACCGTGTGGACTCTGCGGAATCATTTTTATCTGAAACCTCTCAGAAAAGGTGACTGGGATAAGCTGCGAAACATGCAAAACTCGGTACCACGAGCTGTGTGTAGGGGCTACTGGACATAAAGATTTAAGTGAGGAAAATGTGTTTAATCCGTAAATAATACGAATGACTATGGTCAGAAAATGTAATGCGTTGTTTATATATAGTTTCCAACTTTTATAGGACTAATTTTCAGTGCTTTTATACAAGAAAATATGTGATCCAAATAGCCCCACAAAATTTGTAAAACTAATGTTTTTCGTCATTGTGCATTTTGAGGTGCATTTTAAAATAAACATGATGTTCAAAACTTGGCATTATATCTTTCAATTCAAAACATCATAATACAATGAAAAATAATTATGGAATTCTATAAAAAAAATTTGGCCACCTGTAATTCCTGATTAAATTGCAAACGACCAAAATAGACCCACCCTACCCTATACCTAACTTGTTTGATGATTTACACAAAAGCGATTCCTTACATTTTTAAATTTCAATTGAATAATAAAATTTTAAATAAAATTTTATATACAAAAAGTAGAGCAGCCCCATCTCAAAAGAGACGCAGGGACGCATATACGGATATCATATACGCATTCAGTTGGTATTAGAGTAGCATCACACATTACATATATAGACACTGCTGCCCTTAGAATGCATCAGCATATTGAAAACCAATGACCAATTCATTTCACAACATATTTCATGGAACGCCTAGCGATCACAGTCAACATTCTCGGGATACTCCTGTTATGAAATACCGATATAGTACACTAAAAAATCAAGCGTGGAAACGGAAAATACGCGGTATTTATCATGTATTTTATGTTTCCTTTGAAGAATTTAAAGTTTACCTAGTTTTCTCTCGCGAAATATTTCTCGCGCTGCAGATGTCAAAGAATGATTTAGTAGTAAAACGTGAACGGGTACAGCTGCCAAAATTTATCTCAAAACTATCCCATATTCCAGATTAAACAGGAAGGTATTTAACCGTGACGATGAACGAAAACATCTCTCCACCTTCAACTGAAAAAAAATCCGAACAAATCAACCGCGAAAAAAAGTTATTCACGACACGTCAAGACGGATTTGTTTAAGGACATCAGAGAGGTGTGACGAACGAGACAAGGCTGAGATTTCGGAACGGGCGTGAAAGGCTCGAGGAGGAGCATGAGGAGAGCCGAGGAGAAATAAATGGGGGAGCGAGCGGTAGCGAGTATAGGTACAGTCTCGGGAGAGGAGACGCTTTCCTCTGCGAGTGCTGCAAAGTAGGATTAAAGAGAGGCAAAGTGATGTTCATTACGGCATGACAGACTTAGCATCCTCACAAAGAGAGAGAGAGAGCGTCATATACTGAGAACTTCTACTTCTCCACTCCTTTACCTCCCCCTCAACGTGTCCTGCGCCCTCTCATCTTTCCTTCTTCAAAAAGTGCACCCACTCGGTGAGGAGTCAGTCGGGTGCAGCTGTTGACGGGTCACACAAAAGGGAAGCAAGGTTCACAGAGTTCAAAATCTCGTAGAGAGTTGTTACTTTTTCTAAACGTCAGGATATGAAACTTTATTTATTCAGGTGCATGTTGTAATTATAGATTTCGCGAGCCGGAATAAATGCGGTTTATGACGAAAAATGTGTTTACTCTTAAAATATAAATAAAGTATCCTTCCTCTTCGTGTATCGTATGCTAACTGATATTACCAAGTATACGAGCTTGATTTTTCTCGAATGACTATATTAAAAATATATCATGAGAACTATTTATGGTTTTCTTTGGTTGAATTATTTGCTTAGTTTCAGTTTTATTTCATTTCGTCGGCTTACTTGTGTGCTCAAGAACATTCAAATACTCGGTCATCAGAATATAATTCTCGTAATGGATGTGCCTAAATATTTCTTACTTTTCACATCTTAGAATTTTCCTAAGCAACATTTCCAGGTGATGGCTGCAGGATTGACAATTATTCTACGATACTTTTACGAAAATATTGATGCCAGAAGATTCATGGTTCAAATATAGGAAGTAATGGTATATAAAAGCCCAATACGGTCGGCACTCACCGCATGTAGTGAATCGGCCCCCGTCATTTGGCGAATTGATGATTTTCATCAGTTCATGTAAAATTGACGTTGAGTTTATTATATCCACCTATGAACATTTGATAAAAGTGCTAAGAAGACATGGTAAGACCTGTTTCTTCAGCAATGGTATTTACATCTCTATATTTTTCTGCTGAATAAGTATGGAAGAAGACATAATGGAACTAAAATTAAGAATAGCTATAAGATTGAAAAGTGTAAAAATAGATAAAAGAAATTACTTAGGAAAACTGTGATCAAGTTAAATTGTGGTTGAATTTAAGCATTGAGAAGAAAACAATATGAGCGATGATTCATTGGATGATTGAGTGTATGTACATGCTTTAGAACACTAAAAAGCCACAGAGCGAGACTAGCATAACGAATACACCTTTGCGTTTGTCTTTTCCATCGCAAAGAAGTTGAACAATGTATGGTTACCAATCAACATTTTCTAAGGGAATATCATGGTATCTTCAGACTTTGTTTGCGAATTCTCTGAAATAAGAAGTCCGATTAACAAATGAATAATCCAAGGGAGTTTCAAAGTATTTTTTGATTAAAAATATTTTACCTCAGATTAATCCTCACCGATACTTATTACCACTGATGCATACGTCTACAGAGACGACTGACGAGTTCGATGCTAGCGTGCACTTTTTTGAAACCCTCCAAAATGAGAATAAACGAAGCCGATCATTGGCATATTCACAGAAATGCGAATTGACGAGACGCTTTTATCATTCGTTCCCATGTGATTTATGGTAAGTATGGCTTCAATGGACACAAAAACTGTTTTGAAAAACGATTGAGACTCAATGATGCGTGAATCAACACCGAAGATGGCTGCTCTGCAAACGAAATTCGCATTTGGTTTTATCGACCGATCCGCGGCTATTGTAGTCGACTCGAGACTGTGAAAGGAGGCGAGGTTAAGGAAGAAGGGGGAGAAGGAAGGGAAAAAGGGCTCCTTTTTCTCTCCGCTCCTCCCCATCCCTAGGCTCCACGCTATGGAACGGAAAGAGGGAGGTGGTGCGTGGGTGGGGGCGTAAGGGATGATTGAGGGAACCGTCTGTTTGACGAAAGGAAGTGTCGAGAGGTTCACTTGCATGGAGGTGCACATAACACGGAGAGCCAGGGAATGCGACAAGTGATGGAGGAGGGCAAGATGGGAAGGGATGAGAGAAGGGGGGGAGAGAGAGTGGGTAGAGGGAGAGAGAGGTAGGGAAAGACAGGAGGGCAGAAGAGGAAGTGAAATGGGAAGGAGAGCTGCTGCTACAGTCGTCTCCTTCATATCGTGTATCCGCGAGAAATAATGCACGCCCGCATCGCACCATAGGAGCGCAGATGGGAGATGAGACTGGGCCAGCTTACATGCATATGTATCGTCCACATAGTACGTATAACCTTCTTTCACATATGAGACATCGTTATTAAAAATATTTGTGCCGAAAATTTAGGGAAATATGTTATGAGAAGATGCCGACGTTTAACAAAAAAAAATCTGAAAGATAGCAAAAATGTAAAAACTAAATTAATCCTCAAAATTCAAAAATCGCCCAATTCTTATTTACAGTTAAGCTTGTTGAAGTTTAATTACTTTTTGAACAAAAATAAAATTGATAGAAAAATTGAAAAGAAAATTATATTTCCTTTCAAGCTTCTGTTGTTTTTAAAACACGAATCAGATTTATTTGCTCAAGATACATAATTAATTGCACATGAATAAATTTAACGACCGATAATACCAAGATATATGAGATAACATGATTTTATTATGCAACTAAATCGTGATGATGTGCCATAAATATTAATCACGTTCTCCCATAATATGTAAAAGGTTCGTCTTTTGCGTCCAAGGAAAATCTTACATTATTTAAAATGCGATAATTCATTTCATTATCTTCCTTCGCGAGGCGAGAGAAGATGATAGGAGGGATTTGGAGACAAAACTTTCACGTCAGGGTGACGAGGAAAGAAGAAGACGTACCTGGCGCATTGAAAACATACACGCTTGTTGTGCTTATATAGTCACCCGAGGAAGACTACTCGGGACAAACGCATTGCATAACTGCGTGTTTATGCACTCGTCTCCACCTAAATATAATCCGGTATGGTTTATCATACCATAGCGCTGTACGTCGTGTCCTACCAGTTGAGAGGGTGTCTCCGCGTCCGGGCTAACTTCTTGTTCCCCACCTTCATTCCGCGTAAATACCTCCTAGCCATAAAGATTTCCTCAAATCCGTTGGGACCAACCCTTTCTCTTGGCTTACCCTCTCGGAGAGTAACTCTCCGTGCCAAGGAAGTTTGTGGGGTGGAGAGGACATCGGATAACTCTGGGACAAATATCTTATACGCTCCAGGCGTGGAAGGTTAAAGCGACTGTCTTTTCGTCGCTAATAAAGAGTTTGGTGTTTTGGAGCGTGCGGAATTCACTGATTAGCCATAAGTTTTCTCTGGAAATATATCTTCCCGCGCGGAATTTCAGCGAAATTAAGATCTGAAAATACAATATGCGCAGTACTAGTCCGTTTGCTTTACTGGGGATTAATTGATTATTTTGTATGTTAGGAAGGAAGGAAGAAGATAGGATGAAGAGAAGCAAGACATCAGATGAGACAAATTTAACGAATTTGCTGAGTGAAAAGTTAAATGAATAACTCAATCACGAAAGCTATAAAAATGTAACGGATTTATTCCGTTCAAAGCCTCACAGTTCATTAAATTTAGAAATTTAATAATATTTGAATATAACTCTTGAGAATTTAATTGTGAGTATGCTAGTAATATAAACATTGCTCTAGAAGCTAATGCATTCATTTCTACTATTGGTCATCCAATATTTAAATGGTCAGATATCAAATAAATCAATGAAAAGGGAAAGGTTGCTGAAAAAGTTTGTTTTTTACCAGATAAATCAAGTTAAATATTTCCCAGAACATCCAGAGATTGAAAATAGCAAATCAAGTTCGTAGGAATTATTTTTTTGTAAAATATTACGCGTGCTTTTTAACAAATTCTTCTCATATAACCCATTCAAGGTTTCATTAGTTAAGATATAATTTACATAAGAAATATAAAATGTAGTGTATTCATGGTTTGAACAGATCTTTTATCATTCTCATGAAATTAAACAGTGGAAAATCTTAATTTTATAGCATTTTTGAAAACATATTGCACAAGTAATGGAAAATTGACGCGTATTGCTTTTAAATACCAATCAAACAACAGTAACAGATCCCGGCATTAAAACGAGAAACGAGACATCCAAGCACCGTTAAGCTGAAGAATGCTCACATTGTCTCCTCCTGGCGAAGTTCTAGAAGTTGGAGCCCGGTACCATAAACCATTCGCCCAAAGTTGGAATCCTCAACTTGTTGAAATTCATTATGTTCCCGAACTATATATTGTGCCACCATGACAATGATAAAATGGGAGAACGAAAAGTGGGGAAAAGGTGGGAATTTATGAAGGCCCCCACTAAATGCTCGATTTTCGTTTCCACCTTTTTCTCTGTCTTAGCCCACCCATACCATCATAGTCCATTGCCCTTCTCTTCTCCTTCCCCCCTTACCATCTCCCCACCATTTTTTCCATTCCACTTCCCTATCCCTTCTCCATCCTTTTCTCCTTGGTTCTTCCTTCCTACTCCACCCCTCCTCCTTTCCTACCACTCACCTTTTATCTTCTTCTTACCCTTCCTTTCCCCTTCAATGCCGTCCCTCTCA
Organism: Tanypteryx hageni; assembly: GCA_028673005.1. Taxonomy (NCBI): domain Eukaryota; kingdom Metazoa; phylum Arthropoda; class Insecta; order Odonata; family Petaluridae; genus Tanypteryx; species Tanypteryx hageni. Next base: position 72,903,151 of record CM054113.1, read on the forward strand.
ACTTTTGCCAGATTGTGTTGCGAACGTGTCAGTGCGTTCGGGTTCATAAGCCTGTCTGGAGTGTTGCCGCGTGCTAATTACGGCGTTGCCCCATTTAAAGGGAAAACTCAAAACACTCGAATGCTACTACGTTTACCCTGGCCGTTAGAATCCTTTGGGGCTTTTGTCACACCCACCCTCCGCCGAGAGCGAATGAGATGATTTGCAAGGTCTTCGAGTTAGGAAGGACAACTGGGAGGCTGTTAGGAAAAGGGGCACTCTCGTGCTTTTATATCTAAGAATAGGTGTTTCTTCAACTTAGGAAATGGTATAGGGAGGTGTTGAAAATTATTAGATGAAGCATTTATTAATAAGCTTTTACGTACGTGGGTAAATGTCTCGTGAGGTAGATCGAGGAATTCGATATGAACTACCAAAACTTACTTGTACCTTAAGCGATTTAAGCATCGTAAACTGGCATGTAAATGCACTTTTAAAAGGAATTTTGAAATCCTTGAAAATTTGACACACGAGATAAATATTATAAAAATTTGTCGATTCAAAAAAGAATTGTCGGGGTCGTCGTATGGCTTCCATCCAAGTGATAACTTACCAAGCTTCCTTGCTTGAAGAAATTAAATGCACGTTTCTATCATAAAGCAGCAAGCATCAGTATGTTGTGATTCACTTACAGATGATCCCCAGCCCTTTTATGAATATTAGAAATTCCAGATTTATCAATAAATTACATTTTATGAACCCTACTTCAATTACATTGGATAAAATATAGCTGCATTGAATCTGATTGAAAGGGAGAATGAATTAGCATTTGCCAAAGTTTAAAATAATCCCGTTAATTCAAAGAAGCTGATTTTATAAAGAACTTTCTCAGAAGTTCCAATGAAGAATTCACAAATAATTTAATAATGAGAAAATTTTTATCCTTTGAGCATTTTTTCGCCTGTAACGAATTATTAATGATCATATTTGGACAACGAATGAAATGATTATACAACTGGTTCTTCATGGTTAAAAATTAATAACTTAAGCAAATTTGCCATTTAAACATAGAAAGCGCACCAATTTCACTTATTATCTAATTTTTATCAAGTCATATTTCCTCCAAAATCATCCATTCAAGAATAAATTACATTTTCACAATATAATCGCAATCTTTCATCCATAATAAAATTACAATACTGCATGCTATGATTTTGTGACTACCATAAAATAATGTAGTTTAACGAACACACTCATCAGTATGACAACAAATTGTTCTGGTACATATATGAAAAATATCAAAAAGTTACTTCAGTTAAAAATCTAATGAAACAGTTCAGATCCATCAATAAAAATCAATGTCGATAATAATCAACGAAAAGAAGAAAAAAATAAGTATTCCCTTCTGGCCATAATAGTTCCGATTTGTATAAACAACATTTTTGGGAATATTCACATATCTGTCCAATTTTAATGAATTTAAATATTTAAAAAATAATATTTTATCAGGCAATATATTTAACAACAATGACCGCGAGTATATTCAATATTTACATATTCCACAATTCTTCGAAACTCTAAATCTGATCAAGTCAAAAGTAAAACTGAATTAATAACGAAAAAACAATCGCTTTCTGAAACAATAAGACTACCTCCTTAAACATATCTGGGAAACATATCGATACTTGTAAGAAGCTCGGCGTGCATATCGGTCAGACATGATTGGATTACCTTCCTTTTGAATTCACTCAAGTCCATTCCCATCCTCGCAAATGTCCTCTATCATTTACCAAGGCAAAGGGGATCGCTCTATTTTTCTCTCCGCACCGAAGGAGCCCAGGGCGGAATGGATAAAAGAAAGGACGAAAGAGAAATACGAAGGCGGGAGAAAATCGCATGGATGGAAAATTTGCACGGAACGTTTCACTCGCTTAATAAAATATCCAACTCTTTTCCTCCCATTCCACTCCTTAAAGCTTTTTAATCCATTTCCCCTTCTCCTATCTCTCTTCGCCACACGAACACACTCGATTTAGCATACTCAACCCACGCTACGCGCTATCTCGCCTTAATTTGTTTTTCCTCGTTGCACATGCACTCGCACTTGGCGCCACTCCATCCGACTCTGTAAAGCTTGTCGGTTTTTTGAAACGCCGCGTCCTTAAGACGTGTGATACGGACAGGTAACTATCGCCTTTTCCACCATGTTACCCCCGGTCTCCGCCAAACAAACGCGTCGCATTCGAGGGATCGAAAAATCAATCCACTCAGGTTAAAACACTGGTCAGGAAACAGCCGATGCTCATCGATAAAAAATGGTTACCGGGTCGTTTGTTCTGTTAAAAATATAAAATGCTTGGCATTAAAGCTTTGACTGGACCTATCTAGGGTTTATGTAATGATTATTCATCGGTATAGAAGTTTCTATAGGTCAAACCAAGTTTCGCGAATCTAATAGAATAGACGGTGCAACTATGCATCGACACGAAGCTCGTTGTTGTCTGTTAAGCAACAACTGAAAGTTTAAAAATCAATCCCAAAGATTGTACGTTACATTAAACGCAATTTGGTAAGTTTATATATGTCTACGCTCATGCATCAGTTTTAATATATTGCTTTCCACCAACGAAGTTAGACTGACATAATACACCAGACAATTCTGAGAATTTTAACCATGAATCTATCAAAGTAAATCTGAGAGGTTGGGTCAAGTTGATCGCATTTCCATCTCAGTTCCTCGTATTAAAAGAAGAATTAAATAGATATTTCAAGACCTTTTGAATGCATAAATAACTAGTGGAACAAATTAAATTTGTTTAAATTTAAAAGTATGTAAATTTTTATTCGAGTCATACCTCCAGTGCAATGAACAGTGACCTGAGATACAAAAGCCAAACGCCAACTTCACCCACCGTGAGCTTGGATTCCAATCTTTGATAAAAATAATTGAAATGCCAAACGGACCGAAAAAACTAAAGCGCTTCAATCCACTATTTTATTTCTATTGGATCACCAAGTGAACAGAGTATTTAGGTATCTCAGAGACTTGGATAATATTTGAAATATGTCTATGTTATTTACTTATGTGTAGATATAAATTACGACGGCCATTCAGATTTAGTTCGGTTTCGCGTTTACGAGACATTAACATTCCGCTTAGTATAATGTGAAAAATATATCCATTAACGATAAACTAAAGGCTTCAAATATCAGGAAAAATTTCTTTAGAACTTGAAAAATTAAAAAAACCAGATTTAATTAATCGCATTTATATGCTGACCGAGTGACTTTAGTGTTGACCTTCCAACTGGGTTCGAATCCTGGCAGAATCAACCAAATTTTCAATCTGTGTTTGCCCAGGCCTGACTTTTGTACAGCGGAGGAACAGCACCCCTTCGGATGGGAGGTTAAGCAGTGCGTCCTCTTCGTATTCCGGAGGCTGGGATCCTCCCTTCTCCATGCGTGTATGCCATGCACTGCGCTTCCAACCAAAAATGTGGTTTCAAGGTAAGCGAAAAATCGCGGAACTGTTAAGAAATCCTCTGTAAATGAGGTTGGCTCTGGATCTCCATGGTCTGTAGTGTCCGTGTGTGTATTTATAGGTTAACGAGCGTACACATTTCATTTTTTACACAAAAGAAAAAGTTATTTATACGCATAAACACGTATAAAAACACATATTGTTATATGATAATTGTTTAAGAGTCACATAATTAAACAGTTATCTCGAAACCCTCCGCCCACAGTTAACGCGATTATCAACCCATCTAATTTACGCATCCATCACCCCAACAAACACACATAATAGTCGTTTATGATCCTACCCTTATAGCACTCAAGCACGCATTGGAATCGGACATTTAGTGCACTAATATCCTCCCTCGTAACTTTTCAAAATGCCACTGCGCATGCGCTCCACACCTTTAATGTATTAAGTCGGAGAGGGATGTAGACTCCAACCCCCCCACTCACAGAGCTGTCCCCTTCCTCTTTAAAAACGACGACGTCGTCGCCTCGGACCAAACAGCGTAGAGAAGATGACTTACGCCTCATATATACCTCTTCTTTCTGCCGCCCAGTGGCCCTGTTAAAATGGGCGTCGCTCGTGTCGTGTCCTCTTGGTGTTGCGACACACTCCCATGCCCGCCAAGGGATTTAAATTTACGGCGCATGCGCGAAAAGAAAAATACCCCCGGTATTTTATTTGGAGAAAGAAAGAGGTAGCGAAAAAAAACTTCCCATCGGCCTTGTATGCGCGTGTGTTTGCGAGTGGGAAGGGACTTTTTTGAAAATAAAAAACCCTTCATCGCATCTCTTCTTCCTTTCGCGTATCCAGAAGAGATGAGGAGGAGGGAGGGGTTCAATCTTTTAACGAACGACTATCACGCGATATAATTCCCGTCCCTGGACTCCCTTGTATCGGTCTCGCCCCGGAGCGGAGCGATAAAGTATTTTTCCGATCACTTGAACGGTATTTATGGTGTTTTCGGGGCATCAATTTTACGAGGGATTTATTGCCGCTTCTTTTTTTATTTCGCGCGCGATCCTATGCGTGTGTGTTGTGTGTGAATGTGTGTGTTTGTCTGCAACCGAGCGTTCAATCCATGCAAATCTTCTCTTCGTAAAAGGAATTGCCCGTTTTTTTCGCTCCGATCCAATTCTGACCGACTGTGACGGCGAAGCAATTGATGTTTATTGCTCTTACGTTGTTTTGGAGCGAGGGAACGATTGCTTAAAGCGTGAGGTCATTCGGCGGTAGCCGTTGCGTGCGACACACCCGCAAATGCAGCTGACGGTGAGCCACTGGTTTTTAATTATATATTTATTAATCAAGCAACATTATTAAAACAATTTAAGAAAATGTTTACGTGCCACAATAATACCCAGTGCACAAAGTAGAAAATTAATTCGCATTCATCCTTTTCATTTCATATACCTAATGTTAAGAAACCCGTAAGCATGCTGCATTGAGCATTAAGAAACACTCGTTTTTAATTAATCTATTAATTTACGTTTCTCAAGCGAAGCTAAATAAAAATTATTTCGATACACTGGGATTTGGACGCATTCACCTTCTAATGAATTGCTGATTAGAATTACTAATTAATCGCTTGCAAAAGGAGTGTAGTCAGATTAAGCAATCAACTTTATTTATACTAAAATTACCTATAAACTTTAATGAAATAACATTTAAAAGAATCGCTTATTAATGAAGCAGTATATACTTATAACAGATATAGCCAGCAAAATATACCTCCTTAAAGGTTTGAAAAATATCCTTATAAATAATAATTTAGTGCATTTTTAAAAAAAGAATTACTCTTAATTATAATATGTTACATGTTAAAGGTGAAGACTTGTTAATCTGAAACATACATTTAAAAAAACTTAGAGGTGAAGATTCTCTTGTATTGAAATTATGCTTTAATAAAGTATAAGTATAGATCTACCAAAATCAAAAGAACATTTTGGGAGTACTGTGAGTCTGGCTTAATCCCTCACTAGTTGGCATCCTCCCCTCTCGCCCTTCCTTACCACACGGGCTATCGCTGTCTCGGTCCTTTTCTAACTACACTGTTGCCAAATATTCGCAAAACTTCGTCTAGGCAGTCAACTGTAAACAATGAACAATGAACAAACTGACAACTTAAGAAGAGAAGGATGAGCTAGTGGTGGAGTGGGGGTAGTCAAGATGACCGAGGGAACTTCCCCTCCGTGACGGAGGACCTTCCCTTCTGTGCACGGCCGATGTTCTTATGAATGCGACAGACCTATAACCATATGCATAATTAATTACAAAAACGAAATACAGGAATGAAGCTTTTTAAATCAACGAATTAATATATTCAGCCAATGACTAATCCTTGTTAGAACAAGGTCGCACATGGTTGATTTTCCGACATATTTCATCGATTCGATACTAAATGCGGTAAATATTATCAAACATTCACAAGGGAGGCGTGCATTTATGCATTAATTGAGGCGATTAAAATCGTAAAAGTTCCTCCCCGCAGACAAGACCGCGTAGAAACATTTTCTCTCCTTTCGTGGGAGTGTACCGCAGACATGAGAGAAATACGATAAAATTTCGCCGACATGACACAAATAGTTAAAAAATTTCTACTTCATTCGGATGACCGTTCGGAAGGGTGTTAGGAACTCTGAATCAAAGCCTAGATTAATCCAAAACGATGAGTCGCGTTGTCGATAGCTCGATATGAATAGATTGCGAAGCCTCGTTAGGCTGCAAATTCATATGCAAAAATATTGCCCTTGGATCACCGTATACTATCCTGCGAGTGAGAAAACGTCTCCTGAATATGCGCGAGACATCGTACCAGCAGAGTCCGCGTAAGAATTTTTATGCGAGCTTTTCCTAGTTTTCCGTGGGAGTACCTGGAATCGCTACAAACCTCCCACGTCCAAGATGGCGACGACTAGGAAACGCTCTTCACGATGCCAGGTGGCGTCTCTCTCTTCCTCTGCAGGTGAATTATATCTGTTCGGAGCCCTCCGAGCTGATAATTATTTCACACGGCGTAGAGATGAGCGAGAGAGAGAGCACTAATATTACAATTAAAGACAGCGCATAAATCCTTAGAGGCGGCTTCATAATGGGTTACCAATAATCTGCGTCCGCTCACACCTCTCCCCCACCTCGATCTCCTTCCCAACTTTCTTTCCTTCCGCCCTTTCCACCTCACTATCCTCCCATCCGAAGACTAAGACGTAAATAACAATGTGTGCTCTGTAATCACGTCCTGCGGAAGCGATTAATCTTTGAATATAATACTTTTCAAAAGACCAAAGAAGCTATTTGAAATTACACAAACTTGCGCAGCAACATTCACCCTTTCGGAGGTGATCTAAGAATCAAAAGCTTATATCAAGTAAATAAAAATCATTTTTTTACCTCAAATTTTGCAATGATGGTGGAAAAAATTGAGGTGTTCACGTAAAAAACGATAAAAAATAATTTACTTTTATATAAAGAAACCTTTTCTCAGTAAGCACTCCGACGGTAACATATGAATTAAACTGTCGTATCAAGTGAATTAATGTTAAACTTTTAACTAATTTAATTTTGCAAAGAGTATCAATTAAGAAATATGAGCGACTCGAGACAGAAAGAAATGAATCTTTCCGCTATATTTTTCTTCATTGAAGTTACGAGCAATGACATTGGATTTATTATATCTTGAGACGGCAATGGCAATTCTTGGCACCGAGAGCAGCCACTAGTGTATCTTTAAACGATCTCTGTTGGGCGAATGTTATATAATTATTTGCGGCTAATATTCACTCTAAAAATTTGATCGACAAAGATTTAAAAATGTAAACTCTACATATATTCACAGTTAAGAATTGAAAACAGTGATGAACTGAGCGATATTCATCATTGCTTCCACCCCACTTCACAAGATAAATCTTTTTGTATTCGAACACGCAAGCAATACATCTTGACGTCTAAATCTGCCAACTTGCTACTGTTAATAATCCACGCAGATTTTGAATTCTTCCGACGCCAAAGATGTCACTGTTCGTCATTTATCCTTAATTTGCCTCTCGGGGCGCAGTAATTGAAATATTAACTAATGTACGAGTAAATATTTCATGCGGAACTTCATGGTTTTCGCCACATTTCATTTCATCAACGTCTCAACTAGTAGCATTCCGAGTTTCTGTAATAACTCCATCCAAAAGACATTCACAGACACGGCGACGTGTCCGTCCTAACCTTATTAATCAGCACTCGCCTGTTTATTATAAATTGGGAAGTCTCCTTTCTTCCTAAAATTTTTAACTGACCAACTATTCATTGCACTACCAGATACCCATTGCGCGCAGGCCAGAGGGAATCAGCAGGTCGTAAATAAAAAACGTTTTAGAGCTATCGTCGAACGGGGTTGTCTTCTGACGGATCTTTAAAAAAGAACCGGTCCCCCTCACCTCTCCTTCTGACTCGCTACCTCCCGCGGACGGATTGATCCTTGCGAAGCGACATACACGAGAGGAAATGTCTTCGGGATACATTTCTCCCGCTGTGCAATTATTTTTCACGGTGGGAACTCATTTTTTCTCTCTATTCCTCTCTCTCCTCGTCTCTTTCCGACCCTTACGCCCCCGAAATTCGCCTCGAGCGCATAAACAGTTTCACTCCTCCGTTCACACTCCTCCATTCCTTGCTTCTTAAACACACCGCTCCTCTTCTCCCTCTCTATCCTTCTTATTATTCATTCCTTCTCCTTCACACCTCGCTACTAACACTACCTTTCTTTTTCGTTTCTACCTCCATTCCCTTTCCCTTCTGGTATCCATCTCAGTAGCTTCGCAGGTTTTTCACATAACCCTCCTAGCGGCCAAGTATTCGTGTTATGGGGTTCTTTCCTTGTTTTCTTCACACAAATACCCTTTTATTTTCATTCTAACGTAAGTTAATTTCGTTTTATCACTAGTATCACAGCATATTTTTACATGACAATTTGTTAGATGGAAGTATAAGCTGTCTAATGCCAATCTCGTCCAAATAAAGACGGCTATCTACTCATCCCTCTCTCTACTACATCGACCCACCTTCCGTCCACCCTCTCTTCCTTTCTTTCAACTCTATACTCTTTCTGCTCCTTCGCTTCTCCATCTTTTATCACATCTCCCTCTCCAACAGCCACATTCCTACATTCTCGCACTTTCACTGCATTATTATCTCCATTGCACGTCTCTCACTCCATCCTCTTCCTAGTCCTCAATCTCCGTTTCACTCCCTCTATACCCTCCCTCTCCGTTTAAGCTATGCAGTTAATTTTCATTATAATGCGTCTGAATTTGCCAAATAACTGTTATTATATATTAAGCTAATATATACAGCGGAATATATAATATAAAAAGTCATATTGTAGCACTATTCTTCTTATACCTGTATTTTCTAGTATGATGTTTAGTAAAATGATTTATTTAACGTTCAAAAATGGAGTTTAATCTAGAGGCCTGCATACCCGCAGTTTACCCGACCCGACCCGCGGGTACCCGCAGCGAAAGTTGTGGGTCAGGTATAGAGTGCTTCCATGCGGGTACGGGTCGGGTTCGGACACAAGAAGCACCGGTGCGGGTAAAGAACGGGTACGAAAACTAGTTTTATTCTAATTCAATTTGCCTCGCCAATGTAGGAACAGGAACTTTTCACACGCCTTTTACTGCTAGTAAAGCCCACCCTCGTAGTCAAAAGTAGCGTTATATAGGGAGATATAAATTTGCAATTTATGCAGGTCGGCAGATCGCAGGCTTTGTGTATCATGTGTCAAGAAAAGTGTTTGACGAAAAAACGATTCCTTTTATTATATAAATAGATACAAAGTTGAAATTGATTGTCGATTACTTGCTTTAACTCAGAAGTGTAGAAAATTTGTGAAATATTTTTAAAAATCAAGCTTACAAGGTTTGCTGAAATCTACATTGAATGGAGAAGTCAAGACCCGTTGGAATTCAATTCTTCGTAAGATCTCTTCATTACTTGAAAATTGTGAGGTTATTTACAATATTTTAATTGAAAAAAAGATGAGTGATATGATTTGTGAGGTTGAAAAGAAAGATTTATTAGATTTAGTAGAATACCTCAATCCATACCAGAAAGCATTGATTGAATTGGAAGGAGAAAAATGTCTAACAATATTTTTGGTTTACTTGTGGCATTTGAAAATAACCGATCATTTAGAAATAGGTTCAACAGAATCTAACATCATGAAACTTTTAAAAACTTCAGGTAAAACTTATTATGATGACATTAAAAAAGAGAAGGGATATGAAATCTATTCCGCGACACCAAATCCGTGTACGCTTGTAGAGCAACCGATGAAAAGATATAAAATATCAGACACCTTAGTTCCGTTTATGGATACAGACAGACACAGAATGACCACATTTCTCCAGACGAATTGACTGCATATATTGACCTAAAACTATCTAACGACATTACTAATAATTTTGATTTGATGAAATGGTGGGATAAGTAAAAGAATTGTTTGCCAAATTTAAGTATTTTAGCGAATCGTATTTTTGCAATACCAGCGACCAGTGCTCCATCAGAGAAGTGTTTTTGATTAGCGGGAGATATTGTTAGTGAATGAAAAAACAGTTTAGATCCCGCAAACGTGGATCATTTCTATTTTTAAATCGTCATTTTGTATCTCAGGGTAGATACTGTAAAATTTGTAATTTTTGTAAAAATAAATCGTAGATACTTTAAATACATTTTTTTGATCTTAAAAATGAATGTCAATATACAATGTCATTTCATTTTAATTGACACAAAATAAATGACTGACTCAGAAATAATATTTTTAATTTTTCACGATTTCTTGCTACGGATTAGTGTCTCGAGGACCAGACAGTTAAAAAATATGGTTGACTCGGACAAGCAAGCATTCTGTGCGGGTGCGAGCCTGCGGGTAGGGGTCGGGTACGGGTTTATATTCTTCGGGTTCGGGTTGGGTACTGGTTAGTAGTCTGCGGGTACGGGTCCGGTACGGGTTAGTAGTCTGCGGGTACGGGTGGAAAATATCATACCAGTGCAGGGCTCTAGTTTAATCCTCTTAAGACCCAGATTATTTTTTCCGAGGTAAGAGAAGGTTGCTCTAAAATGTAAAAAAGGTTTTAAAATATGTAATGGTTTGATGCAGTGTTTTTCAAGCTGGGTTCTGCAGCACGTGGTGGTGCCGTAGCTCAGTGGTGCTCAAACTGCGGCCCGCGAAGCTATAGCGAAAATGCAATTCGAAAAATTTAACAGACAAATCCATACATTTTTTACAAATTTTGATAAAACTTTAAACATTGAAATGTTAGCCATGAAAACGTAATTTATACTTGATTTTTACTTATATGGAATCACAGAATATATAGAAAACTTCTGATTTAAACTCTAATCCGGCCCGCCGAAGAATTGGCAACTTCCAATGCGGCCCGCCGAAGGATTCGCAACCACCGATGTGGCTCTACGGCGTAGCTGATTCTTAGGGGTGTCGCAGAAAAACATTACTAAGTAAATAAATCAAAGATTTGGAAACGTTGATTGGTAATCAGAGGGATAATATATTCTCTATAGTCTCTAATAAATTATTATGGTGTAGTACCAACAAATGGATGCTTCCAAATGTCGTGATGCATGTAAGTGTAAATATAAAACTTTGTTCCAAGGTTGGGGTGCCGCGAAATGCTGTTTATCTTTGAAGGGGTGCCGCGCCTACAAAAAGTTTGGGAACCATCTGTCTAATGAATATTATTTTTGTATATATTACTATTTATTTTAAGTTTTAGCTGCCGACGAATATTAATTAATTAAAAATACAAATAAGAAGGCATGCCTTAAATTTTTCTTTGAAGTTAACTTTGGGATGTAGAAAGAGTTAATTTTTATAAGTGGCATTCTTTTTTGCACAAATAATCTCAGTGAGATTCAAAAATACATTATTCAAGGTAACTTTTTGGTTAATAAGTCCTTTACAATAAGAAATATGGAGTCGGAACCAATTAACACTAGAACGCCCGGACTGGTCTATTTGACCCGAAGGAGAATTTGAATGCGTTTTTCTACTGTAATATGATCTTGAACCCAATTTCCTCTCGTGACTTTTAATCATTTTAGAAGTTGGAAAAACTATCACTTCCATAATTTATTGAACATGACCGACCGGTTTCGATACGATTGTAGCATCATCCGGTGAAAAAATATATAAAACCGTTCCATATATAGGGAAAAAGGAGGTGTTACACAGGAAGCGATTGGATGGTAATTAAATAAACGGTTAGGAAAAGGAAGGGGTTGGAAAAGGAAGGCGGAAGCAAAACGAAGTTACAAAATGTATAAAAAAATTGGTAAAAAGAGCCAAAGACCACAAAGATACAAAGTATTTACAAAAACTTAGGTAAGATTAACAGAGGAGAATGATTGTGAAAAGTGTATTCATTTAAGAGAAGCGAGTCCTTACAAATAATTATCTTTAGCTGTTATAGAGCATCCAATTTGCGACCTTAATTTTTAAGTGGAGGAATTTAGGGTTTAATTAACTGTGATGATTGAAGTTTAAAAGATGTTTTTCAGATTGAGAATTCAAATTATTTAACCGGATATGTCGCTTATGCTCCTTAATCCTCTTATCAATACTCCTCCCCGTTTGGCCGATGTAGACCGCTCCGCAATCATTACAAGCAAGTTTATATACACCACTTCTTATGGACAACTATATCGGGTCGTTAGCATTAAGGAATAATTTAGAAAAGGTAACTGGGGAGTAGAAAGCAGATTTAAGTTCAAATTTAGGAAAAGGGTTGACCAATTTATAAGAACAGTTTCCTAAAAATGGGAGTTTGCGCCAACTAAGAGGTTTGGAGGTGAGATTAGGTGGAAAAGAAGCTATTTTTTGGGAGGCAATAAATAACCGTTTCTTAGAGATAATTTTATCGATTAAACCAGTGTTGTAGCCATTGTTGATGGCGATCTGTTTAATGGTGTTAAGTTCTAAAAGGAAATTGGATTTAGAATGGGGTGTACTAAGAAGAAGGTGAAGCATAGAATGAAAAGCAACGTGTTTGTGAGAAAAATGATGGGAGGAGTAAGTGGGTTTACGAAAAATAGCAAAGGTAGGTGTGGAGAGAATTTAAAAGGGTTAAAAATTCGGAGAGTTGGTCATCTGTACCACTCCAGACACACAATAACATCCACATACCTACCCCAAAATTCCGAATAACTTAATAAAGGGGGACCAGAATTAAAAAGGTTAACTTCTAAATTATTTAAAAAATGTCGGCATGGAGGGGACTCCATCGCGAGACCTTTAGTTTGTTTATGAAAATTATTGTCAAATAGAAAAGTTTTGCTCAGAATAAACTTCAAGTAAGTTAGAAAATTCAATTAAAAACATTGATTGACACCAGCTTTGGAAAGTATATCTACAACCAATTCTACGGCTTCTTTAACAGGAACAGACGTAAAAAGATTACAAAAACCAAGAGACAAATTTTGAATTGCCGGGGAAAATTTTTCCTTTTAAGTTGTGCGTGAAATCTATAGAACTTTTAATACCAAATTTGGGACTAAAATTTTAATAATTACGAAGAAGCGTATAAAGTTTGAAGGCGAGTTTATGGACAGGCGGAGAGGTACTGGAGACGACGGGCCTAACTGGGCAGTCCTTTTTGTGAAGTTTTGGTAAACCATATAGTCTATAGGGAAGGGGGTTCATCACTAATAAGTTGTGTTTGTCTTTAGGATTGAAAAGTAGGGAAATTGAAGAAAGTTTTTTGGATCGCAGATTGATAAATTGAGGTAGGATCTTTTTTCAAAACAGAAATATTTTTGTTACGAATGAAATCATAACATTTCTCCAAATAAAGGTCTCGGTCCATCACCACCATGCCATTACCTTTATCAGCCTTTTGGACAATCAAATTGTTGCCTGTAATCAGTGTCGTAACTAGGGCGGGGCAAGCGTGGCATCTGCCCCGGGCGCAACTAAAGAAGGGGCGCTAAAATTATTGATGGCAAGTTGTGCAAGGTTGTATGGCACTAAGACGGGCGATTTCACTACTATACTTGTTCCAGACAATACGCATAGAAGAAACTAAAAATTTCGATGATGTTATTGATGAGTTTGCCGCATTAAAATCACGTAGAATAACTCTTTAATATTAAAATAATTATACTTTCTGTATTTAAATTATATATGTATGTAATTATATTTTTAATTATGTATTTTAAATATGTACATTTATAGTGAGAAATTACATCACTTATAGTTTTATTTATTTTTTATTTATTAATTGTTCACCCAAAATATATATAGTAAAATATATTGGTGTTAGAGAATTTTTGGAGGGAGCGCATATTTGGTAGTTTGCCCCGGGTGCTAAAATAGCTAGATTTTAAGGTAGGAGAGTGGGAGCGGGATATTGGTCTGGGTTGAGGAAAATTGATGATGGAAGAAATATTACAAGCAAAAACGTGCTTTAACGAAGGAGATACTTTTCGTAGGGGCAAATAACAATCGACGACTAGATTATTCAGAACACGTGTAGATAAAGGGATGCTAGGGACGAATTTCAGGCCTAAGTTAAAGAACTCCAAAACAGTAGGGGGTAATACAAAATTGGATAAATTGGTCACTCTAGGGTTGAACTTGTGGTCACTGAGTTTAGCAGGACTAGAATCACTACACTGCACTGATTTTGAGGAAAGAACAGCCAGTTTTTTCCTAAGGGTAGAGAGCTTGGCGAAACCAATCTCATACGTTGTCTAATACCGTCATAAAAAATTAACCATTCCAGCCAATGAAGAGCGTGGCACAATTCCGAATGGAGGAGGCACATGTAGTGGGAAAGAGAATACCTCTTGGAATACGAAAATTTGAGTTCTGACTTCAACCAAGAAATCTTAGCCGTCTCGATGGCCTGCAAAGCAGCTGATGAAGAATAAATATTCTTGATGCACACAAACTTCGGGAAAACACCAAGTCTTAAACAATTACTAATGAAGAATATGTTTAACGACGCAAACTTGAACTTAAAGAAACAATTTAAATATATTTTGGCCTTAAATGCTAAACTAGAGTTACAAATATCATTAATAAAGTCAGTCTCTATTTTGTGGAATTTACTCATCGAGACCAATTTTTTTATACATATTGTAACTTCGTTTTGCTTCCGCCTTCCTTTTCCAACCCCTTCCTTTTCCTAACCGTTTCTTTAATTACCATCAAATCGCTTCCTGTGTAACCCCTCCTTTCTCCTCCTCCTTTTTCCCTATATATGGAACGGTTTAATAATAATAGTTGTATATTGTTAAATATTTTTAATATAATATTTCTAATATAACTTATGAGGACTTTATTTGTAAAATTGGAATTTTTGAATTATATACTATGTTTTCCTTGTCACCTGGCCGGCTGGCCAAATTGCAATGTTTTTAAATAAATAAATATTTTTTTCACCGTTCGTGTTCAATAAACTGTGGAAGTGACAAAGTTTTTTCTTTTCATCTCGATGAGTGAATTCCACAATGTAGAGCCTGATTTTATTAATGATATTTTAGAAGGTATTTACGCACAAGAGATTTTAATCTTGTCATGACAGTATGCCATGAATTATAAAGAAATTTACCTCGAACGCCCGAACGGTTCATTTTGACTCAAGTGTAGAATGAAACGTGTTTTCTTCGACATGAAATGCCAAAACGCTTCCATGTTATCGCATTACTATTTTTTCAGCTGTTCCTTGTATTCAACCCTGCGTTCCTCTATCTCTCTCCCTCCCTCCCCGATTCTCCCTCTCCCAATCGCTCCTAATCATCGCTCGATCGTCATCTGTCTCGAAAATGCAACATTGTGTATGCAGAGTTGAACTTCCAGATTTTATCTTCCACTCATTTTATCTCAACAAGCCCTTTGTTAAGCCTCTGGCGGTATTTGGACGCGCAATAACGTGCAGGCAGCCTCGCGTGCATTTGCACAGAATAGTGTCAGAAAAATGACTCGTAGGCGCGATTTATATTCTGATGAAATTCTCACGGAACTCACAACATCCTCGAGGACGTTTCGGACGGACATATCTTTTATAACATTATTGATTTGGCGATAATAAATGCTGTCATGATAAATAGAGCTGTCACTGGTAAGATAATTTCGGAGAAAATTCATCAGACAGCTTGCAGAGAAGCTACGAGTGAAGTAGGTACCCTACGTGAAAAAGCGGTCAAATTATGGTAATCAAGGCGAAGGATCTGATTTGAAAGAAAAAGTCGTTACAAAACGCCGAAGATGCCAGAACATGGGAAATTGCTGAGAAAATAAAACTTCAACCAAATGCACAGTATGCAAGAAAATGGTTTGTGGGAAGCGCATGTGCAAAATGCGTTGCACTTGCGTCAGCTGCACTAACGCGATGAAAATTTGTTTGTTCGTCACAAATATGTGTCAAAATCTATATTTCAGGTCCGAAAGATTTTTGTTGTTACATAGTATAGTAAAATACTTACTATTTATAATTGGCGTTAGTTTATTAAATTAATTATAAATCAACCTGTTCCTAGTATTTGCAATTTAAATGAGTGCTTTCAACCTGAATGCATTACCGCTATGCATATCCGACTAATAATGCCTTTTTATAATTAACGTGTTTGCCTCTGTAAATTTTAATTATGTACATTTTATTGCTACCCGTACATAATTTTATCTTCATGTTGGTAAATATGGGTCTGCCTTATATTACATTAGTTTAAGTTTCTTTTACGTTCTTTCGCTGTTGCGTGATTTTCAAATATTTTTTTCCAAATTGACATTTTGAAGATGGATGTACTTATTTTATTATGTTTCGGAAAGAGAGTGTACTGGTTCATGCTATCTATAAACAGCAGTTAGTCTAAATGAAAATGTATACCTTATTTAAAAGCAATAAATACTCATGAATAAATAATTCTTTATTTTTTAGTAGGTCTTACCACACATACTAACCGTTTATCACTAGCATTTCCGGTTTCTTAAGGTTCCACATCCCAACATATAACTCTATGGAAAAGGATATGTCTTCCTTAAGGCGTACATTCTCATAAGAGAGCATTAAAATATTTATCATGTTGAAAAATTACTATAAAACAACTTTATTTTTGGGAAAAAATGTTACAAACATTATTTTTGACCATGAATGTATCAGTTTGGCAAAATTTACTAAACAAAAAAATAACTTATTATCGCTTAGATGACGAAAATAGTCCATCGCTTTTAATTTCGCAATTTTAAGCTATAAAAGCTGGCATTTCATAGTACGGGTCAAATTGACCCAGTTGAGCATTCTAGGGGGTGAGCTAAGTCCGGGCGTCCTAGTGTTAAACTTCTGCAGAACAATGATTATCAGTAACATTTAATTACGCCACACCGTTACATTTACGTATTATTTATTTAGGATATTACACATGGACTGATAAAAAATATCCAATAGCGAATAAAAGGTTAATCCGAAAAACATTATGACCATATTTTATCTGCACATCCACGTCCTCTCCTCTCTTTCATGTATTCCCCTCTTCTTCCCTCGTATCTCTCCAACTCCCTCCCTTCCTCATTCCTCCAATCACCCCTTCTCACACCTACGCACAAACGTCTTCCTTCCTCCCTCCCACGCAACGAGCAACGCCGCCCCCATTTTTGCGAAAGAGCCGATATTTTTGCCGCCCCACAGCGCTTTTAATCGGCTCGCGAGGAAGATGCGTGGGAGAGAAAGCTTTCCTCCCACGCGGCAGCTGGAAGGACGATCGCTGTATATCTCGCTGGGCGCACTTAATATTCTGGCCGCCGCGCACGCACACGCGCAAACACACGGAGGAAAAGCGTTGCCCGTCAGTCTCCTGCCCGAAAAGTGCTCCTAAATTCTTCGGTGCCACGCGTTAAAAGCCTAAAAAAAGAAGGCCATAAGACGGCCGATGCTAAGTTTAAGTTTTAATATCTAGGACGAAAAGGATAGAGCCAGATATTTAGTCCTTTTAATCTTTTTGTTATTTGGAACGCTCAAAGAAGTTCCGTTCGTAATAAAAAGCGTGCGTGTGGGCTTGTTTGTATTTGCGCGTAATGACATTTTATACGCTCGGCGGAATGTAGTATGCTAGTGTATGTGCATACGTTTCCCGATAATTAAGATCTTTAAATCGATTGATAGACTGTACAAAAAGATGATTACTTATTCTAGAAGTTTTACATCCCTACAAAGGTTTTTGAAGTAACATAAATAGAAGAGATATAAAGCATTAACTTCCGCAACCTCCGAAGAAATAAAATACTTTCAACATATGATGATTAAAATGTAAATCCGTGATTTATCTACACCAGTGGTTCTTAATCTTTTTCGTCTCGCGCACCCTTCTGATCTTCTACAATCCCATTGCTTCCTCCCTCCCAAAAAAAGTTTCTTTCATGTTTTAAGGGTTTTATCACAAAAATATTAGTATTTTAAAATTTATTTAAACGAGATCAATGGCCAACTTTACATCGAATAATACAAATATAAAATATAAGTAAATTATATTAGAGTTGCAAAGTACAGAGAGAAAAATGCATTATAAAAATATAAAATAGAAACGCAGAATGCAATTGCGGTATTACATCTCTCTGAAGATAATATATAGGAGTTGCAAAGTACAGAGAAAAGATCTTATGTGGTAACCACATGACTTTCTCCATCTCTGTAATATTTCTAAAAATTCCAAATAGGTTACATAGTAATAAATACTTTAAGAAACTGCGAGAAAATTTTAGACTTTACAAAGAACAGAAATAAACTCCAACCATAGTCTTCTGATATTTATGGGAAAATGTCTCAAACAAAGGTTGTAGAAAATTATATGTCCTACAAATTTAATTCATACATCTATCAAATATTAAAGCAAATATTTCAAAATAACGAATAAGTGACGAGTAAACACCCACTTCCGATTGACCGATTTTTACCAAAAGCTAATCAGTTCTTATGACTATCATAAAAATGTTAAATATGAAATTTCGCGTTGACTTGACTAATAGTTTTTGAGTTTTAGCACCAAAAAAATAGCTATCACATACACACAGACATCATCGATAAATTGCCAAAACGTGTTCAGGGGACCTCAAAACGTGTATTTCCGTTGAAATTTCGAAGTCGATTTTTTTATGAAAACAATATTTTCCCCTATACTACGTATAGAGAAAGTAAAAATGCATTATAAAACAAAATATAAACGCAGAATGCAATTATTACGTCTGTCTGAGGGTAATGTCTCTTAATTTTTATCTCGTAACCAAAGTGAGAGAAAATCTGCGCGTCATCTTAGTGAAAATTTGTTTAATAATGTTCTATCGATAAATAGTGATAAAAGGAATTAGAAATATTACCTGGATAAATGAAAGAATGAAAAAGAACCCCAGTTGCCCAAGCGACCGAATGGATACTAGCGTTGCCCGGCTACTTCCTGGCATACGTATATCACTCTCGCGCAGCTACAGAAGATACAAATTCGTCTGCACTACATCTGTTATGGAGGATATAAGTTGGCGGAGCATTACAATGAATCAGCACAACACTAATATCATCTGGGTAATTATAAAAATATTAAAGCATGTAAAATCGTCAGCATTAAAAATATACGAAAGATAGAAATTTGAGGAAAAACTGATTTTGGTGCAAAATGATTCGTGCCCTCCCCCCTTGAATTCTCATAAGGCGGAATGGGACAGTTCGCCTCAGCCGGTTCGCTTGAGGGACAGTTCTCTTCGAGGTCGCAAATAATTTATTAATATAAATACGATTTATACGATTTTACTTTCTCATATACACATATGTGGTACACAGTTTCGAGAATTTCGAAACATTACATATATTTCCGAGTAAAGTGAGCGTGAATACATTTTCACTCCAAGATAAGCAAGTGTAATGTTGCAGCTTCGCTGCCCTTTTACCCGTCTTCGTTCACCTGGCATCATAAGTTCGTGAAAGAATAAACGGTTGAAACAGCGACGGTATCATTAACTTCAAAATTTGTGGCAATATGCTTAAAAGCGCCTCCTAGTTCTCTCTCCCTTAAAACCGTAGCACTCTCACCACAGCGCTGGCAAATTAACAGAGTAACACCAGCGACTAATACAGTTAAGCTTAATGAAGGTCGAAGCGTGCATCCCTTACCGAATTCTCTCTTCTCTTTCTCTCGTCTTCTTTCCCAGTTGGCACGAGACAAACTGTTATACAACAAGCCGCTTCGTCCATTGTCGCAACATTGGGGGTCACGTATGCCACCCTTTTTTTATTTCAACTTCTCGCGACGACCCGTTAAAATTCCATACTATCCGCGTGATGGCGGAATTATTCCCTCGGCTGTCTTTTAGCGAGGAGCGGAAATCGCACGCGGGACGTTTGGTCTGCGCGAACTCGCATTGTACTGAAAATGAATGGCGGTTCTCATGCCAACCACTCTTGAGTTCTTTGTTGATTTGCGCTCAGGCGCTATTCCGCGTATTATACGGACCGGGCAATGTTTTATTTTCGAGAGGGGTAGGAAAATAACCCCCGGCGATGTTTATACTAATAGGAGAGTGCTCTCGTCCGTCATTGCTCGTGTTTTGTCGATTGGGTTACATAAGATACAGGATAGGTAATTACGTTTTATTGATAAGAACAATGGAATGTAGAGGAGTGTCAAGATGGCTGTAGAGGGAGTTTGTAAAAAAACAAGACCAATAAATATGCAAAATATTTAGATAAAATCCTGTGCAAATCGTTTAAATATATTTTCATTGGTTTAAAATTTTTCCGTTTTGATTAGACAGAAAATAAACAATAAACGATATTCATTGCGTCCTCTTATACGTATAATGAGATATGAGATGCTTTCCACATTTCGAAATGGATTTTTATACAAATATTTTGGAACTAAGCTGATTGACAATGGGTGTAAAATTTTAAAACATATCAATAATAATAGCATTTTTTCGTAATTATAATTCTCATTTAATGCTTTTAGTTTGTTATGTTTTTTTTTATATTATCGACTGCAAGCTTTATAGTTACATAATTAAATAGACATAATTAAGAAAAAGATGATATAAAGAAAACAGATATTGAAAGTGAAAAATTCAAGTCGAGAATATGGTAAAGGTTTTCACTTAAAAAATGGGAATGAAGTTATCCGTAAAACGGTATTATTTTAAAACTAGTGTATTGCCCGTCATATGACGGGTCTCAGTTACTATATGGTTGGAAAACCCGTCGTAAGACTGGTAATCCTATTGAAACATTATATCTTAAGTAATTGTAACTCATTATTATAGATAATCATAAAATTCGTTTATTTTTCTAGTGTAATTGCCCGTTGAAATTCAACGGAAAACTTAGAAAATAATAATAACAGTTGTAATTATTCAGTAAGAGCCGGTACAAAATTTTCCATAGTGGAGATTCGGGAGAATATCTTTTTCATTCTTGTTTTCTCCAATGATGAACCCTTTGTCAAAAATAAAGTAATAATAATAAATAAAAAAATAATATTCCCTCCCTCACGCCGTCCCCTTCTCCCTCCCTTCCCACTCTCTCCCCCTCCCTCTCTCTGCCTCGCTTTTCTCCCACCTCCCTCCTCTCTCATTCCCTCCTGTCTCAATCCATAGCTAAATGCCTTAAAAATTGCCATTGATGAGTCAGCGTTAAGTACAGAGTAAGGCTTTTATTAATAGAGACAATATAAAATATGTAGGTCGTAAACAAAAATTAATTTATTGTTAAGAGCAAGAAACAGCTACATAATGAAAACATTGCACCATTAAATTCGCCTTGCCTTGAAATTACTCCCCAAGAATACACAAAGTGAGAATTATATATAGGAAAAATAAAAATCGTCTGTCTATGACAGGAATTCCAAATGTAATTTTGCTTCGATTTCGGTAATCCTTGGGCCGATTTCCGATCTATTCAGCATAAGCACGTCCATCTCCATCATAAATCGTTGCAATGTTATGAGTCACTTCCGGCACAAACTTCTCCGAGAGTATCATAAATGGCAGTATTTCGACAGCCCATCGGAAAACGAAGCTATAGTGTGTATGAGAGAGAGAAACAGCGAGCAAGAGAGAACAAAACACACACACACCCATAAATCCTTAAAAATACACGAGCACGCAAGAGAAGCTACAAGGTGTAGGAAGTCCATCTTGCTGGAGTCAAGTGGTCTCCAAGTGAGGATTCTGGAGAGTATTAGAGGAGAAGAGAGGATGTTTGCACACTTTAGCGGGAAGTGTTGGATGGCGTATAGGGAATTGGGGGCGGTGTGAGGGAGGAGAGGTGCGAGGAGGAGGACCCCTCTCGAGAGAACGGGAAAACGCGGATCGAGTGGAGCGGGGGCGTCGAAGGAGGAGTGAGTAGGCGGAGTGGGAGACGGAGTGGGAGGTGGGAAGGACGTAGTCCTGGGCCGTGGGATCTCAGCCAGAAATTATTTCTTCTCCGTTCATTGGCCGAATTTCTGTACCGCGCCTTTGCCAATTCCGTTTGTTATTCGGGCGAGAAGAGTGTGAGAGTGCCATGTCATACCCCGTCCACCACCGTCCTCTATCTCTCCCCACACACCCTTTCCTCTTACCACCTCACACGCGCGCACACACACGCACGCACTTCTCTTGGGCGTGGGTGAGGTGGAGCACCTGTGCCTTGAGGGATTGCCCGCCGATGGAGACACAGGGCCGTTCTCCAAGCCGAGCGCAAACGACTGACAAGCGACTCCACAAAAACCCTTTAATAATGGCCATTCCAAACTCTCACAATGACCCAGCAATTAAAAAAATAGTGGAATTATACCGCACCCTTCTTTACCTAGCGGAATTTAAGATGCAGTAATTATTTATCTGCCCAAAGTCACTACTTGAAAAAAAATTAGCTAAATATTTTTTAGAATAAGGTCGCGGTGATAAAGTGCGACACAGCGTATAACTCGGCGCGTATTTTTACCGCCGCTTATATAAAAATTATACCAAAAAGCATATCTGTTTTGGACGGGTTTCATTCCAATAGCTGACTATTTCCAGTCGAGTTTTGTAAACATTCCTGGAAGGATGAATGCAACGCATTTAGTTTCGCTACCTCTCTCCCCCCTTTCAAAGACGATCCAAAAATAAATCCTTTTGAGCGAGCGTGCCTATCAGTTATGATAACAAGGCCAATTATTATTTTCGGGATGATTTTGTATGATGTATGATAATTATTCCGCGAGACTCCGCTTAGTAACGAGCGTTGGTTCCGACAAATTTATACGAGCGATACGTGAAATGGGCCGTGCGTCATGTGCGAAAAGAAATACGTAATGGAATCGGGAAAGGAGCGCATGCCGCATCCCCACCTCAGGTATCTTCGACCAACTGAATTACGGTTCAATAAATTCGATATCTAAATATTTGTTTGTTTGTATGGAATTTCTGGCTAATGAACCTCTTGGATTATTATAGCTAAGATATCTAAATATCACCAAATACATTTGATCTTTAGTATGCTCATTCAGAACTGTGACGTGTTCACACGAATGCAATTGGAAATTTAAAAAAAATATTTTTCTCTTTCTTAACTATAAAAAAGATTTTTTCAGCAAATGTGTGATGTCTTTGAAATGTAACTATAAATATACATTATGTTTAACGTTCATAACTTTTGTGTTGCCATTTTAAAAATATCTTATACTATTATCCGAACTTGACCCACTCACTGACTGCTATGAATTTGTCAACTATTATAAATTACAATAAATATATTCCTTACGTATTATATTTTCAAATTATTTTGAAACGTTTTCCTTCTAAAATAGAAAAGAGTTTAGCATTCGAGTTCTGTTGGACGACTATGGTAATGAAGACTTATTAAATAGATACAAATATAATTTATATATCATCAATTTAAAGAATAGAATACGCTCAAATTTTATAGATAATATAACTGCCAAGTATTAACAATGAAATTTCTTATTTACAGGTCAAAACATTAATCACGCTGTACTAAGCAAAATGAAAAAATCAAGCATTATTGTACACGTGTTTAGATTAATGATGGCAGAGAAGAATCTATTTACATTTTCTATGATTGGTATTTGACCCTGTGCTTAGTGCAATTAAATGCATGATTGAGACGATAAAAAGCTATATAGAAACAAGCACGCAAAGTACAACACTTCTGTTGATAGAGAAGGATGCTATAATATTTTACATCGTACTTCGTAATGTAAACTCACTGTGAACGAACGCTTTCTGTTGTGATAGGGCAACTCATCTGTTTACTTCCTCCATACGCAGTTTAGGAGAAAGTATTGTTTTCGTGAAAAAATCGAATTCGAGATTTTAACGCAAATACATACACGTTTTAAGATCCCCTGAATACGTATTCACAATTTTCTCGATTATGACCGTGTGTGTGTGTGTGTGATAGGTATTTTGTGGGCGCTCTAACTTAATAACTACTAATCAAATCAACACAAACCTTTATAACTAAGCATTGGCGTGGCAAGCGTTTTGGGGGGTTCAGTGCAAAATCCTCTTTGTTACGTTATTTTATTATTTTATATAAGAAAATAACAATCTTTAAATGAGAAATCAACTTACTGTTCACTGATAAGAGCATGACTATGCAACTTTCAATATGATTCGGTGGTAGCAAATGATATTAAATTATTTTGACGAGTCACAGCAAAATATTACGATAATTGAAAACAATGACATGTTCCGCTTTCTCGACAAACGGAAAAACTACAATGACCTCAGAGATACCGCGAACTACGATCTGGAATGATGAAATATTCTTTTCAGAAAATAACGAGTTAAAAATATTATAACAAAATTCAAATAATATTTGATGAAATGCTTCTTTGCTATAGGAGCCCTCATGACCGGGTACCAGGGTTCGTTGCACTTGTACGCCACGCCACTGTAATTAAGTGTTAAATTTAAAAATCTAGGTTTATTACATTTTGGCTAAAATTGCTCAACCGGAAGTGGAAGTTTACTCCGGACATTTTACGTTGTTTTCAAATATCTGTTAGAACTTCATTAATGTAAATATTTGTTATTATATCAAAATTGTAGGCAATATAATTTTCTACAAGTTTTGTTTGAAACATTTTTTCATAGAACGGATTGTTTAAGGAATATTTTGATTATTCATCTGAATTTGTTAAGTACGTCGCTAAGTTATACCTTAGTTTCCGTTGCAAAGATCAAAATTTATAATTGTTGATAGCGACATTTACACTGTCAAGGGTTATTTCAATCGCGATCAAAATTATCTCACTGACCTCTAGCGGCATATTTTCTAAACAATTTTTCTTGTAAATATTGACAGCTATGCCAGTGCCATCAACAGTAATTTCAATTGCGCGTCAACTATTAGTTATCCACAGCGCCAAATAACAATTTTGTTTACATATAGTTGTTTCAATGTGAAAAATAAATATGTAAAAGTATTTTTATTTTGAAAATGTTTCAATGTAATTGCCGACAGTTATTTTTGAGGACGCTGTTGTAGAAATGAACTTGTAAATGCTATCGCAATAAAATTAATTAACCTGTACGGAGAATGCTGTGTGGTGGACAAAAGACTTTTTAGATAGCAAATAAAACAGAAATCATATTCAAATCCATCCTGTCTTAAACAAAAAGAAAACATACTAAGTGTTAACATAAGACGAATAATTCCATCCAAAAACGAATACCTAATTTTTATGAATATTTTGCCCAAATAATAATTTTTGAATTATCAAACCCGCATTGTTTGAGCGAATACTTCAACTCAATAAGGTATAAAAAAGCACACTTGGCACAGAATTACATTTCAATTGAATTACATGGTTTTCATGCAAAAAATAGGCAACTATATTTTATGTGCCAACATTAACCTGATGAAATGTTTAAGTCCCCTGCTACCAGGACGCGCTGGTGACCATTAAAATTGAATTGCTGGCAGTTCATTGAAATCCTATAGCGTTTTCTACGAAATTTATGCCTCACAAAAACGTCGAAGGAGTAGATAAATAATATAATGTCTCTGGAGATTTTAATGGACGTTACCATTAAACCATAAGAAAATGCTTTCTTTTCAGCAAAATAATTAATGCTTAATCTCTGCTTGTAAGTAGTTGTAAACTGGGTTAATTATATTTATAACAGTAAGGTAATATTATTTCTTTGCGGGTACTCCTTGATTCTTTTCGATGCTCATACCATGCAGGGATCAATAAAATATAGGGCTAGATTGCTATAGTTATTACAAATATAAACCTTAAGCTCCGGAGTTTAAATTTATGCAGATCACTTTTTAGCCTACAAACAAGTTAATATATGCAAACAGTCGCATACCAAGTCCGAAGGATTAAGTATTTCATGGTCGGGTCAGTCCTGCCAATTTGTGTTTTTTATCAATTAGAGCTGGCGAGTTTTTTTTATATCTCTCTGGCAACGTCTCAAACAATCGTAAAAAGTAAAATACTACGGCAATGCATTTGTTTTATCGACTACGTGTTTCTCTCCGGAAAGCGTTCCAAGGTAAACTTTATAAACACCCATTTATACACCATTCATCCCTTAGGTCACATCAAAATTCCCCTTTGCGCAAAAATAAATCCATCTACCACGATACGCTCGCATACAGCGTCCCTTGCCACACAATAACCGTCAAAAGAACTCCCACGTCCTTATGAAAATAATAGCTCTGAACGAAATCTCACTCTACATTCTCTTTTTTCTTGCCGTTTTTATCTCGTTTTCTTGCGCATTCACTCTATTTAAGATACATCTCTAAATGTCATTATATGGATTAGCTGTTAAAATATGCGTTTAGATTTTTACTCAAAATAACTTATTTCTCCGGAAAAAATATGGAAGCATACGAGAATAAAGTTTAATTTCACTTCTACAGAATTTGTCTCAACTGATTTTTTTGTCATTTTAAACAAACTCCAAAAGAAAATTTCCAGATTGTTTTTTCATATTCATATATTTGTGCCATCGTCAATGGTCGCGCATCCGTTGCTTCCGATTGATCGTTTCCTTGATGTTCCCTTGGATTATAAAATGCCTTGACCAGTGCACGATGGACCAGAATTCAAATCCAGCGAGACAAATTTATTTTATAGTAATTTATTAATTTAATCGTAGTTATAAAGCCAAAGAAATTATAAACTGATAGATTTTTAATGGAATTAGAAAAAAACGAGCATTTATACTTATAATATATAGGTATTGAATACAGCATTTCAAAAACTCATGTAATTCTATATAAAATAAAATTTAGCCAGATGAGTTGGTACCATCGTTATCATCGTCATCCTCTTCATCAGTGTCATCGTCATCATCATCATCATAAACAACGGTATCGTCTGTAGTTCCCCCTCCCCCTGTTGGTTCTATTCTTTGTCACTGTATCTCAGGCTCCCTCAATGGTGCTTTAACTTTGCAAGGAAAGGAGTCTCTACTTTTTTAGAAAATGGGTTGACATGCGAGATAACGGAATCAGAACTTATTAGAAGAAGGTTCAAGACATCTCGAAGATTTTCTTTTCAAGAAGTCTCTTTTGCATGTCCTTCTCTATATTTTTGATGTTTTTACTGCTGGCCTCCTGTGCCTCTTCAGAAAACAAAGATTTGTGAGATAGCTGATTCAATAATTTTTCCGCCATGGGTCAGAATCTTGTGGACGGTAACGGGCATGCAATATCAGGGATAGAGGTTTAAATAAAGCTTACAATTAGTTGTATCAAGAGCGAAAGAATTAAACTTCTCTACATGTACAGGATATCTACTTGAAATAACCCGCAGAATTATAGAAAATCGTCTGATTAATTCCTCGCTCATTCCTGTTATTGCTGCAGACCTTGCAGGATCTTGAAAAAACCGACGAGCAGTATTACCAGCGTTTGTGTTGCTACTGCCTCCAGATTACTTACCTGACATTTTTTCACGCCAAGTCGTTAAGAAACGTGGAACAGATATTAAAAAAACCTAATTCATGTGTGTAAAGTTGATAGCCCAAAAGCGAATCTGCTTGCGCTTTCGAGCAGAAATCTATGCTGTTCATATTCTTGGGAGTTGAACCACATAGTACATAACACTTTTGGGATGATTCTGTAATAGCATTACACAGTTTTCCGTCAACCATCGTCATTTTTTGGAATATTTCAATATCTTTTCCATCGATAACTAATTTTGTTGGCGTAAGGGTTTCGATTTGCTTTCTTCTCTCTTGGATACTTCTGTAGTCTCCTTCTCAAATAATAATTTTATGGGCCTACAAAACCTGATGACGGCCTTGGATATTGCCACAAGATATTCCTTTCGTCATCATGCTTAGAGGAATACAATTGTAAAGGCACAATTGAATTAACTAACACTTCTGAGTCATAGCATCTTTGATCTTTATCTCATTGAAATTTTTTCTTGTTACTGCTGTGACTACTGCTGCCTTCGCAACCCCATTTAAAAATCATGAACGAGTTGTCATCTGTACTAATGACTTGATGAATCACCTCCTTTTGAACCGCTACAATTCTTTGTATCGTATGGTCTAGCAACGACTGTAAATTTATTTCGGCTGAAGTCTCTGTAATTTTTATGCTGTCTTCTGGAGGATAGCAAATGGTTTGGCTTCCCTTAGCATACTGTATGTGGAGTATATGTTACAGCTTTTCTGCTTAACGCCCAGGCGTATATTCGAATACTGATGTTTTGTAAAATTGTTTTCTATAAAAAAAAGCCAACGCTTCTTCGCCGGTGTAAGGGATTGGAGGCAAAGGTAGCGTTTTATATGCCCTTTTATATTTTGTGTTGTCTCCGCTAATTTTTTTAACAGTTTTGCTGAATCCCTGTTTCCAGATGCCCTCAAAGAAATTTGTGTTGCTAATGCTAGTTCTTCTTTCGATTGATGGTGTATAAGTGGTTCTACAAGTCTGTGTTGTTTTCCTACTGGCTCCTTCGAAAGTTTTTCTAGGTCGTCCAACAGCGGAAGTAAAAGCAATAGGAGTTTTCTGTGTTTTACTCTCTTTCATGACATTGTATACTAATGTGGAAAACGGGATTTCTTTTTTAATCCAGCGGGAATGCTGCAATAGGAATCTATCCTTCATCCTATGACTTTTTTCAACGTGCGTCGAGTTTAGCTTTAAATTGGCCGATAGTATGTTCTACACTTTTAAAAATGTCTTTAGAACACTTTTGTAAATCAAGTTTATTGAGTACACAGTCACATAATGTTTTAACTTTCACTTTTTTTCACTTAACACATCAAACAACTCTTGATGAGTCACTATCAAACGGCTTAGTTGTGAAAATCTGAAAAAATCCGTAAAAAAGAGGCAAAAACGGGCAAAAGTTTTTAGTTTTCCCTTAAAATACACAAGTTTATCTTTAAATTGGTAAATAAAATACGATGGAGGAATTAGGTGGATTTTTTAAAAGTCAACGTAAAGTTAAAATTTGAAAAAACACACAAACTTTTTGCATTATCTCAACTAAAGCTATTTATAAATGTCATGTCTAAATAATTAACAAATGTCAATATCATAAAATCAAATTACATACCTGAATACTTGCACATATGTCGGCGGTATGGTTTCATCAAAGTGGAGATTTTGTGGCAAACTACGTCACAACGCGCGCTGTCCTACTCTTTCAAAGTACAGATTATTACAGTGTAGTTATTCTAGAAGTAAACTGCATGTATTTGAACAAAATTCGGATCAATGAAAAAAATAATATTGCCTCGCTAGATTTGAATTCTGGCCCGCAGTGCTCTGAAACACGCTTGAAATAAAGACTGGAAATCGAGCAGCTTTTTCATTGGAACCTTGCCTGCCGATTCAAACAGAAAATAAATCATGGTTCCGAGATTTATGTATTTTCTATTGACACCTAGCACTCTAATTGGTAACCCTGAAGCTGCAAGGCAGTTTTCGTATCAACATAAAGAATTCTACTAAACACTAAACACACTAAACCAAACTCATTCACCTCGAGAGTTAAGTATTTTATTAATTTTACTAGTGTAAAGGCCCGTTGAAATTCAACTGGAAAATTGGAACTTTATACATTCAACTACATTGGAAGGAAGTGAGCTAAATCTGACACTTATACGAACAATAGATAAGATAAATGAACAGGTTTTCACTTGAATATATTTCTGATATTTAATAGTATAAGACAATAAGAGTAATATACAATTTTTTAACTAAGTTAACATCTTTAACGTTTTATTTCGAAAAAATTAGCTATTATGGACTCACCAGATATGTTGATTTTCTGTATAAACATCAATGCCGCTGATCACCAAGGGAAAGTTGCAATAAAAATGCAAACTTTTGACAAAATTTCGAATATTTTAGCTTAATGTGAGCGAATTCGATTTGAAAACAAAAATCGACGATAATAATAAGAATTTTCATTTAATTTCCTTTAAATTGGTTCTTATCCGAAGAAGATCGTGCGTCAATTACCTACTTTAATTTAATTTTGCAAAAGAAAATAAGTCTGCAAGTGTGAAAGAGGCATATTTAAGATCCCTCTTACGGGAAATCCCATATAGCGTTCCAACCAACAAACCAACCAATAGATTAAGGCTTTTATTAATAGTTTAATAAATAATAAATATTCCAAATATGTTTGATTTCGATATGAGAAATCAGTAAGATATGTTAAATGATGATAATAAATAAATAGTAATATTCCCTCCCTCCCTCTCGCTGTCCCTTTCTCCCTCTCTCTCTCTCTCTCCCTCCCTCTCTGTCTCTCTTTTGCTTCACCTCCCTCCTCTCTCATTCCCTCCAGTCCCAATCCATCGCTCACCCTCTTTTTCTCCGTCTCC
The DNA here is from genome assembly GCA_028673005.1 of Tanypteryx hageni. Classification (NCBI taxonomy): domain Eukaryota; kingdom Metazoa; phylum Arthropoda; class Insecta; order Odonata; family Petaluridae; genus Tanypteryx; species Tanypteryx hageni. The sequence goes on from CM054113.1 coordinate 72,933,498, forward strand.
TTCTTAATCTCTTTCCTCCCGTCCTATTCTAATTCTATACCTCCCTTACTCACTATGTACTTTCCATTCTATATCCCTTCCTTCCGATCTCCATCCACACATCCCCTTCTCTTTTACTCTGCATCTATATATTCGTTTATATAAGCAAAAGAATCCAAACTAAATTCCAATCCTATTAAGTATTTTCGCGAAAAATTCTACGATAATTTAAGGCAATCTATGCACTCGTATATATTACACGTATGCGAGTTGTGACAACAATGGACTCTCGAAGTTTAACAATGATGTGGTCAGCAAGGCAACATCTCGTTTAAAAGCCTATATTTTCCCAAATAACGGAAATTTTGAAAATAGGTCGAAAAAGTTTTTGAAAAATTTTACTGCTAAATAAAACCTATTGCAAAAGGAATCAGGTCAAAAGCTTGTTTAGTCTTCGAGTTATTCAAGTTCAAAGACCGTTCCGGACAGAGGGACATAAGAAAATTATTATATACCGATTATCTACATTAGTATTTCTAAGAACGTCTATATCACTTATGTATTCTCTCTTAATTTTTCTTTGTATCTTCATTACTATTTCATTTACGTAATACCTGTTCGTTGGTAATTTAACTCTTCTGGCATTTTCCGATGGAACTGAGAGCTCATCAAAACACCAAATAAATAGTATCTCTTTAGAGTAAATGCCAACCAATGGGGATTGTTGTATGACCTTTTATATTTGCATTTTAAAATTCATTAGAATGGAGATAGCTTGAAAAGAATAGAACGAACTCGGAATTTAAAAAATTCCGCAGCCCATTCATATAGTCCAAAAATATGTTTTAATCAATAACATTTTACGTTTGTTGAAGAGAAATCATGGACTAAGTAAGACGAGTTCCTCTGTAATTTATTTAATGATAATTAATTAATGCTTTCCTTAAAACGTTTATATATTTATTTCTTTAAGATTTATTTCAAAAGATTTGTTCAAAAAGGTAATTTGAAATATTATAAATTGTTTTGCTGATTTTAATTATACAGTTTTAGATCATCTGTAAAAGTACAGTGTTTAAAAATTTAAATCGAAACTACTACTCGACAAGAAATACAGCTAATGATAAGATAGTGACAGATAATGTTGTTTAGCGGGAAATCCTTTTCGTAATTTACGATTTCAAAGGTTTTGCTGTTATTACTATGCATTTTGAAAGCAAATGACGAACAATAATATTTTTTGTTAAAAGTGACAAAATGAAAACTGCTGTACATGTGTAGCATGTAACAGTCTCTCTAGTATTATATATTTATTTCGTGATTATTCCTTTCTCTCAACCTTCTTTCGTCTTTTGTCTTGCTCTGTCCCTTCTTATCTTATTTTTCAACTTCCGTTTCTATAATTGTATATCTTTCCTCTATTCCTTCTCTCTATTCTTTCATATCCTTTTCTATATGTATTTTACTCTATTTTTTACTATCATCAGCTCTCTTATCTTTCGAGTTCAGCATTATGGCCCATGTGCCAAAGTCGCCATAAGAAAAAATGCTTAAAATACACTCGCATAATTGTATTATTCAACAGAAAAAAGAGGTAATAAATTTCACAACACACCATCTTGGACCAGTTGTGACCAAAGCTAGAAATTACAGCCCTCCATCGGGTAGATACGAGCCAGAATAGGTTGAACGGAAGGCTCCTTTGTAGTTGTTAAAGAGAAATTTTTTAAGTATTACAGCAAGTTTAATTTTCTTTTTCTCTCTTAAACAGGTTTACCTTGTCACATTTGTAATTAGTGACTGCTAAGAAGTTACAAATTACGCATATAAAGAGAATGCTTGGGTCCGACTTCAAAGGATCGGCTTTATAGATCTAAACAAGTACTCGAGCTGTGACCCTTGACATTTTCAGGCAGAAGTCTTGCTACGAAATTAAATTCATTTAAAAAAGTTTTAATGATTATATCCACTTGAATTTTATTCAAGAATATCAGAATATGCAAAAGGAAGACGTAATATTTTCCTTATTCTATTCTCAGATGATCATGGAATAATAAATTAATTCGGTGATTTTCTTTACAATAAGTCCTATGTGATAAAGCTGGCCCAATATTACTTCTTTGTATTAGCACCAGTCCGAGTGCGAGTTTTACTTATTCATAATGGAGTAAAAACCAATTCAGCGATTTTATTTATAATAAGTCCTATGTGATAAAGCTGGTCCAATATTATTTCTTCATATTATCAACAGCCCGAGTGCAATTTTTACAAATTTTTACACCAAAATTTAACTATCCAAAAATGCTGAAACTTAGATATTTTTCTAATGTGCATCATTTAGCAATGCACTGAATAAAATATGAATCGATACTAGCTTCAAACGCAGAATCGACTAAGGCAATCGCGAATACTGTGTGAAAGAGAGGCTGTTTTCCTCATATTGCCGCATTTTTTTCCAGCGAAAATAATTTTATTAGGAGAACAAAAAAATCCGCGCACGTGCGGCATTGAAAGAGTTGGCGACGTATAATAAATACAGTCTCGAAATTCCAGATGTACTTGAGAACTGCAAAACATGTTTATCGACGGTTCTCAGCGAGTCAGCCGAGGCCGCGCTAATTTCGACATTGGGTTTATCGGGCGAAAAAACACTTGAAAATCGTCATCAATCTCGTCCATACACCCCCATCCCTTCGTTCCACAACCTTCCCTTTCCTCACTTTCCACAGGCGCGCGCACACACGCACATCCATCCACACGCTACGGCGACCGAATATCGCAACGGGTAGCGAGAGAAAGGAGCGAAATGAGAGGAGGTTTGGGGAGTTCGAGGGGGAGGGGCGTCCGTTGATTTCTTTCCAGTAAGGCGGGGGCGTCGTCGACGGCCATTCAAAATAGATTTCGTTTCTCTCAACTGGCGCTACGGAGGAGGAGAAGAAGAAGAAGACGATGCTACTACTATGCGCCCCCGTGGGTTGAAATTTAGTGATGCGGTCTCTTGAGCCAGTTATGCGCCCCTCGGTGCTGACACGTCGCCTGGCGTTTGAGAATGGATATCCCGTTGGCCACAAAGGAAGAGACCTCAGGAGGGAGTGGGAGAGGAGGAGGGGGAAGGAGGGAGGGTAGAAAAGAGGGTTAGAGGGAGGAATGGACAAGATAAAGGGAGGGGCGGAAGAGGGGGAGGGAGGGATGTAAGAGATAGATGGATGGAAGAGGGAGAGGAGGTGTGGAGGAGGGAAAGAGGGAGGGGCGAGAGAGGGAAGAGGGCAAAAGAGAAGAGGTGAAAGAGGGAGGGGTGGAAGGAAGGGAGAAAGAGAGAGAGAGGGAGGGGTGAAAGAGAGGGAGGGGTGAAACAGAGGGATGGGTTAAAGAGACGGAGGGGTTAAAGGAGGAACAGGACAAAAAAGAGAACAGAGGTTTGATGGTAGAGGGAGGAAAAAATGAGCGAATAGGCAAGGGAAAGAGGAAGGAATAAGAGGGGAGGAAAGGAGGAAAAACGCAAGGGAAGAGTGGGAGTAAGGATGCGAAGAAGAATGGACGAGAGTGATTTAAAGGGGGAGGAGGTAATGGAGAGGGAGGGAGAGAGAACCGTTGAAGAGAGAAAGAAAAAGAGGAGCGAGGGAGTCGTAGAGGGCGTAGATTTAAGGATGTCGAGAGTATCTCTTTGGCTATACAGAGCTGACGAAGCATTTAGTTAAAGGGTTAGGTTCTCACTGTGCAAGCGAAATCGTCACCTCCTCGCCAATAAAGGATTGGACTGCATCTGTACCTTGAATCTCGTTCTTGCTTTTACGGACCCGTCTCTTCCCCTCGCAAACATTTCTCCGGGTATCTAGTTACATCATCAACCTTATGTGAAGTATTATCTAATAGTTCTGCACGTTGTTACACTTGGTTCTACCGTTAAATCTTTTGCTGAAAAACATTCATGATTACGTTTGTTAAGACTTATACTTAACAGAATTGGTCGAGGGATTGTTAGTGTCTGACTCTCGATGTTAGGGTCTCGGGTTCGAATCCTGCCAAGGTTTTGTTTGATCGTCCGAGTTATTGTTACTCCGTTCATTTTAAGACGCCGTTAACTGCTGTTTACGGGCTTTTAAAAATTAATTTAACAACAGCTGAAACGAGACTTTATATATTACTCGATAATCTTTATACATAAGGGAAATAAAGTCAACGCCTACCAACCAATTCCAGTGTTGACAACTATTTAGAAGATGATACACAAACTATACCGTTGAAGTAATAACCATACAGACCTTCCTAGTAAAAACTCAACTTTTACAAGGAATAGTTAAAAATATGGAAAGATAAAATCGAAAAAAATCACAAAATAAATATGAATAAAAATCAACAATAACCAGTATTTCGGGAGTTTTCTGTAGATTATTCACAGTCATAGAAACAGGAATATAGATGAAATTTTTTCTCTCTCATCGATCATATATTCTCGTGGTCGCAAGCGGTACTCTTTAATGTGCTACGCGAAACGACTTGGCGAGGACACGAAACGCCAGCGCGAATCGAAACACCTAATTCAGCACCTGCAAATCTGCTAACATTAAATCTCCCCCTTTCCCCTCTTCCCGTTTCTTCTCCTGCCGAGATATTCTCCCTCCTCGACGTTTCGAATGCAGTATCCGACTGGTAGGGAAGATGAGGTTGTGAGGAGGATGAAGAAGACGAGTTTGTGAAGGGGATGAAGAGGGTGCGGTATATGCCACCGCTGAAGTGAAAAACGGCCTACCATTTTTTCCCACCATAACCACCCACCCCACCAAACCGCCCTACTTTCAGCCTCACTCCTTAAAACTCCGATCCTTCCTCCTTGCTTTAGAGTATATTTGTCCGATGGTACTTTGGCGATCGGGATGGGGATGAGGAGACTAAATAGGAAGGAAGGAAGGATATATAGAGCTAAATAGCGTTGGTGGAGGGGATTGGATGAACGAAAGTAAGAGGGATAAATAACTAAATAAATAAACATGTGGCGTAAAAACTTGAAGTCAGAAATGACTCCAATGCATTGAAATGATGGACAACTCAACATTTCAAATAGGAAGATACTTCACGCGTATTTTGAAAATATCTTTTCGTTTGCAAATTTTATTGGGCTGTTTAAAGCAAATTACTATATTGACAATGATTATGATTAATTTCTTTCGATAATTAAGCAAGATATTTGACGCATGACCGGTGCGTTTATAGTGTTTAAATAATGTGTGAATTAAAAAAGCAATTTACTAAGTTCTTTCGTCGTCAAGGTAAACAAAAAAAAAGGTAATTAACATATTAGCGGTCATATGTTCGTCCGCATTTCTTCCACGCCTTATAAATGACATTGCAGTAAACAAACCTATCGTTAAAATTAAGCCATCATTACTTCCCTTTCGATTAAAATGCATTCAAAATATATAAATAGAGTTCTCACAATTGATTTCAAATACAATATCAAAGTTCATGTCAATGATTTTAGATAGACGTAATTTTGCTAGATCAGCGAAATTTTTTCGTCTAAAATTTAGCCAAATTTTCGTGTTAATAACAAATTTGTGGCACGATTCGACTCGTATTCCAAAATCGATGGCTGGAAAATGAATATCAGTTCTTTTAGGCGTCGTTTGGTGCAAGTCTCGTATTCATATCGCAATTCTGAATGATTTAAAAATACAAATTAAAAATGTGCTACAACTGTGCAAACCGTGCAAACACACAGAATTGTCTTTAATGTATGTATTAGATAAATCTATTGAAATGCTTTTAAACATGAAAAGCCATCCTTATGAATTGAGAAGAAAGATCATGACATAGGAGTGAATAAATTTTCTTGCGAATCGCCTCCTAATAGGAATAAGCAGCATTACTTTCCTTCAGGAAATGGTTTGGTCGAATCGCTGTAGAAGAAATCGGGGAGAATTAAAGTGTTTTCCGAATAACGTTTCTCCAAGGAAGATTATTATTTGGCCTAACGCCATTGAATGGCACAGAAAATATTGTTGCGTCTGTCATTCACCAGATGCAAAGAGAAACGCTATTAAAAAACGATCGACCTGACGCGTGATGTGATTATTGCAGTTGCTAAGTATTACAATTCGTGAAGAAATGATAAAAATCATCTCTCTCTTCAGAAGTGGCATGCAATTTAGTACGGTTGGAAAGATAATAGCTGACCTTTAAAAGCTCTAACGGTAGCGTATCAATGGAAAGAGACTCGAATAAATATTAAATTTATGCTTACCAATGCCGGTGAAACAAGTTCGCCCCGACAAGTATTCCACAATCCTTCCATTGCATCCACGAGAGAATTAGAGCGGCTCTAAAAAGAAACAATATACAATATATAGTTTACTGCAAAAAAACAAATCATTCCCTAGCCGTTCTACAATATTACGGCAAATGAGGTATGAAGTAGGTAATTTGATCGTTCAGTATCACAAATCGTCTATCACCGCAACAGGTACATTAGTTTCTCCGTAGTTTTATCGGGTGTGGAATTCATACGTATAGAGCGCTGCGTTGATTTCGAATAACTTAATTTATTCGTCGTAAATATCAACTCGTTGCAAATTACATTAAGTTTTAGGCTAAAATGGATGGTTTGGCAGATAAATGCACAAGTTTGACTTCGTACCAAATATATTTTTGGGAAGAAGATTGGGAAAATTCTGCAAGAAGCTGCGAGTAGTTTTGGACATCGTGCATATAATGCATTATTGAAGAACCGACCACCTCCATCACTTTTCTATTTCTGGAGCGTCGCGTACTTAAAATTGCGTAAAACTAATCCCGTCTCGTTCTCTTTGTCGTCGCTCTCAAATTAGAATAGTTTCCTTCCAGCGAAACTAATTAGGTATGCACCGCGTCTCATTAAGTTCTTTCCCTATTTCGTGAACTCCCCCTTTCTCCTCCGTTCCCTCGAGTCAGCCAAGGGGATCACGTAAACATGGATTTTGTTCCAATTTTCCAGAACATTGGACGGCGGCTTACAAAATCTCATTTGGACGAGAAAGAGGAAGACAAGGAAGTAGAAATAAGTTGAAAGATGATTGATGCCGGATACAACTACTCTTCCCTTTTACTAGTTAATATGATAAAGGGGTGCAATCCAAATTGGAAGAAAATGTGTCAATGCAATAACAAAATAAGTGAAGAATTAATAAATGTTTACTAATATCGCTTGATTTTTTTTCTCCGGTTCTGAGCGCTGCGTAAGAATTTAAAACTTTGTTTTAATTAAAACACTTTTTTATCTAAAAACAACAAAATTTTCAAAATCGTCGGTGTTCAGTTAATTTTTCCGTTTAAAATGAACCAAGTATAATTAAATCATAATAAAAATATCATGAATGATGGTGCGTTACTTAATTCAGAAGATTCAAAGTCAATCAAACATCAAGTATGTTTCAACTCCCTGTTACATGAGAAATTCTTTCAGAAACCATTATTGTATAATGATTGTATAGTCCGCCTAACTCCACGCATACAAATCCAAGAAATAATGACAAAAATCATGCCAATAAATATTTCGTAATTAATACAAAACTGTTTAATGCAGTCACAAAATTGTCACCAATATATTGCAGCAGTTACTATTCATTTCCAAGTTCTTAATTTTAAAATAAACTGGAAATTTTATTCAAAAATTAATAACTGAACTCACCATATTACTAGAACCAAATAAAAGGAAAAAATAACGCTCATCAAATCAGCACTTAAGATATGTATAGCAGCTGAAATACACATCCGGATCATTCAACCGCTTCATGGTTGAAAGAGTTACTTTGACCGTGTATTCATATAGTACGCGAGATATTTTAGAAAGTTTTAAATGAAATCGTCAATGAAATAGTCACCGATAAAACATTCGTCAATATGAAAAATTGCCTAAACCAGTGTTTGCCAATAGAGATTTCGCAGCACGCTGATTGATAGGAAAGCCTCAAAAAACTTCGTTAAATAAATGATTTGTAAACGTTTATTGGTCATTATGTCAATAATCTTTTCTCCAATAAACGGATGATGGTGTAGCACCAACAAATGAATGCGGCCAAAATGCTGTGGTACTATGTAAAAAATACAAACTTGGTTCAAGATGGGGATGCTACGAAATTAAATTCATTTTTGTAAGGTGACGCGCCTGCAAAAACCTTGGGACACATTGGCCTAGATACTGCATTTCATTGCTAACGAAATCATGTTAGAATTCCTCTTCAGAATTAACGATCCTGTTGTCTGGAAGAAATCATATTTTACCTCCCATCACGCAGAATAAACACGCCCGTAATTACTCTAATTTATCGCACATCGGGTCCAGATTAAAGGGATAGGAAAACGAGAGAGAATTTGCGAAGCTATCCCACACGCGCAAGAGGATGCGCATTGTGTTGAGGGAAAAGTTGGATTAGTGGATGAAAGGGCGGAATGGAGAAAAAAGATGGAACGGAGGAAGAAATAGAGGGCGTGGGGTGAGAGAGAGAAAGAGAAAGGATGGGCGGAGGAAGGAGGAGGAGGAGAGAATCTGGCGGCAAGCTTTTTGGCGTGGGGTGGTTTATATGCGCGCAACTGGCGTAAGGAGATAAAGAGGTAGACAGAGGGATAGAGAAAAGAGGGAAGCCAATAGAGAGAGATGCCTTGAAAAAGAGGGTTAAGCAGTAAAAGATAGATGGAGAGGGTAGCGCGCACATACACATTGGCCGAACAGTTGGGGCGACAATAGGACACAATCCTGCCAATAAAATAAGCGTGCAAATATTTAAGGTCAATCTTCATATAACGGATGTTGCTAGATACATAGAATGGTCAGAAGCGGGAGCAGAATTTAGATAAGTTTGATGGCGGCTATGTGTCACGGAAATTTGGAAGAGAATTATCAGTAACATGGCAAAGAATAAATATTAACATTCCTTTAATTGGGCAATATATTATATTCGTCTGGCTTTATCGTCACTTGAATGGAAAAAAATAATCTATTCTAGACTAGAAATCGGGCTCGTGACCAAATGATATTTATTGCGACGTGAAACATATGTCGGGCACGGGCTTAATAGTCCAAAATTAAAAATTAAGTTGGAGTTTTACCAGAATCCTTCACATTTCCTTCACATGAGTATTTGCGTTCAAAAACTAATTTTATGCATAGCCGATGTTTCCGTTTAAATGAATAAGCTTATATCTATAACATATTTGATAGAATTGAAAACAATTGTGCAAGTGGCACAACACTTCCAAAAGTACAATGTTTATTAAATATAGCTATCAATCTTGACATATTTGCAATAAAAATTGGATATCCGATAAAGTATATTAAAATGCCGAGTTCTGCAATCTTTTCTCTCCAGAAATTGCTGAAGTACAAAATCAAGTCTACATTAGACCAGTTCCTGCGTGGTCGAGGGCTAATAATTTTGATGAAGCCTATTTTTCTCATAATCTTAAAGATCCGTCATTTGATTAAAACAGACGCAGTTCTAAGCGCATATCAAGAAATTAAACGGCCAAACAAAACAATCCGAAACCAATCGTAAAATACGAAATAAAAAACCCAATGAAACGCGCACGACTTAGCGAGACCGCAAAGGTACTCGGTTCCAAAACAAATAGGAAAGGCGCGAAATAAAAGTAATAAAAAACAAGAATGTTCGAAGTTAACGAAAGACTAAATAAAGCATTAGCCCGAGAACGTGAACGCAGACTTAGAGCGTTGATCTGGGGAAAAAACCTCGATAGATTGCAGTGTAAGGTGAGAGAAGGAAAGAAATGCGATGTTCTTCGGCAGCGGGAATAACCCCCCGACCTCCAATGCACTCTCCGCATCCCATTCCGCAAGAACAACCTCCCTAGCTCCTTAGAGGCTCAACTCCTCCGCGTTATAGTTCACGCCGTTCACCCTCACTCTCCACTTGCCGTTTAACCTCCCCCTCCGCCTCTCTCCCTCCTACCTTACGCGAGCAATCTCTCCCCTTTCCTCTCAACTCCTCTAGTCCACCCTTAACACACGATTTCCTCACCCAACTTCTACCTCACTTCCCTCCCTCTTTCTCTTCCTCTCTCTCTCCCTCCAAACTAACTCCCTCCTCAATCTCCTCGTCTCTTAAAACTCTCCTGAGAGTAAGGCATAATCCCTTATGATCCTTCCCGGCGAGGTTTTCTTTGTTTTACCGCTCCGAAACTCAACTAACGTTGGCTGCGCCGCGCAGGGAAGCGAGGCGGCGAAGTATAAAACACGATACAAACCTTTATATCCTACCCTCTCACTCTTTCTCTCTCTCTCTCTCTCACACACACACACAAACACAAAACACTTCTAGAGCCTCAAACTTCTCCCGCCTCAACTCTCGTCTCTCTCTCTCTCTCTCCTCCCCCTTGGTAGTAATTATCCCACCTCTCCCGCCCGCAACAACCATACCTTAGGATCACAGACTACGTGACGTTAATGTTTTTGGTACAGTGCTGCGTGTATAGCCAATAGCGGTGTTTCTGTCTCGTAGCCGGTGACAAGTTGGTGGTTTTGGGGTCTCTCCAACGGCTTTTTGAGAAGGAAGCGCGCTCGGATGAATTTTATCGGGTCGGATACAATTATTTCTTCTTCGGTTCGGCTATGGACGAGCCAAAAAATACAAGCAAGATCTTAAGAATGATGCATATTCTCCATGGTCTTTGGAAAATCAAAATTTTCGACACGCAAATTTCATGCTTCCTCAAATCGCTCATAAATGTTACATCTAGTGAGAAAATAGGGCATTTAATGTTCGATAAACAGCGAATCACCTTATTAATTTACAGACTAACGATGCATAAATTGACCTTTGTTTCACATTGCAATTACGATCCGTCTTCACTTCATAAGTTGGATTACAGACCACGAGAGAGGTTGCATGAGGAAATTCACAGATTAAATATATATTAAAAGTTGGAGATGCTTTTAATAAAATAAAGAACTTAAAAATCATAGAAAACAGACAACATTACATAACTGTTGCACAAAATGGTAAGTTTACTTTTAAATCCAAGCGTAGGATAATTTTCCTCTTATTTTTCTCGATAATAACAATATACACTTAATCTGTGCACCACAATTAAAAAACTCCTTAATTCGTAGATGTGATTACCAAATATAATCCATTTAAAACTTTAAAGGATGCTTTTGAGGCAATAACCTCCTGTTATCGCATCGATGGCCATCACTCCTATTCACGGAATAATAATAGCTGGATAGAAAATATTAAGCCACGCGTGCAAAGCCATTAATATAAAAAAGGCTCTCTCCGACTCCGTAACCTGGAGATACCACGCAAAAAACCAAAACGGCAGACTTACGTCTATTTACTCCTCCCGTGACTATCTACCTCTACATTTCTCTACCTTCACAACTTATCATCCGCTCTATCTCCCTCTCCTTACCTCTCCATCTTCCTTCATACTTAAAAATTACTCTCACAGCCCCAATCTCTCCGTTTCCCCATATTTCCCCTCTGTCTTCTTACCTCTCCTTCTTCCCGTCTCCCAACCTGTCTCCCTCCACCATCCTCCCTCTTTCTCTCCCCGACTCTCCTCTTCCTATCATCTCTATCTCCCACTACCTCTCTCCCTCCTCCCTTTCTTTTCCTCTACCTCTCTCCCTCCTTTTCACTCCCTCTACCTCTCTCCCTCCCTTTCTCTCCCTCTACATTTCTCCCTACCTTTCTCTCCTACCTCTCTCCCTCCTCTCTTTCTCTCCCTCTACATCTCTCCCTACCTTTCTCTCCTACCTCTCTCCCTCCTTTCTTTCTCTCCCTCTCCCTTCTTCCTTTCTCATCCTCTCTTTCCCTTTCTCTCCCTCGTGTTATTCCTGGATGAGGGATGATACCTCGTATTCGGGGTTAGATAGGGAGAAAGAGAAATAGAGAAAGACGAAGATAGGAGGTGGCGGTGGATCGCCTTCTAACGCTGAATGAAGGTGCGCCAAAGCCTCCAGGCTAACTGTCATAAGAGACTTTTAACTGCCCAAACCATTTCTTTTCTCCTTTTTACTTATTTTTTCTCTTCCCCCCTCACCGCCCATTATCCCGTACCCCTTATTCGCCCCCGCCGTTGCGTGTGGCGCCCCCTCCGGAGAGATGTAGGGGGCGGCAGGTGCTCTTTTTTCTTGCCTCTCGCTCCGCCTCCATTCACCCCGCCTCCCTCAAGGGTTAAGGGAGGTGCCTGGGATGGAATGGGGCACCTGCTCTCCATTCCATGAGAGATAGAGAGAGAGAGAAGGATGGGGAGGATACTTCCAGTCGGTTCCTAAGAGATGGGGCAATTTTTACTTAAGGAATCGTTTTGGTGGTAGGCGTTGATATTTCCGCCAGATACGGACCAGACAATTTTCCATAAATGCCCTTCGTCTCCCTTCTTCCTCACATTGCTTCCCTAAAAAACACCTCACTCCGCGTCAAATCGATTTCCTCTCTTATCTACGCAGAAGGGATGTGTTTGACTCCCTATTGCTTTTATTTGAACGTCTTTGAATAATTTGTAACCCGATATCATCTGTCTGGAAGGTGAAAGAGACAAAATACAGTTTGGCTTGCGTAGGATGATGGTGACTCCTAATATACGAATAAATTCGGACTAAAATTCCGTTCATGGATTAATTACGTACGTGAGTAGAGTTAATCGGAAAATGACCTAAGCAATGACAACCATTGATCCTAAACTTTTTAAATCGTTTAAAAGAAACGTAATCTAGATTTATGTTTTCTGAAAAGTATGGAATTTTTCAAAATATACACAAAAATTGGATTACACTCGATTGAAGCATTGTCTTCTACCGCCACAGTGAACTTCAATAAAATTATCCCCAAATATGTACCGTCAAATTTACATGAGGCCAACTTTAAACTTAAGATATCTTCAGTCATCCGTGATTTTGTGTCGTGAGAAACATGCACGCCCATCATATTAATTTACATGTAAACTTGTTCATTTAAAAAATGAATTGCTTTGTATTATAATTTTATAGTACTATTTTTAAGGGGTAAACCATTTAACTGATTAGGTTCATTGGGGTATGCAACTAATAAAGTTTGGGAAACACTGACCTAGAGCGAGTTTTATGTTTGCCAATGAACGAATACCGCAATAAATTCCAAGTTAAAAGTAATACTTGGATTGCCAGAAAAAAAGAAATATGGGAGACCATGGATGGGCCAATTCGACAGAAAATGAAACTCATTGTACTATGATAAGCAATTCTTGAATAGGAAAAAGACTACTCCCGCTCGGAATATTTCAGTCAAAAATTCGTTTTTTTTAATCTCATATAGGAGAAATGTCATTTCAACTACAATAAAAACTAAACATTTTCAGTTATGATTATTCGTGGGGTGTTTGGTGCACCTATTTGACATTCGCGGCATATAAAGGTATTCGTGGATTTCATCCTAGGCGTCATGTGTGAACTGTTGCTGTTAGAACGTAATCAGTGGAATTGTAAAATTTGAAGATTTGACATTCACGACGATTTTCATATACGCGCGGTTGTTAAGGGGCTACTATATTTCGCGTCTTTAAGCTGAATATACTGAATGCAGGTACTTATCCCACGGTCCTATTTTTCTTCTCGTCACTAATACGTTAAAAAGGCATAAAAAACGTTTGAATATCGAATTTTCCTCCACGTGTGACCAGCAGGGCGAAGAACAGATAACAATAATTAACTTTCGTCACCAAGTGAGGCACACGTCTTCAGATCCAAAATAAACAGTTTTTTCGACTTCTTCGTTCTATGGTCCCTATTTCATCTCTTGCGTTCCTTTCAAAGAGACCGCATTCCGTGGAACCGTTGAAAGAAGAAACGAGACGCCGACAAAGACTTTTGGATCGAATGAAAGAGTGAGGGAGTAGAAAGAATGGTGGTGACAAATAGGTGTGGGAGAAAGGAAATGAGAACTCTCTCGGGACATACGTGAAACTCCTCGGTTCATCTCTTTTTCTCAGCTCAAAGGCGGCCGCAAATTGCGGACTCACGCACCTTGAAAGTTGAAAAAGGTTCAGAAGAAAATCACGAAAACCCTTCAAATACAAATGTTCCCCATATATTATTTAAGCTGGTAAATACTTCAACAGATGCCTAAATGCTGACATAAATAAATAAAGCTTCTGCTCAAACTGTACCATAAAACTGCAAGAAAGTCATTTATATAATATGTTTGCTACGTTAAGCATTTAATAGTAATAGAAAAAAACAATTAGTATCATGAATAAATGTGCTATCAAAAGCATTTTAAAGGGCAATAGGCACACCACGATCTTATTCAAGGAACAAAATTTGACATTTGTCCTCCATAAAAAGATATTTAAATGGCATCAAAACACCGCTGCAAATCACCACCTTTTGTATTACATACTATAATTTATTTATACTTATACATACGTACGAATCATCTCTTACGCGGTTGCCATTATAAAATATAAAATTCATATCGAATCGCTAGTCATAGCCAGCTGAGTACTGAATTGAAAGATTATAAGATGTATGCATTCTTCTTTCATTTCAATCCATACCAGATTGGGCACTTCACCATCGGCACCCCAAAAATAATTGTTAAATATTTACGAAAAACGCAATTTATTTCTTAAAACTCGGGGTCTATATGTTAATAATTTTGTTAATCTTACAGCGATGATAGACTACGCCTTTTCAATAGTTGTAATTGGAGATAAATAGTCTATCAGTTTTTTTGCTGTCGTAAGGCCAACTCGATGTTTCTCTTTTGAACCTTTGTCACGTAGTCATTTTTTTAGTCCTCAGTATTGCTATTCAAATCTTTTGATTTAGTAATCGATTATAAAAATATGTAGCAACATTGTGGGCTTTCATGCACTTAAAAAATCATTTCAAGTTTTATCCATGCGCCAGGAAACCTGAAAAGAAACTTTTAGTTTTAAACCTAGGAAATTCAATTCCCACCACTTTTCCTATGGCTTAAATTAAAAATCTGATATGGCCACCACATGACTTTCTCCATATCTGTAATATGTCTAAAAATCCCAAATAGGTTACATAATACAGAAATAGGTTCATACCGTAGCCTTCTTACATTGGATATAGCCCCGAAACTCCAACAATTAAGAAAATAAAAAGGAGCGTTACTAAGACGTAACTAAGAGTCAATTGTTAACAGTAGTTGCCGGTAGGTGGTGGCAGCAAAAAATTAGTTTTTAAAATATCTCTTAAAACTACAAAGAAAAGAAATAAATTCAAACCATAGCCTTCTTACATTGAGTATAGCCACAAAGCTCCAACAATTAAGAAAAGAAGTTAGAGCGTTACTAAGATGTAACTAAGTAACTTTTATTAAAATGTTAAATATAAAATTTTGCATTGACCTGATTAATAGTTTGAGTCCCCACAAAAAGCTATCCCATACACACACACACACCATCGAGAAAATGGTCAAAACGTGTTCAGGGGACCTCAAAACGTCTATATCCGTTGAAATCTCGAAGTCGATTATTTTCATGAATACAATATTTTCCCCTATACTACGTATATGGAGAAATTAAATATTAATGTTGCCTTCGAGTGCTCAGAAGTTAAGAAAATCACCGAATTTTAACAATTTCGTGTGAAACACGAAGAAATCGAACGCCGAGTCCAATTTGAAAATACTTTACGAGCAACGCGAATACTTCATAATGCACAAAATCGCCAACTCCCTTTTCTGGTGCCCCCCCCCCTCTCCTCCCCGTGATACAGAAGTGTTGTTCGTCAAATTCGCCGTAGTATAATCGTATACTAATACATTTGCATTGAAAACAGAAAATTATTTTTTCTTATATTGTGGCAACCCTGCTTCTTAGATCCGTTTTAATGTTCATTTCGTTTTGTCATTCTATACTCTCCCTACAAACGATATTTCTTTGAAATCCGTTCAGCCAATACCTTCGAAATTAATAGTTACAGACAACTTCTAACTTTGATATTGTGGTAGCACTGTTTATTCGACCCGGTTTGAATATAATAATTTTGTTATTTATTTATATAAAGATTATATACGTCATATTTGGTTCAAATCCATGCAGTCAGTTCTCTAGAATTACGTGCAAAAGAAATATTATTTTAATTTTTATTGTGGTAGCCCTGCTCCTTAACTCACCTTTATCAACTTAATTTAATTATGGTATGTTGTATAAATCTTATATACATAATTTAATTGAAATCCGTTCGATCAATTCCTTCCAACTCCATAATTCGCGAAAGAATTTAATTTGTAATTGTGGCACCTCTGTTTGACTGATTCAGTTTAAATATACTATTATGGTTTTCTATATATGTGTACATTATAAATATTATAATTTGGTTCAAATTGATGTAGACACTGCAATTCAAATACGTATAAAAATGTTTTTTATTTCTTGTATTGAGGCAGCCCTGCTTTCTATATCTACACTAGACATCTTGATTTGTTTTTTTTTATGTTACATGTCTCCTTCCTACAAATTTCATTGAAATCAGTTCAGCCAATTCCTTCAAAATTCATAATTACCGAAAAGTTGAACTTTGTAATTGTGGCACCCCTGCCGAGTCGATCCGGTCCAAATATGCCGCTTTGGTCATTAATTTATGTGAATATTATATGTACGAAATTTGGTTGAAATAGGTTAAGCCAATTATTACCTGATGTAATAATCGCCGGTAGTTACTAGTAGTGTGGTGATGGCAGCTAAAAAAATTAGTTTTTAAAATATCTCTTCAACAATGTATTATATGGGAAATTGTTTCAAACAAAGGTTGTAGAAAACTAAATTACCTACAACTTTTATTCCAGCACGTATTTACATTTATCAAATGTTAAAGGTCCGTATGACCGATTTTTACCAAAAGCTAATCAGCACGTCTATCTTTAACAAAAATCTCAAATATAAAATTTCACGCTGATCTGAGTAATAGTTTTTGAGTTAGAGCACCCATAAAATCCCAGTCACAAATACACACACACACACACACACACACACACAGACACACACCCACAGACATCGAGAAAAGTCAAAACGTGTTCAGGGAACCTTAAAACATGTATTTTATTTTATTTTTTCATGAAAACAATACTTTCTTTATACTTCGTATGTGGAGAAAGTAAAAATCAAGCTTTTTTACAATTCAAGAAATTTATAAAGTACCATTGTGGAGGATTCAACATTTTCACGCCATAATCGGGTGAAAACACGACGTATCAATAAAAATCAATGAATTTGTTTTCGAATTTTCAAAACGTTAAGCTTTCCTTAATAATTAACTTCAATTCTAAGAAATTTTGAAAGCAGGATAAAAATGGGAATAGAACCCGGGACTCCCACATTCTACCACCAAGGTACCGAGGCAGAATAATTGTTTCCGCTTGAGAATAGGATCTTTCTCTCACGTTCATTATGGGCTAATGCCACATTCAGAAACGGGAAGATAAGTCTGCCTCGGTAGATCACAGGTAGAATAACCTCTTGGGAAGTGGAAGTCCCGGATTCGATCCTAGTCAAAGCAGTTTTTATCTTATTTTCCAGAATTTATTCTAGTCCAGCATAGGCCAACATGCGGGGAATTTACGTCATCACTCCCATTTGTGTTTAACAGCTATAATGATGAAATGTTCACGCTCATGATTATTGGAAAGAAAAAACTCCTCTAATTGTTCAGTCTCTATCGAATACGATAAACAATTATCAAAACAATTAAGACTAAATAGTATTAGTAATTTCACGGCAATTTTTAATTACTTTGTTCTTTTAATTTTTGATTGAAATTTTGCCTCCAAAATTCGCGATAAGTAAATCATAACGTACAATTTCTTATGTGTATGCATATGTGAAGGACTTTAATGATCTCTTAACAATCCCTTGAATAATTGCAGAGATATTAAGCTAATGCGAGAACCGTGTTACATTTTTACACGAGAGTTTTATTGTTACGATGGTTTATGCATTATTTGTTTATCAAAACAATTTATTGCGATGCAGATTAATTTGAATAATTTCTACGCCTATGGAATTTTACCGCATTGCCGTGCTTGTTTGTCGAATGTGAAACAGAGGCTTAGATGTCAAAAATTTCGAATGAGATTAAATATGTATTTATTATAAGTTTTAATGTAAGTAATAGAAATGCTTGCGACATTTACAGAAACTGAAAAATGTGTTGGTTGAAAATATTAATGATAAGTAACTTTTAATTTGAAAGAGAAATTTTTATAATGAACCTTATTTAAATAATACGAAGCGTAAATAATTGAGTATAACGTTTATATTTTGCACTAAAAGGTTAAATAGAATCACATTTTACATTTTACTCTGTTCTGATTATTTTTATGGGGGTTTTTAAATACAGCAATAAGATATTTCAAGGACAGACTAACAGTACATAGATTTGCAAATTAACTTTCACAAGAATATAAACAAATTGTCATTTTTACTTTCTCCATACATAGTACAAGGATTTTCATGAAAAAAATATTGTTTCCTTTTTTACTTTCTCAATATACGTAGCATAGGGGAAAGTATTGTTTTCATGAAAAACTCGATTTCGAGAATTAAACGGAAATGCACGTTTTGAGGTCCCCTGAACACGTTTAGACTATTTTCTCGATGATAGGTGTAATGGGAATTCTGTGAGCGCTCTATGTGAATAACTATTAATCAAATAGTCACAAAATTTTATATTTGACATTTTTGTGAAAAGGACAAGAGTTAATTAGTTTTTGATAAAAATCGATAAAACGGAAGTGGGTGTTTACTCTTACCAATTTTCCGTTTTTTTCAAATATTTGCTTTAATACTTAATCAACGTAAAAAAACTATTAGAATAAAAGTTGTAGGTAATTTAATTTTATACAACGTTTGTTCGAAACATTTTCACATAAAATGCATTTTTTAAAGATATTTTAAAAATTATATTTTTTAGCTGCCACCACAACACCACCTGGAAGCGACTTTGTAAACACTTGACGCTTAGTTACGTCTTAGTAATGCTCCTTTTTATTCTTAATTGTTGGAGCTTCCTGGATATCTCCAATATCAGAAGGCTACAATATAAGTTTGTCTTTTGTAAGGTCTGGATTTTTATCGGTTCCTTAAATATTTATTATTATTTAACGTATTTGGAATTTTTATAAATATTCCAGATATAGAAAAAATTATTTGTTGGCCACATCAGATTTTAAAATTTATTTAAAGAATTTGAGCAAAAACTAAAAGTTTTACTCTATTTTTTTCTATTTTGAATAGATAAATATCTTACATTAATGTTCTATCATAGATTTTATTAACCAAGAAAAGTATTGCTTCGTGGAACGCCATCGTACAAATTAAATCAAACAGCGTAAATATTTACTTGAATTTACATTCACGACCGGTTTCACAGTAGCAACTACATTATCAGACAAATTCTAAATAAAAAGCTTATTTAATAGATCTCTAAATCTGCGAAAACTTCTTGTCTTTCCAAATCAGTGATAGCCAGTTTGCCTTACCATGTGTTTTCTCTCATAGGGAAAGGCTTAAAATTTTCACTTTCATCGATTGTAAAGTTGCTCCCTGGAATGAAAATGTTTTTGCGTAAAAAATTAGTTAATTAGTTAATTAGGTCGCTAATACCTGCACAGGTTTCCCTCTCTTAATGCAGGGGTTGCGTTCCAGGAAAGTGATGCATAAAGCGAATTCGCATAAACAGAACCCATATTTACATGCAAAAAATAGAGATGTTTCACAAGCAATCCTAACTCCCCTCCAAGATGCTCTTCTTTCGCTCCATAACTACTTCTTATACGCTAAATACAAACTTAAAACAATTAACACTAAATTATACTCGTCAATAAAAGGAAGCAGACGAGCACAAGTGGTAGCTGTTGTGTTGTGAGTGACATAATAGTGGAGGTTTAAAGTGCTGGAGGGTTGTTTTGGCCCAACGCAAGTTCCGTGGACAAGGAGACAAAACTTTTCAAGTGTGCTCAAACAGTATCACACGAAATCGTCTCATCTCCACTCTGCTATATCCACTCCACACTCATCTCTTTTACTGTAGTACTAATACGCACAGCATAAGGGACAACGAGAGATTGAATGGTCGCCTTGCGGTGTAGTGGAGAAGGTTCTTTCATTTGTATTGAATTGGCTGCGTAACCGCATAAGAGCGAATTAAAGACGCATAAGAAGAAATTCTACATAAAGAGAGGAAAACCTGCAATACCAACGACCCAAGTCTTCAAGAATCGGATAAAGGTAGTAGTGTAGCTATCATGGAAAAGACCGATTGCCTCAACTAGTGCAACAATTTAATCTCTAACAAAAATATCATAGTGGCTCCCATGGAAGCGATCCCTCCTTCCCAGTCTGAAGTTAAAACTACCTTATCTTCTATTTCTTTTCTCTTAAGCCATAAAGAAAAACAAAATTTGATATTCATGGATCCTCTATTGTGTATGGTCTTCCTAAGCAGCATAAACCAAATATTCTCTTCAGATCTGTAGTAGCCTGCACCTCAGCATTGGCACAAATTTGCTTTTATGCACAACGCTCAAACAACGAACTTAATGTCAAAGTTTGGTATAAAAACTGAATTGAATTAACAAATAAATTTCCTATTCTTGAACTCTGGAGGGTAAAATGTTTTTTCTGAGAGAACGTGAATTAAAAAAACGAGTTGTCGATAATACAAATTCTTTAAATATTTTGTCTTTATAGCATAAATATTCGAAACGAACAAATGGAATGGAAACGATCCATTGATTGTCTTTAAGTCCTCATATCCGAAAACAGAGTAATAAGGAAAAGACAAGAAATGGATGGGTTAAATTTTGAGAGTAAAAGTCTGCTGAAGAAAGTCATAGAAGGTAACATGCTAAGGAAGAGGCAAAGATGTAGAAAAATTAATATTGGTTACTAGGATACTAAGATGTTTACTAGGAGATTAAAATGAAGCAAATGGATGGGCTGATTGGTTGGGGTAGCCCAATACCCACCGAGAAGTACAACGCAAAAGATACTGATATAAATATTTATT
Source organism: Tanypteryx hageni (assembly GCA_028673005.1). NCBI lineage: Eukaryota > Metazoa > Arthropoda > Insecta > Odonata > Petaluridae > Tanypteryx > Tanypteryx hageni. The sequence continues at coordinate 72,954,493 of CM054113.1, forward strand.
AGTCAGATATATAATAGGATGAATAAATATCCAATATTACTGCATATTATTGATTTAGCAAAGATGTTTTCTAATTTGAAGTATACTTCACTTTTCCCCAGTATCACTTAAAATACTTCAAAATGTTCATAAAAATGTCTCAAATTTTTAACACCTGGAGAAATTAAAAGAACCTCTTGAATCTCTGCTCCGTTTCTCGAGATGGCATATATCATAAAAAACTAAAAATATGGGTCGGAAGATGTAGAAAATCCCTGTTTTTCATAAATAAATGTTATTCAAAGAAGTGCGCAAAATATTCAAATGTTAGATTTTGAGCTCCATATTTATCTTTCAGATGAAAAACCGCTATTAATCATGTAATACCATACTGCGACATTTTATAAATTGAGGGCATAAATAACAGAAACTATTCACTTCTTTTTCAGTTAACATAAATGTTACTAGCTACATTTTAATACTAAACACCAAAAATATCTTGAGATAAACGTCTTTATAATTAAAATAAATCTACATCTCACGCTATAATTAAGAGTTTAATGTAAAGGTTGGACAATTGCACTGAAAAATGAACAACTGAAATGAAAACAAGTATATTGTTGGAGATTCAATCTTCAAAACTACTTCCGTTCAGCTTAACATTCTTTTGACGGGAGTGTCACTTTTAATTTAAGCTCACGCGTCAATTACTAACATTTATGTGCCTCCCCTCGACTTTAAGTTGAAACACCAGTTCTTAAAAATTGCCCGAGTATTCAACCCGATCACTTTTTCGCTCGCGAGTAACTCACAGACGAAAAAATCTGCATATCAAATTATCGCAAAATATAATAAATCCAAGAAGGATTCCCGCGGCTTAGGAGCCAGACACAACTTCCTCGACCCGCTAGACGATATAACGTTTTATTTTCTGCAGGGAAAAATATCGCAGACGCGCCAGCGGGAAATTATGAAATATTAATTGCTAGATGAGGTAAGTAGTGAGAGAAACGTGAGCAGGGCGGAGGAGTGAGTGAGAGGGTGGTGAGGGAGGGAGTCGGCGGAGGGGGAGGACGTGTCATAGCGCGGGATGTGACGTTTTTAAGCCTGGGAGGCATCGGGGGCGGGAGGAGGAAGGAAGGGGAGGGGGAATGAGAGAAAGGAGACGGAGGTTGGATGAGGTATGGAGGATGGGCACGGAAGGAAATCTTGAAGGGTAAAAATGCCCGTCTAATTAATCATCGGTTGAAGAGGGGGTTGGAAAACTCTCGAGGGGGGTTGATAAATAGGCGGTCGTCGGGTATTTGTCGCCCTAGTCCGAGAAAGAACGACAGGCAGAAAATATGGAAGGGGGAAGCGCGGAGGATTGAGCGAAGAGTGGGAGGGGGTACGGGGTTAGAGGGAGGAGGTAAAAGGGTAGTGAGTCTTATTACCACCTCATTGCGAGAGTGGATTTGCAGCTCGGAGTAGAGAGACCAAAACAACCCTTAGCGTATAGGATTGCCACTCAACCTCCATCTTCATCCTATGCCTCTTATATTCACCCTCTTCTTCCCTTACCCTCACCCTTCCTCCCATCCCGCACCTCCCACTCCGCCCTCACCCCCTGCCTCTCCTAAAATGAGGTGTCCCAAACTCACTCCCTCTCTCACTCTCTCCGACTCCATCTCCTGGACGGAGAAATGAGGTCCGACTAAGAAGGCTTATTCGTATTAATCGCGGTTTTGGGTGTCGGCCATTTCGCTGCCGACGCCTCGGGTGCATAACTTTACGGCTATATCCGAATGGGACGTTGGAAGGCATCTATCAAAGAGCGCACCAAATGGAATATCGCATCCTCGTTTCGATTTAGGCTCGCCATGATAGATAGGGCCTATTATTTATCAAGCCGGATCTCTAGGCGAGTTCTGATAGGGCTGAAGAGACCCACCAAACCTCTACGAGTGATCAATATTCAATTTATATCTTTAATCACAATGATCTCAAATAAATCAGGCAGGTCATCTTGTATATAGGGAAGTAAGACTAATATCAACGCACATAAATATCCATTACTAATGCAGTAAATACAGTAGTCATTCCATATCCGCAGGGGTTGGGTTTCTTAAAAACGGCGCGAACATACGAATCGCGAATATAGATATTAAATGCTTACTGGAAAAATAAGATTTGGGTAATGAAAGTTTTCCGTCCTTCTAACGCATTTCTCGACACTTATTTCAATTGTGTTATTTGGTCACATATAATCGAACTATTATACATAAGTGCAAAAAGATTACAGAAACTTCAATTAATTACATGCTTGCGAATAGAGGCATTGTGATGGTATCTTGCATAGCGTTCTCCGTAGTTGTAAGAATGCATTTATGAGTAGGCACTTAGATATAGACAATGAGAGAGCAAGGAGAGGACGAGGGTTGGTGGAGGGGGCTATAAGTTATCTACATCATATTCAAGTTTTTCCTTTTAATTCTACAAATACTTTATGAAAGTGTTTTGTTTGACATTTGCATTTTTCCAAAGATTTTTTCCTAGAAAATTGAAACATTTTCACCTACAAGTAACATTCCATTTGATGAACCAAAAATGTTTATCCTTAGATTAAATAATACCTATAACGATGCCTTCTCCTCAGTATTCAGTAAAAATACCTCCACGTTATCCTAATTCGCATAAATTAGAAACGATGGAACCACTTTTCAATGTAGATATGTATATCGAGAAATTAATATATAGACGAATTTCTTGTAAAGTAAGATTTATTTCAAATTGTTATAAAGTGTTCAGTTTTGAATTGGATTTTATGGCAAAATAGTATAAAATTCTGAGTCGATGGACAGCTAAATTGCATATTTTTAATGAATATATATTGTATCCCCCTCCCTGTCATAGCTTTCCGTTTTTGTTTATGCATATTTAAAATACATGTATATTAGATTCCGAGTCTATAGGCACCCATATTATCTTTGGACGAAATATCCATTGGACCAAATATCCATTGGACGAAATGTCTTTGGACGAAATATCCATTGGACGAAATATCCATTGGACGAATTGTCTTTGGACGAAATATCCATTGGACCAAATGTCTGTGAACCAATACATCGAGTATCTACCTACATAATCAATGATTTACAATTGCTACAGCTCCTATGCCGATACTTTTTCGAAACGTTAATTCCTGATAATTACTTAATTACCTACTTATGCCTGTGTCCTAAATTAGATATTAACTAAATATATGCACATGCTTATCTAGAAATCACGGGCCTCAAGTTTTGGACTTGGAACGTATCCGTCATTATAATAAAGAGACATGGATTACTCGACAACACAGTATCAATATAGGAACTGCCGTGTGATTACATAGGGCGGGAACCTGTTGCAGCTTAAAGAACGCTATAAATACAACAAATATGGCGGCACAGATAACTTTTGCCGCGTTTTTTTTTAATTATTATCTCTACAACACGAACGACTTCAGCGTCAAAATAAAAAAACAGCAGTTCTCCAAAACATTTGCACTACTGTTACGCCTTTAACGGCGCCTTCTTTACCGTTGCGATTTTATAAAATATCCGTAGAGTAAACAACGCTCGAATGACAGCCTATTTTCTTTCTCTTCCCCTTTTGCCGAACGACGACCGGTTCGAGACGCTTCTGCAGACTCTTCTACTTCCCTCTAAGAACTCAGGTAATGGTACCTTGTCACTTGGCAGTGTCACCTGCCGGTTCAAGTGCTTTGCGTGGGCCTCAGTTCATTGAGACCCGACGAGGGAAAAAATAAACAGCAAAAGAAATGAGGAATTCGCGAAGAGTAGGAGAAAGCGAGAGGAAGAGTGGGGAGAAGGAAGAGTGGGGAGAGAAATAAGAGTGGGGAGAGAAAGAAGAGTGGGGAGAGAAAGAAGAGTGGGGAGAGAAAGAAGAGTTGGGAGAGAAAGAAGAGTGGGGAGAGAAGGAAGGGTTGGGAGAGAAGGAAGAGTGGGGAGAGAAAAGGAAGAGTGGAGAGAGAAGAAAAGGTGGAGAGAGAGAATGAAGGGAAACAACGGGGAAGGAATCCGAGTGAAGAATAGAGGTGGAGGAGAAGATTGAAAGACGGAGAATATGGAGGGAGAGAAAAAGGAAGGAGACAAAATAATGAAAAGGGGGAGAAAGGAAAGGACGGGGGAGGGGGAGAATACGAGATGAAAACGAGACTGAGAAAAGAGAAGGGAAAGAAAAGATGGGGAAAATAGGATCTTATATTAATAATAAACCGGAGGTAGTATGAAAAGGACGTACAATGTGTACGGAGGAGAGAGAAATTTGAGACAGAATCACAGAAAAAGATAAATAACTATACGATTAAAAAAGCCACAGATACACAAAGTATTTATAAAAATGGAGATAACTGGAGAAATTAGGAGAAAGAAAACCGGAGGGAGAATGAAATAAATGGAGAACTGAGATAGAGAAATGATAAGAGCGAGGGTGGAATGGAGAGAATTTAGAATGACAGGAAGGAAGAACTCGTAAGGTATTTGAGCGTGCGTGACATCTCCCACGAGCGAGGGAGGGAGTCCAGCGAACTCAAGAAGTGCTGCTAAAAAAATATTTTTTGCAAGGCCTCGAGGAAAGAGCTACCTATATAACTGCGCTACTGGGCACCGTAACTACCTAATTTAAATCCATAGACAACTCACCGTTGCCTTTAATATTATTTGAATCGGTTTTCACACACAATAAGTAATAGAGTTTTTATAAACACTCGCGAGAATTTAATTATCTATTAGAAGTTGAAGTAGCTTAACTCTTTTGCTACGAATTTCATATTTTCGATTTTGACTTTTTACCAAATACGCATATTTTCTGGCAATGAAATGTACTTAGAAGTTCTATTGTCTAAAATATTCCGTCAACCCAAATCCTTCTTTAAATATTGAATGGGTCCCGTTGGTAGTGATCGAGTTAATATTCCGACAAAATTACGATAAATCAAACAGAAAAGTTCAGAATATATAAAATATTGTCTTTTAAGTTAAATCGAATGCCATAAAATAATTATGTATATGTGAATCATAATTCAAATTTTGTTTATTGTACCTTTCAATTCCGAATTCACCCAGGGTCTGATCGGTCTTAATATTAACATTTTGCAATTACCGTACTTCAACGAAATGTTATATATAGCAATTATTCATCCATATTAAGTGACACAATTCAGTATTTTGAATAGATAACTAGAATATAAATCCAAAACTCCATCTAACTTATCTTTATTACTCCATCGATTCTTTATTTTCAGTCATATATCTTTATAGAAACTTATAGAAATGCCATGTAATTTAAACGAAATATAAATCTCCACGATCGTGACGGAAAGTGCGGATCTCCATGCTAAGTACCATATGCTGGAATATGGGAATAGGTAGAAATTATATGAAAAATTCTGCAGTGACTGGGAATCAAACGCGGACTTTCCAATAGCTGGGCGGGTGTTCTACCAATGAACTATCGTGAATAACTAACTCTCCTATTTTAGACTAAGGCATTTCATAGGTTGGGTCTGGGCTAATCATGCTAGGGTTAGATTCACAGTCATGGTCCAATTTTTCGCCCGATTAATAGCTATTCTCACATTTCAGTATATACGTTTATGGAAAACTGCACTTTATATCATGTTCTAAAGGAAATCTCACCAGTAAGATGGAATTGGGTTTTCTTTCATGTACCTCATGGAGGACATCTGTTGGGGAAGATATATACTAGCTTGGATAACCCGGCTCCTACCAAGAAATTCCATATTCTAAACAGGAGAATTATTCGAACACGACAGTTCAATGATAGAATATATAACCAATAAACGCGAGACGCGTGTGCAATTCCCGGTCATGGTTGAATTTTCTCATGGTTTCTAGCTATCCCAATTTCTAGTAGTAACCAATGGATAAAGTCATATCTCGCTATATATCAAAATTCTATTAACTTATAGTAATTGGCCATATTTACTACTTTAAATAATAATATATCATACGTATAGGGAGCAAATTTGAGTCCAGACAACGACTTTTATTAAAGTTAAGGTTGAAAAACAATTTAAAATTTTCAGTACCCTACAACCAACACGTCTTAAAGATAATTTTATTAATTTGCCGCTTTTACCTCAGCAGGAATTTTCATGCGAAGGAGACAGAAATATTGACTCAATGTTGACCATTGGATCAGAACAATAAAAGTTAATTGATGCAATTTCTATTGGAAGGTGTTCCTTCAAATACATAGCTGCGATATTAAAGAATTGATATTATAATTCCTTACACAGCTTAAATCGGTTATAAAAAGAACTCGGAGAGTGTCGAAAGTTTCTGTATATCGCGTCATCGCTACGGATAGGTGTGGCAAATAAGAACAGACTTTGAATGGACATTTAAAATAATTTCAAATTTTTAATGCGATAATTTTGATTTTTGAAGAAATTGGGAGTTTAAGGTGAGCTGTTGGGTTAATAAGGCTGGGAATAGAAAGGAGCACGTGGCGGGTGAGAACATAATTCGCAAGACAGTTGGCTTAAAAAAAAACGGAAAGGAGTATCTAATTGCTATAGAGCGTCGATTTTACGGCCAATATTTTCCAACCATGGCAGTACAGGCAAAAAGGTAGATTCATTTATAATTTAATCAGAAATACCTAATTTAGGCAATGCTCGTTATATCCGTTACATTACTATAAGCGCACGCATTGCAAGCGAGTTACATATTATTACGTTAGCTACCAACAATTCCAAATACTCAAATTAGAAATATTGATAGAGAATGACTCAGGTCAAAAACTTTAATCGAGGATTATTACTAATGAAAAAAGCAATGAGAGTTTTGGAAGATAGGGGTAGTAAATTAGAGCATTTTGTTCAGGCAGTATATAACCAGGAAAATTTTATTTCCTATATTATACAGGTAGTAAATAAAAGGCATGTGTGAAAATATATCCGCAGCATTAGTCCAAGTCAATTACATTCATGAACCATATGTATCTCATGAACGCCTACATTCCTGCGCTCAAAAACCAGCCCACTCGGCACAATTCATCGGATCAGAAAATTCGGCAGACAAAACCAGAGCATTCACACTAAATTCTAGAGAGAACAATACGCGCACACGCACACTGATCGTGACACACAATCCGCTCCCTCCTGAGACAACCTTATAAGAAAACATTAAAATAAATGGCTGAGAAGTATCCTAGCGTTCCCCGTCTAATTGACGTCAGGAGGTCTCCCTCCAAGCGAGCCACACGATCATTTTCATTCACCTATTTAAAGCCAAAACATATGAATGACTAAACAAAAGAAACAGCTAAACAAGAAGCGGGGAGAGACTACATCGAATCGTAGACAAAAAAAGGAGACAGTTGATACAGAAAAATGGAGGAAGGAAGGGAGGGAGAGAAGAGCCAAGGAAAAGAGCAAGGGAGGGAGAAACGGCGGAAAGCGAAGAAGGTGGGGTAGGAAGCGATAAGACAATGGAATAGAACGACACACAAACATAAAGAGGGAAAATGAAGGCAGTGGATCAGAAGAGAAGAGCGTTTCTCTTTCTCTCTCTCTCTTTCCCCATCTTCTACTCACTCCCTTTCCTTCTGCTTATATCTTGGACCTCTTCTCCCTCTACCTCTCCCCCTCAGTCTCTCTTCCTACCACACCTCCCCCTACCACACTTCCCTACTCCTCAGTCCACTTCCTCCTTTCCCTCATCCTTTACCCTCCATTTCACCCGCACTTTTCTCTTTCCCTCCCTCGCATTCCAAACCTTTCCTACCCCACCTTTCTTTTTTCTCCCTCTACACCCCTTACATCTCTTCCTATACCCCCATATTTCATCCTTCCGTCCCCTCCTCCACCTTCGCCCTCTTCCAAACCCTTTCCTCCTCTTCCTCTCTCCATTCTTCTGCCATCACCTCCCTCTTCACCCTCTAAGGAGGGAGCTTCCTTCTACCGCCTGTCCCTCTCCCTTCCCCACCCACCCACCTTCCCTCCCATCCTCTTTTGTCAACTCTCTCTCCTCTCCTCCTACCCCACACTCTCTCCCTCCTTAGCTCATCCCTTTTCTCACCTCTCCTCCCGTCTCGTCTATTTAAGACCGTCAGACTAAGAATAGGCTAATTGTGGCGGTTGAGAGTGTTCTCCCTGCTCTCCATCCGAACCCTCTCCTCCTCTCGCTCCTCCTCCACTTCTCCCTCCTTTTCTTCTTCCTCCACCGTTCCCTTCTCTCTCTCTCTTCCTCTCCCCCTCCCGCTCAACTACTCTCAATTTTCCATTCCTATTCCTCCCCTTCTAGAGAAATGTATTCTCTGTGTAACCCAATTGGCTACTTTTGTTTGAATCGATTTTATCGGTTGTTTCATCATTCTGCAAATACACTTACGTCATGTGTATATGACTGTGTGTATATACACACATTTACATAAGCATACATTTATACACCTATGTATACACAAACAAAGACTGAAACAACATTTATATACGCTAATATTTTTTACACGAGGATGCAAAATATCCAACTCCGGTTAAGCGAGCGGTAGGAAAATACTCTGTACAGAGGCCTAATTGTTTTCTGGTGATATATAAACGTTTAATTTACCAATAAACCTACTCTTCGTGGTGATTGCTTAACTAAAATTACAGATCTTCATTTGTTATTCCTCTCGATGCCTATGGATACATTTCAGCATATTCTTGGATCAATACGGAAAGGAAATGGAAAATTAACGAAAATCAAGAGAAATGTCCTAATTGTAAGGGAGGAACATGGATTTTAATTTTGCTCTTTATCGCATTCGTCGATTTTTTATCTACTGCGAATTTTATAATATAAATCGCTTCTGCCCTCTGAAAGCCACGAATATAGAACTAAAATAAAATCTTTGCGTTAAGACGACAATCTACTGCGAATCGTCCATTTAGAATATAAATTATTCAAAACTTTCTTTTAAATGTTAAATGTCAAGTTCAACTTTGTACCTGTTTCAACTAAATAATAGAATCAAATAACTTGTACTAATAAAAAAGAATAGCGCACATTAGAGAAACATTTCCATTACAAGAAGATCGGTTCCATGCTATTTGACTGATAGTTAAGCAGTTCGCCATGGATGTGTGCATAAATTACTACTTCCTCTTACGAAGCTAAGCTGCTGCGCCACAAAATCATTGATTCAGTAAAGGTCTAACAGAGTTATACAAGAGTAGGGAAGCGATCATCGCCTATCCTTGGATCTGCCACCTTATCTCATATATATATCATAGTATCTCATATTAATATTTATTGCCGTCGAGCTGCTACATCTTTCTTCCCTCCTAACCTCAAGCGCCCCTCTCCTTTTTTCTCGGAATGATTTTCCTTTCCCCCTTCCTCTCAGCCCTACAAATCCTAATTCTGTTGCCTATATGCCTCAGCTTCCGTACCTGATGCTTTGATACATCGAAACTTGATGTATATGCTTTCAAAATAAAAACTGTCATAACAGAAAAGTTTATTCTTTCTTTTTTATATTATCGTATACTGTAACTTAAGTTACGGCTTAGTAAATTATATTAAGCTACCGGTGAATTAACACCGAGGAAACCTTTTTTATAGGCATAACATACAGTCACCCTCCTATATAGCGCCACCCCCGTCTACCGTCCATTAATAATTGTGAACAGAACTTCGACCTTATTATCATAGAGAGCAAGCATATCTCGATTTACCGCAATTCCCGCTTTAACGCCAAAACGCCACAAACGGTGGCGCTAAATCGGTGTTTGACTGTAATTTATTCAAAAATATTTTCAGCCCTATATACAAAACACTTTATTCGTATCTAATATATAGTAAAAGTAAACATTTATCGAGCGGGCCAAGTTCCCACTCGAATAAGTCATAATTACCCGCACACAGGAGAGACTTCTCGAAGCCGACTTACCCCGATAACCTGAACTTGCTTGATATCTATCTGTTGATTCCCCTCCTTCCACTCACCATTATTTTCACCGCTTCCCTACACCCACAAAACCCTCTATTTCGGTTCGTCCAAGGGTAAACTTTCACATGCATTTCGGTCTGAGAACAAGGAAGGAGGGGAATGGTTGAAAGCTCTCACACCCTTAAGACCCCTTCCATCTCTTTGAAAGATGACACGAGAACATTCTTACGCCTTAAGGTGTACCCGCTCCCCCAGCTCCTTTACCATCACTCCCCCCTCTCACCCGCGCTTAAAATATTTTCTCCGAAATCGCAATAAATCGTTGGTTTTTAAGGAACGAGGTTTTTGGTGTTGTTAGGACCTTCGCGAGGCATTCGAAAAATATTGAATTTCTTCGAGTCTCCCTCTCTTTCTCCCTAGAATTTTCATGGAGGCGTTTATCATCTGGGTGCTGAATGGTGGAGTGGGAGGAAGTTAAGTTTATTCGGAAGGGAAGGAAAAGAGAGGGCGGGAAGGTGCAAAAAGGAGTGGGAGGAGGGAAGAGGAGAAGGATATAAGTTTCGTGAAGTTTTTACGACGTGCATTCCGGAGCGGATGAGCGCATTGCGATGGAAAGATTAATAATGGAATGGGTTTTATTTAACCCTTCCAAACTCGCGTCACCTTTGGTGGGATTTGCGCGGTTGAGTAATTCGCGATGCGTCCCGAATGGGTCGGCGAATAAATTACGCGCGCAATTTCGCGCCGTCTCCCTCGCGACGCGAACGCTGTAAATCGAAGGATTTTCGAGTTTTTATTCTGATATTTCGTGCTCCTCGAAAGAGGCGCACGTGAGTGGGGTTAGGTACGTCAACGAAAAGGACTCCCCAAAAAATTAAAAAGAATCAGTGGTATTGCCCGTATTATCCATAAATAAAGCTTTTTCTTCAATGGTCTCCTTTAAAACTTAGGAAGTGGTAGGAAATCGTTCATGTTTAAGACGCCATAATATGACTTGCAACAAGGTGCCAGCAAAAAACATTATGTACCTCATTCCTGCATACTTATACAACAACCTAAGGATTACTAACCCACGGAGTGCTGAGGTTGCAAGGTTCGATTTAGGACTTAATAGCTACTTAACCTTAACATACATAGCAAGAGATCATTTACTTTCCTCAAGTCCTTCGTCATCGTCTATTATTTACATTTCAGCATTGGAGATTTTTTTATACGTATAACAAGCAGGCCAAACTGGCTCTTTCACGCTCCTAGGCAAAAACACGTTTAAACACGTCCAGTAAAGAAACGTAAAAACACCATCGAAAAGGTTGACAGACTGTGCTCCTTCAATAAACAAAGAGGTTGGTAAAAACAGCAGCGGGTTTTGGCAATAAAGCAGCCGTCGTCGGTGGCGATTCAAGGATAGTTTTACAAACGCTATTAGAAAACAGTTTCTCAGTTCCTCTTTAAGACAAGCCCGATAATTCTCCACTGAATTGTCAAATATTTTAAGAAATAGATGATATCATAAGTAATTTTAAATGTTAATACGTGAAAACTTAGTAGATTAAGCCTACGTTAAAGTAGCAGGGGAATGGCCTGGTGGAGTAATGTACAATGGATACCTAGTGGGCCCCGTGATCGCTTCAGCAGCCGTAAGGCCTTTCACGAACCCTGAAAATTTTTACATAAGACTTAAATAGCAAACTAAAAGAGTGAAAAAACGAATGCAAAGCTCTGTTCGCATTATTCTTTTTAAGAGTATTTTGGAAATATAATGAGAGAAAATACAATTCATAAAAGAATGTTTAACTTAATAAGAAGTTTGTGTAATTTACAGAATATATTTTATGATTAAGTGCAATTTTCTTTTAATATTGCTGCCACTCGGTCTTATGGCCAACTTTTGACTAATTTCAAAGTAAAAAAATAAATAAAACTATTAAGCAGACCCACGTCGTGCGACTCTCTTTATGAACTGTTTCGATTACTATCTATGTTACCTGTTCGTAGTTACACGTAAGAAGATTGCGTTAGTCTGGCAGAAAGTTACCGTGCGCGGCTCTGAGGTCCTGCACAGACCACACCTTGTATTAATTACAGCGTAATGCGTTATGCTGGAGTACCAAAAAGTTAAGACTAAGACCTTGGTTCCACTGCTTTCAATTTCTTTAACTTTTAATTATCCCAGTGTTTCCCAAACTATGTGCCGCGGCACACTGGTGTGCCGCGAATTTTTTCCAAAATGATCTAAAAATATATTTGATTTTGAAGTTGAGTTGTGTGAACGTGGTTTTCGTTGAGGATTTTCGATACTTATGAGGATGGACCTACTACATGGATGAACGAAGTGATGAGTGAAAGATCCGGGTTCAATCATGAGATTGCGATATTGGCACTTTTAGTCCAAGTGGCTGATATCTGGCGGAGTTTTTTGGAACTACTGAATGTATGATTGGTTGAAATCAGCTGCTTTAAGCTTATATAAATACCTCCGTTATTTAGTAGTAAAGTGCTATTTTTTGCTTAAATTTACGTGATTTCTTTTTCATGCTTTCTTTGAGTATGTCTTCTAACTGAAACAAGCGCAGAATGATCTTCCAAAGGCCATTTGTTGTATGTAATTCACTTTTTACACTTTCGTTCATCAGCGATTGCTAATTCGACAGAAATATTTTTCTGGCTGCAAGTTTTACCGTTTTGTTTAGTTATTATTCTGCAATACTACTGATGCTGTGTTTTTAATAATATAATAAGTTTACACTGCATGTTAAGTACTCATTTCGGTTAATTCAAGAACTACCTCGACGACAAAAAAGTCGACCACTAATGAAGAGTGTTATTAAGTTTAATTTTAATAATACAACTTAAGTCCAAAGAATAAATACTAGGAGTATTGTACAAACAAGTGCCGAAGTAATTATTCAATTCGAGAAAGTTATACATACAACATTTCAGGTCTAATTGAAACATAACGCATCAAATGATAGCACAAAGTGAGATAAAGTAAATCATGATAGGGCATATCGAGATCGTTTACCTGGGAGATTAAATGGGTTTAGAAAAAATATGAAATTCACTAAGCATTTACACCTAACTCATTAACACACACAACATTTTAACACATTTGTGACCAAAGCGAGAAAGATAGCGTTATTCGTATATCGCCAAGGAACAAGGACGAAACGAAAATATTACGTAAATAACACGGCTTACACATCCGAGTTGAGCGAACTCCAACATATAAACTGCTTGAAACTACAAAAAGTAACAAAACTCGCAAACATATGTTGAATGACAAACAAAATAATTTCATACCGACTCAAAACCGTCAAAGAAATTCGGGAAATCCCGGGGAAAATGTGCAAACATCGAGAGAATATAGCAAGTGTAGGAGAATAGTACAATGTAAACAAAGTCGATCATACATTTGTCTTTCCAACCGCAACCGTTTTAACTGATGAAATAACAGTAGTCTCCAAATTTATTTTGGAAAAAATAGCCTTTCGAGATTTTGGATAAGTGTAGCAAAAGATTATCTTAACATTTCACAAAGGCCTATTGAGGTATTACTTCCGTTTTCAACTTCGCATTTGTGTGAACTGGGCTTTTCAGCCCTCACTGAAATAAAACTTATTGTTTCTTTTTAAAGAGAGAAAGACTATTTATCTGTAGAACAAGAATTGCGAGTTTGTTTTTCAGCAGTGAGGCCAAGGATTAAACAAATTTTTTCAAAGCTTCAATCCCACATCTCGCACTGAGTCCTGATTAGTATTATTAGTTGAGTGATAATTTGTTTGTATTATTATTAAGAATTAATTTTTTCAGTTCAGTAATATATATTTTTATTTTATTAAATTTATATACATTTTTTGCTTTTTCATTTTCTACTGAAAATCAAGAACGGAACAACACCTTGCGTTTTATCTTGAAATTTAGAAAAGAGCTACTCATTAACATGGGACATTTGGGAAAAATGGGAATTTTCTGCAGTAATCAGGAAATTTATTGCCTTCTCATTTTATGCAGGAAGTAGATTTTTTATTCATTTTCACAGATACGCAGACAATTATATTTCTATATTTTATTCAAAAATTCTCAGAATATCTTTCCCTTTTTCATGATGAAAATCACCAAAAGTTTCTGCCCTAAATAATTTACAGAAAATAGAACAAATTTTCCTTGAAATGCTGTCGACTATTCAGTATCTGGGTCTATGAAACCCATTTTTTTCTTTCTATATTGTCCTTTTCGTTGTTATTTTTGTGAAAACTATGAAAAATTATGTCTGAACGATTTGACCGTGAGATTCGTAACGTTGAATTTATCTCACTTCTTTTTCTCACCTCTTGTTTTCGTTTTTGCCACTGCAGAGAATCCTGCTTTGCAATGGTATCATGCAGGGAAAGGTATAATTAACTACTCATAATATGAAGGGGGATTTTTTATATTTTGAGCAGAGCGGCCCGTGATTGGTGATAGTCCTACAAAAAAACTTTTCCTAAAATATTTGGAAATTATTTTTAATATTAGTTTAATGGTCACTGGTCAATAGACGCGGACCACCTCTTAAGTACCTATTTACGGACCACTAGTGGCCCGCGGACCACAGGTTAAAAAACACTGTACTAGAGTGACCTTAAGTTTCACAGATACGGAAAAAATAAAACCTGGTATATCAGGGTTGAGCATTATATTTCGTCTTGACGATTTTCAGCGATATTCCAACTGTCCTAATTGTTCCGAAAAGAAACCAGCTGCATCCATGCGTGTGGTCTCTGCGACCTTACAATTATAACCAATTAAGTCAACGTTAAACTATATAGCAACTTATTTACAATTATAAGCACCAGTTATAAATATCTCCTTTTCTAACACTGCATGAAAGGACCGCTCGGGGGGAAGGGCCGCATGGAGGGGAGGAGAGCAGAGGGGGTGGAGAAGAGGTAAATCACGCATTTTAATCTACGCCACCGTTTTAAATTACATTACTACGGTCATTGGTAAAAAATATGTATCGGCCCCAGAAGAAACAACAATGAACACTGACAGAGAATAACTCCCGAGTCAGAAGTTCTCATTATGTCTTAGCCTAAAGGCATTAATTCCTTCCCAACATCCACTTGCAAGTTCTTCCTCGATTCTCCCTTCGTCCCCTCGCACCCTGGAAACCCTCATTCATCTTTCTGGGTGCTTGGAAACGCGATACCAATCAGCATTGCGGAGAAGAAATGGGGAGGGGGAGGAGTAGATGGGAGGAGAGGATTTTCGTTTTAGAGAGCAGTGTACCTACGGGCAAAAAAAAGAGAGGCACTGCGTGTGGTTTCGATATTTTTCGTGATCAAAAGTAATTTATCGCGTCTTTAGAGAAACGCAGCTAACCGGACTGAAAAGAATTGTTCTCACTATATTTTTATCGCTAAAATACGATGTTCTACATTGCGAATAATGCTCCTTAGAGTTGATATTTATCAATTTGCGTATGAAGGACACAAATGTGCATGCTAAATACAATCAAAGCTTTATATTTCACTCGGAATGAAGGACATAAAAGGATACCTTCGTAGAAAATCATAGAACTACAACTTTGCGAATAGGATTGGTAATGGAATAAATATCTTCTAGTAGCTTAAAACTGGAATTATAATCGTTCTAGTATTGCGATATACTGCGGGGAAGAAAAAAAATTGACTCAGTAATTTCTCAGACTCAATTATTGAGCAGATATTGCACAACACACGAGATTTACATATATTACGGAAGAAAAACTGAAAAATTTCCATAAATATTCCTCAACGTTTTTTGATTTTTAATGTTCCTTCTACAATTTTTTATCACCAGATTTTTAAGATGGGACAGTTATCTTGATAGAGGCGTTTCTAGAGTGACTGACCTCTACCGGGACTTCTAAACTTTCCCCCAACATTGACTATTGCGTCATTCATTTGGGTTTAGTTAAAAAATGGATTGAAGTAGCAGACCCAGCAACCTCCCCAAGGGACGGCGGGCTTAACTTCGTTCTCCAGCAGACAAAATGCCATTTCACATAGAGAGGTTTGTTAAAAGAATGACCCGAAGGCGAGACCGATGGAAGGAGCCATGGATCCCCTTCCCCCGCACCCATCGATGACTCGACATTCTCAATCCCGGCCTTAATAAATGCGATTTATTGTTATTACAGGGTCTAAATACGTGACGAATGGCATTTCGTGGAAGGTGTACGGGTACGTATTTATTGCATTATGATAAAATCCCAGTTTTTTGCATCGTATACTAAGCCAATAAACATATATATGCCTAAGTTAGTAATATTAAACTTTATAGGTTTTAATATGCCCTTATTACTCCCTCGCAATTATACATCCGACTCCTGCCTCATGACAAACAGTATCGGTTTACAAATCGTTAATGCACAAATAAGAGACGTCAGTGAACTTATTAAATAAGAAAGAAAAGAGCATCTTTATGCGGTTGTTGGTAAAAAGAGAATAGAAAAAGTATCGGGAGCAATAGGACGTGCCAATAACACATCCTCAAGAGGCTATTAGAGATACAATTTCTTGGGAAAGATTCTCGATGCTCGGACAGCTGCTTTTTCCTCCTCGAGCCTAACTCCCGAATTAAAGCCGACTCATTATACATTTCGAGATTCTTATTTTTTCCATTTGTTTTTCACCTCAGCCCACCGCCGCGGGGGAGGAAAGCAGAGAAGATGTAAGGGTGAGCATTAGATTGTAGGAGGGGAAGAAAGGGGATAGTAGGGAAAGAAAGGGGATAGAAAGGGAAGAAAGGGGATAGGAGTGGAGAGGAGAACGGCTCTCGGGAGAAGCAGCCTAGAAAATGAGCGAGCGAGGGGAAGTGCGATTTTAGAAAATTTTCATATTGAATTACGATCCTAAGGCAACCGCTCATTTGGCCTCGGAGGAAAGATTCAAGTTCCAATCAGGAGAAAAACAACTAAATTACTTCGCTTTCGCTTCGCTTTATTGCAATTATGAATCGCTACGAAATACAGAATCCTCGCAAAATGAGATAATTTGCAGTTTTATTTAGGGGAATAACATTATTTTTATACACGGTTTTTTCCGAGCCTTTTTTTACTATCGGAATGATCTTAAGAATGAGTATTCTGTTGAAATATAAAATTTATATCATCTTATATGTTTGCTCTCAATTCTATATTGACTTAAGTTATTTATGACATGTTTATACAACAATTTTTTCCTAGTGGGGAAATTATATCGCCAGTCTTAACAGCGTAAAATTCTACCAATATACGACAAATATTCCACAGTATAATTTTTTCATGTATTTCTATTCGCTTAAATCGAAGTCAAGATATATACGCAATTTATTTTCTTTAGTTTATCTAGACCAGCGTTTCTCAACCGCTGGACCGCGGTCTAGTATTGCCCGGTCCGTAATATTACATTTTTATCATAAAAGTTATATGATGGGCGGCACTGGTTAATGAAAGGCTTACGTTTTTAGTTGTCAAAGTGTAACACTGTCAAATGATTGGTGGTTGAAAATTGATTTTACCGGCCCTTGGTGCATTATTCAGATAATACACCGGTTCGCGGTAAACTTTCTGTTATTACATCGGTCCGCGATGAACTTTAGGTTGAGAATCGGTGATCCAGACTACTTTTTTAAAAGTTGACTAGGGAACATTTAACTTCTTTTTACATATTATTATTATTCCCCAATATTCAGTGTAAGAAAGTTGAAACAAATTCCAGTATCAAGAAAATAAGTAACAATCAATTTTTTTCTCGAGTACTCTTTCAAACGGAGATGTATGTTATGTATATTAAGATTAAGGTGAAATACAGC
Source organism: Tanypteryx hageni (assembly GCA_028673005.1). Classification (NCBI taxonomy): domain Eukaryota; kingdom Metazoa; phylum Arthropoda; class Insecta; order Odonata; family Petaluridae; genus Tanypteryx; species Tanypteryx hageni. Next base: position 72,972,229 of record CM054113.1, read on the forward strand.
ATTCATCATCATGGCTAAGAACGTTGCTATGAAAAATGACATATATACATTGTATTTTTCAAAAATTAATATTAACCTAGTGTTTAATAAACGAAATCTGTATGTTTATTTCATTATAGTTTACATATGTGAATCCATAGTGTGGTATAGAGAATGACAATGCAAATGAAATTGTCATATAGGCCAGTGCACTCAGCTCTCGCTAGTGAGTTGACATCATTTGTTTGGTTTAGGAACGATGACGAAAAGCGATGTTGTATGCAACATGAGCTCAATTCCACGCGAATGAGTGGCGGAATAAATAAATAGCGTGGTATAATATCTGCATTGCACCTACGATGTAAAGTTCTGCTCAAGTTTGCAATAAAATCATCGCATCATAGTGTGCGGAAAATTCTACCATGCTTTTCTGTGTGCGACTATAAGGCTCTAATTCCAGTAAAAACTCCACAATAATTTTGTAAAGATTTCGACATTTTTTCTTTGTACAGATACGGCCTATTAGAAGTAGTTATTTTTCTTGGATTGAAGATGTTTCCACGGCTTTATCTTTTGTCAATCAAATAGTTGAGTAAGTTAGGACGTAGGTGGTTCATTGGTTATAGTCCTAACTAGTTTTAACTACCGAAGGATAATATGCAAAATGATACGGTAAGAGAGTCGGATGAGCCATTTTATATAAAATACATTTATATTTTTGCTTTTGAATTCAAGTATTTTGCCGAAACTCCTAGTGCCTAGAGTGCAATCTATGTCACGCGAGCCGCATCCGGCCCGCGAAAGCATTTTATGCGGTCTACGAAGCTCTGATGAAGATTCGGTCTGTGATATTTAATACAGCAAATTTTGTACATTTTAATTACAATTGCTTCCATGACACATTGCCTGATAAGTTAACGCTACGAAACGGTTTCTTGAGTAAATTAAAAATTTCAACTCTCATCCGTTCTGCTGAGACACTCGCGACCTCTAATGCGGTCCGACAAAGCTCAAACATCTACGAATGCAAAAAGTTTCACAACCTTGCTCTAGATACTATTTTCATTGTTACGGCTTCGAAGTTATATTTCTAATCGATTGTAATACTATATAGCCTTTAAATCTCCAATAATGCCACCTCAAAATTGCTTTTCTCAGTTTTTACTCATATGTTTGAATGATTAATTCATAGTTCATGGATGTTATTGTTTTTCTATCCAGCTATCATAGCGTCTATTTCTTTGTTTTTAGTTTTTCCGGTTCTTGACTTCACGCCCTCCAAGATATAGGAGAAGGGCTTAACGTCGATGTTCTTCGTGTTGTTCGTTATTTTTCTTCTCCGTTTTTCTGACAAAGTGTTTCGTTTTATTAAAAATCTAAAATGATTGTGTGTAGTTGTTAAAAATCTCTTTAACTTACATTTAAATCTCTTGAAATATAAAGTACTGCTTTCGTGAAATCATCAAAGAACACATGAGCGAGTGCTTTACAACCCACTATCTGCGCCGACTTCGCTCCTACTTTTCTCGGAAACGTTCTTTGTACACTTAGCTACGTAATTTCCTCAACGGTATTTTTATTTCCTGCGAAATCATCTCCATGTGATCATTCACTCCCATATACAAGCTTTCCTACTCTTCTATGACATCTCTTATCTCTGCCTCTCATTCCCTCCTTTTGTTTTTCTGCCCCATTTGGTTACACGATAATACCACTTTGTAGTTATCTTTGCATCTGGTACTACCGCATACATTTTCTGCATGCAGTTAATACTTGCGACCAACGCAAGAAGCATCCCACTGAAAGACCTTTCTGTTGAAGGCAACGGATAAAAATTATGTGCCATGTGATAAATTAATTACAGAAGAATTCTATAAGTTCATAATGAGGATAAACAATGTCTTCAGTAAACTTTTCACAAACGCCTAAATTTTATACTAAACCAATACCGTAAGATTTTAATTGACAGAATATTCGATGTTTTTTTCATATTTGAAAATTCAGCTGCAATAATAAATTTTGCAAAGATTAGTTCCATGTTCAAAATATACCTTTAAAATATACTGAAAACTGATAAAAATAATCATTTACATAACAATTCGAAGATTTTACGAATATAAAAATATCGACTTGGATCAACCTGCCAATCAATTTTTCAAATTACCTACTTAAAAGTTTTAGAAAAATGCCTTTTAAAATGGTACTTTTTCCAAGTTTTATTTTTAAAAGGTTGCTTTGACGGTGGCAATAATGGTTATCTTAGTTTTTTTAAGTAACAAAATTTCACGCTATGTACTACCACCAATAATGTATGTATGCCATTTATAGTCACTCTAAAATTACTTTTTTTACATTGTCCCAATTTTCATCGCTTTCTCCGAGAAGACACCATCCTTACTAATGGCACCACGTATTTTTGCATATAATTTATGGCACCTACATTTCTCGCCATCATTCGAGTGAACTTGCACGTCATAAACACATCCATAACATCTGTGGCGAACGCTATTTATCGTCCTTTAATAACGACACCGCCCTTGATAATTCGCCTACGTCTCGAAAATAATTTTCTCATTACAATATCACGAGACATTTTATCCAACGACCTTCGGGCACTCGGTCCGTTCTTACTAACCCGAGAAAAAAAAATACAAAAAGAACTGGTATTCTTTCCCAACATCTCTCGATCCATTTCTCATAAGCTCCCATTTCAGTCGTTTCTTTTAGTCCTCCCTCCGTTCTCTCTACCAACGTTCGCCTCCGGGATGCAGCCCCTCCTTCCACAACTCCACATCCCACTCCATCCAGCCTCCCACAAACGCACCCTCGGCGGTTGCCGCTGCCTCCGTCCAGAAGCCTTCTCAGCTCGTGCGGTTCAACAGAAGAGCATTCAAACTTTGTGGAATACACGCGCCCGAGGGAAGACAGCGATTCGTCCCGCCCTCCTCAGAGCCCACCTCAGAAGAACCCGGGAGGATATCGAGAGAGGGAACAGCAAGCCCAGCTGCTTCCTCCTCCTCTCCACCTCCTAGTCATCTAACCCTGTCTCGCCTCCACTCACCCCACCATCGTCCGATCTTGCACCCTCATCCCCCTCGCCTGACCTCTTTTCCCTTCCAATTTCTATTCTTCTTTTTCTCATTCCTCGATCTTTAGAGACTGTTTCCCGTCATAAACATGTCTCCCGACATTATTTGCATTTTACTAAAGAAGGAAAAAATTTCAATTAAATTTGACCTTAAAATGTGCCTACAAGTATATGGGTCCTCTCTAATTTAATTTAGGTTTAGGCATGCCACGGGTTACTTTGGTCCCAGTTACTGAATGAGGTGATTACAATTAATTCAGGAAATAGATTAAATATGAACTTCCTTATTCTTAATATACTAGCGGAATTGCCCGTCAAATATGACGGGTATGTGCAGATTATGTATTGGAATTAAGACACTTCCCATTCTTCCTCCGTTTCTCTCTGTCTTCCTCCCATTCTCTTCCCACCCTCTCCCCCTATTCTCTCTCCCTCGTATTTTTCCTCTCTCGTCCTTTCCATTCTCCATCCCTCTCTCCCTCTTATTCTTCACCCTCACTACTTCCAATTCTCCCTCTTCCTCCCTCCAATTTTCCTCCCTTTCTCCCTCATTCTCCCCTAAATAATGTAGCTCTCTCAGAGTGATATACGTAGATACAAATCTTGCGTAAAAAATATTAATTTCTTAAAGATTACGCTAGACAACTTTAGCTTGCCAAAATTATTTTAACTCTCTGGAACATACTACAATGTGAATTATACATTTTTTATATTTTCAGTTTACATAAAATATTGTTTCATTCAATTAAAATTTATAAATTTTATTCGGAGGAAATGCAATATATTCCCCCTCAAAATTACGCCAAAACGGACATTTATTTTTTCAATTACCATTTCAACCTTAAATAAATAAATTTTGATTAGCTCATTATATAAATTTCTGCCGAATTTCAATTTTCTATCTACATCCTTGATCGAGTTATTCTGGTTTTAATAACATTACACTCAGACCAACGTAAAGGCAACATAGCCTTTTATTATCATTTTTGTGATTCTTTTAAACCTCTCTTTCTTTCTCTATTTTTCAAACAGTCCTCAAATCCTCCATTCTTCTATCTAACTCCCGTAACCTGTCTCCCAATGCTTCACTCCATAAATTTTTCACATGCTCGGTTTGTTTATTAAAACGTCCAGCACCTTCTTCAGATTTTCATACCGTTTCTATTTCATTCATATTTAATTTAGCTCATTATTACGATTTTTAATCTTATTAAATAGTATTTCAGATTTTTAATGTATTGATTTCTATGAAAATCATTTCCCTCTCCTTGCGTCTTTCTCTTCTTCTCGTATTAAAAGCCTTCAAAGCACGCTTAAACCCATAAGGATTGGAATAACAATAGGATTCCGAGGTTTAACAATGCAATTGGTAGGCAAGGCAACATCCCGATAAAATGGCAAGATTTTCCCAAAACATATGAATTAAACGTTTAACATTTCTAACTGTAGACGACAAAAGATGAACAGAATAAGAAATCTTATAAGTGTTTCTTTAAAATGGTTTTGATCTAAAGGCCGTGAGTCTATTTTTTCTAATTTAAATCTCAAAAAGAAGAAAAGCTTGCACATAAAAAAGCCGATTTTTACGTGTTATCTTCTGGGGAATGCAAATCATCCCCTGGAATCGAACCCTGGACGTTTTTCGTAAATTTTCCTTCACCAAAGCGTTTTTATATCCAAGTAAATTATCATTGTCTAATGTTAAGTTTATATCTGAATATTTGATTGAGTTATTCGCGTTTTAAGAGCATGTCATGGACCAACCAACGGACCAACATAGTCATTTATTATAAAGTGACGAAAAATTAGGCCTTTTCCGGTGCATAAAATTTTCATTTACGAAATACAATAAATATTAAGTTAATCACTGCTGGATGAAAGAGTGAACTACTCCATATGTTAGTGGAAACATATTAACAACGTTCGCCATCCTTCGAGAATAGCTTTTTTTAATCTTGTAAATCTTAAGAGTCAGTCAAGAAAGACAAAGAATGGAATCATCTAAGAATATTTAAAATAGTTTTATTTTACACACCAACTTTGTCTCTTGATTAGTCACATTAAAAGCGCTCAAAAAACGAAATTGTTGCTCTTCAAATTGAATTGAATTTATCCGCAGACATAGTGCGCTTCTTCTCGCGAAACGCGAATTAAGTTCGATAAAAATATAAACGTAAATTTGTGTCACAGATCTAAGTTTTCTTTAATGGGATAATCTGAAATCGTCTCATCCGTGTTCTCTAAGGAATATAATCTCAGTGCTGTATACAATTTTTACACATTTTTCCTATCCCCTTGCTGCCGCAAATCCTTAAGATTCATCAAATTCACCTTCTTTCTCCCACTCATGAATCTGATATCCATTTATAATGTATTATAGTTTATCCCTATCTTTCTTGGTATCTCTCGCACAAACACTACCAACTCGCCATTCCGCATAGATTTCCTCAGATTAGCCCCGCCCCCCTCCAACCCCAGGGTAATGTACTCGAGATATCTTCCCATTCAATTTCGCATCTCTTTGTCTCCATCATTCTCATTCCATTTCCGCATTCTGCCAGAGTGGCAATCTCGAATGAATTTAAGCGAACGTCCGAGTGCGCAAGTTAGCGAGAGAGAGAGAGAGAGCGTTTTTGCATCTCTAGGGGACGTTAAACTGGGTGATAAATATTTAAGATGAAATTTACGTCGAAAGGCAACAATAAAATTATTTATAATACAAAAGCTCTCAACGACTCGGTTCTCCTCCGTTATTATCAGCTTGATGTATCTTCCGAGAGATAGTGGTAATCAAAACGAGACAGATCGAATTTTATAATATGTTAAAAGAACCTAAGAGAAAACTAGTTTTGCTGAAGAAGGTGTATTCTTTTTGTCACATTTCTTATAAGACAGCATTTATCGGAGGACAACTAATCCGCCCATATTTTGCTTTTTATGAATGACAAGACTGAATTTTTTTTAAATAAAGGTAAGAGCGAAATATTAAATATGCTGACAAAAACATTGTTATTTATTTGATGTTTAAAAAAAGTCGATTGTCTTATGACCACCTATGGTATGCTAGCAATTTTTTGTTACCAATGTCAATATATTTTCTCACTTTATATTTGCACGAAAATGAGTAGGATAAAGAAATAAACGGAATCTCATCTAACGTTACGTGATTCATATAAAAACTCGAAGACGAAGATAGTGACTTGAAATACGAGGTTTTACTGAACATAATTTGTAGCTTTTAGTATAAAATAAAGCGTTAGTTAATTAAATTTAGAAGAATTGCTCGATTATCACACACGACTCACATCTAAGAATTCATCTTCATTATCATTTCGTTCAAAAAGTTAACCTAACAAAAGATTAAAATACACTAAAAATTTTCAATATGTAAAATTGACCTTATATAGAAGGGGGCAGGTACTCGACAACGCGAACTGACGGAGGAAAAAGACAATTATTTTGGATATGAAATGAAATATAACCCAGACCATTCACATACTCTTTGAAAAGAGTCAATAAATGGGGTCATTGACCCGCTGATCATCAGGTATAATAAACACCTAATTTAATTTTTACATCAATTTTTGTGACAAAAATGTGTATTATAATACATAATTTTGGTATCACATTCTTTCGTACGCTTAAATTAACGCTTATACATACCAATGGTACGGATGCTATTTTATTTGCTCTTATAAATATTATTTCTAGAAATAAGCAATTCATAAATCACACTACAAGAAGGATTTGTGGCTACTTTTCCTATTTTTTAAAAAAACTACTGGAAGGAGTTTGGATTTAAGAGAGTAATCTTTATCAATACAAATTATAAACTGGACTACAAACATTTGGAAAAATAAGTAAAAAACAGCCAAGGATAGGTAAAAGTTGTATGAAACGCAACTCGCCCATTGAATTCAAACTAATTACTTAGCAACGCTCCAATTCAGCAGTTCTCAATATCAACGTGCAAAACTAACGAGAGAGATCGCGAATATATATATTTATTTACCGATTAACAACGCACGCGATAATTTAAACGGCTTCTCACAGATGGCGTGACCTCCTTCCTAAAAATAATTGCACCTTAGGTAGGCGTCGGTCAGAGAAAGAGAAACAAAATCATCCGAGCGGTCCCTTCGCATCGGTGACGCAAAGGCGAATAAAGGGAGATAGAAAGAGAAAGAAAAAAATAGCCGCTCCCGGTGAGAAAGAGAAGGGGATGGACGGCGTAGCGAAGGAGCATGGTCGAGTGGTGTGGGGTGGTCGGGTGGGAGAAGAAAAGAGGCGTGAGGAATCGGAGGCTGGATGCTGGAGCAGCTCCCGGTCGGGGGCCGTCCTCACGTCCGTTCGCTTCTTTCTCCATGCCACCACACCCCGCAAACCACCCACCACCGGCCCCCTCTCTCCACCACCGCCGCCTCCCCACGCAAGTCTTCCTCCACGCCCAAATCAAACGATGTTTTGTGTGTGTGTGTGTCTCCTCCACGAAGAGCGAGGCAACGCCTAACCCCCAAGGGGAAAACGGAGAGAAAGAGGGAGAGAAAGAAAGAAGCAGTAGGGTGAGGGTGGGGAGGTTCAGATGCTCCCAGAGTCCAGAAGAGAGGGAGTGGTCGGGTAAGGTAAAGTGAAGGAACGGCTTGGGAGATTTGGGAAGAGGAGAACGTTGTCAGAGGATAGGGAGTAGGGGAAACGAGTAGAAATGAGAGAAGAGACAATAAAGGTCGAAAGAGGACTAAGAGTTTAGAAAGTTAACATAAAAAGACATCGTAGATATAAAAATTAGCATGGAATTCCGCAATGCTAAGTCAAGCACCGTCAATTTTATAAGAGAAAGAAAATTTACAAAAGGATACGGTCAAAAGGGATAAAAGGCAAGAAAGAAGAATGGAAAAAGAAAACAAATAGAAAAGGAATAAGAAAAAGGAGAGGAAAATTAGGATGAGACGAATGCCAGGAATACGAATAACAAGAAAAAGAAAGAGAGAAAAAGATGAAAAACGATATTGAGGAAAACGATAAATAGCGAGGAAAATGAATAGAGGAAAGAGTAAAGAACATAAGAAGAGAGAAAAGGAGAGGAAGATAAAGGCGGATCCGAAGAAAGAAATAAAACATTTTCCGAGGAAAGGACACAAACAGTTGTAAAAACAGGAACCTAAGAAAGATAGGTAGAAATAAAAGAGATAAGTAGACAGATTAACTGGTTTCGTGACACTGGCGGATACAGGGGGGAGGGCGATCGCCACCCTTTGATATCCCTATTGCCCTCCAGTGGACGCATGCTTAAACCCATTCCACTCAAAATTCCTTTATTATGCGCCACAGAATATGTTCGTAGGCCAAGGGAGAGAAAGATTCTGACAAGGGTAGAGATTTCCAGAATAAGGGGTCTTAAGAAGTTTCTGGATCCGCCCCTGCTTCGCGAAGCAACAGGATTAGCCAATATCTGAAATTATTGAATAGACGAGAAGAAATCCGCGTGGCCAACGTATTACTTCCTTTACTGTTCTTATCAAAAATATCTCGCATATTAATTAAAATTGAGGAAATAATGGCCTGCAGATGGATTTATCAAAATAATCGCTGAACGGAATTTAAGATGGATATCAAGACAAACGGCAAAATATATGGGAAGCGGAGAAAAGAATAAAATTGTGTGAATCAAAGACAACAAAGGATGAAAAGGGAAGATAAGATCAAGTTAACAGCAAATGGACATTGAGTGGAAAGATAAAAGATTAAGAGAGAGATATCCTCGTAAGAAGTGACGAAAATAGAGATGTACTTAAAAGTGGGGAATGATCGTGAATAAATCCACAGAAAAGGGAAAGGGGTCGCTTCAAATAAAAATCGTTAACACGGTCATTTATTTTGAGTGAGGTTGGTGGAAAAGAACTGTATTATCAAAAAACATAAACGGAGATTTATTCTTTTAAAAACAAATGTATTACATGTATGTAAAACAACTTATCTGCGATGGAGCTTACCGTAAAATATCGAAGATGCAGCGGCTTAACTGGTTGCAAAATGAAAAAAAAGTGTTAATATGATAATTAATCGATATGTGTGTACGGCAATATCCGTAATTTACACAACCATCATGCCGAAGAAATACGCCAAAAAATAATGAATTAGCCAGAAGTTTTATAATATAACGTGATAAAGAGCGAATCGCCAATACATTATACTAAAGAATAAAAAATGCCTATATTTAAAAGAACAGAGCCACCATGAAATTTTTCATAAAGAAATTTTACATAGATAATATATTTTTAATTTGAACAAAGTTTTATTATTTGCTATACAATAATTCCATAAGATTGAAGTCATCCTTAGTCTTAAGCCCGATATAACTATTACTGAGACACTCGGAAAACTTTCAGCATAATATTTACTAAGTAATTTTATTTCACTGTCTTTGCACAGTCATTCAAACTTCTAACAGCATTAATTTTTCAAGTTGAAAGGATTCAAAAATCTATATAAATGGAAAGACAAACACGACTACAACGCGTTTATAAGTCTTGCTACCATAAATGGAACCAAGCCATAAAGTAAATGGAAGCCGACGGAGAGAAAATTCATTGGAAGATTACGGAGCACGTGATGGATGCGGAGGAAAAAGCTGCGTAAATACACGGAAGAAGTGGACGAGATGATTATGGTGTGCATCAGATGAAATAAAAGACAGAGCAACTTCCTAGAAGTCAGCGTAAATAATAATTCGTAAAATAAGAAAAAAACAGCGCAAATCGACGATATTTGCCTATTTTTTAAAACTAAGATCGTTTGTATTTGGCTGCGAAGGCTTTCCAGATTCGGATCGCATTTTTATACAATCGGTGAGAACGTTGCCCAAGAAAATAAATATGCAATTTCACATAGTAATTATTAAATGAAACTAAGGATCAATTAAAATTCTTTCCTAGCATCAAATTCCAGCAAAAGAATAATCGACCAAGCATGTTTCAAATTCGTGGTACAAACAGTTAACCATGAAAATATTTTATTGTCATTATTTCATTGCAAAATGACCGAGTGTACTGTGTATATGTTGACAAATAAACATAACGAAATTAGCATTATCTCAATTAACGTCGCTCACAAAAGGGCGCCTTCCAAGGAAATGTATAGGAAAAAAGTTATTTGCTTTCACGTGATTGATGAATGTATAAACTAGCTCCCACACAACGTAATCTCACGCAAACAGATCGAATGAAGCAGACAAGTGAAATTGTTCACGGTCAAGTAGTGATTTTGAAGCAATACGATAACCTACGCCGAGAACGATTGTGCAGCAGAGACAGGAGCTAAACGTAAGCACAGAGGTATTCGGGAATAAAGTAAATTTATAATATAAATATGTAGCGCGTTCAGTCGTATGGTTTCAGACAGAGGGTATGTGGAACACTTGCGCCAGATGTGTGGAACGGCAGTGAAGATATGAGAGGGAAATGATAGGATGAGTGAAATGTTTAAGGAATGATATGCTAAGACGAGTGGGATGCTAGGATAAGACTGGATCATCCGTCTCACTTTTCAGCTCACATTGGTACATTTACTCCCATCTCTTCTTCCGTCATCATGCTTTCCACGAAATATTCTTCTATCTCTCTTCCTTTGTTTATTAGTTCCTTTCTCATTCCTCAACTCCGTTATTTCCAAACTTAAGCTCCTAAAGAATGTCCTCCAAGAGGGTGGCCCTAAGAGGCTTCCTGCGTTATGAGAAAGTGGACAATATGTTTTAAAGTCTTACTTGACCTGGAGAGGTTCTTAGAAGGTTTCATATCCATTTTCATTTGTAAAACGTTCTTCTAATACTATTTGGTGACATATATTAACTTGATCGTGAGACTTCTAATGTGTCTGCATTCTAACCACTCCACAAACCTCGCTAGTCAACTCATTTGGTGAACGGACCATCCTTTTCCTCTACACCTCTCGCTTTTATCCTGTAAAAATCTTTCAAGAGCAAATATTGAATTAATGCATTCCATATGCGTTGAAATAATTTTATACCATATTACTTCATTTCCTTTGGTTAATACCAAAGAGCTATCATATTCACCAACGGCTGAAGTCAAATAGAATAGCTTTATTTCTTCAGTATCAATAAAGAGATAATGAAAATAAGATACGCTTTTCAGCTACACAGTAGTCGTCATCAGTGGACATTTATTGGATATTAAGAAAATTATAAACACAGGCTACTTCGCAGCCAAAATTTGTATAAAGTTTTCCCTACCTTTTAATTGGTGTTGGAGAGATAGTTTGTCAAACTATTTTGGATAATAGCCTTTAACAAATTTACCCAGTTGTTCTATAGCTCACCATCGCCAACTCTAATTCCTTTCACTGTATGCTCGTTTTAATCTTCTGGGACTAATTATACCATCCACAATAATGCACGCATTTTCATCGCGTATTATTTTCCTCTCAAACTCGAGGTGTCTCCACTCCAACTTTCCTCGCCTTCCTGAACCACTTTGTTTCTAAATTTCTCCTCTTATCTCTCGTTCATTAGCTCGGTCTAGCTTTTTCCACCACTTGTCATCACGTGACCAGTCCTTTCTCCCAAACCTTTCTTCCCTCGTTGCTCCGCATCCTACTTTTTTCTCCCTCCCTTTCTTCCCCATTATTTATGTCTCCCTTCTCGTCCCCTCTATCTATCATTACCTATCATATTTTTTACTTTCCCCCTTCCACCTCCATCCACACCCTTTCGAAGAAGCCGCCTCCCTGAATTCACGCTCTCGCTCCTTGATATACGCCCTCTTACACATTCGCAATCTCCTTCCATTCGCTCGCTCCCTCCCTACTGCTCCCTCCACCTCATACTCTACATCTCTCGCCCCTCCTACACACACACCCAAGCATATACATACGACCATATGCTATCGTTGGATTAGGAGGTTGTCTGCCCTCGAGGGGTACAGAGTAAACGGGTGCGAACGTTTAAGAAAAGCACTCCGTATTCTCCCTCCCGCTCTCCCCCCCCTCCCCCTCAACAGTCTGTCTCCACACCCCCTTTTTAAAAATTCGTTTCACTCCGTGATCAATGGATATGCCGGCGTGGGAAGTGAATCATTTTTATAATTGGCCGCTTGGAATGCATCCAAGGGTGGCACTCTTTCTTACTCTCTTTTCTCCTTTCCTCGCCCTCTCTTTATCTACATTCCTCCTCCTTTCCTTACATTCGTTTTCTGCTCCATTTCTCTATTCCTCACTACAATAATTCCTCCTCTCTCCATTTCTCTCGCTTTCTTTGTCTCCCCCTTTCTTACCTCCTCCCCGTTTAACTTCTTTCCTTCTTTTTCCCTTATCTCTCCAGCCTGGTCCTCCCATTCTTCTCCTCTCCTAATACTTGTTATCTCTCACGTCTCACTCATCTTACTTATTATCTTTTATAATTTTCCCATTATTATTCGTCCCTATTCTTTACTCCCTCTACCACTTCCACTTTCGATTTACTTATACATGCCCCTCACATCTTGTTCTTCCTCATTTCTAACTTTCTCATTCGAGGCGAGAGGTAATGCGGAGAATGAAAAAATAAAACACTCGATCGTGCTTACTCACCACGAGCACGCTCGGTGTACTTCAAAATAAAAAATATAATCTTTTCCACTCGCGCATCTATTCGCGTGTCAGTATGCGTACGAACGTGCAACCGCCTCTGTGTCTGAGGGGTGCCGAAATCCTCCGAGGTTAGCAAAAATAAAAGATATAGGTGGTGAAGAGAGTAGGAGGTTATGGGAGATTCGTTTTTTTAGGGAGGAGTCCCAGACGTTAGATACAAGGGTCGTAAAGTAAAAAAAAAAGTTTTATATTTTTTTCAGCTGTGAAAATGTCACCCGATGACACAGGTGGCGCGAGAGTAGAATGGCAATGTATTAGGTTACCTTATTTAGTATGTGATCAGCGGGGAGGAACGGCGGGGAAGACCCCCTCTGGCGACTGTCGGTGTCCGCGGGGGAGTAAAAGAGATGGTGTATTCCCGAGAAGAAGCCGGCTGGATAAAAATTGAATAAGGTTCCGAAGAGATTGAAGATTTTTTCCCACCTTTTTGAATCGTCTCCGATTTTTTACTCCGCTCCGTCCATCTCTCTTTACCATAAACGGTACAACACGACCAACTCCCATTCTTTTCGGACCTACGTTGAACATTTTGAATGCGCTAAAGTTGGCTGTCGCTTACTTCTCTTTAGGGAATGGAAACAGAAGAGATAATTCATGTTTAAGACCAACTAACTCGATATACATTGCCCTCGGTGTTACTTCCATTTGTTAATTTAGACTCCGCTCGAAAAAATAAAGCAAACCCGTTATTGATGATATTCAGGCGTCCGCGAAAATAATTTCGCCGTAACCGTATATCACTATGTCCGCCAGTTAATCACCATTCCTTTATTATGAGAACGACGAATATCAAATTGTTCATTTTTTTATGTTTAAATTGTGTAAGTACATTGGAAAAATATTTTATCATTCATGGACGAAAAAAAACGACACTTCAAATTTGCGCGAACGTATGCCACCATAAGGTTTAACATGCAATTAAGACAGTCGTCATCAACGATAATCACAGGACTTTAAGGTGCCTGAAAAATAAAATGTGAATTATTATCTTATTTAAAAATGATAGGTTTATTTTTACTTCTCCATAATTACGTTTTTCGGATTCTTTTTTATAAAGTTTCAATTTTTACACCTAGCGCTTATTAACTAGTCAGCTATTAATTTTATTTGTATCTGATTGCGTTAAATGAAATATGAAAAAGGCCGAAACTCCGACGTTTACACACACTCGCCAATATTGCGAATGCATTGCGTGGCAGTCAAATTTCTCACATGCAGAGCAAATATATTTACTCATGTATCACAAACATATAAATGTAAAATATTATTACCTAGATTTATATCAGCGAATAATATTCTATAAAGATAAAATAATATAGCATTTAAATATTGCAAATGTAGAGAATCTATGTACCACCCACGCTATATTTAATACGCAGGTGGACAAGCGAAATTAACACAAACTGCCTAAAAACTTATGCCTTAAAAATTCTTATTTTCGGCGCTTGATTCACGAGACATATTATTTCCGAAGTAGACGACACGCGAGGCGAAGAAAATAATAAAAATAAATGAATTACGAAAACATGACTCAAAACCATCTAATTTTCGCCCCCTCTGGTAATACTCCGTGCTATCTTTATGATTGGTGGGACGATTTCTCTTAGGGTCTTACGCACCCTACGACTGCTCGATGTTTTAAGCCGTCTGATCCCCACCTTTTCACCACCATTTCTTCCGCCACTTAATCATGCAAGCTACGAAGAGGCTCAGAGCACGAAAAAACTCAGTGTTGTCCAATGCCGTGCGTTTCAACATTGCCATCCCACTATCCTTTTCGTGCCTCAAGGCCAAATCTACTTCGAGTACTTCGTTATCTGAGCTAATTTATCGCGTCTCATAATTAATACAGAGCATTATATATATATATATATATATATATATATATATATATATATATATAATGCAGCGGCTAATGTTATTTGTTTTTAAAAATCAACTAAGTACCTATTTTTAATAAGATGAAAAATGTAATGGTTTAGTAGGTTTAGTCGTCTGATCAGCAGCACGGGCATTAATAAACTTTATGAATATATTTTACTGTATTAAATTCCAGGGGCTTATTCACGCATTTATACGACTATAATTCTCTGACAAGGAGAATATTATCATACTTATTTCATTAAATTTTGACCTTTTATTAATTTAAATACTAACATATAAAAGATATCCGACCATCTGAACTAAGTAAAGAAAGTTCTTTGTAAACAAAAAAGAACGATAATAATTGTAAATCCACTTGTCAAGTCAAACTAATTAATTATAAGTCAATTCTATTTACTACATTACTTATTGCTGGCTACTTAGTGCAGCGTTGCTTGCAGCATCAATAAGATATGTGCTTACTTCCACCCGGAATGGTAAATTAATGTAATGGGTGGGTTTATTTTTATAAATGTATTCCAAAATACTACAGAACTTTTCAAATATCTCCGACGGTCCCGCATTTAAGGTTATACCAGTTTCATGTTCGGACCTGAGATGGCAGTAATAGAAAGATCCACGACATAAATATTTTCTATCAAAATTTTCTGTTCAAATTGTTTTGCGACAAATGCTGCTATTAGATATTCGTACTTTTTTACTTTAATGTTTTTACAACAATGTAATGAAATCAAGAATGTGCATTAGTATATTTTTTTTAAATGCATGTAAAATACTACAGTGCCACCAGGTGGATAACACTTAAACCAAAGACTAGTACTTAAACTACCTCCAATATATAGTAGTAACTCAACGGGAAGTCACCTTTCTTCCTAAAATTTTTAAACTGACCAGTTATTCATTGCACTACCTCTTAGATACCATTGCGCGTAGGCAAGAGGGAATCAGCAGGTCGTAAAAAAAACTTTCTCCGACGGTTCCGCATTTTAGGTTATATCAGTTCCTTTGACTGCCAAGAGATAGCAATATGGTCAAATTACGCGACAGTTGTATTTTCTATCAAAATCTTCTTTTCAAATTAGGTTTTTCAACAATTGCTTTTATTATAGGTACTCGCAATTTTTTAATATTAATGTTTTAGGCTATATTTGCAACCAAAAAAATAATTATAAATTTAATGAAATTTCAACAACGTAATTAACAGGCCATGGATCAGTGTTGTCCAATAATCATTCGGGGACAAAATATAATGTTAAATTGTCACAGAGCGTTGACCCAAGACGCTCGCATGTTATAGATGTGAAGTGTCATCGGTGTTTTCTGACACACTGAAAAAACGCACTTAATATATAGATGTTATTAATTTCACTTTTCTAAAGAATGAAATTTCGTCTACAAAACCGATTCGTAGAAATACGATGAATTTTTCATTAGTCTATTCCAATTTAATTGTGGATGTATTGAAATATTTCATCATAAATTTAATTATTTGCGATATAGCGTCAAACGAATAAACCATAAAAGTAACATTTCTTAAAAATGTTTGGAAAGCGACTGGCAAATGTAATCTAAAATGAACGGTTTAAGTTACATATAATTCTTCATTGTTAAAAAAACTCCAAATTTCACGCCTTTCTGGTAATCTCGTTTTCAGAGAGGCAAAATTTAAATACGCAATGCAAGTGATAAAGAGACCACTATGACAAAGCCCATCATCGTCACTGAACACTGATTTACTTTACTATTTTTGCTCACGTACCACCAAAATATCGCGTGCAAAACGTCGCAGAATTCCTCTCCCGTTTTTTTACCTTCTCAATTTTCCTCTCAGTCACTCCTTAACCACCTTCCCGCCTCACCTTCCCGCTCTTCCCTCTCTCCAAACTTCCATCCCACCACTCACCCTATCTCCCCTTCAACTTCTCACACCCCTTTCCATCCCACATCCCCATATAATCACGACCTGGACCCCAGCCATCATCTGCCCCTCGTATCTCGCCGTTGCTAAAGCTTTCTACCGTATCCCCCCACCCCCCCTATCTCCCTCTCCTCCTCCTACCTGTTATCTCACTCCCTCATCCTTTAGCCTCTTGCCCGCTTGCATTCGTCTCTCTCCCCATTCCTCTCCCCTCCCATTTCTTTCTTTTAACTTGGCCTCCGTCTCCCTGACAAGCTGACACCCACCTTTAGAAACTCAACGCACACACAAGCGTTCTTCAACTTCCTATCTTACCCTCTCTCCCCCTTTATATCTCTCTCTCTCTCACCTTCGCCTTTCCCTTCTCTCCCTTGCCCCCCTCCTACCTTATCTCCATGATATTTAACTGAAGGTGCTCTAGAAATAGGCGCATAATCTCATTTCTGGAAATCGAATTTAAACGGAGAGGCTATTTTCACCAGCTCGCATATTCGCGGATCGAGATGCGTGTATTCCTTTTTCCAAGGCCGTACGTTCCCTTGCATAGTATGGCATACGGAAAG
The DNA here is from genome assembly GCA_028673005.1 of Tanypteryx hageni. Lineage (NCBI taxonomy): Eukaryota > Metazoa > Arthropoda > Insecta > Odonata > Petaluridae > Tanypteryx > Tanypteryx hageni. The sequence continues at coordinate 72,989,303 of CM054113.1, forward strand.
GTAACGAAAAAAGAATAAAATTGAGATCTCCGATATTTTTACTTTTAAGGGTAGACGGATTACCCAGTCTACTTAAATGTGAAATGTATGATAACAAAAATGTTCTAGTTAAAATTTGGCAAAATGGAGAAAACTTCGTTTATCAAAAATTCGAGTTTAACGTTAAGCATGGGTACGTGTGTATGTTTTAAAAATATAATAATGAACGAATTTACGTTGATTCAAATGCATATTTAGCAAAAGTTTACGTGAAGCAGCATAAAAATATTTCAACGTACGATCTAATGGCAATAGTGAAATCAGTTTTTCAAACAATATATATCGAAAAGAAGAATTAATGAGGTGAGAGTCAAGTGTTTGTAGGACAGATAAACTTACAGTAGGCTCCCTCAATTAAGCTATCATTATCTTAAACTCTCTCTGAGCCTACAATTTTTGCACTTGCACTGTAATGTTCAATTATGGTTGATTATGTTGCACTTAACCGTTCCAAAACATGGCGAATTTGCTTTAAAATTAGTCATTCGATTACAAATATTTCATGAATGCTTTTAAACAATTACGACGTTTTATTTTTTTCCTTTTAACGAGTTTAGCAAGAGCGCTGGTAAGAGAATTAGTTCAAGCCATAATCCTAAATTTTATAAAATAAAATTTTTAAGCTATGGAATAAAAGCATCATTTCATCGTGTACACGTATTTTTAACCGCACATCTTTTGCAAAAACGGACACTGTGTCTTTCATTTCATTCCAAAACTTTTTCTACATCATAACAAACATTTCATACTATCATTAAGCACATTTTAATACTCAACAACTGTATACGAAACTACAACTTCAGGCACAGATATTCTATAAACGTTCAAGGGCTAGACAAAAAAGTAAGACCCCGCGTTTTCTTCGCGGACAACGAAAGAAATACGATGAACGAAACACGAAATAAAGTAACATACCACTCGCGACTCCTTAGCGTGTGCGTACGTATATAAGACGTCCCGGGGAATCGGTTTGGCGTTGCGGCACACGCACAGTTGGAACAAGGAGCAGAAGAAGAAGAAGATATCGGATCCGTTGTCTTCGCATTTCTAATTAAGAGCCTCGCAAAGCTTACGTGATCAACTTGAAATGGTCACGGTCACAGGGGGCGAAGAACTAGTCTCGGGTTTTCTTTTCAACCTCCTCCCACCAGCCTCCCTCTCTTCCAGAAGAAGCCAGGTGGACTATCCTCTTCCTCCTCCTCGCTCCCTCTCTTCTCCCACCCTTCCTTCCCTTTTCCCGGGTAAGAGAGCGCGTGCCACACGGAGCGGTTTGTCACGACTCTCTCGGACGAAGATAGGGGATGGGCGCGGACAGCTGCCGGGAAGGAGAGACGGGTAAGAGACGAACAAAATTTTGAAATAAAAAGTGCGGAGGAGGGGTTAGAGAAAGGAGACGGGCGGGAGGAAGAGATCGGGAAGATGATGCTGGAATAAAGGTGCATGTGTGACGTCTTTTGCCTCTCCCTCTTTCTCTCCCTTCCCCTCTCATCCAGTGGCACAGCCAAGTAACGCAAAACTTGGCCTTAGTCTCCCAGCGACGTCCACCTTGACAAATGCGTCGGTTGGAGGAAACAGCCAGGAGTCGTCAAAAATGTTCAAACCGCCCCCAACGGCTTCTCTATCTTGCTCTATCTCCCTGCCTACCATCGTATCTCCACCATCCCATCCTCTGCTCCCCCCTTGATTCCCTCTTTCGCTGGGTATCGGGAGGGATGGGTTCGGACGCGTCTCCACACCTACGCGGGCTTCGCTCCGCTGTCTCCTTGGTAAGTTTCCGTCGTATGTGTCAGACTCGCTCCCCATACCCTTGACCATCCCATTGCTGCTCCTGCACTCGCGCGCACTCAACACGTGCCTAAATGCCTTTTAATACACTTTTAATAAGGGTGTCTGCGCAAGCTCGGAATATTATTTTCAAAGATGTCTTAGTCTGTCTGGCAGGCTCATTTCTCCAAGTGGTAAAAGACGGATCTTTCCCAAGGGGTGTGGAGAGGACGAAAGCGGGGAACATTTATGATACATTGCGCCTAGGATAGAGTAGCTATGGGAAAACATTTCTGTCAAAACGAAATGGCGTGAATTAAGAATTAAAATATAATCTTTTATAATTAAACTAAAAATAAGCTCTCTAATTAAGATCACATTTAAAAAATTTACCTTAAGCTTTGCTGGTAATACAAAATTTTACCAACTTAGTCAATTAGAAGAAAGTAAGTTTGATCGAGTTAAGCTATAAGCCCTATTGGAAGCATCCCTTAAGAATGTCATTATATTTTTGTATACTAAATATTATGCTAACTTTTTAATTTGCCAAATAAAATGTACATTTCGTCGCAGAATAGTACTTCTCTAGGTATATAAATAAATGTTTACGAGATCTAGTTCAACTTCTTTCAACACTTTAATCACAATAGAATTTAGTTTAAATATTCTACAATGGCTAGATTGTAATTTACTAACAGCAGGAAATTACTGATTACGGAATGGTCATAAACGAAAAAGCACCACAAAATAACAAATCATAAAAAAATTTAAGCTTAAATGAAATTTGACTTAACTAATTTATCGTACTAAAAAAATAGTTTTCTCAATAACTGTAAAGAGGGATCCGTCACCAGATACGATTCACTGACAACAAATTATAAAAAATTAATCAATTGTATGATTAATTTTTCCTAGAAGAAACCTCTTTAATATATGGAAAAAGGGAAAATGATTATGAATTTTTAAAGGCGTGAATTCAAGGGGAAAACGAATTTTAATGAGCGTCGGATTGGAGAGCGGGTGGGTGACAGGTGTCTTGCAAATGTCGTATGAAACAACTGGGACTGGATCATAATCACCAAAGCGCATTGGGCAACGGCATCTGACATTTAGTGCATTGCGAAATAGAAAATAGATTTTATGGCTTTCTCGTTTTTTACGAAGGCTAAACATTTGATCGCCGGTGAAAATATCACGAGCGCTTTAACAAAAGTTTATTGGTCTTAAAAACAATCGAAACGCGCCACAGCTACAGAAATGCTCACTAAAAATATCCTGAAAGATGCAATATTTTATACTTTTGTGCGAGATTTCTAAGAGTGAAATGCCGTTGGTCGCGTAGGGAGACATACTTTCGAATGAAATAAGTTTTCGTCGGAAAGGTTCAGAGATAAGAGAAATGGCCGCAAGAGAAATATTTTAGAGCCGTTATTTACGATTAGCATACATTTGTATTCTTGAATACATGCGTGAAATACGTCGGAGAAGTGAGTGTTGCTGGAGTTGGTCTATTATTATTGTATAAAATTTTATAAACCTAATGAAAAGCCCAACGAAGACCTATATATAAACAGAAATCTACTCTTTTCTATATTTTCCTCATACTCTCTAATGTTTCAAGACATTACAGCATTTGATTCAAACGAAAAAGTTAAATAAGACAATTTTATTTCGCGCCCTTTACTATTCGCTTCATTCTATTTACGTTTTTTGATATATCAGATAAGACAATGTAATACAAGCTGTTTTTGCTAACGATTTTAATCATATATATTTCATATATTTTATATATCCAACCATAAGATTATTTGCGAAAACAAAAGTTCCTCATTCCAATTTATTTATTATTCAATTTAGATTAGAAAACTAACGTTTGGAAATATTTTTGATACTTTAGCAGACGTCCGTGAGTTTCCACGTGGTGAAAAAAATGTTTCGCGAAGATGTTTGGCGAAGTCTTATTTCGCGAGAACCATTTCTGCATACGAGATTGACAAGGAGATAGATCAAATAGATGTGCAAAATTTTTCGTAAAAATGGCAATTGGAATAAAACAGGAATGTGGTTAAAATGACTATATACATAGAAAGATCCCGATTAACCGAATATCGAATTACTGGAATTTCGATTTACTCGAATTTTTTAAAATTTGAACTTGAAAGCTTTTGTACAGCATTATATACGTACATATGCACGTTACTTGTTCTATGCCTAATAAAGGTCTTAATACGCAGTCATATTTGACGGGTAATTACGCTTGTAGTTAGTTCATATTAATGGAAATGCTTCCGGTACGTATGTGCCCAAACTAAACAAGATTGGAAAGGTGTACTCAATGTCGGAGTACACAGTTTCCAAATGCGTTCTTTGAGATTTCACAATGTTCTCAATGTTTTTCGCTAGGATGAGAATTTAACGAGAAGCAAGCAAGGTACGTTGCATATATGTAGGTCTTCATGTAAAGCAGTCGTAATTATTCTCCGATTTTAACCAAAATTGGAATTGGTGAATTGATTTTAACAAAACTCCCCAATACCAAATTTCATTACAATACTTCAAGCGGTTTCCGAGTTGAAACAAAGGAACAATGTAAACTACATGTAAAGTGGTCGTCATTGTTGCCCGATTTTAACTAGACTTATAATCGGTCGACCAATTTTAGTAAAACTTCCCAATACGAAATTTTATTAAAACACGTCAAGCGGTTCAAGAGTTGAAGCAGGAACATTGTAAACTACATGTAGGTCTTCATATAAAGTGATCGTCATTTTTACCCGATTTTAACCAAAATTGGAATAGGTCAATTAATTTTAGCACAACTTCCCAATACCAAATTTCATCGAAATACATCCAGCGGTTCCCAAGTTGAAACAAAGGAACATTGTAAACTACATGTATGTCTTCATGTAAAGTAGTCATCATTGTTGTCCGATATTAACCAAAATTGGAATCAGTCGACCAATTTTAGCAAAACTCCCTAATACCAAATTTCATCAAAATACATCTAGCGGTTCTCGAGTTGAAACAGGAACATTGTCAACTATTTGTAGGTCATGTAAAGTGGTCGTAATTTTTGTCCGATTTTGACCAAATTTTAATTAGATAGACTAATTTTAGCAAAACACTCCAATACCTAATTGTACCATAATACGTACAGCGGTATCTGAGTTTTAAGATGCGGACGGACGGAAACGACCTCCTCTATATGTGTTCACTTCGTACAAAAAGCGCATAATAACACTTGATGTTTTTATGTATAGCACAGCTATTCCTCAACAGTGGGAATAGAGCTTGAGCAATGTATATTGCACCGATATTTTTACTTTCTTAACATTTAGTTATTATTTTCTCCATACGTAGTATAAGGGAAAGTATTGTTTTCATGAAAAAAATCGATTTCTAGATTTCAACGGAAATACACGTTTTGAGGTCTCCTGAACACATTTTCACCATTTTCTCGATTATGTCTGTGTGTGTGATAGCTTTTCGTGGGTGCTCTAACTCAAAAACTATTGATCAGGTTAACGCGAAATTTTATATTTAACATTTTTATAAAAGTCATAAGAACTGATTAGATTTTGGTAAAAATTGTTCAACGGAAGTGGTTGTTTACTTTTGTCACATCATTATTTTGAGATATTTGCTTTAATATTTGATATATTCTAAAATATACTGGAATAAAAGTTGTAAGAAATTTAATTTTCTACAACCTTTGCTCGAAACATTTTCCCATACAATGTTTAAGACATCTTATATTTTTAGCTTTCACCACCTATCGACAGCTATTGTTAACAACTGACGCTTAGTTACGTCTTAGTAACACTCGTTTTTATTTTCTTAATTGTTGGAGCTTTGTGACTATATCCAATATCAGAAGGCTATGGTTTGAGTTTATTTCTGTTCTTTGTAGTCTAAAATTTTCTCGCAGTTTCTTAAAATATATTTTTTTATGTAACCTATTTGGTATTTTTAGAATTATTACAGATATGAAGAAAGCCATGTGGTGGCCACAAGATTTTTTTAAATATTTGATTAATGTAAAAAAATATTGGAATAAATGTTGTAGAAAATCTAATTTTCTACGTTTGTTTGAAACATTTTCCCATTCCCCATTTTTAAGAGGTATTTTAAAAACTAATTTTTTTTTGCCACCACCTACCTGCAACTACTGTTAACAATTGACTCTTAGTTACGTCTTAGTAACGCTCCTTTTTATTATCTTAATTGTTGGAGTTTCGAGGCTATATCCAATATAAGAAGGCTACGGTATGAATCTATTTCTGTTCTTCGTAGTCTAAATTTTTCTCGCAGTTCCTTAAAATATTTATTATCATGTAACTTATTTTGAATTTTTAGAAATATTACCTATGGAGAAAGTCATGTGGTGGCCATATCAGATTTTTTTCATTTGTGTCCACCATTCCACACTTAAATAGGAATATCGACCAACAGGAACATCGATCAACCGGAATATCCGATTAAACGGAAAAGTATTCGATCCCGAGACATCCGATAAATAGTTAGTTCACCTTATTAGATTATGATGAGCCTAAACACTCGGCGAAAATTAAACCTCGCCCGTGCGGTCAAATTTTAAAGAGTTTGATAGCGGATGAATACGAATTCGGGTATCCTGATGTATTCGGATGGACGAGGCGACCAAAGACAGAATGAGGATGAACACGGGACTATCGCAGAGACATCGGGAGCGGAGGAAGACGTAGGAGTGTGGGGGAGGAGGAGAAGGGAGAAGCTGGACAGTGAGAGATAGGAAGGGGAAAAAGGAAGAGGAGGGATTACGAAGGAGAAGTGTGAGAAATTGAGACGTCAACGATTTTTTTAGAGAGTGGGTGTGCTCTTACAAGCACCGCATTAAGATGTCTGCGGAGATTTTCGGCGTTATTGCCTCTATGCGTGCTAGCAGTCCTCCTTGCCCGCAGAGTAATGGGCCGAGCTTATGGGGGCCTCCTCGTCTATGAAAATAAGACGCGGAAAGGGGAAGCGGACGCGCTGAAAAATCTCTCCCTATTTTTCGTGGCCGCGAAATAATCGCGCGAGGGAAAATTAACATGTCACCGGGTCGAGAATACATGGGTACAGGTAACGTGATAATGTTGTTGCCGAAAAACAAATGTTGACGCTTTGGGATATTTGAAAAGTGCAGCATATCTTTTTACCAACTTTTTTCCTCCCTCTCTTTCACCAAAAGTATTTCCCAACAAAATGGCGGCGGACAGATCACTTTTCTGCCTTTTTTATTTGTTTTTTTTTTTTCGATTTTACGCCGAGTTAAAATGGTCTGGAGAAAAGGAAAGTGACACGAATATATTGCGCAATTCGTTCGCGCGTGAAATGCATTGCAGGTGAAGGAAAAGTAATAAGTGGAACACAATATGCTTTTTCTCGACTCTATCGGATGCTCGGTAATCAATTAACCTCTCGAAATAACACCTTTTATCTTTATGATATTCTCAATGTTCTGTTTCTATTCACAGAAAGATAACAAGAAAAACTACCCCTTTTCATTTTAAATAAAATAAAAATATAGTTGTGACTACTTACTATCCAACTGCTATTTTTTTAATATTCGCTTGATTCATTTCTGTAAAGTGATAATTATTTATCATGTGGCATCGTGGTTATATATTTCATTAGACAGACCTTAATACATAATTTTTCGCTAAAAACTATAATTTTCCTAGAATATTTTTACTGCCTGGCATTCATGGCCGTAGGAATATGAATTTTTACGTAACTTCACTAAAACCATAAGATATATATTCAAAATACTGCCAAAAATTATTTTTTAAATTTCAATTTCAGCTTATATTTTATTTGTGCTGCTTGTATGACTTTCGTTACACGCAAATACAAATCTTTACTGCAACCGTATAACTGTATGATTTCCTACCGATTGACGGGCGCCATAAAAACGTGTGGAATGTAAAATTCGCCGAGGGAAGTTCCTCAATTTCTATCTTAACACCAATGTATTCATCAGCCATCCATACAATCAAGTTTGTAAGTTAGAAATGAAATTGGAATTAATACACGCCATTCAGTTAGCACGGGAAATGAACCCAATATTGTGTTTATACGCATTTGTAACAATGGGCTTGCAACACCAAATGATTCATGGCATTTAAATATTGATACTTTGTCTTTTTATCTATGAATCATTTTCGATATGAGAATTATTTCAAAATTGATAAGCATAAATATAGACTATTAGGCGTTGTGTAGATAGATCTTATATTCCATGATTAAATGAAAATAAAAGTTATCTAACCGAATAATTACTATAATATTATGAAGTAATTGAAGCACAACAATAAATATTGTCAATAATATAGGAATATACTTATCTTGTCAACACTCTCCGACTTTCGTAATTTAGTGAAATCTTAAGCCAATTAGAGCAAGTTTCTCAGATATGAGACTACATTTTCTACTTATAGCGACGAAAGGAAAAATTACATCGCAGTAACAAACGATTTCAAACAACCGCAAATCTACTAAGAGACAAAAAAAGAAACTCCCAATTACAATTATCACCACACCTTCGTGTGCAGAAAACAATTGAGCGGAGGGAAAACGAAGAAAAGGAAGAGAGAGGATGAAGATACAGGGAGGGAGGGACGAGAGAGCGGAAGATATACTAGAGGGAGAGATGGAAGGAGAAATAGAGAGAAAAGGTATGCAGAGAGGGAGAGATGGAGGAAGAGAGGAGTGGAGAAATGAACGGAGCTAAAGTAAAAGGGTAAAAGGGAGTGGGAGAGACTGAGAAAGGAAGTGAAATGATAGAGAGGGAGGAGGAAAAGGAGAAAGGCGAAGAGTGAGAGAGGTATAGCAACGTGTTCTACAGTCTCCAGACGATTTATGTTTGTGAGGATTACACCTTGCCCTGCGACGAGAGAGGTCACGCCGAGGTCTCCAAGACAAAAAAAAACGAAAAAATAGGTTGGCCTCGTGACCGCCGCTGAAGTGAATGTAAAATGGGCGGATCCCATCCAGGAATCATGAAGGAGGAGGGTGGGAGGTACAGAAGGCGGGTGGAGGAGAGGGAGGGCAAAGGGTGATTGAGAAAAGGAGGAAGGAGAGAGGGAAGAAGACTTTTTCGACCCAATTGGACAGACGAGACACTGGGTGGACACATGACCCCGTCGCCGTCTCTTTTTCGAATGTTTTATTATTTTTTCGCTCGTAAAAAATCGCAGAAATTGAAATCGTCCGAGGGGCGCCAAAGACTCCAGACGACAGATCTCTCGATTTATTTCGAGGTCTTGACACGCGGAAACGTTATTAGCCACGTCCACCATCCTACGTTAGAAATGCCTCGTTATCGCTCGCGAGTGCACGAAAAGTACTTAGACCCTCGAAACGCCCCGTTATTTTATTCAGACGGCGGAAAGAAATACGTTGGACGGTCTAGTGTCCGCCCGCGCGACTGTCTTTTGTTTCCAGAAATTTTACGATCCGCTAATTTATGCGATCCGCTATTTTTCATTTCCGAAAGGAGGCGTGCGCGTGGGAGACGACATGTTTAACCTTTTAAAAAATCCATGTAAATTCGACACGCCGCATTGCTCGGGTTCATTTCTCTTGTGTTTTTCCGTAAATAAATCCTTTTCTGATGTGCTATCTCACGATATTCTTTATTTCGACTGTTTACAAAAAGCTCTGCGCCAGAAGTGCGTGACTCTGTAACTTGAAACGAGAGGAAATTGTATGTTCCGCCCACAACTTAAAAACTTATGAATGGGCCATAACTAAATTAAAATGCAATTTCTGAATAGCTTTCCTTTATTTATCCACGTTTTAATGCTCGCCAAAGACGCCCTTTCCCCTCTTCTTTCCGTTTTATTTTCAAGTTTTCATACAGTATTATCACGAAAAAAATAACGATGATTTGCACTTATATCTTTGATGAACATAAACTTAAGTAATAACTTCTTTTATGCAGCATATATTGGGATATTAGACATTCCTATAGCACTAAGACAGCGAAGTAGCCCTAATGGTTTTCGAGTCAACCGCCAGTGAATAACCGCTGAGGACGGCCACGCTGCAGCGTAAAGGATCATCGGTTTAACTTACCCGTTATATTGCTCGGTGCGTAGCCAGGATTGCGGAGCTTACCTCTTAAGCAATTAATTAAAGAATATAAATAACATTTATTTTAATGGAACGCCCTGTGCTATTAATATTTTATTTTTATTTTTAACTAACTTACAAACATAACGGCCTTTTGCAATGTGCGCAACAATGATAACAATGACGAAGGCATGCACTAGGCAGTATATAAGCCGCGACATCAACATTGGGAGCTAGCCACGGTAACCATCATTCTACCTAGGTGCAATTTTAAAAGTTTTTAATTTTAGTGTTTATTTCCGCTGGTTGTCTTATACGTGGCGCGTAGGGGTTGATGTGGCACTGATATTGATACAGACGTAACCTAAATCACCTATTGAATTCAAACAACAAGGTAACCTCAATAAATCATTTATGAACAAACCGCGACTTTAATAAACTTAAATTTTAGAAAATATTTCGAAGAGATGATAGAAAAATTTGCCCGAAGAGTTTAAAATTAACTCAAAGAAATTCGTTCATGAATTATTTATAAATATAGAGCGAGAGTTCACCTTTGAACGTAGCCACCTCAATCTAGCGCGGTCCCATCTCCCACGTTCTACACTGCCACCATCTTCGCATCACGCCCGAGGCACACAAACAACTGATTTAAAATTTAAAACTATTTCGTTATATTTACGATCGTAACAAGGAAGGTGTCCCACCGTTTAACAGCACATACACTACATCATTTATGTAAACATTCCGCCCCGCGTTAAATTCATATCCTCGGAAGAGAAAAGAAGTTGATATCCTGAGCCTTTGCACTGTATAATTTCGCTATAATGCGCGGCCTCTGAATATATATATATATATATATATGTGTGTGTGTGTGTGTGTATTCCAAGGTTTCCCGGGTCCGTTAATCTCGAGATGTAAAAAAAAGGAAGAGCCCCAATATAATTTCGCATTCCTTTAGCATGGCCTCCTTTTTTTACTCAAAAGACCGAGAAGAAAAGCGCATGTATGAGACACTCGTAAAAATGCCTCCACGGCGAAGTCCCACGCCTTCGTATTCGCGTAATTGCGAGACGTCACTCTTCGTGAGACTGATGTATGCGCAGCGAGTCGTTAATGAAGACCGGCGCAAGACGATCCGCGCGGCGATTTATGCGTGGCGGAAACATTTTATATTTAATATTATATATTTTTTTTCCGTTCGCTCACGCTGACAAGGACTCGTCCGAGACGTGATCAAAACCGCGATGCGAACGGGGAAGTCCGAGTTCGCGCACACGCATATATTCGAGCACTGATGTTATTTTCTTTAAACGCAGAGGAGAATAAATTTCATAAAAATGTGGCATGTAACGTTATTACAGCGTGCAATGTCGTAAACATGCTGCAGTGCATACCTGTGCTTAAGACAGACTTGATGTTTGGTGGTTTGCAGTTAAAAAATAAGTTGCAAACAAGCTCGAGATAGCATTCGCCAGTACATTGGTTTTGAAACGCCCGCGCATACAATCTCAAGCATCGAAAAACGCGTTTTTAATTGAATGGAATTTAGAAAAGTCATTCAATCAGGCCTTGACATCCGTACTCATTGGCAGTTCTACGTCATTGGAAAAGACGAGGGGATTTTATGTGCGGGAATGACCAAGGATGCGTGAGCCTAACTACTTAATAAAAAAGACCATCGCGAGGATTACACCCACGCAGGAATGTGGATGGGAAAAACCTGCAGAACCTGATGATCACACCAAAAGATAGGCAGAAGTTCACCGTTACCTGCATTTTGTATTCTCTTTCGAGGAGATGATGCATTAGCTGCGTGAAATATAAAAACTAGACAAATTATTTTGCTTGCTGTTAAATTATACTTCCACGGTTACAATTATTTTAGCTCTTAGGCAAAAAATTTAAGAAGCCAATACGTGAATCCAATGAATTATCCTAATAAGACATTCTTATTTCTTATAAAAATGAAAATTAATCTTCAAATCTGAAATTATGTAGAGAGCGTTAAATATTATAATTTGAATATTATATCAGCCAATGATATTGTTGTTAAAATATTTTGAATTCTAAAATTTTGAAATGTTTCTGAATGGGATGTGTTACTTCTACTGAAAAAGAAATTGTTAATTTTAGATTTTATTAATCAAATCCTTCCACGTAATTTTCCCTGCAGCATATACCAAAAATATGTAATATATTAGTGAAATCACAAATATCACGAAGAAAGTTACTCAAAACCTCACTATTTCATGCTGTACATATAAGCTTATATTATCAGTCAACCGAATGAGCCGTAACTTGGTAGTAATCCATTAACACGATGTTATGAAAAGGAACTACTAAAACTTCGCTTATTAGGAACCACAGCATTATTATCCTGTGACTCCTAGTGCTAAATTTTTGTATTTTAATGTAATAAAAACATTTTTATTAACAATTTTGATATAAAAGCAAGAATAAAAAAGAAGACTCGAAAAATTTATTATTATATATTTAAAACATAGTACAATGTGTGTGTGATTTATAGGCGATTATTCGATAATCAACTAAATCGGAACTCCAGTTAATTCGGATTTATTTCTAAATTAGAGTTTCGTCTCCTGTGAAATACTTGTTCGATTCGAACGATACACATCGCAACCGATAAATTTTTACTTGGCCGTGACGTGTTTATCGCACTTCTCTTTAGCGAAGTAATTGGTCCATCAAAGGGATTTTTAACAACCCTCATGCAAATCGGGTACGATTTTTTACGGCCTCGTTGTAACTCTCGCGGATGTCACTGAACCTAATGGACAAAGCGTGGAATGGTTCCTAGCCCTTATCCTACTCGATGCATCCTTTTGAGAGGGCAGCCGGGTATTATAAAGTCATAAAACATCGCGAGCCATACCCCTTTCTCTTTCAATCCTTCCTCGCAGTCGCGCGAAGACATTTATTTCAATGTTACCCGCTATACATTAAAGCTCTATTTTAATGCTTACCATGGGGAAATCCGCGTAACTCACTCTGCGAATGTGGCGCCAATATTTGTCACCCCGTTTAAAAACCAACACCATTCACATTAGGCATAATATGTTTTTGTTTCGTTTTATTGTTTCATGCGAGGCATTTTTACGGTCTGTACATAGATTATCTGTTGAGTTATTGCCGTGTAAATTTTTTGAAAGGGCAGCTATGACTATTTTGCGGCAATCGCGGTAGCCATATTCATGTTATTGTCGGCAAATGGCGATAGATAAGGAGGAGTACGTTCCCTTTATATGATTTCATTTTTACAAACTAAAACGCGCCATTCTCGCATCAAACAACGGTTAATCGAAGTTAATGAGTGCACGGATGTAATTCCTTAATATAGTTTAAAAAGAGGTTTATGTAGGAAGGTTATATTTTTAATTTTATAAAATATATTCTTGGTTTAATTCTATGCGAGATATTGCTTTCCCCGAATAGCAAATTCGTAAATTTTGCTTATTTTATCAGAAATAACATAAGATTATTGAATGGTTGAAGCTGAAAATCTTAAAATTTGCATTTGTTTGCTTGTTTTGTTGGATTAAAACCACGCTTTTAGTGTTTACATAGTTTTTCTTGAAGATTTGTGGGGAAAAAATATTTTCATATATTACTTATAAATTTATTCGTTAGTACATCCACATGAAACCACGAAATTAAATCTTATATCGCCTTATAAAGCTTTACATGGATAATAAAAAAATAACAGCCGTTGCATATGTTTTTACCCCTTCACCCAGCTGCAAACTGGTTGCACCAAACACGGAGAGTTATATCACGGGACACGAAATGACCGGTCGTAACGCTAAAATCCTCACCTTTCGGGCGAGGCGAGAAAGGCGTATCCAATTCAAAAAGAGATGAAGCAACGTCTGCATACAAGACTATAATCGCGGGAGTGGACGACCGGGGAGTGAATGTTTACGGAGGACGCCAAAAGTTGCAATTCTGGATATTCTGCGAAACACGTAACAGCCATGGAAACGCATTTGCTCTCTCATCCCATGTAGCACTAACATCATAATCTTACACCTTACGAATGCATACGCGCATTCATATTTACAGATGGAAAAATTACAGTCGACAGAAAACTAAAAACATTGACAAACTTCCGTAACGACGAAGGAATTCGAAGCGGTGACCTCAGTAGCGTGAGGCATCAGTATGCTTTTTATTACTCAAAAAACATTTTTCGACAAATGAGAAATAATTGAAAATTTTTTCATCCATCTAGGTACAGGATGAAAAAGTTTTTGTCAACCAAAAGCCGTAGTGACGCTACTCATAAAATTATCGAGTCATTTGAAGATACGGCGAAATGAATCCGTTTTACGAGCATTTTCTCACCTCCCCGTAAAGCACGCATAGCAATTTCAATAAACCCTTCGCTCTTTGTCTCCATTCCTATAAGGAAGCGAACATGCATCATATCGTCGCCTCGTGCTCTCTTGGCGTGATCGTCGCAATGTATAAATCAAATTGCCGTGGGCTGCATTAAGACTGTGGCGGCGCCCAGTTACAAAACGCTTAAAAAAAGACCTTTAGGGCAAATCCTCCTCCACTCACAACCATATCTCAAAACGGTCAGTACCTATAAGTGATTTTCCGTATTCATCACCACAACCATTTGTTTACCGATATAGAAAAAACAAAGATAAAATAAAGACATTTTAAAGTAAAAACAAATAATAAAATCTCCATATAAAGTACTTAAAAATAACGTAATTTTCTGATTCACAGTTTTTTATTCCTCGAGAGAATATTGTATAGCATTTTTATCATTATCACCATTCCTATCTGATAGAACTCAACGGGTAGTACTCTGCGGAAATGCTTCCCGTTGGGCATCAGTTACTTCTGGTGTTCCTCAAGGTAATGTCCTTGGGCCCTGTATATTCAATCTTTTTATTGATGATTTATCTAATCTGATACCTTCTGACTGGTCCCATACCCTTCTATATGCCGACGATTGCAAATTTTTTAATCAAGTAGACTCGATGGCTGATTGTAAAAAAATTCAGAAGGCTTTAGATACAATATCCAGTTGGTGCGATAGTTGGTATCTTAAATTAAACCCAAGGTGCACAACTCAAAAGTTGACAGGGGCCTAAATCGACCTTGATTGGACCTTGGCGGGCCACGCCGTGAAATTTTTGTGCATAAAAAAATTAAGCACACTATTGTAGATTCAGTAATTACTGTAACAACTTTTACATGCAATTTTTATGCGACAAAAATGAGGTGATAAACAAATATTTAATTTACTTACTCAATGGGAGATGTTGCACAGTTTTTCTCTCGCCATTACACTTATATCCGGAGTAATGCTGGTAGTTTTTGTTCTTAGAATGTCTCTTAAACTCTGGTCTGTCGGTGCTGAACGTAATGGAGCTTTGTTTAATATCACAAGAGAGAATTTTTGTTCACGCAAGCGATAAATATCCATAAGAAATTTTATTGTATTTTTTACGGAACATGAAAGCACCAGCTGAGTTAAATCCTGCCGGACCACATAAAATGTGTCGGCGGGCCAAATTTGGCCAGCGAGCTGAATGTTGTGCACCCCTGAATTAAACCCTTCAAAGAAGACCCTAACCTTTTCTCTTCGAAAAAATCCGTTCATAGCCAACTACAAATTAAATGGCTGTGATTTATCGAGGGTTGATTGTCACAAAGATCTTGGCGTTATTGTTAATGCGAAGTTCAATTTTTTCCCCTCATATTACCAAAATACAGCTGTCTCTTTTTTAGGACTTCTTAATAGATTAACAGATATAATAGACCCCCACGCCCTGCGTACCTATGTATTTCTGCAGCATCGTCCTACTGTTCTTCCATATGGTCAATGTCAGCCTCATCGAATCTTTCTTCTCTTGATAGGGTGGTAAATTTCTTTCTTCAAATTGTCAGTCCGAATTCCTTCTCTCCGTAACGCCTCTGTCTTTACTTGCTCTCGAGCCTCTTACTGTTCTTAAATCAAAAAGTGATCTTTCATTATTTTACACTATGTACTTGATGCTAACCTGTACTTCTTTCCCTGTTTAACTTACGCATACCAAACAGATCTACTCGTCTTTCCTGCCTCCTTAATCTCAATATAGCTAGGCTGTCGGTAATCAAACGCTCACTTATCTTCCGCCTCCCTGCTCTTCTTAACTCATTACCTCCAAACTCATTTGTATTCAATCAACCTTTAAAAACCTTTATCTACTCTTTCTTCTCCCCTTTTTTTATTTTCCTCTTGTTTGTTATTAATTAATTTTATTTTTTGTTTGTCTTTGAGTTATGTACTTCTTTATGATGTTATGGATTTCACTGCAAATCGGCCTTTGTGCTGTATGTGAAATATATTTATAAGTAAATAAAGGTTTTCTTTCTTTCGGTAGGGTTTCGGCTCTTCCATTCCAATCTGTCGCATCCAAGGCCTTTCTCTTTATCATCTCATACCCATCCCTTTCTTTTAATTGATACAACAAATTCGTTTTATAACTCTTTGAAACTAACCTAGCATTCTCTCTCTTGGCCTTCACGAATAAAAATCTGACCTACCTATTTCTTCTATTTCTCCGCTACCATTCTAATTAACCTCCTCTCTTCTTGTTGTCAATTTTAAAATTCTTATTCCCACAGTCCAACTAATTTTACTTTCTCATATATGTACGTAGTATATTGAGAAAGTATTGTAAACGTGAAAAAAATCGACTTCGAGGTTTTGATGGAAATACATGTTTTAGGTGTCCCCGATTCCATAAAAGTGGTTTTCGCCATGCCGTCTGTCTGTCAGTCTGTTCGCGGTTCTAGGGTCCAAACGCGTACATAAAATCAAATATCATCTCGTATTTATGCAACATATCTTTTGCAAACACTTTTTATAATAATGATATTGCACAAAAAATAAAGGGTAGTTTATTACTGGCGATTTTTAGAAAAATTTGATGTACTCAAAATTGGCTAAAGAGAATTTGATTAAAATCAATCCAATTGTAGAGCCTGATGTCAGAATTAATACTATTTAAGCCATATGTCTCTAAAACTCACTATATGGCGTCCAGTGACATTACACTGTACGCCAAGCTACCTTAACTAAGCCCTATGACGCCACGCCTCCGCCGCGATCCACGCAAAATCTTACTACAGCCTATACGGTTAAACTAAATCGAATGATAACACACATTAAAAATAACAAATACAAATGCAAACATGCTTTATAATATAACTATAAATGTAAAATTATCTCTGGAGAAAAGGGAAATTTTGGCAACCAAATTAAAAAATAGAGGAAATGACTAGGACGGATTTTGCCCGGAAATAAAATCTTTAAGAGACTCCTCAAGGAAGATGACCGGGTAAAAAGAGCAAAGAAGGAACTATCGTTATATTTATATATTTTCGTGTACACGTTTATTGAGCACAGTGAGGTCCAACCACTACTTCACACTTAGCGGAAAACTCTTCAAATAATTTACTAACACGATGAATTTCCTATTGTAATCTTGAACCAAGATGAAAAAACTCTTGTTGTGGCGAAATGTTTAAATAAGGGGACAATTCCGATGGTTTCGAGATAAAAACGAAAATAACGATTAACAATTGCTTCAATTATCAGGTATTGAACATATGTCACTCTTTTATTCGAATACACGGCATTCCTGCTAATTAAAAGGCACCATCTCTTCTACAAAAAACATTTCTCCACGATTCGTCAAAAACTATGCGCATTCCTTCATCTCAACAGTTTTTCTATAGCTTCTCCGTAAACCGCGAAAGACACCTCGAATAAAAGAACAATCTCACATCCAACCTAACAGTTAAAAAAATTAACATTTTCCAACGAAAGAACGGACTTTTTCGGACGTATTAACGCCTTCGAGCCCCTTAACGGAAAGCGTTAACAAGAGGCCATATATGTTGAGACTCTTACAACCGCTCCCACGCAAGCACACGTGACCTCTGAAATGCCCCAACCTTTGAAAGAGGGGAAAAAATAAAAACAAACCCTCTCCTCTCTCTTGTATCTCCTAGCTGTCCTCTCCACCTCCCATCCCACCCGACGCACTCCCACCGAGCCCGGAGGTGTTTCTATATAAGGATGCCTCTCGAGCTGTAACACACATCTCGCACCCCTTTAGCAGATCCTCCACCTACCCACCAGTCTGTCCATTCTTCCCCTCTCTATCTTACACCCACGCTATTTCTTTCTTCATTCCTCTCTCGCAAACGAATCCCTCTCCACCCCGACATTTTTCCTGTATCCTCCTTTCGCTGTATCCCCTTTTCCCCCCACTCCTTCCCTCCTCTCCCACCTCAATGCCTCACTTCTGCCTCCTTGTGAGAAAAGACCTTCAACATTCGTTCGCGTCCTCCTTTTTCTTCTTTTGTTACGAATTTTCAACTCTTCGCGAAGGCTTTGATGATAAAAAATGGTCGAGATACTTCTTTAAGGCGCGACTTTTTCAAGGAACCCAGATGACTCCAGTATCGTAGAAAACAACGGCTTTCGGAAGAAAAATTTCTCCGGAGAGTCCCGTGAGGAGTGACGTTGAGAGCAAGTATTTCTTTCCTGATAAGAAAACTACGTGTGTTGATAAATTAAAATTAAAATAAGTTTCCATTTTAACATCAATAAAATGTTTTAGTGTTAATAAAATTGTAATCGTGGAGACATTACTAGCTAACGTTCTGATTACCTAGCTATTAAATATATCAATCGCCCACAGTATAACACTTGAATAATTGAATACAAACATAAATACGCACAGTTCATGCAAGTCAAGGTTTGGGATCTTATTCATGTCGCAGGCCATTACAAAGACAGGATGTGAAAAATACATAGGGTAATATACCCATAGAGAGGGAACTTGAGTTATAGTTGCACTGTATACACCTTATGAGAGATAAATTAATACCTTCAACATTTTAATGTGATACAAAAGAAATCAAACTGCTGACAGTTTTTTATTATGATCCAAGATTTTTGTTAATTTAAGCTTACATTTCAACTTGAGGAAAACAAATTAAACTCGAATTAAGTATTTGCTCTCAAGCATCAAAAGTTTTTTAAAAACAAGTACTTAGCCACAACATAACACAAGCCAAATATTCATTTCGGCTACAGTGCAGTAGTGATTCACAGAAAGTTGAATCTAAAATTCTTATCTCAGATCTCGGATTTACCTCTACAACGCTCGAAAATCCCAACCCCGTCTCCCCTTTCACCGACTTCCAATAAACGTCAACTAAACAGCCCCTCCCTAGCTTCACCTTTCCTTTCCCTTCCTTTATTCTTATACGTATTTATTGCCATTCAAATCGCCTGACGATGCAGTTGTTAATGTGGAACCGGCCGCGAAAATAAAGTGGAAATTTACATACTGAGTTTGATTTCATTTCTATAATGTCGTTCCACCAAGTGACACCTCCTTTGGTTAACTATATTTTAATGCGAGTGTAACTTGCCCTCCTCATTCGACGTTTAAGCTTGAATAAAAAAATCTTGAATATTAAATATTTTTAATTATAAAAAACGTCTGCACTCGGCATAAATTTATATCGTCGGCTATTAAATTCCACTCCTGACATACATTAATTCGAATGATAGAAAACCAGTGACATTATGAAACATCCGTTTAACATTCACTCCAAAAATGCAAAAATTCCTTACGGAGGACTACATTAGGATATGGTTTTACTAGAAAGAGAAAATTAAATATCCGAAGAAATTTCTAATTATTATCGTGTCGGACTACGACAATCTCAAGAGAAAGGAGCTAACTTTCATTTTTAATTCGATCAAAATTAGTATGGAAACCAAATTACTTCGAGTAATTTTTATTCGATTCAAATTATATTTATGCCATGAAGTTATTGCACACGCGGAACTTTCCCATTCCTTTAATGACCGTCTCTCGCGATCTTACCAAATGAGATGTTCTCATACTACAAAGCGCGCAACATATCCAACCAAAACCAGTAAAACTGCTTATGTTACAAACACGATGCTAACTGGAAGTAATGGATTTCTTTTAAAGTAACGGGTGAATTACACCATCAGCCGTAATTAATTCATAATTTTACAGTTTAATTTGTTTGAGAAGTCCATTTTTTCTTCTGATTAGAGCCATCATGTCATCGTAAATAACTTCATAATCCACACGAATTCGTAATGCAGGAAATAAGAAATAACGGCGTCAGCGCAAAAATAAAGCGTTTACCGTTATTAAATAGTCTGTGCCCACTGCATATGGGTAATAGTTAGAAGAGCACACTGGCATTTCTAAACTAATAACGAATCAAGCCGATACCGTTTAGTAAATACGTGCTCGTCATAAAAAGACTATTTAATTAACACTACTTGGAAATATGAATGATTCCTTTTAAAAGAAACAAGATCTGAAAGACGAAAGACTATTATGAAATCATAACACGAATGATAGAAACTTAACATTCATCACAATAAATATTTCTTGGGATTCTACACTAAAATACGTTTTAAGTCCTTCATGGAGTAATTTATAATTAATCATTCGCCTTTTGAAAACAAAAGCCTTTTTAAACTGCGTTACCCTCCAGGTATGTAGTACTGAAGTCTAGAAATCGAGTCATCCAGCAGTAAAATTACTGTAGACGATTATTTTTAAAAATTTGTGTCCTATAAACTTGACCAGTGCATTTCATTCCGTCATGCTTAGTAAATTCCAGCATAAATACATCCTTCGCGAAAGGAAAAGAACGATTACGAACCTCCTTGAACTTACTTTTCACAACCCTCTCCACAGCTTTACCGAGCTAGATTCATGCCAATTGAAATACAACGATCCCAAGTTGTACCATTCAGGAATCGAATCGATGACCACGTGTTACAAGTGCGGTCACGTTACACCCACCAAACGGTGCCTTCGCGAAGAATTCTAAGCCTTTTTTTCTGCCTAGGTAATCGTTAAAAGCAATTGATGCATCCTACGGACGCTGTCGTCGTCGCTAACGTGTTCTTTGTTGTGCAACGCGATACGCGGTCGCAAAGTGTGTGTGAGAGAGAGAAAAGTTCAGAGAATACATACGGCTAAAAGGATTTCCTATGCTTTCTCTCATCTGTAGAGGGAAAAATAAAAGAGTTAGCGGGCTCGAGAGTTGATTTTGCAAGTGCGTCATTCCGTTTATTCCGTCCCACGCACGCTATTCTATTTAGCAGAAATGTTTTTTAGCGGAGAGGAGATTGAAAAAGAGGGTCGGAAGGTATATTTTTATTGCCTTGGACGATTTATTGGATGACGTGTTCGAGCCTTGGAGGGCCTGAGAAAGTTTTTTTTGTTGGTGTATTGGTGTCAACGATTCTTTAAATGACGTGTCATCGACCGCGTCGAATGCTTTTTATAAACCTGCGATGTTTAGTTTTGGAGCTTTCACATAAATTACGGTTTTATGACTCTTTTACACTAAAACTTATCTCGTTATCTGAGTACGTCATTCACCATTATATATTTAAGTACCTAGCACATAAATTGCACACTATTCTGTTAAAATATTTCTGAGTGATATTTTAGCTGAACTAATAAATCATGGTGGAAATTTTGTCGTAGTTCAAATCCAGTAACGCGGTTGTTTAAAACAATTAAACCCCAAAGGTAAATGACTCGCATAATTTTGACAACTATACGTTACGTTCGTAGGCATGCCTATTTTTTATTGCTGTATTCACTAGTTAGTATTATAATTAATGAAACATTTCTTTAAAAAATGTGCACCTAATTTGAGTTCTTAAACTGGTTTAGTCTAATAAAGAAGCTTAAAAAATATTCATAGAAAATATGATAATATGAACAATGCACCGTTGAGAACAAAGGAACGTTAAATCTTCGATTCCTCTTTCGGTCGCTAGGTATCTTTCTCGTTACGTGTCCGTTACTCTTCTCCTCCTTTTGATCTCTTTTGCTTTTGCGCCAGTCCACAATTTAAAAACGCATAGCATATCCCATTTGGAGAAGACGACTTGTCGTCAATTCCACTGCCACTACCAATTGCACTCCTTTGGCGTCCCATTTTAAAACCGTCACTCGTCCATTGAATGGTAACCCTGCGTCTCCAAGTCGCGCACCATTCTCGTTTCTTTTGCCCCGTTGTCGAGGTACACGCTCAAGGGAAAGGAGCAAGAATGTTAGGGTGAGGGAAGGAGAGACAATCACCTTTTACAACTGCCGCAAATCATTGGTGAAAAATGACTTCCTTCGCCGCGTCACCCTTCCGCCCCCTCCCCGCGTTCGTCGGTCTTTTTGTAATGGGGCGGAATGCAGGACTCTGCCGATGGCGGGCAATCGAAGTCTGCCGAACTCTTAATCCATTATCGTTCCGAATTATGATAATGTATAATGGAATAAATGTGCCACTGACTCATTTTCCCAACTTCTCGGTTCTGAAGGTCACTGAACGGAAAATATTCATATCCATACTACGGAATCATATTCGAATCAAATTTCCAACCGCTAATTACGCCTTTTAAGATGCCTACCCTTGAAAGAACCGATTAAGATCGTATGTCGAATTTTGCTTCTTAATGAATGAATATGAATTGTTTCCGTTATATTCGTATGAATATCTTTATAAATTAGGCATACTTTTATTAAGGGTAAAAAATTATCACATAAAACAGGCATATATAATCAATCCTATATTTACTACCTTAACTTCATATGAGTAAGACATCTCGGTGCGACGTGTTATGCAAGAGAGACTATTTAAATTCGTCTTCAAAACATCAGGATAGCAACAGGAATTTCGCAATGTTGAACCCATATTTAAACTCGTTCGTTGATTATTAAATAATTTTGCGAAAATGATGTATTTCACATTTCCTCTCGGTTTGGTGGCTTGATTAACTTTATTTCTTCAATGTGATATAATTTTTTCAACCTACATATCTAATTCAACAGGAAATTATCTAGCTCGTCTTACGGCTAAAAAAAATTCAAGAACATAACCTTGTTGTGGCTATTGGATATACCTGAGACAAGTTTTTCTAAGTGCTCGTTCTTGAATTACATATCGAACGTATGTTCGCATCGTAAAATATCAACTGAATCGGAGAATCATTCCACTGTTATTTCATCCATCATCAAACGACCCTTGTAATTAACGAAATAAATTAATTGGGTACATTGTACATAGTTCAAGCTTATCAAAGGCATTCTAATGGAAATCATTTCATCTTCGGCAAATCGATTGTTCAACGGGCTTTGTTTTGCCTTGTCGTGGTGAAGTTTTTTTCCAATTTAAGCTTATTTAATACGCGTTTACACATTAGAATTACTCGTTCTTTTAGAACCCCAAATATTTAATTTAACGTGAAAAAATAACCCGACTTTTTTCGGAGTCATACTTAACTACGCCGTAATGCTATCCCTCATCTCTTTTTCTTACTCTCAGCATTACCGTGCGCTTTCCTTTCGACTATCTTTCCCTCTCAGCCCAGCCCTTCCTCCAAGTTCTGTACACCCCTCGATTCCCTCCCTCCACACGTCCAACCCTAACATCCCTTATTCTCGACGACCTGGCATAGGCTCAGTTAGGAGGAGGGAGGAAGGGACTCTCCCGTCCCAAACAGACTTTATTGTCCTTCCGAAGCAGTATATCCTACGACGCTAACAGGTGTTCCGACTGTTCTGCAGAACAGAAACCCGCTGCTCCCGACATCGTACCTCAGATGCAATCCCTATGTCCTGTTTTGCGGTCATCGTTTTTATACCGCGGAACTCCCCCTCCGCGCCAATGGAGGAATGATAAGCAGTTACTTCCCTATCTATACTCTCTCCATCTCTCTTTCCTCTTCCTCCCACTTTCTATCCCTATCAAACGGTCAATCCAATCTGTGCAATCTCTTCGGTCATTAACGTCTTCAGCAGTTCCTTATCGGCAAATATGTGTAATCCCTTTATTCGCGAGCTACGACGACAAGCAATTAAATGTGGAGTTATGTGCACGTGGAACGATTACGGGACAGTTTCCTGTCCGCCGTGAAACAAGAGCAGGAAAAAAAGCGAAACACGCTATTAATTTTACCTTAGTAGTTATTTAATATTCAAGATTTTTTGCCATGGGTGTGGAATGTTTACTATAAGAAAAACTATGATTCTCAGAGATTCATATTTGTAATCTGGACTATGCTAAACAAATGTGGGAAACGATGCAATTTTTATATCATGATATAATAACTACGGTGCAAACGAGGGTGGTTTTAAACAAAGACAACTTAATAGATTTTCAAAAGATATTCTGAGACTTGCATAGCACTTTTCGATAATCATTTCTCTCAATCCCCGGAAAATCTATTATGCTCTCATTTAAAAGCATACGAACTAAAGAGTACTCAATTATGTTATTTGTACCTTTTTTGTGTGAACATAGCACGAGAAAATAAATGGGAAAATAAAAATTTGCCGAGCACTATTTTAATTTCCTCAAACTTTTTTTTGTGACTAAATAAAAATCTATTTGACTATTGCGTTTTATCGTAAATGTGGCTTTTTTCAGTGCTACGGCTAAATTTAAACAGTTCTAAGCTTATAATGTACCTACTCTTCTTTTGCTATATCTCCGCTTTTTATTAATGCCTATTCGACTCATTTTCTTAAATTCATTAAATTCAACTGATCAGTATAATAAATATTTTAATAACTTTAGATTTCATAATCAAAGAATGTAAACGGCTATAAAGTATTATTAATCTTCCCAGAAAAAGCGTGTAGGTTAAGAGTTGGAATTTGCAAATGATCTAAGTTAACAGGGAGGAAGAGTTCTCGCGTTGAGTCTAGAAACTCGTAAACCGGCCGTAATTAGAAATTGCTTCGTACTCCACAAAAAAACGGTACGGAAATAGAAGAGAATTTTCAGATCTTGATTATATTTTACAGATTTAGGGGATATGTAAAAAACTCTCGCTCCTAACAAGCGCAATAAGACTTACATATAGATACATATAGATTTTAAAAATTGAATCCACCACAGTTAAACGTTGAGAATGCCACCCTGAAGCGTTTCAACCCATCCTACCGAAGGATTTCCTTGGATCGCAACATGGCGAGAGAACACTACATCGGTTACCAACCGTGCGTAAGGTGTTAGGGAAACCGCCAGGTAACAGCGCCAGTCGTAATGCGAACCTCCGCCATCTATATTAAATACCTCAAAGCTGATTTACAATAGCAACACCTATATTAACTCAAGGCATAGATTTTGATTATTTGCACAAGCTGTAAGCGGAAATGCTATTTTTGGAGAAGGCTACATCTTTTTTTTAATACCGCCGTTTCAATTTCAAGAGGCAAAACCCAATCCGTCCATCCCTACGTCATTATTTTCCCGAAGCCCCTCCACAACCTCCCCCGCCATACTGTCCCTTCCCTACCATCACCCTTTAATCCGAGAATCCCTCCCTTACCTTCGTATTCCCGATCTTCCCTTCGTCTCTGCCCACTTTCTAGGTCTCGGAGTGGGTGGAGGTGCACCCGGAGAAGGGGAGGGGATGGACAGAGGAATGAGGGAATAGTGGAGGGGAGAGGGAGAGAGAGAGAGAGAAGGCCTGGAAGAAGAGTAATTAATTGACTTCGCAGGTGCGTAACCAAAGAAACCCACAACGCAACACGCAGCATCCCTCACCTAGCTCCGCTTCTATTTTTAATGGTCGTCTTTCTTTCCTCTTCCCTCTCCTCCTAACCCCTCCACCTCTTTTCCTCTCTCTCTCTCCCTCTCCCTTTCCTCACCTCTCCCTTTCCTCACCTCCCCCTTTCCTCACCTCTCCCTTTCCTCACCTCTCCCTTTCTCCCATCTTTGTTTCCCTCAGAAACTGGTCTTGTGATCATGAGCGAAATTCTTCCTTTTTCTAAGCACCTCTCCCTATCTCCCTCCCACTCTTTCCTTATACCTCCCCAACCGCCTCCTCGTTTTCCATCTCCTTGCCTCCCTATATTCTCCTCCCTTTACTTTTTCCCCTCTACATATTCCTCGTTCCAAACTTTTGGTGGCTCCTTATCCTTACTTCTGTCTCATTTACTTGATATATTATCAAATATATTACCTTATCATTTTCATATTAACCGACCCTAGCTTAATGGAGTAGGTCTCGTATACATGATTGCGTTTGTGACGAAAATTCTACAGCGAGGAAGGTTTTTCCAAGCCCCAGACGCATACCATGGCAATGGATTTCACTCATTCATTGATTAATATGCAGTTGCCTAACTCAAATAAGCTTTAAATTAATACAGGTGAATTAAAAATGTTATTAAAATAATGAATTTTTATTACAACGAACTATTTATGTAACCTGTATAAGTAGGTTACATGGATATGTTACTGTATTATTGAATTAATCGGAAGCATTGAAATGTCTTTTTAGATAGCCAAAGGAGAGTCATGGAACGATTTGTTAATGCTCCTCTCATTTTTTATCGAGTATTGCATATAAATACGAAAAAACAAAATTTACGGATAGATTTCTTTAATTATTCGCCTATTTTCCCAAAAGACAAATATAAAGACAGTTTTGCAATACCGAATTCGTCTCGGGAGAAAATTTCTATGCCAACTATCATCCTTTTCAGAAGAATTACGCAAGACAGATTTTCTATACCTAAGTCACTTTTTTAACCTTCGTATGAATGGTAAATTGATAGCCTTGTCGATAAATACGAGCATAACTTTAACAGTGGTATTTCACTTGATACTGGGCGACTGTTTTTAGCTTGCCTTCTCCCAGACACACCAAGAGAAAATAAAAGGTTTACGATTGAGTTCCTTCGAGACTAAACACACGTTCATACTCTCTGACGTTATTCTATGGATACGTGTCACAATAAATACGCACAAGAAACATATGCCGCAAAACATCTCACAAAAACTGCCCATTGCGAGACTTAGGATATGTATAACAGTCCCAACTTCAGCTGTTGATTAAATTGAATGAAGAACATCAATTCTGTCTCTCCACGCCTATAAAAATAAAATATATTCCTTTTGTGTAATACGTCAAAACTGACACGCAAATTTCTGCCATTCAAGTTATATACGGCTTATTGTAAACCTCTGCCTTTACGAATAAGCTCCAATTCCCGCCTTAATACGAAGAGAAAGATGCCAAAAACTATCAAGATATATATATATATTCCATAGACAAATTCTTCCACAATTTTGAAAGACGAATTTCATTGCAAGAGGTGACATAGTTATCGCATCCCTTCCAAAAAATAGTGAATTTGAATATTGTGTGCGTGGAAGATCGTAGACAAATTAGTTATCCGATCCAAGCCATACCTGCTATTTCGCATAATACGTTGTATTCTTAAAATCCAGTTCAAAGCAGTAATTTCCCTCATTTCTAATTCTCTTTTCCAAATCCATTTCCTCCACCTGCTCATATTTTAGACGAATCTTTTTAAATAAAACCATGTTTTAACCTAACCTCCACAATCTTAGTGCATTTTTTTTTTCAAAAATCCTACGACTCTATCTTTCTTCCCTTAGGAAAAAAAAACCCTTCAGCTGTTCCGTCTTTCCTTAGCCCTCTCATTTCCGTATAAATCGCCTATGTTTAAACACCGAAAAGCACATGCTCATTCATCCAATTCCTTCCTTCCCTCCTACGAGCCGATTCCTTTCGCCTCCAACACTTTTCATCTGTCTCCATAACGACCTATCCTCCCCTCTTAAATCCACTCTTACGCAGGCTCTCGTTCTCTCTTCTTTCCCTTTCCTTCCTCAATCACCTTTCCCTTTTTTCTTCGTTCTTCCATACTATTCCAATGGACGCCTGTTTTTACCACGCCGATTTATGTATAGAGAAAAAAGAAATGTATGAATTGTTTAAATCAATATTCAATAGTTTCTAAAGTATTTACAATATCGGCATAGGTGATAATTTTTTGCAAAAAAAGAGGTAATACCTATTCGATGCATTTTTGCACAATGTTGACTAGGTAACATCGCAGAACAACTTTATTCTTAGAATTATAGTGAACACCTCTCGATATCGAGTGCATTGACCACGCCGATATACGCATTTATTACTTCAATCTAAAAAAAGTATAGTGGAAAGGTGTACTCATGGCAACACTGAGTGGTCTACGTTGTCGTATTTTCAGGCAAACGCAAAAGTAGTGTGTTACTCAGTATGATGTATAATGATTCCCTTCTTTTTTACTTCAACTTGGAAACACTTTTCGAATAGCGGTACCGTTGACGAGATATGTACAAGTAAAAATTCATGTGTCCTAATGTAAAGCGAATTTTCAATTTGGCTAATATGGACTTAAAATAATTTTGGTAGACAATTTTCAGTTTAGATCTTCCACTACAAAATTCCTAAATATAACTCATGCGTTATGAAATAAAAATTGTATACAGACAGAAACGAACTCTCCTTTAACTAGGTACTTTTTGTACTTGAATACTTCATGGATAAAGATTGTATAACAATAAACAAGATGGTCCAAACGGAAGTTATGATGCCTAATTTCCACATAATTATTTATTTAATAGTTATATTGGTTTTTATGGCTTTAAATCACAACGGATGAGTTGCTCTTTGTGTTCCCAAATTTCATAATTTAGCGTTATAAAATATTAAAAATAAATTCGAACGGAAAAGAAAATTGATCACGCGTATTTGTGTGGCAAACATAACGCGAGTATGTATTATACTAGACTACGAGGGAGCCTGTGACGCTTCGCTGTCACAATTAAGTTGATTTTGATTTTTTTTAATTCATAAAAGGTGTTACAATGAAGAACCCAGCGGTGCCTAGGAAAATCCAGCATTTCAATACCAGGTTGAAAAAATTATCAACAGGTTTTTCTTTCTTATTTATTATTAACATGTATGGGGATTTAGGATAAGTTTAATTAAATTTGTCTTTAAAGTAATTTTTTAATTTTCCAAGTGATGAGATAAATCAAATTAACTGACCTTGCTAAGTTCTTTTAAACTTCTTTCTTCGTAAACAACAGAAAAAAGTGAACAAACAAAATGATGTAATATCGTCAAGGGGCTCGCGGGTACACAACAGAAGTATTCCACATTTTTACAAATTATGAATAACAAAAATAGTCCAAACAGTGGTCGAGATATACAAACCTATCAACTAATATGAATGTATTTTTTATTAATATTTCAAATAAGAACACGTACAATTAATCGTTATTTTTAGGTAAACAATGTAACCAAGATATATAAACAATAATTTCCCGATCTCTGATTGGCGGACCACTTAACCAATAAAAACCTGCCAAAAATTCGCCGACGACGATTACGGTAATATAGAAAGATACCGAATTCGAGCGCAACAATAGTTGTTAATATGGCAACACTCTCGTAATAGGTGACCAAAACTGCAAAAACGCAAGTATTTACGCAAAATGCGAAGAAATACGATCGATAAGTAAAATTCTACGATAAAAATAAGAATATCCATTCCTTTCCTCAGAGATGAGTACAAATCCCGCTCCGATATTACAATTATAAGGTATTTTAATGTGCAAAAGAAAATTAATCTGCATGATGCTTTTCAGGTTTTTCATGTAAATCAAATGTGAAGGATAGTTCCTGGAATCGAACCCGGGACTTTCAATCTTCGCAACAAAAACTATCCTCCGGAGCTCGATC
The DNA here is from genome assembly GCA_028673005.1 of Tanypteryx hageni. Taxonomy (NCBI): domain Eukaryota; kingdom Metazoa; phylum Arthropoda; class Insecta; order Odonata; family Petaluridae; genus Tanypteryx; species Tanypteryx hageni. The sequence continues at coordinate 73,018,863 of CM054113.1, forward strand.
CCAGTAGCAAGAGATTTCCACCAAGTGCCATGACAATCGGTCTATTGGTTCAAAAGTTAATAGGGAGAGGGGCAGGCAGACAGACAGACAGACAGACAAAACGACGAAACTGTAAGGCTATTTCCATTCTGGAAAGTAGGCTAAAAAACGTTGACATCGTCGGAAATGGTTTGCAGTTAATGCCCATACAACATTCGCTCATAGAAAAATTATCTACGTTCGATCTGACGGCGTTAGCATATCTATCAATTTTCAAGTCATGTCCTCCACACTACTTTATACTTGAATAGGTTGTCTATTAAATTGTTATAACAATTTTTAGGACAGATGCACATTTAAGCAACCGTCATCAGTGGTTCAGTTTTGGATACTATTATCTACAATCATTGAATCACCAATGATGACTTCGTTGCCTAAACGCGCATCGCTTTTTCCCAACGTTTTTAGAGTTATTGGAGAGACCAATATCTACCACTTTGATCCCGGCCATAAGGCGAGTTCGACTTTTCTCTTTTTAATCTCGTACCTAAAAATATTAACAACAACGAATCAATTCCTTTCCTTGTGCCGATCTTCCGCAACTTGAAACTGCGGAAGGGTCGGAAATACTCCTTACTCCTGCGCTCTTTATTTTTACTCGCCTTTTACTTAACACAGGATCTCCTAACCCAGGTGCGGGCACGGAATGGCGGTCTCATCTTACCGATCACCCCCGCCAAAAAACCTAATAACCCCCGCGAGGGATCCGAGTTTCGTCTCGTCCAGTGCAGAGAATAGGCTGGCGGATTGCCGAATTCCGACAAGCTTAAGGAGGCCCAGCGGGGTTAAGAATGAAGAGGGCCACTGTCCCACACCCCAAAAGTCTCCACGTGCGATTCCGGAAAGAGGGGAACGAGGAGTTGGAGAGAGAGAGAGAGTGAAGAGGGAGGGAGTGTAGGAGGGACGAGAACCATTCCTTCTCTTTTTCCGTCGGCCCTTGACATCAACTCCACTCACCTGCTCTACGACGTAATAGCCGCACCACACAAACCCTTTCAAAAATCCTTCGGGGATCGCAATTATCTTGAATTATATCCATTACTTCAGCCCGTTAATCTCTTTTCAGTGTGTAAACAAAGCTATTATCAAAGGCTATTTGAAATGATGGCTGGATTAGCCGCCCGAGTTCTCTCATAAGGATTTTCAGAGGAAGAGTAACGTCTGACGTAGATTACACGAATAGAATGTTTAATGCGACGGACTCGTTTGAAAATATTTTAGAGGTTATTTAGTGCATTTTGTAAACTGGCTGTTTCTTGCGTTTTTGCATGTTCTTATATTCGTTTGTGTTAATTTTTTACGAACCCATTTGAAATGGAAAGGAAAAAGTCAGTTTATCGCTATGGAATATACCTGTATATTTATAGCAGACTTTTAAGAAAATATTGCGGATCAAAACATTACACAAATCGTTTTATGTGCTCTTCAAGAGATGTAAATACCATCTAGAAATGTTTTATTTTATGATGTGCTTTTTCCATTTGCCAGAGAAATTGATTCCGATAGTTTTAACAGCAATACCGTTCTGTTGCCAATAAAGCCAATATTCCAAATTTTCACAGTAAATGTATAGCATTTGTTGGTGAATGCAAGGAAAAATATTTCCGGATATAAATGAGCACCTAACTATTCGTTTATTCCAAAGCCAAGTTTTAAAATACTTAGTGTATTAACAATTCATCATAAAATATAGCATTTATTGTCAAAGAAAAATAATCACCAATGTGAAAGTTGTAAACAAAATAACCTTTTACATCAACCAGTTTCGTTTTGTACCCGTATATTCGTTTAAACTAAATTATTTACGATTTATAATTAAACAAAATTATATTTGAGTAATACCACCAGCCACCCATTTCGGCAGTTTAAATTACACCATCCAGCCTTAATAGGATTTTCTCAACTTTTAGAACATAACCACATTAACCAACTAAATAGCGACGGTTGACTAGTTTCGGTATATAATAACAATAGGTGAAATTAAATAGATAAAATCATAACTTAATTACAGTAGTTAACAACAACTCTTGTGAAATCTTATATTGTACTTGATCAACTTAATCTGGAGATTAAACATTTGCGTTACCTTTAATCTACTCCTCTTCTGGCAGTGTCTGACAGACTAAGTCCGATGACTTTTCACCAGCATGGCATTTAATCTCAACAAATACCTAGCTATTTAATTTTCTGTAAGTAATATCGACTCTGTCAGACACCTTATAGACCTCTACATCCACAAGCATTATAATACATGAACAAGTATTTGAGAACTATTTAATTTAGTGAAGAAAAGGTAACATAAAACACTTGCATCTAAAATATATCAATATCCTAACAAACTTTAACATGGCATAGGTAACAAAGCCATAAAGCGATTAAATAAGTCCCCTACCATGTTCCAAGCTATAAGCTGACGTTTCCAACTAAACTATCTTTTAAAAAATAGGTAACCTTGTATACTGTCGCTACTCGCTTTTCGTCCACATACAATAATTAATTTATCATTAAGATCAACCTTAAAAAATCTCCGTTTAAAGTTTTCCTAGCCATTCGCAATGCATTCGCTGAATTTCCTCCCTCTCATCATTTAACACACGATAACAAGTCACATAAACCCTTCAGCACAATCCTTTATTGAAGATGCCTTTTTTGCCTTCAAACGGTATCGGTAACGGACGAGTTTGAGCGTCTTCAAAATCGCGGATAATCGCGGCCATTCGATGGTAAAAATTCTCCCGTAAACATTATCCCCATCTCAACACATCTACTCCGGAAGTTGATCACGAAGTAATGAGACCTTTCTCATCCGCAGATGCTAACGCGTGTGTGCAATGGAGTGGGCGGGCGAGATAGATCTGGGTGAGAGGGAGAAAGGGTAACCAGTGTGGGGGTTACGAGTTCAAGCAGGAAGTTGAGGTCGAAAGCGATTTCTCGTTTTCATCGACGAAGACAGCGGCACCCTTTGAGCGTAAGACACGCCCCTTTCTCTCTCTCCTCCCACTCAAAAGATTTTCTCCCTTTCGACGATTATAAAAGAAAAAATACATCGCTTAGCCTCTTTAAAGTACGATTCATGCGATCGTAACATGCTCTTCTTTTGTTTCTTTGCGACTCCACCCAACCCTGCTATATACGCCGCTCCCTCTCTCCCTTTCTGTCTTTTTCTCTCCCTCTCGGATATTCACCCACTGCATCTCTCATTATCTCCCATTACCCGCATTCTTTCAGCAAACTGGACTCTTTCCCGCATTCTCCTACTCTCCCGCCCTCTCTCTCTCTCTCTCTCTCCTCTTACAAGCGCCACTTGGTTCTCGGAACTCTAGTAGAGTGATTCATGTAGCGCTCACTATATCCTTCGTAAACACCATATTCGTACGGTGCATTTGCTTACCAACGAGCATGGTGCTTATTTTAACGCGAAAGGGATGTGTGTTAACTAACGTTCAACGACTTAGATCGACCACGACTAATTTTCGTGCAACATTTTTTTCCGTTGTAAATTCTATTCCCGATACATCTGAGAGCATGTCTATTTATAACTAATTTAATTAATTAAACGAAATTGAACTGCGTGAACAAAATTTACAATCAATTTAAGAACTACGGCGAAATTTAAAAATGGAAGGAATTCCTCCTCGACCGTAAATTACGTGAACAAAAACTAAAAGACACTAATAACGCTGAGATTTCATTGATATTCTAGTACAGTGGTGTGAAACCTTTTTACATGGCGGTGCGCATTAGAAGTAGCGGGTGCTTTGGAGAGAACTTACTCAAGAGATTGAAAGTCACTATTGAAGTGAAAATCAGGTAAACATTTATAAGCACTGATACCTTTCCAGTTGTTGTTTTATGATAGTAAATTTAATTTAAATACATACAATTATCTGTATTTAATAACTTAGTTTGCCAATTCGTCAAAGCTACATCGGGCATGGCCCGTGGGCCGTAAGTTGTACGTCTTTGCTCCATCATCGTTTATATTGGAACCACTGAGTTTTTTTCAACGACTTCATATCTCAGAAAAACTATACATTATTTTAAAAGCCCGCGAATTCGTCCCATTAAAGGAACGGAAAAATTCTGACCGAGTTCTATTTATTTTTAGTCACGAATCCATGACCTTAATATCGAATAGTATTGCGCTTTAAGAACTCTCCAACTTTATGCTTTACATATCACGCGCCACTTCACACTATAAAATCATTAAATCTGATAGATAAAATGAGCTACTAAAGCCCGATATTTACGAGTGGTTTTCCATTGTATGCGGAAAAAACCGATTTTTTCAAATTCTTTGGCTTTGTATCTAACGTTCGCAAAATGAAAAATATTAGCGATCTAAAAATGACTAATGAATCAGACATACGCTTAAAGAAATTAAGGTTAAAACATACCGAGGCAAGTGACGTAATAAGAAGACCCGTATCTCCGCACCGAGATCAGGCAATCATCCGCGCCGACACAGAAAAAGAGAGAAACAGAGGATTGCGAATACTCCGGGGAAATAATAAACACGAGGAGAGTAAGGGAGGGAGGGGTGCAGTGGGAGTGATAGAGGAGATGGAGAGCGCTCTCGAGAAATGGCGCATTCTCGTCTCACATCATTACGCCTCGGTCCCGTACTCCCTTTACCTTCCATCTTCTCCTCCTTACACTCCTGACTTTTATACCGCCACACTCGTTTCCCCTCTTCATAAACCTAGTAGATCACGGGAGGCAATCAGCGATCGTGACAAGGCAGAGATATAGAGAGAGGTAGGAGAGCGGGAGAATTAGTCGAGCTCGGGTAGAGGGGGATTGGGAGGAATGGAAAGAGAAAGGGAGGGAAACCAAAGAGGGGGTAATAGGAAAGAGCTAAGAACGGTAGGAAGGGAGGGGTAATAAAGAGGAGAATGGAGAGAGGGGATAGAGCATGGGGTGGGAGGAACAATGGAGGGAAATGGGAAGGGAGGGGAAAATAGAGGGAGGAAGAGCAGAAGGAAGAGATAGAGAGGAATGGAAAGGACTAAAGACAGGGAGGAGAAAGAGGATGGGCATAAGGAAAATCGAAGAGCAGAAGGGAGAAAAACAAGAAGGCTTAAAAGGAGGGAGGAGAGGATGGAGACAATAAGGAAAGGGATGGAGAGAGGGAAAGGTCAGAAAGAAGGAGCGAAGAAGAGAGGAAGGATTTATGCAGAATAGAGAGAGGAATGGGGAGAAATAAAATGGAGAACGAAAGATATTAGAAGATGGAGGTAGAGGAATGAGATGGCCATCGGTTTAAAGGCCATGGGAGCCTAATGGGCAACAGGCATTCTGCGTCGTACTCGCAGGGATGTAAAAAGGCAAGCCGCTTGCTGGAGATTCCCGTCCCTCCCACGCCTCCTACTCGCTCCCCTCACCTCATCCAAAGCACACCCCCGCGTTTTCTATGACCACTCTTGACCCTTCCATCTGCCCCTTCCCCCACACGCCCCCTTCCCCGACCCTCGCAATTTCCCTCTCGAGCATTAAGGAGGGATCCCCGAGATTTCGCGAAGATATTAAAAAAAATTCGCCGGATGCAGCTGCCTTCCTCTTGAAGGTTCCTCTCCCTCTTTACGCCCCTTTCAGATCCGTTCCTTTCTCATTCCCCTACAGGTTGAGGAGGTCAGAGTTCAGCAATAAGAGACTGGTAGCTTTTAATCACCTCATAAATCGCTTCGCGTATCCCGCGCCGAATGGGAAAGAAAGGTGGATGAGATGAGGATACCGGAGGGAGTAGAAAAACAGTAGAAGAGAGATAGAGAAGGGATGAGGGAGATCGACACGGAGAAACCATGGCGGTTATACGTACGGTAGTGGTGTAGAATGTGGGGGCGTTTGGCAATGAGTGGACTGTACAAATATTGGGCGAATACGAGGATCCAGGTGGCGGAGAGGCAATTTTGGAGGAAGGACATTAATTGAAGATGAAGAATAGTGAAATCGTTGGCAAAACAATGCCCAGTCCTTCTTAGTATATTGTGCATGCACATACGTTTGGAATTATGGATATTTTCGACTTGGTGCATCTGAACCGTCAACTTCATATAAAATGCATAATTATTCCGTCAAAATTAAAATTGGTCGATTCATTTCTAATCGCAACATATCCGTTTGTGAGCCAAGTTCGTATGCATATGATTTTATTAAAGAACTACATCCGACTTGAAGACGGACAGCTACCAAAGTATATAACGAAGCCTTTTGCCCCAAATGAAAATATATTCTTTTTGCCCAGCGTCATTGATTATCTCGAATTTTCATTTAATTAGAAAAGATAATGAAATAAAAACATTTATAACAAAAGAATATTGGACATAAGTCAGAACGTAACTACGAATGGAAGTAACTTTACTTGAATTTATTTCGAATAACTATACGATTATTTCAGAATACTGTGGACATGAGGTATACGAAAAAGATCTTTATATGATCTTTAAATTCAGTCCATTTGAGATACTGGCTATTTTATTAGTTCGTAATAATTGTAGGAAATTTTACTCACAGAACCGATTTTAGTCATCTATTTTAATAGATTTCACTGCATTAATACCTACTCATTTTATATTGACTGATTCCTTAGTTTTCACTTTTTTATAACTAAAATTATAGAACTTTAATAACAAAGAACTCGGAATAAACCATTAGGCATATGAAATCTAAGAGCATACGTCAACTTCATGATTACGCGCACTACTACTGGTAAATGTTCACTAAAAGCTAAATAGAAAAAACCCCAACGATAATGTGCCATTCTGACTCGCAACTCCAATTTACTTCTCAGACGCCCGTGGCTGGATTCGAGTTTTTTTTTGCAATTTATGCCGTAATCGGATACATTTTTTCAATCGTTTACAATCTGCTGAAGTTTTCGACTTACGCGATGGAAAGAGAACGCGAAATAAATGTTGTGGGAGGAGACGGAAGATGGGAACGAAACGGTGGGGAGGTTTTAAGGAAGAGAAGTGAGGACTAAATTGATTGCGTGGAGGAGAGAGGCGAGGGCGGAAGATGGTGAACTCAAGCGGTAGAGTATGAATCTCCTCTTAGCCGAGGCCGTCTTTAGATTTGAGTCTGCGCATGTGTTATTGTGATCCGGTGCTCTCCCCACTCCGCACAACGCCTAATGGTCGACGGGAGAAGCAATTTTTATAATGGCTGTTAAAACATCAGGGATGGGAAAACTTAGGTGGGTGTAGTAGAGGAGTGGAGCAGAAGAGTTGAGTGGGAGGAGGAATGCGGCCAACAGTGCCCAACCTTGATGGGGAGGAGGGGATATTGGAGGGCGAGGAGAGGGAAGTGGAAAAAGGGGTTGAAGAGGTCGTGCTTTTTTTCGCCGGCCGTATTTAAAATGTCTGACTTATGCCTCATTGTACTCAACCTTAAAGGGTTAACGAGCGTTGTTGGGTAATGAGCATTGAATGATTTAATGCGTCGAATAGGCTTTCAAAAGCGAGATTTGTTCGTCATTTTGTTTTATTCCATAAACCCACTCGACTACGCATGAGAGAGAGAGAGAGAGGTTCGTATGATGGGTGGGTGGGGAGACGAGAGATGTTTAAGGGAAGGGGCGGGTTCAGGCGAGTGGGAGTGGCACTTTGATGGAAAGCTTCGAACGGGGGCGGTCATCGTTTGATTGGCGCCAAGCAGACGCCATCCATCCTGACGATAGACGGAGTCCTCACACCAAAAAATGTAAAGTAGCTTCGACTAGGATTTTGTTTTTAAATATTTCGGAAGCGGCTTCCATAATATTTTTATGACGGCAGAGAAGCAATACGGTTAAGCCATCACGGTTACTCGAAAGTTAAAGCCTCATATCTTACACGAATTTATATATATTATATTAGAAATTCTCGTCTTTCGCCGTCATCGTGAAAAATTGAAGTTTAAGCGATTTAGAAATATTTAGATTTACAATACATATCTGTGGTTTAAAAGATAGTAGCATATTCTCAAAAATTATTTCATCACTTCGGTAAAACGGAAAACAAATATTACTCACACTCAGTGGCGTAAATATGGGTACGCAAGCTACGCGATCGCGTAAGGGCCCAAGACCAAGGGGGCCCTCACACTAGCATCCTCGAAAATTTTACTTGAATGTGAATATTGTATTAAAAATATGTCTTATAACACACATTAATGTTCTATGAACAGATAGTATTTTCCATTGAAATTTATAGGCACTACCAATCAAGGGGCCCGCTTATATATATCATCTTACGTTAGTTTAAATCTCACAAAAAATAGCATGACTCAAGACCGACTCTCTGACTTGGCATTACTTAGTATTTAAGCGGATTTTGTTGAGAAAATGGACGTACAAGAGTTGATTAATAATTTTGCAGAAGCCAAAGCTTGAAAACGCAAATTTTAATTAAACTATGTAGAAATCTCAATTACTCTGTGGTTAGCAACAGTTTTGTGATATTTTTAATTGTTTATAATAAATTATAAATTTAATTATTCATAATAAATATAAATACTTTGTTTATCAAAATTCTATATTTATGTTATTTCTATTAATATCCATTACACTCAGAACACACTAACAAATATTCAATTATTAATTGGGTCCTGAGAGATTTTTTGCTAGGGGCCCAAAAGCTATAGTTACGCCACTGGGGGCCCATAGAAAACTTTCGCAGGGGGGGGGGTAGAATTTGTAGTTACGCCACTGCTCACACTAATTATAGACAATTAATAATGGAACTAGTTCATGAATTTTTGGTTGAGTAAGTCTTCTGTAGTTCCAAGCAAGATTATTTCATAAGTAAATTTCAAGTGCTCCCCTCCTTAGGAAATTAATGTCTTTCCAGAATATGCTGTTATTTTATTATATAGACAAGAGTTAACATGGCACGAGTATAATTATATTGTGCAATTTTACAACACGTGATGCGATCGAAACGGTTAGAAAAACATCCTTAAAAACTACAAAAACAATAAGCTTGAAAATTTTCATGCTGTAGGTTACTTTCCTAGATTTTCGCCAAAACTCCCTATCTTTAAATGATTTCAGACTCTGTTAATATATAGTACTATTAACCAACAAAGACTATCTAAATGCATTCATCGCTTATTATCATAGTGATTCCACAATCTTTGCTTTGACTTAAATTCAAGTTTTCATAAAGGGCCAAATAAATTCCTGCATTTTATTTTGCAGACGTCATTGAAAATATCACTCAAAAGGATCATGACAAGACATTTATCACAGTTAAACATAATTGGGGTTATTATAAATTAATTAAACCTCGTTTTTAAGCCACTCGAAACTTTTAAAAACGCTTTGCCTGGAAGCGAAAGATATTGTTATTTTCAAAAATTCGCATTATGGAATTCTTTTTTGGTGCCAGACTTGCATTTTATGACACCGATACTTTCACATGAAATAATAACTCATTCTCTCCCTAGCGACCATCTTTTTGGCATTCTTTTCGTCCGAATCAGATAGTTGTCCATGAAGTGAATTCATGCATGACGTATATCAGTTTGCGTGCATGTGAAACTTTCCCTCCTATAGAAGCGGTATCCATTGCATCACGACCAGCGAGTTGTAAAGAAAAAGAAATAAAAATTAAACCCAACGTCGAGCTAGGGCCTTTTCTTTAACGGTGGAATGTTTTTAAGTGGTCGAAAACTTTAAACGCGTTTTGATTGCTACAAATTATACCAGAAACATCCCTTCCGTGTAGGTGGTACAGAGGAAGGTCTCGGGGAGAGAGAGAGAGAGAGAGAGAGAGAGAGAGAGAGAGAGAGCGATCTTTTCTATCGGTCAAAAAGGAGGGTGGGGGAACAGAATAATTAGGTCGACCATTTTCTCAGCTGCTATTACAAGATGGAGAGGGGAGTGAGGGAGTTCACGAGAAAAAAAATCGGGCGAGCCTGGTTTGGAAACGTAAAAAAAAACGAAGGAGTTTTGGTGGAGAGGGAGTAAGACGTAGGAGAGGGAGGAAATAGAGCGGAGGGAGTGGGTGGATTGGTGGAGAGAGGTGGTGGTGTTGATAGGAGTAATAGGCGGATGGAGACCCTGTTGTGGAGAAATAGGTGAGAATTGCGGCGGGAGACTTTTTAATGCGAGGGAAATAGTGCAATAACCTCCGAAGAAGAGATTGAGCCAATGGTTATATCGTAAAAGAGCGGTAAAACTGACGTAAAAGGCATTCGTAAGGTGGTTCCGTAGAAATAAATCGTGTAGTTCCGTCACTATTAAAATTAAGTCCGGAGTTGATATCTATAGCTCTGTTTGTTGGGCTTTATCTTGCAGAACGTGTATGTGCGTGTGTGCGCGCGCATGTTTGTATATTTATTCCTAATTCCAGGCGAATGTCGTAGAAAAAACAACTTATCTTCATTGGCAGGCACAATAATTACATCTCTGTTGAATGATACAATACGTTCCTGTAACTATTCACCTGAAAAAATATATAACTCAAGGCGCATACTTTATAACACATTGGAGCAATACTTACCAGGGCAGCAGCTGCAAGGAAGCTCCGATGTAAACTGCCGAAGATTTCAAAGCCCGCTGTTGAGAGAAAAAGAAGTTGCGACGAGAATTAACTATTTGTTTAACAAATGAATTTCAAATTGAACTTTTCAAATTCTTTTATGTATTACTTTCAAAAAAATTATTCAAGTTTTTTAAATAATTTTAATATATCCACAGGAAATTTCCGGCCGTAAAAGGAGCTATCACGTACTTTTTATTTATTTATTCGGCACTTCAAAATCACACGTTGACCCTTTACATAGAGATTGTAAACAGTAACGGAGACAACCACATACACCCACAACCGCGGCAAGGTTCGAACACGCTATCTTAGTACCTAGAAACAGAAACACCAACCATCCCTATACTAAAGCCAGCAGTTTAAGTTTAAATGAATAAGTATTTCTTATTTTAGTCTATATGAACTCTTGGTAGCATTAAATTGGGTCCTCTTTTAGACTCATAACTTTGTACTTCTATTTGGCACTTTTGTCATCTACATTGATTCGATCTATTTAGTTTGGTAACGATTTCTTCACCCGTGATCCTAAATGACGACCTTCCTAACGCTCTTATGCCTATTACTCAGTCATAAGATACAAAAAATGGAGCAAGTGTGCACATGAACAGATAAAAAATCCATCAGCTGTTTCTTCGGATGATATAAACTTTGGCTCTCGAAGTATTACGTATGTATCATTCACAGACTATGAGCATTTTTATAGGCCTCAAATTTGTGGGTTGCGCTCTCTCCTCTTCGATTGTTTTGGATTTTTTGTATACCTATATATCTCCCATTGCTTTCATTTTAACGCCCAGAGATTCAGTTTTCCTTTAGAGGAAATGCACGGAGCACTTAAAAAGGAGATAGCAAGCAATCGTAAAAGAGGTGAAGATTGGATCGTAACCAAGGGCCTCAAAAGCTTAAGAGACGAAAGGAGGGAATATAGTTTTTCCAGACGGTCAATAGAATTCTTCGCCAGAAAGGGCAGCTAACCATTGGAAACTTAATCCCTTCGGCCGTTTTCTGTTAACTTAATATTGGACAGCTGAATTTTTCCTGTGAGTGGTGATTAAAATGATGTCCTTATGAGCTTAATTTCACGTGGGTTAATAACATCTTTGAATGATTATTTGATACTAAGCGGATTAACAAAAAAAGTTTTTCATATTCAAGTACGATTCTTGTCTTAAGGTGCAATGTTATAACTGTGTTGCTAAATGGATTTTTAATGAGGATATTTATAAAAAGATTATTTTTCTGATATAAAAGTGAAGTAAACGGTCATTTTTTGCATAAATTAATAACTCCTAGTAATATAATTGATTTTTATAGGTACGTTCACACTATATAGATACATGTATATGACAAATCCAAATGCAAGTATGAGACTTGTCCTAAATTTGTATACGGATTAGTATGCACAAATTTAATACTAGTATAAGTTTTTAAAGAGTTCACATTTGGTTAGACAAGTCAGTACACAATATCTTCGAACAAGGAATATCTGTTTACTTGTGCTGCTGCAAATTAGGTAATTAACAACCAAGTAGTAAAAAAGAAAAAACGTCGATGGTGGATAAGAAATTTTTTGTGCAAAAGAATTAGCCAAATCATTATTTTTCCAACCTCGGCTTCATTGCGTCCCTCTATTTTAGATGCAATGTTCAAACGCGCTTCTTGCTTCACATTTCAATTGAAGTACACCGGGCATCGTGGATTCCATAAACATTCATGATTTATAAGTAGCTGTTTCTTTTTTCGGCCAATCCACCATATTTAATAAAATGAAAATAACTAATAGAAACAAACTGTTTAAATCACACACGAACTCAACACTACCGCACGTAAACAGTGTAGAGCAGTGGTGTCCAACCCCATCGCCACTCGCCACTTGTGGCGAATCGGCCATTGATATGTGGCGAATTGATGCTCACAGTCTACTGTCTACAATTTTTTATTACTTTATTAAATCACATAGCACTAAATTTGGTTATATATGGTTGTGTAAAGTTTACATTCAAAGATCTTGTCGCAATATAATACTAAATATTATTTTTTATAAATAGAGCTATACACAAAAACAAGGCTCGAGTGATACACAATAATGATTCGCGCCTTCTCACCCCCGGCTGTCGCTGCTATTTAGTGTGGGTTTTATGCCAAATTTCAGTGCTTTACTTGGACAAATTAACTGTCAAGTATCACATTATAATTTAATCTTTGAATTTAATGATTTATTTGACTAATAAATAATTTAAATCATTATTGTCCATCACTGTAATTAAATTAAGTCCTACTTATAATATTTATAGGTAGTATTATGTGGCGAAAAGGCTGATCCGTTCGCCGCACTTGTGGCGAACCTGAAAATTCTGTTGGACACCACTGGCGTAGAATGACAAAAAATGACATGATTAAGATCCTACAGTGTATGCGCGAGTTGGTGGGTAAATACAAATTTCCCATTCCGCGCGAAAGCATTAGTTTTGTATAATACTTGTCTCATACGGCATAGAACATGAAGAAATCTTAGGCTTGTATTATACAAATCCTCTACTTTTCTAGATTTCTATTTATATATAGTGTGAACGCACCTTATTAATGACAAATTGAATTTAAATTCCACTTCACGTATGCCTTTCAAGGACTCGATATATAAAATTGGATTGACTCGGGGACGCGCAGAAATGTACTAGTCTTGCCTTCACAACAAATGAATGCCTTACAAATGATATAACACCAACCCCTTTTTTCTTGACGCAACAGAAGTTAATATTTTGCAAAAATTAATATTTGTATGAAATTTTTGTCTTTCTAAAACCATTCAGAATGTCTGAGTCATTATATTCCACTATACTGGTGATTTCTATAAAATAATGAAATATTTCTGGTCTGAAATTTCTCCTTTGTCAAAGTAATGATCGAATACTAACATATGGTTCGTGACAAACTCATACTATCTTCTTCGTTTGTGAATCTTCGACGGAATCCACTCATAAAAATCGGCGTATGCGTTATTACTTTTCCATTTTATCCAGCGTGAAAACGGAGTGTCAACTATTTGGCAAAAATTTCAGACCTTTAATACCCATCCCTCGAACTCCACAATTTTGCTTTGCCCGTATTAAGTTTAGCACGGTCTTCACTTTAGAGAACTACTTAATTGCATGGCCATCAATTTCGCTTTATAACGGTTTTGGACCTATCTCCAAACCTTAAGAATCATAAAATGTTTCAGTTTGACTCGGGGGTTTATAAGAAAGAATAATGGAAGTACAGTATATATATATATATATATATATATATATATATATATATATATATATATATATATATATATATATATATATATATATACAGTATAACTAAATTGTTTCATGTTGAGCTGGTTGTTTCTCTTTACGCGGCCGTGTAGTGTGCAGATTTGCGACATTCCGTTATTGACGTTATCGATACTATTTCTCACGTCGTAAATATGCACTCCACTTCCACTACATTCAGCCTAATTTTCAAGGGTTCCTTAAAAAATGTAGGGTGCGACTTATACCTTTCATTAAAATAACATTATAAAGTAGGTTCCACCGTGTATAGTAGCGAGGATTAAGTTTTAACTAAATATTTCTATTTCCTTTTTCAATCATTCAAAATGCAATCTTCTCGAGGAGCAAAAGTGCATAATCACGCCATATACCGCACGTGCAGTCATCCTTTCATACCTCTCCCGATTCAAGTTCAGTGTTTGTATAGCATTCCTTCATTACCTTCCTCCGCGAAACATCGACATGCAATTAATAATCAACACAATGACGCCTATTTTCGCCGCTACTTAACGGCATATTCTATTCATACGCCATAATTTTCGTCGTAACTCCCTCTCCCGCCCCCTGTATATCATTTATCGAGCAATATCTCCCTTATCATAAAACAAGCTAACTTATCCTCTTATAATCTACTATTGTACAGTTTCCACTTGGCATTCGGCAATATAAATTCATTTCCTCTATTCATTAATTTCCCGTTCTCCTGTAATCCCAGTGCGCTGCAACGATCGGGTGTTCCTGAGAGTTACCCAAAGGTTCCTCCGACGCTTTCAAACCCTTGGCATCTGCGCAGCGTCTGCAACGAGGTATTACTTTAATGGGCTGGACGTCATAATGAGGAAAAGTAGTAGGATACTTTCCCGATGGGAATGGCGGCAGAAACTCGAGCGCTGCATGCAGCAGCGTAAATACAAAAGATGGGCCTTATCTCGCATACAAGTAATTCGGCCCACTAGGATTACATTCCCCGATAATATTGACTATTCTTGCTCTTCGGGATCTTTTATGACTCGGAACCCCGCGATTACGGGATAAGCGGAATCATAGTTAGGCCACTGGATCCATATCTAAGTATTTGATAGATTCTAGAATAGTTAGGGAGAAGAGGATGTAAACAAATTAAACATTTAAATTCGATGAGGCTTTAGGGTCGCATTGATGCATCCGTTATTAAAGGCCCGCATTAACATTATACACATTTGAGAAGGGCCGCTATGAAGAATAATATATTTTATCTGCGCAAGCAAAAAATTATTGATGATATGCAATTATTAAAAACCTATTGTATTGTGGATGAAAGAATTGAAAAAATCTCGTATATATGGCAGTAAAATAAAGTACTTAGAAATCCATGTGTATTTTAAATATACAGAGTGAAATAAGGGCACAAGAAGGCACGCGAATCGCAGACCGCCAGTTGAACATTCGGGCTTTAAATCTTTTATCTTACACATTGAAGAAACGCTCGATCTCCTTATACATATTATCCGCACTAGCAAAAGGGTGTTTTTCATATAGCTAGAAACAATTTAAAAATCCCTATATTCGACAAAATTTAAAGCAAACAAACTATTATAGGTGTACTGGAATATCATACCGGAAGATAATTACCCATCGCGGATTTATTAGCGGAAGAAAATTATAATTTATTATTTAATTGAACTTTGCTGATTTACTAAGAAAGTCACCGGTGCGAACGATTCTTGGAACTTACCCCTGATTAGGCTACGGATTCAATTACGCCAGAATATTTATCGTTCGAAACATAAATTAATCTCTTATACCTTATTACCAATCCACATGAAATTCATTGCGTAAATGGAAAATGGTAATCGAAAATTATTGTTAATTTACGAGCGTGACACATCAATTTAGCGGTATTTAATTATCACAACAAGACAGATGCTTAAGAAATTTTAGATTTATCCGAGATATTCTACATAATTTTTAATAGATTGAAAGTTTAGGAATGAAATTATTGCTTGATTAACTTAGCATTAACTTCAGTTTTAATGGTTTTATGAAAGCAAATATGAAGTCAATAGGTATGTTTTGAGATAAACGTATTTGATCTAATCTGGAAGAACATTGTCCTTCGTAAACTGGATTTAATTCAAAATGAGAAACCTGAGATGTAGGCATTTACAGAGTTCTTCTTACTGTTACAACAAGACAGCATTAAACAGCCATGCATAAATTCAATCTGAAAACCTTGATCTATCTATTCGTTAAATACATCGGTACATCTACAACTACAATGAACGAAACTTTCGAGTTAAAGACGTTCGAAATATGGAGATAGCAGGAAGCAACGATTTTAAATTCTTTCCGCGCAATCACCATATTCCTCCATTTTCTCCCTTCGGGTTTCCTCTTGGACGCCGCATTGATGCGGCATCCAGAGAGAGATGATCGAAATTAACGACGTCCGCATCTTGGACGCGAACCCGAGGCTTTAGCCACGAAGAGAGAGAGAGAACCCACCGTTTGGCTACCGAGGTCAGAAATCTGATACGCCGGAGACCAAACAAAACGAAAAAGAAGAAGCGGCCAATGTAAATATATTGACCGGGATTAGACACGGCCGAAGCCGCACCATCATCATCCACCCTACCAGCGTCACCTCCTCCTCCATACCTACTCCTTTTAAACCCTTCCGACGAGATGAAGAGGAGTGGCGGGGGAGGAGGAGAGGCGGGGGAGGAGGAGTGGCGGGGGAGGAGGAGAGGCGGGGGAGGAGGAGAGGCGGGGGAGGAGGAGAGGCGGGGGAGAAGAGGCGGGGGCGGATCAGAGGCAGGCGGCGGCTTCGGAGAAGGGAGATAGATGGCGACGGGGAGATCTGACCGGAGGCGGGGTTTCCTCCCTCCCGGCTTTGCCCCCGAGGTCTCTCGCGGGATGGTTTTCTCTCCTCCCTTCGCATACCGATGGAGGAGGAGAGATAAAGGACGTGGGAGGTTTCAGTTATAACCGTTTCGTAGGCGGTTTTACGGCGTTTGGTTACGCTCCGCTGATTGCGTGGGTGACTCGCGTTTATGCGGGATTTTCAGGTGAAAATGTGTACAAGACTCCGTTATTAAAATGCTCACATGCATACTTTTCGAGTGAACGTTTTGCAACCGTTCTCGTGTGAAAAGATGAGTGAATTCTTAATACACGTAAAAATGAATCGGCGTGCTTCATACTTCCCTATCTTAGTGGACGTGATAACTTTCAAGTAATTTTTCGATAGGATATAATAATGAAATTTCTAAGAATACCAATGGAAAATTAACCTTCAAGTTCTCATATTAAGCCATACGACGATGCTACAGATAGAAACACGTATCATGTTTTACAATCAATATGTGGTTTGCAAAGGTTAATTTTCTTATTGGTATGATTGATATTCTTATGCTTGATAATTTTCAAAGTAATCACAATTTAAGAATACAATGAAAGATTCTTAGCTGAACTTACCTCGTGAAAAAATAGAAATTTCTTTTTGCATCGATGAAATGTCTCTGGTCTTCAAAAGTGTTAAGAATTACACAAAGTTAAAGCAAGCGCCGTAAAGTTAGTCAAAATCCCTCATTGAAACGCTCCTTTACTGTCTTTGGAGGAATATAACCCAAAATGCATTTAATTCTGCAATCAGAATAATTATCGATACTCTATACCTTTGAATTGATTAGTTTACATTCTGAATCATGTTATATATATACTAAAATTGAATCTTAATTGCAACGGACCTAAATATCTCCCTCATATGCCATTCTTTTTAAATATATATTTTAAAAATATTTTCCATCCAAAATACCTAAGGTTCAGCAATAGACAGCTAAATATGTCTTGAAGAAATGTGGGGAGAGAGATTGTCACTGAAGTTCTAAAACTGTTTAGGTTGTGAATCACTTAGGAATAAAGCTAAATAAATTAGGAGGGATATAGCAAGCGAAAGGGAGGATCCGCCACGGGAAAATTTACACGGAAAGGAAGATAAATCCAATTTTTAAAAGAATAACCATTAATTAAAAATAAATTATGGACACCAAAACGATCATTTATAAAGACGGAATCAGCGAATATAATTTTAACCGAGGACTTATTTTAGACCTTTCAATTATTATCCTCTAAATTACGAATTTGTGTATTAATGGCTTTTTACAGTCTGATGATGAAGAATCAATAGGAATAAGAATAAAGAATAAGAAATAATGTAAATAAGGGGGATGCGTGCCAGCACCCTAACCTGATTGATATATTTTTAATTTTATTCCTTCATTATGACTATATTTTCGTTAATACTTTGTGTTTTTCAGTTGTTTATGCATCTAGCGATATAACGTTTCTTTCTCCCATCATCATTAAAATGTGAACCATAAACTACAGCGTATTTTTCGATGTAGATGACCGCTATTTTGAATCAGCTGCTCAACTGTTTACGATTTATTTAGTACACGTTATTTAGAAGATTTGTAAAATGATAACTTTAAACAACAAATAACTAAGAATTAAAAATTTTTGTTTTAATACATGAAATAATTTTTCAAAAGATAACAACATACGATCTATAGAAAATTACAAAATGGTCAAAGGAAATTTTAAAAACATTCAAGAATGATATTTCTACATTGCAGTTTAAATACCATTCTGTATCAGACTCAGAAATTGTCTATTTCATCCTCTGCATCAGACGTTACGATAATTTAGCTTTATTCCTAAGTGATTCACAACCTAAACAGTTTTAGAACTTCAGTGACAATCTCTCTCCCCACATTTCTTCAAGACATATCATCATATCATTGTCACCCGCAATAAAAGAAAAGCATATATAGATATTGAACAGACATTCGACATCATTCGATATAAAATTAATTGGAAGGTTTGTGGCGATTTTTTCCTCCCCCCCTTTTACTCCCGCACTTATACGATAGCACTTAACGAATCGCATGTACGAACATGCAAGTACGAATATCGCTAGTTCGAATATCGCCGATATTCGTGATATCGCCGGACTGAACACCACGCCCACGGACGCCACGCCACGGTCGACACGCCCTCCCGTGGTGCCTCTCTGCTTTATATACCCTAATTACCCCTCGCCTCTTTAACCTTCCCTCTTTCCCATGGTTATGCAAGAACAGTGGAAAAGCGACCAATTACCGGGAATAATTCGACCATTTCGAATTACCCGCCTGACGTCATTACCTCCCTCCTTCACCACCGGCGTCACGTGACAGTCCATTCTGATAGTGGCCTGCCGAGCGACGAGACGCACAGGAGAGCAACGAGTGAAGTCGACGTAGGTGTCCCACTCTCGAGTTCATACTATACGGCAGGAAAACATTGTGTGGAGTGGACATTGACCTACCGGGAGCCAGAAGAGGACAGTAACTATTGGATGTGATTTAACTGACTTTAACTAAGTTTCGTTTCGAATCGCCCTCACCTACGAGGTGTATTTTGTTTTGTGGTATTACTTAAATCTATTCAAATTCAACTGTTGGATTGTTATATGTCTATATTTCTATGTTCTATTTATAGTTTGTCATTAGCACTTAGCACATCAGTGGATGTTTTTGCACCGAAAATTATATTTCGCTGCAGGTTAACAATTATAATTTTGTCAACGCCACTTAGCTGATAATTTATTGAGTTAAAAAGTGACTCGACTTAAATGATGACTATACTATGTAAAAGATCAATTTTAATCGAAAAATCGTGGTCGTCTTATAGACCGGCATATACGGTAAGCATTTCGCAAGAGCGGTCCAAACGTCTAAACTTTCCATTTCCGCTTTCTAGACCTTTTTCACGATCGTAGAGAAGTCGTGGAGAAATCGTGTTAAATCGAACTACCAGTCGTGTTAGTCAAAAACCAGCCCTACTTAAAAGACCGCGTTAAACCGAAATCGTGTTGGTAGAATCCGTGTTAGTCGGGGATTGGGTGTATTTCAAACTAAAGAGGATTTAAAGGCACTATCGAATCATAAAAAAATCACCAAATAATTTACTTATTAGAATTCTTTGTGCACTTAAAAATATTTGAAGCTTCACTCATATCAGGGTAAGTCTCGAAGTTCCTTATAAAATAATAGAAACGATAAAATTTCGGAGGCTTAATATCTGGGAATTTTATCGATTGAAGGCAACGGTTTTCATTTTCCATCGAGTGGGAGGGGCTAGGAAAGTAGTTCAATAATAGCCTTAAAGCAAATTATTGTCGGGGTTTTATAAACCACTTACCACTTTGGAAATGCGTACTCCACATAGAACCACACTGTTTTCAAGTGCTCCTAGATGTCGACAATCAGTCAAATATTTGCCATAAATTACTTTTAAAGTTCCAAAATTCTTACTCATGAAAAATGCCAACAACTCATAAAAGTTACCCGTATAATTAACAAGATACATGCAAAAATTCACTCGGAAATTTGTGTGAAAGAAGAAGTCACGAAACTAAGAATTCTTTCATAAAATGCAGTGCATAAACAATTTCGAGAATAATATTCAATTATTGGATTTTCTATTTAGTAAATGAATGAATACATTTATTTAAATACCAATTTACCTCGTCACCATACCCTTATACATAGGAGGTTGTTTCATTGCAACATAAAAATGTAAGCGAGATACTCAGCTACACTTTAGACGTTTTAATCGTCTACCTCTTTGGTGAACATGCTCTTTATTTTTCCTTCATTACATCTTTAGCGTTCAGGTGCATACTCTTCGGCAAATATGCGCATCCAGTTTGAGCTAAATCACTCCACGTCGGCTCAAAGTGTGTATATTGATGGGTGATTCCATAAAACCATTATTTTTAACTTCTTTATTTAAACCCTCTCTTGTGGAATTCTTCCTCGGCTCCTACTTGGTGATAGCAAACATCTGGTATACTGAAATCCTCGACTATTTCATCGCTGTTTTTTCAATTAACCCAGCCTCATCTCTTAACGCAGTTCCTTGCATGGCTGGGTAGCGAGCTGTTTTTCCCGCGACCAAAAGAAGAATCGTTATGCTGGACTAAAATCATCGCCGTAGGAGTCGATCTGGAGTGGCTAATTTCTCTCACAACTTCAAACCAAGGATTAGAAAGACCTGCGGTTTCCGAGAGAGGAAAAGAGAAAGAGGAAGCACATTTCTCTAATGGGAGCTCGTTTCAAGCTCCCGCCGCTTTCCAAGCGAGTAAAAAATGTTAACAAGGATGATAAAGTCGGGTGAATCGGTCTCAGCCGGGAGTCAAACGCCAATCCACCGGATTTTACACCGGCGAGCACTCCGCTTCACCTCCTTTTTACATTACAAGATCGCGGAAATAACGAGGACATATTGAAACCGGCAACAAAAAACAAAAGAATCGTAATAATCGAGCCTCAACGACAATCTTTAGTACCCCGCCTGTTGAGCTCAGAATGGGTTCGAGTAGGCGATGGCAACGCGTGACCAAGAACAGAAAATGACGAAGGAAAAAATGGATGATGAGGGCAAGATAGGCCAATATTCGAACAAGAGAGAATCTGATAATGAAAAAAGAGCAAAGTGACTTTTCGGACTAGAAGAGAAGATTGATGGTCAAATGGCTTCCATGCCCCTTATGGGGGATTTCGTCGGCCTGAATTGTTTAAGGGAGAAAGGGGGATCAACAGAGAGAAAAGGATGGATAAACAAAACAAAAACGAAACGAAAACAGAAGAACGCCGCTAGAGGGAAAATAAAAGCCCGCTTATCCAGAGCGTCCTCTTTCCTCTCACTTCTAAAGCTGCGGTAATTAATTTAGGCACCGGAGTTTGGCGTTTGTTCTCTATCTCTCTCCTTCTCATCCCCTACCCTCTCCATTTCCTCTCTCTATCCACTTTCGTATTTCATTTTTTTATTCATCGGCGCTTATTTGAGACCTGTAGAACCGCGTCCGAGACCATGGAGATTAAGCTGTAAAGAGGAAGAGATCCACGTGATGGAATCAATCAGCCGACCCGGAATACAAACTCTAAAGACGTTTTGAAATGGCCGATTTGATTGATGAACCTGACCTCGAAATCCATCGATTTTTTTCTTATGCTATGGCGGTGAACAGCGTGAGTTTTTTTGATTGAAATAAGTTTCTCTCGAGCTCACGATAGCGAAATTAAGACATCCGCTTCGATTAACGGATAATCTTATTAAGAATGGTCAGTTATGAACATAGGGGGAGGATAGGGGTGATCAAGAAAGCTGAATACGTAGAATGGAAAATGTTTAGACATGAGTTTTCAAAGAGATCTTTTTTCCGATCATGAAAAAATTCGGGCAATTTTTAACCATCTTAAAATTGTAAATCAGAAATCGTGATAAAAGATGTTTAGATTTCTCTTCGATTTTTGTTTTGTACGGCAGTCTGAGTCTTTTATATCCACCTATTGACTCTCTAAGTTGACTACTGTGAACGTTGCCTCGGATTTTTAATAAAAAGTTGGAACAAATGCTGCTATTTTTCAACGAAAGAACGTAAATAAAAATAAGGAAGTTAACCATTATCCATCTAGACCAGGGGTCGGCAACCTTTTCACCTACGAGGGCGCAATTTATATTACTGAGGACGTGAACGGCGCATAAGCAAGATCAGTTGATATCTCTCTGTATCAGTGGTCAGCAATCTCTTTATCTATGAGGGCGCAACTTTAATTATTGGAGGCGTGAAGTAACAATAGTAGATGTGTACCAATATTTATTAAAATGATATTTTTGTATATATAAGAGAAAAACTACTAAAGAATTTAATATAAAAACATGAAAAATAAATCAATGTGAAACTTGGGACTGCATATCTTCAGCCAACTTGCTATAATTTGGCACATAACTCGAGATACCTGATCTTAGGCAGTTGTCTAAATTGTAATCGGTGAGACTCGATCGGTATTTGGATTCATGTTTCATGCTTGAAAAAATGGACTCGCAAGTGTATGTTGAAGCACAGTAAGAATATATTTTTAGGGCACATTTTCTTAATAATGGATAGCGATTTTCCTCAACTAAATTCCAAAAGTTTTCATCATTTTTATGTGACCTTAAAATAATATCATTTCGCATATTTATTATTTCCATTTATAAGTCCTCGGTGTTAACGATATTAAAGTAAGTTCCAATATTAACAGAAATATCATTGTCCATAAAATTGAACGGATTAGCAAAGAATGTTATAATGGGTTCTACTTCAGAAAACTGACGAAACCTAAAATTAAATTCCTTCAGAAGAGTTTCAATGTGTAGTGAAAATGGTTCAGTGGTAACATTTTCAACAGTCATACTCTCAATAATATATTTTAAATTCGGGAAATGTGATAATGAATTTCTTTATAGGTGAGACTTCCACAATGCCAATTTACATTTGAATGCATCTACTGCACTTATCATTTTTGCAATGTGTTGATTTTTCCCTTGCATCTCCATATTCAGTTTGTTCAATTTTATAGTTATATCAACAAGAAATCCGAAATCCATCAACCAAGCTTTGTCATCAAACTGTGCATAATATTCATTTCTTGACGTGAGAAATTCCTTTACCTCCTTTATGAGATTTATAAACCTCAAGTATTTTGCCTCTGCTGAGCCATCTAACTTCAGTATGTAAAAGGAGATCATCGAATTCGGCATCTTCACCTTGTAAAAGCAGTTTAAACAATCGGTGTTGCATTGGTACGGCTCTTATGGAATTTATTATTTTTGTTACTGTTTTCACATGTTGAAAATAAAGAACTTTTGCGCATAAATTTCTTGGTGCATACTGCAGTGATATAAAATAAATTTTGGAAAGAAAGGGACTTCTTTACATAGGACAATAAATCCATTTTTACAACCTGTCATCGAAGGTGCACCATCTGTAGTAATTGCGGTCAACTTCATAAATGGTATATTACTTTCTTGGACATATTTTTTAAAAGCTGAAAAAATGTCTTCACCTCTTGTTCGTCCCTTTAGTGGAAGAATTTTAAGAAATTCTTCCTTTCCTGAAAAATCATTAAACACCATCTTCACAACCATAGCCAATTGAGAAGTCTGTTGACTCATCCAGTTGCAACGAGAAGAAAATACATTTTAGTAAATCATTTGCCAACTCTTTCTCCATATTGGTTGCAATACCTTCAATTCTTCTTGTAATAACTGTTTTTGCTGATAACTGAATCGTGTTGATTGCTGAGGTAATTTCATTTTTAAAATCTTCGAAAAGTGAGTCAGCAATTGCTAACATGGCTTCTTTTACAATCTCGCCATCTTCAAAAGGCTTTTTCCTCTTGGCCAACAAATGCGAAATTTTAAGTGATGTAATCATTGTTCTTTTCGATTGCTGTACTGGTCTGGTAAAAATGCTCTGCTGTTTAGTTAAAATAGATTTCATATCAGAAATTTTCTTTTTCCTGATGTCTGAGTTTAACGAATAACTAGTATTAAAATTTCCGTGGACCGTATTAAAATGTCTTTCAACATTACTTTTCTTTGAAAGTGCGACACAAGCATTGCACAATAAACAGACACTTTCCTTTCAAATCAATAAAACAGAATTGCTCTTCCCAATCAACATTGAAGTAATATGTCCTTTGCCTCTTATTACTCATAATGGGGATGAAATTTCCTACAAATGAATTAATAAACACAACACACTGAATATCGGGAAAATATCAGAAATATTGTGAACTGTTGGTCAATTTAAATTGATTTATGTTTAACCAATGAAGAGGGACATGAGCTATCACTGGCTGATATTGTAAGGGACGAAGAAAAATCGCCCAAACCCTGTACTTTGTATACTACGCGAAGAACAGAACTCCGAAACCAACGACTCACAACAATAACTCGAGACAAGTTATGCTACAAGACGGCGGACAGAACTCCGAAACCAACGACTTTTGACAAGAACTTGCGAGTTTCACGCGGCATAGGGAAATAGTTTTCCCGTATCGGGCGCCTACCTCCGAATAGTCTGAACCGGCTAACGGAGCTATAGTACACGACGGGTTGAGAACAAGGATCTCAGTTAGCCTTGCACCCGTAATAGCGATTGAAGGCGACAGGACACCTTCACCTAGCATAAACTAGGGGCGGAGAATTCCCTATCTTTTCGTACAGTTTGTACGAGAAGCTGTAAAGGTTGTATTTATACTAGGGCAGGGTAGCGAGAAGGGAAAGGGACGTGGATAAACAAGAGGGGGGTAACGGAGGAGTCATTATGAAAAGAACTCTGTTAACGACAACAATGTCTTTATCCAACAATGTATGTCCCCATTCTGTTCGCTTATAAGTCCTGACCTTGACGATGTTGTTTTGTAACAAACATACGATTCGGCTCGGTGTGATGTAAGATTAAGATGTTGGTTACAAAGTTCTATTCTTCATCTTGTTCCGCAACGTATTGGCCTTCTGAGAGTTTTCCGTAATTGTTTAATTTGAGTTCTCTTTTTGGTTGGCGGGCGACACACAAATATCTGGCGGACGCCATGGCACCCGCGGTCGCCGCGTTGCCGACCTCTGATCTAGGCTGAGGAGCTTATTTCTAATCATCTTTCTTAAATTACTGTAATACTCCAGCATCTAAAACAAATCTATTTTTCTGAAATCATTTCCGTCTATTTTAGCTCATCACTACTGTATTATCTGTCTTTCGTATGAATATTAATGTTAAGGAATATATAATATTTTATCTTTCGTATTTCTTTTATAAGGGTCATCAACATTTAACATTTATATGAGCTTAAGTAAATATGCGAAATTTTATTATTCATTGAGAACGAGTGAAGTATAAGAACTATGCACACTCCGCTGTTTCAAATGTAAAAAACGTACTTGCGGCTTAGTACGAGATAACGCTAACCCCGGCTCGGGAGGGAAAGCGACGAGAGCGCCACCGCGGAGCCTCGTCTAACTAAAAAATACGCGAGACGAAAGATTTCTCCCGAAGAATAAAAACACAAAGGTCGCGACAGCAGATAAAAACGCGACGCTCCCGAGATCTCTTGTTCCTTCCCTCCCTTGATGAGAAGTCTTCCCTCCCTTTCCCCCTCCCTTCCCCAATCCTCCTCTCGACTCCCAAGAGTGCGGAAGATGACGATGATGTGTCGACCCGTTGGCTCGACCTAATAGGAGGAGGAAGAAGAGAGGCCCCTCATCCCTCAAGATGAATCCGGCATTTTCAGCCATTTCTCCCTGCTCCTCCCTTGTCCTTCCCAACCCCACCCCACCTCTTATTCCTTACGCCTCTTCGCCACCCATCCCACAAGGAAAACCCATCTGTTTTATGTCTCCGTATTCACAAGCTATTCTCGCCGTTGGATTCCCCTTCCCACGCACACTTCTTATTTATATTATAATCCTGCTCTTCTCCTACTTCACTGTTCTCGCCGTCGTTACAATCAAATCCTGAAATCGCGGGTGCCTTTACTGAGAGGTGGAGAATGCCTATGCAAATGAAAAAAAAACTTCCCGAATGTCTCAATTAATCCTTCGACCTTTGCTATCATTCTCTCATAACCTATTAACATAATAAGAGTTCAAACAGCTATAATTGCTTAAGATAAATTTGCCGATAGAAAAAAATCATTCTTATTTAGCAAAGGCAAGTAAATCAGATCCAATAAAATATTTTTGAATAAATTATTTTGTTCGACCAAAATTTGATTAAGAACCACTTACGCGTCTTTTCGCTTTCATAAAATAACAGATCTATGTTTTTATAAAATACACGATTTTCATTTCATTCCTCCAAAGATATTTAAAAAAACCGCTCGAGCCCAATCTTATGTCGCTGCATTAAAGAGCGCAAATGCTGCAAGGTAGCTGGAACGTGCTCACGCGAGATGAAATCTCATCTAGAAAATATCCTAACCCAAAGAACTTCTTCGGTAAAAATGCATTAAAACTTTTAAGTGGCCCCAACTCTCCCAACGGCGCCGTGGCTTAGTTGGTTAAAGCGCCTGTCTAGTAAACAGGAGATCGGGAGTTCGAATCTCCCCGGTGCCTCGCGGATTTTTTTCGTCGTGAAAATTCATAGTAACGGAAATACGATGATTCACGGCAATTGTGAAGCATTACTCGCTCCTTACCTTTTTTCATAAATAAAATGTTGCAAAGTTGATTTCTTGGATAACGCAGACATCTTAATAGATGCCGTGAAATGATCTGATTAGCCGCAACACTTCCACACTACTTAGCACAGTGCGTAATACATAACCATGAAATATTACAAGAACTCATTTATTTATTGCTAAATAAACAAATTACATAAATATGAATTTAGGGCAAAGCTTTCTATAAAATCCTGTTTAGGGTTTTTACATGCTAGGAAACTGTCACGAAATTTCAGACTAAACAAAAACCAAATTGAAGAAGTTAGACACTTGAAAAATTTATAACCGAATTTCACCTTAATATTTTTGGGATAGTATCTTATAATGCATGCAAATAGCCATATCTGCCAAGTTTTTCTAGAATAAATCTTCCTCTGACTCTCATTTTATCATACTCTCCCCCATGATTCTATCACTAGACTCCACGCCGGTTTCCCTCCTACACTTTCAGCTTCTCCTAATCTCCGACCTTGAAAGTCCTCTCACCCTCCAGAAATCCACAGATACCAGCGCCACCATCCGTCATCCGCTCCGCCATCGAAATTTTATTAATAGTCTCCCTATCTCCCCTCGTTTACATTTTTCTAAGATGAATCCTCCGAAATAATTTTGATTACGGTCTACGAGGGGATATTATTTTTTTCTTCCTCATTTTCCGACACTTCCTTGGTAGTCGGCATCCGTATTATTGTAGTTTTTTAACCGGAAAGTCCGGTGGCAGTAAATCATTTTGCATATATTTCGTGCGTGGTAGTGATTTAGTGCGCATAACTAAATGGAAATGATCCTCTTAGGCGAAATTAAAATTTTTAATCGCGCGACGTTCATTTGCTCCGTGGGATGCCAAGATGAGCGAATGATTCGGTCGCCTTTTAAAAATTATAAATTCGTTTTATTACGGTGGGCGAGGAGCAGAGTTTTGAAATATAAAAATTATCAACTTCGAACGTGAGAAGTTAATGGACAAGGCGCGGCGAGAGGAGTATATCTCCTTTATGCTAGTACAGCGTTCCCCAAACTTTGCAGTCCTGGGGACCGGTTATTACAAACTTTGCAGACCTGGGGACCGGTTACTTTAATAATAATTTTTGCGTCCCACCGTAGTACACACACAAAAAAAATTCCCAACAGACCATTTGCGAATGGAACTACTTTGCTTGCAAGTCCGATGAATGCACAATAAATAAAGAATTTAATACATTGCACATGCATATTTATAAAACCATAAAATCAATTTAAAAAAATCAAATTCCATTGTTTATCTATTTATTCACTTTTTATGTATCTTTACAACATTAGGAATTAGCAATTCAATCTTACCAAATGAGTAATAAAGGAAAAGAGAACATACTAATGTGAAGGATGCTGTTGTTTGTTATGCCATAACAACTGTATGTCAGGATGAAAAGAAATCAATTTTATCCTCGGATCTGGGTTAACATCCAATCTATTCCTATACTTTGTTTTTAAGAAAACCAAAGTAGAGAATGCAGCTTCACACTTATATGTTAAACTGAAAGGCATTAGGAATCTGACCGCTTTCTCAGATAAATGTGCATATTCATTTTGGCAACTCAGCCAAAAATCAATCAAGCAGAGTTTATCAAAATTGTGTTTCAATGCAGTATCACAAGAAAGTTCAACTAGTGAATCTACTTCCGTTTCATTTAATTGCAATATTTCTTCATTTTCTGTGCTAAGAGTGAATGAGTTCCTAATCCACATTTTACTGCAGTCAATTTGGGGAAAATATTCATTTAAGCTTGATATTAGCCCCAGGAGATGTTCTTTTATTGTTACAGAAAGCGCATCTAAGTTATTTACATCGGCATAATTTTCTAATAATTCAGATCAAGTACAGAAAGACTTAAAATTTCCCTTTTCAACTCGTTGTGTCCACAAACGAAGTTTTTTTATTGTTGCTTCAACATTTTCCAGAACTTTAAAAATATCTATGTTGGTGCCCTAGAAACTTAGATCAACTCATTTAAAGCACAAAATATATCGCATAAGTAGGCTACCTTTGTTAACCAATCAAATTCGCGAAATATGTCTTTAAATTCGTTTATAAAATCTCTTACCGATGGAGGATGCTGTTCAAAAAACAATAAAACTTCGTCTTTCATTTCAAGAAGTCGTTTAAAAACGTTTCCTTTTGATAACCATCGCGATTCACAGTGTAAAAGGAGATGCTCATGCTCACTTCCTAATTCTTTACACAAAGCAGTAAAGATTCTGGAATTTAATGGACGAGATTTAATATAATTTATAAACCTCACACATTCTTGAATAGTTGAACTCAAAAGTGAGGGCATACCTTTCACGGCTAGAGCCTCTCTGTGAATAATACAGCTACAAAGTATCTGACACATAAAGCGATTATTCCAAAAATCGCTAAATGTCGCGTTTTATTTTCTACCGGAACAGAATTTCATCTCAATGTGTTGCAATACATTTAATCCTACGTGTTCGGATCACGGCATATTCCGGTGCGTTTATTTTACGCAAATTATCGACTGTTTTAGACTTACAAACGAGTGCACAAATACATACAGAAGAGTCAATTTAATTTGTTACAGCTGTATACGTAGACGTAATAGGATAGCGCGATTATTTTAATATTTTCTGAGGACCGGCATTTTTTTCCCAAGGACCGGTACCGGGCCGCGGACCACACTTTGGGAAACGCTGTGCTAGTACATTGATATAAATATTTTTATCTTAGATAAAAATTGTATGCACTTCTATACAATAATGTTTAAATATGGATGGTGATTAGAACCAAAACTATGGCAACGATGCATGTAAGTGAATTCCCTCCGATTTATTATTTATTTTATTTTTGGAGTTGATATGTTTTTGGAAGCGTGCTCAAACAATTTGCTAAAAAATTAGCGTCCTTGGTAATTATGTGATTCGGTCGATTTTTAAAATACTCCTAGGAAACAAATTTGACATTTGTTAATTAAAATTATGGTTATAAAACCTATACCGTTGAAATATAACTTTAAGATATCTAAACTTGATTTTAACTTATATGACTTTATTGAACTTACAGGTAACTTCCCATGTTAAATTCGTACGCCGCCCACCGAAGCACTCTCAATTTTTAATGCGGCCCGCTATGACAATCGTGGCTTCCAATGCGGCCAGTCATGTAAATTTTTTTGCCGATCCGTAGCCCAAGTCACTCCGCTAAATATTTTTCCTATTTGAGCTGCACAGAATACACACACAAACTTTTCTTCCTAAAACTTAAAATTGAGAGATTTCTTACTCGCTAAGTTTAACAGAACTCAGCATCACAAGATTTTTAGTAGACCATGATGTTTAACCATACAATAAAACCCCGGGATTTTTTTACTCGGTGGATTTTAGTGTTCTAATAGTCAACAACTATAAAAGCCACGAGAAATTTAATAGTCAAAAAGCTATCCAACAGTTTGATAATACGATAAATCAGCTCTAAATTACCATGGATACGACACATTTCTACGACGATTGCCTTATTCAGCTAACTGAATCTTTAAAGAACGCGCTACTTTATACGTAGGTAAAACCATTACATGTAATATCTCTTGCCATACATATGTATAATAAAATAGGTGCTATTATTTTAATTGGTTTTTACGTCAGGCCCGTGACAGCTTCTCAACCTACGCTAAAAACTTATGAATACACAATACTCCGGGGTATGCACATTATCAATGCCTTAGTCATGGATATTTGTGGTGCGTGACGTCACTTACGCTCGTGGCGCAACAGCTCTTACGAGAACAAAATGCTATTTTCCAAAAATTCCTGTTCGATTTAGAAATGTATTAAGTATAGGAAATCTTGACAGATATAACTTTTTTAAATAGAACAATAAAGAAAAATCGCTTACCTCGCAGGTTAAAGATAAAAGAAAACATTATAAGATTAAGATACGAGTTTCCAAGGCAATGAATTAAAAATATAAAAACGGTATTAACAAATGCATGAACGCGTCCAAAATAAAAAACTTTATTTCGCGTAGAAGAGTATGTAAGAAATATATTTCGAGCGATATCACCCCTTACGTAAGTGATATTGAAGTTTTATTATGACAAGCCATACGATGAAAGCTATTGTTACTTGATGAAATAATTTCGGACATAAAGTAGCGTGTTATGCATAATTTATGTCAGAAGTAAATCACAACACGCAACAACCTATACCGTCCTTATGTCAGATTCTTCTAAAGAACCATTTAACGCAGAGTCGTTGCTGGAAGATTCAGCGCCTTTGGCAGGATTTCAAAAAGCACAAGCTATGTAAAATATTGCTTCTCTTTTAATTATGAAAAGTTTCGTGATAATTTAAATAACTGTAATATTTGAAATTCAACCAAACATATAATTAAAAGAAAAGATATTTTGAGAGCGGCGCCTATTAAAAAGGCCATTTTTGCCACATCCTAGTCTTAACCTACTAATTTAAACTAAAAATCTTTGCTCAATACCTTCCGATTTTCTCTAAGTTTTTATATAAAAATAAATAAATGCTGCTAACAAAATTCGAAAGAAGGGGATTTTTGGTTAATGCATAGTCGCAGTAAAAAGACCATTCCGATCTCTTCGCAGTCGAAATATTCGGCGAACGCGGGTTTTTCCTTCTCCGAGAATGAGAGAGAACCATCGCGACAACTTCACTCCCGTTCTCTGGAGGTTGCACCTGCTCATGCCACCGTCTGCTACTCATCTCGACCTTCTCCCGCTCAGAAGAACACTTTCCCCGCCTCTTCCGCCACCCAATAGCCTTCAAAAAGCCACTCTACATCTGCCCTCCTTGCATGGCTACTCCTCCACCGAACGTACCTACCCTCCTCCCTCTATCCCTCCATACACACACACCCCCAATCCAACTAACCCTTTAGCGGCGAAGGAAGGAAAGAGAAGACGAAGAGATGGAGAGAGAAATAATGGGGAGGGGTCAAAGCAAGAATGCCTCATCCTTTAACCTCCTTCGGATCGTCCTTCCTTAGCGAGACCCTGAATCTCTCTCTCTCTCCCTCTTTCCCTGTAATGGACACCGAACGTTATTAAACGTTTCTCCACCTCTGCCCCACGTTTTCCTTCCCTCCTCTCCTTTCCCCTTGAGGCCCACCCCCGCCCCCCCCCCACTCCGCCACAAATCCACACACCGCTCAGTAAAAAAAACACGCCTCCGATCTTACCTCATTATCTATATTCTCTCCTCCCACGCCTCACGGAATCGCCTCCGTCTCCCTCACCCCCTTCCTTCCTCTCCCTCCCTCTCCCCCTTCCTTCCTCTCCCTCCCTCTCCCCCATACCTATCCCACACCACCCACCCACTACCTTCCCACTATATCCCTTACCCCTATCTCTTCTTATACTTCTCCCCATCGCTGTTAATGCCACCCGCTTCTTCTGACTACCTGCCAAGTGAGGATTGGGTGGAGAGATTCAGAACCTGTTCTGCTGGTCTATCATAACCCTCTCTCCCTCTTCCTCCGCCACTCCAACTTCCTTCCTTCTAACTCCAATCTCTCTCTCCCCTTCCTCCCTCTCTCCATCCATTCTACGCCCACCACAGCCACGTCTCCATCCCACCCACTCCGCCCCACTCATCGTCTTCCCCCATTTCCCATCTTCTCTAGCCACCTATTCCTCTTTCTCTCCGTCTCTCTATCGCTCTCTTTCTCTCTCTTTATCTCTTCTGCTTTTTTATTTTGGGTTTTTGAGCTCCGAGCCAGATGGCCCCCGACATTTCATCTTCTTCGACCTCAATGGGAATTTATTATCCCCATTAGGGAGGAAGCATTAGCATCGAAAACGATGGCGTTGTGTACGCATTTTCAGAACCTCCCTCGCGTCTTCCCCCCTCTCTCTTTTTACTTACTACGGTGTCGCCTCTTTCCGACCCGCCACACCTTGCCGACCCTTCTCTTTTTATTCCATCACCCACAGTTCTCCCCTTTTCTAATCCTGTTCGCCTTATCACCTCTCCCTCACATTCTAGTCTTTCCAGAACTTCGATACAGGTCCACCCACTCGACTCGATTCGAAATACTTACGAAAATATTACGTGTTTATCGAGTGTTTATTGTTATTACCCTCCCGAGCCGGTGGCGTGACCAAACGCGGGCGGAGGTTTTCGGAGTTCTATTTGACCGTGAAGTAGTGTATATAAAGATTCGTATTTTAATTTATGATTTTTCAAGGAATGAATCTAGGTCAATAAAATAAAGCTTCTAGATTTAATTGCATCTTTTTTAGGCTACCACTCGGTGGTTGTCTATATCGATACGAACGCTTTGGAATCCTGTCGATTGCGAGAAATTAAAAAATTTAAAGCAAATTTTAATAAGCAATATTTATTTAAAGATTAAATGGAGTTTTCATATATAAAATATGGTGTATTGATGCCAGGAAAAAATTCTTTATAACTTTTCCCACGACGTACTCTGTAATAGAAAAATCAAAAGTACTGCTTCTCAATATCTACACTAACCTTTACTTCAATATCACATTTGAATGAAATACAGTAACACCACGTTTAACGCTGCTCCGTACAATGTTGATCCGTTATAACGCTCTTTGTTCTCGAACCAATTTTTACTTTCTCCATACGTTTATGAGGGTGCTGTAACTCAAGAACTAATGACCAGAACATCACCAATTTCATATTTTACATTTTGAAGTTACTAAGTGTTACGCTATGGAAAAATAATAAATAATTGCAAGACGTGATTTGATTTCACATTTTCGGTATGTAGCAGAAAATTTTCAGTCAAAATAACTGAAAACAACTGCCGAAATCATCAAACGAACCACAACAGAAACACCACGTTCTCAGACTGCAGAGTAATCTATGGTTTTGTTCACATATCTCACGAAATTGGACACCTATTGATGGTATTGGGTGCTGATTGTAAGTGGAGGGTGTGTGGATTCTGTAACAGTGTGGAAAAATGACAAAAACGTTGCGACAGTTATTATAGTAAAGGATTTCTGGTATGCAGCAGATCTGCTACATTGCGCATTTAAGGGTAAATTATTTACAGTACCGTTTTAGAGTATCGGAGAGAAGAGTGGATATAATACTAATATTTTTGAAAATAGGTAATAAATTATGATTTTAGGAATGCAACTCCATAAGTGCTATACCAAAATTACCCCGCATAACGCTGATTCAGTTAGCGCTCTCGTTTTCAGGAACGCTTCCCCAGCGTTGAACGGGGTATGACTGTATATAGAAGACTGCGTTATCGGTATAAAGGATCTCCTTTTTGTAACGATAGCAACCGCTTACTGCATTTAAAAATTTCAAGCCGAAGACGCTCGTCTTAGGCCGTAATAAATATCGTTTCATGAGTAACAAAGGCAGATTTCAAAGTAAACTGAAAATAGGCATATTCTAAAGTCTACATCTACTCAGAAAATATCAGTAATCTTATATAATAGATATTTCATATATTATGCAAAAATATGCTATTATTTATGCATTGATAAGAGGATCAGCCTAAAAGGAACATCCATGCATTTCAGAAATCAAATTATGTTTAAGCATGACGGCAGGTTTGTGAAGGAATATTTCTAAGGAAATAATTATAGTTCCGCAGTGTCAAAACATTTAGGTCTCAAGATTATGTACTTAACAATAGAGCCATAAATACATGCTTACATTATTAAAACAAAAATTTAAGGTAAATGACTGCAATGAAAAACTATTTCCATCAATGCATTTCTCGCAATAAAAAACAGCCTATTTGAGCCTGAAGTGAATTTATAACTAAGTAAACAAAAACAAATGTATAGCTTATTCGCATTCACACTAAAGATAATATATTTTTACAGATTTCCCAACACGGATAACTTTTCCTGTAGGGAAAAACAACAATCCGAATGTACAACCATGACTAATCCAATTGTGGGTCCAAAATCTGCTTCGAAAAGTCAGTTATTCCAGTCGCGCAATCATATGGGGGATTTCAAAACCGTGTTTGCCTCGTTTAAAAACATTCAATAACAGGTACATTGTTTCGTTTAGAAGCCATCGTCTCGTTACCATAAAAGGAATGATATACCGCTTCTATCCAGGAAATTCGAATAATGTTAAGGCCATGTTCGGACGCAAAAATAAACCAGGCCTTCGATAGGATTCCAACCTATGTTCTTGCCGATCCGGCGGATATAGATTGTTTTTAGCAAAACCAAGGGCAGCAGAGACGCAAGAAAAAACTCATCGAAAATACCCAATACTATATTGATAAATGAGCATCAACTTCGTACTTAAAACTCGCAACGCATTAGTGCCAGAGAAATCAACTGCCGAGAATAAAATTCGCCGCGGACATAAGACCAAGCACTTCATCCTTGAATTTCCTCGGTCACTAGGAAACGAGCGAGCGTCGGCTTAATGAAAAACCTTTTAACGGAACGAGACAGTTCAACATTTCCGCGGCATGAATTACGCCGATATAATCCAACAATTTGCTTTTATAAATCCATTACCGAAGTCAGACCGACGATTTTTTCCATCGACGTCCGCTATCAGCGCACGCGCACGAGGGGCGTGCATACGAGAACGGTAGACAGAGGAGCGACTCGAAAAAAAAGGCGCGATGTCTCTCAAAAAAACCAATAATACTCCGATGGAGATTAAAACCTCTCGATTACTCTCCTATCGGAACTTGGAAGGAGTCGATGACGGAGTGGGGAAAAAAACTTAAACATCCGATCTTCCCGTATTTGCATATCTTAACAAATCATCGATTCGGTTTTGTTCTCTATCTCCGCATCTAAACCGCCTCCCACTCCGCGCCACTCTTCATTTCTCCACCTCTCCCCGACTTCGAGAATTCCTCCCCATACGCTTTCACCCTCCCCCTTCCGCCACTCCCTTCCGGCAATCCACCAACACACCTCCCTCCGAATTCCTCCCACTCAAAAGTAGAGCGTCCGCTAATGACGAACGGCGGTTGCCTACGCCCTCTATCGGCCTCTTTTGTTCCACTGAAATCGTTCCATTCTTCCTTTCCTCCTTTACCACCCTGTCCTATGTACGTCTCTCCTGCATCCACTCTTCCTTTCTCTGCCGGTCCTTTGCCGCTACCCGTTTTTTCCGTACCGCTGAAAAAAACAGCTCCTCTTCCGATGTTCCTTTGTTTTGCCATCTGCTCCTCTCCGCATCAATCTCCGTCAATTATTACCTCTCTGCCAAATGGAAAGGAAAGCGCGCGCATCTTATCGCTGTTTTTTATTAATCCATTGAATTGTTTTCATCCAATGCACTTTTTTCTGAACCTCCGCCTCCATTCGTCAATTCTGACGTTTGCAACGAATTTGCTATCAATGGATAAAACAAATATATATATATATATATATATATATATATATATATATATATATATATATATATATATATATATAATACACGCACAGTACTTTGCCGTGATCCACATACAAATCAAGCCCATCAGATTACCTCCGCATGAAGAAGCCTTGGACGTATATTCCAGAAGCAAAGATTTCGATTTTCAATTTTCGGGGCTGCTAAGATTTTCTGTATTCAATTCAGGATAATCAAGAGCACATCATTTTTAAAATAATGGGATGCATACGCTTTGAAATAATTAGTTTCTGCAATCTTTAGCTTTCCTTTTATCTCAAAATAAGATTTTCTGGCTCAAATAGTATTTTTGGTAGCATGATAATCGATTCAATTTAATAATCCACTATTCCACGTTATCTCTGTACCCATCCCAAATAACTTCTCATTCTCAATTATCCAAGATTTCACTAAACCTGCCTAAAAATTGTTTTAATCGCCAGTTTATAATAAAACTACAAAATACACTTAGTCCTCAGTCGTTTTCTCTCTACATTATATTTAAGCCATTTCAAAACAATTCAATAATATGTATTTTAAACTACATCAGTATAAGTAAGGCTAATTCAATGTAGACCGCAAAAGATATGTACTTCAACCAGACAAAGTTAGCAGGTGAAAAAATAATTTTAACGCACGGAAACAAAAAACAGAGTGTAAAACGCCAAACTAATAAACGAGAGACGTTTAAATTAAAGCTACAGATATGGAATCCATTCTCATTTCTCTGCGTCCATCAAACAACCTCCCACACACGCTACTCCTCTCATATCTTCTCTTTGTTTCTCCCTCTCTCATCTCCTACCTTTTAAACTCGTATCAGATTCTGTCATCGGCCCACTTCACTCTCTATCTACTCTCTCCATTCTTTTCTCCCACTTCCCCTCAAGACGTACCCATCATTCCCCCATCGCAATCTAAGCCGCCATCTCAAACCACCTCCCCACCAACTCCCTCACTCGCAAAATCTTCCCTCCTACGCCATTCGTCCCCTATCACCTCTGCTCAAAGGTACATCGCTCACCCCTTTCTCTCTCCCCCACCCTCCTTCTCTACCTCCATCTTCCCTCTCCTCATTCCTTCTCCCTCCGTTTTCCCCCACCTAATTCCCTCTCCTAACATCCCCCTCTCATGTTCCTTCCCTCTTCTTACCACTCTCATTCCCTCCCTCCCCCAACCCTTTTCTTCCACTCCCTCTCGCCATACACCTCTATCTCCCCTCTCCATCCCGCACCACCCTCGTGTCAACCCCACCCCCTCATTCCTTCTCTTCAACCCCAACCCTCCAGCTTTCTGCCCTCTTTCAAAATTGGTTCCACCCACACACCTTAACTACCAACCTCATCCTCATCTCTCCCGCCCCTCCCCTTTTAAACTCCATTCCTCTTCTCTCCGCTACCGCCGGAGCTACCTTCTCATTATGAATGAGCTTTTAAAAAGTCCATCTCTAGAAAATAAAAAAACCGAATAGAAGCCAACACCCTCTCCATTATGCAAAACGCACCGTTTTTAATTAAATTTTTACCGAAATGAGGGTGAGTTTTGGGAGAGATCCTTCATTGGGTCAAACTGACCCGTGGTAATTTTATAAATACGAAGTGGGCAGTTTTTGGACTAACAGTCCCTCACAGAATGTTAATGCTTTTTTCCTTTCGGTCAAAATTCTTTCCCGAAAAATATTTTCGGCTGATATATGGTAATCGAACATATCCAGATCCAATTTTCTATGAATATCTCTATAAGAAATGAAACTTATTTCGATTAAGTTCTACTTCGCCAACCGTTGGATGTTGGACATCTTGATGAACTATAAGGAGAATTAAAATAAGAGTCGAGTCTGCAATTTTGGAACATTTGAAATGAAGGATGGCCAAAAAATACGCATTTCATCACCAAGGGTGTTGATTGATGAATCTTTCACCTCAATTTTGAAATAAAATCCCACGTAAATTTTAAAAAAGTTTTGATAGATACGAGTGCCAGGCCAAACTAATTAGTATAACTCGTCTAACCATACAAGGATACTCAACATATACAAAACAAATCTCATAAATATATGAATGTCAGATGACAAACTTTATTAATTGCTACCGACTTAAAAATGATACGCCATATTTAAAGCAACCAATTTGAAAACCACATTCATGACTACTTTTACATTGAATCGGAAAGAAATCTTCATTTATAGATTTACATACACTTCAATTAGGAATTCTTAATTCAAACAATATAAGGCAAGACATGACAGCATGGGGACTTGACATTCTGGAATAAAATCCATCAGATTTCTAAGGTAAATTTAAAGTATTACTACTTTGGTAATCTCAATAGGTATTATTTCATTTTAAATATGTGATGGTATGAAGTGTTTTCGAAAAATTTGAAAACTAATATGAAGCGGGATTGAGAAATATGCAAGCTACGTGTCTCAAACAAACTTTTGGAAACGTAAATCATATTTACTTGTCATCCGACGCATATTGTTAATTTGAGCAACTTAGATTTTTAAAAAGAAAACTTAGCTATGATTACAATGCTAAATATAACTATATTGAACCAAATTATCCGCATTTGATTATAGACAGTGGCCACCGTAACTGATATGTTATGTAACGAAAAGCTATATTTTACAAAAATTAGAAATTCAACCATTTTTTGTGTATTTCTATTTAATTTTTTTACGAAGCAACATTCCATGACCGATCGCAAAAGCTACTAAATTCTCCGGTGATACTCATTTTTATTTTTCTATCTCAAACATCATACCTAAATAGTTACTTGCTAATGCCACTGTCGAGAATCAGCTGCATTTATAACATTATCAAAAATGGCATACGAATCTCAACTGAATTACAAAAATGCTCTGTGAATCTCATATGATTCATAGCATAAAGATTTTATAGAAATTCCAAGCTAAAGCTTTCGCTAATTTGATCAGTCTTTAAGTTAATAATAAAGATGGGCACGTTCTATTCTAACTTCCATATAAATCCGTCATGCGACTGTAATAAACAAAGAAACCAACTGTCACATTAAGAAATTATCCTTTATTATAATTAAAAAATATCCACGGAAAAATCCGTTAAATACCAATGACTGGATCAGTGGAATTCTAAATTAAGTACACCTGCACAGGACGTCAGGAGTCTTCATGTAATCTGACACTCTGAGTGAGATCTCGCAGTAATCTTTCAAAAATTTTCCGTCACACGTTCAGGACAAAAATTTGAATAGGATGGGCCGAAAAACTGGCAAAATGGGAGAGAATAACAGAGGGATCAAGGAAGGGAGAGACCAGGATCAAAGCGTTTTCATCGAAACATCTCTACGCACGGTAGGGAATATTTAGTACCCTTTGTCCCGCGGCGGGCGGATTTGAAGGAAGCGAATGACATTCGGACGAATCACAAAAGGAAAAATTGGGAGGAATTTTTAAATGAGGGCGGGAGAAATGGAAGATTCGGTCGGATTGGGCAGGTGGCCAGATTTATTTACGATCTCTAAGATGTCGACTTAACGCTGACTGAGATGAGGAGATTATGATTATGGTTGACGAATTAACATCTGCCCGAACAAACCCGTCCTTTTTAGACTTTTCGTTTCGAAAAGTCGGCGACCTGCAAGAAAAAATGCACGAACGACGGTTCCATCAATTCTAGGGTTCAACTCTCGAATTGGTATTGGTGCTTCCAATTTTTTCTACGAGATGAGACGAGCGGCCTTAAAAAAATAAAAATTTGATCGCTTAATTCCGATCAAGATCGAAAAAAATTAGCGCATAAAAATACGGAGTAGTGAGACAGACCGAAACGAAACTGA